>JADMNL010000024.1:426750000-429555000 GCA_016271365.2 Neoceratodus forsteri | reverse complement strand
TGACCTTTGCACTACACTGTAAAGGTAACCTGGTGTCTGAGCGGATATTTTCTAAATGGCAGGTCAACTGCATTGTTTTCTGTTACAACAGGTTTAACAAGCTCCTACCGGGCTGTGTTAGGGCTCATTCTGCCAGGGGAGTGGCTACTTCATTTGCCACTCTGCATAACATCTCCATCGGAGACATCTGTGCAGCGGCTACCCGGAACTCAGTGCATACTTTTATCAAGCACTACAGTCTGGACATTGCCTCAAGGAGAAGGGCAGGTTTTGGCCTTCTGTCATAATTTCCTCCTAAGGACCTCAGCGCTTACAGCATCCTCCCGGACTTACCTTCATTCTATTCCCAGGATTGCTTAGAATTTAGTCCTAATGGTAATAGCCTGCTGCAAGAGCTCCCACTCGAAGTAAAATAGTACAGTTATGTATGAACTTACCGTAACAGTAGATCTTCGAGAGGAGCTCTTGCAGCAGGTGCTACTTTCCCTCCCTCCTTCCCCGTGGTGAGTTCTGCATCTCTCTGTCTATGGCATGCTTCCTCCCAGTCCGCCTGCTGGGCCTTTCATCGTGTCTCCAGCGGACGAACTGAGGTGGGGACAGGGACCGCTCCCGGATCTACCATCAGCCGACGTCAGGGCAGAGCCAGCGTCAGGGGTGGTCCCCGCTGGAGACTGCTAGCTAGAGGTTTGCCGAGGGGTTATAGTGCCTGGCAGCACAGTCCTAATGGTAACAGCCTGCTGCAAGAGCTCCTCTCGAAGATTTACTGTTACTGGTAAGTTCTTACATAACTGTGCTTTCCTCCAGAGTACTAATCCTCCTCGTTCTAATCCCATTCTCCTCCCTGGTCTTGTCACCCCAGGCAACCACTGTTCCCTTCGTTCTATTCCATGCCTGCTTGAATCCCATGACTGTGTTTGCACCCACCACCTTGTCCGACAGGCTGTTCCAAGGTTCCACTACCCTTTCCATAAAGTAATTCCTCACGTGCCTCCTGAACCACTCTCCTGTTAATTTCCACTTGTGACCATGTGACCTCGAGTTGGTATTCAGTGTAAATAATTCCTAACAGTTTACCTTGTTAATTCCATGAAGGAACTTGAAGGTCTCTTACCTTGTTAATTCCATGAAGGAACTTGAACGTCTCTATCATATCTCCCATCTCCCTTCTGGTTTCCAGTGAATACATGTTTAGTGCCTTGAGGAGCACCTCATAGGATCTGCCCTGCTGGCCCTGAATCATTTTTTGTTACTCTGGGCTGCACTGTTTCCAACCCATCCTTGTCCTTTCTGAGTGAGGACTCCAGAACTGGACACAGTAGTCCAGGTGAGACCTCACCAAGGATCAGTATAGCGGAAATACCATATATACTTGCGTATAAGTCGAAATTTCAGGAGTTACAATATGAATAATAAATAATGGTCCAAGTTATATGTGAGATATGGTGACGATCTGAGAAATTTTTCCACTCTGTACCTCTTCCTTTCTCATTGCGTGCCATGCTGCTCTTCCTTGGCTGTTCCATCTCTTTGCTTGTGCTGCCCTTCTTTCTTTTGGGGGATTTCTTTCCATTTGTTCCATTCTGAGAGCCGCCTAACTCCACATTCTGAACCCTGCATTCTGGGTACTGATGCATTGTACGTCACTGCCCAGCTTAAAGCTGCGGTTACAATTTCTTCACCACTATAATTTCAGACCGTAAGAGTAAGCTTTCGGTGCAGGATAACTAATTTATTGTTTCAACACCTTCTGGAGCATCTAACTGAGAGACTGCCTGTCTTGCGATTTCCCAACCGACTTATATGAGGGTCATTGGCTAGCACTGTAATTTCAACCCCCAAAATGGGTCCCCGACTTATACGCAGACTGACTTAGATGCAAGTATATACGGTAGTAGAGTACCTCTTTTCTTCTGCTAACAGTACCCCACCCAGTGCATCGCAGCATGCTGCCATCCTTGCTGCAGGCCTTGTTGCACTAAGGGTCACCAAGCTAATTCCAACACTGAAGGACAGGTCATACAAGGAAAGACTGAGGGAACTTAATTTGTTCAGTTTGGAGGATAGAAGAAAGAGGGGTGATATTTTATTACTGTTTAAAATCTTGAGTGACTGAGATCTTACGTATCAATGTGACATAGTCAACAAAGACAGAATGGCAAATCTTAGGTCCTACAGTTCGGGTCCCAAAAGTCTAGAATACGTTACCACACTACCTGATTGATGACTCAGCATTTCGTAAGTTTAAAATTGAATTAGATAGGTACCTATTCCACCTTAACATCTAGAGGACTATACCCCTCCTTGGAGTGGGAGAGGGTCTCGATGGGCTATAAGGCCTACTTCTGTCTTAATCACTGAGTAAGACCTTACAACTACCACAGGGCTTAAAAGGATACGCTTTGCATCTTTAGTGAATATCTGCCACTCAGTTGTCACGCCCCACAACATACTGTACCTCCTGTCTTGCCCACATTCTGGTGTTTTCTGTTGGCAAGACTATTTTCCCTCTACATTCTGTGTAATTGTATAAGTAACATGAAACTATGATGTATAGTTTTTAGCTTCCTATTAATGGAATCCTAACTTATGTACACAGTTGTACATGTTAGCTTAGTAATTTATGTAACATTTGCTGCTACTGCTGTTCCAAATGCTGCTGTAGGACTTTCTTAGGCCCTGTCTATACTATAAAATTGCTTATGAAAAATTTTTTCAAAACCAATTTTGTGATGCTGATTCAATGCATCCGCGCTATGCAGTACCCATTCTTGGTAACAGTTTAGGGTGTCCACACTTACTGGTGTTAATCCCATTTTTCTTGTAACCACTTCCTATTATTTCCAACACACAGAGCTGTGCTTGCCTGTCCACAACTGCAGCTAGAGCTGTTTTAGTTAAAATTGCAGTTTAAACCATTTTTACTCTTGTCCAGAGAAAATGTTGATCATGTTTAAAAGTAGCCAGTAGCTGAGAGGTGTTGGAGCAGCAGTAGCACTACTGTTTGTGAAAACCGTGATCCACATTTGGGAACAAGGGTGGATCGACCGGCTAGGGGAGGGAGAGAGGATCAAATTGCTGTCCATCCTTGTTGGGGGTGGGTGTGGGGACAAGACTCCTGCTGTGGGACTGCCGCCTGGTGGAGACCTGGTGGCAGCACAGTCGGGGCCACATGCAAGGGGAGGGGCTGACGTGAGATGTCCTGGCACAGATGTGTGCCACTGCATGCATGTGCATTTGCGTCATCGGACGTGAGGCCCCTGTGGAGAAGGATGGAGGAAAATGGATGGTCTGCTCTGCGTTGGCAATCCTCACACTACTGACACTACTGGCCATCCACCACATTGTGGTCCTGAGCAAGTGGTGGATAACCAGTAAGTCTGCAAGAAGATTCTGGTACTGGGGGGTGTCGCCGGAGAGACCCGTAAGTGGTGGACGAATTACAGATTGAAAAACTATGTGTTAAAGAAGCATATTTCTCTTTTTCCCTTTATAAATTAGAAGCTTTGCTTCCCAAGTACTATTTGTGATGTATAGAGCAGCACCGTGACTGGAAGCTGACATACTGTATCTGTTGCTGCTCCCCATCCTACCCCATCAGCACTGTGACCTCACTAGCGTTCAGTTTGGCAGGAGACGAGTGACTCTACTTGGTCAGTCATGATGCCGTAATGAGTGGGGTCCCATTGCTGAGGGGCTATGACTGGGGATAGAACAAGATATGTCAGTCTCCAGGTATATCCCACACATCATACTCGGTACTGCCAAGTAGAAAATCTTCTAATTAACAAAAGAAATAGAAACAGACGTGCCTGATATACTGTACCAAATACTGTAGCTGCTCAGTACTTCTAAAAACTTATTAGTATTTCAAAAGGGTGTAATAGCTAATTAAAAAAACTCCCACCTGCATTACAGTGCCAGTGTCTGATGAAGTAGCTACTGCTGACTTTGATCACCGTCCACTATTGATAAATCGACTTTGGAGGGAGTATGGGGTGGGGTGGGCGAGGTGGGTTAAGCGTGAATATCATCCGATAATGTCACTGAATCTGTTTCTTTTCTGCATCACTGTAGGAAGCCTGCCTGCAGGGAATTTAGTGCTATCTGCCTGGAACAGCTTAATGACCCCACCCTTTTGCTGCATGAGTGGATGGCAATCTGTTAAATTAAGCATCTGGCAGAACTTCGACGCGGCCCGATGGTGTGGTGTAAGGGACAGCGCCCATGAAAAGCTGTATAGCCTGCTCACAGATGCAGTACCAGAGGTAAAAAAGCAAACTGAAATCTCCCACAGAAGCTGAAGGTGTTTATTTTTAGGTGGGTGGGGGGCCAGCTGGAGTTCTGTTGAAGTGGTTTCAGATTTTTTATTTTACTTGGGTGTGTGAACACACACAACGAGTGTCTGTGTGTCTGTAGTAACACATAGCAGGATGTGTGGTTGTTGAGAGTGTTATTGCACTTATAAAATGGCCTGGCAATAAACGTTTTGGCTTAGTAGATGCAGCACCATGTGTACATGAATACATGTAGGCACAGCATGTGACCCGGTTCTTCCAGAGAGAAGATGAGATTGTAAGTTCATTGAATCCTGTGACTGCTTTAACTAGCTGAGTCCTGTATCTTGAACCCTGTATACTACTTGTACATTGTCCTGCCCTTGTACATCTTCAACACGTCGTGCCCTGCTGGTCTTCCTTCGTCAACCCCGTTGCCAACCCAGTACCCTCCTCTTCTTCTTAAACATCCTATTGTCCTCCCTTTACTACCTCCCCCCTTGACTTCCCCTCATCTCTCACATCTTAGCCCTCACCTTGTCCTACCCTTCACACCTCCCCCCCTTGATTTCCTTACCTGACACGGCCCCCCCTTCCCTTTTCTATACCATAAGTCATGTTAGACTGGGCAGGTATTGTTTATGTTGTAAATACTGATTTGTATTATTCTGTAAATATTTTTTGTTCTTGCCCTGTCAGTGTTGTATTTGAGTTTTTGAGGTCTACTGTACTGTTGGCCACATTGTATGCACTGTTATTAATGCCTAGCTCGTTATTTGCTCTACATAGACTATTGTCTCATTGTATTATGGCAACATTTAGCTTATGTGTTTTTGTTATTACCTACCCAGGTCCACCTTGCAAATGAGTCTGTCTCAGTGGTGTTTCGACTGGTAAAATAAAGATGATTGCTTGATTATTTGAGGTATCTTCATATATGTATACCCACACATAATATATGTGTCTACAATAAAGGTTAGAGACAGACCATACAGATAAATTATTTATTGTAGCCACTGAAGCATTGTAAGTGAAAATAAATAATCAATTTCAGTGTTAGATGAATGATCAGTATTTATTTTCACTTTGAGTTGGTCAAAAAGGAATGCTTAACCGGTAGCAGAATGGCTTGCACACTGCCTAGTGACATCACAAAGGCCTCTGCTGCACTCGGAGCAGTGAAATCCAAACATAAACAATTTAATCTTCATAAAAAGAATGAATTTAAAAGCTAGACAATTTAAAATGCATTGTAGAAATTGAACACACAATGGTCTGACTATGACATTTATCGTCACTTGTAAGGGGGCAGGGCATTCATAACTCACTCCTCCTGCTCCCTCACTCATAAAGATAAATGGCATATTCTGAGTCAGTTCATAGTGCGTCCCCTATACACGCAATATCACATGACAGTGTGTGCATTCTTTGAGGGAAGTAGCACTCCTCAAGCGTGTGCTGTGTCATGGGATACGTAATGGCTTAACTCAGAATACGCAAGGCATGAGGTGAAGGCAGTTGCCTTCAGCCACCAGTGGTGTGTGTATAGCTAGCACAACACAAGACTCCAAAGTGTATTATTCCTCTTATAAAATATAATACATTAAACCAAAACAGTCATGAGGTTCGTTCTGGAAGTAACCAGACACCTCCCTACTTATCTATCTACAGTATCTCTCTGTCTGTCTATCTATCTACAGTACCTGTCTGTCTGCCTATCTACAGTACCTAGCTAGCTAGCTATCCAGCTACCTACTACCTACCTATAGTACATAGGAAGGGGCATCACCAGCAGAAAGAGAGAGGTGGTGTTACCTCTGTGAAGATTGCTGGTAAGACTCCACCTGGAGTATTGTGTTCAGTTCTGGAGACTACATCTTGGGGCTGTCAATGTAGCCTAGAGGTTAGAGTAACAAGCTGTGAATGAGCTTGATACATTCAGCAGACAGGCCTGGGTTTGATTCCCACAACCTCCACTTGCATACTGTGTGACTCTGAGCAAGTCACTTAACCTCCCCAGTGCTCCTGGGTCGCCCCTGAAATCAGGCGATTGTACCTAGTGGGCTTTACCCAGTTAACAAAGAATAAAATAAAAAAAAAAATAAAAAATCTCCGGAAGAATATAGGCGGAGTGGAGGCGGTCAAGCGGAGGGCAGCTAAAATGGTGCAGGGTCTGCATCAGAAGCCCTACGAGGAGCGCACTACAGAGCACCTTTCTCTGTGCTTTTAACAAAGAACAGGGAGATCCCTTACTTGAATAGGAGCTCCTCTGTGTTGTAAAATATTTTTTTTTCAGCCCCCACATGAAGGGAAGGGATCGTAATTTGACCCTGAGAGGTTGGCAACACGATCCCATTCCACTTCCTATTAGTCTGCTCCACCCTTTCCCTGCTAGCCTGCTCCGCCCCTGCCCTCCAACATTTTATGATATCTATATATAGAGAGAGTGCGGTGGAGGGGGTGCTCCATTCACTTCTTTGGAGCATTATTTCTATAGCGGATTTACTGATTTTAAATTGGGTCTTGGGGAAACAACGATGCCAGGGTTCCTTTAGCAAGAAGACCCTTATTAGTTGAACCCTGGCATCGATCTTTACCAAAAACCAATTTAAAATTGATAAATTTGCCTTAGAAATGACACTCCATGGAAGTGAATGGAGCATGCCCCGTGCTGTTACTGTGCAGACATCATAAAATGTCAGAGCGCGGAGGCGGAGCGGGCTACTAGGAAGTGGAAAGGGATCGTGCTGCCAACCCCACAGAGGCAAATTACGATCCCTTCCTTTGGGGGCTGCAGAAGAAAATTATTCCACACCACAGAGGAACTCCTATTCAGGGGAATGAGCTCCCTGTTCTTTATTACAAGCACTGAGAAATATCAAGAAAGGGGCTCTTTAAGGCCCTGCATGTGTACACGCTGGAAGAGAGGAGGGAGAGTGGGGATATGTTAGAGACCGTTAAATACCACACGGGGGTAAATAAGGTACAGGAGGAAGGTATTTTTCAGAAGAAAAGATGCTCAAGAACAAGGGGACATGATATGAAGCTGGGGGGGGGGTGGCAAATTCAGTAGCGATGTCAGAAGGTACTTCTTCACAGAAAGAGTGGTGGATTCCTTGAACAGCCTTCCACCAGAGGTTGTGGTGGGGTTCAAGAAAGCGTGGGATAGGCACAAGAAATTTTTTGGAAAAGGAAAGTGGGGAGGGATAACTGACCGGATATCAAGTTGGATCTGCAGTGATACTAGAGGCAGGGAAAAATGGGCAGACTACGTGGGCCAAGCAATCCTTATCTGCCGGCAAGTTCTATGTTTCTTTCTGTCTGTCTATCTGTCTGTCTGTCTGTCGGCTGAGGCCCAGGTTTGGATAGCACAGCCTAACCAGTCAGCTTGGATTTTCTAGCTGTTTTTCATTAAATATATTGACTTTTTTTTTAAATTTTGAGACAACTGTATTTTATAAAAGGAATAGCACATTTCAGAGGGTTCCATTATTGTAGACATACAGACACCTCTGGTGATTAAAGGCATTTGCCTTCCCCTCATGCCTTGCATATTTTGAGTTAGGCCAGTATGTATCCCCTATCCCTGGTCAACAAAAACTAAATAAATAATATTGAGATGGATGGTCAGATCATAGAAACCTAATTTCACCTAACTACTAGAATTGAAACTACTTGCAGATTCCTTTTTGTGGAATAACAACAGGTCACTAAAATAAAAGCTTCTAATATTGTGTATGTTTCAAGATCGAGTCATTGATATTGAGACCAGTGGGATGGGATGTGGGCAGTTATATTGCTTTGACTGCAGTGACGTTCTAATAATCAGATCAATTTTCTTTGCCTCGGATGAAGACCATTCTAACAGCCTCCGTCTTTCTTGGTGGGTTGCTGCTTAGTTTCTTTTCCTTATTCATTTGAATAGCCAGACTCTCATTTTTTCTGACCGTGGGAGTGCAGTAAGCAGGTATAGGAATTTCTTGGTAGAGGAGGGAGCATGGACTGGAGGAACCATGGTGTTTAAAGAGCACCTGATGCCACTGGGGCATCTTTGAAAATATGTAATATTTTTGGTACTATTCAGCTGATGTGTGATATTTGTTTCTGTAATTCTCACCCCTGTTTTTCAGTTATCTAGGACAGTTGCATGAAAATAAGATCTCTGGTACTTGCTGCTCTAATTGCTTGTCTACACCTGACATCACAATTCTGTTTATGACATTACTCTATAGAATTATGATGTGCGGTGTACACCAGCAGCCAGAGCATTTAAGGTCTGGGGGACAGCAGTCTTGTTTAAGGAGGCAGTATAGCATAGTGGTTAAGGGCACTGAACTGCAAACCTGGAGACCTGGGTTTGAATCCCGTCAGCCCTCACTTGCATACTGTGTGACCCTGAGCAAGTCACTTAACTTCCTTGTGCTCCCAGGTTGCACCTGGAAACAAGCTCTAGCTTAGAAACATAGAATTTGACAGCAGATAAGGACTGCCTGGACCACCTAGTCTGCCCATTTCCCTATGTACATAAGCTCCAGATCCTAAATGATCTGCAGCTTTTCTTTCCTACCAATATGATTGCCTTCTGTCTCTCTCATGCATTCTTGAATTCCCCTTTGGTTTTTACTGCTGCAACTCCTGCAGGAGGCTGTTCCATGCATCCACCACTCTTTCTCTGAAAAAATACTTCTTCATGTTACCCCTGAGTCTCCCCCACAGCCTCACACTGTGACCTCTTGTTCTTGCATTTCTGTTTTTCTGAAAGATGCTTCCCTCCTGAACCCTGTTTATCCCCTTGAGGTACTTGAATGTCTTTATCATATCCCCCTCTCCCTCCTTTCCCATATACATATTGAGGTATTTTAGTATTTCCTCATATGTTTTCTAGTGCATGCCTTTCACCATTTTCTTTGCCCTTCTCTGTACCGCTTCCATTCTATGTCCTTCTGGAGATGTGGGCTCCAGAACTGAACACAGTATTCCAGATGTGGCCTTACCAATTGTCTGTACAAAGGCATCATCACCTCTTTTCTACTGCTGATGCCTCTCCCTATGCATCTCAGCGGCCCTCCTGTCGTCAAGGCACAGGTCAGGAAGCATAGGAAAACCTAGGAGCAGTTTCAAAATTCGCAAATAGCGTTTTAGTTTTCTCAATAGCAGCAAAATAAAAAAAATTATTCAGTATACTGCAACTATTTACAAAGGCAGTACAAACAGAAAAAACCGAAGTCTTTCTTCTGAGAGTATCTCTTAATTCCAAGTTTGTCTCTCAGTCTTTCACTCACCTTGTCTCTCTAGCAAAAGCATTGCTGCTCTTTGTATAAATCTTTGTCTGGGAACTCATTAAGAGAGCCTGTTTCTCACAGACTGTTTTTGTAAGTTTACAGAATGTTCTTGTCAGTTTCGATTCAGGTGCAGCAAAAAGAACATAGTGACCCAGAACTGACCTCTTGTTTACAGCTCTGCAAAAGGCTTAAAAACTGCATTTCAGGTTAGTCTCTTGAGTTCCAAATAGCTTTTTGCAATCATTTCAACAGTGTAACTATATGCAGCTTTAAACAAAGGGATCCCAGTTTCACATACAGTTTTACTCAGCGAGCCACATATATTTTTATAACTGCAGATATGCATGGGGGAAGAAAAGACAGAAATAGTAAGGGAGGGCAGAGAGATAGCAAGAGGCGGAGAATTGCAAAACCGTCAGAGTGATCAGTTCCTAGGTCTCACAAGAAAATTTGGTTGCACAACCAGACAGACAGGAGACGGAAAAGAAGAGGATAGAACCAGACCCTTATGTTTAAACTCTTTCAGCATAACAAATGGGGCAGGGCCTTATTCAACCCTGTCGCACCTCCCCACCACCTTCTCACATTGCTTGGCTACTTTCAGGTCATCCTGTCACAATTACCCCCAGGTCTCTTTCCAGTTTTGTTGTCGTTAGTATCTCCCCCCCAAAAAAAAATCTTGTATTCTTCTCCAGGATTCCTGTGCCCCAGGTGCATGACTGTACTTTTTTGTATTGAATTTAAGCTGCCACACTCTTGAACACTCCTCCAACCTGCCTAGGTCTCTTCTCGTTCATTCCACCCCATCTGGAGTGTCCACCCTGTTGCAGGTCTTGGTGTCATCTGCAAAGAGGCTTCCCTTCCAACCCTTCCGGAATGTCACTAAGGAAGACATTGAAGAAGACCGACCTTAATACTGAGTCTTGTGGCACCCCACTGGTCACCCTCATGTCCCAGGATTGAGCTCCATTAGCAGCCACCCTCTGTGTCCTGTTGCTCAGCCAATTTCTGACCCAATTGACTATCTTGGGACCAACTCCCAGTCTACCCAACTTGTTTACTAGCCTCCTGTATGGGACATTGTCAAATGCCTTGCTAAAATGTAGGTAGGCCATGTCCATGGGTCCTCCGATCGACCACCCTGATTATATAGTCAAAGAAATCCATCAGATTTGTCTGACAAGATCTACCAGCTGTGAATCAGTGTTGCCTTGGGTCTTGTGGCCCGCAGGCCTCAAGATATGCTACTATCCTTTCTTTTAGCATCAGTTCCATTATTTTCCCCACAACTGAGGTCAAACTCACTGGCCTGTAATTCCCAGCTTCCTCCTTGCTCCCACTTTTGTGTAGTGGTACCACATTTGCCCGCCTCCAGTCCTTTGGCACCACTCCCTTCTCCATTGATTTGTTTAAATAGGGCTGTCAGTGATGCCTCTAGTACCTCACTGAGTTATTTCAGTATTCTGGGATGCATCCTATATCGACCCACTTTCTTGTCCACTTTCAGTTTCAAGAGTTCCTTTAGGACTTCTTTCTCCATGAATGGACTGGTGTCCACCTCTCCTCCATGTGTGTTTCTACCATCTAATTTTGGTCCCTCCCCCTCCCCTTCTTTTGTAAATACTGAGCAGAAGTATTTGTTCAGAATTTCTGCTTTCTCTAGGTCCCCCTCCGCACAACCCCTCCCCTTTATTTAGCCTCACAATCCCTCCATTGGTCCTTTTCCCTCTCCCTAATATACCTGAAGAAGGTTTTGTCTCCTTATTTTACTGATTGTGCTTTTCTTTCTTCAGTTTGCGCCTTTGCGCTTCTGACTGCTTTCCCCACTTCCTTCTGTTTTGCTTGATACAGTTAGATTTTACTTCTAGAGGGCTCTTGCAGAAGGTAATAAACATTAGGACTAGAGCTGTCAGGCACTAGGAACACACAGAAAACTTTAGCTATCAGTGTCTGGCGGGGGACCGCCCACCCAGCGTCACGTGACGGACATCAGAATGACATTATATAGTGGGCGGTCCCCATGCCCGCCCTCCAGTTCTTTCCTGTAATCGACCTGCGCACATCGGACCTCGCAGAGAACGCTGCTTCGGTCGACCGCCATTTTTGGATGAGTATTTCATTCTGTAAATCTTTAAAAAGTACTTTTTTCGTGCATGTCTTCTCCGACACCTTCCAAGTCGCATAAGAACAAGTGTGATTCCTGCGGCACTCGGCTCCCTCGTAAGGACGGCCATTCCCTCTGCTTCTTCTGCCTAGGACCAGAGCACAAGACCGAGGACTGTGAGGCCTGCCAGAATTTAAACCAGGCCACACGGAAGCACCGCCAACAGGCACTGGAAGCCCACATTCTTAAACTAAGGATGGCTTCCATGGAGAAGGAACTGCAGAAGCTGTGGGGATCGTCCTCCTCTCCGGGGGATTCTTCGGACTCCCATAAGAAGAAGAAGGACAAGGAGAACCACCGGGACTGCGGTCAGTCTCCTTCCCACCCGCGGCCTCCTTCGGGGGCTGTGGGCAAAGATCAGTCTTCCGCCGCCATGGGTACCGCTTCTTCATCCAAACCTGCCCCTCCTTGTGGGGAGCAGCCCTTGGTTTCCCCCACCTGAACTGGTCACAGATCAGGCGGGCTCCTCTAATCCGTCAGAGTGCTCCGGCACCCTTAGACCCCTCAAAACCTGGGGCCTAAGTCTGGTGGCGCAGCTGATAAGTCAGTCATCAGCCCCTCTGACGAACGCCCGGCCCCGGCTGTTAAGTCACACGCCAGCTCCTCTGGCATCCACCCAGCCACTGTGCTTCCATAGGGCCCAGGGCTGGCACCAATCCTCTGGATCAGCATACGCTGCCGCTCCAGCTGCAGCACTCCCCAGAGGGTCTCCATCTCAGGATCTTCCTTCGCCACCTCCCCGGGTGATGACTCCTGGTTCTCCTGCACACTCGGAGCCGGAGTCAGAGGAGCGTCTGCCCAACACAACCCTGGTGCAGGAACTGAAAGTGCATGATGCCGGACCTCCCTCGGGAGTCAGTGTCCCCTGCACCGCAGGCTCCCCCATCTGGGCCAGCCCTTCCCCCCCCAGACTCCGGTGGGACCCTCTGCCCCCTTGGGGCCGACCCTGGAACCTCCTCTGGACATTCTGGCATTGGATTTGATGTTACCAGGCCCTTCTAACCCTCCGTCAGGTCCTTCATGACCCTTTCAAGGGCCTACGCCTGGCTACCTGCCAACAGTGCCCCCAATAGGACCTTTGGCTCCTCCATCAGGTCCGATGCCAGGTTACCCACCATAAGGGCCTCCGGCAGGTCCCTCGGCTCTGCTGTTGGCACCTTTTCAGGCCCTCTGGCAGACTGCCCCTCGCCTCACTGCCCTTCGCCAGGGTACCTGCCATCAGGGTATCATACGCCAGGATACCCGATGCTGGGCTGTTTGTCCTATGGAGCACTGGGCTACCATTACCCGACACCAGGCTATACAATGCCAGGGTTTACCTTCCCGGGATACCCACTTGTCTGTCAGCCCCCTCCTCCTCCTCCTCCACCACCTCAGCCTCAGGTGGATTTTAGGGAAGCATTACAGTCTTGGTGGTCCGAAACCAGGATGCAGTTGGTCTCAGAATTGGACCGGTGGCAACCAGCCACAGTTTCCATGTCGGCCCACACGGCCCTTATGCCGAGATCTCCCTCTCCAGTGGAGTCTCGCACCTCTACCTTGAGACAGACCTCACGTCCTACCGCGGTAGCCAGTGTCAGCAGGTGCCTTGTGTTTTCACTGCAGGAGATCCCGCTCCTATGGGCTCTGTCTCCAGACAGAAGCCCGTCGTCCGACTCTGACTGAGACACTGCAGACTCCTCCACTTTGGGTTTTAAGACCCCCTCTCTGGTGGATCCAAAGCCCAAAGAGTCTCCTAAGTCCCCTCCAGAGGATCCCTCCTTTACTGAGATCCTTCTGAAGATTCAGGAGGCAGACGGGTGGAAGACAGGATCACAATCCCCAAGGGAAGAGATTGGCGAAACACCTGGATATGCCCAAGCTGTTCCCTCTGCTCATTCCTCCGTGGATAGGACCACATGAGGACCTGGCCTTTACAGTCTGGCAGCAACCTTTGTCAGTGGCCATAGTTGTCAAGAAGGCTGACAGACTGTATCGAGCCCCCAAGAGTAAAAATCACCTTAGTTCTCACCCCAAAGTGGACTCGATGGTCATTAATGTGGCCCATGACCGTATGGCTAAGCCTAAACACATGAGCACCTCTCCTCCAGACAAGGAGTCACGGCAAATAAACCAGTTTGGATGCAGGGTTTATTCCTCCTCCACTCTGGCCCTCAGAGCTTTGAACTACCTAGCACACATGATTGTATATCAGAAATCTGTCCTGGGACAGTTGCAATCGGAATTTGAGGCTTGGCCCGATTCCAAGGCTAAAACCCAAATTTCCCAGACTGTCAGGACTGCGGAAATCTCCTGCTGTCATTCCCTCAGAGTGGCATATGATGCAGTAGACACCTCTACCCGGAGTATTGCCATGGCTATCAGCATGCGCCAGTACTCCTGTCTGTGGTTATCCGGATTGGCCCAAGACATCCAGTCGGCCATCCAGGATGCCCCTTTCAGAGGACCATTCCTTTTTGGGGCGACGTCAAGGACATAATCAGTGAGCTTCAGGACAGTGGCAAGGCACTGTGCTCTGTCCAGTCTATGTATCGCTCTAACACCAAGCCAATAAAGCCATTTCGTAGCAACAGCCAGCTCGACGTCAGAACAAACGTTGGGCCCCTTTGGCGGGAGCCACACCCCCAGCCAAGTCCTAAGGGACTGCTGGGGCCATGCTGTCCAATCCCCTTCCCCCTCCTGACTTGTAGCAAGGCCCCCAGCCTCCACCACCAGATCCGGAGGAACCAGTAGGGGGCAGATTCGCCAACCACCTGGCCAGGTGGGAGGCGATCACTTCAGACGTGTGAGTCCTTCAGCTCATCTCTCAAGGCCACACCATCAAATTCATGGCAAGACCGCAAAGAAATCCTCCAGGTCTCTCTCACTACCCAATAGGCCACATTCCTCTCTTACTAACGTACTAAAATGCCAGCAGAATAGGCCTAACGGTCTTTCGAGTCTGCTCGATTTGTCAGCCCCCACCCTGGGTGCTGACCTTGCTGCCCCCCTCGCCTTCTCTGGCTTTTCCCTTCACAGTTCCGGATATTCTTGCTGCATTGGATTTTGCTTCCAGAACCCTTCCCCTGTACCTGTCCCAGCCCCTCCTGAACCCCTCCACCGTCTCTGCCTCCACCAGCCCCCTAGGCAGTGCATTCCATGGCTCCACCACCCTCTCAGTGAAGTAGCACCTCCTCCTTTCTCCCCTGAATCTTCCCCCCTCCAGCTTCCACCCATGCCCTCTAGTGGCCCCCTCCTCCTTCCTTGAAGCACCCTGACTGTTCCTCCCTATTTACCCTCTTCATGTACTTGAAGACCTCTATCATGTCCCCCGGTCCTTCTCTCTTCCAATGTGTACATATTTAGCTCTTTGAGCCTCTCCTCATAGGTCCTGTCCCCAAGCCCCAAATCATTTTGGTTGCCCTCCTCTGGACCCTCTCCAGGAGTTTAATGTCCCTCTTTAAGTGTGGCCTCCAAACTATCGCAGTACTCAAGGTGTGGCCTCACCAAGCAGTTATACAGAGGAGCATCACTCCCTCCTTCTGGAGGTGATCCTTAGCATGCATCCCAGCATCCTGTTGGCCTTGGCTGCTGCCCTCCTACAAGTCTCTGAGTTGTTCATTTTTTGACATCCACCACCACCCCAGGTCCCTCTCAGCCATCGAGACTTGTAGCATTCCCCCAGGGTGTACACTTGGCCTGGGTTTCTGGCCCCCAGGTGGAGTACCTTGCATTTCCCTGCATTGAACCTCAGCTTCCACTTTCTAGACCATCTTTCCAGAGCCTCCAGGTCCCCCTGTATGGCCACCCTCCCCTCCTCCCCATCCACCACCGCCCCCAGTTTTGAGTCATCCGCAAAGAGACTCATCTCACTCCTGATTCCTGTCCTTATGTCAGAGACGTAGGCGTTGAACAGGAGGGGCCCAAGGACTGATCCCTGTGGGACCCCACTAATGACCCTCTTTGGGGATGAGACTATCCCGCCAACTACGACCCTCTGGGTCCGGTCCTGGAGCCAATTGCCTATCCATCTGATCATCTGGTTCCCCACCCCATGTCTCCCAGCTTATCCAACAGGCCCATGGAGGAACAGAGTCAAATGCCTTGCTGAAGTCTAGAAAGAGGGCGTCCACTGGTCTACCAAGGTCCAAGGCACTCGTCACCCAGTCATAGAACTCCACACAGGGTTTGTCGACACTATTTCCCTGGGGCTAATCCATGCTGTCTATCGTCCAGGCACCCTGACTTTTCCAGGTCCCCCCTAGCCTCTCCTTGACAATGCCCTCCATCACCTTGCCCACCACGATGTCAGGCTGACAGGCCTGTAGTTCTCGCCACCTCCTTGATCCCCCTTGTGGATAGGCACTATATGCGCCACCTTCCAGTCCTGGGGCACCCACCCTGTCCTCAGAGAGATGGTGAAAAGCTCCGCCAGGGGTTTCGCCAGGACATCCACAAGTTCCTTCAGCACTCTGGGATGTAATTTATCCGGCCCGGTGCTTTCTCCGTCTTAAGGGAGCTGAGGGCTTCCCTCACTCTCTCTGCTGTGATTTCCACTTCCAGTACCTCTTCTCCCTGCTTAGCCCTCCCCCTCCTGCCAGTGATGCCTCCCGCCCCAGACCCGCCCGATCGGTAGGGTCCCCTCCTCAGTATCTCTGTCTCCTCCCATGTATGATGCAGCACCCCCATTTTCCTTGGTGGAAACTGAGGTGAAGTACTCATTTAGTACCTCAGCCTGCTCCCCCGGGTCTTGTGCCCATCTCTCCCCTGATTTAATCCTGCTAATCTGCCCCTTCACCCTTCGTTTTTCCCCAGTGTATCTAAAGAACCCCTTGTTCCCTCTCCTGATTTCCCTGGCCAGGTTCTGCTCCTTCCTTGCCTTAGCCGCCCTCACCACCCTAGTGGCCCTTCTAGCAATCAGCTCATACTCCCCTCAATCCCTTTCACTCCTTGAGCACTTGAATTGCCTATAGGCTGCCTTCTTTCCCTGCACCACCTCCTGGACCTCCCTGGTCCACCAGCAGGGTTTTCGGGCCCTACCGCATTTTCGTCTTACTCTTGCACAGGTGCTTATAGCATCTTGCACCCCTCTCCTGATGATTTCCCACCTACTATCAGCGTCCGTGTCTGACCCAATCCCATCCAAATGCTCCTTAAGGATCCTTCCGGGCAGTGGCTATCCTTCAGGGAAGAGATCCAGGCTCTTCTTTTTTTTTCACTTTAATCTTTATTATACTTTTCTTAGAACAATGTAGAAGATAATGACAGGTTACCAAACAACTTTGTACAAAAGTTAAACAATTGATAATCCAGATAACATCAAATAACTCATTATATGACTGCTATATAGTAATAACTCAAAATAGGATAAGGGTAAAATTATCCAAATCAACTGAGTGTGTGGGACTCAGAACCAGATTTCATAGGTTAGAAGGGAACTAAACCAGTCTAGTCCCTAATCACATTTCACCTCTTAAAGGAAAAAAAAAAGAAAGAAATTCACAATTAAGGAACAAATTCTGGTAGGTGAAACATATGTTACCCACCTACTCCATATAGAGTCAAAATCCTGGGTTGCATGGTTTATCTGGGCCGTCAGCTTCTCCATGTAGTAAATCTGAATCATAAAATCCTGCCACACCAATATGGAAGGAATTTGAGATCCAGGCTCTTCTGTCAAAATCAGCTATAGAACCCGTTCCTTGGATACAGGAAGGAAAGGGATATTACTCCCACTTCTTCCTGCTCCCCAAAAAGACAGGGACCTCAGTCTGATCCTGGATCTCAGCATGCTAAACCTGTATGTAGAGTACAAGAGGTTTCGCATGCTGCCCCTTCCGGGTCTGCTGCCTCTTCTGTACCAGGGTCATTGGCTTTCTGCTCTGAATATGTAGGATGCATATCTTCATATCCCAATTTTTCCTTCCCACCGTTGCTTCCTACACTTTATCTTCCAGGGGGATCACTTCCAGTGCAAACCGCTCCCCTTTGCCTTCTCCTCAGCACCCAGAGTGTTTACCAAGTGCCTAGCGGTGGTGGCAGTGGCTCTACGACACCAGGGAATATGTGTGTTCCCGTACCTTGACGACTGGCTCCCGTCAGCACCATCGAGGGACAGCCTGGTGGCCTCCCTGACTACTATCCTGAATCTATTCAGACAAATGGGGGATCACGATGAATGACCCCAAATGTCACCTTGTTCCTTCACCGCACCTCCAGTTTGTTGGGGCGGTGCAGTATCCAAGGTCAAGCTTTCCTCGCTTTGGACTGGGCAGAAACCTTGCATCAGCAGGCTATCCAAGTGGCAACCAGCCAATGGACCACGGCCCATTCGGTCTTATGCCTTCTGGGCCTGAGGGCAGTGGCTATCCCCACTGTCCCCCTAACTAGGCTCCACATGCGGATTATGCAGTGGACCCTTTGGGTCCAGTGGGACCTGAAATCAGACAACCTAGATCACAGGATTCTAGTGTCCAGCCCCATGCATCAGGATCTCCTGTGGTGGCAGGATCTGTCCAATCTCACCATAGGAGTTCCTTCTCAGATGCTCCCACCAGCTCAGACCCAGACAATGGATGCTTCCGGTCAGGGCTGGGGCGCCCATCTGGGGGACCCCAGGACACAGGGATCCTGGTCTCAGCAGGAGCTATCTCTGCACATCTGTGTGCAGGAAATGCAGGCTGTACTATACACCCTTCAGGCTTTTCAGCACGTACTCCTCCCTGGACCCTACTGGTACTGATGGACAGCATGTGCATGGTGTGGTACCTGAACAAACAGAGAGGCACGTGGTCATATCCACTGTGCAGGGAAGCGATGTGTGTGTGGCATTGGGTGATATAGCACAGCCTGCTGCTCACGGCAGTGCATGTCCCAGGCGTTCAAAATGTCCTGGCGGACACCCTCAGCTGCACTCAGGCAAGGGCACACGAGTGGGAACTGAGACAGTCAGTGGAAAAAGGCATCTTCGATCAATGGAGTCACCCAGATCGCCATCTGTTCTCCTCCCCATCCAATGCAAAACTACCCAGTTTCTGCTCGCTCGTTCTCGGACGTGGTGTTTTCTGCCGAGACACACTGTCTCTGTGCTGGACAGGAAGGTTCTTGTACACCTTCCCTCCCTTTCCACTTTTGCAGAGGGTGCTTCTGAAACTACAGCGAGAAGGAGCCTGCATGATCCTCATAGCCCCTTTTTGGCCTCGCCAAGTGGGGTTTTCTTTGCTTCAGCAGTTAAGAGTGGAACCTCTGGTTCCCCTACCCCTTTGCCAGAATCTGCTGACTCAGGACCAGGGCAAGCTGGTCCATTGGGGCCTCAAGTCCCTTCACCTTCACATGTGGCACTTGCTGACGTAGCTGTTGCACACTTTGGGGTCTCTTCCAGAGTGGCCCAAGACCTTGTGGAGGCCCGAAAGCCATTTATAAGAACCACTTATGCTGTGAAATGGAAGAAGTTCTATATTTGGGCAACCAACAAGGGATGGGACCCTTTTTCTTGCCCTGTCCCACAGGTCATGGAATACCTGCTGCATCTCTCTACCCTTGGCCTTAGCTATTCTTCGCTGAAGATTCACGTGTCTGCCATTTCTTTTTTTTTTAAACTTTATATTTATTGTTTCATTGTAAACAAATAGAGTACATTTCCAGCAGAGACCTATCAAATGTTAGTAAAAGAAACACACTGAGGGCGCCACTCCTCATAATATACAATGTTTGGGCTTAATCTCCTGCATAAAGATACGTCTGTGGGGGTTACTTAATGTAAGAAGTCCTTATTAGTCCCTTAATCCTTTTTAAGCTGTTTTGAAAAGCCCATGAGCTGCATGGAAAAAACTAAAACATTATATACTGTGTATTGTCCAAGTGTCTACCCTCCTGAAAAGAGGATTAATACTGAGGTCCATGCTTTAACATTTATAAGTGCACACAAAAGGTGCTAAATGCACAATAGGTAATGCTACAACTTGTATACTTTTATACTAAACATATTAGCTCATAAAGCTATTTTGAACTTTATAACGAATTAGACATGGTCAACTTTATAAAAACGAAAGCCAATAATTAAGACTGCATTTATTAGAAACAGCGCAATGAAACATAGCGATGAAGATATAGAAAGTATTTTACAAAATTGAGGGTCCTCATTGCAGTCTGAGCGTTTACTCATGCACTCTCTCAGGAGGGAACATAATGATCGGCCGACAGAATGATTCTAGTACTCTCTCATCTCAGATCTGGTAATCTATGCATGTTTTCATGACTCGTCATCTTCGGAAAAGAGCTCCTCTGGATCTCTCGAACATCTTCTTCTTGGAGCCTGCTTCTGAACCCAGCAGCTAGTGTCCTTCGGATCCGAGAAGATAAAGATCTTGCCCTGGTGAGTAATCCTCAAACGAGCCGGGAATATCACACTATGCTGGATCCCCGCCTCCTGTAAAAGTGCTCTAGAGCCATCAGTTTGCGCCTTTGCCTGGTGGCGTAACCAATATCTGGATAAACTCGAACTGTCTCTCCTTCACACAGCAGAGTTTTATGTTGTCTGGCTAAGGCCAGAAGGTAGTCCCTTGTTGCCATGTCATCCGTCACCGCCAAAACTGCTCGTGGAGCTTCCATGTTGTCAGGTTTTCCTCAACTGGTGATCCGATAAGCTTTCTGTATATTCTTTACACGTTCCCTAGCTTCTTCCCCGAACTGCTGTAGTAACCATTCCTGCAGAAATAAAACCAAATGGTCCCCTTCAAACCCTTCCGGGAGACCAAGAAGCTGAATATTAGAAGCCCTGGTTTGATTTTCCAAAGTCTCCAGTCTCATACGCAGATGCCCATTTTCTTTCAACACTGTAGTGATGGCACCGATAGCAGCATCAGAACGTCTTTTGGCTTCGGATGATTCGGCTGTTACTAGATCAGTGGAGGTTTCTAGGTTAGTCACCCTGTTGGCAATACCATCTATTTTATCTACCAGACCCGAAACAGAAGATATGAGCCTGTTTATTTTTAGGCCAAGTGATTGTAAAGTTTCCTCTCCTGTGTTCTCCAAGTCCGGGGCCTGTATAGTAGAACAAGACCTCATGGCAGAGGTAGCGAGAGCACTTTTGGCTTTTGCTCCATCGGGATGATTGCGTTCCTTCGAGGATTTCCCATCCTGAGTCAGCAGACTTCCGATTTCAGTTGCTGTTTAAAAAGCTACGAGTTGTGACCAGAAAAACTCAATTTTTAAGCTTTAAAACTGAGCAATATAGAGGAGCATTATTGAAAAGTGGCCATCTTGCTCAGGCTCAACAGCACCTCCCCTCACATGTCTGCCATTTCTGACTACCACACTCCAGTGGATTGCAAAACTTTGGCGCAGTTGGAGGTTTCCAAAACATTTCTGAAAGGAATTCTCTATCTGAATCCCCCGATCAGGAATGCCGTTCCTCCGTGGGATTTAAACTTCATCCTAGAGAAACTTGCTTTGCCTCCCTTTGAACTGGCCGCGAGTTGCATCCGGCGCTACCTTTGCTGGAAAGCGCTCTTTTTAGTTGCCATAACTTCGGCATGAAGGATTTCCGAGCTTCAGGCCCTGATGTGCAAGGAGCCTTATTTGATTTTCCACAGAGACTGGGTGGCTCTGCGTACAAATCCTGAGTTTCTACCTAAGGGGATGTCTGAATTCACTTTGTATCAGACTACACACTTGCCAGTGTATTACCCCGAGCATTCTAATCAAGGGGAGGCCATTCTGCACACCCTCGATATGCACAGAACGTGCGTTATTATATGAACCGAACCGGACGAAGTGAGTCCGTAAGACGGATCAGCTTTTCATTTCTTTTGTGCCCAAAAGAGAGGGCGAGGCAGTTTCCAAACAATGCTTATCCAAATGGTTAGCAAACTGCATTTTGTTTTATCAGAAATATAACAAGCTACTTCCGGGGGAAGTCAAGGGACATTCAACCGGAGGCATGGCTGCATCTACTGCTTGTTTCAGGAATGTTTCTGCCACGGACATATTTGCGGCAGCCACTTGGAGCTCTGTCCACACCTTTACCAAACACTAGAGTCTGGACATTGCCTCTAGGTGCAGGGCAGGCTTTGGACTAGCTGTCCTTCAGGGCCTCCTGTCTTAATCTTCTATCTACTGCAGACCTTTCCTGCCTCCTGAGCTTCAGCCTTTGTCTGAATTACACTGCTTGGGACTCAATCCTAATGGTTATTACCTACTGCAAGAGCCCTGTCGAAGTAAGATAGTAGTTACGTAAGAACTTACTGTAATAGTAGATCTTCGAGAGAGGCTCTTGCAGTAGGTACCTTTTTCCTTCCCACCTTCCCCCTGCTTCTGTGGTTACTTCTTTATAGCCTTTCTATTGGCTCCCAGAGCCCACTCTGTTTCTAGCCTTTCGCACCTTTTTAGGTCTCCGGTGAGAGAACTGGAGGGTGGGCATGGGGACCACCCACTATATAGTGTTACACTGATGTCCGTCACATGACGCCGGGTGGGCTGTCCCCCACCAGACACTGCTAGCTAAAGTTTTCCGTGTTGTCCTAGTGCTTGACATCTCTAGTCCTAATGGTAACTACCTACTGCAAGAGCCTCTCTCAAAGATCTGCTGTTACAGTAAGTTCTTATATAACTGTAGATCTTTCTTCGAGAGATAGCTCTTGCAGCAAGTAATGCATATAGGACTGGCGCCGCCCGGCAACAGGACCCCACGGCAAACTTTCCTGCAGTAGTTAGTGGGGACTGCCTATCCTGACGTCAGTCCCACCCCCCAACGTCCCACGTGGTATATAAGGGGAGGCAGTCCCAGCGTGCTCCTGTTCTTTCCCACCATCGATGCATGAACGTTGGCTCCACAGCTCTCTCTCGCCAGTTCAATCGCTAATGCAGTTTTTTTTATTCCAGAAACATCTCTTTGACCGTTTTTTCCTCACCATCAGTCTGCATGTCGACTACCCTGTCCAGGCACACAAATAAGTGCGCCTGTGATAGTCAAATTCCATCGAAAGATGGACACACGGCCTACGTTTTTTGCCTGGGCCTGGACCGCGACACTCTGTCCTGCTCCCATTGTCAGGCTTTCAATAGTAGGACCCACATCCGCCGGCAAAAGTCCTTTCAGGCTTTTTTGGCCCAGCAGCAACTTGCGGCTATGGAGAGGGACTCATCCTCCAAAGGGTTTCTCCCCGACGTTCCCACAAATCTGCGGGGAAACACCACACTCCAAATCTTTTTCTGCTGCCCGGCTGGCCTCTGTATGCAGCGCCGACCACCAGGAGAAGGCAAAAACTTTGGGCCAGTCGGCAGGGAGGTCTTCCTCCCTCCCTCCCACCCACAAAAACATGCCCCCAAGTCCTTAGACAAGCGCCATACTCCAACAGACAAGCGCCACATCCCATCGACGGACAAGCACCACGTCCCATCGACGGACAAGCATCCCGCGGAAAAGCCTGCAAAGCCGGTGTCAGAGCCTCAATGACACAAGCCTGCTGATGGCACTTCCAATGCCTTGCCTCCTCCTCCGGCCAAGTCCCCATCTCCACCGGTGTCCTCTCCGAGATCTGACGCCAGGGTGGAAGACGTCCCGACGCCGGCCCGTGGTGCCTCTTTGGGACCCAACAACGGCCCTGACACCCAGGTGACACCGGCGTCCCCCCAGTCAGACCACCATTGCCGGACAGGACTGACATCAATAACAACACCGGAGCTCCAGAACCAGAGCCGGTGCCCAGTTCTCCGAGGCTCAACCCTAGTCAGGTCAAGGACCTATTCTCTCATTGGTGTGAGACTATTAGACCTGATATTCTTCTGGCCCCTCCTATACTGGTCACCCTGGCTGATTCCAACCCAGTACCAGTTCCTAGTGAGGAGATTCCGCCCGCTGAAATTCCCTCCTTAACCCCACTCGGATGAGGACGGGGAAAACATCCACCTCCAGAGAGTCCCCAGAAACGGACAGAAAAGAGAAGGAGGCGTAGGTCACCCTCCAGGAGCTCTAGTGCCTCTAGCTCTTCCGACTGGCACAGACACAACCGCAGGAGGCACAGATCTCATTCTGTCTCCTCCACTGACTCGTACCACAAGTCAGACTCCTCTGTAACCTCCTTTGAGGACCCTCCATCGGACAAACCTGAGGACCTACCAAAATCACCTCCGGATGACCCATCGTTCATGGAGGTTATGAGACACATACAGGCCAACGTGGACTGGGATACAGAGGACTTGGACCCTGAACGCATGAGGCTTGCCAAGTACCTCAGGCAAAAAGACCCAAAGCCCATCGTTTTCCCACCCATGGTGGATACTTTTGAAGACGTCACACAGGTCAAGTGGCGACTCCCCCACTCATCCACTGCCGTCCCAAAGAAAGTGGACCGGCTGTACCGGGCTCCTAAGGAACACCCCTTTTTGGCTGTACAACTTACTGTTGATTCTGTGGTTATATCAGCAGTTCATGATCATTCTCAGAGGCCCAAACATCTGAGCACCCAGCCTCCGGACAGGGAGTCCAAACAGCTGGATTCAATGGACAGGAAGGTGTACACATCTGCCCCTTTCAGCATCAGGAGTCTCCGCTTCCTGACTCATATGGTCCAGTTCCAAAACGCCCTCTGTGAACAAGGGCTGGACATATTGCAAGGAGTGCCTGACTGCCCACAGCAGGCAGAACTTGCAAAATTACTAAAACGGGGTCAGACGTGGGCACACGTGTTACGGTCTGCCTACGACTCTGTGGACACCTCAGCTAGGGCAGCGGCTACGGCATTTGCCTTCAGTGCCATTCCTGGCTCCAGGTTTCGCGCCGGATGTTCAATGCAGCATCCTAGACGCACCCTTTAAGAGCTCCATTCTCTTCGGTGAAGAAACTGAGAGAATCACTAACAGATTGCAGGACTCCGGTAAGACCATCCATACCGTGCAGTCTAGGTATCGCCTGAAGCAGAGACAGTTTTGGAGGTCTTGCTTTCATGGCAGAAGGGGTCAACAGCCTCAGCAACCTCGCTTTCAGCAACCCCAGGCTCAGCAAGGTGGCTTTGGTCGACGTGGTGGACCCAGGGGATCCTTGTCCGCCAACTCTCGACGAGCTAAGTCTGCCTAAGCCACTTTCCTCCCCCCAACAGCATGACTCCAACCATACCCACCTCTCTCACGATGTTCCATCGAGAGAAGGTGGAGGTTGCTTCTCTCTTATCCAGAAGCCTGGAGACAAGTGACCTCCAACCTGTGGGTTCACAAGCTTGTAGAACACGGGCACTTTATAGAGTTTGTGTCTACCCCTCCGGACAGGCCCCCACCCCCATCTCGTCACTCGGCGGGACATGCAGTCCTCATCAAACAGGAGATCCAGGCATTGCCATCCAAAAATGCCATAGAACCCGTTCCTCTGCAGGAGAGAGGCACCGGGTTCTGTTCCAGATTCTTCCTGGTCCTGAAAAAATCGGGAGACGTGAGGCCGATCCTCAACCTCAGCGACCTGAACTTGTCAGTCGCATACAAACATTTCAGGATGGTCACATTGCACAACCTGATTCCTGTGTTGCATCTGGGGGATTGGCTCACATCACTAGATATGCAGGATGCCTACCTCCACATTCTCATAGCTGAAGGCCACCGAAAATACCTTCAGTTTGCATTCCAGGGCAAACACTTCCAGTTCAGGGTCCTGCCCTTTGCTCTCTCTTCTGCACCGAGGGTGTTTATGAAGTGCCTGGCGTTGGTGGCCGCAGCACTTTGCAGGATGAGTCACTATGTGTTCCCATACCTGGAAGACTGGCTATTTGTGGCACACTTGGTGCCCATCTCCAGGCTGCCATCCGGAACACCTGCAACCTATTCCGGAACCTGAGAATCACTGTTAACCCAGCCAAGTCGTCAGTCAGCCCAGCTCAACTCTTACCATTCAATCAGAGCACTCCTAGACACTGTTTAGGGGCGGGCCTTCCTACCTCTGAATAGGGCAGAGCACATTCGAGCTCTGGCCCGGCAGATTTATTCTGCCTACACTGTTCCAGCCAGATTGATACTCCGGCTTTTGGGTCACATGGTGGCCGCCATCATGACTGTTCCCTTTGCCAGATTCCAGATGAGGACCATTCAGTGGACTCTTCGGGTGTAATGGGACCAGAGGTGAGATGACCTGGACTTGCCTGTCTCCATAACGGAGCTGGTCTGCAAGGAACTCCTCTGGTGGACGACATCCCCAATCTTACTGGAAGGGATCCCCTTTCAGAAGGAAGCTCCCAGTCAGGTCCTGACCACGGACCCTTCAGATTCAGGATTGGGGCTCACCTAGGAACTCACAAGACACAGGGATCTTGGCCTCCAATCGAAGAATCTCTCCACATCAACGTGCCTGAGCTAAGAGCAGTCCTCTATGCTCTTCAAGCCCTGGAATCATCAGTCACATCCAGTCACCTTCTGGTCCAGATAGACAACACATCGATGGTCTTCTACCTCGACAAACAGGGAGGCACACACTCTTACCCCCTTTGCAGGGAGGCCATGAGAGTGTGGGAGTGGGCCATAGCCCACCAGTTGACCATAACAGCGGTGCACGTTGCAGGTACACAAAACACATTTGCAGATGCACTCAGCAGGACAAAGTCTCGAGTACAAGAGTGGTCCCTTCTGCAGTCAGTCATAGACAACCTTTTCGCAAGATGGGGGACACCAGAATTGGCCCTCTTTGCATCCTCCGCCACCGCAAAACTGCCCAGTTTTTGCTCGCTAGATCCTGAGCCTGGTGTTTTCTTGCAAGATGCATTGTCCCTCTCCTGGAAGGGGAGATTCTTCTATGCCTTTCCTCCGTTTCCACTCATTCAGAGTCTCCTTCTCAAAACATAAGCGGAGGGAACCACCATGATCTTCATTGCACCGCTATGGCCTCGCCAGATTTGGTTTCCCTTGCTGCAGCAACTGGCAATGGCCCTACCAATTTCACTTCCTCTTTCAACTCACTTACTTTCTCAGGACAATGGGACTCTTGTTCCCCCAAACCTGCGGCTCCTTCACCTTTATGCTTGGCTCCTCAAGACTTCGCCAAGCTCCGATTCAGGGTGTCTGACAAGATAGCCGAAGTCCTGGTGGAGGCGAGGATGCCTTCCATGAGAGCTGCTTATTCAGTGAAGTGGAAACGATTCTGCCTCTGCAGTGCGACGCATAGATCCTTTAGCCTGTCTGGTTAACACTTTGCTGGAATATCTTTTATCCCTGTCTGAATAAGGGCTCAGTTACTTCTCCATAAAGGTACACCTGGCCGCTCTTTCTGCCAACCATGCCCCTGTTAAGGGCAGAACAATGGCTCAATTGGAGGCTACTTGTGCCTTCCTCAGAGGCATCCTTCACATAAAGCCCCCTGTCAGGGACCCTTTGCCCCCTTGGGACCTTCTGTTCATCTTGGAGAAGCTTACCGTCCCACCTTTTGAACCCACCGCAGATTGCAAGCTGCGTTTTCTTTCCTGGGAAACTTTATTTTTAGTTGCCGTTACTTCCCACTCAAAGGATTTCCGAGCTGCAGGCCCTGTTGTGTAAAGAGCCTTGTTTGATTTTTCACAAAGACAGGGTAGCTTTTCGTACCAATCCTAAGTTTCTCCCTAAAGTTGTGTTGGAAATGACACTGAAGCAGGATGTTCAACTCCCAGTCTACTACCCTGAACACTCCATTTGGGGTGAGGCGCTTCTCCGCACATTGGACGTCCACCGCACATTACAGTTTTTTGCCACTTGTTCCTTGGGCAGCCTAGTTTCCAAACAGACCTCCTCTAGGTGGCTGGTTAACTGCATCACTTTTTGCTACCAGAAGCATAACAAACTCCTATCTGGCCCGATCAGGAGTCATTCTACCAGGGCGGTGGCAGCCTCCTTTGCAGCCCTTGAGGGTCTCGGTTTCAGACATCTGTGCGGCAGCCACATGGCACTCAGTCCACACTTTCATCAGGCACTACAGTTTTGATATCGCATCCAGACGCAGAGCGGGCTTTGGCCTGACAGTTCTGTAGGGTCTGTTCTCCTGAGGTCCTACCTCCCTTCCTTCCTCTGTTCCTCTCCTACCTCCCTTAGCATTTGTCTTAAGTTTATGCTGCTGGGGACACTCAGTCCTATATGTGTTAGCTGCTGCAAGAGCTTCCTCTCGAAGTAAGATAGTACATTTACGTAAGAACTAACCGTAACAGTAGATCTTCGAGAGAATCTCTTGCAGCAGGTACTGTATATTTCCTTCCCTCCTTCCCCCCAGAGGAACTCACTGTGCATCAGCTGAGCATATATTTTAGCTTGCTGCTGGACCAGAATTTGCCTTTCTATTGTCGGCTCCCACTCACATCGCAAGTTTTTTCCTCCTTCTGCCAGTTCTTCTAGCATACAAGAACTGGAGCACATTGGGACCGCCTCCCCTTATATACCACGTGGGGCATCGAGGGTGGGGACAACGTCAGGATGGGCAGCGCCCGCTAACTAATGCTGGACAAAGTTTGCCATGGGGTCCTGTCGCCGCCAGTCCTAAATGTGTTACCTGCTGCAAAAGCTTCTCTCAAAGATCTACTGTTACTGTAAGTTCTTACGTAACTGTACTTTTCCCTGTCTTCTTTCCTCAGTGTTTCTTTGTACTTTCTGAATGCCTGTTTCTTTTCCTTAACCTTCCCTGCCACTTCTTTAGAAAACCTTAGAGGTTTTTTTCCTTCTTTTTGCTTAGTTAACTTGCTTTACACAGAGGCTTGTTGTCTCTGCTGTGGCTCCTTTAGGTGTCTCCCACTGTTCCTCTACCCCCCTTCCACCTTTGCCAGGATTTTCTTCAGGTGTTCCCTCATTTTTGCGGAAGTTGGCCCTTTTGAAATCCAGGACACTTTTGTGTGGCTTAGCTCTACTACTGTTTTTACCTTAAACTACACTATATGATGATCGCCGGACCCTAGATGGCTGCCCACTGAGAGATATGTTATTCTGTCACCAGTGGTGAGAACCAGGTCTAATATTGCTCCCTCCCGTGTGGGGTCCTCCACTAGCTGTCTGAGGCATGCCCCCTGCAGGGCATCCAAGATGTGTCTGCTCCTGGTAGTGGCTGCTGCATAGGTGTTCCAGTTAACGTCTGGAATGTTTAGGTGACCCACCAGCAATACTTCCCCTTTCTCTGCCATTTTGTGAATTGTATCCACTAATACCCTGTCTGTTTCCTCCCCCTGTGCTGGAAGTCTGTTTTCCCGTCTCTAAGGTGACCTATAGTGCCTCTTCCCCTTCCTGTCTCCCCCTCTCCCAACTCAGCTCGACTTGTTAACAAAGAACCTCGTAAGATAGACACTTTAGGTAACTCAGTTGCTTTGATCCTCTCCCTGATGTACATAGCCATCCCTCCCCCGTTTGCCCTCCCGGTCTCTCCTGAAGATTTTGTACCCTGGTATGGTAACATCCCAGTCATGGTTGCCTGTGTACCATGTTTCAGTGACCGTGACAATGTCTAGAACTTCCTCTGCCATCAAGGCCGCTAGATCTTCCTGGACATAAGTCTCCACCATTCACTAACACTAATGGGATCTGCGCCAGAGGCACTAGGACCCAGCGGGAGCAAACTTTTTTGCTGGAGGGTTGGTGCCGCGAGGAGCGGCATCGCAAGCCTCCACTCGCGTGGTAATGACTATCCCGGCGCCACCCTCCAACCGCCTCAGTTCCTTTTTCCCTACCGTCGAGTGCACTACAGTGACAACGTTGCTCGCCCACCCGGAGTCAAACTTCAAACTAGCAGCATAGTTTTTCAGTTTTATTGTTTTATAGTAATATCTCGAATAAAGTATCGTTTAGTTTATTTATTCTTATTTAGTGAAGAAGTCTCAGCCTACATTGACAGAGTTGACCATGAGCGGGTCTGGTGACGGTAGGGAGACTTTGTATGAAAGCTGTTCAGTCAGCCAGGCTGGGTCCGGTCCACCGCCCTCTCCGGAGGGGGGGTTCTGACAATGGACAGTCCAGTGCCCGAGGGGGTGGGCGGTCCCCTCAAAAGCATAAAAGTAAATGGTCGCATTCTCGGCACCATTCGGCCTCGAGCTCTTCTTCGGCCCACAGGTCAAAAAAGAGAAGGCATCACTCGAGGTCGCCCTCTGATAGGTCTTCGCGTAGATGGTCAGTTATTGGGGCTAGTTGCCGGTCTCCTCCTCTGGAGTCGCCAGCTTCTGTTTCTGGTAGTCGATGTCTTTGACATCGGAGCCCTACCCCGCCCTCTGGTAGGTCTTCAGATGAGCAGTTTCATCAGTGGGCTGCTCTTATGGAGCAATGGGCTTGGAGGTTTGGTCAAGTTGCCTGGCCCGGTCACTCAGGGGCCTTCGGCCTTTTTGGGAAATCAGGCAGGGTGGTTGAGCCTCCCTAGTCGCGTGGCGCCACCTTCGGTGCCATTGACTTCGCGCTCAGGTGTTCTCCCCCCTCACATGGCTGCGGTACAAGGGGCCACACTGATGCCTCTATCTCCTGGTCTTCATCCTTTTTTCTCTTCAAATCCTGTTTTTCGGAGTCTTGGGATGTTTTCAACGCCCTTGGCATCGATTGCACGCTCGGCGCCCGTCTTCAGCGCCCGATACTTCTGTCGGTTGCCCTCTCCGGCGCGTGCGCTTCGTTAGCGCCATCCTCGGCACCATCACGGCCTCTCAGCGCCCGTCTTGGCCGGCGCTGTCGTTTTTTCATTGCCGTGCATTTTTTTTGTCGCCGTGCGTTTCTTCGGCACCAAGGCCTGTTAGGACATCATCCAGCCTTCAGGACTCCTCGTTCAATCCCCTTTCCTTCCTCATTTCCTTCTGATTTTCACTCCTTTCCTGTCCATACAGTCCTTCCTGGACTGTAAGGAGATGACATTGAGCCTGACCCAGAACTTAGGCTGGGTGATGATGTGGAAGGAACAGGATCTATTCCTGCTGCAGAGCCTGTGGTCGAGGACCTGTCTTTTAAGTCTCTGCTGAAAAACTTGAATTCCACTCTTTCTTTCCAAACTACAGATATCGATCCTGGGAAACTGTTAAGACTCCAGTACCTTCATGTTCCAGAGATCCCTATGGATTTGACTCCTCCGGTACAGCCCTCCTTTGAGACGCTGTCTCAAATGGTATGGAATAATCCTGCTCTCATTTCTTCAGTGGCTAAGTCCATAGGTAGGAAATATGTTGCTCCCAAGGATCGACCCATTTTGGCATCCCAGGCCTTTGTGGATCCTATTGTAGTCTTGGCAGAGAATGATAAGGTCGTCCTTCCTCAGACTACTACAGCTCGACCTATTAACAAAGAATCTCGTAAGACAGACACTTTAGGTATGAGAGTCTTTGCTGCTTCCACCCTAGGTATGCGGATTGCCAGCTACCAAGACTATTTCTGTCAATATGAGTATATCCTTTGGCATTCACTCAAACAAATGGTTGAAGCTCTTCCGGAGTCGGACTCTGATTCAGAGTTTCTTCAAACCATAACCAAGGCCCCTAGAATTCTGCGGCCGCAGAATTTTGCGTAGAACATGCAATCTACCTCAGAACTTCTGCGGTGCTGCAGAATTCGCTCTTCTTGTTGATTTTTTATTAATATTTCTGTTTTTCCATAGAATCTGGTTCCCTTCCTCTCTTTTTATATCCTAAACCCTCTATATGCTCTGAATGTGATGTTATCATTGCTATAACATCATACATTAGCTAATGAAATGGCTGCAATCTGCAGCAGAAATGAACAGTCACTTATCTACCACAGCTCCCACTGCCAGAGACGGAGGCACTGCACATCAGGCATGGTGATATCTGCTCAACCTGCATTATAGCCTAATACAATTTTCAGTCTTACATTGTTGCACTAGGGCCAACTTAAACAAAACCTTGTCAATAGCACAGACCTGTTAAGCCCATAACTCACTTTGTGCAAACCTATTTGTGCCTTCAAGGTATAGAGATGCTATCTGAAATGAATAACTGGTAAAATGAATTTAACTGTCTAAATTTTTAAGAAAAATAAAGTAATTATGCCTAGAAAAGTGAAATATAATAATGTGTCGACCTGTTGAAAGAACAGATCTGTTAAATAATAATTGCACTGTACTCATTTTTGCCAGGGTTATTGATTACATATTGTCATTGGTTGACAGAATCACCTAAAAGTTATTGAGAAATGTTGTGTGCAGGGACAGCTGTTGGGCCAGAGGGTAGCATGCTGTGTTTCCATGCAGGCAACTCAGGTTCAGAGATTAGCTCTGGGAGCTGGCTGGGCAGCACAAGGATTGGTGGAACACATCATTGCTTGGAGCCTGAGAAGGTATGGTGCAGTGTTCTGTCACATGGTGGACACATTGTGATGGGCTGGAGAGCTGTATCTCACAATTGGTTCACATGCATGTCATGGCCTGATGATGTTATGCAGTGTGTCAGGGAAAGCAGGTTGACATGAAAAATGAGTTTTGCAGTAACTCCTCTATTCCATTTCCAATGGGACCTGTATGAATGAGGATGCAAGTTCATGGAAATTGAAAAAAAAATATATATATATATACACACACACACACACACACACACACACAGTATCTCTGTCTCTCTCACCACACACACGCATATTTGTATGTATGTTACAGATTGCATATAAATATATAAGTGATACACAGTGGGAACCTCATGAGTGGTGTAGAAAGCACATACAAATATATAAGTGATAGACAGTGGAAACCTCATTAGTGGGCTAGATAGCATGCATATAGAAATACCTTATTTATCACATAAGATCCCCTCTGCATATGTCATTTATGGAACAGGCTAGGACCGTAAGGGAGAGACATTTGTTTTGCTTTTTTAGGCATAACATTATTTTTATAAGTCTGTTATTTTTCAAACTAGTGTTACTGTGCTTTCCACCATCCTGATTGCTATAAACACTGCCATGAAAGTGAAGTCAGGATGACAAGCTGACACTGTGATGTGGTAGTTTGTTAGTGCCGCAGAACTTCCGCAGAAATTACAAACCACTGCCGCAGAAGTTCTGCGGCAAATGGTAGTCTTGCCGCAGAATTTGGTCCTACTGTGCCGCAGAAAAGTGGGGCCCTGACCATAACCAGGGTGTGGTCCAACAACCAGCGGGTTAAAGAGCTATGGGCGCCTTGATACTGTTCTTCGCGAGAGCGGCAGGCATTTGTACCTGGCCATTCCTGGCTGTGCACTTTAGGGTTTCATGAATGATGCACAGCAACAGGTAATGGTGTTGCTTTTGATGGTGTGTAACTCTTGGCCCTAGTAGAACAGGCTCTAGAGGCTACACAAAAGACTAGGTCAGCCATTAAATTGGCTCGACCTCCTCCTGTCCCCTCTTGAGGGAGTGTTAATAAACGCCAGTTTCATAACTGTCAGTCCTTTTGAGGCAAAGGCAGGGGAAATTTTAATAAAAATCAAGCCCCCCAGCCTCGAAAGAAAACACAGCAGAAGGCGCAGGGTCCCAAAGCGCCTGGTGCCGCCTTCTGAGTTTTTGGCCCAAGTCCCACCTCAGCTGCCCAAGGTGGACTCTTCCTCAGTGGTGGGAGGTCATCTGACTCACTTCTGCAATCAATGGAAGTCCATAACCTCGGACAAATGGGTCCTCCGGATAATCCACGAGGGGTATTCTCTCAATCTTTTGGAGACCCCTCCGGATCGTCCCTCCAGACGACAGCCCAGGCTGTCAGCTCTTCAGTCAGATCTTCTCGCTTCCGAGATACAGGGCCTTCTGAACAACAGGGCAGTGGAAGTAGTTCTGCTGGATCAACGGAACACAGGGTTCTACTCCCTTTACTTCCTGGTTCCAAAGAAAACAAAGGGGGGTCATGGGCCCCATTTTGGATTTCAGAAAACTAAACAAATTCCTTCCCAAAGAGAAATTCAAAATGATATCACTAGCAACCCTGTTACCCTTGCTTCATCAACACGACTGGTTAGCCTCCTTGGACATGCAGGATGCTTACCAGCACATTCCTATTCACCCAAAGCATCACAAATACCTAAGGTTCGTGGCTTTGGGACAGCACAATCAGTTCAGAGTCCTGCGCATTGGGCTATCCTCGGCGCCACGAGTTTTTACAAAGTGTTGTGCAATTCTCGCAGTGCATCTCAGAAAAATCAGAATACAGGTGTTCCCATATCTGGATGATTGGCTTCTAGAAAGTCCTTCCAGACAGGGAACTCTAGACGCCATAGCCACGGCGTCACACTTCCTTACGTCCATGGGAGTCCTGCTAAACCTCAAAAAATCACAGCTGCAGCCCTCCCAGAGGCTCCTTTTCATAGGAACTCTTCTGGGCACCTCTTGTGCGAAAGCATTTCTTCCAGAGGACAGGAGGAGCGATATCCTTCAGATGGCCTGATACATCAGAGAGAGCAGCTCGGTTTCAGCTCTCTCAGTGCAACAGATGCTAGGTCTCATGGCATCCTCTGTGTTCACTGTACACTGTACCTCTAGTATGCCTCCACATGAGAACCTCTCAGTGAATGCTCAGTGGTCCCCGATCACTCACCTTCAGTCCTTTCTCATCAAGGTTACAGAACCTTAGAAGAGATCACTCACCTGGTGGTCGCAAGAGGTCAGTCTTCTGGAAGGATGCCCCTTTGCTCCTCTGGATCATCAGATTTCCATTACCACGGACGCGTCCCAGATGAGGTGGGGAGCTCACTGTCAGGCTCGCCACACTCAAGGTATGTGGACTCAGGGCGAGTCCCAGCTTCACATAAATGTCTTAGAAATGAGAGCCATCCTTTATGCAGTCCGAGCTTTGAAGGACATTCTCTGTCACAAAAACATTCTCCTTCAAACGGACAACAAAGCTGTGATGTATTACATCAACATGCAGGGCGGTGCTCACTCTTACCCCTTATGCAGGGAAGCAATGAGGGTGTGGGAATGGTGCTTAGAGCACAAGACTCTAATTCATGTAGTCTACTTGCCGGGGGTACAAAACGAACTGGCAGACCGTCTCAGCAGAACGGAGACAAATCCTCACGAATAGTCTCTCGACTCAACCATAACTCAGTCACTATTCGCAGAGTGGGGAACTCCAGACCTGGACCTTTTTGCATCCCCATTCAACACAAAACTGCCTCTCTTCTGCTCTAGAAATCCAGGACCTGGCATTTTCTGTCAGTGTGTTCAGGCTGCGGTGGACAAAACTCCTTCTATACGCCTTTCCACCTCTTCCTCTAACTCAGAGAGTACTTCTTAAGTTCGAGTCCCAGGGGGACAAAATGATCCTCATTGCTCCCTTCTGGCCTCAATAAATATGGTTTCCACTACTCAATAGTATGTCTGAAACTCCTCCGAAACCGCTTCCCCTTCAGATGAACCTTCTGACTCAGGGGCCTGTGGTCCATCCCAATCTGAGGTCGCTTCACCTTCACGCTTGGCTCCTGAAGAGATAGAAGTGAACAGGTTCAATGTCTCTCGAAGGGTTTCAGATATTCTTCTGGCTGCGCGCAAGCCTGCCACTAGGAAAACTTACACAACCAAATGTAAGCGTTTCTCGCTCTGGTGTGCAAAATCCTCTTTGAATCCATTTTCCTGCCCACCAGATAAAGTTCTGGAGTGCCTTTTAGACCTCTCAAATTCAGATCTGCAATACTCTACAGTTAAGGTTCACCTTTGTGCAATTTCAGCTTATCGTGAGCCAGTACTTTCGTTGTCACTGGCTCAGTTACCTGTGGTTAGGAGGTTTCTTAAGGGAATTCTGCATACCAGACCTCCTATAAGACGTCCAGTCACAGCCTGGGACATTAATCTGGTGCTAGACATGCTCACTCGAAAACCTTTCGAGCCTCTAGCTACATGTGAGTTAAAATTTCTCACTTGGAAGACGGCCTTCCTAGTGGCCATTACCTCAGCCAGCAGGGTCTCTGAGATACATGCCTTGGTCACAGACCCTCCGTATACTGTGTTTCATAAAGACAGAGTAGTTCTTAGGACCCATCCTAAGTTTCTCCCTAAGGTTGTTTCAGAATTCCATCTAAACCAACCTCTGGTCCTTCCAGCTTACTTTGCGAACTTCCAAAACGAAGGAGAGCATTCTCTTCATTCCTTGGATGTCAAAAGAGCTTTACGTTTCTTTCTAGACAGAACAAAAGACTTTCGTAAAGCTCAACAACTGTTTGTTTCCTTCAGCGAGACCCGCCTGGGTCAGCCTGTCGCTATCAGATGTATTTCTGCATGGCTGGTTGCATGCCTTCGCCACTGTTATTCCATGGTGCAGGTTAAGCTGAAGGGCAGAGTGTATGCTCACTCTACTAGAGTGGTCGCGGCATCCCTAGCGGAAATCCGCAACGTGTCCATCGCAGATATTTGCAATGCGGCCACCTGGAGCTCAGTGCATACTTTCGTCAAACACTATGCCCTGGATGTCCATGCCAGACGACATCTGTCGTTTGGTAGGACCATCCTTAATGGACTTCTGTCCTAAATTTTTGAGCTCTTGGTCTCTCCTGCTGCCCTCTCGGGGGATTTTTATCTCGGTACTCTCCCGTTAGTGTGTGAATGAGTGGTGGAGACTTATGTCCAGGAAGATATGGAAATTACGTACCTACCGTAATTCTTGATCTTCTTGGACGAGTCTCCACCACTCATTCACACACCCACCCACCATCCCCCGAGCTCACCTCTGTTATTGGTCTTCACTCCCTCAATCTTTAGGCTGTGAAGACTTCTTTGTTGACCCTTCTTATACAGGTCGTCCAGACTATCTTGCATCTGTTTTTTGTTAGGCTATCCTTCTAGGTTAAGTTACGCTGCACCTCCTCGGAAAAATAGGTACTGAGGCGGTTGGAGGATCGACGCTGGATAGTCATTACCGCCGAAGGAGGGTTTCATGGTACGCTTCCCCCGCACCATCTCCGCGCCCGACCCTTCAGCAAAAAAAGTTTGCTCCGCTGGGTCCTAGTGCTTCTGGCGCAGATCCCATTAGTGTGAATGAGTGGTGGAGACTCGTCCAAGAAGATCAAGAATTACGGTAGGTACGTAATTTCCATTCCTGGGACCTTGTTTCCCTGGCTACGGGCGTTTGTACACATGGCTTTCCATGTTTGATGCCTCCGCCTGTACCAGCTCCCCACTTATCCCTATGCCTTCCCTCTATGCCTCTCCTGCCTTTACCTCCATTTGTGGTTCCTTTTGTTGATTCCTCGGCCCTAGTATCCTTCTGTTTGTTTACCTTAACCTGTTGGGGGCAGTTGGTTATTCCCTACTTACATCGCCATCCCCCTTGGCTAATTTAAATGCTTGCCAATTAATCATTTAAACCCTTTTCTTGTTTAAACAATTTCCCCTTTCCTTTTCATGCACTTGTCCTCAGTTATATAGAAAAGGTGGGAAAAAAATTACAGAAAATATGCAAAGTACAAACTGAATTGTGTCTGGATCTAACATTCCACAGTATTCTTACTGGTGTCATGGGCTTTATGAATGAATGTTTGTTTTTTGTGCTTATTTTATTCAGAGACACTTTTGAGTTAATGTGCCAAATGATATAGGATTTGTGTTTGCTGTGGATTGCAATTCACTAAGAAATTATCTTTGAGAACCAAGTTCATTTTTCGTTTCCTCTGAGCAAGGATGCAAACCAGGTGTACAGAAGCAGTAGGGAGGCAGTATAGTACAGTGGTTTAAGGCTCTGAGCTGCAAATCTGGTGATATCCAGCAGACCAGACCTGGGTTTGAATCCCACAGCTTCCACTTACATACTGTGTGACCCTGAACAAGTCACTTAACTTCCCTGTGCTCCCAGGATGCATCTGTAAAAAAAAAAAAAAACTTTCAGCTTAGTGTGCTACTCCTGGTTAAACAACTTAAAAAAAAAAAGAGAGAGAAGCAAAAGGCTAGCTATGCTGTTCAGTGAGCACAGGGACAGCCTGCATTTCAGGGCTCAATGACAGCCCACTCTGTATGTTCATTGAACGCAGGAGCAGCCTTGCACCGCAGTCCACAGTGTGCTCAGTGATTGCTGGCCCATGTCAGTTGCCCTGCCCAGACAGTTGCATAAGTGGCCCTGTGTAGTCCACAGTTCATAGTGGCTCTTTCTATCGCCACGGAGAACGTTCTGCACTTGATCTCATTGGGGATCAGAGACCCGTTTACATCAGCCTTTAAATGTTGTTTTCCGTGCTTAGCAAAGTGTAAAGTGACATCAGAACCCAGCAGTCTGCCACATAACTAATCATACTGCCTAGTATGTTTATACCGATCTATCCAGAGTGTTAGGATTTTATGTAGTGGATGATTGTACCCCGCTGGACATCTGTCTGTACAAGAGGGAGCTCTGCCTGCTACTTGGACAAGTCGTGCTTCCGGCGGGGGGGGTGTCTTAAATGTAGAAAACACATACACACAGCAGGCATCTGTTCTTTAAGAGCTCACTTGGTCTTCCAGTGTAAGGAATGAAATATATTAGACTGGTTTATGTAAAAAAAAAAAAAAAATAGTTTTCATTAGCTTTGAATGAGTAAAGTGCCTCCTTTGGTCATAGGCTGAAAAAATAGGCTTTTTATTTTAAATCCTGAAAAGCAGGAGAGGGACCAGTAACTTTAAGGGAACTTTAAGGGACTGATTTACAGACAAGTGTTCAACTGTCCATGAGGATTCCTTTCCTTGAGAGCTTTCAGCAGGAGAAATTCTTGTGGCATGTCCCCACCATCTGTCAGACGCCGAATTTCAAACTAGCATGTGGCATGGCTGAATGCTTCAGTGGGTGTATGTGGCAGACAGGTGTTCACTGATTAGCTGGACAAGGGTGACAGTTGTGAGTACTGCCGCCCTCAGTGACATGGAAGAATGAAAAGCTCCTGACAGTCCACAGATGCTGCTGCAGCCCAATGGGACCTACTTTTTTTTTGTTTTGTTACAAACATGGCCCAATATCTGTTTATGGTAGAACCTAAAACTGCAAGCAGATGAACACTATACACAATGTATTTTTTATTTTTTTTTACCTGGAGAGAGACACTAAGCTGAAAGCTTGTTTACAGGTGCAACCTAGGAGCACAAGGAAGTTAAGTGACTTCTCCAGGGTCACACAGTATACAAGTGGGGGCTGTGAGATTCAAACCCAGGTCTCCAGGTTTGCAGCTCAGAGCCTCAAACCACTGCGCTATACTGCCTCCTGAATATACTGTCTCCTGAATATACTGTATACAGTATCTACTATACATACTATATACTATACATATGCTATATATCTTTATAAATAACTCTACCTATTATACGTAGTATATTCTATATACGTCACACAAACAACCACCGACAGCCATCCTCTGGTAAGACAAATAGCATACCACTGTTTCCAGATGACACAAAAGATGTATATAATCATGGTCCAGTTCTTCCGCAGCCATGAATACACATGCACACTTCAACACATATATACCCACTTCTGGCTGCAGATGCTGATCTGCAGTACTGATACGAACATACAAATGTGCCAGCAGAAACGGACCATCTGGTCTATTTAAGTCTGCTCGAGTGTGCAGCTAGCACCCCTAGTTTGCAGCTGCCCCACCCTCCTCCCTTTTGTCATCACACCGCCCCCCCACCTTCCCCACCCTCACACTCCCCTGTTCCCTGACCCATGCCCTTTTGAAGCTGTTCACAGATTTACATGATCCATTTTGCTACCACCCTCTCTGTGAAATAGTGTCTCCTCATTTCCCTCCTAAATCTTCCCCCTTTTCTTAGCCCATGCCCCTGGTATCCCTCCCCCTCCTTAACTTAAAGACCCCATTTGCCCCATCCTTATTGATTCCCCTCAGGTACTTGAATGTCTCTATCATGTCCCCCCGTCCCTTCTGTCCTCCAGAGTGTACATATTCAGGTCTCCCAGCCTGCTCTCATAGTCTCTCCCCTCCATTCCACATATCATCTTTGTTGCCCTCCTCTGCACCCCCTCTGGTAGCCTGATATCACGCTTTAGGTATGGCCTCCAAAATTGCACACAATACTCTTGAGTGTGGCCTTACCAGCGACCTGTAGAGGGGCAAGATCACCTGTCTTCACCTGGATGAAACCCCCTTGCTATGCACCCCAGCATTTTGTTCACTTTTGCAGCCACTGTCCTGCACTGGGCAGTAATGTTCATGGTCCCTGTTATCATTACCCCTAGGTCCTTCTCCTCCTCAATTATCCCCAGCTTAACCCCCCCCCAGCCAGTGTTCTCTCCTTGGTTTCTTAGCCCCAAAGTGCATAACCTTACATTTCTTTGCACTGAACCCAAGCTGCCACCTCTCTGACCACTCCTCTAGCTTGCTTAGGTCCTCCTGCAGCTGCTTCCATCTCTCCCCTCCATCCACCACTGCTCCTGGTGTCATCAGCGAATAGACTTACCTTGCTCTGCAGTGTCTGATATGAAGAGCCCAAATAATACTGACCCCAGCACAGAGCCCTGTGGTACCTCACTCATCACCAGCTTTGGAGTTGAGAGCTCCCTTCTCACCACCACCCATTGCAGCCTCCCACTCAGCCAGCTTGTAATCCATTTCATCATTTTTCCCCTACCCCTACACCAGTTAGCTTCCCCCCAAGCTGCTCATGAGGCACTGAATCAAAGGCCTTGCTGAAGTCCAAGCAAAGAACATCCACCACATGACCCTTATCCAGCTCACCTGTCACCCAGTCATAATATTGTATTAAACTGGTTTGTCGAGACTTCCTTGAAACGAACCCATGCTGCCTCACATTGTGGAGGCCAGTATCCTCCATGTATGACACCAGTCTTTCCTTTAGTATCGTTTCCATGAGTTTGCACACTATGGAGGTGAAACTTACCGGACGATAATTACCCGGTTCATCCCTTGGCATGCTCTTGTGTAATGGTACTACATGTGCTGTCCTCCAGTCCAGTGGCACACATCCCAACTCCAGTGAGGTGCTGTACAGATCCTCCAGTGGCTCCGCCAACTCCTCCACCATCTCCGTCAGCACCCTGGGGTGGATACCATCCGGCCCTGGTGCCATGCCTGCCTTCAGTGCCCTTAGTCCCTCTAGGGACTCTACTTGCCTCAACTCTTCCATCTGTCGCCGCCTCTCCCTGTCCCCACCCTCCCAGCCCATGGTGGTAGCGGTCCCCACTTTTCTTCCGTGAACACTGAGTAAAAGTATTCATTCCAGTGCCTCTGCTGATCCTCCCTTTTCTGTCCACTCCCAACCCTTTTTTATCCTCACCGTTGTCTCCTTGCACTTCCTTTTCTCTGTGATGTATCTGAAAATGTCTCTCCCCCCACCGTTAATTCCCTGTGCTAATCTCAGCTCCCTGTGGGCCTTGGCTTCTTTCACTTTTCTGGTCACCTCCTTGGACCATCTTGCATATTCCTCCCTGTCCACTTCCTTCCCTGTCCTCCTATGCCACTGGTGCGCCACTAGTTTTGCCCTCACCACCTCCACAACCTCGCTGTTCAACCAGCATGGTTTTCTTGCTCTGCTCCTCTTACTCTGTGTCTTGGTGCAGACTTCTGTTGTCTCTGTAATCCCCCATTTAATAATATCTCATTTCTGCTCCGCGTCCATCTCTTGCCTTATGCCCTCCAGTTTCCCGTTCAGTACTTTCTGTATCCTCCCAAAATCCGTCCCCCTGAAGTTTACCACCCAAGTAACTGATTTCTCTGGCTCCCCACACATCGTGATATTAAACCACACAGTTTGGCGATTGCTGTCGGCTAGTGGGTCCTCCACCCTTATTTCCCTTACTGCCTCCCCATCCGACAACACCAGATCAGAAACCACAATCCTACTCATAAGGACTATAGACCTACTCATAAGTTATATATATTTATAAATCTTTAAGAATTAGCTCATATGGCTGTCCTCGTTTCCTCCTTCCTGACCTGCTCTGAGGGCTCAGGTCAGTTTGCAGCTCTCCAAGCTCCTTCCTCACAGCCTTCAAACCCAACCCCTAGTGGTATTTCAGTATTTAAGAAAGGCTGGTGGAAGGGGTGGGTGGCAGGACTTTTACAGTCACTCCAGCCACAGAAACCTTTAAGCTAAATTCCACTTTAAGCTAAATAAAAAAAAAGTAAAACAACATCAAAACTTACAAAAATCCTTTACACATTAACTCTCTCAACAGCAAGTAGAATTAACTAACCCTTCTTACCTGTAATTTAAAAAACTATAGCAAAACATACAGAGATCTTCTCCACAGTAAGCAGGCTTAACCACTCCTTCTCTTCTGCAGTTTGACGACTCACTCAGAATTTAAAGGCTATGTGGGTGGGCAAGTCTGGGCATGCCCTGTGCAGTCACTCCAGCCACATAAACTTTTACAGTCATTTCAGCCACAGAAACCTTTAAGCTAAATTAAAAAAATAAAAGTAAAACAGTATCAAAACCACAGCATAGTGAGCCAAAATTTGGGCTAACAGCTCTGACTACCACAAGAAAGACTGTAAAAGATAGATTAAAAAGGCAAGATTTATTGCCAGGTAAAAAGTTAAAATACACCAGCACTCACCTTGACAGAATGAGCCAATATTTCACGTATTACCATGAGCACTTTTCAAGGTGTGGCTATCTTACACAATCATACTCCTTAAATAGACCAACTAATTAAAACACATTAGTTGTATTACCGACTTTAAAGGAACAGTGTAAAAAATGCCACAGCGTCAAGCTAATACAGCCATAAATTCAAATGCCATAGTAATAGACCCTGTACAAGCAATGATAACGCAGTAGAACATAATAACTTTTTTATTTTTGTTTATGAATCTGTTCCTTTAATTGAAATGTTGGGCATACCATAAACTGAGTGAGTATCTTATTGAAGGGTGTTTTTCTATAGTAATATCGAGTAGATACTATATCTTGCACCAGTACTGCTTCTTAGTTATATGTGGGTTGCCCTATATCTTAAAATGTGGCATTTGATTTTTTATTGCTAAAACAACAGTGCGAATTTTCATAAAATTGTATAGGTGTAGGCAATAGGTGTCAATGCCAATTGTATTTGAGTATTATATAGTTACGTGACTCTTATCAGAATTTATTTTGTGCTATAAATTTAGGTAATTTTATATTGTCAGTATAACTCTTTAGTAGAATTTTAAGAAACAGTTTCCTGTGTTGTTTTGAGTTTATAGTTCATATTTCATCCTGTTATTGTTACTGCTCTAAAACATCTGCTTTACCAAAAATTCTCAAAGTTGTCTCAAGGAACATCAAGGGATGTAATAATCCAGTTAAAAGAACAAACAATCTTATCTGTGTCAGTCTTCACCAGTCATCACTGTTGGTACTTGGCCAGAGGTCAGGACCCCACGGGAGCACCTCTTTCCTTTTTTTTTTGTTTAGGTAGGCGGAGCCGATGCACCATCGGCACCTCCCTCGAGGCTAATGCACTGCGTGGCACTCACCGTTTGGCTGTTAGGCTGTGTTGACTCCACCTGCCTGCCAGTTCTTCGTCTCCCGCCATAGAGGTCGCACCTCGTATGGAGCTGCTGCGCTAGAGGCCTAGTTCGACACTGAAAATCCTTAGATACCGTCTCTGTATTCCTGCCAGTTCCTTAATTAGTTTACCTTCGGTGCCAAAGTCAGTCGGTTCCTGACGGTTCTGTTTTGCCATACTCGACGTTGCCCGGTAAGATCTTTCCATTATTTTGCTTTCTGCGACGTCAGGTCTGCTTTTGGTGGGTTTTTTTCTCCGTAGGTCATGTCTCAGTCGGAGGGCAAGAAGACTTCCAGGACGGGTCGGCCCCCCATGTGACCGAAAATTTTCCGTCACCGACCAGCACGACCGTTGTCTTTCATGTCTTGGCCCGCTTCACAACATAGATTCATGCGACCCCTGTTTCTCCATGGACCGCCAGGTCATCGAACAACACGCATGGAAAGTGGGGCGAGCTCCGCCGACTTTCAGGGTCAGGCGGCGCGACTTGTCAGGCTAAGCCACGCTCTCGGCCTTTCCTCCGGGTCTCCTCCGGTTCTACAGACCCGAGGAGGCGAACCTCGAGTTACTAGTAGCCTTGCGTTGCCAAAGGCTCCTTCTGTGCGCGGGAGGCCTGTCCGCTCCTTTTGGGGGCAGGTGAGAAGTGCCGTCATGGCAATCGCCCCTTCAGGGGTGAAGGCTCCCCTGGTGTTGGACCCGCGGTTTGCAAGGCCTGGGTTGGCACCGTTCACGGTGTTGTGGGCCCAAACGGAGCCGTCATCGGCGCTGACTTGTCGCACGGCGCTATGGTTTCTGTTGGAGCCGTTTGCGGTGCCGACACTGCTAGCAGTGCCGTGGGAGCTGCTACGGTGCCATCTGTGTCCATGTCTCACCTCAGTGCTGAGGTTGAGGACAGCGCCATGTCCTCTGGGCTCGGCACCATGGGGCCATCGGATTCCACTGTCGTTGTCGCTGCCTCTGCCCTCTGTGCCGTTCGTGACGCCTTGGAGCTGGGCGGCGCAGATGGTGCCATCAGGGCTGTCTTCAGCGCCATCTCTGCGTCCTGGCGCGCGCGTGCGCTCAATTGGGCCGGATGGCGCCGTGGCTGGTCCCAACTCTGGAGCACCTGTTTGGGCTGGAGCCGTGCCCCCTGTGGATTCCACTCACGGTGCTGTAGGGGGCACTGGTACCAGCATGGGCACGGCTTTGGTTTCTGGCCCCTTTGGCAAAGATGACAGTGGGCGCCCTCCTATAGTTTGGCACAGGGCCTCAGCCTCTACCTCCTCAGAGGCGGAGTTGAGCTCTGAGTCAGACGGACAGTCTGACCCTTTGTGGTTGGCTGTTGGGTTGGGTAGCCCAGTAGTCTCCTCGACAAGACGGAGTCAGCCCCCTTCTGAGGTGGGGTCAGTAGCTGCCAAGACTGGGGTCAGGGGTGCTGACCAGCGGGCAGTGGTGCAGGCCACCATTGCTCTGCAGCCTGGTCTTGGTGGGTTCACTGACCCCTCAGCAGTGGTACCCCCACCTGTGGTGTGCCTAGATCGCCCAACTTTGGGGCCGATCAGAGCATCTACGGGAGGGGAGGGTGTTGTGCCCTGGATAGCTCCTTCGGGTGCTGCCCAGAACTGTCAGCTACCTAGGCTGGCACTCTCGAGGAGGAGGGCTCTTTCGGACTCCGAGGGGGCGTGGGGTCGGCACGGCGGCCTTTTTCAGGGGTCCACCCGGGCTCTGGGACAAGCCGTAGTGCAGATCTCCGCTCTTCCTACTCGGTCTCTTTGAGAGAGCCCCATTCTTTTGTGGTAAGGGACCGTCCTTCTGGACCTATACAGCCCCGGTTGCCTCACAGGGGGGATTCTTCCGGGGCACAGCCAGGGCAGTACTGAAATGTTGTTCAGTTGTCGGCTGTGGGGTCTTCCGGGGCACCTTCTTCCGCGTGTGCTCCCTGTCCGCTCCTTAGCCCAGGCAGAGGTCAGTCGACATCTCTTCTCAGCTCTGTCCCCATTCCTCTGCCACATTCTCCTGCACTCCCAGTTATCCTTGGTCCTAGTGAGCCTCTCTCCTGGGAGCAGTTCAGAGCGGTGGCTGCTCGGTTCCCAGCTTACGTTAGGACGATGGACAGTCAGGTTTTTCAGCCTCCCCCGAGCAGCCGCCCCCTGAACAGCCAGTGCCCTCCAGCTCCTCATCCCTCTTTTTCTGGGGGAGAGGAACCTTCTGTCCACATCTCTCCAGCTGCTGATCTCGCTGAGTATCAGCGCTTCCTCGTGAGGATGTTGGAGGACTTGCACCTCACACCTGCCACTATTATCAATCCTGAGCACTCGGTGCACGCCTTTCTAGGCGGTTTTGGCGAGGCCACCCTTGTGGTGCCGCCCTGGCCTGCTCCCTTTCGGGAGGCGGCGTTGTGTTCCTGGCAGAGGCCCTTCTCCGGAGTTCCTGCCCCAAGGGATCTCAGCCAGAGGTATGTAGTAGTAGTAAACATTTTTATTTTTATCCAGGATTTACAAACTTTAGGTCAAAACGACCTATTTTCAAAGTTGTCCTATGTGAAAGTAAACAATTTACAATAAATTATCAGGCAATAACATAATTGTACATAAAGTGCTCACTCAAAGTATCACACAAATACAATACTTTCATCATACAAAAACATTAGTTTCAATAGACAAACATCACACAATCTTTTAAAAACCTCATTTAAAAACAAGTACATTCAGTAAAGAATACACAATTTAAACCTTTTTGAACTGGGATAAATTTGTTACTTTACGTAACTGAGGAGGGATTTTATTCCAAATTGTTGCCTCCAGTGCCTTGAATGTCATAATTCCACATGTTGTATTCATTTTTGGAAATCTGTGACCCCTATACTTTACATCTCTTAAATCATGAGGATAACCCTTACAGTCTGGGGACAAATCTTAAGTTCCCATTTATCATCCCATTTTTTATTTTCTAGATGAATATGAAGTATTGTTTTTTTTAACTGTACTGGTAGACGATCCCAATTTAAGTCTTTGTACAGGGCACAATGATGGGTATTGAAACTACAATTTAAAACAAATCTTGCTAATCAGTTATATAATATAACCAATGTATTTAAGTTTTTTTTTGACCTGCAAAATTGTATACCATACTCCTGTATTCCAGTACAGGCATTATTAGTTGATTTGCTGTTAACTTCCGAGTTCGTTGATTTAAAATCCCTGATGACCTGTGCAAAAGTCCTACTTTATTATTAACTTTTTTATTGTATTATTTATGTGTCCTGAAAAAAGATAATGTATAATCTATTTCTACACCTAAGTATTTACAGTATATTGATTTGTAACTACCAATTTTTTCCATCCCTCATTATTATATCCCCACCTACATTCGGTTTATTGGGAAGTTTGGTTGTTTTTTTTTATCAAAATACATAACCTGAGTTTTTTTGTAACTTAACACAAGTTTTGAATTGAAAAACCAGTCCTGCAAAATATCAAAATCCGTCTAGTTTTGCCACCATTCCGTTTTGAGATGCTGCTGATGCTAAAAGAACAATGTCATCAGCATAAAGCCTAATTTGTGTATAATTTATTTTAATGGGTAGTTCATTAATGTATAACAAAAACAATAATGGCCCCAAGATTGAGCCTTGGGGAACACCTCTTGATGTACTACCTACTTCTGAAAAATGTCCATTTATTACTACTTGCTGATTTCAATGGGTCAAGTAGGATTTAAACCATTGCAAAGGCCCAGAAGCAATCCCAGTCCTCTCCATCCTCTCACATAGTAGATGATGATCGACCAAGTCAAAGGCTTTGGATAGATCGACAAACACTGCGCCCGTGGACTCCCCCCATCTAGGGCCACCGCCACTTTGTCCATGAACTCCACGAGTGGAGTGCCAGTCGAATGACCCGCCCTAAAGCCGTTTTGGTATTTTGTCAGTTTTGAATATTTTCTAAATAACTGTACAATTGGTACTGCACACCCCCACAGTCTCCAGGTTCCATGCCTCATCCGCAGTCCGGATTGACGCACTTCGCGCCCTTCACCGTGACCGGCCCCCAGATCAAGACTCTTCAGATTTTGACTTCTGGGGTAGGAGGACTTTCTACTCAGCACAGTTATTGCTTTCCATTTCTGCACATCAGGCCCACTATACAGCCTATGACAGGTTCTTGTGGTCCAGGCTAGGTCAGGTCCTAGCCTCATTGCCTGATATGGAGCAAATCAGACAAGCCATTGCACTCTCTGCGCGTGGCCTGGAGCTAGCAAGGCACCAAGCGAGGGCATCCTATGATGCGAACGAGGTAGCTACCAGGGTTGTAGGGACAGTGATCTGCACGAGGCGGACGGCATGGCTGCTTCTTTCCCGGTTGTCACCCTTGGCCTGGCGTAGGGTGATTAACTCCGCTCACCAGAGAACCTATCTGTTCTCCCGTATATCAAGACAGCGCTTGTCCAGGCAACTTCCTTCCCCTCCGGGGGGGGCCCATCTCACTCTCCCCACTCTCTGGCCTCTGCAGGCCCTGAAGGTTCTCCCTCTGAGTGTGTCACCCACTGAGAGCTAAGGGACTTTATCCCTTAGCGTGTAAAAGAAACCCTCCTCCGGGGGGGGGCTCGGCACTCACCCAACATTGATGAATGGTGAAGATTGACACAGATAAGATATGAAAATTATGTACCTACCATAATTATGATCTTTCCGTGTATCTTCACCATTCATCATGATCCCACCCTCCATCCCCCTGGGGCCCCAGTCTCTGGGTCCCCCTCCCTCTCTGTGCCCATCCCTCCCCTTTTCCTTTCTTCAGGAGTGGGGTAAAACAGGGGCACACATGGGGATAATGTTCCGGGGAGAGTGGACAGCAGGAAGGGCACTCCTTCTCCAGTGCTTTGGCTCCAACCCTGTGGGGTGGGAGTTGACAGTTGTCCTCCTTTCTCTCCTCCTCTTCCCTGTTCCTGTCCAGCCTATTTCTCCTTGTTTATATATAAAAAAAAAATTCCATTTTTTTCACCAATAATCTTTCCTTGAGAGGGTTTTAATTCTGTGTACCCTGTCCTTCATCCAGAATAGCCAACTCTGCTTATCTGGAGTGTTTGCCAGCCATTCTGTGCCTTGAATTCTGGCAGAAAGCCTTTGGATACTCCTTGCAGTTCCTGTGTAATCTGGAGACCAACCAGAGTCTGGGATGTTTAACTCCCCCCCCTTTCCTCCTAAATTCTTTACCCACCCTACCTCCCTCTTCCTTTTCCAGAGATTGGGGCCCCTCCCAATCCCTTTAGTTTCCGACTTTTCTCCCTTTCTGTCCTCTCAGTCGTTATTTCTCCTTTTGGTTTATATATCTTTTCCTTTTTCTGTCCCTTGGACTTGCTTGTCCCACCCTCCACTCCCTTCCTCTTACTTCTCCGGCGACTCAGAACTGGCAGGCAGGTGGAGTCGGCGCAGCCTAATGGCCAACCTGTGAGCTCCATGCAGTGCCTCGGCCTTGAGGGCGGCACCGATGGTGCGACAGCTCCGCCTACCAAAAAAAAACAAAAGAGGAGCTCCCGCAGGGTCCTGACCTCCAGCCAGGTACCTAACAGTGATGAATGGTGAAGATACACACAGAAAGATCATAATTACAGTAGGTATGTAATTTTCATTTCTGTCCTTTCCAATACCTCTGCTGGTGATGGGATGAAAGCTTCTGCCCTCTCTGGCATTGCAGCCCAACAGGCTGCTGGAGGACGACGTAGGGGTGGGGCAGTAGGTCGACCGGAGACAGGGTTGTCAGGGCTGGGGAGGTAGCTGATGAAGGTCCAGTAAGGGCTAGTCTGTTGCAGCAAGGATTAAAAATAGAAATGGTTTCGCTGGCCCGGTGCCGCTGAGGGTTGAGGCGCTGGACGCCACACCTCATGCCAAACCAGAGACCTAGGTTCGGGAACAAGCTTGGGTGCCGTGGGTCAGCAGGGAAGGGGTAGGATTGAGCACCCAGCGGGCTGCTCTCCTGTCCTGGGGGAAGGGCATTGGGTAGTCCGGAGCTCCGGTAGCCCTGGTGGAGACTGGGGTTGTTGCAGAAGCTCGGCTGCACGTCATAGCGTGCCCGGCTGACGTTTGCCATGCGCTAGCGTCGGGAGGAATGGCGGGATGGGCAGGGAGAAAACATGGAAGACACCCAGCTGGCGGGATAGGTGACGGCACCCTTCCTCCATGCCCAGCGCCGGATCTGGCTGGGCAGGACCCTAATCACTCCTCCGTGTGACCCCGACCTGTTGCTGGAGTCTGAACTGCAAGGAGCCCAAGTAAATGGCAGGGCTACCCTCCCTGTGTGGGTTAAACCAGGGGTACTGGCAACGGGAGGGGGGAGAGAGAGAGAGAGAGGGGCACAGTCCACAGCAGATCTCAGGCGGGCAGGCGCAAGGTTGGGATGCCTGAGAGAGTTCCCTCCCAGCTGACAGACGGGGAGGAAAATAAAGTTTGGAAAAAAAAATAGGAATGGTTAAAAAAAAAAATGGAGTAGACAGCAGAAGTGACAAACATCTCATATAAGCTGCAGTGCAAATGGGTGTAACACGTGCAGTGGTACAAAAGTTAGTAACATATCTGCCTCTGGGCAGATGGTCCTACCATAGTCGCTGACACCCAGGTGTAGTACTAAGGAGATAATGTACGGTCATTATGTGCCACGCTTTGGGTGAAACACTAAACCAAGGTTCTGTCTTCCTTTTCTGGTGGAGGTTCAGGTGGATGTTAAAAATCCAGTAGCACTTCTCCTGGTCAGATTTACCCCATTCACCAAAAATATGACCAACAGGCAAATCTGACTCAGTTTCAGTTTTTCACAAGTTTTATTCCTCTCCTGGAGAAGGCTGAATGAAAATAGGCAGTAGTTTTCAACTTTTCTCTCCTGGTCAAGAAAAACTAAATAAATAAAGCTGAGGCAATTTGTTTAAACTTGTGTTACTGCTCTGACACGTGTAAAGTGCTTGATAGACTATATGTACAGGTACGATTGACAGCAAGTTTACATTTCACCGCATGATTGAAATTTACTGGGGAGTCTGATGACTTGACCCCAGATTTAATATTGCTCTGGTCCCGTGGCACTCAGTATTCAGATGTCTGTTTGTCAATGTTACATGTAATCTAGGGGACATTTGTCAGATAATCAATGAACAGATCTAATGCTTTCAAACTTTATAGTGGGCTATAAACGAAATAACCGGCAGAAGGTGGCTTTATGGTCCGTCGAGTCTGCTTGGTTGTGGAGCCCTTAATCCAGAGATTACAGTGGGCCTTGCACCCTCCCCTCATATCCTAAATCCCCTCCTCCACTGTCTTCTGCGTGACAACCTCAGCTGGAAATTCTTTCCATCCTGACACCACTCTCTGTAAAGAAGTGCCTCCTGACTTCTTTCTTAAACCTTTCCACCTGCATGAACTGGACTGGCTGCTGCTGAGGCGGTGCTCCATAGTCATGGTTTGCTTGTTGATGTTCATGGATCTACATGGAAATGGAGAAATTGGTGGCAGAAGGCCAGTTGGGGTATCTGTTCTGCTCTGTGACCTACATAACCACTCAAGTCTGAGCCCTTTAATCGTCACTCCTCTCCCCTGTGACCCCCCCCCAATAAATGCATATCAAGGCAAGGAGGAGGAGGTGAACGGAGACCAGAATGTGGTCTGCGGTGGCAGAAAAGGCAGGGAAAAGAAGGGAAGATGGGGTGGGTCAAATGGTCCTTATCTGCCAGCAAATTCTGTAAGTCTGTCCCAACCTTGCTGGAACCCAGCTACTGTATTTGCACAGAGCGCTTTGTTGAACAGTCTGTTCCACTTTTCCATTACACACTCTTTCTGTGAAAAAGTGTTTTCTCACGCAGGGTTCGAAATTTCTATTCTTTAGGTGCCCCAGGGCAAGCATTTTTGATTGGTGACACCTAATTCCCCTCGATGCCTGCCCTCTGGGGCACCTACCTGTGTTAGACCATTTTGTCTCCTCACACAGGCTCAGGCAGTGGGCTGATTTCCTCCCACCCCCACCCAGAGCTGTATTTCTCTCCTCCTTCCTGGCCGAGAACGAATTGCGGTCATCACTCCATTCCTCCCATCCAAGCACAATCATTATGCTTCCACAGCAAGTGCCTAATCCGTGTGCTAAAGGGATTGTGCACACGGCTGTGATCACACAGTGATGCACTCAGCGGCGTTGCGGGTGGTTGGCTGTGCTGACTGCTGGATCCCACCCCCGTGTGAGCTGGTGCTGGTGCCAGAACCACAGACCATGGTAGCGGGAAGCACAGTCAGCAGCACGAGCAACACTGAGCAGAAGGGAGGGGTAAGGGCTATTTTCTTGACAGTACAGTCCTTTCAAGAACTTTTCAAATTACTCTAACACTACAGTATTCAATGTGAAAGCTCTTTTAAGGGTTAAGAAGGGGATAGTGAACATAAACAGGGCAGAGGCAAAGCAGTATGTCCCTGTAAGGACTTGATGGGGGCAGCAAAGCAAAAAAAAAAATTCAAAACCCCCAAAACCATTTGAAGGGATAAGGCTTGAGAATCTAAATATTAATTTTTAAATCTGTTTTAAGGGCCATGAAGGAGAGAGTGAACTTGGCTGCAGCAGGGCAGACCAGTAAGTCCTTTTAAAGACTTGGTAGGGCAGCAGAGCAGAAAACCAAAATATCGCAAAACCCTTTGAAGGTATAAGGAGGGGGGAGAGTGACAACTACAGGGCAGGAGGAGGGGGTGGGGGCTAGGGCAGCTTAGCACTAAAACTATCAATGCTACCTCTCTGATGTAATTAGACCACACTCAGTTGTTCATATGTGCATTTATTGACAATTTTTGCCAGAATGAAAATAAAAGTACTGATTAATCAGCCCAGTATTCCGGTCACCACATTTCTACTGTATCTCTACCAAAACTTGGAAAATGGCTAAAAAGGCACTGTGTAAAATGTTGTGAAAGTTATAGGATTACTGAGGGGACTATTAATAATGATGTTGCTAATTTTGATGGTGAAATAGACTGTGTTAAAAAAATATGGGTTGGCATATAAATCAGTTTACAGGCATGTATTTGACGGACTTGGGTGTACCACTGGGCAGATCATTTTTTCTCCGAATTTCATACCCTTTTCTTATATCCGTTTTGAACCTTCACCCACTAGTTTCATTTTGTTACCCTTAGTACTTGTATTCACACTGGAGTTAAACAGTGCATTACTGTCGCCCGTAACAATCCCCTGAAATAAGTTGCATGTTTCTACTGTGTCCCCCTCTCCCTCCCGGTCTCCAGCAATGCATATACATGGACTGGGTCCCAGCCATTTAAAAGATGGTGTGATGGCATATGCAGCAGTCTTGCCTCTTTTCTCTGCCTGAGCCCAACTGCTTACTGTCCCCTGCATTTGGTCTGCAATTTCAAGAGATAGGGCATATTACTGTTTCTGTTGTTGCATGATACCTAGAAGACTAGCTTTGCTTTACAAGCAGTGTGTGAGAGAGACTGGCAGTGTGATGACTGTAAACATATAGTGGCAGCCGTACCACTCTTCATCCTCAGACTCACAGCTACGGACAATCACGTGAACTGGTTTTATTGGGAAGGACAACCTTGGCCAGGGCACCTGGAAAGAACTCCCTTCTTTTACAAAAGTGCAGTGGGTTCTTTGAATTCCTCCTGGACACCCACTATGACAGCTGCGGAGATGGGCAGAGAGGACCATGGTTTAACATTTCATGTGAAGGATGGCATAACCTAACAGTACAGTGCCCCTCCTAGAATTGCACTGGAGTGGCAGTGTTTAAAGTATGAGCTCAAATCCTGGTGTGGGAATAGAGCCCATGACCTTATGGCTCAGAGGTGGATGTACGTTAACTGTGCCATGCTAACACTCAAGGTTCAAAGGTAGCTGGGGTTGAGAGAACTTGGTGACGTAGTTTCTAAGGCACACATCATTTACCACCTGGAGACCTGTCTTTGAGTCCTCGGTCAGGTCTGGTAAGTTCAAATCAGTGCTGCATGAATGATACTTCAGATCTCAAGGCCATCTTATTGTAGTTGGTAGGGTTCCACACTTTGCTGAAAAAAGATGGCACATGCCATCGGTGAAGCAGTAACACTACTTCTTGAGGTGCTGGCAACTTGGATTCAGGAACGTGGGGGGCTGTCTCGGGTAGGAGGACTAAACGTCCCAGTGGACACTCCTCAAGGGAGGGACAGTTGCATTCTCCCCTCCAGTGCCACCACCTTAATGACCACTGGTGATGCTGCTGCTGGAGAGTGGTATGGCAAGGAAGATACTCAGCCTGGCTCCTCTGAGCAGTCATGCACACACGTGTGCTTGTGCACCTAGGAGCCCCAGTCAGGAATGTCCTCTAGGAGTAATGTAGGGAGGTAAACCACAGTTTGTGGCACAATGGTGCTGACACTGAAGGGGCCCACCTCTATCGACTGCCCACCAGTCCCCATACCTGATGGGTCCGAAGGGACTATGGAGGAAACCCACCATGTAGGTTAATACCCTTGTTCGTGGAAATGTCCTAGTGAACCCCCTGGGACCTGGAAATGACAGAGATTTGGGAGGTGGAAATAGCTGGGAGGTTGCCTGGCTGAGGAAGGACAACATAGGTGACCAGAGGGTGAAAACAGTGTACTTATAACACCCCCCCAAAAAAAAAAAGATTGCACATTGAGTTGCCAAGATAACCAGAGTACCTTCTTACTCAGGGCAGTAGCCATGCCAGACCATTACTGAGGTGACTTGGTAAAGATGTGTACAGAGGCTGCCAGTTGCCTGACCTTGTTATAACTAACATAAGACCTCAGTTCCAAGGGCACTCAGTCCCTCACCTTTCATCAGCACTGAGCTGACTGCAGTGTAAGAGGGTCAGTCCTGTATTTCTGGGCACTGCTAATGTTCTTTGTATGTATTTTTTACAGGTCCGCTGTTCAGCAGTCTTTGCACTGGGCACCTTTGTAGGAAACTCTGCAGAGCGGACGGATCACTCCACAACGATTGATCACAACGTTGCCATGATGCTGGCCCAGCTCATTAATGATGGGAGCCCCATAGTAAGAAAGGTAGGAGCCAGTCAGACTGCAGCACTTGCTTCTCACTAACCTGCAATCTCTAAAGGGACAGGAAAGAAGTTTGGTCTAGAGGTTAGAGCTCAGAGCTGTGAACCAGTAGAGACCGGGGTTTGAATCCCACAACTGCCACTTACTTGCTGTCTGACCCTGAGCAAGTCACTTAACTTCCCTGCTATCTCTATGTAATCTGTCTTGGTGCTATTTAAAGGGTACATAAACAAGCATTTTTTTTTTTAAACTGCAAACTCCAAAGTCTGGCTTCATAATGAGATAAAGGAAAGGCTGCTGTTTACATTTATGCTAAAACTGCGTTTATGTAAATAACATAAATGTAGTTTCATAGCATTTGAAAAATGTAAACATCAGCCTTTAAGTTTCAAAAAAGAGCCTTGCATACTCTCTAAAATGGCTGCCAAAATGTGTTAAGTGATGTCATCATTGGAGCTAGAGGCAGAGACCCACATGGTTCGTCATAGTGCTAACTAGTTCTTTTTTTCCCCTTTGTTTAGAATTGTTTCACCAGAATGATCAACACCACGTGTTAACACGTCAATTATTTTGATCAGTACATGTTAGGCTATGGTTTTGTTCATTTTGTTCACTTTAACTTGCTGAAATTGTGTTGTAATCCAGCTGACTTTCTCTTTGACAAACCTCACTACAGTACAACACTTCAAGTGCCTGGTGATCTAGTGGTTATGTGATGTCCCGAAATTTTTAACGAAGTACTAGTCTGGTCCAGTGCCAAAGTTCATGCATTTTGATCATCCAAAAATAAGTTTCTCTTACAGTCTTTTTCCACATGAACACCCTGCACCTAGCCCTGCCCTCTGTTGAACACCCCACCTTCCACACTCCGTCCTTAGTACTGCCTGGGGCTGCATATGAACTTGGGGTCCTATGAAGAGAATTATCACACCTCAGATTGTAGTCTTGTACCTCAGAGAGAAGTGCACACTTATACCGATATGCTTGCTTCCCAAATCACTCTCCAGTCCTCTTTCTCAATGTTTGACTTCTGCTCCCACAGTAAATGTTGAGTGAATCACCTCCCTTCTGCTCAGTGAAGGCAGAATGTACAGTCCCCTGTTGTGTTTTTTTCCCGTCTCATTAACCAACAACTAGGTCTTCCTGGCGGGCCAAGCAATAAGCATCAGGACACACCAGAAAAACTGCTATTCATACTCTCACAAGGTCTGGACTTACTATGAATAAAAATATTATTAGCAGGAGATGCATACTAGTGCCTTGAGCGAATCCACCCGACCTCCTGTGTTGGTCTGCTCCCTTACCGGTGATCTGCAGAACCCCGCAGGATAGTCTTCGGCAATTCTTCTCCAGAACTTTTCTGTGCCCTACTCTGCAATGCGAGTTGGCTACCTACCACTCTTCCAAATCTTGAATGAGTTATATACAGCTCCCTCGATACTTCTGGTTATGCCCTGCTTTCTGCTGGGCTGTTATCTGTTTGTGCCACTTGTTTTTCATCTGTACTCGATGGCTGTTGCACTATATTGAACTGATCTTCCAGGAATCGATTTTAATCATTGGTTCATCCTAGTGAGTCTGAGCTGGAGGCGCTAGGACCCCTCAGGAGCCAGAACTTGTTAGAGGGTAGGCATAGAGGTAAGCTGCCCATGTGCACGGCTCTGCGAGACTGAGCTCATGAGCACAGGCTTACCTCAGCACCAACCCTCAGTCCCGTCCCCGTGTCTAGTGCACATCAGTGACAATGTTGCTTGCCTGCTGGAGTCAGAACTTCATGTCTACGCGACAACAGCATTCAGTTCTTCTCAGTTTTAATGTTTAAAGCTAGAGTTTGCTATTTTTCTGTCAGTTTAGTGTACTTGTCACAAATAATGTTTTTGTCGGTTTCTCTCGGCCCTGCCATGCGTCAGCAGTTGAAGGACATAGGGGTTGGTCGGGAGCTTAAAGAGACGGCTTGCTCTGGCAGCAGGACTGTGCCTGAGCTACTTTTTTGGAAGGCTTCTGACCATGGACGGTCCAGTGCCTAGGAAGTAGGACAGTTATCCTGGAAGCACAAAAAAAGTTGGCCTGATCCGGGTCCCGGTGCCCCTCGGCCTCAACTTCTTTCTTTTCCCATCAGAAGGGGAAGAAGTGGCACCAGTCAAGGTCGCTCTCTGCAAGGTCTGCCATGAGATTTCCAGTCTACAGGGACAGGAGGCTGTCACCGTCACTGCTGGTGTCATCAAGGGCCTCTAGTTCCAGGATGTTGGGAGTGTCATGTCCGGAGCCCCCCCTCTATCTGTAAGTGGGGACTCTGGTGGGCAGTTCCACCACTGGGCAGCACTTATGGAACAGTGGTTGCAATGTCTGACCCATGTGCCTCTGTCGGTAGAACTGGTCCCTGGCCTTTTGGGGCTGGTGGAACTAGATCCACAGGTGGGGCCGCTGGAAAGGATAGAACGTTTGGCTCTAGCAACAGCCCTTGGGTCCTTGCTGGTGATTGTGGTGCCAACTTTTGTCCCACTTGCCTCCCCCCCATTCTATGTAGGGATGGGGCTAGCCACGGTGACATTACTGGTCACTCCTGTGCCAGCTGGGTTGTTGGCGCCGAGTCTGGTTCCAGTACTGGTGCCACACTTGGGTGTTTTTGGGCTTGTTGCTGTGTCAGGTGATTCCCCCAGCGCCAAATTTGGTTCTGGTTCTGGCACTGCCCTTGGCTCCGGTGTTGCTGCATTTGTGTTCTGGATTGGGGGCCTGCGACCCAAACCCCTCTTCGACTCCTCTTCTGAGAGGGTGTAGAGGGAGACGAGTCTGACCCGACCTCATAATTTCTGAGGGTGGTGATGATGACTCTTTCCTCAGCCTAGACACTTCATACCCAAGTCCTGTGTTTGTGCCTCAGAAGGATCTAATTCTTCAGGTTTTACTGAGTGATACGCATTCTGCACTTAACTGCGTGCCTATAGCCATTGAGCAGGGTAAACACCTCGACTGGAGTGACTTAACGTTTCCAATATACTGGTCAGTTTGGTTCCTCCTATTCCAACTGTATTTGAAACATGGTATGATGCAGTCTGGAGTATGCCTGCATTGGTGACCTCCATCTGCAAGCAAGGTAACAAGAAATGCACTATGGCTGGCCTGCCGACGCAGCGGTATCACCGAGGACCCTGGTTTGGAAGTGAGCCCAGGCTGTTGGAGAACCGGACTGGATGGGGAGGGGGAAGAGGATCAAGTGTTCTAAGGACTGTTCTCCTTCTCTGGAGGGTGGGTGATGAAGCAACTGGCATTCTCCTGACCCCTAGTGGAAGCCGAGGTTCCAACAGCTGGGGCTTGGAAAGGATGGGAAGTGTGTCGGATGTTCGGCACAGGCACCGTCACATCATTGCATGCTTGCCTCCCCAAGGATCACCCATATCACAAAAAAATGTATTGGGGAGGGCAGGAGGACGTCTGGCGCCCCCCCCCCAACCAGGCTCTACACTGCAAACTGAAGCACTCTGTCCCCTGGCTCAATACTAGTCTCTGGTCGGGGAGTAGGGGTCCCTCCTCAACAGCCCCGTCCTGGGGAGTGAGTCAGGGTGCACTCTGGAAGGACAGAAGGTAAGTCCCAGGGGTGGGGCTGGGGAGCAGATCGATGGTGGACAGCCGGTACATCAAAAAAAAAAAAAGGGGGCACTGCACCCAAGGATAAGCCAGTGTATGTCTCCCAACCTATAGCTGATGTCATTGTTATTCTAGCTGAGAATGACAAGGCCGTTGTTCCCCAAGAGATCACTCTGCACCCTGCTAACTGGGAGTCACGCAAGGTTGACACTATGGGCAAACATGCTTACACTTCAGCTATATTTGGGCATGAAGACTGCCAGCTGTCAAGAGCTTTGTTCTAAGTATGACTATACCCTGCAATGTGACTGGTCACCAATTGACTCGGCTAAAAGTGTAGATCAAGCCCTGGATCACTTTATTACCCTCTTTAACACGGCCTGTGATATTTTCACCCCCTTTAGAAAACGGAAAGTCAAAGGCGTTAGCAACCCCTGGATCACCACCTCCCTCCTAAACCTTATGGCATCACGAGACCACTTCTGGCACAAAGCTCGTGCTACGGGTAAACCAGCTGACTGGCAGCTCTACAAGGCTGAACTGAACGCCTGTACCCGAGAGACCCGCCTAGCCAAAACCACCCACTTTAAATGGCGGGGAATTTGGGGATGATCTCAAGGACCTTACCGGTAAACCCAACAAATCCCCTCCTTCCATGCTTAATGTTAATGGTGAAATCATGCAGGACCCAAAGCTAATAGCAGACACATTCAATACTGCCTTTACAGACCTGGGTGGCATTCTCTCCCCGACTTCTTTGTTGACCCAGACAGCTTGGACAGCTCACAGAAGGCTGCCACTACCCCTAACACCCCCCATTTCTACTTCAGGATAGTTACTCCAAATGAAGCAAATAAAATATCTACTGCGAGTGCTTGGGAAGTCTAGATTCAGCAGTGACTCTCTAGACCTGAACTACTTCACCTTGCCCTTGATGCCATCCGGACACCCCTCACCAATCTATTAAATCTGTCCCTCTGCCTTAATCAGTTCCCCCAACAGTGGAAAGCGGTGGTGGTGACACCCGTCCACAAGAGTGATGATAGGGTCTCGCACTCAAACTACCGCCCAATCTCCATCCTTCCACTCCTCTACAAAGCACTGGAGTGAATCATATGCGACCAGTTATCTGAGTACCTGGCCAGATATGACATCCAGGGGGGTGCCAGAGAGCCACCTTCTGAGCAGGATGTGTTCCTCACAGTCTCTCCACTCTAACCAGCAAAATTACTTAAGAAAGTAAATATATTGTGTCTCTCCGCATTTACTTTTGAGAGATCTGGATCCCGGAAGCCCTGCTAATTTGAAAGATATCAAACTTGGGGCGCCTCGGTTCAAAGGACAGCACGCTGGAGCAGGTAAATCTCCGTCGGTTCAGGTACAGGCTGCAACTAATCCAGAGGTTGCTGCCTCGTGTTTAGTGACCCAGCCCCCCTGGCAGACATTACTAGATTCAATTCAGGCAATGGACAGCAAAATTGAGAGAACGCTTAACCGCTTGGAAAAGCAGGAGTTTAAAATCAAGGCTCTATCAGACCGCGTGGAAGATGTGGATAAAAGATCCATTACCACTGCAACATCAGTTACAGCCCTTACACAAGAGTCTACCTCAGTGTGTAATCGCTTGGAAGCACTTGAGAACGAGGTGCGATCTGCTAACCTACGGTTAGTAGGTGTTCCTGAGGGAATAGAGGGCACAGACCTCTTAAGATCACTAACTAGCTGGATCATAGACAGTTTGGATCTCCCCGATGGCCTGGACGGTTTGCATTTTAAAAAAGCGTATCGTGTGAATCCTAGGGCTGCGGGACAAGGAGCTAACATGGCTCGCATGGTGCTTCTGCGTACTGGCACAGTGGAAACCAGGGACTTGGTTTTGCATGCAGCTCGGGCAGCCTATCGTCCTATGTTGGACGGATCAGATGTTAATCCCGGATCTTTTTTTTGCCACCCACACACGACACAAACGGTTTGAAGCTGTGCACCAGAGACTGCGGGCATTAGGAGTAGTGCATTCCTTTCTACTCCCAGCCTGGTTGAGAATCATCTACCGGGGGGGGGGGGGAGACATGGCAGTTCCACGACCCTCAAGATGCAGGCAGTGGATCGAGAAGATGGAGGCGGAATTTACGGCCCCGAGGAGTTCTGTTGAGGATCCTACAGTGGATGAATCAGAAGGAGCTTCAGAAGGAAAAGACTGAATTTACTGGACTTTTTCTGTAGTTGTGAAATGCCTTTAGTGGACTTCTCCATTCAAGTTGGTTCTTTTTCAGGTTTGGACCTGTTTAGATAATGTGTAGGGGGGAGGGCACTTACTAATTTCAGGCCTGCTTAGGGTAATAGAGAAATGTACCGTCTCACATTGCTTTTTTTTTTAATTGCAGGCAAGAGTGTTTTGTTTATCTTGAATTACAGGGATGGAGGTCCAACATTATGAGGTTTCTTCTCAGTAATACATTTCTGTATCTTAATGGTATAAAAAGTGGGAATTTCTCTATTGCTTATGGTGACAAGCTGGGTGGAGTGGTGGAGGAGGGATTTGTGGGGAGCGCTTAATTACCTGTATTACTATTTCTGGTTAATGGTTAAATAGCAGCCCAGTGTAGCTACGTTGTAGACTGTTTGTGGTTTTCCCTTTATAGAAATAACCTTGTGGCTGTTGAAGGGGCTGGCACTTACTTTTCAATCCTGATTGTCTCTTTTTATGATACCCCCCAGTCCTATTGTGCCAGAATGCATGACGATTTTATGATGAATCTACCAATTTCTGGTGTTAACATTGTATTGATGTTAAAAAGTCCTGTCTCGTGCATGAGGAAGTACTGTTTTTGTATGCATATATATGAAACGCATAAATAAAGAATGCAAATATGACATCCAATGTCTGCAGTAACACAGATTGAGGAAGGAGCATAGTACCACCTCTGCCCTACTGTAGTATGCCAACTTCATTCATAAAGCGCTTGACCGTGGTCACCTAGTGGGGTTAATCTACATTGATCTCACAAAGGCATTTAACACGGTTAATCATACCCTCCTACTTGTGTCACTTCCTGCCCTCGGACTCTCACATGAAGTCGCGTCCTTGTTCAAAAAGTACCTAGAAGGCAGAACGCAGCAGGTAAAAATCCGGGATACCCTCTCAATCAATCATCCCGCTCTGTCGGAAGTCCCCCAAGGCTCAGTCCTCGGTCCTCTTCTTTTAGCCTCTTCCTTAACACCTTCCCCCGAGTCTGCAGACGCAGTACTTTTCACGAGTCAGCTGGACCCACTCCCCCTTGTTAGCAGCCTACAACTCAGCTTTGCAGCGGTTGAGTCCTGGTTTGGCCAACACAAGCTAATAATGAACTCCAAAAAAAAACAAGGTAATGCTGTTCGCCAGTCCACATAACAAGAATAAAATGGCCCAGTTAACCATTTTTAACAGCTACTGTGTACCTCTTGAATAAATCCACAATTTTAAATACCTTGGGATAACCATCAGCAGTAATGTTGGCTTACTATGGGCATGTCAACCTTCTCTCCAAGGTTATTAATACAAGATTAGGGCTTCTGTACGGACTTAGGCACAGCATGACCTCTGAAGCACTCCGACTAGCAGTTACCAGTTCAGTTCTTTCCATAATCAGTTATGGACTTGTCGTTTATGATTCTGACCCTTGAAAGAATTAGCATCACACTTAAATCTTGCCACTTGGTCTCTGGTGTGGACAGGTACACCCACACCCGTGACTTGTACACCTAAACCAGTTGGCTGCACCTCAAGGACAGGATCTCATACCAGACCTGCCTGCTGGCAAAAAAAGATAAGCCTTGGGCTAACCCCACCTACTGCATAACATCTTACACATGCGTCCAACCCTTGCTGTATGCAAAGCGCATCCAAGCTCATCTACCAAGTCCCATTCTGCGGTACGTCGCAAGTGCAGTGGGCTTTTATGTGCAGAGCTCCCAATTGGTTGAATGGCCTCCCCTCGGATGTACTGGATGAACCCAAGATAGGACCGTTCAAATCCAAACTCCGGCAACACCTTATTATGCTTAGCAGCTGTGACTACAACACCTAACTGCTGCCCTCGCAGTCCTAGCCTAACCTCCCTTGAACCCCCCCCCACCCCCACCGGTTGTCCCTACTACCTCCTTTCCCACCTTTCTGGTGTCTACTCCTCCTTTCCCACTCTTTCTGTTATCTACTCTCATCGAGTTCTCAGCCTCTCACTTGCCTACTAACTGCCTAGCTTTTAGTCAGTCCTGGCCTTTGTTGCCTCAGGTTTTGCCACCCTCATCCCTTCCTCCTATTTTCCACTCCCCATACAGACTTAGTTTCTGACTGCATTGATATTGCATTAAATCCTGTTATCCAACTGTAACCCTTTGTATTTTTTCTCAATCTTGTCTTCAGATGTTACTGTGTGCACATCCGCCGTTATTGCAGCCTGCTTCCTAAGTCATCCTACTGATGGTACCTCTTTATTTTACCTTTCAATTGTACCAGCTGTAACCATTTCTTATTCTTCTTAAGATCTTATGTATGTAACTGTCTCAGCATCATCACTGTACTTTGCAGATGACCTTTTGTTGTAACTGTTTGTTCACTCCTGACGTGGAACCTTTGTAAAAGAGTCGCTGGCTCATGGGTATTATAATTCTGATGAATAAATACTCTTTGGAGCAAGCTAAAATCCCTGGCAAAGTCTCTGACAGAGTCCAGGGCTCAACAAGATGTTCTGCTGATCGTCAAGTGGGGTAATGAGTCCAACAGTTACCAGCTTCGATCCTCTATGGATGCCTTTGAAACTGCATCTCACTCTGCTGCTGCAGGCATTGGCATCAGATGGCATTCCTGGCTGTGAACATCTGTTTTTTTTTCCCCCAAGACATCCAACAAGCAGGTTATGAATGTTTCCTTTGATGGAACTTAACTGTTCAGGCAGAAGGTAGAAAAATCTCTTAAGGCTTCTAACGAAACTAGAATAACCCTTAAGGCTTTCAGGCCATCTCCTTTTAATCCACAGAAGGGCAAAGGGCATGGTTCCTTCAATAATAAGCAATCCTCTTGTGGCAAGGGCAGGGGAGCCCAGCACAAACAGCAGCTTGCCCAGCCTCAGAAATGCACACAGCTGAAGGTACAAGAGCCCAAAGCACCTAATGTCACCATCTGAAGCTCCAGTCCTGGTCTTGCCTCAGTTGCCCAAGGCATACCTCTCTTCCCCAGTAGAAGGGTGCCTGAGCCAGTTTTACCATCAGTAGGAATCCATTACAATGAGCAAGGGAGTCCTTAGGATCATCTGAGAGGGATACTCCCTGGATTTCACAGGAACCCTTCCGGACTGTCAACTCAGAGGGCAGCCCCTCTTTATCAGCTCATATGTCAGAGCTTCTGGTGCAGGAGGTTGCCGACCTTCTCAGCAACAGGGCAGTAGAAGTAATACCAGAGTCCAAATGAAATACATGCTTCTACTCCCACTACTTCCTGGTACTGAAAAAATCAGGGGGCATGCACCCCATTCTCAACCTCAGAAATGTGAACAAATTCATGGATTGGGAAAAATTCAAAATTATTTCTCTGTGCTCTCTGCTTCCCTTCATGAAACCTCAGGATTGTTTAGCAGCTCTGGATATGCAGAATGCATACCTGCAGATACTGGTACACTACAGCCACTGCAGATACCTCTGATCTTCTTCAAGGATATCTCTTTCATCAGTCCACATCTATGGAACTTATAAATGCCAGGCACTAGGACCACATGGAAACTTTTGCAAGCAGTGTACCAGGGGGCCGCCCACGATGACATCAGCTGCTACAGACGTCAGCTACTGAGGAGGGCTGCTTCCCTCCTCAGTTAATTTCCTGCCATCAACCATACTCGTTGAACCGCTTACGGAAACACCGTTGTGATTGCCACCGTTTTATGTTTCTCTCCATAGTATAGTAATCACGTTAGTAAGTGATTTTCGAAGCCAGCCCAGTGGCACCACGGGTTGATGCATCTGTGCCTCCCTGCTACCACGCCGGTGACCCAAGTTTGGGAACGGACTTGAGTTGTGTGGGGGCCAGCTGGGAGAAGGAAGATGGAGTTGTCCGTCTTCCCTCGGAGGGGGGAAGGGGATCCTGCAGCTTGATACTAGACTAGGAATCTGGGCAGCGATGCATGCGCGGTCTTGGAAAATGTGGAAGATGGGCTTCATGAAGCCCACCCAGCACCAGTGGCCAACCTGGTCTCGGAGGTAATGGCAGGAGGAGACCCAGGGTGGCCGTAAGTGACAGGACAAACCAATATGGAAAAAAATAAGTGATTTTGACTGCGTGTATGTTGTTGAAGGAACCATCGAAGCTGTTCCAATATTGTGAATGCAGTGAGAAGATTACACCAGCGATTCTCATAACATCTGCATCTGTTGCCTCAGCCTGGACCACAGCGTGCAAGCCTGCCTGATCTGTAAGGGTTTTAACACTGCCACCCAATGACGCAAAAAAGGGGCCTTAGAGAAGCACCTTTTAAAACAGCAGGTAGCCCACATGGAGAAGGAGCTCCAGAAGAAGAGTTCTGCTGCATCGCTGGCTCATTCCTCCAGGTCCAAGTCATCCAAACACCGGAAGAAGTCATCCAGGAGTCATAAGCATGTCATAAGTACAAGCACCAGGAGAAGGAAAAGAACACCACCTCCCTGGTGCTCTCCAGGTTGCCCCTCTGCACAGCAGGCATGACCTCCACAGCACGTTGACCACTATGGCGGCAACACCGCTGTCTCTTCCCCCCAACCGGCCAACCCAATTCCAGGTCGGGCATGGTGGGGCGCTGCCAGGCCTAGTACAGCTGGTATGTGGGGCCTTGCCTCCTCCGTCAGCCTCAACTAGTGCACCTGTCAATTGCATAGACGCCGATATACAGGCGGTGCTATCGTCCTTCACAGACATGCTTCAGTGCCTATTGCCTCCTCATCCACCTGTACCAGCAGGCCCGTCGACTGGGCCTGTAACTCAGACCCCCGTGACGATGCACCCTAGGGCTGTGCCAGGGAGGTACTCCTGGCTTAGGGTGGCAGGGTTTGCCAGTGATGTACAACAATCTATTCTCAATGCCCCTTTTAGAGCATATACATTATCTTGGCTGTGGTGTCCAGGATATCCTCTGTAACCTTCAGGCCACAGGTAAGACCCTGAAGTCAGTACACTCCCTCTACCATACCCAACCAAGGGGTAGGCGAGGATACCTTGTTGTCTGGCTGGTGCTAGACACCTTCCTACCACCAGGGAGCAAGATAAGGGCAAGGGAGCAGGAGCCTTGTCCACCCCAGGAACCAGTCCAGGTGCACACTCAGAAGCCACCACAACTGGCTCTGGCTTACTCCTTCTACACTCCTCAATCACCATTACCTCCAGGGGTGGTTGTAGGGGGTCATTTCTTCCTCCACCTAAATCAGTGGAAGGAGGTGACATCAGATGCATGGGTTCTGGAAATCATAGCACAAGGTCATGCCTTGAAACTTTTAGACACACCTCTAGATCATCCACTGGTGCCGCCAACACACTGTCCTCCAGACCACATTCCTCTGCTCCTGGAGGAAAATACAGACTTTGCTTCAGAAGAGGGCTGTAGAACCTGTGCCCTTAGAACAATGAAACGCAGGGTTCTTCTCTCGGTGCTTCCTAGTCCCAAAATGGACAGGAGCCCTGTGGCCTATTCTGGATCTCAAGAACCTGAACTTTTTTATAGAGTACAAAAAGTTCAGAATAGTCATCCTGCAGGGCCTGCTTCCGCTACTGCATGCAGGGTATTGGATCTGTTCCCTTGACATGAAGGATGCCTCCTTTCATATCAAAATTCACAGACCTCTTAGAAAGTATTTGAGGTTCCTGTTTCGGGGGGACACTACCAGTTCAGAGTATTACCCTTTGGCTTGTCCTCTGTGTCACAGGTCTTTACCAAATGTTTGGCAGTGGTGGCAGCAGCCCTTTGCAGGGGAGGCCTCTATGTCTTTCTCTTCCTGGATGACTGGCTATGGACAGCCCACTGCACACAGTTCCTCACCTCGATGGGGTTCTGCTGAATCTCCAGAAGTCTCGGCTTCAATCCTCACAGCAACTGCTGTTCATAAGAGCTGTTCTGAATATGACCAGGGTCTTGTCCTTTTTTCCAGAGAACTGGATATTATCTTGATACTTTGTCAATGCCTGCAGTACGTAGGAGCAGTCTTGAATACAACAAGCTGTCCTGTGTATGGCCTACAAGCCTTCCAGGCTCCTCTGTCCCTGGCTCCTCAAAAGTCATTGTGATGCATTACATCAACAAGCAAGGGGGAACTCACTCTTACCCCCTGTGCAGGGAAGTGATGAGAGTCTGGTACTGGGCTCTGGAAATTGCTAGAACTGTCAGCAGTACATATTCCAGGCACTCAGAACCTCTTGGCAGACAGGCTTAGCAGGTCACAGTCCAGAATGCACTAGTGGGAACTGCTGACCTCAGTGGTAGAGGACCTGTTCGACAGATAGGGTTTTCTGGAGTTGGATCTTTTTACGTCCACACACAACGCAAAACTGCCCCTTTTCTGCTCGGTCGTTCCAAGGCCTGGAGTTTTCTGGCACGACACATTGCCCCTCTCTTGGAAGGGAAGGTTCCTGGATGCCTTCCTTCCCTTCCCCTCCCTCCCTTTAATTCAGAGAGTGCTACGCCAACTCCATATGGGGGGGCAACTCTGATCCTCATTCCCTATGGCCTTGCCAGATGTGGTGTTCTCTACTGCAAAAACTGGCAGTGGAACCACCAGTACCCCTGCCCTTATGCTAGGGCCTACTGTCACATGAACAGGGAACCCTGGTCTCTCCGACCTCAGTTCGCATCATCTTCATGCATGGCTCCTAAAAACATAGCCATTGCCAGGTTTGGGGCTTCCCAAAAGATGGCTGCTGTTCTGGTGGCGGCCAGAAAGTCTTCCACCAGATCCACCTATTCTGTGAAGTGGATGTGGTTTGCTTTGTGGGCCACTTCTCATCACTTAGATCCATTTACCTGTCCAGTTAATCAGGTTCTAGAGTATCTGCTGTCCTTATCAGATGTAGGCCTGCAGTATTCGTCTGTCAAAGTGTACTTGGCTGCCATTTCAGCTTTTCATGTGTCTATTGAGGGTTGTACGGATGCCCAACTGGAGGTGGTCCATACATTCTGGAGAGGCATTCTACACTTGAAGCCTCCTGTCCACAATCCAATCCCAGCTTAGGACTTGACTTTTGTTTTGGAAAAGCTTACTTTGGCTCCTTTTGAGCCAGGTGTGACCTGTGGCTTATGCTTTCTTTCTTGGAAAGCGTTTTTTTTTTTTTCGTTGCCATTACTTCTGCTCAAAGGATTTCAGAACTGCAGGCTCTAGTGTGTGAGCCTCCTTATTTGATTTTCCACAAAAACAGGGTGTCTGCATACTAATCCTACATTTTTACCAAAGGTGGTGTCTGAGTTTACTTTAAATCAGACCATCCACCTGCCAGTTTATTTTCCCTGAGCATGCCAATCCAGGGAAAGCATTGCACCAGACTTTAGATGTGCATAGAATACTCAGGTATGATATACACCGCACAAAGGACTACAGAAAGTCTTCACGCCTTTTTGTTTCATTCACCCATGGGAAAGAGGGTGTCGCAGTTTCTAAACAGTGCCTGTCTAAATGGTTAGCAAACTGTATTACTTTCTGTTATAGGACGTACGGTAAGGAATTTCTTGGGGTTGTTCATGGTCATTCAGCCAGAGACATGGCCACATCTATTGCCTGTGCAGCTGCAACCTGGAGTACTGTCCACACTTTCACTAAACACTACAGTTTGGACATTGCCTTCCAAAAAAGGGCTGGCTTTCGCCTAGTTGTGCTTCAGGGCCTGCTTTCTTAGGCCTGTAGCTCCAGCCACCCAGACTATTTTATGTTCAGTACTGCTTTGTACTCTTTCAATAGGTATGGCATGATGAAAAAGATATCCTTGAAGAAGATAGACGTTACTTACTTACCGTAACAGTAGATCTTTGAGAGAATCTCTTTCATCAGGTCATGCTGTCCCACCCTCCTTCCCCCAAAGGGTCCTGAGACTCTAGTTGGTGCCGCCTCCTTCTCCATGAGTTGATCTCTGCCTCGCCTGGTCGGCAGAGCTCTAGGTTCTCTTCTGGTTCCCTGCAGGGAGGTCCTCCGAGCATGATCTCCAACCAGAAACTGAGGAGGGTAGGGGCTGCCCACATTTATGTAGCAGCTGATGTCTGATATCATCATGGGCTGCCCTGGTAGACTGCTTGCAAAAGTTTCCATGTGGTCCTAGCACCTGGTCTATAAGTGTGACCTGATGAAAGAGATTTTCTCGAATATGTACTATTACGGTAAGTACGTAACTGTTCTTTTTGTTGTGTTGGAGCAGCATTACCAGTTCAGAATCTTGCCCTTTGTGCTTTCCTTGGTGCCACAAGGCTTTCCTCTGCGCCCCGAGTATTTACAAAGTGCTTTGCAGTACGAGTGGTTCACTTGCAAAATTTAGGACTCCAAGTCTTTCCATACTTGGACAACTGGCTGATTGCCAGCCCTTCTGGGCAAGAGATGGAACAGGCAGTGGTCACTGCCTCTCACTTCTCAGTCCTTTTTTCCCGAGAACAGGCTGCAGTCAGTTCTGCAGATGGCATGCTACATCATGGAACACGGATCTGTGCAAGCCCACTCCATGCAACGCATGCTGGGTCTAATAGCTTTGTTAGTTTTCACAGGTGATTGCTGGCCTACTCACCAGCAGGGCAGTGGAAGTAGTGCCAGAGTCCAAATGAAATACAGGCTTCTACTCCCACTGCTTTCTGGTGCCGAAGAAATCAAGGGGCACACATTCCATTCTTGACCTCAGAAATCTGAATGAATTCATGGGTCGAGAAAAATTCAAAATGATTTCTCTGGGGTCTCTGTTTCCTTTCCAGAAACCTCAGGATTGGTTAGCTTCCCTAAATATGCAGGATGCATACCAGCACATACTGGTGCACCCCAGCCACCACAGATATCTTCAATTCATTGTGCTGGGACAGCATTACCAGTTCAGAGTCCAGCCCTTTGGGCTCTCCTCGGCACCTCATCTTTACAAAATGCTTTGCAGTACTCGCAGTGCATCTGAGAAAACGTAAACTCTAGCTTTACCCTTACCTGGACGATTGGTTGATACTGTATCTAACCCATTCAGGCAGAAGACTGAACAGGCAGTAACCATGGCCTCTCAGTTCCTTATCTCCATGGGGTTTCTGCTGAATCTTGAGAAGTCTCAGTTCCAACCTTCCTAGCAGCTGCTGTTTATAAGAGCTGTTGTGGACACGACAAGGCCCAAGCCTTCCTTCTAGAGAGCAGAATGCAGGTGATCCTGCAGATGGCATGCTACATAATGGAGCTCAAATCTGTTCAAGCCCACTCCATGCAACACATGCTGTGTCTGATGGCCTCCTCAGTGTTCACAGTCCCCTGGCATGGTTGCACATGAGAACGACCCAATGGAAGCTCAGTGCACAGTGGTCACAAGCATCACATCCTCAGACCTACCCCATTCAGGTGACCCAAGCCCCTGGTTCAGTCACTCACATGGTGGTCAGAGGAGGACAGCCTCCTCCAGCACTTCCCTTCTCCCAACCAAAGGCACAAGTGTCTCACCTGGATGCCTCCCTGTTGGGATGGGGGGCCACTGTCAGGGCCCTCAAACACATGGGGCCCAATTTTACAAAGTGGATGCAGGGCTTGCGTCAAGCCCTGCATCCAATGCAAAGGGGGTCGCAGATGCACCAAAGCCCCTCGGATACTAAGTGGTCTGATTTTCAATGGGCGGCATATTTGCAGCAATTTCCCCACTTCACAGCTTCTTCCGCCAAAGGATTGGCACAAGTGCCATGATCCCGGATGCAAGGGTAGACCAGCGAGATGTGGTCTAACTCCTTGCATCCCGGGTTTTGGAATTGTGGCAGGCATTTGCAGCACACTTATTTGAAAATTCCGCCACACATGGTGATGCAAATGCAACTTGTGTCACACACCCAGCTGCAAATCTGCTGCGGTGCCGCATCTCATTTTAAAATCGGGCCCATGGTGTCTGGAACCTGTCAGAGACTCAACTCCACATCAGTGTGTTGTAGATGCGAGCTGTTTTGTACAGCCTGTGAAACCTAGTGGATCTTGTCTCCTCCAGACAGACAACATATCTGTGATGTATTACATCAGCAAACAAGGAAGAGCACTGTCTCTGCAGGGAAGTGATGAGAGTGGGGGAGTGATGCCTGGAGCAGGCTCCAAGCCATTTATCTGCCAGGAGTCAAGAACACTCTGGCAGACAAACTCAGTTGAACAGAGGCCAATCCTTATGAGTGGTCACTAGCTGCAAATGTCATGAGATCACTGCTCGATGAGTGGGGCACCCCAAATGTGGACCTTTTTTGCATCCCCACTCAACACCAGTCTTCCTCGATTCTACTCCAGAAATCTAGGACATGGCTTTTTCTGTCAGGATGCATTCAGACTGCAGTGGCAGAATCTATTTCTGTATGCATTCCGTCCATCCCCCTGTTGCATCAAGTATTGCTCATACTGGAGGTGCACAAGGGCAAGATGATACTGATTGCCCCCTGCTGGCCTCGATAGATATGGTTTCCTCTGTTGAACATGCTGTCAGTCAGAAAACTGAGGAGTCTTGCACTCCGGGCGGATTTACTGACTCAGGATCGCCTGGTCCATCCGAAAAGGGCCTGGCTTGTGAAAGGATACAAGTAAACAGGTACAAGATATCTCAGTGTCTCTGAAATACTTCTGGCCATGCTTAAACCTCCCTCTAGGAAGACTTACACAGCCAAATGGAAAAGGTTTTCCATCTGGTGTTCCTAAACCTGCACCGACTCCTTTGAGTGCCCATCTGACAAGGTTCTGGAGTACTTGCTGGACCTTTCTGATGGTGGCTTACAGTATGCCACAGTTAAGGTCCACTTGTGTGCTATTTCAGCATACCACGAGCCCATTGGTACCTTCTACCTGGCACAGTTGCTACTGTTCACGAGGTTGCTTAAGGACATCTTACACAGAAGGCCTTAAATTAGGAAGCCAGTGGCTGCCTGGGATATCAGCCTTATGCTGGATATGCCCACACGCAAGCCTGTTGAGCTCCTTGCAACTTGTGAGCTGAAGTTTTTAACTTGGAAAGAAGATTTTCTGGTGGCCATCAGTTCTGCTTGCAGAGTGCCTGAAATCCTGCCTTGGTCACAGATCTTCAGTATACTGTTTTCCACAAGGGCAAGGTAGTTCTTGTAACACACCCAAACTTTCTACCAAAAGTTGTGTCAGTTCCAGCCACTTGTGTTGCCTGTCTACTTTGCAGACTTCCAAAATAAAGGAGAGTGCACTCTCCATTCTCTGGATGTTAAGAGGGTCCTTAACATTTTACCCGGACAGAACTGAGGACTTCAGGCAATCCAGACAGCTCTGTGTCTCCTTTGATCCCAATCAAAACAGACAACCTGTTACAATCAGTTGCATTTCTACTTGGATTGTGAACTGTCTACACCACTGCAGTGCCATGGCGGAGGTCAAGCTGGAAGATCAGGTATGTTTCCATTCCACTAGAGTAGTTGTGCATCCCTGGTAGAGATTCACTCTGTGCCTGTGAGTGATATTTGCAGAGCCCGCAGCTTGGAGCACAGTGCACACTTTTGTTAATCAGTATGTCCTGGATGGCCATGCCAGGCAGCATGTCACCTTCGGTAGGACAGTCCTGAATGGACTTCTGTCCTGAGAGAGCCCTTGACTCCTACTGCCCTAGTCTGGCGGATTTTGTCTGAACTTGATACTGTGACTCACTAGTGTAAATCAGTGGTGAAGATTGATTCCTGGAAGATATGAAAATTATGTATTCACCTTAATTCTTGATCTTCTAGGAATATCTTCACCATTGATTCTCACACTCACCCACCATTCCCCTGGCTCACTCCCAGTATGTTTTATTAATCTTCATCCCTTGGTTTTGGTTTGGGCTGTGAAGATACTGTGTTACTAGTTTGTTGACCCTTCTTACGTGGGTCACCTGGCCTATCTTATGCCCAAAGGTTAAGTGTATAAGTACTTGTTAGATTATGCTGCACCTCCTTGGTAAAAAAGGTACTGAGGTGGTTGAGGGCTGGTGCCGAGGTAAGCCCTGAGCTCCCTCTAATGGTGCTGCGCATGCGCAGACCTTGCCTTAGCGCCAGCCCTTATGAAAAGGTCTGGCTCCCATGGGATCTTGTCACCTCTGGCTAAGACCTACTAGTGTGAAGCTATTCCTAGAAGATCAAGAATTACAGTGAGTACATAGTTTTCACTTCTGAGAGTGGTATACAGTTTACATGCACACAACTCACCCAGCCTGTCCTGGCAAGTGGCACATGGATTGCATCCCTGCTTCTAGCATGCAAAGATCTGACATCACGGGACTGAGTCAGGGGATATACTGCCCTGGGAGGAGCTTAGCTTCAAGACATCTGATGAATCAGCACCTCCAGTGGAACTGCCAGAGTATTCATGTGAACTGTATGCCACTCTTAGATCTACTGTTACAGATGAGTAACCTAATTTTTTAGAGGCGTGGATATAGCTCAGTAGCCACACTCTGGCAGTTCTTCTGGAAGTGCTGATTCGTCAGAAGTCGTTAAGCTAAGCTGCTCCCACCACCTGAGTGGTGTATCCCCAGACTCTGCACAGTGATCACATATATTTCTTTCTGTCGGAAGAACAGGTGACCTCCTTCGCAGCTTCTGCTTAGGATTAGTGTGCCATAGGCGATCCTTATTTCAAAGTTTTCAAAAATGTTAGCGTTTGTTTTCCATGGTCCCTTCAACTCCTTACGTCGATCACAGGTGGAACATCGGAAGTCAGGGTTTAAATTCTGCGTTGGGCGCCAGCTGAAGATGTCAGTCACCGGCCCGCATAATATGGGCCTGTACTGTCTGCATGGGCAGCACGACGTGGCGGAGTGTGGTCGATGCTGCTGGAATCCTTGAAAGAGAGAAAGCGTCGACTCATTCTCATACAGCCTTCCGAGAGGGATCTTAAAGACCGTCCGAGGGGTCGCAAGAAGGCTTCAGCAGCTGCTGGGTCAGTTCAACAGCTTGCAGCCCCAAAAAGGAAGCAGTGACTGCTATGGCTGGCATCTCTATGGTTCTGGTGCTTTTCCCAGCCCAGGCCAGCATTGGAGGGTCATTCATGATATCTTTTTGGCCCTCCAGACAGTGGGGGAGAGCCCTGTCCACTGTGGCAGGAAGCACAAATGCCACCGACTTAGGTCATGGGACCTGGCAAGATCGAGATCCTCTCGCTCCTTCAACTCCCCTGACTGCTCCACTCTAGTCAAGGCCCCTTTGGTTGGGGGGTGGGGGAGTTCGAGAGTTTCTCGGTACCCCTTTCAGGCTTGTTGATCTCGACTCTGGTCGAGCATGCCATGGACGTTTTCCTTGAGCTTGTCGACCAGCTGTCGGACAAGATTGAGGTGTCTAGACTCCAGTACCCCTGGTCCTCCCTCAGGAGGATGTGGATCAGTCGGTTTTCCTGACCGGTTCCCTTTGGGAGCACTTCCGCCGGCGATCGAGCCCTACAAGCCTTTTCCTGTTAACATGGCCAGGCATATGGTGTACTGCAACCAGCCGGAGGGCTCTCCTTGTTGTCGACACTTGGATTGATGGCCGAGGTTTACATCTCGATTGAGGTACTTGCACAGTCTCGCCTGCCCAACCGGGTGGCATTGCCGTCTATGCTCCTCATCCTTGGGAGAGGATGCGCCGATGCTACAAGGAGCTCCTCTGGCAATAGTGGACCATTGCTGGGCAGGTAGCGCTCCACTCATGGGACTGCGGTCTCCTGGCAGTCACCAGTGGTGCCCTCTCCAGTCCATGCCACGCAGGTGTTCCTCACGATTGCTTCTCCACCCCTTTGGGTGGAGTCCAAGATGGATGCTCTGACCAAGGAGGCCTGTTCAGGCCACTGGTTTGCAAGGCTGGTTGTCGATGCAGATCACCCCAGGTGAGGATACTTAGGTGGTCAGTGGCGAGAAACAATTGACAGCTGTTTATGAGGAGTCCTCAGACGATTCAGATCTCGAGTCCATGAGCTCCTCAACTGATACTCGATGAGGACTTTTCCACCTAGCATGGTCTGGTGTCCTCCGGAGCACTGCTCCACTTGATCTCGGAGTCTGTGTCTGTCCTGCTTGAGCCCGTCCAGAAGACCCTTTACATCCCTTTACAGACATTCTGGACAGGGACGATTCCCTAGGTGTTGCCTTTTCCTTGGCATTTTGGGTACTGGCTCTGGAGGTTTGACAGCATCCAGCATCCTGCCTAGCACCCTTCACCTGTATGGTCCGCAAGTATGTGGTCACTACCGGGTCCCTCTCAGGGTTCTCCGACCACCCTTCAGCTGAAGGGCTGGTGTCTGACTCAGCCTTCCTCTAATCCAGTGGCCAAGGTGATGTGGACAAGCCTCCAAACAAGGAGTCCAGAAAGACTGATTGTGCTGCAAAAAAGGTTTATGATGTGGCACCCTTGGTCTCAGTCAGGCGAGTTACACTGTGATGATAGCCAACTTTGGTCACTCCCTAATGGGAGTCTTCGAAACAGTCTTCCCAGATCTCCTTGCAGACCAGCAATTGGCGGTAAAGGTCATCTGATATCAGGGTCAGTCACTGGCTAAACACCAGCTCCAGATGGCCTTGGACATTGGCACTTCCTGTGCCTGTGCCATGGCAGGAACCATCTCCATGCGTCACAGGGCCTGGCAGCACTTGTCCACCTTCTTGGCGGACACCCAGCATAAGTTTGGTGATGTCCCTTTCTTGGGCACCAATCTCTTTGTCTCTGGGGTGGAGGGACATCTCACACATCGTGAAGTCCATTGCCATCGTTGACTTTGTGGCATCATCCCAGAAGGACCAGGAGAAACCTAACAAGCATGCTTTTCGATATCAGTCCTTTCAACCACAACCTCCTAGGCATCAGCCCCAGTAGGGCAGTGCCAGGCCTGGCATCCCAAACCCAAGTTCAGTATCCAGGACCCTAAGAAAAGCAGGAGCAGGGGTGGTGGTGCCCCTCCGGCTGCAAAGCTGCCCAGTGATGGGTTGAGGGGTGTCATCTGTCTGCCCATCTTGTCCCTGTCTGCGCTCCTGCTTGAGAGTCAGCTGAGTGACTTCTTGACACATTGGTCTGCTATCACAATGGACAAGTGTGTGATAGAAGTGGTAGGCAGAGGGCTTCCTCCGGACGTCAGAGCTCTCCCACCTTACTGACTGTACGCTCCAAAGGAATTAAGGGTGTTGCAGAACACGCTGTCTTTCATAGAAACATAGACTTTGACGGCAGATAAGGACCGCTTGGCCCATCTAGTCTGCCCATTTCCCTACCTACAGGATAGGCCGCAGATCCTAGTTAACCAACAGCCTATTTCTTCCTACCCCCCACAATAATTGCCTTATGTCTGTCCCATGCATTCTTCAATTCTCCCACAGTTTTAGACCCCACAACCTCCTCAGGAATGCTGTTCCATGCATCGACTAACCTCTCTGTGAAATAATACTTCCTCACATTGCCCCTGAACTGCCCCCTATCTTTAAATTGTGTCCCCTTGTTCTTGCATGTCTCTTTTTCTGAAAGATGCTACCCTCTTGGACTTTATTGATTCCATTGAGGTACTTAAAGTTTCTATCATGTCCCCCTCTCCCTTCTTTCCTCAAGGTATACATATTAAGCTCCTTTAGTCTCTTCTCATATAGCTTCTCTTGCAAACCCTGCACCATTTTAGTTGCCCTCCTCTGGCTCTATCCTGTCTATGTCTTTTATGGGAGATGGGGTCTCCAGAACTGGACACAGTAATTCAGATGGGGTCTCACCAACTGTCTGTACAGAGGATAACAACTTCCTGTTTTCTGCTGCTGATGCCTCTCTATGCATCCCAGTATACCCCCAGCCCTCCCTACTGCCTTCTCACATTGCTTGCTAACCTTAAGGTCATCTGATATGATTACCCCCAGGTCCCTTTCCATTTTTGTTGTTGTTACTACCTCCCCCCCCCTTGCGTATTCTTGCCCTGGGTTCTTGTTTCCCAGGTGCCTTATTTTGCACTTCTTTGCGTTGAATCCTAGCTGCCATACTTCTGACCATTCCTCCAACCTTGCTAAGTCCCTTCTCATCCTTTCCATGCCTCCTTGTGTATCAACCCTGTTGCAGATCTTTGTGCCATCTGCAAAGAGGCATACTTTTCCTTCCAGTCCCTCTGCAGTGTCACTTATGAAGACATTAAAAAGGACTGGACCCAATACTGAACCCTGCGGTACCCCACTAGTAACCCCTCTTTCTTCAGAGTGGACTCCATTTAAAATTACCTTCTGTGTCCTGTTGTCCAGCCAATGTTTTACCCAGGCTACCACCCTGGGACCCACTCCCAGGCTGGTTAATTTGACTATTAATCTTTTGTGTGGGACTGTGTCAAATGCCTTGCTAAAGTCTAGGTAGGCCATGTCCACAGCCCCTCCTTGGTCTACTACTTTGGTCACCCAGTCAAAGAAATCTATTAGACTCGTCTGACATGACCTTCCCGCTATGAACTAATGCTGCCTTGGGTCCTGTGCCCCACTGGCCTCTAGGTCCTTTGGGAGGACATCGCTCAGCTGCTCGCAGAAGGAGCCATAGCCCTTGTCCCTGTCCAAGATGCTCTAACTAGTCTGGGTTATCTGTATAGGTACTTCCTGGTCCTGAAATGGATGGGGGGCTGGCACCCCCTTCTGGATCTGCACGATCTGAACCAGTTCATGGGGAAGCGCAAGTTCTGGATGCTCAGCCTGAATCAGATGATTCCATCTTTGTAACAGAACCTGTGTGTCTGCTCCCTGGACCTCCTGGATGCATTCTTCCACATTCCAGTCCGCCCCATCACCGGTACCTTCAGTTCCAAGTAGAAGGGGTCCTGTACCAGTTCTAGGTCGTGCCTTCCGGTCTCTCCTCTGCCCCCAAGGTCTTCGCCAAGTGCATGGCAGTGGTGACAGCCTTCCTGAATCGCTGAAGTGTCAGAGTGTGCCCCTCTCTGGACGACTGACTGATAGTCGGACCGTCCAAAGAGACCATAGAGAGGTCCAGGGAACTGGCTCTCCAGACCTGTCGAGACTTGGGCCTCCTGGTCAACCTGCACAAGTCCTAGCTGGCTCTCTCGCAGGTGATCAAGTTCATTGTGGCAGAACTAGGCTCCCTGCAGGCCTTGTTAACCTGCACCAGTCCTAGCTGGCTCTCTCAGAGGTGATCAAGTTAATTAGGGCAGAACTAGACTCCCTGCAGGCCAAGGCCTGCCTCCCTGTGGACCAGGCACTGGCTCTTACCTCCTTTGCCTGATCATTTCAGATTGGACTGTCATGCCCCACCTGGGATTTCCGCAGGTGCTGGGGTATAAGATGTCCTGCATCGGCGTGATCTGTTGAGCACGCTGGCAGATGCGCCACCTCCACTGGGAGTTGGGCCATCAGTGGTCCCAGAGCCTAGGACACTTACACTACCCAGTCACAGTGTCCTAGCTGATGTGGGATGCCATGCATTGGTGGCTGGTCCCAGAACATGTGGAGGAAGAAATCCCATTTTAAGCCCGGAGTGGACTCTGACGCTAACGATGGATGTATCTCTGGTGGGGTGAGGAAGATTAATTGTTCCGTATCGTTACGTAGGAATGTTAGCCCAGTGTATGTGTCATGTTGTTAGTTAAATAAAAAAGTTTCTGTTTTCGTATATAACTGGTATGTGCCCAGTTTCCTTCTCATCCATAGGGTGCGGAGCACACCTGGGAGACCATAGAGCCCACAGATTCTGGTCACACCAGGAGTCCCGTCACCACATAAACCATATCATGTTCATAATAATGCACAGTTGTCTTCACATTTGTTCATTTCTATCAAGCATCTACAGCTTGTTTTATTTTTGCCACTTTGCTGTACAAATATTATATTTTTAAGGGAATTTCTGCCTGGATTTGTCTTACAAATCCTTGTAATCATTTTTTGGAATCAGTTACATATTCCATTGTCAATCGTTCTTTGATTTCTCGAACTTCTTCCTGAAAATCTATGTATCTATATGACAATCTTTTATAGTTGTTTTCCCATTAGTTCTTTTTTTTGGGGCCACGACTTCAGCATTATTATAGTAGATCTTTATTGCATCTTCATTTTTATCTACGTAATATTAGTTTTAGTTATATAGTCCCGTGCCTTGATATTTTTCCATGTCTGAACACTGAGCAGTTCACTGTTTACTTTTGACACCAGCAGGTTTGCTTGTATTACTTTGACTTTGTCTTCCTTCCTCCCCCTCGTTCTTACCCATTGCACACTGTAATAGCTATCTTTATGTTACTGTGTGGCAATAATCACTTCAGAAGTATAATTTGTATACTTCATGTGGCCTTTTTATATGGCAACCTGCTGTGGAATTGTTCCAGTTGCCGTGGATTAAGACAGTTTACATCACATTTTCCTTCTCAACCCCCCACCCTTTTCTTTATTTACATCCCCCATTTCTCACTTTCTAATCTGTATCTCACATTTATAGTTTCAAGCCAGCAAGCCATTCAATCATTAGTCTGTTATTTCAGTACTGGTCATGCATTATAACATTTTTTTTAATATTTATTGGGTATTTTTGAAACCTCAGTTATTATAATGTAATTTGCTATCTAGTAATATCGGCCCTCTGCTCCGGAATTTTGTCATTGTAGCAGTTTGTCTTTATCAATTTACAGATTTATTGCCACCTTTGACTTTTTATTATTATTTTTTTAATCCCCTCACCCCTTAATCATATTCTTTCATAACAGACTCAAAGTACATTAGAATTTTATTCATATTATTGCAGGTTCGCTGCTCATGTTTCAGCATATTATTGCCTTTTGGCAGTTCGCAACATATCGCATGGGTCTATATTTATTGTATTGTCCATCTGTATGTTTGTGGCTGGTGAAGTTTAAAACCCTCGACTAAGCTAACGATATGTTTTAAGACACTTTGCTGTTGTGTTACAACATTATTTATTTATTTTTTTTAATCCTTCACAGTTTTGTTTCAGGAGCACAATTTATTGAAGAGCTTTTTTTCCTATTTAGTAAAAATTCTCCTAGGACTAGAGAGATTACTGAATTACTAAAATATACAAGACTTGCGTCTTGCAATTAAAACATTTTTCTCGTCTCATTTTTCCCTTGATTGCTTCTGATCAAATCATCACTGTGGTGTTTTTGACATTGATTAAGTATGTGGATCAATTATTTGCTTTGTGTACACGATTGTTACAGTAATTGGTGCTGGCACATAGGTAATGGGCATGCAGGCTTAATTGAGGTTTAATTAAAAATTAAAATATAAATGCTTTCCTGATTACCCTCAACTCCACCCTCCTGAGGAAGACTGGTGTCAAGTTGAAGCACCAGGGTTTTTATGTGTTTTTGAAACCTAATATAGCAACAAATTTATTGCGATTCTGCCTGAAGACTGATGAGTTTTATTTTCTCATTTGCCTCTGAGTGTGGGTTTCTTTTGTGTTTGGTCCATCACCACATAAACCTGCCGGAGCTCCATGCAGTGTGGCTAGCTCTGATGGAATGTGCTCCTTCAGTCGGGGTCTGGTCGTGCAGGCCCAGATGGACAACGCCATTACCACATTCTGCTTGAGCAGGCAGTGCGGAACGCACTCCCTTTCCCTGTGTCAGGAGGCCCTCCACGCCTGGACACTCATGCATGGCCTGGGTGTAGATCTCCTGGCAAACCATGTCGCAGAAGAAGACAGTCAACCGTCAGATGCCCTCAGCCAGGTTGGAGGGACATTGCATGAATGATCCCTGAATCAGGAGGTGGTGAAACACCTGTTCTCCCTGTTGGGTGCACTTCTGGTGGATCTCTTTGCCTCCTGGGAGAACACCAAACTGAGACTGTTTTATCCCCCCCCCACACACACACACACTCACAGTCTAGGACACTGTTGGGGGATGCCTTCGCGAGGCCCTGGACCCCAGGCCTCGTGTATGCCTTTCCTCCTTTCTCCTTGATCCAAAAGGTGGTGGTCAAGGCCTGGAAGGACAAGGTGCAGAGTATCCTGATTGCTCCAGACTCGCACAAGGTACTTTTGGTACCCGGATCTCCTCAGCCTCAGCAGCAGACCTCCGTGGCAGCAGCCTCTTCATATTGATCTCCTGTCCAGACAAGAGGGGACAGTCCTGCTCCCAAATTTAAAGTTCTCTGCACCTCTCGACCTGGTTCCTGAGCCACTAGAATTCCATGCCTTGGGTCTCTTGGCAGATGTGCTCCACATTGTGGAGGCCTCTCAGGAGGAGTCCACTCGCTGATGCTATGCATTTAAGTGGAAGAGGTTGGAGGACTGATCATCCCAGGGACTGCTCTCCTCTTCTGGGGTGGGGAGGAGGGGTTAGCTGTCGGCACCCAACAGACCCCTAGTGGAGGCTAGGGGTACTGACTGCTGGAGCTTTCTGGTGTGGGGAGGTGAAGCAGATGTTGGCAAGCTGCTATTGATGTCATTGCACGCCACACCTCCCGAAAAGAAAATGGGAAACTGGGGCCATGCAGTATGTTGCTCGCCTCATCCCGTAGGTGTCACACAGTTTCCCTGTGGTGCTCCCTGGACACAGAGTCTCACTTTCCAAAGTGGGGAAAGACAGGCCCCTCCCACCCCCAAAGGCCCCACCTGGGGAGTAAGCCGGGGGGAACACCAGGGATGGTAAGTCCGAGGGGATGGATGACTGGGCTGGGCCAATGTGGGCTGAGTGGAGACCAGATAAGGCTGGCTTGAGGCAGCAGATGAGTGGGTTCCCCGGAGAGATGCCCTAGGCCTCCAGAGAAGAAAACAGAACTAAAATTAAAAAAATAAAGTGCACCTGGTAGCCATCTCTGCTTACTGGGCACAAGCTGACAAGCCTTTCAAACCACAGGAAATCTTTGTATCCTGACATATCCAGTATGGTCTCACTATATGACTGCCCCGGAGCCGAAATGGTTAATTGAACCAGGTTTCAGATGAGGGACATCCAGTTCCATCTCCGATCTCACTGGTTGCAGAGAAGAGATTTCCCTGTCAAAGATGGTGCCAGTCACAGGAACTTTCTTAAAGCACTCCAGTGGTGGCAGGAAAAGGACAGCTTCAGAGAAGGTGTGTCTTTCCTTCAGCAGCCACCAACAGCAGTGCTAACAATGAATGCCTCCACCTGGGGGAGGACACCACACACGGTACTTCGCTCCAGCAGGAGTCTCTGCTTCACTCTTCACTGAGAGGTCTCAGTCCCAGGAGCATGCGGTCTCGACCTCGGTCGAGATCGCTTCCTTGACCACAGGCTTCACGGACCTTCCATCTGGCCAGAAGACCGAGGAGGTGGCCGATGAGGTCGAGATTGCTCTCGACCCAATCCACCGTCTTTCGCTGGCCGTGGCCAATGACTCCTTGGAGAGGACTCCGGTCCTTGTGTTCCCCGATGAGGAGACCCAGCCCGCTGGTGTCCCCATCGAGGTCCCGGTTCCAGACCCCCGGGTATCAAAGATCCCTCCGGTGTCTCCCGAATGACCGAGTCGGCCTGCCCGATCTCGGTCGAGGTCTAGAACCCCCTCGGCCGAACAGCCAAGGAAGAGCCATAAGCGCTCCAAAAAGAGGCAACGCCACAGGTCGTCCTCGTCTTCCTCTGATGAGGAGAGGCTCCGATGGAAACTCCGGTGCTACGAGAACCTTATGTGGCAACAGCTGATTTTGACCGGGCAGAAGCCAGCTCCGCCACCTGCCCCGGCCATTACTTAGCGCTCGCCTCCCAGGCCGGAGCTGACCCCCTCAGAACCAAAGCCTTTTCCGGTCTCTCCACCGATGGTGATGGAGCCACCGCCTAAGCAGCCTGTGGAAGGGGCTCCTTCCAAAGAAGACCAACCAGATACCGGGCTTCCCTGATGTCTGTCGGTCACGGTCACCCTGGACTGATCCGTCGAGGACAGATCGAGGGTGATTTGGGCAGCAGGCCGCTATACTCCGACTCCTCAGACTCTGATGTCACCGGGCTCCACTCTAATCCCAGGGATAATGAGTCATCCGTTGGCATAGGGATGGAGGAAGGTCCTTCCTCCTTCCAAGGGATCCTCCATCTCATCTTTGATTCTACAGGGATGCCCCTGGAACCCATCCAGAAAAAGGCAGAGTACCCTCTCACGGACATCCTCAAGAGAGGGGATACCCCGACGGAGGCCTTTCCTGTGGCCGAGGCCATTGTTGGCCTGGCACTTGAACTATGGCAGCGCCCTGCCTCATGTCCAGCACCATCTGCCCGCATGGCCCGCAAGTAAGTGGTGCCCACGGGGTCCCTGGTGGGCTTCACGGAGCACCTTCGGCCAAGAGCCTGGTGACTGCCTCTGTGTTCAGGCGTACTGGCAGTTCTGCCGATACGGGGTCTACTAGTAACTAGTCAAGGGGGGAGGCACTGATAAGCAGCAGGAAAATCCTAGCCTCTCCCTACAAAACAGGGTACTAAATGAGAAAAAGACTGAAGTAGAAGGGTCAGTGGGGGATGCTGCAACAGAAGGTAAAGCCATCAGAAATGGAGAGCAATGAGTACCAATGCCCGTAGTCTGAGTAACAAGCTTCCTGAATTAGTGGCCTTGATGGAGTAGGAACATCTGGATATCATGGCAGTCACAGAAACACGGTACACACAAAACCATGACTGGGACATAAACATACCAGGATACACTATCTACAGGAGGGACAGGGGGTAAAGAGGAGGAGGAGGAGTAGCTCTTTACATAAGGAAGGAATCAAAGCAACAGAACAAAAGGGAAAACAGGGAGGAGAAGAAGCACTGTGGGTAAATTTGGAGACCGCAATGGAACCACAATCCACACAGGGTTATATACAGACCCCTTCTCAGGGGAGGAAATGGACAAGGAAATGGTAGAAAGTATACTTAGAATGGCAGAAAAAGGGGAGATATTGCTGATGGGTGATCTGAATGTGCAGATGTTAACTGGAGTGCAGTTGCAGCAGCCACTTGAAAGTGGGGTTATTCTAGATGCCCTCTGAGGGCATGCCTTAGACAACTAGTATTGGAGCCCACTCGAGAGGGAGCAATCTTAGACCTGGTTCTCTCAAATGGAGATGAAGAGAGGATCACAGATGTAGAAGTGGGTAGCCATCTGGGAACTAGCGACCATCGAACAGTATGGTTCACAATAAACACAGCAATAGAGTCAAGTCATACAAAGGCAAAAGTACTGGACTTTAGGAGGGCTGACTTTAGGTAAAATGGGTGAGTGCCTAAGGAACGACTAGCAAATGGGCAGGAAGGAGGTGGAAGAACAATCGGAATAATAAAACTGCCATCACAGAGGTAACAAGCCTTGTGTGAAGCAAATAAACAAAACAAAACGATGTAAGAAACCACTATGGTTCTCAAAGGAAGTGGTAGTGAAGGTTCAAGAGAAAAAGAAAGCATTCAGAAAGTACAAGGAATCTCAGAAGGAGCAGGACAGAGAACTGTATCAGTTAAAGCAAAAGGAAGCTGGGAAGGCAGTCAGAACAGCAAAGGCCCAAACTGAAGAAAAAATAGCCAACTCGGTTAAGAAGGGGATAAAACCTTTATAGGTACATCAGGGAGCAAATGAAGACCAAGGGAGGGATAGTGAGGCTTAATAAAGGGAGGAGGGTAGGCAGAGGGTGACTGTGAAAAGGCAGAGATACTAAACAAATATTTTTACTCAGTATTTACAAAGGAAGGGGGAGGTACCTAAAACAAACAGTAGAAACACTCTGGATACAGAAGTTGATACCAGCCCATTTACAGAAGAAAGGGTTCTGAAAGAACTCTTAAAACTGAAGGTGGACAAAGCAATGGGGCCTGATGGGATTCATCCCAGAATTCTAAAAGAACTAAGGGTAGAACTAGTGACACCACTGACTACACTCTTTAACAAATCATGGGAGGATGGGGTGGTACCCGAGGACTGGAGGAGGGCAGATGTGATTCCCCTTCACAAAAGTGGGAGCAAGGCAGAAGCAGGAAACTACAGACCTGTTAGTTTAACCTCAGTGGTAGGGAAAATGATGGAATCACTTCTGAAGGAAAAACTGTCGATTATTTAGAGGCCAGAGGGGCACAGGACCCAAGGCAGCATGGATTCAGCGGGAAGGTCATGCCAGATGAATCTGATAGATTTCTTTGACTGGGTGACCAAAGTAGTAGATCAGGGAGGGGCTGTGGACACGGCCTACCTAACTTTAGCAAGGCATTTGACACAGTCCCACACAAAAGAATACAAGTTAGCCAGCCTGGGAGTGGGTCCCAAAATGATAGCCTGGGTAAAGAATTGGCTGGAGAATAGGACACAGAGGGTAATAGTAAATGGAGTCCACTCTGAAGAAAGGGGGGTTACTAGTGGGGTACCGCAAGGTTCAGTATTAGGACCAGTCCTCTTCAATGTCTTTATAAGCGACATTGCAGAGGGACTGGAAGGAAAATATGTCTCTTTGCAGATGACACAAAGATCTGCAACAGTGTTGATGCACAAGGTGGGGTGGAAAGGATGAGAAGGACTTGCTAGGTTAGAGGAATGGTCAAATGTATGGCAGCTTAGATTCAATGCTAAGAGTGCAAGGTAATGCACCTGGGAAACAAAACCCAGGGAAGAGTACACAATGGGGGTGAGATACTGACAACAAAAAATGGAAAGGGACCTGGGGTAGTCATATCAGATGACCTAAAGGTGGGCAAGCAATGTGAGAGGGCAGCAAGGAGGGCTGGGGGATACTGGGATAGGAGAGGCATCATCAGTAGAAAACAAGAAGTTATTATCCTCTGTACAGACAGCTGGTCAGACCCCATCTGGAGTATGCGTGCAGTTCTGGAGATCCAATCTCCGCAAAGACATAGACAGGATGGAAGCTGTCCAGAGGAGGGCAACTAAAATGGTGCAGGGTCTGCACCAGAAGACATATGAAGAGAGACTTAAGGAGCTTAATATGTATAGCCTCGAGGAAAGGAGGGAGAGGGGGGACATGATAGAAACTTTCAAGTACCTCAAGGGAATCAACAAAGTCCAAGAGGGTAGTATCTTTCAAAACAAGAGGTGTGCAAGAACAAGGGGGCACAATTTGAAGATAGAGGGGGTCGGCTCAGAGGTAATTTAAGAGTATTTTTCACAGAGGGTTGTGGATGCATGGAACGGCCTTCGGAGGAGGTTGTGGAGTCAAAAACAGTGGTGGAATTCAAGCATGCATGGGACAGTCATAAGGCAATTCTAGGGGGTGGGGGCAGAAAGAAATAGGCTGCTGGTTAACTAGGATCTGCAGCTTATCCATTAGATAGGGAAATGGGCAGACTGGTGGGCCAAGCGGTCCTTATCTGCCGTCAAATTCTATGTTTCTACGGTCTGTCCCTCCGATAAGGAGTTCAAGCTTTTGGACCATTCGGCACGGAAAGTCTATGCAGCTTCCTCGGGCCGCCTTCTGGCCAGTTCGGCCGTCATCATGGCACACTTCTGTCATACCCTTATCGGGTCATTAGGTGAAGTCCTCCCACATCTCCCCGCAGACATGCAAACTACAGTTAAGCAGGTCCAGGACCAGGACCGGGCTGTTGCCAAACAGCAGCTCCAGGTGGCCCTAGACATTGGGGATTCTTGTGCCCACTCAGTGGTCACTGCAGTGGCCTCTTGCTGAAGGGCTTGGCTGAGGCTCTCCTCCTTCCCGGCAGATACTTACCATAAGTTAGCTTATGTGCCTTTCCTTGGGACCGACTTGTTCGGTCCAGGAGTGGCCGTCACGTACAGCACATTGAGCAGTCCAGTGCCACCTTGGACGCCACTTCTGCCAAAAGTTCTTCGGGCAAGAACCAGCAGAAGAAAAAGAAGAAGCCTTTTTGGCATTCTTCCCCTGCGGTTCAGCAGTCCTCATACCAAGAAGGACAGCAGCATCAGCATCAGCAGCAGGCTCAAGCTTGGTGCCCTCTGTCTAAGCCTGGACCCCAACAGGCCCACAAAGGAGGCCGAGGCTCAGGTCCTGGAGCCTCCTCCTCCTCTAAGCCTGCCCAGTGACAGGGTGGGGGTTGCCACCCCTGTCTCCATCATGCCAGCTCTGGGTCCTCCCTTGGGGGGTCGGCTCCGCCACTTTCTTTCCACCTGGTCCGCTATCACTATGGACATGTGGGTTCTCGAAGTGCTCGGTCAGGGACTGCCTCTAGAATTCAAGCAGTACCCTCCTAGCCAAGCCTGTGCCCCTTGGGAAGAACGGATTTCCGCATGCACCCAGTCGGCTCTTCGAGATGACATTGCTCAGCACCTCCTCAAGGAGACAGTAGCTAACATGGCGGATCCATCGACAGACCCAGGCTTTGTCTTTGGGTACTTCCTGGTGCCCAAGCGGATGGGGGGCTAGTGCCCCATTCTAGATTTCCACGACCTGAATCAGTATCTCAGGTCACGCACCTTCCAGATGGTCACTCTGTCCCAGATCATGCCATCCTTGGGGCAAAACATGTGGTTCTGTTCACTGGATCTGAAAGACACGTTCTTTCACGTCCCTATCCGTCCGTCTCATCAGCGGTTCCTCCACTTCAGAGCCGAGGGGACCCTGTACGAGTTCTGAGCCCTGCCGTTCGGCCTGTTATTGGCCCCATGAGTCTTCACCAAATGCATTGCAGTGGTGGCAGCCCATCTCAGGCGTCGGGGGGGGGGCAGAATATACCCCTACCTCGATGGTTGGCTCCTAGCAGGTACCACCCAACAGGAGGTGGAGAGGTCCAGGGACCTGGCCCTCCAGACCTGCTCCCAACTCTGCCTCCTCATCAACGAGGTCAAGTTGGAACTGTCCCTTCCCAGGTGATGTGCTTTATCGGGGCAGAGCTCGACTCTCGTCAAGCCAGAGCTTGGCTCCCGGCGGACAAGGCGGAGGTTCTCTCCTTCTTTGCCCAATCATTTCTGGTTGGGCAATTGCTCCCTGCCCGGGACTTTCTGTGCCTTCTGGGTTACATGGCGGCATGCACCTCAGTGGTCCATTGGGCTCGGCTGCACATGCACCCCCTCCAATGAGATCTGGCCATCCAGTGGGCTCAGCGCCACTGTCATTTCGACCAGCTGATCACTGTAACCCAGAAGATATGGGACGCTCCCCAGTGATGGACCACCCCAGGCCGGTTGCAGGAAGGGATCCCGTTTGTCCACCCTGAGCCGACGGCTGTCCTTATGACCATTGCCTCTCTCATGGGTTGGGGTGCCCAAATGGGGGACAACAGCGCCCACGGGTTCTGGACACCCGAGTGGGTGGGAGGAGCCAGCTTGAAGACTTCTGACGATCCTTAAAGGGAAAGGGGAGATGCCACCAAGTGTGGATGAACAACATATACCACTCCTAGAACTACTGTTACAGGTGAGTAACCTGTTCTTCCTGGTCCTCTCACCTCATAAAATGCAACATACCATAACAGTTTCCTGGAATCAGAGCATCCTGCCTCTGGAGTGCATGGTTTATGACAGGTAAATCGATTTTGGCATATCTCTGTTAAGGGACCTGGAAATGTAACCTTAGCTTCAAACAACATGAAGTCTTGCTATATTATGACATATGCAGTGAGTCCCAACCTTCGAACTGCTCCGGAGGTGAAAGAGTTAACTTTCCATGCCAGGCATGGAACTTTGAGCACGAGCTCGGTTGAAAACTCTGTCCATATGCCCCTTGCATTAACACTGGCATTCTTGTGGAATGAACACATGCACAGAATCGCATTAAAAAAAATAAATAACAGAATTATATTTGCAATTATACAATGGCAAGAGCATTTCTTTGTTTCTGATTGGTCAGTGTGTGCCTGAGACAGTGATGTTATTGAACAATAACATCACTGTATTAAGTTCAGGCACACGCATCACTGTCAAAAATTATACCACCTCTCCACAGCTTACCACTCACTAAAGCCCTTCACCTACAAAGTGTGGACCCCTCAAAACACACACCCCTGAAGCCCTCATGCCTCCCCTACAAAAATTGTGTCTGCCGCTTCACCATCAACACCACATCCTTATTTCTATTGATAACTCTGTCTACAAAACAAGTGTAATTTAAAAGTCTTTTTCTTTTCCTCAAACCGAGTGACTTCCGTGAACCGCGCATACTGTAACTGCCAATCACGCGGTTCATGGAGGCCGCCTAGTTCTGGGAAAACAAACATGAAAAGTACTTTTGTATGTTTGTTTAATTTAGCCCATGCCAGAGATCCTCCACCCCACCGTGATCTATAAGTACTCACGGCTCAACGTTTTCTTGGAAAGAGCCATTCACTGCCCTCCTCGGTGCCGACATCAGGTCAGCACATGCGTGCTTCAGTATCCTGCTCTTAGAGCCACAGCATTTCCGCAGTGATGGTGACCAGAAAAAAAAAAAAGAGCAAATCCACATAATGAAAAAAAAAAAGAAGACTGAAATACAGCCCAGTTAAATGGATGAAAGAGGGGTGGGGTGGGGTGAGATGATCAAGCAGGCCACAGTAAATCCATGCGAACTGTGGATCCTTGGAGCATTTGGTGATTCAGGTAGCAACCCCACCTGCTGGTGAAACAAAATAATGGACTTTTTTGGAAAAACATATACCTCCACAGAGAAAAAAATTGGGGGAAAAAACTCAAAATGTTTCCTTTCTCTTTTTTATTTAGAAAACGAGCCATTGTATAATTGCAGTAAGGCACTCCAAGGTGTTTGTTATTGTGTAATAACCTCACTCCTGGGGCGATGGAAGCACTCGGCTTCACCTCGTGCTTCAACTCACCACAGGAGTGAGGTTATTACACAATAACACACACCCTATTGTGCCTTATTGCTTAAATAATGACTGGCAGTTGGCTAGCTCGCCACAGGGGTGACAGTCAAAGCTCCCATCCTGCACCCTCGGAACAAATGACCACAACTCAATGAGATTCTCTGTCCCTCTTAGGAGCAGGCACCTGAATTTCAGTACAGTGGTTCTGGACTTCAGGAGAGCTGTTTTGGGGAAAATGGGAACATCCTTGAGGCAGGACACAGTGGGGTGGAGTAGATGGAGGGGTGGAGGAAAAATGGGAGACGATAAAGAAGAAAGTACAGGATGTCACAAGTGACATCATACACAAATTAGGAAGAACTGGCAGAAGAAAAATGCTATTGAGGCTCTTGGGGGATGGGAGAAATTAAAAAGATGACGTTTAGAAAATACCAGGGGAATAGTCACAGTCTACTAGGCAAAACTACCGAAAATTCTCAGGAAGGCCAGTGCAGTGGTAAGGAGGCCAAAGGCAGAGACTGAAGTCAGGATAAGTAGCAGAGGGAGTAAAATTCAATGACAAGGACTTCTTTAGGTACATCAGTGAGAAAAGGAAAACAAAGGAGGGCAATACAATGCTGGAAAGGTGGACGGATTGGGTAGAGGACAACCAAGGGACAGTGACTGTGCTGAATGACCTCTGCTCAGTTTTCACAAAGGAACATGATGTTCTGCAGCCGGATTGCCGGGTAGCTAGAGTTCAGAACTGAGGGCAGAAACTAAAGTTTGGGCAGGTGTCTGAAGACAGGGTTCTCAAAGGTTATATGCCTTTAAAAGCCAACAAATCCCCAGGCCTGGATTGATTACACCATAGGGTGATGAGAAACTGGAGAGGGCGCTTGCCGCCCCACCGGCGGACATCTTCTGTTGTTCATTAACGACAGGAACAGTACCTGGGGGCTGGAGAAAGACAGATGTTATAGTATTCCTTAAGGAAAACCCAAGGAACTACAGAATGGCAAGAGTGAGAATACTGCTTTCTCTGTACAGATCACTGATGTGACTGCATTTGGAGCCTTCTGCACAGTTCTGGAACCCACATCAGAAGAATTACACAGATAGGCTCGAATTTTAAGCGTAGAGTGACTATTGTGATTCAAGCGCAGTAGGGAAAATCTTACAAGGGGAATTTTGATAGCTTGAATATGCAATCACTGGAGACTAGAAGAGAATGAGGTGACATGATAGCAACTTTCAAGTTATTCAGGGGCATAAGTAGTGTTGATAGCAAGCAACCTTTCAAGCATTGCGAGGGGTCTACAATGAGGGGGCACGGCTATAAGCCGATATAAGTTGCAGGATCCGGAAAAATCTGAGGAAGTATTTTTTTCATGGAAAAGGTAATGGACAAGGACAGTTTATTTGGGGAAGGTGGAGGAGAAGACTGTGGAAGACATTATGAGGGTGTGGGACAGACATATATGGCGCTGATAAGATATGACAAGAATTGTGGCAGGGGTTCAGGCTAATACTAAGGGGCCAGCAGTACACTCAACAACACTAGGCTGGTGGGGTCAAGAGTTAGGTTAAGAGCAGAGTAGACCCGATGGACTGCAGTCTTTTTTCTACTTGCAAAATTTGTGTCTGTTTCTAGATACAAAAAGTAACGTCTGGCTACTTTTATACAATAATATTAATTTTAGGTGGTGTGCTAGCTCTTGAAAAGGGTCTTTTTAGTCCGGTCTGGTGCCACTGAGGGTTGAGGCACTGGACGCCTTACCTCATGCTACACCGGCGACCCAGGTTCAGGAATGAGCCCGGGCCATCGCGGGTCGGCAGGGGTGAGAGAGGATTGAGTATCCGGAAGACTGCTCTCCTCTCTCGGGGTAGGAGGGATCGTCGTCCCACCCATTGATTATCCTCTAGTGGGGGCTGGGGGGGGCGATGCAGGCAGGTAGACCAGCAACCGGCGAGCATAACGTGCTTGTGCCCCCACATGTGCGCACTACACCTTGCACTAAGAGGGGCACAGAAAATGTTGGCTGGGGCTCCATGAGGTCCTGCCCCCATTCTGCCGGTCCGCCATCGTGGTCTCCCCAGATTTGGATTGTGCTCCATGGAGGGAGGTAGCTTCCTTCCTGGCCCCGGCATGAGGGGGTAATCTCTGGGGTTCTCTGGGGTGGTCGGGCTGGCGGATGGCTGGTGCGGGATGACGTTCCTGCCCCCAGCGTGCCCGGGGAGCATAAATAGAAAATTGACAAAAAAAGGGGGGCATCTTTTAAAAAAAGAAATCCTGTCAAGGAATAAATTCCTACATTTTGCGAAGAGCTAACATGCATGTTTTTGGTTTTATTAAAAAAGCAACTAAGATCATTCTGCTGGGTCGTTTTCTAGCTCACCTGTATGAAATGACTATCAGTAGCATAGTCAGACACTTTATAATATACTGTGAGAGGGAGAGGGGAAGAGAAATAAAGAAAAAGAATTAGAGAAAAAGGAAGGAAGGGATGGAGGGAGGGTATTGCGCATTTCATCGAGGATTGGAACTCCAACTTGAGTAAGTTTTCCATGGCCAAGGGCTTCATGATGTCCATCAAGGTTCTCGCCCCCAGTAAAAAGAATTTTACACATCTTAAGAAATTTATGAAGTATTAGTAAAAGACCGTAAAACATTCAGTGGCCACTTGAAAATGTTCAGTAGCCACTAAAAATAATGCTTAAACGGCATTATGACCACTAGGATTTGAAAGCCCACTCTTTACATTTTTTTATTTTTGGAGGAGGGGGTGTCAGTTTGTCCAGGATAGCCCAGCTGAGATGTAGCATTTCGTTTCGAGTAGGGTCCTGCTTCTACTCATTTCTGTAGCAGGGTGAACTGGAGCATTTAGAGGTTGCATTGCTTGCCAGAGGTCACACAGTGAGTATTTAGCTGTAGCAGGATTTGCACCTGCGCTGTCCCAGTTGTCAAAGTGGTGCTCTAACCACTAGACCACACTGCCTCTGCATTTGCATGAAGAGGCCACTGAAAATGTTAGTGTAGTGGCCACATGACCAGCAAACTGTAACCTGTGAAAGATGAGATGAGGAAACCCTGGAAAGGTGTGTGTGTGGGGAGGGGGACTAATAGTGTGTTGAACCCCTTGGGAGGAGCATGTGTGGAGGGTGGGTAACAGTGAGTAGAACCTACAAGCTGAACTGACAGGGAGTGGAATCCCTTCTTGGTGGTTGTGGGGGAATGATGGTGGTGTGTGGAGCCATTTGAGGAAGTGTGTGTGGTCAGGAAGTGACTGTGAGTAGAACCTCTAAGGTGAACTGACAGGGAGTGGAATCCCATGTTGGTGGAAAGGTGTGTGTGGCACACGCGCATGACACTGAGTAGAACTATCAGTGTGAACTGAGAGGGAGTGGAATCCCATGATGGTGGTGGATGGTGTGTGGAACCCCCTCTCAAGAGATGTATATGTGTGGAGGGGTGACAGTGACTAGAACCACATAGCAAAATTGACAGTGAGAATCCCATGGTAGCAAAGAGATGGTATGTGGAACCCCTTCAGAGGTGTATGTATGTGGAGGGGTGACTAAAACCTCCAAGTAGAACTGGTTGTGCTGGTGTGTGTGTTTGTGTGTGACGTCCAAGCATTACTGACAGAGTGGAATCCCATGGTGGCAGGCAATAATGGTGATTACAGTTTCCTTTTAATGAAGTGTCCTCTACAGAAACCTCTCTCTCACGTGTGATAAGTTCAGCCCCTTAGATGGTTGTCTCACTGTAAAAAGAAAATCAATACTGTTTGGAGTGATGAATAAAGAGAGGGCAGCCTCATCTATACAAGGTGACAGCTCTGTATAGATCCTGATGGAGGGCTGCTTGCTAAGTTCCTCGATTCAAGCCCTACGCCACTTCAGCAAGGTGAAAGGACTCCGGCAAAAGACTTGGTGGGTGGGGTGGAGTGGGGTGCATTTATTTAAATGTGAAGGGGCTTGAAAGTTGTCCCCCTGGTTTATCATATCAATGAAGCTAGATTCAGTGTGCAGATTACAAAAGCTCTCAAAGGGGCTGGTGTATCAACGTTTTAGCAGGTAGTCTGGCCCCGAGTCTTTAGCCCAGCAAACTCATTTAGGTGATCTCAGAGAATGGGTTTAAATCAAACTCTCGTCAATTTTTGTTTGCTTTGGGTTTCTTTTGGATGCTTGGGGAGGGGTATCACTAGCAGAAAGAGGGAGGTGATATTACTTCTGTATACACTGGTAAGACACTGCCTGGAGTATTGCTTCCTGTTCTGGAGACCATATCTTCAGAAGGACGTAGATAGAGTGGAGGTGGTCCAGAGGAGGGCAAGTAAAATGGTGCAGGGTCTACATCAAAAGCCCTATGAGGAGAGACTAAAGGACCTCAATATGTACATTCTGGTACAGAGGAGGGAGGGGGCTATATAATAGAGATCTTTAAATACCTCACAGGGGTAAATAAGGTACAGGAGGGGAGTATTTTTCAGAAGGAAATGTGCTCGATAACAAGGGTACATGCTATAAAGCTGGAGGGAGGTAGATTCAGGAGAGATATAACAAAGTAGTTCTTCACGGAAAAGAGTGGTGGATTCCTGGAACAGCCTTCCAGCAGTGGTGGTGGGGGCGAAAACAGTGATGGGGTTCAAGAATGCATAGGATAAGCACAAGGGAATCATAGTTGAAAGTAAGTGGGAGGGGGAAGAGCTGTAGATCAGGTATGGTCTACAGTAATAGTTTAGGTAGAAATCAGCAGACTAGATGGGCCAAGCGGTCCTTGTCTGACGTCAAATTCTATGTTTCTATAATGTATTTATTTAAAATTGGTACTGAAATAACCGCATGAACTCCACCATCTTGTTTCCATTGAGGTCGCAGGAAATCATCAGCAGCAGCAAACAGCCAGTACAGTTGCTCTTTTACAGTTCAGATATTAAAATACAGTACATTACGCATCAGCAAATATATCAAACTAACATTCAATATCAACACCGGCCCTGTGGTGCTGAAGGTTGAGGCATCAGCCTTACCTTGTGTCATGCCGGCGACCTGGGTTCGGAAACGAGCTTGGGGTGCTGGGGGTCGGATGTGGAGGAGTGGATTGAGTGTCAGATAGACCGCTCTCCACTTCTGGGATGGAGGACATGGTTTCACGACACTAGTGGCTCCCAGCGGAGGCTGTGTGCACTGTAGTCTGGAACGCAAGTTGGGAGAAGACATCAGTGGTCATCCTGTGGGCGAGTGTGGGCGCGTGCCTGTCATGTGCTGGATAGCATTGCACATCTACATCTCGGGGGGAACCCAGAACAAGGAAATTGGCTCTGGCACCTGGGACGGCAAAGGTGGGTCCAGTGGATGGCCCCCACGCTCACTGCTGGGTCTATCCCAGCCAGTCTCCGATTCTCCTCCCCGCTCAGGCCGCCCTACTAGATTGTAGCTAGAGTGCCAGAGGAGTAAGTGGTCCCACCTTGGGGGGCTCAGAGCTGGGGGGTTGATAGTAGGGCGAAGAGAGATCCCGGGATGGAGACTAGGTCTAGGAAGACCTCATGTGGAGTGGGAACAGGCCGGTCCAAGTGACCACACTGGAGAGAGTCCTGAGGGAGCATAAAGAAAGTTTAAAAAAAAAAAAATTAACAGTGTGTACTCCCTGCCTTATGTGTTGGTGTGGGGTTCCTTCCAGGCATGAGAAAAACACAGAAGAAACCCCCACTGAGATGCAATATAAAACTCTTCAGTCTTCAGGTAAACTTGCAATGATTTTATTGCAACATCAGGCTTCAGAAAGCATACAAATACCCCAGTGCTTGAATTCGGGACAAGCTGTCCTTCAAGGAAGGAATCATTAGATTTGCAGGTAGGCAGGGAGGTTTGAGGTGATGGGGAAATCTTACCAAATCCCTTCTAACTTGGGAATCTTGAAGTTCAAGAAGCCCCCCAAAATAAATAACATACTGTAAGGATTGACTGTGGTCCTTGAGTGACTGAGCGATTCTCATGAATTCCTGTATCTGTATGGTAGTCATTATCAGAGTTTTAAAAATGTGTTTATTTAGTTTTTGTTGACCGGGAAAGAAGGGCTAGACAATTCTGCCTCGCCCCCAGAAAGTGGGAGGAGGGGTGCATACAGATGCAAAGTGACATACTGTTCCAGTTAAGCTGGTGGAGGTACTTTTAGTGAATGTGGGGAATTGGCTAGAACACACGGGAAATTTCCTTACTCTTTCTGAAAAGTGCCATGGGACCTTTAATGTCCACCTGAACCACCACCAGAACAGGCAGATGGGACCTTGGTTTAACATCTCATCTGAAGGACAGCACCTTCAGGAGTGCAGCACTTCTCGTGTACACTACAGTGTCAGTATTGGGGCTTACCCTGGGTTCCTGGTGTGATGCTAGAACCCAGAATACATCCCTTCCGCACAGAATGTCTTCATAATACTTAAGATTGTGCACTACATATCATCATAAGGCATTGCAGAGTGAACCAGTGCAAAAAGAGAATTATTTTCTCAATTTGTTAATAAAAGTTTACTTCTTAAGAAACTCAGACCTATTTATTTACTATAAACTGAAATATGGAAACAAGGGAGAGGATGTGGAACATGTAGCTGCGCACGTGTGTGTGTGTATATATATATATATATATATACACACACACACACACACACACACACACATGTATACGTGTAGTGGGTTAGAAGAAGCTCCATGGTTTGAAAGAACATGTACTTGCTGCATTCTTCCAACGGTTGAGGTACAGCCCCAGTGACATTCCAGCACATTTTACAGTTGTGTTTCACAATTTATTTAATTTACTCAGTATCACGAAAAAAAGCCGTTCAAAAGAACGGTTGTGGTAGTGCTACCAACAGTAATGACTAAAACGAAAAGGAAAAATTTGGTGCACCCCCCACAAGAGCAACATGAACTATGTACAAAAGGTTGAAGATGGCTTGTTGGTGTCTTCAAATATTTATTTCATCTAGACATTTCATCATCAAACTCGGAACAGCGTTCGAGCAACTGTCAAAACAATGGATTTCATTCCAGATTTGTTGATTTGCACATTACTAGAACTTCCAGGACTCAATCTTCACCATTTTTTCACACAAATGGGTTCTGAGCCGGAGGCAGTGGGACCCTGCGGGAGCCAGAACTTTTCAGGAGGGTTGGTGCTGAGGTAAGATGCTTGCATACACAGCACCACGAAGGGGGCCTTGCGACACAGGCTTCCCTCGGCACCAGCCCTCGACCACTTCCGTTCCTTTTTTCCCCCGCCATCAAGTGCTCTTCAGTGATGACGTCACTTGCCTACGAGTGTCATTGCTTTGGGACCGGCCTCGGTACCCCTGCCAGTCACTCCAGTGCCGGCTGAATCATCTGCGCTGTGGGCAGCGCTGAGTTCAAGTCTCTTATGGCTTGGCTCAGCACCACCCCTGGCGCCAAGAGGGCTGTTGGCACTAGACCCAGTTCTGACTGTGGCGCCGCCTCCAGCGTTGGCTCCCCTTTTTCCTGTACTGGTGTTGCCTACTCCATGGTCCGGGTTATGGAAGCTGTGTTCCACCCTTCTTGCAGACCCTCCACCCCCTCCTGGGAAGATCTGGAGGGGGACGAATCTGACCATGAACTCATAATTTCTTAGGACAGTGACGACAAATCCTTTTATAGCCTGGACACTTCAGATCCAAGTCCTTCTCCTGTTTCCCAGGAGGACCTTTCTTTTCAGGCTGTTCTTCGTAACATGTATGTTACTCTTGCTTTTGAGCCTTCAACTATTGACACAGGTAAACGTCTCCATCTGGAGTGGCCCAGCGTTTCCGTCAAGCTGGTTAATCTTATCCCCACTGCGTTTGAGACCCTTTTGGACACAGTATGGAATAGGCCTGCATCTATCCCTTCTGTCTGTAGATAAATATGTAGGTATGCTGCCTCTAAGGACAGGCCTATTCTTGCTTCTCAGCCTATTGCTGACAAGATTGTCTTTTTAGCTGAGAACTACAAAGCTATTTTTCTTCAAGAAGTGACTGCGCACCCTATTATTAAGGAGTTACGCAAAATATACACTATGGGGAAGAGGGCTTTCACTGCTGCTACCATTAGCATGAAGATTGCCGGTTACCAGGGGCATTTTTCTGAGTACGAGTATGCCCTCTAAATCTCTCTTAGGTCTCTAGCAGAATCCCTGCCTGAATCCGAGACTAAACAGAAGATTCTCCAGACTGTCACTCATGGCATTGAGTCTAACGATCATCAGCTGTAGGCAGCTATGGATGCCTTTGACACTGCCTCACACACTGCTGCAGCAGGAATCTGTATCAAAGGGCCTTCCTGGATTCAGACATCTGGCTTCTGTAATGATATTTAGGCAGCAGGTGGAGCAGTCTCTTGGGGCCTTCCAGAAAACTAGAATGGCCATCAGCACCTCCAGGCCTGCCCCCTCCTGTCCCCAGAGGGGAAAGGGGCAAGGCTTCTACCATAGTATGCAGTTCTTTCAAGGCAAAGGCAAGAGACTAAAATCAAGTTCCAGCTCCTCAGCTGCAAAAGAAAGTGCCTAGTGCCTCTCTCTGAAGTTCTGGCCCTGGTCTTGCCTCAGCTGCCTGAGGCAGATTTCTCCTCTCCATTAGGAGGACACCTGACACGGTTTTACTGAATGGGAATCCATTATAAGGGATAAGTAGATGCTCAGAATTATCCGAGAGAGATACTCTCTGAGTTTTTCAGAAATACCCCTGGATTATCCACCTCAGGAAACAACCCCTTCTTTCAGCCCAGTTATTGGGCCTTCTGACGAAGGAGATTACGGGCCTTCTGAGCAACAGGACAGTGGAAGTAGTGCCAGTGGCGGAACACAACATAGGCTTCTACTCCCATTACTTCCTTGTGCCAAAGAAGTCGGGGCATGTGCCCCATTGTCGATCGCAGCAATTTGAACAAGTTAATACGAACATACAAAGAAGCCAGCAGAAGAAGGCCATTTGGTCTATCTAGTCTGCTTGTATTGCAGGGTCCACAGCTTGAGCTACTGTCCCTGCCCCTCCTCCCCACTCCTTCCATCCTCCTTCCCTACCCATGATCCTTACCTTCCCCCATGCCTATCCCAGCGTCTCCTGAAGCTGCCCACTGTCTTTAATGAGATCACCTCTTCTGCCAGTGCATTCCAAGTGTTCACCACCTTCTCTGTGAAGAAGTGCTTCCTGACCTCCTCCCTAACCCCCCAAAGCTTAAAACTGCCCCTCGTGTTTTGCATTCATGGAGCGAGAAAAGTTCATAATAATTTCTGCTACCACATCTCAAGCCTCAAGACTGGTTAGGTTTCTAGGGACATGGATATGTTGTTCATCCACACTCATTGGCAGTATCCTTGCCGCTTTAAATCTTGCCGGAAGGTCTTCAAGCTTGCTCCTCCCACCCACCCGGGTGGTATAACTCTCGGCTCCGCCCCATGACGCCAGATCTTCCTTACCGCTTGGAAGCTCAGGTTCCCTCCTTAACGCTCTGCGTTTGCGACTGGTTCCTATTTCTCCGTTTGCGGATTTAAAAATAATATTTTGCAAAAAGACTTCAGTCTTCGATCCCTCGCGGCTGCGATGGACAAATCGACTCCCGGATTTCGGAGATGCCCATGCGGGCAGAAGATGTCTCGGACGGATCCACACTCCACGTGTGTCTACTGCTTAGGCCTTGAGCACGACCCGCAGGCTTGCGACCTGTGCTCATCTTTCTCGGCCTACGTCCTCGAAGACCGTGCTGCCCGATTGCAACTGGGCCGTCCCGAGAAGCGTTTCCCTCCGGTGAAGTCCAAGGAGGCCCGGTTGGCGGTGTCCGCGGCGGCGGGCTCGGCGGATCAGCTCGGCGGATGGTGGCCCTCGAAGGAGGCGGCGGGCCGTATCTTCCTCGGCACGGCATTTATCCGCCTCTCTGGGTTCTTCCTACGGCTTCCTTTAAGGAGCTTTGTCTGTCCCTCTCCACTAAAGGAGAGGGCCTCGTCTGCTGGACCTTATTCTCGGTCAAAAGAGGGACAGGGTAAATCCCTCCGTCGGCGCTCTTGGGGAGGGAAAGGTCCCTCTCCCCGGGCCGTCGACCGTCGGCTTCGGTCGACCGCTCGGCTTCGGCCACTGGCCTCACGGTGTCCCCGTCAGGTCAGTTGACCGAGACTCCCACTGATGAAGTCGAGATTTTTCTCGACCCATTGGACGGGCTGTCGCCTTTAGCAGCCGAGATTCCCCTCTCCCCGGTTCCCCCGGGAGGAGTTGAGGATCCCGTGGGCTCGCCTGTGCCTCCGGTTCCGGAGCCCTCGGATGGACCTTCCGAGCCGAAGGGAGTGCGGTTCCGGCCGACACCTCCCGCACCCGACCCGAAATTCCGGGACTCTCGGTCTGGTCTCGGACCTCTTGCGGTCAGCCGTTCCCACCGTCATAGGCGGTCTCGGTCTCGGCACCGCGGTGAGCGGCGTCGCGCTTCGTCTCGTCCTCCTCCTCGGATGAGGAGGCCCGGCGTGGGAGTGCGATGGGCTGATGCGAGACCTTATGTTACAACAGCTCCTCCTGGCCGGGAATAAGCCGACTCCGGCGCCTTCCCAGCCATTAAGTGGCTGTCACGGGCAGCCGACACAACCCCTCGACTTGTCCGAGGGCCTATACCCAGGCGGTTGTTGGCCAAAACCAGCTACTCCACCGATTCGGTGGAACCTCCGCCTCCACAGCCACCAATTGGGGCTCCGACCAAGGATTCTCGGTCGGCTAAGGTTTACCCATCGGCTGTCAGTTACCCTCACTCCCGACCGACCTCGGCAGGTGAAGGTGGCTCAGGCCAGAGGCAGCTCTTGAGGACTCTTCGAGGTCGAAGATGATTCCTCCTTCTTCTCAAGCGACTGGACTTGGAGTCTTCAGGAGGTCAGTCAATGGACGATAGCCCGTCGTCCTTCCTAGGACTCTTGGCTCATCTCGGAGTCTGCGGGATGGAGCTCGAACCCGTTCCAAGCAGGCCGGTATCCCCTCACCGGAGATTCTGGACGAGGATTCTCAGCGGAGGCCTTTCAGTGGCCGAGGCCATAGTGGGTCCGGCACTGGAACTTTGGCAGCGCCTGCTTCTGCCCTCGCCCGGCCAGGATGGCCAGAGTATCACAGTCTACGGTTCCTTGTCGGTTTGGAACACCCTCTGCTGAGGGGTTGGTTACCGACAGCGTTTTCGGCCTAGCGCCCGGCTGGCGCCAGGGATGTGGACAAACCTCCTGACAAGGAGTCCAAGGAATTGGACTATGTCGAGGCGAAAAGTCTCACTGTCGTCCTCTCTCGGCCTTCGTCAGGCCAGTTCGGCCGTCCTCATGGCACATTTTCTCATGCCCTGTTGGGCTCCCTGGATGAGGTCATCCTCATCTTCCGCCCGATCTGCAGACTACGGTTAAGCAGGTGCGGGACCAGGGCAAGACAGTGGCCAAACAGCAGCTCAGACTGCTTTGGATGTGAGGGGACTCATGTGCCAGATCGGTGGCGGCCCCAGTGGCTATCGTCGGCGGGCTTGGCTGAGGATATCCACCTTTACTTGGATACCCAGCACAAGTTGGCGGATGTTCCTTTTTGGGGACTGACCTCTTGACCCTGGGGTGGAAGGTCACCTGCAGAGGATCGAGAAGTCCATGCCACCATGGACTCGGTCTCTTCCGCTCAGAGGACAAGCCGCAAACCACAGCCTAAGCCCTTTCGTCCTTCCAACCTTTGAGCGCCTGGCCCAGCAGCGTCAGGACCAGCAGGCTCGACATTGGCATCCCAAACCCAAGCCGCCGGCTTCCTCTAACAGGAGGCAGGGAGGAAAGGGCCCAGGAGGTCCCTCGGCGGTCCCTCCTCAAGCCTGCCCAGTGACAGGCTGAGGTGTCGCCCCCATCCCGTCACCTTACCCCTAGGGTCCCCGTGGAGAAGGCAGCTCCGGCACTTCCGTTCCGCCTGGTCCGCTGTTACCACGGACAGGTGGGTCTTGGAGGTGGTGGGAAGAGGCCTGCCTCTGGAATTCGAGCAGGCACCACCCTTCAGAGCCGTCGCCCCTCGGGGGGCTTCGGGATCCCAGCCTCACTGGCTCGTCGAGCCGACATCCTCTCCCTCCTCCAGAAGGAGGTGGTAAGAGGTGGTGGACCCTCCTTCAGACCCAGGGTTTGTGTCCAGGTACTTCCTGGTTCCGAAGCAGACCAGGGGCTGGCGCCCCATTCTCGACCTACGGCCTAAACAAGTTCCTAAGGTCTCGAACCTTCAGGATGGTCACTCTGGCTCAGATAATACCATCCTTGGAGCAGCGTGTGGTTCTGCACTCTGGACTTGCAGGGCAGTTTTTTCCGTCCTATCCGTCCGTCTCACCAGAGATTCCTTCGCTTCGCGGAAGGATCTCTCTTGATTCAAGCCATGCCCTTGGCTTGTCTCCAGCTCCCAGGGTCTTCACCAAATGCATGGCAGTGGTGACAGCATTCCCTGCGGCGCCGAGGGTCGGGTGTACCCTTACCTGGGCGACTGGCTGATAGCAGCTCCCTCCAGGAAGGAGGCGGAGTGGTCAGAGATCTGGCCCTCAGGTCTGCTCTCAACTGGGCCTCCCTTATCAGCGAGGCCAAGTCGGAACTCGAGCCGAAGCAGGTGATTTTATTCATCGGGCGCAGCTCGACTCTCTTGAGCCAGAGCGCGGCTCCGGCGGACAGGGCGAGGTTCTTTCCTCCTTTGCCCGATCATTTCTGGTTGGGCAATTGCACCTGCCGGGACTTCCTCGCCTCCTGGGTCTCATGGCGGCCTGTACCAGCGTGGTCCGTTGGGCCCGCTGGAACATCGTCCCCTTCAGTGGGGACTGGCCAGCCAGTGGTCCAGCAGCTGCGATCCCTTGGACCAGCTTGTGCGGTGACACAGGGGATGTGGAATGCTCTCCAGTGGTGGACCGTTCCAGATCATTTGCAGGAGGGCATCCCGTTCGTCCGCCCGAGCCGACGGTCTCTCTGTCGACCGATGCCTCTCTGATGGGTTGGGGTGCCCATCTGGGGAACACGGGCTCATGGCCTCTGGTCCCAGGGAGTCGATGCCACATCAACCTGCTGGAGCTCCGGCGGTCCGCCTAGCTCTCACCGCCTTTGCTCCGTTCCTCCGGGGTCAAAGTGGTCGAGTCAGGCGGACAATACCACGACCATGTACTATCTAAACCGCCAGGTGGGGCCAGCGCTCCATGCTTCTATGCAAGGAAGCTCTCGCATTTGGTCACTCATGCGCGAGCCTGGAGGGATCTCTAGCCATTCACGTGGCAGGGCCTCCAACACCCTGGCCGATGCCCTGGGCGGATGGGGCTGCATCCACAGTGGTCTCTCCTGCGGGTAGTACAGCATCTGTTCTCCCTTTGGGGCACACCTCAGGTGGACCTGTTTGCCTCCATGGAGAGCGAAGCTGAGTCTGTTCCATGCCCGCCCCCTCAGCAGGGCTCGCTGCAGGGGATGCCTTCTCGAGGCAATGGACCCGGGCCTCTTTCGCCTTTCCCCATTTCCCTTGATCCACAAGGTGCTTCTCAAAGCGAGGAGGGACAAGGCGCAGGTGATTCTGATAGCCCCAGACTGGCCTCGCCAGTTCTGGTACCCAGATCTCCTCAGTCTCAGCTCCAGGACTCCATGACAGCTTCCAGCTCGCCGGACCTGCTCTCAGTCAATCAGGGAAGGTGTTCCATCCGGACCTTCAATCCCTGCACCTGCCGGCCTGGTTCCTGAGCAGCTAGAGTTCCAGGCTTTGGGTCTTTCGCGCGAGGTCCTCAATGTAGTTGAGGCGTCCCGTGAAGTCGACCAGAAAATGCTATGCCTTCAAATGGAAAAGGTTTTCCATTTGGTGTCAGAACAAGGGCTTGGACCCTTCCTCCTGTTTCTTGGCAAGCATCTTGGACTATTTATGGTCCCTTTCTAGTCAAGGGCTTAGGTCCGAGCGACCCTAAGGGTGCACCTGGCAGCCATCTCTGCTTACAGGCGCGGGCCGGGAAGCAGTCGGGTGGCGCAGGAGAAGGTGGTCTGGCGCTTTTCAAGGCCTCGATCACATTTCCCCTCCAGTCAGGAACCCCCACCTCCATGGGATCTACTGCTGGTACTGGCAAAGCTCATGGGCAAGCCATTCGAACCTATGCACAGGTGTGCTCTCTCTCACCTGTCGTGGAAGACCGCCTTCTTGGTGGCTATCCGTCAGCCAGAAGGATGGGAGAGCTCAGAGGCGCTTTCCATCGAGTCTCCTTACCTGGTCTTCCACAGGGACAAGGTTGTCCTGCGCCCCCACCGAATTCCTTCCGAAGGTGGTGTCGGTTTCACCTTAACCAGGTGGTGACTCTGCGGTGTTCTACCCCAATCACACCTCGGAGGCGAATATAGGCTCCATACTCTGGATCCTAGAAGGCGCTCGCTTATAAGGAAGCGCAGCTGAAATTCGAGAGAGGTTAAGCCAGCTGTTTGTCACCTCACGCTGAAGCCGCATCTGGCAGACCTGCAGCCAAGCGACGATAAGCAGGTGGGTAACCTCCTGCATAGATCTCTGCTATAAGTTAGCGGGCATGGAGCCTCCCAGAGGATAAGAGCTCATTCTACCCGCCATACTGCTGCAGCGGTGGCTGCTTCAGGGCGTCCCTATCCAGAAATCTGCAGGGCTGCTACCTGGAAGTCAGCAAACACCTTCATTACCCTACCACATCGACCTTGAGTCCGCCGGGATGCTGGTTTTGGGGCCTCGGTTCTCAGTCTCTCTTTCCCAAGTAAGTATATGGGGTGTCGTCTTGCCTCCCTCCTCCCGGAGAACTGCTAGGAGTCTGCCAATGAGTGTGGATGAACAACATATCCATGTCCCTAGAAATACAGGTTACTCACCTGTAACAGGAGTTCTAGAATGGTATATGTTGTTCATCCACGACCACCGACCTCCGGCCTGACGCACAACCTGAGCTTCCAGCGGGCCAGATCTGGCGTCATGGGGCGGAGCCGAGAGTTATACCACCCGGGTGGGTGGGAGGAGCAAGCTTGAAGACCTTCCGGCAAGATTTAAAGCGGCAAGGATACTGCCAATGAGTGTGGATGAACAACATATACCATTCCTAGAACTCCTGTTACAGGTGAGTAACCTGTATTTCCTGGACATGCAGGATGCTTACCAACACATCCTAGTCCATTCCAGCCACCACAGTTTCCTCCGTTTCGTGGTACTCGATCAGCATTATCAGTTTCAAGTCCTGCCCTTTGGACTGTCCTCAGTGTCTCAAGTCTTTACAAAGTGCTTTGCTGTCCTTGTGGCTCACCTAAGAAAACTCAGTCTCAAGGTCTTTCCCCAGCTAGACAACTTGTTTCTAGCCTGTCCATCCAAGCAGGAGACGGAATGAGCAGTGGCCATCTCCTCTCAGTTCCTTACCTCCATGGAAGTCCTATTTCACCTCAAGTAACCCTCACCATGGATACATCTCTGATGGGATGGGGAGCCCATTGTCAGGGACACCACACTCGAGTATGGAGCCCTGTGGAGTCCCATCTCCTCATCAGTGTGTTGGAAATGAGTGCAGTTCTCTATGCCCTGCGAGCCCTTGTGGACTTCTTCAGCCACGAGATAGTACTCCTCCTGATGGACAAGTCTGTCATGTACAACATCAACAAACAAGGAGGAGCACAGTCCTTTTTTTTTTTTTTTTTTTTAACCAGGAGAGAGACACTAAGCTGAAAGCTTGTTTACAGGTGCAACCTGGGAGCACAAGGAAATTAAGTGACTTGCTCAGGGTCACACAGTATGCAAGTGGGGGCTTACCCTTTCTACAGAGAGATGATGAGAGTGTGGTAAAGGTGTTTCAAGCAGGGTGTTCTGATCCAAGCAGTCTACTTCCAAGAGCTCAGAATGTTCTGGCGGACGAGCTCAGCCAAACAAAAGCCAATCTTCACGAGTAGTCATTAGCACCAGATGTTGTGCAGTCACTGTTGAGTGGGGAACCCCAGATGTGGACCTTTTTGAGTCCCCACTCAACTCCAAACTGCCTCGATTCCAACATCAGAAATCCAGGACATGACGTTTTCTGTCAGGATGCATTCAGGCTGCAGTGGACAAATCTTTTTCTGTACGTATTTCTGCCAATCCCTCTGGTTCAAAGGGTACTGCTCAAGTTGGAGGCACACGAGGGCAAGATAAATCTTATCTGTGTCAATCTTCACCATTCATCACAGATGGGTACTGGCGGAGGTCAGGACCCTTGAACTTTTTTTTTTTTAAGAGGCAGACCGCGCACATCAGCGCCACCCTTGGGGCCGGCGTACTCGTCGGCGCTCAAGGATTAGCCCGTTAAGCTGTGTCGACTCCATACGGCTACAGTTCTTCGTCTCCCACCGTCAAAGTCGCCTCGTGGGAAGCCTGAAGTTTGAAGAAGTCTGTCAGTTTTTCTAGGCCTTACGCCTGCGATATTTCCGTCGCCAGTCTGCGGTTCTGCCTCCACTCGACGTCGCCGGTAAGATCTTTCCTTTTTATTAACATTAAGCGACGTCGAGTCTTTTTTGGTGTTGTTTTTCTGTAGGTCATGCCGCGGTCAGAGGGCAAGAAGTTCTCTAAGGCGGGGCGGCCCCCTATGCGTCGGTGCCTGTGCGGCCGCGATTTCTCCGTGACCAACCAGCATGACCGGTGTCTCGCGTGTCTTGGCCCGCTTCACGACATGGATTCGTGCGACGCCTGCTTCTCTATGGACCGCCGCGTCCTCGAACAGCGCGCGTGGAAACTTGGACGAGCTCCGCCGACTTTCGTGGGACGGGTTCGCTCTCGTCGGGCCAAGCCGCGCTCTCTCGGCCTTTCCTCCGGGTCCCCTCCCGGTTCTATACGGACCATGGAGGAGGGAGCCTCGACCTCCCGTAGCCTAGCCTTGGTCGAGGCTTCTCCGTGGCGCAGGAGGCCCGTCCCGCTTCCCCGGGGAGCAGGCGGGAGGCGCCGCCATGGCAATCACCCCTTGAGGTAAAGGCCCCAGTGTCGCTCCAGCGGTCCAAGAGCCCGGTCGGCGCCGTCCTCAACGCCGTCGGTCGGTGTCGTTGAGGCCTTCGGCGCCGTTCACGGTGCCGAGGGCCTTGGTGGCGCCGACTCATCTCTCAGCGCCGTGGGCCTATCGGCGCCGCTGCTGTCGACTCTGCTCGTGCGCGCGACCCTGGATCCGGCGTCCCTTTCACTATGTCTTGCGGCGCCGAGGTTGAGCACGGCACTGCGGACCTCGGAGTCATTGGTCAGCGTCGCCTGCGGTGCCACCTCTGCTCTAGCTTCTGTGGCGAGGGCTGGCGGCGCCCGGGTCGTTTCGAGGCAGTCGGCGCCACCTTGGTTCTCGGTGCCGCTCCAGCGGCGCCGTGGGGACCCTGCGGCGGCGTCTGCACCCGAGCCTGCGCTCGGGGCACGTGGCGCCGCCGACTCTGGTGCTGCTTACGGCGCGAAACCTAGCGGTGTCTGCGTCTCCGGGCGCTGTTGGGGCTGCCACGGTGCTGTCTTTGTCCCCGGCGCCGCTCCCGGTGCCGATGGACTTGGCGTCGCAGCTGGCCCTAGCTCCAGACCTTTGGTCTCGGCTGCCCTACCGCCTTCTGCCAGCTCCGCCTCCGGGGCCGTGGAGGGCGCGGGGTGGCCTGTCCACTGCCACGGTTTCTGGGCCCTTCGCAAGGTCGCTTTCCTCGCCCTCCTACTGTCTGGCTCAGGGCCTCCAGTTCCACCTCTTGGAGTCAGTCAGCTCAGAGTCGGATGGGCAGTCACACCTTGAGGTTGACTGCACAGGAGGTGAGCATGTGAGGTCTCTTGACAGTGAGGTCAGCCCTGCTGAAGGCGTTGGGTTCCCCTCAGATTGGGGTCAGTGGCACTGACCAGCAAGCTGTGAGTGCGTGCCACTATAGCCTTGCAGCCTGGTCTGGGAGGGTTCCTTGACCCTTCAGCAGACGTACCCCCTCCCGTGGTGTGTCTCGATCACCCAGCTTTGGGGCCCATCGGGAAGCCTACGGCTGGGGAGGGTGCTGTGCCCTGGATTTCCCCCTCAGGGACATCCCAGAGCTGCCAGCTACCTAGGCTGACCCTTCCGAGGACCAGGACCTTCTCGGACTCTGAGGGGTCAAGGGGTGTGGGGTCGGCGCGTCGGCCTTTCTCTGGGGTCCACCCGGGCCCTGGACGAAGCCGAAGTGCGGACTTCCGCCCTTCCCCTTCTGGTTCCTTGAGAGGGTCCTATTCTTTGGAGGCAGGGGACCGTCCTTCTGGACCTATACGGCCCCGGTCGCCTCACTGGGGGGATTCTTCTGGGCGCAGCCTAGGCAGTACCAATGTGGTTGTACAGCTGTCGGCTGTGGAGTCTTCCGGGACACCTTCCCGGGTGTCCATGGTCAGCTCCTAGCCCTGGCAGAGGCCAGCCGATTCCTTCCCTTGGCTCTGCCCTACCCCTCTGCTACATTCTCCAGCGCTCCGGGCATTCTTGGTCCTACCGGCCTCTCACCTGGGAGCAGTTCAGGCGGTGGCTTCTTGGTTCCCTGCTTACGTTAGGGCCTTGGACAGTCAGGTTTTCAACCTCCCCGAGCAGCCACCCTCGGGCAGATGGTGACCTCAGCTCCTCATCCCCCTCTTCTGGGGAGTGAACCTTCTGTCCACATCTCTCCTGCCGCTGATCTCTTGGAGTATCAGCGTTTCCTCGCGAGGATGTTGGAGGACCTTCACCTTTCCCCTCTATCTTCGAGCAATCCAGAGCATGCGGCGCACGCCTTTCTAGGCGATTTCGGGGTGGCCACCCTTGTGGTGCCCCCCGGCCTGCTCCTTTTCAGGAGGCGTCCATGTGTTTCTGGCAGAGGCCCTTCTCCGGAGTTCCTGCCCCTAGGGACCTCAGCCAGAGGTATTGCGCACCCCCGGAGTCTCCAGGTTCCATGCCTCATCCGCAGTCCGGATTGACGCACCTGGACACTCCTGACGGGCTTCGCGCCCTCCACCGTGACTGGCCCCCGATCAAGACTCTTCGGATTTTGATTTCTGGGGGAGGAGGACTTTCTACTCGGCACAGTTGCTTCTCTCCATCTCCGCTCGTCAGGCCCACTATGCAGCCTACAACAGGTTCTTGTGGTCAGCGCTGGGTCAGATCCTAGCTGCTTTGCCTGACTCGGAGCAAACCAGGCAAGCCATCGCTCTCTCTGCACATGGCCTGGAGCTAGCAAGGCACCAAGCAAGGGCGTCTTATGGCTGTGAGGTAGCTACCAGGGTGGTAGGGACAGCGATCTGCACCAGAAGATCGGCATGGCTTTGCCTTTCGGTTGTCACCCTTGGCCCGGTAGGGTGATTTGCTCCGCTCACCAGGAACCTATCTCTTTTCCCGTGAGGCGAGGGCAGCGTTTGTCGGGCAACTTCCTCCCCTCCGGGGGAACCCCGTCTCACTCTCCCCACTCTCGGGCCTCCCCAGGCCCAGAAGGTTCCCCCCCTTAGTGTGTCACCCACTGAGGGCTAAGGGACACTGTCCCTTAGGGTGCAATCAGTCAACCCCCTTGGGCTTGGTACTCACCCATCTGTGATGAATGGTGAAGATTGACACAGATAAGATATAGAAATTACGTACTTACTGTAATTATGATCTTTCTGTGTATCTTCACCATTCATCTCAATCCTGCCCACCATCCCCCTGGGGCCTCAGTCTCTGGGTCCCCCTCCTTCTGTGCCTCTCCCTCTCTTGAGTAAGGTAAAGTAGGGACACACAGGTGGGTGTAATTTTTCCCCTTAAAAAGGGTACAGCCCGAGTGGCATTCCTTCTCTACAGCATATTTCCACCTTAGCAGGGTGGGAGTTGTTGATTGCCCTCCTCCTGTCATCCAAATGTTTAAAAAAAAAAAAAGAACCCCCTTTTTTTCACCAAATTTCTTTCAAAGAGAGTACTAATCCCTGTACCCTGTCCTTCTCCAGTATAGCCGACTCTGCTGTTGGGGTATTGCCATATATTCTGTGCCTTGAATACTGGCAAGTAAGCTTTGCTACTCCTTGCAGTTCCTATACAATCTGGTGAAGGACAAGGGTCCTGGATCCTTGTTTTCTCTCTCTCTCCTGAAATTTCTCCCCCCTTCCCTCCCTTCTTCCGCTTCCAGAGATTGGGGCCCCTACCCAATCCCCTTAGTTTCATCTTGTGTCTGCTGTCCTCTCAGTCATTATTTCTCCTTTTGGTTCAGCTCTTCCTTCCTTTTTGTGTCCCTTGGACTCTCTTGTCCCACCCTCCATCCCTTCCTCTTACCTCTCCGGCGACTCAGAACTGGTAGTCAGGCGGAGTCGACACAGCATAACAGCTAATCCTCGACTTTCGCCTTAATGCATTGACCTCGAGGGCAGCGCCCGATACTGCGTCGCTCGCCTACCTAAAAAAAAAAAGGCTTCATGGGGTCCTGACCTCCGGCCAGTACCCATCTGTGATGAATGGTGAAAATACACAGAAAGATCATAATTACGGTAAGTACGTAATTTCTATTTCTGGTCGCCCCATGTTGGCCTCAGCAGATATGGTTTCCTCTGCTCAACAGACTGTCAGTCAGTACTCCAAGGGCACTTCCTCTCAGGATGGACCTTCTTATGCAGGGGTCCCTGTCCATCTTAGTCTGCACTCGCTTCACCTCCAGGCCTGGCTACTGAAGAGACTGTGGTGAACTAGTATAAGGTATCTCAGAGGATCTGTGAGTTTCTTTTGGCTGCTCGTAAACCTTCCATCAGGAAGACCTACACAGCCAAGTGGAAACATTTTTCCCTGTGGTGCTCAAAAACTCATATGGACCCCTTCTGGTGTCCACCAGACAAAGTTTTGGAGTACTTGTTGAACTGCTCTGATTCAGACTTGCAGTACTCTACAGTTAAGGTCCAATTTGTGTGCTATTTCAGCATACCTCTAGCCCAGCTGCCTCTCTCCAAGAGGTTCCTGAAGGGCATTTTGCACACAAGGCCTCCAGTCAGGAAACCTGTAGCCACCTGGGATATCAGCATTGTGCTGGACATGCTCACTTATAAGCCCTCTGAGCCCATAGCTACGTGTGACCTGAAGTTCCTAACTTGGAAAACTGCTTTCTAGTGGCCATCACTTCTGCCAGCAGAGTTTCTGAAATCCATGCTTTGGCCACAGATCCTCCTATACTGTTTTCCACAAAGACAAAGTGGTCCTCCACAGACACCCCAAGTTTTTACCCAGGATGGTGTTGGACTTTCACTTAAACCAACCTACATACTTTCCTAACTTCCAGAATGAGGGAGAGTGCTTTCTCTGTTCTGTGGATGTCAGGCGGGCCATGAAGTTCTACCTTGACAGAACCAAGGACTTCAGGCACTCTAAGCAGCTCTTTGTCTCCTTTGATCCTAATCAGATGGGACAGCCTGTTACAGTCAAATGCATTTTGGCTTGGATATTCAATTGCTTTCATCACTGCTATGCTATGGCACAGGTCAAGTTGGAAGGCCAGGTTCATGCCCAGTCCACCAGAGCAGTTGCCACGTCCTTGGCAGAGATTCGCTCTGTTCCTGTCGGTGATATTTGCAGAGCTGAAACTTGGAGCACAGTGCTCATCTTTGTCAAGCACTATGTCCTGGATGTCCATGCCAGGCAGCATGCCTCCTTTGGCAGAGCCATCCTCTGTGGACTTCTGTCCTGAATGAACCTCTGCTCCCACTGCCCAGACTCTGGGTGAGGTGGGGGGAGGATTTTTGTCTGAGCTTGGTATTCTAACCATTTGTGTGAATCAGTTGATTACTGGAAGATATAAAAATTATGTACTCACAATAATTCTTGATCTTCTAGGAATATCTTCACCATTGATTCACACATCCACCCACAATCCCCCGGGCTCACCCTGGCCTGTTTATTGGTCTTCAGCCCTTGTTCTTGATTTAGGCTGTGAAGACACTGTGTTTCTGATTTGTTGACCCTTCTTACATGGGTCGCCAGGGCTATCTTATGCCATTAAGTTAGTGCATAAATGTTGGGTAATGTTGCACCTCTTCAGTAAAAAATGTACTGAAGAGGGAGTGGAGCCAGCTTCCGAACTGGGAAGATGTGAGGGAGAGAGCTCTGTTGACTTAAACATTTTAAACCTCTATAATTCAAATGTTGCCTGCAGGAACCGAGCCTCAAAGACTTTATTAAAAAATGCAGGAGTTACCGAATACATTGACATCACATACTTAGAGATATAAGTAGGAATACTCAAGGGGCAACCAAAAAGAAAGTCAGCCGAACCAGCCTCCTCAAGCGGCAAATGAAGATCCCTCAACTTCAGCTGCAGGTGTGGGTGCCGTGCAGCCCACCAACGCAGCGCTTCTAAAAGCAATACAGGCCATGGATTTAAAAATAGAATCCCTGGTCACCAAATTCACATCGATGGAAGCCAGTCAGTGGAGTACAAGCAGAGGCAGAAGCGGCCACAGATAGGGCAAGTAAGGCATTCACGATGGCCACAGGAGTAGTTATAGAAAACATGCTCCCCAGATATTGTTTGGAGGAGCAATGGGGTTCACTGAGGAAGGGGAGTACATACTTGTGACTTGTCAGGCTTGTTAGGAGGCATATCTCTGCATTCTTGATGGAGCAGTGCAATGAAGCAAATCAAAAGAAAAAAGGCTGGTGTGATTATGGAATGACACCCCTGCCTGTTCCCCCTTCCCAGTTGCACAACCCGGAAACTTAGAGCACACTCTTCTCCTCTTCCTCCCACCACCACGCTTCATATTGGGGGACACCCCCTTAAAGGTGGGGGAAAGCTGGGGAGTTAGTGTTTTGGAATTGAACACCATGTATGTTCTGGACAGAAGTCATCCTTCCTCTCACATGCAGACAGCCTGCAGAATACCATTCCTCCTAAGTAAGTTGAAAAAAAGAATTTGTAAAAGGACTGAGTTAGGGAAAGGATGGTAGCACCCAACACTTTGCATGTGTCTGCATCTAAAGTTGGAAGGCAAAGGGCTTCTGTTGTGTTGTCCAAACAATTTTAGTTGTGCCATAATTGCAAGGTAATTAAGGTAAATAAATGCACTACTTGTCAGTTAGAGTAGACACTGCTTGTCAGTTAAAGTAGATCTTCTGTACAGTCAAGCCTTAGAAGTAAAGCCTATGCTCGCTGTCCTTTGAAAGAGCATTTAGAGGCTATTTAAAGAGTAACACTAATAGCGCAGGAGAGATGCTTGGCTCCTAGGGAGGTGTGAGCCACTTAACTGTTTTGTTTTTATCTCCACAGGAACTGGTCGTTGCCCTCAGCCACTTCGTGGTTCAGTATGAAAGCAATTTTTGCACAGTCGCCCTGCAGTTCATGGAGGAAGAAAAGAATTACCCTCTGCCATCACCAGCCAGTATCACAGGTGTGTTAGAGACCTACATGTGGGAGCTGGGGGAGGACGAAGCCCTGAGTGACTGGGCCTCTCAGCTTTTTAAGTGTGTTTGTAATCCTTTTGTTTTTGCTGGGACCAGGTTAAAGTTAGAGTTCATGTTATGCTGAACATTTTATGGGTGTACCTTTCTGTTACATTTTATAAAATGTCTTGATCAAACATGTTATCTAATTGGTCAGAATTGACCACATGACTGTGCGTTAATTTCACATTACTGTACAGTTCAAATTGTACTTTTTGTTCTTGTTTTTTTTTTTTTAATGTGTAAACCCATTTTGTGAGCACAGTAACACACTCCATGGTGTGTGGTATTGCCATAAATTACTGCACTTCCCAGGTGGTTGAAGGCACTTGGCTGGGTCTCGTGCCTTACAACCCACCTTGGGAGTTTGGTAATTTAGCATCACTGTACACCCTGTTGTGTGTTACTGCTTACTTAGCTAATCTTTTTCTCCTGCCTTGCACAATGCCATTTTTTTCCATTTTGCATCTACTTTAGCATTTTGTTTTACATTTGAAATAATTTAAGGTGAGCGCTGTTAAATATGGCTGCCCCAGGCTTTAGCAGTATTCTCAGCTGTTTGTTTTCTCTGAACACCCATAGTTTAGCATCATTGTTGGTGTTGAGATGTGCTAGCATGCAATAAGACACTGTTCTCTGGCCTTATGGAACACTGGGGAGACATCAGGGCTGACTGAAGGCCACAAAACGTAAACTCAGCATGGTGAAAATAAAATGGCACCATATAATTAGATTTAGAAACGAAACTGAAAAGCAGGGATCAGCACTGGGTTTGAACAGGAGTGCACAATGTAACATATATAAATAAATCTTCAAGGGTATCTTCAGAGAGAATAATACATCGAATTGTAAGCCGTTGGCATCAAGACCTCGTGGGAAGCTTTTGGAAGACAGGGCTGCCCACATCGATGCGCCATTACATTGGCCCAGGGCATCACCAGTAAAATGTGGATGGCCCCCAACTACTTCAGTTCTTTTTCTCCTGCCCTCGAGAGAGTAAACATCGGACCGTTGAGTGTTGTTTCTCTGTCATCATTTTTTGGGGGACTGAATTTGTTTTTCTCTGGGCAGTCCATCCTGAATGCCCCTGTTAGGGTATCAGACTCATCAGATCTGATGTTGAGGTCCATTCTGAATGATCTGAAGACCTCTAAGAAGTCAGCCCGTGATGCTGAATGATTCCCAACATGGCTTGGGGAAGGGGGGTCTTTTCGCAACCCTTCCAATGATTAGGGGCAAGGTTTTGCAGTCCAGCTGCAGCAGCAGTTCACTGGGGCCTCCTACAAAGCTTGTAAGGGACATGAGAAAGGGCTCCGCCAGACAACCCCTCTGTCTGTTCCTGCTCCACTACCAGGCAATGACCACAGACAGATGGGTCCTGAACAACATCCAACAATGATATGCCCTGGAATTGCTGTCTCAAACCCCAGTAACACCTCCAAAGCCCTGCCATTACTCCCTCCAGCACTTTACCATGCTAAGGAATGAGGTGCAGGCATTGCTGTGCCAAAAGTGCTATTCATTCCCCCCTCAAACACTCGATCCCCAGGCAGAAATAACTGGGTGTTCTGCTCCAGGTATTTCTTGTTCCCAAGGAACCAAGAGGTTTCCAGCCTGTCCTGGACCTCAGTGGTCTGAAAGTGAATGTGGCACATGAAAAGTTCCACATGCTATCTCTGAGCTCCCTTCTCCCTCTTTTATCAGAAGGGGACTTGTTATGCACTTTGGATATCCAGGATGCCTACTTGCACATAAAAATCAGGAGGTGCCACAGGCAGTTCCTCAGATTTTGCCTAGAGGTCAAACATTACCAGTTCCGGGTCTTGCACTTTGGGTTATTATCAGCGTTGTGTCTTTACTAAATGCTTTGCTGCGGTGGCCACAGCACTGTGCCAGGAGAACCTCTGTCTTCCCGTCCCAGCAAACAAAAGCAGCTCCACTCCACTAGTGTGCTTTCATGAACTGTGTACTTCCATGAAACAAAAATCAGCACTACTGTAGTCAGAAGTATAAAAAGGTTTATTACTTATATACTGGAGTGCAGGTTGGAAATCTTGTGCAAAGAGTGCATAAAGCGCTGTATAGATGGCTGGGAGAACCGGGAAACAAAACCCAACCAGTTTTGTGCATCTAGTGCCTCATCTGGGATATGAGGCACTAGACACACGAAACCAGTTGGAGTTCTGTGTCTTGCTGTACATAGATGGCTGGCTTTTGAAGGGAGCATCAGCATCTAGGGTTGAATACCTTTTGCACTGCACCTAGCAATTGCTGGACAGCTTGGGGGTGGTGCTTAATGTAGTAAAGTCAGTGATTCTTTCTGAACAGCTGTAGTATGTAAAGACGGTCCTGGACATGGTCATAACATGCGCCTTCCTCCTGTCAACAGGGCCATGATCCTAGTGACCCAAGCAGTCTTAGTGGCAGTGACCGGTGCTTCGGACCACTTTGTGCTCTGCTTCCTGGTTCTTATGTCAGCCTCCATGTTCTCAGTCCCTATGGCTTGCCTGCATATGAGGGTTCCTCAGTGCTTGCTGCAGCTCAGTGGTCTCAAGCCTCGCAGCTGCTAAACCATTTGCTTACTGTTTGCTGCCCTGCCCTGCTATGATGGTGGAACAGGGATCACTTGCTTGTGGGTTCTCCCTTTCTGCTACCTCACCCACAGGTCATTCTCACCACAGACACTCCCAACCTGGGGTGGGGCACCCACTTGTATCCTTACCAGTCCCAGGCATCCCGGTCTCTACTAGAGCAAGGCCCTCACAACAGTGTGTTACAGATGAGGCACTTCTGTTTGGACTCCAGGCCCTGGCCACTCAGGTCCAGGGGACATCTCTGCTAGTGTAGGCAGACATCAATGTGGTGTTATATCTGAACAAACGGGGCATACTTTCCTACCTTCTCTGCTGGGAGGCAGTGAAGATGTGGGACTGGACTACAGCCTGACAGATCTTGCTTCTTGCTGTCCACATCTCAGGATCACTAAATGTCCTGGTAGACAGCCAAAGCTAGTGAGTGGTTCAGTACCACAAATGGTGCTCAGTCAGTCCATAACTGACCATCTGTTCGATACGTGTGGAAGGTCAGAGTTTGACTTTTTTGCATCTCCACACAGCACATAATTGTCACTTTCTTGCTCGCCCACTCCAGGGCATAGAATTTTCTAGGAAAATGCATTGTCCCTGTTATAAAAGGAGATTCTAGGGGCGTGGATGTAATTCACTATCCACACATTGGCAGTTCCACTGGAAGTGGTGATTCTTCAGAATGTCATTAAGACTTAGCTCCTCCCACCACCTGGGCAATATATCATCCAGCCCCGCCCTATGACATGAGATGTTCCTTTCCGTTGGAAGAGTTCGGTCTTCTCCTTCGCAGCTCCACGCATTGTAGAGCCTAAAGTTCACCATTTGCAATTTTCTTTATTTCTTTGAAGGTTTCTTTGGTATTATGTCATTCCTTGGTTCTACTCCTGCCTTGACAATGGAAAATGGAACACAAATAAGCGGTGCCAGCTTCAAATTTTGCATCACATCCTGACAGAAGATGTCACCGATGGACCCACATGTGTCATGCCTGTACCACCTGGTGAATGCACACAATATTTTGGGTTGCGCCCTGTACCAGACAATGCTCCCCTCTTCCCCAGAGGATCGCGTGGCACAGCTTCTCCTCAGCTGGCCAGCCGATTGGTACCCAAAACTATGATCAAAAGGCTATGAAAAGGCTTCTCCTGTGGCGGGATCAGCGACTTAACTCGCGGTCATGGAAGAGGTAGCATGCACCTTGTTGGTCTCGTTGCTGCTTCCAGCTGGGGCCAGCTCTGGAGTGTCCTTCACCGGTGAATTCTGGGAGATTCATCGAGCCCTTCAGGCCTTTAGGGAGAGCCTTTCCAACCATGGTAAGAAGCACAGGAAACACCACCACCAGTTGTGGGTCAGTGAGAGATCACACCCCTCCTGTTCCCTTGACTCCCCCAACCGCTCGACTCCAGTTAAACCTTCTTTGGCCAAGGGCCCAGTCACAAGCTCCACTGTGCCCCCATCAAGCTTTCCGACCTTAACACTGGCTGATCAGGCAGTTGAGATTTTCCTCAACCTCATTCAACCTGTTGTCGGAGGAGTTCGTTGAGGCGTCGATCTCCAAGACCCTGGTGTTCCCAGTCCTCACCAAGGAAGACGTAGACCGGTTGGTGTCCCCAACCCACACCACCCGGTAACAGCCTCCACCGGAGATCATTCCACCGAAGCTGGTGCACATTATGTACACCACACCCCACTGGCTTCACCTCAGCGTTGGCCTATGGGTCAACAGTCAAGATCTAGGTCGAGGTGCTGCTCGTGCTCTTGCTCAGCTGGGAAGCATCGGCATCGATGTTCCTTGTCCTCCTCGTCTTTGGATAATAAGTGGTAGCAATGGGCCATTGTCTGACCTCTGTGGTCAACTGGCTGGCGCCAGTCAAGACCATGCCAGTCTCTGACACTTTTCTTTTCATCTTTGATGGTCTAGCTGCTTCTACTGCAGCCTTTGATGGGGCCCTGACTAAGGACTCCCCTGCCACGGTCGACTTGCCGGGCCGGCTGTCTGTAGAAATCGCCCAGTTGGATGGCTCTAGGATGGTCCACAGTGGCAAATGGCCCAGGGCCATTTTCGAGGAGTCCTTGGGCAATTCTTGTGGCTCATCCATGGAGCCATAGAGGACTTGTACTTTGGACTACAGGTCGGTCGAGGAGTTGACTACCGACCATGGGCCGGTGTCATTCGGAGCTTTACGCTGACTCACTTCTGAATCCATGTTTGTCCCCTTGGAGCCTGTACAAAACAAGGGCTAAGTACCCTTTCACGGATGTCCTTGATAGTGACAGATCCCAGAGGGTTGCCTTTCCTATGACTGAGGCCATTTTGAGATTGGTTCTGGAGCTTTGGCAGCATCCAGCATCCCGCTCAGCACCCTTGGCCCATATGGTCTGCAGGTATGCATTCCCTACTGGCTCTCTTTTGGGTTTTTGGATCACCCCTTAGCCAAGGGTCTGTCTCGGACTCGGCTTTCTGGAAGTAGGAAACCATGGGGACTTGGACAAGCCCCCATCCCGACAAGTAGTTGAAGCTTGACCACATGACCAAGAAAGTCTATGCTGCTTCCTTTCTTGCATACTTGTTTCCTGTAGTGTTGTTTCACCTCCCATGCAGTTCTGTCACCACGTGGCCCTTGTCGGCTGTTGTTTCCCACCCTTTCGCAGCATTTCAGTGTGGTAACAGCAAACTGGTTTCCCGATGTAGTCTATTGTAAAGTCCTCTGTAAACTGTGGTGCCTGAGAGAAATTATGTTTCTCTTTCCATGGTCTCCCAAAAGCAGGATGTCAGCTGTGCTGCGGTGAGCTCCCCAGGAGACAGCTTCAGCGAGTGCTGGTAGCACGCAAGGAAAGTAAGTCCCCTGTGCAGTTTAAAGCTCCCTATGATGGACTGTTACTATGGAAGACATCCCACACCGGCATTCCTGTGAAGAGATAGCACACCTGTCATTGTGATTAAGTGATTAACAAGCACATTAACAGCACCACAGCTGCATTAACGGCTGCTAGAGGTGTGAAGACATCTGTGAATGGGTTACTCGGTGGCTGCTAAATGCGGAATTACAGGTCCGCTTAATCAGGCAGCTTTATTATTGATCCATATAGTAAATGGCTTCTGGCAATTAGAAACATAGGAACATAGACTTTGACGGCAGATAAGGACGTCTTGGCCCACCTAATCTGCCCATTTCCCTACCTACAGGATAGGTCGCAGATCCTAGTTAACCAACAGCCTATTTCTTCCTACCCCACACAAGAATTGCCTTACGTCTGTCCCATGCATTCTTGAATTCTCCCACAGTTTTAGACCCCACAGTCTTCCTAGGAAGGCTGTTCATGCATCCACCTACCCTCTCTGTGAAATAATACTTCCTCACATTGCCCCTGAACTGCCCCCTCTGTCTTCAAATTGTGTCCCTTGTTTTTGCACGTCTCTTTTCTGAAAGATGCTACCCTCTTGGACTTTGTTGATTCCACTGAGGTACTTAAAAGTTTCTGTCATGTCCCCCCTCTCCTTCTTTCCTCAAGGGTATACATATTAATCCGTTAGTCTCTTCTCATAATGGCTTCTCTTGCAGACCCTGCACCATTTTAGTTGCCCTCCACTGGACTGCCTCTATCCTTTCTATGTCCTTGCGGAGATGGGGTCTCCAGAACTGGATGCAGTACTCCAGATGGGGTCTCACCAACTGTCTGTACAGAGGGATAACAACTTCCTGTTTTCTGCTGCTGATGCCTCTCCCTATGCATCCCAGTATACCCCAGCCCTCCCTACTGCCTTCTCACATTGCTTGCTAACCTTAAGGTCATCTGATATGATTACCCCCAGGTCCCTTTCCTTTTTCTTGTTGTTACTACCTCCCCACCCCATTGTGTATTCTTCCCCTGGGTTCTTGTTTCCTAGGTGCATTATTTTGCACTTCTTTGCATTGAATCCTAGCTGCCATACTTCTGATCATTCCTCCAACCTTGCCAAGTCCCTTCTCATCCTTTCCACGCCTCCTTGTGTATCAACCCTGTTGCAGATCTTTGTGTCATCTGCAAAGAGGCATACTTTTCCTTCCAGCCCTCTGCAATGTCACTTATAAAGACATTAAAAAGGACCGGACCCTGTACTGAACCATGCGGTACCCCACTAGTAACCCTCTTTCTTCAGAGTGGACTCCATTTACAATTACCTTCTGTGTCCTGTTGTCCAGCCAATGTTTTACCTAGGCTACCACCCTGGGACCCACTCCCAGGCTGGCTAATTTGACTATTAATCTTTTGTGGGATTGTGTCAGATGCCTGCTAAAGTCTAGGTAGGCCATGTCCACAGCCCCAACCTGGTCTACTACTTTGGTCACCCAGTCAAAGAAATCAGATTTGTCTGACATGACCTTCCTGCTGTGAATCCATGCTGCCTTGGGTCCTATGCCCCATTGGCCTCTAGGTACCGAACACTTCTTTCCTTCAGAAATGATTCCATCATTTTCCCTGCCACTGAGGTAAAACTGACAGGTCTGTAGTTTCTTGCCTCTGTCTTGCTCCCACTTTTGTGAAGGGGTATCACATCCGCCCTCTTCCAGTCCTTAGGTACCACACCATCCTCCCATGATTTATTAAAAAGGGTAGTCAGTGGTGTTACTAGTTCTTCCCTTAGTTCTTTTAGAATTTTGGGGTGAATCCCATCAGGCCCCATTGCTTTATCCATCTTCAGGTTTTTTTTTAAATTAAAGTTTATTGGAGAACTTTTTTTCCAGAAATTATACATACTACTGCAAACAAGTACAACAACCATGTCTGCTTTTTTTAAAACACCAGATAAATTATTTTTTTTTCCCCTTAAAATAAAAGAGAAAAGGAAAAAAGAAGTAGGAGCAGAATAGAATTCCTAATAGAGAAAACAGAAAGCAGGAAAAGGGGGAAACATGGAGGAAAGAAGAAGAAAGATAGAAAGTAGTCATAGGGGGAGAAGTGCCTAAATTTCTTAACAAAGAAAATCAAAGGAGTGAAAATAGGAAGAGTATCATTATAAACATTCAAGTATATAACATCATATTTACTGTATTCCATTGCCTTTAATCAATAAGAGTATAATCACATTTCCTGCTAGGGACCTGGGTCGACACCAGTATCTAAATTCTATCCTGGGGTGGGTGGGTCCCCAGGGGAGAGGTAACATTCCAAAATTATCAGCGTCAATGAGTTTAAATCATGCACCTTAATATTAAGGGGGTCACCTGACTCCACTCGCCCCTCCGCCATTCCGAGCCGGACCAGGTGAGACCCTTCAAGTATATCTAGCTAATACGTCTAATATCGTTGTCCCTTCCCGGGAAACCATAAAGTGCAAAAAGGGAAGCCATCTTTCTTTAAATTTATCCACTGAGAATCTTAGTTTGGCAGTCAGATGTTCCATTTCTAGTATTCTGGTGCAGATGCTGTACCAAGAAGAGACTGATGGCTTCCCAGGTGTCAGCCAATGCGGATTAATTGCTTTGTGTGCCGCTGTCACCAAGATTACAAAGAGTAGGCGGGAAGATCTAGTACTAAGAGAAATGGGAGGCATCCCCAATAACCAATATTGAGGGGATTCAGGCATTTCGATTTCAGATATTGACTCAAAGACGCTCTTAATTTCTTTCCAATATTCTTGCATAACTTTACAATCCCAAAATATATGAAAATAAGTCCCAACTGATTGACACCTCCTCCAACAGAGTTCTGAGAAATGTAGGCCGTAATGTTTAGTTACCACCGGGACTTTGAAATATCTAACTATATATTTCCATCTATATTCCCTCCAAAAAGGGGAGGAAGTGGTAGTATGTACTGACTTCCAAATTAGGGACCAGTCCAATTCGGAAAAGCACGTCCCACAGTCTGCATGCCAGGCATCCTTAACACCTATTAAAAAATCCTTCTCTACACTATACATTCCCTTAACTAATTTGGAAATCAGTTGTTTTTGGGAAGGAGACCTGATCAGGGAGATTAAAATGGATTGCACTGGGTTGGTTGATGAATCTGTACTCATTTCAATCACCTTTTCGTTTGTTTGTAAGTAGTGTCTTAATTGGAGATAGCGGAAAAAATCCTATTGGTGGAGATTAAATTCAGCTTTCAATTGCTGAAAGGATTTTATAAGATTTTGTTCGAAAAGCTGGCCCAGACTGGTCAATCCTAATTTCGCCCATCTATGAAAACCCAAGTCCCATTTGATTGGGCCGAAGTCCAAGCAGCTTAGTATTGATGTGTGGGAGTTAAGCTTTAACTTGATGCTTAATTTTTGATTCATATCTCTCCAAACTTGGGGAAGTACCCTGGTGAGGGGGTTTCTAAAATTAAGGTGTCTCAACCTGAGGGCATCCAGATGGATTAGATTGGCTGCCCTACCCAAGGGGGGGTCTGCTTCTTCAATTTGGGCCCACTTTGGCGGAGGATCCTGAGCCATAGTCACTAAGTATTGCAACTGAGAGGCCCAGAAGTACCTCTGGAGATCTGAATCCCAAAGCGCCCATATTTTTCGGCGCCACCATAATCTTCCACCTGACCCATGGTCTTTTTCCTGACCAAAGGAATTTGGAAAGGGTGGATCTCAAATCCACAAAAACTCCTTGGTGGTCTGAGGGGATTGTACCTAATATAAATAGTAGGCGAGGGAGAATATTCATACGGATAGATTCACCCCTACCGGAGATGGAGAGAGGGAGTTCTTGCCACCTGTTACAGTCTTCTCTGATCTCCTGAAGTATCCTTAGGTGGTTTGTAGAGTATAAAGTCCTGGGATCCTTCGGAATCCACACCCCCAAATATCTAAACCCTGCTTTACACCATTTAATTTGCTTCAGCACCGGAAGTGGGCGGCCTCGGACTCCCACCAGGGGGAATAGTTCAGATTTATCCGGGTTGACTTTATAACCGGAGAAGGATCCAAATTCCCTAAGAAAAAGGCGAACTCTGGGAACAGCGTTTATTGGGTCTGATATATATATATATTTATTTATTTATTTTATTTAGTTTTTGTTAACCGGGTAAGTGCACTAGCCAGCAAGTGACTGTTTTCAGGCACGACCCGGGAGGTACAATTACAATACAGACATAGTACAGCCAGGAATTATTTGAGACATCAGAACCATCAAAACAGAGAGAGAATACAAATGCGCTGCAGTATACAGGAAACAATAATAATGCAGAGAATCAACAACACATATTAACCCTGTATCAAAGCAACATACTTAAATGTGAAAGGTGGAGGATGGTAAGGCAGGGGAGTAGAGGCAACATGAAAAAACACCAGATGGGTAATAGGGATGAGGGAGAAAGAAAAGAGGGGGGCCCGTCAGATACGGCAACAGCAAGGAGAGGTACCAACCTGCAGCCGGGCTTGTGGAGCCACAAGACGGCCGGCGCAGAGAGGTGGCGTGGGACAGCCGAACAGCATTAGCGGAAGGAGGGAAGAGTGAAGCCGGGCGATGGAACCGGGAGACGGCAGGGCGAGGGTGAGAAGTCGGTGAGAGGAGGATAGAAGCGGCGGAGAAACGGCAATGGCAGCAAAAGTGCCAAGGTCAGGCCGAGCCAGTGGAACCGAGAGACGGCAAGGCAGGGAAGGAGGGGTCGGTAGACGGCAACAGCGGCAAGAGGTGGGAAAGTACAGCCGGGCCGGTGGACCCGAAAACGGCTGGCCATGGGTGAGAAGGTCGGTAAGAGGGGGAAAAAGCAGAAGAGTTATGGCAAAGCGGCAGAAGTGTAAAAGTGAAGCCGAGCCGGTGGAACCGAGAGACGGCTGGCGGGGCAAGGAGGGGTCGGTAGAAGGTGGAAGTAAAGTGGTGGTGTAAGGAGAAAGGTGACACAGTGTGGCAGAAAGAAGGGGACTTGAGGGGGGCATGCATAAGGTGGGAGCAGGTAGAGGTAAGTACAGTGGGGAGAGGAAGACCGGGGGAAGAAGATAGAACAGAGAAGGGGTGGGGGAGGAAACAGAAAGGGAGAGATAGTGCAGTTTGAGAAAACCAGGAGTATGAAACAATATCAACAGGTAACAATAATCAATATATAACAGTGTATCGTCCGCATATAATGAAATCTTGACCTCCACACCTCTGCTCTGGAGGCCTTTAAAGAGATCCGACTGGCGAATATACAGGGCCAAGGGTCCCAAACTAAGGGCGAATAAGAGAGGAGAGAGAGGGCAGCCCTGCCTGGTCCCCCTCTCTATCTCAAACTGGGTAGAGACTACTCCGTTCACCGGACCTTAGCTCTGGGCCTAAAATATAAATTTGATATCCATAGACGGAACTTTTCCCCGAATCCAAAACCGCTCAACACCAGGTCTAAATACTGCCAATTCAAACAATCAAATGCTTTTTCCACATCTAGGGTTAAAATGGCTGAGAGGGGTGAATCTAGGGGGATCCAGGTCGTGGAAATTACATTCAATAATAATCTTATATTGTCTTGAATGTGTCTACCAGGTATGAACCCGGTTTGGTCCGGGTGAACCAGAGCAGAGACCACTTTTTGTAGACAGTCACTAATGATTTTGGCAAAAATTTTGGCATCCTGGTTAAGCAAAGAAATGGGTCTATACCCAGCACAGGAGGCATGGTCTTTCCCAGGCTTGGGTATTACTGAGATGAGAGCTTCTCCCCAAGTGTCTGGCAGGGCTCCCGGTTCCTGTGCTACATTACAAATCTTTGTGAGAAATGGGGACACAAGGTCGATAAACCCTTTATAAAATTCTGAGGTGAACCCATCTGGACCGGGGGCCCTGCCAGAGTTAAGGGCTTTGATGGCTGCTCTGACTTCCGCCTCTGTAAAGGGGGACTCCAAGAGATCGCTCTGCTCCCCTGGCAAAACAGGCATCTTCAATCCCTGCAGAAAGTTCAGAATTTTGTCCCGATGCCCTTGTGTTTCCTCATTTGAATAGAGTTGTTTATAAAATATTGCAAATTCCTGTGCCACATCCCCTGGAAGGTTCTTGTATGGGAGGATGGGGGGATCCCGGCTGACCTTTGCCACATATCTGTCTGCTGCCTGTTTACGAAGCCTGAGAGCAAGTAGTTTACCTGCCCTCTCTCCCCTCTCTTAATAGCGTTGCCCAATATATCTAAGTGAATTTTGCACCCGCCTTTGCAATAAAGTGTTGTAAGAGTCCCTGGCCTCTCTTAACTTTTTAAGTGTGGAGTTAGACCCTGTACGCTTGTGTAATGCTTCTAAATTAGCAATTTCGGTAAGGGTTTCTCGAATACGGGCTTGATGTAACTTATGCTTGTGGAAGAGAGTGAGATTGTATGTCCCCTTACCACCGCCTTTAAGGCATCCCACAAGTATTTAGGTTTGGAAAGTTCCTCAGAATTCTCCTTTAAGTAGCACTGTATGATTTTTTTGGTAGACTCCACATACTGCTTTTCGTTGAGGAGCCCGGGGTCGAACCTCCAGAAACTGTCTCCCCTCACTAAACCCCACTGAAGTTGAGCTTTAATCATAGCATGGTCTGAGATTGTGATTGGGAGAATAGAGACATCTCTAAAAGTATGCAAAGCATTCCTGTGTGTGTAGAATCTATCCAATCTGGAATACATCTTCGAAGCCAGTGAATAGAAGGTGAAATTCCTCACTGAAGGATTGAACTGTCTCCAGGGATCAATCAGCCCCGCCTCCACAAGCAGACTCCGCAGTAGTCTGGAGCATGCCTTGGAATTAGGGGTCTTAACCGAGTTTCTGTCCAGATTAACATCTTCCACACAATTCCAGTCCCCCATTAAGATAATCTGTCCCGGTGGTAACTTTGTTATTGAGTTAAAGAGGAACGAAAAAAATTCACCTGAGGGTGGAGTGGGAGCATACACCCCGACCAGGTGTATTATCTGGCCCTTATAATTACCGGAAACTGTCAGTAAGTGTCCTGTGTTTGATTTGGTAACAGTATGGGTCTGAAATGGGAGACCTCTGCGAATTAATATAGCCACTCCCCCTTTTTTAAGTATTGGATGTTCATCCGAGAACACTATACCCACCCAATCCCTTCGCAATTTCAAATGTTCTCCCTGGGTTAACCTAGTCTCCTGTAGGCAGGCACCCAGGGGAAGAATACACAATGGGTGGGGAGGTAGTAACAACAACAAAAAAGGAAAGGGACCTGAGGGTAATCATATCAGAAGACCTTAAGGTTAGCAAGCAATGTGAGAAGGCAGTAGGGAGGGCTGGGTGTATACTGGGATGTATAGGGAGAGGCATCAGCAGCAGAAAACAGGAAGTTGTTATCCCTCTGTACAGACAGTTGGTGAGACCTCATCTGGAGTACTGTGTCCAGTTCTGGAGACCCCATCTCCGCAAGGACATAGACAGGATAGAGGCAGTCCAGAGGAGGGCAACTAAAATGATGCAGGGTCTGCAAGAGAAGCCATATGAGGAGAGACTAAAGGAGCTTAATATGTATCACCCTTGAGGAAAGAAGAGAGAAGGGGACATGATAGAAACTTTAAGTACCTCAGTGGAATCAACAAAGTCCAAGAGGGTAGCATCTTTCAGAAAAGAGACTTGCAAGAACAAGGGACACAATTTAAAGATAGAAGGAGGGCGGTTCAGGGGCAATGTGAGGAAGTATTATTTCACAGAGAGGTAGTGGATGCATGGAACAGCCTTCCTGAGGAGGTTGAGGGGTCTAAAACTGTGGGAGAATTCAAGAATGCATGGGACAGACATAAGGCAGTTCTTGTGGGGGGTAGGAAGAAATGGGCTGTTGGTTAACTAGGATCTGCGGCCTATCCTGTAGGTAGGGAAATGAGCAGACTAGATGGGCCTAGCGGTCCTTATCTGCCGTCAAAGTCTATGTTTCTATGTTTTTCCCTTTTAAATTCTGTCAATATTTTAGCTCTTTTGATAACATTGTTAATACCTTTAACATTGAATGAACAGTGTCTCAGTTCTCCCATTTTGTCAACCTATACATATTGCGACTTATTATACCTCCTATATCTTGTTGTACACTCATAGTTTCAACTGGTATGAAAAGGCACTCTCCCCAGAACAAACAGTGAAAGAGAAATGTAGAATAGAAAAAGAGTAACCTATTGACTATCAAAACCATTAACTTACATACATGGCCTAAAGGCCTTCCAAGTCCCACATTAAAAAATGCAGGACGGGCTCCCTGATGGGAGTGCAACGACACAGGTTGTTAGATGTATTACCAGCCAAAGCACCCATCTGTGCTTAAACTAGTCAGCTCAGTAGGTGCGCCTGATATGGAATGGGGGTGGAGGAAAATGACCACCCCTAGAGGGAAAACACCCACCAGGAGGAAAAAGGCTAGAAAGCCCCGAGCCCGGAGAGTTACCTGCCCGCGCCTCTGTGGGTTTTGTTGTTATGAAAAACTTCTGGGAAGGGCTGGGAGAGAAGCCCCCTCTATCTCCAACGTTTAGAACCTGATCAAACATGCTTCTATATAAGAGAATCCTGTGTAATACCGCAATTGTAGAGGGAGGGGTATCCTGAAAGAAAGGAAAAAAAAAAATATATATACATCACTGATTATCCTATTATTGTTCAGCACCATCCAAGAAGTTTATTTGGACAATCAATGTCCTTGTTGAGGCACTGGAGCGCGCTCGGCTGTGAGGAGTCTCTGTAAAGTTGAGAGGTGTTGTATTCTTGCCGGATTCAGGAAGGTGTCGCCAGAAAAAGAACACCCCCCTTCCCTGAGATCCCGCACCAAAAGGGCCGAGCTCACTGACACCGGGCATGCGCATCTATGCCCTATGTCTGCTTAGGCCCAATCCAGGGAAACCGCAATTACCATAGCGATCCCAACAACAGCAAAAGTAAATTACGGACTAGCCGGGGGGGCAAAACCGAGCAACGATCCGGAGGATGGCCAACAGTTAAAGAAAAGGAAAACCCTCTCCAAACTAGTCAGGTAGGTCTGAAGACCCTCCTATCCCCATTTTAATGGATTTGTTATAAAGTTTAGAAATCATATATCCATCCAACCTTACTTCTTCCGAACCACCAGGGTGAAAATACGTTTTGCAGTGGAGCTGCCCTGCTATAGCAAGCTATTCGAGAGGCTTTCTGTTAGGGATCCATCTAGCCAGGTCTGCGTGTAGAGGTAGAACTAAGTCCGCCCTGAGGTTTAATTGGCTGCTGCCCTTGGAACCAGGTATTGTTGCCCATAGGAGCTTCTCGATTTCGTTTTCGGCTATCTCCTCTTTTATATCTGGAACTTGAATGTCCTTTGAAGTCAGAAAGTCGCAAGCTGAATATAGCGAGTTGTAGATTTTTTTGACCCTCTGGCAGCTCTATCCAAAGTCTAGCCGGGTATCTTAGTTGGGCCTTAAAGCCTTTATCCTTGAGCTGCTTCACCACTCCAAGCACTTTTCTCTGGCGTTGGGCCAATGAGGGGGAAAAAATCTTGATCCACATATACTTTCCCGCCATCGAAATTCAAGTCCTTTTTTCCCCAGGCCAAACGTAGAATTTTGTCTTTCATGGGGTATTTTAGAAATTTAATTATGATTGCTCTCGGGGGGGCACCCTGTTTAGGCTTAGGGGTGAGAGTTCTATGTGCTCTTTCGATCTCCAGAGGGGTATTTTCCTCTAACTGTAGCTCTGTTTTAAGCCAGCAGTCCATGAAGGCAATCATATTCTCTTGCTCAGTTCCTCTCGGGATACCCACAACTCGAATATTATTGCACTTGGACCGCGGCTTTCATGCTCTTCTGTCTTGGCTGTGAAGGCTTTCTCCCTATGGTACAAGAAGGCCAGTGATCTGCTGAAGGCCATGTGTTCCGACTGTAGCCCCTCCATCTGTTGTTCCACTGCTGCAGTTCTGAATTCCAATTTTTTAAAATCCTTTTGGATATCGGAAACTTTGGCATCTATCTTATGCAGCAATTTAATGATCTTCCTTGACTCTGCCCTCGTATTTATTGATTCGGATTCTGAACCCGAGTCTTCCGCTTCTGATACCGAGAGCACTGAAGAACGTGAGGGGGCTGGGCTGAAGCTGGCCGGTTGTCTGTGCGGCGAACCCAATGGAGCCGTTTTATCCACTTGTAAGTCTTTTTTTTTTGTGCGACCCATATCAGGACTTTTCTTTATTGCTATACCTGAGTACGGGGTTGAGAGATGCCTCCAGTAAATCGTGGATTCTCTTTGGATGCTAACGTTGGTGATCGGAGCGAGAGGTTAGGCAGCCATTCCAGCCTGCTGCGTCACCGGAAGTCCCATCTTCAGTTTTTTAAGAGTTCTTTCAGAACCCTTTCTTCTGTGAAAGGACTAATATCAACCCCCCCATCCAGAGTGCTTCTGTTGATTGGATTAGGTATCTCATCCTGCTTTTCCATTGTGAATACTGAGCAGAAGTATTTGTTCTGTATCCCTGCTTTTTCGCTGTCGCTCTCTGCCCAACCACCTTTCTCTTTATTCAGCCTCAGTATCTCTGCCTTAGTCTTTCTTTGCTCCCTAATGTATCTATAAAAGGTTTTATCCCCTTTCTTAACTGAGTTGGCTATCTTTTCCTTGGTTTAGGTCTTTGCTAATCTGACTGCCTTCCCCGCTTCCTTCTGCTTTAACTGGCACAGTTCTCTGTCCTGCTCCTTCTGTGTTTCCTCATACTTCCTGAATGCCATCTTTTTCCCCCTTAACTTCCCCGCCACTTCTTTTGAGAACCACAGTATTTTTTTCTTTCGATTTAAGTTATTCTTCCATCAAAGTCCACTTGGCAGCCAGCTCCGCTTTCCATGAGCCTCCGGATAGCAGGTTACTGTACCAACATAATCTAGGCTAAGATGTTTTTGAAAGGAATGTTACATATTAAACCTCCTATTAGAAGACCCACTCCTCCATGAGATCTCAGTTTTATGATAGAAAAATTCATCCTTGAGCCTTTTGAGCAAGCAGCCACTTGTGACCTCCGTTTTCTTTCCTGTAAAACCCTATTTCTGGTGGCTGTCCGCTCAATGTATTTTCGAGCTTCATGCCCTCGTGTGTAAAGAACCTTACTTGATTTTCCACAAAGACTGGGTTGTCCTTTGTACCAATCCTGCCTTCCTTCCTAAGGTAGTCTCCGAACATACTTTAAATCAGTCTTTGAAGCTTCCAGTCTACTATCCTGACTACTCCAATCGAGGTGAACATCTACTACATACTTTAGATGTCCATCGTATACTACGCTGCTGTACTAACTGGACTCGATCGATTAGAAAGACATCTCAACTGTTCGTCTCTTTTGCCCAGGTCACGACACGTACTCTTTCATCCTGGTTGACACATTGTATTTCATTTTGTTACAAAAAAATACAACAAGCCTTTACCTGGACCTGTCCAAGCCCACTCCACTAGAGCTATGGCCACCACTGCAGCTTGCTTTAAAGGAGCCTCCATTTCAGATATCTGCAATGCAGCTATCTGGTCCACGATCCGTACGTAGACAAGGCACTACAATTTGGATATTGCCTCATGACGTTGGACGGCCATCGGCCATGCAGGTCTACAAGGTCTTCTGTCATAATTGTCCTCCCACATGGGCATTACTGCTTGGGATTCATCCCAAAAGTGTTACCTACTGCTAGAGACCACTCCGTGGAAGATAGTAAAGTTACATGAAAACTTACCATAACGGTAGATCTTTGAGGAGTGTCTCTTGCAGTAGGGTTTGTTCCCGCCCTCCATCCCCCCCCACCAATCTCTAATAGAGCAAGTTCTGGTCCAATGATTAGGGTTGGGACTCCTTTGGTACCTCGGCTTCCCCTCGGTCCTCGCTGTGCAAGCTGAATCCGGTGGGGGAACTGAGGATACCAGGGACTGCCTACACTTATACAGGAAACAGGAAGCTGATGTCATGTATGGGCGGTCCCTGGTGAAAAACTGCTAGAAGAACTGCCATGCACCACAGCAACCTCTGCTGGATACCCAGAAGTATTACCTACTGCAAGAGACACTCCTCAAAGATCTGTTTTTTTTGTAGATTATATTTATGCTCCTCCCAGGCTGGTCATCCTTCCGGGGTGCTCATGCGGCGAGGGGTGCTACTCCCTGCCTGAAACCTGTAGTCCGACGGATCTCCCCTACAACCAGGCAGCCCTAGTGTCCCGGATCAACCCCCAGAGTGGGCCCGCTCTCCCTCAGTGGCCTGTCTGTAATTAGAGAGGACATACCCAATTGTCGGGTTGGCCAGGAGTCCATCGGGGAATGGGCCAGCGGTGGGATGTGCATCCTGCCCCTGGAGCCCCCATCATCTTTGCGATCCTAGGTGAAGATTTTTTGGTTGTAGTTGCCCCCTGGGAGTGTGGCATGCAATGATGTCCAGGCACAGTTCACCTGCTGACGTCTCCCGCACTCCCACCCCTCTTACTCTGGCTGGCGTACCTGTGGTGCCCCTCGATCTCCATCGGGGGTCGATAGGATGCCGAGCAGCCCGAGCCCTCCCCAGAGAGAGAGGAGAGCAGTCTTCCGGATGCTCAGTCCTCTCCTCCTGCCAACCTCCGGCGGCCCGAGGGTCGATTCCCAACCTGGGTTCGCGCGCCGGTACCAGGTGTGGCATCCAGCACTCAACCCCAGCGCCACCGGGCCGGCTTCAAAGACCTACTGTTACGGTAAGTTTTTACGTAACTGTACTTTCTAGGAGTGGTATATATAGTTCACATCCACATCACCCACCTGTCCTCCCCTGGCAAAATGGCACATGGATCCGTTCCTCCAGCATGGAAGATCTGACATTCGGGGGTGTTGCTGGAGGATATACCACCCAGGTGGTGGGAGGAGCTTAGCTTAAAGACACTCCAAATCAGCACTTCCAGTGAAACTGCCAGTGTGTGTATGTGAACTACTGTATATACCACCTCCAGAACTACGGTTACGGGTGAGTAATCTGTTTTTCCTCTACACCATTCCTTTATTGCCACTGACTCAGAGAGTCCTGCTCAGATAGGGACCAGTCAGAATGATTCTGGTGGCACCCTTGTAACCCCAGGCAGACGTGGTGGTCTCTCCTGTAGGAGCTGGTAGTTGAGGCACCCTCTGCACCCTTTCCACTGCCCCAGAATACAGGTTCACTGCTGGATCTGGACCTGCAGTTCCTGCCATTCCATGCCTGTTTCCTGAGGGCATAGAGTGTTCTCGGTTTGGGGTTTCAGCCAAGATATCGGCTGTTCTGCTTGCTGCTAGGAAGCCTTCCATCAGACGCACCTACTTCCTGAAGTGGAAGTGTTTCACTTTGTGGAACCAGGAAGCATCTGTGGACACCTTCATGCACCCTGTGCAGACAGTGCAATCTCTGCTGCCTATCACAGTCTGAAATACAGTATATCTCTGCAAAGGTGCACCTGTCAGCCATTTCCACTTTTCCACTTTTCTTACACCTGTTGGGGACAGGACTGTAGCCCAGCTGGCCATGTTCTACAGGTTTCTGAAGGGTCAGTTACGTGGCGTCCATCCAGTCCACAAGCCTTCTTAGGTCTGGGACCTGAACATTAAACTCAAATTATTGACTGCAGCCCCTTTTGAGCTTGCATCTTCTTATGAAATGAAGTATCTGTCTTGAAATGCCTTATTACCTGTTGCTATTACCTCAACCAGGCCTGTATCTGAACTACAGCCTTAATTCATGACCCTTCCCCCTTTTGTGGTGTTTCACAGGAACAGAGTGACATTGCAGACATGCCCAAAATTATAGCCTAAGGTGGTGTCTGATTTTGAACCAGTCCACTGATTTGCCCATGTTCTTCCCTTCAGAACCCAGGCAAAGTGCTGTTGCACTCCCTGGACAGACACAGGATTCTTTGGTACTACCTGGACCATACCAAGGACTGTGCCCAGTCCTCTCAGCTTTTTTATTTCCTTTGGCCCTGGCACCGGGGGTGAACATGTTCCCAAACAGTGCCTCTCCAAATGCATCTCCTCCTGCATCTTGTTAATCTACTGGTAGGCGGAACAGGGCCTGCTGGGTACCGTTATGGAACATGCCACATGGGGCATGGTGGCTTAAGTGGACTTTTTTCAGTCTCGGGCAATGTGAGGAAGTATTTTTTCACAGAGAGGGTGGTGGACGCATGGAACGGCCTTCCTGAGGAGGTCGTTGGGTCAAAAACAGTGGGGGAATTCAAGAATGCAGGGGACAGATGTAAGGCAATTTTTGTGGGGAGTAGGAAGAAGTAGGCTGTTGTTAACTAGGATCTGCAGCTTATCCAATAAGTAGGTAGGGAAATGGGCAGACTAGGTGGGCCAAGCGGTCCTTATCTTCCGTCAAAGTCTATGTTTCTATTTCCTTCGCTTCACTGCCTTACTTGACTTCCTAAACTACGAGATGAAACTCCTTCCCTTCCCCCCCCCCCGGGTCCTGTTCTCACCCTCCGTAGCCGCTCCCATTGCAGTTAGTGTATATCTAGGTGTATAAGTTACTGATAAGCTCATCTGTTGTTCATGCCTTGAATGCTCAGTTTCACAGTTACTTTTGCACTTATGCCTTTATGTAGCATGTCTCTGAGTGCACTTTATTGTATTTGCAAGTTTGTCTGTGCTATGTATTTTGCGTCCCCTTGTCCTCAGGTCACACCTGGAAATAAGCCTCTGCTCAGTGTGCCTTTCCCAGTCACCAATTTTCAAATAAATAATTTAGCCACTGAGATTTGCAGGGCTTCTATCTGGCTTCCAGTTTATACGGTCTGGATCTAACCTCCACTGGGAGCGTGGGCTTTGGCCTTGCTATTTGACAAGGCCTGCTTTTCTGAAGGTTTGGTCTCATGTTTTTCCCAGCATTCCAGTTGGGGCTGGTACAGCTTACTAATCATCCAGTGTATTGTGGCTCCAAGGAGATGTCCTCAAAGAAGGTAAGTTCATTACTTGCCAGTAACTATAGATGTTCAAAAAGCTCTCCATAGAACTCTATAATGTCCCACCCACCATCTCCCTGCTATGGTGGAACGTTCTTTTCTGCTTCATGACCTGGCACTGCTTAGTGAGTCTCCTATTTTTATCAAGTGTAGATGTAGTGATAGAGGAGGATAGCGTGAGGGAGGGGCTGCTGGCATTGAAGGTGGACAAATCACCAGGCCCAGACAGAGTACATCCAAGGGTACTAAAGGAACTGGCTGAGGAGCTGGCAGGGCCACTGGCAGACCTGTTTAATAGTTCACTAGAATCAGGAGTGGTACTGCAGAACTGGAGAAGTAGTGCCCCTCCACAAAAGCGGTCCCAAGGATGACCCAGGGAATTACAGACCAGTCAGTCTGACCTCCATTGTGGGCAAGCTCATGGAGACCATACTAAAGGAAAGGTTGGTGGAATATCTAGAGGAGCATGGTCTTCAGATGCGAGGCAGCATGGGTTCATGGGGGAGATCGAATCAAACAAATATGATTGACTTCTTTGACTGTGTCACTAAGACAGTAGACAGGAGCCAAGCGGTAGACATCCTCTATCTTGATTTCAGCAAGGCCTTTGACTCTGTGACCCATAAAAGGTTGATCAGGAAGTTGGTGGATCTCAGAGTTGGGGAGGCGATGGCCAGAAGGGTGGAAAACTGGCTGAGGGACAGAACCCAGAGGGTGGTTGTGGGGGGAGAGTTATCTGGCACTAGAGGGGTAACTAGTGGGGTCCCGTAGGGCTCGGTGTTGGGGCCGGTGTTGTTCAATGTCTTCATCAATGACATTGGACATGATATTAAGAGCAAAATGTGCCTATTAGCAGATGACACCAAGCTCTGTGGGAGACTAGACACAGTTGAAGGGATACAGGACCTACATAAAGATCTGGAAAAGCTGGGGATGTGGTCCAAGATCTGGCAGCTTTGCTTCAATGCCAAGAAATGCAAAGTTATGCATACTGAAGCCAAGAATCCCAGGACAGAGTACTACCTCGGTGGAGTCTGAGTATCTGCATCAGAGGAAGAGAAGGACCTGGAAGTGATTATCACTAGTGACCTGAAGCACTCCACGCAGTGCAAGAAAGCAGCAGCAAAGGCAAACAAAATGCTGGGCTGCATATCTAGGGGGATCAGTAGTAGGAGGGAGGAGGTTATACTCTCCTTGAACAGGTCACTGGTAAGGCGGCATCTAGAGTATGGAGTTCAGTCCTGGTGCCCACACCTCAAAAAGGACATTAACCTGCTGGAGAAGGTCCAGAGGAGGGATGCAGAGATGATAGCAGGTCAGCAGGGTAAGGCATACGAGGAGAGACTGAGGGCACTGAACATGTATTCCCTGGAAGACAGAAGAGAGAGAGAGAGGACATGATTGGGACCTTCACGTCTCTTTAAGCTGAGTGGCAAACATAACACAAGGGGGCACAGTCTTATGCTGGAGGGTGGGGGGTTTAGGAGGGAGGTCAGGAAACACTTCTTCACAGACAGGGTGATGGACATTTGGAATGTGCTGCTGGAAGAGGTAATCTTGTTGAAGATGGGGCAGCTTTAAGAGAAGCTGGGATAGGCATGGGGGAAGGTAAGGATCATGGGTAGAGAGGATGGGAGGAGTGGGGAGGGAGGGCAGGGACATTAGCCCAAGCTGTGGACCTTGCACTACGAGCAGACTTGATAGACCAAATGGCCTTCTTCTGCTGGCTTCTTCGTATGTAAGTGCCGCCACTTGCTGTGTGTTGGATAGTGTTAGCTCCACTCCCTCTGCCTCTCTGTGCATAATTGGCGCTGCGGGCCCTAATCCTGCTGTTGCTGAATGTTTTAGAACTCCTTTCACCGATGGCAGGGAAATTAAATAGTTGGGGGCCACCTTTGTGTTATATATGCAACACCGTGTTCGTATGCATGTCAACATTGGCAACTCTCTCTAGCAAAAGCTTCACTTGAGGACCTGAAGCCAATGGCTTATAGTCCAATGTATTATGACTATGGGGAGTGCCTCTTGAAGATCTGCTGTTACCGATAAGCACGGAACCTTTTTATATTGTGAACTGCTTCACAGCAGCAGTACAGTGAAAAAAGTTGTTTTAAATAATACTTTCTGTGCTTAACACAAACAAAACATAAACAGACCCATTTAATTTCATTCCTGAAACAAGATGTGTGGTTTTGAAGTGTTTATGAGCTTTTGCTTCCTCGTCACATTCATGATAACACTAAGCTTTTTTGGTGTGGGTTTAACCTACTGGGTATGGCAAGCGAGCAGAAATTTTTAGAACACTAAAACACGACAAATCGTGCTTCAGGAATTAAGTTCTGTTTCATGAATAAAGGCTATTTACCATCAGAAATGTGTGCTAACACTACTTAGACACAGCAGATCCAGTGTGGAACTGGGCAAAGTGTGTCTGCTTTGCTACTTTGTAGTGGTGATACTAAAATAACTGACCCAGATCACCATTGCTAGCACCTTCAATTTTGCCTTCATTAACCTCGATAAATACAAAAAGGCCTCACCTCCTGCTACTTCAGCTACCTATTTTGACCACCCCTACCAAATTAACTCCGAGATCTGCTTAAAAACCATCAAGCTAAAGAGGTTTATAAGCTGCTAAGGGCCCTGAATGAAGGTAAGGAAGCTGGCAGCAACAAGCTTTGAGTTCCGATTCTTGAAATTAGCTGCCCCTCCCATAGCCACTCCACTTGCTAAAATGTATAGCCTCTCCTTCATAACTGTAGTGTCAGTGTCTCAGTAGGTAGCACACTCGCCTCTGAGGCCGAGAGATCAGAGGGCTGTGGGTTCAGTTCCCACATCTGGCACTTGGGTGAATATCCCAGTACTGACACTGTAGTGCAGCATGAGAGGGGTGCTGCACTTCTGAGGTGCCGCCTTTCGGATGAGACGTTAAACCGAGGTCCCATCTGCCTGGATTGGTGGTAGTTCAGGTGGATGTTAAAGATCCCATGGCACTTATCGAAAAGAGTAGGGGAATTTTTTATTATAATAACATCAAAAACAAATCATAATAACAGTGCTAGAGCACACATTATATTCCAAATTATTAGCATAGTGAGACTATAAGTGCAATTTAAAAGAAAACACAAAAAATTAGTGTACAAAAAGAAAAAACCAAGTAATAGGACATACATTTACTCCTATAAAATTACAGCAGATTTGTATTGTTTCTTTCTTTTTTCTTTTTAATTTAAACCACTAATCTCAACTCAAGCATTATTTCCATCATATTACTTGTATTTAATAAAATAAACCATACCCTTCCACCAATTCAGAATAGTTCTAGGTGATGCAATGGTAACATCTGCTAGATAGACCCATTTTATAGCATTACTTATCAAACAATTAACAACATCTATAGGCATTAATTTCTGATACAGTACCCATTGGCATCTAGCTGCCAGAGGTAATATATTAATGTACAGCATAATATATTTAGTGTTCCATTATCGTATTGAGATTGTAAATGCACAATTCCCTAATACCAAAATATTATAATCAATTGTGCCTAACCATTTTATATCCCATTGAATCATTAAAAACTTCCATAAAGATTTGGCATAGGAACAGTCAAATAAAAATGCTCCATTGTTTCCTCTACATTTATACATTGTAGATATGGGCAATTCCGTTCAGAAGCGCTTTATATTTAGCATTTCCTCTCTTACCCCATCGTACCATAAACCGATAACATGTTAATTCCTACATATAACTGGGTAGTCTAGGATTATTTAGTCTTTAAGCACTGCTTTAATATTTTGGGATGGACCGTTTTAAAAGCAGGTTCATTTGAATATAAAAGTGTCAGCACCTGACTATATAATGACTTTCCTGAACAGCTTTGATATCTTCTTTTGTTAGATTCCATTTATACATTTTCTTAATGATAGGTAAGAAAAAACAGGAACCTTTAAAGTAGGAGTAGGTTTAGGGTAGCGTGCAACCAAGCCTTTAGGTAATTTCAGTATGACTGACAATAACAATAAATCAGTTTTTGGTCTAAATCCCATATATCCTTAAAATTAGCAAAATAAATAGAGGGAAAAAAAGTGACTGGATCAATCATCCCCACCCTCCACTTTGTTTTGATAAGTAAGTATATTGACGTTTAATTGGGTTAAGCCTATTACCCCACAACATTTGAAAAAATAAACTATAAAGTCTGGTTTCTAATACAGGTGGAAGTGGAACAACCTGGGCAATATATAATAATAATGGAACAAGGAATTTTTTTTATGACAGCAACCCTCTTTAGTTTTGGTAATCTCCAATGTTTCCATATCTTAACTTTAGCCTCGACAGTTTGTAAACCTTTTTCCCAATTCAATAAAGGCAAATTTTGAGGTCCATACCAGATCCCAAGTATCTTTAATGGTTCAGTGGATATATGAATACCTTCAATAATTTCAGATTCAGAAAGTTTAGCTCCTATAAATAATCCTCTGCTTTTAGAAGGATTCAATTGTGCATTCGAGACCTTAGAATACTGTAACATTAACTCTAGAAATAACATTATTTGATCTGGGTGCTGAAAAAATAAGCACAAATCATCAGCATAAGCTAGTACTTTTATATTCAGGTGTAATGAAGGTACAGTGATACCATCCCATAAGCCTTGACATGATACATATTTGATCAGAACATCTATTACATATACATACAATAATGGGCTCAAAGGGCAGCCCTGCCTTACACCAGTAGGAATATGAAAACCAGAACCTATCACAGTGTTTAACATAGGGTACATTAAACTAGTATTATAGATCTCCTTAAGCCAAGTTACAAAAATGTGGTGCACCCCATAATAAGATAAAACTAGTAATAAGAAAGGATGATATACCCTATCAAAAGATTTTCTTTGATCTACTGATACCATACAACTAGCTTGATTACCCATGTTAACATATTCTATCCAATCTCTGATAAGGTGGTGTGCTTGAAAAATCGATCTACCAGGTATACTACAATATTGGTTTGGGGATATAACCTGACAAGCTATGTGTTTCAATCTGACATTTAAAATACTCATTAATATCTTATAGTCAGAATTCAATAAGATAATAGGCCGCCAATTATCCAATAAATATCTGTCTCCAGATTTAAATATAAAGATTAAGAGGCCTTCCGAAAACCATAAGGGAAACTTAACTGAAAGAAGGAAAAAATGAAATACTAACTCCAAACTTGTTGCAAAGAAATCAGAAAATGTTTTATATAATTCTATCGTCAGGCCATCCTTACCAGGTGATGTTCCAGATTTCATATCGTCAGGCCATCCTTACCAGGTGATGTTCCAGATTTCAATTTCTGAATGGCTGTTATGATTTCTCGTTTTGAAATGGGCAAAACTAAATCCCCTATACCTGTGAGATGTTTAGATTTATCTAAGTTTGCCAAGAATTTTTCTATCTGTAAACAACTGGGAGCATTAACGGGTCTATGAACCTGAAAAAAATGTTCTATCATCTTCAACAATGACTCTTGCTCTGTAATGATATTTCCATTTTCATCTTTTAGACCATCAATAGTAGTATTAGATCTATATTTCTTAAAGGCCTCATAAGGATCTCCTTCAGGACCTTTTTATTCCCAAATTTAAACAAAGCCTGTAAAGTATCTGCCCTATCATATTGCCAGTCTTTAAGTTGTTGTTTCAGGGACGAATTTTATCAGAGTTATTAATTTTGGAAATATTTGAAAGGAAATCTGATCGTATAATTGTTGCCTCAATTTTAGATAATGTAAAACTTAACATTTTCCGAGTTTTACCAATATTTTGAAAAGGATGAAAAATCTTTTTGAATCAGCCCACCATTCCCCAAATCGTCATACAAAAACAACTGACAATCTAGCCTGTAATAGAAAAGAAAACTTATTTCTAATTTCTAAACTCTGAAGTAATGTCTCATTCAATTTCCATCTTGCTCTTGGTGTCATCTGCAAACTCCTAGGACCAATTTACACAACAAAAGCAAATGGTCAGAGAAAGAAACAGGAAGAGTAAAGAATTCAAAAACAATTGAATCCGACAGAAATATATAGTCAATAGTAGAAGTAAATGTGTTCTTTTTAAAAGTAAAATCTACTCCTCCTCTTTGTCTACTTCTACCATCTACCAAGCCAGATCCTTTTATTAATTGTGCTAAGGCTCTGGAATCACAGTATATCTTTTTAACCTTATCAATCTTTTCATTTTCCTTAGGGTTATGTTTACCTATCTGTGACTTTAGTGCACAATTGAAATCACCACATAAAAAAATCTTGTACGAAGTAAACAAATATGGCCTAATCATATGAAATAAAGCTATTCGTTCAGTTTTAATTTGAGAGCAGTAAATGTTAATAAATCTGCACGTCAAAGACTTCCATACCCCATCAAGGATCAATAACCGGCCAGGTACTACGTCCATCAATTTAATTAAGGAAAAATGAAATGAATTAAACACAAACCCTATCCCATCAGCTGAATCCTGACCAAATGACCAGTACGAAGGCCCCCAGCACCATTCACGTTGAAAGAACCTACTTTGATCCAGAGAGTACATCCAGGTTTCCTGCAATAAACAAATCTGCAAATTTTGGGAGTGAACATACTCAAAAATTAACTTCCTTCTTTTATAATTCAAAAGGCTGTGTACATTTATAGATCCTAGAGTAATGATCATTTCTTAGGGAAAAAGAGAAAAATTCCATTAACTATCTTTTTCCTCTTTTTTCTTTTTACCTTTATAACCTTCAGAAACTCTTAAGAAGGTGGACTATCTTGAATGTGTTGGGAATCAAGCTCCTGACTATTAAATTCTGTATCACCCCATGAGGAAGTTAATACCGAAAAGGGATTATTTGATTCTGTTTCAATCAGGGAAGGCCCAGAATTTGTTTTAGTATGTCTAGAGGATCTCTGCAGGTACTAATACTAAAGGACGTACCACCCCTATTCCTTCAGTTACTTTTTGTACAACTTCTAGTCCAAAATCATCTGTCAAAGGTAGCTTCAACTGTTCTTCCTCTGCCACATCTAAACTTTTAACATTTGAATCCTTTTGAGATATTATCTCATCTTCTACGTGTAGAATGACTTTATCTTGTGCCTCTTGAATCAAAGACTCAGGACAACCTGATGATGGTTTATTTTTTGCAGCCCACTCACACTCAGAAAAAACGTGACCAATACCTTCACATAAATCACACCACATTTGGTTCTCACAGTGAAGTACCCCATGTCCAGTTTCCCCACAATTTTCGATCGGGTTTATCACAAGAACTCGACAGATGGGTGCGAGCACCACACCTGTAGCAGGCTCTGGCTGCTCTGCATAAAACACACCTCTATCTCTTCCCAAAAGGAATGAGTTAGGTATGTGTTCCACTTCTTCTCCGTTTGCAGAGTTTAACTTAAATTTCCAACCCCAGTCCAAAACTGCTCAGAATCTAAAATGGCTTCAGGGGGGCTTAAAACCTCACATTTCTGCTTCAACCAGTATGAAATATCATCCACATGCACACCCTCGTTTCGAAACATAATAGTAACAAATTTTATCAATGGTTTTGTCAGGGGAATTACAAAAAAGGGTGACCACAGAGGTGAAAACTTTACTTGAGCATATCTTTCCCAAAACAAATCTAATGCTTGGGCAGATCTAAAACTAACATCAAAATTGTCCTCACCGGATATATGTATAAATGCAAAGACTTCTCTAGGTGAAAAATGAAGGGAATCTTTCAATAAACATTTCCCCACATATCCTCTGTCTGGCCTGCTTTCCAAACCACCCTTATATCTAATTCGTACTGCGTTCCTTCGAGGGGCAGCCTCCCGTTTAGTTCTAGAAAACAAGTCAGACATCAATGGTTTCTTAAGTGGTAAAGCATGTACAAAATCATCATTACGCTGTACAGTAGTTTCCAATGGTACTGATGTATCAAGAGCCGGCTGTGGAATAACATGCTGAACCTCATTTCCCCCCTTCCCTGGTTCAGAAACTACAGGCAGAGGTATATTAGGTTTCCAAGCTGGTGTAGCTTGTGAAAAATTCAAAGTCGGGTCCCAGTCCGAATTTGGGTGCCAAACACCTTTATTTAATGTCCAACCTGCCTCTTTTAAAGCTAGATCTGGAGACCAGGCTTCCATCTGTGAGGACTGTGCTTCAGACCCTGTACACAAGGAAAGTACATCCTCAGCTGGAACAGAGCATTTGAAAATGTCTGCCTCAACCATACCAGCTTTGTTTGATACTCCAGGAGGATGAAAATGTGCAGTTGATTTCTTAGCCATATCAGTCTCTCCAACTGTGGTCACACTAGGCCTATGACGTTGATTGAAAAAAAATTCAGAAACACCATCCTGTTGGTAGGGTCTTGTTTGGTATATACAGGGAGTCACCCCTTTCCCCACACCAACCCCATTTACTACATCCGTCCCAGGTGTTTGTATGCCTTTTGAATCTATGCTCAGCAACATCTCCGGTTTGTTCAAGCGTCATAGCTTCGACATAACAGCATATGAAATTGTTACCTTAGGAGGCACACTGTCCAGTTGGTCTTTCTCCGTAGAGTCCCTAGAAAAGCGGTATCGTGATTCAGCCCTTCAGGTTGTGTACAATGCTCGTCTCTCGTCTCGTTGCCTTCCTGAGCCGTTTCCTGTATTAATTCTTCCTCCGGTGTCTCAAGAATAACGTCATCTGTGCCACCTTTAATCTACTTCCGAAAAGCGGAAACAGCAACCAACGCCTGTAGTACCCTCTCTTTCTCAATTTCAGGCTTCTGCTGTTTGAAAGAAAAGACTCAAGCTCCGTTTAGGAAATGCTCCCGGAGCTTTCTGCTGCTTCTCCATCACTTCATAGGGTAAGGTACGCGGTGCCGACTGCACCATTCCTGCAACGGAGCAATCCTCTCTCAGAGGATTCTCCTCAACAGCTTCCGAGAGCGTGGCCATTCGGTCTGCCGTCCAGCCACTACTGACTGAGCTCCATGTCACTCCTCCAGCACCCTACTGCCAAATTGCAGTAGGGGAATTTCCCTGGTGTCCTGGCCAAATTTCCCTCATTCACTAAAAATACCACCAACAGCTTAATCTGGTTCAAGGTCAGTCAGCATTCATCTGTATCCCCCTCCCCCGGGTCATGCCTGAAAATAGGCAGGATTTGTCTAGTGCAGTTACCCGGTCAACAAAAACTAAATAAACTGGCCAAGTACCCAAACTGTGGAAACCAGCTCATGTTGTCTTTGTTCATAAAGAGGGATCGTCACATGATACAGATAACTACAGGCCTATATTGGTCCTGTCTTACCTGGCTAAGTTACAACAGAAAATTGTAAGTAGTCTAATCACCAGCTACCTTGCAGACAACCAGCTCCTCACAGCTTGCCAGCATGGATTTAGACAAAATCATAGCACAACAACCATGCTGGTGGGGTTAACAGATGACCTGTACTGTGGTACAGAAACCAGACATGCCATGGGGTTCTGTATTTGTGGACCTGACCGAGACCTTCGACCTTGTATATCGCACCCTGCTGATCCTGCAGCTTCACTCTTACAAGTGCGGTGCACCTGCAGTTAACTGGATCAGTGACTATCTGTATAACCAGGAACAGATGGTCAGACTTATTCAAGTCATGTCTGCCCCCCATGCTGTAGTACAGAAGGTGTCGTAGGGGTTGGACCTCAGGCCTCTGCTGTTCTTCTTCATCAACCCAGCTCCCAGAGGTATGCAGACAAACGAAAGTAATTTTCTAGGGACATGGATATGTTGTTCAATCCACACTTATTGGCAGGTTCCTTGCCGCTTTAAATCTTGCCGGAAGCAAGCTGGCTCCTCCCACCAACCCGGGTGGTAAAACTCTCGGCTTCGCCCATGGCGCCAGATCTTCCTTACCGCTTGGAGCTCAGGTTCCTCCTTGAGCTCTGCGTTTAGACTGGATCCTAACTCTTCGGTTCGTCCGAAATTGGTTTTGAAGTTTTCTAAACTTCGGTCTTCATCTTCCCTCGCGGCTGCGATGGACAAATCTATTCCTGGCTTTCGGAGGTGCCCTTGCGGGCAGAAAATGTCCAGGATGGATCCGCACTCCACGTGCGTCTACTGCCTTGGCCAAGATCACGACCTGCAGGCCTGTGAGTTGTGCCGCTCTTTCTCGGCCAACGTCCTGGATGATCGCACTGCCCGATTGAAGCTCGGGTGCCCGGAGAAGCGTTTCCCGCTGGTAAAATCAAAAGAGGCTCATTGGTCAGTGTCCGCGGTGGCTGGCTCGGCTGAGCAGCTCGAGCAGATGATCGCCCTCTAGGAGGAGGCGGCCCAGGCCGCATCTTCCTCCTCCTCGGCCGCGGCATTTATCCCGCTCTCTCTGAGTCTCGTATGTGAGCCGTTCAGGAGCTTTGTCGTCCCTTTCCACGAAGGGAGAGGGGCCATCGGGACATTCTTCTCGGCCCAAGAAGAAGGAGTCGAAGGGTAAGTCCCACTGTCGGCGTTCGTGGGAGCGGAAGAGGTCTCCTTCCCCAGACAGCCGACCGTCGACTTCAGTCGAAGTTGCGGCTCAGGCCGCTGGCTTCACGGTGTCCCTGTCAGGCCAGCCTGCCTAGACTCCCGTCGACGCAGTCGAGATTTTTCTCGATCCGTTAGACGGGCTGTCGACTAGTGAAGCTGACAACCCTCCTTCACCGGTTTCCCTGGTGGAGACCAAGGATCTGCCTGCGCCTTCGGGGCCGCAGTCCCCGGTTAAAGTGCCTGAGCCGAGGGAAGAGCGGGTGTTCCCGGCCCCTTCCCAGACCCGCCCTCGGTCCCCCCGAGGGTCTTGGTCTCGAACTTCATCTCGGTCAAGCAGTTCCCGCCATTGGCGGTCTCGGTCTCGATACCGAAGTAAGCGGCGACACCGTTCCTCCTCGTCCTCTTCCTCGGATGAGGGGAGGCTTCGGCGTAAATTACGTCAGCGCTACGAGGAGCTTATGTGGCAGCAGTTGCTGTTGTCCGGGTCTCAGCCGACTCCTGTCCAGACCCCGGCCATCAAGTGGCTGTCGCCCGAACGACCGAAGCAACCACTCGCCTCAGTCGAGTTGCCCGTTCAGGGCCGTTGCTCGGCCAAAACCAGCTGCTCCACCGATTGTGGTGGAACCTCCGCCTCCACAACCGGAAGTCTGGGGCACCGACCAAGGATTCTTGGTCGGGTCACGGCCTGCCCCACAGGTTGTCGGTCACCTTCACTCCCGACCGTCCTCGGCAGGTAGAGGGTGGCTCAGGGCTGAGGCAGCTCTTTGCAGCCTCTTCGGAATCCGACAATGACTCCTCCCTGTTCTCCAGTCAGGTCGACCTGGAGTCCTCCGGGGGCCAGTCATTGGACTATAGCACATCATCCTTCTTGGGTCTGCTTCGACTCATCTCGGAGTCCACCGGGATGCAGCTCGAGCCCATGTCCAAACGGGCCAAGTATCCCCTGACGGAGATACTGGACCGAGGAGATTCCCCCACGAAGGCCTTTCCGGTGGCTGAGGCCATTGTCGGCCCAGCCTTGGAGCTCTGGCAGCGGCCTGCTTCCTGCCCTGCGCCCTCGGCCAGGATGGCCAGGAAGTATGCGGTCCCTACCGGCTCTTTGCCCAGTTTCTCGGAGCACCCCTCTGCCAAGGGGTTAGTTACCGACAGCGTTTTCCAGCGTTCCGGTAACGCTCGGGATGTGGATAGGCCCCCCGACAAAGAGTCCAAAAAGCTGGACTTTGCTGGGCGCAAGGTGTACTCTGCGTCCTCCCTCGGCCTCCAACAGGCCAGCTCGGCCGTGCTGATGGCACACTTCTCCCACGCCCTCTTGGGCTCCCTGGATGAGGTTGTTCCTCATCTCCCGACCGACCTGCAGACTACGGTCTGCCAGGTGCGGGACCAGGGTAGGGCAGTGGCGAAGTAGCAGCTTCAGACTGCTCTGGACATAGGTGATTCCTGTGCCAGGTCAGTAGCGGCCGCGGTGGCCATGCGCCGCAGGGCGTGGCTGAGGATATCCACCTTCACGGCGGATACCCAGCACAAGTTGGCGGACGTCCCCTTCTTGGGGACTGACCTCTTCGGCCCTGGAGTGGAGGGACACCTCCAGCGGATCGAAAAGTCCAGTGCCACCCTGGACTCTGTCACCTCTGCCCAGAGGGACAAAGGCCACCGGCAGCAACAGCAGAAGTCCTTTCGTCCTTCGGCCCCTGCACCTCAACCGGCCCAACAGCACCAGCAACAGGGCCAGCAGGCTCGCGCTTGGCATCCCAAACCCAAGCCGGTGGCTTCCTCCAACAGGAAGCAAGGAAGTAAAGGCCCAGGAGGTCCCTCGGCCGGTTCCTCCTCCAAGCCTGCCCAGTGACGGGTTGAGGGGTGCCGCCCCCAGCCTCGTCACTCCCCTCTGGGTTCCCCCCGTGGGGGGACGGCTCCACCACTTCCTTTCCTCCTGGTCCGCTATCACCGTGGACCGCTGGGTGTTGGAGGTGGTAGGAAAAGGCCTGCCTCTGGAGTTCGAGCAGACTCCACCATTTCGAGCCGTCGCCCCTCTGGGGGCCACGGGGTCTGCAGCCTCGCTGTCGGCCTGCTGAGCCGATATTGCCCTGCTCCTCCAAAAAGAGGTGATCAGAAAGGTGGTGGATCCTCCTCCAGACCCAGGGTTTGTGTCCAGGTACTTCCTGGTCCCAAAACGGACAGGGGGCTGGTGCCCCATTCTCGACCTGCACGACCTGAACAAGTTCCTAAGGTCTCGGACCTTCAGGATGGTCACTCTGGCTCAGATAATCCCATCCTTGGAACGAGGCATGTGGTTCTGTTCCCTGGACCGCCAGGACGCGTTCTTTCACGTCCCAATCCGTCCGTCTCATCAGAGATTCCTCCACTTCAGAACGGAGGGATCCTTTATGAGTTCGGGCCATGCCTCCGGCCTCCCTAGCTCCCAGGGTCTTCACCAAATGCATGGCAGTGGTGACAGCATTCTCTTGGCGCCAAAGGGTCGGGTGTACCCCTACCTGGATGACTGGCTGATTGCAGCCCCTCCAGAGTGGAGGGGAGCGGTCAGAGATCTGGCCTCAGGTTTGCTCTCAGATTGGCCTCTTCATCAACAAGGCCAAGTCGTAACGATGCCAAGCAGGTGATAATCTTCATCGGGCAGAGCTCGACTCTCTTCGAGCCAGAGCTTGGCTCCGCAGACAGGGCGAGGTTCTTACTCCTTTGCCCAATCATTTCTGGTTGGGCAATCGCACCCTGCCCGGGACTTTCTACGCCTCCTGGGCCTCATGGCGGCCTGCACCAGTGTGGTCCGTTGGGCCCGTTGGTACATGCGTCCCCTTTAATGGGGACTGGCCAGCCAGTGGTCACAACGCTGCGATCCGTTGGACCAGCACGTGACAGTGACCCAGGAGATGTGGAACGCTCTCCAGTGGTGGACCGTTCCAGCACATCTGCAGGAGGGCATCCCGTTCGTCCGCCCCAAGCTGACGGTCTCTCTGTTGACCGATGCATCTCTGATGGGTTGGGGTTCCCATCTGGGGGAGCACAGAGCGCACGGCCTCTGGTCCCCTCAGGAGTCCCGATGCCATATCAACCTGCTGGAGCTCCGAGCGGTCCGTCTAGATCTCACTGCCTTCGCTCCGTTTCTATGGGGTCAAGTGGTTCAGGTCCAGACGGACAATACCACGACCATGTACTATCTGAACCGCCAGGGCGGGATGCGCTCCATGCCATTATGCAAGGAAGCTCTCCGCATATGGTCCCTTGTGTGCAGCCTGGAGGCGTATCTCCTAGCCATTCACGTGGCAGGAGCCTCCAACACCCTGGCCGATGCCCTAAGCCGGATAGGGGCTGCGTCTCATGAGTGGTCTCTCCTGACAGAGGTAGTACAAGATCTCTTCTCCCACTGGGGCACACCTCAGGTGGACCTGTTTGCTTCCAGGGAGAATGCGAAGCTGAGTCTGTTCCATGCCCGCCCCCCTCAGCAGGGCTCACTGCAGGGGGATGCCTTCTCGAGGCCGTGGACCCCGGGCCTCTTCTACGCCTTTCCCCCATTTCCCTTGATCCACAAGGTGCTTCTCAAGGCGAGGAGGGACAAGGCGCAGGTTATTCTGGTAGCCCCAGACTGGCCCCACCAGTTCTGGTATCCAGATCTCCTCAGCTTCAGCTCCAGGCTCCCGAGGCGGCTTCCAGCCCGCCTGGACCTGATCTCAGTCAACCAGGGGAAGGTATTCCATCCGGACCTTCAATCCCTGCACCTGACGGCCTGGTTCCTGAGCGGCTAGAGTTCCAGGCCTTGGGTCTTTCCGACGAGGTCCTCAACGTCGTTGAGGTGTCCCATAAGGAGTCGACCAGAAAATGCTATGCCTTCAAATGGAAGAGATTTTCCATTTGGTGTCAGGACAAGGGCCTGGACCCTTCCTCCTGCTCCTTGGCAAGCATCCTGGACTACCTGTGGTCCCTTTCTCAGCAAGGGCTTCGGTCAACGACCCTTAAGGTGTACCTGGCAGCCATCTCTGCTTACCGGGCGCGGGCTGGGAAGTAGTCGGTGGCGCAGGAGAAGGTGGTGGGCGCTTTTCCAAGGCCTTGACCACATTTCCTCGATGCGAGAACCTCCACCTCCATGGGATCTACTGCTGGTGAGCACAAGCTCATGGGCAAGCTATTCGAACGATGCACAGGTGCGATATTTCCCACCTGTCGTGGAAGACCGTCTTGGTGGCTATCACGTCAGCCAGAAGGATGGGAGAGCTCCAGGTGCTTTCCATCGAGTCTCCTTATCTGGTCTTCCACAGGGACAAGGTTGCCTCGCGCCCCCACCCAAGTTCCTTCCAAGGTGGTGTCAGAGTTTCACCTTAACCAGGTGTTGACTCTGCCGTGTTCCACCCAATCACACCTCAGAGGCTGAATATAGGCTCCATACTTTGGACCCTAGAAGAGCGCTCGCTTATTATAAGGAGTGGACGGCTGAAGTTCGGGGAGAGGTTCGCCAGCTGTTTGTCACCTACACTGAAGCCGCACCTGGCAGACCTGCAGCCAAGCGGACGATAGGCAGGTGGGTCACCTCCTGCATAGAGCTCTGCTATAGGTTGGCAGGCATGGAGCCTCCCAGAAGGATAAGAGCTCATTCTACCCGCCATACTGCTGCATCGGTAGCTGCTTCCAGAGATGTCCCTATCCAGGATATCTGCAGGGCTGCTACCTGGAAGTCGGCACATACCTTTATTACCCACTACCACATCGACCTCGAGTCACGCCGGGATGCTGGTTTTGGGGCCTCGGTTCTTCAGTCTCTATTTCCCAAGTAAGTATCGGGGGTGTGCGCCTTGCCTCCCGGAGAACTGCTAGGAGTCTGCCAATAAGTGTGGATTGAACAACATATCCATGTCCCTAGAAATACAGGTTACTCACCTGTAACAGGAGTTCTAGGAATGGTATATGTTGTTCATCCACACGACCCAGCCGACCTCCCCGGCTTCGACGCACAACCTGGCTTCCAGCGGGCTAGATCTGGCATCATGGGGCGGAGCCGAGAGTTTTACCACCCGGTTGGGAGGAGCCAGCTTGAAGACCTTCCGGCAAGATTTAAAGCGGCAAGGAACCTACCAATAAGTGTGGATGAACAACATATACCATTCCTAGAACTCCTGTTACAGGTGAGTAACCTGTATTTATATGCAGATGATGCTTTGCTGTGTAAGCATTCAAATGCAATTGAAGCTTTAAAACATTTCCTTGGGGGCAGATTTCGGTGCACTATAACATGGGCTAGTGCGCAATAAAAAGATAACAAAAGTTGTGCTTTTCAGGTAAAGGGACAAGCTTAGTAAAATCCATAACTCCTTCGAAATTTTGACCAATGACCACACTCCGACTGGGGTGACTGAAACCCACACGTATCTGGGCCTGAACCTTGAGCCTTGCTTAACCTTTGAACTCCATCTGTCTACTCACCAAAAAATTCACAGCAAAAGAGGTGTCCTCTACCGGTTAAAAAGTCAAATGACCAGGATCACCAGCCAAACAATACCCCAATCCAGTCTACTTCCACTGCTGAACTGTGGCTCGCATATCTGGGACACTGCAGTCAGCCAAGCTGCAGTGTGGCAGATCTGTCCTGCACAGGCTGATAGGTCAATTTGCCGTGGATGCCAAATGAAACCACCATCACTGTCAGCGAAACTAGCTTCCCCGGAGTCCTTCACTAAAAAGAACTTGGCCACATTTACACACAGGGTACTATCAGATGAGAGCCAGTGCTGCCTGCTCAACCTCTTCATCCTCCACAAGCCCAAGCTGAACTGGAGGTCACAGGATTAAAAGTTCCTTGATGAGCAACTGCTAAAAACAAACTGGGCCAGAAATCCCTCAGATATACTGCGGTAAAAGCATGGAATGATGTACCTTTCTCCTGGCGATGCATAGCATTATCTGTAGTAAAATGTTTACGTCAAATTACAAAACTTAGGCAGGCCTGGTGGCACTGACGGTTGAGGCGCTGGACGCCACACTGGCGACCCGGGTTCGTGAAGGGACCTGGGCCATCGTGGTCTGCAGGGGAGGGAGAGATTGAGCAACCAGAGGACTGCCCTCCCGGGTAAGGCAGGAGGTTCCAGGTGCAGAAGCGGCCGCTGGTGGAGATTGGAGGCAGCATGTTGAAGGGACATTGTAGGGAGTGGGACGACAGCAGGCTGCAGCGACAAGAGGCGTGGTGGGAAGCCATGCAAGGAGTCATTGCATGCCGTGTCCCAAAGGGTAAACACAACAAGGAAACTCCCTGGTGGACTTAGGGAGGCGACGGAGGCCCCAAGAGCCCAGGCCCCCATCCCGTCGCCGGACCTGTCGACCACCGGTTGTCCCGAGCTGCTTGACCCGGATCATCCCTCTAATTACAGATAGACCACCAGATAGATGAGGTGGGCCCTCCCAGGGGTGATCCAGGGGGCTGGATAGGTCCGTGAGTCCAGGAGGGGTGCTTGGCAATGTGTCTCCCGGTGGCACGGAGGTTTCAGGCTGGGAGTAGAGGTAGTGACTGTAAGGACACTCCTGAGAGATGCCCTGGTCCCCAGAGTAGAAATAGATTGTACAAAACAAATTACAAAACTTGCCTCTTCACAACACTACGTTGTATAATTGCTACAGCACTCAGCCTTGTCGTTGGTTATGATGAAACTCTGTACCTTGTATATTCCCATTGTACCCAACTTACTCTGTGCGCTTCATTGTATCTTACTGTATCCTACCTTATGTTGTGTACATTTTGTATCCCTATTGTGTTCTGTATTTTATTCAGCATTGTAACCACCAGCATCATTCTGTTCACATCCAGGTAACTCCTCTAAAAGGAACCTTGGTTCCAGTGAGCCTAGCTGTGAACAAATGAATGAATTTAATCTAACGTGACATGACATGCACAGATTTTGTGAGGACACCATGTTCAGTTAACCTAAAATAGAAAAAGAGTTCAAATGCATAGAGTCCATGTAGAAATGAGCTTGGTAATGTGATGGGTTGGCCACTCCAAACATCCAGCAGAGTTTAGCTAAACTACCGAAGGAACTTTCATCCCATCTGAACTGCTGGATAGCAGGCCATGTCAGTCTTGTGTCTTCAGCTCAGCCCATGCTAGACTACCCATACATAAATAAATCCATTGGTGCCTCCGGGATACAAATGACCTAGTCTTCTACACCCCCAGCATATATTGTTGAAGAAATCAATCCACTGTGACCAGAAACTAGGAGGGCAGTGTGTCGACAAAGACCGTGTCTTGAGTTGAATAAATAAGTTATCCAGATAAGGCATGCAAGCATTTGTTACTGAGTACGCCCCACCACCAAGCAAGCACGTGACTCAGACTCCCAGTCAGGGCAACCGCCCAAATCCAACACATACAGGTGCAAGAGGAGCCTCTCCAATTCCCTTTGTCTGACAGCAATACATGTCTTATCCTCATTGCATTTAGCAGTTAACAGCACTGGCAACACCCTTGGCTGAGAGGAGAATACTTGGCCGTAGTTACGTTTACCATGTTACAAACAGTTCACCAAACCAAATATTCCAGTTGCGTCTCAGATGTAAAGGGGAGTAGTACGAATCCCAGATCTGGCATCAGCCACCACTTCTTCCTGCTCCATATAATCCTCTGCTGTTAAGACATATTTAGATGTTCTGCCAGGTTTAACAGTGTGGAGGTGGGAGGGGAATACATATGAAAACTGCCAGCCCCTGGTGTAAAGCCTGTTTTTGAGGACCAAGAACCCGTTTGCTCTTCAACTCCTGGCAATAGTCCAAATACATACAGACTCTTTGATTATCAAATCAAATCAAATCATCTTTATTTATAAAGCACCTTTCAGAACCAAGGCGCTGTACAATAAATACATATATATGCATAGATTAAAATAATCATAAATTAAGAGCCATAACTAGGATATGCTAAACTGAATAAATATGTCTTTAACTCCTTTTTGAATTTCTCAATGGTTGGACATTCTCTCAACCAATGAGGTAGAGAATTTCACAGGGTCGGTGCTGAAAAAGCAAAGGCACGAGATCCCGATGTTTTTAATCGAACCCTGGGAATCTCCAGCAATCCCTCGTTGGCGGAGCGGAGAGGACGGAGGGGGCAATAGGGTACCAGGAGATCTTTCAGGTAGCCGGGTCCCTGATCATGTAGGGCTAATTATTACTAATAGCGATAACTTCATTAGAGCGTACAGCTCCCAAAATACACTCCAAACTCCGAAACCTTAAAAATTCCACACTGAGGTGTTGGGAATCATGCTCCTGGAGCAGGCTTGGGTCCTGGTGATTGATGGGCCCTCTCAATCTCTAGCAGCAGTCCGTATTCACCAAGGGCTAGAGACTCCATCAACCACTGGCAAATAATTACAGTGGTGTCTTTGCCTTCCAGACCGTCAAAGAGGCCAATAATCTTGAGACTGGAACATCGTTTCAGAGTTTTGTGTTCATCCGCTGGACTACCCCCCCCATCTATGCTAGGACATCCACAGCCCTTATGGCCAAGCTCTTCTGCCTACACAGTGCCTGTCGTTTCACCTTGCTGGCCCCTTTCACTACACACCACTGTGTCCTTTACAATTCGCTAGGATGGCTTCCACTTGAAGGCCACTTTGACCTTGCCCTTTGCTGCATGGTGGATTCCGCCATCCGTACTGGCCAGGAATCTCCACTTGCAGCCCTCCTCAAGGTCCGAACTTTATGCCGTGGTCTCCACTCAAACATCATTCCCCCTCTGAATATTCCCAGAGTATCCACCAATATGGGCGGTAGAGCCTTGTCAGTGGCAGCCCCTGTGGAATAAACTGCCTGCCAAGCTCCGCTCCATTCATACCTACTGCCAGTGCAAATCTTGCCTAAAAGATTGGCTCCTGGAGACTTCTCGCTGTCACTGCTTTCCTGAGTAGTTCTTCATTTCCTGCCTGCACTTACCACAAGAGTTTCTTGTCTATGCAACTCCCTTTGTAAATCTTCCAATTCCCCTTCCTCTCACACCCCTTCCCCTCGCCTTCCGTCTACTAGCCCCACTTTATCCTTTTCATGCTACTCCTGAGGAACATTGGTCATCTTCTATGCAATTTGCTGTATATCAATTTCATGTATATATGTATATATTTTTCTTTATGTATATGCATATTGGATTTATGTACTATATCACCTCGCATCATGTGGATTTAGGTATGTTGCTACCTTGTATCTTGTGTACTGTTGTAACCTTTTATTATTTGTCAGACTGTCTAATGTTCTGTGCATTGTTGTTTGTGTTGTACTTTGTGCCACTGTATATGGCCCGGGTTGTGCTTGAAAACGGTCCCTGGGATAAGTGCTCCTACCCGGTTACCGAAGTCATAAATAAATAAGTAAATAAATAAAATACATAAATAAATGCATTTAAAATATGTAATGGTGTCTGTGGCTGACTTTCAGTCCCTGAGGACAATCAGCAGTCTGATCCCCCACATCATTCACTCGTTCCGCAGCCGAGAGTCGGTTTGCATTCTTTTTTGTTTTGTCCCTCACAGTTTGCTACTACTGAGAGAATTGACCCTTCATTGACTGGAACCCTGACATCATCTCAGAATGTAAGTCTTTTATCAGGATCTCAATCTTAGAGTCCCCTATAGGGCCCTGCTCCTTGCAGGCTGATGCACTTTTCCAGCACAAGTTGGGCCCAAGGTCGTGTTTTGGGAGGAGGAGGAGGCCTTACTTGACAAATGGGCTTCCTCAAGCCAAAAGAGAGTTATGGCAACTGTTTCCCTTGTTTAGATAAGATGGACATCACCAGGGACTGAACAATGGCAAAATAACAAACTATACTATGCACAAAACACTTAGTCACAAATACAAGGCAGCTGGTAAAGAGCTGAGTGATCCACTATCTGCCACCTTGGCTGGTTCAGAGCCCCCCACCAATACATCGCCTGAAAGAAATTGCTGGGCTCCTGGCACTGTGCTAGGACCCCAAACCATCATTTCAGTCCACCAGCCCAGCCCCTTCATAGTCTTCAGAGGTCCGTTATTTAGAGGTTGGCACACTCAGATTCTGCGCCTCGATTCATGATTTGGGGTGGGTGCCAGGGTTAGTAACACCTGGCTAACCAAGTCGTCCCCCACCCCCTTTTCTGATGCACAGCACCATCACTCTACAGTCACTATCACCTGACTGATGGAGCACAGGGTGTGCGTGACTGGGTGGGGTGGAGTGCGTCATTGATGATGCTAGGCTGACTAATCAGTCTGCCTAGTGTCATCAATGCCATGCTCCCTGTCAGCTGATACTGACTATAGGGTGAATGGGCATTGCAGCAAAAGGGGGTGATGAGTAAACTAGCCATGTCTGACTAACATTGCCCACCCCAAATTATGCATTAGAGGGTCCGGAGCAACTTCTACATAATGGGCCTCAGGGTATTGTGGGTCGGATTGAAATGACAATGTCTGCTCCTGGAACAGTGCCAGGAACCCAGCAATACAGTGTGTCTGGAGAAAATAGGAAAGTGGGTAGAGTGGGACAGAGGGTGCCACTGGCTGGTCAGCGGGATGCCAGTAAGCTCCTAATGTGAAGAAGTGCATTTGGTGAAGCTGTTGAACTTCTCCACAATAAGGGTAGGTATAGTTAGTCACTTCATACCCACCGTGCCAGCATTATAACACGATGTGCTCAGCTCTAATATAAGTTAATAGGGCCGGGGGGGGGGTCTCTTATGACATGAGAGACACCAGGCATGAGGTTTGGGTGAGACGACCGTGAAGCTGAGCATTTTGGCTGAGAGGTGTCTCTTATACCATGAGACACACCCCTCAGAGTCCCTATTAGCTCTCCTCCCCTCTGGTACTGAAGTGGAGCACTGTCCCCTAAAGCTCCCTGCACAGGAGTACAGGCGCCTGGGATAAAGGCAGTACAGTGGCTGTGTACGCGGATTGACTGAGATCATATTAGTGATATATATATAATCCAGTATGCGCAGTAAAAGAGTAACCCCGAGGTGAGAGATTATTCAATACAGTACGTGCTAGTGGCAGCTACTGTAGGTTTATTGACTTGCATTATTAAATGCAAAACTAGTAATAAAAATGGTTTTAAAAATAAGGAAAGAAATTAAAAATCTCCAGATGATGAATCTGATGATAGTAGAAAAATACTCTGCAAAAAAGTGTGATGAAAAGTACAAAGTAGATAAAAACGTTATAAATAAATAAAACACTAAATACTGCTAAGTTCTCTTTGTCAGCTCTGCAAAGTCTCACCCATAGCAGTCAGAATCCTAGAAGGAAGTACATGGCTGAATTTTTTTTTTTTTTTTTTACACAGCAAGACTTACTGGCTCATTTCCGTATAGAAGTCCCAGTATTTCTTTTTTTAGGTGGAAAAGCCCTGAGACGTCAGAAATGATTTATTACCTCCCTTGTGCTGCTGTGTCATAAGCAGTTAATAAGTGTGTTAACAAAGAAACCTTTTCTCCTAAATGTCTTCCTGTAGTAACACGGTATTTCATCTTCACGGTTGTCACAGGTATCTAATTTAGTTTTTGAGCAAGTTGCAGTCCAGAAGTTTGTTGAAGCGGTTAGCATGTCTTTCAGTTTGTCATCAGTTTTGCTCACAGTAAGCTGCCCTCCTATCCTTTTCACAAGTACTCTACTTTGGTTTTCATCAGGCGGGAGGCAGAAGGATATGCCTTAAGTAAAGGAAGAATGCTCAGATACGGTGGAGGAATGTTGTATATGAGAAAAGACAGTTTGCAGTGTTCCCCATTCATTGTTTTAGCACGGTGGGCCACCACCCTATATTTTTTTATCACCACTCAATTTTTTGCCACCACCCTATATTTTTATTCATTACTGATTTCTTTTTTAATAAAATCCTCCAAAATTGCCATTTATTGCCATCCTGTATTGCACTGTTACCCCTGTTTTGATACCAGCTCACTGTATTTTACTTAAAATCTGCTTATGCATATGTATAGTGCATATAGGAGGTCCAGAAAAATAACGCACCTTTTCAGACAGTGGGGAACCCTGGTCTATGCAAAGCAGTGCCAGCTATCCGTGTCAGTGGCTCAGCAGGCTGCACACACTCTGTGTTTCTATCCCATGGCACTTCTCAAAAATAGTTGGGGAATTTCCCTGCTGTCCTGGCCAAATTCCCCCATTCACTAAAAATACCACCAACGGCTTAATCTGGTTCAATTTCAGTTGGTTACCATCTGTTACCCCCCACAACCGGGTCGTCCCTGAATAGGGGTCTTCTAGTCTCAGTGGGCCTACCCAGTCAACAAAATTTAATAAATAAATAATAAATAACTAGTGAAAGCTGTGAAGAACAGTAAAAAGTAATGCGGCCATCTAGTTGTGAACACTGTTATTAACAGTAAAAAGCAAAGTAGCCATGTAGTGGTGAAAGCTGTTTATGACTGTCAAAAGTAATGCATTCATAGCTGGCCTGTCAGTACAGTGGTAGTGCTAATTGGGACTTTGCCTTGGGAGCGGACATGGAGCTGCAAATAGGCCTCACGGAACCCCCACACACACACAAGTACCTCACCGGTCACCGTCTACCTTCACACAGGACCAGGAACCTGCAACACATTGGGACATGGGGCTGCAAATAGGTAAAGGCACCCCTTCCTCATAGACTCACTGTTGCGAGGTGGTTACCCAGTGACGCTTTGCGTCGACTCCCCACCTGCCCCAGCAACTTCCCCACCCAAGCTCGACTCTAGCTGTATCAGTCACTTCCTGTCACGTGACTGACAGTCTGTTTCCCCCCTTTGCAGGTTATACAAACCTGCCACCAGGGGTCAGTGTTGTACACAATCTTCCCTTCCTCAAGCCTCCTCCTCACCTCTCTGCAACTCCTCTTCAGTCCATTTCTCCCTTCACTCTCACCTCAGAACTGTGGTGTTTTCCCTGTTCTACACCCCACCTTGCAGTTGCCCGGCTCAGGTTTCGAACCTTGCACCCTTTTCTCCATGGGCGGGCACCTTGCCGCTGCACAACTGTAGCAGCCTTACGTTCAAACCCCTTTCCACTTCTCTTATTCCTTAAGTACCTCCCCCCATCCTATAATGTTCCCACTACTTTTTCTCCTTCTCGCTTCTGGTTCACTACCCCTAGCCCATACCACATTGCCTACTCACCCTTGCCTCCCCCCACCCACTCTACACCCCCCCTTTTATAATACATGGGCATACCTACAGTAACCACACTCAGGTCGACATAACTCCCTACACCAGCCCAGCTGGCCAGTTTATGAACCTCCCTCCTGTCACTTGGCTTGCCTACGACCTTAAGTCCCTACCCATCCCCACTGTACCTTGGAGCACCCCCCCCCCAAGCGCATGTCCCTGTAAGCTAAAATTCTTGAAAAACACCTTTCTGCAGTGCACCCGCTTTCTTCTCCTTGTAACCCCTCTACAAATGGGGGTTCCCGAAAAGTCTTCCTTGAGCTTGCCTAAATGCTCACTGCCACTCCCAGGCTGGTGTTCTGCGTTTTAGCAGATTAAATGTATTGCCAGAGAGTGCCTGTATAGCCTTTGTGTACTGTGTACTTGTTTATTAATTGCAAAAACACATAGGTAGGGGTGTGTGTGTGTGTGTCTGACAGAAGTTGTGTCTGACAGAAGTGCTGCACTAACTGAACTGTGGTAAAAGGGAAGAAAATTATCACCATTAATTAAATATGTGGGTATAAAAAACAGAATTTTGCACACACCCTCGGTGTGGGATGCTTTTATAAACCACTCGCACTTTGCCATCGGGGTTAATGTAGCGTCCCACACCTCGGGTGTGTGTACAATTTTGGTTACACACACACACCCATATATTATTCTATATTTAATAATGCAGTTCAGATTATGCTTTTTTTTTTTTTTTTTGTACTTTCTATTTTTCCCTCCTGTCTCCCCTCAACTCCAGTCTCCTCGGGAGTACCTAGGAGTCATCCCATTATGGTTCGCTCCTACATGGTCAATCCTCGTCGCCCATGTAGCCTCGGTTTGCCCCCCGGGCAGGGATGGGGTGTGCTTCAACACCCCAGAATTCTATGGTGGCATCGGTTGGCAGGATGCCAGGAGGGCGGACGTAAATCATGGGCAAGCTCTGATTCTCCATCTCCGCCGGAGCTGAAGGGTTTTTTTTTTTCCCTGGGAGTGGCCAGCATGCTCAGATTGCTTTTACTGTCTTTGTCCAGGAAAGGCACACAGTTACAGCTTGTTTCTGGGTGTGTTTTGGGAGCACAGAGAGGTTAAGAGACTTACTATGGTCACACAGTATAGAAGCAGAGCATGTTGGAATCAAACCCCATTCTGCTGGATTAATGAAGTTGTTCACAGCTCTTTGCTTTATCCTCTAGGTTGTACTGCCAGCTGTTAATCAAAAGCTACACATTTCAAGGCTGGCCCCATGATGCCAGGCCAGTAGGTACATAGCCATATTTGCATCTTGTAAACCTGAGTTCACACCGGAAATTGTTAGAGAAAAGGCTGTAAGAGAGGGAACAGAATAAGACAGAAGTTAGTGCTGTGGCAGCCCCAGAAATCTGCACTGACATGAATACAGCCAGGGTTTATAAATCCTGATACAGTATGGTGCCCCTATACTTGTTGGCACCACAGAGCCAGACTTGAGATGTGTAGTTTTTAATGACCAGCTGCCAGTATAGCCTAGAGGGTAAAGCAATCATAAAGATGGATTATTTTTACTAACAATTTGAAATGTAAGTGTGATAACTCACTAGTTTCAATGCACTACAAAACAATTATTCTAAATGTAGAAAGTGTTGTAATAACACCTTAAAACACACTTAATGAAACAGATGATTTTCTATTTAACTTACAGTCAATGGAGGGCCAGGATCCTCGGTGACATCATTCCCTGTCAGGAGCCGAAAACATATGGCTGCCCCAAGCCCTTAATTACAGACTGATTTACAAATGAATAACTCTGGAGTACAAAGACTCACAGATAAACACAATAGCTTACTCAAATTAGCTTTTCATGGTCTTTCAGATATTAAGAAACCCTGTTGATGACAGTTCCTCTTTAACAGTCCTACCTAAACTCCCCCCACCCTCACAGGTAGCCTCCTATGGGAGCACAACACACATGGACTGGGGCCCTGATCATTACACCCCAGGCTCTCAGCTTCTTACTCAACCTCGGCCTATACCCTCACTTATTCCTTTAACTTCTTAGAAAAAGTCCCCACCTCGCTGGTCGACGTCTTCATCTGTCGACGTTGCGACTGTGATTCAAACTGTGTTATAGGTAATGCAGGGCATCCAAACATCTCCTAGAGGCAGGACTCAAGATACTCTCTCCCCTAGTCCTCTTCCTGTCAAGAGGTTCTACCCAGACAGAGATCCCACTCCTAGTTCTTCAGTACACTCCATGCAAGTGGACTATTACCCTGATTATGAGGAGGAACTGAAAGGTTACTTTGATCCAGATGATGGTCTTCAGCCCCCTTCTGCTGCATCAACCATCTCCTCAGCAGACGAGGATGCTGCCAGGCAAACTGCGCAGCGTCTTCTCCTGATGAGTTGACCCTTCCTTCCTCGACATGATGGCACAAATCCAGAGAGCTATGGGTTTCGCCACAGCCAAACAAGATAAACAAAGACGTGATATGGCCAACTATCTAGAACTTTCTGATGAGCCTGTTGTTGTGGTTCCACTTGTGATTCAGATCTACCAAAATGCGGTACTGTCTGCTTGGCACCAACCTTCCACCATCCCTGCAGTCCCCCGGGAGGCTGACCGCCTATACTAATCCCCGACTGACCACACTTTCTTTTCAGTGACACCAGAGGCAGATTTGGTGGTAATTGCTGCCGCTAATGAGCATACTAAGAAGCGTAAGCAAGTAAATGTTTATTTCTATAAGGCGCCCTTCCAAAGCTCAGGGCGCCTTTACAATATTCTTCATACAATATTAAAAACCATAATTATAAATAACATTAAATTCAAAACACAATCCAACATAATTCATGTCACTGAAAATGCTTGGTTAAAAAGGAAGGTCTTTAAAGCTTTTTTAAAGTCTTTAAAGCTCTCCACAAGCGTAAACATCTTAATGCATTACCTCCTGACATGGAATCACAACGCATTGACAGTATGGGCAAGAGGGGGTACCGCGCAGGTACTATGAACCTCCGTATACTCAGTTACATGGGACACATGGTAAAATACCAAAGAACACTATGGTTCTCAGCCATGGACTTGGTTAACAAGCTACTCCCATCACCAGAGAAGGAGCAGTTGTTAGCCACTATCTCTATGGATAACTCCCTACCCAGACATCTCACAATCAGGATATGATGCCATGGACACCTCAGCCAGAACCTCTGTCATGTGGATTACCCTAAGACGCCATGCTTGGCTCCAGGTATCGGGCATCGCACCCGACGTCCCAACATAAAATCTTAAATGCCTCCTTTAATGGTACAAAATTATTCGGGTCGGATATCCAGACTATATGAGATTACCTCTAAGCCTCGGGCAGGACCTTGAGGACTGTACGTGGCATATACCACTCCTCTCAACACCCAGACCAACAACGTTACCAGCGATCCTTCCAGTTTTGAAGGACTGGTAGACAAAGAGGCAACTACAAGCAAGCCACTAGGGGTAGGCAGCAGACTCAAACATCCAGAACTACCACTCCTATGACAAAGGGCTCCCGTTCCACCCTCACAGCGGGGACTGGCCAGCCCACCACCTTCTGACCTATTGAACCTCCACCACAGCTTCCTTTTGCCGGCCTTGGAAGCTGGCAGTCACCACTTTGCACTCCACCTAAAGGACTGGCAATCTATCACCTCGGACAAATGGGTCCTTAAAATAATTTGGACGGGACACACTCTGAAATTTTCCTACCTCCCTCCACCTTACCCTTCCCGTTCTGTCTTGTATCCAGACAAACACGTACCCATTCTCCGAGAGGAACTCACTGAATTTCTCCAAAAACAGGCTATCACACCTGTTCCCCCTCAGGAACACAATAGAGGATTTTATTCCCACTTCTTCCTTGTACCCAGATGCACAGGAGATTTATGGCCGGTACTGGATTTAAGAAACCTAAATCTGTACTTCCAGCACAAGAGGTTCAGGATGGTCACACTGGCTACCATTCTCACCATTCTACAGCAAGGGGACTGGCTCTGCACTCTGGATATGAAGGATGCCTATCTGCACATCCCTATCCATCCCACCAACCACCGGTTCCTCCAGTTCCAACTTCTAGGACACCATTTCCAATTTCAGGCCCTGCCCTTCGACGTATCATCAGCTCCAAGGGTTTTTATCAAATGTCTCGCGGTAGTGGCAGCCGCACTCCGGAGGCAGGGGCACTTTGTCTTCCCCAACTTGGATGATTGACTCATTAAAGCGCACTCAAGGGATGCCCTCCTTTCCTCCCCTCCTTCCAAGCCACCCTAGGACTGTTCCACGATTTAGGCATTACCGTCAGTTGACCAAAATCCCATCCAGTAACCACTCAAAAACTCCAATATATAGGAGCCATGTTGGATACCGCTCTAGGCAGAGCATCTTTTCCGGAGGACAGACAAACACAGCTCATGTTGATGGCCTTGCAATTTCAGACCATCGACCATATCGCAGCCAGACAGCTCCTACGTCTCCTAGGACACATGACAGCCACTATCTCTACTGTGCATTAGGCAAGACTTCGCATGCGACCCATCCAGTGAGCTCTACACAATTAGTGGAGTCAGAGTTTGGGAAACTTTGACACCCTTATAGAAGTCCCTCCCACCCTCTGCAATGCATTACAGTGGTGGACATGCTGTCACCACCTCAATCAAGGAGTCTCCTTTCAGTCCCCTCCTCCAACTCAAGTCCTGATTACCGACACCTCTACTCAGGGCTGGGGAGCCCATCTCGGCTCCTACCGAACCCAAGGTCACTGGGACTCCACAACAGCCTCCCTTCACATCAGTATCCTGGAAATGAGGGCTGTCCTACTTGCCCTTCAAAGGTTCCACGCCTACCTAACGCTAGGCGCTATCTTGGTCCAAACGGACAACACGTTCGTGGCAGACTATCTCAACAGAAGGCCCTCCGAGTTTGGGACAGGGCTCTGGAATAACATCTGATTCTAACTGCTGTTCATCTTCCAGGGAAATACAACACTCTAGCAGACACTCTGTCGCATTCCCATGGTCACAAGTGGAATCTCGATCACATAATCCTACAGACCATTTTTCTGACATGTGGCACTCAACAGATCGACCTGTTTGCCTACCCAGAGAACCATCGTCTGCCAGTATATTATTCTATCATCCCAGACAAAAAGGGACTATCTATAGATGCTCTGTCCCATCCGTGGACCGGACTGTTCTTGTATGCTTCCCCGTTCCCCTAATACTAAGGGTCTTGCTGAAACTACAAACAGAACCAGCCACAATGATCCCTAGTGCCCCATTTTGGCCTTGCCAAGTCTGGTTTTCCCTACTACAACAACTTGTGGTGGCGGAGCTGATCCCACTCCCAATCCGCCCAACCCTACTGACCCAACACAGGGGAACTCTTCACCCCAACCTTAAGTCCCTACATCTCCATGCATGGCTCCTGAAGACTTCTTTATAAATCGTCTCAGTGTCTCCTTTTCGGTGGCTGACATCCCGAAAACTGTCCAGCAGATAGACATACAATTCTAAATGGAAACGATTCGCCTACTGGGCAGCTTCCAAAGACTTGGACCCCTTTTCTTGTCCCTTAATGGATATCCTTGACTACCTATCCTCTCTCGCATCTACAGGCTTGAGCTACTCTTCCATAAAAGTTCACTTTAGTTCTGTCTCCGTCTTACACAAACTTTTAGAAGGCAAAATGATTTCTCAACATCACCTCGCAAGAATGTTTTTACGAGGCGTGTTACATGTAAAATCTCCCATCTGGAGACCAACTCCTCCATGGGGCCTGAACTTCATGCTTGAAAAACTGACTCTTCCTCCCTTTGAGCCAGCGGCCTCTTATGACCGCCATTTTCTGGCTTGGAAAACTCTTTCTAGTGGCCATCGCATCAGTCAGGCACATTTCTGGGCTACAAGCCCTGATGTATACTGAACCGTACCTTATTTTTATAAGGCTAGGATCTCTATGAACCAGTCTTGACTTTTTTACCCAAGGTCATTTCTGAATATACTTTGAATCAGTCAGTTGACCTACCTGTCTACTTTCCAGCCTATGAAAATCCAGGTGAATGGCTACTACACGCCCTGGATGTTCACCGCATCCTACGGTACTACACCTCATGAACAAAATCCACCCGAAAAGCGAAACGGCTCTTTTTGTCTTTTGCCCATGCTAGGGAAGGTCTACCTGTTACTAAACAGACCCTCTCTAATTGGTTAGCTCATTGTATACGCTATTTTATAACAAATACAACAAACAGCTACCAGGTGCTGTCCATGCACACTGCACAAGAGCTATGACCACTACAGAGGCTTACTTTAAAGGGGTCTGTATAGCAGACATCTGAAATGCCGCAACATGGTCTACAATACATACTTTCACAAAACATTATAATCTGGATATTGCCTCCAGACGCCAGACTGCCTTTGACCACACTGTCTTACAGGGCTTCCTATCCTAAGGTGTCCACGCTTCCTGTCTTACTGCTTGGGAATTATCCCAACAGTAGTACTTGCTGCAAGAGATACCCTCGAAGAAAACAGTACAGTTTCGTACTTATGGTAATGGTAGATCTTCAAGAGGCTGTCTTACAGCAGGTGCGTTCCCACCCTCCTTCCCCCTCCTTCTCTAGAAGAGCAAGCTTCCTCAAAAAAAAAAAGGGGGGTGTACCTCTGTGCACCTTGGTTTCCCTCAGTCTCGCTCCATGAGCTGAAGCCGGCAGGGAACTGAGGATGCCCGGGGCTGCCCACACCTTTATAGTCGCTCAGGTGATACGATCATCGGTGTGGGCAGCCCCTAGGCAAACACTGCTAGTGAAAGCTACCATGCACGGGAGCGCCATCTGGCAGAAACCCAAGAGTAATACCTGCTGCAAGAGATCCTCTTGAAGATTTGCCATTACGATAAATACGAAACTGTACTTTTTCTAGCTGGCCAGATAGCACAGTGGCAGGGTGTCCGCTCACTACTTCAGTGACCCGAGTTCAGAAAGGAACCCAGGTTACAGGCAGCCGGCTGGGGAAAGGAGACATGACCGTCTGACTGGACAGCTCCTCTTCTTCAGGGGGCAAGGGAGATTCCATTCTCCACTCTCTGACTGTCACCTAGTGGAGGCTGCCTCAGGTGTCAGGAGCTGTCAGACGCATCTGTGTGCTTGCACACAACTGTGCATGCACACACCACATCATTGCACACCGGCAGCCCCCTCAGAGAGAAAATGGTGACAAAAACACTGCAGCGGCAGGTTGGCGACCAACCCCTTGCAGGCCCCGCATTGTCAACCAGCCACCCAACACTCGCCGGATCCTACAGCTGACGGGGATTACACTCCCCTGGGGACCCCACTTTGTGGGACAAACCACAGTGACATGAAGGAAAAACACAGAAACAGAAATTGACGGCAGATAAGGACCGCTTGGCCCACCTAGTCTGCCCCTTTTCCCTACCTACTAAATTACTGCAGACCCTACTTGGTCTCCAGCTTTATCCTCCTTTTCCCAACCAATAAGATTCTCATATGCCTATCCCATGCATTTCTGAATTCCGTTACAGTTTTTTCCCCCCCGACCACCTCTGCTGGGAGGCTGTTTCAGGCATCAGCCACTTTTTCAGTGAAGAAGTACTTCCTTACATTTCCCCTGAATCTACCCCTCTCCAGCTTCATATTATGACCCCTTGTTCTTAAGCACACTTTTTATGAAAAATGCCTTCCTCTTGTACCCTATTTATATCCGTGAGGTATTTGAAAGTCTCTATCATATCCCACCATCTCCCTCCTTTCCTCCAGGGTGTACATATTGAGGTCCTTTAGCCTCTGCTCATAGGGCTTTTAATGCAGGCTCTGCATCATTTTAGTTGCCCTCCTGTGGACCATCTCTACTCTGTGTCCTTCCAGAGATGTGGTCTCAGAACCAGACACAGTACTCTAGGTGAGGTCTCACCAGTGATTTATACAGCGGTATCACCACCTCCCTCTTTCTGCTGCTGATAACCCTCCCTGTGCACCCTGCCATCCCACTAGCTCTCCCCACTGCCTTGTCACACTGTTTGGCTGCCATTAGGTCATCATTGTCAGTGTCAGTGGCTCAGTAGGTAGCACACGCGCCTCTGAGGCCGGGAGATCAGAGGGCTGTGGGTTCAGTTCCCACATCTGGCACATGGGTTAATATCCCAGTACTGACACTGTAGTGCAGCATGAGAGGGGTGCTGCACTTCTGAGGTGCCGTCTTTCGGATGAGACGTTAAACCGAGGTCCCATCTGCCTGGATTGGTGGTAGTTCAGGTGGATGTTAAAGATCCCATGGCACTTATTGAAAAGAGTAGGGGAATTACCCCGGTGTCCTGGCCAGATTTCCCTCATTCACTAAAAAAATACCACCAACAGCTTAATCTGGTTCAGAGTCAGTTGGCATTCATCTGTATCCCCCTCCCCCAGGTCGTGCCTGAAAATAGGCAGGATTTGTCTAGTGCACTTACCCGGTAAACAAAAACTAAATAAAATAAATAAATATATTATTACCCCCAGGTCTTTTTCTTGCTTGGTGGTCGTCATTACCACTCCCCCATCTTGTACTCTGCCTTTGAGTTTTTGTGTCACAAGTGCATGATTTTGCACATCTTTGCATTTAATCTTGGTTGCCACACTTTTGACCACTCCTCAAGCTTTCTTAGATCTCTCTTCTTTTTTTCCACCCACCCATCCCTGAGTGTCTACCCTATTGCAGATCTTTGTCTCATCTGCAAAAATATATACCTTTCCTTCTAGCCCCTGTGCAGTGTCACTAATACAGACATTAAAGAGGACTCATCCCAGTACTGATCCTTCTAGGAGCGTGGATATGTTGTTCATCCACACTCCCTGGCATGTCCCTTTCCCCTTTAAATCTCGCTGGAAAGTCTTCAAGCTGGCTTCTCCCACCAGGCGGTAAATACATAATACTTCATAACTGCCAGATCTTCCTTTCCGCTGGTAGATTCAGGTTCCCTCGTGCTACCCTAGCAGTTTGTAGGCCCTGGAGTCTCAGTGTTGGTTTTCACTGCAAACAGTTTCTTTAAAACTCATTAGAGTTTACGATTCCAATCCTAGCGCATCGGACATGGAGGACAAATCATCCCCCAGATTTCGCCAGTGTCCCTGCAGCCAGAAAATGTTGCGCACTGATCCCCACCTCTCGTTTGTCTGTTACTTAGGTGTTGTACATGACACCACCTCTTGCACCATCTGTCTGGCCTTCCATCCCAACCATCCTGGACGACCGCAAGGCGTGCCTAAAATTGGGGAGACTGGCGCTTCACACTCCACCGGTGAAATCGAAGAAGGCAAGGTGGGTGGTTTCCGCGGCCGCGGGATCCGCCGAACAGCTCGATCAGATGGCGGCTTTGAAGGAGGAAGCTGCTGAAGCTTCGGCCAGCCGAAGTTTTTTCGTTCCTCTCAACCTTGGTTCTACTTTTACTGGGTCCTTTCGGGAGTTGTGCCAGTCTCTCCCCACCAGGGGTGAGGCGCCCTCGGGCTCGCACTCCTCCCGCCCTCAGAAGAGGGACAAGGACCCCAAGTCTTCTTCCTCCAAAAGGAGACGTTCCTGGGACCGAGAGAGGTCTGACTCACAGGAACTTGCGTTCTCGACCTCGGTTGAGATTGCTTCCTCGGCCGCTGGCTTTTCAGACCTTCCATCAGGCCAAGGCACTGAGACCGAGGAAATGGCTTAACCGGCCAAGATCTCTCTCGACCCAGTCGAGCCTTTGTCGCTGACTCTGGTCAACGACTCCTCAGAAAGGACACCCGTCCTTTCCTTCCCTGATGAGGAGACCCTGCCCTCGGGTGTCCTGATCGAGGGGAAAGGTGCCAGAATCTCGGTTCTCTCAGACTCTGGCATCTCCCGATCGAACAAGCCAACCCCGTCAGTCTTGATCAAGGACCAGGACCCCTTCAGTTGAAAAACCGAAGAAAAGTCACAAGCACTCCAGAAAGAGGCGTCGTCATCGATCCTCATCCTCCTTGGATGAGGAGAGGTTTCGATGGAAGCTCTGTCGACATTATGAGGAAATCGTGTGGCAACAGCTGATTCTGACGGGTCAAAAGCCGGCTCTGCCGGCAGCACTGGCCATTACTTGGCCCCTGCCTCTCAGGCCGACGCCGACCCCTTCAGAACCGAAGACCTTGGTTCCCCCACCTGTGGGGCCGGCATGTATTCCAGCTCAGACTATTTCGGTCTCCCCACCGATATTGGTGAAACCACTGCCTAAGCAGCCTCAGGGAGGGGCTCCCTCGAAAGAGGACCAGCAGACACCAGACTGCCCCGTCATCTGTCCATCCCTGTTGTCCCCGATCACCCTCGGCGTATTGAGGGAGACATAGGCAGGAGACCATTATATCCCGACTCTTCGGACTCGGATGCCACTGGTTTTCACTCGCATCCGGGGGATGACGAGTCATCAGTGGCAGGCTTGGAGGAAGGTCCTTCCTGTTTTCAGGGCATCCTCCGCCTGATTTCCGAATCTACCAGAATGACCTTGGAGCCTATCCAAAAGAAGGCGGAATGCCCCCTTACGGATATCCTCAAGAGTGGGGATACCCCGACGAAGGCCTTTCCAGTGGCCGAAGCCATTGTTGGCCCGGCCCTTGAGCTATGGCAGCGCCCTGCTTCCTGTCCAGCTCCATCTGCCCGCATGGCCTGCAAGTATACGGTACCCATGGGGTCCCTGGGGTTCACAGAGCATCCCTCGGCCGAAAGTCTTGTGACTGCTTCTGTGTTTAGACGCACTGGTAGCTCAGCTGACACTGACCACCCTCCGGACAAGGAGTCCAAGAATATGGACCATTCTGCCCGGAAGGTCAATGCGGCCTCATCTTTAGGCCTTTGTCAGGCCAGCTCGGCTGTGCTCATGGCACACTTCTCTTATGCCCTCCTCGGGTCATTAGATGAAGTCCTCCCTCATCTCCCAGTGGACATGCAGGCCACGGTGAAGCAAGTCCATGACCAGGGCCATGCTGTTGCGAAACAGCAGCTCCAGACAGCACTAGACATTGGAGATTCCTGTGCCCGCTCCTTAGCAGCCGCAGTGGTCACTCGCCACAGGGCCTGGCTGAGGTTATCCTCCTTTCTGGCGGATACTCGGCACAAGTTAGCTGACATGCCCTTCCTAGGCACCGACCTCTTCGGTCTGGGAGTGGCTGGTCACCTCCAGAGCATACAGCAGTCCAATGCCACCTTGGATGCTGCCTCTGCAAAGGGTAGAAAAACAGCACGTTCCAGAGGACACTGTCCTTTGGGGAGAGTGGGTCACCATCCTCGCTGCGACACTGTGACCTGGGTGACCACAGGTGGCAGTGCAGCTGTGGGCGCCATGTTGACCTGGGTGACCACAGGTGGCAGTGCAGCTGAGGTCCGTGGGAGGGGCAGATGCAGGCCCGAGACCGATGGAGCTTGTGTCTGGGTCTCCCATGGGTGGTTGCTTCTGCAAGGCCAGGGAGCAAACAGGCAAAATGGCCCTGCTCCTTGGAAATGACAGACCCCAGTGCCCTTTCATTTGCCCCTACCACTCTGCCCGTCTGACAAAAGTGATCAGTGTTCAGAAGTATATCCCCTCCAGAACCCTGCCTGGGTGGAGAAACCAAGGCAGCGTGGAGGATGATGGAGCCTGAGCAGGTAGGATGTCTAGAGGCACCTTGGGGGGATCATAAAGGAACCAGGGAGCAGAGGATGAAGGGACATAAACAGTGAAAAAAAAAATATATATACTCTCTGGAGCCAAGGAGGGATCCTTCACGTTTTTGCAAAGATATAGATAGGCCCGACCACTCCAAACGTTTTTCTGTTTGAATAAGAATTCAGCCACAAGAGGCCATATCTTTAAATTGATTTTAAATTGATGTTTGGGGGGGATATAAAAAAGGACATGGGGAAGTCCTTCACAAGGAGGGTAGTGTATAAGTGGAATAGCCTCTCTTGGTGGTCAGTACGGGCACCATTGCTGGGTTAAAAGTTGACTGGAATGGTTTCAAAGGGCTTATTAAAGGAAAGAAAGGGAATGGGGCATAAAAGGGCAGTAGCTTCAAGGTATGGTTCCAGAGCAGATCGGATGGACTTTGTGTCTTTATCTGCTTGTACCTTTCTGTTTCTACTTTGTGAAGCGGGGGGAAGAGAATAAGCCACACAACTGATGTTAATGGATTCCAGTGGGATAATCATTTATTATACCATGGCAAGGATAATTCTAGTGTTCTGGTTGGTCACACAGCTCTAGAGACAGTGATGTTATCTGACAGTAATATCACTATATCTAGGGCAGGCACAGAGCTGACCACAGAACACTGATGGAAATCCCTCCCTCCATGCTTAAGCTACCACGAAGCGGGCACAACTTCGCAGTCCCCGTAAACACCATCATGACATTACAACCCCCCCGCCGGCGACATTCATTTTAAAACAGTGAAACAGCTTTATAATCCCAGGCTCAGACCCTCACTCCTCCACCCGCCACAGCACTGTTTAAACAGTGAAGCCCTCACGGCTTCACGCATTCGCACTGGTCCCTGGCTCATTTCCCCAACCAGGAAAAAGTGAAGCTGTAAACATCAGTGTGATAGCGTTTTGCTTTATAAAGCATCATGATCCACTTTCCGATTGTTGGCTTCCTTTTCCTCTGCTTCATATTTCTTTACTTTTCGTTTAAAATGTGATAGAGATGAAGCTGAAATGGTGATCGACTTCGGAGTCCCCTGCTCACTACCACGATCATCCACTGCGCATGCATACTTCAGAACAGTGTCCATTTTATGAAACAGAAATGGACACCCTATTAGAAACGAGTGCAAATAAGGACTGTATTCAAACCTGCAGAAAAAACGGGAGGGTGAGCTGTAATACTTACTGGTGGACCACCGGACACGGGGGGGCACTGTGACAGACAGGCTGACAAGGGGAGAGCAGGCACCATGGCAGAGTTAACAGCTGCGGAGACTGACAGATCAGTCAGCATGTAACAGCAGCACCACCAAGTGGGGAAAGCATAAATTGTGGACTTTTTCCCAAAATATATATTTCCACATCGCAAATTTTAATAATTTTTTTTTTTTTTTTTTTAAATAAACAAGCAATTGTATAATTGCAGTAGAGCACTCCAGGGTGTGTGTTGTGTAAGCTATAACCCATGACAGGCCATGGGTATATTGGGCATTAATGCATGCCCCAGGTGTGTTGTGAGGCACAAGGCCGAAGGCCAAGTGACCTTTAACCACCTGGGGATTGCATTAATGCCCAATTCACCCATGCCCTGGAGTGGGTTATTGCACTTATAAAATGGATTATAAACTTACAATAATTAAACAAAAAAATCATTTTTATCGCAAGAAAACGAGGACTTTACTGTTATTCTTCCACACTGGAATGTAATCCCAATAAATAAAGGCACATTTTTAAAGTAGCACTTGGTTGTTTCATTCACAGCTTATTAGAGTAAGAAGACCAGTTGTTTGTTTATTGATTTTTTTTTAACGTGCTCTGTTTTTTGTGCCTGATGTGTCTTGTGCCTCCGCACCCCCTCCCGGTCTTGGTGCCAATCCTGGAAATATTGATGGTAGCATGCAGCATGTGCTGCCAGATCTCCCCATCCTGTAACCACTCCCACGCTTGTATCTTGCATTTCTTGCTGGTGAGCACCCTCAGCTTTCTGTTGTTCATGTCCCCTCTCTTGCTCTCCCTTCCCCAGTCACTCTGTCAGCAACGAGGTGAGCCACTTGCTCTCTCTCTCTCTCTCTATATTCAAATCACTTTGGTAGCAGCATGGTGGGGGACAGTGTGTGAGAGCCAATCATCGGGGAGGTAGCGGTGGAATCTGGGTTGCAGGGGAGCTGTAGTATATTCAGGTTTACATTTTGTTCTGCTGTACTGCTCTGATAAAATGTGAATAGCCACTCCATGTGGAGATTGAGGGGACACTAAAGATACAGAAGCCACAGCCTCAGTAACTTACAGCTGCCCAGGAGCAGAGCTGGGAGACAATGTGTGTCAGCAGATCAGCATTAGTGTGCATTGCAAGTAATTTGGCCATCACTGGACTTGTGGCGGAGGAACCAGAACATCTGAGGCTAGTCTGTGGCGGCTGTTACTGCTATAAAATGGGTAGGGAAATATGACATTAAATCTTAAACCTCATTTGACTTTTCATCTCTAAGTAGTTTTTTTTAGATATAGTACAATTTTTGGTGCCTGAACGTAACGGGGAGTGATTTCATCATTTGGTATATTCGGTTATACGTCAAATAATATGTAGGTCGGCAGTAGATCGGTGTGTTTACTACATGTTAATCAATGCCCACATGACTATTTTTAACCAGTGAAAGTTTTAGATTTACTGCATGTTTCCCTACTCATTTTATAATGTGTATTAATATCACGTCTTGGGCATTGAATGCACTTGGCCTGCGGCCTTGTGCCTCAACCACACGAGGCATGACATTATTACACAATAACACCCATCCTGTCATGCCTTATTGCTTAATTTTACTCCTTAATGGTGAAGTATTAATAGGCAGAATATGTTTGGGGGAATTCTTTCTATTTTTTCTAAAAAATCACGTACAAGTCATTGTATTTTTAGTTTGCGGTTCCGATAACATTATGACCCTCATATTATTTTTACGATGTTCTTCATATTATTTCAATAATTACCTGAAACACTGCTTTTTTTCCAATCACAGTAAAGACACCTGCTGGACGAAAAAATCATACTAGACATAGTATGAAGAGTGTATACCTTACTAGCATATATTTAATGTGTTAATAAACTGTGCGGGACACTGTCAACCCCCTTATGCCTCAAAGTGCCCCTAGTTTAAAAAAACACTTCCTATGATTGTTCACATTCTGTAGAGGCTGTTGATGTAGTTAGGCGTTTGATTCTAGACTGCCCACCATACTAGTGTTACCACACAAAAACATGTTTGTTTACATTCCTTGATCGACTCCCACTGCATCTTTCCTGGACTTGAGAATGCCCCTATCACAGTCTAGCCACTCGTTGTAGAGTAGGAAGAGAGGATACAGTCCATCACAAGTGTTTGCACTGTTTGGTGGTGTTCCTAATGTTCAGGAAGTATGCCATAAGAGTAGAGCCAGGACTTGAAACAACACAAGGTTGGGAGCAGCCATATCATTTGCATGCATTTCAGTTCTGCTATGAAAGAAGGCAGATAAAACAGCAAGCGACATTGATGAATTTTAGAGAAAGTCAGCAATCATAAAATGTGGGTTTCTAACTAGAAATAATATAATGCAGAAACGGTGGACAGTGCCCATTTAACATACCAGTGTACACTAATGAGGAATACGTGTGTATTGATCCATTGTATATTATATTTTTACCACTGCTGTATGAGATTAGTACTATCTTTTGAACCACCCAGTTCCCTGACAAATGCTGGTCAAGCACTTCATTCATTGCATTTCTTTGCTATGTTTTTCCAGAAGCTGGGGAGTTTAACTCCGGTGCGGGACACTCCGTCGACACCGAGGCTCCGCTCAGTAAGCTCCTACGGCAATATCCGTGCCGCCACAACTGCCAGGAACTTGAACAAGTCTCTGCAAAATCTCAGCTTGAGTGAAGAGAGTGAGTTGGATTTCTGCTTCTTTCAGAGCATGGCGGGGAGGGATACTGTTATTCATGTTGCAAATCGTGTAGTCAAAACAAACGAAAATTGAGGGAAATGTGATATTCTGTATTACCGTACCAGTACCAGTTATAGGTGTGGGGCATTCAGTCGCATGTTAATTGGGATGCAGTTTGGATTCTGTCAGAATGTAACTGAACCTAGAATCCCCAAAATGCTTACTCGACCACCACCTCCAGTTGTCCGTAGGGCCAAATGGAAAAGAGGGCAAATGAGGTGTCTTTTGTGGGTTCCACTTTACTGTGTAAATCCAGCAACTCTCATCAGACGTTTTTAAAATCCTCCATTTTGTTTTGTCTTGCTGGTATAGTAGTTTGTCGTGCCCCCCCGTTCGAGGCAGAGGTTGTAGCCTTCCAATGCTGCCCCGGTTGTGCGTGTATATGGATATAATACACACTGTCCACAGTACAGCTGTGGCTGCCACTGTGTGTAGTGAAGAGGAAATAGAGGCTAACTTTTTTTTTTAGTTGTTTAACCAGGACTAGCACACTAAGCTGAAAGCTTTTTTACAGGAGCGACCTGGGAGCACAAGGAAGTTAAGTGACTTGCTCAGGGTCACACAGTATGCAAGTGGAAGCTGTGGGATTCAAACCCAGGTCTGGTCTGCTGGATGTCACCAGATTTGCAGCTCAGAGCCTTAGACTACTGCGCTATACTGCTAACGGGGAAAATACAGTGCAGGACGAAGGGCTGGGTAAGACCTGAACGAACCCTCCCCACTAAGGATCCCCTAACCTGTAGTCCCTCTCGCAGAGTATTGGTATGTTTGGGATTTGCCCGTGGTAGAGGGTCGGGGACTGCTAGGAGGGAGAGCCCGCCCTGGATACTGTGTGTCACACAAAACAATAAGTGATCAAATTTGTTTTGGATTTTTCTTATTGCACTTGGTGCAGTGCTTCTGATTACATCATCTGGTATCAGTGGAGCTCTGTGTCTCAACCTGCAGGGATTTATAATTGTGGGTTCGAGAGTGACTGTGTGTAAGGTAGGCAGAGCGCTAATGGATCTCAACAGTTCTGCATTCACATTCTGGGGCAGGGCTTGGCACACATTGCTAGTTATAAAATTGGTAAGGTAATCTGGGAAGCGAGATTTGTCACAGGTGATCACAGGACCGTGCACAGCTCAGAAATATTTAACTTTTTTTTTTTTTTTTTTTACTTACATTTTCTCCTCTGTGGCCTCTGGTTGGCTCCTATTTTCCAGGCAGCCCTTTTTCTCTGGCCACCGTCCATCCACACCCATCTCCCAGTTGAGCCACCACCTTGTTACCCCCCACGGCTTAACCCCCATAGCTGGGCGGTATGGAACCCCCAGCTCACCACCAGGACCTGATCCAGTACAGGTGGCACCCTCGGATATGGTGTGGTAGGTGGACGGCCATCAAGCCGCTTGACCTGGGCTGCCAGTTTTCACTTTTTTCCTGTCAGCAGAGCGTGCAGTGCTGACATGGGCGCGCCACGTGTGCATCCACAAATAGCATGCCCTCCAGCTGCTCTGCCTCTATGCCCCACTTGTATTGGCCAGGCATGCCAACACCTAGCAGAAATACTTAACTTTTCTAACCTTTTTAAACACACCTTTGCACATGAGATAAGATATAGGTGACATGGCCAAATGAGAATGTGAGGACAGGGACCAATAGGAAAAACATTGAGAAAAACAAAAGAAAGTGCCATTTTTTGAAATGGATCCTGATAACTGTTCTTTTATTCTTTTCAGTTGGCCAGTCAGTGCAACAGTAGTGCTACTGCTTGTGATGGAGGAGCCTGGGTCGTTGTTGGGGAGCCGAGGTTGGATTGAGCATCTCAGCAAACACTTTCCCCACCTCAAGTGTGGGTGGGTGTCAGTGGCCCTGCGTGGGAGGGAGGACGTGTGCTGATGCCATACTAGCACACTTTAGTGGCAGCCCTTCTCAGCTGATTCCAATGCCGCCGCATGATCTGCCAGCTGGGGGGGGGAGTAAGCCCATGGTAAGCAGCCTGTGGGCCCTCCGCTAACCAGCTCCAGCCTCTCTTGGTTACCAGGGTGCAGGCAGGTACAACAGCTGGTAGCAAGGGCACTGACATATCATTTCTATGGGTGGGAAAGGCTCTGCACCAATTGGGGCTCAGCTTTTTATTTATTTTTAGCCATGGCACATGCCCTGGTGTAGAGTCGCCACTGCCAGTAACAGCTGTAGTGTCATGCTGGACAAGAAAATGATGCTGTCTCCAACAAAGAGTGCTGTATTAAAGTTTGTGAATCCATGATCTTCCCAGTGTCAGTCTTCACCCGTTCAGTGATGAATGGTGAAGATACACTGGAAGATCAAGAATTACGGTAGGTATGTAATTTTCATTTCCCTGTTTTCCCAGTCTCGCTTCCCCTCCCACCGCCGCCACCAAAAAAGTCAGAGTCTGTGACACAGGTGCAGTGCTTGACAAGTGTGAAAATCAGCCATGAAACACATTTGCTAAATTGATTGTCTAAAGGGATTTTGCTAATCAGTGTATATAAATGTATGGAGGTGGTGGATTAAAAACTGATTTGCAGTGCCCCAGAGCAACAGAACACTCTGTTAACCCAAGCAATATGTTTTGTTTGTGAAAGTATGAAATTGGATTGTTCTGGGTCTCCCAAACAAACCTAGGTAATTTTTGTTGTTTTTTCCATGACTGCTGGTATTTATTCAAGCGCCTTTGCAATCTGTACCTACAATTGTCCAAAGCACACCTCTCAGATGTGCCACATTAGGAGGGACGCTCCTCATTTTACCTCTCAAAACCCCTCTGCATCCCACTCAGCTGTCCCACATTAGGAAGAACGGTCCCTCATTTTACCTCTCAAAATCCCCCTCTGCTGTCCCATATTAAGAGGGATGGTCCAACAGCTTAACTCAGAAGCCATCTACATACTCCTTAACTGTCCTACGGGGGGGGGGGGGTGCAGTTCCACATTTTACCTCTGTGCATCCCCCTCAACTATCCTAGATTAGGAGGGACAATCCTTCATTTTACCTCTCAAAAGCCCTCTAAATCCCGCTGAACTGTCATACATTAGGAAGTACAGTCCTCCACTTCACATCTCAGAAGCCCTCTGCATTCCCCTCAACTGTCCTGTACTGGGAAGGATAGTCCTCCATTTTACATCTCAGAAGCCCTCTGCATCCCCCTCAACTGCCCTAGAGTAGTAGGGGACAGTTCTCCATGTTATCTTCCAGAAGCCTTCTGTTCCACACTGACAAGGTGCTTCCCATTATTCCAAGGTTTTAAACACTTTCAAGATGGTGTGTTCCTTTTTTTTCTTACTATAATTTTTATCCTCATTGCACCCATACCTCCTTGAACCAGCTTCTGTTTTGTCCAGTTGCAAGTTACTGCCTGTCTCCACTCCTTTCTGGTTCCACTGCCTCCCCTGCAAGTTCTGCCTCAAGCCAGCCACCCCACATGAAAACCCCTTTGTAGTAGGGCCTAGCATGCACGTCTTGGAATGCACAGATTTTCTTCAGGGGTATCTCATTCATCAGGTTACACAGTAGGAACTTCACCGTCGGTGAATGGGGAATCCACACAGAAGATTTTCAGCAGTACAACTGGGCCCGCCCATGCCATTGACGTTGCCAACCCTATAAAGGCGCAGGTGGGTCTGCACCCTCCTCAGTTTTTTCCCGCTGTCAACTTGCAAACAGTCTCTGCGGAAGAGCCGGCGCAGTGTTAGCACCTTTTTTCGGCCTGTGTCCTTTTTTTCTACACAAACCTCACAAAACTCTTTTCAGAGATTTTTTTTTGTTTTTGTCGAGAGTTAAACATTCAGCTTCTCTCTTATGTCACTTTAGAAAGAAGATTGCCTCCAATGACGAGCACTGTGTGTGTGTTTGCTGTCTTGGGCCTGATCACGACACCTCGAACTGTGAGTTCTGCCCACAGATTAACCAAACCACTCTTAGGCAGTGCAGAAAGGCTCTCCATACCTTCATGGAACAGCAGGTAGCCAGCTCTGAGCCGGAGTCCTCCGGGGCACCGGCCAGCCAGTTGCCCTCCAGGTCCAAGAGCTCCAAGGCCTCCCAGGCCAAAGGCAGTTCCTCAGGGAAAAGTCATAAAAAAGACCAGGATCATGATCATTCCACCCGACGGCCATCCCGTTCCCCTTCGGCCTCTCCGGGGAGATCTTCATCGGCAGGGGCTGCCCCAACGAAGAGACCTGCTGTCCAGGTCCTGGTTCACTCCAGATCCATACCAACAGCTTCTCCGCCCGACTCTCAAGGCACTTGGCTGTCGACCTCCGGCTTGTTGGCCCTCCTCCATCGATGACGGCCTCTTAGAGACCCGTTCCTTCCCAGTCGAAGGCTACGGGCTTGTCAGACATGCAATTGGGTCCGGCAACATCAGTGCCATCGACCCCATTTCCGATGACCATGGACTTGAACGAAGTTCTAGTTCACTTCACTAACGTGATCGTCTAACAGTTTGCTGTCTTTAACAGACCTTCATCGCCAGCGCCTTCGCTAATGCCTTTGTCATCAACTCCCGTTCGTCGTCCCCAGGAGCCAGCCTGAGGACCGTCTGTGGTGCACCCGAGGCCAGACCCAGATGAAGAGGCAGACATCAAGAAGGAATACCACCCTGACCTCATACTTCCAGATGAGGGAGAGGAGAAACGGGAGGAAGAGCAGTATCACACTTCAGATAAGTTCACTGCCTCCTCTGTCAGTGAAGAATCTGTCAAGCATACCCTCAGTGTCTCCACCCGAGGATGCTTCATTCTTCAACATTATGAAGCAGTTGTCATCCACTATGGGGTTTCAAACAGAGAAGGAGGATGCCAACCCCGTAGGACCTGGCGGATTACCTCGAGATCCCTAAATCTCCCCCAAAGATTATTCCTCCCATGCTTCCAGCCCTCAGGAATGCTACCACGGCAGCCTGGCACAGACCATATATGGTGCCAGCTATGCCCCACAGAGCTGATAAGCTCTACAGTGCCCCTCAGGGCACTCCTTACTTGGCTGCCCAGGCTGAAACTGACTCAGTGGTCATCAAGGTGGCACATGATGGGTCTGAGGTGCCCAGACACCTTAGATCTTACTTCACGAGGGTTCCTGCAGTAGGTCATAACATGTAGGACCAGTAACCTGGCGTCAGGACACAACGGCAGACTTTTCCAGCCATGCCTGACGGGGGACCATCCACCGGACGTCACATGACATCAGCGTGACCCTATACAGTGGGCGGTCCCTACGCCCACCCTCCAGTTCTTTCCTGATGTCGCCTCATGCAGTTACCTTGCAGTTGATCTACACATTTCTCTAAAACCTTCGGGTTTTTCGTTCGAGCTAGTGCTTTTATGTTGTCACCGACTCCTCAGAAAAAGTGTGATTCCTGTGGTGCCCAGATCCCGCACAAAGATGGTCACCAAAAGTGCGTCATTTGCTTAGGCCCGGACCATACCTTGGCCATCTGCACGGATTGCCAACCATTCAGCCAGGCCACCCGGAAATGGAAGCAGCAGGCTCTGGAGGCCCATCTCTTAAAATCTCACCTAGCTTCCTTAGAGAAACAAATGAAAAAGATCAGGGATTCTGCTTCACTTTCTTTGTCCTCTCCTTCGAAGCATAAGAAGAAGAAAAAATACCGGGAGTGGGAACACCAGTCAGACAAGGCCAAGTCTTCCATGCCAGCTTCCAGCAAGGCCTCTTCCCCCGCCACCTTCCATCAAGGTCATCCAGGCAGCGTCCGGGGACTCCAAGGGAACCACTTTGCTCCTGGTTCTCTCAGCAGATAAGTCGGCCCCCGGCTCCTCTGGGGTCCACGCTGCTCCTGCTGCTGAGTCGCTCCTCTGGGGACCGCACGGCTGCCGACAAGTCACATCCCCACTCCTCAGGGTCCCACGCAGCGGATGCCGCTAAGTCGGGGGCTCCACCCCAGCTCCAGCACCGATAAGACGATCCCCACGAGGGATCGTGCAAATGCGGCTGTCCCGTCGGGGACTCGCATCATCCCTCCCAACGCCCGGACAAGCCCGGGGAAGACAGCCCCTCTTCCCCTCTCTCCCCCACCAGTAGCGCAACCTGCTGACCCCGCTACCCCAGAAGGAGACATCGCCAGTCTCCTGGATGTGGAGCACACTCCATTATCATACCCGCGTTCCCCTACGGGGGTCTCAGGACAGGTGGTCCCTCCTCCTCCACTGGAGCTTCCCCAGGAGGAGTCTCCTGTTCCTGCTGGAGGGAGCACTTCTCAGCTGGTTGACAGCCAGACACTGATTCGCCCTCCCTTGCCGGACCCTTTACCATCTCTGCCTGTACCAAATCCTCCAATGGTTGTCTGTTTTCCAGGACCTGGATGTCTGCCTCCACTGTGGGATCTTACTGCAGACCCGGGTCCGTTATCGGATATCGTGCAACGGGTTCTGACGCCAGCCTATTCAATGCCAGATCTGTTCCTGACGCCGGACCCGTTGGTCTCATCGATGGCAATTCCAGCATCAGCTATCCCATTGCCGGACCAGCTGCTGATACACACAACAGCTGGCCCGACGGTTCCTCCGATATCAGCTTCTCTGATGGGGATTTTTTTGAGACCCCACTACATCCCTCACTACCCTTCGGGGTGCCCTTTGGGCCATACCCCCGCTGGCCTTTTGCCTGATTGGCACAGCATGGGACATTATTTCCTGGACTACATTCCGTACCCAGACTACTCTCCCTAGGGATATCACGAGTATCACTACCCTCTACCTGGTGCCTATCCTCCTCCTTCTCCTCCTCCTTTGCCTCCCCCACACCTCCACCTCCTCCTCCCTCTCCTCCACCCCCTCCGGCACCTCAACCAGATGTCAGGTCTGTTATCCAATCCTGGTGGAAGGAGGCGCGGGCAGAGTTGGTAACGGACCTAGAGAGCAGCCTCCCTCAGCCTCATTCCTCTACTAGGTCCTCTTCCCCAGTGGACTCTCAGTCCGATATGGTCCACGTCTGGGAACTGACACTCAGGATGTAAAACTTCTGGATTTTGAACCAGGAGACGATCTGGACTTGGGGGCAGACTCTTCAGGGGAATCGTCCGGTCTCGAATCCCTGGTCCCAGTAGGGAAGGATTCTCCCAAATCTCCACCTGAGGATCCTTCTTTCTCAGACCTGCTGATGTCCATTCAGAAATATTGTGAGTGAAAGTCAAGAAACAGGACCCAATGCGGCAAAGGCTCGCCAAGCATTTGGATTTGGAGTCTTTCAAACAACAAGAAGTCTTGCTATATTATGGCATATGCAGTGAGTCCCAACCTTCGAACTGCTCCGGAGGTGAAAGAGTTAACTTTCCATGCCAGGCATGGAACTTTGAGCTTGAGCTCGGTTGAAAACTCTGTCCGTTGTTCTTCAAACTCAAACTATCAGATTCTGTACTCCGCCTCACTGAACAGTCGCTCCGGAGATTTCTCCTTCTGCTCGGTTCATTTTGTCGGTTTAAGTATTATTTTCTCGGTTTTTTGACCGAATTTAAACCGCAACCGGTCGGTTCAACCTCTGTCTGTGGTATTTGTAAGTACTAGATAGGTTTTACATTTACTTTCTGTGTGGAACTTGTAAACGGTTTATCGGTTCGGTTTGAACCGATCAGGTTGTTCAAAATATATTAATCTGTCTTTTAGAGTGCGGTTCCCAGTTCTTATCGGTTCTAAAAAAAACGGATTTAATTACGTTTTTTTCCACGACCCGTGACACGGTTGGGAACCGATAAGAGAGTCTTGCTCGGCGGATTGCCATAAACGGGCAAGTTTTGGTTAGGCTGGCACTATGTCTGAGAAACCCAAAAGAAAAACTGGGCCCACTGGGTTTCAACACTGCAGTGTCTGTGGGGAAGTCTTGCTACAGGCTGACTCCACACCACCTGTGTTTATTGTCTGGGGTTTGACCACCTCAATGCAGACTGCCAGATATGCAAAATGTTCCTGCAGCTACCCTGGAAAAGAGAGTTGGTAGGCTCTGGGAAAGGAGGCCAAAAGTCCGCTGACCCAGATATTGTGCCCAAGTTCAGTTGAAACCTAACCGTAGGGGGTGCCCTCTGACCAGGGCGAGACTTCCTCGGACAAAAGGAGAGCCGACTTGGAGGAGTCGGTTCCAGCAAAAAGGACTAGGAAATCAGTTGGTGTGGAGCCAAAACTTTCCTCTCCAACCGCTGAAGAAATAGCCAAAGCGATTAAAATTGTCCAGTCGCTTTCCCCGGTTCCGACCGAACCGGCACCATCAGGTAAGCGTACGGTTTGGTCGGTTCCACTGGTTCAAGAGTATGATTTAGAAGAATTTTATGAACCGGAGGAGGGGGAAGAGGAGTATGAGGAGAGTGAGTGTGGATTTGAAAGTCTGGATGTGCCCATTGAACCGGACATCTCCCCAGACAGACCTTCAGGAGTGTCTCCTCCTAGGCTTTCTGAAACCCCTTCTCATTTTATGTTTTATAAAAAAGTGGCTGAAACCCTCCAGCTCCCTATGGAGAAAGCTGTGGATGATCAGGAGGAGCCTGACTATGTAGAAATGATGGATATCCCAGAGCCTAGGAGACTGTCTATTCCTTTGCATAAATCTTTTGGGAAACAGACAGTAAAAATTCTAAAAACTCCTCACACTATACCTCGGTGGATAAGAGAATGGACAAGAGGTACACATTGTCAGGCTCTGATACGGAGTTCCTTACACAACAATGCAGCCATGTTGGGGTAGTGCAGGCTGCAGCCTGTGACAAGGCTAATATTCCCTTGGCTTCACACCCCCCTGACAAGGACTCCAGGAGGACTGATGCCATAGCAAAGAAACAGTACATGGCAGCATCTTTGGGACTCAGACAGGCAAACTATATGGCTTATGTTGCTAGATACCAGAAATCCAGATGGGATACTGTTATGGCTCTAGCAAAACAGGTCCCTGGCCAGCTTGCCAAGGAGCTGGAGCAGGTGACTGCTGATGGTATTGAGGCATCCAAGGTGCAATTCCATGCTGCAGTGGACTCTAATGATGTGTCATCAAGAGTCATGGCTACATCTGTGGCTCGTCGCAGAATGGCTTGGCTCAGATGTACTAGCCTGTCACAGGATACCCAGACTAAGGCCATGGATTTTCCTGTTGTGGGTAATTCTCTGTTTGGGGAGCAGACAGAGAATTACATGAAGAAAATGGATGAGTATAGGACCACCTATAGGAGTGCACAGGCCAAGGAAAGGCAGGCCACTCCTCAAAAGCAGCCTTCCAGGGGCAGAGGCAGGCCTTTTCATAGGCCTTTTTACCAAGCCCAGGCCTCTTCAGCTTATGCCCAGAGGGGGTTCTTTAGAGGGAGAGGCAGACAGGGTACGAGCAGACCTGCTTCCACCTCTCAGCCTAAAGCCCCTGCCAAACAGGCACCCTGATGGGGTGGCCAGGGCCGATTCTGCACTACCTGTAGGGGCAGGCTGGCTTACTTTGTCCAGGACTGGAAGTCTCTAACATCAGACAAGTGGGTCCTGGAAGTAGTAAGCCAGGGACTGGTTCTCAGCTTCAAAAATTTCAAAGATGAGAACCAGATCCTTCCACCTGCAAATCCATCAGAGGCACTTGCCCTAGAGGCAGAAGTCTCTACCCTCCTGGCTCTCAGAGCTGTGGAAGGGTTCCACCCTACACCAGGGCAAAGGATTGTACTCAGGGTACTCCGTACCCCAAAAAGACAGGAGAATGGCGCCCATCCTGGATCTCAGATACCTAAACAAGCACCTTTTAAAACCAAAATTCAAAATGGTGACTCTGGGAATTATTTTACCCTCTCTAAGGCCGGGGACTGGCTAGCGTCCCTGGACTCAAGGTTGCCTACTTCCATATTCTCATCAGAAGCTCCCATGAAAGTACCTGAGGTTCGAGCTGCCCTCAGACCATTACCAGTTCAGAGCAATGCCCTTTGGCCTCACCTCTGCTCCAAGGGTATTCACAAAATGCCTGGCAGTAGCAGGTGCCTACCTAAGAAGGCAAAAGATTGCCATCTTCCCTTACCTGGACGACTGGCTCATAGTAGGCCAGTCTTCAGACCGTCAGGTTACATCTTCAGATAACTCAGCAACTGTTTACCTCTCTAGGTTTCCTTCTCAGTCTTCCAAAGTCAGTTCCAGAGCCTGTCCAGCTTCTCACCTTCATAGGCGCAGAACTGAACACAGAGAAAGCCAGAGCCTTCCTTCCTTGGGACAGGGCAAGGAGCCTGGTCTCTCTGGCCTCCTCATTCACCCTGCAGGTCTCTCGACCAGCAAGGCATTTTCTGCAACTCCTGAGACACATGGCTGCTTCTACAGCAGTAGTGCAAGGAGCCAGATTTCAGATGAGGGACATTCAGTTCCATTTGAGAGCCTTTTGGTCTCAAAGAAAGGACCCTCTAACCAAGTTGATCCCAGTAACTCGAACCCTGATCCAAGCCCTACAGTGGTGGCAGGATCAGAACAACCTGAGACAAGGGGTTCCTTTGTCAGTCTCACTCTTTAATCCTTACTACAGATGCATCCCTCTTGGGGTGGGTGCTCACATGGGCGACCTCACTACCCAGGGATTGTGGTTCCCTCAGGAATCTCTGCTCCACATCAACCTGTTGGAGCTCAGAGCAGTTTTTCTAGCACTTCAAGCTTTTTCCAAATCTGTTCAGAACAAAGTTGTACAGGTCAGAACAGACAACACCACTACAATGTGGTACATCAACAAGCAAGGAGGCACTCGGTCTACGACCTTGTGCACTGAGGCAATGAAGTTGTGGTCTCTGGCTTACTCCCTGAACACCTCCCTTACGGCAGTTCACCTCCCAGGCAAGGACAATGTCCTGGCAGATGCTCTCAGCAGGATTTCCCAGGGCCATCACGAATGGTCACTGGACTCCCTGGTCCTGGGGGTAATATTTGCCAGATGGTGCACCCCGTAGATAGATCTTTTTGCAGCCCCAGACAATCACCAACTTCCCCTTTTTTGCTGCAGGCCCCCAGTGTTGGGCTCAGTCCCTCTGGATGCCTTAGTTCTCAATTGGGAAGGGAAGTTTCTTTATGCTTTTCCCCCCTTCCCTCTCTTGTTCAAAGTGTTAGTCAAAATCAGATCTCAATCCTGCAAAGTGATTCTGATTGCTCCAGATTGGGCCAGACAACCCTGGTATCCACTCCTACTGTCCTTAGCAGTCCATCTTCCCCTGTGTCTTCCCAGGAATCACAATCTGTTAACCTGTGCTCAGGGACGGGTTTGGTACCCGAACCTCAAATCTCCCAATCTCAAGGCCTGGCTCTTGAAGAGTTAGAGTTTGCTGATCTACACCTCTCCCAAGGTGTAATGGATATATTGAAGGCTTCTAGGAAGCCTTCCACCAGGGCTACTTACAATTCCAAATGGAAAAGGTTCTCCATATGGTGTTCTGGGAAGCATATTTCCCCAGAATCTGCTAATTTACCCACAGTTCTGGATTATGGTCCATTTAAACACTTTGGGGGCTGAGACCAGCTACCCTAAAAGTGCATTTGGCAGCTGTGTCTGCTTTTATTTCAGCAGGTAAACCCTCTTCTCTTTCATCTCATCCTGTATTCTCCAAGTTTTTTAAGGGATTGCTTCACACCAACCCTCCATTCAGGGACCCTGCCCCTGCCTGGGATCTTAATGTTTGCATTGCTCAGCTTATGCAACCTCCCTTTGAGCCCTTGTCTTAATAATAATAATAATAAACTTTGTTTATCTGCGCCTTTCTAAAACCAAGGCACATTACAATAAATTACAAATAAAAACATTCTAAAACTATATAATACTTTATATATCTAAAATTAACAACGGGCAATTGAACTACATCAACATTAACTGAGAATGCCTTGTTCCACAAAAAGGACTTTAAGCCCTTTTTGAAACCCTCCACCGTCATGCATTCTCGAATCCAACGTGGTAGAGAATTCCAGAGTAGGTGCCGCAAACATAAAAGCACGGGCACCTGAAGATTTTAAACTAACCCTCGGGATCTCTAGCAACCCCTCGTTGGTGGAGCGGAGTGGACGCATTGGTCGGTAAGGCACCAGGAGCTCTTTCAGGTAGTCAGGGCCCAACCCGTGTAGGGCTTTATAAGTCAGAAGACCTACTTTAAAGGTGATCCGCCACTGAATCGTTAGCCAGTGCAGATCTCGGAGCACCGGTGTGATATGCGAGGAACGAGAAGTCCCCGTTAACGACCGGGCAGCCGAGTTCTGCACTAGCTGCAGGCAGCGGATATCTACCCCAGGCAGCCCAAAGTAAAGGGAATTGCAGTAGTCCAGGCAAGAGGTCACAAAGGCGTGGATCAGCATAGGTAGGTCGCCAGATGAAACAAGGTGCTTGATCCTGGCGATGTTCCTAAGATGGTAAAAGGATGTCTTAACGACTGCTGATACTTGCGCACGCAGAGTCAGCTGATCGTCCAGAATCACCCCCGGATCTTGCACCCTTTCAGAGGTTGGGAGCTCCACACCTCCCAAGAGTAGTCCGGAGGCTAAGCATCCACCTAACCCCTTAATCCAGCGACTGGGATCCACAACCAACACCTCAGTCTTCCCAGAGTTCAGCTTCAGCCAGCTGGACCTCATCCAATCCTGGATCTCCCTGAGACAGCTGTTAAACACTGAGAGAGCTCTATTCTGGTCAGGTACAAACGATAGATAGAGCTGGGTGTCATCGGCATAGCAATGAAACTCCAGCCCATATCTTCTTACAATGTCTCCGAGGGGAAGCATGTACACAGCAAACAACATGGGAGAAAGCACAGAGCCCTGAGGCACCCCACAGGTCAGAGCAGTGGACTCAGAAGAAAAATCCCGATACCACTCTCTGGGTTCTACCTGTGAGGAAGGAGGTAAACCATCTGAGGACCAACCCCAACAGCCCACAGATGTATCTCAGGCGCTCAAGCAACACCCCATGGTCTATGGTGTCAAAAGCTGCTGACAGGTCCAAAAGGACCAAAATGGACCGTTTTTTCTGGTCTCTCGCCATCAAGAGATCATTGAGGACCCGAACCAGTGCAGTCTCAGCGCTGTGTCTCTACGAAAACCTGATTGAAGAGGATCGTAGATATTATGGATGGTAAGATGGTTGTCTAACTGGGTAGCTACAACTTTCTCGATAACCTTCCCAGCAAAGGGGAGGTTCGAGATAGGTCTGTAGTTTGCCAGTGAGTCGGGGTCCAAAGATGTCTTTTTCAACACTGGTGTCACTACCGCCTCCGTCAGGGAGCGGGGATATTCACCAGTGTCCAGGGAACACCCGACTATCCTGGTAAAAACTGGGATGGTGACATCTCCACAGCCCACGATCAGGCCTGTGGGATCTGGGTCTAAACTACAGCTAGTGGTGCGTATACCAAGGACAATCCTCATAATATCCTCGATTTCCGGCCTTGAGAAGGAACTCCAGGTGGACAAGGTGCTTGCAACCATAGGCTGGTCCACGGCAACTCCCATGGAGGAGGCGGCGCAAATCTCGGCCCTGCTGTCAGCCACCTTATCAACAAAGAATCGAGCAAGCTCCTCACACTGTAACTGTGAAAAGGCTCGATGGATCTGCAGACAGGCTGGGTTGCACAGCCTGTCCACAGTTCGGAAGAGCTGGGCTGGTCGATTCTGAGCAGCAGCAATTTCTCCGGACAGGAACACTGCCTTCATGTGAGTGATTGCTGACTGGTAGAGTTTATAATGCTCTAGAAGTCTAATATGGTCGGCATCAGAGCCGGACTTCCGCCAATCTCTCTCCAATCTGCGACCAGATCTCTGCAACTCCCTCAGATCCTGGTCAAACCATGGGGATCGGGGGCGAAGGGAGAGAGGTCGCACATGGGTGAGAGCAATTAAATCCAGAGCAGAGGTGACAGCCTTATTATAGGCCTGCACCATTTCTTCTGGATTTATGCTCAACCCAGGAAACTCTGATAGGTCAAGAACGCGGTTAGACCAATGGGCGTAACATCCCGTAAAAGGCGGTACTTGACCATCTCACAAGAGAGGTGAGTCTACCTTCGAAGGTGCCAAATTGAATCTCACGCGTAGTGGTCGGACCAACCAACTGGTTCCACCCCCACCTCGGAGGCCTCCAACCCCAGCAGGAAGACCAGATCGAGTGAGTGGCCGTATTTATGAGTGGCAGAGGTAACTACCAGTGAGAGGCCCAATGAACACATCAATTGGAGGAAGTGCTGACCAAACAGCTAGAGTTCATCATCGATCCAGGCATTGAAATCACCCAGCACCATCAACCTGGGCGACTCAAATACCTGGTCAATGACGAAATCCGCCACTTCCTTTAAGAAAGTTTTCTCATCACCGAGTAGACGATAACCATTCTATAACTTCCACCTGCCACCACGACATTCTCAAAAGATCTGGTCTCCTCCACTGGAACACTGGTGAGGTCCAATTCGGTCTTCAGCAGAGCTTAAGTGTTTGACTTGAAAGACTGTGTTTCTGGTAGCCATCACTTCTGCCAGACGCATAAGTGAATTACAAGCTTTGTCAGTGGAGCCTGATTTTATCTCCTTTCATAGAGATAAGGTGGTCCTCAGGACTAACAGGAAGTTCTTGCCTAAGGTGGTTTCAGATTTCCACCTTAATCAATCTATTTCTCTTCCAGTGTACTTCACTGACCATTCCTCCTCTGGCGAGGGAGGCTGCTTTGCACAGATGAAGAGAGGCCCTTAGTTACTACATTGAGCGTACCAAGGGTCACAGGTTTGACTCCCTCCAACTGTTCCTCACTTATGGTGAGGTTGGTAAAGGGAAACCTGCCACTAAAAGATCCATTGCCAGGTGGATTGTCTCTTGTTTCCAATTCTGTTATGAAAAGCTGGGTAAGGTTCCTCCCTCAGGCCTGAGGGCTCACTCTACCAGAGGTATGGCTGCTGCCAGGGACATCCCCATTCTAAAGATTTGTCAAGCAGCTACCTGGAAAACAGTTCACACTTTTACCAAGCATTACTCTCTGGACATCCAGGCTAGGAGTGATGCTCGGTTTGGCACAGCTGTGCTTCAGAGCCTATTTCCTAAGTAGGTTCTGTCCCTCCTCCATGGAGGTACTGCTGTGTAGTCTGCATATGTCATAATATAGCAAGACTTCATGTTGTTTGAAGAAAAAATTACTCACCTTAGTAATGTTGTTTCTTCTAATGGAGTCTTGCTATATTATGACCTCCCCCCTGCCCCTCTCAGAACCTCTGTTTTTGGGATGTGGGTGGGCAGTGCAGTGTTGGCACTTAGTAGATGCCCACCTTGTTTTTTCACTCCTCCTTTTTGGGGTGACTGGGTGTTGTGTTTTTCATTTTTTGGGTCTCCTGACTTGAGTCTTTGTTTTGGGACCAAAAAATGTGTTCTTATATTTAGTAGCCAGTTAGCTAGTGTAGGTTTACAGCTTCCACACAGGACCTTAGTGAGTTTAGCTCGTAAAGATCTGACAGTTTGAGTTTGAAGAACAACAGACAGAGTTTTCAACCGAGCTGGAGCTCAAAGTTCCATGCCTGGCATGGAAAGTTAACTCTTTCACCTCCGGAGCAGTTCGAAGGTTGGGACTCACTGCATATGTCATAATATAGCAAGACTCCATTAGAAGAAACAACATTACTAAGGTGAGTAATTTTTTCTTGTCCCCCATCCCAGTTCCTCCCTGGACCAGACCTCACCACGACCATCTGGCAACCGCCCCACTCCATCCCAGCTGTTCCCAAGAGAATGGACAGGACTTAACCGGGCGCCTGAGGAGGCCCCTTTCTTGACAGCACCCCCTAAGGTGAACTCTGTCATCTCAGCTGCTCAGAACCGTGCTAACGTACCTAAGCATATAAGCACTTCTCCTCCAGACAAAGAGTCGAAACAGTTTGACCAGTTCGGGAAGAAAGTCTTTTCCTCAGCTACATGCATGTTAAGTTTCCTGAACTATGTAGCCCATATAGTGTCCCACCAGAAAGCCACCGTAGCCAGGCTAGAGAACTGAATCCAGTGATTGCCTGATTCGGAACTCAAAGAAGAGCTCGCTTGGGACATTCGCCAATCCAGAATTTCATGTAGGCATGTTCTTCGGGCCACGTATGACTCTGTCAACTCGGTAGCTCGAACCTCGGCCAACTGCCATCTCCCTTTGGCAGCATGCCTGGCTCCGCATTTTTGGCCTTGCCAACGAGGTCCAGTCGGCTATTCAGGATGCCCTCTTTAGGGGCTTGGTGCTCTTTGGAGGGGACACTAAAGAGATCATCATGGACCTTCAAGAACGTGGCCAGGCTCTTAGGTCTATGAGGTCCATGTACCGACCGGGCAACCTACCTTGTCAGCACTTTCAGAAGCAGACCTGGAGGCTGCGTAAGTGTGCCCAGTATCAACAGGGTAAACGTAAGGCCGTGGGCACGGTGTCTACACTCCCTGCCTCCAAAACTCAGCGCCGGTCTGGGGTTCCCCCCCAAGCCCACCCCACCACTTCCTGACTCCCTTGCCCCACCCTCTCCTCAGCCACTGGGCGAGGAGCCGGTGGGGGTGAGGTTTGCCCACCACATGCAGGAGTGGCAAAGCATCACCTCCGACACATAGGTCCTGCAGTTAGTGTCCAAAGGGCACACCTTGGAGCTTCTGGAACCTCCTCCAGAGTCTCCTCCTCCTCGAAGGTCCGCCTACTCACCAGACCAGGTGCTTCTAGCAAGGGAGGAAGTTCAGGCTCTTCTGTCAAAAGAGGCAAAAGTGACAGTCCCTCTTCGGCATGATGGGGGGGGTCTACTCCCATTTCTTCCTGGTTCCAAAAAAGACAGGCGACCTAAGACCCACCCTCGACCTCAGCAGGCTCAACCTGTTCGTAGAGTACAAAAAATTCAGGATGCTGACTCTCCAGAGCCTCCTGCCCCTGTTGCAGGAGAATCACTGGCTGTGTGCTCTGGATATGCAGGATGCTTACCTGCACATCCCTGTTTTCCTAGGTCACCACCGCTTCCTGCGATTTACCTTCCAGGGGAGCACTTTCAGTTCAAGGCTCTTCCCTTTGGTCCTTCCTCGGCACCCAGGGTTTTTACCAAGTGCCTAGCGATGGTGGCTGCGGACCTGAGACGACAGGGCATAGCAGTTTTTCCTTACTTGGACGACTGGCTGATTTCAGCCCCATCCAGAGAGTCCCTTTCGGTTACCCAGTACCTGTTTTCCAGACTGGGATTATTGTCTGTGTCCCCAAGTCATCCTTGACTCCTTTGCAATGGCTTCAGTTCATTGGAGCCATTCTGGATATGATCCAGGGCAAAGCCTTCCTCCCTCCGGACCAGAGGGACACTCCAATCGAACAGGCCACTCTGGTGGCCTCTTCCTTACATCTTCTGGCCAGAGAAGTTCCTCGTCTTCTCGGCTTGGTGGCGGCCTCTGTCTCCACAGTTCCCCTGATGAGGCTCCACATGAGAATTTCTCAGTGGTCCTTGAGGGTTCAGTGGGATAAACTCCAGGACCAATTGGATCAGCCGGTCCTCATTTCCTCTGCGCTTCAGAGGGATCTGCTGTTGTGGAGGGATCCTGCGAACCTGTCTTTGGACCTTCCGTTTCGAGTCTCAGCCCCCCTTGTAGTCCTTACAATGGATGCCTCCAATCTAGGTTGGGGAGCTCATCTGGGAAACCATCAGACTCTGGGGCATTGATCCCAGTCAGAGATGTCCTTGCATATCAACATTTTGGAGATGCGAGTGGTCCTGTATGCTCTCCAAGCATTTCAGACTGTTCTCCCCAAGGGACTACTGCTTATCCAGACGGATAACACCTCAGTAGTCTGGTATCTCAACAAGCAGGGAGGCACTCGCTCCTATCCCCTTTGCAGGGAAGTGATGAGAGTATGGAACTGGGCAGTTCAGCACGACCCATCTCTCACAGCAGTGCATGTTCCAGGAGTGGAAAATGTCCTGGTAGACAGTTTAAGCAGATCGTTCACCCTCGCTCACGAATGGGAACTAGATCAGGAAGTGGCGGAGTCACTATTCCGCAGATGGGGGCGACCGGAACTTGACCTGTTCACCTCCCCATCCAACGCAAAGCTTCCCAGCTTTTGCCCACTCGTTCCAGAGCATGGTGCCTTTTGGCACAATGTATTGTCTCTCTCCTGGACAGGAAAATTCTTATACGCCTTCCCTCCCTTCCCCATTCTTCAGAGGGTGCTCATCAGATTTCAGACAGAGCGAGCCTGAATGATCATCATTGCTCCTGTATGGCCCAGACAAATTTGGTTCCCGCTTCTTCTCCAGTTGTCTGGGGAACCCCTAGTTCCGCTTCCACTGAAGCACAGCCTGTTAACCCAGGACAAGGGTTGGCTTGTGCACCCGGGGTTCAGGACCCTGCATCTTCATGCCTGGCTCCTGCAGACATAGTGATCTCTCGCTTTGGAGTCTCTTCGAGAGTCGCCCAGGTTATCGTGGAGGCCAGGAAGCCTTCCATGAGATCCACTTACACCATGAAGTGGGAACGCTTTTCTATTTGGGTGGCCTCCAAGGGTTAGGACCCTTTCACTTGTTTAGCCCTGCAGCTAATGGAATCCCTGCTTCTTCTTTCAGGTTCAGGGCTTTCATATTCCTCCTTAAAGGTTCATTTGTCTGCCATTTCGGCTTACCATGTGCTGGTGGATGGTAAACCCATGGCCCAGTTGAAGAGCTCCAAAACCTTTCTGAAAGGGATTCTTCATCTGAAACTCCCCATCCGCAGCCTTACACCACCTTGGGATTTTAATTTTGTGTTGGAGAAGCTCACTGTCCCTCCTTTTGAACAAGTGATGAACTGTGATATGAGCTACCTTTCTTGAAAGGCACTGTTTTTAGTTGCCCTTATTTCTGCTCGAAGGATTTCCAAGCTTCAGGCTCTTGTTTGTAAACAGCTAAATCTTATTTTCCACAAGGACCGTGCGGTCCTCAGAACTCATCCTCAGTTTCTTCCTAAGGTGGTATCAGAGCTAACCCTGAACCAGTCAGTTGAGCTTCTAGTGTATTATCTGGCCCCGCAAATAGCGGTGAGGCTCTGTTGCATAAGTTGGATGTGCACCGTATCCTTCGGTGTTATACCTTCCGGACCAAAGAGATGCATAAGGACGATCGACTCTTTGTTTCTTTTGCTCCCAAGTCTTTGGGGAAAGCTTTTTTTTGTAAGCAGTACCTTTTTAAGTGGCTAGCCAACCGCATTTGCTTCTGTTATCAGAAGTATGAAAAACTCTTGCTGGGGTCTGTCAAGGTTCATTTCACTAGAGGCGTGGCTGCATGTGCAGCTTTTCTCTGTAATGTTTCTGCAGCGGAGATCTGTGCGGCAGCAACCTGGAGTTCCATCCATATCTTTACCAAGCATTACAGTCTGGATATTGCTTCTGGGCGAAGAGCTGGATTTGGCCTAGCTGTTCTGCAGGGCCTTCTGTCCTAGGCTGGTTCCTTTCTGACCTTTAGTTTGTTCCTCCTCCCATGATTCTCAGTCTTTCTCTTTGGAGGGACTGTTTGGGACTCTGTCCCACATGTTATGCCCTACTGCAAGAATCCTCTTGAAGTAAGATAGTACAGTTATGTAAGAACTTACTATAACAGTAGATCTTCGAGAGAGATTCTTGCAGTAGGTCATGGCTCTCCCTCCCTCCTTCCCCCAAATTTCTTTTTGCTTTTTGGGTCTCCAGTCCAAGCTTCCTCTCCTTCCTGGCTGCAGCGGGAGAACTGGAGGGTGAGCATGGGGATCGTCCACTAATTAGGGTTACGCTGACATCGTCATGTGACGTACGGTGGGCAGTCCCCCATTGGGCATTGCTAGAAAAGTTTGCTGTTGGGTCCTGATGCCAGGTGGCGCTAGTCCTTCATGTTATGACCTACTGCAGGAACCTCTCTCAAAGAGCTACTGTTACGGTAAGTTCTTGCGTAACTGTACTTTCTTTGCCCCGGGACAAAGAATCCCGTAGGATAGATCTTTGGGGCGAAAGGGCATATGCTTCCTCTACCCTTGGCCTGAGGATAGCAAATTACCTGTCTCATTTGGTGAAATTCCAGAACACCAGTGCCTGAAAGGGCAAGGCAGCTGCCCAAGCCCTTCCTGATGTTGCCCAGAAACAGGAATTGCTCCAATGCTTCCAAACCACAGAGGATGTTGGGAGGCATTGTTTAAGAGTCATCTATGATTTATCTGATACTATTCCGGGCGGCGGCCACTGGCATCTGCCTCCATAGGCATTCATGGCTCAGGGTTTCTGGGTTTGCTGCTGGTGTGCAAAACAAGGTGCTGAACGCCCATTTTAATGGCACTTAACTCTTTGGTCCAGATGTCCAGGACATCATCAACAATCTGCATGCCTCAGGTACAGCCATTAAATCCATCCATTCCCTCTACCACACTCAACAGCGTGGTAGGGGGAGCCCTACTTTTCATAAGCAAGTTAACAGACCAGGCTCCGGCTCCCGCCCTCAGGGCAAATGCAGAACCCAGCCCTCCTTGCCTGCCTCCTCCCATACTGGAGTGACAGCCAAGCATCCCAGGACTGAGGGTCCAGCCTCCTCCGCTGGCCCTACCTCAGCTTGACTCCTTGCCGGACCCCCCTCCTGTAGTCCAGGCCCAGGAGGTGGCGATCGGAGGTTGGTTCTCTCTCCATTTGAATCAGTGGAGAACCATAACATCAGACGCCTGGATCCTGCAGATCATAGAGAGCGGTCATACTGTGGAGCTCGTCCAGCAGCCTCCAGATACCACCTCCCCACCACCACCTCCCTCGAGTTACCCCCTGGCTCATCTTTCTGTTGTCCGGGAGAAAGTGCAGTCTCTCCTGCACAAGCAGGCGATAGAATTGGTGCCAAAGAGACAGAGAAACCAGGGGTTCTATTCAAGATTCTTCCTGGTTCCCAAAAAGACCGGAGATCCGAGGCCAATCTTTGATCTGAAAGACCTCGGTCTTTAGTCCAGTACATAAAGTTCTGAATGGTAACCTTTCCAGGCCTGTTCCCCCTCCTCAAGTCTGGGGACTGGCTGTGCTCCATGGATATGCAGGACGCCTACCTGCACATGGCGGTCTTCCGTTCTCACAGTCAGTTTCTCCACTTCGCCTTTCAGGGAGAACATTACCAGTTCAAGGTATTGCCCTTTGGCATATCTTCTGCACTGCGTGTCTTTACCAAGTGCTTAGCAGCGGTAGCAGCAGCCCTCAGAAGAGAGGGACTGTATGTCTTTCCGTATCTAGAAGACTGGCATCTCAAGGCCCCGTCCAGTGAGCAACTGTTGTCCACTCTGGAGTGTACTCTTCAGCTTTTTCAGTCACTGGGCATAACAGCCAATCTGCCCAAATCTGTGCTAGTTCCATCCCAAAGACTACAGTACATTGGGGCGGTCCTGGACTCCGGGCAGGGGAAGGCCTTCCTACCCCAGAGCAGGGCAAAATACTTCATATCCCAAGCGCAAGAGGTCGTCCAGAGTTGGTACATCCCTGTCAGGCTGTATCTACGGCTCCTAGGACTCATGGGTGCAGCCATTCCTATGGTTCCACTAGCCAGACTCCACATGTGCACCCTGCAGTGGACCCTCAAGGTGCAGTGAGACCAGCGGACGGACGAGTTGGATCAACTGGTCCTGGTTTCCTCCCCAGTATACAAGGTACTTGAGTGGTGGATGGTCCACTCAAACCTCCTTCGAGGGGTCCCTTTCCAGCTTTCCTCCCCGAGTCAGATCCTAAGCACAGATGCATCGGGTCTGGGCTGGGGAGCCCACCTGGGTCCCTTCCAGATTCAGGGATCCTGGTCCCAATGGGAAGCTGCCCTACATATCAATGTCCTGGAGATGAGAGTGGTGCTCTATGCCCTACAAGCCTTCCAGGATCATCTGACCCCAGGCCAGTTGTTGGTGCAGTCAGGCAGTCTGAGTGTTGGCTACCATATCAACAAGCAGGGCGGGACTCACTTTTACCTTCTTTGCAGGGAGGTCATTAGAGTGTGGTATTGGGCACTAGACCACAATCTGACACCATCTGCTGTACACCTGCCAGGCTTTCTAAACACCCTGGTGACAGCCTCAGCAGGACTCAGTCCAGCATGCACAAATGGGAGCTTCTCTTATCTGTAGCAGATCATCTGTTCGACATGGGTCATCCAGAGTTGGACCTTTTTGCGTCCCCACACAATGCAAAACTGCCCAATTTCTGCTTGCTAGATCCAGGGCCTGGAATTTTCTGGCAAGACGCATTGTCCCTCTCTTGGAGCAGGAGATTTCTGTACACATTCCCTCCGTTCCCACTAATACAGAGGTACTGATCAAATTGCAGATGAAAGGGGCCAGCATGATCCTGGTGGCTTCATTCTGGCCTCGCCAGATATGGTTTCCTCTGCTTCAGCATCTGGCAGAGGAACTTTCAGTCCGTCTGCCTCTTTGCAGGAATCTCCTGACCCAGGATCAGGGGACCGTGATCCATCCCAATCTGAGGTCCCTCCATCTGCATGCGTGGCTCCTGAGGATGTAGCCATTGCCAGGTTTGGCATCTCCAGCAGGGTGGCAGACATCCTAGTGGCTGGCCACAAGCCCTCCACCCGTGCCATTTATGCCATGAAGTGGAAACAGTTTGCCATCTGGGCTGCCAAACTTCCCTTGACCCCTTCACCTGCCTGGTGAAGCATATCCTGGACTACCTGATCTCTTTGTCTGACTCGGGCCTCCAGTATTCCTCCCTCAAGGTCCACCATTCGGCTGTTTCTGCCTTCTACCAGTCCATGAATGAGCACACTGTTGCTCAACTGGATGTCTCCAGTACCTTCCTCCAGGGCATCCTACATCTGAAACCTCGAATCCATTCTCCTGTCCTGTCTTGGGACTTCAATTTTATTTTGGAAAAGTTGACCCTGTCTCCTGTTGAGCCAATCATGACTTGCAATTTGCACTTTCCCTCTTGGAAAGCACTCTTTTTAGTTGCAATTACTTCTGCTCGATGAATTTCAGAGCTTCGGGCCCTTTGGTGCAAGGAGCATTTTTTGATTTTTCTCAAAGACAGGGTATCTTTGGGCACAAATCCGAAGTTTTTTTCTAAGATGGTTTCTGAGTTTACACTCTATCAATCTATCCACCTTCCTGTTTATTTTCCGGAGCATACCAATCCAGGGGAAGCACTGCTCCATACTTTAGATCTGCGCAGAACTTTGAAGTATTACCTGCTCAGGACTAAGGGGTCCAGAAAGTCTAAGCAGTTGTTTGTTTCTTTCGTCCCAGTTAGAAAGGGCGCTTCAGTTTCTAAGCAATGTTTATCCAAATAGTTGGCAAATTGCATTGTGTTCTGCCACAATAAGTATTGCAAAGACTTGCCGGCTGCTGTCAAAGCTCACTCCACCAGCAGCATGGCTACCTCTGTGGCTTGCTTCAAAGAGGTCTTAGCCACTGACGTTTGCAGTGCTGCCATCTGAAGTACAGTCCACACCGTCACCAGGCATTACAGTCTAGACTTCACTTCTAGAGTCCCGTGGAGATTGACTATTGAAAACCTCTATATTGCTGAATTTTAATCTTGTTATATTTTAATGAGGTTTTCCTGTGCTTTTATTTAGTGCAGTATGTCCTTGTTTATGTTCGGTGCCTAGAGCCTCCAGGATTGGGCGCCTTATATATAAAATTGCCTTGCCCTTGCCTAGAGTCCGTGCAGGATCTGACAGGGCTATTCTGCGAGCACTCCGGTCTTAAGTTTATGGTGTTCCTTGACAGGTTCAGTTCTCAATGTCTTCTATCTTAAGTTTAAGAAGCTCCTTGACTGGGTAGGTTGTTCCACCTCTCCTGTCTTAAGCTTATGGAGATCCAGCTTCCCAGACTGTTCATATACTCTTGTCACTGCTTGAGACTCGTTCCTACAGTGTAACCTGATGACTGAGATACCCCTGAAGAAGATGGAACAGTTACGTAAGAACTTACCTTAACAGTAGATCTTCAAGGGGATCTCATTCATCAGGTCTATTCCTTCCCACCATCCCCCTTTTTGGGGCTCCTATTCAGGACTTGGCTGTCTGCTGTTACCATTATTTCTCCGAGCGCCAAATCTCTCGCTGTCCTTGGGCCCCAAGGGCATCAGCCTTGCTCCCTCCATCTCCAGAGGGAAAGAACTGAGGAGGGTGCTGGACCGCCTGTGCCTTTATAGGGTTGGCAACGTCAGCTGATGTCAACAGCGTGGGCAGGCCCAGTTGTACTGCTGAAAATCTTCCGTGTGGATTCCCCATTCACTGATGAAGTTCCTGTGGTGTAACCTGAAGACTGAGATCCACTCTAAGATCTACTGTTACGGTAATCTCTTACGTAACTGTTCAGTGTTTGGGCAGTCGAGACAGAGGCAGCATGGGTGGACATTAGATGAGGTGATGTGGAGCCTATGCCAACGTCCTGTGTTGTGGTGCAGAGATTTTTCTTTTTGTCTCTTGCGCCCGTACGCCTCCCTGTTAGCTTGTCCATGCTGTGCAATCCTTTGGTAGCTTGTGGTCATCCATGTTGAATATTGCACAACCATCAAGTCTCCATTAGGATTCAGCCCAGAGCGATGCCAGGCTGGAGCTTCTATGGATCACTGCATCAGCCTCCTTGCCGTACCCTGTTTCATGCATTCCGGGCCCAGGGTGTGAACCTGAGTGGCCAATGAACGTGTCACAATGCTTCTCCACCATGTGATGTCAGGGAACCAGCCTAAGATGGAGTTTCCTATACATGTGACACGTATATACTCTTCTTTCATCTGCATAAGTTTTAAAGCAGCAGTATTTGTTAGTTGGCAAAAATATTTTTCAGTTTGTTTTTGGCAGAAATGTGTTTTAGACCCCAGGAATCCCTCTCTTAAAAGCTGCAGTCATTCCCCTGAAATGAGCTGCCCCGGAGCTTAGACTGTTGTGCTAATTAAAGAATGAAATTCAAAACTTTGCTGTGTGGTCTTGCTCACCCTCACATTCTAACAGCAGATGTGTTTCCCCACCTGAAGAAAACAGTTGCCCCGAAGTCCTCTCTTCACTTCTGAGCCAGTCACGGTTTATAATTTTATTATTTTTATAGAGTTTAACTTGTTTAGTTACTTTATCGATAACTCTGGGTTAGTTAGGGTGTTTTTGTGGGTTTCTTTTGTGATTTTTCTCTGGTTCCATATTGGTTCCCGGGAACCTGAGAAAGTTGTTTTGTGGTGTGGTTCCCACCATTGGAAACCGCTTCAAATTTCATCTAGGAAAAAATAATTCTGCAGTTTAAATTATACCGCTTTGTGATATTTTCACTATTTTATCCTCACGTTTTTGTTTGGAGAACAGAGATGAGAGCATCAGAATCCAGTTATGACACTGTTTGGTGTTGCAGTTCTGTTTATAAAGGAAACGGACCACATTTTTACATTCTAACCTTAATTTAAAATTTTCTTAAAAACTGTTGATCTTATCTGCATCAATCTTCACCATTCATCACCTTTGGGTATTGGCCGGAGGTCATGACCCCGCGGGAGCATCTTTTTTTTTTTTTGGATAGGCAGAATCGGCGTACCGTTGTCAGGGTTGTCAGTGTTTGACATGACAGACAGGCTCATGAAGACGAAGATGGGACCCATGGACTTTAAAATAAAAATTATACAAATTGTTTTAAACTCCTGGCTAAGACGGGCTGCCATAAGTTGTGTTTGAGGTTCTTGGGTCCAGATCATGATTTTGTCAGTTGTCTCAAGTTTTGTCCTAAAACACAAAAGAAAAGAGCTAAAAAAAAAATTAGAAGACATTATGGCTTCTCAGTCTGAGTCCATGTCACCTAAATGCTCTGATGAGGGTCCAGCCCCTCAAAATAACCAGCAGTCTTTGTCAAAGGGGACAGATAAAGAAAAAGCAGCGAAAGATGATTCAGAATCTGGGTGTCTGAATGGGGGAACCCTGAATCCAACAGAAATAACTGAGCCTTCAAGCGGACACTGGAGATGGTGCTTGCCAAAAAAAAGCAAAAACGTCAGTGTCCCTCCTCCTGAAGAAGAAAAGGAGCCACCAGTGACCACAGATAAAATGCCTTCAGTAGAGGACATGACTAAAGTATGGCAATTCCTACAGGCATTCCAGGCTATGGGGAATGAATGGAGGAGAGGAGGCCAAAATGTACTGTGAGGAGGAGGAAGGAGAACCCACAGAGCCTGACAGTTCTCCTGAACAAGAGTTTGTCTCCCCTCCTCTACCGTTGGATGACTGTACCTCTCACTATACTTCCGTGAGGCGCATGATTAATACCCTCAATGCCACCTCACAAGAAACTGAGGAGGATGAGGTGACGTTCCTGGATGTGATGGATGAGATTCCAACAAAGGGGTTACTACTGCCCATTCACAAATCCCTCAAGAAAGCAACCTGTACAATCATGTCATCACCTACCTCGGCTGCTGCCATAGACAAGAAGATTGAAGAAAAGTATCACGTGGACAAGCAGGATACAGAATACCGCTACTCCCACCCTGATCTTGAGGAGGTGGTCCAGACTGCCGCCAGTGACTAGACCAAGGTGCCCCTTTCCTCCCAGCCCCTTGACAAAGATTCCAGGAAACTGAGTAGTATGAAGAAAAATGTTTATACTGCAGCTTCTCTGCTTTTAAGGCAGGCAGCATACTTGGCCGACACAGCTCAGTACCAGAAAACCCTTTGAACTTCATTTTGGCAATGAGTGAAAAGGCTGTTAGTGACTTGGCACAGGACCTGGCTGATACAGCGGAAACAGCCATAGATGCCACAGAGTACCAGTTCCATATGGCAGTGTACATGAATGACACTGCAACCAGGGTCATGGCGCATGCAGTGTCCTTAAGAAGATTTTCCTGACTTAGAACTGCCAGTTTATCCCAGGGCACACAAACCAAGTCAGTGGATTTTCCTGTGAGGGAAATTCTTTGTTTGGTGACAAGACTAAAACTTACATGAGAGAGGTGGATTGAATACAGAACCCACATACAGGAGCAACACTGAGAAGGAAAAGGCCTCCACTTCCAGTAGGCCTTATGGAAGGGAGAGGCAGAGGTAGGGGAAAATGTCCCCATGCTTACATCTCCTATGACGATAACTTCAAATAGGTTGCTTTAGATGTGGGGTGGAAGGAATATCAGGCACGCAGCTGCTCAACCAGCCTCCAAAGCTCGGGTTAAGCAAAACCCCCAACAAGTCTTCACAGGTCGTTTATCCATTGTCAGTGAGGCTGACTCACTACTGTCATGAATGAACAAGATTAATCACAGACAAGTGGGTTCTGGAAATAGTGAGTCAGAGTGTGTCCCTGCAGTCCAGAAAAGGCTCAAGACTGCAGAACAACAAAGGGTCCTAACCTCACACCCCAGCAGAAAGAATTCTCTTGGAGCTGGAGGTGAAAAAATTTCTGCAGGCAAATGCAGTGGAAAAAGTGCCTCCCTCACATTGGGGAAAGGGTCTTTACTCAAGATACTTCCTCACCCACAAGAAAATTGGGGAGCTATGACCCATTTTAAGAAGAAATATCTTAAAGCACTTAAAGAAAGAAAAATTGGGGGCACTGTGGGCCAAAACAAGATGAAGGCTTTCCTGTAGAGCTCCGTTTTCCATACTAAATATATTGATTTGAGACGCTTTCCTCAGGCATAATAACTGAGCAAAACCGGTGATTAACATAACTGGAAAAATTCTGGCAATAATGAGTAATCCTCACAGAGATAAGACAGCAGGTAAGGGCGCAAAACCAAAAAATCAATCCGGAGTGCCTGCTACGAGGAGCCACCAAGGCCCAGCTGCTGAACTCAATGAGACTGCATCAGAAGAGTCCCTCCAGACGATCTGAGCAAAGCTTAATAAACTAATGTCCTCAGTCGGAGGAGACTCTGACAAATTTGATGCCCTTACCAACAGGGTGGCTGGCCTAGAGACAACTGTGGAATCAGTACAAGGTATATCGGTGGAGGCCTCCAAACAGGCAGATTCTGCGATGGGAGCAGTCGCCACGATTATAAAAGAGAATACTCACCTGAAATCCTGCCTTGAAATGGTAGAAAATCAGGCAAGGGTGGCAAATCTCCGGATCCTGGGTCTACCAGAGGAGTGTGAGGGGGACCATTTCCTTCTTTTCATTAAGGACTGGCTGAGCCAACAACTGGGTGAGGAGGTCTCCGATCGGGCCCAACATTTACAGAAGGGCCTACCGGGTGACTCCTCGTGGCAGACGTGACAACCCTGAGGCTCCCAGGATGGTGGTAGCGGTTACAGATGGGATAGGCTCGAGGGACTTTAGCCTGGCCCTTGCCCAAAATAAAAGGTCTCTGATATGTGGAGGAGAACAGGTCCGACTATTTCCTGATATTGGGTATGCGACCCGCCAGAAAAGGAAAATGTTCGATGGAGTAAGAGCTATGCTGAGGGAAGCCGGAATACCACATGGGCTTATTTTTCCTGCTCGACTGAGAATAGTTCATCGGAGCAGAGTGTACCTGTTTAATGACCCTAACGAGGCCATGAAGTGGGCGCAGGGTCATGCGGCACCTAGGTCTAGAGAACAGGAGCAAGAAACCGTGTCTTCAGAGGATGAAGAGGCATCTTGAGGATCTGTCGGGCCATTTGCCTTACAGTAAGGCTCCCTCTGGGAGCAATTGCCCTTTCGGGGTGTTACTGGACTTGGGACTGTAATACTAAATAAAAAGTTAGCACTGATGTGGTGCGTTTTTCAGTGTTGTTTAATTACCAGGTTCATTTAGGAGTAAAACAGTTTAAGTGAATGGATAAATGTTTGCCGATTACAAGTTATTGCTCATGTTTAATAGTAATGTGAATGTTATCTTTACTCTCTAATGCCAGGGAAAAGGAGTGCTTAAATTAAAATAAGCTATCAGTTTTACAGGAAGGTGTTCTGTATTATATTGAGAGAGCACAACAGATTAGTGTGCCTTTAAACTTAGGTATAGCATGGCAGCTATCTTCTTCACTGGTGGAGGAGGAAGACTTTGGGGACGATTTTTCTACACTATTTGTATAGACCTCAACCATGCAGCTCATGGACTCAGTTTGCAGCATGTAGAGTACTGGACTTTAAATATCAATTTTTTTTTCTAATATACCCCCCATTTGATGTATCTTGAAGCATTTGAAGGATCTTCTTGTGTATGCTGAGAGGAGTGGTGCCCTCTTGGGAGATTTATACCTTTTAATGTATTTCAATGCTTGTGCCACAACTGTATGTTTGTTTGCTTCATATAATAAACATGAAGTTCAAAAAAAAAAAAATTCAAGATGGTATCACTGGGTTCAGTGATTCCGTCTCTGCAGAAAGGAGACTGGCTGGGGTCACTGGATCTAAAAGATGCCTACTTTCACATACCAGTAAGGCCCAGTCACAAAACAGTACCTCAGGTTCAGGATAGGGGGTTGCCACTGCCAGTTCCGAGCACTTCCCTTTGGCCTGTCCTCAACACCCACTGTTCACAGAGTGACTAGTCGTAGTAGCAACAGCACATTTGAGGAGGCAGGGGTGGTGTTTTTTCCCTGTTTCTTGCTAGTGTAACCCCTAGATGGCGCTATCCCAGGGGCTACTACCCCTGCCTGATTTGCCACTAACAGGTTGAGGGGCCTGGATCCAATGGCGGGTGCCTCCACCCAGAGGTCAGGGTTTGCAATAGTTAAACTAACTTGGTCACAGCCCTCTGGGACACTGCAACCCCCTTTCTTCCCACTAGTGGCCCACACAATATATCAGAATTACCTTCACAGTATACACTTACCCCCAGGACTGGTTCCGCACTGGGACTTCCTGTGAAATGAGATACAGTGCAACAATCACAGTACAGTACTTTAACATAGACAAATACTTCAAGTGGTATAACTTTACTGAAACAAGCAGCTCTGATTTATTTAGGGGATATAACAAGGACAGGGGCAAATCAGGTTAATTAGCTTATCACTCTAATAATCTACCTATGGCTCTGTGCACAGGCCTATCCCTATCAGTTACTGTCCCTAGGTACCCAAGCCCTAGTGGCTAGTCAAACCGTGGCAGCTGGTAGGGGCCCTTTCACACAGAGAAAAGGAAAATTAAATAGTCAGCAGTACAGTAATTCCATTTGGATTTAATGTGGAATTCAACAGGAGCTGACTCCTGAATTAGTACTCACGACCTCCAAATAAGATAGGGTCCTTCAATGTCAGCAGGGCTCACTTGAGGTACACAAACCTCTTCACACATTTACATAAAAGAAAGCACTATACCAGGCAGGCTGCATCTGTATCCCGATCGCAATTACTGCACAATACCGGGAGAACACACAGCAGATTCAGTTCCTGACAGACCGAGTGCAATTTTCAGCAATTCTTCCAGTCTTCTAAGGGTGAGCCTGGTTTCTACTCTTCAGATATCCTTTGATTCTCTTCACAGACGGATTCAGTCCTAACAAGCTGCAGACCGGAACTCTGGGCCTATACACGCTTTTTGACTAAAACTGCACACTGAAAAGCACAGGGCCCTTCCTTCTTCACTGCCAAAGCTCAACTGAACCTCCAACCGACAAAACCGGGCACTTCCTTTGAGTTCCTCCCAGTTCTTGACTGGATTGGCTGTCACTCACAATAGACTGCTGCTGTTGGTCCAAAAAGGCACTGAAGTCTAAACTACATCTCCCAGAGTCACTGCCCATACAATCCTCTTGTGGTTGGCTCAGATTATGAGTCCAAGTTCTGATTCGTCCAAGGCACCATTTTAGAGCTAGCTTACCCCACACTGATTGGTCCAGTTCAGCAGTTCAAAACTAGAATGGGGAACTAGCAGACACAGTTCTGACTGCAAAAGAAAGTAGGTTAGACAAACTGTAATTTCATTATTACTGTAAATGATTTCTGGCAAACAGTTACATCTTTCAGATAGATTCCCTTTGCACTCCTAGTGACTGCAAAAATGGAGTGAATTGGCAGCAGCTTGAGTGGTACTCAATCAAAAAAAACACACAGTCCCCCATACAAACTAATTATGTCTGCAAGCAGACAGCTCTTAAAGAGACAGTACCAGAGGTTCTAAAAACACTCACTGATAAATGGCTTAAACGCAAACACCATTCAGGCTTGGAGCACTCAAGCAAGCTCCTGGAAGTCTTTTGGGAACCCCCATTTGCAGGGGTTACACCTTCCTGGCCTGGGAAAGCTTGACGTCCACGTCAAGCAAGTACTCATAAGTTTCAACTGCAACCATATACATTTGCATTAGGCTCTATTGTAATCATCAGTCAATATATCATTTTACCAAGAACACATTTCTGAAATATTGCAGTACGTCACTCTTTACACAGTATTACATACACATTGTACCATAACTCAAGTTATTACCTCTTGTACATGAAACCTGAAGAGAGGGGGCCTTCCTATCAGTTACCTTGGGGCTGGATGGGGCAAGGGCACCATATTAGAGGGCAACACAAGTAACTTGGAGTTAGCACTGATGCTCAGTTTGGGCAATGAGCTGGGGACACATACACTCCTTTATGGACAACATTGAGAGGCAAGTCCACAGGCCTCCCAAGTGAATCATAACTGAGGTGCACCACAGGCTTTACAGCTCGACCAGTCTTTCTAGGGGAACTGTTATAGTCTCTGCACTCTGAGCCTCATTTTCAGCATTGTCCTCACTTGTCAGGGAGTCTCCTGGGGTAGAGAGGCTAGAACTTGGGGCACTTTCAGCTCCAGGAGTTACAGTTTCTGAGTCCACAACATTTGGCTGCATGGAGAGCTTTCGGACACTGGCAGTGGACTGTCAGGGCACTCAAAATACTCTTCTTGTTCGGTGTATCACCAGTCTGCCCCAATCTATCATTTTCCCCTGAAAACTCAAACAGTTCAACCATGCACAATGATTCCATTTCATCTGATCTGATGCTTTGCACTTCACTTTGTGGGAGCAATGGCTCAGGGATGAAGCTGGGGCTTAGACAGTCCAGAAGGCCCAGCTTTGTCTCCAGTATTGAATAAGGGATTGCCCTCAAACAATTGACTCAGTTCGTAAGAAGGATAGTATTCAAAGTCACTCTCACTTTCTTCTGATATGGACTGACAGTCATGCTCAACTGGGACTTGTGCAGGGGAACACTTTAACTCTGCTTCTGTAGGTGCAGACTTCCTTGATCTTTTCTTAGCAGCCTCTAGTCACTGGTCCAGAGGGGCATCTTCTGGGGCTCAGACTCAATCAGGATTTGTCCAATGGGCAGTAAATGATTTCTATGCATTGTTTTTACATCTTTTGAATTATTCTCAGGCCTTACTTTGTACACTGGCAGATCATCTAGTTTGCCCACTACAATGTGAGGGAGATGGTGCCATCTGTCAGCAATCTTGTGCTTGCCATGCAGTCCCAGATTTCTTAGCAATACCGATCTCCCTCCTGGAGTTCCTGTGCTTTCACCTTTATCATACCTTTCTTTGTTGGCCAGATTTCTTTTGGCAGCCATGGTTTGAGCCAGTTGGTACGCATGAGTTAGCTGGGCCTTTAACTTTTGCACATACTGTAAATAGTTGTCAGCTTGAACCCCATCAGGAGAGACCCCAAACACACATCTACTGGTAGTTGAGCTTCTCTTCCAAACATCAGGTGTAGGGGAGAATCCAGTGGCATCACTTTTGGTGCAGTTATAAGCATGTACCAGGGTGCTAATTTGTTGGCTCCATCTAGGCTTGTCCTTTGGGTGCAGGGTGCCTAGCATATCTAGCAAAGTGCGTTGAATCGCTCAGGCTGTGGGTCCCTGGGGTGGTAAGGAGTGGTTCTGGACTTTCGACTCCCCACAGAGAAAGCATCTCTTTGATCAGACGACTCTCAAAGTCTCTCCTTGATCAGAATGGATTCTTTGTGGAGCCCATAGTGAACAAAAAGTTTTCTACAAGTACTTTGGCCACAGTGGATGCTTTCTGGTCTTTGGTGGGAAAGCTTGGGCATATCTCGTGAAATGGTCAGTGACCACCAGCACATTACTGATATTTCTTTGATCTGACTCCAAACTCAGAAAATTAATACAGACCAGCTCCATGGGTGCACTGGTGGTGATGTTAACAAGGGGGCAGCCCTCTGGGGCAAAGCTTTCCTCTGTAAGCAGCGACTACAAGTTCAATGTGTTGCTCCACATCAGCCCCATCTTAGGCCAATAGAATCTGGATCTCACCAAGTCAAGTGTTCTGTCTATACCAAGGTGCCCCATGTGGTTGTGCAAGGACCTCAGTACTGAGTCTCAAAGGCAGTGGGCAGCACTAGTTGTTGTTTGTCTACTTGTCCCTCTGTCTACTGTTTTCTCTGTATAACAGTTTATTGATCAGTTTCAACTTAGGACCTTCTTTGTATAACAGTGCAGTTCTCAAATCAGTGGGCGTAATTTGGACACATCTTTTCCTGCATAAAGGGCTTCTAAAGCTGCTTTGATCATGGGATCGCGGATTGAGCCCACTGAATACTGTCATTGTCCAGCTGAGGCAGTACCAATGTCTATTGCAGAAAAGTGGCAATAAGCAGCAGGTATGCAATTCTCAGAGGGTCCCAAGCAATCCACCATGCAGTCCACTGCGTCCGTGGACATTTGTTCCTCCCTGTCAAACTTCCGGCAGAGTGCCGAATGTCAGGTTCTGCCAATCGGACCCAATCATTCTGGGGAACAGGCCTCCCGAGAGAGCATCAGCATCTATGTGGTTCAGACCTGCTCGGTATTCGAGAGCATAGTCATATGTAGATAATGCAGAAAGCCACCTATGGCCAGTGGCATCCAACTTAGCTGAGGTCTGCATAGGTCAAAGGATTATTGTCAGTTTTACTAGTATTTTAGCCCCACACAAGTACTCATGGAATTGGTCAACAATAGCCCACTTCAAAGCTAGGAACTCTAACTTATGTACAGGATAGTTCTTTCGGATGGGGTCAGGCTTCTACTGGCAAAGGCCACTGGTCTCAGGCCATTCTCGTGCTCTTGGTACAACACAGCCCCAACCCTTGCAAGCTAGCATCAGTGTGCAGGGCGTAAGGTTTTCTTGGATCGGCATAGGCCAGCACTGGAGCATGGGTAAGTTGATATATGATCTCATGAAAAGCAGTCTCACAATCAGGAGTCCAGCGGGCCCCAAATACTTCACTCGGATGAAAATACACTCTTTCAGTCTTGAGGGACGCTGACTTTTGGTATTTTTTGTGGGTTGAGGGATACCCTTGAGTAAGGTTAAGTAAAGGGCGGATCACTCTTGAATAGTCCTTGATGAGCGCCGATAATAACCACAGAATCCCAGGAATCTTTGCAGTTCTTTTAGATTTTTGGGCTGTGGCCAGGTGGTCAAGGCCTCAACTTTACTTGGGTCGGTCTCTATTCCCTCGGTGGATACTATGTGTCCCACATACTTTACTGATGTTTGGAAAATTGACACTTATCAATGGACAGTTTAAGGCCAAAGTCCTCCAGTCGGTCCAATACCTTAAATAATCTGCTCTCATGTTCCTCCAGTGAGCTGCCAAACACAATAACATCATCTAGGTATACCAGGCACTCTAGTAAGTTCATGTCCCCACTGCACGCCCATCAATCGTTGAAAAGTGGCTGGGGCACCTGAAATCCCTTGAGGCATCCTCATGAATTCATAGCCAAGCGGACAGATAAAGGCCGTCTTCTCACGGTCCTCTGGGGCCATCGGGATCTGGTAGTACCACTGGAGATCCAGCACAGAGAACCACTTGCTCCCGTTTAGGCAGTCAAAGCATCCTGAATGCGGGCATTGTGTACTGATCAGGGATAGTCCGCCGGTTTAAGGCGCGATAATCCACACACATCCTTACTGTTCCATTCTTTTCCTCACTACCACAATGGGGAAGCATAAGGGCTTCTGGATTCTTGTATTACACCAGCAGCTAACATCTCTTGCAGATGCCGTCTCACATCATCTATGTCAGCAGGTGCCAGGCGTCGAGACCTCTCACGAAATGGTCTTTCGTCATGCAGCGGATATTGTGCTCAGCTCCTTGCACGCATCCTACATCCCATTCCTTTAAAGAAACACCTGGTCTCTCTGGGCAAGCTTCTCACTGATCCTCACTTTCCATTCAGCTGGCAGTGAGTCGCGAAATCAAACAAGTCAGGCGTTATTCTGTCATTCTTCCTTGAACTCTTGCTGCTGGGTAGCACTGCAGTGTCTGCACAATGCACATTAGCCAGGATGCAACCTCTGTTTACTGAATGTCTCTTTCAGACACATTATGAACTTGGACCATTACCCTTCTGGCATAAGCATGGGCTCTAGCGGGCAAAATACTAAGCTTGACCAGCAGTCCCTCTGGCAATTTTCCATCACCTGGTGCATCCAACATTAATATTTTATTCTTAACATCCTTTCTGATACGGACCTCTCCTGTAAGGTACACTGGGCATTTGGCACCAGGATCAGAGACTCAGGATCCTTCTTCCATACAATTCCGACCGGTTCCTCTGGTTCTGTTTTTCAGCATCTCTCTGTGCCTCATAGGCCTTCTTAATTAAAGCGGAACTCTTAAAGCTCTACTAGTCTTTGACCCTGTTTTCATAACACAACTGTGCCAGCCTTCGAACATATGAGCATTTGTTCCAATCAACAAAGGAACACCATCATACAGTCCAGTGGGGGACACACTAAGGCTAGGGTCTCTACTTGTTCGGCCACTCCAGCCACGGAGGTGGGAAAGACAGCCAAATTAGGATATACCGGAATAGGGGTAGGCCTTCTCACTTAACCCCCATACATGCAGTCCTTCTAATGGTTGTAAGGGTCGTCTGACAAATGCTTCTGATACCAATCCTGGAACATAATTGTCACTTGGGAGCCACTGTCTAATACAGCTCTTGTAGACACTCCATTCACCTTTACAGTGGTCTCCATGGAGGGACCCACTATTCTGGACCAGTCTGGAGGCGATAGTGGGGCCTGGGCGACATGACCTTGCCACAAGGGCGTGAGTTAGCATTTTTGGTGCCCTCACTGGATCATTTCGTGCACCTCTTACACACTATGATTTGTTCTCCAAAGCTCTCCTTGTAGCCTATATGCAACTTTGTCAGTGTCTTTTGGGACGGCATTCCTTTCATGTGCCCATCTTTCCCACAATTATAGCAAAACATACTTTCTGGAGTTTGAGCTGGTGGGCGCCACACTGGGAGCCAGGGCGGGGGTATTACTAACTGGAAACCTTGGTGCCATCTCTGTCTGCGGCGTGATAAGCATTTGAGACATCTCGTCAGTTTCTCCACTTCCATGGTCAAGGAATCGAGTTCGGAGCTGTTATCAGCAGGAGATACGTGGGTGGGTACCCCACCCCATAGCAGATGCTGATCGGATATAGGTCAGGGCCCGTACTTGCAGGCGTGGCCTTCATAAAGGACTGTTTTTGAATTCTGGATCTCTCAACAGTTCGCCCATTGTGACATATCTTTTCCTTGTCAGAGCACTCATTGACTGTCAACCTCTGCCCCTGAACTTCACTTGATAGGTCACCCTCAGTCACTCGGTCAGTAGCCACAGCTGTTGGTGCAGGTCCTCCCAGGTTGCCTTTTCTCAACTCCTCAATTTCTCTCATTAACTCATCATAGGAGGTGGGATTCCAGTCGATTTGCCAGGTGTAACTGAAGCAACAGCAGTTCTGAGAAGGGCAGACTTAAGGATTCTGTCCAGTCTGGTTCGGTCCAGTTCAATCGCTGGCAAACTACCTTTTCTGAGGCATTCTTGCAAAAATTTTTCCAGCCGAGAGACATACACAGACAACAACTCCCTTGGTACTGTTGTGCATTTCTTACTCTCCACCATAGGTCCTCATCAGAATCTGGGCTCCCTTACACATTCTCCAAGGCCTCAAGATAGGCCTGTGCAGTGCCTAGGGTTACTGGCCCGTTTAGCACGGATGGTAGCCAGGGCAGGACCTCGGGCTCTCACTAACCCTCTTTCGCTTTGCCTTCCGAGCATTGCCATTCTAGCACTTGGGGCAACATAGTTTATCCAGGTCTCCCAGTCATCCTCCCTTGGGGGTGGGGAGGGTGCCAGAGAAGATCCTCAACCTTCGGTAAGAGTCGTGACTAATGGCAGGTGCAGAAATAGGAGTCTGCATTGGTTCAGCCACCATACGGGCACTGGAGCAGGAGAGGTGTTGGGAGGAACACCCCAGGTGGCAAGAATAGTTTCTTCAAGTCCTCCACAGTTTTCCCTCTCCCAGCAACCATTCAGCAAATTTCTCCTCAAAAGTTTCAGATAGTGGTGGGGGCTGATTCCCCCGGTCTTTACGGTCCTTAGTTATCACTCTCCAAGCAGTGAGGGCCCTCTGGGGTAATGGTTTGTGGCACTTTGGAGCTATCTATGGGATCCTTAAACTCTACTAGGGCCAGGAAAGTGTGGGTGAGCAGATTAAGCCAGACCCACCACCACAGGGTTTTGTAAACCTCCACCTTGGAAAGTACTCCCTGCACAGTGTCCGTATTGATACCCAGGGGGATGTCCAGGATAAGCATAGCATTTTGGGGGTCGATCTCCTCCCCAGTACACCACTCCACCAGCCGGTGCACAGCCACTTCTGTCGGGGTACCCATTTTTTTCTTAACAGTGGTTCGTAAATATGGCCACTAGAGGACACACAATCCCAGCGGTGAGCCTCCAAGATGTAACCCCTAGATGGCGCTATCCCAGGGGCTACTACCCCTGCCTGATTTGCCACTCACAGGTTGAGGGGCCTGGATCCAATGGCGGGTGCCTCCACCCAGAGGTCAGGGTTTGCAATAGTTAAACTAACTTGGTCACAGCCCTCTGGGACACTGCAACCCCCCTTTCTTCCCACTAGTGGCCCACATAATATATCAGAATTACCTTCTACAGTATACACTTACCCCAGGACTGGTTCCGGCACTGGGAGTTCCTGTGAAATGAGATACAGTGCAACAATCACAGTACAGTACTTTAACATAGACAAATACTTCAGGCGGTATAACTTTACTGAAACAAGCAGCTCTGATTTATTTAGGGGATATAACAAGGACAGGGGCAAATCAGGTTAATTAGCTTATCACTCTACACTCCATGGCTCTGTCGCACAGGCCTATCCCTATCAGTTACTGTCCCTGGGCACCAAGCCCCAGTGGCTAGTCCAAACCGTGGCAGCTGGTAGGGGCCCTTTCACACAGAGAAAAGGAAAATTAAATAGTCAGCAGTACAGTAATTCCATTTGGATTTAATGTGGCAATTCAACAGGAGCGACCTGAATTAGTACTCACGACCTCCAAATAAGATAGGGTCCTTCAATGTCAGCAGGGCTCACTTGAGGTACACAAACCTCTTCACACATTTACATAAAGAAAGCACTATACCAGGCAGGCTGCATCTGTATCCCGATCGCAATTACTGCACAATACCGGAGAACACACAGCAGATTCAGTTCCTGACAGACCGAGTGCAATTTTCAGCAATTCTTCCAGTCTTCTACAGGGTGAGCCTGGTTTCTACTCTTCAGATATCCTTTGATTCTCTTCACAGGACGGATTCAGTCCTAACAAGCTGCAGACCGGAACTCTGGGCCTTACAGACGTTTTTGACTAAAACTGCACACTGAAAAGCATAGGCTCTTCCTTCTTCACTGCCAAAGCTCAACTGAACCTCCAACCGACAAAACGGGCACTTCCTTTGAGTTCCTCCCAGTTCTTGACTGGATTGGCTGTCACTCACAATAGACTGCTGCTGTTGGTCCAAAAGGCACTGAAGTCTAAACTACATCTCCCAGAGTCACTGCCCATACAATCCTCTTGTGGCTGGCTCAGATTATGAGTCCAAGTTCTGATTCGGTCAAGGCACCATTTTAGAGCTAGCTTACCCACACTGATTGGTCCAGTTCAGCAGTTCAAACTAGAATGGGGAACTAGCAGACACAGTTCTGACTGCAAAAGAAAGTAGGTTAGACAAACTGTAATTTCATTATTACTGTAAATGATTTCTGGCAAACAGTTACATCTTTCAGATAGATTCCCTTTGCACTCTAGTGACTGCAAAATGGAGTGAATTGGCAGCAGCTTGAGTGGTACTCAATCAAAAAACACACAGTCCCCATACAAACTAATTATGTCTGCAAGCAGACAGCTCTTAAAGAGACAGTACCAGAGGTTCTAAAAACACTCACTGATAAATGGCTTAAACGCCAAACACCATTCAGGCTTGGAGCACTCAAGCAAGCTCCTGGAAGTCTTTTGGGAACCCCCATTTGCAGGGGGGTTACACTAGTCTCAGGAAATTCACACCAGGCGGCCAAGTCCTCCTTCACTCTCACACAGTGCACCTTGGAATGACCTAGGTTTCCTCATGAATGTCCAGAAGTCACAAAGAAACCCAGTACAAGTTTTGGACTTTATAGATGCAGATCTAGATACCCTGCAAGGGAAGGTATTTCTTCCGCAGGCAAGGGTAGAGAATCTAATTGCAGCTGCAAAATACTTCAAGGCAGGTCATCCCAGACTTGCAAGAGATTTCCTGCATTTGCTGGTTACATGGCATCATCAATTGCAGTGGTACTAGGTGCCAGGTTTCAAATGAGAGATATCAAATACCACCTAGGGACCTATTGGTCTCAGAGGTAGGATCCAGTTTCAAAATTAGTGCCTGTCACAGAAATCTCTGCTGAGGGCGCTAGAATGGTGGAAGGAAGAGGACAACCTCAGAAAGGGAGTTCCCTTTCTTCAACAGTCCCCTACTGCCGTACTCAAAACAGCTGCCTCCCTTTTGGGCTGGGGTGCCCACCTGGAGGATCTCATTGTAAATGGTAAGTGGTGTATACAGGAGACTCTGGATCACATAATTCTCCTGGGGCTTAGGGCAGTATACCTGGCAACACAGGTGTTTTCCTCCCACATTAGAGGTCAGTCTATCCAGGTCAGGACAGACAATACCACAACTACAGTATGTATTACATAAACAAACAAGGAGGAACAAGATCTTCAAAACTGCACAGACGCTATTAAGATCTGAAACCTGGCATACTCCCTGGGGGTCCAGCTTTTGGCAGTACACCTGCCAGGGAATGACAGTGCGCTGGCAAACTTCCTGAGCAGGATCAGTCTAGGAAAGCACAGATGGACGCTAAACCAGCAGGTGCTGGCGACAGTGTTCAGAATGTAGGGTATACCAGAGATCAGTCTGTTTGCATCTTAGGAAAACAACCAGCTCCCACTGTTTTGTTGCAGGTCCCCATTGGTGGGTACAGTCCCAGTGGATTTTGTAGTGTTCAACTGGTCAGGGAAGTTCCTGTATGCCTTCTCACACCTCCCACTTTTGCTGAAAGTATTTCTAAAATTGAGAAGGGAGTCCACAACAATAATTCCCATAGCTCCAGACTGGGCCTGGCAGATTTGATATTCCCTGCTCCTGTCTCCCTCCAGCAGACATCCTGTCAACCTGCCCCCGAAATACAGTCTGCTGATATTGTTTCAGGGCAGGATAACATTTTCACATACAAGAACTGTGCATCTCAGAGCATGGTACTTGAAGAGCTAGAGTTCTCTGAACTAAGTTGTTTTGAAAAGGTTATGGAAGTGCTTAAGGTTTCCATGAAACCAGCAACAAGGAAAACCTACGTCACAGAGTGGAAAAGATTTTTCATTTGGTGGTGTTCTAGACAGCCAAGCCTGTTGCGGGTGAGTCTAGCTTCAATCCTGGATTGTCTAATCCACCTCCAATCCTTGGGCATCAGGCCCTCAACCCTGAAAACTCATTTGGCAGCTGTGGCAGCATACACTTCGGCTGACAAGGACAGGTCAGTGTCCGTGGTCTCACAGCCGATTTTCCAAAAAGTTCTTTAAAGGCCTTAATCATTTGTATTCTCCATTAAGGGATCCTGTCTACCCCAACCCTCGTGGGACCTGAATCTGTGGATTGCCCAGCTGATGGAGGCTCCTTTCAAGCCTATCGCAACTGCTGCTTTGAAGTGTGTCACCTGGAAAGAAGTTTCCCTGGTGGCAGTGACATCCGCCAGAAGGGTGAGCAAGCTGCAAAGCCCTCTGCACAGATCCTAACTATATCATATTTCACAAGGACAAGGTAATCCTAAGAACTAACAGAAATTCCTCCCTAAAGTGGTGTCTGAATTTCACCTGAATCAGTCAGTTACACGTCCAGTATTCTTTACAGCAAAATCCATCTTAGAAGAACAAAGGTTCCACAGTCTGGATGTTAAGAGAGCTCTGTACTACTACTTGGACCATACATAGAGGATAATGTATAGTCTGCTATCTATAACAAGCGTATATATTCATCGAGAGGTTGCCATAGTGACCGTTTGAACCTCGAGAGTGCAGCTCAAGAGGTTTGTCGCCATGGCAAACTCGAGATGATTACATACGCTTGGCATAGATAGTAGACCATACATTGTCTTTTATAGTGTATGGTCCACTATCTGGAGTTAAAAGAATCACATAATAGTCCTTACTTTTATGGGTTTTTTGCCAGAGCCGCTCTCCACTGCTCTCACAGCCACAGCCGCTTCCTAATTAGTGGTGGTAGTGTGACGCGCATGCGTGAGCACGTTCCATGTTGTTCTACTGACGTAGCTACTGCAGCATTACAGCTCTATTCGATGTATGGATTTTTATCCATAACAATATTCTACCGTACACTATAAGGTATGTAAGGTCCACTAGTACTCAGGTATTCTTCATCTCTGGTGACGTCGGGAAAGGTAAACCAGAATCCAAGATAACTTTTTCTCATTGGATAGTTTCCTGAATGCAGTTCTGTTGTGGCAAAGCTGGCAAGCTGCCACCTGAAAGCCTTAGGGCTCACTCGTCCTCACTGTGCACCTCTGCCTCTGTGGCAGCATCAAGAAGCATTTCCCCGCAAGAAATCTGTAACGCAGTTACCTGGAAAACAGTACACACTTTCACAAAGCACTACTCTGGACTTACAGTTCAGAAGGGATGCCAGCTTTGGCACTGCTGTCTTGTAGAACCTTTTACCCTGAAATAGGTTCTGTATCCAGCCTCCGAAGGTACTGCTATGGAGTCTGCAGTTGTTAAGCATAAGTGAGGGATTCCTGGGGTTTGAAAAAGTAATTACTCACTGTAGTAATGTTGTTTCCTCCAAAGAGATCTCTTAACTATGCTTACCAAATCCAATCCCTGCCTCCTCTTCCAGAACATGAGAAAAGGTTCTCACAAGAATCAGTTCTTTATATTTATTTATTAGATTTTCAGATTAACACCTTTGAGCACAAGTGCTCTTTTCCATAGGTTCCACGTCAATTGTGGTTACAAAACATTTAGGGTGCATAGTCTGGCTCAAAGAAAGCCTGGTCAATGAATCCATACAATAAGAAAAGGACATTAACAGTGAAGGTTCGGTAAGGAGCCAGGTTTAGTTCAGACTTTAGTGCAGTTAGGAACAGATCCCAGTCAGCAGAACATTTTAGTATAGAAAGACAGGATCAGTGCTAACCCGAGTAGAGCTTGGATGTTGTCAGGCAATGGAGCCAAATGATATAGGGCTTATCAGTTTAGAGGTAGCAACACATTTACTTAAATGTGAGGTTTAATAGGTGTAACAACTGCAGGCTTTCTTTCTGAGCTCTTTCTTTAGAGAGGACTTAAACTGGGAAATGTTGGGTAGTCCCGTATGGGTTCCGGAAGGTCGTTCATCCAGCAGGCTGCTCTGGGTGCAAATGAGTGCATTCCTAGGCTGGTTTTACAATAAGGGGCTTCAAGGGCTTGTCTACCGGGTGAAGAAAGTCACTGATAGCACTGGGGTGAGACCCAGCTGGGCTTTCCTTACCAAGAGGCAAGTCTGGTATTGAAGTATTTCTTGTAGTGGGAGCCATCCAATTTGGGAGTAAAGGGAGCAAGTGTGTGTTAATCTGTCTGCCCCACAAACAAAGTGGGAAGCTTTGTTGAGGACCAGGTGTATCCTGCTCAGGACAGACTCGCAGGCACTCCATAAATAGGGAGACCATAGTCAATGAGGGGGAGTAGCATTGCAGTGACCGCTATATGTCTTGCATCGGTGGTAAGATTTTGTTTTTGCCTGTGGAGCACTCCTAATTTTTGTTTGGTCTGGTTAGCAATGTTATCAACATGGGAGGCAAATGATAAGAGTATCATCCAAGGTGATACCCAGGAACTTAAAGGTTTCCACTTGTTCCAAGGCAGCACCATGAGCATTCATGATGACTAGAGGGGGGTGACTTCTTTTTGTAATGTTGCCCTGCAAACAGCATCGTCTTGTTTTTTTTTGTAGTTAAGTATTGGTTTGTTCCTAGTAAATCATTCTTCAGGGGACTTGATATTGTCTTGGAGAGCACCTGAGAGATCAGCCATGTGGGAACTACTGTTACCGTATCGTCGGTGTACAGCAGCATTTTGAAATGCGGGCAGGCTTCTGCGAGACTGTTTATAAAGAGACAGAAGAAGAGGGGGCCAAGTATCGACCCCCCATGGGACCCCAACGGAGACGCTTTTGGCCTTTGATAGCACCCCTTCGATCTTGACCCTCTGTGACCTCCCTGAAAGGTAGCATTTAAACCATGAGAGGGTTTCAGTTGAGAGGCAAAGTGCAGATAGCTTGGCCAATAGCAATTGATGGTTTATGAGATCAAATGCTTTGGTTAGGTCTATGCAGGTAGCTCCAGCCACGTGTCCCTTGTCGAGCGCCACGTGGAGATTGTTGGTGTACTCGACTAGTGCGGTTCCTGTGCTATGGAGTTTTAAAAAACCATGTTGTTGCTTACAGAATAAGTAATGTTTATTTAGGTAGGAGACCAATTGATTGGCGGCAATTTTCTCCAAAGGCCTTGGATGGGAGGGGGGGTGGAAACCTGCCTATATTTAGCTACATTGGTGCGATCTCCACTTTTGTGGACTGGAGTAACCATGGCAGAGTTATAGGGACATGTTAAATATTTTAGCCAAAGGATTTATTAGCACATCCAGAGCAAGGACCAGAAGCTTCTTGTCTACCATGTCTTTGCCCACTCTTGTTTTCCCCAGGACCTTTTTAATATAGTTTCCGGTTTCCTTTACTGTGACATGCTTAAAATAGAACTTAGCGGGGTCCATTTGTGGGCCAGGTGAATTGCTTTGTCCTTTGTGTTCATATTTGTTGTCCTTTGGTGGAAAGAACTGGAAGGCGGGCATGGGGGACCACCCCTTTATTCTGACGTCGGTCACGTGACGTGGGGGCGGTCCCCCGCCAGAGACTGCTAGCTATAAATTTTTCTGTGGGGTCCTGACACCTGCTGGCATCAGTCCTATATGTAATTACCTACTGCAAGAGCCTCTCTCGAAGATCTGTTGTTACGGTAAGTTCTTGCGTAACTGTACTTTTTCTGATGGACCATTCACAGAGAATTCGCGAGTGATCACTGATAGCATCGGGCAGGACCTTGACCGTGGCTGTCTTTTCTTAGTGCATAACTAAAGTCCAGTCTGTTAGGGGTTTTGTCCCTGTTTTGTAGTTAACCCTTGTGCAGTCTTGAACCACCTGTGTTAGGAGCAGGCTGGCAACCAGGTCCTTATGGGAAACATTAGATTTGCTGCCCAATTAATGTTGAAGTCCCCCATTACTGTTGTTTCACCTTTTGGGTAGGTTTGGTTGTGGTAGCTAGCGAACATCTCCAGACCCTTTTTTTTGTTTGTTTGTTTGTTTCTCAGGGGGGATGTAAACAGATAGAATGTTAAGAGATTCATGTCCACTCCCTTGCGGGATGTTAACAGCCAGGCACTCGCATTCAGATTATATATCTGCTTGAACATTACTTGTAACTTGTTACAGTGCCTTTGCAATTGATACTCAGTGATATGAGCTTTTTAAGTTCTTCATAACATTTTAAAATTGTTCTGCCATGTTGAAAAGTTTCAAAAAAAATGTTGATGTATTTTTGATAGCCATTTAGCTAGTTTAGTGGTCACAACTCACTCTAGCTTTAGAAATAAATCTGCTGTTAGAATGTGAGGGTGATCATGACCACACAGCAGAGTTCTGAATTTCAGTCTAAGATTCTCTAATTAGCATAAAATTCTAAGCTCCGGGGCAGCTCATTCCAGGGGAATGATTGCAGTTGTTAAGCATACTGAGTTATCCTTTTGGAAGAAAACAGCATTACTACAGTGAATAATTTTTTTTCTTCTGAGAGCCTTAGATTCATACTCTCTGTATTTTTTATTTTCTCAGATATTTTTAAAACCATTTTTGTGGCTAATTTTGAAATTAATGACTGAAGTCTCTAAAGATGGCTGCCACTCACAATTTTGGAAACTCTCTTCCATTGAGGTTACCTGCTGAATGTGCATACTAGATTTATTCTTTCCATGTATTAAGTTGGTGCTGCCACAGGTTCCGATGGTAAATAGCACAGGCACCACAACACGGCATCTCATTTTTTCGTGTCATGGTTGGCACAGGAGCGGGAACTTTTAAAAACGTCAAAAGCTTAGTGCCTCAGTTCAGGGATGAAAGAAACATGAGTATATTGATCTTTTTGTCAGAAAAACATTATTACTGAAAAAAAAAAACTAGATGGTGACTAACAAATATTATAAAAAGGGTCTGTGAAATGGAGCTTTTTGATTGGCTGTAAACATTCTAACAGCCTTATGTTAATCTTTTATTAACATACTTGTAGAGCTTAACCATATGCTGAACAAGGTTTAACACTGTTTAAAAACATTATTTATTATAATAACAATAAGGCATTCCCAGGGATTATGTCAATGGTCAGTTAATCACCCTGTAGGGGCATGTCGCACTCGGTTACACCTCGTGCTACAGTACACCCCTAGAAGGTAATTAACAGACCATTAACATAACCCTTGGTCATGCCTTATTGCTTAATTGCTGCTTTAATTTTACATTCCTATTACTTTGTATTCATTAATTTCCACAATGTTCTGAGTGCCTGTTTCTAAGATTTGATGATGTTGGGTAATTTTGGCCGCTTTACTGCGTGACCATGTCCCATGTTAGTGTGATGAAAGTTTGACAAGTACGAGCCACAGTTGCTTTAGAGGCGTGGGATTAACCCTGACTGTACGTCACAAATTTTTTAGCACAGTTGGCTAAAAACTCTGATACCAGTCAGACTTTGCAGCCCCTCAGATACTACACATACAGTACCAGTGTACGCCATGTCTCACATTATTGGAGTCCTGGTTGAGAGACTGTCTTGTTTTGATTGGGCCCTTGCTGTGATTTAATCACTTCATCAAGATTACAGGGCTGACTGGGGAGCGGGTTCTTCACACATCTTTGCCCAAATGTTTTTGGGGTGAACGCATGGTGGCATCTGTGGACCATGAGCAGTGGATTGCTTGTTGCAAGGATACAACCATTTGCAGCATGTGTTTTGTCTAGTGCAAGAATATAGTGCCATTTTTTTTTAAAAATCATTCAACTCTGTTTAAAAAAAAAAGCGCCATTGGCAGATGACCGTATGAGCCCTGGGAATATGGCTGCCTTTTAATATGGGGGATAGGTAACTGCAAGTATGTGCCGATGTTTGATTGCTTCACCAGGAAAAGGACCTCATGTTTAAAATAAAAAAAGTGGATGCATAAAAAATGGAGTTAAGAATGGCATATGGAATTTTTTCCCCCCCAATGCAGGCGGGCTGAAAGGGATTCCATCAACTTTCCTAAAAGGCCTAATAAGGCCTTTGTTACATGAACATGGTATTCGAGTGCTGAGTTGATGATATCCTGGTTTACATCATTACCTGACTGCCATGTCCTGACCAGCAGAGTCCCTGCAGCACGTTCAGGCTACCGGGGGGGGGGCCTGTTCCCTATTTGCATGCCTCCTGTAAGAAAGACGCCTTAGCAACACTGGTGACCACTCAGTGAACAACCCCCCCGGCTTGTGTCCCTGCCCTTCACTTCCTCAAAGTAGCCCCCTGGCGCTGAGTATGGATGCTTCTGGGCCATAAGGGCCTAGTTTACCTGTTGGGTGGCACTGGGCGTAGTGGCCGTAATTGTGTAGGTATTGAGCCCTTTCTCAAATGGCCAGCAAACAAGGGAGGAGTGGCCAGATAATTGAGGAGGCGGAGGAGGAGCAGCAGCCTGAAGTAAGGGGAAAACTGTAAATTAAAAAAGGAAAATCTGGTCGAACTGTATGCATGCACAGTTCTTTATATTTGTTCTGTTTAGAAGAGGGGAAGTAATGATTTAAAACAGTGGTGTGGGCCAGCTCAGAGGTACGTGGCAGTGCATTGTGCTGCAGTCTGAGAATTGGGGGGGGGGGTTATTGCATTTCGCAAAAGCCCACGCTGTGGGGGGCGAGGGGTTGCACATTGCAGAGGTGAGGCTGTCAGGGAGGAAGGGCAAGTGTCATGTACTGTATTTGGTTTGTCAGTATTTGTGCCAATATGGTGCATGTTTGCTTTGAATATCTTTCTTCTGTATTGAACTTAAACCAGTAAACTGAAGTTAAAAAAAAAAAAGATCTACAATTGGTTCCACCTAAGGACTGAATTACAGTCAGAGTACACTAAAATGGTGGAGTTTTGGGGTGAGGGGGTCTGGGTTAATCTTTTCATGATGTTGTCGACACAGTACTGGTTGATGTTTAGGAGGGATTCAGATCCAGGTTCTGTGGGTAACAATTGTCATTTGGCACTGGCAGCAATTTCCCTTTGAAGAGCTAGAGTACTGCCTAAAATTAATATTAGTTTATAGAAGCAGTCAACCATTACCTTTTATATCTGAGGTATTTTTTTTCTTTTCGCATTGGTTAATTAGATTGTTTACCTAATGTAGGTGTGATCCATAGAACAGCACTCTGCCTGGCAGCTGACATGTCTATCAGTATTCCCCCATTACATCATCAGCATTGTGATCTCACTGAGTGTGACATCACTGTTGCTTTGAAACCGCCACTCAGTAGCTGCCAGGTTAGTCAACTGTGATGTCAGTGTCAGATCACAGTGCTGCTGACACAGTGGGGCGGAATAGAGATAGATAATCAATCAATCAAAATCTTTATTTATTCAGGCGGACATCATTGAGCAAAGCTCATTTACAAGATGGACCTGATAGGTCAAGGAACAAATTGAAGGTACAATAGCAGACATATACAGAACACTTCTATTTAAACAGATACAATAATATAAACATATATACAAATGGAGGATAAGGGTTGATAAAACTTGACAGGGCAAGGTAGGATACAGTAAAAGTACCACGCAACACAGGGTAGCCGGTATTACAGGCTCCAAGGCAAACTAACGCACACAGACAGGTATGATTGATGACTGCTAAAATGATGATAAACAGCCTCTGACAAATGACATGGAGGGGCTGGTGGAAGATTCAGATAGGGGCTAAGGCTACTAGTAGTAGGAGGTATGGAGGAGTGATTGGGGTAGAAGTAAGTGCCAGGCGTTGATGTGGAGGTCTTGGTCAGGGGTAGCAAAGCTGTAGAAAAAGGTATGATAGGGGGCTGAGATACAAAATAAGGGGGCTGCGAGGGAGGGAAAAAACTAAGGGGATGATTTATGGAAGAGCTGTCAATAATAATTGCTGGCTGAAAGGGGGGGGGTTATGGATGTGATTGGACTAGGCCTTGTGATAGCAATTGCATTTCTCTGGGAAGAGACTTATGTAGAGCTTTTTAAAGGATGTTAGAGGAATAAAGATGGTCAACTTTAGGGTCTTCTGTGGAGAATTCCATGCCATTGCTAGAGAGTAACTGATTGCAGATCTCCCATGCCGGGTGCAGGCTTTGGGTAGCTTAAACGTGATGAAGTTGTTGCTTCTTAGGGCATATGACCTAGCTGTGGCCAGTGTAAAGCAATCTAAAATATAGGATGGAAGTTTGTTAGACAGAGCTTTGTATATCCATAGTGCAGCATTTCTGTTCCTTCTGAGGTGTAGGGGTGTCCAACCAACTGCAGCATAGAGAGAGCAATGATGAGTGTTGAATGGAAGATCTGTGATAAACCTTAGAGCTCTGTGGTACAAGGTATCCAATTTGCTTAAATAGGAAATAGGACAATGACCATAAAGGAAATCTGCATAGTCGATAAGTGAAAGAAATGAGGCCTGGATTAGTCTCAGCCTTGAGTCTCTGGTTAGAAAATGTTTAATTCTGAAGAACAGGCCGAGCCTCTGGCAAAGTTTTTTCAGAAATTCTTCAATATGCTGAGTGTAATCAAGCCTGTTATCAATCCACACCCCTAAATATTTGAAGTTGTCTACATAGTCAAGGCTTTCTCCAAGGATGGTGGATAGTTGGGGAAGATTGCTTGATGAGGAGGTGTTAGTATAGTAATTAGTGGAGAAGAACATAGCTTTTGTCTTCTTTGCATTTAAGAGTTTTTTTTCCAAGTAGTTGGTATTGCAAAAGGGAGAACTCTGATTGTAGTATTTCACAGGCCATTGAAGGTGATGGGTTACTGACATATAAAACAGTGTCATCTGCAAAGAGGTGAACATTGGCTTTGGTGAGATTAGAGTCAATGTTGTAATGTAAATGGCAAAAGGATAGGGCCCAGGATAGATCCTTGAGGAACTCCTCTTAGGAGTGGTTTTGATGAGGATAAGTCACCTTCAGCTTTCACCTGCTGCTCTATCAGTGAGGTAACATCTGAACCACTTAAGAGAGGTGGGTCTAGGCCTATGGAGTGCAGTGAAGAGAGTAGCAGCTCGTGATCCACTGTGTCGAAGGCTGTGCTTAGATCAAGGAATACAGCACAGACACTGTTCTTTTTGTCTAGCTCAGTTTGCCAGTCATTTGTGACTTTGGCCAGTGCAGAGATGGTGCTATGCCTGGATCTAAACCCAGATTGAGCAGGGTTTAAGAGATTATTAACTTCAAGGTAGTCTCTTAATTGGATGCTCACTAATTTCTCTAGCATCTTGGAAAGCACTGGCAGAATGGATATGAGCCTGTAGTTGTTGAGGTCCATGGGGTCCCCTGATTTTAGGAGGGGAAACACTTGTGCTGTTTTCCACAGCGAAGGAATAGAACCAGAGGCTAAAGATAGATTAAAAAGATGTGTTAAGGGAACTGCAAGCCCATGAATTGCAATTTTTAGAAAATGGGGGTCAAGAGAGTCTGCACCTGCACTTTTTTTAGTGTCCAATTGCAGCATTAGGTCCTCTACTTGCTTCAGTAAAACTGGTTTGAATGAGAAGGAAGAATCAGCCCTCTGAACCTCAGTAGACTGGGAGTTAAGTTGTGCCCGCAGTAGATTAGCTGGAGAGGAGTCAAAAGCAAGGCCAGCCGTTGTGAAGTGATTATTGAACGCATCCAGTACTTCCCGTTTATCGGAGATAGCAACCTTATTAAGGTGCACTTGAGATGGCAGAGAGGTGCTAGAGTCCTGCCCTAAGATCCCCTTGATGGTGCCCCAGAATCTAGCAGGATTGTAGTAAGAGGCACCAAGTTCAGCCATATAGAAAGCAGCCTTAGCATCCCTTACTTTTTTGGTGCAGCTATTTCTGGCTTTCCTGAACAGCAACCAGTCATTTGGTTCCTTAGTCTTCCTTGCCAGTTTCCATAGCTTATCTCTCTCCAGCAGTGCAGATTTAAGGTCGGCTGAAAACCAGCGGCAAGATTTGCTTTTCGTTCTAACACTAGTGACTGGTGCATGAGTATTGAGGGCACCTATGATTATGCTATTTAACACCTGATGTGCTTTTCCACAGAATGCGTAGGTAGAACTCCTGCCAGCGTGTAGAGTGGCATAGGTCATGGAGATATCCCTCAATATTAAGTTTTTTTAGGTCTTCTCAGGTGGAATTTTGCTGGGTTAGCTGGTTTGCGGATGATCTTATTCCTACAATAAGACAGTGGTCACTTATGTCACTGAATAGCACTCCAGCGTGAACAGGTGGGGTTTGTTTACCAGCATGATGTCAAGTAGGGTGCTACTACTTCTATTCTTTAAATTGATTCTTGTTGGTTCATTTATCAGTTGTGTAAGCTCATATATATCACAAAATGATACTAAAGGTGCAGCTGTCTTGGAGAGCCAGTTTAGATTCAGATCACCTAGGATAATGATTTCTTCAGGGCCTGGTTTGATTAGGTTTCCCAGGTGGGTTAAGAGCTTATGGTCAGCAGAGGGGGGCCTATAGCAGCCAACTAGTTGAAAAGCTGCCATGTTGGGGAGAGTTATTTTAAGGGATATACATTCGAATTCTTTGGGCAATGATGTTGCGCTAAGGCAAGATGCAGATATATTTGATTTTACATAAATAGCTACTCCACCACCCCTTGTCAGGCGGTCTGCTCTGAATATTTGGTAGTTGGGTAGATTTACCTCTCTATCTGTTGTTGCAGGTTTGAGCCATGTCTCTGATATTACCAGAAAGTCTGGCAAGGTATGGGTGACCCAGGCTTGTATCAATTAAAGCTTTTTCAGGAGGCTGCATGCATTGATATGAAGGAAGCTTAGTCCTTTGATGGAGGCTAGATCTGCTGGGGAGGTGATGCCCTCTGGAGGGCCTGGATTGATTTCAACATTACCAATACAGATCAGCAGAAAGAATAAGAGTTTTGTAAGGGCTTGGAAAGACAGGAGGATGAGACTGTCATTGGGCCTTCTCTTCTTGCTCGGTGGCCAATGCTTTGAGGTGATCCACTCGGGGTTGCGGCTTGGTATCCTGTCACAGAGTGCTAATTTGGTGGGCAAGTGTAAGGGGGAGCTGTAGACCCAATAATTGAGCATCGAGCATAAAAAGTACATGACAGGTTGCGTCTCTTTTTGGGGGTTACCCCACTGATTATGGTGTAACAACGGTAGGGCATATGTGAGGATCCGTTCGGCACCCACTGGAGGTGTCACAGAGAGGCTAGGCTGGCGGGCCGCATTTTTAAGTATGGCATGGATCGGGATGACTTCATCCTCAAAGAACACCACAGTTGAGAGAGAGAGAGAAACAGTAAGAGGAGCCCCCCCATTTTGAATGCGTCAATTAGTGGTTATCTACAATGAGGACAGGGGAAGCACTGCTGAGCAGGTGGCACCGCAGGGCCAATGACAGATTATTGGTTAGAATATTGCTGTGGGCGGGAGGTAAGAAATTCGGCGGGAAGATACCTATAAAAGTAACACACAAGGGGGGGAGGCTGGGTGGGCAAAAATTTTGCGGCTTTCCCGTACCTTCCTGGCTGTCTCTCCCAGCCTCCTGGTCCCCTAGGGCGGCCTTGCGGTCGCCGACCGCCCGCTGGCGGAGCGTAGCCCCGGCGCTCACTGGGTGCTTGAGGGCAGGGAAGGCTAGACTGGAGGAAGGCACAGGAAAGCACAGTCAAATAAAGAAAATAGCAGCAATCAAGTGATTCTGCAAGCAGTGTGACATTACTTTACACAACAAAGGCTGGGGGTTCAGCCCTGCGCCTGGCCCACTAGAAATCCCACCAAAAGGCTGTAAGTCACATTTCACTTTAAATTCAACAGAATCCTTAGTTATTTTAGCAATAACAGGAAAACAGCTCTTTTTAGACAGTTTAGATAAAAAAAAAACACACAATTCCCGACCAGCTTCAGCAGTGTAAAGTTAATACAGCAGTCTATGGAGCAGGAGGACCAATCGGCTGCAAGGCTCAGTCAGCACTCGCCTTCCAATTGGCCGCAGCTTTCCCGTACCTTCCTGGCTGTCTCTCCCGGCCTCCTGGTCCCCTAGGGCGGCCTTGCGGTCGCCGACCGCCCGCTGGCGGAGCGTAGCCCCGGCGCTCACTGGGTGCTTGAGGGCAGGGAAGGCTAGACTTCCTGGCTGTCTCTTCCGGCCTCCTGGTCCCCTAGGGTGGCCTTGCGGTCGCCGACCGCCCGCTGGCGGAGCGTAGCCCCGGCGCTCACTGGGTGCTTGAGGGCAGGGAAGGCTAGACTTCCTGGCTGTCTCTCCCAGCCTCCTGGTCCCCTAGGGCGGCCATGCGGTCGCCGACCGCCCACTGGCAGAGCGTAGCCCCGGTGCTCACTGGGTGCTTGAGGGCAGGGAAGGCTAGACTTATAGATTTAGATATATAGAGGCTAGATATAGAGGATAATGGCTGGGGATCGGGTGATAACGACGCTGTAATCACCTTGAGTGGTTGCTAGGGCAACATGGTAAACCTCGAGAGCGCAGCTCAAGAGGTTTACTGTAGCCCTGGCAACCACGAGAGGTGACTTCAGCGTGGTTGTCACCCGATCACCAGCCATCATCTTTTATAGCGTATGGTCAAAAAAACACTGTTTGCATTCTATGTGTGAGAATTATGGAACTCTGGTGCATTCTTTTTTGTTATGCCACTGTTCTGAAGTGTGGTTAACAACTTTTAAAATTCTAAACAGTGCATAACAAAGCTGTGTAACTGCTGATTATGGTGGTTAATAGGCACTTACCATACATTATATGTCAGTCACCAGGCTAAGAGCTGTTTCTCATTTCCAGCACAATATTATCAGATACAAGACTTTCTAATAAGCAAAAGGAAAAAGAAAAATACTTAAGGTATTCTTGTTGGAGTTACATGCCTAGTCATCCTAATGCTGAATGAAATTGCCAGTATGTAATCTGCATCAACTAACTTCCTTCACTGTATTTTTACATAGTCAATACTCTGATTAAGAATGAATATAATTAATTCTAATGCAGGTTGTCAATGTTGCTATTACTTGTACCTGTGAGGTTTTAATAAAATATATTTTTTAAAAAGAAAAAAATACTTAAATAAAAAGTTACTACTGCCTACTTCTTAAAATTTGTACTATTTTCCTGTCTGCTGTTTTGGCTCTACTATCTCGTTAACGATCCCCAGCAACATTAAATGGGTTTTGTTGTCACTTTTAACATGTATGTGTCCCAAAATGTTGCTTATTAAATAATTTGGAAATACTATTTTATTACAGGATATTTGTCTCTGCTGTCTCTTTCCCCCGGGCCCTTAGCACTGCCGTATTCCATGGGAAGCGTGCATGATGTCATTGTGGTCACAGCAGTTTTCCTCCAGCTAAAAAGTGGCAAACTGAGCCCCTTAGTTTTCAACAAAAAGGCAGTTCATTCTGTCACTGCCAGTTTCTATCTTGCTACTTTTTTAAAGAGTTGCTTTTCCTAAAGCCCAGGGGGGAGAAATAATTGGACACAAGTGGCTGGAATGACATCATCCGAGAGTTATAGGGCTGAGAGATCAAGAAATGGCTATAGTTCAAATGAAAGTACCAAAGGTACTGAAAGGTACCGAACCTTGTGTATTGAGCATTGCATGAGAAAATGGTTTGATTTGTATTAGTGAAGTAAATTGGTATGATTTCGTTGTTTTATATACGGAGCAGTCAGTTCTGAAGTACAGGTTTCTTTTGTGTGTAGAAATGGGGAATAATGTCTGTACAAAGTGTGTGATATGAGTTTTTCTTTTTGTGTTTTTATACATCTGAAGTGGGTCATCATGCATGAACTGAGAACAGAAATTGAGTAGCTAATAAGGTTATCTCACACACACAGGGTGTGTAAAAAGTTCCTAGTTACACTTTTAAATATGTTTTTTATTTTGTAAGTGGTACAGTATATTTCCATGCAACTAAATTGTTAGAATAAGGAGTGAACAAATCTGATTTATTTCACTGTTTTTTTTTTTTCAATTCTTTGGTAACCAGGTTAGCTCTATTGGACACGTGCTCCATTTTCACTGGTGATCGATCAGGAACACTAAGAAGTTAAGTGACTTTCTCAGAGTTACACAGCATTCCAGTTGAGGTTGTGGGAATCAAACTTAGGATGTTGGATTTACTTTGGAGAACAATCGGGGGCACAATAAAGAGAGCCACAGGTTCACTTATGTGTCAGTACTTTTTATTTTCCTTTATTACAGTCGCACATCACCTCTATGTGCCTGTGATAAATGAAAATAAAAGTACTTAAACAGAAGAGAACTGGGGGACTTTGGTCAGCGTCCCCCCCCCTGTTTTCTCTCTAGAACGTTCCTTCACAACCAGAGTGGGAGCATTTAAATCCATGAACCTCATTACCTCATATTATTGATTTCCTGAAACATGGACAGATGTTGGATGTATCCTAGAAATAACTTTCTGATAAACATCCCATGAAATAGCTAGAACGTTTTCTACTTTTTTAATAATTCCTTGCCTGAACCGTCCAAAACCATTAGGTCGGAAATCCAGTCAGCTATACAATATCTCGTTCCACTGCAGAAACCTGATGCTTTCAACTCTTTCTCCCCCACACACTCGTCCTCTCTCTCCCTCTCCATATGCTCACCTTCCCTTCCATCTCTATTTAACCTGATCCTCAACAGCAGACTGGCACGGCTTCACTAAACTCTGTGATCCCACCCCCTTAAATTGGTAATTTTTACATTAGAGTTGAGGAATTTTGCTTTAATTATTAACTTTAACACAGTGAATTAATGCATTTTAGATTTCCGTTATTTTCACTTCAGTTATCCTAGGCCAAACTTTTCATAGAAACATAGGCAATGACAGCAGAAGACCACCAGTGGTTCATCCAGTCTGCCCAAGTCCCCTTTTAGCCCTGGGGCATACTTTCTCTTCAGGGTCCTAAACCTACCTATGCCCCCCAATCCAAAACCAGTCCAGCTGGAGATTAATGAACATCACCATTCAACTATCAAGAGTCTTGTTAGTCAAGCGGTAGCCTTCATTAATCTCCAGCTGCCCATCATAACCATAGAACCATAGAAATCTAACAGCAGAAAAGGACCCACTGGCCCATCTAATCTGCCCTATCCCCCTCCTTCACTCATCGCCCATATCCCGGGTCCTCCCCTTCCCCCACTTACCAACCCCATGTGTCTCTCCCATGCCCTCTTAAATCCCTGCACCATTTCCACCCCTACCACTTACTCTGGTAGTTTATTCCAGGCCTCCACCACCCTCTCCTTGAAGAACTGCTCTCTCAAACTCCCTTTATATCTTCCTCCTTCTAATCTTAGACTATGCCCTCTAGTTTTAGCCCCCTCCTTCCTATTAAATAAGCTCCCCCCTTGACCTCCCTGGACACCCCCTCTGGGCCTCACGCCCCCCACCGTGACCGACCCCCAGACTCGGACTCTGCAGACTTCGATTTTTTGGGGAGAAGGATTTTCTATTCGGCACGGATCCTTCTTTCTATTGCTTCTTATCAGGCCCACTTTGCTTCCTACGATAGGTTCTTGTGGTCCAAGCTAGGACAACTCCTAGCCTCAATGCCTGATACGAAGGAAACCAGGCAAGCCATTGCCCTATCTGCTCAGGGCCTGGAGCCAGCAAGGCACCAAGCAAGGGCATCTTATGACGCCAGTGAGGTAGCCTCCAGAACTATAGGGACAGCGATCTGCATTAGGCGGATGGCATGGCTTTGCTTATCCCGGTTGTCACCCCTGGCCTGGTGTAGGGTGATCTCCTCCACATACTGGAGAACCCACCTCTTCTCCCGCAGGGTAAGACGGCAGCTTTCATGGAACCTTCCTTCCCCCACTGGGGGCTCCCTGTCTCACCCGGACCAGTCTAAGGCCTCCCCAGGCCTGTAAGGGTTCTCTCCTCCAGTGTCTCACCCACTGGCGGCTAAGGGACTTAGTCCCTTAGGGAAGTTTATGGCCCCCTTCGGGGGGTTCGTTACTCACCCACTAGTGATGAATGATGAAGATTGACACAGATAAGATATGAAAATTACATACCTACCGTAATTGTTGATCTTTCTGTGTATCTTCACCATTCATCACTAAATCCCGCCCTTCTTCCCCCTGGGGCCTCAGTCTCTGGGCTCCCTTCTGTCTGTCTCCCTGTTGTTTTTCTCCTCGCTCTCCTCTCCCCTGTGGTTAGGAGGAAGGGGACCCTGGAGAGACACAGGGAGGAATTTTCTCCTGTAGGAGGTATTATTTGGGGTGGGGGGGTCCTCTTCCCCTTCATTGGTCTTATCTTCTCCTCACTTCTGTCTGGAGTGAGGTGAGGGATTGGCCGGGGACCCTCCCGCTGCTTTTCCTTGACCTCAAACCCTTGGTTTTAGTTACCCTAATTTGGGTATCCTTTGGATGTCCTTCCTAGCATTTAGGTTTATCCTTTATTTTGTGGGGGGAGAGGAGGAGGAAGAGAGACACCCCTATTCCTGACCCCCCCACTCTTAAGGTTGGCCCTTCCCGGGCAAATGCTACTTATTTAGTTTCAGGCTTTGCCTCCCGGCAGCTCTTAACCTTGATAGTCCAGATTCTGGTCTATCGTTCTTGTTAAAACCCTGGGGTTCAGGATTGTCTCTAGGGTTGTGGTCCTCTCTTCTCCCCCCCCCCTTCCCTTATCCCTCTCTTTCTTTCTCCTCCTTTCCAGAGATTGGGGCCCCTTCCCTTTTTCCCCAATTTCCCATACCTAGTTTCTCCTTCCTGTCTCCTCTGTCGTTTATTTCTCCTATTACTTTTTATATATCCCTTCCTTTTATCTATCCCTTGGGCTCCCTTGCCCCACCCCACCTCCCTTTTCTTACACTCTCTGGAGTCTCAGAACTGGGGCTAGGGTGGAGTCGACAACAGATAATGGCTAACCCACGAGCGCCACTTAAAATGTCGGCCTCAAGGGCAGCGCTGGTCCTGCTTCGACTCCATCCATAGGGAATAAAAGAGTCTCCTGTGGGGTCCTAGCTCTGGTGCTGTACCCACTAGTAATGAATGGTGAAGATACACAGAAAGATCAACAATTATGGTAGATATGTAACATTTCCTGCCATGGGGGCCCCCTCCAAACTTTGTGGAGGAGCCAATCCAGACCTGCAGCGACACATCCTGGGACACCCCATCCCTGCTGTGGGGCCCCCCTCAGGTCATCATGGAGGAGCCAATCCAGGCCTGTATCCACACATCCTGGGCTACCTTGTCTCTGCCAGGTGAGCCCCTTCCAGTAATTGTGGAGCAGCCAATCCAGACTTGCAGTAACAGATCCTAGGCCACTTTGTCCTGCCAGAGGCCTCCTCTGGTCATCATGGAGTAGCCTTTCCAGACCTGCAGCCCACATCCTAGTCAACCTTGCCCCTGCTGTTGGGTCCCCCTCCGCCACTGTGGTGGAGCCAATCCAGACCTGCAGCCACACATCCTGGGCCACCTTGTCCCTGCCACAGGCCTCCTCTGGTCACCGTGGAGTAGTCTTTCCAGACCTGCAGCCCACATCCTTGTCAACCTTGCCCCTGCCATTGGGTCCCCCTCCGCCATTGTGGTGGAGCCAATCCAGACCTGCAGCCACACATCCTAGGCCGCCTTGTTCCTTCCAGGGTCTCCCTTCTGGTCATCATGGAAGAGCCAATCCAGACCTGCAGCCACACATCCTGGGCCTCCTTGTCCCTGCTGTTGGCCCTCTTGGGTCACTGTGGAGGAGCCAATCTAGGCCTGTAGCCACACATTCTGGGTGCCTTGTCCCTGCCGTGGGCCCCCTTCGTGTAATTGTGGAAGAGCCAATCCAGACCTGCAGCAACATATCCTGGGCTGCCTTGTCCCTGCCAGGTGGGCCCCCCCTGCTGTCATTGTGGAGGAACCAATCCAGAACTTCAGCCACACATCCTGGGCCACCTTGTCCCTGCTGGGGCCACCCCTCTGGTCATTGTAGAGGAGCCAGTCCAAATCTGCAGCCACAAATCCTGGGCCAACTTATCTCTTCTAGAGGGCCCCTCCAGTGATCGTGGAGGGGCCCTTCCAGCCATGCAGCCACACATCCTGAGCCATCTTGTCCTTGCCTGAGGCCCCCTCTGGTCGTTGTGGAGGAGCCAATCTAGATCTGAAGCCACATATCCTGGCCTGCTTTGTCCTTGCCAGAGGGCCTACTCCGGTCATCATGGAGGAGCCAATTCAGACCTGCAGCCACACATCCTGGGCTGCCTCGTCCCTTCCAGGGGCCACCTCTGGTCATCATGGGGAGCCAGTCCAGACCTGAGGCCACCTATCCTGGGCCGCCTTGTCCCTTCCTTGAGCCCCTTTCAGTCATCATGGAGGAGTCGATCCAGACCTACAGCCACACATCCTGGACTGCCTTGTGCCTGCTGGGGGAGGGCCTCCAATCATCATGGAGAAGCCAATCCAGACCTGCACCCACACATTCTGTGCTGCCTTATCCCTACCAGGGATCCCCCTGTAGTCGTGAAGGAGTCAATCTAAATCTGCAGTCGCACATTCTGGGCTGCCTTGTCCCTTCCAGGGACCCCCTCCAGTCATTGTGGAGAAGCCAATCCAGACCTGTAGTCACATCCTGGGCTGCCTTGTCCCTGCCAGGGGTCCCCCTACAGTCATCATGCAGGATTGCCTCCTGAATTCCACATACATCTTTTTCTGTTCCTTGGACTGACTTGTGCCTGTGACCTGGAGGAAAGTATGTTGGATGATGCTGGCTGAGAGGCTGCTGTGCTGATGTGCCGGTGGATCGGTGGATGTGGAGGGAGGACTGCAAGCCTGTCATCCAGCATACCAGTACGTCCTTTCTGCCTTTTTCTCCTGGACCTTCCCTCGAGCCCACGCACACTGCAGCTGGCCTGTCAGGTGCCTAACTACACATGATCACCCATGCCATCACAGGCACTTCAGCAGTGCCACCTCCAGAAGTGTGGTCGAAAGAGTGCCCCCGGTAGGAGAGCATAGAAATGATGCTCTGATCCCTCCGTGCCAGCCTTCACATCCTCATGTCTTGAGCTTGGAGTGCAAACCCAGGTTGCCAGCATGCCAGATTGATCCCCCTGCGATGGGCCCCACAGAGATGTTGTCAGTGTATTTTTTATTTAAACAATTTCATTATTACTAATAATATACCCAGCATGACATAATATGTTGTAGCCTGATAGTGTATTGCACTACCATGCAGGTGACATGGGAATGGCACTTGAATCCAATACCCTCCATCTGGTTGGAGGAGTCACGGTGCACTGCAGAGGTAGATGCTGAGATCCTGCAACAGTTGCACCTCCTACGGTGACTGGCCTAGCATCGATGCTGTGGGTGACCACACAACATCAGTTTAACTCTGCCCTCTTGAAGCGATGGTAGAGGAGTCAACAGAGAGGAGGGTGGGGCTTGGGAGAAAATAGGAACCATCTGACCTATTGACTTTGAGAGTCACTGCTGCACTTCCCCACCACACCTGAAGTACTGTCTCTCTGAGCCCGGCCACCCTAGTCACCATAATAGTCATACAAGGACTTTCTTCCCTGGTGGCCATAGGGGACAGGATAGATCGAAATCTTCAAAGACTTTGGTGCTCACTTTACTTTTATATTTCTGAAGTGCTGTTTTACATATGCAAAATACAGTGAAAGCTGTCACTTCCAAACAAAACACCCCAGTGCTTTGTGGCCACATGTCTCTTCATCAGGGAGCTCCCTTACGAAGAGGCATGTGGCCATGAAGTGCTGGGGGTGCGCTTTTTTTTCCCAGAAATGATAGCTTTTACTGTAGTTTGCACATGCAGTGAAGCACGTTAGAAATATAAAGTGTGCACCACATCCTTTGAAGATGTGCCCCCCCCCATGTGGGCTGCAGTGCCCCTTTGCCTTGAGTGCATGGCTCATTGTATTTATTAACAAGATAGCTTGGACTTCAGACAGTCGAGGCCCTGGGACATGTGGTGGCAGACTACAGTGACTGGCAGAGTGAGTGTCGCATGCAGTGTAGCATAGGTGGCCCATTGTAGTGCGGTACTGGAGGGCAGCAGGGTGCAAAAAAAAGTGAAGAATATAAAAGGATCTTCTAAGATTCCATCTCCTCCATAGAGCACTCCTATCTTCCTGGACTAAGTCTCCATCACTCATTCACACTATTGGGATAGCACCAGAGGTGCTAGGACCAAGCGGGAGCCAACATTTTTCAGAACGGTTGGTGCCGAGACAGGACCACTCATGCATGGCACCACGAGACTAGCTCGCGCCTGTGTAGGCTATCTGGGCATCGACCCGCCAACTGCCTCAGTTCCTTTTCTCCCACCGTTGAGTGCGCTTGGATGTCGACGTCGTGTGTCTGCCGGAGTCAAAGTTTTCATCTATACGACAGCAGCTTTTAGTGTTTAGGAAGACTTCATTTGAAAGTTGTTATGGTAGAGGGGCTGTGTCTTGTCCACCGCTCTTTGATAAATGGGAAGGGGGTCTGACTACAGACAGTCCTGTGCTTGAGGGGAGGACAGTCCACCAAAGCATGAATTAGCAGTTCCGGGGATCCAGCTCCGCTTAACCTCGAGCTCTTCTTCCTTGTTGGGGAAGAAGAATTGGTGCCACTCGAGGTTGCCCTCTGGTACATCTGCACGAGGACTGTTAGTCGGGAGGGGCGATAGGCCTGAGCCAACTTTGGTGGGTTCTCCTTGGCCCTGCTCCTAATGGCCGCATTCTTCGACTCCGGACTCCATCTCTGTCCCCGTTGGAGCTCCAGTGAGCAGTTTCACCTCTGGGCTGCTCCTGTGGAGCAGGGGTTTCGACTTCTATCCAGTTTTCCTGGCCACTGTTCCTGATTTCGGGGCCTCGGAGCTGCTGGACTGGGTCGATTGGATCAGGATTAACGCGGTGCCCTCTTGGTGCCTTCGCCATCGTGTCGACCCCTCGTGCCTACCCCCCTTCTCTCTTTCCATGCAGGAGCCAGCACGGGCACCACCTTTTTCTTCTCCGCTTCTTCTCAGGATTCTCCATTGGTATTCCCACAGTGGTGTTCTCCTGGCTCCATGCCCGATGCCATGGGTGGCGCTGCAGGTCCAGCGCCTTGGTCACTGGTTTTGGCATCGGTGCCATGAGCGGCACCACTGGTGTTTGGGTCGGCACCGTAGTCAGTGCCGTCTCTCTGTGCAGCGCCACAGGTGCTGTTGTTGGTGCCATTGGTTGGCGGCGCTGCTGGTGCTGCTGTGTGTGGCGCCGGGTGCCCATGAGTGCCATAAGTATCATGGGTGTCATGAGTCCATGGGTGCCCTTGGGTGCCAGTGCTGCCATGGTGCCACGGGTGCCATGGGTGTCGGGGTTGCCCTTGGGTGCCATTTTTGCCATGGGCCGCGGGTGCCCTCGGGTGTCACCCAGGTTGACATAGGCACTGCTTGTTGCCCTCCTGTGCCATGGGTGATGCTGGTGCTGCAGGGGTGCCAGTTGGTGCTGTCCGGCAGAACCAGTGACTGATTTCCTTCTGCAGTCCTCTTCTCCACGGAACTTGTGGCAAGATGTTTTCCACAGAATGAAGTTCTGTTCTACGGATTATTTTTCCACACATCTTAGTGAGTGGCAGTCTGCGTGGGATCTTGTGACATCCAGCGGTTTCCCGCTGATGGAACTCTTCTGTACTGTTTTGCCAGCGGAATCTCTCATTCTGCTCAGCACTTTCTCAGCTCCCTATGTGGTGCAGAGTTCCTCGACATCCTTCCTGGTGGCAGAGTCTCTAGTGGCTCTTACCTAGACCTCCCTTAGGGGTCCTTCTGGGGTAGAAGTGCATCTAGATGAGTCTCTCCCTGTCCTTCTGGTCAGTGATACAATGGATGACTCATTTTATATACTGAAGGGCATGCCCTCTCTATCATCAGAGTCCGTGATAGAAGATCTTTTCAGTAGTTCCTCAATGATGGGGTCCACCATAGTAGTCAGACTGCATCCGTGGACCATACACCTCTGCATCTTATTCCGAGATATTTCTTAGACCTAGGCAACTGCCCAGTCTGTTGGTCCCCCTTTTTTATCAGGCTTTCTTCTCTTGATCAGAGCCTCGCAGCAATAGAAGTGACTATTCAGCGAGTTGTAACTTAGGTTCCTACTTCCTTCAGCCTAACAGACGACATGCTCCTTTCTTGACTGTAGGTCAAGTAGGTCTTTTTCTGAGATGGCTTCTCATATATTCACACCTTCAGTTCCTGCGCACTGGTTCCATGCCAGTCACACGCGAAACTATCCTCTCCGAGTGCGTGACGGAGCTGTGATGTTTGTTTTTCAGCAAAGCAAACTAGAGTCCTTCCTACTCCCTTCAGCGAGGCCGGAGTGAGTGGTGCCTCACCGCATTGAGTCACTTCTGCCGCTATTCAGTCACTTTCAATGAATGGGTTGCGGCTTCCTGGCAGAGTTTCATTTTGTGTCCATTGCAGTCGTCTGCAAAGTGGTGAGTTACAACTGAAGCACTTATTTTGTAAGCACTGTATTCTTGATGCTCTTTCCAAGACAGATCTTTTTATTAGCAGGACAGTCCTTGACCATCCTTTCTGAGTGAACCCTATCTCCTCCACCCTACTCAGGGTTGTTGATTTTAGCTCGGTACTCTCTCAATAGTGTGAATGAGTGATGGAGACTTAGTCCGGGAAGATATGGAAACTTCGTACTTACTGTAATTGTTGATCTTCTTGGACAGTCTCCATCACTCATTCACACGCCCACCCGCCATCCCCTGGGTTCACTCATTTTCTTTCCTGGTCTTCATGGTCCTATGGTTCAGGCCGTGAAGACATTGTTCTTTGACTCTTCTTGCAAGGGCCATCTAGGCCCTCTCAGGCCCAGAAACTCAGGATAAGTTATTTTCATTAGGTACACTGCACCTCCTCGGTCGAAAAGGTACTGAGGTGGTTGGAGGGTCGACGCCAAGATAGCCTACACAGGCGCGAACTAGTCTTGTGGTGCCACGCATGCGTGGTCCTGTCTCAGCGCCGACTCTTCTGAAAAATTTTGGTTCCCGCTTGGTATACCAGTAGTGTGAATGAGTGATGGAGACTGTCCAAGAAGATCAACAATTACGGTAAGTACGTAATTTCCATTTTTGGTATTTGAGCCAGAGGCCCTAGTACTTTGCAGAAACCAAAACTTTCGTCGCTGATAGTGTCCATGCACAGCATCATGGGCACACTGATAGCATAAAAGCAGTGCCAGTCCCAGCCTCCTAAATTCAATTTTTCCTGTTGTCATAGAGCATACCACCTCATCGAGGACCAAGACTTCTCATTCCTCTGAATAGCTTTCCTGTATAGTTCATTGGAGTTTTTCTCATAAATTTTCTGTATTAGTTTTAATTAACAGATAGGTGTTCTTTTTTTGGTACTTTTTACTTAATTTACTCTGCGTTGGGTGGCAGCTTGCTTTCCATCACTGCAATCGACCATTATGTTGCAGTTATTTTCCTTTCACACCACGCCGTTCTTGTTATAATTTTGTTTGTAAAATATTTTTATCAAATGTTATTTATACCTGAACACATTAACATACATTATCAGGGATATATTATGATTTTTTACTTACAATTTCAATGCCTATACAGGCACATAGCAAAGTTGATACAGTGGATGCCTAGGTACAGACTGAGTCAAGTATCTGTCGGTACATGACTGGAGGAACCGTATTTACTACTTAACAAACGTCTAAAAAATATAGGCTTTTTGCAGCCAATTCCATTGTCAATATAACAGCAAACTTGCAAAAAAAAAAATCTGAAAACAGTATATCCTTTATAACTTAAGTAATTTCGAGATCCTTAGTTCTCTCAAGCACCTTCTTAAGCCTCTAAAACACAAAGGTGAATATATCACAAAATAGTGATCTAGACTGGTGTATATGAAAATACTCATCTCGGAGTGTGCAGTGCACGCACTCTGTAAACAGTTGCATAGACGGGATGAAGAGGATCCCCCCAGCCACCCACAAATAAAACCAGCAATTCTCCCTTTCGACCAGACTATCCCTGCTTGTAGCATGGTAAGAGCAGAGCCCCGCTGCACAGCTCTTCATTCCACCGGTCTTATTGGGGCTCCAGGCGTGAGATACTCCCCATATAAATAAAATGAAGCATTTTTATATGATACTGAATCTCTGTGTGTGTGTAAAATATATATATATATATATAAAATAAATATAAGGATGCTCTCTGCCTCTGGGAAGGGAGGGTAGATAACAGTCGCTACCACACTGCCACCTGGGTGACCACAGCTGATGGTGCAGCTGCAGCACAAGTGGGAAAGGGGGACATTGGCTGGGGTCCACATGAAGCACACTCAGCCTGCGCCCACGTAGACCTCTCAGCATGCCGACATCCCAGGGGATGGAATTACAACAGAGAGAAAGGCAACGTGCCTTGAAGTAGGTTGAGCCTGTGCACATTTGGGAACTGACCCCAGTCATCACGTAACGCAGCATCTTAGTGTCTACATTGAAGTATCATAAACATTCTTCTCAGCTGTTTATGTCCAATGGCTATGAAGGTGAAGGGTGACCTGACTCCAACTGATGCCTGTCCTGCTGGATTAGTAGCACTGCTACTCACTCGCAGGGAGGCATCAGAAAGGTTCAGTAAGAGCCTGTTCGCACAAGCTGTAGTTTCATCTGTAACTTCACTATGAACAGTTACCATGACAGATTTCTGCAGTGCTGCAACATGGAGGAGTGTTCACACTTAGACTGAGTCCAAAAAAATTAATCAGCAACTTACCAATTACTTTTGTTTAAACACCAGTAAGGGTGCTATTTTTGACATTTTAGTCACTTGGAATTATAACGAGCCATTATTTTACCACATACTCATGGGTTCCACAAGGCAAGCAGATCTGTATTTCAGAGAACAGTAAGAATTAATTTCAATCATTGAAAATATTTTTACATCGAAAGTAAAGTTAATGTAATGATAACTGTTTTTATACCCTTTAACAAATAAGTTTGAATTCTTTCATAGAGAACCTTTTCAAGCCAATTTCTCTGTTTTCGTGCTACGTTAAAAATAAAATTATCAATTAAAACTTTTTGTTGGGATTTTAAAGCAGTAGGCAACTAAACTGGGCAAAACATTTGACTCTAGCTTTTTCACTATAAAAGATTCTTCAAGTTTTATTTGATAGAAAAATGTTCTGGTTCCTCAAAAATGTGAGTATTTTACACTTTTTTTTTCTTTTAATATCTCTTATTTCTACTCCCCACAGCCCAACCTGCCTACCTCCGGCCACCACCTTCACCCCCATTCAGCCCGCAGGCTCACTCACAGACTGGCTGATGCGTGCTGTACCCGTGGAGGGGATGGATCCCCCTAGTCCCCCGTGCTGGGCCGGGAACCACTACCACAGTGCGATTCCACGACAGGCCCCTTGGGTGGTGAAGTGTGGCTATCAAGCTGCCCAGTTGTCTGCCATTTTTCCTCCTGCTTTTTTATCCCTTGAAGTGTGGACATGCAATGACATCAAGGCACTACGTGCCGACGTCCACCGCACTTCACCCCACAAGTGCACTGCTCCTGTAGTGCCCCGATCTCCATCGGGGCCGCTATGGCGTGATGGAGACCCCAGATCCTTTCCCGAACCTGGTCGCGAGGGAGCGAGGTGGTGTCCAGCACTCAACCCTCGCCACCTCGGGCCGCTTTACAAATTTGTTTAATTTTGGGGTATTTTTTTCCTCAAGAAAAAACGATGGCCACCACATTTTGCTTAGAAAAAACATTGAATAAATACTCATCAAAGGTTAGGATTGTGAAAATAAATCAAACTTATCATGCTGACGCAGGTGATACCTAGAAAAGTAGATTTGACAAGTTTTCTAATATTTTTACTAACTAGCTGAAACTAGATTTTTGGAAACATATTTTTCATTGCACTGCTGCGATAAGCTTATTAGTAGTTATTAACTAAAACATATACAGTGCTCTCTTTTATAAGCCAAACTCTGTACATCCTAAATTTTGGTGGATAAAAGAGGGTGTCGGTTAAAGGGGGTGATAACATTTCTGGAAAATGGGACAGAAGCTCACACTGGTGGTAAGCAAGGGTGGCGGATAAGGGGGTGGATAAAGGAGGAACACTGTGCTTATTTTAATGTTCAAGTAATTCTTAGCAGGAATAAACTATGCTTCACTTTAAATGTAGTGTACACCTGTATTTTCAAGGTATGTGGAACTTTGGAGAAGTCCTGTTTTTAAAAATCAGAAAGATAATGTAATACTAATATGAAGTTTGCTAATGCATTAGATAATTCTTTAAATAAGAGGCTGTCAGTGTTACGTGGAAGTTGGAGTGGCAGGTTTTTATGCCGTCTTTCATTTTTGTTTTCGAAGCTGGAGGCTCCATCACTTTCTCACCTGGAAACTTGAGTACCAGCAGCAGTGCCAGCAGCACCTTGGGGAGCCCAGACAATGATGATTACATCCTGTCCTTTGAGACGATAGACAAGATGAGAAGGGTCAGCTCCTACTCCTCACTCAATTCCCTGATAGGTAAGTATGCCAGGCCTGAACCAGTCCTTGCTGCATAGCCAGATACAGTTACAGATGCCAGCATTCATGAACAGTTTCATGTATTCTGACCCTGTGGCTGGGCAGGAGAGCTACCGCCCGCCACGCTGATGGTTTGGGTTCGGGAATGGACTCTGGTTGCTGAGGGTCGTCTGTGGGAGGGATCAGGCATCTGATGGACTGCTGTCCTCTCCTGGAGGAGGCTTGTCAGCCCCGCCGTCAGCTGCCACCAGGTGAAGGCCTGGTGACAGTGCAGGCTGGGGCAGCACCAGGGGTCAACCGCAACCTTTTTTCGCACTAGCCAGCAGGACAAGTCGATTTAAAATTGCAGTAGCCTGCAGAAGGTTGCACTAGCCCATAATTACAGTGGTAAATTTTGATCACTTACACAGGAAAAAATGCAAGCCAAGAAATACTCTGATTATTGCACATTTATCCTGCTCCCACACTGCTTCCTGCCCAACAGAAAAAAAGACTGCAGTGTCATCACAAACAGTGTGTCCTCCATTGTTTTGTACCATGGCCCCCTCTCTTCGTCTTTCTGCCCCCCACCCACCCCCGTGAACCAGAGGATAGCACAGCAGCAAGTGTTCAGTTAAGTAGACCTCGCTCTAGCCAGCCCAGTGGCACTGAGGGTTGAGGCACTGGATGCCACACCTTGCGCGAAACTGGAGACCCGGGTTCGGGAGCAAGCCTGGGCCATCGGGGGTCAGTAGGGGAGGGAGAGGATTGAGTGTCCGAAGGGCTGCTCTCCTCTCCCCTCCTGAGGTGGGTGACTGGGATGCCCGATGCAGTAGCAGCTGCTGGTGGAGACTGGTGGTACTGCTCAAACGTCGGAATGCAAGATTATTGGGGGCGGGACAATGGAGGCATCATGCAGGAGGAAATTGCACACCACATCCCATGGGGAAAAACTCAAGAAATACCCCCACTGGCTTGGTAGGCAAAGGAGGAGTCCAGTGGTGGATCCCCATGCCCAGTGCCAGGCCTTCCGGGTCGTGCCTCTGGTTGCTCTCCCTCCTCCAGTTGCTCCCCTAGATTCTCAGATAAAGCGCCGGAGGAGTTGGCGGTCCCACCCCCGGAGGACTCGGAGTCAGGGGGTCATGCGGTTGAGGAGGATGAGGGCGAGCCTAGAGCCAGAGAGCGTGACCAGGAGCTTGTATGCAGCAGCAGAGATTCACCGAAGTGCCCCTCTGGAGAGAGTCCTAGTCGGTGGAGACAAATAAAGATTAAAAAAAAAAAAGGCAGACCTAGCTCTGCCCATACGCATTATCATGCACCTCACCACACTCTCCCCACCACCTACAGGGCAATGAACAGAGTCCGCAGAGAAAGACACTCAGCCCCCACCACGTCCCACACTCTCCCCACCACCCACAGGACAATGAACAGAGTCCGCAGAGAGAGACACTCTCAGCCCCCACCATGTCCCACACTCTCCCCACCACCCACAGGGCAATGAACAGAGTCCGCAGAGAAAGATACTCTCAGCCCCCACCATGTCCCACACTCTCCCCACCACTCACAGAGCAATGAACAGAGTCCGGCAGAGAAAGAGACACTCAGCCCCACCATGTCCCACACTCTCCCCACCACTTACAGGGCAGTGAACAGTCAGGCAGAGAAAGACACTCTCAGCCCCACCATGTCCCACACTCTCCCCACCACCTACAGGGCAATGAACAGAGTCCACAGAGAAAGACACTCTCAGCACCCACCATGTCCCACACTCTCCCCACCACCTACAGGGCAATGAACAGAGTCAGGCAGAGAAAGACACTCTCAGCCCCACCATGTCCCACACTCTCCCCACCACCTACAGGGCAATGAACAGAGTCCACAGAGAAAGACACTCTCAGCCACCACCATGTCCCACACTCTCCCTACCACCCACAAGGCAATGAACAGATTCCTCAGAGAAAGACACACTCAGCCCCCACCATGCCCCACACTCTCCCCACCACCTACAGGGCGATGAACAGAGTCCGGCAGAGAAAGACATTCTCAGCTCCCACCATGTCCCACACTCTTCCCACCACCCACAAGGCAATGAATAGAGTCCGCAGAGAAAGACACTCTCAGCCCCCACCATGTCCCACACTCTCCCCACCACCTACAGGGCAATGAACAGAGTCCGGCAGAGAAAGACACTCTCAGCCCCCACCATGTCCCACATTCTCCTGACCACCTACAGGGCAATGAACAGAGTCCAGCAGAGAAAGACACTCTCAGCCCCCACCATGTCATTAACTGGAGCCCAGCACTTCTGAAAGTCTTTGCAGTGTTTAGTGAGCCAGGGTCACATCTGGGATTTCTTCAGGGAGGGGACTACACAAACCTAAGGTTTGGAAAATAGAAACATTTATGACATTTTTATTTTTAAAAGTATTCATTTTTAACATGCTCTGCCCCCGATTGTTTTTTGAACATTGTCGTTTCATCTGCCCAGGGGAAACAGTACACAGACATGATGCTATACTACCTGTTTCTGTATAGGATGATCTATGTAGTGTCATATGTATGTCGTATGTAGGCAGTGTCAGTGGCTCAGTAGGTAGCACACTCGCCTCTGAGACTGGGAGATCAGAGGGCTGTGGGTTCAGTTCCCACATCTGGCACTTGGGTTAATATCCCAATACTGACACTGTAGTGCAGCATGAGAGGGGCGCTGCACTTCTGAGGTGCCGTCTTTCGGATGAGACGTTAAACCGAGGTCCCATCTGTCTGGATTGGTGGTAGTTCAGGTGGATGTTAAAGGTCCCATGGCACTTATCGAAAAGAATAGGGAAATTTCCCTCATTCACTAAAAATACCACCAACAGCTTAATCTGGTTCAAGATCAGTTGGCATTCTTCTGTATTCCCCTCCCCCGGGTCGTGCCTGAAAATAGGCAGGATTTGTCTAGTGCACTTACATGGTCAACAAAAGCTAAAAATAAATAAATGTACCCCAGGAATGCCTATTTTATCCTTTTCATATTATATATTTTATTTAGGTTTATTTTTGTACTTTACATGCTCCAAAGCTTTGTTTTTAGGATGAAAGGACATCCTGGGTGGGATAAAGGTAGGACTGTATGGATGATATTGGTCGATATAGTTGTTGAAATTGACCCCTGGGCGGCACATACAGAAGATCTTCCCATTGTCAGAGGGAGATTCCCCGGAAAAATAAGGCACATACAACTTCTTGGTGGGTGCTCGACTGGCAATTAATTTATTTATATACATCACATTATCCTCTTTACTTTGCCACTTTTTAAATTTTACATATTTAACAAACATTGCTTCAACTTTCCCCATGTTACCCATCATAAGGTCCAACAATTAATATTCTGTTCAGACACATCATTCAGTTGTCTTTTATAAATGTCTGTGGTTCTCCTGTCATCTTCTGTCGTCTTCTCGGGGTCCAGACTTTTGTAAAGCCCAATACCCCTTCTTCCACTTTTTCATGAATAGTCTGTTGTCCGTCACCTTCTTGGGGTCTGGACGCTTGAACAGCCCAATACCCCTTCTCCTTTTCCCAGTGCTGCACTCTCCTTGGGTCCAGTAGCCGACGGCAACTGGTCCCCACTTTAATTGTACGCCTCCTTGTCCGTCTGCCTCCATGTCCGGGCATCTGCGCCCGGCCCGTGGATCTTACCTCCCCCAACCCCCCATTTTTATTTTCCCACAAAAATTCCACTAGCCCATCTCCAGCTTAGGCAATGGAATAATGAGCTCCGCCCCCGCCTTTCCCTTCTTTTTTCCAGATTTCCACAATATCTCCTAGTTGTAACATGTATGATGACATCCGCACTGTCGAAAGGTACACCCCATCCGGTCTGTACATCCCTGGGTTGGTAAATGATACGTCTTTATGGACTATGTATGTTTCCCCCGACCCCCTTTTAGCTGTGCTGCCAGCTGCCTCTTAATCCTCTTCCTTGCCCGCCCCATCCCTTTTATGTCCCTGGCCTGCCGCCAAACCATCTTAGGTGCTATTTCTGGCCACGCTATCAAGTCCTGTACTTTCTTGACTTACTCCTCTGAGGAAGAGGAACGATTCGTCCACCTGTCCTCCGATGCTGATTTCACAGAATAGTAGCGATTCCTTTTGAGGTTAGTACAGGAGCTCCATATCTCCCACATGGTCAGGCGCAATACTGAGTGGGAAATGTGCTTTTCCTGAGTGATTTCAGTGCATGTGGTTCCTTCCTTCCTGGCCTGTTCCATTCCAGGAAGCGTCAGTCTGCAACTGGCAGAAACCAACCGCTTCACCCTCTGCCCCAGCGGACTGCAGGAGGAGGTATTGCACACCCCAGGAGTCTCTAGAATCTTCCTGGACATAAAGTCTCCACCACTCATTCACACTAATGGGACTTCGCCGGAGGTGCTAGGACCCAGCGGGAGCAAACTTTTTGCAGGAGGGCCGGCGCCAGAGATGGAGCCGCAAGCAGCGGCGCCACAAGCCTCTGCTCATGCGGCAATGACTATCTCGCCGTTGACCCTCCAACCGCCTCAGTTCCTTTTTTCCCGCCGTCGAGTACACTTCAATGAACGACGTCGCTCGCCCACCGGGAGTCAAACTTCAGACCAGCAACATAGTTTTCAGTTTATTATTTTGTAGTATTTCTCAAATAAAGCACTGCTTATGATAATTTATTCTTATTAAAGAAAGAAGTCTCAGCCTACATTGACTGAGTCGACCATGGGTGGGTCAGGTGATGGTGTGAAAGCTGTTCAGTCAGCGGGGCTGGGTCCAGTCTGCTGCCTTCTCCGGGGTCTGACAATGGGCGGTCCAGTGCCCAAGGGAAGGCGGTCCCAGGCATAAAAGTAGCGGTCACATTCTCGGCACCGTTTGACCTCGAGCTCTTCTTCGGCCCGTAGGTCAAAAAAGAGAAGGCATCACTTGAGGTCGCCTTCTGATATGTCTGCGCGTAGACGGTCAGCCATTGGGGTCAGTTGCCGGTCTCCTCATTCGGAGTCGCCGGTTTCTGCTTCTGGTCACCGACCTCTTCGACATCGGAGCCCTTCTTTGCCTTCTGGTAGGGTTTCCAATGAGCAGTTTCATCAGTGGGCCGCTCTTATGGAGCAGTGGGCTTGGAGGTTGGTCCAGCTGCCTGGCCCGGTCACTCCGGGGCCCTCAGGCTCTTCAGGAGATCGGGCAGGGCGATTGGGCCTCCCTGGTCATGCGGCGCCCTCTTCGGTGCCGTCGACTCCACGCTCAGGTGTTTTCCCCCCTCACGTGGCTGCGGTGCAGGGGGCCACACCGATGCCTCTATCTCCTTGTATTCTTCCTTCTTTCCCCTCAAATCTGAATTTCCGGGGCCTTGGGTTGGTGTCGGCACCGTCGGTGTCGGTGCGTCATTCAGTGCCGATGCACCTGTTGGCACTGTCCTTGGCGCCGTTACGCCTGTCGGCAACATCCTCAGCGCCGTTGAGTTTCTCGGCACCGTGTGGCCTTTCGGTGCTGTCTTCAGCACCATGTGGCTTTTCAGCACCGTGTTCTTCTTTGGCGCCGTCTGCTTTGTCGGTGCCGTGCGGCCTTTTGGCGCTGTGTTCTTTGGCACCAAGGCCGGGCTTTTCATTAGCTAATCTTCAGGGCTTCTCCTCTTCGAATTCTTTTCCTTTCTCTTTTCCTGCTGATTTTCATCCCTTTCCTGTCCATGCAGTCCCTCCTGGACTGTCAGGAGATGATACTGAGCCTGACCCAGATCTTAGCTTGATGTTATGTATAATAAATTAATTAGATTTATACTGGGAGCTGCAAAGAGGGCACATAGAGTAGATATGTATAAAGAATTAGACTGGCATACTTTGTCTCAAAGGCGGGCTCTTAGTACAATTATGTTAATGTTAAAATGTATCTCAGGAAAAGTCCCTAAATATATGGCTGAGTCCATTAAAATAAAAAGACCTATTGAGGGTCTGCGCTCTGCTAATTAGTTGGACTGTGCAGTCCCAAGTCGTAGAACGGCTTGGGGGATAAGCATTTTAATATTGACCTTCCATATGGAATAAATTGCCTGGGAAGTTTAGACTTTGAGGGAAATTTTCAGTTGCACCAAATTAACCAATGGCTTATCGAAAATATTAGTTATGATGGGAAATAGTTTGAATCTTAGGATGGTAGATTGTAACTAGTATTAAATGTATACTGTGAATTAATTATTGGGTTTTTTTTGTATGTTCTTCTTGTTCTAGTTTGTTTTATGATTCGGAACTGTGTTATATTTATTGATGTATAATTATAGTGTATATGTGTTTTCCTTCGTTATATATTGTTAACTTATAAGAGTAACTGGAAATGACACCTGGATCTCACTGTAAAGGAGCTTCGGCTCAGTGGAGATATCCTTATTCATTTTTTGTATGAATAAAAATTTTTTACTACTGCTACCACTAGACTGGGTGATGATGTGGAAGGAGCAGGACCTAATTCTGTTACAGAGCCTGTGGTCGAGGACCTGTCATTTAAGTCTCTGCTGAAAAATCTGAATTCCACTCTTTCTCGCCAGACTATGGACAGTGATCCTGGGAAGCTTTTAAGACTCCAGTACCTTCATGTTCCGGACATCTCTATGGATTTAATTCCCCCGGTACAACCCTCCTTTGAGACGCTTTCTCAAATGGCATGGAATGATTCTGCTCACACTCCTTCTGTGACTAAGTCCATAGAAAGGAAGTATGCTGCTCCCAAGGATCGACCTATTTTGTCCTCCCAAGCCTTTGCGGATCCTGTTGTAGTCTTGGTGGAGAATGATACGGGGTGTCCTTCCTCAGACTACTACAACTCGACCTATAAACAGAGAATCTCGTAAGATAGATAACAGGCTCTAGAGGCCACACAAAAGACTAGGTCAGCCATTAAATTGGCTCAGCCTCCTCCCACCCCCTCTCGAGGGGGAGTTAACAAACGCCAGTTTCATAACCGTAAGTCTTTTCGAGGCAAAGGCAGAGGAGGTGTTAATAAAAACCAAGCCCCTCAGCCTCAAAAGAAAATGCAACAGAAGGCGCAAGGACCCAAAGCGCCTAGTGCCGCCTTCTGAGTTGCTGGTCCAAGTCCCACCTCAGCTGCCCGAGGGGGACTCTTCCTCAGCAGTGGGAGGTCGTCTGACTCAATTCTACAACCGGTGGAAGTCCATAACATTGGATAAATGGGTCCTTCTCATAATCTGCGATGGGTATTCTCTCAATCTTTCAGAGACATCTCCGGATCGTCACTCCAAATGACAGCCCATGCTGTCAGTACTTCAGTCAGAACTTCTCGCCTCCGAGATACAAGGCCTTCTGAACAACAGGGCAGTGGAAGTAGTTCCGCTGAATCAACGGAACACAGGGTTCTACTCCCATTACTTTCTTGTTCCAAAGAAAACCGGGGGCATGCACCCCATTTTGGACCTCAGAAAATTAAACAAATTTCTTCTCAAAGAGAAATTCAAAATTATATCGCTAGGAACCCTGTACCTTTGCTTCATCAACATGACTGGTTAGCCTCCCTGGACATGCAGGATGCTTACCAACATATTCTATTCACCCAAGGCATAACAAATTCCTAAGGTTCATGGCTTTGGGCCAGCATTATCAGTTCAGAGTCTTGCCCTTTGGGCTGTCCTCAGCGCCTCAAGTTTTTGCAGTGTTGTACAATACTGGCAGCGCATCTCAGAAAAATCGGAATACAAGTGTTCCCATATCTGGACGACTGGCTTCTAGCAAGCCCTTCCAGGCAAGGAACTCTTGACACCGTTGCCACGGCCTCAGACTTTCTCACGTCCATGGGAGTCCTGCTAAATCTCAAGAAATCACAGCTGCAGCCCTCCCAGAGACTCCTTTTCATAGGAACTCTTCTGGACACCTCCTGTGCGAAAGCTTTTCTACCAGAGGACAGAAGGAGCGCTATCCTGCAGATGGCCCGATACATCAGAGAGAGAATAGCTCGGTTCAAGCTATCTTGATGTAGCAGATGCTAGGTCTCATGGCATCCTTGGTGTTCACTGTACCCCTAGCACACCTGCAGATTAGAACCTCTGAATGGATGCTCAGTACTCAGTGGTCCCCAACCACTCATCCTCAGTCCTTTCTCATCAAGGTGACAGAACCTCTGAAGAAGTCACTCACCTGGTGGTCGCAAGAGGACAATCTTCTGGAAGGGTATCCCTTTGCTCCTCTGGATCATCAGATTTCCATTACCACAGACGTGTCCCTGATGGGGTAGGGAGCTCACTGTCAGACTCTCCACACTCAAGGTACGTGGACTCAGGAAGAGTCCCAGCTTCACATAAATGTCCTAGAAATGAGGGCTGTCCTTTATGCAGTCCGGACTTTGAAGGACATTCTCTGTCACAAGAACATTCTCCTTCAAACGGACAACAAAGCAGTGATGTATTACATCAACAAGCAGGGCGGTGCTCACTTTTACCCCTTATGCAGGGAAGCAATGAGAGTGTAGGAATGGTGCTTGGAGCACAAGGCTCTAATTCAAGCAGTCTACCTGCCGGGAGTGCAGAACGAACTGGCAGACCGTCTCAGCAGAACAGAGACAGATCCTCACGAATGGTCTCTCGACTCAACCGTAGTTCAGTCACTATTTGCAGAGTGGGGAACTCCAGACCTGGACTTTTTGCATCCCCACTCAACACAACACAGCCTCTCTTCTGCTCCAGAAATCCAGGGCCTGGCATTTTCTGTCAGGATGCATCCAGGCTGCAGTGGACAAAACGCTTTCTATATGCCTTTCCACCTCTTCCTCTAATTCAGAGGATACTTCTCAAGTTCAAGTCCCAAGGGGACAAAATGATCCTCATTGCTCCCTTCTGGCCTCAACAAATATGGTTTCCATTACTTAACAGTATGTTGAAAACTCCTCCGAAAGCACTTCCCCTTCGGATGAACCTTCTGACTCAGGGACCTGTGGTCCATCCCAATCTGAGATCGCTTCACCTTCACGCTTGGCTCCTGAAGAGATAGAAGTGAACAGGTTCAATATCTCTCTCAGAGTTTCAGATATTCTTCTGGCTGCGTGCAAGCCAGCCACTAGGAAAACTTACACAGCCAGATGGAAGCATTTTTCACTCTGATGCTCAAAATCCTCTTTGAATCCTTTTTCCTGCCTGCCAAATAAAGTTCTAGAGTATCTCTTAGACCTCTCGAATTCTGGTCTGCAATACTCTACAGTCAAGGTTCACCTTTGTGCCATTTCAGCTTAGCATGAGCCAGTGCTTTCCTTGTCACTGGCTCAATTACCGGTGGTTAAGAAGTTTCTTAAAGGAATTCTGCATACCAGACCTCCTATCAGACGTCCAGTCGCAGCCTGGGATATTAATCTTGTGCTAGACATGCTCACTCGAAAACCTTTCGAGCCTGTAGCTACCTGTGAGTTGAAATTTCTTACTTGGAAAACGGCCTTCCTGGTGGCCATTACCTCGGCCCGCAGGGTCTCTGAGATACATGCATTGGTCACAGACCCTCCGTATACTGTTTCATAAGGACAAAGTAGTTCTTAGGACCCATCCTAAGTTTCTCCCTAAGGTTGTTTCAGAATTCCATCTAAACCAACCTATGGTCCTTCCTACTTACTTTGCGAACTTCCAAAATGAAGGGGCATTCTCTCTTCATGATTGGACGTCAAAAGGGCTTTGCGTTTTTATTTAGATAGAACGAAAGAATTTCACAAAGCTCAACAACTGTTTGTTTTCTTCAGCGAGACCCGGCTGGGTCAACCTGTCACTATCAGATGCATTTCTGCATAGCTGGTGGCATGCCTTCGCCACTGTTATTCCATGGCACAGGTTAAGTTGGAAGGCAGAGTGTACGCTCACTCTTCCAGAGCGGTCGCGGCATTCCTGGTGGAAATCCTCAACGTGCCCATTGCAGATATTTGCAATGCGGCTACCTGGAGCTCAGTGCATACCTTTGTCAAACACTATGCCCTGGATGTCCATGCCAGATGACATATTATGTTTGGCAGAACCATCCTTAATGGATTTCTGTCCTAAATTTGTGAGCTCTTGGTCTCTCCTGCCACCCTCTTGGGGCATTATTAGCTCGGTACTCTCCCATTAGTGTGAATGAGTGGTGGAGACTTTATGTCCAGGAAGATGTGGAAATTAGGTACCTACCGTAATTCTTGTTCTTCTTGGACGAAGTCTCCACCACTCATTCACATGCTCACCCGCCATCCCCCGAGCTCACCTCTGTTGTTGGTCTTCACTCCCTCAATCTTAGGCTGTGAAGACTTCTTTCTTGACCCTTCTTATACGGGTCTTTCGGACCATCTTATGTCCGGTTTTTGGTTAGGCTATCCTTCTAGGTTAGTTACGCTGCACCTCCTCAGAAAAAAGGTACTGAGGCGGTTGGAGGGTCGACGCCGAGATAGTCATTGCCGCATGAACAGAGGCTCGCGGCGCCGCTCTTCGCGGCTCCATCTCTGGTGCCGACCCTCCTGCAAAAAGTTTGCTCCCACTGGGTCCTAGTGTCTCCAGCGAAGGCCCTTTAGTGTGAATGAGTGGTGGAGACTTCATCCAAGAAAATCAAGAATTACGGTAGGTACGTAATTTCCATTTCTCTGCTTCACCCACCTTTGGGTCTGACTGCCCCAGGCACTCCTTCCAGGCTACAGCACCTGGCACACGACTGACCACCGCATCCAGACTCTGTGGAGTTCGACCGGTGGGGAAGAAGGGTATTCTCTTCATCTCGTGTGCTACTCTGCATCACATCACATCATGCTTACCACGCTGCCTACAACAGGCATTTGTGGTCAGTGTTGGCACAGGTGTTAGCATTGTTGCCTGATACGGAGGAATCTAGACAGGCCATCACCCTCTCTGTGCAGGGTCTGGAGCTTGCAAGACACCAGGCAAGGGCATCGTATGACACTAATGAGGTGGCTTACTGACTAGTAGGGACAGCGATCTGCATTAGGTGGACAGCATGGCTTCGCCTGTCAAGATTATCATCCGTGGCCTGGCGTAGGGTGATTTCTTCCACCTCCCGGAGGACCTGCCATTTTTCCCGGCAGGGCGAGAAGGAATTTGCAGAGGTGTCTTCCATCCTCCACCAGTCACGGGGGACATCGCCTTGCCCTGAATAGCCTTTTGCCACGTATGGCCTAGGATGGCTAGAAGAGTCTCCCCCTCCTGCATCTCCCCCACAGGAGGCTGAGGAAAACTGTTCCCTCAGGACAGCGCCAGGTTCCTTCTGGGGGGCTCTGTACTCACCCAGCAGTAATGAATGGTGAAGACTGACAATGGGAAGATATGAAAATTACATACCTACCGTAATTCTTGATCTTCCCTTGTGTCTTCACCATTCATTACTGATTCCTGCCCACCTTCCCCTCTTGGACTTCAACTTCTGGGCACCACCTCCACCCTGCTCGCCCTCCCTGTCTATGAGGCCAATTGGGGGCAGAGTCCCCGGTACCTCAGGGCCCTCTGTTTCCTTCTCTAAGTCAGAGAACCCAACTGGGGGGGGGAGGGTGGCGGCGAGTAGGGTCGTCGCCCTGGCCTTGGAGGGAACTCCTGGGGTTCTCAGTTGGGTACACTGTGGGGTCCCTTCCGCGACTTGGCACGGACCTGGCTGGTCTGTTGCCGAATCAGAAAGAGGGTGGGACTCCTTCGGAGCGTCCTGCGGGAGGACCCATGGAGCTCCCCTCTTCTCTCTGTCCCTCTATATATATATATATATATATATATATATATATATATTTAGGCTGTTTCTGGACAGGGTCCTCTCTTAATTAGTTTCTCCCCTTGGCTAAGCCCTCAAATAGCAGGCTTAAGAGGGCCCTGCTCCGGGAACTTCATCCCAAATGTGAATTTAGGGGCAGAAGGGCTCAGACACGACCATGCCTTATATTCTGCAAGACCATATGAAACACTCCTGTTCTGGACCAATGTCCAATGGTTTCTGGTCTGGAGCCTGACGGGAACCTTGCACCTGTGATTTCATACCTTCCCAGGTCTTGAGATAATAGTAAGCCAGCAGTCTCCTGGCTGAGAACAGCAGGGGTCTCTCGCCTTCTCCCGCTATCTTCTGTCTTTCTCTCTTTCTGTTTAATGCATACATATCGGACATCAGGGAGGGTATAGGGTGTGAAATGAGTCTCTTCGCTGATGACTCCAAGATGGGAGCAGTAGTTGAGGGAGAAGAGGGGAGGTTGGCCCGGCAAGGGGACCTGGACACCCTGGAAGGCTGGGCTCACGCATGGAAATTAAATTTCAGTATCACCAAGTGCAAGGTGTTACATCTTGGGTGGGGAAACCCTAAACACAGGTACACCCTGGGAGGGGAGGCGCTGGAGGCCTCAATAGGGGAAAAAGACATAGGGGTCATGGTGGATGCATGTATGAATAACTCTGAGCAGTGCAGGAGAGCGGCTAGCAAGGCAAAAAGGATGTTGGGATGCATCGTAAGGGGGATCACCTCTAGGAGCAAAGAAGTGATTCTGCCACTGTACAATGGACTGGTTAGACCACACCTTGAGTACTGTGTACAGTACTGGAGACCACACTTGAAGAGGGTCATACAGCTCCTGGAGAGGGTACAGAGGAGGGCAACTAAGATGATACAAGGGCTAGGGGATTTGACGTATGAAGACAGACTTGAGGAGCTCTGCCTGTTTTCATTGGAGGAGAGGAGAGACGGGGGGACATGATTGAGGTCTTCAAGTACCTCAAGGGAATAAATAGGGTAAACATGGAGGGGATCTTTAGACTAAAGCAGGGGGTATCACCAGAGGGCATGGTTTGAAGTTGGAAGGTGGAAGAGTAAGGGGGGGAAAAGAAGAGGTTTTTCACTGAGAGGGTGGTGGACCCTTGGAATGCACTGCCTGGCGAGCTGGTTGAGAGATCCACAGTGGAGGGCTTCAAGAGAGGGTGGGACAGACACAGAAAGTGGATGTATCAGATGATGGCCTGTCCCAGGGGGTTGGGGATGGATGATAAGGGTTTCTGGAACACAATGGGGGGGAGGGCCTCAGCACCCAACTAGGGATCTGAGGTTCGAGCAGACTCTATAGACCGTAAGGCCTAATCTGCTGGCAAATAGTATGTTAGTATGTTATTCTTTTCCCTCTCTTTCTGTTACTCTCCTATGCTGGGGCCCTAATGTCCAGATAATGGAATCCTTCTTCCCCTCTGTCCTCTGGCCAGCTTAATCCTTTTTCAGTTTATATCCTTTCCTGTTCCTCGGCTCCCTTACCTCATCTTAATTTTCTTTATTCCTCTTTTTTTCCCCTCTCTCTGGCAAAACAGAACTGGGGTGGAGGAGGAGTCAGTGGCTCCTAATGGCCAACCCGCGAGCACCACGCAGTGTGTCGGCCTCGTGGGCGGCGCTTTTGGCGCCGACTCCTCCTACACAAAAAAAAATTCCAAAATCTCCCGAGCAAGTGTGCACCTCCAGCTTGTACTCCTCAGTAATGAATGGTGAAGATCAAGAATTACAGTAGGTACATAATTTTAATTTTCCACTGGTTTGGCATAGTGCGTATGTGTGTCTCTCCACATGGAATGCACTGCTACTTGTCCACAGTGGGGATGGGTGGGACCTGAACAAGGAAAAGACAGTATGGGCTCATGAAACCCTAAACGCTTGTCCCTGACCCGCACCATCACCCGGGAGTCACTGACTGCCATCTGGATTATGTACGGGGGGACAGCCCCCCCTCTAGCCCTGCCACTGGGGGCAAGCCATGGGGCACCTGCGGTCCTGTAAGATCCCAGAGGAGGATGAAACATGATGGGACAAATAAGCGTGCTCGCATGTCACAAGGCAAAAAACTATGTGGGGAAAAGAGTTTCAATTTGTTGATCACTCATTACAGTATTTAGAAACACAGAAAACAGGGGGCAGAAAAAGGCCTTACAGTCAGTCCACTCTGCTCAGTGAGGTGATACATAGCCCCTAGGAGAGAATGACCATCCTCCCCACCCCCCACCCCTCCATTCCCTTGACAGCCTTTTATGTCTGTCCAACCTCTATTAAAGGGAAACAAGATATAAAGGCCCCCACACTTCAGTGTGGGGCTGGTCCCAATCTGCACTTTGTGCGCAAAAATGTTTTGATTTCCATACTGTTAGCTGTTGTGTAGTATAGTGTATTGTATCAGACTAATTTTGCTTACTTCTAGGCTGAGATCTTCTGTTACTACAAATCCCAGAATCCCCTGCAACTGACATCAGAACAGTGGGAGACTGAATAGCCTGCAGTGCATAGCAGAGCTTTTATAATCTCCAATCAGATGTTTTCTGGGTCTAGTTTTCTCCAAGGGCTAAGTACAGTCCACCATGACTGTTTTTTTAGTTTTTTTTTATAGACTTTATTTTTAATGCTACCTGACGGGGTATCTCTCAGGAATCCGCACTCGACTACTGGTGCACCTGACTGCCCGCCTGAACCGTGTTCACCTGATGACAAAATCGGGTTCAGGATTCCGGCTCTCCTGCTTGTTTGGAGAGGCCCGAAATCCCCAATGGTGAAGTTGGGATATACGGCTGACATTGGGCATGTGGGCCCAGGCCACTGGAGGTTCAGTAGCCTCCCCAAGGGTAGGGGATTTTTCTGGTTTTTACCCCAGAGACCCTGCCCCCCCAAGAGCTTGGTCGTGCAATGATGCCTCAGAGCGTCTGACACAGCTCCATCCCACTGCTACGTGCCCCGACGTGCGCACACCCCTCCAACTTCCACCGTGGGTCGCTGTTGCACTGGGTAGTCCCTGGATCCCTTCTCAGAGGGAGGAGAGCAGTTTATGGATGCTCAATCCTTTCCCCCCCCCTTGCCGGCACCCTCGACTCATTCCCGTAGCCGGGTCACCGGCTTCCATGACTGTTCTTAGCCCAGGTAGGACAGCGAGACCTGCAAAGAAAAGATTGGAGCTTATTTAAACTCTAGCATGCACTGCAGGCTATTTATATTTAATCTCCCACTGCTGCCTACTGCTCTGATGTCATTTGCAGGGGATTCTGGGATTTGTAGTAACAGAAGATGTCAGCCTAGAAGAAAACACAATTTGGCTGATACAGTCTTCTGTACTATAGTAAATAGCAAGTCAGCCAAAATGATTTTGCTCATAAAGTGCACACTGGGACCAGTCCCACACTTGAGTGTGGGACCCTTTTTGTTGTTTGTTCTCCTTTAAGGCCCTCCACCGTTTTAGCACCAACCAGTGCATCAGGCAGCTTGTTCCACCCTTCCACCACCCTCCCCATGAAGCAGTAGACTTCCTAACGTCTGTCTTAAAACGTCCCCCTGCTGGTTTGTTGCTGTTACACCTGGTATTAGTGTTCATGCTGGTTGTGAGCAGCTCACTTGAGTCCACTTTAATGCCAGCATGTATTGCAGTTGTAAATGATCTGCAGCACCTCCCCAGAATTACTGTGACCCTTGCCTTACTAATGGTCATCAGAGTAGGTTTTTTTTTTCCTTTTCTTCTCTCTCAACTCCCCACACCAATACCACCACCACCACTCCCATCTACAATTGTTCTGTATGAATTTTCCCTTCCTCCTGCTGCCATTATTTTTGGGTCAAGTGTATGTGCCCTGGACAAGCTACGGCAGTAACTCAGGCAGATGTTAGACCTACAAAAAGATTAATTGTGTTTTCGCCTTCTCATTTTGTGGAAGATTCTGTCTGGAGTGACAAATTGTTTTACTTGACTTTTATACCAGGATTCCATGAAGCCCTACAGAATTCCTAGGAAACAGAATCCTCTCTAGCTCTTTTCAGTGTCCGTAATGAAAGACAAAGGAACTATAGAGGTTTTTTTGGGTGCGAAGTTCTTTTCTGTGAAAACACCATAAGATATTACAGGCAGCAATCCACACTTCTGTCGGTTTATAAGGCACAGTCCTAATTATGTTTTTAATGTAACTAACAAATTTAAAAAAAAGTAATGGTTTCCACCGATGTTCCGGATGGGGGGTGCACTCATCATGGAACATGTCAGGGCAGTCCACTCCAGTTTATTTGTAGCATGCCTTCCCCAAAATGGCATAAAGTGAGGTACAGAATAAAATGCAGCCAAAGCAATAATTAAAACATGCATTAACAGTGCCATCCCAGTGGCGTGTCGGGCTGAGGTGCTGGAGGTTGGCGCCTTACCTCCAGCCACACTGACTACCCGGGTTTAGGAACAGACTGGGGTCGCTCAGGGGGTGAGCCAGATGACGGGAGAATTGAGCATCCTACAACAGCTCTCCTCCCTCGGGAAGGGGGGATTCTGACTTCTGCCACTTTTCTGCCACCTAGCAGCAGCCAGGGGGCAGTACCGGCAGGACCAGCAGACGCCAGGAAGCATGCTCTGATGCAGCTCGCATGTGCATCAGTACACACATATGTGCATATGTCACTCACAGATGCCCCAGGGAGAAATAGAAAGAAAATTTTATTTTTATTTTATTTTATTGAAATCTAGGATTACAAATACCTTTGAGCAGGAACTGCTCATTTACAAAGGTTCCACATCGAAGGAATGGGGGTATACATACATACAAAGGTCAACATAATACATAGTTACACAATAAAAAGAAGTAAGAGACTGAGGCTTAGGAAATTCCAGTAATTCAAAATGTGCCAAGTGTTAGGTAGCATGACATACCAGCCAAGGGCAATCTTAGAAATAAGCACTGCAGTTGAGAGGGTTTGGGGTATGCAGGCAGGAAGGCCATTTTCGGAGGGTAGAGGGTGAGGGTAAGAGCTCTAAAGGGGAGGGAGGGGAGGGATAAAAGTCAGGAAATGCCTGGGGGGGGGAGGAAAGGGAGAGGGGACAAGGGGCTAGGCAGGTAGGAGGGGCCTTGGTTCACTCGGCATCCCCCGCAGGCACTGCACAACCCTACATGTTTAGCCACCCGCCAATACGGCTCCGTGTAAGTGGTGGTTACACCCATAAGTTCACAAGACCAGTCGGTAACAGCGCTGGGGTGATGCCGCTGGGATTGGGGATAGCAGGTGGATAAAGAAACAAAAGGAAAAAAACATACATTAACACATGAAACCAAAGGTGATACAATAAATAATACAAATAACATGGAAACATTCAAAGAGGATACATCAACTGTGACCAGAAATGAAATTATAGCTTTAAAATGCCCTTTAAAAAAAGTGAGGTAGTGAAGCTGCCCAGGTAACATAACTGTAGGGCGTCCACTCGTTACTCTGGTGACCCAGGTTCGGTAACAGACTTAAGTTGCAGGGGACCAGCAGGAGGAGGAGCGATGACAATCTTACTGGACAGCTCCCTTGCTTCGGGGGGGGGGGGGCATTCTCAGCTGTTTGACTGCCACACAATGAAGCTGGGTGGTAGCACAGGCAGAGGCTGCGGGGCTCGCAGGGCTGCCAGTAGATGCCGATCCATGCTCACACTGTGTGCCAGCAAACCCGAAGGAAGAAAATGGTGAAAACCTACCGAGCAGCAGGATGGCGACTGACCCTCCACAGACCCCGTACCGCCAACTAGGCACCCGCCTCCTAGAACAGATCGTTTGACCCAGCGGGGGATGTTGCACTTCCCAGGGGCTGTGCCATGGGGTTAAGCCATTTAGGAACAGAGGAGGCTGTGCCAAGTACCTGGAGATGGCAGTTTATGGGGCTTGGGGGGTGACAGATGGGGCCTCCCAGTAGCAGCAGAATAAAGTTAAAAAAAAATAAACTGAGATGATGAAGTAGTTTGTCAAATTGGGAGCATCAGATTATTCCTTAGGGTTGGAGTTCTAACTGAAAATACCGTGCCCTCGACTGTTTTCCAGTTAAACTTGGGGGTTGACAAGAGGCCAGCATTTATTCATCCTAAGATTTTTAGGGGGAAATGTTCTGATATTTGATCAGTAGGATAGTGGGGTTGCTAAGCCATGCAAAAGATTAAAAATCAGAATTAGTACCTTGAAATTCCACTGGTATCTCATGGGAAGAAAGTCTTCGCAAATTTTGTAGAATGGGCGAGCTGTGATCTCTTCAGTACTAGTTCCTGAAAAAACATCCTTGCTGCCATATTGAAAAGCAGTTAAAACTTAAAGTTTACGGTGGCCCAGCACTGCTGTTCAGGTGACCTAGGTTCCGGTCACTTGCTTTGGGAGTCTGGCCAGGCAGGAATTGCTGCCACTCGGCAGTGGTTTGGGATGCCGCATTATGATATACCATGGCATCAGAAGTCCCGGTATTAATACAGTGTCTGATTTCCGATACTGTGATAGCTATGGTTCCCAGTATAACATGGTTTACAGGCATTTCAGCTAATTGTTTTTTGGCGGGGGGTGGGTTAGGAACAACTGTCGTTTCTGTGCCAACTCACCTTGACACAAGAGGTGCAGGAGAAATTTTTTATACAGAAATGACTACTTCTGTAATACCGTGATATTGTGTTGACAATAATTGTGGTATTATGTGTCACGGTTATCATACCATCAACATTTGATACCTTGACCTCGTAACCACAGCCACCCCTGTGGTGGTGGGGCCGTGAAGCATGCTCCTTCAGTAGGGACACACGCATGTTCATCAATAATACTATCTCCCGCCCTGATGTGGAGCAGAGGGAAGATTAGGGACAAAACATGGGATAAAAAAATCCCAGTCACCGCCAAGGATGACGGCTGCCAGCACGTATGGACCCCACACCATGTGGCCCTGCCACTTGCACCAGTATCTAGGCTGGGGGCTGGTGGCCCTCCCTCAGACCACCCTGTAATGGCTGAACTAAGTGACTACAGCAGCAGCAAGATTAGTGGAGAAAAGAGTTATGCGGTAGCTGAAGACAGCCTGATGGCATAAGGGGAGGCTAGAGGGGGATACAAAAAAAAAAGCTTTGGGGGGGAAAAGCTTTGCTAAACCATTATGCGAAAGACCAGACAAAAGGGTGTAACCCCTAGATGGCGCTATCCCAGGGGCTACTACCCCTGCCTGATTTGCCACTAACAGGTTGAGGGGCCTGGATCCAATGGCGGGTGCCTCCACCCAGAGGTCAGGGTTTGCAGTAGTTAAACTAACTTGGTCACAGCCCTCTGGGACACTGCAACCCCCCTTTCTTCCCACTAGTGGCCCACACAATATATCAGAATTACCTTCACAGTATACACTTACCCCAGGTCTGGTTCCGCACTGGGACCTCCTGTGAAATGAGATACAGTGCAACAATCACAGTACAGTACTTTAACATAGACAAATACCTCAGGCAGTATAACTTAGCTGAAACAAGCAGCTCTGATTTATTTAGGGGGATATAACAAGGACAGGGGGAAATCAGGTTAATTAGCTTATCACTCTAATAATCTACCTATGGCTCTGTGCACAGGCCTATCCTTATCAGTTACTGTCCCTGGGTACCCAAGCCCTAGTGGCTAGTCCAAACCGTGGCAGCTGGTAGGGGCCCTTTCACACAGAGAAAAGGAGAATTAAACAGTCAGCAGTACAGTAATTCCATTTGGATTTAATGTGGCAATTCAACAGGGACGACCCTGAATTAGTACCTCACGACCTCCAAATAAGATAGGGTCCTTCAATGTCAGCAGGGCTCACTTGAGGTACACAAACCTCTTCACACATCCATATAAAAGAAAGCACTATACCAGGCAGGCTGCATCTGTATCCCGATCGCATTACTGCACAATACCCGGAGAACACACAGCAGATTCAGTTCCTGACAGACAGAGTGCAATTTTCAGCAATTCCTCCAGTCTTCTACAGGGTGAGCCTGGTTTCTACTCTTCAGAGATCCTTTGATTCTTTTCACAGGACTGATTCAGTCCTAACAAGCTGCAGACCGGAACTCTGGGCCTTACACGTTTTTGACTAAACTGCACACTGAAAAGCACAGGGCTCCTTCCTTCTTCACTGCCAAAGCTCAACTGAAACTCCAACCGACAAAACGGGCACTTCCTTTGAGTTCCTCCCAGTTCTTGACTGGATTGGCTGTCACTCACAATAGACTGCTGCTGTTGGTCCAAAAAGGCACTGAAGTCTAAACTACATCTCCAGAGCCACTGCCCATACAATCCTCTTGTGGCTGGCTCAGATTATGAGTCCAAGTTCTGATCTGGTCCAAGGCACCATTTTAGAGCTAGCTTACCCCACACTGATTGGTCCAGTTCAGCAGTTCAAACTAGAATGGGGAACTAGCAGACACAGTTCTGACTGCAAAGAAAGCAGGTTAGACAAACTGTAATTTCATTATTACTCTAAATAATTTCTGGCAAACAGTTACATCTTTCAGATAGGTTCCCTTTGCACTCCTAGTGACTGCAAAAATGGAGTGAATTGGCAGCAGTTCGAGTGGTACTCAAACAGAGAAACACACAGTCCCCCCATATAAACTAATTATGTCTGCAAGCAGACAGCTCTTAAAGAGACAGTAACAGAGGCTCTAAAAACACTCACTGATAAATGGCTTAAATGCCAAACACCATTCAGGCTTGGAGCATTCAAGCAAGCTCCTGGAAGTCTTTTGGGAACCCCCATTTGCAGGGGGGTTACAAGGGCGTTGTAATAAATGCTGGTGACAACAAGCAAGCATTGTCAGTGTAATCTCATGATTGGCAGGTAACAGAACAAAACGTAGCATTACAGTAAAATGTTCAACGAGCAGTGTTGCTAATCCTTACCCAAAGTGCCTTTCCATTCCATCCCCTTGGAAGAGGGGGGAGAGAGTACAGCACTACAGTTGCACGACATTCAGTGATCACCTCAGCACTACTCTGTGTAGCACTAAACAGTACTGTTCTCTCAGTCTTTGTGAATTGGATATTATACCGGAGGACTGGAAATAAAAAATAAAAAGTTGAAACGAAAAACCTCCAAATACCGATAATTCCAGGAACTAGCAGAGAAGCGCGGCTGGAATGTGTCGGCTTTTAAGAAGTCCCAAACTGCATGGTGACGCCAGCTTCTTTATTTATTCCATAAGAAGTCAGTGCTGGAAGTGGCACAGCTCATGTTAAGTGTTTAAAATTCATAAAGTATTTGAGGAGTCATTAACCAGCTCTCACTTCGTTTCGGGCTGCTTTTTTGAACTGATGACGTCATTAGTGGCAAAGCTGCTGCACTTGCAAAGCGTTGTATAACAGTAAAGCAAAAAACAAAGTTCAAGCACAGCAGACGTTGGCTGATGTAGTTAAGGCTGAAAATTCATAGAAAAAAAATTGCTGCACTGGAAGTGTTACATGGTTTGCTTTCCCCAGAGAGCAGTTAAAAAAAAAAACCCTGTGTTTATTGATTTATTTTTGATGCATCTTTATGAATGTTTCAATTCAACTTCTGCTGTCTCCTTTGAAAGGTTGCAGTAAAGGTTTTTCCTGTCAGTGGTTCTCTGAAAATCTTTCATGGCAGAACAAAAGTTTGATTTTCTCTTGCCCCACTTCCAGCCTTAGCAGGCTCCACTCAGAATCACAGCACTGTATTGGCCTTATGTAGGTTCACTGTTGATTTTGCCCTTGCAGGGGACAGCAGTATGAAGGCTGGGGCTATTTTTGTTGATCTCTGCAAGGCCTTGGATACTGTGGATTACTGAAGGCCTACGGATACGGATCCAGATTTTTTACCTAATTCACTAGCTAATTGAGTTGCAGGACTCAAGTCTAAGGCTGTCCAGTGGTTTCATTTCTGCGTTTGGGCAGGTCAAGAGGGGAGTCTCACAGGGATCTGTTTTTGGCATGTTACTTTTTTTCAATTTATATCAACAATTTGGGTCTAATTCTTAATCACCGTAGCTTTTCCTTCATTAAAGTAAGTAGTCCTTGTTTAAGGTAGAGACTAAGTTTAGTTCCCTCAAGATTTGTCTTGTAGAAAATCAACTTCTCAATCCTGATGAAATTAAGATGATACTGATAGGTGCCAGTGGGGCTCCTGGGGATTCTGATGGTGCGATATTTGCTACCTAAAAGTGCAATATGCTGTACGTATATAGTGTACTTTGTTGTATTTTCAGTTTATATACTTTACTTTTGCTCATGTGACTCCTTTTGTCTCACCTTCCCAGGGACGTACCTGGAAACAAAGTTTGGCTCAGTGCCTTTCCTGGTCACTAATTTTCTTTTCCTTTTTTTTTTTAATTTGTAATTTATTGAACTTTTTAAATTATATTTTATTGCTTTATTACAAAAGACAATAATATGCAATGCATCTCATCTGAGGCATAGGACAAGTGTTGCAAAGGAACCTGCTTCTGTTTGAGGCTGAGAAACTTGCTATAATGCAGAGAACAAACTAGAATGCATTTGAGGAACTGGGAACCTGGTAAGACATAATATTGTTGGGGACTTGTTAGGAAGGTAAGCTACACTTTCTACAGAAAGTTTCATTTTTTTCTTACTGGCATTAAGAAGAGAATTGCAGGATTCCATAAAGTGTAGTCATTTTATAACCAGAGGAGGTGAATTACAACTGAAGTTGCTTGATTCCTGTGCTTGAGACCTAGGATTTGGAAGGATATTTGTGCAACATTTTAGAAGTGTCCGGCTGGCTGAGGAGTGAGTTCATTTTTATCCCTGGACTCAGTAGAGTGGTTTGTGTAGGAGCAGTGGTCTAGTAAATTGTGGTGTTGGTTGAATTTCTATAAAGGGCAGTACTCACCAGGGTGGTGGAGCAGTGGCGTATTTGATTGTTTCTAACAGTCACCAGTGGTTGTGGCATTTTCTTTACAGCCAAGGTTCTGACATCACTTTCTCAACAGGTCTAGGGGCAGAACTATCATATTCTTAATAACCCAGCACAGTGCATAAAGGGTAAGTACACCCCCCCCAAAAAAAAGAGATATGTTATATATTACTCATTGCATATTATAAGGGAGAGGGACATGTGGGGAGTGGTGCAATGCATTGGCTGTGGGGCAGCAGTTTTCCGGGAGACATTCTGGAACCTGCGTTGCTGCCCTATTTGCAGGCAACTGTTAGCTCTGAGGCAGGAGGTTGCCCACCTCCAGGCTGAACTGGCAAGGACTAAGGAAGCCTCCCCCACCCAAAGAGCACCAGTTCCACAACCATTGTCTCAGAGGTTGCCAAGTGTGAAGAGCAGTTGGACCACAGTGGGTTCTGGGAGGGTGAGGGTGGTGGAACAGAGGCGTAGCCCCCTAGTTGTACCTCTACACAAATCATATGTCAGTCTGGCAAATCAAGGTTCCTCTATGATGACACCCTCAGTGGAGACCAAGAAGAATGCTGGGGACATCCACAAGGGAGACCCACAAAAGGGTGGCAAGGGACACCACAGGGGAAGGACACAGCTTCTGATAGGGGACCCAATTGTTAGGTGTAGACCTGGGGAAGGAGAGGAGAGGAAGAAGGTGCCTGCCTGGTGCCATGGCTTGAGGGACAGGAAGCAAATCCTCAGGATTGCAGAAGCAGCATCACAGGAGAGGGAACTAGATATCATTGTCCACCTTGGGACAAATGACCTAGCTAGGCATGAGATCAGTGCAGTGCAGGATGAATTTGTGGAGTTGGGGAGGGGCCTCAGACAGGTAGCAAGCACGGTAACCTTCTCGGAGGTGCTGCCAGTCTATGGCAGGGGTGAAGCTAGGGTACTGCACACCATGCAGTTTAATGAATGGTTGCAAAACTGGTGCAGAGCACAGGGCTTTGGTTTCATTGGGGACTGGGGGTCCACCTGGAGAGATGAAGGTGTATACTGGCATGATGGTCTGCATCTGTCCAGGAAGGGAAACAAGCTCCTAGGTGACAAGTTTAAATTCTTCCTTGGCAAGCTTTTAAACTAGCCAAGGGGGGAGGTGCTGACAGGAAGCAGGAAAGTTCAAGCTTCCCCCAACAAAACATGGCAGGTAGTAGGGTAAACACTGAGGTACAGAGCTTGACAGAGGTAAATGGAAAAATAGACAAGGGCAATAAGAGCAGGGATGGGGTAAAAAAGGATAAAGCCAACATTAAATTGAGGGCAATGAGTACCAATGCCCATAGTCTGGGAAACAAGCTTCCTGAGCTAGTAGCCCTGATGGAAGAGGAACACTTGGATATTGTGGCAGTCACAGAAACATGGTACATGGAGAACCATGACTGGAATGTCAACATACCAGGGTACACAAGCTACAGAAGGGACAGGGAGGGTAAAAGAAGAGGTGGAGTAGCTCTCTACATAAGGGAAGGGTTCAAAGCTGCAGAACTAAAAAGTAAAGGAGGAGGACAAGAGGCACTTCGGGTCACCGTGGAGACAGGGAATAGCATCACAATCCGCACGGGGTTGTATACAGACCCCCGTCTCAAGGGGAGGAAATGGACAAGAAAATGATAGAGGTCATTCTCAAAATGGCTGAAAAAGGGGAGTTACTGTTGATGGGGGACCTGACTATGCCAGATGTTAACTGGATGACATGGACTGCAGCCACATCCAAGAGCAGGGTCATTCTCGATGCCCTACGGGGGCATACCTTAGACAGCTAGTGGTGGAACCCACTCGGGAGGGAGCAATATTAGACCTGGTACTCTCAAATGGAGAGAGGATCACAAATTTAGAAGTCAGTAGACATCTGGGAACAAGCGACCACTGCACAGTGTGCTTCACAATAAACAACCATGGAGACAAGCCATACAAAGACAAGGATACTAGACTTCAGAAGGGTTGACTTTGGCATAATGGGTGAATACCTGAGGAATGCATTAGCAAATGGCCAGAAAGGAAGGGTGGAAGAACAATGTAGAAAAATCAAAACTGCCATCATGGAGGCAACAAACCTTTGTGTGAAACAAATAAAGAAAACAAAGCGGAATAAAAATACACTATGGTTCTCAAAAGAGGTGTCAGGGAAGGTTAAGGAGAAAAAGGCTGCATTCAGAAAGTATAAGGAATCACAGAAGGAGCACGACAGGGAACTGTATCAATTAAAGCAGAAAGAAGTGGGGAAGGCAGTCAGAAAAGCAAAGGCCCAAACCGAGGAAAAGATAGCCAACTCAGTTAAGAAGGGGAATAAAACCTTTTATAGGTACATTAGGGAGCATAGAAAGGTTAAGGGAGGAATAGTGAAGATTAATAAAGGAGAGGGGAGGTGGGCAGAGGGAGACAGTGAAAAGGCAGAGATACTGAATGAATACTTTTGCTCAGTCTTCACAAAAGAAGAAGAGGAGGAGTTGCCTAAACCAAACAATAGAAGCACTCTGGGTAGTGGGGTTGACACCAGTCCATCTACAGAAGAAAGAGTCCTGAAAGAACTCCTAAAACTCAAGGTGGACAAAGCAATGGGGCCTGATGGGATTCACCCTAGAATCCTAAAAGAACTAAGGGAGGACCTAGTGACACCACTGACCACACTTTTTAACAAATCATGGGAGGATGGGGTGGTACCTGAGGACTGGAGGAGGGCAGATGTGATTCCCCTTCACAAAAATGGGAGCAAGGCAGAAGCAGGAAACTACAGACCTGTTAGTTTGATCTCAGTGGTGGAGAAAATGATGGACTCATTTCTGAAAGAAAGAATTGTTGAGTACCTAGAGGTCAGCGGGGCACAGGACCCAAAGCAGCATGGATTCACAGCAGGAAGGTCATGTCAGACGAATCTAATCGATTTCTTTGACTGGGTGACCAAAGTAATAGACCAGGGAGGGGCTGTGGATATGGCCTACCTAGACTTTAGCAAGGCGTTTGACACAGTCCCGCACAAAAGATTAATAATCAAGTTAGCCAGCCTGGGAGTGGGTCCCAGGGTGGTAGCCTGGGTAGCAAACTGGCTGCAGGACAGGACACAGAAGGTAATAGTGAATGGAACACATTCCGAAGAAAGGGGGGTTACTAGTGGAGTACCTCAGGGCTCAGTACTGGGTCCAGTCCTCTTTAACGTCTTTATAGGTGACATTGCAGAGGGTCTGAAAGGAAAGGTATGCCTCCTTGCAGATGACACAAAGATCTGTAACAGAGTTGATGCACGGGTTGGGGGGGGTAGAAAGGATGAGAAGGGACTTGGCAAGGTTGGAGGAATGGTCAGACATATGGCAACGAGATTCAATGCAAAGAAGTGCGAGTAATGCACCTGGGAAATAAAAATCCAGGAGAAGAGTACACAATAGCAGGGAGGTACTAACAACAACAATAATGGAAAGGGACCTGGGGTAGTCGTATCAGATGACCTGAAGGTGGGTAAGCAATGTGAGAAGTCAGTAAGGAGAGCCAGGGGAATACTGGGATGCATAGGGAGGGGCATCACAAGTAGAAAAAGGGAAGTGGTTATCCCTCTGTACAGACAATTGGTGAGACCCCATCTGGAGTACTGCATGCAGTTTTGGAGTCCTCATCTACGCAAGGACATAGACAGGATGGAAGCAGTCCAGAGGAGGGCAACTAAAGTGGTACAGGGTCTGCATCATAAACCATATGAAAAGAGACTAAGAGAGCTTAATATGTATACCCTTGATGAAAGGAGGGGACATGATAGAAACTTTTAAGTACCTCAAGGGAATCAACAAAGTCCAGGATGGTAACATCTTTCAGAAAAAGAGATGTGTAAGAACAAGGGGGCACAATTTAAAGATAGAAGGGGGACGGCTGAGGGGTAATGTGAGGAAATTTCTTTTCACGGAGAGAGTGGCGGACGCATGGAACCGCCTTCCTGGAGAGGTTGTGGGGTCTAAAACAGTGGGGGAATTCAAACATGCATGGGACAGACATAGGGCAATTATAGTGGGGGGTTGCAGGAAGTAGGCTGTTGGTTAACTAGAATCTGCAGCTTATCCAGTAGGTAGGGAAATGGGCAGACTGGGTGGGCCAAGTGGTCCTTATCTGCCGTCAAAGTCTATGTTTCTATCCAGTGGATAACAAATAGGGTTAGCCTTAACAGTGGTAGTTTACTCACCTGGTAAAGGTGATTGTGGGGGGTATACATCTCTGAGGCACTCCACCTTCCTTACGCATGGGTTGTATCCACCTTATAGGTTGCTTGATGCACATTTGACTTCAAAGAAGTCCGACCCCCTTTTCCTGTGGCACAGCCCTTCCAGCATCAATTTGAATTCTTACAATGCTGTACCTACTATGGAGTAAATTTTTCCAAATTGTTGGGCAGTGCCGGTGTCAAAACTGTTAGGCCCATGCATATGTGAATTAGACAATAATGCCTGAGTTTCTGGATTTCTGTTTTATTTCTATTGGAACATGCTACTTAATGCAGTGAGTTTCTAACAATCTATACTACAGTTGTTTCCTACGATCAGTATTATCATGGCATTCATTATTAGTACATGTTGCGTAATGCAGTGTGCAATCAGTATTATCATAGCATTTCTCATTAGTACATTCTCAGGCTTCTGCATAATCTTACCGCTTGTGAATATTATCCTTTCTTAGGGTGGGTTATGGAGTACCTCAGAGATGTATACCCCCACAATCACCTTTACCAGGTGAGTAAACTACCATTGTGGGGGATAATCTCTGAGGCACTCCACCTTCCTTACACATGGGTTTCTATCTAAAACGCAGTACCATGTAAAGGGTGGGTCTTCAGTGTTAGAATAGTTTGTCCATTAGGTTCTGTCTTGCTGTAAGTATGCTCAGTTCTTTAATTTGCTTCTGTCTTTGCTGCAAGCAGCACCACTTGTCCAAATTGTGACTTTGACTCTAGTGAAACATCTACCCTGTAATGTTTAGTGAATCTGTGTGGTGAGGCCCATGTGGCTGCCGCACAAATCTCCTCCACTGTAGCCCAGTTCCTTTCTGCCTAAGATGTGGCTACTGCTGTTGTGGAGTGGGCCTTAATATCAGTTGGTGGAGTCTGGTGTGAGGCTTTATAGGCATCTGTGATAGCTGTTTTTAACCATGCACCTATTGTAAATCTAGTGGCCGGCTGCCGTTTTTTGCACTCTTGTGTGCTCAGGAACAGCCTGTCAGATCTGCGGATAGTTGATGTCCTGTTGATGTAAATTGTCAGTACCCTTCCCATGGCTAAGAAAGTAAGTTTAGGGTCTAAGGTGATTTCTTCTAAGGGTAACTGAGCTGCTATTTCGATAACTTGTTGTAAGTGGAATTTTGTATTGATCTTAGGGACGAAGGATGGGATCGTCCTGAGTTCAATATTTTCCTCGTGGAAAACTAGGTATGGTGGCCGGCAAGCTAGCGCTTGCAGTTCACTGATACGTCTGGCAGAGCAGATGGCCAGGAGGAATACTGTTTTTAAGGTTAGCCATTTGAGGGTGATTGTCTCCAGTGGTTCGGATGGGTGTTCTGTCGTAGCCCTAAGAACTAGGTTCAGGTCCCATGGTGAATTTTTGGTCGTAAGTTAGTGGATGCTTTTAGGAATCTAATGATATCCTTATGTGATCCTGGTGTCGTACTCTCTATGCAGCCACTTGTACTCTTAGGGAAGCTGGGGACAGGCCCTTGTCCAGACCATGTTGTAGGAACAGTAGGATATCTGGTATCATGGCAGTGCTGGGAGTTGTATTGTTTTGTAAGCACCATTTTGAGAAAATCTTCCACTGTCTCTGATGTGTAGATGTGGTGGAGAGCCTTCTGGAATTTGTCATAGTTTCCATAACTGAGGGGGTGGTAGCCCTCGCTCAACAGTCTCTCCCTTTCAGGAACCAGATTGTTAATTTGAGATTGGCCAGGTTGGGGTGACATATGGGGCCCTGTGTGAGGATGTCATGTTTGTAAGGAAGTATCCATGGGTGATCCAAGGCCATTGCCACCATCGTAGCAAACCAAGCTGTTCTGGGCCAATATGGTGTGATCGGTATTACCCGTATCTGGATCTGCATATTTTCTTCAAGACTTGGGGGATTATTATTGGGATACAGGGAAATATGTATGCAGTCTGAAATGTCCAAGTTGCTGAGTCCACCCCATTGCTTTGTGGTCCCGAAAGTGGGAGTAGAACTTTGGGCACTGGTTGTCCCTGTTGGAGGCCATCAGGTCTAATTCTATTGGCCCGCAGCATTTGTTGATAGAGTGGAATGTGTGCCTGTGTGAAGTACAGTTACGTAAGAACTTACCGTAACAGTAGATCTTCGAGAAAGGTTCCTTCAGTAGGTCATTACATATAGGACTGGCGCCACCTGGTGTCGAGCCGCACAACAGACTTTTCTAGCAATCCCTGATGGGGGACCGCCCACCCGACGTCACGTGACCGACGTCAGCATGACTGTATATAGTGGGCAGTCCCCACGCCCGCCCTCCAGTTCTCCCTCTGGAGCCCGAAAGAGGCCTGACAGCAGGAGAGAACAGGATTTGGAGTCCTCTAAGACATAAAATGAGGGGAAGGAGGGAAAAATATGACCCACTGAAGGAACCTCTCTCGAAGATCTACTGTTATGGTAAGTTCCTACGTAACTGTACTGTCTTACTTCGAGAGAGTTCCTTCAGTAGGTCATTACATATAGGACAGAGTCCCAAGCAGTCCCTTCAGTGAGAAACCGAGAGAAACCAGCGAGGAGGAAAACACAACTACAGCAGAAACTGGGAACCAGAGTGGACCCAGCCTAGGACAGAAGGCCCTAAAAGAGAGCTAGGCTGAAGCCAGCCCTCCGTCTAGAAGCAATGTCCAGACTGTAGTGTTTGGTAAAGGTATGGACTGAACTCTCCAAGTGGCTGCGGCACAGATATTAGCCGCAGAGACATTTCGCAGGAAGGCAGTGGAAGCATCCATGCCCCTAGTAGAATGACCTCTGATGGGTCCCGGCAGAGGTTTTTCATACTTTTGGTAACAATACCGAATGTAGTTGCCTAGGCATTTGGAAAGGCCCTGCTTGAAAACTGATTTGCCCTTAGACGTGGGGGTAAAGGAAACAAAAAGCTGATCACAGCCATGGAAATTCTTGGTCCGGTGTGTATAGCACTGAAGGATCCAATGGACATGCACAGTGTGCATTAGTGCCTTACCTCTATTGGCGGGGGATGGAAAATAAACCGAAAGCTCTACTGATTGGTTCAGTGTGGCTTCTGACACCACCTTGGGAAGAAATTTAGGATTTGTCCAGAGGACCACCCGGTCCTTGTGGAAAATAAAATAAGGCTCTTTACAAACCAGAGCATGAAGCTTCCAAAACCTTTGGGCTGACGTGATGGCAACCAAAATAACGGCTTCCAGGAAAGGAAGCGCAAGTCACAACTTGTATCTGGTTCAAATGGGGGAAGGGTGAGCTTCTCTTAACACAAAGTTCAAATCCCAAGGTGGAGTAGGACTGCGGATGGGGGGTTTCAGATGGAGTATCCCTTTCAGAAAGATTTTAGAGACTTCCAACTGAGCCACGGGTTCACCATCCACCAGCTCATGGTACGCCGAGATTGCGGAAAGGTGACCTTCAAAGAGGAATATGACAGGCCAGAGTCTGACAGATGAAAGAGGTATTCCACGATTTGAGGGGCAAAACAAAAAAAGGGGTTCCAGCTCTTGGCAGTCGCCCATATAGAAAACCGTTTCCACTTCTTGGCATAAGTGGAACGAGTAGAGGGTTTTCTAGCCTCTATAAGGACTTGAGCCACTTGGGAGGAAACCATAAAATGAGAAATTGCTATGTCTGCAGCAGCCAAGCATGAAGATGCAGAGTCCTTAGCCCCGGATGTACTAGACGACCTTGATCCTGGGTCAAGAGGTTGTGGGTCATTGAAGTGGAACCGTGGATCTTACTTTGAGAGGAAGCCTTTGCAGCAACACACTAGGACTGACGCCTGGCAGCAGCTCCCCCGGCACCTTTTCTCTAGCAGTACCAACGTGGGAATGCTCCCTGCCGACGGCTCCACCCCCGATGCCACCCTTTATAAGGGAGGAGTTCCCCATGTGCTCCAGGTCTTTCCCACCACACGGTCAGGGTTAGTTCGCTTTGGTTACCACTCATTCTCCTTCCTTCTCCCCTGTTTTTCTTCATAGTTTTCAGCATCTATGTCCCCTTCCTCCAAGGGGCACATCAACAAGTGCTCCTGTGGGCAACAGATACCCCGGAAAGACGGCCATTCAGTGCGTCTCTACTGCCTCGGGCCTGACCACGTCACCAATGCCTGCCCTATTGCCAGCCCTTCAACTCCTGAACGTGTATCAGGCATCAGAAGCCCTTTCTCGCTTTTCTAGCAGAGTCGTACTGGCTATGGCGGAACATGCCTCATCCGGGTATCTGATCACCTCCGCCCACAAGCACTGGGAGCATCAGGCAAGAGAGGTCCCACTCCAGTCCCAGGTCCTTGGGTCAAGTCCAGGTTGTCAGGCATGATTTACCACAACCTCAAATCACCGCGGAATCTTCTTCGGCCAAGTCTTCAGGGACCACCCTCTGAAGGTGCACCTGCCCGCCGAGAAGGCTCTCTCGCCGGGTGCAGGTCAGCCCTCCTCCTCCCGCTCAGACTCCTCCTCCAAGGCCAGCTCCCAGGAGTCAAGCAAGGCCTGCAGGTCTTCAGGTGGCCGGGCCTCGTCCTTGCCACAGAAATCTAAAGATTCCGACCGGCGCCTGCCTTCGGCGGCTGACCGACACTCAGTCAAAAAATCTTCAAAGCACAAGTCAGTCCGTCCCAGGGCTCAAGCCTGTGAGGGATGCCCATCTGGCTCTAAGGACAGGCGGATGCCAGACAGATGTCCGCCCATGGCCCCTCCGGCCACCACTCCGGTGAACACCATCCTGCCGCCGGTCAAAGTCCTCCGGCCGCCGGCCGCCACAGTCGCCGGTACACCTGACTTCAGAGCCTGACAATGGAGGAGCTAACGCCCCTCCGACGCCACCCCTTAGGCCTGCGCCAGTGCCCATCGACACCAGTGGCAAGGGTTTGGACCTGACGACGAGGCCTCCTCTCCTCTTCCAAAGCCAATTCTCAGGAGTCAAGCAAGGCCTCCAGGTCTTCAGGCGGCCGGGCCTTGTCCTCGCTGCCGAAATCTGAAGATTCCAACCGGCACTCGCCTTCAGCTGCTGACCGATGCTCAGTCAAAAAATCTTCAAAGCACAAGTCAGACCGTCCCAGGGCTCACGCCTCTGAGGGACGCCTGTCTGGCTCTAAGGACAAGCGGATGCTGGACCAACGTCCACCCGTGGCCCCTCTGGCCGCCAGTCCAGCGAAGGCCATCCTGCCACCGGTCAAAGCCCTCCCGATGCCGGCCACCTCGGCACCTCCCAACATCAGTTCTGAGACCCCATCACCACAGTCGCCGGTCCACCTGACTTCAGAGCCTGACAACGGGGGAGCTAACGCCCCTCCGACGCCACCCCTTAGGCCTATGCCAGTGCCCATCGACACCGGCGACAAGGGTTTGGACCCACCACCGGTACAGACTCTGGTGCTCCTCCACCTGGTTCTCCTAAATTGAACCTTTTGCAGGTTAAGGAGCTCTTCTCCCACTTGTGGGACACGGTGAAATGCGATCTCCCAGCGGGGAACCTCCTCCCACTCCAGTTCCAGTGCCTGATGCCTCAAAGCCATCTGACCAAGAGGCAGGGAAGGATCCAGCACCTAAGAAACATAAAGGCAACAGATGCAATAGGACCAGGTCCAGCAGTTCCTCCCACTCTCCCTCTCCGGACAAGAGGTGTAAGAGGAAACGGCACAGGTCCCCATCCTCTTCGACCTCAAACTCCTGTGTGGACGCCGACACTTCTCGTGCAGACTCGGACATTGATCCAGCACTAGGGGACATGGAGAAACACCCAAAATCTCCTCCAGATGCACCTAGCTTCATGGAGGTAATGAGGCACACCCAGGCCAACATGGTCTGGGACCCTGAGGCCCTGGACCCTGAGCGACTGTGGTTGGCTAAATACCTCCGCCAAAAAGACCCTAAGCCAGTGGTCATCCCTCCCATGGTTGACACCTTTGAGGATGTCACATTCGCGACCTAGAAGTGCCCTCACTCCTCCTCTGTCATGCCCAAGAAGGCTCATCGGCTCTACCGGGCCCCTAAGGACCATCCCTTCTTGGCCAAACCACCCGCAGCGGACTCAGTGGTGATTTCAGCAGCTCACAACCGTTCACAGAGGCCCAAACACATGAGCACCCAGCCGCCTGACAGAGAGGTGAAGCAGCTGGATTCCATGGGGCGCAAGGTGTACTCTGCTGCCACCTGCAGTATCAGGAGTCTCAACTTCCTGACAAACATGGTCCAATTCCAAAACGCCCTTTGAGAACAAGGATTGGACATTGTGCGAAGCATGCCCGATTGTCCTCAGCAGGCAGAGCTTGCAAAACTCCTTCAGACTGGCTCAGATGTGGGTACCCACGTTCTGAGGTCGGCCTATGACTCTGCGGACACCTCTTCAAGGGTAGCCGCCACTGGCATTTGTCTCCGACACCATGCTTGGCTTTTGGTCTCTGGGTTCGATCCAGATGTTCAGACAAACATTCTGGATGCTCCCTTCAAGGGCTCCGTGCTTTTTGGCGAGGACATGGAGAAGATCATCACCAGGCTGCAGGACTCCGGCAAAGCCATCTGAACCGTGCAGTCCATCTACCGCCTGAAACGGGTGTACCCATAATCCCCATTTTCTTGGCTGTGGGGGACATCAGCCTCAGCAGCCTTGCTTCCAGCTACACTCACAGCGAGGCGGCTTCAGTCACGGGGCAGAGCCAGAAGATCCCCTGCCTCCTCCTCTAGACAGGCCAAGGCAGCCACTGCCACCCTCCCTCCCATCCCACTGCCTAACTATCCAGGCCACCCTCCTCCCCTAGACACCTCATCAGGGGAGCTGGTCGGAGGTCGCTTTTCCCTCTACGCAGATGCATGGAGTCAAGTGACCTCTGACCAGTGGGTCCTCAAGCTTGTGAAGTACGGGCACTCCATCGAGTTTGACACCATTCCGCCGGACAGACACCACCCCATGTGTCTTTAGGAATGGAGCGTCCTTCAGTGCCCAGTAAGTCCTGTCCACCCTCTTGGGGACAGCTGGGAGAGAATGAGGTATCTGCCAGATTGTAGAGGTGAGGTCCAATCAGTGGAGGAATGGGTACCGGTGACAGTGACTCAAGGTCGAGGTGCTCGGCTAGTCTCTGTCACATAGGGTCTTGTTCCTCTGACTCCCAGTCGGAAAAAAATCCTTCATGGATCTCAAAAGATCTGAAAAGGCATGGTCCTCTGGGGACGGACTTAGGAGAAACCTTGCCTGACGGACCCTTGGGTTCCTCAAGGGCATCCTTCGTCGACTTGTCGGCCCCCTCATCATCATCATCCCCTTTGTCAGGAATGTGACAGATGTCTGGAAGAGTAATGTCCTGACAAGCCGCCCTCAAGACATGTACAGTGGACGGAGAAGAACTTTTTGAGGACGTAGACCTCTGAGACCGTGGAAGAGGAAGTCTCATCTCCAGGTCCGACACCAACTCCTAACACGCCCCCTGCCACCAAGACTGAATGAGAGTCTTGAAGTCCAGCGTAGCCGGAGGAGGTTGGGGCTGGGGGGGGGATAATGGTAACCCTGGTAGTGAGGGTAGGGGTTATAACCAGAGTAGTACTGCCCGAAAGCACTCCGATCCGGAGGAGGAACAGCCGGGAAATGGTCCCCAGGATACCAAAAAGGGTAATATGGGACAGTCCGGGGTTAGAAGGAATCACAGCACTTTAACGGCCCTGATAAAAAAGACATCGGATATATTTTATGCTATGGACAAGGGTTGTGCCACTGGTGCCATCTTCGTCGAACTCACTAAAGCATTTGACCTGGTTAACCATGATCTCCTGCTCCGCCAACTAAATGTCTTAGGTCTGGATAAAAGTGCCCTAAATTGGGCAAAAAGCTACCTATGTGACCGCTCCCAAAGAGTTAAATGGGACAGCTCCCTCTCAGAACTTAGGCCGATAACCCACGGTGTGCCACAGGGATCCATCCTGGGACCATTATTATTCTCGCTCTTCATAAACAACCTCCCACAATTTTGTGGTGGTGCCATGGTACATCTCTATGGAGATCATGCAGTTATCTATTGGTCATCACCAGACTATGACCAAATCAGTCGAGAACTTGCCATGACTTCATCTCCCTCAAGGACTGGTTCAACTGCAAGCAGATTGTTCTCAATACCAGGAAAACAAAATGCAAGCTCTTCTCCCCCCGTTCTACCTCCAAGTCTGCTCCTCTCACTCTTAACATAACATCAGTCATGGGAGATTCCTTGGAGACAGTTCCATCCTTCAAATACTTGGGATTCACCCTTGACCCATTGCTCTCTTTTAACGTTCACATATCCAGTATAGTTAAACATATGCAGCAGAAGCTTGGTCTGCTCTACTGCATTCGCCCGTATCTCACCTCTGCCTCCTGCCTAAAAATTGTGTCCTTGTATCTTACTACCTTCCTAACATATGGTGCCCCTCTGCTACTACCTCATCTCTCTTCCTCCTCTCCCAGGCTCACCACAGGATTGGTAGGTTCGCCTTGGAGGCTAACTCACGATCACACCACTGTGGCATCCTCTTCTCTCTAGGCTGGTTGCCTTACAAAGCTAAGTTGAAACATTTCTCCATGTGCTTATTGTTTAAACTTGTCCACCTCTTCACTCCACCCTGCCTTAGAGATTGGATACACCTCCGGCAGGCACCCCGCACCCTACACTCCTCCTTCCTCCCCCTGCTAGTCCCCCCCAATGTACGTTTATCCCTCTCCGGGAGGTCATTCTCGTTTGCTGCTGTCTCTGATTGGAACGCCCTCCCTCTCCACATCCTGACTTGTCCTTCTCTTTCTCTGTTCAAATCCAGTCTGCATGCCTTTCTCACAACCTCTCACTCCTGCTCCTGCTTCCACTAAAGCTCTAAAACTTCCCTCCCTAGCCTGACCTCTGACCCCTACCACCTCTCTCATTCCCTCCCCCTCCCATTAGCCCTTCTCTTCCTTTCTTTTTCGTGCTCAAAATGTGACATCTATTGCCTGTGTATAGTTAAAATCTTAATGTACATAGAACTTATAGATATGTAGATATGGTATACATAACTAGATCTAGAACATATAGAAGTTATAGATATGTAGATATGGTGTACATAGTTAGCTCTACATTATTGTATCCACTGCACAATGTATGTCAAACTTGATACTATAATGTACTGACTCCCTGTATAATTGCCCTGCTCTACTGTACCATGTATGTCCCCGGGTCGACCCCGGAAAATGGACTGTAATTGTCTCAGTGGTCCTACCCAGTCACCAAAATCAAATAAATCCCCGTTGTTGATCTGACGGCGGGTACCACTGACCCGCTTTAGTATATATAGGTGGGGGGTCCGCGCGGATAGCTAACGCCAGGGGGACTGACACCACCCAATCCAGCACCAGAAGGGGGTCCGGCATCGGAGGGACTGGCATCTGAGTCGGACGAAGGGGGCCCAATGGCAGGACCTGGTCTGGTGCCGGAGCAAACGGCTGGAGCTGACCGCTGGGCCCTGGCTATGGAACAGTTGTCGGGATGTCCTGTGTCGGAGGAGGAGGATTCGCTGGATCCAGCAGTGGGATTGGAGTCAGAGTGATCGTCGGCTCCGAAAGAATCCCACCAGAAGGAGGAGAGGAGGGGCCTCCGCTGAAAGGCCAGACAGCCGAGGAGGAGCCTCTTTCTCTGTGACCCTGTCAGGAAAGCACGGGACAGACCCCGAGGACTCAACAACTTCGAGGGGTTCCACACTCTCTTCGCCTGAGGTACCCGCCGGAGAAGGGAAGGGGAGGGTAAAGGTGAAGGTTGAGGGGGAAGAGGGGCCTTTTCCCTCTGGTTCTGCTGGACATCAGGTGAGATGCCACTAGGCCCCAACGGGAGAACTGCACCAGAGTGGCTGTCAGTGATGGGCGTCTTATTAGGCGGAGCCGGGCAGGTGGTGGGGGAGGAGCCCCCGGCCAACTTATCGACTGGTGCCGGGCGGGTCCCCAAAAGCTGGGGAGCCAACTTACCAGTGGACGTATGGTCTCTGGAGAAGCCAGGGGCTGGCTTAGCGGCCGTGGTGGTGCGGCTGTCAGAGGGGCTGAAGATCGACTGACCCGCTACAGTTTTGCCAGACTTACCGTCCAAAGGCTTCTTTGGCGGTGGCTGGGCCTTGCTCCTCGAGGGCCACAGCGTCTCATCCCTCGGGCGCTCCCAGGATTTCTCCTTGTGGTATTTCTTTGAAGGAGAAGACTTTTCCGAAGAGGACTCTCTAATTCAGTCCATTTGCTTTTTGAGAGCTACTAAGCGGACCTTTAAGAGTTGGGCCTCCAAAGCCTGCTGTCTCTGATTTTTGGTGGCCTAGTTGAAGGTTTGGCACTCCGAGCAGGAGGAAACAGGGTGGTATGAGCCCAAACAGATGACACACTTATGGTGACTGTCCTTATGCGGGATCTGCGTACCATAGGACAAGCACTTCCTCTTGGGTGACGACATCAAGTAGTAGATTTGAAAATAAGAAAGATTTGGGTGAAGGAAAAAATCCGACACAAGAACTCACATGACCATCTCTGTATGGAAGTCTGCAATGCGACTGACACAAGGCGACGGCGGGAAAGAACTGGAGGGCGGGTGTGCAGACCGCCCATTATATACAGTCACGCCATCAGGGATTGCTAGAAAAATATGCCGTTCGGCCCAGCGCCAGGTGGCGCCAGTCATATATGTAATGACCTACCGAAGGAACCTTCTTGAAGTAAGATCATCCATTCCCCCGGGTGAATGTTGTCTGCTTAGCTAATCTGCTGTGGTGTTTAACTTTCCGGCTAGATGTATTGCGTTTAGGCTTGCTAGGAATCTTTGTGCTCATGGGATGAGCTTTTCTGCCTGCCTTGCATTGCTTTGCTCTTGGTTCCCCCTTGTTTGTTGATGTATGAGACCGTGACTTGGTTGTCCGAGCGTATCAGGACATGCTTTCCTTTTACTAACCTCTTGAAGTGCAATAGTGCAAGTCAGACTGCTCTTATCTCGAGTACGTTTGTGGGTAATTTGGTTTCTGTTATAGACCATTTTCCTTGAGCTGTTTTGCGACCGGTTGTAGCCCCCATCCTGTTAGGCTGGCATCTGTGTCTATTTGGAGGTCTGCCTGTATGTCTAGAGGCATCCCTTTTAGGAGGTTGTCTCTGTTTAACCACCAAGGTAATGATCGTGCAACTCCTGGAGGAACCGATATGACCTTTGTGAAGTCTAAGTCTTAGGTTGGACCCTGCTCTATGAGGAAGGACAGCAGTGATCTCATATGCCATCTTACCCAGGGTATGGTATCTATGCAAGATGACATTAGGCCTGAGGTTTGAGATGTTGACTCTATGGACGCTTGTTCATTCTGAAGGAGCCTGTGTACTGCCAGAATTAGATTTAGAGCTGTTTTTTTAGAAGGTTTTACAGTCCCTTCTTCTGTGTCAATGAGGTTGCCTAGATGTTCTATTCTTTGGCAGGGTGTCCGTTGACTCTTTCCTGTGTTTATTATCCATCTGTGTCCTTATAAACAGTTTATTGCTGCTGCTGTTTCTCTTGCGAACTGTTTTTCCGACCTGGCTTGGATCAGCCAGTCATCCAGGTACGATATGACTTGGAGTCCTTGTTCTCTGAGTTTTGCAGCTAGTACGATGGATATCTTGTTAAACACCCGTGGGGTGGAGGCTAGGCCAAAGGGTAGGACTTGATATTGAAAATGTTGGCCTAGTGTGTGAAAGCGTAGATATTTTTGATGGGAATGTGTAGGTAGACATCCTTCAAGTCTATAGATGTGAGGATGTCGCTTGGTCTTATGGCCCTTAATGCTGACCTGATGGTTTCCATTTTGAATGGTTTGTAAGTGACGCTTTTGTTTAGGAACTTCAAGTCTAGTACTGGTCGGAGGTCTCCTGTCTTTTTTGGCACTGTGAATAGGATTGAGTATACCCCTTGGCCCTCTTCCTTCTTGGATACCCTTTTTATGGCATTGTTTAATGTCAGTTGTGACAGAATGTTCTGCATTTGTTCTGGGGTCGCTCTGCGTTTGGTTACTGGCGACATTATTAGCCTGTTCTGTCGTGGATTTTTGGCAAATTCTGTGGCATATCCTTTTTGAATCATTTCTAAGACCCATTTGTCCTGTGTGGAACTGAGTCATTCCTGTGCGATCAGTGTTAGCCAGGCCCCTATTACTGCAGCATGATAGTCATTGATTAGTGTGTCCCCTCCTATGGTGCTGATAGTTGCTTCTGGCTCTGTTGGGTGTCCCTCTTCCCCTGAATTTTGTGTTTGGGAAGTATGGGTTATATGATGGTCTTTGTGTTTGTCCCCAATATACGTATCGGCCCCTGCATTTGTCGCAAAAGGACTGATTGCGTAGGTGTGAGTGAGCCGGTAGATAGGTGGAGTTGTTTGCTCATTCCTTGCCTAGTACCCTGTCCTCTTGGGCTAGTAAGGGTCGGGTCACACGGGCTCTTTAAATGCCCATGGAAAGGTGAGTCTGGTCTGTTGTTCCTTCTGGAACTGAAATGTGGAGGCGGGCGTGGAGCGAGTGCTTTTGGAGCTTGGCCTTGGGGAGAAGTCAGGCGGAGGAGTCGGGACATCAGCACTGCAGCAGTCATAGACAGTCCAGTCGTGAGTCAGGGAGACAGCTGGGTGCCGGTTGTTCGGTCCATCACACTGGGAGTGAAAGAGCTGTAGTCACTCTGTGTGTGGGCTGTCCTTGTGGAAACTGAGCCAGGATTCAGTTGGGAAGTGCGGCTGTATGGTTATTTAGGGAGCTCAGTGAGCGAAGAATTGGAGCCACTGAGAGAGTGCCACTGGTAGGTCGAGACGAGGGAGCTTTGCACGCCAGCTGAGAAGTCAGAATCGTGGAACGTGGCGAAGTCTCGGGGGGGAGGGGGGTCTTGAGTCGGGACTGAGAGAGATTGGAGACTAGAGGAGCAGCAGGTGTGAGAGTGAGTAAACGACGGGACCTTGCTGCTTAGTCTACTCTGCGCTCAGCTGAGCTGTCTGGTTGCGGAAGAGGGAGACGGTCTGCCTACTGTGCATGGCCCCAAGACTTTCATGGGTAGTCAATCCCCAGCTGGGTACTAAAGTGTCCCTCCCAGCCCTCCCATATGGCATAGAGGACTGGGGATAGATGCTAAGATTTATTTTTGGTTCAAAAATGTATTTTTCCATATATGGAGCTGTGGAAGACTGAGTCCACAACTGCCTGCTCCACATGGAGCACGTGATCCTCTTAGGTGCTGATTCTGGCATCTATCTTGACGCCCAGTTTACTATTTTGCTTCACTGTCCCCCGTTTGCTTCTCTCATTATACTTTGTGGTGAGGTTGGTGGCTGTAGAATTGGCCATTGTGACTGAATCCAGGTGCAGAGATGGCACAATCAGATACATGCCTTTTGTGCAAATCTTGGCATTCACTGTGAATCAGACCTTACTGTGAGTCTGAGAAAGTAAATTGGAAATTAGAAGACTCCAGTCCTGTGTGTTCTGAAATTTGCCACTTTTATTTTTCCACCAACATACCGTAGGAACCACATTTTATGGCTCAATATCTCTTTATTTGGGATGGTGGTGGTAACTACAACAAAATGCTGCAGGTTCAAAGTTTTGGTTCCATGACAGAACTTTGAAGCCTCACATGCTCCCAGAAAAAATGGCTTTTATTCACAGTAGTAACTGCACATTATGGAAGGATATGGTTTTAAACAAATATTCCTTTTAATTGTTTAGTTTTAGGGTGAAAGTTCAACTGCCACCTTTGGGAAAACTTAAGAAAACGTAGTTGGGCAAAATTCAGCCTATGTTTTGCATATCTCCTATAGATATCTTTCCATTATTTATGACTAAAGAAATTGCCGCAAACAACATTTTTAAGCCTTAGAATTGATCCGCCTCTATAGCTTATTCTCTGCTTAAAATCATAATGCTCTGTTGAGACATCATAGTACGCTGCCATGGAAATACCTGCAGTGTCACAAGCAGGGTATTATGACATAAGGTCAGGGAGAAGCAGTCGAAGCTGAGGAACCCCCATGGAACATCCCTCCTGTTTTCATCCATATGACTTCAGTAATTATTTATGGGGATAAGAAACACCGTACTTATGAGAAATATAAGCTGCTTTGTGTCTGAATATTATGTTTTTCAAAGTCTTTTCAAGGTGTCAGTGGCTCTTTAAAAATTGATAAGTTCTTGGGTTTAAAATGTTTAAAATTACAAATTTTTAGGATACTGTATATGTAGAAGTTGCATGAAAATATGGTCCCACTTACATTACAATTTAAAGCAGTGATACAAGTATCTTTTTTAAAAAGTGTACCATACTATTGTGAACAATGACAATCTTTTCTAGAAGCTGCAGTAGAAGTTGTTCAAAGCCATCCATGGCCACAAGTGCTATACCACAGGATTGGAAAACAGCCCATGTTGTGCCAATCTATAAAAAAGGGAGCAAGAGAAGAAAATTATAGACCCATCAGCCTTACTAGTGTCTGTTGTAAAATTTTAGAATCTATAATTAAAGATCGTTTATCCACATCTGTGAGGGATTGTGATAGCCTCCAGCATGGGTTTAAATCAGGGAGAAGCTGTACAACTAACTTGTTATGTTTTTATGAGAAAGTCGGTTCCATTCTAGATTAAAATATTCCATGTGACGTTATCTACCTTGATTTTGCAAAAGCGTTTCATGTAACTCCCCATTGGGCAATTATTGAAAAACTTAACTTAAGAGTGGACCTTGCCCATATAGACTGGATAAAAGAATGGCTGTATGGTCGTACTCAGAGAGTGGTGGTGAATGGCCTGTCGGGGTTGGGGGCTGTTACTAGTGGGATGCCACAGGGGTCTGTGCTTGGCTCAGTGTTGTTTCAGATCTTTATTGCAGACTTGTCACAGGATTTAGATAGTTGGATGTCAAAATCCACAGATGACACTAAAATAGGAGGCCCTTCCAGTACAAAAAGTGAAGTGGAAAGTATTCAACGTGATCGTAACAGAATTGTTAATTGGACACAAAAATGGGGAATGAGATTGAATTTAAATAAGTGTAAGGTCTTACATATGGGGAAAAATAATATTAAATTTGGGATTATCATATACAGAATTGTATAGTGCCAGATGCAAGTGGCGAGAGAGATTTAGGAATACAAATTACCAATGAGTTTGATAGCCTAGCACAAACCACAGAAGCAATACAAAAAAAGCCACTAGAATTATTTGGACAATAAAAAGGAACATCACCTCAAGAACTGTTGATGTGACGATGGACAGAGATGATGGACCTGGTGTCCTACAGCAGGACACTGTGACATGTTAAGGCAGCAGTACAATGTGAAAAAAAGTGCGCTTTTTTGACAGTTTATTCCCTGTGCTCTACTGAGCATGTACCTGGTACTCTTTCCTGCCGGCATTATACTATCACCCCATAATGTGCTCAGTTATCCTTTGCGTTCGTTTATATTTCTGCCGCCTGCTGCACTGACAGCAGTAGTACCAGATAGCAGCCGCCATATTGTTTGTGGCGCTACAACCATTGTAACAGTCCACTTCCTGGTTAGGTAGTACTGTTGCTTTAAAGCTCAAGGGTTGTCAAAATTTAGAGGAGATTTAAGTCCCTTCTTCTCCCAGAGGGTAGAGAACCTGTTAAAAAAAAAATACCTGAGAAAACAGTGGACATAAACAGTACAGGCCTTCAGGGTAAGCCTGGATAGATCTCAGATTACCAAGGAAATTACAGGGCACTTTAAGTGATTGAGCCTGTAGAAAACCCCTTCAAATTAGTACATCTTTGCACAGCATAGTAATTTAACCCTCTTAGTAAAGCAGGAAGGAGCACGCTGGTCCTAGAGTCCCTCTGGCCGTGGATTACTATGTTAGTCTGCCTTAGTCTTCAGAGCGTTGGGATTATGGTTGGGCAGACTGTTCTACCAGGAATCAGAACTTCCTTTCTGATCCACTGCTTTGCCACGGACTAGGATAAATATTGACTCAGCTGTACGAGTCCAGTTCCAAATGCATGGTTAAGTACAAAGTTGTGGTTTGGTCACTCTGTCTCACTTCCCGTGGCTGTGACTGGGAGGTTGTATGTTCTGCACTCAGACGCTGTACCACAGAGGGGTGATTGAACAACAGGTCAGCATTAAGTAAGTGGGTGGGTGACATAGTCACACTGAGGGAAGCAGATGGCATACCATGAGCTACATACACCATCTACATATGAGGAGGAGGATGATGACAGGCAGCCAGTTGAAAGCTGTTGCAGTAAAGGTGTCATGTGACACACTGTCTCATGGTATATATAGCCCTGCTTTGCTGTGCCACACGGGGAAGAGACAACATTTGTAGGGGACAGAGAGAGATGAGAGAGTGAGTGGGAGCAGAGCAGTTTGAGCTGGTGGGCATGCCTGGGGTTGAAAGAAATACTGGCTGGCAAAGAAAAGGTTACAAAAACAAAAAACTGCATAACCAATTCCTCCAAACCAAAAAAATAGAATGGGCTGTTGCCGAGTCTCGTCTTTGCTGCTGGCTGTAGTGCAGGCCCAGAAGCATTGCCTGTATATCAGTACTACAGTTGCTATTACTGTTCTGCAGTAAATAAATAAATAGATGATGATGATGATGGTGATTGATGAAGGCGGAGGATAAAATGGATGACATAAAGGAAGCAAGAGACTGAAGAGAGAGAGATATGGGGTGGGGAGAGACAAGAGAAATTAGAGAGAAATAGTGTATTTGGAGTCTGGCTGCCTGACTGGTGGTGCAATGCAAAACATACTGTACAGACAATAAGTATAGATTAAGGGAAAAGAAGCCAAGAGGTTGAGAGGAAAAAAGTCAGTGTACAACCTGCCCTTTGCCTGTCTAAAACAGACTTGGCTTCTTATAAAAAGACAGAGTGAGACAAAAAAAAGGAGACAAGATAGGATGAAACATAGAAACATTGAACTTGATGGCAGATAATGACCGCTTGGCCCACCTAGTCTGCCCATTTTCCTACCTAACGGATAAGCTGCAGATCCTAGTTAACCAACAGCCTACTTCCTTCAACCCCCCGCTAGGACTGCCTTATGTCTGTCCCATGCATTCTTGAATTCCCCCACTGTTCTTGACTCCACGACCTCCTCAGGAAGGCTGTTCCATGCATCCACAACCCTCTCCATGAAAAAATAGTTCCTCACATTACCTCTGAGCCGTCCACCCTCTATCTTCAAATTGTGCCCCCTTGTTCTTGCACATCTCTTTTTCTGAAAGATACTACCGTCTTGGACTTTGTTGAATCCCTTGAGGTACTTGAAAATTTCTATCGTGTCCCCCCCTCCCTTCTTTCCTCAAGGATATACATATTAAGCTCCTTTAGTCTCTCTTCGTATGTCTTCTGGTGCAGACCCTGCACCATTTTGATTGCCCTCCTCTGAACAGCCTCCACTCTGTCTATGTCTTTATGGAGATGAGGTCTCCAGAACTGCACACAGTACTCCAGATGGGGTCTCGCAAACTGTCTGTACAGAGGGATGACAACTTCCTGTTTTCTACTATTGATGCCTCTCCCTATGCATCCCAGTATTCCCCCAGCCTTCCTTACTGCCTTCTCACATTGCTTGCCTACATTTAGGTCATCTGATATAATTACCCCCAGGTCCCTTTCCATTTTTATTGTTGTCAGTATCTCACCCCCCCATTGTGTACTTTTCCCCTGGGCTTTTGTTTCCCAGGTGCACTACCTTACACTTCTTTGTGTTGAATCTAAGCTGCCATACATTTGACCATTCCTCCAACCTTGCCAAGTCCCTTCTCATCCTTTCCACTCCATCTTGTGCATCAACCCTGTTGCAGATCTCTGTGTCATCTGAAAAGAGACATACTTTTCCTTCCAGATCCTCTGCAATGTCACCTATAAAGACATTAACAAGGACCGGTCCCAGTACTGAACCCTGCGGTACCCCGCTAGTAACCCTCCTTTCTTCACTGTGTGCTCCTTTGTGTCCTATCGTCCAGCCAATTTTTTATCCAGGCTCCCTACCACCTTGGGACCCACTCCAAGGCTGGCTAACTTGTTTATTAATGTTTTGTGTGGGACTGTATCAAATGCCTTGCTAAAATCTAGGTAGGCCATGTCCACAGCCCCTCCCTGGTCTACTACTTTGGTCACCCAATCAAAGAAATCTATCAGATTCATCTGACATGACCTTCCCACTGTGACTTCATGCTGCATTGGGTCCTGTGCCCCACTGGCCTCTAGGTACGCAACAGTTCTTTCCTTCAGAAGTGATTCCATCATTTTCCCTACCACTGAGGTCAAACTAACAGGTCTGTAGTTTCCTGCCTCTGCCCTGCTCCCACTTTTGTGAAGAGGTCTTTCTTCACTCTCTAATGTACCTATAAAAGGTCTTATCCCCCTTCTTAACAGAGTTGGCTATCCTTTCCTTGGTTTGGGTCTTTGCTATTCTGACTGCCTTCCCTGCCTCTTTCTGCTTTAACTGACAGAGTTCTCTGTCCTGCTCCTTCTGTGTTTCCTTATATTTCCTGAATGCTATCCTTTTCTCCTTAACCTTCCTGCCATCTCTTTTGAGAACCATAGCGTTTTTTTCCTTCGTTTTGTTTTGTTGATTTGCTTCACACAAAGGCTTGTTGCCTCTGTGATGGCTGTTTTGATCACTCCCCATTGTTCCTCCTCCCCTCCTTCTTGCCTATTTGCTAGTGCTTTTCTGAGGCACTCTCTCATTTTCCCAAAGGCAGCCCTCCTAAAGTCCAGTACTCTTGCTTTTGTATGGCTTGACTCTATGGCTGTGTTTATTGTGAACCACGCAGTTTGGTGGTCGCTTGTTCCCAGATGGCTACCCACTTCTAAATCCGACATTCTTTCTCTGTCCCCATTTGAGAGTACCAGGTCTAAGATTGCTCCCTCCCAAGTGGGTTCCAACTCCAGCTGTCTGAGGCATGCCCCTTGTAGGGCATCAAAAATGACCCTGCTCTTGGATGTGCCTGCAGCAGAGGTGCTCCAGTTAACATCTGGCATATTCAGGTCCCCCGTCAACAATATCTCTCCTTTTTCTACCATTCTAAGGATCCCTTCTATCATTTCCTTGTCCATTCCTTCCCCCTGAGATGGGGGTCTGTATACAACCCCCATGCGGATTGTGAAGCCATTCCTGTCTCCAGAGTGACCCAGAGTGCCTAGTCTGCTCCTTGTTTACTCTTTAGTTCTGTTGCTTTGATCCCTTCCCTTACATAGAGAGCTACTCCTCCTCCTCCTCTTTTACCCTCTCTGTCCCTCCTGTAGATTGTGTATCCTGACATCCCAGTCATGGTTCTCTGTGTACCATGTTTCTGTGACTGACACAATATCCAGGCATCCCTCTTCCATCAAGGCCACTAGCTCAGACTACGGGCATTGGTACTCATCACCCTCCAATTTTTGATGGCCTTACCCCTTTTAGCCCCATTCCTGTCCTTACTGCCTTTTTTTTTCATTTACTTCTGCCCTGCTCCCTAATGACTTCTCTGCCTTGGTGTTTACCTCACTAATTACCATGTTTTGTGGGGGGAGGCTGGTATTTCCCTGCTCCTTTTCAGTGCCCCCTTCCCCTTGGCTAATATAAATGCTTGCAAATGAAGCATTTAAACCTATCACCTAGGATCCTGGTTCCCCCTCTGGACAGATGCAGACCATCGCGCCAGTATAGGCCTGCATCCCCCTCCAGGTGGGGTGAGGTGGTGGGCTGGATGCCTGTGCCCTGCACGTTGCCAACCCCCCCCCCCAAAAAAAAAAAAAAACATTAAGCACAGTGGTGCCCATTCCTTGTGCTTTCCTGCAGGATGCAGTAAAAAAAACAATCAATAAAATAAAATATTGAGACTTGAAAGTAAATGTGATAAGAGAGACTGAGTGAGTGAGAGAGAGACCAGACAGTGACTGTGGGGTTCTGGGCCTGATGACTGTGCACTGCAGTTTGCAAAAAAAAAAATGCACCAAGCATAGTGGTGCCCTGTCAGGACCTGTAAACCCCTGGCACTGCAACTCTGAAGTTAGCCTCCAGGAATCCGCGGCTGCACCTGCGGTTGTCACTGTTACATTTTTCTGCTCTTTCAGAGGCTGAGGCCCCTGCAAGTATTGCTTGTTTTTCTTTTCTCTGTCGATTGCTTTGTTGTGATGTTACTATTTTTCCTGCAGTGCACGCCCTGTGACTTCAACTGTGCTTAAAACTCGCTGAATGTATGTATGTGTGCCTCCTGATACCTGTCTCATGTAGCTGTGCAGATGGGTATTTGTACTCATCGGATCTAGGGGAGTTTCTTGTTTCTGTACATTTACAGGATACATGCCTATGCATCTCCATTTAGGGGTACCATTGCTGATTTCTGAGGTTGTCCATCCCAAACCATCATTACCAATTCAAGGCACTGAGTTTCTTTCTGCCCACAAGATTTTACCACTGTTTTGGAGGTGATTACAGTATCATGATCTGAAGACAACAGAGTACACGTGTTTTACCATAATCACATTTTGCTAATGGCCTTGTCAAGGGAACAAGCATTTTTTTTTGGGGGGTGGGTAACGCATTCTGATGCAAATCCACTTATTTTATGCCTTGTCCTAAGTTTGGCACTGCCCCTGATTAACCGCCACTGCTGCTATAATAAAGTTGTAGTAAACAATGAAGATTCTGTTGTGTGGTGTGGTATGACTAGTGGAGTGTGTGAATGGACCTCTGTGGGACTGGCTCCCTTGATGTGGTACATAATCTTGGCACAGTGCAATACTGTAACCAAAAGCCAGTCTGTTAGTCTGACACCTGTTGGTGGTATGGCCAGTGGTGTGGTGGCATGTCTAGTGTGGAGTGTGTGAATGGACCTCTGTGGGACTGGCTACCTTATGTGGTACATAGGCTGGTTACAGTGCAGTATTGTAACCAAACGCCAGTCACAGCAAATGACACGTCGGGTGAGAGAGCATGAAAAGGGCATGGATGGTGGGGGAGGAGGGGTAGCTCACCCTAACGGGGGTAGCAGAGAGTCCACTTGGTGTGCAGATCTGAAATTCCTGGCTGCACCCCTGCAGAACAGGGCACCCCCAAAACACATGCTACTGATCTCCCCTACACCTGCACTTCTCTGTGCAAGTCGTGTGGTAATGGTGAGTGGTGGAAGGTGTTCAGAAGGCTTTGCTGATAATCATCCATCTGAACTCATGCCATATGTTGGTAGAGGTTGTCTTATGTGCCCCCGCACAGGCCTCTCCCCATAGGTCTGTAGGAAGGGTTATGTAAAGTTGGAGCTTCCAAGCTGCCTGTATAGCATGAGCTGCACTCTCCCTTCCCTCCTGCACTTCGTGAACTATGTGTGAGACATGTTTAGCTCTGAGCAAGTCTGGTCGCGTCTTGGTAAGCTCCTGTAAGTGAGTAGGGGTGTGTGTGTGTGTGTGTGTGTGTGTGTGTGAAAAAATAATAGGTGCATCAAGGCAGCACATACTGAGCAGTCCCCTTGACTATCAGTAGCTAAAATAATCTTTGTATTCCAGGTTAACTCCCTCTTGTATTTGCCTTTATGGATTTAGCTGCTAACTGAAAAAAGCTGACCAATGAATTGCAGCCTCTCCCCTCAACCTTTTCTTAAACTGGGGGTTTATTCTGACTAGCAAAAACCCTGAACAGACATCTATAAATGTGTTTGCACGAATAGCTGGGACTGTTTCCATCATAAACTAGATGTCCCGACAAATCCCAAGCATCAGTTTCGTGTGAGGATTTTTATTTTTAGGGTCATGGATATGGTTCACTTATCCACACTCTGGCAGTTCTGCTGGAAAGCAGTGATTGGCCTGTGTATGTGAACTGTATGCCACACCTAAAACTGCAGTTACAGGTGAGTAACTTATTTTTTTTCTTGCATATAGCTTTTTGCCTTCTGATGTGCACAAAGATGTATCCACCACATCCCCACTTCTTCCGACTGGCTAACACCTCCTCTTGGAACTCACCTGACTGCAGGTCCCCCGTGGCATGCCCCTGGAGCTAGGCCAGGAGAGGGAGGGTCCGCCCCCCCCCCCCAGGTACACAATCCAGATTGGGAATCAGTGGCTCCCAAGTAATGGCATGGGTCCGGGAGGAGTGCATGGCCTTTTTTCTTGTTCTGGTCCTGCCCGTCCCCACTACAGATGAGCAGTAGTGTGTGCCATGCGGAGGCACACATGCAGTACGCCAAACCAGTGCCCCTTCCTTACATGCCACCGCAGCCTGCACTTCCACCTGGTGGCAGTCAACAGGGGGGCTGACGAGCCTCACCACCTTCCCCTCCCCAGTGGGGGAGAGCAGTCCAGTGGGTGCTCGCCCCCCCCCCCACTGGCAACTCAGGCCCATTCCCAAATCCAGATTACCCGCGTGATAGGCAGTAGCACTATTGCGTGCCACTTGGCCAGCTCTATTGATTAGTAATTTTAGCAATCTCCAGATCTTACTTCGAGAGGGTTCCTTCAGTAGGTCATTACATATTGGACTGGTGCCACCTGGTGTCGGGCTGCATGGCAGACTTTTCTAGCAGTCCCTGATGAGGGACTGCCCACCTGATGTCACGTGACCGACGTTAGCGTGGTCGAATATAGTGGACGGTCCCCCACGCCTGCCCTCCAGTTCTTTCCCACTGTCGCCTCGTGTCAGTTGCATTGCAGACTTCCATACAGCAATCATTGATTCGAGTCTCAGCAGCGATCCGTCATTCTCTCCAGTGGTGGCTTTGCCCTTCACATCTCGAGAGAGGAGTCTCTTTCCAGAGACCGTGCCCATTACAAACCTTGATGACGGATGCCTCAAAGTTAGGTTGGGGGCCCAATTAGGGGGACCACAGGACTTCTCAGTGGTGGCCGCAGTAGCCATGTGCTGTAGGACTTGGCAGCGGATCTCGACCTTCACGGCAGATGCTCAGCACAAGCTAGCGGATATTCCTTTCTTGGGCACTGACATGTTTGGGACCGGTGTGGAGGATCACCTCCAGTGCATCAAGAAGTCCAGTGCCACTTTGGACTCTGTAACATCTGCACAGAAGGATCCCAAGGGCTCCAGGCAACAGAAGTGAAAGTCCTTTCTGTCCTCCACTCCTGCAGCAAAACCTGTCCAACATGAGGCTGGACAGCAGGTTCAGTCCTGGCGACCCCGACCCAAGTCCGTGGCCTCGGTGGTCCATGAACCCGCAGGGAAGGGGCCCGGTGGCGAGTCAGCGGGGCCATCCTGGAACACAAATTTAGAGAATGAACTCGCAGTGGTCTGGGTATCAGTTCCATGAAAATGGCCAACTAAAATCCTTTGCATAACTGAAGAGAGAATTAGGACTGGATGAGAAGGACACTTATAGGTATCTACAAGTGTATCATTTTCTAAATGTTCAGTTCGGGCTCCAAGTAGACGGAGTCAAGCTTTCGCTGCTCATGGATATGCTTCCTATATTAAGAGGGGTCTAGCCAAAGCCAGCCCAGTGACGTGGAGGGCTGAGGCACCTGTGCCTTACCTCCTGCCACACTGGCGACCCGTGTTCATGGTGCAAGCAGGCCACCAGGGGTCGGCTGAGGAGGGAGAGGATCGAGCATCCAGTGGACAGCTCTCCTCTCCCAGGGAGGGAGGATTGGTGGCCCCGAGTGGAGGTCCGAAGGTAATGTGGGTCTGCTGGGCACCAAGGAAGGAAGGAAGGGCGCTGCGGGACTTCTACGGACTTGCGCGCTCCTCCACATACGCACGTCTGACGTGTGCGCCTCGGCAATGAGGAAGGGAGAAAACATGGTGGAAAACTCCCCTGACTGCGGATGATGACCAACCCTCCACAGGCTCCACACCCACCGATCGAGCAGATCTCTGTCAAGTAAGTCCTGGTGATGCGGGGTTGGGGGCAGTCTGAGGAGGGCAGCTAGGGGGTGAAGGAGATGCAACCTATATGGAAAAACAAAATGGGGTCTAGCCAGACCACTTTATTTCACTTTGTTACCAAGTACTGCAGCGGAATCCATTAGTGGATGTCATGCAGGTGCAAAATACATGGGAGGCTGAACTGTCTGTTAAATTAGAACTGGCGGAATGGACTTCGATGTGCTTCCGACAACATAAACTCACAAAATCTTATCAGTGGAGGGAGTATAGTTGAAAAACGGCAGTTACGTATTGTAAGACCTCCTAAATCCCAGCAAAATTTTCATCTATGCATGACTCCACCTTCTGGAGAAGCTGCGGTTGCGAGGTAGCCATGCATACCCATATTTTATGGTCCTGCCCTCTCCTCCACTCTTTGTGGACAGTAGTGGAGACAGCAGTCAATGCAGTAGTAACACATTATGGCAGACTAACCCACAGGTGGCATTACCCATGGCACATTAAAAACAGCTCTGGCCATAGCCGGTACGGTTGCAGTCAAGGTCACGGAGCAACACGGCACTGTCCTCCATGTCCAAGATGGCTGCCAGAGTTCTCCGCATGTGCGACAACTTGCACATGCACGCCAAACTCCAGTGGCACAGTCTGCTGTGTCTAAGATGGCCATCAGAGTTCTCTCCGCACGCGCGACAACTCCTGCATGTGCACTGGGCTCCAGCGGTCAAGTTGGATGCGGCGGACTGTGCCACCGGAGTTCAGTGCGCATGTGCAAGTCATCACACATGTGCAGAGAACTCCTGCGGCCATCTTGAACATGGTGGACAGTGCCACGTTCGACTGACAGACAAAATAGTGCGGTGGGCACGTAGTGACGGCCGTTCACCTCCACTGTTCAAAAGAAAAAATCTGTTCGGTATCTGTTAGCCCTTTCTATCAGTCATGAAGACATCTGCAGGGCTCTGCCCACTGCACATAATTAGGTGCTCCTCTTCTTGTTGGGTATCTTACTACTAACACCTACACAATGGCAAAATGTTGGGTAGGACATTTGTGAAATGGAAAAGATGATGTCATACCTCCAAAAGACAGAGGACAGGAACCAGAATTGATGGAACCCACGGCTACTTCATAGTATGACACTAAGACCTGATATTATCCCCTGAAACATAAGTCAACTATAAGGGGAGAAGTGGGAACATCTTCCAAGAACCTAAGGGACAATAAGGGGATGAGGCCTGGAGACACCCTAATGGGGAGCTATCTAAACAGGACTATATGCTTCAGGAAACACCTGACTTTATGTATCTAGTACTGCAACAAATGATATTTGCCCTGTCGTCCACCCTTTCTGTACACCAGCATACTATTGTGACCTGTATCTGATTGTCTGGAAAACTGTCAATAAACACTGAGTTAAAAAACAAACACACTTATTTCCTAGTTCCAAAATAGACATACGATTCATGTCCCATACAAAAGCTCAGGGACCTGAACAAATTCATTGTATACAAAAAGTTTTGCATGGTCTCTCTTCAGTCCCTCCTCTATCTGGTCTCGTGCAGAGATTGGCTTTGCACTCTGGACATCCAGAGTGCTCATCTGCGCATCAGAATTTGGCACAGCCATTCACGCTAACTGCTCTTCCTGTTTGAGGGTTGGCACCACCAATTGTGTGTCTTGCCCTTTGACTTTCTGCACCACTGATCCTCAGGCGATTCACTGAGGTGGTTGCAGCCTTACCCCAAGACGCCGTGTACATATTCCCTTATCTGGATGACTGGCTCAAGTCACCTTCCAGGGAAGCAGCTACTGTATGCAGTTTGTACTGGACTCATCGATGCTGTCTTTGGCATGGTGCAGGCACAGGTGTTCCTTCTGGAATCTTGTGCCACAATATGATTGCCCAGGTGACACTGATCACCTCCAGCACGCAGGTCCCTGTGAAGTCCATGGTTTGGGCTCTGGGCCTTACGGCAGTGACCACTGTGACTGTTCCTGACTGGTCTGCTGCCACATGAGCATTTCCCAGTGGATGTTTTGTATTAAGCGGGCCCAGGTTTCCCAGTCTCTGGATCACCCTTTTTGGTCATCAGCCTTTTACACAGGGCACTTTACTGTTGGCAAGACCGCTCCCAGTGGCTTTGGAGGTCTCATTTCTCCATTCATCCTTGTGGGAGGTCCTCACCATGCATGCATCCAGGATGGTTTGGGGGGCCCATGTGGGTGCACTCAAGACAAACAGTATGTAGCCTCCCTCAGACTGCTTTCCCCACACAGCAGTCTGGAGAATGAGGGCTGTTCTTCTTGGTCTGCGGGCCTTCGCCCCTCGCATTCAAGGCTGTCCTCTGATGGTATGGACAGGCAGTCTTTGTGTCATGCACTACCTTAACAAACAAGGAGGTACCCACTCCTACCTCCTCTGCAGAGAAGCCATGCAAGTAAATGAATGGGCCTTGGAACAAGAGGTATACATTATTGCCATGTTTCTACTTGGACACTCAGAACCTTCCTGACAGACTCTCTCATCAGGTTGGTTGCCGAGTCCTATGAGGGGGAACTCCTAAATGACATGATCACAGACCTCTTCACCTGTTGAGGTTGTCCAGAGTTTGACATTTTTGTGACCCCACACAGTGCAAAACTGCTGTGTTTCTGCTTGCTCATTCCAAGGCCTGGAGTCATTTAACAAGACATGTCTCGCTCCTGGAAGGGGAGGTTATTGTATGCCTTTTTCCAGTCCCTCTGATTCAGCGCATATTGGTCAAGCTTTGGGCAGACAGGGCCACGGTGATGCTGGCAGCCCCCTTCTGGACCAGACAAAGTTGGTTTCAACTGCTCTGGCAGATTGCTGTGTAACCTCCTGCTCCACTCCCTCTGTAAGTGGAACCACTGTCACGGGGCCAGGGTAGTCTGTTGCATCCGTATCTTCAGTCCCTGCAACTTCGCACCTGGCTCTTGAGGACGTAGAACTTTCCTGCTTCGGGGTCTCCCTGGCAGTTACCTACCTGACACACTTATTCCCAGAAGCTAATTGGAATGTTTAAGAAACCCAGTTTTGATAAAGGCAATGGAGATTTGGTAGTTTCCTGTTTTTGTGCAGACTTGTCAGGAATCTTGCCATGTATAAATGTATCTTTTATATTTATTTTTTCTACTGTATTTTGTCTTGTTTTTATAGTACGTGTATCCTTTGTGTATTGTGGCTTTTTTATCACTGTAACAGTATGTACCATTTTATACCCCAGGTCTTTATTGTAAATGAGCCAGTGGCTCAAGGATTTTGTTCTGGTTTGTTAATGAATGAAATCTGAACTATCAGAAGAGTTGGCTGACTGCCAGCTGACCACTGCGGCCCTCATTTTACTTCGGTTCAGTTAAGAAACATTGGATAACCTGAATCCCAGATTCAAATCAAGGTATTGAGGGGTGGCGGGAGGGGATCAGAAGACACCGTATATCTTCTAAGTCTCACTCTCCTCCATAGACTACCACTCTAATCTTAGAACTGGAGGCACAAGGACCCACGGAAACCAGAATGTTTTAGGGCTGGCAGCGTCCTTGCACAGCACTGATGTACGGTGCTATGTGCACACCATCAGCATATAAAGCAGCATCTGCCCCAACTGCCTTAGGTCCTTTTTCCCAGCTTCAGAGAGCTACAGTGTCATTGGAGACCAGGACTTAATGTTTCAAATTCACTTTCCTGCTTATTCTGTGGGTGTTTTCATTGTTTCTTTTTTATACACAAGGCTGAGGTGTGCACATTTATGGAACCCAGACAAATAAGAGAGAAGAAATAAGTGCCTTGGCTGGGATTTGAACACAGTCCACCTGGAATACCATTCCGGTGTGCTACCAGCTGTGCCACCAAGGCAACTGGGAACCTGAGACTCCCAGAACCACCTTTCCGTTTCTCGAATGCACAGCCTGGTGCTGCACAGACAATTCAGTTTTCATACACAAGTGTGCCGCCTGCACATATATGAAACCCAAACGAGAGAAATAAAGAAGTGCCTTAGCTGGGATTTGCACCCAGGCCGGCCAGAATACTGTTCCAGTTGTGCTACCAGCTGTGCCAACAAAACAACTGGAAACTTGGGACTTCCAAGCACGTCCGCTGGGAATACCATTCTGATTGCGCTACCAGCTGCGCCACCAAGTCAGCTGAAAACTTTGGACTCTCAGAAGCAACTCACTCTTTCTCTAATGCACAACCTGGTGCTGCACAGATAATGTTTACTTCTTAAAGAGCAACTGTCTGTTATGATAAAAAGCTTAAAAACACTAGATTCACACCAATTATGTTTCAACTTTATTTTCTAGTTATTTACTTTCTCTACTTTCCACTGCTGTTGGTCTACTAAATATTGTAGGTGACGCAGCATTTATTTTCACGGAGTCTTTCAAAATGTCTCCCCTGCTCGCCACGCAATTGCTGTTTGTGACATCACAATCTGTTGTCTTGGTGAGCACTGATGTTATAAAACCAAGGCACTGTGAGGTTAACAGGAGAGAGGTAAATATTTTCAACTTTTTTTATACAGACTTTTTAGCTGGACTGCCAAGATGTGCTATAAATCTTGGAAAGGAACATTAAAAATCAAAAACTGTATTCTCTAGTATATTGTGAGAGCTGAAACCTCTTATTTATGAATTCATACGCTGAAGCGCGCAGTTGCTCTTTAAATTTAGCTGTACTTTGTAGTTTGGCATACTTTTTCACTCATTTAATTCGGTTTACTCAATACCAAGTGGCACCTCGGTTCCATTGCTGTAACTGTTGTCATAGTTTTTCCTTTCACTCAATGTCATTTGTTATTATTTTTTTTAACCAAGCTATTTCTTGCCCTCAGGCTTGCCCAACTGCACCCCCTGCCCCCCAACGCCATCATCACCTTCTATGCACTTACCAGTTATCCATGATAGTGGTGGGTGGCCTGTAATGTTGGTTGTGTGTGGGCCTGTGGGATGGCACCAGGGCGATGGAAGATCACTGCTTTTTCTTGCAGCTCCTCATTTTCTCCCCAGGGGCACTGGCATGCAGTAACCTTTGCACAATAGTGGGCGTGCATGCCATTGGCATCTGGTGGCTGCCCCTTCCTTCTGTTGTGATCTTACCGTGCTGCCTTCTGGTTTCTGCCAGGTGAGAGACAAACAGTGGAATTCTGTATCTCCCCCCCTACCCCCACCCCCACCACCACCCTTGAGGGAGGAGAGCAGTCTTGCCTTTCTCCTCTGGCTGGACTCTGAGTGACCTCAGCCTGTTCCCAAACCAAGGTCTCCATTAAAGCAAGCAGTAGCACTGTTGGGATGGCTGTGGTTATTTTTTTCTTTTCTTTCTTTTATTTATTTTTTTATTTACTATACTTTTTGCAGCTGCCAGCCACCTGGTACCTCAGCCAAGTCATGGACCCTCACTTCCACATCCATATTGGATGCACCCCCTCCTTAATACCCCCTGGCTTACACCCCAGGGCGGGGCCGTGGCACCAGTCTCCCATCCGGCACCACAGGCAGCGAGAGATAGGTCAGGAGGCCGTCCTGTAGGCTAATTGAAGAGGAGGGCTGGCTTCATCTAGGACAGCCGACAGCTAGGTTTTTCTTCCCCTGTAGGCAAGCAGCGGGAGCTTGCAGTGACGCCAGCGTCCATCCTGCTCCTCAGAATCTTGTTGGTGCCGGTTGCTGTGGTGCCCCCAGCCTCCGCCAGGGGTCCCTCTAGCACCAGTCGCACACCATACCCTCCCCCCAGAGAAGTAGAGCAGTCGATGGGACGCTCGATCCTTCTCCCCCAAGCCGGCCCTTTGACGACTCGGGTCCGTTCCCAAACCCGGGTCGCTGGCATCACAAGTGGAAATCCAACCTCTGCTCCAACAGGCCGGCTGGTTATTTTTTTTCTATAGAGATTTTTCACCTCAGCAGTGTTCATCTTCCAGGGATATACCCTGATTCCAGGTATATACGCTGTTCTAGCCTGTTGAACCTTGGGTGTGGTGTCCCCCCCAGTGACTTCCACATCATGGCAGAGGCTCTGGGGGAAGGGTCATCCTTAACCTTTATGGGAAGCAGTATAGTGCAGTGGTTTAAGGCTCTGAGCTGCAAATCTGGAGACCTGGGTTTGAATCCCACAGCCCCCACTTGCATACTGTGTGACCCTGAGCAAGTCACTTAACTTCCCTGTGCTCCCAGGTCGCACCTGTAAACAAGCTTTCAGCTTAGTGTGTCTCTCCTAGTTAAACAATTGGAAAAATAAAGAAAATAAAACAACCCTCAAGCCAAATCCAGTGTCGGGCAGTACTAAGTCCCAGGGTAGTCTAAGAGCCCAGTCCAGCATACAGATGGTACATGGGTTTTCTCCCTTTTGGGGGGGTTGCTGCTACTGAAGACTGAGTTCCATTCTGCAGCAACCCTACCTGCCTAATGACTGCACTGTAACTTTTCTTCCTGATGCATCATCAAAGGGGTGAAACTAGTGTTGTGTACGAGAAAGGTGGTTGTGCAGAGCAGTATAGTATATTGCACTGGGTCTGAGGCTTTTGAGTGATCGAGGGAGAGACAGAGACAGATAGAAAAAGGGTGGGTGTGTGTAGAGAGACGATACAGACACCAGCAACAGTGGTACTGAGTAATAGTAACAGCCAGGCTCTTTAGTGGATCTGCTGTACAGACACCAGCCGAGGGAGTACTGACTAATTGAAACAAATAGAAACTTCTGGTGGTGGTCCATGGGATAGCAGGAGTATGAAAGTCTAAGGAGCACTCTAACCACCCAGCTTGGGGGATTTTCCCTTTAGCTGAATTGATAGATTTGCTGCCTTTGTTATTTGCGGATCAGTGGTTTGATTCCCAGCAAGGATGGTGGTGCATCTGACCCAAGTACTGTAGAGGGACAGACAGAACAGCTAATGTCTCTGCCTCCATTTTGTTGTCTCTGTACTCTCTGGCGAGGTGTGGGTGTGGGAGGGGGGGCCTTTGAGATTAATCCACTTGGTTGAAGGTAAATCTTACACTGCGTTAGTCGAACATGATAATTTTGTAAATGATGCTGTTGGTTACTGTTTGTCAGTACCATCAGAAAACTCTTATGGAGTCAGTTGAAACTACTTCTGCTTTTTTGAACTGCTCTGACTTCGCTATGTTATTTTTAAAATGAAAGAGTTCAGCAGCTACCAGTATGAGCAGTCAGGTGCTGTTTAATGCTTTTGACCTAATTAAGTTGCAGGTCCCCTGTCTTCCTCCCCGCCCACCTCCAAAACTCAGCCTAAAAAAAAGTGCCAACAAGTAATCACTTACAGGTTCAGGTGAGACTCGTTACTTTCTGGATAATTCCGGTAATAAAGCTGGCTGGAAAACCGGGCATGGAGCATAGTGGTTGGTAACGCAGACCTTGATAACTAGAAAGCTTCTTCAGAAGCATAAAGCAGCGTCATGTGAGTGTAAAGGGAAAACTGTTGGGGGAAGGGGATTCAGTGCTGCAGTTACAATCTGAAGCAGAGTATACCAGCCATTGTAAAATAATTGACAGGAACTTTTTCACAACCTGCTGTGGTTCTCGCTTTTTAGTTGAGGTCTGGTTCTCAGACACGGTTTCTGCACAACAAATTCAGGTTACAAAGAGGCTCCCTGGTGCACTGCCACTAAAAACTACTGTACCCCGACTTACTCTTGAGGGAAGGGGGTCGTCCCAGTGACTGACTCAGATATTAGTGGGAGCAAACTGTCTCTGTCCCTTGCCTGCTCCTCAGTGGTTGGGAAAAGAGTTGCGACCCCATCCCCCATAGTCTACTTGTAGCAGTCTTTCAGGGAGGGGATGTGGCAATACTCTCTGCATGGTCGTGTGGGTCATTTGCATAGTGGCTTCCAGCCCTTTCCCTGCATGCTTGCAACTTCACTTTTGACTGATGATGGAGAGGCTTAGCAGAATGGAGTCATTTGCAAGGGGCTGGGGCTCACTGGTGATTGCGACCACTTAATGACAGTCCCTTGCGACTGTGTATGGTGTCATTGTGACCATTTGGCAACAGTCCCTCATGACCATTTATGGGGCCCCAGGTTTTTATCCCATTCCACCACCATCTTTACCCCATCAGTTGGTGATCTCCCAGCCTGTTGTGTGGAGTCTTGCAGTGCCAGTGGCCATCATTGTGAGTGACATAGATTTGTCCCCAGTTTTTCTTCCTCCTACCAGGCGTCCTGTGAAAATGTCAAACCTGCAGCACTCCCTTAGCAGGTGGCAGAGAACCATTTCCTTGAAACATGAAAGGGGCTGCTGGAGAGGTGGGAGTAGGGATGCCTCCCTTCCCTTATACTGCAGAGACCCAGGCTGCCAGCTGATCCCACCTCAGTCCATGGGGCTGCATGACTGCAGAGACCCAGGCTCATGTCTGATTCCACCTTCTACCATGGGGTTGCATGATTGCAGAGACCCAGGCTCATACCCGATCCAACTTCCGACCATGGCGCTGCATGACTGCCGAGACTGCTAGGCTTATGTCCTATCCCACCTTCTACTATGGGGCTGCATGACTGCGGAGACCCAGGCTCATATCTGATTCCACCTTCTACCATGGGGTTGCATGATTGCAGAGACCCAGGCTCATACCCGATCCAACTTCCGACCATGACGCTGCATGACTGCCGAGACTGCTAGGCTTATGTCCTATCCCACCTTCTACTATGGGGCTGCATGACTGCGGAGACCCAGGCTCATGTCTGATTCCACCTTCTACCATGGGGTTGCATGATTGCAGAGACCCAGGCTCATACCCGATCCAACTTCCGACCATGGGGCTGCCTGACTGCAGAGACCCAGGCTTGTGCCTAATCCCACCTCCGACCATGGGGCTGCATGACTGCAGAGACCCAGGTGTGTGCCCGATCCCTCCTCTTACCATGGGGCTGCCTGACTGCAGAGACCCAGGTGTGTGCCCAATCCCTCCTCTTACCATGGGGCTGCATGACTGCAGAGACCCAGACTCATACCCGATCCAACTTCCGACCATGAGGCTGCCTGACTGCAGAGACCCAGGCGAGTGCCTGATCCCTCCTCCTACCATGGGGCTGCATGACTGCAGTGACCCAGGCATGTGCCCGATCCCTCCTCTTACCATGGGGCTGCATGACTGCAGAGACCCAGACTCATACCCGATCCAACTTCCGACCATGAGGCTGCCTGACTGCAGAGACCCAGGCGAGTGCCCGACTGATCCCACCTCCTATGTGCTGCGTGACTACAGAGATCCAGGCCTGTTACTAATCCCACCTCTGACCATGGGATTGTAAGACCGCAAAGACCCATGATTATGCCTGATCCCACCTCCATCCATGGGGCTGCATGACTGCAGACACAAAATGGGCACGCCCACTCCCACCGCAGACCATGGGGCTGCATGACTGCTGAGACCCAGAGTTGCACTAGGTCCCTCCTCCACCCATGGGGCTGCATGACTGCAGAGACCCAGGCTCACGCCCAGTGTGATCGGCCATATGTTAGCATGGCACACTACCACCTCCACACCCCTCCCCCCACTGCTTTTATAATGTCTTTCTGTGAATAGTCTCCTCAGCCAAACAGAATCCACAGCTGCTGTCATTCCTTAAAAAACGTACATAACACATGTCATTGTTCCTCATTCTTTAATTTTTTTTTAATCACTCCGTTCCTCGCCTTTTAGGATCAGGAGCCATAAGATGGTGAGAACGAGAATGGCTATAAGACAAGTTTTGACAAATTAAAAACTGAAAGATTTTGAGGCCCGTGTCTTGCTGTCCTCCACTGTATTCTGCAGAAATTAATTCAGCAAAACTAAACTGTCAAAACCTTGTTCAGTTATTTTTCATTTGAGAAATCGGGGTTGTCCGCAACCTGCTCTGTACACCAGACCAAACTCGCACATAACCTGCATAGTGTAAGCGAGTGAACTTGGGCAGTAAATCTGTCCCATTTAACAAACTCAGCATCATTTGGCCTCTGTGTATTGCCACACGATGTGTTTATTGCCTTATAAGCCAGTTGCAGCTACGCTGATTATTGACTTATTTCTCCTTTGTTTGTTTTTGTTTTTTTCAGCCTGTTTCCTTTTTTTTTTTTTTTTTGCAAGAGAACAGCTGTTTTATTTTACTTTAATTTTTTACTTCTATTTTATGCCCCTTCACACTGGTCTGATTCTCTTGGAGTCCCATGGCACCTCCCCGGCCTCCACCTACTTTCTGGTCCTGTGTATCCCCTGTGGAGCCTTGGATTGTCCCCCAGGTGGGGTACAGATTGAGGGGGATATTCCCCTGAACGAGCCATGTGATAGGCCTTAGGTGTCTGAGGCCGGCTGTAGCCTGGGACCACTCTCCGAAGCTGGGGCTGTTTGACTTGTTTCTCCCAGGTTTTCTATAAGGTATTAGCGCACAAAGGGGACCAGTGCGTGTGTTCATGTTAAGCATGCAGAGCGCAATGCCAAGATGATGCCCTCAGCTGCGCTGCCACCTTTGGTCACCCAGGTGGCAGTATCGCAGTAAGGTCTGGAGCCTTTCCTTCTGGGAGGCGCACATCCTCTAGGACGCTCAGTCCTCCCCTCAACCAGCCCCTGACAACCCAGGCTCGTTCACAAACTTACGTCATCTGCAGCGTGAGCGATAGCATCTACGGGCTTGGAATTGTGAGCAGTAGCGCCTACAGGCTCGGCATTATGCGTGATAGCACCTATGGGCTGGTCCATATTTGATTTTTTTTTTTTTCTTTCAAAGGTTGTTTACACCAGGAAAGGCAAACTAACGTGAATAAAGCCTTGTTTTAAAAAAAAAAATGGGAAACAGTAATGCAATGTTCATGTAACAAATTTAGTAAGGTGCAAGACATGATAGTCTTATACAGCATAACCACTAATCCTAGAAAGTGTTATCACACATGAAATCGTGAGAAAAGACCCAAAAGCTTGAAACAAAGCATGTTAACTCACGTGCAGTTGTACTATAATAGTGTAACTGCAGTCATGTGACTTGCCTCCACCAATCACAGAACATTATTTCTCCTACCCATTTTAAAACTAGAATTGTTCTTAGTACACTATAAATCCTGAGAGCATTTCTTGTGCTTCTGAACCAGTAAGAGTCAGAGTACTCTCTTCGCGAGAGACAGAGTGTAGCCAGACAAGATACAGATGTACACCAGGACCATGTCTGTTGCCTCATTTGGCACAATAAATACAACTCTTGTATCTCATAACAATGGTTGTTGCCATGCATGGATAAATACAATTGCCATGCATTAAGACACCATCATACCAGCCCAGAGCCTGTAAAATTGCATTGTCCTTGGGATGCAAATACAGTATTAGTGACCAGTCCTTCTAGTTTTGACTCCTATGAATAAAATTAAAAAAGGAAGCAGTTCAGAGCCTATTTGCTACTCCCCTTAAATAAAATTGCACACCATGGAGTGCTTGGAGTATGCCTGGCTACACCAATGGCGAGAGACCCCTCTTCAACAGTACAGTTTTCCTGGTAACCGCGTGAGTGGAGCCATCAGCTGTTGTAAATGGCGGGACAAGCAGATGGCTGTAGAATAAAACAAAAAATAACAGAAAATAGGTACGAGTTATTTTAAAAGAACAAACTGGGATTGATAATGTGCGAGTCTAATGGCTGTGGGTGCTCGTCACACACTGAGTGGTTACTCTTGTGACCTTCGAACAGCAGCTCAGCATTGTTTACAGTAATAAAGTGTATCCTCAGTTATATTAGCACATAACACATAGCGCACGCAGCTGGGTCTGTCATTGTCTTTTTTGTGTTTGCTTGCACATTGTGTCAGCTTTCTTCACAAGGGGGTTGTGGAGGCGAGGCAGTGTTGTGGCCAACAGCAGCAGTCCATTTCTGGGCTGGTTTCTGCTGCACCAATAGAGCAGCATGCTGTCAATGATGACAGTTAACTGAGAAGGCCACTAGATCAAAGTGATTGAACCGCTGCAATCAGGGAGCACCCCGTCAGCGCACAATCAGCTGTTCGTAAGCTTCCTGACTGCAGCGGCCAGTTACAAAGCTGCAAGCCGCTGTGCACCCCCCCACTTCAATGTGCCTTCCTGGCAAAACAAAAGTTGAAAAAATGTAGCCTCCCCCCCACCCCCACACCTCTATGTGCAGCAGGGATGCCCAATCCCCGTTGGCATGCCTCCTCATTCATTATTTGCTGATGAGAGTCCACTCCCCGTCGGCATGATGCTTTCCTCCCCAAACTGTTTTGCAGTCGCCATTCCCCTCGGCTCCTCCACCTGTGGAATTGCCAGCGGAGGTACCCAATCCCTGTCGGCCACAGCAACCCTGAAACAGTCAGTTAGCACGCTGAGCCCACCCAGCATGCCCAAACAAAATGTCCCTATAAAAAAAAAAACCTTCCCCTGATGTTTGTTTTGTTTTTTAAATAAGTACAACTTAAATTGCACTTCCACTGCTAATGCCTGCAAGCAAACATTCGGCATTGACAAATGCTTGTTTTTTTTTTTTGTTTTGTTTTGTTTTGTGGAATTTCTGTGGACATGTTGGATTAATTTCAGTCTTGTTGGTTTGGGGGGACACCTGTAACAATTTAATGCATTTTGGATTAATTTTTGTTTGCTTTTTTGTTGGGGGGGTCTTTTTTCTACCGGTTGAGGGAAGAATTGTTTTTATGGGGATTTGTCTTGCGGTTATCTGTTATTTGCATAATGACAAGTTAATCTTGAATGGTTACATTTACTTTCTTTTTTTTTTTTTTTTTTACTTGTCCTGGGCTTCGGCTACTGGGGTACCTCTTACCTCCCTCAGTTCTTTTTGCCTGGGTCTCAGCAGACTGGGATCCCGGCGTCACAGTGCTCGATGCCTGGGAGTTTTTCTGGTTTTCCTTCCTTTTTTTCTTGAGTGGTCCCAGCCCCCTGAGGGCGCTGGCGCAGAGACTGCATCCAGACTGATGGCGTGCTGATGCAGCATAGTCAATGTCAGCAGCACCCTCCCGGCTAGTGAGGCCGTAAGCCCCGCCTGTGCTTCCACTGGCAGTAGCACTACTGCACTGTTGCTGCCAGTTGCGTGCCCCGAGGAGGAGGCATCCATTGAGATGCTCAGTCTTCCTCCCCTCCCCAATGACCTGGGCTCGTTCCTGAACCTGGGTTACTGGCATGGCACAAAGTGTGGCGTCAAGCGCCTCAACCCTCAACGCCACCAAGCCATCAAGGGTTACATTTTCTTTTAGCATACCTGTGGCTGGCTTTTAAGCTATTTTAACTTACCCCGAGTGGCTAGGTATTGACTAAGCGAGTGGCAAGATTGGCCAAACCCCATTTTATAAATTAACTTAACCCCATTTGACCACTCAGGAGGCAGGATTAGCCAGACTTTATTTACTTTTTTTTGTGCTCCCTCTACCCGAATTGCCCCATCTGCACTTGACCCCCACCCCATTACCATCCGTCTCTGCCAGACATTTTCCCTTCTACAGTCAGCCCCCTCCCATTACCCACTGTCTCTACCCAATCGGCCCCACCAGCAGTCGACTCCTTCCAACCCATCACCTGCTGTCTCTACCCGATCTGCCCCTAGTTGCACTCGGCCCCCTTTCCCATCATCCGCCATCTCTAGTCGACCTGCGCTCATCTGCAGTCGGCCCCCCATCTCATCACTTGCTGTCTCAACCCCGACCTCCCCATCTGCAGTCAACCACCCACCCCATCATGTGGAGTCTCTACCTGACTTGCCCCATCTGCAGTTGAACCCCTTAACCCATCACCTGTCATCTCTAACCCCTGCCCCATCTGCAGTCGACCCCCATCACCCGCAGTCTCCACCCAGCCTGCCTCCATCAGCAGTCACCTCCACCCAGCGCCATCACCTGCTCTCTTAGGGCTTGTGCCCTTTCCTGTATTCCTCCACATCTTAACCCCTATGGCTGGGCCATTAGGGTTCCCCAGTCCCTTCAGACATCATGCTGGATTGGAGATGGATGCCCAGTAGGCAGTGTGAGCCTGTGACGGATCGTTGCTTTATTATGCTGTGGTCAGTTGGTATTTCTGCTTTTCATCCCTGGCTCCCCTGGATGCCTCATGGGCGAGGACGACAATGACACGCATACACAAAGTGTGCACATGCTGCCGGCCGGTGTCACTGAAGGTTGAGGCGCTGGACGCCACATCTCAGGAGCAAACTCGGGTTGCCGTGGTTGGCTGGGTAGGGAGAGGACCGAGCGTCCAACAACAGATCTCCTCTCCCAGGGTAGGGGAGGATGTTGTCCCACTCCTTGGTTGCCCCCGGTGGAGATCGGAGGATAACAGAGAATGGGAGGCAAGAGCGTGGCTGTGTGGTGCATGTGTGCCTCCACATGGGCGCATTCACAGCCACAAGGGAATGGGACCAGAAAGGCGGAAAAAGGAGTGGCTACTGCAAACTACTTGAATTTCTGCCAACCGCCTAGCATCCCGCTTCGTCGCCAGACTGCCTTGATTAGCCCAGTCTGGATTGTATACTGGGTGGGGAGGGGTGGATGGACCTCTCCTTTCCCGCCCTGCCACAAAGGGAAATCCGTGGGGGAAATGGGGCTCAGAGTACCGGAGGGAGCAGAGGCAGACTGTGGACAGCTGGCGGGGGTGGAGAACCCTGCCTGTGGGAGCCTCGGGGGAACCAGAAGATAAAAAAAAAAAGTGTGCACACACCGTCATCAGGTGGCGTCTTCCCACCTATTGTGACTCCTGCTTGCACTGCCAGCTGTTGTCACGCAGATGGCAGTATCATAGCAGAGTGCACTGTTCTTCCTCCCTGGAGGAAGAGAGTTTTCTGTGGTCCACTCAGTCCTCTTCCTCCCCCGGCCAGCCTCCAGTGACCCAATCTTGTTCCCAAACATGAGTCACCGGCATCTCAAGCTGTAGCGCTACAGCTACACTAACTGACGGACCATTTGCCCTCCGCTCTGTTTGTTTCTGTGACCTCTGTATTGTAATAACAAATGGTTTACTCATATGAACCTATAGTCAGCATTTGACTTTCAGTCTCCTGAGTTTGCATTCATGCCCAGACTACTTTTTGTTTTGCTGCTCTGTATTGTGCCTGAGAGCACCGCATATCCCGAGTGCGATTTTGTTTGTAATGATACTTTGACCCCCCAGTCTGTAGCCACAGCAACCCCTGTGGTGAGCCAAGGAGAGTTCACTCTTCTACTGCAGGAGGAAGCTGTGGCTTGTGTGGCCACTAGTGGACAAGGCTCGGCATCATGAGGGAGGGGGAAGGGGCTAGGGAGAAAACAGGGAAAAACACACTATCTAGATTATAGCCCCATGTACTCCAGACCTGTGTTGCACTGGTCATCCCTGTGGGCAGTGTAGTGGTTGCCTGGGCTGGAAGGGTCACCAGGAATGCTGACCTAAGGATGGGCAACAGATGATAAAAAGCTTGATTTAAAAAAAAAAAAAAAATGAGACACTGGGATTTGAACATCATTTCATTCTTAGGTGTCATCAGCCATATTATGTTCACGTTCTGTCTCAAACTGCATTCTTTTTTTGCTGGGCTCCATGCCTGCCAGCCATCTGCCAATCACACTCTGCCCGCACCTCCACCTCAACACTGTCCCCACCCCTCGCTCACCCTCGGCTTGCAACGGAGACTAGTAGGTAGCACGACAGTGGGAGCCAGGGTGGCGGTGCAGGGTCTGCTATGTTGGGCGGATGTCACCTTGTGGAGGCAGAACTTCCAATTTTCCACAGTTTTCTCCCCAGGAGGCGTGTCATGCGGTGATGTTAGTGCAGAACTCTGAACATCTGACACACCTCCCAACAGATACAGTCCTGGCTGCTGAACCCCTCTGCCACGCAGGGTCACCTAAGCACCAGCAAGTTCCCACCTTTCCCCCAGAGGACAGCAGTCCATAGGACACTCAGTCATCCTCCCCTGGCCAGCTGTCGGACTGCCCAAGCTTGTTCCTGAACGGGGGTCATCAGCGTTGCAAGCGGTAGCACTACCAGTGCTCTGGTGGGCTGGCCGCAAACTGCATTCTACTCAAATTATAGAAATGTTACAAGGTAGCTGCATACATAAAAAGTTCAAAAACAGTTATAATACATGCAGATAGAAGCAAAAATGTTTCACTCCCCCTTTCATGATGAAGGTAATTTATAGGCCCTTTTTGTCAGAGTAACCCCCCTCCCCGCCACTTCAGCTGCAGTGTACCACTGACCATGGTGGCCAGTGGACATCACCCTCAGTGGACATTCCCACTGCTCATTACATCAGCCAGAGGCAGAGGTGGAAGCAGTTTCACACCTCGCTCCCCCGAGCGAGCCACCTCCTTCCCCAGTGATGAAACTCCAGCACTACTAGTCTTATTTGGGGATTCTGATGTTCTGTGCCAGTCCAAGTCCCACGGCTGGCAGCGAAGTGTATGACCAGCTGATTTACGCAGGATAATCCTGTTGAAATGTAGTATTTAGTAGCCTGGGGGGTGTCCTCCTTCTACCCCATGTTATAGCTGGGGGGTACATAAACAGTCACATCAGTGTCACGTAATGTTTGTGGGGCCATGCTTGGGGTCTCAAGGACAAATGCTGATGAAGTTCCCCTTCAAATGCTAGGGACACCATTCTTTTCTGCAGCCACTGTCACAGAATCTGCCAGTGTTTTTCATTTTTGGAACACAGTTTTTGAAATTATGTGTGATCTACTGCAGTTTATCAATGGGGGTGGGGTGGTTCATTGTCTCAGATAGGAAGTTTAGTTCAGAAGAGCGAAGGTAAGTAAGATTGGCAGAAACGCAGAGTGTCAGAATGGGCAGCTGGGACATCCTCGGAGAATCTGTGCTGGTTACTTACGCTTCATATGCTGTGGAGCTGTCTTCCTTCTTTGATGTTCCAAGTTGGAAGCAGTACTGACAAGCAGTAAGCCCACTTGTGCATTACTGAGGCAGATGCTGCCTTAAGTCGCACACATACAGTTCCGTATGGCTGAAGGAAGAGCATGTAAATGACTGGTATAGAATTCCAAGGAGACTGGCAGTTACCCAACGCCACCCTGCTGAAAGTGAAACCAGGTCCATCCACAAATGGTAGCCTAGTGGGAGAGGGTGCACTTCAAGAGGACCAGAACACAGGGGACTGGGCCAAGTAGTGAGGGCATACATTTAATAAGAGGACGTGCAAGGTACTACACCTAGAGGTGAGGAATCTAGGTTTCACATATACGCTGTGTAGTGCAATAGCAGGACAGCACAACCAAGGGGAGTAATCATGGGGTAATTGTGGCAGTTAGTTGAAGCAAGGCAGGCAGTATGCTTCGGTCAGCTTGTTCCCGAACCGGGGTCATCGGCGTCGCAAGCAGTAGCAGTACCACTGTGCTGGTAGGCTGGCCGCAAACTGCATTCTACCCAAATTATAGAAATGTTACAAGGTAGCTGCATACATAAAAAGTTCAAAAACAATTATAATACATGCAGATAGAAGCAAAAACGTTTCACTCCCCCTTTCATGATGAAGGTAGTTTATAGGCCCTTCTTGTCAGAGTACCCCCCTCCCCGCCACAAACATTATGGGACACTGATGTGACTGTTTAAGTACTCCCCAGCTATAACATAGGGTAGAAGGAGGACACCCCTGGCTACTAAATAGTACATTTCAACAGGATTATCCTGCGTAAATCAGCTGGTCATACATTTCTCTGCCAGCTGTGGGACTTGGACTGGCATACAACATCAGGATCCCCAAATAAGACTAGTAGTGCTGGAGTTTCATCACTGGGGAAGGAGGTGGCCCACTCGAGCTCAGGGGAGAGAGGTGTGAAACTACTTCCACCTCTACCGCTGGCTGATGTAATGAGCAGTGGGAATGTCCACTGAGGGTGATGTACACTGGCTACCATGGTCAGCGGTACATTGCAGCTGAAGGGAGGTAATTCTGTACTGTGTACACTAGGCACAAGGCCTGTTTTCATGGGCGACTGGTCATGGTCACACAGTATGCAAGTGGAGGTTGTGGGAATCGAACCCAGGTCTGCTGGATGTGCCAAACTCATTCACTGCTCGTTATTCTAACTTCTACACTATACTGTCTTGTTTAGACCACATTTGGAGTACTGATTCAGTTCTGGTCACAGTAGTACAGAAGGGACATTGAAGAGATGGAGAGGGTCCAGTACAGGGCCGCCAAGGTAATTAGCACCTCCGGGGGCAGTAATCACAAGGGATAGAGTGGAGATACTTAAATGATTTAGCCTAGGGCAGAGAAGGCTGTGCAGGGAAATGATTAGTGTTCAAAGTGCTACAGATGACAGGGTGGAATATACACAAAAGTTTGAGCTGCTAAGTTGAAGCAGAACTAGAGGACATGCATTCATGCAGTAGAGGAGGGGGCAGAATAAGGAGAAAGATCAGAAGGCATTATTTCACACACAGGATGGTTAACATGTTGCGTAGCCTACCCAGTGAGGTTGTGGTAACTACCACTGTTCCGGCTGTCACGACAAACCTAGACAGATTCGTGAGGAAGAGTGGCACGGAGGGTTGTACGGCATGAGTAGGGGAGACATTCCCGCTGATAAGCTTGGTTGTGTGTCCATACTCAGATTGCATATAGTGACTGCAGTGTGTCAGGAGGGAAACAAGATGAACTGTGAGCCCTGCCATCACAGCTATACCATGTATAACGTTAACCCGCTCACTGCACTTATTTCATACATGGTAATGCATCCTCCGTGTATATTTAATCATGTTCACATCAACAACTACTGCACTAGTATAAAACCACAATGTCTTTGTACAGTATTCATCTCCTACTTTGTTTGGCTCAAGCAGGGGAGGTCAGTGAAAAAACAGAATGGTTGCTTGCCCGATGCGCCAGTGGTAGCGCATCGTGCAAGTGGACATCCATTGTTGGGCGAGGAGTGCAACCAGGGCTAGCACTTCCTCAAGTGATGCTGTGCTCTGTAGTGACCCCCTGTGGTGGACCAAGGAGGGTCACCTCCTTCACAGGAGGGCTGCTGTCTGCTAATAAGGTCTGTAGTAAGCATAATGTAATGCCTGCTGGGGGTGGAGATTAAGGGAGAAACCAAGGGAGAAAACTGCGCCCTCGGCTATCTGAATGACCGCCAAATGTGCTCTCTGATCCCTTACCACATAAGCTTCTTTTATAGTCAGGAGAAAAACAGAATTAAATATCCGTTTTAGCTAAATACCCATCATCACTGTGTATGTTTCTTAAATCTAAGCAGCTTATCAGTGTTTAAACGGTCAGAATATTTTAGAAGTGTACATGGTGATGTGTGGTGTTTCATCAGTGTATGTGTTGTGTTGGTGGGTAAATGGTTTTTCAGTGTGTATGGTGATGTGTGGTGTTTCATCAGTGTATGTGTTGTGTTGGTGGGTAAATGGTTTTTCAGTGTGTATGGTGATGTGTGGTGTTTCATCAGTGTATGTGTTGTGTTGGTGGGTAAATGGTTTTTCAGCGTGTATGGTGATGTGTGGTGTTTCATCAGTGTATGTGTTGTGTTGGTGGGTAAATGGTTTTTCAGCGTGTATGGTGTTTCATCAGTGTATGTGTTGTGTTGGTGGGTAAATGGTTTTTCAGTGTGTATGGTGATGTGTGGTGTTTCATCAGTGTATGTGTTGTGTTGGTGGGTAAATGGTTTTTCAGTGTGTATGGTGATGTGTGGTGTTTCATCAGTGTATGTGTTGTGTTGGTGGGTAAATGGTTTTTCAGTGTGTATGGTGATGTGTGGTGTTTCATCAGTGTATGTGTTGTGTTGGTGGGTAAATGTTTTTTCTGTGTGTATGGTGATGTGTGGTGTTTCATCAATGTATGTGTTGTGTTGGTGGGTAAATGGTTTTTCAGTGTGTATGGTGATGTGTGGTGTTTCATCAGTGTATGTGTTGTGTTGGTGGGTAAATGCTTTTTCAGTGTGTATGGTGATGTGTAGTGTTTCATCAGTGTATGTGTTGTGTTGGTGGGTAAATGCTTTTTCAGTGTGTATGGTGATGACTGTTAGGATGAAACATTTGTCTGTGTTATTCAACTACAGTTGGATGTTAAGATTTACAGTATGTCTACTCTCCTTAAGACGCATGGGTGGGTGCAAATATTGTGCGCATGTGGATGGATTTTTTAAACTTTTTTAATTACATTTTACATAAGCAGTTCAACAACTTCCAATCTCCCTTTGTCATATAAATGCAGTAAATATACTATTACAAGTTTAACCCCTCACAGAAAGTACTAGTATAACAATGGATTAGAATGCAGTACCTCCCACCAGAAGACATGTAGCTCTCACCTAACTCATCGCATTAAGCCAAAACTCTAGATGTGGCACTGACATAAAGGAGCTTGGGTGACAAAATGGGAGATCCCCAAAAGAAAAAGTAATGAACATATATTTACATACAACCAGTGGGGACAAAAAGTTACTTAATCACAGCAACGACCCCCGTGCTTTTATTACCAACCTTGGCAGGGCAGCATGAGTGAAAACTAATAACGGGTCTTCTACATAAATAAATAAACTCCCAACCTCCTCTGCCACATTAGACACAGCAACCAGTGTATAATCCAGTTAGAGAACATGGGGGGGAAAGTGTGACCCCATGTTAAAAAATTAAAAAAAAAAAAACATGGAAAACTAAGTAGCATGCCAAGTGCTTTTGTATAAGAAAAGATGAAACCCCAACCCCCTCCAAAACATTTAGCCAGCAGAAAAATCAGTGTCCCAAACATTATTTAGATCTGAATCCAAAGTCCCATTATGGTTCAGGAAATGAATAAAACAGTATCTTTGGTGCAGTAGACACAGTTCACTCTTCATCTTCATCCTGCTCATTGGCCTTCAAATTACACATTTTGTCAACAAAGACTTGGCCACCTCAGGATCTGTGAAGACATACTGCTTTCCCCTGACATGTTAGCTGGAGTCAAGCTAAGTAAAATGGTCTGGAACCCCCAGCTGTACAAACAATGTTTGGCTTACCAGCATGGCCTTCCTTCGATGCTGGGTGCAGGGAATAACATTAGCTTAGTCCCCCTGTAAGTCGCATCTCCTTGATCCCAGGCAGCCGCAAGCAAAGTCAGCCATTCCTCTGGACTACGAAGCTGTGCAACAATTGTTGGTCAGTCCCCTGCCATCTTGCCTTCTCCTGTCTGTAAATCTGAAAGCTCTCCGGACACCAGCTTGATCCTCAGTGAGACCCCGGTCCTGAGATATGAACTAGAGCCTGTGCGGTTGCCAACCCCCACTGGAATAATCAGAGACAGGCCCAGAATACAAACAGCTGCCGACCTGAATTGGTTCTCCATGGTGCTGAGACCATTCAACATTGTTTTATTGTCTTTCAACAGTGCAGATTCAGCATTCGCCAAGTGGTCCGAGAGTCTCTGAATCTTGGAGACAGTAGTGGCAATTTTAGTTTCCATCACCTTTTTGTGCAGAGCGGACAGTTTTGTGTTTAACCTGTCTAGTTTCTCATGATATTCTGCACAGGCGATAGAATTATCTGTTTTGTAGGGTCAGTTCCAACTGATGGCTCTGCTGCTGCTCCTGGTCATTGCAAAAACTCCTCCACAGACTGTAGAGCATTCTTTTGCAGACCCATCTTTCCCAACTGCAACTGATGTAGCATAGCAGATCAAATAAATGGAAAAACAGCAGAAAATATTGCAATTTGAGCCAAAAAGTCAGAATTCTATGGAGTCTCACTAAAGCATGCCATAACAGTCCCTACCCAAAGGTATTCCCTGACAGTATCCTACAGCTGTCCCCAGTGTGCTCTTCCCCTTCTGCAACCCTTGCTGGACTCCAATAAGGTCTGAGTGTCTGAGATACAGCATGTCAAGGCTGTGAGGACAGATTTTTTTTTGGGGGGGGGGTTGCCGGTTTTAAGTCACCACACCTGCACTCATGCCCATTTGCCAGGAGTGCAAACATTGGTTATGTCACGCTCCAGTGGTCTGTGACAGAGAATCCTAAAGTCTGGATCAAACCTCAAGCTTCCACATGATGGCTCGTCGTGGCTCTGTTGGTCCATCAAGCCAGCACCCCCCCCCTCCCAAATTACAATGTATACATTTACTACTTTTATAGCTGATCTGTTTCAGTTAAGAATTATTGATCTTACTTCGAGGGGGCTCTTAAAGCAGTAAACACCAGTGGGACTGAAACAGCCAGGTGCCAGTAACACACAGAAAACTTATAGCTAGCGGTCTATCACAGAGGATCGCCCCACTGATGTCAGCATGCTGACATCCGCCTAGCCTGTAAAGGGGGGCGGTCCCCCAGCCCTACCTCAGTTCTTTTCCCACTGGCAACCTGCGCACATCGGACTTCCACGAACGCCTACTTCAAGTCGATCTCCATTTTGCTCACATTTTACCCATGGTTTGTTTCTTTAATTTCCCATTAGTAAACATTGAATTTTTCAGTGTTTTCTTTAAAAGGTTTATGTCTTCTTCTCCTCCAACCTTGCCTTCTGACCGGCTGACTAAGTGTGTCTGCAGCAAGCAGATACCTGCCAAAGACAGTCACTCTTCCTGCATGCTCTGCTTAGCCCCAACCATGACACTGAAGCCTGTCAGCACTGTCAGGAGTTCAAGCAGACCACACGGAGATGCTGCTTGAAGACTTTAGAAAGCTACCTGCTAAATATAAAATTAGCCGTGATGGAGAAAGAGCTTCAAGCCAAGGATGGTTCTTCCTCCCCCGGCTGTCGTACAGGGCATCATCATCATCTTCTTTTTCCCTGAAGGAGAAGAAATCGAGTAAGAAGCACAAGCACCAGGACTTTCCCCGGTCAGTCTCTCACTTGGGGTCACCACACAAACCGGCTTCCTCCTCTGGGTCTTCTTCTCACGTGGAGGTTGGTCCCTCTGTCCTCGGCAGTCCTCACTCCCTCCTGGCTGCCAGTGGTGCAGCGGCCCACCCTCATCTCCATTTCAGGTGGCGGCTCTTCGGGGCAGTGGACATTATCCCCTGCCTCCCAGACCCTGATGCTCATGCCCTTAGCCTCCATGAGTTCTCAGCCAGGTGGCTTGTCTGGGTTGGCACCTCGGGCAACAGGTCTTCGCCCAGCACCCCCTCCTCAGTCATGGCATTGCCTTCCTCGGTCTCTGATTCCGGGGCCGGTGCTAGCCCTTTCAGGCATTGCTTGGAGCAAGCGCTCACCTCTTCCTCTGTGCAGGCAACTCCTCCGCCGTGCCTAGGAGGAATTCTCCCCCCCCACAGGCTCCTGCCTCACCTTTGGGGCCAATGTTGGCTACTTCGCTAGACCGACACCAGCCTTGACCTCTCAGGCCAGCGCCAGCTATGGTGTCATCCCCACTGATGACGCCTCAGCCATCATCATCTCCATCCAAACCTACACCACAGCTGATGCCTGCTGGCCCTCCTTGGGATCTTCAATGGGCACCAGGTGGGCCTATGTCAGGGTACCCTATGCCAGCCCTCTACCACCAATGTACCCATACCCTCCTCCTCAGAATCCTTATCTGCCCTGTAATCCTCCTCTGGTAGATTATAATGCTCTGTTATCATCATGGCGGTCCTTGATGCAGAACAAGGGTGCATCCAGGTGACCTTCTTCTCCTCATCCTCCCCGAGACCTGCTTCCTCAGGACTCTGACCGGGCAAGACCCAGCAACCCCCATATCTCAGGGTACTATGTAGGACATACTGGGAACTCGGGCCTGCATACGGGTGACTGTTGCCCTCCAACGCTGGTTCCTGACAGTGATCAGTCAGGGGATGACTCTTCTTCCTCCTCCTCCTCAGAGTCGTCCGAGGACTCCAGGGGTTCCTCAGAGGGTCGAGAGCTTCCCAAGGTGGTCTCTAAGTCTCCCCGTGACAGTCCCTCTTTTCTTGATGTTTTGCATCACATCCAGTCCCTTATGGGATGGGAAACTGAGGAGCTTGACCCAGCATGACGTCGCCTGGCCATATAACTCCAGAAAAAGGAGAACTCCTCCTTTAGTGGTGCCTCTTTTAACTGACTCTTATGAGGATGCTAATAAGGTGGGGAGAATCCACCCCTCTTCCACCATGGCTTTGGCCAACAAGGCGGATAACCTTTATCATGCGCCGGTGGGCTAGCCCTTCCTTGGTGAGCACCCCACGGCAGACTCCATGGTCACGAATGCGGCCCATGACCGTACAAAAGAAACCCAAGTATCTCAGTACTCACCCCCCTGACAGACTGATCCAGTTAGGCAAGTGTATGTTTGCCTCTTCCACACTGGCCATTCGGACTCTTAACTACCTAGCCCACATAGTACAGTACTAGAATGTTCTCTGGGATCTGGCGAAGGATCTGTTCCAAACCTTCCCTGAAGACTGTACTAAAACACAGTTGGCCCCAACTCCTCAAGTAATTGAACATGGGCATCCATGTACTAAGGGCAACATATGACACTCTTGATGCTGCCAGGTGTGGAGCTGAGGCAGGGATCTGCCTTCGCTGCCATTCATGGCTCAGGGTGTCTGGTTGGCACCTGAAGTTCAGGCTAAAATAATGGATACAAAATCACACATGCCCCCACAGTGCAAAGCATCATGGGCTGCATATGCAAATCACCACAGAATGTTATGCTGGTCCAACTTTAAGCAGAATTGCATGGTGCCGAAAGGCCTCTCACACAGTTTGCAAAGGGTACTAACAGAAGACATAGACACGTGTTTCGTCCTACCAGGACTCATCAGTATGCCTCATCTGTTTGACACTCCAGTGGAATGGACCAGCTACCCCTAAGGCAGTGTGCCTCGGATATATTGTGGTGAACCCATTAAAATAAAAAACTATTTAAAAGACAAATAATGGATGCCCCTTTTCAGGGCTTTGTCTTGTTTGGGGGAGATGCCAGGATATTATCTCCCGCCTCCAAGAATCAGGCAAGGCCCTTAGATCGGTACATTCTTGTGACAGGATTGAATAGAACCCTGTCCCAGTTGTTATGGAAAGTTTGAATGCAGGGATCTGTTCTGTTCTTTCCTTTTCTGTCTCTTGTCTGTCTGTCTGGTTGTGCAGCCACATTTTCTAGTGAGACCTAGGACTTGATCACACTGACAGTCTTGAAATTCTCCGCCTCTTGCTATCCCTCTACCCTCACTTGCTGTTCTGTCATTTTTCCCCCTTGCATATTTGCTGGTATAAAAATATATGCAAATCATTACGTGGAAATTTAATTGATATTGGGATCCCTTTGTTTAGGAATTATATAGTGTTACTTTTGAAATGTATATAATTGTAGTTTGAGATGATTGCAAAGCTATTTGGAACTTAAGGGGTTAACCTGAGATGTGATTTTTAAGCCTTCTGCAGAAGCTGTAAACAAGAGCTTAGTTCTGGATCACAATTATTCTGCACCTGCATGAAATTGACAAGAACACTGGAAATTTACAAGAACATTGTGAGAAACATACTTTTTTCTTAACTGGACAGACTTATAAAAAGGAACAGTGATGTTCTGAAAAAGGGACACAGATATTGAAGGAAAACTCAGATGGATCTTTTCTGTTTGTTCTGCCTTTATAAATAGTTATTCTGAACAATTTTATTGTTATTCATAATAAAACTCTTGTTGCTAATTTTACAACTGCGCCTGGTTTTCCTATACTTTCTGACCTGTGCCTCGATGACAGTTCTTTGTACCGGTCCCAGCCTAAGTCTTCCCAATATCAGTCCTTTCATCTGTCCTCTCACCAGCCCAACAAAGGCCAGCAGTCGAAGGGGTCTGTCAAACGCAAGGTTAACACCCAACCAGCCGGAGAAGCTACCCCAGAGCCCCTAGGGTACCAGCAGCAGCTCTGCCCACCCCCAGATCCACTGCCTGCCGGGATCTTAGGGAGAGGTCATAATTGCTGGCCCCAAGAAAGAAAAAGGACAAGGAGAAGCACCGGGAGAGGAGCCTGTCGCCACGAGGAAGGCCTTCTACCTACAGGACCATGAGTACAACTCTTCCGGACCCTCAGTCTGCTTCTGTGGGCTGGGCGCCTTCTCCCTCTACTGCTGAGGTGAGTGGGCAGATGGAGATTGCCTTTATTGAGGTGTATATAAGTTCTACAACGCGTAGCACTGCTGTTAAGTCACCCTGCCGCTGGACGCCCAGCCCAGACTGATCAGCCTGATCGCGGTCTCTCTGCCTCAGCCAGCCAGGTCATGATTGATAAGTCGAATGACAGACCACCCATCAACTGCACAGCCATACCTACTTACCTGTAGGGCTCCCTTGAGGACCCCGATGTCTACACGAATGTACTCACGGGAGACACTTCATCCCTGCAGGGTTCTACCCCCAGGAATTTGCCACCCAGTCCCAACCAGTCTCTTCCCTCGGGATCATTACCCAACCTGTCGTTGGGGTCTCTCCCAGAGCTCCCCACTTTGCCAGGCATCTTTCCGACTCTGGACCTCCCTTCTCCTTGGAGTTCTTAACTGGACCGGGATCTTTTAGGCACGAAACCCCCTCCTTCGGGACCCTTGGGCGCTACACCTGATCCCCTGCCACTACCCAGTGGCCCTTCGGCACCACGGACGGTCCTGCGGGACCCTATGGCAGTTTTCTGAACTCCATATTCCACTGCTGGGCTGCTCTCTGACGGATCCTTCATATCTGACGCCAGGCAATGTGACATTGATGCTGAGATACCTGACGCCGGAATATCCTACACCTGGATACCCGACGCCAGGATATCAGACACCTGGATATCCACCTTTAGGCTATCCTTCAGGGTTGCTGGAGTATCAGTACCCTTACTGGCACCACCCGACTTTCCAGGGGTATCCAGGGTACCAGCCTCCTCCTCCACTTCCTCCTCCACTACCGCCGCCTCACCGAGAGTTGGTCCCGGTGTGGTGGCAGAACACTAGGACCCAGCTCATCACTGAACTTAGTCCCAACTGTTGGGAGGAATTCCTTTGCCCAGAGCAACCTCCCTTGCCCTCCCACTACCTTCAGGTCTGCATCATCTGGGAAGAGATTCAGGCACTCCTGTGAAAAAGAGCCATGGAGCCCGTCCCTCTGACTCAAAAGGGAAAGGGATTCTGTTTCCACTTCTTCGTTATCCCCAAGAAAATGGAAGACCTGAGGCCAATTCTGGACCTCAGCCACCTGAACTTTTATATAGAGATCAAATGATTTAGGATGGTCACTCTTTAAGGGCTGTTTCCCTCCTCCAGCAGGGCTTTGTTTCCTGGACTTGCAGGATGCCTACCTTCAAATATTTCTGGCCCACAGCCGCTTCATCCATTTCTGCTTCTGGGGGACCACTTTAAGTTCAGGGTCCTCCCATTTGACCTTTTCTCGGCACCCTGAGTCTTCACCAGGTGCCTGGTGGCTGTGACAGTAAGAAGGCAGGCTTCTCTGTTTTTACTTATCTGGATGACTGGCTCCTGACAGCCCCGTCCAGGGACCTCTTACTGCAGATTCTGGAGGATACCTTTTAGCTTTTCCAAGTTTTAGGGATCACAGTCAACCTGCCAAAATCTTGTCTCTCTCTCTCTCTTTCTCCAGGCCAGCGCCTCAGTACATTGGAGCAGTCCTGGACTCGCCTCAGGGCAGGGCACTTGTTAGCGCAGGCCTGGCTGGTATCCTTCAGCTGTCAGATACCAACCAGAGCCTTCCTCCGTCTGTTGGGGCACATGGCGGTAGCTATAGCCACAGTTCCCTGGCCCATCTGCATATGGGGGTCCTCCAGTGGACTCTTCAGATCCAATGGGACTAATGCACCAACAACTTGGATCAGCTGGTGTTAGCCTCCGACCCAGTGAGGAAGACTCTGGAGTGGTGGCAAAACCCTGCCAATCTCCTGCAGGGATTCCCTTCTGATCTGTGTCCTCTCAGCAGATTCTCACTACAGATGCTTAGGGCCTGGGCTGGGGTGCTCGCTTAGCCGACTGTCAGACCCAGGGGACCTGGTCCAAGTCTGAGCGGAATCTCTGTATCAGTGTACTGGAAATGTGGGCAGTTCTTTATGCTCTGCAGTCCTTCCAGTTCCACATTCACCCTGGCCCGCTACTGGTTCAGATGGACAACATGTCTGTAGTATACCACATCAACAAGCGGGGGGCATCCACTCATACCCCCTTTATCAGGAGGCAGTGAGAATCTGGTACTGGGCCATCAAGCACGACCTGGAAAACTCTGCTGTCCATGTTCCAGGTGACTAAAATGCCCTGGCCAACAGTCTGAGCCATTCCAGGTCGAGGGCTCACGAGTGGGAGCTCCTATCCTCAGTGGTTGAAGATCTTTTCAACAGGTGAGGTAACCCAGAGTTGGATCTCTTCGCATCCCCACTCAACACAAAACTGCCACTGTTCTGCTCGTTAGATCCGGGGCCTGGAGTTTTCGGGCGTGACGCATTGCCCCTCTTGTGGAAGGGGAGATTCCTGTATGCCTTCCTTCCCTTCCCACTCCTACGTAGGATTCTTCTCAAGATTCAGTCAGAGGGAGCAGAGATGATTCTCATAGCTCGCTACTGGCCGCGTCAGATGTGGTTCCCTCTACTGCAGCAGCTGGCAGTGGAACCTACAGTACGTTTACCTCTGTGTACTGGCTTGCTCTCCCAGGAACAGGGCACCCTGGTCCATCCTGACCCCAGGTCTCTACATCTCCGTGCGTGGCTCCTGCAGATTTAGCTATCGCCCGCTTTGGGGGGGGTTCTTCCAGAGTCGCTAATGTCGTGGTGGCTAATAGGAAGCCTTTCACCAGAGCCACTTATGCGATAAAATGGAAGCTCTTATCCCTATGGGCCACTGCTTGCCACCTGAATCCCTTCATCTTCCCGGTGAATCTGATCTTGGAGTACGTACTCCTCTCTTAAGGTGCAACTTTTTGCCATCTCTGCATACCATGCATTTATTGAGGGTAAAGCATTTGCCCAGTTGGAAGTATCCTGCACACTCTTGCAGGGTATTTTGCATCTGAAGCACCCCATTCGGGACCCTGTCCCTTCATGGGACCACCTTTTCATGTGGGAAAAGCTCACTGTACCTCTCTTTGAACCAGCTGCAAGTTGTGAGCTGTGATTTCTGTTCTTGGAAAGCATTGTTTTTAGTTGCTGTTACCTCGGCTTGGAGGATTTCTGAGCTTCAGGCTCTGATGTGTAAAGAGCCTTACTTACTTTTTCACAAAGAAAGGGTATCTGTGTTCACACTAAACCAATCCATCCACTTATCTGTTTATTTTCCTAAGTATTCTAATCAGATGGAGGTCACTACATACTTTGGATATTCATAGGGTGCATTGTTACTGTACAGCTCACACCCATCCAGTGAGAAAGACCGATTAGTTGTTTTGTTTGCCCCCAAGAGAGAAAGGGCACTTGTTTTGAAACAGAGTTTATTGAAATGGTTGGCAAATTGTATTATTTACGGTTACCATAAGTATAACAAGCCCTTGCTTGGGGCTGTTAAGTGACACTCCACCAGAGGAATGGCTGCCTCTACCACTTGTTTCAGGAATGGAATCTGCTGTGGACATCTGTGCAGCTGCCACTGGGAGTTCAGGTCACACCTTTGTCCACCACTATAGTCTGGACATTGCTTCCAGATACAGGGCCAATTTCGGACTAGCAGCCCTTCAGGGCCTTCTTTCTTGAATCTTCACCCAATTCTTTTTGCCTCCTACTGGCTGCCCTTTGGGGTAAGTTCCAGTACTTCCAGGGATTCAGTTCTACTGGTGTTGCCTGCTACAAGGGCCCCCTAGAAGTAAGAGAATACAGTTATGTGTAAGAACTTACAGTAACAGTTGATCTTTGTGAGGGGCTCTTAAAGCAGGAGCTGCTTCTCAACCGTCCTTCCCCCTGATAGCTGTTTCTCCTTTACATTTACCTTTCTTTTCCTCTGCTTTGATAAACCACCTCAGTTCTTCCTTTTATACCTTATGCGCTGGGGTCTCTGGGGGACTGCCCCCTTAATAGGATAGGCGGACAGCGGGGGTGGTCCCCCATGATAGACTGCTAGCTATAAGTTTTCCATGTGGTCCTGGTGCCTGGCAGTTTCAGTCCTACTGATGTTGCTTGCTGCAAGAGCTCCTCTCAAAAATCAACTGTTATGATAAGTTCTTACATAACTACTATTTATGTATAATATAAGCAAACAACAGAGCTGCAGCTTCGGCCCAGCCCAGTACAGCAGCACTGATTTTTGGCAGATGTCAGAAGACTGTGATGAGCTTTGTAGGGCAAACAAAAATTAGAAAACATTGTGTTTATTCTTAAGCAGAACAATCACTAATATTTTCCAATCATTTCCAAAAATTATCTTTTGTGATATTTTATAAGGTTTGAAATTATACTCTGAAACCTGTAACTTTTTTTTTTGGCGAGGTACTGGTAGGGGCAGGCCAGCAATTAAGGGGCATATTAATTATATTCTGAAACCTGTAACTTTTGTGGGGGTAGGCCAGAGATGAAGGGGTATAAACAGGTGAAATAGATGGATTGAGGCATGCTGCCATTCCTGGTGGTGCTATGCTGATAGCTGCAGGTGTAATTACGTGCCATTCAATACAAAGGTATTTTTTGCAACAGTGCAGTCTGTGACAGGGTTGAATACGGCCCTGTCCCAGTTGCTGTAGAGAAAAAGTTTGAATGCAAGGATCTGTTTTATCCTTTCCTTTTCTGTCTTTTCTCTGTCTGCGCAACCACATTTTCTTGTGAGACCTAGGACTTGATCACACTGACAGTCTTGCAGTTCTCTGCCTCTCACTGTCTCTCTACCCTCACTTGCTGTTCTGTCTTTTCTTTCTACTTGCATATCTGCAGATATAAAAATATATTTGAATCATTTTGTGGAAATGTAATTGATACTGGGATTCCTTTGTTTAAAATGGTATATAGTTATACTGTTGAAATTATTGCAAAGCTAAAACTGTATATAGTTATGTTGAAATGATTGCAGAAAGCTATTTGGAACTCAAGGGGTTAACCTGAGATGTCATTTTTAAGCCTTTTGCAGAAGATGTAAACAAGAGGTCAGTTCTGGGTCACAATGTTCTTTATGCTGCACCTGCTGAAACTGACGAGAACACTGGAAACTTACAAGAACACTGTGTGAGAAGCAAGCTATTTTCTTAACGAGCTCCTGCCCAGACTTACAAAAAGGAGCTGTAGTGTTTTGCAAAAGAGAGACAGAGACTGAGATTGGAAACAGAGAAGAAAAACTCACAAGGACTGTTTTCTGTTACTACTGCCTTTGTAAATGGTTATTCTGAACTTTTTTTATCTTCTGTTATTAATAAATCAACTTGTTGCTAATTTTACAACTGTTCCTGGTTTTTCTATGCTTCCTGACCTGTGTCTTGACGACAGATGATGTTAGTAGTGGGATTTGCACCGTGCATACTCTAAGCCAGAAGTTTTGTGTGGGGGGTACTAGACCTGGTACCAGGGAGGCATAAAAGAAAGGTATGGATTTTGCAGCAGCAAGCTCAAGAGTGGTTTTCAGGAAAATGGCAGCCAAACTAGCAGAGACAGAAGTCCCAAGCTGAGACTTACAGCTAGCACTATTTATAGAAAAAGAACAGGCAGTGACAGAACCTGAAAGCCTGACTGCCTTTTTGAAATGGTGGGCTGTACAACAAAAAGAGATGGAGAAACAGAGAAAAGAAGAAATGCAACAACTCGAACAGCAGAGGAGAGAAGAGAAGCAGCAACAGGAGCAGCGGTGTCTGGATGCCTTGCAGGCTATCAAAGACAGAGGATCTGGCACAGATCTAGATGAGGAACAGGACACAGGCAACTTGAAATACATTAAACTTACAAAGTTGTGTCCCTCGGATGATATGGAAACATACCTAACAACTTTTGAAAGGATTGCCACAGCCTGCCAGTGGCCAAAGCAGCAATGAGCAGTCAGATCTGGTACCTTACTTGACAGGGACAGCCCAACTTACCTACAGCTGTATGGCACTGCACAGTCAGGAAACTATGACCTGGTGAAAAGCGAAATCCTGAAAAGGTATGACATCCCAGGAGAGACCTACAGGCAGAGATTTTAGTCTCTGAAGTACAGGTCGGTCGACAATCCTTGAGAAGCCTTCACCCAATTCAGAGAACTCCCAATAAAATGGCTCCAACCAGAGGGCAAAACACTCCCACAGATCGTCGACACACTTGCAATGGAGCAATTCATCAACATCCTGCCTTCAGATGTGCAGCTTTGGGTGAAATAACACCAACTAGAAAGTGGGGAAAAGGCTGTTTCTTTGGCTGAAGACTACCAAATGACAGACAGACACCACTGCAGCAAGGTAACAGCCAAGCACTGGTGAGACATTCTTTTTCCCATTTAAACTCCAAGTCAGATAAGAACTCTGGTGGGGGTAACAAATTTGCACCCAAAGACTTTATTTGCTATAACTGTAATAAGTCAGGTCATATTGCAAGAAATTGCTGTAGCAAGAAGAGACACTGGAGCAGATTTATCCTTAGCACATTGGGGCAAGTACTTAACAGATGTGAAGGTGGGAAATAAGACTGTGAAGAGACTTACAGATTCAGGAAGCAGACAGACCCTAGTAAATGCTGAAGTGCTGGGAAAACAGTCTCCAGAATGACCAGGTATTGGTGTCATCTGCATCCACTGAGACACTGTTATCCCACCAGCCAAGTGACTCTTGACTATTGATGGGGTGTCACACCAAGTGAAAGTGGGGGTACATGTGATTATTTGAAATGACTTTCCAGGATTTACTGAGTTAATCAAAGAGGGAGTAAATCCTGATGTTTCAGGAGCGTTGGTGACAAGCTCAGGCAAAGAAAATCTCAGATGGTGGGGACTCTTTCCCTTCCGCTGATTTTGATTTGGACTTGTTTGAGCACAACTCCAAGATCCGGAAGTCCAGGAAAGAAAGACAGTGCCTGAAGAAACAGTGGCAAAAAAAAATGATGGACATAAGGGGTTAACATATGAAAATGCTGACCCTAAACTGATCACTGATTGTGATTTTCTTTCAGAACAAGCTAACGATGTTTCTCTCCAGGGTTATTTTAAGCAGCGGGGGGTGAAACCAAAACGAGGTGAATCTATGTTTAAAAAATGTAATGGGCTACTGTACAGAGTCTGAGTTAAACTTCAGACACAGGACCAGATAGGACAGTTGGTTATACCACAAAAATATAGATCTGAGTTGTTACAAATAGTACATGATAGTCCTGTGACTGGTCACTCTGGGAGGTATCGCACTCTTGCCAGATTACTGTACAGATTTTACTGGCCTGTAATTCATGAAGATGTTCCTACTTGTTGCAGTGCTTGTGCTGAGTGTCAGAAAGTAGCCCCAGTGACTAAAAAAGACAAGGTGCTCTGGTTCCCCTACCCTTGATAGATGTGCCTTTTGAGAGAATTGCAATGGATGTGGTTGGCTCCTTAGACAAAAGTAAAAAGGGAAATTTATTAATTTTGGTAGTATGTGACTATGCTACCCGATACCCAGAGGCAGTTCCAGTGCGTACTGTCACAGCCCCAAAAGTGGCAGCAGAGCTTGCCAAAATTTTCAACAGGGTGGGCATACCAAAAGAGATTATTACTGATCAGGGTAGTAATTTTGTGCTGCATACCTGGATGATGTTGTGGTGTATAGTCCAGACTAGAAAGGCCACCTGGAACACCTACGAGCAGTTATCTCATCAATCAAAAAGGCAGGTCTGACAATTAATCCTACCAAGTGTGCACTGGGCATGCAGGAAACCAGATATTTGGGCTGTTTTGAGAAATGAAGAAGTCAAGCCAGAGGTTTCCAGGATAGAAGCTGTAGGTAACAACCCTGTCCCCAAAACCAAGAAACATGTCAGGTAATTTTTAGGGCAGGCTGGTTATTATCGGAGATTTGTTCCCATCTGTGCAGAGTTAGCTAGTCCATTCACTGAACTCACAAAAAAAGGTACCCGAATATTGTGAAATGGTCCCCAGAGTGTGATGAAGCTTTTCAGGCCATTAAAGCTGCATTATGTTGAGCCCCTGTTTTAAGAAGCCCAGACTTTGAGAAACAATTTTTGTTACAGACTGATGCATCAGAGGTAGGCCTTGGTGCAATCTTTAGTCAACATATAGATGCGAAAGAACATCCTATTCTCTACATAAGTTGGAAGTTGCATGACAGAGAGAAAAGGTACTCTACTATTGAAAACGAATGCCTTGCAGCAAAGTGGGCCATGGAATCCCTTACATTTTACTTACTAGGAGCTGATTTTGTACTTGTAACAGATCATAATCCTCTGTGTTGGCTTAACCAAATGAAAGATAAAAATTCTAGAATCACACAGGTGTACCTAGCACTACAGCCATTTAAATTTAAAGTGATACACAAATCTGGGACAGAGAATGTCAATGCTGATTTTCTGTCTAGATATGGATCAAGAAGTGAGAGTTCTGAAGGCTGAAAAAACAAATGTGAGTTTAAACTTCACTATTTGCTGTACTGTTGTTATGGAAAAAAGATTCTGCATACGTACAGAACTGTAAAGGTTATATGCTTATATTAGATGAGAATTACTAGAAAGTTTAGGAAACCTGTTTTTGTAAAACAGGTTTCCTCTTAAGGAGGTGGGTATGTGTCAGGGTTGAATACGGCCCTGTTCCAGTTGTTATGGAGAAAGAGTTTAAACTCAAGAATCTGTTCAATCCTCTTCAAACAACATGAAGTCTTGCTATATTATGACATATGCAGTGAGTCCCAACCTTCGAACTGCTCCAGAGGTGAAAGAGTTAACATTCCATGCCAGGCATGGAACTTTGAGCTCAAGCTCGGTTGAAAACTCTATCTGTTGTTCTTCAAACTCAAACTGTCAGATTCTTTACTCCGCCTCACTGAACAGTCGCTCCGGAGATTTCTCCTTCTGCTCGGTTCATTTTGTCGGTTAAAGTATAAAGTTTTTCGGTTTTTTAACCGAAATTAAACTGCAACCGATCAGTTCAAGCTCTATCTGTGGTATTTGTAAGTACTAGATAGGTTTTACATTTACTTTCTGTGTGGAACTTGTGAACGGTTTCATCGGTTCGGTTCGAACCGATCAGGTTGCTTCTATTACATTTGCTGTATTTTAGAAGTGCGGTTCCCGGTTCTTATCGGTTCTAAAAAAATACGGATTTCATTACATTTTTTTCCACAACCCGTGACACGGTTGGGAACCGATAAGGGAGTCTTGCTTGGCGGATTGCCATAAACGGGCAAGTTTTTGGTTAGGCTGGCACAATGTCTGAGAAACCCAAAAGAAAAACCGGGCCCACTGGGTTTCAACACTGTGTTGTCTGTGGGGAAGCCTTTGCCAAGGCTGACCCCCACACCACATGTGTTTATTGTCTGGGGTTTGACCACCTCAATTCTGACTGCCAGATTTGTAAGAGTTTTCCTGCAGCTACCCTGGATAAAAGAGTTGGTAGGCTCAGGGAAAGGGAGGCCAAAAAGTCCGCTGAACCGGATGGCCAGCCCGGTTCGGTTGAAACTGAACCAGAAGGAGTGCCCTCTGACCAGGGTGATACTTCCTCGGGCAAAAGGAGAGCCGACTCTAAGGAGTCAGTTCCAGCAAAGAGAACTAGAAAATCAGCTGGTGTGGAGCCAAAACTTCCCTCTCCAACCACTGAAGAAATAGCTAAAGCAATAAAAATTGTTCAGTCACTCTCCCCGGTTCCGACCGAACCGGCACCATCAGGTAAGTGTTCGGTTCGGTCGGTTCCACTGGTTCAAGAATATGATTTAGAGGAATTTTATGAACCAGAGGAGGGGGAAGAGGAGTATGAGGAGAGTGAATGTGGATTTGAAAGTCTGGCTGTGCCCATTGAGCCGGACATCTCTCCAGACAGACCTTCAGGAGTGTCTCCCCCTAGGCTTTCTGAGTCCCCTTCTCATTTTATGTTTTATAAAAAAGTAGCTGAAACCCTCCAGCTCCCTATGGAGGAAGCTGTGGATGATCAAGAAGAGCCTGATTATGTAGAAATGATGGATATCCCAGAGTCTAGGAGACTGTCTATTCCTCTGCATAAATCTTTTTGGAAACAGACAGTAAAAATTTTAAAAGCTCCTCACACTATACCTCCTGTTGATAAAAGAATGGACAAAAGGTATGCATTATCAGGTACTGATACGGAGTTCCTTACACAGCAATGCAGCCATGTGGGGGTTGTGCAGGCTGCAGCCTGTGACAAGGCAAATATTCCCTTAGCCTCTCACCCCCCCTGACAAGGACTCCAGAAAGATAGATGCCATGGCAAAGAAACAGTACATGGCAGCATCCTTGGGACTCAGACAGGCAAATGATATGGCTTATGTGGCTAGATACCAAAAATCCTGGTGGGATACGGTTTTGGCTCTAGCAAAGCAGGTCCCTGGCCAGCTGGCAAAGGAGCTGGAGCAGGTGGCCGCTGATGGTATTGAGGCATCTAAGGTGCAATTCCATGCTGCAGTGGACTCTAATGATGTATCATCTAGAGTCATGGCTACATCTGTGGCTCTCCGTAGAATGGCTTGGCTCAGATGTACTAGCCTGTCACAGGATACCCAGACTAAGGCCATGGATTTCCCTGTTGTGGGCAGCTCTCTGTTTGGGGAGCAAACAGAAAATTACATGAAGAAAATGGATGAATATAGGACCACCTATGGGAGTGCACAAGCCAAGAAAAGGCAGGTCACTCCCCAAAGGCAGCCTCCCAGGGGCAGGCCTTTTCATAGGCCTTTTTACCAAGCCCAGGCCTCCTCTTCAGTCTATGCACAGAGGGGGTTCTTTAGAGGGAGAGGCAGACGTGGAGTAAGCAGACCTGCTCCAACCCCTCAGCCTAAAGTCCCTGCCAAGCAGGCACCCTGATGGGGTGCCCAGGGCCGATTCTCCTCTACCTGTAGGATGCAGGCTGGCTTACTTTGTCCAGGACTGGGAGTCTCTAACATCAGACAGGTGGGTCCTGGAAGTAGTAAACCAGGCACTGGTTCTCAGCTTCAAGAAATTTCCAAAGATGAGAACCAGATCCTTTCCACCTGCAAATCCTTCAGAGGCTCTTGCCCTAGAGGCAGAAGTCTCTACCCTTCTGGCTCTCAGAGCTGTGGAAAGGGTTCCACCCCTACACCAGGGCAACGGGTTGTACTCCAGGTACTTCCTTACCCCAAAAAAGACAGGAGAATGGCGGCCCATCCTGGATCTCGGGTATCTAAACAAGCACCTTTTAAAACCAAAATTCAAAATGATGACTCTGGGAATTATTTTACCCTCTTTAAGGCCAGGGGACTGGCTAGTGTCCCTTGACCTCAAGGATGCCTATTTTCATGTTCTCATCAGAAGCTCCCATCGAAGGTACCTGAGATTCGAACTGCCCTCGGGCCATTACCAGTTCAGAGCAATGCCCTTCGGCCTCACATCTGCCCCAAGGGTATTCACAAAATGCCTGGCAGTAGCAGTTGCCCATTTAAGAAGGCGAAAGATTGCCATCTTTCCTTACCTGGACGACTGGCTCATAGGCCAGTCTCCAGACCAAGTCAGGTTACATCTTCAGGTAACCCAGCAACTGCTAACTTCTCTAGGTTTCCTTCTTAATCTTCCAAAGTCAGTCCTAGAACCTGTCCAGCTTCTCACCTTCATAGGTGCAGAACTGAACACAAAAGAAGCCAGAGCCTTCCTTCCTCTGGAAAGAGCAAGGACCCTGATTTCTCTGGCTTCCTCCTTCACTCTGCAGGTCTCTCGACCAGCAAGGCACTTTCTCCAGCTCCTGGGACACATGGCTGCTTCGACAGCAGTGGTGCAGGGAGCCAGATTTCAGATGAGGGACATCCAGTTCCATTTGAGAGCCTTTTGGTCTCAAAAGAGGGACCCTCTAACCAAATTAGTTCCAGTGACTCGAACCCTGATCCAGGCCCTTCAGTGGTGGTAGGACCAGGGCAATTTGAGACAGGGGGTCCTCTTCACCCCTCAGTCTCATTCCTTAATCCTTACTACAGATGCATCCCTATTGGGGTGGGGAGCTCACGTGGGCGACCTCACTACCCAGGGATTGTGGTCCCCTCAGGAATCTCTGCTCCACATCAATCTGTTGGAACTCAGAGCAGTTTTTCTAGCACTTCAAGTTTTTTCCAAATTTGTTCAGAACAAAGTTATTCAGGTCAGAAGTGACAATACCACCACAATGTGGTACATCAACAAGCAAGGGGGCACTCGATCTACGGCCTTGTGCACCGAAGCAATGAAGTTGTGGTCTCTGGCTTACTCCTTGAACACCTCCCTTGTAGCAGTTCACCTCCCAGGCAAGGACAATATCCTGGCAGATGCTCTCAGCAGGATTTCCCAGGGCCATCACGAATGGGCTCTGGATCCCCTAGTACTGGAGCTGGTATTTGCCAGATGGGGCACACCCCAGATAAATCTTTTTGCAGCCCCAGACAATCACCAACTTCCCCTTTTTTGTTGCAGGGCCCCCAGTGTTGGGCTCAGTCCCCCTGGATGCCTTCCTTCTCAGTTGGGAAGGGAAGTTTCTCTATGCCTTTCCCCCCGTCCCTCTCCTGTTCAAAGTGCTTGTCAAAATCAGATCTCAACCCTGCAAGATTATCCTGATTGCTCCAGACTGGGCCAGACAGCCCTGGTACCCACTCCTTATGTCCTTAGTAGTCCACCTTCCCCTGTGTCTTCCCAGGAATCACTATCTGTTATCCTGTGCTCAGGGGAGTGTTTGGTACCCAAACCTCAGCTCTCTCAATCTCAAGGCCTGGCTCTTGAAGAGTTAGAGTTTGCGGACCTACACCTCTCCCAAGGTGTATTGGATATCCTGAAGGCTTCTAGGAAGCCTTCCACCAGGGCTACTTATAATTGTAAATGAAAGAGATTTTCCATATGGTGCTCTGGAAAGCATATTTCCCCAGAATCTGCTGACTTACCCACAGTCCTAGATTATATGGTCCATTTAAATACTCTGGGGCTGAGACCAGCTACCCTGAAAGTGCACCTGGCAGCTGTGTCTGCTTTCTTATCAGCAGGTAAACCCTCTTCTCTTTCAGCTCATCCTGTATTCTTCAAGTTTTTCAAAGGGTTGCTTCACACCAACCCCCCATTCAGGGACCCTGCCCCTGCCTGGGATCTTAATATTTGCATTGCCCAGCTTATGCAACCCCTTTTTGAGCCCTTGTCTTCAGAAGAGCTTAAGTACTTGACTTGGAAAACAGTGTTTTTGGTAGCCATCACTTCTGCCAGGCGCATAAGTGAGTTACAAGCATTGTCAGTGGAGCCTGATTTTATCTCTTTTCATAGAGATAAGGTAGTCCTCAGGACTAACAGAAAGTTCTTGCCTAAGGTGGTCCCAGATTTCCACCTTAACCAGTGTGTCTCCCTGTGTACTTCACTGACCATTCCTCCTCTGGTGAGAGAAGGTTGCATAGTTTAGATGTCAAAAGATCCCTTAGCTACTACATAGATCGTACCAAGGGTCACAGGTTTGACTCCCTCCAACTGTTCCTCACTTATGGTGAGGTCGGCAAAGGGAAACCTGCCACTAAAAGATCCATTGCCAGGTGGATCGTCTCTTTTATCCAATTCTGCTATGAAAAACTGAGTAAAGTTCCTCCCTCAGGCCTTAGGGTTCACTCTACCAGAGGTACAGCTGCGTCTCTGGCTGCTGCCAGGGACATCCCTATCCTAGAGATATATCAAGCAGCTACCTGGAAAACAGTTCACACTTTTACCAAGCATTACTCCCTGGACATCCAGGCTAGGAATGATGCTCAATTTGGCACAGCTATGCTTCAGAGCCTATTTCCTAAGTAGGTTCTGCCCTCCTCCATGGAGGTACTGCTGTGTTGTCTGCATATGTCATAATATAGCAAGACTTCATGTTGTTTGAAGAAAAAATTACTCACCTTAGTAATGTTGTTTCTTCTAATGGAGTCTTGCTATATTATGACCTCCCCCCCTGCCTGCCCCTCTCAGAACCTTACTTTTGGGGATGTGGGTGGGCAGGGCAGTGTTGGCACTTTTTAGATGCCCACCTTGTTTTCACCCCTCCTTTCTGGGGGTCATCTGTGTTGTGTTTGTCATTTTTTGGGTCTCCTGACTTGAGTCTTTGTTTTGGCACCAAAAAGTGTGTTTATATAATTAGTAGCCAGTTGGCTAGTGCAGGTTTACAGCTTCCACACAGAGTCTTAGTGAGTTTTGCTCATAAAGATCTGACAGTTTGAGTTTGAAGAACAACAGATAGAGTTTTCAACTGAGCTCGCGCTCAAAGTTCCATGCCTGGCATGGAATGTTAACTCTTTCACCTCTGGAGCAGTTCGAAGGTTGGGACTCACTGCATATGTCATAATATAGCAAGACTCCATTAGAAGAAACAACATTACTAAGGTGAGTAATTTTTTCTTCTTTTCTGTCTCTTCTCTGTCCGGTTGCGCAACCAGATTTTCTCGTGAGACCTAGGACTTGATCACACCGACGGTCTTGCAATTCTCTGCCTCTCGCTAACTCTCTACCCTGACTTGCTGTTCTGTCTTTTCTTCCCCCTTGCATATCTGCAGGTATAAAAATATATGTGTTTCGTTTTGTGGAAATGTAATTGATACTGGGATTTCTTTGTTTAAAACTGTATGTAGCTGTACTGTTGAAATGATTGCAGAGCTAAAACTGTATATAGTTATATTGTTGAAATTATTGCAAAAAGCTATTTGGAGCGTAAAGGGTTAACCTGAGATGCAATTTTTAAGCCTTTTGCAGAAGATGTAACAAGAGGCCGTTCTGGGTCACAGTGTTCTTTTTGCTGCACCTGCTGAAACTGACGAGAACATTGGAAACTTACAAGAACACTGTGTAAGAAGCATGCTATTTTCTTAACGAGTTCCTGCACAGACTTATAAAAAGGAGCTGCAGTGTTTTGCAAAAGAGACACACAGACTGAGTTTGTTTTCTATGTTTCTACTGCCATTGTAAATTGTTATTCTGAACAATGTTTTTTTATGTATTTTACTGTTATTAATAAATCACTTGTTGCAAATTTTACAACTTCTCCTGGTTTTCCTATGCTTCCTGACCTGTGCCTCAACAACAAGGTCTCTTTGTGATTTATTGGGTTACAGATATTACTTTTCTCAGTTCTGCCAGTCATGGTAAAACTGCCAAATTTGACTCCCCCATTAGCTGTTTTGTGACCATGCACAAGTCACTTTGGGGTGGGGCGGGGCAGAGTGCCAAACTGTATACCTGGAGAGCTTGGACTGCCACTTACTTATTCTGTCCTGTGGTAACCCCTCCATTACACTGTCCCATTCCAAGCTCTCCCTGGTGTCTAGTGGCAGTGTCACTCCCCATGCCAAGAACACCTGGGTGTCCAGTGGCCTACCCTTTCTCACCCCATCCTGCATCAAATACTTATTCTCTTACTTCATCCCATGGTAAGCATTGCCTGGTTTCTAGTGGCACCCCGTCTGTTGTCCCATGGAAAGCACTCCCTGGTGTCCAGTGGCATCCTCAACATCTACCATCCCATACTAAGTACTCTCGAGTGTCCAGTGGCACTCCCTTACCCCATCCCATATCAAGCACTCCCTGATGTCCACTAGCACCACCTCTATCCCATGGTAAGCACCCCCAGTGTCCAGTGGCACCCCCTCTGATGTCCCATGGAAAGCACCCTGTGATGTCCAATGGCAGCCCCACCATCACCCCATCCCACACCAAGCAATTCTGAGTGTCCAGTTGTACCTCTCTCCCCCAACCCATCCCATGACAAGCACTCTTTTTTTTTTTTTTCCTTCTTCTTCTTTTTCTAGTGGCACCCCCCTGTTGTTAAGTGATACACCTCATTAAGTATTCCTAGTAGTATCACCTCCACCCTGTTTTACCTTCTTCCTAACCCCAGATGACGACCGGCATGGCAGTCCTCTTACCTCATTGGCCTGCTCATATCTTATTAAATCTATACCACGAGTAAAGACTCAGTCTTGCCCAGAGATATGTTCATTTCTCCTGTTTTGTGGTGCAACAAAGTCTCTTACAGCTTCTGTAGTAGCCAATTAGTGATAACAATAGCCAAACTAAGATTTCTTTTAAAGGAATGTTCCGATAAAAGGGTGCTACTCACTTAGTTTTGTAGCTGCCCTCCACAATAGTCATTGTAGCCAAGTGATAACTTCTATCTCCTGGCCATAACCTCGCTATTTTACTCGTAATTTCGTTGTCCTATCCAGCCTGATTGAATTACAGAGCCCTGGTCATGGTAACACGCCCCCACGCTCAAGCACATAATGCCATGTGACCAGGGAGAGCATGGGGGCGTACCCTATTGAAATTAATGGGGCTCGATTTCTCATTGATTTGTAGGCTGAAAAGTGGATAGTAGGAGATTAATGAAGATCACCGCTCTACTAACAATGACCATCGCAGAGGGCAGCTACCTCAATATGTGAGTGGTAGCTGCCATTAACTATGTCAGAAATCACTTTAAGTAATAGTGATTTGCGCTGTACTTCATCTGGCTGTGGAGGAGGTAACAGTATGGTCATGCCAGTGCCATCCAGGAGTGGGGGAATCTCTTGGCCTCAGAGCTTCTGGTACCGTACACTACATTTTTTCAGTACTTGTGCTTTGCTGCCAGTATTATGGAAAAGGAGTTGCGACCAAGTAGATATATAACAGTTTGATAGAAAAAGCACGTACCGTATTACACACAGTGCATGCCCTCACAGATTTCTCTCTTTAAATACACATATTCTTAAATACCCACCATCTGCTTAGACATTTTACAAAAATGAAGTAATTTGTAAAGATTTAATTGACTTATCAAAAACAACTACTCTAGTTCAGGAACTGTTTTGATGTGGTTGCGCATTTTCATACACTACTGAAACATGTTTAAGATGAAATACTCAATGAAAATATGTGCTGTGCTTAGAAGCATAGCTTACCCTGAACTTAAATGATCTGTCTTTTAATAGAAAAGAGGCAAAAGGATAGACCAGTGTTCTACAGCAGTGACCTTATGTCAGAGCTGAAGAGGCTGTCACTGATGGTGTTTGCAAGGGGGAACATGTGGAACCAATCCTGTTTTGATAAACAGCGTGGTAGCCAGATTCTGCTCTTCCTTTACCTGCAGGAGCTGGGACTGGCAAGGGAACATATGTGGCAAGTTTTTGTAAATAAAGTGCACAGAGGCTTTGCTGCTCATAGGTTCATAGGTAGTTACAAGTTCAAGAGACAAGCCCGTTTAGAACTTGCCACCGTATATCCTAATGGCGGAATGAGAACTTTGGTTCACCCATATATTGGTCAAGCCTGAATTTAAATTCAGTAATGTTAGCACTCGAGACAACAAATGGAAGAGAGTTCCTTAAGGGTGGTATCCTCTGAGCAACAAAATTTTCTTCTAACAGTTTTATTAAGGCCAGCCACTAATTTGAATTTGTGCAATCATGTGTTATTAAGTGTGTCCTGTTTTTCAAAACAATGTGTTTCGAGCATTGTAGGATCATTGTATGCTCTATAGGCAAGGCACAATTCCCCTCATAGATCTATACTGTAAAGAGTACAGCCCCAGTGATTTTAGTCTTTCAGAGTACTCCAGTTCAGATAAGTTACTTATTTTCCTGGTGATTCTCCTCTGAACCCTCTCTACTAGAGCTTTATCCCCAGGAGATGTAGGAGCACAAAAGGGAGAACAGTATTCCAAGTGTGATCTAACCAAGCTTGAGTATAAGGGTGTAATAACTTCTGGTTCTAGGGACATAGATATGTTGTTCATCCACACTGTCTGGCAGGTTCCTTGCTGCTTTAAATCTTGCCAGAAGGTCTTCAAACTGGCTCCTCCCACCCACCCGGGTGGTAAAACTCTCGGCTCCGCCCCATGACGCCAGATCTTCCTTCCCACTTGGAAGCTCAGGTTCCCTCCTTAATGCCGTGCGGGATAGACTGGATCCTAACTCTTTGGTTCATCCAAAACTTGTTTTAAAATTCTCAAGACTTCGGTCTTCCTTTACCCTCGCGGCTGCAATGGACAAATCGACTCCCGGTTTTTGGTGGTGCCCTTGTGGGCAGAAGATGTCCAGGATGGATCCGCACTCTACATGCGTCTACTGCCTCAGCCTAGAACACGACCTGCAGGCCTGCAAGTCTTGCTGTTTGTTCTCGGCCAACGTCTTGGAGGACCGCGCTGCCCAGTTGAAGCTTGGGCACCCTGAGAAGCGCTACCCGCCGGTAAAGTCGAAAGAGGCCCGTTGGGCGGCTACTGCGGCGGCTGGCTCGGCTGAGTAGCTTGAGAAAATGATCGCACTCAAGGAGGTGGCGGCCCAGGCCGCATCTTCCTCCTCGGTCGCGGCATTTATCCCGCTCTCTTTGGGTACCTCGTGTTTTGCTTCGTTCAAGGAGCTTTGCCATTCCCTTTCCACGAAGGGAGAGGGGCCATCGGGACATTCCTCTCGGTCCAAAAAGAAAGATCCCAAAGGTAAGTCCCATCGTCGGCATTCGTGGGAGAGGTCCCCTTCCCCGGACAGCCGACCGTCGACTTCGGTCCAGGTTGCGGCTAAGGCTGCTGGCCTCACGGTGTCCCCATCAGGTCAGCCGGCAGAGACAGCCGTCGACACAGTTGAGATGTTTCTCAACCCGTCGGATGGATTGTCGACTGGTGAAGCCGACAACCCTTCTTTACTGGTTTCCCCCAGTGAAAACCGAGAATTTGCCTGCGCCATCGCTGCAGCAGTCCCCAGTTGAGGCGTTCGAGCCGAGGGAAGAGCGGGTGTCCCGCGCTCCCTCCCAGGCCCACCCTCAGACACACGGAGGATCTTGGTCTCGGACCTCTTCTCGATCCTGCCGACATTGGCAGTCTCGCTCTCGGCACCGAGGAAAGCGGCGATGCTACGAGGAGCTGATGTGGCAGCAGTTACTTTTGTCCGGGAACAAGTCGACACCGATGCCTTCCCCAGCCATCAAGTGGCTGTTACCCCGAACAGCCGAAACAGCCTCTCGCTGCAGTCGAGATGCCCAAGCCTGGGCCGGTTGTTCGACTGAAACCTGCTGCCCACCGATTATGGTGGAACCTCCGCCTCCACAACTGAAATCAGGGGCACCGACCAAGGACTCTCGGTCGGGTCAAGGCCTGCCCCACAGGTTGTCGGTCACCCTCACTCCCGACCGTCCTCGGCAGGTGGAGGGTGACTCAGGCCCTAGGCAGCTCTTCGCAGACTCCTCGGAGTCCGACGACGACTCTTCCCTGTTCTCCAGGTAGGTTTACCTGGAGTCCTCCTGTGGCCAGTCACTGGACGAAAGCCCGTCGTCCTTCATTGGTCTGCTTTGGCTCATCTTGGAGTCCACCGGGATGCAGCTCGAGCCCATATCTAAATGGGCCAAGTATCCCCTGATGGAGATACTGAACCAAGGAGATTCACCCACGGAGGCCTTTCCTGTGGCTGAGGCAATTGTCAGCCCAGCCTTGGAGCTTTGGCAGTGGCCTGCTTCCTGTCCTGCGCCCTCGGCCAGGAAGTATGCGGTCCCTACCAGCTCTTTGCCTGGGTTTTCGGAGCACCCCTCTGCCGAGGGGTTGGTCACCGATAGCGTTTTCCAGTGTTCCGGGAACGCTAGGGACGTGGACAAGCCCCCCGACAAGGAGTCCAAAAAGCTGGACTACGTCGGGTGCAAGGTGTACACTGCCTCCTCCCTTGGCCTCAGCCAGGCCAGCTCGGCCGTGCTGATGGCACTCTTCTCCCATGCCCTCATGGGCTCCCTGGATAAGGTGATCCCTCATGACCTCCAGATCATGGTCCAGCTGGTTCGGGACCAGGGTAGGGCGGTGGCGAAGCAGCAGCTCTAAACAGCTCTGGACATAGGGGACTCCTGTGCCAGATCGGTTGCGGCTGCGGTGGCCATGTGCCGCAGAACATGGCTGAGGATATCCACCTTCACGGTGGATACCCAGCACAAGTTGGCAGATGTCCCCTTCTTGGGGACCGACCTCTTCGGCTCTGGAGTGGAAGGTCACCTCCAGCGGATCAAAAAGTCCAATGCCACCCTGGACTCGGTCACCTCCGCCCAGAGGGACAAAGGCCGCTGTCAGCAGCAGCACAAGCCTTTTCGTCCTTCTGTGCCTATGGCACGTCTGACCCAACAGCACCAGCATCAGGGCCAGCAGGCTCACGCTTGGCATCCCAAACCCAAGCCCGCGGCTTCCTCCAACAGGAAGCAGGGAGGTAAAGGCCCAGGAGGTCCCTCGGCCGGTCCCTCCTCCAAGCCTGCCCAGTGACGGGTTGAGGGGTGTTGCTGTCAGCCTCGTCACTCCCCTCTGGGTTCCCCTCATGGGGGGACGGCTCCGCCACTTCCTTTCCACCTGGTCCGCTGTCACCACGGACCACTGGTTGTTGGAGGTGGTAGGAAAGGGCCTGCCTCTGGAGTTCGAGCAGACCCCACCCTTTTCAGCTGTCACCCCTCGGGGGCGGGGCCACGGGGTCCGCAACCTCGCTGTCAGCCCGTCGAGCTGATATTGCCCTGCTCCTCGAAAAAGAGGTGATCAGGAAGGTGGCAGATCCTCCTCCAGACCCAGGGTTTGTGTCCAGGTATTTCCTGCTCCCAAAACCGACGGGGGTCTGGTGCCCCATTCTCGACCTGCATGACCTGAACAGGTTCCTAAGGTCTTGGACCTACAGGATGGTCACTCTGGCTCAGATAATCCCATCCTTGGAATGAGGTGTGTGGTTCTGTTCCCTGGACCTCCAGGACACGTTATTTCATGTCCCAATCCGTCCATCTCATCAGGGATTCCTCCGCTTCAGAGCGGAGGGATCCCTTTGAGTTCCAGGCCATGCCCTTCAGCCTCTCCCTAGCTCCCAGGGTCTTCACCAAATGCATGGCAGTGGTGACAGCATTCTTGCGGCGCCTAAGGGTCCAGGTTACCCCAACCTGGATGACTGGCTGATTGCAGCCCTCTCCAGAGCGGTCCAGAGATCTGGCCCTCCAGGTTTGCTCTCAGATTGGCCTCCTCCTCATCAACGAGGCCAAGTCGGATCTCGTGCCAAAGCAGGTGATACATTTCATCGGGAGGTCCTTTCCTCCTTTGCCCTGTCATTTCAGGTTGGGCAGTCGCGCCCTGCCCAGGACTTCCTGCACCTCCTGGCGGCCTGCACCAGCGTGGTCCGTTGGGCCCGCTGGTACATGCGTCCCTTTCAATGGGGACTGGCCAGCCAGTGGTCACAGTGCTTTGGTCGGTTGCATCAGCTAGTGACAGTGACCCAGGGGATGTGGAATGCACTCCAGTGGTGGACCGTTCTGGCACATCTGCAGGAGGGCATCCCGTTTGTCCGCCCCAAGCCAATAGTCACTTTATCGACCGATGCCTCTCTGATGGTTTGGGGTGCCCATCTGGGGGAGCACAGAGCGCATGGCCTCTGGTCCCCTCGGAGTCCCGATGCCACATCAACCTACTGGAGCTTCGAGTAGTTCATCTAGTCCTCACCACCTTCGCTCTGTTTCTACGGGGTCAAGTGGTTCAGGTCCCAACGGACAATACCACTACCATGTACTACCTAAACCACCAGAGCGGGATGCGCTCCATGCCTTTGTGCAGGGAAGCTGTCCGCATTTGGTCTCTCGTGCACAGCGTGGAGGCAGATCTCCTCGCCATTCACGTGGCAGGAGCCTCCAACACCCTGGCCAATGCCCTAAACCGGATAGGCGCTGTGTTTCACGAGTGGTCTCTCCTGCTAGAGGTAGTATAAGATCTCTTCTCCCGCTGGGGCATGCCTCAGGTGGATCTGTTTGCCTCCAGGGAGAATGCGAAGCTGAAACTGTTTCATGCCCGCCCCCCTCAGCAGGGCTCGCTGCAGGGGGATGCCTTCTCGAGGCCATGAACCCCGAGCCTCTTCTACGTCTTTCCCCTATTTCCCTTGATCCACAAGGTGCTTCTCAAGGCGATGAGGGACAAGGCGCAGGTGATTCTGGTAGCCCCAGACTGGCCCCGTCAGTTCTGGTATCCAGATCTCCTCAGTCTCAGCTCCAGGCTCCCAAGGCTGCTTCCAGCCCACCCCTGGACCTGATCTCAGTCAATCAAGGGAAGGTATTCCATCCGGACCTTCCATCCCTGCACCTGACGGCCTGGTTCCTGAGCGGCTAGAGTTCCAGGCCTTGGGTCTTTCCAACGAGGTCCTGAACGTCGTTGAGATGTCCCATAAGGAGTCAACCAGAAAATGCCACACCTTCAAATGGAAGAGATTCTCTATTTGGTGTCAGAGCAAGGGCCTGGACCCTTCATCCTGTTCCTTGGCAAGCATTCTGGACTACCTGTGGTTCCTTTCTCAGCAAGGGCTTCGGTTGTCGACCCTTAAGGTGCACCTGGCAGTCATCTCTGCTTACTGGACGCGGGCCGGGAAGCAGTCAATGGCGCAGGAGAAGGTGCTCAGGTGCTTTTTCAAAGGCCTTGATCACATATCCCCTCCGATGCGAGAACCTCCACCTCTGTGGGATCTGCTGCTGGTATTGGCTAAGCTCATGGGCAAGCCATTCGAACCGATGCACAGGTGTGACATCTCTCACCTGTCGTGCAAGACCGCCTTCTTGGTGGCTATCACGTCAGCCAGAAGGATGGGAGAGCTCCAAGTGCTTTCCATCGAGTCTCCTTATCTGGTCTTCCACAGGGGCAAGGTTGTCCTGTGCCCCCACCCGAAATTCCTTCTGAAGGTGGTGTCGGAGTTTCACCTTAACCAGGTGTTGACTCTGCCGGTGTTCTACACCAGTCACAGCTTAGAGGCCGAATATAGGCTCCATACTTTGGACCCTAGAAGAGCGCTTGCTTATTATAAGGAGTAGACGGCTGAAGTTCGGGGAGAGGTTCGCCAGCTGTTTGTCACCTACGCTGAAACTGCACCTGGCAGACCTGCAGCCAAGCGGACGATAGGCAGGTGGGTCACCTCCTGCATGGATCTCTGCTATAAGTTGGCAGGCATGGAGCCTCTCAGAGGGATAAGAGCTCATTCTACCCACCATACCGCTGCATCGGTAGCTGCTTCCAGGGATGTCCCTATCCAGGAAATCTGCAGGGCTGCTACCTGGAAGTCAGCACATACCTTCACCACCCACTACTGCATCGACCTTGAGTCAGGCCGGGATGCTGGTTTTGGGGCCTCGGTTCTCCAGTCTTTATTCCCTAAGTAGGGGTGTGTGCCTTGCCTCCCTCTTCCCGGAGAACTGCTAGGAGTCTGCCAGACAGTGTGGATGAACAACATATCCATGTCCCTAGAAATAACAGGATACTCACTGTAACAGGAGTTCTAGGAATGGTATACAGTGTGTTGTTCATCCACCATTACCGACCTCCCGGCCGACACACAACCTGGCTTCCAGCGGGCTAGATCTGGTGTCATGGGGCGGAGCCGAGGGTTTTACCACCCAAGTGGGTGGGAGGAGCCAGCTTGAAGACCTTCCGGCAAGATTTAAAGCGGCAAGGAACCAGCCAGACAGTGTGGATGAACAACGTATACCATTCCTAGAACTCCTGTTACAGGTGAGTAACCTGTATTTTACAGCTCTTAATATGTTTTAAGATGCAGCTTATTATCCCATGACATTTTTTTAACTGTATTAGCAGTATGTATCCCAAATTTTAGATTATTTGAGATAATTACTCCTAAATCTTTTTCTGTATTGATTTTTTTTAAGTTAGTACCATTCAGTTTATAGCCTGCGAGTGTGTAATTTTTACCTAAATGCATCACCTTGCATTTACTGATGTTACCGGCTGAACTGGTGAGGGAAACACACAAGAAAAATTATTTTTAAAAAAATGCCAGTCACATGAGTTTGCTCTCCCTTTATGGGCAGGGATTGGGACCAACAAAGGAGACACTCAAGGCAAATTTGTTTTAACTAAAGGGCACAGTACTGCAAGTCTGCACCCCCCTACTGGCAAGGGCTGGACCAACAAGGATAACACACAGGGTTTGTTCTTTGTTTTTGCTTTTTTAAATAAAGAGCACAGTGGCACAAGAAGATCTTACTTCTACAATATCTCTTGCAGCAGGCCATCACTGGTAGTGCTTAGCCCTGAGGCACTAGAACTACACAGAAACCTTTCTAACTAGTAGTCTACCAGATGGGGCCACCCACCTCTGACGTCAGCCTATCCTATCAGTGGGCAGCCCCCATGCCCTTCTTAGTTCTTTCCCACCGTCAACCAGCACACGTTGGACCACGGACTTCATCACGGATACCATTGACTGCCATTTTTCTGTTTACACTGTGTTTCTTATTTTCTCATTTATTTAGATAAACACTGAAATTTTTCAGTGTTCCTTCCTCACGTGTATGTCTTCACAACCATCTTCTTCCAGCCACTCCACTTAGTGTGCCTGCACAAAACAGATCCCAGACAAGGACAGCCACGCTGCTTGCCTCTTCTGCCTTGGCCCAGACCACGACATTCAGGCCTGCAAGGTCTTCCAGAAGTTTAAGCCGGCCACTAGGAGATGCCTCCAGAAGACCCTGGAATGTCACCTCCTCCAGCAGAAGGTCAACCAGGTAGAATGGGAGCTGCAGGCCCAGAGCTCCTCTGCCTCCTTGGACTCTTCTTCCTCTAAATCCAAGGATAACTCTTCAGAGAAGTACAAGCATCAGGACAAGGGCTGGTCTGCTTCCCATTCACAGTCTCTGCAGAAGGCTCCTGAATCAACTGCGTCTGGGTCTTCATCCCTGGGGGGGGTCGACCTCCTTGGCCCCACACACCCTTACCCATTCAGGGCTGCTGGTGGCCCTGCCACCCACCCATATCTCTGACACGGGCAGCAGCTCCTCGGGGCAGGGTCTGCCGTATCGTGCTCTCCAGCTGCTGCTTTTTCAGCCCTTGTTTTCCATGGGCTCCTCAGCATGCAGCTCGGCTGGAGCTCAACATGGTACCAGCCATCCCCAGAAAGGCCAACAAGCACTATCAGGCACCTCAGGGGTTACCCTTTTATGCGGCCCAGCCGGAAACCAACTCAGTGGTTATCAAGGCTGTTCATGGCAGAACCAAGGCCCCTAAGCACCTTGTATCTTCCTGGACTTATAGTGTTCACCATTTATTCATACTTCTGGGTTGCATGTCGGAGGCATTGTGACCCTGCTTGAGCCAAAAATCTTCAGGAGGGCTGGCACCGAGGTAGGACCACACATGCAGGGCTCCACAAGACTGTCTCACACCTGTGTAGGCTATCTCGGCGTCGACCCAACAACCACCTCAGTTCCTTTTTTCCCTCTGTCGAGTATGCTCCAGTGATGACGTCGCTCACCTGCCAGGAGTCAAATCTTAGCGTCTGCACGACAGGAGCATTTAGTCGTTCAGTTTTAGTTTGAGTTCGTAATGTTGTTTACTATTGAAAACAAATTTAAAAGAATTGTAGTATTTTCCTCTCAGCCCTGCTACTCGAAGGAGTCAACCATGGATGGAGACATTGACAGCAGGGACTCTCCTTTTGGAAGGCTGCTCTGGCAGCAGGCTGTGTCCAGTCTGCTGCCCTTTCGGGGGGTCCATCCACGAGCAGTTCAGTGTTCGGGAAGGATGGCAGTCTTCCCGTAAGCACAAAAAGAAGTGGGCCTGTTCACGATCCAGGTCAGGGACCCGGCACCACTCTGCCTCAGACTCGTCTCTTCCCATCAGAAGAAGAAGTAGTGATACCACTTGAGATCACCCTCTGGTAGGTCCGCCAGGAGATCTTCTGTGGTCGAATGTGGTAGACTGTCTCCAGTCCCTTCCGGTTTCCTGATAGCTTCCGCTCGCGATTGCTTTGGGTCTTGACACCAGAGCCCCTCTGTGTCCCCTTGCAGGGTTTCCAGTGGGCACATTCATCACTGGGCCGCTCTTGTGGAGTAGTGCATACAGCATCTGTCCTTTTTGCTCCTTCTGGTGGATCCAGTTCCAGGGCCCTCAGGCCTAGGAACCTTGGAAACTAGGTTGTGCCTTTTGGAGCAGGTTAAGCTGTTGCTGACGGCAATGGAATTTTCTCCCTTGCTGGTGTCGATGCCGCCTACACTGGTTCCACGTGCCCCCCCCCCATTTTGCCTCCTCGCAGGGGCCAGCACAGGTACCAATCCTCCTGGACTTAAAGTCTTCACCATTTATTCATACTTCTGAGTTACACGACTTAGGTGCTGGAAGCCAAAAATCTATCAGAGGGCCGGCGCTGCGATAGGACCGCACGTGCGTGGCACCGCGAGACTGTCTTGTGCCAGGGTAGGCTATCTCAGCATCAACCCTCTAGCCACCTCAGTTCCTTTTTTCCTGATGTCGAATGTGCTTCAGTGATGAAGTCTTTCGCCTGCTGGGAGTCAGATCTTCATGTCTACACAACAGCAGCATTTAGTCATTCAGTTTTAGTTTGACTTAGTATTACTGTTTGTTATTTAAAAGAGAAATGAAGAAGAATTTTATTATTTTCCTCTCAGCCCTGGCACTCGAAGGAGTCGACCATGTATGGAGATGGTGACGGTAGGCACTCTCTGTTAGAAGGCTGCTCTGGCAGCAGGGCTGTGTCCCGGTCAGCCACCCTCTCCAAGGGAGGGAGGCATCTGACCACGGGCAGGAAGACAATCTTCCCATAAGCACAGAAAGAAGGGGGCCTGTTCCTGATCCAGGTTGGGGATCCAGCACCACTCTGCCTCGAGCTCTTTCTCTTCCCCTTGGAAGAGGAAGAAGCGGTACCAGTCACGGTCACCCTCTGATATGTCTGCTACTAGATCTTTGGTGGTCGAGAATGGTAGGCCATCTCCAGTTCCTCTACAGCTTCTGCTCGCTATCGCTTTGGCAGTTGACACCAGAACCCCTCTCTGTTCTCTTGTGGGGTTTCCAGTGGGCAGTTTCATCACTGGGCCACTCTTATGGAGTAATGGGTACAGCGTCTGTCTCATTTGCCCCCTTCTGGTGGATCTGGTTCCAAGGCCCTCAGACCTAGGATCCTAGGTTGGACTTTTCGGGGCAGGTTGAGTGTTTGCTGCCGGCAACGGAATTTTCTCCCTTGCTGGTGCCGATGCCGCTTCCACATGCCTCCACCTCCCATTCTGGCTCCTCGTAGGGGCCGGCACAGGTACCATTTCCTTCCTATCTTTTTTCCAGGTCTGGGTTGGATCTTCGGGCAGTCCAGCCGCATGCAGCGCCGGCTTCTGCGCCGTGTCTTGCATCGCTAGTTCAGGTACCTCCTGTTTATCCTATTCCTAGCCCAGGCAAGGGCTTATTAGGAGAGGCTCCTACCCTCTCGAAGGGTGATCTGGAGCAGGAGCAGTCTGACCCTGATCATATTATTTCTGAGGATGGTGACAATAACTCTTTTTACAGCTTAGATGGTAAGCCTCTGATACCATCTGGAAATCCTGTGGAGGACCTCTCTTTCCAGTCTTTTCTTAAAAATATAAAGGCAATCCTGGCTCTGCAGACTTCTTCTGTTGACCCAGGTAGACTTTAGTGTCTCGCCTGTCTCCATGTTGCTAATGTTCCAGTGAAGTTCACGCCACCTATTCCCCCACCCTTTGAGACCCTCTCTGAAGCCACGTGGGCGAGGCCGACTTTTATTCCCTCTATCTGCAAGCCCATAGATAGGAAGTATGTTCCTCCCAGGGAGAGACCTATGTTAGCTGCACAACTCATTGCAGACGTGCTGGTTGTCTTTGCTGAAAATTATAAAGCTGTTCTTCCTCAAGAAGTCTAAGCATGCCTTATCAGTAAGGAGTCTCACAAGATAGATACCATGGGAAAAAGAGCCTTCACAGATGCTTTTCTGGGCATGTGTATGGCCAGCTAATAAGGGCCCTTCTCTCAATACGAATATGCCCTTTGGACTTCCCTTAATCCATAACGGAGAATCTTCCGGAGTCTGACTCTAAAACTGAGATTTTGCAGCTTGTCACCTGAGGGATAGAGTGCAACAGCCATCAACTAATAGCTTCCATGGATGCATATTATACAGCTTCCAGAGCAGCTGCTGCTGGGATCTGTATTAGAAGACATTCTTGGCTTAGGACATCAGGGTTTTCCTCTGACGCCCAGCAACAGGTCATGAATGTCCCCTTTGATGGTACATATCTCTTTAGGCAACAGGTGGAGGAAGCCCTGGAGGCCTCCCAGAAGAATAGGACTGCCATTAAAACAGCCAGGCTGGCTCCTTCAGCCCCTCAGAGGGCAGAAACCATCAGTTTTTTTGTAACAGGCAGTTGTTTTGAGGAAGAGGCAGAGGAGCCGTAGACAGGCACCAGCCTCTTCAGCCGCAAAATAAAATGCAGCAGAAGGCACAAGGGCCAAAGTCACCCAGTGCCATCCTCTGAAAGTCTGGCCCCAGTCCCACCTCGGCTGCCCAAGGTGGACTTCTCCACAGCAATGGGAGGCTGACTGACTCAATTCAGCAGCCAGTGGAAGTCTGTCACTATGGACAAATGGGTCCTATGAATTATTCTAGAAGGATACTCTCTCAATTTTGCCAGACCTTATGCCCAAGCTGCAGCACCATGTGTCACCCGTCTAGTCAGACCTTCTCACTTAGGAAATACAGGGTCTTCTCATAAATAGGGCAGTAGAAGTAGTTCTCTGGGCAGAGAGGAACACAGGTTTCTACTCCCATTACTTTCTGGTTCCAGAGAAGACTGGCGGCATGTGCTCCATTCTCGTTCTCAGAAAACTGAACAAATTCTTGTTCCAGGAGAAGGTTTAGAGGATCTCCTTAGGGCTGCTTCTACCGCTTCTCTGACAGCACAACTTGTTGGCATCCCTGGACATGCAGATGCCTACTGGCACATTCTAATACACCCAAACCACCACATGTACCTGAGCTTTGTGGCCTTGGGTCAGCATTAACAATTCAGAGTCCTGCCATTTGTGCTCTTCTTGGTGGCGTGAGTCTTAACCAAGCATTTCTCAGTTCTTACTGCAGGTCTGCTGAACATAGGAAAACAGTAGCAGGTATAAAATTTGCAAGTAGCATTTTATTTTTTCTAATAGTAAAATCAAAAATAAAATTGTTCAGTAGCCATCCCGTCGGCGCAGCGGTTGGTTCCACCTGCGATACCCAGCGACCAGATTCGAGGAAACGAGCTCAGGTAGCTGGAGGGCTGGTCGGTGGAGGCAGCTTGAGTGTCCCATGGCTGCTCGCAGTCTTCAGGGAGGGAGGGGATTGCGACCTAGTGTTGTGGCGACCACTGGTGGAGACCAGCAGTAGAGCAACACGTCGGGGTCAGTAGGGGTGGTGCGTGACAGACATTGGCTCTTGCCTTGACGTCCGGACATCACGCACCTTAAGGAAGCCAGCAAAATCGCTCACTGGCCTCCGGATGATGGCTCTCTGTTTCCTGAGGGCCTCCAGCGCCTTCCCAGGGCTGCCTGTTCCTCAGCAGCATCCCCAGGCCCTTAGAAGTGTGTGTTAGGCTCATGCCTCCCCCCGGTGCCTTCTGGGGGACCCGCCCAGTGAAGGGATACACTGGGATATCTTGGGGGTCGGCTGCGATTTGTGGATCTGAGGAGAGCTGGGTAAGGACAGAAGGGGTCGGAGGGAGCTTGGTAGAACCCGAAGAAGTGGAGGACCAGCAAGCATGGGGGTGGAAAAATAGATCACACAAACTAAATATTGTTCAGTGTAACTATTTACAAAGACAGTGCAAACAGAAAACAGTCCTTCATGTGAGTGTTTTTTCTCAATTTCAAATCTCAGTCTCCCAGTCTCTCACTCTTCTTGTCTCTCTAGCAAAAGCATTGTTTCTCTCTTTTTTTTTTAAATATCATCTTTATTTCATTTTCATTATCACTTACAGTCAACTGTGTCCAGCTTTATGATTCAAGAAAACAAGCAGTGGTACTTACTTATTTCCATACAGTCGCAATATACAGATTGTTCATTATATCAAAAAGAGTAAATACCAGGGAGGATTAAGTTCAGAGTCCAGATAGAACCGGGGAGTTTCAGCTTGGCCCAGGATCGGGATACCTTAGTTTCTCAAAGTGCCGCTCAATAGGTCCTGGATACCAGACAGAAGTTATAGATATCAATTTATACAATGTGCAGCATAAGTAGGACAGTACCTTCACTAGTTTACCATACCCAATCCGGGTCTCCATGAGAGAGGGGCGAGACCCACTTAGTCAAATCCCACATAAGTGGGGGTGAGGGGGCAGTGCCCTTTCCTCCTCACGGCACAAATGCTGTGTCCTTCAACATATAGTATAAAAGCCATCTATTCCACCTAACCATAAATCTATCCTCCCTACCATTTAAGCTATGTGTTATCTTTTCCAAGTGGTAGGTTTGCTTAGTTATTGCCCACCAGTCCCTCAATGTGGGAGTATTAGGAGTTAACCATTTTTTAGTGATGGCCTTCTTACCAGCTGTTAGCAGAATAGCTAGGAGGTAACGGGTGTCGATCCCTAAGATTTTCGGGAAGAATTAATAAAACAAATGCTAGTGGTGTTAATTGAAAAGGTACACCAAGTATTTCTTGAAGGTCAGTCTCTAATGACCGAATGAATGGCTCAATTTTGGACAGGAGAACATTACGTGTGTGAGATGTGCCTTGCTCTCTCACAATTATGCCAGCAGGAGGCAGAGCGACCTGGGGCATAATGACTTGTGATCTCGGAGTTTTGAAGTACCTCACCAAAATTTCCATGCATATTCCCTCCACTGATCACGAACTAGAGGTATAGGCCGCCTGGCGTAAGCCTGATCCCATTGCTTGTCATCTATGTGCACACCCAACTCCTGCTGCCACTTTCCTAGGGAATCTACCGAACCTACCAAGGGGTTCAAACTTAAAGCTTGATAAAAGGTAGATACCAAATGGTTCCGGCTTGGGTTAGCAAGCATATAATGTAGCCTGGCAATCAGCGGTGGCCATTGCTCCGGATTTCGAACCCCTGATGGTAATGTTTCGTAGTAGTGTTGCAACTGCAAATATCTATAGTGATGGGAGTTTGGTAGGTGAAATTTTGCCTGTAGTTCTTGGAAAGACCAGATTTTCCCTTCTGTAACAACCTGGAACAGATATTTCAAACCATATCTACTCCAGAGCCCAAATACATGGTCCATCTTCCTAGGTTGAAAGTCTGGAAGGGCGGAGGTAGGGCATATTAGTGATATGAAGGGGGAGATCGAAAACTGCCTCTTTATCTGGTTCCAGACGATCATTCTATGTTGAAGCTCTGGGGGTAATTTATTATATATTCTGGAGGTTGTATGGCCTTGGTAGAATATAGTAAAATATTCTGAGTCGTGAACAATTTCCTGCTCAATGTCTGCCCAATGAGCCTCATCTACTCCCAGTTGCCTAGCAACAACATGCGCTAGCTGCGCGGCTTGATAATACCGACGGAGATCTGGGAGGCCAAGCCCTCCTGAGCCCCTCGGCTTAGATAAGATACTTAATCTAATTCTAGGCCTGCGGCCTGCCCAAATGAATCGAGAAATGGCTTTTTCCCAGTCTGTAAACATTGAGCGCGGGATACTAATTGGGATGTTGTTAAATAGGTACAAGGCCCTAGGAAGAACCACCATTCTAATTGCGTCTATTTTTCTGACGAGACTCAAAGGGAGCGTACTCCAACTGACTAGATCTTCCTTAAGTCGATTGGTAAACGGAATATAATTTTGTTTGAAGGCCTCTTGCAAATTTTTAGTTAAGTTTACCCCTAAGTATTTTATTTTCCCCTGGCCCCATTTGCAGGGAAACTGCTCTTTAATGGTCTGATCAGGGGAGTATTGAAATGACAAGATCTCAGTTTTTAATATGTTAATCTTATAACCTGAGACCTGACCAAAAGCCCCCAGCAGCTCATTAATCTTTGGAAGGGTCTTCGCCGGGTCCCTGAGGTAAAGGAGTACGCCATCCGCATAAAGAAGCTATGCGGTGTTCCTCTCAGCCATCTCAATCCTTTGGATATCCTGAGATTGTCTGATGAGCTGTGCTAATGGCTCCATGAAAAGGGCAAATAGGAGAGGCATAATGGGCATCCCTGCCTTGTGCCTCTATGCAGTGAGAAGCAACCTGAATGATGACCCGAGATCTTCACCCAAGCCCTCGGGCGGATAAATGTTTCGATCATGTTTACTAACGACAGGGTAGCCCGACTCTCTCATAACTGCATATAGGAAAGGCCAGAGCACCCTATCAAACGCCTTTTTTCGCGCCTAGACTGACTAGGGCAGACGAGTATTCCCCAGTGCTCATCTTGCGTATTATATGGTACGTTCTCTTTATATTATCTGTAGTTGTACGACCACACACAAACCCGGTTTGATCTTTGTGTATTATTTGCGGCAATACCGACTCCAGTCTATGAGCAGTTATTCCCATAAATAATTTATAATCTGAGTTTAAGACCGAGATCGGACGATAGGACTCACACTTCTGAGGATTTTTGCCTAGTTTGGGGACGACAGATATGTTTGCGTAGGACCAAGTGGGCGGGGGCGGATTACCCTTCAGAACCGAATTAAAGGAGCAGGGTAGGTAGAAGCTGACCCTTAGTTACTTTATAAAATTCAATACCGTAACCATCGGGTCCCGGGAGCCTTCATGGTTTTAGCCCGCGCTAGAGCTTTGACCAGCTCCTGCATTGTAATAGGGTTGACCAGTAGGTTACCCTGTTCTGCAGTGATGCTCGGGAGGTTAACAGATTGCAGGAAATCCCTTATCGATTCAGTTGTTACAGGATGTTCTGGGGTGTAGAGGGTGGAATAATATTTAGTGAACGCACCCACTATATCATCTAGTTTACGGAGTGGTCTGCCATCGACTGGGTGGCGAATAACGTTTATAGTGGAAGCCTTCTTCTGCTTTCTGAGTTGATAGGCTAATAGTCTAGCAGCCCTGGGCCCCACTTCATAGTATCGCTGTCGGAGGAAAGTTAGGGCAATCTCGGTTTGCTGTAAAGCTAACCTATCTAGTTCTAGCTTGACTTGTTTAAGTTGCAGGAGCACCAAACTATCACCCTGCTTATGTGACATTTGCAGAAAATGTAGGGTTTCTTCCAATATGGCCTTTCGTTGCCTACGGGCGTTAGCCTGCTGAGAGGAGTATTTAATGAGATGTCCTCTTAATACTGTTTTATTGTGTCCCATAACATTGGCGAGGTCTCAAGCTGGAATTATCTGCAATTATCTCTGACAGTTTATCCACTAGAAATTCTTTAAACTGGTTAGACTTAAAATGGTAAGGATTTAGTCGCCATTGCGTACACTTCCTTTGCATTTTAAGATTCCATGTAGTGGTTATCTGTGCATGATCAGAGAGGGAAATATCCCCAATATGCGAGCCAACCACTAAGTCAATGTGCTCTATTTGGGTGTAGCATAGGTCTATTCTCGAATATGTATGGTGCACTGCCGAGAAATGTGTGTAATTCTTAGTATTGGGATGTAAGTGACGCCAGGTGTCAGCCCATCCCGCCTCTGCTAGAAACCTACCTAAAAACCTCTGCTGTGTAGTTTTCCTGGGAGTGTTAAAACTGGATGAGTCTCGATCGGGAGTAGGTAGTATGTTAAAGTCACCTGCAAGCATTAAAACGCCCCTAGAGAACTATATGATTCTGTCCAACAGGCCTCTAACCTCTATCACTGGGGAGTCCGGGGGGGAGATATATATTTGCCATAGTAATTTCAGTCTCTCCTATAAAACCCCGGAGTAATACTAAGCGCCCGTAAGGGTCAATCCACTTATCTAGCAGCTGCCAAGGCGTCTGTTGCGGAATCACTATTGCCACCCCCCTCCTTCTGCCTCCCCTAAAAGTAGAGCTATATATCTCACCCCTCATAAGCTGCCCCAATCTCAGGTGCTCCTCTTTACTTAAGTGGGTCTCCTGTAAATAAATAAGATCCGGTTTCCATTTTTTAATTTGCAAAAGCACCCTGGACCTCTTGATTGGGGACGTAAGCCCATTTACATTCCAGGACAACTGCTTCAACTGGACTCTATCCATGATCATTTTTGACGAATAGGGGAGTTAACATTAGCATGCCACAAGGGACCCACAAAACCCCCCACCGCATAGTAAAGTAGACACAATTGACATTCAGTTAGTTTACAGATGCAGCATTCGATATTAACATAACTTTTTGTTGCTGGTAGCTGGTTGCCTTTAAACTGGCAACACTTAATTAACAAGAAATAACTAAAGACAACCACCAATTGTATTACAGAGCAATAAATTGGCATTTTCTGTTGTATAGCTAACCCAAGTGGTAATTTCAATAATATTAAACTAACTGTAACAAGAAATTTTAACCAGAACTTCCAATATCAGAGAGCTCACTTAGCTCTCTACAGTGAGGTATCCTCACCTATGTGGGGTATGCCACGGTACCGGGATACCCTCAGGCGTATCTAATGCCTAGGTAGAAAGGGGAAGGGGTATGGTTAGTCACACTCTCCAGCCTGCTAGCCTTCTTTTAGGGTGCATGTTACTGCGGGGAGAAGAGCTTATGGGAAGGGGAAACAACAGCAAAAAAAAAAGGGAGGACCTCTTTTCTTTTCCTTCCCCTTCTTGCGTGCCCACATAGTTAGATACAAAATACAAATGCACACACGCATGCATGAGCGTGGGGGGAGGGGGGGTGAGGAGCAGAGTAGCTTTTATTAATTGCTTCAGCAAGGCCCCATAGATGCTCTCTAATGCTCCATTTGCTTGCACAGGGGTGGGTGTATAGCCACCGAGAGCATTCTAACGTGCTCTCCAGCTACCCACAAGCACAAGTGGACCCTTGAGCAACCTGAGATGACGGGGAGCCCCATATGCTTCTATGGAACTATCACTGAGGAGGGCGCGACAGGGCGGACCAGAATTGTTAGCCAGTGCTCTATCCCTCTGAGTCGCGAGACCAGCGTGACACCCTCTCCTCCTTTAGGGTCACAGGACCGGGTTACCATCCACAGTCCAATGTCCAGACCGTCTCATTCACTCCCAGGTCCACCCTGCCCACTACGTCACGCTAACTCCAAACGTACTTTGGAACTCCAACTGTACCACCCAGCCCCCATCACCCCTCTCAGCGCTTATACACATTTTCAAAGGAGCAGTTGCACTTCCAGCTATCAGGGAGCATTATTATGATCTTTTGTTTAGGGGTCTAATGCATGACAGTGTATGAGCTAGGAGGGCCAGTCCCATCAAGCAGAATTCTTACCCACACTGGATCTGCATGCCATTCTTTGAAGAATAGGCCAGGTTCTGCATAGAGGGAAAAGAGGGGTGTTAGTGTCTCTAAACAAACAAATAACAGAAACTGAAATTAATAATAAAAAAACATAACATAAATGTGGATTAGTAAACAAAAACTTCAACTTATCTGTAGCGGTTAGTGAAGACGAACAAAAAGGCTCAGCAATTCAGCTACGGCAGTCAGACTGCCTGAAATAGCTAACTATAGTGTCCCATTATTCCAGTCAGTAAAGTTCAGGTTACTTAAGCTGCGGCCTCTTCTCTATCCGCTCCTTCTCACGGAGCTATATGCTTGGAGCTCCACACACTTAAGTCTTGCGAAGATCAAGTCGACGATTGGGACTGCTCTCGCAGGGAGTCTGCTATTTTTCGGATCGCCTCTGCACCTTGCCTCTTCCTGGCCTCTCGCTGACCAGATTGCCAGACTTGCTGCGATAGCTTTGCCGCCAAAGTGTCTCGCGTGGGGCGACTGGCAGTTTCTGATTCGATCCCTTTCTTCCCAGCTCCTTACCGCCTCTTCTGCCTTATTGTAATTGAGCTGCCCGTCCTTGTGGAAGACAATGAGCTTTGCAGGATAAGGGGTACGGAAACGCAAACCAGCACTTTTCAGCGCCCTCAGGATCGGGATATACGCCTTGCATCTGGCGATCACCTCAGGAGCGAAGTCATTCTCAAAGTAGAGTCGTTGCCCTTTGTAGAGAACCTGCCCCTGTTTCCAAGCTGCGTGTAGTATCTGCTCTTTTTCCTGGAACCGGAGAATCGCACCAACATTGTGCACGCGTCTAGCTTCCGGGGGTCTGGGCCCAAGCGCTGTGTACCCTCTCGAATTCTAAAGTTGCCTCCTTAGGGACATTCAGTGCCTGCTGCAGCAAACTTCGGATAAATCCCAAGGGATCAGTGCCCTCCTCGCCTTCTGAGATCCGAACATTATTGCGTCGGCTTCGACTCTCTGCATCCTCAGCCCGCGCCTGCAGGGTCTGCAAATTTTGATTTAATTGCATTATGGCCCATTCAGACCTATCTATTCTGGAATCAGACGCCGACACTTGCTGTTCGAGTTGTTCCTGTTGTTTCTCTAACTTCCCTATATCGGTCCTAAGGGCTGCTGTTGTGATTTGAAATTCGTTTCTAAATTCACGCAGCTCCGAGAGGACTAGGGTCATTTGAACGCTGCAGCGTCGCAAGTGGTGGCTGCTCGGACTTGTCTGCACTGTGCCTCGAGGTTGTTGAGGCCTGAGACGCTTCGCTACTGGAATCCGAAAATCCCCCTTCATCAGTTGCTGTATGGCTTTTTCTTGCAGCTTTCTCCCCTCGCTTCGACATTATCTCGCCTCTGGGATGATTCCTATCTAGTTTTGTCTCAAAGTATTTGTGTAAATGAAAGCTTTAAAATGGCTACGGCGGGAGCCTACGTTTTAGGCTGCCATTGAGAGCGTGACGTCACCGGAAGTCCCCATTGTTTCTCTTTTTATAAGTCTTTGCCTGGGAACCTCATTAAGAGAGCCTGCTTCTCACAGAATGTTCTGGTCAGTTTTGTTCCTTGCAGGTGCAGCAGAACAGTACATAGCGACCGAGAACTGACCTCTTGTTCACAGCTCTACAGAGATTTTGCAAACCAGCATCTCAGGTTAACCCCTTGACTTTCATATAGCTTTTTGCAATCATTTCAATAGTATAACTATATACAAATTGCAAAACTGTCAGAGTGATCAGTTCCTAGGTCTCACGAGAACATTTGATTGCACAACCAGACAGAGAAGAGACAGAATAGGAGAGGATAGAACAGACCCTTGCATTTAAGCTCTTTCTGCATAATAAATGGGGCAGGGCCTTATTCAAGCCTGTCATAGTCCTGTATCCCCACTGTCTGAAGACGCTGGCACGAAGGAGAGAAGTCCAGGCATGGAGCCGTGCTGAGGACACGGCTTCAGCCAAGTGCTTAATTGAATCCTTCTCTCCCTATTCCATATCCCATCACTGGAGCAGTGCACAACCCTCCCCTCTGGTGGAGGAGAGTGTCCTATAGGACAGTTGACCTCCCCCCAGCCAGCCCCTGATGACCCAGGCTCGTTCCCGAACCCATGTTGCCAGCGTTGGGGGCAGTAGCACTAGTGCTGTGCCAATGGGCAGTTATTCTTTTTCTGTTAGTTTAAATATTCATCTGTTACAGGTTTTGTTTGGAATGGGCACAAGATGGTTTCCAGGTCACATGTATAGGCAGCTAAGGAAAGCTGGTCACCCACTGTGTTGGTGCCGACGTTCTATTAGGAAGGTTAACAGTAATTGCTAACAGGATGAGCATGGAAGAGACAATTAAGTCATAATCCCAGCGGGGAGTCTTTCCTGGGATATGTTCCCATGTCAGACAGTGGACCCATGTGTATGTCGTAAAACTTCAAGAGATAAGGAGGAAGGGCTAAGGAGATGAGGTCTCACACACACTATCATGTGGGTGGGGATACTAGGGGGGCTGTCACTCCAGGGAGAGTTTACCTCTCCATAGCTCAGAGTACATGAAAATGGAAGGAGCTTGAAACACTCTCTCTTGGACATTCGACACCTGAGGAAGGGAGAACCGTGCTAGAGGTTAGCTTGGTAAAGAAGCACAGCCTAGAGGGGAATGTCTTCTAGAACTAGCGGCAGGTAAAGAGATTTTAGGTGAGGCTAAAGTTTTGAGTTTTTTTTCTGACAGATCAACTGTCTTACTTTATTTTCTGTTCTCAGTAAACCTGTAGTCTTACTGTAAATATATCCTGTTTGTAAATACCTGGAGTATCTTCTAGTAAAGAATCTATGTTGATAGAACCAGTGACTGCCTCATTATCAGCAAGGTAACTTTTATTATTTCTGCTGAACCCCTTTTGCAGTCTGTCTCCGAAGTGTTCTCTACCAGTAATTATTGTGCTGACCCTCCTGATCCTGAGCAGTTGAAAAGTGGTTCCTTGATATAATGAGGTGCAGGCAGTAAATTAGAAGTCCCTGACAGAACTGCCATGTAAGTGGAGAAGGCCCAAAGAGCAGTTTTTGTCACAGTTAGAGTAATCGTCCAAGCTTCTCCATGAGCCAGCGGCAGTCCTGGGAAGTCAAAGAGCTCCTCCAACAGCCCCTTGAGAGTGGGGTTGGAAGGGTGATCTGCTCTGTAACCAAAGATGTTGTCGAGGACAAGGCAGGCCCATGAACCTTTTTCATTTTTGAGTCTGGTTTGGGTAAGATAACGATGTCGGCTGGAGACGTGGAGGTCTGTATCAAATATGTTATTTGATTGTACTGCGTGGACAGAGGTAAACTGGGTGGCTGATGTAACTGGAGTCCTTCTGTCCTCAGGGTTCTATGCTGAGGTCACAGCTTTGGGCTGTACCACTACCCCATTGGGGGAGCACATTACCCATATGTAATTATTCCCCGTTGACCATGTTGGAGCTAACAAAAATTATGGTAAATATGAAGGAATTTCTCCTTTTTTAATTCAGCAAAGGACCTGATGTACTGAGTCTGCTCTCCCCTTGCCTGCAGGAGCTGGGTCCAGCAAGTGGACATACAAGGCAATTTTTTTTTATATATAAATGAAAAGGCTTGCCTGAGTCTGCGTTCCTGTTTGTCAGTAGGAGCTGGGGACTGGTAAGAGGCATAACTTATGAGCAGGCTGCAGTAGAGTCTTTGACCCAGTGCCCACCATTCGAAGCTCATTAGTAGTCAAGATACAGTTTCTTTTGTTTCCCCAGATTAAGCACCATTGGGTCCTGGGGGACTGTAGTTGGAGGACTAACAGAACTACTTTAATGTGCTTGTCTGCATTGCAAGTGGAAGGGCCTTTGTTAAACCATTTATACATTATAAATAGCTACCAGTGGGTCTCCAGGTAACAATGGTTTTCAAAAAACATTCTACTAGGGCAGCAGTGTAAATGCTATCCATTATCAGCACTGTCAACTCAGATTAGCAAACTAGACCATTTTAAGCAGTACAGTGTGGACAAGGGCTGTGTGTGTTCCTGAGCGATTGTGCTCTCTTCACTGTAAGTCTCCCTATGCACATAATGGCAGCAGTATTCTCTAACCCTCCCTTTCGTGCTTTATGTAGCGCTTCATGATTTAGTAAGTACAAAAGACATTCTGTAAAACCAAATTCCATTCCTGCCTTAATCAAGTCTGGCGTAAATCTTGCATTTTCATGAGATCCAGGAAAAAAAAAAGACAATTTGATACCTTTTGTTGGACCAACATAGATGTTACAAAAGAAAATTGGTGCTTGAGCTTCCGGAGTACATAGAATCCCTTATCAGAAAACAATGGCAAGGAAGAAAGCTGTCCATAACAATGCATATAAAGGACACGAAAAGAAAAGCTGCTCTCCCCTTCTGCCACGAATACCCATGGGTGTGAGACTTCTCCACTTATTAAACCCTCGTCGGAAACTTCTCTGTTATGAAACTGCTTTCCTTTAGCACCTTGCATCGGCTGTGCAACCCTCTGCAGAATCCATGTATTACCATTTGCCATAAAACTCACCGTGTTTTTTTATTTTAAAAAGGTTAAAGTTCTTGCATCATCCCTGGCTCTCTTCTTTTCTTTGTTTGTCCTGAAGCCCCTCCCCCAAGCTGAATATGTCATGTCAGTTGAAGACTACACCTGACATCCTAGTCAGTTGCTGGTCAGCAGCCTATGAACAAGTTCAGCCACAAACTGTACTGAAGCTCTGCTGCAGCACAGAGGGTTAAAGTTCCTCCGAGAACTATAAACCTTGTTCTTAAAGGAATGCAATAGTGCTGTGCAATGGCTGTATGTCGCTGTCTGGCTGTATGTTGCTGTTAGGCCAGGTGAGATACCCAGGTTCCTCCCTGAACGTGGCACATCAGTCTCCAGACATGGGGTCCATGATGCATCATGAGCGCATCAGAATAGACATTAGTCATAAGTGGTTTGGGAACGAAACTTAAAACTTGGGCAAAAGCACTGATAGGCAGCCATCAGTATGTCTTTCATCAATATTTCCTTTTGTCGCTGCCTGTCAGTGCTTTGTTGTGTGTTTAAAGCCACATTCTCCATCCAAGTGCAGCTAAGGTCCATTGAGGAAGGGTTGTGACCATCTCTTGTACCCCCTTGCTAAAAGTTTCGCCCTAGCACTGGTGCTGGCCATGAACAAGGACAACTGTTTATCTGCCTAGCTGTGAAGTAATCTGAAACTGTAGTGTCCCATTCGGGTGGGCGTGGGGGGTGCGTTGGAGACATGAGTAATTCTTCGGAGGAAGTGGTGTGCAGGGTCAAGAACTTAAATCCCACTCTGTCCTGCTTGATGCCCCCTCAGTCACTACCAGGGGAAGGGGCTGCATCTGCAAGTTCTCTTGGAAACTAATGAAACTCCATTCCCCTCTAGAAAGTAAAGAGTTAACACCACTGCAACTGAAACCATTGATTGGAACTGTGTTCAACATAATTAATAAACCCCTAAAGAGGAACTGTTACTGAAGTTGCAGCTTGTTAGGCAAACCTTAAAAAATTAGCTAGTAATTAAAAAGCAATGCTTCATATTACTGAAAAGATGTATTGTATTGGCATAGCCCATGTACTGAGCACTAAATCAAGTTACACTAATTAAAGTTCTGTTGTTTGAAATTAGTCATCCGATCCCACTGCATATCGAAGCTGTCCATGAAATTTTTATAGGGTTCTGATTACATTAATTGAAATTGATATGCGGGGCCTCTCCAACCAAATCACTCCTCCGTTCTTCACATACTGAACATTATGTCTAGAAATTCATTGGCTTTATTTGTAGATTGTGTGTGTAAAGAACTGCTCAAAAAGTAGGTGACTCGGGATTGGAAGCAATCTTAGGTCATCAGGGGCTTGCCGGGGAGAGAAGGATAGAGTGTCCCAGAGGAGACACTTCTCCTCCAGAGAGAGAATGAGGGATGCTGCCTCTGCTGCGAGACTGCCACCTGGGTGACCACAGGTGGTACTGCAGTTGGAGCACACTCTGTGGAGGCAGGAGATTCAGATGTCGGTGCAGCATGCTTGTCATACACGCTTCATGATGTCTTAGCCCACACCGCCTCAGGATCGGGGGATTGGGAAAATGTTGGGGCCCTGACACCGGGGTGGCAGCCCTTATAAATTTAGCTCCCAACCTCGACCAGGGTCATCCCCAAAAATGCCAGAATTGCACATTATATCGAGGGTGGGCTCCCCTCCACCACTGACCCCACCTGGGAGTTAGATCCACTATCCTCTGAGGTGTCCTGGGATGTCACTGAGGTAAGCAGCAGTATCGGTTCAGTGCCAGAGTGAGAAGAGGGCATAAACAGAATGAAAAAAGTAATATAACATGGCTTAACATGGGGTAACATAGCTTATTCCACAAGCTTTGGCATGTATATTCCAGCTTCTAAAACAAAACTGTATGTTTTCTCTGTTAGGAAGTGGATACATTTTACCACTCCATGTGACCATATTTTGACCAATCAGGAAGCAGAATTTACCATACCACATTTTAGGTAGATGGGACAGATGGACAGTCATGGTATCCATCTTATCTTTCTGTTTGTCTCTCCATCTATCTCTCTCAGATTTTTTGGTAACTAGGTAAGGCCCACTGGGCCATATGGCCCATTTACATGAGCGACCCAGGAGTACTAGGGCGGTTAAGTGACTTGCTCAGATTCACACAGTATGGTAGTTGGGGTTGGGGGAATCAAATCCAGGTCTGCTGGATATGCCAAGCTCATTCACAGCTCGTTAATCTAACCTCTAGGCTATACTGCTTGCCACATTATCTTTCTTTTTTTTTTAGTATTTTTTTTTCTGGGGCTGGCAGGTGGTTTGGCCCCTCCCTCCCTTGGAGGGGCTAATTCCTTGGTTCGATGTCCTGCCCTCGATCCTCCCAGGAGTCCTCCACAGGTCTGTCTCCCCCCCCCCCGGTGACAGGGCCAGGGAGAGGAGTGTCTACTTCTAACTCCAGTAATACTCAGGTATTCCTAACTTCTGCAGTGGCCCCTGCCCAGAGAGGATAGAACACATGCAAATGATGGACCTCTTTGAACGTAACAACTATTCAAATGCTGCCTTAGTTCGAAACCCTCTCAGATTTCCTGGACGCCTGCAAAGGCTGGCCCCCAAGGACCATGAATATTGAATAATAATAATGATAATTAGGCCCATAACCCCCCAAATAAACCCTCCAACTGGGGGGGGGGGCCATAACAGGTACCCCCAAAAAATTTAGAATCACTTGAAAAAAGGGGGAAACAACATGCACCTAGTTTGAAAAAACAGTGCCAGAAAGTGGCATTTATACCCCTGAGAGCTCAGTAGTCAGGAGTGCAGAGGCTACTGGTTCTAGAAGGGGAGGCAGGGTAGGAAGTTATGAATACCTGGGTATCACTGGGAAGAAACATGATTATGCTGGCCCGGTGGTGCTGAGGATTGAGGTGCTGGACGCCACACCTCACGCTATGCCGGTGACCCGGATTCAGGAACGGACTCTGGCGCTGGTTGGTCGGCAGGGGCGGGTTGAGGAATGAGTGCCCTTGTGGTGCTCTCTCCCTAGGTGAATGGGTTGGGTCAGCTCGGATGCGGTGACCCCCAGTGGAGACCAGGGGGTGGGTGCAGCAGGCAGGGCCCTTACAGGAAGTAGCAGGCAGGGTTGCTGCGCCAGAGCTGCTGGAGTGTGCCTACCAAGGGGCGAGAAGTAGTGCAGAACAAGGAAAAAACTGCTTCATCGGACAGGTGACAGCACCAGTCCCCCACACCCTCCACTGGGTTCTCCTCGGCTGGCCTTCCAGTTCCTTCTTCGGGGCCCATCTGCAGTTGGGCGGGGTCTGACTAGTAAGAGAGCCCAATGAGGCGAGGGCTACCTCTCTGGGCAGGTGAAACATGGGGTACTGACTGCGGGGGTGCAGACTGAGGGATCCGCAGGCAGGACAAGGACTGGATGCCCAAGAGAAGGTCCCACGAGCTAAAACAGAACTGGGGGGGGGAACAAGATTACTATAGTAAGTAATTTTTTCTTCTAGCCCCAGTAATATTCAGGGATTCCTAACTTCTGCAGACTACAAAGCAGTACCTTAGGAGGTGGGCACATAACCTTATTTTGGAAACAGACTTTGCAGGACTGCTGTGCTGAACCTGGCATCACCCCTGGACTGGATGTCCAGATTGTAATGCTTTGTAATGGTGCATACTGTTTTCCAGATAGATGCTTTACAGATTCTCACTGGTGGAACATCCCTGGCAGCTGCTAAAGTAGCAGCTGTGCCTCTTGTGGAATGGACCCTCAGTCCTGTTGGGGGTTCCCTTCTAGCCTTAGTGTAACAAAACTGGATACACTGAACTATCCATTGGAAAATGGACCTTTTCGATGCTGGGTTGCCCTTTCCCACGTCCTCATAAGTTAGGAACAGCTGTTTCCTGTCCTGCCTATGATCCTTAGTGGTTGTCAAATAGTAGCTGAGAGCTCTCTTCACATCCAGACTGTGGAGTCTCCTTTCACCAGAGGTAGAATGCTCAGTGAAAAAAGACAGGGTAATGGCTTCGTTCAAGTGGAAATCAGAGACCACCTTTGGGTGAAATTTCCTGTTCGTTCTCAAGACCACCTTATCCCTGTGAAATGAGATGTTGTCCTGTTCAATGCAGAGAGCCTGGAGATCACTGATTCTTCTTGCAAAAGTCACTGACATTAGGAAAACTGTTTTCCTTGTGACACATTTCAAAAGAGCAGAGGATATAGGCTCAAAATGAGGTCTCATGAGCTTAGCTATGCACACATCCAGGTCCCATGCTGGCACCGATTCCCTATGAGGGCGGTGAAAATGGGTCAAGCCCTTGAAGAACCTCCAAAAGATAGGATCTGAAGCCATTGATACTTTCCTCCCAGCCAATATGTAAGCAAATGCTGCAACCAAGTGGACCTTGAGGGTACTGGACTGCAAGCCCAATTAATGTAATTAAGGGAGGTAATCAAGAACAGCTGGACCCCAGCCTGTGTTGGTACCAGTTCCCTAGTTGAACACCAAATAGAAAACCTTTTCCATTTTGAAGTGTAGGTTTTCTTAGTGGAAGGCTTCCTGTAACCCCTTAGAATATCTAACACACTTTCAAACATATGCAAGCCTGCATATTCTAGGTCTTCAAGAGCCAAGCCTTGAGCTTGAGACCTGAGGTTCAGATACAGGAGCCTCCCCCTGGTTGGTGGTTAACAGATTGTGCCTCCAAGGAAGGTGTATTGGCTCGGCCACAGACATGGAGAGCAGCAGAGACTACCATGGCTGCCTGGCCCAGTCTGGTGCTATCAAGATCATTGATGCTGACTGGTACGTGAGCTTGAGCAATGCCCTGTACACCAGAGGGAAGGCAGGAAAAGCATACAGGTGCTTCCCCAACCAGTTCAGAGCTAGAGCATCCAGGGTGAGTGTTTCCCAGTCTGGTGGTCTGCAACAGTATTGTGGCAAGTGGTGGTTCTGGTGGGATGCAAACAGGTCTATCTCTGAGGTGCCCCATCCTGCCTGAAATGTGTTTTCGCACCTGTGGTGCCAAATGGCACAGTCACTGTGCAAAAATCACCTTTTGGCTAGCAAACCGATCATGCCACTATTCATGAGGTAGGGTCACAGAAAGCCCATGTTGAAAATTTGGAGTGAAAATACCAACAAACGCTCAGGGTGTTAGGGTTTCCAACTGTAACGCCACACCCTGTAGAGACTGACGGGCGCCAGGGGTGTGACTTGGGATTGTTGGCTGTAATGCTCACGCCATTCCACCCCCACCCTGCAGGCAGTGACAGGCATCGAGATATGCCTTGGACTCTTTGGCCCCAAAGTTCACCTCATTCTCCTGTACTGCACCCATCTCGGCATATTTCCTTATGGAATGGGGTGAGCGTAAGGCCCGAAGTCTCCAAGGCACACCGCAACACTTGTCGCTGTCTGCAGGGTAGAGTGAGGTGAAATGGCGAGAGCATTATGGCCGATGACCCAAAGTCACATCCCAGTGCCTGTCAGTCTCTGCAGGGTGTGGGTGGGGTTGGCGTCAGTTCAGTACTTCACTGCCATTCCTATTATGCATCTCTCTCTAACTCCTGCACTACCAATGCCAGCAAGCCAACATTCGGCATTGACAAATGCTTGTTTATTATTCCATCCCAAATGCATAACCTTGCACTTTTTCACACTGAACTTCAGATGCCAAGTTTCACTCCACCATTCCAATGTATTCGAATCCCCTCTCATAGCATCCACCCCTCAGCATCAACCCTATTACATAATTTTGCATCATCTGCAAAAAGGCACATCATCCTTGCAGTTCCCTCTGTTATGCCTTATATATATATATATGTGTGTGTGTGTATATATATATATATATATATATATAAGGACTGACCCCTGTGGGACACCGCTCGTCACCCTTCTATCTCTTGAATATATCCCATTTACTACCAACCTTTGCCTTCTGTTCTTCAGCCAGTTTTCCACCCATCTAGTGACTTTCTGGTCTATTCCTAAACTCTCTGTTTTGTTTACCATCCTACGATGAGGAACAGAATCTAAGGCCTTACTAAAAGCCAGGTAGGCCACATCTGCTGAACCCCCCCCAGATCAATTATCCTTGTTACCTCATCAGAAAACTCAATCAGGTTTGTCTGACAAAGGTCTACCACTAGTGAACCCATGTTGTTTATCATCTGGTAGTTTGTTTTCTACTAGGTAATTTATCACTCTTTCCTTTATCAAGACCTCCGTCATCTTACCCACCACCGAAGTGAGCCTAACTAGTCTATAATTCCCTGCTTCCTCTCTACAGCCTCTCTTATGTATTGGCACCATCAGCCATTTTCCAGTCATTTGGAACCACTCCTGTGTCCAACGATAGATTAAATAACAGCGTCAGTGGTTTTGCAGCTCCTTCTTTAATTCCTTCAGAACCCTAGGATGTAAACCTTCTGGTCCCATTGCCTTGTCTACTTTTAACTTACTCAGTTCTTCCTTTACCCTATCCTCTCTGAATGGACTTTGATCAAATTCATATAAGCTACCTTTCTTCTTAATTAACTCTGATCCCTTACCTTCTCCCTCAACTGTGAATACAGAACTAAAATACCCATTTAGTACCTCTGCCTTATCAAAATCTTCCTCGACCTTTGTGTCCCTTTCTCCTTTTAATTTGACAATTTTCCTGTCTTATTTTTCTTCTCCCCCTACATATGTAAAAAAAAGTCTCATCCCCTCTTTTTGCTTGTTTAGCTATTCAGTACTCTGTTTCTGCTTTTGCTTTTCTTATTACTTTTCCTGCCTTTCTCAACTTATACTGTGATTCATACCATAGCATAAGGAGCTCAGTAAGGCGGTAAGCCCACATACGCTCCTATTTCTAGATGTAATAAAACGTGGAATATATTTATCCAGTTTTTGTTTGAATTCAGTGTTTTCCTGCAGGTGATATCATCGGGTAGGCTGTTCCATGGATTAACTACACGCTGTGTATAAAAAGATTTTCTAGCCAGCCTGGTGGCACAGAGGGTTGAGGCGCTGGACGCCACACCTCGCACCACGCCAACAACCCAGGTTCGGGGGCGGACTTGGGTCACCAATGGGTCGGCCGGGGGGAGATGGGCTTGAGCGTCCCACGACAGCTTGCCTTCTCTGGGGAGGGATCCAGCCAATGCCCGACACTTGCACGACTCTGAGCAGAGGCTCGGAGTACCACAAGCTCCACTAGGGGAAGGGAGGTGGCCACTGTACAGTGTGGACGTTGGCGCTAATGCGCTATGATGTTGGGGGAAGTCTCAAGCTGTACGGGGAGGGAGAAAACGTCCAAAGAACCTGCCACCACCGGGAAGATGGAGAGACCAAGCTTTGCCCACAATTTGCCAGTGCCCACCTGACTGACCTCGGACAAACGCAATGTAACTTATGGGGCATATGCACCCCCATCTTGCCCCCACCTGGGGTAATCCACGGCTCCATGGGGCTCAGGGGTCCATTTGGGTAGGGTTACGGGCAGTGGGATGGCAATGTGTCTCTCCTGAATGGTTGGGGGTGGCAGGCGGGGTTAGAAGAAGAAATAGTAACTTCCAAAAATATATTTTTTCTTTTCTTCGTGTGAAATTTACATGGTTTCAGCTGTAACTTGTGGCCTCGGGTTCCTTTAGTGTGTTTTTTTTAATTTTAGATCTAACTCCCTGACAAGGTCCTTATCCTGGAGTACAGTGTGGCACATAATCAAATCTCCCCTTATTCTTCTAGTATGAAGAGACATCAGGTTTACGCTACCTAGGCGATCCTCAGATGAAAGGTTTTTACACTTGTAAATCCTCTTGGTGGCTTTCCTCTGAATCCTTTTCATACTATCTTTTATACCTCCCTTTACTCGACCCCACAGTTGGGAACCATAGTCCAGTAAGGGTCTTACACAGGATCTATACAGTGATATGGTGACTTTTGCTTCCCTGCTTTTAAAATTCCTTTTTATTGTCCACAGAATCTTTCTTGCTTTAGCTATTTGCATATTAGTATGCATGTTAAAAGTAAACTTGTTGGTAATAAGTACCCCTAAATCTTTTTCCTGATTTGATTTTGTCAGAACAAGGTCACCTTATTTATATTCTAGTTTGTTATTACTAACTCCAAAGTGCATAAGACTGCATTTATCTGAATTAAAGGCCATACCAAAAGATTTTGCCCAGATCACAGTATTTTCCAGTGCATGTTGAAGACCATTGTGATCAGCGTTAGTGCATAAAGGACTAGCTATTTTAGTATCGCCCACATACTTACTAATCCATACTGATTCATGCTTCCCCATACCTGATATATATGGAGGATTAACCCACGACAGGGTCTGGGTTCACTGAGCATTAATCCACGCCTGGGAGGGATGGCCTTGTGATTTCAACCACCCAGGCATGGATTAATGCTCAGTAAACCCATACCCTGGAGTGGGTTAACTTCTTATAACATGAGCCGCATTATATTAGAGGTTTAAGTAAAAGAATATTAAAATATGTGTTTGAACATGGATTTCTACTAAAATAGTCCTTCCGCCTAATGAATAATATGTATAGAGGATGCTGTTTTTGTAGTTCGCTAGGTGGATTTGTTGTTATGAGGATGCGGAATCCACCTTTGAAGGCAGAATCCGCCTTCTCTTTTTCAATGTGTCTATGGTGGAGTGATTTCTCGAAGTCAATTTACATTGCTGTCAGTCAGGATATTGTGGACAGGCAAGGCAACTGTGAGTATATTGGGGATTAATCAATGGTCAGGTGATGTGTTCTGACCAATGAAATGATTGTATTTTAGATAGCCATGTTATAAAATTGAAACAGTAATGGTCCCAATACTGACCCTTGGGGTACACCTAGTAACCTGAGTTACAAAGGAAAAACACCTATTAATACTAACTGATTGACGTCTGTTACTGAGCCAATTTTTTTCCAACCTACAGCTCGGTGGTCTGTGCTATGGTCAATTAAAGTTTGCACAATAAGCTTATGTGGGACTTTATCAAAGGCCTTAGCCATGTCCAAATAAATACAGTCCACAGGTTTCCCTTGGTCTAATGCTGCGTTATACATGAATCTATTGACATCACTGCTGCTTAGGAACAGTGGTTCAGTAGCTGTCAGGTCAGTCACCTGTGATGTCACTGTGAGCTCACAATGCTGATGATGTAGTGGTGAGCATAAAGATAGATATGTCAGCTGCTAGGCTAAGAGCTGTTCCACACATCCAGCACAATATTTTCTCATAGAAGACTCTCTAATGAAAAAAAGGAAAAAGAAAAATACTTAAATAAAAAGCTACAACAGACTACTTCTTAAAATTTTTATTTTGCTGTCTGCCACTCTTAGTTCCACTAGTGCTTTAAATTAGGTGAAGGTGTGCCTGCTCGGTGGTGCTGAGGGTTGGGGCGCTGGGTGCCACACCTCACACTGGCAACCCGTATTTGGGAACGAGCGCGGGCTACTGGGGGTCGGCAAGGGAGAAGAAGTATTGAGCATCCCAGGAACTGCTCCACTTCTCCGGGGGGGGGTGCCAGTGGTCGGCAAATGCCTGGCTCCTAGCAGAGGCTGGGGGCAGCACGCCAACGCTGTCGATGGGGGAAGACACCTGGAGGAGCGTGAATGAGAGCATGCGTGCTGTCACCGCTGGCGTCACTGCATGCGCCCTCTCTGAGGGGAGAAAACAGGATGAGAAAAAAGGTTGCTGTGGCGGGTGGCAGATGACGGAGAGAGCCTCGCAGGTCCCACGGCCCTGGCCACTCTGGATCCAGTCCTCGGTGGGGGGGCCTGGGGGTATAGGTCGGCACCTGCTGGTGGACAGGACTGGGGGCTCCCTCCAGAGTTAGGGCCACAGCAGCAGGAGTATAAATTGAGAGAAAAAAATAAACAAGGTGAAGGTGCACAGAGATAGCAATGATGGCCCAAGAGAAGGAAGAGGACACAGAACAGACTAGCCAGGACCAGAGCAAGAGGGACTGAAGAGGAGTTTGACCTGATGCTTGAGGGAATGATAGGGGGAGGACAGACAGTGTGGGGGGAGGTTCTTCCTGATAGATGGAGGGTGGGATGAAAAAGCAGCTTGCTCAGCAGCAGATTTAGAGTAGCTCAGTAGACGTACAGGGATCAGATGGGCCAGGATCCTTCACCTAGGGTGCAGAGGCAGTTTTCTGTCATTTTCAACCCCAGAGGTAGTTAGCCCACAAGGACCGCCAGCAGGAACGCATACAATGGCATGTCCTCCATGCACTCGTCCTGTGGCCTCCCTTCCCTGCCTATCACTGCTCTACCACCCATGGTCACCTAAGTGGCAGCACTGCAGCTTAGGCAGTGAGCCTTCCTCCCAAGAGGAGGAGAATGGGAACTTGGATGCTCAGTAACACCTTCCCCCAACCAGCCTAATCAACTCAGACTCCTTCCCGAGAAGCTTCTTTTTTTTAATACTGGTTCGAATTCTGTTATTGATCCAGCTATACTGGCTTTTTAGTTATCCCAGCTGGTGTTTCTGATTTACACACCAAAGGCAGAAACTAGTTTAGAACTCTTATGTTGTAGTTTATGTCCTTGTGAAGCGCTTACATTGTTGTCTTAATGCATCTGTGTTCTTCAGCAGAACTCTGTGGTTTGACAGAAGCATAAATAATATCATACAGTCCTATACGCAGACTGGCCCCCAAAGTGTAAATCAGAAATATGCCATTGAGGTTAGTAAAGGGCCAGTGAAGCCGGACAATACCAGAATTGCAACCTGTACTTTAAAAAAACAGCTTCTGTTGGGGGAAAAAATGACTTAAGAGGTTCAGGGCAGTTCTCCTTTAAATGCATCACATAGCACTAATTCTTTATTAGATGCCTAGGATGGTAGTGCAGCAAGCTGCATCAATTTTTTATATGTTGTTACAAATATACAGTATATATTTGGTAACTGTGCTTTAGAGCTGAAATGAGGCTTGTTTTGGGGGAGAGGGGTTGACGCTGCGCCGTAAACGGGGAACACACAGGCAGAAAAACAAGAATAAAAAAAAAAATCATTGAACAATAGTTTTAATCTTTTCTGATTAATCAGAACCAAATAATCTGCTACATTCTCACTGGGCTCTTTTTATGTTAGCCGCAGTCCTGGTAGAGAAAATGATTCTTATGGTATAAATGTCTCAGCACTCCTCTCTTGCACACTTCTGCTGCTGCGGCAAACTAATTATAAATTCCTTTAGCCACTTAGGAAATCTCTTTTTTTGGGGGGGGGCCTACATGACTAATGGCTAGCCGGAATCGGAGTCTCAGACCTGTAAGGCAACATCTTGCAGTGGCTTTGTAGCCTTCTGATTTTCTGTGACCGAGACTCCTGTAGTGTTGGTCTATTTTGTGACTACCAACAGATTTCGTGACAAAGGCAAACTAAAATTAGTGAAATTCTTCGGTAAGGCTCACAGAAATCTATCTGGGTGGTGAAGAAATTTAATAAGATGGAGAGTTACAGTAAACAAAGACTGGTCTGTTTAGCTAGTGTTTGCTGTTAATCAGGGGCTGAATTGACACCTTGGGAATAGGGCATTAAATGCTACCATACCCCCGTTTTCTTCTCCATCAGATTTTAGGATGTTTTAAAAAATATATATTTTTTAATTTTATTTACTCATAATTTATCACCTGTATTTATGATATAATGTGCTAACCCAGTTTATAATGAGCTTTGTTTGTATGAAAGGTGCACTATAAAGAATTTATCTGTAGTATATTTCACTAAGAAAGGCAAGCAGACATTTTCAGCATGTGCACACATGCCACAGACACACACACTAACACACACCACCAGTTCCTTTAGATTTCCATTAGCCATTCTAATAACCAGTGAGGCAGTGTCAAGTGGACTTTCAATTGATTGCACTCAGGTCCCTGCGGTGCATTTTTGTCCTTGCTACGGAAGAAGTGTAAAGATTCTGGTGCCATGCTTTCAACACATCAGTGCACGTGGAGCTGGAGTCCCAGAATTGGATTTTTTTTATTTTTTATGTGAAACCAGCTGTTACATTTTCATCCCCCCACCATGCTCATGATAGCCAGCCTCTTGAGATACCCTTGTATGGCAGTGATTTGGAGGGGATCAGAGAACGAGATATACTGTCATCACATGGACAGAAGTCAAGGGCCAGAGAGAGATGACATCAGAGCATCTGGAAGTTTTGTCTCCATATTAAATCCCCACCCACCCTATGCTATACCTATGTTATTCAGTAAACTTGCATTTAAAAAAATGATTCTCACCCAGCTCGCACCTCACCACTTGCAAGCTGAGTGAGGATTGTGGACGCTAGCCCTGAGGATTCTGTGTCCTCCCTTGGAGGCTGTAGCACATCACCTCCAGGACACACCTGGAGTTCCTACTAACCTAGCTTTTGTGTTGCTGTGTGACAGCACAGTGGCACTAACTCATCTGGGAAGGAGTCCCTCCCCGACCACCCCCACCAACTCAGAGTACCATCTAAAGCTTCAGTTTTCCCCAAGGGAAGCTTGTATCTGTACATGTTGTATTCCCTGCCCCCCAATCCTAGATCTGTCACACCACAATATCAGAATCCCAGAAGGGGCATCCCACACAGGTGCGAGTGCACACACATGCACCGCCGCATATATGCATGCGTGCACACATGCACTTTTCAGGACTAGCCCAGCTCTAATTTCCATTGAAACATAGACACTGTTGGCAACAAGAGGACCTTTATTTTTTCACATGCTCTCTGTGCAGCATGTTCTTATTTAACGTTAAACAGTAAGTCAGGTCTCCTGCTTCTACCTGCAGCTTTGTTTATGGTAGAAAAATCAAAAAATGAAATTGTATTTTGAGTTCATTCAAGACTAACTAAATTTCAGCTAGGCAGATGTTGAAGTTATGTTTTGTGTACTGAAAATCAATAGAGCACATTTAATTAAAAAAAAAAAGGACCATTAGGTCACGTGCAGGCCACCAGACAGAGCAGCTAAAATTTAGAGAACAGCAATCCTCTTTTTCGTGTTGTTGGGCGTAGTTATGAAATGTGAGAAACAGACTGAAAATATGTTAAACAGAAATGTGTCCCAACGGTTATGTTTTTCTGAAGTCACACATGCCACATCAGGAGCTCTTTGAATTCCAAGGAAGTTTCATCCACACTGCCACTCTCCCTCCCATTCCATCCCCACCCTGTAGCTGACATCAGAGCAACTCCAGTAGTTTCAAGGTAAGTTTTACATGACAGCTAAAGCTGTGATTTCAGAAACCGTCCTTCTGTGTGACTGCTCAGTGGCCTCAGAAGCGAGTCTCGAGACTTGCAGCCTGGGTGAAAAGAGTGTCTCAGCTGGGGAAGGATGGTGCCCGCACTGCAGTAGCACCTAGCAGTGTGCCAGGAAGACAGCTCCCCTCTCAGGAGGTAGGTGTGCTTGTGTGATGTCGCTGCGGTGTGCAAGGTCACTAGTGGCTGTGTACGGTGCCAACGGTTTGAGATCTGTTTCAAAATGGACAGGTTCATGTGTTTCTGTACTGGCTGACCATCAACGTTTCTTCTTGCAGGGGTTTCGTTCAACAGTGTTTACACCCAGATCTGGAGAGTCCTGTTGCACCTGGCTGCAGATCCCTTCCCTGAAGCCTCTGACCTGGCCATGAAAGTTCTCAACAGTATCGCTTATAAGGTACCTCCCTGTCCTAGTGTTTCAGTAGTTTAATGTAGTTTATTGACAAAACCTTTCAAAGGTGTCCAGTCAGATATACAAACAACAATACATAAATACACAGTATAAATACATGTATAGTTACAATTGTGTTCATATATATTTACCATCTATTTTCTGTCCAAATAGATATTTACCTGCCTTCCCCCCCCCCCACCATTGTTTGTACTTCGGTTTACAATTTTTCCCAGTTTACTTTGCATCCACTTCTTAGGCTGTTCTCTGCATAACTCATCTGCCCCATATTACGAGGCACATCCCTCACTGAACCCCTCAGAATCTCTTAATCCTACACAGAGAATGTGCTGTCTTGGCTTGTAAACTTGGACTTGAAAGCACAAATCAGAATTACACTTTGAATGAACAAAGGCAATAGCTTCCATAGTGTTCTGTGTCTTTATCCCCATGTTTGGATGTGTCCCACATTTTAAGGGTCCGCATCCCACATTATTGAGTGTCAGTGTCCCACTTTTTGAGGGCTGGTGTCCCACATTTTAAGAAAAGGACAGTGTCCTACATTTTGAGAGCCAGTTGCCACAAATGATCTCCTATAAGGGAGTCTGGATCTTTAAGTCAAACAGCCAGCCCTAGAGGACGCCAGAAATCTTTTGCACCAGTTTATTCTGTCATTGAACTGCAATGAGACCCTCATCATCATAGCTTTGGTTTAGTCGTGTAAGTTCCGGCACTAGGACCTTTTCAGCCTTTGCAACACACCATTTTTGGCATTCATGTTCTGGGAACAGCCAGACACTGACCCTGAGTGCCTTGCACTGGACAGCCTGGAACTTGAGCAGCTGAAGGTCCAATCCTAAGGGCTTTCTGAGGATGTCCTCAGAATACTAGAAACAACTCGGATGGACTCAGCTTGAAAAACATATCATTTTAAATAAAAGAAAGTCTGAGACTTCTGGGGACATCATCAAGGGAGATGGCAGCTTAAGACTGAGCCGATCCCACTTCTAAGTATTGAGCGGTATCCACTGGTGGTGTGCCTGTAATATCCAAAAATTCTTGAATAGGCTGTGAAACAAGATGAACCCCAACAAACATCGCCAAAAATCGGGTTACCAGCGTCGATGGCTACTGAAATATAGTACTCAATGCCAGAGCCCTAGCAATTCTCCCTCCAAGGCATCTGATTACACAGTTGGCTGCGGGGTTGATGAGGAGGACCAAGGCCCAACATTCAACATAGCCAGCTCGTCGATCATCCTGAAAACATTGCAGAGGATTGGCACTAACATTTCAGATATGCGGAGAGATTTGAAAAAAAACTGGAGCAGTTCACAGCAGCCAAGGAAGAGGCAATTTGTGAGCTCCATGAAGAGGCCAGTGCTTTGGCGTGGATGGTTCTGTATCTGACTGTAGGGAGTGGGAACAGACAGACTACGTGAAAGATGCGGAGGCCTGGGACAGGAGGAAAAACATCAAACTGTTTGGATTTCCAAAGAACTGTGAACTGCCTGACCTAAATGACTTTTTAATGACTTGGCTACAGATGGACTTAAACCTGCCTCCAGAGACAACCATTGAAATAGAGATAGCACACAGGGTGATTGGTCCCAAGCCCAGGCCAGGCTGTGCCCCATGCTCCATAACCGTGAAATTCCTTCAGACTCCAGTAAAGGAGCAGCTCCTCTAAAAGGCCTGGGCCAAGAAGGACCTCAGTTTTAATAGTCAGCATGTTTATGACTATCAAGATTACCCCCCAGGCATAATGAAAAAATATACGCAGGTGCACGGGGTCATTAAGCAGCTGTGAGAGAAGCAGGTAAAGGCTCAGCTCCAGTACCCGACAAAGCTGCTGATGCATGAAGACAAGGGGATGGTGCTCTATGATAACCCTACTACAGGCCAGCAAGTACCTTAAAAAGATGGGCATTGAAGTCCCTAATTTACCAAGGGAGCTGTACAAGTGAGATCTGCTGCAGATGAGCTGGTCAGTGACTGGCAAGGGGAAGATTTCCACAAATACCAGAAGAGCAGCAGCTGAAAAAGAGCTGAGGGCAGAGCTGTGCCAGCGGTACAAAGGTCTTGTGAAATTGAAGACATGAGGGATATTTGTCTTTCCAAAGAAGTTCCTGTTAATGGATATGGATTACTGATTATTGTTGGTTGAATTGTGCTGAACTAAGGGCTTTTTGCTGCCCCCCAGACTTTTCTCCCAACCCCCACCCCCATCCACCATGTTCCATGCTGGACTTGCTGATATGAACAGTGTTTCACAGATTTGTATAAGGCAGTTGTCCTCCACACACCCAGACAAGACCTGACCCCCACATATGCCCCAAGGCAACAAAACTCATGATACTGTAGACTTTAAAGTGCCCTGATTTGCATTATGGGGAGGCCATATGTCTTGGGACTGATTAAGTGCGATTTTTCTATAGGGGGTGGAGTGGCGGGGAAGGGAAAGTTTATGTTTGCATCAGGTGTATGTACCTGCTCTGTTAAATCTTCATGAGCAGACTTTAAAGGTAGGTATAGGCAGTTATCAGAAGTGGGACTTGCCTCCCCATGATCTCCAGAGATGTTCCAACCCAGTGTCCATTCAGAGGGTTGTGATCTGTAAGGATGAGGCAGTCCAACTTCATCTTGGGCTGTCACATGGTAGCAGTCTTCATTGTGTTGCAACTTAAAATGTGGCTGCATGTCCAGCACGAGCTGTGCCTGCCCAGGCGAGTGGAGATTTTGGGTTGAGGCAATAAGCTGGAAGTTGGGACATTCCCAAGGAAAGCGGCATCAAGTGATCGAGTAGTAGAGCGCTGTGAAGAGCATTATATGATGAGGTGTCACTTGTTGGGTAGCTATTGTACAGGCCTGAGAACAAGATGCTCCTATTCTGAAGTTACAGGCAGACACACTATTTATTGTTTAATGCTTAAGGGGTAACACTACTCAAAATTGGGACGATGGTCGTGTGACTACAGTTAATCTTTTTTTTTTTTTCCTGCTGGGGCCTAGGTGTGTGAGTTGGGGAATTCATAATGGGGAGGTCAAGGAGATGGGTTTCATCTGTAAAGGGTTTGTTGTTCATATTTTCTGATTACGCACTCAGCTGTATCAAAGGGAGGAAGGAAGGCGTGGGTGGCAAATGGTTATATCATGGGGGCACCTGTTTGTGCGGTCTTACATACTTAGCCTGTATATAGGCTGATGGTGGGACCCAGCAGGGGTGTAACCACCAATCAGATGGAGGTGGGAGTGAAGTGCTCACAGGAGCCACTAGTAACAAACTCCAGAGAGCGCAGTCATCCAACAGTCTGAGGATTTTGAGGGGGGGGGGGATACCCGGTGTGGGTTTATTCTCAGGAGCGGAGGGTTGACCCTCCAGGACTCAGAGTTCATTCTTTTGGCACACATGCAACCCAGAGCAGTTTGTTTGCCACTGAGTTATCTACTGCACTGAAGTTGTGTGTTGCTGGTTTCTGAATACACAAGTGTTTTATGAGTTGAAAGTTTATTTTTATTGTTTGTTTTTTTTAATCTGGTTTCTAGCACAGAGCCTTAGATCACAAAAAGTATATGTTAGGCAGAAAGAGTAGTTTAATGTTTTTATACAGATAGCAGTGTACAGCGCAGTAATATTAGCCACTTACCCTCCAGGAAGTTTAAACTCCATGGGGGGGATTCGAAATTGAGACATGAATGATAAAGTATTGGTTGAACCAAGGGTATGCACTACACAAACAAGTCACCCATTAAAAGCACTACTCTTGAACGTGCTTAGTTTAAGAAATGAATGTTTTAGAACATAGTTTGCAAGATGAAGAGGTTGACTTTTGTTGCATCACCGAGACGTGATGGGATGGTAAAGATTGGGATAGAAACATCCAGGGCTTTCAGCTGTTTTGTAAAGACAGAGACACAAGAAGGGGGGAGGTTTGGCAATATATATGAGGCATAGAATAGAGGCAAGATTAATGGAAGGTAATAGAATAGAACCCCATGAACACATTTTGGCTGGAGATCGTACCACGACAGACAGATAAGATTATAATGGGATTATGTTATAAGGCACCAAATATGAATATAGAAAACTGGATAGGGTTCTTAGAGGTCCTAAGGTCTCTGTGTGAACTGTGTGAAAAGGGTTCTTTTCTATAATTTTGCTTGGAGACTTCAGTCTTCTGGGAATTAACTGGGAGACTAAAACATCTGTGATAAATGTGGAAAAACACTTCTTAGATCTGATTGAAGACCTAGGATTTACTAACCTTGTTACTGTTGAAACCAGGGCTAATAATATCTTGGATCTGGTGATAACAAATTTGGACGAGGTAGTATGTAACTGTATAGCTGGAGTCAGATCATAATATGATACAGTTTGAAATGAACCTCAGTAGGGTGAAACAAGTAGGGGATAACTATGCTAAAGTGATCTAATAAAGCCAGCTACAGTAAAATCAATGACTGTTTAAGGTCATGGGACTGGAAAAACAAATATGCAGGAATGTCATTAAATGATAAATGGAACCGACTAAAGGAAATATTGCACAAATGTTCGTATGACTTCATACCAAACAAAAAGGAAATATAACAACAAAGGCAGGGTGCCCATTTGGGTTACAAAGAACATCAAAAAGGCCATTAGGCAAAATAAATAGTCATATCGTATAGCCAATCAAAGAGAAACTACTGAAGCATGGAACAACTACAGAGCGAGGGTTAAGGAGTATAAGAATACAAATTAGCAACCAAAACAAAGGAAAACAAAAAGGCCTTTTTTAATTACATTGGGGAGCTAAGGAATGAGAAGGTACAGGTTGGCCCAATCAGGGTGGATAATTCTTTAATATCTGATGACAGTGATATAGCCAATGAGCTGAATAAACACTTTATAGGGATTAATAAACCTAGTGATGGTGAGTACACAGAAAATTGCCAAGGAGGACCTAGTGTCATTAAGATATCAAAGACATCATCAACAGACTCAAGTCTCTTGACCTCAATAAATCAGAAGGGCCAGACAAATTATACCCTGCACTATTAAAGAACATTGCAGACCTTATAGCACCACCTGTAGCTGATATTTTTCAGGACTCGCTGGATAAGGGTGTAATAGTTGAAGACTGGGGTATGGCGCATGTGATACCCATTTTTAAGAAGGGGGACAGAGGACGAGTGAGGAATTACAGACCAGTTAGCATTACACTCATATTATGTAAGATAATGGAAAGTATAATAAAGGCCAGACTTACTGAATATCTTCAAGAAGCAGGACAATTAGAACCATACCAGCATGGGTTCAGGGAAGGAAGATCATGCCTTACAGGCTTGGAAGTTTTTTTGAGCCAGTGAGCAGGGCTATGGACCAAGGGATACCAGTGGATGTCTTATACATGGATTTCTCCCATGCTTTTGGCACAATATCACATAGGAAATTGTTGGACACACTTTCAGAAATTGGCACAGATGCCCACGTAATTAGACGGGTAACTTCCTGGTTGAGGAACAGAAAGCTGAGGGTGGTGGTATGAGGACACATGTCGGATTGGGCTGATGTGATGAGCGGGGTGCCCCAGGTGTCCGTATTGGGACCCATACTTTTTAACATATTTGTGTCATCATTAACATGTGGAAGCACTACAAGGATCAGCAAAGTTGCTGATGATATACAAATGGAGGCACTAGTATGTAATAACATGGATGCTTTAAACTTCCAGCATGAGATACAAGAAGTTGCTAATTGGGCAAATAGGATGGGGCTGGTTTTTAATACTGAGAAGTGCAAGATAATGCATTTTGGAAATGAGAACATACGAGCCATCTGTTTCTTAAATGAGGAACAACTGGGTTCTGTGGATGAGCAGAGAGACTTGGGAGTTATTATAACAAGTGTTTTGAAGTTTGATAGACATTGTGGAGAGGTACTTAAGAGAGGGAATCGAATGCTGGACTGTATTGGGAGGAATTTAAAGAGTAGAGATAGGAGGGTGATAATGCTCCTTTATGGTTCCCTTGTGTGGCCTCATGTTGAATATTGTGTGCAGTTTTGGGCTTCTCAAGGTAAGACACTAGTAAACAAGTTGGAGAGAAAAGGGCTACAAAAATGGTGAGAGGGACTGGCGGTTTGACACGTACTGAAAGATTTGATTAACTCGATGTCTATCCAGTGGCGTATAGGAGGCTTGGGGGGACCTATGCCTGGTCTTCAAGGCTCTGCATAACCCCGATCTGTGGGAGTGTTTGTCACTTACTGATAGGGATGCTGCAAAGGTAACTAGGGGACATCATTATAGGCTCAAAGGGGAACAGTTCAGGAGTAACAGGAGGAAGCAGTGTTTTAGCCAAAGGGTGGTGAAGAATGGAATGGGCTTCCAACTAATGTCATACAGAGTGATATTATTGACATATTAAAGAGAAGACTTGATAGTTACATGACCAAAGAAGGAAGGATTGGATATGGGGGATGTTAGGGTAACGGTCATGTCCTAGTAGCCTCTTAAGGCTTTGGACTTGAAATGTTCCTATGATCCTATGAAGTCATGCTTGCTTAGGATGAGCTGTGTATTTAAGGATACAGTTAAGATTATTGTGGGAATGTCTCTACCCTGTACATAAACAGGGTACTTGGAAAAACTGTATCTTACAATGTGAAGTAAGTGGGCTCTGTAGTCAAAAGGGCCAGGATTCTCAGGGAGCTAAAAGATGGCCACTGTGATACAGGTCTGCTCCAGGAGACCCACCTGCCCCGACACGAGCATGAAATGTTTGGCAAGGTTAGGTGGGACAAGTCATGGCCTCTTCCAACCCCCAATCCCACAAGGCGGGTGCAGCCATTTTGTTAAGGAAGGGACTGCCTTGGCAAGTTCAAGAGAGACATGCTCTGCTGATGGGGAGGGAAAATGGACAACAGTGGTCTCACTTGCACAGCGTAGCCTAAAGATAAAGGCAGTAATTGTCCGTAGTCCCACCTCAGCCAAACCAAGCTTCTTCCAGAAGTTGTTTGATAAGATAGCTACCCTCCCAGCAGGGTCCCATAATTTTAGGGCTTGGGTATATTGAGAGGTAGGGGGAATCCCTGTGGCACCTTAAAGGGACACTGTCAACCCCTTTAGGCCTCTGACTGTTCCTAGTTTGAAAAATACATTTTACGGTTGCTCATTTTGTGTAAAATGTGCTGAAGTGACTGGTAGTTTGATTCTGATTACTTTTTTTTCTTTTTAAAAGTGAAAAGTAGACTACCAACCATACTGGTGTACACCACACAAAAATGTTTTTTTTTTACATTCCTTGAGTATCTCCAACTGCATTTTTCCTGGACCTGGGAACACCCCCAGCACAGTCTAGACACTCATGATGCATTGGGAGGGGAGGAGAGGAGACTATTGCATCATGAGTGGCTGCACCATGTGGGGCTATTTCTAATGCTCGTGAAGTATGCATTAGGAGTAGTTTAAGGATTTGAAACAAAACAAGGATAGATATAATTACACTACTAGTATGCATTTCCCCTTCTACTAAAAAAGAAGCAGATAAAACAACCGGCTACATCAGTGAATGTTAAAGAAGGTGAGTAATCGTAACGTGAGTTTTTAACTAGCAGTGGTATAGTGCAGAAAGGCCGACTGTGTCCCTTTAATGCTGGCCTCCTAAACTACAAAGCATTTTGTACGAAACTTAAGGAGGTGATCATGGAGTACTGTACACTTAGTATGGCCTAGGTCACAGCTACCAATTAAATCTGAGATGGGTTGAAGGCAATGCCACCTGATTTCTCAATCTTCAAATAAGGAAAAAAATAGACAGTGGCCCAATAACAAAAGCTTACTGAACAGCTCATGGAGTTGAAACTAGAGCACAAAAGGTTGGGGAAGAGAGTAGTGTTGCAAGAGCTTAAAGAGGTCAGGGAACAATTAAATACCCTACAGACGAGGAAAATTGAAACCCAGTTTCCATTTCTGAACAGAATGCATTATGAACATGGTACCAGAATGGCCCATCTACTCACTTACAGATTAAAGAAACAAGCTGCAGATTGATGTAGTCTTAAGCTCTGGGGACAGGAGTTCAGATAACACAGCCGGCAGGTATTGCAGCAGAATTCCAGGAAATCTGTACTCTAGGGAGGAGCAGAAGACCACATATGAAGGCATTACACACTTTTTAGCTGAGGGCAAACCTACTTGAGCTCCCAGTAGAGCACAGAGAATGACTAAGTCAGCCAATCACAAGGGAAGAGAACAGTCACAGAGATCAAGCAGTTCCCCTCTAACAAATCCCCTGACACCAATGAGTTTATAGGGGGATTCTGTAAAACCTTTTCCCCACTCCTTTTAGACCCATTGCATCAGGTTTTCTCCACTCTTCAAGTGACTGGGGATGCCTCAGATACTTGGCAGGAAGCTCTGATAACAGTGATCCACAAACCAGGGAAGAACCCGCTGCAGTGTGAGTCAAACAGACCTAGCTCCCTCCTGAATCAGAATGCCAAAGTGCCAAAATCCTGGCTAATAGACTGCAGGAGGTAGTGATCCTGTTGTTCCATCCAGACCAGACAGGTTCATATCCAGTAGTCATATCCAACATAATACCACAGAACTGTTAAACATGATGTATACATCAGTGAAGAGTGAATGGCCTGCAGCAGTGATAACTGTTGATGCCCGCAAAGACGTTTGATCGCCCAGTTGGCAGTTCCTGAAAGAGACACTTAAGTCCTTGGGGGATACATTAAAAGACTGGATATGAGCAATGTATGGAGCTCCCACAGCCTGGGTGTGATTAAACAGAACTATTTCACAGGGCTTTCCAATAGAGCGGGGGAGAACGGCATTCCAGACTGATGATATTTTGCTATTTGTAGAGGCCCCAAAAGAAACCTCCCACCACTGATGGATATACTCACTCAGTATGGGCAGGTCTCTGGTTTTAAGGTAAACATGGGCAAGATGGAAATATGCCTTCAGAAGGTGATGTCACCTGGAACTTGAGACAAGCATACCCTTGTAAGTGGCTGTCATCCCATTTTAGGTACTTAGAGATGCAAATCCAGAGGGAATATTAATGTGACTCTTCCGATCCAGCAAATGGAAGATGAATTAAAGATGTGGGATGCACCACCTCTCTCCATAATGAGTAGAGTTGAAGTACTTAGAATGAATGATTTCCTTGCTTCCTCTTTCTGTTCACCTCTCTTCCTATCCCAATTCCCAGTTCATTAGGTTGGCCTGGTTCCGCTTTATTTGGGCCGGGTGTAAGCCAAGATTGGCATGGAACTTGCTTCTGCTGCCCAAGGGGCAGAGGGGCTAGGTGTCTCAGTTCTACTGACATGTTACCAGCTAAAGCACTTGTATGCCTTTCTTAGAGGAGAAGATATCCTGAGCTGGGTAGACAGTTTGGGACTCCTGGATTAGGGAGAAACTTTTTAATATTAATATAACCACAGGTGGTTAAACAAACAGATAGACTCTGGTCTAGAGTGCTCCAGGGGACTTCGTTTATGGTCCTAAATAAACTAGAGGATATTTCTGGGATATGCAAATTGACCATGTAAGATATGCAGAGGGTTCCCTCCATGTCAGTCAAACATTACATATAAGAGGTTGAGGAGGACTCAAGATGGTGGGGCAGGTTCTACAGGATGGCATGGCTAAATTCTTTGCACAGTTGCAGAGGGAGTTTGCTCTTTCACAAAGGGATTTTTATACTTTCCTGCAGTTCTGGCACTACCTACAGACATATCCACAGAAGGTGGTACTGACCCAGCAAGGAAGTGCAGTTAAGGAAATGGTGGGTGGATTTTGGGACAGCCCAGAGATGCCGCATCTGGTCTCCCAGCTGTAAGGAGTGTGTGGAACCCAGGGGCAGGATGCCTGCAACAAAATACAGGCTAGGTGGGAGGAGGATGCGAGGTGTCAGCTATCAGAAGAAGAGTAGGCACAGTGTTGGAGACAGGCTAGTAAAACAACAGCATTCAGCATGTGGAGGGAGCATCGATGGAAGGTTCTCAGCTGCTACTTCGGAACACTGATCACTGCACATTTCCAAATCACACTGTCCGATAGGTGCTGGAGGAACTGTCACCGGAGTGCCCATCATACAGGTGTTTCGAACAACATGAAGTCTTGCTATATTCTGACATCTGCAGTGAGTCCCAACCTTCGAACTGCCCTGGAGATGAAAGAGTTAAATTTCCATGCCAGGCATGGAATGCTGAGCTCGAGCTCAGTTGAGACTCTGTCTGTTGTTCTTCAAACTCAAACCGTCAGATTCTTTACTCCGCCTCACTGAACAGTCGCTCCGGAGATTACTCCTTCTGCTTGGTTCATTTTGTCCGTTAAAGTGCGGTTTTCTCGGTTTTCGACCGAAATTAAACCGTAACCTGACGGTTCAGTCTCTGTCTGTGGTATTTGTGAGTACTAGATAGGTTATATTTTACTCTGTTTTGTGTGGAACTTGTAAACGGTTCATCGGTTCGGTTTGAACCGATCAAGTTGTTAAAAAATCTTAAGTTGTACTTTTAGAGTGTGGTTACCGGTTCTTATCGGTTCTAAAAAAAAAAAAAAAAAATTTTATTATGTTTTTTCCACGACCCGTGACACGGTTAGAAACCGATAAGAGGGTCTTGCCTGGCGGATTGCCATAAAAGGTGAGATTGGATAGGACTGGCACTATGTCTGAAAAACCCAAAAGAAAACCCTGGCCCACTGGGTTTCAACACTGTAGTGTGTGCGGGGAAGTCTTTGCCAGGCTGATCCCCACACCACCTGTGTTTACTGTCTGGGGTTTGACCACCTCAATGCAGACTGCCAGATTTGCAAAAATTTTCCTGCAGCTACCCTGAAAAAGAGAGTTGGTAGGCCCAGGGAAAGGGAGGCCAAAAAGTCCGCTGAACCGGATGGCCAGCCCAGTTCGGTTCAAACCGAACCAGGAGTGCCCTCTGACCAGGGCAAGACTTCTTCAGGCAAAAGGAGATCCGACTCTGAGGAGTCGGTTCCGCAAAAGGACTAGAAAATCAGCTGGTGTGGAGCCAAAACTTTCCTCTCCAACCACTGAAGAAATAGCCAAAGTGATCAAAATTGTCCAGTCGCTTTCCCCGGTTCCGACCGAATCGGCACCGTCAGGTAGATGCTCAGTTCGGCCGGTTCCACCGGTTCAAGAGTATGATTTAGAGGAATATTATGAACCGGAGGAGTATGAGGACAGTGAATGTGGATTTGAAAGTCTGGATGTGCCCATTGACCCGGACATCTTCCCCAGACAGACCTTCAAGAGTGTCTCCTCCTAGGCTTTCTGAGTCTCCTTCTCATTTTATGTTTTATAAAAAAGTGGCTGAAACCCTCCAGCTCCCTATGGAGGAAGCTGTGGATGATCAAGAGGAGCCTGACTTTGTAGAAATGATGGATCACAGAGTCTAGGAGGCTGTCTATTCCCTTGCATAAATCCTTTGGGAAACAAACATTTAAAATTCTAAAAACTCCTAACACTATACCTCCTGTGGATAAGAGAATGGACAAGAGGTACACATTGTCAGGCTCTGATACGGAGTTCCTTACACAACAATGCAGCCATGTTGGGGTAGTGCAGGCTGCAGCCTCTGACAAAGCAAATATTCCTTGGCCTCACATCCCCTGACAAGGACTCCAGGAGGATTGATGCCATAGCAAAGAAAACAATGCATGGCAGCATCCTTGGGACTCAGACAGGCGAATTATATGGCTTATGTGGCTAGATATCAGAAATCCAGATGGGACACTGTCATGGCTTTAGCAAAACAGGTCCCTGGCCAGCTTGCCAAGGAGCTGGAGCAGGTAGCTGCTGGTGGTATTGAGGCATCCAAGGTGCAATTCCATGCTGCAGTGGACTCAAATGATGTGTCAAGAGTCATGGCTACATCTGTGGCACTTCGAAGAATGGCTTGGCTGAGATGTACTAGCCTGTCACAGGATACCCAGACTAAGGCCATGGATTTTCCTGTTGTGGGTAATTCTCTGTTTGGGGAGCAGATAGAGAATTACATGAAGAAAACGGATGAGTATAAGACCACCTATAGGAGTGCACAGGCCAAGGAAAGGCAGCCCACTCCTCAACGGCAGCTTCCCAGGGGCAGGGGCAGGCCTTTTCATAGGCCTTTTGACCAAGCCCAGGCGTCCTCTTCTGCTTATGCCCAGAGGGGGTTCTTTAGAGGGAGAAGCAGATGGGGTACAAGCAGGCCTGCTTCCACCCCTCAGCCGAAAGCCCCTGCCAAGCAGGCACCCTGATGGGGTTGCCAGGGCCGATTCTCAGCTACCTGTAGGGGGCAGGCTGGCTTACTTTTTTTCCAGGACTGGGAATCTCTGACATCAGACAAATGGGTCCTGGAAGTAGTAAGCCAGGGACTGGTTCTCAGCTTCAAAAAATTTCCAAAGATGAGAACCAGATCCTTTCAACCTGCAAATCCATCAGAGGCACTTGCCTTAGAGGCAGAGGTCTCTTCCCTCCCAGGTCTCAGAGCTGTGGAAAGGGTTCCACCCCTACACCAGGGCAAAGGATTGTATTCCAGGTACTTCCTTACCCCAAAAAAGACAGGAGAATGACGGCCTATCCTGGATCTCAGATATTTAAACAAGCACCTTTTAAAACCAAAATTCAAAATGGTGACTCTGGGAATTATTCTACCCTCTCTAAGGCCAGGGGACTGGCTAGTGTCCCTGGACCTCAAGGATTCCTACTTCCATATTCTCATCAGAAGCTCCCATCGGAAGTATCACAGGTTCGAGCTGCCTTCAGGCAATTACCAGTTCAGAACAATGCCTTTGGCCTCACCTCTGCTCCAAGGGTATTCACAAATGCCTGGCAGTAGTAGTTGCTTCTCAAGAAGGCAGAAAGAAAATTGCCATAGTCCCTTACCTGGATGACTGGCTCATAGTAAGCCAGTCCCCAGACCAAGTCAAGTTACACTTACAGATAACTCAGCAACTGCTCACTTCTTTGGTTTCCTTCTAAATCTTCCAAAGTCAGTTCTAGAGCCTGTCCAGCTCCTCACCTTCATAGACGCAGAGCTGAGACACAGAAGGCCAGAGCCTTCCTTCCCTGGACAGGGCAAGGACCCTGGTCTCTCTGGCCTCCTCATTCACCCTGCTGGTGACTTGACCAGCAAGGCATTTTCTACAGCTCCTGGGGCACATGGCTGCTTCTACAGCAGTAGTGCAAGGAGCCAGATTTCAGATGAGGGACATTCACTTCCATTTGAGAGCCTTTTGGTCTCAAAGGAAAGACCCTCTGACCAAACTGATCCCAGTAACTCGAACCCTGATCCAGGCCCTACAGTGGTGGCAGGATCAGAACAATCTGAGACAGGGGGTTCCCTTTGTCACTCCATTTTACTCTTTAATCCTTACTACAGATGCCTCCCTCTTGGGGTGGGGGGCTGACATGGGCGACCTTACCACCCAGGGGTTGTGGTCCCCTCAGGAATCTCTGCTCCATATCAATCTGTTGGAATTCAGAGCAGTATTTCTAGCACTTCAAGCTTTTTCCAAATCTGTTCAGAACAAAGTTGTACAGGTCAGAACAGACAACACCACCACAGTGTGGTACATCAACAAGCAAGGAGGCACTCGGTCTACGGCCTTGTGCAATGAAGTTGTGGTCTCTGGCTTACTCCCTGAACACCTCCCTCACGGCAGTTCACCTCCCAGGAAAGGACAATGTCCTGGCAGATGCTCTCAGCAGGATTTCCCAGGGCCATCACGAATGGTCACTGGATCCCCTGGCCTTGGAGGTGATATTTGCCAGATGGGGCACCCCGCAGATAGATCTTTTTGCAGCTCCAGACAATCACCAACTTCCCTTTTTCTGCTGCAGGCCCCCAGTGTTGGGCTCAGTCCCCCTGGATGCCTTAGTTCTCAATTGGGAAGGGAAGTTTCTCTATGGCTTTACCCCCTTCCTCTCCTGTTCAAAGTGCTAGTCAAAATCAGATCTCAACCCTGCAAGATGATCCTGATTGCTCCAGACTGGGCCAGACATCCCTGGTATCCACTCCTACTGTCCTTAGCAGTCCATCTTCCCCTGTGTCTTCCCAGGAATTACAACCTGTTAACTTGTGCTCAGGGAAGGGTTAGGTACCCGAACCTCAAATCTCTCAATCTCAAGGCCTGGCTCTTGAAGAGTTAGAGTTTGCTGATTTACACCTCTCCCAAGGTGTAATGGATATCCTGAAGGCTTCTAGAAAACCTTCCACCAGGGCTACTTATAATTCTAAATGGAAAAGATTTTCCATATGGTGCTCTGGGAAGCATATTTCCCCAGAATCTGCTGATCTGCCCACAGTCCTTGATTATATGGTCCATTTAAATAGCTTGGGGCTGAGACCAGCTACACTGAAAGTGCATCTGTCAGCTGTGTCTGCATTTATTTCAGCAGGTAAGCCCTCTTCTCTCTCATCTCACCCTGCTTTCTCCAAGTTTTTCAAGGGATTGCTTCACACCAACCCTCCATTCAGGGACCCTGCCCCTACCTGGGACCTCAATGTTTGCATTGCTCAGCTTATGCAACCCCCTTTTGAGCCTTTATCTTCAGCAGAGCTTAAGTACTTGACTTGGAAGACTGTGTTTCTGGTAGTCATCATTTCTGCCAGACGCATAAATGAGTTACAAGCTTTGTCAGTGGAGCCTGATTTTATCTCCTTTCATAGAAATAAGGTGGTCCTCAGGACTAACAGGAAGTTCTTGCCTAAGGTGGTTTCAGATTTCCACCTTAATCAATCTATGTCTCTTCCAGTGTACTTCACTGACCATTCCTCCTCTGGCGAGAGGAGACTGCACAGTTTGGATGTGAAAAGAGCCTTAGTTACTACATAGAGCGTACCAAGAGTCACAGGTTTGACTCCCTCCAACTGTTCCTCACTTATGGTGAGGTTGGTAAAGGGAAACCTGCACTAAAAGATCCATTGCCAGGTGGATTGTCTCTTGTATCCAATTTTGCTATGAGAAACTGAGTAAGTTTCCTCCCTCAAGCCTGAGGGCTCACTCTACCTGAGGTACAGCTGCTTCCCTGGCTGCTGCCAGGGACATCCCTATTCTAGAAATATGTCAAGCAGCTACCTGGAAAAAAAGTTCACACTTTTACCAAGCATTACTCCCTGGACATCCAGGCTAGGAGTGATGCTCGGTTTGTCACAGCTGTGCTTCAGAGCCTATTTCCTAAGTAGGTTCTGTCCCTCCTTCATGGAGGTACTGCTTTGTAGTCTGCATATGTCATAATATAGCAAGACTTCATGTTGTTTGAAGAAAAAATGACTCACCTTAGTAATGTTGTTTCTTCTAATGGAGCCTTGCTATATTCTGACCTTTCCCCTTGCCTGTCCCTCTCAGAATCTCTGGTTTTGGGATGTGGGTGGGCAGTGCAGTGTTGGCACTTAGTAGGTGCCCAACTTTTTGTTTCACCCCTTCCTTTTTGGGGTGAGTGGGTGTTGAGTTTTCATTTTTGGGTCTCCTGACTTGAGTCTTTGTTTTGGGACCAAAAAATGTGTTTTATGTTTAGTATCCAGTTGGCTAGTGTAGGTTTACAGCTTCCACACAGGACCTTAGTGAGTTTAGCTCATAAAGATCTGGCGGTTTGAGTTTGAAGAACAACGGACAGAGTCTCAACTGAGCTCGAGCTCAGCGTTCCATGCCTGGCATGGAAAGTTAACTCTTTCATCTCCGGGGCAGTTCAAAGGCTGGGACTCACTGCATATGTCATAATATAGCAAGACTCCATTAGAAGAAACAACATTACTAAGGTGAGTAATTTTTTCTTTGGGACTGCTAGTGTTGGGGGAATATTGGGAGGAGGTATCCAAGCTATAGGGGAGATATTGGACATAACTATGCCCAAGCAGATAAAGCACTTGGTGTGGGACATGCTCCCAACTGGTGTAACAGCAAAGAGTAAAAGATGTCTAACATTGCCATAGCTGCTGCCTCCAAAGCAGTTATGCAGAGATGGTTACAACCAGTCCCCCTACAGTGGACCAATGGTTAACTAACTGTAAACTGTTACTACAGCTCAAGTGGATGATGGCAAAAATTTGCTACTCAGTTGATGAAGCGAAGGCTTATTGGCTCCTGTTCTTTAAATATATTGAGGATAAGAAGGTGGTGGGGATCCTGGAGCAGATGGATGCCTTGGAATGAGCTTTGACTTAGTATGAGGATATTCCTAGAGATCGATTTGCTGGCCTGGGGACCCAGAAAGGGGGGAATGAGTTAGTTATAGCTAGAAATGAACTGCCATATATCGCATAGAGCCTTAATTGAGCTGTTATAGATTTGCACCTGGGTGCTGTTTATGAACTGTGCTAATATTCAGTCGTTCACTATTTATTTTCTGTTGTGTTTACTTTTATTTTGTTTGTGTGAGCAGGCAGCTGCCCTTGTATTTTATTGTACTTTCAGTTGGTATGACTGTTGAATGTGTTGTACTATTGGAAGTACCGTCAATAAACTTTAATTGCAAAAAAGTAAGTAAAAAAAATAAAAGATGGTCTTGTGCTGGTATGAGGCACACATGTTGTCACCTCCATTCTGCTCTATGGAACACATTCAGTACTACCTCTAGTCCTTCAAGCCTGGACTGCAAGCCAAGTCTCTTGAGGTGCACTTGGCAGCCATTTCAGCATACTCACTAAGGCTGGTATCCTAAATATGGCCCAGGAAAAAGTGGACTCAAAATTTTACAAAGGGCTGGACCACCTATTCCCTCCAGTGCAGTATCCATCAATACCATAGAACCCAACGCTGGTACTGCCATGGTTCATAAAAAAGCCATTTTAACTAATGTACCTGTGTCATTTGTCTCATCTGTTGTACAAGACTGCGTTTCTGATTACCACTCATTGGCCAGATGTTTGAGTGAACTCCCTCTATGGAGTCCCAGAATTTGGTTTTCCTGAAGGACAAAGTTGTCTTTCAGCATCATGCAAAATTCCTGCCCAGAGTGGTATCAGAATTCCATTGGAACCAGTCCTTTGTGATACCTATGCTCTTTTCGAAGCCCCAGTCTTCAGATACTGAGCTGGTGCTCCATTTTCTAAATGTTCACAGAGCCCTGCTCTTTTACAAGGTGCTTACAGTGGAATTTCATGGTGACCCCTCGCCAGTTTGTAGTGTTTGCTCAAGCTGTCCAAGGCAGACTGGCAGCCAAACAAACCATTGGCAAGTGGATCATTCCTGCATATTGCTCTGCTATGAGTTGGCATTCAGGAGCTACATGCTAAGCTTTGGTCAGAGCCTTCACACCTGCAGTAGCGCTTTATGAGTGCTCACCCCACCATGCCCGAGATGGCTGCCGGAGCTCAGTACACATGCGCGAGCATTGGCACATGCACGACTGAGCTCCAGTGGCCATGTTGGGCATGTTAAAGTAGTGCGCCTGCGATGGGGGGGGGGCACTTATAGAAACACAGAGGAGTGGACTGCTTCGCTTGCAGAGGGATTGTGCTGCAGCTCCAAATTTGCTCTCAGATGTCAATCTGGAGAGTCATTTTTAGAGCTGCCTGCAAGATGACTGCAGGCTCCGTCCACTGCAGCCATAAAAAATGCTGTTACCTCTGTTTCTTCTGCCAGGAGCATTGAGATCTACAGGGCTGCTACCTGATCTAACGCACACACAATTATTTCTCACTACTTTGGGACTGCAGTCTTCCATTCATGTTGACCTTCGCCAGTTTGTAGCCTGGGAAACAAGATCCCAGACCTGGCAGCCTTGATGGCAGAAGAAGACCTAGACATTGTCACCATTACTGAAACATGGTACACAAGTAACCATGACTGGGATGTTACCATACCGGGGTACACAATGTTTAGGAGGGACAGGGAGGGGAAAAAGGGGGGGAGAGGTGGCAATGCACATCAGGGAGGGGATCAGAGCAAGATAATTAGGGGGAAGACAGGAAGGAGAAGAGTCACTGTGGGTCACCTTAGAGATGGGGAAGGGCACCACCATCTGCACTGGGGTTGTCTTCAGACCTCCAACACAGGGGGAGGAAATTGACAAGATATTAGTGGATACCATCCACAAACTGGCTGATAAAGGGGAAGTGTTGCTGGTGAGGGACCTGAACATGCCAGCTGTAAAATGGAACACCTATTCAGCAGCCACAACCAGGAGTAGGGACATCTTGGATGCTCTTCAGGGAGCATGTCTGAGGCAGCTAGTGGAGGAGCCCTCACGTGAGGGAGCAATATTTGACCTGGTTCTCACCAATGGTGACAGAATAACAGATCTGTCAGTGGGCAGCCATCTAGGATCCAGCGATTACCATACAGTGTGGTTTAAGGTGAAGACAGTAGTTGAGTCAAGCCACACAGAAGTAAAGGTCCTGGATTTTAGAAGTGCGGACTTTGAAAAAATGACAGAACAACTCAGGAAAATCCTGGCAAAGGTGGAGGAGGAATGGGGTAGAGAAACAGTGGTAGACACTTAAAGGAGCCATAGCAGAGGTAACAAGTCTCTGTGTAAAGCAAGTTAACAAAGCAAAAAGAAGGAAAAAAAACAGTATGATTTTCTAAAGAAGTGGTAGGGAAGGTTAAAGAAAAGAAACAAACATTTAGAAAGTACAAAGAAAGAGAGAGGAAGACAGAGAGCTGTATCAAGCAAAGCAAAAGGAAGTGGGAAAAGCTGTCAGGAGTGCAGAGGCACAAACTGAAGAACGAGTAGCACAATCGGTGAAAGGAGGAGGCAAAACCTTCTTCAGGTATATTAGGGAGAAGAAAAATACCAATGGCGGGATTGTGAGGCTAAATACTGGTGGGGGGGTGATGTGCAGAGGGGGACCTAGAAAAAGCAGAAATTCTGAACGAATACTTCTGCTAAGTATTTACAAGAGATGAGGAGGAGGGAGCAAAATTAGATGGTGGAAGACATAGGGAGGGGAGGTGGACACCAGTCCATTCTCAGTGAAGAGAGTCCTAAAGGAACTCTCGAAACTAAAAGTGGACAATGCAATGGGTCCAGATGTGATGCATCCCAGAATACTGAAGGAACTCAGAGAGGTAATAGGGGCACCATTGACAGCACTTTTCAACAAATCAGTGGAGGAAGGAGTGGTCCAGAGGCCTGGAGGAGTGCAAATGTGGTACCATTACACAAAAGTGGGAGCAAGATGGAAGCTGGGAATTACAGGCCGGTCAGTTTGACCTCGGTGGTGGGGAAAATAATGGAATCAATGCTAAATGAAAGGATTGTAGCATATCTTGAGGCCAGCGGGGCACAAGACCCAAGGCAACACAGATTTACAGCTGGTACAGTAGATCTTATTAGACAAATCTGATAGATTTCTTTGACTATGTTACCAGGGTAGGTAGCTAGACATGGCCTACCTAGATTTTAGCAAGGCATTCAACACCGTCCCACAAAGGAGGCTATTAAGCAAGTTGGGCCATCTGGGAGTGGGCCTCAAGGTAGTAAATTAGGTCAGGACACAGAGGGTGGTTGTTAACAGAGTTCAATCCCAGGACAGGAGGGTGACCAGTGGGATGCCACAGGGCTCAGTGCTGGGGCTGTTCCTCTTCAATATCTTCATTAGTGACATTGCAGAGTGGCTGGAGGGGAAGGTAAGCCTCTTTGCAGATGACACCAAGATATGCAATAGGGTGGACACTCCCGACGAGGTGGAAAAAATGAAGAGAGACCTAGGCAAGTTGGAGGAGTGGTCAAGAGTGTGGCAACTTAAATTTAATACAGACGAGTGCAAAGTCATGCACTTGTGATGCAGGAATCCTGAAGAAGAATACAAGATGGGGAGGGAGATACTAACAACAACAAAACTTGAAAGGGACCTGGGGGTAACGGATGACCTGCAAGTAGCCAAACAATGGGAGAATGCAGTGTGGAGAGCTGGAGGGATGCTGGGGTGCATAGGGAGAGGCATCACCAGTAGGAAACAGGAGGTGGTGATGCCACTGTACAGAAAATTGGTAAGGCCACATCTGGAATACTGTGTTCAGTTCTGGAGATCACATCTCTGGGAGGGCATAGACAGAATGAAGGCAGTACAGAGAAGGGCAACAAAAATGGTGAAAGGAATGCACCAGAAGACATATGAGGAAAGACTGAAAGACCTCAACATGTATACCCTTGAGGAAAGAAGGGAAAGGAGAGACATGATAGAGACGTTCAAGTACCTCAAGGGGATAAACAGGGTCCAGGAGGGAAACATCTTTCAGAATATGAGAAGTGCAAGAACAAGGGGTCACAGTATGAGGCTGGAGTGGGGAGACTCAGGAAACGCGAGTAAGTATTTTTTCACAGAAGGGGTGGTAGATGCATGAAACAGTCTCCTTGCAGAGGTCGTGGGGGCAAAAACAATAGGTGAATTCAAGAGTGCATGGGATACACAGAAGGCAACCATAGTAGTGTGAACAGGCAGAGAACACCAAGAGGAAGGAGCTGCTGTTATAACTATACTTCTCTACTGGGACTAAAGAACTAGAACTCTACTACTGGGACTTTCAATTTCGGGTAAAAACAAAACAAAAAAGAGTTAGTGTGTTTGTCCGAGTTGGCTGAAGTGAATTGTTATCTGTGCAGTTATCTAGGTGTTTGTCTTAGGTGGCTGAAGGGAATTGTTATCTGTGCAATTAACTAAGTGTAGAAAGAGCTGTAAAGTAGGGGGACTGGCTTAGCTAGAAGGAAGCCAGGTTAAAGCCAGATTTAAAAACTGCCTTATATAGCGTCTGTCAGAGAACAGGCAGAGAACACCAAGAGGAAAGAGCTGCTGTAATAACTATACTTTTCTACTGGGACTATATTGCCCTCCTTCCTTCCCCTCCACCCTCCCACCCTAAGCCAGTTCTACTTTTATAGGCACAGGATTTGACTGACAACAGGAACTTCCTGTTTGAGAGCAGGAAGTGAGTGATACCGTACTCACCACTGTGATTTTTATGCAGCTGTTGGTTGGACATCTGTCACCACTAGACATCTGCTCCACGCTGGTATTTGGACCCTTAAGTTGCTCTTACAGGAATTACCATGCTACCTGACATCGTTAATCCGCATCTCCCACATTGCATATTCCCTTAGGAAAATGGACTTTGTCTTGCTTGATGTACCTAGTACTTGTACCTCCTTTGGCAAACGTGCTATTTCGTATGCCCTCCCTTCTATGTGGAACCAACTCCAATCTTTACTAAAACTAACTTGCATTGTCTCAGTCAACTTCTTCAGAGTGCTAATTGCATCTAAAATAAAAGATATTTGTAACTGCCACTAAGCACCCTTTTACCCCTATGTGTGCTTCTTGTCTGTTGTCTGTATTGGCCCTTGCCATACTGAGACCTTTATCCCTCGACCTATTTTACCCTTTGCTAACCTTCCCTTCCCCCACCCTGTTCACCATTATTATTGTTTTCTTCTTCTAGTACTTCACCGCTTTTTGATTATCTATTGCATCTTACAGCGACAGTGTTTAACCTCACCTGATATTGTTTGTCCCGAATCTGCACATATATCTGTAACCTTGTATCTCGCTATGAATTACCTGATTAGAACATTGTGTGCACTCTGTATAATTGGTTATCAAAGTGGGGTTTTTTTCCCATTACAGTTCAGATCTTGAGCTTGTCTTATCCATCATGATGATTGTCATAAACAGGGCATCTTTGATCATCATGGTGGAGGGAGGAAAAACTCAACGGAAGGAGGCCCAAAACCCCATAGGTTTTATTATGAGTACTTACTAATTATTTATATTCAGTCCCATGTTGTTCCTGAAAGAGGTCCAAATTGTATCATATTTGTGTTCCTGTCCACTTTTAATATAAAATATGTTTTCCAAATTTATAATTTCCATCATAAATTCTAGCCACGTCTGAATTTTTGGAGGATTTCTATCTTTCCATTTAAGCAATATGCACTTCTTAGTAATAATCGTTGATATTGAGAGAAAGATTTTCTCTTCTTCTTCTAATGAGATCGATGGTATCATTAACAATGCCAATTGTGCTGTGTTGGCTATTTCTTTGCTTAATATCTTTTGTATAATCCTTACAACTTCATGCCAATAATTTGAGAGACATGGACATGCATATGGCATATGGATCAATGTTCCAATTGTCGCACATCTGGGGACATTTTTCTGTAATAGTGGCATCGGTATGGTTTAGTCTAGATGGGGTAAAGTTCTAAAAAAAGTATTTACTTGAATTTGTTGAAGCTTACTGGCTTTTACATCATATGTATATGATTTTATTGCATTCTGCCTTATAGTATCGGTTATATTTATACCAAAGTCCCTTTCCCATTTTTTAATGATTTTCTGTTGTTCTTTTTGCAGATTCCATGCCAATGCTTTATATATGATTGATATTAATTTACCCTTTTCTGTCTTCCAAATCTTTAAGCAGAGACGATAGCCATTTCTTATCCTGTTTTTTAAAGGATATCTGAATAAAGTTTCGTAACTGTAAATATTGAAAAGGCTGTGTATCTGATAAATGAACTTCTTGATGTAAAGTTGAGTATGTCTTTATCTGCTTATCTACAACCTGTTTGATTTGCTTAATGCCTCTCCTATACCAACTCTGAAACATAGTATCTATCACAGAAGGTTCAAATTTGAAGTTTAACGCGATAGGTGAATATGGAGAAATTATATATTTTTCTTTAATTAAACTATGAGGTTTATTCCATGCTACTATTGTAGTTTCTGTAGCTTGACTCAGACCACTATTTTCCTTTTTGCTATTATAATCCGAGTTTAATAGTGGCATCATATCCATATATGGATGTGTATTACACTCAAATAGTACCGATTTAGGTAAGTTATTTGTCTCATGTATCCACTTACAAATCGGAACAGTTTGTGCTGCCAGACAGTATTTATACATATCTGGTAGAACTAACCCACCATTATCCCTATTTTGTGTTAAATATGAATAAGCAATCCTCGACGGTTTATTATTCCAGATGAATTTTGTTATTACTTTCTTTAATTGCTGAAAATATATTTGTGATGGCATTAATGGTAATGATTGAAAAAGAAAATTACATTTGGGCAAGATCTTCATTTTTATTATATTTATCCGACCAATTAATGTTAAGGGCAAGAATTTCCAATTATTTAATTCTTCTGCTATCTGTGCTATTAAGGGGTCATAATTAAGTGCTATTGTTTGTTTAGAATCATTTGTTATTTTAACACCTAAATATTTGATCACAGTATCTTTTTATTTGACAAATTTCTGGATTTGTCATTGCGCTATTTGAAGTTAAAGACATCATTACTGATTTTCCGCAATTTTATAGCCCGATAATGAACCAAAGTTTTTAGAAATTTCAGTTATCTCTGGGATAGATGTTTCCAGCAAAAAAAATATAAAGTAATATGTCATCCGCATACACGCTTAATTTGTACTCATTCTTATTTATCTTAATTCCTTGAAGAACTGAATTTGCTCTTATTCTATCCGCTAATGTTTCTATTGCCATTATAAATAATGTCTGAGACAATGGGCATTCTTGACTAGTACCCCTAACAAGCTTGAAAGCTTTTGAGTAATTATAATTTGTTTTAACTATAGCCGTAGGATTTTTATATATTAATTGAAGCCACCTGCTGACTGCTCCCCCATCCCATGTCCTCTGTCACTTTTAACATATAGCTCCATTCCACTCTATCAAATGCTTTTTCTGCATCTAATGCCACTAACACTGCTTTTTCATCCTTAACTAGATAATATATTAATGGTGTGCCATATATTTTAATTGTTCTACCTTTGTAAATCCATTTTGATTGGTATTTATAGTCTTTGGCAAGATATTTTCAAATTTTTTTGCTAACATTTTTGTAAATATTTTATAGTTTACATTCAGTAGGGAGATGGGACGGTTACGAGGAGCAGCTCAGCGGGTCCTTATCTTTCTTTAGAAAAACATGTATAATTGCTTCATGAAAAGAATCAGGTATTGCGTTAGATTGATTAAATGAATTAAATAAAGTAACCAACACCGGAATCAATAAATCCTTAAATTGTTGATACAATTCAATTACTAGTCCATCAGGGCCCAGAGATTTATTAGACAGCATTTGTTCAATAACTGCTTCAGTTTCTTCATACATAATATGTACCATTAATTGATTGTGAAATCTAAAAGGTATGGATAAAGGAGGTATTTCTTGTAAATATTGCTTGATTTGATCTTCTGTATGATTAGAACATTCTGACTTATATAAGTCTTGGTAATAATTGAAAAGGCAATCATTGATCTTTTCTGGATCTTCTATTAACCTACCCTGTTGGTCCTTTATTGCCAATATATAATTTTTTTGTTGATCTCTTCTTGTTTACCATGCCAATAACTTCTGGGGCTTATCCGATAAATATAAATAATTTGATTTTGTCCGCATTATTTGTTGAGTGATCTGATTTTAATTGGATATTGTTCAATTGGTCTTTCTTTTGATTTATTTTATTCAATACTCTATCATCCAGAGTTTGAATATGTAAAGACTGTAAGAATTGTATTTCTTTTAGCAGCCTATTAACTATTAGTTCTTCTTTCTTTTTTTAATATGTTCTAAATCAATTACCTGACCTCTTAGCCATATTTTAAATGCATCCCAAATTATATTCATTGAAATTTGAAATTGAGAGTTGTTCCTAAAGAATTTCTGAATTTCCCCTCATAATTTCTGAGCAATAGTCGGTATACTTATAAGTGAATAATTTAATTTCCAGTGCCAATATATAGTTTGTGTTCTGTTATTTTTCATATTTAATAAACAAGGTGAATGGTCCGAGTTCAAAATACTTGTACATTTTACCTCCACAACCGAGAAAAGAATAGTTTCAGATATAAGATAAAAATCAGTTGTGGAATATAAATAATGTGCAGCAGAATAATAAGAAAAAGCTTTTTCTTCTGGATATTTACTGTCCCATGGATCCACCAGTCCTAACTCCTTCAAATATTTTATAATGACCATACGTGTTGGTCTGTGTGCTTTATCTAATTTAGATGTTTTAGCTTGTGCATATAATACTATATTAAAGTCTCCTGCTATTATGTATGGAGGTGGAAATGTGGATAATGTCAAGAAAAACTGTATAAAAATTGGGACTATTCTCATTTGGTGCATACATTGTTGCCATAGTTATTTTGAAACTAAGAGTTTTTACTTCTGCAATAACCCACCTTTCAAACAACATGAAGTCTTGCTATATTATGACATATGCACTGAGTCCCAACCTTAGAACTGCTCCGGAGGTGAAAGAGTTAACTTCATGCCAGGCATAGAATCTTGAGCGCGAGCTCGGTTGAGAACTCTGTCTATTGTTCTTCAAACTCAAACTGTCAGATTCTTTACTCTGCCTCACTGAACAGTCGCTCCGGAGATTTCTCCTGCTGCTCGGTTCATTTTGTCGGTTAAAAAGTATAATTTCTCTGTTTTTAAGCTGCATTTTGTCTATATTTAAACCGCAACCGGTCGGTTCAAGCTCTGTCTGTGGTATCGTAAGTAATAGATAGGTTTTACATTATTTCTGTGTGGAACTTGCAAACGATATTATCGGTTCGGTTTGAACCAATCAGGTTGTTGTTAAACTTTATTAAATTGCAATTTAGAGTGCCGTTCCCGGTTCTTATCGGTTCTAAAAAAAAAACGGATTTCATTACGGTTTTTCCACGACCTGTGACACGGTTGGGGACCGATAAGGGTGTCTTGCTTGGCGGATTGCCGTAAACGGGCAAGTTTTTGGTTAGGCTGGCACTATGTCTGAGAAACCTAAAAGAAAAACCGGGCCCACTGGATTTCAGCACTGTAGTGTCTGTGGGGAAGCCTTTGCCAAGGCTGACCCACACACCACATGTGTTTATTGTCTGGGGTTTGACCACCTCAATGCAGACTGCCAGATTTGCAAGAATTTCCCTGCAGCTACCCTGGATAAGAGAGTCGGCAGGTTCAGAACGCAGAGGCTAAGAAGTCCGCTGACCCGGATGGCCAGCCCGGTTCGGTGCCAACCGAACCGGAGGGAGTGCCCTCTGACCAGGGCGAGCATTCCTCGGTCAAACGGAGAGCTGACTCGGAGGAGTCAGTCCCAGCAAAAAGGACTAGAAAATCAGCAGGTGTGGAGCCAAAATTTCCTTCTCCAACTGCTGCAGAGATAGCCAAAGCGGTCAAAATTGTCCAGTCGCTTTCCCCGGTTCCGACCGAACCGGCACCATCAGGTAAGCGGTCGGTTCGGTCGGTGCCACCGGTTCAAGAATATGATATAGAGGAATTTTATGAACCGGAGATGGGGGAGGAAGATTTTGAAGAGAGTGAATGTGATTTTGAAAGTCTGGATGTGCCCATTCAACCGGACATCTACCCAGACAGACCTTTAGGAGTGTCTCCCCCTAGGCTTTCTGAGTCCCCTTCTCATTTTATGTTTTATCAAAAGGTGGCTGAAACCCTCCAGCTTCCTTTGGAAGAAGCTGTGGACAAACAGGAGGAGCCTGACTATGTGGAAATGATGGATATCCCAGAGTCCAGGAGACTGTCTATTCCCTTACATAAATCTTTTAGGAAACAGACAATAAAGATTTTAAAAGCTCCTCTCACTATACCTCCTGTGGATAAGAGAATGGACAAGAGGTACACATTGTCAGGCTCTGATACGGAGTTCCTTTCACAACAATGCAGCCATGTTGGGGTAGTGCAGGCTGCAGCCTGTGATAAGGCAAATATTCCCTTGGCTTCACACCCACCTGACAAGGACTCCAGGAGGATTGATGCCATGGCAAAGAAACAGTACATGGCAGCATCCTTGGGACTCAGACAGGCAAATTATATAGCCTATGTTGCAAGATACCAGAAATCCAGATGGGATACTGTTACGGCTCTAGTGAAACCGGTCCCTGGCCAGCTTGCCAAGGAGCTGGAGCAGGTGGCTGCTGATGGTATTGAGGCATCCAAGGTGCAATTCCATGCTGCAGTGGACTCTAATGAGGTATCTTTAAGAGTCATGGCTACATCTGTGGCTTTTCGCAGAATGGCTTGGCTCAGGTGTACTAGCCTGTCACAGGATACCCAGACTAAGGCCATGGATTTTCTCTGTTGTGGGTAACTCTGTTTGGGGAGCAGACAGAGAATTACATGAAGAAAATGGATGAGTATAGAACTACCTATAGGAGTGCACAGGCCAAGGAAAGGCAGGCCACTCCTCAGAGGCAGCCTTCCAGGGGCAGGGGCAGGCCTCTTCACAGGCCTTTTTACCAAGCCCAGGCCTCCTCTTCAGCCTATGCTCAGAGGGAGTTCTTCAGAGGGAGAAGCAGACGGGCTACGAGCAGGCCTGCTCCCACCCCCCAACCTAAAGCCCCTGCCAAACAAGCTCCCTGATGGGACGACCAGGGCTGATTCTCCATTGTCTGTAGGCAGGCTGGCTTACTGGCCCAGGACTGGAAGTCTTTAACATCAGACAAATGGGTCCTGGAGGTAGTAAGCCAGGACTGGTTCTCAGCTTCAAAAATTTCCAAAGATGAGAACCAGATCCTTTCCCTGCAAATCCATCAGAGGCTCTCGCCTAGAAACAGAAGTTTCAACCCTCCTGGCTCTCAGAGCTGTAGATAGGGTTCATCCCCTACACCAGGGCAAAGGACTGTACTCCAGGTACTTCCTTACCCCAAAAAAGACAGGAGAATGGCGGCCCATCCTGGATCTCAGATACCTTAACAAGCACCTTTTAAAACCAAGATTCAAAATGGTGACTCTGGTAATTATTTTACCCTCTCTAAGGCCAGGGGACTGGCTAGTGTCCCTGGACCTCAAGGATGCCTACTTCCATGTTCTGATAAGAAACTCCCACTGAAAGTACCTCAGATTCGAACTGCCCTCAGGCCATTACCGTTTCAGAGCACTGCCCTTCGGCCTCACCTCTGCCCCAAGGGTATTCACAAAATGCCTGGCAGTAGCAGTTGCTCATTTAAGAAGGCAAAAGATTGCCATCTTTCCTTACTTGGACGACTGGCTCATAGTGGGCCAGTCTCCAGCACAAGTCAGATTGCACCTTCAGGTTACTCAGCAGCTGCTTACATCTCTAGGTTTCCTTCTCAATCTCCCAAAGTCAGTTCTAGAGCCTGTTCAGCTACTCACCTTCATAGGTGCAGAACTGAACACTCAACAGGCCAGAGCCTTTCTTCCTCTGGAAAGAGCAAGGACCCTGGTTTCTCTGGCTTCCTCCTTCACTCTGCAGGTCTCTCGACCAGCAAGGCATTTTCTGCAGCTCCTAGGGCACATGGCTGCTTCCACAGCGGTAGTGCAGGGAGCAAGATTTCAGATGAGGGACATTCAGTTCCATTTGAGAGCCTTCTGGTCTCAAAAAAGAGATCCTCTAACCAAACTGATCCCAGTAACTCGAACCCTGATCCAGGCCCTGCAGTGGTGGCAAGATCAGAGTAATCTGAGACAAGGAGTTCCCTTCATCCCTCAGTCTCACTCCTTGACCCTTACTACAGATGCATCCCTCTTAGGGTGGGGAGCTCACATGGGCGACCTCATCACCCAGGGATTGTGGTCCCCTCAGGAATCTCTGCTCCACATCAACCTGTTGGAACTCAGAGCAGTTTTTCTAGCACTTCAAGTTTTTCCACATCTGTTCAGAACAGAGTGGTTCAGGTCAGGATGACAACACCACCAATGTGGTACATCAACAAGCAGGGGCACTCGGCTCACGACCTTGTGCAATCAAGCAATGAAGTTGTGGTCTCTGGCTTATTCCCTGAACACCTCCCTTATTGCAGTTCACCTCCCAGGCAAGGACAATGTCCTGGCAGATGCTCTCAGCAGGATTTCCCAGGGCCATCACGAATGGTCACTGGATCCCCTAATTCTGGAGGTAGTATTTGCCAGGTGGGGCACTCCTCAGATAGATCTTTTTGCAGCCCCAGACAATCACCAACTTCCTCTTTTTTGCTGCAGGCCCCCAGTGTTGGGCTCAGTCCCTCTGGATGCCTTCCTTCTCAACTGGGAAGGGAAGTTTCTCTATGCTTTTCCCCCCTTCCCTCTCCTGTTCAAGGTGCTAGTCAAAATCAGATCTCAACCTTGCAAGATGATTCTGATTGCTCCACACTGGGCCAGACAGCCCTGGTATCCACTCCTGTTGTCCTTAGCAGTCCACCTTCCCCTGTGTCTCCCCAGGAATCACAATCTGTTAACCTGTGCCCAGGGGAGGGTTTGGTACCCGAATCTCAAATCTCTCAATCTCAAGGCCTGGCTCTTGAAGAGTTAGAGTTTGCTGACCTATATCTTTCCAAGGGTGTACTCGATATCTTGAAGACTTCTAGGAAGCCTTCCACCAGGGCTACTTATAATTCCAAATGGAAAAGATTTTCCATATGGTGCTCTGGCAAGAATATTTCCCCAGAGTCTGCTGGTTTGCCCACAGTTCTGGATTATATGGTACATTTGAATTCCTTGGGCTGAGACCAGCTACACTAAAGTGCACCTGGCAGCCGTATCTGCTTTCTTATCAGCTGGTAACCCTCTTCCTTTCAGACTCATCCGGTATTCTCTAAGTTTTTCAAGGGGTTGCTTCACCAACCCTCCATTCAGGGACCCTGCCCTGCCTGGGATCTTAATGTTTGCATTGCCCAGCTAATGCAACCCCTTTCGAACCATTGTCTTCAGCAGAGCTTAAGTACTTGACTTGGAAAACTGTGTTTTGGTAGCCATCACTTCTGCCAGGCGATAAGTGAACTACAAGCATTGTCAGTGGAACCTGATTTTATCTCCTTTCATAGGGATAAAGTGGTCCTCAGAACTAACAAAGTTCTTGCCTAAAGTGGTCTCGGACTTTCACCTTAATCAATCCATTTCTCTCCCTGTGTACTTCACTGACCATTCCTCCCCTGGTGAGAGGAGATTACACAGTTTAGATGTCAAAAGAGCCCTTAGTTACTACATAGAGCTTACCAAGGGTCACAGGTTTGACTCCCTCCAACTGTTCCTCACTTATGGTGAGGTGGGCAAAGGCAAACCTGCCACTAAAAGATCCATTGCCAGGTGGATCATCTCTTCTATCCAATTTTGTTACCAAACACTGGGTAAGGTTCCCCCTTCAGGCCTGAGGGCTCACTCTACCAGAGGTACAGCTGCGTCCCTGGCTGCAGCCAGGGACATCCCTATCGTAGAGATATGTCAAGCAGCTACCTGGAAAACAGTTCACACTTTCACCAAGCATTACTCCCTGGACATCCAGGCTAGGCGTGATGCTCGGTTTGGCACAGCTGTTCTTCAGAGCCTATTTCCTAAATAGGTTCTGGCCCTCCTCCATGGAGGTACTGCTGTGTAGTCTGCATATGTCATAATATAGCAAGACTTCATGTTGTTTGAAGAAAAAATGACTCGCCTTAGTAATGTTGTTTCTTCTAATGGAGTCTTGCTATATTATGACCTCCCCCGCCTGCCCCTCTCAGAACCTCTGTTTTGGGATGTGGGTGGGCAATGCACTGTTGGCACTTGTAAGTTGCCCACTTGTTTTTTCTTCACCGCTTTTTTCTGGGGTGCTTACTGTTGTGTTTTTCATTTTTTGGATCCCCTGACTTGAGTCTTGGTTTTGGGACCAAAAAATGTGTTAATATTTTAGTAGCCAGTTGGCTAGTGTAGGTTTACAGCTTCCACACAGGACCTTAGTGAGTTTTGCTCGTAAAGATCTGACAGTTTGAGTTTGAAGAACAACAGATAGAGCTTTCAACCAAGCTCGAGCTCAAAGTTCCATGCCTGGCATGGAAAGTTAACTCTTTCACCTCCGGAGCAGTTCAAAGGTTGGGACTCACTGCATATGTCATAATATAGCAAGACTCCATTAGAAGAAACAACATTACTAAGGTGAGTAATTTTTTCTCCTTGTGTATTGATATTCGTTTTAATAATTTTTGGATATGGATTAGCTTTATTAAACAATATAGCAACACCCCTCAAATTATTTGTATAGTTAGGTACTATACCATGACCCCATCTATTCATAAACCATGTTGATTCCTTGCCCCAAAACTAAGTCTCCTGTAGCAACCCTCTAGCTATCTTTTGTTTTTGCATGAACTTTATTATCCTTATTACCTTCACGTTATTCTTTAGACCTTTCACATTCCAGGACAACATCCGGAGAGAATTACTCATATTTTCTTTTATTATTAATAGGGCGTCCTCCTCCTCGCCCCCCACCCACCACTCACGCCAATTATACCAAATAATCTGCCCAAAATTATTACTAGTTTTTTTTCTCCTTTTCATCTCATTTTCTTATTTTTTCCTTTATTGTTCTATCAATATTATAATTCCTTGAAGAATGTGGCTTCTCTATAGACTTCATATTAACCCCTCATTTACTTATCCGCCCCATTCCCCACCTAAACACCCTCATTAGTAGGAACCCAAGGGTTCCACACTCCCAAAAAACGTGATGACCGAAATTGGTCATCATTAAACTTTGACCATATGAGATATGATGGATTAGAGCTAGGATCTTTGATATATCTTTTAATCCTTAATATAATGGCATTAGAGAGAGTGAGAGAAAGAAGGGAGTATCCCTACACTATTTTATCTATCACCTCTTTCTCCCCTCCTTCCAATTCCTCTATGTTCCTATACTTACTCCCCTAATACCCTCCTTCCCCTCATCTTTAATACTAACCAGTCATAGATTTCATCAAATGCTGCCATAGCCTCATCTGGGTCATCAGATGTTTGTAACTTTCCCCTGCCCACAAAGCGGAGCTTCGCTGGATAAAATCATTGAAAATCTTAGGCCTTTATGAAACAATGTTTCCTTTACAAGATTAAACAGCTTGCGTTTTGTAGTTGTCTTAGGGGACATGTCCGGGAAAGCATTGAATTTAGTTGTTTCGTATGTTAGTCCCATTTCTTTACGAGCTGTAGCTAAAATTGCTTCCTTATCAAGAAATCTAAGAGGTTTCACAAATACTGTCCTTGGAAACGCATTATTATTCCCCCACGACTGCCCGCTCTATGTTGCACGGTCCAACTGAATTGTTTCCTTGGGATATTTACGCTCCGTGGCCAGTGTTAACATCTTTTCATAAAAAGGAAGGGGGTTTCCAGTGCCTTCAACACCCTCCGGTATCTTTAGCAGTCTCAAATTACCTTGACGAGCTCTGTCTTCCTGCTCTGCTACTCATTCTTGAAGAAGCTCTAATTACTTCAAGTAATTTTTAATTTTTTGTGTCCGTAAACTCAAAGTCCTCTGTCTGTAACACCCGTTTTTCTATAGAGTCTTTATGAATAGTTAGCAATTCCAATTTAGCACTCAACTCCGTTACAGAAGTTGACACCATCGTTAATGACCTTTTAATTTCTGCTAATGAGCCCAGCACCTCTGTTTTTAAAAGAGATATGGCACTAAGCATCTCATTTTTAATTTCCAACACTGAACTTTTTGCTGTATCAGCTGTATCTTCCATTAAACTTTCCACAAAATGACCGTCTGCTGCGTTGTTCCTGACTTCAGACGGTTAATTTTTATCTTCAATTTGAGTATTAGGGACTTTATTTCCCGAACACCCCTCCCCATTCTCATCCTTTGCCACAAAACGCCACCTGAATTCTGTGTATGAGCCGCTTGTTTTTCCATCGTATCTGATAAATTTTCCCTCAGTTCTGGCATAATACTTTGTTCAAGAAATGGTAAAATATTACTGGTGTCTATGAGCTTACTTTTTACCTTACCAGTCGGCGTTTCGGAGAGCAGGGAAATCAAAGGGTCTTGAGGCTCTTGCAAAGCTGCATACACTTCATTTTGGAGTGGTAATTCCTCTGTCAAAGTCTCAGCTCCCAGCACTTGTGTTTTCTTAATTAGCTGTTTCTTGGGAGTTTTCTTCTCACTCCTCAAATTCAAGAGCTCGTGGGTTCTGTGTACTCTTTTCAACATAAGTTCGCTACCATGCTTTGCACAGTTCTGTAAAGGAGAGAGAGGAATAAGAGAATAAGGAGTTTTAAACATCCAAAAAGAAGTTACTTTACACGATATTTCATAGCATTAAAATGGAAACTTCTTTCTCTAATGACAAGTATTCTCTACCCCTTTCTCCCCTCTCCCTCTCCCTCTCTTCACTTGCTATATCGAGACTGTTTCTTTCCTTTTTTGCTCTTTAAATCTATATTACCTTTGTCGTGCCACAATTTTAAATTCAGACCTTTACGTATTCTTAATAAAGAGACCAAACAAATGAAAGTAGATACTTGTAGAGCATTATCGCTGTATTTTGTGTTTTCCGTCCGCTCACAGCTATCGGCTCCTGCTCTGGTCCATTCAGCACAAAGCTGCTCAGAGTTGCACCCACCTGGCATTCTCGGATGATATCAGTAAGATGCTCCTCACAGGTGCAGCCCCCTTTATCAAAGTGTTGTACTGTATAATGTGCCATTGTATGTGTATTACCTTCAGAACCTCCTTGTGAATGAGCTTGCTCAATGGAGTCTTCCTGCAGTAAACTTGAACTTGATCACAGAGCCACAAAAGACTCACCATCCTAGAAGGAAAAGAGTAGCTCTTCATCCCCGCTGCTGGAGGTCTGCCTCTGAGCAAGTAAGGGGCCTACTGAGAAATATAGGATATTCTTGTCTCAGAACAGGACAATCAGGAGCTTAAAGGGCACAGAGGCAGAAAGTAAGTAGGGATAAAAAAAAAAAATAAACAGAGGAAAGAGCAAGTATTCCAAACAATAGTTAACAGGCCAGAAATAAGACATGATGGGAGTGGTGCAGTGCAGTGGCTGTGGAGCAGCAGTCTTCCGGGAGACATTCTGGAGGATGCGGTGTTGTCCCATCTGCAGGCACCTCTCTGGGCTGAGGGAGGAGGTTGCTTATCTCCAGGCTGAGTTGGCGAGGATTTGTGGGACCTCCTCTCCCAGCCAGGGACCACTAGGGCCATTGACGTTGCCTCAGAGGTTGCCAGGAAAGAGGAGCAGTTGGATCACATTGGGCTTAGGCAGGGTGAGGGTGGTGGAACAGAGGTGCATCCTTCCAGTTGTACCTCTCCACAGTTCATATGCCATTCTGGCAAAGCATGGTTCCTCTTTGGAGGCACCCGCAGTGGAGACCAAGAAGGATGCTGGGAACCTCCACAAAGGAGACCCACAGGAGGGTGGCATGGGACCCCACAGGGGAAGGAAACAACTCCTGGTGGGGGAATCCATTGTTAGGAGGGTAGAACTGAGGGAGGAAGGGGAGAGGGAGGTAAGGTGCCTGGCGCCATAGCTTGGAGGGACAGGGAGCGAATCCTCAGGATTACTGGAGCAGCTGCACTGGAGAGGGAGTTGGATGTTATTGTCCACCTAGGGACACATGACCTGGCTGAGAAAGGGATAGAACAGTGCAGGAAGAGTTTGTGGAGTTAGGGAGGAGTCTTAGACAAGTAGCACGCATAGAACCTTCTCAGAGGTGCTGCCTGTCTATGGCATGGGTGAGTCTAGGGTGCTGCACACCATGGGAATCAATCAGTGGTCGAAAAACTGGTGCAGAGCTCAGGGATTTGGCTTCATTGGGATCTGGGGTCCACCTGGAGTGATGCAGGTCTATACTGGCATGATGGTCTACATACGAACATCTGAAATTTGCCAGCAGATAAAGGTCTAGAGGTCTATCAGGTCTGCTCGAATGTGCAGCTAGCACCCCTTATTCTGCAGCTGCCCCTTCATTAACCCTCCCTCTTGTCCTGTCCCATCCTCGTTTGAAGCAGTCCACTGTTCTACTGCATACCACTTCAACAGGTGACGCATTCCACCCAGCCACCAGCCTCTCTGTAAAAAAAGTGTCTCCTCATCTCCCTCCTGAAGCTTACTCGCTCCAGTCTCATATCATGGCCCCTGGTGGCCCTCCCCTCCCTTACTTTGAACAGCCCTTCTGTACCCGTCTTTGTTTATTCCTTTCATGCATTTAAGGTTTCAGTCACATCACCCCTGCTCTCCTCTCCTCCAGTGAGTTCATGTTCAACTCCTTCAATCTCCTCTCTCGTATGATAAGTCCCCAGCCCCTTGATCATCTTTGTCGCTCTGTGCTGCACCCTCCAGTAACTTAATGTCCCTCTTCAGATATGGGTGCCAGTACTGCACGCAGTACTCCCGTGTGGTCTAACTAATGACCTCACAGTGGCAGAATCACCTCCCTCCTCGAGGATATACCCCTTGCAATACAACCCAGCATTTTGTTGGCCTTGCAGCTGCCTTCCTACATTGTGCCGAGTTGTTCATTGACCCTGTAATAAGCACACCCAGATCCTTCTCCTCCTCTGTCTGGGCTAGCTGCACTCCCCTAGCTGGTAACTCCTCCTTGGGTTCTTCATCCAAAATGCAGCACCTTGCACTTTTTGGCATTAAACCCCAGTTGCCAGGTGTCTGACCAGGTTTCAAGCTTTGCCAGATCATCCTGCAACCCCTGCCATCCCCCTAGGTCATACACCACCGTGCCTACCTTGATATCATCAGCAAACAGTCTGATCTTGCTCTTGATGTCCCATGATATGTCTGCAATGAATATCCCAAACAACACTGGTCCCAACACTGAGCCCTGTACATCTGTCCAGTAGGAGAACCAGGATCCTAGGTGATAGGTTTAAATGCTTCATTGGCAAGCATTTAAACTAGCGGGAGACATTGGAATGGAGCAGGAAATCCCAGCCCCCAAAAAAGAATCGGGAGTAAGTGAGGTAAATACCAAGACAGAGATGTCAATAGGGAGAGGTGCTGGGGAAATGGAGAAAATGACAAATGCAGTAAGGACAGGGATGGTGCAAAAAGGAGTAAGGCCATCAAGAAATGGAGGGTAATGAGTGCCAGTGCCTGCAGTCTGGGCAACAAGCTCCCTGAACTGGTGGCCTTGAGGGAAGGGGGATGCCTGGATATCGTAGCAGTCACAAAAACATGGTACACAGAGAACCATACTGGGATGTTAACATATCAGGGTACACAACCTACAGGAAAGACAGGGAGGGGAGAAGAGGGGGAAGAGTAGCTCTCTGTGTAAGGGAAGGGATAAAAGCAATGGAACAAAAAAGTAAACAGGGAGGAGGGGAGGCACTGTGGGTTACCTTAGAGACTGGAAATGGCACCACAATCCGCACCGGGGTTGTATACAGACCCCATGTCAAGGGAGGAAATGGACAAGGATATGATAGAAGGCATCCTTAGGATGGCAGAGAAAGGGGAGTTACTGTTGATGGGGGACCTGAATATGCCAGATGTTAACTGGAGCACCTTTGCTGAAGCCACATCAAGAGCAGGGCCATTCTCTATGCCCTACAGGTGGCATGCCTCAGACAGCTAGTTTTGGAACCCATTCATGAGGGAGCAATCTTAGACCTCGTACTCTCAAATGGGGACAGTGAGAGGATCTTAGATCTAGAAGTGAGCAGCCATCTGGGAACAAGTGACCACCAAACAGTGTGTTTCAGGATAAACTCAGCTACAGAGTCAAGCCATACAAAATTGAAGGTACTGAACTTCAGAAGGGCTGACTTTGGCAAGATGGGAGAGTGCCTTAGAAAAGCTCTATCAAATAGGCTAGAAGGAGGGGGGTGGAGCAACAATGGGGAAACATCAAAACTGCTATCACAGAGGCAACAAGCCTTTATGTGAAACAAATAAATCAAAACGAAAGAAAAAGCCACTGTGGTTCTCAAAAGAGGTGGCGGGGAAAGTTAGGGAGAAAAATATAGCATTTAGGAAGTATTAGAAAACACAGAAGAAGCAGGATAGAGACCTATACCAGTTAAGGTAGAAGGAAGCAGGGAGGGAAGTCAGAATAGCAAAGGCTCAAACTGAGGAAAAGAAAGCCAACTTGGTTAAGAAGGGGGATAAAACCTGTTATAGGTACAGCAGGGAGCTTAGAAAGACAAAGGGGAGGGATAGTGAGGCTGAATAGAATGGATGGTGGGTGGGCAGAGAGGGACAGTGAAAAAGCAGGGATACTGAATGAATACTTCTGCTCAGTATTCACAAAAGAGGAGGAGGGGAGGTGTCTAATCCAATTAACAGAAGCACTCTGGATAGGGGGTCGATCCCAGTCCTTTCACAGAAGAAAGGGTTCTGAAAGAACTCCTAAAACTGAAGGTGGACAAAGCAATGGGGCCTGACGGAATTCACCTCAGAATTCTAAAAGAATTAAGGGGAGAACTAGTACACCACTGACTACCCTTTTAACAAATCATGAGAGGATGGTGTGGTACCTGAGGACTGGAGGAAGGCAGATGTGATTCCCCTTCTCAAAAATGGGAGCAAGACAGAGACAGGAAACTACAGACCTGTCAGTTTGACCTCTGTGATAGGGAAAGTGATGGAATCACTCCGGAAGGAATGAATTGTTGAGTACCTAGAGGCCAGTGGGGCACAGGACCCCAAGGCAGCATGGGATTACAGTGGGAAGGTCATGTCAGACAAATCTAATTGATTTCTTTGACTGGGTGACCAAAGTAGTAGACCAGGGAGGGGCTGTGGACATGGGCAACCTAGACTTTAGCAAGGCATTTGACATAGTCCCACACAAAAGATTAATAATCAAATTAACCAGCCTGGGAGTGGGTCACAGCCTGGGTAAAACATTGGCTGGACAACAGGACACAGAAGGTAATTGTAAATGGAGTCCACTCTGAAGAAAAGGGGTTACTAGTGGGGTATCGAAGGGTTCAGCCCTTTTTAATGTCTTTATAAGTGACATTGCAGAGGGACTGGAAGGAAAAGTATGTCTCTTTGCAGATGACAAAGATCTGTAACAGTGTTGATACACAAGGGGGCGTGGAAAGGACGAGAAGGGACTTGGTAAGGTTGGAGGAATGGTCAGACATATGGCAGCTTGGATTCAATGCAAAGAAGTGCAAAATAATGCACTTGGGAAACAAAAATCCAGGGGAAGTTTACACAATGGGGGTGGGTAGTAACAACAACAAAAATGGAAAGGGACCTGGGGGTAATCATATCAGATGACCTTAAGGTTGGCAAACAACGTGAGAAGGCAGTAGGGAGGGCTGGGGGTATACTGGGATGTATAGGGAGAGGCATCACCAGCAGAAAACAGGAAGTTGTTATCCCTCTGTACAGACAGTTGGTGAGACCCCATCTGGAGTACTGCGTCCAGTTCTGGAGTCCCCATCTCCGCAAGGACATAGACAGGATGGAGGCAGTCTAGAGGAGGGCAATTAAAATGGTGCAGGGTCTGCAAGAGAAGCCATATGAGGAGAGACTAAAGGAGCTTATTATGTATGCCCTTGAGGGAAGGATGGGGTGGGGGACATGATAGGAACGTTTAAGTACCTCAGTGGAATCAACAAAGTCCAGGAGGGTAGCATCTTTCAGAAAAAGAGATGTGCAAGAACAAGGGGACACAATTTGAAGATAGAGGGGGGATGGCTCAGAGGCAATGTGAGGAAGTATTTTTTCACAGAGAGGGTGGCGGACGCATGGAGCAGTCCTGAGGAGGTTGTGGGGTCTAAAACTGGGGGAGAATTCAAGAATGCATGGGACAGACGTAAGGCAATTCTTGTGGGGTGGTAGGAAGAAATAGGCTGTTGGTTAACTAGGATCTAGAGCTTATCCTGTAGGTAGGGGAAATGGGCAGACTAGGGGGGCCAAGCGTTCCTTATCTGCCATCAGAGTCTATGTTGGGAAACAGAAGGTAAGCTGCAGATCAATTAGGATCTGGAGCTTATGTAGGTAGGGAAATGGGCAGAATAGGTGGGCCAGGCGGTCCTTATCTACCATCAAATTCTGTGTTTCTATGTTTCTATTGTCTGTTCACCTGAAAACTTTGGTCCTCTTGCCTATCCTAGCCTCCTCCTGAAGGAATGCTTGAAGTCGGCCCAAGTGTTGTTAGTGAACTGTATCTTGGTAGTTAGAAGAAAAGGTTACATTCTTTTAACTGTAGTTCTACTGATAGTATTCAGTTCACATTCACACAAACTGCCCTACCTCTCTTGGCCAGGCTTGCTCTTTGGGTCTGTTTTTCAATGTCCTGTTCTGAGTGTAGAGGAGGCAGGGATCAGGGCATTCTGACAGGCTGGTAGGAAGAGTCTAGCTTTGAGACTTTTTCCCAGTGACTGAGCATGTTCAGGGAATTCTGCCTAAGTGTGGATATGAATTGAATAATTGTAATAGAATTAAGGTACAAGTAAATAACCTTTTCTTTTGTTAGGTCAACATGCAAGTTTCAATTTGCAAGCTTTCTGGTTGGCACGGGACCCTCATTTAGCAGGAAAAGGATCTCTTATACATCCAAAACCTTGTGAATGGAAACTTGCCTATTGGTCAAGTAGAAGGTATCACTCATTTATTTATTGAATTTTGTTGACCAGGTAGGCCCATTGAGACTAGAAGTCCCTTTTTCAGAAGCCACCGGGGGGAAGGCGGGGAAACAGATACTAACCAATTAATGTTAAACCATATTAAGCCATTGGTTGGTATTTTTAGTGAATGGGGGAAATTTGGCCAGGACATTAAGGAAATTCCCCTTCTCTGCCAGCGGGGGACTTGACTTCCTGTAGGTGGAATTAAGGATCCCATTCCAGGGTGCACTGTTGAGGAGAACAGGAGGTGTTTCTGCTGTGCTGCAGGGGAATCCTGAAGCTGACGGTGTGGAGGAGGGGGAACAGGTCTCCTTCCCTGCCCCAAACGTACTGGAGACCAGAGTATCGATGAATGAAGCAGGTACATCGAACGTGGTTGCCACAGAAACTTCTATGGAAAGTGAAATGGCTGAATTATTGAACCAACCTAAGGCCTCTATGATTGAAGCAACTGATACATACTCTGAAGGAGAATCTACAGAAAAAGAAAATTACATACATACAGGTACGGGTGCGGCTAATGCACCTTCATCTTTTAATATGGCTTGTGAAAAAATTTTGCAACAGCTAGAAGCAGAAGAATGGAGATTTATGTTTAAAAAATTTACATTGCGTAAACAGTTGAGACAGCTACAGCATGACAGCCCGGTGCAGCTGATTGTGATGCAGGAACATCAAAGGAAAAGAGGCTAGACTGGACGGAGGCTGTTGCAGACGCTGAAATACAACAAACTGTCAACCCACAAAGCAGCACATTGCATAGCACTCCCAACCCTGCATATGGTTAAAATGAGTCGGGGGTAATGTCTGGAATGGCACAAATGGGCCCTGCTAAGTCCGACCTAAGACAACCCAATTCTACAGCTGATCAACAGCTTCGCTCCAAATCCTGGTCTGTTGAATCGACATTACAGGCCGCAGGATGGGAACAAAATCAGTTGACAAGGAATGGGTATCAGGAGCTCCCAATACACATCCCGAATGCTGAAGCTCCCCATAGCCTGCCAATGAGACTGGCTACATCTCCTTTGAATGATATATCTGTAATAGACTCACTTGAAGTACCTGATGAACTTGCCCTTACACAAAATCCCTCCCATAAACTACCACCTGCATGAACAATAGCTTCGAACAGTATTACAGCTATGGTCACTGATGATCAACAACCTGGCCCATCTAGGCCACAGACTGAGGCCCCCTTGAATGTACCTAGGAAAACAACTGACCAGCCGTATGCATCTTTATTCAAACTCCAGATCCTGCCTGCTAAATACCACAACGCTGTTCGTCTTACCTACTTAAGAGGCATGCCTGAACAACCGGATAGACTGTAGCACGTACCCCCCTAAAGGACTCAATGAATTTTTTTGCAAACTAAATTTACACACTGATCCATGTTTCAGGCGAGACAACCGTCGACATAAGTTTTAAATTAACAATGGGCCTAGAACGTTTTTGGACTAAGTATAATGTGATGAAAAGTACACTATGGACACCTTTCCTAGCTATACCCTTAACCAAACCTGCTCTTAAAAATGTCACTTTTATTTAGGAATGAGGGGGTGGGCGTGCATGATTTGACATACTAGTTAAAACAACGGTGCACAGTACTGGGGGAACCAGACGCAATTCTCGATTCAAAGAATATATGGACGGGGAAGGGTGGAAGTTAAAAGTTCTTTTACGAAGTTCTGAGGCTAGGGTGAATCATCTTCCTAATTCTTTCTTCCTGGGTAAAGACAGAGGGGTCTTGTTTTACCCAGGACAGCCTAAAGCTCGTTATAGATGTGGATCCGTTACCCATTTGAGTGGTACATGCGATAAAATGAAATGTACGGTGTGTGGGGAAATAGGACATTCTGGCAGTGCTTATTTGAACAAAAGTAAATGTAACGTTTGCAATGAAACAGGTCACTTCTCTCAAAACTGCACATGGGTGGCTCACAACCACCTATGGTATGCAGATGGAATGGAACAAAGAGCATACATCACTCTTGCCCAAAAAAATAAATTGGGACCAACAACTAAGAATCGGTTTATGCTAGCCCCCCCCCCCCCACCGGGGGCACTGAGGACACCTGTAATGCCCCCACTACCCCTGAAGGAGTGATAGAACCCCCGGAAAAGCAATCTCAGGCTCCTCCGTCTAGTACTTCCCAGGTAGAACTTAGTGAGGATGTAGGGACATCAATGATGCCCCCATTCCTAGTTCAGAAAAAGAAAAGAGGGTTACCAGACAAGGAACCAAACTAAACTCTTCTCTATCCAAGATACCTAGGAAAGTCAGTCTTCTCCTTTCTAACAAGTATGATATTCTGCTGGACCACTCTGACAACTCAGAGAGGAAGACTCAGATTCATCTTCGGTCGTATCATCCTTCCCAGAAGCCACAGCAGACACTGAGGCTGGGGAGACTGCAACAAAAAGGAAAGGTTGAATCAAACTTAAAAAAATAAAGAAAAAGGACTAAGAAAACCAGAAGGAAGTGAGGCTCATACATCCCTCTCATATGATTGCCGACTGCACCTTTTACACTATGAATGTGAATAGTGTAAATCGTCTAGCCAAGAGATGGCTAGTTTTTTCCTTTCTGAAACATCTACAGTTGGGAATTATTTTTTTACAAGATATGCAGTTTCATTCTTTACAAGAAATTCACTGGGCTAAAGCAGATTGGTTCTTGGGGCCCTCCTACTAGTCCACAGCCCCAGAACCATGCTCAGGTAGGTATTCTAATTTGTATGCCTGAGGTTAAACACCTGAAATTATATGACCTAGTTCCCGGTAGAGCTCTCAGTTTGGATGTCCAAATACAAGGGACTAGATATAGGTTAATCAATATCTATGCCCCTGTAATTAAAACGTTCAGGATTGACCTGTTCAAACAAATACAGCCTTGTTTGTATACTTCATACCATGTTATCTGGAGCGGGGACTTTGACTGTAGTCTATCTTCCCCAGACAAGAGTCAGCAAACTAAAACACAGAAAATGTATTGTGATACCCAGTTTCTGACACAACTACTGAAAACAGTTAAGTTTAGAGAGACATGCCTAGAAGTCACTAAACAACACACTTTTCATAAGGGCCGAATCACTACTCGTATATATTAATTTTTTGTGTCACAAACCCTCCCCTTAAAACATGCACAAGTAAGTCCGGCAGAATTTTCAGATCATAATTTACTGCAAATAACAATAAGACACACATCGACAATAAGTAAAGGTCCAGGAACATGGAAATGTAATGTTTCCTAACTGCAAGATAAATTATTTTTAAATTCATTAACCCAGTTGGTAGCAGCTAGAAAGTCATTTTTTATCCTCTTTGATAATCCCTTGTCATGGTGGGAAGACGCTAAATGGAAACTACAGCTTCTGATGAAATGATTCAGTAAATCTAAGTGTCAGAATTCTTATCTATCCTACTTAATAAGAAGACAGCACCTACGAAAATTGCTAATAATTACAGTACAAGCCATTTAAATGGGACGCACTTTAGCGAGACACCTGCAGAGTCACCGATTTGTATCCATTGTTTCCCCACTATGCATCTATCGCTTAGCTGGCACTGTCCTAATTGCTAAAGCCTCTTTAGAGAGATGCCTGATGGCAGCTTTGTGCTGTTGTGTCCTAATTAACCTGACCTTTACAATATGCTGTCTGGCACTTATTGATTGTTTTTTGCTGCTTTTAGTAGCTGTTAAAACATAAATGCGTTTTGACACTGTATTCTTCAGTTGTAGCTGTCTTTGTAAGGTTTGAAGCTCAGGATGTCCCAGCCGAGGAATGAGCTTACTTTAGCCGATTGTGAGGCATTGAATAATCCTGCTGCCTCCTTGTCATCTGTTGCAGCCGATTTTAAAATCTCTAAAAGTCAAGCGGGTAGAATTAGTAAAAACAGGGATGCAGTCCTGTCCAAGTGGAGAGCTAAATCTTATCTGTGTCAGTCTTCATCGTTCATCACCTTTGGGTATATGGCCGGAGGTCATGACCCAGCGAGAGCTTTCTTTTTGTTTTGTTTTTTTGGGATGGGCAGAGGTGATGCACCATCGGTGCTGCCCTCAAGGCTGACACTCTGTGTAATGCTCGTGGGTTGGCTGTTAGGTGCTGTCGGCTCCACCCTCCCGCCAGTTCTTCGTCTCCCGCCATCGAGGTCACCTTGTGGGATGCTTTGAGAGCAATTTTCAGGCCTACCTGCTATGCAGTTTAAACTTTCAACTCAGTCCCAACAATTCTTGTGTTTGCCATACTCGACATCACCTGGTAAGACCTTTCCAATTAATTCTATTTTTTGCAATGTCGAGTCTATTTTTGGTGTGTTTTTTTTTCCTCCTTAGGTCATGTCTCAGTCAGAGGGCAAGAAATCTTCTAGGATGGTACGGTCCCCCATGCGATGGTGCACATGTGGCCAAAAATATTCCGTCACCGACCAGCATGACCATTGTCTTGCACGTCTTGGCCCGCTTCACAACATGGATTCATGTGATGCCTGTTTCTCCGTGGACTGGATAGTAATCGAACAACGCTCGTGGAAAGTGGGGCAGGCGCCGACAAGTTTCGGGGGTCAGATTCACACTCGTCGAGCCAAGCCACGTACCCTAGGCCTTTCCTCCGTGTCCCCTAGTGGTCTATATGAACCGAGGAGGAGGAAGCCTCGGCTTTTCCCAGTGTAGCTGCGGCTGAGGCTTCTCCCACGGTGCAGGCGGCCCAGTCTGTTCCCCCTGGGAGAAGGACAGGAGGCATTGTTATGGCAGTCACCCCTTCGGGGGTGAAGGCTCCCCCGGTGTAGGACCTGCGGCTTGGAAGGTGTGGGCCGGCGCTGTTGGTCGCACTGTTTTGGGCTTCAGCGCCATTCGCAGTGCCGTGGACCCTGACAGCGCCATTGTTGGCACTGGCCAGTCACTCGGTGCTGGGGCTGCTGTCGGCGCCGATATTGCTAATGCCACTGTCGGAATTTCTACGGCCCCATCTTCATCTTTCTCTCGCATGGTGCTGTGCCTTCCTCAGGAGTCATTCACGGCTCTGAGCGAGCTCAGGGCGCCGTGGGGGTTCTGGATCTCGGAGCCATCGTCGGTGCTGTGGGGCCGGGGGCGCCTTTCTCGGCACCGATAAGGCTGTTGGAGCTGACATTGGTGCCACCTCTGTCCCTGGAGCCATTCACGGCGCCATTTCAGGTTCTGACATCAGGATTGCTGCCCTTGTTAGAGCCATGCTCCTTCTGCCACCGTTCATGGTGCTGAGGAGGGCACTGGAACTGTCTCAGGTGTAGTCTCCTTTTCTGGTGCCCAATTTGGTCAGGATGGCGCAGAGCACCCATCCACTTTCTGGCACAGCACTTCGATTTCCACTTCTTCGGAGGAGGAGTCGGATTCTGGGTCAGACAGGCAGTCTGACTCCTCGGAGATAGTTGCCCAGGTGGGCACTCTAGTAGTTTCCTCAGCAGGCCATGACCAGCCACCCCCTGAGGACCGGACAGTGGCTACCATGGCCAGGGTCAGGGGTGCTGACCAGCAGGCAGTGCTGCAGGCCACTATTGCTCTGCAGCCTGACCTCGGAGGGTTTGCAGACCCCTCAGTGGTGGTACCCCCTCGAGTGGTGTGCCTGGATCGCCCAACTTTGGGGCCAATCGGAGGACCCACAGGAGGGGAGGGCAGTGCTCCTGGGATAGCTCCTTCGAGGGCTGATCAGGGTTGCCAGCTGCCTAGGCTGGCTCTTTCGAGGAGGAAGGCACTCTTGGATTCTGAGGGGTGTGAGTTCTGTTCAGTGGTCTTTTTCTGGAACCCACCTGGGCTCTGGGAGGAGCCATAGTGCAGATCTCTGCTCTTCCCCCTCGATTTCTTTGAGAGGGTACCATTCTTTGGAGGTAGGGGACTGTCCTTCTGGATCTACATGGCCCCATTCACATCACAGGGGGGATTTTTCTGGGTGTAGCCAAGGCAGTTCCAAAATGGTTGTTCAGCTGTTGGCTGTGGAGCTCCTTATTTTTCTGGAGCTCTTGGTCCATTCCCTGCCCCAGGCGGAGGTCAGTCGACTTCTCTTCTTGGCTTTGTCCCCATCCCTCTGCTGCATTCTCCTGCGCTCCCTGGTATACTTTGTCCTTCCAGGCCTCTCTTCTGGGATCAGTTTAGAGCCGTGGTTACTCAGTTCCCTGCTTAAGTCAGGGCCATGGACAGACAGGTTGTTCAACCTCCCCCTGACCAGTCAAGCTCTGAACAGCCTAGGTCCTCTGACTCCTCATCCCCCTCTTCTGGGGAGAGAGGAGCCTTCTGTCTACATTTCTCCAGCTGCTGATCTCGCAGAGTATCGCGATTCCTTGTGAGGATATTGGAGGACCTGTGTATCACCCCTCCTACTCAAAGCAATCCGGAGCACTTGGGGCATGCCTTTTTAGGCGATTTCGGCGAGGACACTTTTGTGATGCCCCCTGGCCTGCTCCCTTTCTCTTTCTCTCATCGTTGTGTTTCTGGCAGAGACCTTTTTCCGGAGTTCCTGCCCCAAGGGATGTGTGCCAGCAATATTGCACCCCCAGAGTCTCCAGGTTCCATGCCTCATCCTCGGTCAGGATTGACACAACTAGACACTCCCCTGTGGGCTTCGCGCCCTTCACCATGACCTATACCCAAATCAAGACTCCTCGGATTTTGACTTCTGGGGTAGGAGGACTTTCTACTCTGCATGGTTGCTGCTCTCTATTTCAGCACATCAGGCCCACTACACAACCTATGACAGGTTCTTTTGGTCCAGGCTCTGTCAACTCCAAGCCTCAATGCCTGACATGGAGCAAACCAGACAAGCCATTGCACTCTGCATGTGGGCTGGAGCTAGCAAGGAACCAAGTGAGGGCATCTTATGATGCCAACGAGGTAGCTACCAGGGTCGCAGGGACAGCGATCTGCACTAGGCAGACTGCATGGCTACGTCTTTTCCGGTTGTTACCCTTGGCCCAGCGTAGGGAGATTAACTCCACTCACCAGAGAACCTATCTCTTCTTCCGTAGAGCAAGACGGCGTTTGTCGGGGCAACTTCCTCCCTCCAGGGGGTCCCCGTCTCTCTCGCCTCACTCTCGGGTCTCCCCAGGCCCCGAAGGTTCTCCTTCTTAGTGTGTCACCCGCAGAGAGTTGAGGGACCCTGTCCCTTAGGGTTAAAAGAAAAAAACCTTCGGGGGGGGCTCGGCACTCACCCAGAGGTGATGAATGGTGAGGATTGACACAGATAAGGTATGAAAATTACGTACCAACCGTAATTATGATCTTTCTGTGTATCTTCACCACTCATCACAATCCCACCCTCCATCCCCCTGGGGCCTCAGTCTCTGGGACCCCCTCCCTCTCTGTGCCCAGCCTCGCCCCCCTCCTTTCTTTGTGTAGTGGACATATTTAAAAAAAAAAAATAAAAAGAAGATAAATTTTCTTTCACCAAAAACTGTTTTTCCCTGAGAGGGGACAATTTCCTGTGTCCTTTCTTCCAAAATACCCTTTTTCTGCTTTTGGAGTATTTTGCCAGTGATTCTGTACCTTGAATTCTGACGATGAGCCCTTTGGCTACTCCTTGCAGTTCCTATACAATCTGGTGATAAGTCAAGGTCCAGGGTGTGGTTGTCACCTTTCTCCTCCCCTCTCATGCTTATCCTAAATCCTTCCTCTCCCCTTTTTCCTATTTCCAGAGATTGGGACCCCTTCCCAATCCCCTTAGACTTCTCTCTTAATCTGTCCTCTCAGTCGTTATTTCTCCTTTATGTTCTACATCTTTTTTTTTTTTTTTTACCTGTCTCTTGGACTTCCTTGGCCCACCCTCCTAACCCTTTTCCTCACCTCTCCGGCGACTCAGAACTGTCGGGAGGGTGGAGCTGACAGCACCTAATGGCCAACCCACAAGTGCCATGCAGTGCATTGGCCTCGAGGGCAGCGCCGTGTGTCGACTCCGCCCATCAAAAAAAAAGCTCCTGTGGGGTCATGACCTCCAGCCATATACTCAAAGATGATGAATGGTGAAGATAGACAGAAAGATCATAATTACAGTTGGTACGTAATTTTCATTTCTAACCCCAACAGAAAGAGGGAGGGCAAGGGCAGTGAGGTTGAAGATGCCCTCCTTCTTTGGTTCTCCCAGGCTGTCGCCAAAGGCTCTAGAGTCTCTGGCCCCATGATGAAGACTAAAGCCACTGAATTGGCTGAACAGATGTCCCACAGCACCTTTGAGGCTACTGATGGCTGGCTCTCGAGGTGGAAGTTAAGGCACCAAATTGTTTTCAAACGGTAGCACAGGGAGAAGCAGGATGCAGACACTTGTGCAGCACATAGCTGGGCTACTGATGTCTTTTTTGGGATCCTGTCAGGGTACAGAGCAGTCGATGTGTTTCATGCAGACGAAACTGGCTTGTTTTACAGAGGGTACCCTGACCGTGGCCATGCTCACAAGCAATCTGAGCTCATAGAAGGAAAAAAAGCTAAGGACAGGATCTCTGTCCTATGCTGTGTGAATCAGGATGGCACTGAAAAGAAAAAGCTCCTTGTTATCGGGAAAAGCAAACATCCGCGTTGCTTCCCTAAGGATGTCAAACTGTTGCCAGTGACGTACACAGCATCCAGCAGTGCCCGGATGACTAGTGCCACTTTCATTGACTGGCTGGTGACATGGGATGCTGAACTTAGAAGGCACAGAAGAAAAATTCTGCTCTTTGTAGACAATTGTTGTGCTCACCCACATGACATAAGTTTATTAAACTAATTTTTTCCTCTCTAACACCACCAGTATCTTGCAGCCTATGGACATGGGGTCATAAAAAACCTGAAAGGTCACTACAGATCGTACGTGGCTAGCAAGATTCTGCTAGCAATTGATGATGGTACGAGTGCTCACGCTGCAGAAATTGCAAGGAAAGTAACTCTTGTAGATGCAATCTACATGCTACACAGAGCATGGGTGGCCATAAAACAGAGCACAAAAGAAAACTACTTTGTTAAGGCTGGCTTTAATTGCAGTGCTGAGTCTGCTACATTGATAAATGCCGAAGTAAATGTTATTTCAGTGTTACAAGGTGTTGCAATCCTGTCTGGTATGGGCAGTGCGGAGTTCGAAGAATTTGTTGACATGGATTGCCAGGAGCCAGCTGTCGGTGAGGCAACCGATGAGGAGCTCTTATGATCTCTGTTTAAAGAAGACACAGATGACAACAAGAAAACAGATGAATCCCAAGACGAGTCCATCTCTACCAGGATGCCATAAACAGGTTACAAGCTGCTATGCGCTGGTGTCAGCTACAAGGCCAGAACAACACCTAGCAGCAGCTGTTTGTGAATGTGCGATGCGGCATCAAGCAGCGACTGAGCGATGACAACGGACGATTACAGATTTCTTCCTGCCATTAAGTGGTGCAACATCCTCTGGGTCTACTTTAACAGCTACTTGTGATTCTGAGCATGAATAACAATTCTCATACATAAGAGAGAGTGCTGCTCTCCTAATGGATGACAACCCTGATACACCAGTCATGTACAGTTCTCTGTGAAATACAGTGAAGCACTTTAAACAATAAGCACCAGCATAAAAAAAAAAATGTGCTGTATACACAATCACAAACGCACCAAAAATATGTACGCAAAAGCAAAATGAAATGAAGCTCCCAATTTTCCCTTAACCAAACATGAAACAGTTGATAATGCAGTGGATAATGTCAGTTGCCTTAATTGTGTTCACAGAATTATGCAAAATAGCAACTTCGTTTTGCAGAGACAATCGCTTAAGTTGGATAATTCACTGTCCACCAGGCCGTCCTGCTTAAGCAGCTTCTACTGTACTTACAATATTAATCAGGACTTATCCCAACAGATTAGCTTAATCAAAAAAGACATGTCACAATTTCATGCCCAGAAGGCAAACACGTTACACTAAAAGCAGAAATTTGGTACTCAAGGTCCACCGTCCTCTGTATGCTGCTTCGAATGCTGTTCACAGAAAATAAACAAAAAAGAAATGAATAGCCTCCAGGATTTACAGGGCACATTACGCAGACAGAAAACTGATATATTAAGGATTGCAGCGAAATATACGGGCAATCTATTTGAAGTTCCAGTTCAGAAGGAGACGACATGAGCTCAGTTTCTGTCAAACTTACATCTCCCAGCAATACCTCCAGACATTTTATTAAATATAAGTTGGCTAATTGATAAACAGGAAGTACTAGATGCCATTTCCACCCCGAAGAATGACATATTGCCAGGCTCTGATCGGCTGTCCAGTGAATTATACAAAAAAATCGGTCCTGAGATAGTCCAAGAACTAACTGACAAGTACAATTGTTTAGAGGAATGAATTCTGAATTTTATAGACTTTAACCAGGGTACTTTGATTTACCTCCATAAAAATGGGGATAAAACCTTGCTATCAAACTGAAGACCAGTTTGCATGCTAAACTCTGATTTCAAAAGTCTAACCAAAATCCTAAGTAGACGTTTATTACTCCTAGCTCCGATAGTGATTTCCACAGCCCAGACATGCTCAGTACCAGGCAGACAGATAGCAGACCATTTAATTCTCCTGAGAGAAGTTATGGAACGTTAGCAACAGAGAAATGTTAGAGGGATATGTGATATCCCTGGATCAGCGGAAGGCCTTTGATTCGGTTAGTCACGCTTTCTTATGGAAAGTACTGACAGCATACAAGGTACCCCAAATTATGGTGCAGTGGCTACAAAAGCTATACAGTATGGCCCTCTTATAAATGGCTAGAAAAGGCCAGTTGTATGTATTAAATAAAAAGTGAGACAAGGCTGTCCCCTCAGCCCTATATTGTATGTATTCTTTATAGATTCCCTCCTACAACACATAAACAGTGCCCAGAATATCTCCCCTCTCAATACTATTCAGAATCTCTCTACACATAAGGTATTGGCTTATGCAGATGACGTATGTCTTTTAATGGCGGATAAAGAGTCAGTGCAAACAGCTGTTTTATCTTGTGAGTAGTTTGGGATCAGTTCTGGACCATCGCTGAACCTAGCAAAATGTGTAGAGTATGACTTGAATCAGTCCCATGACACTCGGGCATCAATAGGAGGTATCCCTCTAAACAGAGGCCCTATCAAAATATTAGGAGTTCAGTTTGGCATACCTCAGATGGGTATGGTGAATTGGGGACAGAAAGTAAATATTGGGACACAGAAAGTGGAGAGTTGTAATAGGTCAGAATTTGAAAAAAAGAAAAGGGTATATTTTATCAAAACCTACCTCATACCCTTATTTTTATACATTAGTAACATATCCCCCCCCCCGCCTTCCCAAGGCCTTGGAAACTTGTCTTCTCAGCCTCTTCTTCCAGGTCTTCTGGGGAGCAGGCTTAACCCCTTTAAATGAAATATCACCCATCTACCCCTGGATAAAGATGAGGTTAATATGGTCAACCCGATTCTATTTGGTTTGCTCCTATCTCTCCCCCCAAGTGATCCACTCTTCAGAGCCCCAAGCACTCACACTCCACCACTATGGTCGAGGTGTCTGCTCCTAGAGTACACCACTCCATTCAATTTTAGAGACCCGGTTAACCCCCCAGGTGGGGCGAAGGAGGATTCCCCCACCCTTACCTCCTCTGATCCTCAAGAGAGTGGATGTACAGCGGAGTCTGCCCTCAGTTCCTTTTGGTGGAAGTATGGTGTGGTGGCTCGTCGCCCAGACCAGCTATGGGGTATCTTTTCCTTTGTTCTGTGTCCTCCCCTGCTGACGGCACTCGAGGGCCATTGAGACAGGGGTGCGCTGAGATGCATCTCCATTCAGGGCCCTCGGCTAACATCAGCCCCTCCCTTTCGCTCTGTGCTTCCCCAACTGCATTGCCAGTACCCAGGTTCACCTAGGAGATGGCAGTAATGCGGTGGGGCTAGCTCACAACCCTCCCCAGAGAGGGAGAGCCACGGTTGGGCGCTTGGTCCCTCTCCCCAGCCGACCCCCAGCGACCCGAGTCCATCACCAATCCCGGGTCGCCGGCGTGGCGTCCAGCGCCTCAACCCTCAGTGCCACCAGGCCCGCCCTCCGATTCTATTTTAATAGTATATTTTTGATATCAAACTTTAAACCATTATTGTTAAATAAAAAATATTGGGTAGGAACCATGGATATATGAGACCTGTAAGCCCTGGTTTATATCATGGGAAAGGAATTCCCTATCTGTACTGCATAGAACAGCCATGATCCCTGACTATATAAGGGAGTCCTTTTGTAGAATAAAGCAATGGGGTATCACCACTCATATGATGATCTCTTCTTCTAGAAAAAGTCTATATCAGGATCTATTACTCTCTGTATGTTTGGTTGACACTGTATTTGAAAAAGGTCCAAAACCCTGCCTTTCCTCCTTCAGGAGATGTTGAAAAATAAAAGAATACCCCACGTATGTTGGACGTGCATTGGTTGTCATGCAACGAAAGACTAAATGTTAAATCTAACCATAAACATAAATAACTTGCAGATAGAATTTGTAGTAGACCTGGCTGTTATCAAATCATAGAAACTCAAGATCATCTATTTTTTTCATGTTCTGTTATAGTTAATTTTTTGGACCTACATAGCTGACAACTTATCTGAACCACTGTTCCAAACAGCATTGTACTATAATATTGTGTATGGACACTTTTCGAGGGAATGGGTTAAGTGGAATAAGAATACTTTGTCTACTCTTTACTATTATTAAATGGCACATTTGGATGGCACAATGCTTATTCACCTTACGACAAAAAGGAAGGCTCTTACCCAGAATTATTAGGAAAGATTGTAAAAGACTTACAACTGGTTCATTATAAAGAATGCTTTGCCCTACCAAGACATGAACTACTTGAATTATGGAAACGCATGCCTTGGATCACAGACTCTGATTCTGCGGTTACTTGACTAATATATTAAATGTTTTTTGAATGGAGCATACACCTTGATCCTTTTGGGTTAATTTCATGTTTTTTTATCATTGTTTCTTTTGTTATGATTATTGAATGTAATGTTACAGTATTTGATTTCTTAGTAAAATTACTCCATTTCTTTTTGAGAAGTGCCATGGGATCTTTAACAGCCACCAGAACAGACAGACAGGACTTCGGTTTACGGTCTCATCTGAAAGAGAGCACCTCAGGGGTGCAGCATCCCCCTCATGCTGCACAACAGTGTCAGTATTGGGATTTTACCTCAAGTGCCTGATGTGGGGCTAGAACCCACAACCTTTTGATCTTCCGTCCTCAGAGGCAAGTGTGCAAACTGCTGAGCCACTGGCATGTATCATACCACCCACTTTGCCTTATCTTTCTTTAAAATGACTAGTGCATCTACAGGCACCTCTCTGTACCATGTTGCCTAAGAAACATGACCAGTAGAATGTCAGTAGCACTTCATGACTAAAGAGCAGCTCTATAAAATATGGGATAGGTGGCACACTACTGGAAGTGTGCAGTCTGGGCTATAATTTGACACCATATATCTCCAGTCATGAAACAACTCAGATGTTTGATAGAATCTCCAGCTCTCTCTCCTTCCATTCATAATGATTGCCCTCAGGCAATTACCTCTATTATTCATTAATTAGAAATATAATGAACAGTGTTAAATTTTTCAACAAGCAGAGTACAAGACTGATACAGCCATCATGTGCCCCATCATCTGTAATATTCTTCCTCATTCTCTGCTAGAATATTCATAAAAAGAATTTGCCCTGAAATATATGAGAATATCCCATCCCTTATGGACTGAGGATCTTAAACCCTATATCTTGATAAACAGAATTAAAACCTGTAAATGAAGCAACATAGCTGGGTAATTTTGCTGAGGTGTGACTGTGGCGTCCAGCAAAAATATGGTTTCAGGTTCATTTCATGATGGATGGCTTATGACATTAGGGAATGAACAACAAATAATTACCGTGACAGTTCTGCATGTTCCTTTACAAGTCACAGATCAGTCAGGCAGTCTGCGTTGCCTACCTTGCTGATATCTGCAAAGATAAGTGCAGTCGGTTAAAAAGAAAAAAAACATTAGTATGTGCACAAGTGACACTGATAGGAGGGCGGAACAAGCACTTTGATACAGTCAGATAAGCAGAAAACATGGTTACATGTTCAGGAGAGTATATACAGGTTTAGTATCATAGCGATCAGGAGTGATCATTCTTCAGCACCAGCCCTCTCCATATCTCAAATGAGGGTGGTATGTACTGTACTTGATTCCTTACTGTAACAGACCTTTAAGCTGTCACTGCTACTACCCAGTGGCTACTTTAAAGTAGAGCAGTGATGCATTCTTCTCCATTAGCACTTACAATTTCAAATTAGAATGCTAACAATTATGGCAAAGGCGCGTAATTTGGGACAAGTCATTTAAACAAACTGAAAGAAAGGCAAAAAGTCTTAACTGGAATACTGATTGCCCTAGATAAACACTGGCCAAACAAGGAAAGAACAAAATTGAGCCCTTGCCACTGACTCAAAGATGCTGCCAAAGACTCCTTTCAAAGTGCAGAAAGCTATGTGTACAGTTAGTATGCCTACCTACACCTTGGTAGCAATTCTAACCTGAATTTATGCTCTGTGTACATTCTGAGACAGTTGTCATCAAAGGAGCTTGACTACATGCCATTCCAAACAAATGTTGGCATTCCAATGCCATACCATTTAGTACAATGGCATATGCGTTAAAATAGGATATGTGTCCTGTAACATTCATCTTTTCCTCATACTTATTCCCTACATGAAGTCATCACTCCCTTATGTGACATCACAGACCATTGCTGTGGAAATAAATTGTACAACCAACTGTGGATTTTGAGCTTAGTGAATACTCATCAGAAGAGGATACGTTTTTTAAAGAACTAAGAGGACTGGCTTGAAATATTTTTTATAATGTTATCTAAAGGAGAGGAAAGCATTGCTGGATCCCAATTCTTATTTGCTTACCCCCTGCTTTTTGCTTGCTGTCTCCCTGTTCTTTAAAGAGGACGGTCAGTGAGCCCATACCCTAGAATTCTGTAAGCCAGTGAAAAAAGAATATTCCAAGTAACATACCGAGCTTACCACAGGAGTCACAGATTTTTATATGCATACATATATATATGTGTGTGTGTGTGTGTGTGTGTGTGTGTGTGTGTGTGTGGATGGATAGATAGAATAAATGATGGCAAAGTGTGGTACACATATAGAATAAATAATGGGTAAGGGTGGTGTACAAGGAGGTATACCCATTGAGGGGGCTAATTAAGGCTATAAGGCCACGAGCCTGAAGAGTGAGTGACGACATTGCCCTAATCCCCCGCCCCTGAGATGGATATATGTTCACCATTACCTGCTGTTTGTTGAGTATAATACATTAGAATGGTTACTGTTAAGAAGATTGCATTTGCAGTCATGTTATGGCACCTGAAGATCTCTTGCAGCAAAGAGGGAATAGTGTGTACTGAGTGCAGGTAGGTGCTTGGGGGATTTCTGGGTTTGGGAGGGTTCTGTGCGTCTTGTTGTTTCCAGGTTCTTATGCAACTTGTTAATTGGCGTGGCTATCTTTCTAATGATGTGTTAATTGTGTTGATAATACCTGGCTTCCCCTTTTTCCCATAGGGAAACCGTGTCGTAATTTGCCCTTATAAAGGAGCGTTTATAACGTCAAACATGCGCATAGTTTCCTGCTCATGCACACCACAACTCCACTGCTCCTGACCGCCTCCACTTCCGCTTTGCCAAACAGCACTGCCAGAAGAGCTCGTGGTGTTATTTTTTTTAAGTTACTTCAACACTAGACACTTCAGAAACGTAGCAAAAAATAAGGACACATTTTAAAAATGCAGCAGATTGAATTTTGGCACCGGACTAAAACTAAGCCGAACTGCAGCCACACTGGAACATTTTTATTTTATATAATTGCTGAGGCAAAAAAGGGAAATCCAGCAATTATATCCAATAAAATATGAGGTAGTGTGTCACAAACCCTCAGGGTTAGATGCTAACATAAACCCCTCAAGCTTTGCTCTCAAGATTTATGAGCATTTAACCCCTTGGGTGTGTGTGTAAACTTCTTATTACACACACCACCCCATACTTTAGTCTATATTTAGTATTGTCCCATAAGGTTTAAAGTAATGTAGCGATATACTTTATATTAGTGTGGCTATATACTTTTGATTGGTTGGTGTAGATATATAGCTTAATTAGTTTAGGTATATAGCTGTAATTGCTTACTTAGTGCAGGTATGTACTTTAAAATTGATAGATTAGTTGCAGGCATACTGTGAGATAAATGATGGACTTTTCTATGGGGAAAAGTTCCCAGCTATATATTATATAAGTGACACCTCACAGGTGAGAGTGAACATCTGAGCTTGCTTAATGTACGCAAAATGACTAAAATAAATTTCTGTGCACACTCAGTGACCAATTTCATTATTTTACTCATGTTGTCAAAATAACAACTTTATAGTGTGCAAATTTATTTTCATACCTGTTGTATGAATATTGAATACAATGATAGAAAAGAGTTTTTACAAGGAAGTAATACCAGAAAAATGTTTTACAAGGAAATAATACCATCAAGGGACTAAAGAGTTAAGAAAACACAAGGCTGAAGGTCAAGGGGCTTTATGAGCACCCCCTCCCCGTGGTATTGTTTAATGAGTAAACAACACTTTTCTGTTGTTTGTTTTATATAATACATTGGGGTAGCTTTTTATTTCAGATACATTTTATTCAGGAAATGTATAGGATTATTTATGCACGTGTATTACAATAATTAAACATTGCATTTTAAACATTTATAATAAATGTCCCATGTATTGGTAAAAAGTAAGTTCTGAAACAGTATTATGTATATCTCATATAGGTTTTACTGCTTTTCACAGGAAATTATTTCAAACATACCTCTTACTATACAATTCCCCTGTAACGTATCTCTCTAATGTACACTCCTCTCCTGTCAATGTAATAAATCAGGCAAAAAATTAAGCTCATTAAAAGTCTGTGGATCATGCGGGTCAAGTGGGTGGGAGGAATGTGAGATGACAGCGGATAATAGAAAAAGGAATTATATAGAGGTGACAAGTTCCATTCAATTTCTTTCTAGCTTGTACCAGAATTATATTTTTTCATATCCATTACGTGATATAATGTTTCAAAACTTAATGTTTTTCTCAGTAAATTCCACCAAAGATTTTTCTCAAATGTGGTTATATTTGTTGATTTTCGCTTTTCTGATATACGTCTGTTGTTAGTCATTGTACCCAAACTAAATATTGTATCTTGGATATTGGTTAATTGTAAATGATCTGTATAATTAAATACAAATATATCTGCACTGAAAGGAATTTGTAACAATAAATTGATCCAGCAAAATATTTGTTTGATACCGTTGTTTTAATACCCACAATTCCAGAAGCAAGGTGTTAGGTTTGCCATTTGGCCACACCCATGCCAACATAAATTGAGATATTGAGGATTAATCTTTGCTGTTTTGTATAATATATTAATAGTATAATAGGCCCTGTTCATGATTTTTCTTTGTATCATTTTATTTTTTGCTGAAGTATATACAGTACCCTATTTGCATTTTTCTTCAAGTTCTACTTTTGTTGCAAAATAAAGGAGGTTTGATTCTCTTTATTCCATGATTTATCTATAGTTTGTCTAGTGTCTCTATGTTTACTAATTAATAACTTGTACATTCTAGCTAAGGGTTTATCTGATCATTTTACAATTAGTTTCTCTTGCAGTGTGAATAATAAAGATTAATCAGTTTAAGATCCTTTAGGTTTATATCATTCCTGTAAATTCGTAAGCAATCTGTAATATGAAAATTGAGTAGCCCTTCTGTTATTAGGTACTTTACATGTTATCTCCTCAAAGGAAAGAATTTGCCCAGCCTTTAATATAATTTTTCCATTTAAAAATGTTAAACTTGTCAAAAATAAGTCTTAAATTTGAATGTATGCGCCTTATTAATTTACTATCAAAAGTGTTGAAATATAACTATGGGCGTTCTTCTAAGGTTATTTTTTTTATGATTGTATCATTATTATTATTATTATTATTATCAAATATCGTAGCAAAAGGTGTTTCCAATATATCTGTTCTGATTCATAAAATAGAGCTATAAATTTTGTAATGTTTGTTGTTGAGGTTTTTGCAAAAAGGACCAGTTTCGGGCTCAGCTTAGTGTTTGAGCTATGCAATAAATTTCCTGGTCTGGGCAACACAATCCCTGTGTATCTCTAGGTATTGTAAGAGGTGACCATGCTATTCTGGGTTTGTTCTTTCTCCATAAAAATGTGGTTATTTATCCTTCTTACATCTTGAAACCATGTCTTTGATGGTGAGCCAAAAATATTTTGTAAATTATATACAGTATCAATAGTGGTAATGCCATCATTATAATACAGTAGTATCTTCTCTTTTCCCAGAGTGATAGAGGTAGTTTTTGCCAATTTTCTAATAATTAAAATTTTATTATCTGTTTAGTCTTATCATTTATTTTTATGTTCTCTATTTGTTAATATTATACCAAAATACTTAATTTTATCATCAATTGTAAAATCTCATTTAATTTGTGGTACTGGCAGTATAGGTATATGATAGCCAATTTGTATTCATTCCGTCTATGTCCTGAAACTAGTGAGAAGTCTTCAGCTTTGAGAAAATGTACCAGTAATTCCTGAACATTATGAAATATTAGCATAATGTCATCTGCAAAACCACCAATTTTGACTGTTTCATTCCATATAGAAATTTCCTCTTATTTTGTCATTTTCTCATACTGCCTGCAAGAACAGTTCGAGCACCAGAATGAATAAAGTGGGTGAAAGGGGGAGACCCTTGCCTTACCTCATTTAACGTATTGCTATGTGTTCTTAAAACACTAGTACATTCCACCTTTCTTGTATTTCAGCGCATATTGTCTGTTTAGCATGTCATAGATACATACATAGATACATAGACAATGTCGGCAGATAAGGGCCTATGGCCCACCCAGTCTGCCCATTTGAGCTTGTAAGTTCAGTTTGTTTTCCTAGAAGTCTGTTGCACCTTACCCCTGACCTCCAGAATTCCTTTATGTCTATCCCATGCATTCTTAAATCCTGTGATTGTTTCAGCCCCCACCACTCTCTGGCAGGGTGTTCCACTTGTCCACCACCCGTTCTGTGAAGAAATTCTTTCTCATGTTTCCTCTGAATCGTCCTCTCCAACTTCATCCCATGCCCTCTAGTCCTGGAACATCTTTTTCGCTAAAAATAGTGTTTTCCTGCACCCTGTTCCTCCCTGTAAGATACTTGTATGTCTCTATCATATCCCTCTCCTCCTCTCCTCCAGGGATTACATGTTCAGTTCCTTCAACCTGACTTCATAGGACTTGTGATGCAATCCATGCACCATCTTTGTTGCCCTCCTCTGAACCTTCTCTACCCTGTCTATGTCCTCACGTACGTATGGTCTCCAGAACTGTACACTGTACTCCAGGTGGGGCCTCACTAGTGTCTTGTATAGCGGAATTATGACCTCCTTTTCCTGCTGGTGATGCCCTGCCTATACATCCCAGCATCCTATTTGCTTTACCTGCTGCCTTGTCACACTGTTTCCCTCCTTGAGGTCATCAGAGATGATAACCCCAAGATCCTTTCCTGCTTGTGCATGCTATATCCTCACCTCCAACTGATATATTGTGCCAGGGTTTTGTGCCCCATATGCATTATCTTGCACTTCTTTGCATTGAATTTCAACTGCCAAACCCCTGACCATTCTTCAAGTTTCTGCAGGTCCCTTCTCATTCTGTCTACACCTTCTGCGTGTCTACTCTGTTACAGAGCTTTGTGTCATCAGCGAACAGTGAAATTCTGCCTTCTATGTCCTGCGCCATGTCACTGATGAAGATGTTGAATAGGACCGGTCCCAGCACTGATCCCTGTGGTACCCCACTGGTCACTCTTCCCTCTGTGGAGTGACAGCCATTTACCACCACCCTCTGTGTCCTGCCACCCAGCCAGTTACCTACCCACCACACTACTGTCCTGCCCACACCCATATTCCCCAGTTTGTGTAATAGTCTTCTATGTGGCACAGTGTCAAAGGCCTTGCTGAAGTCCAGATAGGCCATGTCCACTGCCCTTCCCTGATCCACCTCCCTAGTCACCCAGTCAAAAAATTCAATGAGGTTGGTCTGACATGACCTCCCTGGTGAAACCATGCCTTGGGTCCTGTAGTCCATTGACAACCAGATGTTCCACCAATCTCTCCTTCAGTAGTGCTTCCATGATCTTCCCCACTACCGAGGTGAGGCTGACTGGTCTGTAGTTCCCTGCTTCCTCTTTGATGTTGATGTTGATTTTGATGTCAGATGCCTTAATTGCATTTAGAGCTACTGTATGGTAGTATTGATTAATGGGGGTCATATTTTTATTTATATATTCAAAAATGGCTTGTACTTAAATGCCAAAAAAAAAAACGCATGCGTTCTCTACTTAATGGTGGTCAGGTGCTGAGTCAGGGTGCCGACCCTTTACAAATACTTGCCAAAAATAGACCCTCTAGAGGTGGTAGTGGTGTGGAGGTTTAGTGATAGTTTTCACAGACGTGAGCTATTGAGCAGTAACATTTAAAAACTTCATTTGAAGTTGTGGTTTGTGTTTTATTAACCTGTGAGCAGAGTCTTGTACTTTAATGGTGGCTTGAAGGATGTTTCTGTCACTTAAAAACCCATACTAATTCTGGTAGATGAATCGGGTAAACCTAGTTTTACACTATTTACTATTAATTTTCTGTTATTTTATATTCTCTGTTTAACAGTGCTATTGGACAGTAGCTATCTGGATTACTTTTGGGTTTCCCTTCTTTTATGAATCAAAATTAATGTAGTTTGCATCATAGAATTTGGAAGTTGCCCAATTCCATCCACCATTTCTTCCAATATTCTTAAAAACCAAAGTATTAATCATTTTTGAAATGTCATATAAAATTTTCCAGTACAGTAATTCCACCCAATCCTGGGGTTTGTTTTTCTGCATTTTATTTTGCTCCCCATGGGCCCCCAGCCCTGTCACTCATTTGGGCTCGCTTAGCTCCCTTTGCCCACCATCTCACCTCCGCTGCTTCTCCTCCGTTGGTCATGGTCTCATGCGCCCCACACCCCTGGGGGTCCGATATTAACCCTTCCAGAAGGGCTCCTCCCTGAGAGGAAGGGAGGAGAATTCAGGATATGGTGCCCTCAGGGCAGGCACACACAGCAGACGGAGGAGGTGTACTCCGGGGACTAGCATGGTGGGAGGAAGAGGAGGAGCAGCTGTCATCTGGCAAAGCTGGAGCCATTTTCTGTTTTTTCTCAGGGTTGGGGGCGTGACATGCCATGTCTCGTCAAGACCAGGCTGACGTCTGCTATGCTTCCTCCCCACAGTGAAGCTCAGTGTGTTGTTGTGCCTCCAGCTTCTGCCGAGGCCAACAAATGCCAAGCCTCTTACCCCCTCCTTCCCTGGAGAAGGTGATCAGTTACTGGATGCGCAAAATTCCCCCTCCCCCCAACCCAGCCAGCCCTTTGACTCCTGAGTCTGTTCCCGAACCCGAGTCATCAGTGTCGCAAGTGGAAATCCAACCGCTGCACCGGCAGGCCGGCCTTCTGCATTTTCTTAATCAGTTTTTCTGTATCAGAAAATGGGGTAGTACTACATTGTAATAGTTTTACTTTAATCCATTGTGTATAGTTTTCTAACTGGGCATTAGTGTACTGGATTTGATTTTTATATATATGGTCGTAAAAATTACATATAGTTTGACTCATGGAGATATCATCTGTTTATTTCCTTGTTCATTTTCAAGAAGTATTATTATATTACACTCTTCGGCCCAGATATTCAAAAGGGTTGCACTATGCGCAACCCAGTGATCCGCACTGGCGCGATATTCAAACGGGAATTGCACCTGGCACAAATCCCGATGCGCCGGAGTGCATAGTAATGTGCTCAAGTGGGGGGTGCCCATGCATACTCTGCAAAGCCCAATATTCAGCCCGGATGTGCTGAGCTACATACATACAAGAACCCCTATGTGCGCCCGCACAAAGTTGAGCAAAATAGAAAGGAGCAACGCCTGCCACCCACAGGTCAGCTGCCGAGCAGTGCGCAACACAGCAGCTGCCACCTGTGGGTGGCCACCCGAGCTCTGGTTGCACCTCTGTGGTGGCGGAGTGCGCACCCTCCAATGCTCAGTCGCGGGCATTGGTGTGTAAAAATAGAATCCGATGTCCCTGGTGGTGCAGTGGACCGCTGTCTACCCGATCGCGGGCTTAAGTAAAAATAACAGACTCTGATATCCTTGGTGGTCCAGTGGATCGATGTCTGCCCGATCGCGGGCTTAAGTAAAATATTACTGATTCCCATATTCCTGGTGGTCCAGCAGACACTGATCCCCACCGCCCGCCCCCTTCCCCGTCAGCGGCAGGCGGCAGCACCCTACCCACCTGCCACCAGCCGACTGACAAATAATGATCATTACAGGCCACAAGTCAGAAACATCCATTCATAGTTACAAGCAGTCATCTCTAACAGACAGAAAGCAGTGGAGCAATATCCTGCGTACCTTAAGCTCAAATGAAGAGCAGCCAGAAACCTCCCGTTGAGCACAGAGTGAACTAAACAAAAGACAAATTCAGTGTTCAACAAACGTAACCAAACCACTCCTGAAGAAGAAGCCGTTCCAAATAAAAAGAGTAAAGCGAGTATCCATTCCTCCTCGGATCAAGACATGCCACAAGCCCAGCACTCAATAAACCCATAGGTAATACTGTCACCCACCCCCACAAAGAAGATTTCTGCAAACTCACCTACTATACCACAGGTCTCAAGCTCTAACACAAACAGCTCTGCCAGAATCCAGCAGGAGATCGCAACAGCACGCAGCCTGGTAAGGACGCATGCTAACAAAAAAGAAACAGATGTACAGCAATGCAGAAATATTATGCCAATAAAACACCCCCCCACACCAAATTACAAAATTACAACCTACCCACAAAAAACAGCCCTGACCTTCCACCCAAAAAATGCAGACTGCAACAGTTCAAATCCAACCTCCCCATCACCAGAATATAGCAACACATGTAAATACTGCATCCGGCCAAAACGAGCAGCTCAGTGGTCTCAAAATCAAGAAATATTGCTGAACAAACTCCAACCCCCCAATGAAAACGTCAATTCAACATCAGCTGACCAATAATAAATCAGTAACACGTGTACCACCATCTCGATCACGAAACTCTCCTTCAGTTTAGCATGGGCAAAAATTAAAAAGTCCTTTAAACTCCCATATTCCAAACAAGTCTCTTCAGTTGTCTTTTTAATAAAAAAAAAAAAAAAACATGTACCCACTCTGAAAAAAACAAAGAACCGTAGGAACTGGGTTAACATGCTATTAAGCATTCAGGTAGGCACAATGTCAGAGAATCTGCAGTTTAATATCTGCAACTGCAGAGACAGCAAAGAACACAAGAAATAATAAGTTCAAAGAAATGTAAATGTTTACCGATTTACAGTTATTTAAAAAGTGTGGCTAGGCGGGTGGGGTGCTTCTGCCTGCCGCTGACTTGGGGAGTAGTGGGGTGGTGAGGATCGGTGGGTGGGTGGGTGGGGAGGGGTCCGCTGGACCACCAGGGATATGGTAATCAGTAATGTTTTACTTAAGCCCACGATCAAGCAGATATCAGTCCACTAGACTACCAGGGATATAGGAATCTTTTTCATTTACTGACTCCCGTGTTCAGCCAGACAGTGGTCCACTGGACCACCAGGGATATGGGTTATTTTATCTTTTTACTGAATCCCACGATCGGGCAGACAGCGGTCCACTGGACCACCAAGGATATAGAAATCTTTATTTATTTCACTAATGCCCACGATCCGGATGTGGGGCACATTGCCGTGTTGCAGGGGACGTCGGTCCCCGACGCCTGCTGCCTGGCAGGGCGCCAGGTGAAAGTCGTCGGGGATCGGCACATCTGCATGCAAATGGGGTCATAATAACATGCAAATGGACCCATTTGCATTTTGCATACATTATAGCCCCATTTGCATGTGCACTTTTGAATATCGCAGTTGTTGCACCTAGCGCAATGGAACTTGCTCTAGTGCATCCCCCTGCTCCACTCTAGCCACTGGCGCTGGCGCAGTGCCACTGCGCCATGCGCACTGCGGGTGGCCAGGGTGCGATATTTAGTGATGCTGAGCCATGACACAGCTCTGTTGAATATTGCCCAGTCCACGCCCCAGCGCAACCAAGTTGAGCTGCGCTCAGGCTTGCGCCACAGCCTGGCGCAGTTTGAACATCTGAGCCTTTGTCTTTTCTTAATTGTGTGGCCATAAGCTTTCTTGATTTGTCTCCCAGCAGATATTTAGAACACTTGATCTTTTTAATAATATTAAAGGTTTCTTGGTTTAATGAAGTTTAATGAAGCTGCATTGCTAAAATTGTTCACAAGGCAGGAGAAAACATTGATGTCCTAGTACACATAGGGACTAATGATCTCGCCAGCCGGTCAGTTGTGGAGACCAAGGAACACCTGACTAGGCTGGGTGACAAACTATCATCTATTTCATCCGGCATCTCCTTCTCTGAGATCCTGCCAGTCTGGGAGAGGGGAGCAGATGGACGGAAGGTCAGAGAAGGGGAGATAGGGGAGCTAAACACGTGGCTCAAGGACTGGTGCCAGGAAAAAGGACACAGATTTGTAGGGAACTGGCAACAGTTCTGGGAGCGAAAGTTCTTTAAATTTGATGGACTGCATCTGACTAAAGAGGGAGTCAGTGCATTGGGGCAGAAGTTTGACGTCTTTGCAGAATATTTAAACTAGCAAATGGGGAGAGGGGCAGCACCTGTCACGTGAATGGGAAGAACACCCTCCCCTCAGCTAGTGGTCAAACAGGAATTCAGCATGTTTGCGTGCTCATTTGCATCACCAGGTAAGAAAAAGGTTTGTCTCCCCACAACGATGCACAGGGGTAATGCCAAACTCACCCAACAACTAACACACCAAAATCTGGCCAATGGAAAATCATGTACACAATGCTCACAGCCTGGGAAATAAGATCCCAGACCTGCAGGCAATAATGTCAGAGGCTAAACTGGACATAGTAGCAATTAGTGAGGACGTGGTTTACCAGTAACCACACTTGGGAGACTTCAGTACCTGGCTATGTATTGTTCAGAAGAGACCGAGGTGCAAAAAGGGGAGGAGGGCCCTGTATGTTAATGAAAATATCAAAGCTACAGAAATTCAGAATACACATAAGGAGCCAGAAGAACTGTGGGTCACCCTGGAAACAGGAAATGGGACAGCCATAAGAACTGGGGTTGTCTACAGCCCCCAGACCAGAGGGAGGACATAGACACATTACTGTTAGAAGATATACAAAACATGACAGCTAAAGGGGAGGTTCTGATAATGGGAGACTTCAACATGCCAGATACAGATTGGTCAATACCAGCAGGAACATCTGCCAGAACTAGACTCATAGTGGATTCCCTGCAGGGGGAGGGCCTCAAACAACTGGTACAGCAACCCACAAGAGACAGGGCTATCCTCGATCTAGTACTGACTAACAAAGAAGGGATCACAGATCTCCAGGTAGAAGGTCACCTGGGGGCCAGTGACCATCACATGGTATGGTTCAGTTTGGCTACTACATCTAAATCATCCCATTCCAAGGCAAAAATATGGGACTTCAGAGGAGCTGACTTTGATAAGATGACCTACAGAGTTAAGCTAGCCCTGGCAAAAAAGAAACACAGGTGAGGGGTACAGGCAAAGTGGGCAAGCATTAAGGATGCAATACTTGAAGCAACATCCCATTGTGTTAGACAGAAAAGGAAGTGCAAAAGAAGAAGGAAACCACTTTGGTTCTCAAATACAGTAGCAGAAAAGGTCAGAGCCAAAAGGCTGGCCTTCAGGAAATATAAGGGAACACAGCGGGATGAAGATAGGGAGGCATACCAAACTGCCCTAAGGGAAGCAAGTAAGGCAGGCAAAGTCCCAAACTGAGGAAACACTAGCACGAACAGTAAAAGAAGGTGACAAGACTTTCTATAGATACATTAGTGAAAGGAGAAAGTCCAGAGGGGGTATTGCTAAGCTTAATGGAGAAAAGGGAGCATGTGAGGAGGAGGACCCTGTAAAGGCATCTATCCTAAATAGATACTTTTGCTCAGTATTTACTGAAGAGAAGGTAGGGCAGGGCCCACAGCTCAGCATCATGGACACAGGGGGGAGGGAGGTGAGCACTACTCCCTTCACAAAAGAAAGGGTCCTACAAGAGCTTGCTAAACTCAGGGTGGATAAGGCAATGGGACCTGATGGCATACATCCCAGGGTACATAAGGAGCTAAAGGAGGAACTAGCAGAGCCATTAGCAGAATTGTTTAGTGAGTCTCTGAGCACAGGAGAGGTCCCAGAAGACTGGAGAAGGGCTCATGTGATCCCGCCTCCACAAGAGTGGTAGAGGGAGGAGGCGGGAACTACAGACCAGTCAGTCTTACCTCAGTAGTGGGCAAGATTATGGAGGCACTCCTTAAGGAAAGGATAGTGCAACACCTGGAATCCATAGGGCACAGGATCCAAGACAGCATGGGTTTACAAAGGAAGGTCCTGTCAAACTAATCTCATAGATTTCTTTGACTGGGTAACCAGAGTGGGGACCAGGGGAGCAGTTGATGTCGCCTACCTTGACTTCAGCAAAGCTTTTGACACTGTTCCACATAGAAGATTGATAAATAAGCTGGGTAGGCTCGGGGTGGGTCAGAAGTTGGTCAACTGGGTGGCAAACTGATTGACGGGCAGAAAACAAGAGAGTGGTGGTAAATGGTATACAGTCAGAAGAGATGCAAGTCACAAGTGGGGTACCTCAGGGATCAGTCCTGGGGCCAGTCCTCTTCAACATCTTCATTAGTGACCTTGCAGATGGACTAGAGGGTAAGGCTTGTCTGTTTGCAGATGACACCAAGATCTGCAACAGAGTAGATGATCCAGATGGGTGGGCAGAATGAGAAGAGATCTGGATAAACTAGCAGAATGGTCAGAAGAGTGGCAACTGGGATTTAATGCAAAGAAGTGCAAAATCATGCACATAGGGAAGAGAAACCCTGAAGCCACATATAGGCTGGGAGGAGTTGCTAGCAGTCACAAAGGAAGAAAGAGACTGGGCATCATCATCACTGATGACCTAAAATCATCCAAGCAGACCTCTAAAGCAGTAGGTAAGGCTAGGGGGTGTTAGGGTGTATTAGTAGGGTATCACAAGTCGTAAGAGGGAGGTAATAATCCCTCTGTACAAGACACTGGTTAGGCCCCATCTGGAGTACTGCGTGCAGTATTGGAGGCCACACCTTCACAAGGACATTAACCAAATTGAGGCAGTCCAGAGAAGGGCAACCAAAATGGTGCAGGGACTGTATCAGAAGACATATGAGGACAGATTAACGGAGCTCAATATGTATACCCTTGAGCAAAGGAGGGAGAGGTGATATGATCGAGGCATTCAAACACCTTAAGGGCATAAACAAGGTGAAAGAGTCTAACATGTTTAAATATAAGAAAAATAGCAGGACAAGAGGACACAGCATGAGATTAGAGGGAGGCCGATTAAGGGGAATGTGAGGAAATTCTTTTTCACAGAAAGGGTGGTGGATGCATGGAATGGCTTACTAGCAAGAAGTGGTGGCTATGAATACAGTGCAGGGCTTCAAACAGGCATGGGATAGGCATAAGGGAGCAATACAAATGACTATGAATAGATAGGTCACTGACAGAGCAAAGGCCGAAGGCACATTTATAAGGTAGAAAAAGAAATGGGCAGACTGGATGGGCCTTGCGGTCCTTATCTGCCGTCAACTTCTATGTTGATCTTCTTCGAGGATATCTCCTCCATGAGGCCACACCTTTGGAACTATAAGCTATCAGTGCTTTGACCACTCAGGAACTTTTGCTAGCCGAAGCTGCCCACAGTGATGGGCCACGTCTACGCATATAAAGACGTAGGTGACCCCATTGCGCCTTAGTACTTTCTCTTGCCATCTGCCATTACTCTAGCCTTTGCTGTTTGTTATTTTACTTACTTAGTGTTTTCACTGTCATCTGTTAGCCTGTGAAGTCGAAACAGCCTTTGTTTTGGTAAGTGCGAAGACAAAATTTGTAAAGAGGTCACACGTGTAATTTGTGTGTGCTGTTTGGGCCTGTCTTACACCGTGAAAACTTGTGAGATTTGTCACAGCTTCAACCAGGCAACAAGACGATGCCGTAAGAAAGCTCTAGAAAAAGTTTACCTCATTGTCTGCCAAAAAGTGGCAGTTGAAATCTAAAGTTAGAGACAAGGGCCGGTCATCGTAGTGGGGTCTCCTCCTTGTTCAGTCATAAGCACAGACACAGGAAAACACAAAAGTCTGCTTCACCGGCGAAGTCCGGGTCACCATTGAGGAAAGATGTGACCTTGTCAGTGCCCACTTCAGTGGCGTCTGCTATAGCCCCCTGACTGTGGTTGAAACAGCAGGGTTGGGGCTTGGCCTGGGCACTGCTGTACCTGCTATGGATTATATTATGCCATAGTTGTCAGACGATGTCCTGTTGACACAGGTAGTCCTGGCCCCTTTGCAAGATGCCATCAACTCTCAGGCTGTGCCGGCTTCATTTTCAGAAATGATTAAACACATTCTGCTAGGGTTGCCAGTGCAGGCAGTTATTACGCTGTTGGGGCCTTCTGATACTCTGCTGCCATCAACAGGTTCTACTAGCATGCCACAGATTCCTACCTCTCTGCCGTCACTGGTTCATTCTGTAGCTCCCATCATTGATCTTGCTGACTGCAATAAAGTGAACTATAATCCTACCATCATGGACTTGGAGGAGGAGTTACAGGGGGAATATAAGGGAGAACATTTTCTGGAGGGTCTCCTATGCTCTTGTTCTGCCCTTCCATCCTGTAGTGAGGACTCTGTGGTTAATACCAGTAGATCTCTTCCTGAGGACCCATCTTTCCAAGCCATGATGCTGCAAATGCTAAAGAATCTCATTGAAATTTTGGAGGCATCCTGCCCCATCCCCCCCATTATAATTCCACCCATAGCGTATTAGAAGATGCTACTTTGCTGTATGGTAAAGACCAAACCCACTGACTTCACTTCCTAGAGTGGCTTATAAGTAATATCCTGCATCATCTGCTAAGCCTTATTATGCTAACCACCCAGACACTGACTCTGTGGTCATCTTGTCTGCTTTTGATGGGTCTAGAACCCTTAGACACTTGAATACTTTGCCTCCTGATAAAGTATCTAGGAGGCTGAATGTGATGGGCAAACATAGTTCTGTCTCTGCATCACTGGGCCTTCAGATTGCAAACTACCAGGTCCATATGATCAAATGTCAGAGCAACCTGTGGAAAGCTGCTCGTACTGCTGCTCAGTCGTTGCCAGATGGTTATGCCAAGAATGATCTGCTTAAAACATTGTCTGCTGGTGCTGAGGTTGGCAAACATTTGCTGCACTCAGCTTATGATGTGTCTGATGCTTCTGCCGGGGCTGCTGCTTCTGGAATTTGCATCGGGAAATATTCTTGGCTCAGAGTTGCTGGCTTTGTAATGATGAGCAGCAGGCATATCTTATCTGTGTCAGTCTTCACCATTCATCACTGGTGGGTTCTGGTCGGAGAACAGGAACCCCGCAGGAGTTTTTTTTTTTTTTTTTTTTCAAAGAGGCAGAACTGACGTCACAACGGCACCGCTCTTGAGGCCAGTGCATTGTGTGGCGCTCATGGATTGGCCAGTAACCGATGTCAACGCCTCCTCAGACCCAGTTCTGCTTCTCCCACTGTCGAGTTAACACGTACCTCGTGTGGCACAAATTCTGCGTCAGCGGCCTAGTCAGTCGGTTTACCTAGTTCTGTACAGCTTCTCTCGGTGCTGTCGACTGGTAAGGCCATTCCTTTGTATTTTTCGATGACGCTGAGTAATATTTCTGTCTAGTTCGGGGGACAAGAAGAAACCCTCCTAGGTGGGTCGGCGTCCTAGCAGCGGTATCCTTGTGGATGACTTTTCTCCGTTACGGACCAGCATGACTGTTGCTTGACCTGATTGGCCAACACCATGATATGGATCTTTGCGATGCCTGATTTTTCGTGAACTGTCGAGTGTTAGAACTGCACGTGTTTAAAGTTGAACATGCGCCGCAGACTTTCAGTGGACAGGCTCGCACCCGGAACGCCAAATGCAGGTTTCTTGGCTCTTCCTCTGGGTCCCCTCCCAGTCCTTTGTGGCCCTTGGAGGAGGGGGATTTATGCCTCCTCTTGCCTTGGTGGAAACTCCTTCCACTGTGCAGGAGGCCTGGCCTGATTCCTCCAGGTGTTGGGTGGGAGGCATCATTCTGGCAGTTGCCTCTTCAGAGGTGAAGGCTTCCTTGGTGTTGTGGCCTAGAGCCTCTGGGCCCAGTCCGGCATCTTCCTCTGTGCCTCCTGTTGGTGCCACTTCAGATCCCAGTGCTGCTTGCAGTGCCAAAGATTGGGACAGCACTGCGGGTGGTATGGAGTCCACTCCCAACGCTGTCTCTGATCCCGGTTCTGGGGATCGTGGTGGCGCCGTAAGCAGTGCGGGGCCGCCTCGCGTGCTGGAAGTGGAGGAGATCATGGGGTGGTCTGGGTCCAAGCCTCCACAGGTGAGAACGATGATTCAGAGGCGGACCCAAACTGGCTTCCAGATTCTTCAGAGTCCTCAGACTCGCTGTGCACTATGACTACACTTCAGCCTCCTCCTTTGGGATTGGCGGTTGCTGCCGGCACCAGTGTCCGTGATCCTGACCAGTCCTCCGGTGCTGAGGGTGGCACTGGGGGACATGCCAGAGTCGGTGGTTCTCCCTCTCTCTCTTAAAGAGGTGTACCCCCTTCTTTTGGTGCTCAGGCCGTGCCCATTTCTGGACTGATTAGGGTGCCTGAGGCAGGGAGAGGATGCTCTCTCAGTGACTGTCTCTCAGGAATCTGCCACGGTGATCGAGCTGCCTAGGCTGACTCTGAAGAAGAGGTCCCTCTCTAAGTCTGAAAGGTTGAGGGGACAGAATCCAGGGCAGTGCCCCTCCCTGGGAGCCCACAGTCACAGTGCCAGTCCTGTTTTTTTCCCCTGAGGCCTCCCCGGGAGGGATCTAATCTTTAGAGGCTAGGGGCTGCCATTCTGGGCTCATTCAGCCCCAGTCGTCTTGCAGGGGGATTCTCTTTTAGGGCTCAGTCCTGACCGTTCTAGCTCAGTTAAACAGCCCCCGACTGCTTCGGCTGACAGATCTTCTCCAGTCCTGAGGTCTCCTGCTTGGTCCCACAGCCCTGGCAGAGCTTGCTCTCCTCCTCAGAAGTGTTTAACCCCCTCACCTCTGCCAACACCTCCCTCTCTCCCAGGCCACATCGGTCCTACAGGACCCCGCACCTGGGAGCAGTTTAGGTCCACGGCAGCACTATTCCCTGCCTACTTTAGGTCCATGGACGAGTAGGTGTTCCACCATTCCCCTGTGCAGCCAGTACCTGACTCTCCGAACTCATTGGCTTCCTTGTCTTCCTCTGTCCAGCTGTCCCCAGCTACTGATTTATCTAGCTATCAGCTCTTCCTTTCATGGTTGGTGGCCGAACTCCACATCTCCATGTTAGGAAGTTGTAATCCTGAGCAGCTGACGTGCACCTTTTTAGGCAAATTCATTGTGGCCACCCTGGTGGTTTCTGCCTGGTCCTCCCCCTTAGGGAGGTATTGTACCACGCTTGGAGACATCCTTCAACCCTCTCTCCAGCCCTGAGGGACTGCTGGTGCAGATACTGCGCACCCTAGGGTATCCAGGAGCCTTGACTCCACCTCCTTTGGGCGTGATGCTCCTGGATACACCTTCTGGTCATAGATGCTGAAGACGTGACCAACCGCCAGAGACAGACTCTGCTGAGTGTGACTTTTGGGGGAGGAGAGTGTTCTCGTCAGCATGTCTGTCTTTATCTTTTTTGGCACATCAGGCCCATCATGTTGCCTATAACAGGCAGTTATGGTCTCTACTAGGACAGATCCTTTTATCCTTACCTGATCTGGAGGAGACCAGACAGGCCCTTGCCCTTTCTGCACGGGGCCCGGAGCTTGTGAGGCACCAAGCAAGGGCATCATATGACACCAGTGAGGTAGCGTCCAGGCTGGCAGAGACAGCAATCTGCATTAGGCAGACAGCATGGCTTCATCTTTCCAGGTTATCACCCCTGGCCTGGTGAAGGGTGACTGCTTCCACATTCCCCGGGGAACCCACCTTTTCTCCCACAGGGTGAGGTGAAAACTTCAGGGGGGACTTCCTTCTGTCCAAAGGAGAACCCCGCCTCACCTAGATCAGTCTAAGGGCCTAATTCACCCTGTAAGGGTTCCTTCCTCCGGTGTCTCCCTCACTGGAGACTGAGGGATATTTCTTCCTTTAGGGAGGTACCAGGTCCCCTTAGAGGGGCTTGGTAATCACCCACCAGTGATGAATGGTGAAGATTGACACAGATAAGATATTACCTACCATAATTCGTGATCTTTCTGTAAATCTTCACCATTCATCACTGCTTCCCACCCACCTTCCCCTCTTAGTGAACTGCCAGCTTCGGAAGTACCTGGAATCAGAAAAATTGCTCAACCCATTACAGTCCGGTTTTAGTGCACAGTACAGTACAATCTCTACTCTAGCCAAGGTGATAAATGACTGACGGCTTGAATTAGACAAAAAAAACTTTGTGTAGTTTTCTTGAACCTAAGCAAGGTGTTCAAAACCGTTGATCACAGACTGCTTCTGTCGTTCCTCCGGAACATTGGTTTGGATTTCCTATACCTTAAATGGTCCTCCAACTACCTCTCGGGACAACTTCAACAAGTAAAGGCAGAAGAGGAAGTTTCTCCATTAAAACCCCTATTGAGGGGTGTACCGCAAGGCCACATCCTTGGTCTCTTGCTCTTCACCATTTATATTAGCAGCGTAGATGCCCCTATTAAAGACGCACAAGTACACGTATTCGTGGATGATACCCCTTCACAATGCAATAAATCCTGCAATTGCTGGGACACTCACGCAGATCACTACCATTCTAGGTGAGCAGTTGGACTAAATACCAAAGTTCAGTACCTTGGGGTCTGGTTAGACCACAGACTTACTTTCACAGATCACTTAGAAGAACTGGCAAAGAAACTTAGACAAAGACTTGGTCTATTCTTTAGGATTAATAATCTCCTCACAAGAGACACTAAACTGAAACTGGTTCAAACTACATTTCTTTCCCTATTGGATTACACAGACTTTCTATATAGTCAGGGACCTGCAGGTACCCTAGCCAAACTCGACACACCTTATCACAGAGCCATAAGATTTATCATGGGTCTTTCATATTCAACCCACCACTGTGCATTGTACCTGGCAGTGGGATGGTCATCCCTTGCTTACAGATGGCAAAAAAATGCTGCGATTTGGACATACAAAGCTATCTCAAATAAACTGCCCCAGTGTATCTGTCTGTTTGCCTTTGTGCACTCTGGGGAAGTATGCCCTGAGAAGCACCTCATATGTCTACCTTTATGTTTACAAACAAAATCTCGCATTGGCAGAGCAGCCATCAGCTTTGTGCTCCCTCAACTGTGGAACAAGCTGCAAAAAACTTTTAAATTAACTCACCCCATCAGCCTAGCAGCTTTTAAATCTCTATATCTACATCATAATATGGAGTCCTGTGCCTGTCTGCTCTAAATCGTGACTACTGTAAGTCCAAGCACACACTAATTATTACTGTTAAAAGGCTAATCACATCTATAATCAACTCTTGCCTCTCCACTTTTTGTGCCTCCCATATCTGTCCCTTCCACATTCCTTTGACCCAGGTTCCAGCTCTATATTCTCCACACCATATCACTATATATCTTTTCATATTAGGTTTTATTTATGTTCGGTGTACCTGCTATGTATATTTCTTTACTTATATGAAAAATTGTATCCTACCCAAAACTTGCTGCATCTTCTGTTCCAAACATATACTACTGTCAATGCTACCTGCTGATACTTTGTATATACTGTATTATTGTAGCTCACTTTATTTGTATTATTACTATTTTCTTGTGTGTTGCATCCCATGTATATTGTCCCTTGTTGACAAACCCAGGTCCACCTCGAAAATGAGCTTGCTCAATGGTGATCGCCTGGTTAAGACTTTTGATTGATTAGTCCTCAGTCTCTGGGCGATGCCTTCTGCCTCTTTCTCCAAACTGTTCCTGCCAGTAATTCTGGTACTCTCGCTCCACTCTCCTTTTGAGGGTGTCAGGAGTGTTGGGGGGCAAGCAGGAGCCAACTCTTTTGGTCACCAGGGTTCTGTTTTTTTATCCTGATGAAACCCTCCTTGGGGTCAGAACCATTTGGATCCTCTCCCCTGTTTTACCCAAAGCCCTAAAGGCTCTCTTAAAGCAATATTGGTGGGACCCTTGTGCTCCTTTCCTCCTTTTTTGCTGTCACTTTTTTTAGCAATATCCCTGGAAAGTACTTCCCTCTGGGGATTACCAGTCACTCTTTAACTATAGAAATAAGCCTTTGGAGGGATGCTTAAAAAGGGGAGTGAGGGAGCTTATTTTTGTAAGTTAAAGTCCAATTCAGGATGAGTCCTATCCCTTCTCTTATTACCCCTTTCTCACGGGAGGGGGGTGGAGACATTAGCAGTTTACTTCTCAATGAGAACTCTTCAGAGTCAGTGCGCTGCTCCCCTTCTGATTCAAACTAGCTGTTCTCTGTTTTCCTCTAGAGGATTCTTCCTTTCTGGAAGAAAGGAACATGATTAAGCAGTATTGCCCTTTTGTGGTCCTCGGACAGTCCTTCGGACCCCAGCGGGTGGAGTACAATGTCTCTCTCTCTCTCCCTCTTCATCTTACCCTTCTTCTTCTTCTTTTTTCTCCTTCTGTTCTACCTCTTCTCTCTCCTTTCTTCTGTCACTCCCTTGTTCGCCCAGAGGTTGTGCCCCCCTGTCTCAGACCTCTAGGCTTCTTTCATTCTGTCCTCTTATCCAGAATTATTCCTTCCTTGGTTTTATATCCTTTCCTTTTTCTATCCCTTGCCCTGCTCTCCTTTTTCTTAATTACTCTCTGGCATGCAGAACTGGGTCTGAGGAGGAGTAGGAGTCGACGTTGGTTACTGGCCAACCCATGAGCACCACACAAATGCGACGGCCTTGAGAACGGTGCCATCGCGACGTCGCCTCTGCCTCTTTGCAAAAATAAAAGCTCCCACAGGGTCCAGTTCTCTCTCCAGAACCCACCAGTGATGAATGGTGAAGATACACAGAAAGATCAAAAAATTACGGTAGGTAGGTACGTAATTTTCATTTCAAACAACATGAAGTCTTGCTATATTATGACATATGCAGTGAGACCCAACCTTCGAACTGCTCTGGAGGTGAAAGAGTTAACATTCCATGCCAGGCATGGAACTTTGAGCTCGAGCTCGGTTGAAAACTCTATCTGTTGTTCTTCAAACTCAAACTGTCAGATTCTCTTTACTCCGCCTCACTGAACAGTCGCTCCGGAGATTCCTTCTTCTGCTCGGTTCATTTTGTCGGTTAAAGTATAAAGTTTTCGTTTTTTTAACCGAATTTAAACCGAACCGGTCGGTTCAAGCTCTATCTGTGGTATTTGTAAGTACTAGATAGGTTTTACATTTACTTTCTGTGTGGAACTTGCAAACGGTTTCATCGGTTCGATTCGAACTGATCAGGTTGTTTCTGTTACATTTGCTATATTTTAGAAGTGCGGTTCCCGGTTCTTATTGGTTCTAAAAAAAACAGATTTCATTACGTTTTTTCCACGACCCTTGACACGGTTGGGAACCAATAAGGGAGTCTTGCTTGGCGGATTGCCATAAACGGGCAAGTTTTTTGGTTAGGCTGGCACAATGTCTGAGAAACCCAAAAGAAAAACCGGGCTCACTGGGTTTCAACACTGTGTTGTCTGTGGGGAAGCCTTTGCCAAGGCTGACCCCCACACCACATGTGTCTGGGGTTTGACCACCTCAATGCAGACTGCCAGATTTGTAAGAGTTTTCCTGCAGCTACCCTAGATAAAAGAGTTGGTAGGCTCAGGGAAAGGGAGGCCAAAAAGTCCACTGAACTGAATGGCCAGCCCGGTTCGGTTGAAACCGAACCGGAGGGTGTGCCCTCTGACCAGGGCGATACTTCCTTGGACAAAAGGAGAGCCGACTCTGAGGAGTCGGTTCCAGCAAAGAGAACTAGAAAATCAGCTGGTGTGGAGCCAAAACTTCCCTCTCCAACCGCTGAAGAAACAGCTAAAGCAATAAAAATTGTTCAGTCACTCTCCCCGGTTCCGACCGAACCGGCACCATCAGGTAAGCATTCGGTTCGGTCGGTTCCACCGGTTCAAGAGTATGATTTAGGCAATTTTATGAACCAGAGGAGGAAGAGTATGAGGAGAGTGAATGTGGTTTTGAAAGTCTGGATGTGCCCATTGAACGGACATCTCTCCAGACAGACCTTCAGGAGTGTCTCCCCCTAGGCTTTCTGAGTCCCCTTCTCATTTTATGTTTTATAAAAAAGTAGCTGAAACCCTCCAGCTCCCTATGAAGGAAGCTGTGGATGACCAAGAAGAGCCTGATTATGTACAAATGATGGATATCCCAGAGTCTAGGAGACTGTCTATTACTCTGCATAAATATTTTTGGAAGCAGACAGTAAAAATGTTAAAAGCTCCTCACACTATACCTCCTGTTGATAAAAGAATGGACAAAAGGTGTGCATTATCAGGCTCTGATACGGAGTTCCTTACACAGCAATGCAGCAATGTGGGGGTTGTGCAGGCTGCAGCCTGTGACAAGGCAAATATTCCCTTAGCCTCTCACCCCCCTGACAAGGACTCCAGAAAGATAGATGCCATGGCAAAGAAACAGTACATGGCAGCATCCTTGGGACTCAGACAGGCAAATTATATGGCTTATGTGGCTAGATACCAAAAATCCAGATGGGATACTGTTTTGGCCCTAGCAAAGCAGGTCCCTGGCCAGCTGGCAAAGGAGCTGGAGCAGGTGGCCGCTGATGGTATTGAGGCATCTAAGGTGCAATTCCATGCTGCAGTGGACTCTAATGATGTATCATCTAGAGTCATGGCTACATCTGTGGCATTTCGCAGAATGGCTTGGCTGAGATGTACTAGCCTGTCACAGGATACCCAGACTAAGGCCATGGATTTCCTTGTTGTGGGCAACTCTCTGTTTGGGGAGCAAACAGAGAATTACATGAAGAAAATGGATGAATATAGGACCACCTATAGGAGTGCACAGGCCAAGGAAAGGCAGGTCACTCCCCAAAGGCAGTCTCCCAGGGGCAGGGACAGGCCTTTTCATAGGCCTTTTTACCAAGCCCAGGCCTCCTCTTCAGCCTATGCACAGAGGGGGATCTTTAGAGGGAGAGGCAGACGGGGAGTAAGCAGACCTGCTTCCACCCCTCAGTCCAAAGCCCCTGCCAAGCAGGCAACCTGATGTGGTGCCCAGGGCCGATTCTCCTCTACCTGTAGGGGGCAGGCTGGCTTACTTTGTCTGGGACTGGGAGTCTCTAACATCAGACAGGTGGGTCCTGGAAGTAGTAAGCCAGGGACTGGTTCTCAGCTTCAAGAAATTTCCAAAGATGAGAACCAGATCCTTTCCACCTGCAAATCCTTCAGAGGCTCTTGTGCTAGAAGCAGAAGTCTCTACCCTCCTGGCTCTCAGAGCTGTGGAAAGGGTTCCACCCCTACACCAAGGCAAAGAGGGCTGTACTCCAGGTACTTCCTTACCCCAAAAAAGACAGGAGAATGGCGGCCCATCCTGGATCTCAGGTATCTAAACAAGCACCTTTTAAAACCAAAATTCAAAATGGTGACTCTGGGAATTATTTTACCCTCTTTAAGGCTAGGGGACTGGCTAGTGTCCCTGGACCTCAAGGATGCCTATTTTCATGTTCTCATCAGAAGCTCCCATCGAAAGTACCTCAGATTCGAACTGCCCTCAGGCCATTACTAGTTCAGAGCATTGCCCTTCGGCCTCACATCTGCCCCAAGGGTATTCACAAAATGCCTGGCAGTAGCAGTTGCCCATTTAAGAAGGCAAAAAATTGCCATCTTTCCTTACCTGAACGACTGACTCATAGTAGGCCAGTCTCCAGTCCAGGTCAGGTTACATCTTCAAGTAACTCAGCAACTGCTAACTTCTCTAGGTTTCCTTCTCAGTCTTCCTAAGTCAGTCCTAGAACCTGTCCAGCTTCTCACCTTCATAGGTGCAGAACTGAACACAAAAGAGAAGCCAGAGCCTTCCTTCCTTCCTCTGGAAAGAGCAAGGACCCTGATTTCTCTGGCTTCCTCCTTCACCCTGCAGGTCTCTCGACCAGCAAGACACTTTCTCAAGCTCCTGGAACACATGGCTGCTTCGACAGCAGTAGTGCAGGGAGCCAGATTTCAGATGAGGGACATCCAGTTCCATTTGAGAGCCTTTTGGTCTCAAAGGAGGGACCCTCTAACCAAATTAATTCCAGTGACTCGAACCCTGATCCAGGCCCTTCAGTGGTAGCAGGACCAGGGCAGTTTGAGACAGGGTGTCCCCTTTACCCCTCAGTCTCACTCCTTAATCCTTACTACAGATGCATCCCTATTGGGGTGGGGAGCTCACATGGGCGACCTTATTACCCAGGGATTGTGGTCCCCTCAGGAATCTCTGCTCCACATCAATCTGTTGGAACTCAGAGCAGTTTTTCTAGCACTTCAAGTTTTTTTCCAAATTTGTTCAGAACAAAGTTATTCAGGTCAGGACAGACAATACCACCACAATGTGGTACATCAACAAGCAAGGGGGCACTCAGTCTATGGCCTTGTGCACCGAAGCATTGAAGTTGTGGTGTCTGGTCTCTGGCCTACTCCCTGAACACCTCCCTTGTAGCAGTTCACCTCCCAGGCAAGGACAATATCCTGGCAGATGCTCTCAGCAGGATTTCCCAGGGCCATCACGAATGGGCTCTGGATCCCCTAGTACTGGAGGTGGTATTTGCCAGATGGGGCACACCCCAGATAGATCTTTTTGCAGCCCCAGACAATCACCAACTTCCCCTTTTTTGTTGCAGGCCCCCAGTGTTGGGCTCAGTCCCCCTGGATGCCTTCCTTCTCAGTTGGGAAGGGAAGTTTCTCTATGCCTTCCCCCTTTCCCTCTCCTGTTCAAAGTGCTAGTCAAAATCAGATCTCAACCCTGCAAGATGATCCTGATTGCTCCAGACTGGGCCAGACAGCCCTGGTATCCACTCCTTATGTCCTTAGCAGTCCAACTTCCCCTGTGTCTTCCCAGGAATCACAATCTGTTATCCTGTGCTCAGGGGAGAGTTTGGTACCCGAACCTCAAATCTCTCAACCTCAAGGCGGCCTGGCTCTTGAAGAGTTAGAGTTTGCTGACCTACACCTCTCCCAAGGTGTTTTGGATATCCTGAAGGCTTCGAGGAAGACTTCCACCAGGGCTACTTATAATTCCAAATGGAAGAGATTTTCCATATGGTGCTCTGCAAAGCATATTCCCCCAGAATCTGCTGGTTTACCCACGGTCCTGGACTGAATGATCCATCTAAATACTTTGAGGCTGAGACCAGCTACCCTGAAAGTGCACCTGGCAGCTGTGTCTACTTTCTTATCAGCAGGTAAGCCCTCTTCTCTTTCAGCCCATCCTGTTTTCTCCAAGTTTTCCAAAGGGTTGCTTCACACCAATCCCCCATTCAGGGATCCTGCCCCTGCCTGGGATCTTAATATTTGCATTGCCCAGCTTATACAACCCCCTTTTGAGCCCTTGTCTTCAGCAGAGCTTAAGTACTTGACTTGGAAAACTGGGTTTTTGGTAGCCATCAATTCTGCCAGGCGCATAAGTGAGTTACAAGCATTGTCAGTGGAGCCTGATTTTTATTTCTTTTCAGAGATAAGGTAGTCCTCAGGACTAACAGAAAATTCTTACCTAAGGTGGTCTCAGATTTCCACCTTAATCAATCTGTGTCTCTCCCTGTGTACTTCACTGACCATTCCTCCTCTGGTAAGAGGAGGTTGCACAGTTTAGATGTCAAAAGATCCCTTAGCTACTACATAGATCGTACCAAGGGTCACAGGTTTGACTCCCTCCAACTGTTCCTCACTTATGGTGAGGTTGGCAAAGGGAAACCTGCCACTAAAAGATCCATTGCCAGGTGGATCGTCTCTTGTATCCAATTCTGCTATGAAAAACTGGGTAAAGTTCTTCCCTCAGGCCTGAGGGCTCACTCTACCAGAGGTTCAGCTGCGTCTCTGGCTGCTGCCAGGGACATTCCTATCCTAGAGATATGTCAAGCAGCTACCTGGAAAACAGTTCACACTTTTGCCAAGCATTACTCCCTAGACATCCAGGCTAGGAGTGATGCTCGATTTAGCACAGCTGTGCTTCAGAGCCTATTTCCTAAGTAGGTTCTGTCCCTCCTTCTTGGAGGTACTGCTGTGTAGTCTGCATATGTCATAATATAGCAAGACTTCATGTTGTTTGAAGAAAAAATTACTCACCTTAGTAATGTTGTTTCTTCTAATGGAGTCTTGCTATCTTATGACCTCCCCCCGCCTGCCCCTCTCAGAACCTTACTTTTGTGGATGTGGGTGGGCAGCTTAGTGTTGGCACTTTTTAGATGCCTACCTTGTTTTCACCCTTCCTTTTTGGGGTGATCTGTGTTGTGTTTGTCATTTTTTGGGTCTCCTGACTTGAGTCTTTGTTTTGGTACCAAAAAATGCGTTTATACAATTAGTAGCCAGTTGGCTAGTGTAGGTTTACAGCTTCCACACAGAGTCTGTGAGTTTTGCTCGTAAAGATCTGACAGTTTGAGTTTGAAGAACAACAGATAGAGTTTTCAACCAAACTCGAGCTCAAAGTTCCATTCCTGGCATGGAATGTTAACTCTTTCACCTCTGGAGCAGTTCGAAGGTTGGGACTCGCTGCATATGTCATAATATAGCAAGACTCCATTAGAAGAAACAACATTGCTAAGGTGAGTAATTTTTTCTTCTGAATGCTTCATTTAAAGGGTCAAAACTCTTCGGCTAGGTGATGTTGAAGAGGTCCTTGTGTGGCCTTCAAACATGATTTTGAGGTCTGTCAAGTCCCTGTAACCCACTCCTGCTAGAGGTCATGGTCGGAGCTCCGTTCATGCACTTTTTTGCCATTGGTAGTCATGCCTACTGTCAGCAAGGCTGTAGCAGAGGAGGTGGACCCCTTCCCAGTCTCCCCGCTCCCACAAAAGCAGGCAAAGGAATTGGGCCTTGCGGCCCCTGGTTCCACCTGGCTGTCTTTAACTCTCCCCATCTCAGCTGTTACTTGCAGGAGTGAGTGGGGGGTAGGACCTCTGCATCTTAACAATGGTGGAAGATCACTACAGATGAGTGTGTTCTTGAGATAATTCCAAGGGAGCATGCTCTGGAGTTGGTACAGATCCTCAGATCATCCTCAACCTCCTTCCTTTTGTCCTCCAGGCTATTTATCCCTTCTGAAGGAAAAAGTTTGGTCTTTATTCTAAAAATGTGCCGTAGAACCAGTTCCTCCTCAGAAGAGAAACAGCAGGTTCTATTCCAGATACTTCCTAGACCAAAATGGACTGGGGATATGTGTCCTGTGTTGGATCTCAACCTGTAAATTGAATACAAAAAGTTATGAATGGTAACCCTACAAGCTGTGATTCCCTACCTGTGTTCTTTGGACATGAAGGATGAATATCTTCATATCAAGATCAGGAACTCCCACAGACGGTACCTCTGCTTTATGCTGTAAGGTGAATACTATTAGTTCAAGGTATTGCCCTTTTGTTTGCCCTCTGTGTCATAGGTCTTTACCAAATGCTTGGCAGTAGTTGCAGCTGCCCTTTGCAGGGAAGGCCTTTATGTCTTCCCATATCTGGATGACTTGTCCCAGAAGGCCATCTGCAAGGAAACACTGCTATACACCTTATCTCGAACACGTTAGTTGTTCGACAATCTGGGGGTCTCAGTGAATGTGCCATAGTCTGTGTTCACTCCTAACGATTGCAGTACACGGGGCCATCTTGGACAAAGAGAAGGGATATGCTGTACTGCTACAGGACAGGGCAGACACTTTGGTTGCTCAAGCACACTTGTTATACAGAGCCGCATTGTCTGTGTGACAACAATGTTACATCTCCTAGGCCTCACGGCTGTGACCATAGTGATGGTGCCCCTGCCATGTCTTCGTACAAGGTTCCCTCAGTGGACACTCAGGGTCCAGTGAGATCAGTTGATGGACTAGATGGTTCTAGTTATGTCTCCTCTTCGCAGAGAGTTTTTACATTGGCTAGATCGCGACTCCTGTTCATAGACGGTTATTGTGGTGGATGGCGAGGGATTGCAATAACCTCTTGAGGGTGTTCCATTCCTTGTACCAACTCCGGTACAAGTCCTCATCACAGAGGCCTCAAGCTCTGGCTTGGATGCTTGTATCGGTCCTTACTGGACATAGAGGTCATGCACCCACCATGGTGGAGGCTGATCTACACATAAAAGTCCTGGAAATGAGGGTTGTTCTTTACAACTTTCAGGTCTTTCATAATTATCTCTGCCCCTTCCTCTGCTAATTGAGACAGACAACATCAGTGTGATGAATTACATCAACAAACAAGGGGTACTCTCTCCTATCCTCAATGCAGAGAAGCAGCGAGGGCATGGTACTGGGCTCTATCTCACGGCCTTCAGTTAATGGCCGTGTTTCTCTCAGGTCTCCAAAATGTCATAAAAGACAGACTAAGCAAGTCCCACTCGATGGGTCATGAATGGGAACTGCCGTCCTCCATGGTGCACAACCTGTTTGCAAAATGGTGTCATCCAGAGTTGGACCTTCTTGTGTCAACACACAGCGAAAAACTGCAACATTTCTTCTTGCTTGTTCCGGGGCCTGGAGGTTTTGGCGAGACACTCTGTCCCTCTCTTCTAAATGGAAAGTCTTGTACCAATTCCTGTAATACGGATGATTCTGCTCATGCTGTAGGTAAAGAATGCGACTCTCATCCTCATTGCTGCATTCTGGCCTCCCTAGATAGTGTTTCCACTGCTTCAGCATCTGGCAGTGGAGCCTCCTGTCCCCTTACTTCTGTGTCAGGACCTGTTGCCACAGGGCAGGGGGTGTCTGGTCCATTTGCACCTGACTTCCCTACACTCGCACACATGGCTCCTGAAGACATAGCCATTGCATGTTTTGGGGTATCCCCTAAGGTTGCTGGTGTTCTGGCAGTGGCTAGGAAGCCTTCTGCCAGACATACTTATTTCCGGAAATGGAAGCAAGTCACTGCGTGGGAGACTTCCCAGAGTATGGACCCTTTAACATGCACTGTGAATGCTGTGTTGGAATACTTGCTTTCACTGTCTGACTCTGGCCTACAGTATTGCTCTCTTAAGGTGCATTTGGCTGCTATATCAGCTTTCCATGCCCCTATTGATGGTTGTACAGTTGTCCAACTAGAAGTGTCCCATACATTTCTGATAAGTATTCTTCACATAAAACTTCCTATCCATAATGTAGTTCTGCCTTGGGACTTGAATTTCATTCTTGAAAAATTGACGTTGGCTCCTTTTGAGCCTGCCTGCCAGAAGTTGTGGCTTACATTTCCTGTCATGGGAGACATTATTTTTAGTTGTGATGACTTTTGATCAAAGGATTTGCAAGCTTCAAGGTCTAATGTGAGCCTCCCTATTTGATCTTTCAAAAAGACAGAGTGTACATATCCTAAGTTTCAGCCAAAGGTGATACGTGAATTTATTCTGATTAAAATTATCTACCTTCCCATATATAGATCCTGAGCATGCCAACCAGGGTGAAGCACTGCTCAATACTTTAGATGTACATAGAATAATAAGATACTTGCTTTCACCAAGGACTGCAGAATGTCCTCTCAGCATATTGTTTGCCCCCGGAAAAGAGGTGCCTAAACAATGCCTTTCTAACTGGCTGGCACATTGTATTATGGTCTGTTATAGGAAGTATGGTAAGGAACTTCCTGGTGCTGTTCGTGGTCACTCCGCAAGGGGTATCGTCACTTCTGTAGCCTGCTTAAGAAATGTTCCTACTGGTGGCATATGTACTGCAGCTACATGGAGCATTGTGTGTACTTTCAGTAAACATTACAGTCTGGACAGTCTCTCGTAGATGTGCTGGTTTTGGGCTTGCTCTTCTACAAGACCTTTTGTCCTCCATACATATCAGACTGTGCTATCCCCCTGGTTTAGTTTGAACTGTATGGGAGTCATTCCAGTGGTATGGCCTAATGGAGGAGATGTCCTCTAAGAACACAGAACAGTTACTTAAGAACTTACCGTAACAGTAGACCTTCAAGAGAATCTCCTCCGTTAGGCCATGCTGTGCCCTCCTCCTTCCCCTTTTTGTTCTCAATGAGGATTAAATCAGATGCTGTCTCTAAAATCTTACTCCATGCATCCTGTCTCCATTCCATGCTTCTCCTGGTCTTACCTCCTAGTTCCTCACAGCTGGAGGTCCTCTGAGACTAATCTCTGGCGGGAAATTGATGGGGCCACCCACATTTATGTATGCATGGAGTCTAGACACTGCATGTCATTGGGGTGGCCCCCAATTAGCAAAAGTTTCCAAATGGTCCTAACACTGTCAGCTTATAGTTCCATTAGGCCAAGATGTGGTCTAATAGAGGAGATTCTCTCAAAGATCTACTGTTACGGTAAGTTCTTACATAAAAATTGTACTTTTTTTTTTGCCTAGTTTTGTTCCACTTCATCTATGTATTTATTATAATCTTGTAATATGAACTTATCAAATTCCTTCAGCTTCAAATCCAGTTTGTGGTGTTGTACTTTATTCTTTTTATTTATATCTGCCTGGTAGGAAATCATTGATCTTCTAACTGTGACCTTAAATGGGTCCTATAAACTTGATACATTAGTCTGACCATTATAATTGTAAAACCAATATTCTCTAATGGCATTTTGTATATTTTCTACAGATGTATCATCCTTCAGTAACTCATTTTGCTCTTCTAATTGGTGTATTGAGTCCATTCACATTCACAGAGGCAAATTATATTCCGATTTGTGGCATTATATCGTAAAATTCAATAAGTCGGCTCTTCTATAGCAAAGTTCATTTCAAATTACTTTGAGATCCTCTACTCCCCCTCCCTCTTCCCCTATCCCACTCCTCCTCCTCCTTAGCACCTGTATACTGAGACATAGAGCACAAGTTAAAATTTCTGTACCGATTAGGAGAATACTTTAGACCGTAACGAAATCTAAGAAGTAGTATAAATGAAACTTAAAGAACAAATAGAGCAGCTCACCCGAGCTGCCTGTCATTACAATACTTCTGTTTTTAAACCACCCTCTCCCCCGCCCTTTTCAGCACATCTAAATATATGGAAAGGATCTCCTGCACTGTGGCTTTAGATAAAAAAGGATTGATTAGTAATAATATCATCCTTTTATTTTTTATTTTTTGAGATGTAAAGAGGTCTTTTGTTATACTAAATTCCAAAGAAAAAATGAACATATTTCCTGTTATTTCACACACCACACTCAATTGAAATAAAACTAATCTCATATTTTTGCTTAAAATAAACTTAACAGGATGAATTCCTTTAAACTTGCATATTATATCTGTCAAGCTTCCAAACTCATCTTATGAAAGAAAAGCATTCATTATTTTGTCTACAGATTTCTTATATTCTGTGCAAGAAGCCGTAACATCAATCTCTTATTTATAGAAAGACGTGGTAGTTTGGATCTTCCCTTGTCAGTCTTCACCATTCATTACTGCTTGGGTGTAGCTGGAGGCGCGTACCCACCATGGGAGTATTTTTTTTTTGTTAGAGGAGTCAGCGCCGACGGCACCGCCCCCGAGTGTGACACACTACATGGTGTGCAAGGGGTGGCCATTAGGCGCTGCAGATTTCCCCTACATCCCAGTTCTGTTTCTCCCACCGTCGAGGCTGCACCTGCTATGCAGAGCGATAAATAGTTACTGCGCCACTAGGCCTGATTTTCGTCGTTCATTCGACGCTGTGTTCTACATCCTGGTTTTTTTTTCCCGGTAAGACCGTTCTTTATTATTTTTCTGACAGTGCCGGGAGCTTTTCTGCTTAGAGTGTTAATTTCACATCATGTCTGGTCCGGGAACTAAATGTAAGTCAAAAGTGGCCCGTGCCCCCCATGCATCATTGCTCCTGTGGCCAGCATTTTTCTGTCATGGACCGACATGATGCTTCTCTTCATTGCCTGAGACCCAACCATAACATGGACAGAAGTGACACCTGTTTCTCGATGGACCGCCATGTTCTTGAAGCCCACGTGTTCAAGATCGGCAAGACCCTACCGACTTTTGGAGAATAGCGTCACTCTTGGGCCTCCCAGGTAAGAACTTTAGACCCTTCCTCCGGGTCTCCTCCCAGGTCTATATGGTCTGGAGAGGAGGAGGCCTCCTCATCTTCAAGTTTTGCCGAGGAGAATGCCTCTTTGCGGTGTTGGTGGAACGCCGTGGTCCCTCCTGGGGCCGCGGTGGAGACACTGCCTTGGCAGTCACCTCTTCAGAGGTGCAGGCTCCCCCAGTGTCGCAGCCCACGGTTGCTGGGCCCGGCATGGGTGGACCCTCGATGCTGCTTTCTGGCACCGTTTGCAGCACCAGTGATCAGGGTGGCATCACTTGTGGCACCTTGTTGGCTCTCGGCACAGCTGGTGGTGCTGTGGGCTGGTCGACTCCGCTGGTGGCATCGTGTCAGGTCCCGGCACCAAGGGCAGTACCAGGGACTCGGCTAGGTCCGCGGGCAGGTCAGGACTGGGTTTGGGCATTGTCTTGGGTGCTGGGGTGTCGACTGGTGCCGTGGGTGGCACCGGTGCTGCTCGCAGTGCAGTTTCTCGGGAGACTGCTGGGGTGGCCAGTATTGAGGTATTGCTGATCACCTCTTCCTTGGAAGTGGATGATTCAGATGTGGATCTACCCTGGCTCCCCAATTCTTCAAGATCGGAATCTTCTGTTGGACATGATATCAGGTGGCCCAGCACACCCATTTCTCAGTCTCCACAGCAGTCTTCTTCTGAGGACTCCCGAGCTGGGGGTGGCTGGGAGCCTTTGGGAGGAGATGGCATGGAGGTTGGGGAGAGGGCTGTTCTCCCACAGGGGGCTGTGGCAGCTGCCATCTCCGGTGCTGCTGCACCCTCTCGGGGTGGACTCGGGGCCCTGTCTTCGGGGGGGCTCCCTAGGGAGACTCCTGGATGGACAGGCTGTATCTCTACCATCGAGGAGGAGGGCGTCGTCTGAGTCTGAGGGGTTCAGGGGGCGCGGTGAGGTGAGCCGGCTTCCGCCTGCCACCCCTCAGGTTGTGGGTAGGAACCGTAGCACTGAACCCTGCCTGTCCCTCATGGGTTCAGTGGATCCCTCCAGTGCTGTTGCTGTGGGCCGTCCTTGTGGATCCATACAGCCCCAGGCACGTCACAGGGGAGGACCCCCTTCCAGGCTCTGCCAAGGTTCACATCCCCAGGGTTCTGTTCTGCAACCGGGTTTGTTATCCGGGACCCCACCAGATTCCAGAGCCCTAGCAGAGGACAGTTGCCTCTTCATGGGTGCCCCTCTCCCATTCCTCTGCAGTCATCCCCCTCTCTCCCAGGCCATGTTGGTCCTTCGGGGCCATTATCCTGGGAGACGTTCAGAGGCACTGCGGCGGTCTTCCCCTCATACGTTAGATGCATGCATGAGCAGGTGTTTCGCTTATCCCCACCACTGCAGGAGTCCTCTGAACATTTGAGTTCCCCATCATCCTTGTCTCTCTCCTTGGAGGGAGAGGAACCCTCTGCTCACCTCTATTCTGATGCTGATTTCACCGAATATCAGTGCTTCCTCTCGAGGATGGTGAGGGATCTTCGCATTTCCTTTGTTAGGCGAGACAGTACAGAGTGGAAGATGCGTGAATTCCTCAGTGAATTCAGTACCCAACATGTGGTCGTGCCATCCTGGCCTAGTCCTTTCCAGGAGGCGTCTGTCTGTTCCTGGCAGTCTCCAGCCAACCCAATCCCAGTCTGCAGAAGGAGGTATTTTGCCCCTTCTGAGTCCCTAGGTTCTCTCTCCCCAACCCACCTTTGGGATTGGCATATCTAGAGACTCCTTCCGTGCGCCACCACCTGGCACTTGACCGACCACCGGACTCAGATTCTCTACAGTTTGACCAGCTGGGGAGAAGAGTGTCCTCTTCCTCTCGTGCGATGCTCTGCATCACATCTCATCAGGCACACCATGCTGTCTACAGCAGGCATCTATGGTCAATGCTGTCCCAGCTCCTAGCATCAGTGCCTGACTCGGAGCAATCAAGACTGGCCATTACCCTCTCTGCTGTAGGCCTGGAGCTGGCAAGGCACCAGGCAAGGGCATCTTACGATGCTAGTGAGGTGGCTTCTAGGCTTGCAGGGACAGCAATCTGCATTAGGGCGGACGGCATGGCTTCGTCTATCAAGGTTGTCACTCCTGACCCAGCGTAGGGTGATTCGCTCCACCTTCCGAGGGACTCGCCTGTTTTCCACCAGAGCTAGATTTCTACAGGGGGCTTCCTCCATCTCCACGTCCTCGAGGGACACCTCCTAGCTCTTCTCAGCCTTAGACTGTTCGTTTGATTAGCCCAGGGTTCTCTCCCTTCTGTTTTCCACCAACAGGAGGCTGTGGGTTTTGTTCCCTCAGGGTTTTTATTGTCCCCCTGTTTGGGGGGGGGGAGGGGGCTTGGTACTCACACAAGCAGTAATGAATGGTGAAGATTGACAAGGGAAGATATGAAAATTACATACCTACCGTAATTCTTGATCTTCTCTAGTATCTTCACCATTCACTACTGATACCTGCCCACCTTCCCCTCTAGGGCCTCCTACTTTGGCGTCTCCCCCTTCTTACTCATTCCTCCCCTCTTCTTTGTTGGCCTTTATGCCAAAAAAAAAAACAAAAAAAAACAACCCTGCATGTCTGTTCGTCTGAACAGATACCTTTTCTGAGGGAGAAGGGAATGAGTGGGACTTATACTATCCTCAGAGAACTCTTTCTGACTGCCCCTAGGGGGTGACTTATTGGTCTTTCTCTTGGCCATGCTGTTTAATTCACAGTTTAGGAGACCAGCCAGTTTCTGTCTCTGTCTCTCTCTCTCTCTCCTTCTCCTTTAAAGGTCCCCCTCTGGCAAACTGTGATCTCCTATGTCAGTCTGATACCTTCTCTGTCCTGACATTACTCTTCCAGAGTTGGAGATCTTAGCTTTGTCTTCAGGGAGTCCGATTGAGTTCTCATTCTTTCTTATCTAAAGGGGTGCCTTCTTAGGGCATTACCTACCCCCCCAAACACACACTTTGGTGTTAACACTTAAAGAGCTAGAAATGCTTTTTTCCCCTTGCTAAGTTGGACGTTCTCCTTCAGAACAGACTTTCTGCTTTTGAAGTCTGTGAGCTCTCAGCTACAGTGTTGTGTGGGGTGCCTCAGGGTTCAGTATTGTCACCCATGTTATTTGCGGTGTATGTGCTACCCATCGGAGACATTGTAAGGAGGTATGGGCTGAGGTTTCACTGTTACACAGACGATACCCAGCTCTACCTTTCTTTTGCCCCCGACCAAGAGGAAGCTCTCTCAGTCTTTAATAGCTGTCTAAAAGAAATCCAGGAGTGGATGAATTCTAGCTGGCTGAGGTTGAACTCTGATAAGACAGAGGTACTGGTTGGGTTGTGGACCCAGGTCGATAGATGGGGGGTCGGTGTTGATGCATCTTCGGAATTTTTCTTGGGCGTTCTCTCCTGACCTCTGAACAGGTGCTGAACCTAGGGGTAGTTCTTGACGACAGACTGACACTGCATTCGCAGGTGTCAGCAGTCATCAAGACTTCCTTTTATCATCTTAGGAACGTCTCCAGAATATGGCATCTTGGTCCGTCTGCTGACCTGCCAGCGTTAGTCCATGCCTTCGTGTCCTTGCGCTTGGATTATTGCAACTCCCTTTATCTAGGGCTTTCTGGGGTTGAAATCTATCGCCTGCAGCTAGTGCAGAACACTGCAGCTCGGCTTTTGACAGGTTCTAATAGATCCTGTCACATTACTCCAGTTTTGCATGAGCTGCACTGGCTGCCAGTTCGGTGGCGAATCACCTTTAAAGTCGGATTGCTGACTTTCAAAGCCCTACACGATCTGGGCCCAGTCTATCTGAAAGAACTTCTGGTTCCTTATCGCCCAAATTGATTACTCTGCTCAGCCAACAAGGGGTTGCTAGAGGTTCCAAGGGTGAATTTGAAATCTTCGGGCACGCGGGTCTTTGCCTATGTGGCCCCCACCCTTTGCAACTCTCCACCCCATCGGTTATGGGAGTGCAGTTCTGTGGAGGGCTTCAAAAGAGGTTTGAAGACTCTTTTGTGGGAAACTGCATTTTTAGAATATTGATTGAATTAATTGTTCTGATCCAGCTGAATTTCTTTTAATGATTTTTATTGTTTTAATCTGTTATTTATGTATGGCGCCTTGACAATTGAACGGAGCCTTATAAATAAAATTATTATTATTATTAAAGGGTTGGGGATGATGGGAGGTGTAGAGAATCTGCCTTTTGTATCCAAACTGTTAAAATGGCTCGGTTGAACCTTCTCTCAAAGCCTCAAACCAACCTCTGATTTGGCAGAGTTCTCCTCCCAACATCCATCTGTCTTCTTTTTCCTCTTCTTCTTCTTCTTTCCGCTCTTTATCTGTTCCTTCCTTGGAGCCACCCCAGCAGTGAGGCCCTGCGGCCCCTTTAGGTAGATCCCCTCTTTTGTTTTCTGTCCTCTACCGGCTTATGCCTTTTTCAGTTTTTATCCTTTTCTTTTTCTGTCCCTCGATTCTCTTGCCTCGCTCTTTTTATTCTTGCCTTTATTTCGCCTCCCTGGCTAACAGAACTGGGATGTAGGAGGAGTCTGCGGTGCCTAACGGCTGCCCGTCATGCACCACATAGTGCGTCACTCTCTGGGGCAACGCCGTCTCCTCTAACAACAAAATAAACTCCCGTGGCGGGTGTGCGCCTCCACCTACACCCAAGCAGTAATGAATGGCGAAGATACAAGAGAAGATCAAGAATTACGGTAGGTATGTAATTTTCATTTTTCAAGTCTTTGAGAGCTTCAGTTGGGGTGTCATAAACATGTCTTTCTCCCTCCAAAGTCACCCTCAGTTGTGTGGAACCAGTAGAGGAACACTTACACCACTGTCCTATGACCTTTTCAGAAAATTGCATTTCTTTCTTGTATTAATTCAAGTGGCAAGTCTTTGAAATTGGAGACAGTTGCCCCCATAATTTTAATGTTGTTCTTCTTGTACACTTCTAATATAACCAGTTCTTTATCCGATGATTTTAGAAATTTTTTTTGTGTATCTTTTCTTTATTCCCTTCACTGGTCCTTAGGTCATTCTGCAGCACTGCTCACCAATTACCCAATGTCCCGCTCTGTCTGAGACTCCCCACCATCCTATCTCCGGCAGACACATCCCCCACCTCAATCCCACGTGGTGACTGACTTCTCGGTTCTGAGCCCTCCCCCCCCTCCCCATTAAGGGCCGCCGACTCCACCGGCATTCTGTCGTAAGGGTCAGAGTTGCCGCCAGGGGATGGAGGGACGGAGACGAACGGGGCATGTCTGACAGTGGGCGTGACTGGGTCTAGTGAGCAGGCCTTCACCTACCTGGGTGCCAGGTGCTTTCTGCTTTTTCTTTGTTTCCCAAGGAGCTTGGATGTGCAGTGATGTCTAGTGCAAGATGGGCGTACTCCCGCACCCACCCACAGGACATCCGCCAAGACTCCCATACCCTATACTTGTGGTCTCCACAGCTCATGATCCCCAACCACTGCCAGAGGTCACTCATGCTGCATAAGACAGTACCTCCCCCCCACCCAGGAGAGGCGAGCTGTCCTACGGACACTCGATCCTTTCCTTCCCCTGTCAACCCACAGCAAACCAAGGTTGTTCCCGGAGTCGGGTGGCTGGCATGGCATGAGGTGTGGTGTCCAGAATTTTAGAAATTTAACTACAGTAAGTCAGGGGGGTGGTGGCATTGTCATCTGGTCTTGTCATAAGACCTCAATGAATTTGATCAATTTCAAAGTCTGTCTGGGCTTGATCCTTCTCCAGATATGCTGCCACTTGTTTAAACACGTCCAACAGTGGGGGACTTGCATCCCAGGATTCAGGAACTGCTAAGATGCACATTTTTTCTCCTGGCTCTGGTTTCAAAGTCTAATAGTTTGTCTCTCAATTCTCTGTTTACGTTCTCCAGTTGATTTACCTGTCAATGTACTGGATGAATCTCATCACTTGTTTGTTTCAGATCTGCATAATCTTGCTTCAAAGGTTTTTTTTTTGTCAATATTTCAGTTACTTTCTGAAAGTTATTAATTTTCTCTTCCATTATGATTGACTTGCTCCTTTTATTGTTCAAGTTAGCAATCTGCGCTAGTAACATTTCAGCCCATGCTGGTATTTCTTTGGTAACTTCATAAAAACTTTACTCTGAATCTTGCTGTTCATCACTCTACTGTAACTATCTGAAGAGAAGCTGCATTCAGCTTGAATTTGTCGTTTTGATTTATTTTGTTCATTATTGCCCTCAACATTTTTATTTTTGTTTGACTATTCTGTCTGTGGTGTCTGTTTTTAGTTGTCCAAATTCAACACTGAAGTAGAAGCTATTATCGTGGGTACCATATTTTCTAGTCGTTCCCTTTCATTCTCAATTCCATTTATTATTTTTTTAGATATTTTGGAGAGTTTCCAGCTAAAAGTTATCTTTTTTTGTGGGGGGGGGCTATTATTTCCTTCCCACAGATTCTGAGTGTGTGATAACCTCAGTTTCACCTCCAGTACCTTTGTTTCATTCATATTATTTCTCAGATCTCCTAAATCACTGTTCATTAAGTTTTTTTCCCTTTCCCCTCATTTAGTTTTATCTTTTCCATTGAAGACCTGTAAATTTCAGTTTTGTTCTCGTCTTCCATTTCAGGTTGTAGTTGCTTTTCAGTACAGTCCTTCCATGCTGACTTTACTGCTTCACTTTCTAAATTTACATTTATTTTTTTCTGTTATTGAATTGTTGGTTGTGCAAGTATTTATATTTTATCTTACAGTTTAAGAAGTACAGTAGTTAGTTCAGATCTCTCCTGAGTTTCCTGCTCTGCCTCTGGATGTAGTTTAGAAGTTTTCGGGTTCTCGAATATTTGATTGTGGGATTTTACTTCCAGTTCCTTTAAATGTTTAGAATTGTCCTGTGCTGGATTTGGTGATAGGGTTGGTGATTTAAATATCATCAGCAGCTGGAATATGTTCTGGCACTCCTCCCGAGTGCCAGTGTTGCTCTCCAGCCTTCCTCCTCACATTTTAGCCACTTTTCTTTCTGTTGGGAGATAAAAATAGAAGTAAATTTGCATTGAAACTTGCATTTGTGTTAATACTCACTTCCCAGTATTTCTTCATGTTGTCTCTGCTAGAGTAGGTTTTTTCTCTCTCTTCATTAGGGATTTGCATTTCCAAATCCCCGATGTCATGCTTCTCTTTCACCTTTTCTTTTGTATGCTGTTTCACTTACTTCTGTGGCTGGTCTGGCTATCTGGTCTATGGCTGGTTTAAAAAGTAGCATTTGAGGTCTTTCAGGCAAAGGTAACCTCTCAAGTATTATTAGGGCTAGCACGTCCAATTATATGAAATATTTCTGACCCTTGATCCAGCAAAGGAGACATTATTAAAGAGATCCACCAACCTATCTTTCATTGTCCCTGCCACTAAGTAAACAGTGACTTACTGTCGCAGGAGTCTACACGTCAGTATTTCCCAAAAGAATGCAACTTTTAAATAGTTATTTCTTCCATAAAAATGGTAGAAACCAGGTCCCATGGACTTCATGTTTTTTTGTCTGCCATCCAGGTCTGCCTCCAGGCTACTAGCATGATGACAAGATGCCAGTGAGAGCGTGGGGCGCACCCCATAATATTCAATGGGCGGCAGTTTTTCAATCAGTTTTTAACAACGTGATGGCCATTTGCTAATGAAACATGGGCACCGGTTGACTACCAAGGGCCTTGGTAGTCGACCGGTGCCCACATTTCATAATCTATGGGACCTTATGGTATAAGTCCTAGACTGTTAAAGGAATTAAGGCAAGAACTGGTGGGGCCAATTACCAAGTTGTTTAATGATTCCATTGGGCAAGGAAAGGTGATACAAGAATGGAGGGTAGCCCTGGTGACCCCAGTTTACAAAAAAGGTGATAAATCAAAAGTAGAGAACGATAGGCCCATTAGCCTGACCTCCATTTTGGGAAAACTCATGAAGGAGATAGTAAATGAACAAATACTTCAACATATTAAAAAAAAAAAAAACTGGCTGACTGATGCAACACAGCACGGATTTAGTGGTGGTAGGTCCTGCTTGACAATTCATTTATACTTCTGTGAATCAGTGAGTGATGCACTTGAAAGGGGCATGGCAGTGGACATGGTGTTTTTGGATTATGTCAAAGCCTTCAATTCCTTGGTTTATGATATATTGATGAGACAACTAGTTATTCTACAAATACAGCCAAATATGATATCCTAGGTTGGATCCTGGTTGACTGGGCGGAGACAAAGGGTGTGCATTCACGGGTATTGTTCTGAATGGGAGGGTAGTTATAAGTGGGGTACCGTAGGGCTCAGTCCTGGGGACCACTCTGTTAAATTTAGTTGTATCAACAATGCAAGTTTCAAATAACATCTGGATGGCCAAATGTGCTGATGATGGCAAGGTGGGGACCATCATTGACAGTAAAAACCAGGAGGCCAGATATTGCAGAAAGAACTAGATAAATTTACAACAGTGGGTTGTAACACACAAATTGAGGTTTAATTTGGAGAAGTACAGAGTTATGCATCTGGGTCAGCATAACCCAGAGTATAAATATATGCTAAAAGGGCTATACCTTGCGAAGACCAGTCAGGAAATGGATTTGGGGGTAACAATAACTAGGGATTTATCAGTTGATGCACTAAAAACAAAGTGAAACAGTGTAATAGATTATTGGGATGTATACGGAGAAATATCACTAGCAAGGATACAGCAGTCCTATTACACTTATAGACCTCCATTGTAAGACCGCATATGGAGTACTGTAGACCCTTTGTGCACCACAAACAAGGGGAGGACAGGCTCTTATGGAAAGGGCGCAGAGGCGAGCAACAAAACAAATTAGCATCCTAAGATTTAAGACATATGAGGAGAGGTTGGGGGAATTGGGTCTCTGTTCTTTGTATTATAGGCGTTTAAGGGGGGGGATTTGTGTCTCGTCTATAGAGCATCTAGAGATGCAAATAAATGGGAAACTATTGGGCTTGTATTGCAGGACACTAGTGGGAGTACTAGGAGTCATAGAATGAAGATAAAGGGGATGGTTAGTAAGACAACTAAATGAAGCAAGTGGTTTTCCCAAAGGGTGGTAACTACATGGAATGGGTTGCTAGAGATAGTGGTAACTAGTGAGAATATGAATACCCTCAAACAAAGATTAGATATGTATATGGGGGAAAAAATATGAGTACCACTAATATGTGGCAAGCTGTTAAAGGATCATATGACCTCCTGGCTCGTAGCTACCTATGAATCTATTAACAGCTACAGATTTACCTCCTCTCTCTCCTCCTTTTTAGGCATAATACCGTAAGCGGCAAATTCTTTAAAGTCCTTTTTGTGTATGTTTTGTGTTTCAGTATTGATATAATATGCACAGTTAGAAACTTTCTCCGAACTTTCAGTAATTTCTGAGGTTGAATTCTTGCTATAGTAAGGTGTCTCTTTTGCTAAGACACTGGATTCTAGTGTGTCAGGGGAGCTCGATGAAAGCATGTTTACTCACTCCGTCTGCAAAGTGGCCATTTTGGAACTCCAGTGCATTAGGGTAGCTGAAAAAAGGCTAATCTTAAAACTACAATATGGTTTCAAAAGTGTGCGATATGGAGAAATAGTGTATGGGTTTTTCTATAATGAAAAATGCATAACCATGCATTATGAATATCTAAATCATCTGTAAATTAAATCAGGGCAGCAGTCATTTCTTGAAATATTGAGACATAAAGTCATGTCACTGAAGGGCAAGTGGTGTAGGCAATTCCAGTACCTCGTTTGAAAGATCTTTTCATGGTCTTTCAGAATATGAGGGACTCAGCACACTTACAGTATCTACAAAGCCAGCTCAGCATGTAGGCACCCCTCCTAGCATTATTGACAATGCAGCAAGTAGTATCATAGGCTACTGTCAGTCACTGGCTTAGAATACCACTCCCACTCCTTGCATGGGCTGCTACATTGATGGAACTGGAGCAACTTCTCAGTGTATTCCATTGACATTGATCTAGCAACTCCCTTCTAGTTAATCAAAGTAAGACAGAGGTCCTTCCCCTAAATGTAGCCTGTACACTGGGTGCATTGAAAGAGGCTGGCCTGGTATGGTCTGAAGAGGGAATTACATACCTGGGGTCAGACTCCATAAGAACCTCACAAAAATGGTGTCTATGAACACTCAACCCCTGTTAGCCTCCACAAAGGTAGGTAGAGCTGCAAAGGTGGAAGGCTCTAAACGTGTGTCTTGCAGACAAAATAGACACCATAAAAATAACTGCTCCCAAAGTCCTATACATTTTGAATCACCCACCCCTTAACATCCCTCCCATCTGGTTCCACAAAATAGACAAAGTTCTGGGAGACTTCTGGGGAGGGAACACCAGATGTAGGAAAGCCAAACTGAGAGCTCACTGGTGCAGAGGAGGGTGAGGACTCCCCTAGTTTCAAGGCTGCCATGTAGCCTTTATCTCAGACAGCATGGTGGTTTCAGAATGACCCAGTGGCCACTCCTCTCTGGCTCCACATTGAATTAGCCATGACTAGGGGGCACTCCCCATCAGTGGCATTATGTCAAGCAGGGTGCACCTTAGAACCCATTCCCCCACTGTCAGTGACCATGGCATCATGGAAATGCTCCACCTCTGGATAGGGGAATCCCCCACTGCCAAGGTCTGGGCCCTGCTGTGGGGCAATTTGGTGAATTGTATTGGGGTAAAATGCTCCATTGGACTATGTGGGGAAAAACAAGGCATTCACTTTATCTGAGATATGCTCTCTGTGGGCTCAACACACTTTGACGTCTTCACTGGCATCATGGAACGATTTGCCATATCTAGGAAAGATTTCCAGAAGTATCTTCAACTTAATAATGTCATCCAAAAATACAATTCTAGGGACATGGATATGTTGTTCATCCACACTTTCTGGCAGGTATCCTTGCCGCTTTAATTCTTGCCGGAAGGTCTTCAAGCTGGCTTCTCCCACCCGGGTGGTAAAACTCTCAGCTCCACCCCATGATGCCAGATCTTCCTTACCGCTTGGAAGCTCAGGTTCCCTCCTTAGCGCTTTGCGTTTTATACTGGATCCTAACTCTTCGGTTCGTCCAAAATTGGTTTTAGTATTCTAAACTTCGGTCTTCTTCTTCCTCGCTGCAATGGACAAATCTGTTCGGCTTTTGGAGGTGCCCTTGCAGGCAGAAAATGTCCAGGACGGATCCGCACTCCACGTGCGTCTACTGCCTAGGCCTAGATCACGACCCGCAGGCCTGCAAGTTGTGCCGCTCTTTCTCGGCCAATGTCCTGGATGATCACTGCCCGATTGAGCTCGGGCGCCACGAGAAGCGTTTTCTGCCAGTAAAATCTAAAGAGGCTCGTTGGGCGGTGTCCGCGGCGGCTGGCTCGGCTGAGCAACTCGAGCAGATGATCGCCCTCGAGGAGGAGGCGGCCCAGGCCGCATCTTCCTCCTCCTCGGCCGCGGCATTTATCCTGCTCTCTCTGAGTTCCTCGTATTCGGCTTCATTCAAGGAGCTTTGTCAGTCCCTTTCCACGAAAGGAGAGGGGCCTTGAGACATTCTTCTCGGCCCAAGAAAAAGGAGTCAAAAAAGGTAAGTCCCACCATCAGCGCTCATGGGAGCGGGAGAGTGCCCTTCGGACAGCCGACCGGCGACTCGGTCAGGTGATTGCGGCTGAGGCCGCTGGCTTCACGGTGCCCCGTCAGGCCAGCCTGCCGAGACTCCTGTCGACGAAGTCGAGATTTTTCTCGATCCGTTAGACGGGCTGTCGACTGGAGAAGCCGACAACCCTCCTTCACCGTTCCCCGTGGATACAGAGGAACCTGCCTGCGCCTTCTGGGCCGCAGTCCCCGGTTAAAGTGCCCGAGCCAAGGGAAGAGTGGGTTTCCCCTGCCCCTTCCCAGACCCACCCTCGGTCCCCCCAAAGGTCTCGGTCTTGGACCTCTTCTCAGTCCAGCCGTTCCCGCCGACATCGGCGGTCTCGGTCTCATTACCGAAGTAAGCAGCGATGCTGTTCTTCCTTGTCCTCCTCCTTGGGTGAGGAGAGGCTGCGGCGCAAGTTGCGCCAGCGCTACGAGGACCTTATGTGGCATCAGTTGCTGTTGTCCAGGCTTAAGCCAACCCCGGCCATCAAGTGGCTGTCGCCTGAATGACCGAAGCAACCTCTCGTTCCAGTCGAGTTGCCCGCTCCAGGGCTGGGTGATCGGCTGAAACCAGCTGCTCCACCAATTGTGGTGGAACCTCTGCCTCCACAACCGGAGTTGGGGGCACCGACCAAGAATTTTCGGTCGAGTCATGGCCTGCCCCACAGGTTGTCAGTCACCCTCACTCCTGACCATCCTCGGCAGGTGGAGAGTGGCTCAGGGCCAAGGCAGCTCTTCGCAGACTCTTCAGAATCCGACGACAACTTCTCCCTGTTCTCCAGGCAGTTCGATCTGGAGTCCTCTGGGGGCCAGTCAGTGGACGATAGCCCATCGTCCTTCTTGGGCCTGCTTCGACTCATCTCGGAGTTCACCAGGATGCAGCTCGAGCCCATGTCCAAATGGGCCAAGTATCCCCTGACGGAGATTCTGGACTGAGGGGATTCTCCCACAGAGGCCTTTCCGGTGGCTGAGGCCATTGTCGGCCCAGCCTTGGAGCTTTGGCAGTAGCCTGCTTCCTGTCCTGCGCCCTCAGCCAGGATAACCAGGAAGTATGCGATCCCTGCTGGCTCTTTGCCCGGTTTCTCGGAGCACCCCTCTGCTGAGGGGTTAGTCACCTATAGCGTTTTCCGCCGTTCCGATAATGCTCGGGATGTGGATAAGCCCCCCGACAGAGAGTCCAAAAAGCTGGACTTTGCCAGGCGCAAGGTGTACGCTGCGTCCTCCATTGGCCTCCGACAGGCCAGCTTGGCCGTGCTGATGGCACACTTCTCCCACACCCTCTTGGGCTCCCTGGATGAAGTTGTTCCTCATCTTCCACCTGACCTGCAGACCATAGTCCACCAGGTGCGGGACCAGGGTAGGTTGGTGGTGAGGCAGCAGCTTCAGACTGCTCTGGACATAGATGATTCCTGTGCCAGGTCAGTAGCGGCTGCGGTGGCCATGCGTTGCAGGGCGTGGCTGAGGATATCCACCTTCACGGCGGATACCCAGCACAAGTTGGCAGACTGACCCCTTCTTGGGGACTGACCTCTTCGGCTCTGGAATGGAGGGACACCTCCAGCGGATCGAGAAGTCCAATGCCACCCTGGACTCGGTCACTTCCGCCCAGAGGGACAAAGGCTGCCGTCAGCAGCAGAAGTCCTTTCGTCATTCGGTCCCTGCTCCTTGACTGGCCCAGCAGCACTAGCAACAGGGCCAGCAGGCTTGCGCTTGGCATCCCAAACCCAAGCCGGCGGCTTCCTCCAACAGGAAGCAAGGAGGAAAAGGCCCAAGAGGTCCTTCAACCGGTCCTTCCTCCAAGCCTGCCCAGTGACGGGTTGATGGGCGCCGCCCCCAGCCTTGTCATTCCCCCTTGGGTTCCCCCCGTGGGGGGATGGCTCTGCCACTTCCTTTCCGGCTGGTCCGCTATCACCACGGACCGCTGGGTGTTGGAGGTGGTAGGAAAAGGCCTGCCTCTGGAGTTAGAGCAGGCCCCACCCTTTCGAGCTGTCACCCCTCGGGGGGCCACGGGGTCCGCAGCCTCGCTTTCGGTCCGCCGAGCCGATATTGCCCTGCTCCTCGAAAAAGAGGTGATCAGGAAGGTGGCGGATCCTCCTCCAGACCTGGCGTTTGTGTCCAGGTACTTCCTGGTCCCAAAATGGATTGGGGGGCTGGCACCCCATTCTCGACCTGCCCGACCTGAACAAATTCCTAAGGTCTCGAACCTTCAGGATGGTCACTCTGACCCAGATAATCCCATCCTTGGAACGAGGCATGTGGTTCTGTTCCCTGGACCTCCAGGACGCGTTCTTTCACGTCCCAATCCGTCCGTCCCATCGGGGAAGGATCCCTTTTCGAGTTCCGGGCCATGCCCTTCGGCCTCTCCCTAGCTCCCAGGGTCTTCACCAAATGCATAGCAATGGTGACAGCATTCCTGCGGCGCTGAGGGGTCCGGGTGTACCCTTACCTGGACGATTGGCTGATAGCAGCCCCCTCCAGACAGGAGGTGGAGCGGTCCAGAGATCTGGCCCTCCAGGTTTGCTCTCAGGTTGGCTTCCTCATCAGCGAGGCCAAGTCAGAACTCGTGCCAAAGCAGGTGATACTGTTCATCAGGGCACAGCTCGACACTCTACGAGCCAGAGCACGGCTCCTGGCAGACAGAGCCGAGGTTCTTTCCTCCTTTGCCCAATCATTTCTGGTTGGGCAATTGCACCCTGCCTGGGACTTCCTGCGCCTCCTGAGCCTCATGGCAGCCTGCACCAGCATGGTCCATTGGGCCTGTTGGTACATGTGTCCCCTTCAGTGGGGACTGGCCAGCCAATGGTCACAACTCTGCAATCCGTTGGACCAGCCCGTGACAGTGACCCGGGGATGTGGAGCACTCTCCAGTGGTGGACCATTCCAGCACATCTGCAGGAGGGCATCCCGTTCATCCGCCCCGAGCCGACGGTCTCTCTCTCGACCGATGCATCTCTGATGGGTTGGGGTGCCCATCTGGGGGAACACCGAGCGCACGGCCTCTGGTCCCCTCGGGAGTCCCGATGCCACATCAACCTGCTGGAGCTCTGAGCGGTCCGTCTAGCTCTCACCGTCTTCACTCCATTTCTACGGGGTCAAGTGGTTCAGGTCCAGACGGACAACACCATGACCATGTACTATCTGAACTGCCAGGGTGGGATGCACTCCATGCTGTAATGCAAGGAAGCTCTCCGCATATGGTCCCTTGTGTGCAGCCTGGAGGCGGACCTCCTAGCCATTCACATGGCAGGAGCCTCCAACACCCTGGCCGATGCCCTAAGCCGGATAGGGGCTGCGTCTCACGAGTGGTCTGTCCTGCCGGAGGTAGTACAAGATCTCTTCTCCCACTAGGGCACGCCTCAGGTGGACCTGTTTGCCTCCAGGGAGAGTGCGAAACTGAGTCTGTTCCATGCCCGCCCCCCCTCAGCAGGGCTTGCTGCAGGGGGATGCCTTCTCAAGGCCGTGGACCCCGGGCCTCTTCTACGCCTTTCCCCCATTTACCTTGATCCACAAGGTGCTTCTCAATGCGAGGAGGGACAAGGCGCAGGTGATTCTGGTAGCCTCAGACTGGCCCCGCTAGTTCTGGTATCCAGATCTCCTCAGCTCCAGGCTTCCGAGGCAGCTTCCAGCCCGCCCGGACCTGATCTCAGTCAACCAGGGGAAGGTATTCCATCCAGACCTTCAGTCCCTGCACCTGACGGCCTGGTTCCTGAGTGGCTAGAGTTCCAGGCTTTGGGTCTTTCTGACGAGGTCCTCAACGTCGTTGAGACGTCCCGTAAGGAGTCGACCAGGAAAATGCTATGCCTTCAAATGGAAGAGGTTCTCCATTTGGTGTCAGGGGAAAGGCTTGGACCCTTCCGACTTCCCCTTGGCAAGCATTCTGGACTACCTGTGGTCCCTTTATCAGCAAGGGCTTCAGTCGACGACCCTTAAGGTGTACCTGGCAGCCATCTCTGCTTACCGGGCGCGGGCCGGCAAGCAGTCGGTGGCACAGGAGAAGGTGGTCGGGCGCTTTTTCAAAGGCCTTGATCACATTTCCCCTGTGGTGTAAGAACATCCACCTCCATGGGATCTACTGCTGGTATTGGCTAAGCTTATGGGCAAGCCATTCGAACCAATGCACAGGTGCGATTTTTCACACCTGTCGTGGAAGACCGCCTTCTTGGGTGGCTATCACGTCAGCCAGAAGGACGGGAGAGCTCCAGGCACTTTCCATCGAGCCTCCCTATCTGGTCTTCCACAGGGACAAGGTTGTCCTGCGCCCCCACCCGAAATTCCTTCCGAAGGTGATGTCGGAGTTTCACCTTAACCAGATGTTGACTCTGTCGGTGTTCTACCCCAGTCACACCTCGGAGGCCGAGTATAGGCTCCATACTTTGGACCCTAGATGAGTGCTCGCTTATTATAAGGAGCGGACAGCTGAAGTTTGTGGAGATGTTCGCCAGCTGTTTGTCACCTATGCTGAAGCTGCACCTGGCAGACCTGCAGCCAAGCGGATGATAAGCAGGTGGGTCACCTCCTGCATAGAGCTCTGCTATAGGTTGGCGGGCATGGAGCCTCCCAGAGGGATAAGAGCTCATTCTACCCGCCATACCGCTGCATCGATAGCTGCTTCGAGGTATGTCCCTATCCAGGATATCTGCAGGGCTGCTACCTGGAAGTCGGCACATACCTTTATAACCCACTAACACATGACCTTGAGTCACACCGGGATACTGGTTTGGGGGCCTCGGTTCTCCAGTCTCTCTTTCCCAAGTAAGTATCGGGGGTGTGCACCTTGCCTCCCTCATCCCGGAGAACTGCTAGGAGTCTGCCAGAAAGTGTGGATGAACAACATATCCATGTCCCTAGAAATACAGGTTACTCACCTGTAACAGGAGTTCTAGGAATGGTATATGTTGTTCATCCACACAACCCACCCAACCTCCCCGGCTTCTACGCACAACCTGAGCTTCCAGTGGGCCAGATCTGGCGTCATGGGACGGAACCGAGAGTTTTACCACCCGGTTGGGTGGGAGGAGCCAGCTTGAAGACCTTCCGGCAAGAATTAAAGCGGCAAGTATACCTGCCAGAAAGTGTGGATGAACAACATATACCATTCCTAGAACTCCTGTTACAGGTGAGTAACCTGTATATATGGGGGACTGGGACAGGGCCTAGTGCTGCCCCAAAGCTCACACCCACTTACTGTGTGGACTGCCCTAAAAAAGAATAGGGCCAGAACTGTCTACAAATCCTTCCATGTGGCGCAGCCTGTCCCTCTAAAATGGCCAGGACACACTGGTAAACTGAACTGGGCCATCTCTGACTCCCAAGGGGACAATTGCTGGGACAGGCTGAACAGGGCCTGCAGGGACAGCAGAAGCAGACTAATTCAAAAAAAAAAAAACACTTCTTAGGTGGTACCAAATCTCCCAGGGACTCGGATTTAACACTCTTTGACACTATTAATTTTGGTCCTAGACCAAATTGTGAGGCCAGGTTCTTTCTGCTGTCCTAGAGTAGTTGTGGCTTCCTGGCACACACTTATTTTGTGTCCATTGCAGTCATCTGCAAAGTAGTGAGTTACAACTCGAGAGCTTATCATGTAGGCACTATGTTCTAGTTGGTCTTTATAAGACAGCTCTTTGTACTGGAAAGACAGTCCTTGGCTGTCCTTTCTGAGTGAACCTTATCTACTCAGGGTTGTTGGTTTTAGCTCAGTACTGTCCAACTAGTGTGAATGAGTGATGGAGACTTAGTCCAGGAAGATATGGAAATTACATACTTACTGTAATTATTGATCTTCTTGGACAGTCTCCATCACTCATTCACATGCCCACTCACCATCCCCGGGGTTCACTTGTTTTCTTTCCTGGTCTTCGTGGTCCTATGGTTCAGACTGTGAGGACATTATTCTCTGATCTTTCTTGCAAAGGCCATCTGGGCCCTCTCAGGCTCAGAAACTCAGGCTGAGTTATTCTCATTAGTTACGCTGCACCTCCTCAGTCGAAAAGGTACTGAGGCGGTTGGAGGGTCACCGCCGAGATAGCCTACAGAGGTGTGAGCTAGTCTTGTGGCGCTGCGCATGCATGGTCCTGTCTCGGCGCCGACCCTTCAGAAAATGTTAGGCTCCCGCTTGGTCCTAGCACCTCCGGCACTATCCCACTAGTGTGAATGAGTGATGGAGACTTGGTCCAGGAAGATCACAAGACATTGGTAGAATCATCGATGATGATGATATTAGGCAGGAATTTACAGAGGAAGGAGTTGGTCTTAAAAGGACGGGAGTAAGGGCCGATGATTTGCAAGATCTTGCTTGTTTAAAGAGCTGGTCCAGTCTCACAAAGACCAATGAGACTGATTAAAGTTAGGTCTAAAAATGAGGATATTTGTGCAAAATTGTTACTCCTTTGTCACAGGGAGGGGCGTTGGAAAAATGGTAGACAGTATACTCTAATGACAAGGTGACATATAAAGGAAAAACGTGAAATAAGTATTATAGAAATTTGCATGAAATTTTGATCCCAACTGCGGCAGTGTCACTAATGTGTTCATCATAACTTCTTATTATGGTTCACTGCCATTTTATACCATTCAGATTGCCACCCAATGAAGATTTCATGTAAAGACCCCCCTCCCCTCCCCCATCTACATTTGCGTGAAATTCTGATTCCAGCGCATTGTCAGTAATTTATATTTCCTAATGAATGACTGTCATATTAAACAATATATCAATATATAGGATATAATCACGATTCCATGAATACACTTATAAGAAAATACTGTGGACATTTGCATGAACACTTGATCCCAACTACAACTATGTCACAAATTCATTATTTTTAACCTATTATTATGATTTACTGCTATGTTATACCATTGAGATTAATACCTAATCAAGATTTCTTGAAAAGACACCAACAGCTACATTTGCATGAAATTCTGTTCCTACTGCACTTAAGTCAGTAACTAATGTTTCTCAATGAATGATTGTCATATGCAACAATATATCTGTATTTACAATCACTTATAAGCATGATTCCATGAACACATTTATAAAAAAAAAAAGTTTTGTACATTTGCTTGAAATTTTGATCCCACTACAGCAATATAACACATGTGCTTATCCTTACTTATTATTTTGGTTTACTGCCACGTTATACCATCGAGATTGCCACATAGTGAAGATTTCAAGAAAAAAGATGATATAATAAATATGTTCATTTGCATGAAATCCTGATCAGGAAGTTAAATAGCTAACCATTGGCAGACTGGATGGACTGTCATTGCTTTTCTGCCAACCATGATGTTTTTAAATACAGTAATTCAAATGTTGGTGATTATTTTCAGTTTATGGAGCCTTTTTTGAGTATTGTGCTGATATTGTTTGTATGCTAGACAGCCTTTCATAGGATTAGATGGTTCTTCCTTTAACTACTGTACGTACTTCAAAATGATGCCCCCCCACACACAGTGTTCTGTAGAATGTTAATAGGACATTCATAGGTAACATTAGCAAGTATTAAACGTTTTTATTCACAAGCTATGAACAGAGATGGAGCTCTGTTGAGCTAAACTCATTTTCAAGGAGGTCGCTTGATTGCACTTTCCATATATACATTACCATACTCATACAATACAGGCACTCTGGATGGATTGTGGGGGGTTAGTGATACAAGTCCATTCACAGAAGAAAGGATCCTGAAACACCTCCTAAAACTCAAGGTGGTCAAGGCAATGGGGCCTGACAGGATTCACCCCAGAATTCTAAAAGAATTAAGGGGCGAGCTAGTGACTCAACGGACTACCCTTTTTAACAAATCATGGGAGTATGGTGTGGTACCTGAGGACTGGAGGAGGGCTGATCTGATTCCCCTTCACAAAAGTGGGAGCAAGGCCGATGCAGGAAGCTACAGAGCTGTTAGTTTGACCTCAGTGGTAGGGAAAATGATGGAATCACTTCTGAAAGAAAGAATTGTTGAGTACGTAGAGGGCAGCAGGGCACATGACACAAAGTAGCATGGATTCACAGTGTGAAGGTCATGTCAGATTAATCTAATATAATTCTTTGACAGGGTAAGCAAAGTGGTAGACCAGGGAGGGACTATGCATGGAACAGCCTTCCTGAGGAGGTTGTGGGGTCTAAAACTGTGGGAGAATTCAAGAACGCATGGGGCAGACATAAGGCAATTTTTGTGGTGGGGGTTAGGAAGAAATATGTTGTTGGTTAAATAGGATCTGTAGCTTATCCTCTAGGTAGGGAAATGGGCAGATGGGGGCAGGGGGCAAGCGGTCTTATCTGCGGTCAAAGTCTATGTTTCTGTATGGACATGGCACACCTAGACTTCAGCAAGGTATCTGACTCAGTCATGCACAAAAGATTAATAAACAAATTAGCCAGCCTGGGAGTGGATCCTCGGGTGGCAGCCTGGATAAAAAATTGGTTCGACAAAAGGATGCAGAGAGTAATAGTAAATGGACTACACTCCAAAGAAAGGGGGATACCAGCAGGATACCACAGGTTCAGTACTGGGGTCAATCCTTTCTAATGTCTTTATAGGTGACATTGCAGTGGGGGCTGGAAGGGAAAGTATGCCTCTTTGCAGATGAGACAAAGATCAACAACAGGGTTGATACACAAGGTGAGGGGATTGAAAAGATGAGAAGGGACTTGGCAAGGTTCGTGGAATGGTCAGAAGTGTGGCATCTTAGATTCAATGCAAAAATGTGCGAAGAAATGCACCTGGGAAACAAAAACTCAGGGCAAGTGTACATAATTTGGGGGGAGGGGTACTAACTACAACAAAAATGGAAAGGAACCTGGGGTAGTCATATCAGGTGACCTAAAGGTAGGCAAACAATAGGTAAAGTCAGTAAGGAGGGCTGGGGGGATACTGGAATACATAGGGAGAGGCATCACCAGTAGAAAACAAGAAGTTGTCATTCCTCTGTACAGACAGTTGGTGAGACCCCATCTGGAGTAACGCTTGCTGTTCTGGAGACACCATCTTCGCAAGGACATAGACAGGATGGATGCAGTCAGGAGGAGGGCAACTAGAATGGTGCAGGGTTTGCACCAGAAACCATATGAAGACTGACTAAATGAGATTAATATGTGTACCCTCGGGGGGGAGGGGGCATGATAGAAACTTTCAAGTACCTCAAGCGAATCAGCGAAGTCCAAGAGGATAGCATCTTTCAGAAAAAGTGATGTACAAGAACAAGGGGTCACAATTTGAAGATCGAAGTGGGACAGCTCAGGGGCAACATGAGGAAGTATTGTTTCACAGAGAGGGTTGTGGACGCATGTAACGGCCTTCCTGAAGAGGTTATGGGATTAAAAACAGTGAGGAATTCAAGAATACATGGGACAGACATAAGGCAATTAATAGTGGGGGTAGGAGGAAGTCTGCTGATGGTTACAGTAACTAGGATCTGCAGCATCTCCAATAGGTAGAGGCAGACTTGGGGCAAACAGTCCTTATCTGCCATCAAAGCCTATGTTTCTTTAAGTAACAAAAGCAGGGACATTTCATTTCAAACTTGCAGACAAGAAGACAAAAATAATTACAAAAATAACCAAAAAAACATAGAACTTATCTATACGGAGACGCGTGATGATGATTTCCTTATACAGATTTCCAAGTCACAAAGCATTTACACACATCCTGTCCTTATATCTCCAGACCGAGGGGGGGGCGAATGAATAACGAGTGAATAGGAGGTATGAAGGTGCTAGGACTGTGGTGCAATGGGGAGGGGGGGAGGAGAAGGAGTTTGAGGGGAAGGGAATGGAGGAGGGGGACTTGAGGTTTGAGCTAAGACACAGTGGCAGGGGTGGAGGAAGGAGCATGGTGGTGTGGAGGAAGAGGGACTCGGGTGCAAGAGGTGGGTGCATCAAGGAGACGGACACGTGTTTGAGCTAGGATGTTGCAGCAGGGGTGCGATGGGGAAAAGGTGGAGGGACTCTGGTGTAAACTAGGATGGTGCTGTGGCGTTGCAATGTGAGGGGGAGGGACCTGGGTGCTAGAGGTGGGTGGATCAAGGAGAGGAACTCGAGTTTGAGCTAGGATGTTTCAGCAGGGGTACAAGAGGGAAAGGACAGGGAGAGCCTGGTATGAATTAGGATGGTGCGGCTGGGTTGCGATGTGAGGGGAGGAACCTGGGTGCAAACTAGGATGCCGAACCGGGGTCCAAGTAGAGGGGTTCGAGGAGCTGCTAGCACTCCGATGCTAGGGGAGGAAGAGGAGGAGGTGGAGGGACTTGGGTGTGAGTCTGTGGCACAGGTGCGAGAGGAGGGGAAGAAAAAGGAGGAGTCACGTACAGTGTAAAAAGGGGAGGACTTCCGGGTTCGAGGATGAAAATGCATGTCACTTCCTGTAGCAGGAAGGGGGGTGAGGTGTTGCCGTGGCGTGAGGTGGGACTTCCGGTTGGAAAGGGGCAGGGCGTTGCCATGGTACCCACCTGGCAAATGCCAGGGCACACTCCGATTGGCTGAAATTTAACCTTTGACAAGATAGATCCCCTTATACTACTATAGTGCCTAATTCCATAATGGCAGCTCAAGATGAGTGACGTGAGCATGATTTCACAGCTGAGCCCTCTCCTACAGTATGTTGACATCATGAGTACCAGAGCATGGCTTGCATATACTGCTGAATTCCTTAGATGACATTACAGTTTGGCAAGAGAGCTTTTACTCAGTGTTCCGTGATAACGACAACAGAATTCTGCAGATCTACAGTACATGACGATTTTGGCAATACACTGTGGTTATTTGTGCAGAAAGCTCATTATTTTCTGAGGATTACAGTGGGCTGCTTTTCCCACCTTTTTAAATTTCCATAAAGAAAGCTGAGAGGGGCGGGGATCTTAGGTTGCGAGTTGCACTGCAGGCTACCGCATGTGGGGAGGCGGTCGAGGTTCGGAGTTGTGGCTGCATTGGAGTCGATTCAGTTTCTAAAATAAAAAAATAAAATGTTCTTTGTCTGTGTTTTGTTGATGGTTATGGTAGCTGGTCAGTTTGAAAATTTGGGGTACTCAGTGATATCCCAACTAATGGGGCACCCCAAATTGGTACTTGTTTTTTTAGCAAGCTCTATCGAAAAATACCTGCTTGCTAATGTTAGTCTCCTAGCCAGTCAGAATGCTAGGATTTACTTTGACATTTTCTTTGTATTTTTTTTTTTAAATATATTTTTTATAGGCTTTCTTTTGTGTAGGTTTCTCACACCTCCCGGGACCCCAGCTCACGGCGGTATGTGCACGTGGAGGCACGCATGCACACTGGAAGCCAGCTCAGCCCCTTTTATCCACCCATGCTGCCGCCCCCACCCACCTACATTGTCCCACCAGACCTCCACCCAGTGGGGAGGGAACTACAGGAGGGGCCAAAAACCCACCTCCCACCCTGGGAGAGGAGAGCAGCCTGAAGGTTCAGTCAGTCCCCCCGGCCAGCACCCTGATGGCCTGAGGTTGTTCCCAAACCAGGATCGCCGGCATAGTGTGAGGTAAGGCGCCCAGCGCCACCAGCCTGGCTTATTTTGACATTTTCTAAGGTGAAATTGTGGGACCATCATAGTGGGCAGTTCCTAGGCACCACAAGAAAATTTGAGTGTGCAGTCAATCAGGCAAGAGACACACAAGTGGCAGAATAGAAGAGAACAAAATAAATCCTTGCTTTTAACACTCTGGGCCGGCTATTCAAAAGGGTTGCGCAATGTGCAATAGGGTTGCGCATGCGCAAGTCTGAAATTGCGCCATTCTGCGATATTCAGCAGGAGGCAGTTGCGCCACTGAAAACAGGCTGAGCAACAGCGCAATGCAAATGAATGCATGCTGAACTGGAGGGGGAGGAACCATGCATAAACTGCACAGCCCGATATTCAGCTGGGCCATGCAGCTGCAGGCTAACCCACACAACTTTGAGCCCAAAAAAAGGGTTGAGTCGAGGGCACCCACAGGTGAGCTGCTGCATTGCAGGGCGCAACACAGCAGCTGCCACCTGTGGCTGGCCCACAACCCACACCCTGTGCCCCCGCAGCCCGATCGCGGGCAAAGAGAGTAATATCCACCACCACCCCACTGGCCTGGTCCCGGCATAGCTTTAATCCCCACCAGCCCGTTACGCAGCAGCAAAGTGTCTCCTCCAACATATCCTGGGTCCAGATTTGTGAATTCATTCATAACTGGACTGTCTTTTATGGTAGCTTGCACGCCCATTGGCCTTGCTCTGCACCAATGGGCGGTAGTCTTCCCCGGGCAGTCAGTCGGCGGGCGGCAGGCGGGTGGATGCTGCCGGGGAGCGGGTGGGAGGCTTGCAGGTGGGTGGGGTGGACACAGGCACCAGGGATGTTTTGGGGAGTTGTTTGCACACTCCATCCTGCAATCGGGATGTTCGTCCACTGACCACCAGGGATATAATCGGGAGGTGGGTTAACACTCAATCCCGCGATCAGGATTTACGGTCCACTGGACCACCAGGGATGTGTTGGGGGACACATTGCTGCCCACGATCGGGCTGGTGGGGTTCAACCATGCCCGCGATCGGGCCAGTGGGGGTGGTGGGGATTCTACACTGTTTTGCCCATGATTGGGCTGCAGTGGGATCGGTCCTCGACGGCTGCTGCCTGGCAGGGTGCCAGGCGTAAGTCCTGGGATGGAGCACCTGCATGCTAATGGCATGCAAATGGGGCTATAATCAGATGCAAATGGCCCCCTGCGCCTTTGCATGAATTATAGCCCCATTTGCATGTCACCTTGAATATCGAGATTTTGAGATGCATGCCATCGGTACTAAGCGCCACCGCAAGTTGAATGCTCCACTCTGTCAATTCTGGGTGGCGCAAGTTCCACTGCGCCATGCACAGTGGCTGTGGCTGGAAGGTGATATTCAAAGGAGTTGCTCAATAGCGCAACTCCTTTGAATATCGCCCCGGACACACCCCTGTGCAACTATATTGCACAGCGCAAGGGCTTGCACCTAAGAATAGCGCAGTCTGAATATCCAGCCCTCTGTGTATAACAATTGGGACAAGGTCTTACTCAGCCCTGTTACAGTTGCAAACATATTCAGCACTCAGACAGTTAAAGCAAAAGTATTTGTGCTGTAAGTCACCATGTTCTGTTTTTAGCCATAATGTATTTCTGGCACAAACATTAATATACCCATTTTTTATTTCATTTTCTTTCATTCCTGAACTAAGACATGCAGTTTATAGGTTTTGAAAAGTTCCAGCTTCCTTGCTACGAACTCCATGAAATAATTAAATATCTTGGTGTCATTCTGTTTGCTGTTTACCATCAGAAACAAATGGAAGCACCATCCTAACATATCCGCAGTGCGAACCAAGTATGTACATTCAAAAGGTAACTTCAAGGGAAGAGTGATTTAAAAATGGCGAGTGGTGACCATCTTTAATGACTAGAGTCGTTAATTACAAAATTAGTCTTAATACTGATTATGACCCTAAGGATATCGCAGATACATTTTTTAATATAAAAAAAGCCAATGTGATGACATTTTTTTGTCTGCTGACAAATACTGGTGGTTTACATTCTGCTGATGCCAGCTGTGACTTGTTTTTTGTTGGTGGCTAGAGTCCTGCATTAAAGAGATGGGAAAACTGGCTGCTGTTGGCCAGCTGTATCAGTCTACTCTCAGGGCCAGAGAGTCTGTTTGCTCAAGCACTTAGCTTGCAGGGTCATTAACTTACCCACCAGCTGTGGTACTCCATGAAAAATGTAGAGGTGTGCTTGGCACAAAATCTTCATGAAGGGGAAGTGGACGGATGGATCTCCTTTGACCTTTCAGCAGTCTCGGAGATATTTTGGTTGCTTGTGACAACAAGGCTGTTGTGAATCTCATCTCTGCATATTCTGCCATTCTGTGTTTTGTTGTGAAAACCTGCCAGGCGCCCCTCCATAGGACACATTTTGAAGGGACAAGCCTTCTCACTCTGTGCCATTGGTTGCCCTTCAGTTTCTATCCTTTTCAAGTGAGTTTTCTGATTTGGCTCATAAGGCCATTCTTAACTTCGGGATTTCACTTTCTTCCCCTTCCTCTCTCTCCGTCTTTAAAAGAAGCAGAAATACATTCCTAGAGGTTACAGTTATGTAACGCATTGGCGCAGTTTTTACATCACTTCCAGCCGAGGCTTCCAGCAGCTAGGTTGTGCTTCTGCCTCACATGCACAAATTCACATGTTGGTGTCCCATGGGGCTTTGCTCTTACTGAGGCAAAGACTCTTCATACAGTTCTGATCTTTAATAATTCAGACATTCAGCTTTCTGAAGTCCTTCTGCATAGGCACTTGTAAGTGATGCAGTCTGAAAAACACACAGCTTAAAATAACGTGGCAAAGTAACCTACAACTGTCATCATTTGAAAGCAATAGAGAGCTGCTGCAGACAGTCTTTGTCCAGTCCCTGCTAAGCAGTGTTCTGATGCGAATTTTTCCCTCTGCTTCAGTCCACTTTTTTTGTTAAGCACATATATATATAAAAAAAAAAAAAAAAGATAATCTCTCTTTTTCATAAGCACACCTTCAATCTGTGTAAGTAGCAGGCCCAAACAGAAACATAACAACTTTAAAGGGATACTAGGAAATATTTCAGCACTCCCAGCTCACATTTGTGGGTCTTGAAAATCTTTTCTGCGTAGCATCCCCGGCCCCAAAGCATCATCATTATAGATAATCCCGCCAGTGACATCACTGATTGCAATCGGTCAGCGGCGACAGACACTGACTCTACTACTTGCACAAGTTGTTGCTACTTCTATAATTTTTTTTTTAACCATGAAAAGCATTCTAAGCTGTGATAGCTTGTTTCCATGCATGTCCTGGGGGAATGGGTTATTACATACACTAGATCTGTTTTATTGACGGAAAGAATGTTGGCTGTGACACGGGAAAGTTCCCCTACACCCCGGTAATTGATCTTTCTCAAACTTGTGCAGTTCCAGGCCAGAAAATTCCAGGAGCACCTGCTCCTCTAAAGAGAACTTTTTGAACGGAAAAAAAAGAGGGACACTTAATGGCTTCATTTTATCCCTTAACCAAGAGAGGGCTTATGATGAGTTCTCTGATAAAGACATTTTTACTGTTGTGCTAATGTATGGAATCCTGGGAAATTTAACTGGATCACAAAATGTTACCAGGGAGCCACAGTAATACCGAGCAGGAATGGGTGAATTGGGGCATACATGGCCTATAGTGAGTACAGCAGGGTGCCTTTGTGCCCCTGCTGTACATCATGGAACTTGATCCAGTTTTACCATGTATTAACCAGAATAGTGCCATAAGAATAATCACCACATGGGCTTGTGTAGGTCAGTGATCATTGTAACAGGGCTTGCGTAGGCCACTGTTTGTTGTAACGTAGGGCTTGTGTGGGCCACTGTTCATTGTAACATAGGGATCTTCCTGGATTATATCTTCACCATTGATTCACACTGAAGGGTTATGAGCCAGATGCGCTAGGACCCTGTGGGAGCCAAAAACCGCCAGCTTCGAGGTAGGCTGCATCCATGTGCGGCACCGCGAGAGCTAGTCTCATGCTGCATAGCCTATCTCAGCAACATTCTCCAATTGCCTCGGTTCCTTATTTCCCCGCCATGGAGTGCGCTTCAGTGATGTAGTCGCTCGCCCGCTGGTAGTCAGATTTTTACATCTGTACAACACAGCATTTCTATTGTTTCAGTTTGTTTAGTTTACTGTCTGTCTTTTTTTTTGTTTGTTTGTTTCTGTTCAAAAGAAAGAAAGAAACGTTTCTCTCAGCCCTACCAAACAAGGGCCTACAAGTATAAACAGCAATGGTTGATGGTAGGAAGCCTCTTCAGGTAAAGGGGCCGCGTCCATTTCACTTCCCTTTGGGGGGAGGGTTGTTCGATGATGGGTGGCCCCTTGTTTTTTGGGGGGGGGGAGACAGTCCTTCTGTAAGTACAGAAAGAAATGGTCCTGCCCCTGATCTTAGTCAGCAGCCCGGCACTGTTCGACGTTGAGTTCTTCTTCCCACCGGAAGGGGAAGGGTACCGCTCGAGGTCGCCCTCTGGTATGTCTGCTTCTAAATCTTCGAGGGCTGAGAGCAGGCGACCTTCTCCGGTGCTGGCTTCTTCAGCCTCTCCTGCTAGTGGTTGCACGAAGTCTGGGGTCTGGAGCCCCTCACAGTCTTCTTGCGGGGACTCCGGTGGGCAGTTTCAACATTGGCAGCTCTTATGGGGCAGTGGGTACAGAGTCTGGCCATTTTGCCCCTTCCCTGGACCCAGTTTCAGGCCCTTTGGGGTTAGGGTCCTTGAGACTGCAGTTGGGGTTTTCTGGCCAGGTAGAGCATTTGGTGGTGCCCATGCCGCCAACACCGGTTCCACTGGCCGTTCCCCCTCACTCTGTCTCTTCGCAGGGGCCGGCCCAGGTAACACTGCCAGTCACTTCAGTGCTGGTTAGGCCTTGGTCGGGTGTGGCACCGGGTTCAGTGTGTTGGGCTTAGGCCTGTGCTGGGGATCTACTCAGTGTCACATCCCCTTTGGATTCGGTGCCGACACCTTTGGGGGTGGGTCCGGTGCCACTTCCTCTTCTGCTGGTGTCGACTCCTCTGGGGGTGTCCCAGTGCCAGCCCCCTTGGTACCTGTGCCAACCCTGGTGCTGGTGTCAGCCATTTACCCGACTCCAAGGAGCAGGTTAGGTGTCTCAAGGTCTACTCCTCTTCCTGCCCCTCTTCTCTTAGAGGAGTTGGAGGAGGACGAGTCTGACCCCAACCTCATTATATCTGAGGGCAGTGATAATGAATCCTTTTACACCCTGGATTCCTCTAGTTCAGGTGCCCCTCCTGTTTGACAGGAGGACCTCTCTTTTAAGACTTTGCTCTGCAACATATATGCTGCCCTGGCACTTGAGATCTCTGCCCCACATCCAGGTAAGCAGTTACGTCTTGAGTGACTTCATGTGCGTAACATTCCAGTTAACCTCACACCCCTGTTCCTCCAGCCTTTGAGATGCTTTTGGAGGCAGTGTGGGCAAGGCCTGCTACCATTCCTTCTATCTCTAAGCAGGTAGACCAAAAGTACATTGCTCCAAAAGAAAGACCTATCCTAACTTCTCAGCCTATTGCTGACAGACTTGTCATTTTGGCTGAGAATGATAAAGTCATCCTTCCTCAGGAAGTTTCAGTCAACACCATTAAAGAAGAATCTCATAAGATTGGTACTATGGGGAAGCAAGCCTTTCCTGCAGCTACCTTGGGTATGCGCATAGCCAGTTACCAAGGGTATTTCTCTCAATACGAGTATGTCCTTTGGACTACCCACGGTCTTTGGCTGAGACCCTGCCAGAGTAGGACACTAAGCAGAAGATACTACACACTGTTACCCATGGCATAGAGTCCAGCAGTCACCAGTTGAGAGCAGCCATGGATGCATAAGATAATGCTTCCTGAGCTACTGCCGCTGGGATCTCCTTTCGGAGACATTCATCGCTCTGGACATTTGTTTTTTCCAGTGATGCCCATCAGCAAGTCATGAATGTTCCAATTGATGGCTCTTACGTGTTCAGACAACAAGTGGAGCAATTCCTTGAGGCCTCTCAGAAGATTCATATAACCATCAAGTCTGCTAGACTCACCTATCCTCAGAGAGGTCATGGTAGGGTTTTCTACAATAATAAACAGTCCTTTTATGGCAGGGGTAGGGGTCACAAAGTCAGACCCCAAACAAGCGCCTAGTGCCACTCTCAGAAGCTCAGGCCCTGGCTCTGCCTCAGCTGCCTGAGGCACCCCTCTCCTCTCCAGTGGGAGGGTGACTGACCTAATTTTACAGCCAGTCAAAATCTGGCACTACTGACATATGGATCCTGCAGATCATCCTGGAGGGTTACATACTGGATTTCATGGAAACACTCCCGGACTCCCCCGAACTCAAAGCCACAACCCTTATCCACGGCCAGGGTGGGCCTTCTCACTTTGGAGATAGTGGGCCTTTTGAGCAACAGGGCAGTAGAAGTAGTTCCAGAGTCTGCAAAATACAGGCTTCTACCCCCACTACTTCCTTGTTCCGAAAAAACCAGGGGTTTGTGCCCCATCCTAGACCTCTGAAAACTGAACAAGTTCCTCTTCTGGGAGAAGTTCAGAATGGTCTCTCTGGGAACCCTACAACCACTTCTCAAGTCCTAGAACTGAATGGCCTCCCTGGACATGCAGGATGCCTATCATGGTGGTTTTGTACTACAGGGCAGCTTTGTTAACCTTTTTTATGATTAAATTCAATTCCATTACTTGCGGTGACTTGTTTTTGGCTTGCTATTTGGACATACTTGTGACACACGTGAGTGGAGCTGAGAATTCTCCTCCTTCAGGATGCCTATCAGCATGTTGCTGTGCACCCCAGTCACCACAGGTTTCTTCATTTTGTGGCCCTGGATCAGCATTACCAAGTCTGAGTCTTGCCCTTTGGGCTGTCCTTGCCGCTTTGAGTCTTTACAAAGTGGTTCACCATTCTTGTGGCACACCTTTGAAAGCTCAGGCTCCACCTGTCCAAGAAGGACACGGAACAAGCCTTTTTGACAGCATCCCAGTTCCTAACCTCCATGGAGGTTTTGCTGAATATGGAAAAGTCACAGATTCAACCCTCTCAGCAACTTCTCTTTATCGGAGGCCTTTTGGGATTGACCAATGCAAGGCCTGTTCTCCCAGAAGACAGAAGAGTGGACATCCTTTAGATGGCACACTTCATCATGAAGAACAGCTTCATCTGAGCCCGCTCCATGCAGCAAATGCTAGGCCCCATGGCCTCCTCAGTCTTTACAGTGCTACTAGCATATCTTCACATGAGGACAACTGAGTGGATGCTCAGTGGTCTCCGACAACGCATCCTTTGTCTTACTATAACAAAGTGATGAGGCTTCTCCTCCAGTCACTTACTTGGTGAGCCCAGGAGAACAGTCTCCTTCAGGGTCAGCCCTTCTCACCCGCAGAACCCCAGATAATCCTCACCAGATATGCGTCTCTGTCAGGGTGGGGAGCCCATTGTCTCAGCTACCATAATCGGGGAGTCTGGAGTCTTGTGGAATCTCAACTCCACATCAATATCTTTGAGATGAGAGTGGTCTTCTATGCTCTCCAGGCATTAGTGGACTGTGTCCACAACCGGGTAATCCTCTTGGAGATGGACAACAATGTAATACATCAACAAGCAGGGCTGAGCGCTCTGTTATCCCTTTTGCAGGGAAGCTGTTAGATTGTGGGAGTGACATCTAGAGCACAATGCTCTGATCCAGGTGATCTTTTTGCCAGGGGATCAGAACATTTTAGTAGACCAGCTCAGTCGGGCAGAAGCAAGTCCTCATGAATGGTCACTATCTCCAGACGTCACATATACTTTCTTTGCTGACTGAAGAACTCCTTGGGTGGACCTTTTTTCATCGCCATTCACTGCAAAACTGCTTTGGTTCTGTTCCAGAAGTCCAGAACATGGCATTTTTGTCAGGTACATTCAGGCTGCAGTGGACAAATCGTCTTCTGTACGCATTTCTTCATCTTCCACTAATTCAGACTACTGATCAATCTGGAGGCACACAGTGGCAAAATGATTCTCATTGTGCCATATTGGCATCAACAGATACGGTTTCCTCCACCGAACGACTTGTCAGTTGTCCTTCCAAGACCTCTACCTCTATGGATAGACCTTTTAATGCAGGGGTCCCTGTTTCCTCCCAGCCTGCCTCCCTTCACCTCCACGCCTGTCTCCTCAAGAGATGGAGGTGAACAGGTTCAAGGTCTCTCAGAGGGTCTCCGAAATTCTTCTGGCTGCCTGTAAGCCCTCTACAAGAAAGTTTTACATCGCCAAATGGAGGCAGTTCTCAGAATGGTATGCTAGATCCTGTTTAGACCCATTCCGATGTTCACCTGACAAGGTTTTGGAGTATTCACTTGACCTTTCAGATGCTGGTTTGCCATACTCCTCTGTCAAGGTCCATTTGTGTGGTCTTTTGACATATCATGAGTCTGTCCTAAACCTTGCTCTGGCTCAAATACCTCTTTACAAAAGATTCTTGAAAGGTATTTTGCACACCAGACCCCCCGGGCATAAGCTTGTCACTGCCTGGGACATTAACTTTGTATTGGACATGCTCACTGGTAAGCCATTTGAGCCACTGGCTACCTGAGATCTCAAATTCCTGACTTGGAAAAATGATCTTATCTGTGTCAATCTTCACCATTCATCACCTATGGGTTCATTGTCCAGGAGGTCATGACCCGGGAGCTTTTTTTTTTTTTTTTGAGGCAGAGTCGTCGTTTCGAGGCCGACGCATTGCATAAGCGTTTGCAGGTTGGTCGTTGGTCGACTCCGCCTGCCTGCCAGTTCTTCCTCTCCCACCATAGAGGTAACCTCGTGGGAAGCAAGTTCAGTTTTGAGGCCTATTACCTATGCAGTTCATTTTCCTATTTGTCTCATACTGCAGTCCATTGGTGCTGTGTCCTGCCACTTCTGGTTGCCTTACTCAACGTCACTGGTAAGATCTTTCCATTTATTTTATTTCTTGGCAGCGTCAAGTCTGTTTTTGGTGTGTTTTTTATTCATAGGTCATGTTTGGGTGGGCGGGCAAGAAGACTGTGAAGACGGGACAGCCCCCCATGCGACGGTGCCCTTGTGGCCGTAAATTTTCCATCACTGACCAGCACGACTGTTGCCTTACATGTTTTGGCCCACTTCACGACATGGATTCATGCGACGCCTGTTTCTCCATGGACTGCGGGTCCTTCAAACAGCAGCGATGTGGAAGAGTGGGGTGCCTCCACCGACTTTGGGTTGAGTGGACTCGTCTAGCCAAGCCACGTACTCTCTACCTTTCCTCTGGGACCCCTCCCAGTTCTGCACGGACTGAGGAAGAGGGAACCTCGGCTACTAGTAGCCTGGCCATTGAAGAGGCTTCTTCTACAGTGCAGGAGGCCCGTCCCGCTCCTTTCGGTGGGGGGGGCGGGCAGGAGGCGCCTCCACGGCAATTGCCCCTTCCGGGTGAAGGCTCCCGGTTGGACCTGCAGTTCTGAGGCCTGGGTGGCACCGTCCTGGATGCCATCGGTCAGCGCCGTTGCTGGTCTCGGCGCCGTTCGCTGCGCCATGGGCCCTGTTAGAGCTGTTGTTGGTGCCAGTTTGTTGCGCAATGCCATGACTGCTGTTGGCGTCAATCGCAGCACTGATACTGCTAGTGGCGCCGTCTTTTTCTATGTCTCGGCACTGTCCATGGTGCCGAGGTTGAGCATGGCAGCGTGTCCTTGGGACCCTGTGCCGTGAGGAAGTCAGATTCCGCTGTTGGCGCCGTCGTCTGTGCCGTTCACGGCACCATGGAGCTGGGCGGTGCCATCCATGGCGCCATCGGTGCCGTTGTCAGTGCCTACTCCACCCGTGGAGCTGGGTGCCACCATCCTCGGTGCCGATGGGGCTGTTGTCGGTGCTGTCTCTGCCCTCGGCGCTGCTCGTGACGCCGTGGGGCTGGATGGTGCCATGGCTGGACCTGACTCTGGAGCTGCTGTTCAGGCTGGGACAGTGCCCTCTGCGGATTCTGTTCGCGGAGCTGTGGAGGACACTGGCACTGACTCAGGCATGGTTTTGGTGTCTGGCACTCCCTTTGGCAAAGATGGCTCCAGGTGCCCTCCTACGGTCTGGCACAGGGCCTCTACCTCTTTGGAGGTGGATTCGGGTTCTGAGTCAGATGAACAGTCTGACTCCTTGGAGTTAACTGTTGGGCTGAGCAGCCTTGTAGTGTCTTCGACAAGCCGGAGTCAGACCCCTTCTGAGGTGGGGTCAGTGGCTGCCGACACTGGGGTCAGGGGTCCTGACCAGTGGTGCAAGCCACCATTGCTCTGCAGCTCGGTCTTGGTGGGTTCATTGACCCCTCAGCAGTGGTACCCCCGCCTGTAGTGTGCCTGGATCGCCCAACTTTGGGGCTGATCAGAGCACCTATGGGAGGGGAGGGTACTGTGCCCTGGATAGGTCCTTCGGGTGCTGGCCAGGATTGTCAGCTACCTAGGCTGGCCCTCTCGAGGAGGAGGGCGCTTTCGGACTCCGAGGGGTCGAGGGCATGGGGGTCTGCATGGCGACCTTTTTTGGGGGCCCACCTGGGCTCTGGAAGAAGCCGTAGTGTGGATCTTTGCTCTTCCTCTTTGGTCTCTTTGAGAGAGCCTCACTCTTTTGAGGTAGAGGGACCTATATGGTCTCGGTTGCCTCACAGGGGGCATTCTTCTAGGCACAGCCAAGGCAGTACCGAAATGGTTGTTCGGCTGTCGGCTATGTAGTCTTCCGGAGCCCCTTCTTCCTTGGGTGCTCCCAGTCCGCTCTTTAGCCCAGGCGGAGGTCAGTCGACATCTCTTCTCAGCTCTGCCCCCATCCCTCTGCCACATTCTCCTGTGCAGTCAGGCATCCTTGGTCCTAGCGGGTCTCTCTCCTGGGAGCAGTTCAGGGCTGTGGCTGCTTGGTTCCCAGCTTACATCAGGGCAATGGACAGTCAGGTTTTTCAACCTCCCCCTGAGCAGCCGCCCTCTGAGCAGTCTGTAACCCTCCAGCCTTTCATCCCCCTCTTCTCTGAGAGAGAAACCTTCTGTCCACATCTCTCCAGCCGCTGATCTCGCTGAGTATCAGCATTTCCTCGTGAGGATGTTGGAGGACTTGCACCTCACCCCTTCCACCGTTGGCAATCCAGAGCACTAGGCGCACGCCTTTCTAGGTGATTTTGGCGAGGCCACCCTTGTGGTGCCTCCCTGGCCTGCGTCATTGCGCTTCTGGCAGAGGCCCTTCTCTGGAATTCCTGCCCCTAGGGATCACTGCCAGCGGTATTGCGCCCGGATTCTCCAGGTTCCATGCCTCATCCGCAGTCTGGATTGACAGAGTTGGACACTTCTGATGGGCTTTGCGCCCTTCACCGTGACCGGCCCCCAGATCAAGATTCCTCGGATTTTGACTTCTAGGGTAGGAGGTCTTCTACTTGGCACGGTTGTTGCTTTCCATTTCTGCGCATCAAGCCCACTGTGCAGCCTATGACAGGTTCTTGTGGTCCAAGCTAGGTCAACTCCTAGCCTCATTGCCTGACATGGAGCAAACCTGACAAGCCATTGTACTCTCTACGCATGGCCTGGAGCTAGCAAAGCACCAAGCGGGGGCATCCTATGATGCCGTTAAGGTAGCTACGAGAGTAGTACAGACAGTGATCTGCACTAAGTCGACGGCATGGCTACGTCTTTCCCGGTTGTCACCCTTGGCCCGGCATAGGGTGATTAACTCCACTCACCAGAGAACCTATCTCTTCCCCCATAGAGCGAGACAGCGTTTATCGGGGCAACTTCCTTCCCCTACTCTCGGGCTTCTCCAGGCCCTGAAGGTTCTCCCTCTTAGTGTGTCACCCACTGAGAGCTAAGGGACTTTGTCCCTTAGGGTGCAAAAGAAAATCCCCCTTCAGGGGGCTCGGCACTCACCCATAGGTGATGAATGGTGAAGATTGACACAGATAAGGTTTGAAAATTACGTACCTGCCATAATTATAATCTTTCTGTGTATTTTCACCATTCATCACCACTCCACCCTCCATCCCCCTGGGGCTTCAGTCTCTGGGTTCCCCCTCCTTACTCAGGAGTGGGGTAAATAGGGGCACATAGGGGGATAATATTCTGTAGAGTGGTACATGGGGAGGCACCTTTCAGTGCTTTAGCTCCACCCCTGTGGGGTGGGAGTTGGTTGTTGCCCTTCATTCTTACCTCCTTCTTGTTCCCGTCCATCTTATTTCCTTGTCCTTTGGACTATCCTTTAAAAAAAAAAAAAACAGAAACTCCTTTGTCTTTTTCACCAAAAATCGTTCCTTAAGAGGGCGTTGATTCTCTCTCTGTGCCCTGTCCTTCTTCCAGAATAAGCTGATTCTGCTCAGATGGAGTCTTGTCAGCCATTCTGTGCCTTGAATTCTGGCAAGAAGCCTTTGGCTACTCCTTGCAGTTCCTATACCAGGGCCTGAGATGTATTTAACTCTCTCCTCTCTCTTTTTCCTTGTCCCTCCCTCCTCTATTTCCAGAGATTGGGGCCCCTCCCAATCCCTTTAGTTTTCTGACGTTCTCTCTCTGTTCTCTCAGTTGTTATTTCTCCTTTTAGTTTATATTCTTTCCTTTTCCTGCCCCTTAGATTTCCTTATCCCACCCTCCACACCCTTCCTCTTACCTCTCCGGCGACTCAGAACTGGCAGGGAGGTGGAGTCGACAGAGCCTAACAGCCAACCCATGAGCGCCACACAATGCGTCAGCCTCGAGGGCGGCACAGATGATGCGTCGACTCCACCTACCAAAAAAAAAAGCTCCCACGGGGTCATGACCTCCAGCCAGTGAACCCACAGGTGATGAATGGTGAAGATACACAGAAAGATCATAATTACAGTAGGTACGTAATTTTCATTTTTTGGTGACCATCACATCTGCCCAAAGGGTCTCTGAAATACATGCTCTGATCACAGCCTCCTCCCTCTCATACTGTCTTCAATAAAGACATGGTGGTTCTTCGAACACATCCTAAGTTCTTGCCTAGGATAGTCTTGGAGTTTCATCTGAACCAACCACTGGTGTTACCCAAGGACTTCTCCAACTTCCAAAATGAAGGAGAGCGCAGTCTCCATTCTCTGGATGTTAAACGAGCCCTCACATTCTACACTGATAAGACTAGGGGCACCCGTCAATCCAATCAGCTCTTCTTTCACCCAAACTGGGCCAGCCGGTTATGATCAAATGCATTTCCACATGGATAGTCGTTTCCTTCAGAAGTGTTACTTTATGGCACAAATCAAGTTGGAAGGGCAAGTTTGTACCCATTCCACCAGAGTGGTTGCTACATCTCTGGCAGATATCTGTTTTGTTCCCATCGCTAAAATTTGCAGAGCTGCTACCTGGTGCACAGTGCACACTTTTGTTAAGCACTATGCCCTAGATGTCCATGCCATACAGCGTGCCTCTTTTGACAGAACTGTCCATAATGGACTCCTGTCCTGAGTGAGCTCCAGATCTTCCCTTGTCAGTCTTCACCATTCATTACTGCTAGGTGTGAGCCAAAGCCCGCACCCACTATGGGAGTTATTTTTTTTTTTTTTTTGAGGGAGGAGTCAGTGACACACTACATGGTGCCGAGGGGCAGCCATTAGGCGCCGCAGACTCCTACTCCACCCCAGGTCTGTTTCTCCTGCCATCGAGGCTGCACCTGCTGCACGACTGAGAAGTCCTTCAAGTGCACCATTAGGCTTAGTTCAGTTTCGGAGCTATTTCCATTGACTCCTAAATCCCGGTTCTATTCTCCTGATGCCGTTGACACCGGTAAGACCGTTTCATTTTATTTTTCAGCAGCACCGGGAGCTTTTCTGTGTTTTAAGTTGTTTTCGCACCATGTCCAGTTTGGGAGCCAAGCGAAAGTCGAAAGCAGGCCATGCCCCCATATGTCGGTGCTCCTGTGGCCGGCATTTCTCCGTGATGGACTGGCATGATGTCTGCCTTCAGTGCCTGGGACCTAACCATGATATGGATAGATGCGATGCCTGCTTCTCAATAGACTGCTGTGTTCTTGAAATCCACGCGTTCAAAGTTGGCAAGGCGCTGCCGACTTTTGGAGGGTGGCATCGTTCTCTGGCTTCCCAGGCCAGGACTTTAGACCCTTCCTCTGGGTCCCCTTCCAGGCCTATATAGTCTGGTGAGGAGGAGGCCTCCTCATCTTCAGGTTTTGCCGAGGAGGAGGCCTCTTTTGCAGTGTCGGAGGAACGTTGTGGCTTCTCCTGGGGTCACGCTGGGGACATCGCCTCGGCTGGCACCTCTCCTGAGGAGCAGGCTCTCCCAGTGTCGCAGCCCATGGTTGCTGGGTCCAGCATTGGTGGACCCTTGACACCATCTTCTGGCGCTGTCTCAGATCCTGATGCTGTTCGCAGTGCCAGTGATCAGGGCAGTGTTGCTTTCGGCACTGGTTTGGTTCTCAGCGTCGCTCGCGGCACCATTGACCCAATCGATTCCATTGGCGGCGCCGTGTTGGGTTCCGATGCCGCACATGGTGCGGGGATTTGACTGGGGCTGTAGATGGGTCAGTGCCAGGTTCCATGGCCGCGGGCGATCCGATGAGAGCAGCCAGCATTGCGGGCGTCACCGGTACCATTCGCAGTTCCGTTTCTCAGGGGAGACTCTTTGGGTGGCCAGCGTCAATGTCCTCCTGGTCGACTCCTCTTCGGAGAGGGATGATTCGGACGTGGACCCAGTCTGGCTTCCTGATTCTTCCGAATCAGAGTCCTCTGTGGGACTCAGTGTCAGGCTGCCCAGCACTCCCATTCCTGAATCTCCACAGCGGGCTTCCTCTTAGGACTCCCAGGCTGGGTATGGTCTTGGGTTCATGGGAGAGGGCGGCTTGTGGGTTCAGGAGGGGACTGCCCCTCCAGAGGGAGCCATGGCAGCTGGCATGCTTGGTGCTGCTGCGCCTCCTCAGGGGGGATTAGGAGTACTGTCTTTGGGGGCCTCTCTCACTCTCGGGAGGCCTCTGGATCGAGGGACCCCTTCGCTGGTGTTGAGGAGGAGGGCGTCCTTGGAGTCTGAGGGGTTGGGGTGAGGGGCATCGGCACTCCCCTGCCACCCCTCGGGGTGCTGGGAGGAGCCGTAGGGCCAAGCCCTGTGTCTCCTTCTTTGGTTCAGGGGGTTCCTTCCACTGGTGCCGCCATGGGTTGCCCTTCTGGACTCCTGCAACCGCAGGTGTGTCACAGGGGAGAGTCCACATTTAGACTCTTCCAGAGTTCGCATTCCCAGGGTTCCATCATGCGACCCAGTTTGATTTCAGGGATTCCTCCAGCTCGGGCTCCATTCCCTGGATTTCAGAGCCCTGGCAAAGGACAGTTGCCCCCTTGTAGGTGCCCCCTCCCATTCCTCTGCAGGCACCCCCCAGGCCTTGTGGAGCACCTCCCATCCTGGGAGACATTCAGAAGTACTGCAGCGGCCTTCCTGTCATATGTTGGGTACATGCACGAACGGGTCTTTCGCCTGTCCCTACCACCGCAGGAGTCTTCTGGACATTTGAATTCACTGTCCTCCTTGGGAGGGAGAGAAACCCACTGCTCATCTCTCTTCCGATGCTGATTTCACTGAACAGCAGCGCTTCCTTTCACGGGTGGTTGGGGATCTCTGTATTTCCTATGTGAGACGGGACAATACTGAGCAGGAGACGCGCAAATTCCTCAGTGAATTCGGTGCCCAGCACTTGGTGGTGCCATCCTGGCCTATTCCCTTCCAGGATGAGTCTATCCGCACCTGGCAGTCTCCAGCCGACCCTCTCCCAGCCCCGGCAGACTGCAGGAGTAGGTATTGTGCTCCATCTGAGTCCCTAGGTTCTCTTCCCCAACCCGTCCTTGGGCTTGGTGTTCCTAGAAGCAGCTTCCAGGCACCGACGCCTGGCGCACGACCAATCACCAGATTCAGATTCCCTACAGTTTGACTGGTGGGGGTGAAGTGTGTTCACTTCTTCTCATACGATGTTGTGCATTGCGTCACATCAGGCACATCATGCTGCCTGTAACAGGCACTTGTGGCCGATGCTGGCTCAGGTGCTGGCTTCAATGCCTGATATGGAGCAGTCTCAACAGACCATTGCCCTCTCCGCTATAGGCCTGGAACTGGCAAGGCATCAAGCAAGGGCATCTTATGTCGCCAGTGAGGTGGCTTCCAGACTTGCGGGGACAACAATCTGCATCAGGCGGATGGCATGGCTTCGTCTATCAAGGTTGTCGCCCCTGGCCTGGCGTAGGGTGATTCGCTCCGCCTTCCGAGAGACCCACCTTTTTTCTACCAGGGCTAGGAGGCTGCTACAGGGGCTTCCTCTGTCCCCTCATCTTCAGGGACACCTTCTAGCTCTCCTCAGCCTTAGGCTTTCAGTTTACTATGGCCAGTGTCTCTTCTTCCTGTTTGTCACCAACAGGAGGCTGAGGGTCTTGTTCCCTCAGGGTTATGTTAGCCCCCCTGTGGGTGGGGGGGGCTTGGTACTCACCTAGCAATAATGAATGGTGATGATTGACAAGGGAAGATATAAAAATTACGTGCCTCCCATAATTACTGATCTTCTCTTGTGTCTTCACCATTCATTACTGAATCCTGTCCACCTTCCCCTCATGTACATCCTTCTGAGGTGTCCCCTCCACCCTGCTAGCTCTCCCTCCCCATCTGCTTTCATGGCCCTTCGAGCCTAAATCCCCTAGTCTTCGGGTCTCGGTTCTTCTCTCAGAAGAAGGTATCATAAGTCTGGAGAGGGAGGAGAACGAGTAGAGCTTCATCTTTCTCCTGAGGGAACTCTTTGTGATATCCCTTGAAGATGTCCCTTCTGGCACCTTTTTTCTTAGGACAAGCCAGGTCAATCACCAGTTTACAGGAAAAGTTTTTGAATGGTCCTGTTCTTTTGATTCTCGGACCGCGCTTGTATCTCTGGATCATCTCTTGTGTTTGCCAGTCTTGTGCCAGTCAGTGTCTTGCTAGCCTATTTAAAAAAAAAAAAAAGCCTTCTAGAACTGGTGATTTGGTTCTTTGGCCTCTGCCTCTCAGGGAGTCTGAATGAGTTTCCTTCTCTATTGTGCTAGTGGGGTTCTTTTTCCCCTTTCCTTGTTGGTCTCTCTCTCTCTCTCTCTGGAACAGATTGTTTGCCTTGGCGATCTGTGAGCTCTCAGCTTGAGTAAGGGTTTCAGGATAGTGGGAAGTGTAGGAAACCTGCCTTTTGTGGATCAAGCTGTGCAAAATGTTTGGTTGAACCTTTTAGACCAGTTTTGCTTGAAGGGATGCTTGCTTCCTTGCCCTTTAGTTCCGAGCTGATAAGCCATTAAGCCAGTTCAGCTCACAACCTGGCAGAATTTTTCCTTCCTCCCAACATCCCCCTCTCTTCTTCTTCTTGTTCCTTCTTTCTCCTCTCCCTTATCTGTTTCTCCATCGGAGCCACCCCAGGAGTGAGGCCTTGTGGTCCCGTAGGGTAGGGTTCTCCTCTTTCCTGTCCTCTATCAGCTTATTCCTTTTTAAGTTTGTTTCCTTCCTTTTCCTGTCCCCCAGTTCTCTTGCCTTGCTCTTATTCTTTTGTTCTTTCATTCGCCTCTCTGGCTTACAGAACTGGGATAGAGGAGGAGTCTGCGGCACCTAACGGGTGCCCCTCGCGCACCACATAGTGCATCATTCTCATGGGTCAGTGCAGACTCCTCCCTCAAAAAAAAAAAAAAAATTCCATAGCGGGTGCGTGCTTCTGGCTCACACCCAGCAGTAATGAATGGTGAAGATACAACAGAAGATCAGGAATTGTGGTAGGTACGTCATTTTTATTTCCTACCACCTGTCTGAGCTTGGTGCTCAACCCATCAGTGTGAATCAATGGTGAAGATATTGTCCAGGAAGATATAAAAATTATGCAGTCACTGTAATTGTTGTTCTTCTTGGACATCATCACCGTTAACTCACACGCCCAGACACTGTCCCCAGACTGACACTTCTCTTTTGTTGGTCTTCATCCCCCTTGTTTGGTTGGGCTGTTAAGACACCGTTCTAGTTGTTGACTCTTCTTATTGGGTCCCAAGGACTATTTTATGCATTTGTTAGGTTAGGTGTTACTTAATTAAATTATGCTGCATCTCCTCAGTTAAAAAGATACTGAGGTGGTTGGGGGCTGTAATAGGCTATGCAGTGTGAGACTAGCTCTTACAGTGCCACGCATGCATGCAGCCTACTTCGGCTCTGGTCCTTCTGAAGATTTTGGGCTCACGCAGGGTCCTAGCACCTCCGACTGACAACCCATCAGTGTGAATCAGTGGTAAAGATGTCCAAGAAGATCAGCAGTTATAGTGAGTATGTAATTTTTATTTTTTGTAGACCAGTGATCATTGTAATATAAGGCTTGTGTAGGCCTGTAATCACTGTAACGTAGGGCTTTTGTAGGCCCATGATCAGTAACATAGGGCTTGTGTAGGCCTGTAATCATTGTAACATAGGGCTTGTGTAGGCCCGTGATCAGTAACATAGGGCTTATGTAGGCCTGTAATCACTGTAATGTAGGGCTTGTGTAGGCCCATGATCAGTAACATAGGGCTTGTGTAGGCCAGTGATCAGTATTGGACAAGACTTGTGTAGGCCAGCGATCATTGTAACATAGGGCTTGTGTAGGCCAGTGATCAGTGTAACATAGTGCTTGTGTAGGCCCGTGATCAGTGTAACATAGGCCTTGTGTAGGCCAGTGATCAGTGTAATATAAGGCTTGTGTAGGCCTGTAATCACTTTAACATAGGGCTTGTGTAGGCCAGTGATCAGTAACATAGGGCTTGTGTAGGCCAGTGATCATTGTAACATAGGGCTTATGTAGGCCCCTGATCAGTAACATAGGGCTTGTGTAGGCCCGTGATCAGTAACATAGGGCTTGTATAGGCCTGTAATCACTGAAACGTAGGGCTTGTGTAGGCTCGTGATCAGTAACATAAGGCTTGTGTAGGCCAGTGATCAGTATTGTACAAGACTTGTGTAGGCCAGTGATCATTGTAACATTGGGTTGCAGTAGGCCAGTGATCACTATAATTTCAAACAACATGAAGCCTTGCTATATTCTGACAATCTGCAGTTAGCTCCAGCCTTTAAACTGCCCCGGAGAGTATAAGGTTAATATTCTGTGCAGTGCATAGAACATTGAGCTCGATTGAGGTCTCTGTCTGCAGCACTTTGAAACCCAACTGTCAGATTCTTTATTCCGCCTCACTAAACAGTCGCTCTGGAGATTTCTCCTTCAGCTCGGTTCAGAAGTCGGTTAAAGTGTCGTTAAACTGTCGGTTTTATCTGAAATTATTTCCGCATTGTTGTTTCAGGCTCTGTCTGCGGTACCGTGAGTACTTAGATAGTTTTACTGTTTGCTTTGTGGAAACTGTAAGACTTGTCGATCGGTTTGGCTGAACTGATCCATTAGTGTGATTTCTTGTGTTTTTCTTTAGTGTGTGTTTACTGGTCCTTATTAGTTCTAAAAAAAAAAAAAACTTGTTTTAAACGTTTTTTTCCAATACCTGTGACGTGGTTAGGAACCGCTTAGGGAGTCTTGCCTGGCTGTTGCCAAAAAGAGGGTAAGTTTGGTTAGGTTGGCCATGTCTGAGAAACCCAAGAAAAAAAACAGGCCCACTGAGTTTCGACACTGCTGTGAGTGTGGTGAGGTATTTTGTAAGGCCGATCCCCACACCACCTGTGTTTATTGTCTAGGTTTTGAACACCTCGACACAGACTGCCAAATTTGTAAAAAAATTTCCTAAGTTTACCCTGGAGAAAAGATTAGGTGGACTTAGGGAAAAGGAGGCCGAGAAGTCCGCCGACCTGGATGGCCAGCCCGGTTCAGTTCCAGCCGAACCAGAAGGATTGCCCTCTGACCAGGGTGATACTTCTTCAGGCAAGATGAGAGCCGATCCTGAGGGATCAGTTCCTACAAAAAGGAAACGTAAAGACAAGTCAGCCGGTTCGGATCTGGAGGTTCATGTTCTGACCACTGATGAGATTGCTTGAGCGATTTGGATTGTTGAATCGCTTCACCTGGTTCCGTCAGCTAGGGGTTCAGTTCGGTTGATTCCGCTGGTTCAGGACTATGCCCCTGAAGATTTTTATGAACTGGAATTGGAGGAGGAGGGGGATTATGAACAAGATGATGACTATGATGGAGCAGAAAGTCTGGATGTGCCCATTGAACCAGATATCTCCCCAGACAGACCTTCTGGTGTTTCCCCTCCTAGGGTCTCTGAGTCCCCTCCCCACTATCTGTTCTACAGGAAAGTGACTGAAACTCTCCAGCTCACTGTGGAGGAAGCTACAGAGGATCAAGAAGAGCCTGATTTAGTAGAAATGATGGACATCCCAGAGCCCAGGAGACTGTCTATTCCCCTGCACAAATCATTTGGGAAACGGACACAAAAAATGTTAAAGTCTCCTAATTCTGTACCTCCTGTTGATAGGAGAATAGACAAGAGGTACACTTTATCAGGCTCAGACAGAGTTTTTCTACCAGCAATGCAGCCATGTTGGAGTAGTGCAGGCTGCAGCCTGTGACAGGGCTAATGTTCCCTTGGCTTCACACCCCCCAGATAAAGACTCCAGGAGGATGGATGCCTTGACAAAGAAGCAATACATGGCATCCTCTTTGGGACTCAGGCAGGCTAATTATATGGCTTGTATAGCCAGGTACCAGAAGTCCAGGTGGGACACTGTACTGGCACTGGCTAAACAGGCCTCCCTCCAGCTAACCAAGGAGTTGGAGGAGGTGGTTGTTTGTGGGATCGAGGCATCTAAGGTACAGTTTCATGCTGCTGTGGACTCCAGTGATGTATCATCAAGAGTCATGGCTACATCTGTGGCTCTTCGGAGAATGGCTTGACTCAGATATACTAGCCTCTCACAGGACACCCAGGCTAAGGCCATGGACTTCCCTGTGGAAGGTAATTCTCTGTTTGGGGAGCAGACAGAGAATTACATGAAGAAAATGGAGGAATATACGACCACTTGTAGGAGTGCACAGGCCAAGGAGGGGCAGGCAACTCCTCAAATGCAGCAATCTAGGGGCAGGGGTAGGCCTTTTCATAGACCTTTCTACCAAGCACAGGCCTGTTCTTCCTTTTCACAGAGAGGGTTCTTCAGAGATAGAGGCAGAGGCAGAAGGGGGATGAACAGGGCTGCATGCACTCCTCAGCTTAAGATCCCTGCCAAGCAGACACCCTGATGGGCCTATAAGGGGCAGACTGGCTTATTTCATCCAGGACTGGGTGTCTGTTACTTCATACAAGTGGGTCCTGGAAGTAGTAAGCCAGGGACTGGTTCTCAGCTTCAAAAACATTTTCAAAGATGAGAGCCAGATCTTTTCCACCTGCAAGTGTAACCCCCCTGCAAATGGGGGTTCCAAAAAGACTTCCAGGAGCTTGCTTGAATGCTCCAAGCCTGAATGGTGTTTGGCGTTTAAGCCATTTATCAGTGAGTGTTTTTAGAACCTCTGGTACTGTCTCTTTAAGAGCTGTCTGCTTGCAGACATAATTAGTTTGTATGGGGGACTGTGTGCTTCTCTGTTTGAGTACCACTCGAGCTGCTGCCAATTCACTCCATTTTTGCAGTCACTAGGAGTGCAAAGGGAACCTATCTGAAAGATGTAACTGTTTGCCAGAAATCATTTACAGTAATAATGAAATTACAGTTTGTCTAACCTGCTTTCTTTGCAGTCAGAACTGTGTCTGCCTAGTTCCCCATTCTGGTTTTGAACTGCTGAACTGGACCAATCAGTGTGGGGTAAGCTAGCTCTAAAATGGTGCCTTGGACCAATCAGAACTTGGACTCATAATCTGAGCCAGCCACAAGAGGATTGCATGGGCAGTGACTCTGGAGATGTAGTTTAGACTTAGCGCCTTTTTGATCAACAGCAGCAGTCTATTGTGAGTGACAGCCAATCCAGTCAAGAACTGGGAGGAACTCAAAGGAAGTGCCCGGTTTTGTCTGTTGGAGTTTCAGTTTAGTTTTGGCAGTGAAGGGGAAAGAAACCCTGTGCTCCTTCAGTGCACAGTTTTAGTCAAAAAACGTGTGTAAGGCCCAGAGTTCCAGTCTGCAGCTTGTGTAACTGCTTGTTAGGACTGAATCTGTCCTGTGAAAAGAATCAAAGGATCTCTGAAGAGTAGAAACCAGGCTCACCCTGTAGAAGACTGGAGAAATTGTTGAATTGCACTCGGTCTGTCAGGAACTGAATCTGCTGTGTGTTCTCCCGGGTATTGTGCAGTAATTGCGATCGGGATAGAGAAGCAGCCTGCCTGGTATAGTACTTTCTTTTTTTTACCATATAAATGTGTGAAAAGTCTCGTGGAACTCAAAAGTAGCCCTGCTGACGTTGAAGGACCCTATCTTGTTTGGAGGTCGTGAGTACTAATTCAGGGTCGCTCCCTGTTGAATTGCCACATTAAATCCAAATGGAATCACTGTACTGCTGACTGTTTAAGCTAATTTTTCCTTTTCTGTGTGTGAAAGGGCCCCTACCAGCTGCCACGGTTTGGACTAGCCACTAGGGCTTGGGTACCCAGGGACAGTAACTGGTAGGGATAGGCCTGTGCACAGAGCCATAGGTAGATAGTAAAGTGATAAGCTAATTAACCTGATTTCCCGTCCTTGTTATATCCCCTAAATATATCAGAGCTGCTTGTTTCAGCAAAGTTATACTGCCTGAGGTATTTGTCTATGTTAAAGTACTGTACTGTGATTGTTGCACTGTATCTTATTTCACAGGAGGTCCCAGTGCCGAACCAGACCTGGGGGTAAGTGTATACTGTGAAGGTAATTTGATATATTGTGTGGGCCACTAGTGGGAAGAAAGGGTTGCAGTGTCCCAGAGGGCTGTGACCAAGTTAGTTTAACTATTGCAAACCCTGACCTCTGGGTGGAGGCACCCGCCATTGGATCCAGGCCCCTCAACCTGTTAGTGGCAAATCAGGCAGGGGTAGTAGCCCCTGGGATAACGCCATCTAGGGGTTACATCTTGGAGGCTCACCGCTGGGATTGTGTGTCCTCTAGTGGCCATATTTATGAACCACTGTTAAGAAAAAAATGGGTACCCCGACAGAAGTGGCTGTGCACCGCTGGTGGAGTGGTGTACTGGGAGGAGATTGACCCCCAAAATGCTATGCTTATCCTGGACATTCCCCTGGGTATCAATACGGACACTGTACAGGGAGTACTTTCCAAGGTGGAAGGTTTACAAAACCCTGTGGTGATGGGTCGGCATGCTAATCTGCTCACCCACACTTTCCTGGCCCTAGTAGAGTTTAAGGATCCCATAGATAGCTCCAAAGTGCCACAGACCATTACCCCAGAGGGAGCCCTCACTGCCTGGAGAGTGATAACTAAGTACAGTAAAGACCGGGGGAATGAGCCCCACCACTGTCTGAAACTTTGAGGAGAAATTGCTAAATGGTTGCTGGGGTAGGAAAAACTGTGGAGGACTTGAAGAAACTATTCTTGCCACCTGGGGTGTTCCTCCCCAACACCCTCTCCCGCCTCCAGTACCCGTAATGGTGGCTAAACCAATGCAGACTCCTATTTCTGCACCTGCCATTAGTCACGACTCTACCAAGGTTGAGGATCTTCTCTGGCACCTCCCCACCCCCAAGGGAGGATGACTGGGAGACCTGGATAGAACTATGTTGCCCCCAAGTGCTAGAATGGCAATGCTCGGAAGCCAAAAAGCTAAAGAGGGTTAGTGAGAGCCTCCGAGGTCCTGCCCTGGCTACCATCCGTGGCTAAACGGGCCAGTAACCCTGAAGTGACTGCACAGGCCTATCTTGAGGCCTTGGAGAATGTGTATGGGAGCCAGATTCTGATGAAGACCTATGGTGGAGAGTAAGAGATGCACAACAGTACCAAGGGAGTTGTTGTCTGTGTATGTATCTCGGCTGGAAAAATTGTTGCAAGAATGCCTCAGAAAGGGTAGTTTGCCAGCGATTGAACTGGACCGAACCAGGCTGGACAGGATCCTTAAGTCTGCCCCTTCTCAGAACTGCTGTTGCTTCAGTTACGCCTGGCAAACCGACTGGAATCCCACCCTCTTATGATGAGTTAATGAGAGAAATTCGAGGAGTTGAGAAAAGGCGACCTCGGAGGGACCTGCACCAATAGCTGCGGCTATGACCCGAAGTGACTGAGGGTAGCCCATCAAGTGAAGTCTAGGGCAGAGGTTGGCAGTCAATGAGTGCTCTGATAATGAAAAAGATATGCCACAATGGGGCTAACTGTTGAGAGAGATCCGGGAATTCAAAACAGTCCTTTATGAAGGCCACGCCCGGGCACGGGCCCCACCTATATCCGACTGTATCTGCTATGGGGTGGGGATACCCACCCATGTATCTCCTGCTGATAACAGCTCCAACTCGATTCCTTGACCATGGAAGTGGAGAAACTGACGAGATGTCTCCAAATGCTTATCACGCCGCAGACAGAGATGGCACCAAGGTTTCCAGTTAGTAATACCCCTGCCCTGGCTCCCAGTGTGGCGCTCGGCCAGCTCAAACCCAGAAAGTATGTTTTGCTATAATTGTGGGAAAGATGGGCACATGAAAAGGGAATGCCGGTCCCCAAAAGACACTGACAAAGTTGCATATAGGCTACAAGGAGAGCTTGGAGAACAGATCAGTGGTTAAGAGGTGCACAAATGATCCCAGTGAGGGCACCAAAATGCTAACTCACGCCCTTTGTGGCAAGGTCTGTTGCCCAGGCCCCCACTACCGCCTCTCCAGACTGGTCCAGAATAGTGGGTCCTCCATGGAGACCACTGTAAAGGTGAATGGAGTGTCTACAAGAGCTGTATTAGACAGTGGCTCCAAGTGACAATTATGTTCCAGGATTGGTATCAGAAGCATTTGTCAGACGATTTTACAACCATTAGAAGGACTGCATGTATGGGGTTAAGTGAGAAGGCCTACCCCTATTCCGGTATATCTGAATTTGGCTGCTTCTTTCACCTCCGTGGCTGGAGTGGCCGAACAAGTAGAGACCCTAGCCTTAGTGTGTCCCCACTGGACTGTATGATGGTGTCCTTTGTTGATTGGAACAAATGCTCATATGTTCGAAGGTGGCACAGTTGTGTTATGAAAACAGGGTCAAAGACTAGTAGAGCTTTAAGAGTTCCAGCTTAATTAAGAAGGCCTATGAGGCACAGAGAGATGCTGAAAAATAGAACCAGAGGAACCGGTCGGAATTGTATGGAAGAAGGATCCTGAGTCTCTGATCCTGGCGCCAAATGCCCAGTGTACCTTACAGGAGAGGTCCGATCAGAAAGGATGTTAAGAATAAAATATTAATGTTGGATGCACCAGGCGATGGAAAATTGCCAGAGGGACTGCTGGTCAAGCCTAGTATTTTGCCCGCTAGGAGCCCATGCTTATGCCAGAAGGGTAATGGTCCAAGTTCATAATGTGTCTGAGAGAGACATTCGAGTAAATAGAGGCTGCATCCTGGCTAATGTGCATTGTGCAGACACTGCAGTGCTGCCCAGCAGCAAGAGTTCAAGGAAGAATGACAGAGCAACCTGACTTGTTTGATTTTGCGACTCCCGCTGCCAGCTGAATGGAAAGTGAGGATCAGTGAGAAGCTTGCCCAGAGACCAGGTGTTTTCTTTAAAGGAATGGGATGTAGGATGCGTGCAAGGAGCTGAGCACAATATCCGCGCTGCATGACGTAAAGACCATTTCGTGAGAGGTCTCGACGCCTGGCACCTGCTGACATAGATGATGTGAGACGGCATCTGCAAGAAATGTTAGCTGGTGTAATACAAGAATCCAGAAGCCCTTATGCTTCCCCATTGTGGTAGTGAGGAAAAAGAATGGAACAGTAAGGATGTGTGTGGATTATCGCACCTTAAACCGGCGGACTATCCCTGATCAGTACACAATGCCCCGCATTCAGGATGCTTTGACTGCCTAAACGGGAGCAAGTGGTCTGTCTGGATCTCCGCAGTGGGTACTACCAGATCCCGATGGCCCCAGAGGACCGTGAGAAGACAGCCTTTATCTGTCCGGCTGGCTTCTATGAATTCATGAGGATGCCTCAAGGATTTCAGGTGCCCCAGCCACTTTTCAACGATTGATGGAGCGTGCAGTGGGGACATGAACTTACTAGAGTGCCTGGTATACCTAGATGATGTTATTGTGTTTGGCAGCTCACTGGAGGAACATGAGAGCAGATTATTTAAGGTATTGGACCGACTGGAGGACTTTGGCCTTACACTGTCCATTGATAAGTGTCAATTCTTCAAACATCAGTAAAGTATGTGGACACATAGTATCCACCGAGGAATAGAGACCGACCTAAGTAAAGTTGAGGCCTTGACCACCTGGCCACAGCCCAAAATCTATAAGAACTGCAAAGATTCCTGGGATTCTGTGGTTATTATCGGTGCTTCATCAAGGACTATTCAAGAGTGATCCGCCTTTACTTAACCTTACTCAAGGGTATCCCCAACCCACAAAAAAATACCAAAAGTCACGTCCTCAAGACTGAAAGAGTGTATTTTCATCCAGTGAAGTATTTGGGGCCCGCTGGACTCCTGATTGTGAGACTGCTTTCATGAGATCATATATCAACTTACCCATGCTCCAGTGCTGGCCTATGCCGATCCAAGAAAACCTTCACGCCCTGCACACTGATGCTAGCTTGCAAGGGTTGGGGCTGTGTTGTACCAAGAGCACGAGAATGGCCTGAGACCAGTGGCCTTTGCCAGTAGAAGCCTGACCCCATCCAAAAGAACTATCCTGTACATAAGTTAGAGTTCCTAGCTTTGAAGTGGGCTATTGTTGACCAATTCCATGAGTACTTGTATGGGGCTAAAATACTAGTAAAACTGACAATAATCCTTTGACCTATGTGCAGACCTCAGCTGTTGGATGCCACTGGCCATAGGTGGCTTTCTGCATTATCTACATATGACTATGCTCTCGAATACCGAGCAGGTCTGAACCACATAGATGCTGATGCTCTCTCCGGAGGCCTGTTCCCCAGAGTGATTGGGTCCGATTGGCAGAACCTGACATTCGGGCACTCTGCCGAAGTTTGACAGGAGGAACAATGTCCACGGACGAGTGGACTGCATGGTGGATTGCTTGGGACCCTCTGAGAATTGCATACCTGCTGCTTATTGCCACTTTTCTGCAATAGACATTGGTGCACTGCTTCAGCTGGACAATGACAGTATTCAGGGCTCAACTCCGCGATCCCATGATCAAAGCAGCTTTAGAAGCCCTCTATGCAGGAAAAGATGTCCAAATTACTCCCACTGATTTGAGAACTGCACTGTTATACAAAGAAGGTCCTAAGTTGAAACTGATCAATAAACTGTTATACAGAGAAACAGTAGACAGAGGGGACAAGTAGACAAACAACAACTAGTGCTGCCCACTGCCTTCGAGACTCAGTACTGAGGTCCTTGCACAACCACATGGGGCACCTTGTATAGACAGAACACTTGACTTGGTGAGATCCAGATTCTATTGGCCTAAGATGGGGCTGATGTGGAGCAACACATTCGAACTTGTAGTCGCTAGCTATAGAGGAAAGCTTGCCCCAGAGGGCTGCCCCTTGTTAACATCACCACCAGTGCACCCATGGAGCTGGTCTGTATTGATTTTCTGAGTTTGAGTCAGATCAAAGAAATATCAGTAATGTGCTGGTGGTCACTGACCATTTCACGAGATATGCCCAAGCTTTCCCACCAAAGACCAGAAAGCATCCACTGTGGCCAAAGTACTTGTAGAAACTTTTTGTTCACTGTGGGCTCCACAAAGAATCCATTCTGATCAAGGAGAGACTTTGAGAGTCGCCTGATCAAAGAGATGCTTTCTCTGTGGGGAATGCGAAAGTCCAGAACCACTCTTACCACCCCCAGGGGACCCACAGCCTGAACGCTTTCAACCAGACTTTGCTAGATATGCTAGGCACCCTGCACCCAAAGGACAAGCCTAGATGGAGCAACAAATTAGCACCCTGGTACATGCTTATAACTGCACCAAAAGTGATGCCACTGGGTTCTCCCCTCACCGCCTGATGTTTGGAAGAGAAGCTCTACTCACGGTAGATGTGTGTTTTGGGGTCTCTCCTGATGGGGTTCAAGCTGACAACTATTTACAGTATGTGCAAAGTTAAAGGCCCAGCTAACTCATGCGTACTAACTGGCTCAAACTATGGCTGCCAAAAGAAATTGGCACAACAAAGAAAGGTATGATAAAAAGGTGAAAGCACAGGAACTCCAGGAGGGAGATCGGGTATTGCTAAGAAATCTGGGACTGCATGGCAAACACAAGATTGCTGACAGATGGCACCATCTCCCTCACATTGTAGTGGGCAAACTAGATAATCTGCCAGTGTACAAAGTAAGGCCTGAGAACAATTCAAAAGATGTAAAAACAATGCATAGAAATCATTTACTGCCCATTGGACAAATCCTGATTGAGTCTGAGCCCCCAGAAGATGCCCCCTCTGGACCAGTGACTAGAGCTGCTGCTAAGAAAGATCAAGAAGTCTGCACCTACAGAAGCAGAGTTAAAGTGTTCCCCTGCACAAGTCCCAGTTGAGCATGACTGTCAGTCCATATCAGAAGAAAGTGAGAGTGACTTTGAATACTATCCTTCTTACGAACTGAGTCAATTGTTTCGGGGCAATCCCTAGTCAATACTGGAGACAAAGCTGGGCCTTCTGGACTGTCTAAGCCCCAGCTCGTCCCTGGAGCCAATGCTCCCAGAAAGTGAAGTGCAAAGCATCAGATCAGATGAAATGGAATCATTGTGCATGGTTGAACTGTTTGAGCTTTCAGGGAGGAAAATGATGGATTGGGTCAGACTGGTGATACACCAGAACAAGAAGAGTATTTTGAGTGCCCTGACAGTCCACTGCCAGTGTCCGAAAGCTCTCCATAGAGCCAAATGTTGTGGACTCAGAAACTGTAACTCCTGGAGCTGAAAGTGCCCCAAGTTCTAGCCTCTCTACCCCATGGAGACTCCCTGACAAGTGAGGACAATGCTGAAAATGAGGCTCAGAGTGCAGAGACTGTAACAGTTCCCCTAGAAAGACTGGTCGAGCTGTAAAGCCTGTGGTGCACCTCAGTTATGATTCACTTGGGAGGCCTGTGGACTTGCCTCTCAATGTTGTCCATAAAGGAGTGTATGTGTCCCCAGCTCATTGCCCAAACTGAGCATCAGTGCTAACTCCAAGTTACTTGTGTTGCCCTCTAGATGGTGCCCTTGCCCGGCCCAGCCCCAAGGTAACTGATAGGAAGGCCCCTCTTCAGGTTTCATGTACAAGAGGTAATAACTTGAGTTATGGTACAATGTGTGTAATACTGTAAAGAGTGACGTACTGCAATGTTTCAGAAATGTGTTCTTGGTAAAATGATGTATTGACTGATGATTACATGTGTGAGCCTAATGCAAATGTATATGGTTGCAGTTGAAACTTATGGTACTTGCTTGACGCGGACGCCAAGCTTTCCCAGGTAGGAAGGGTGTAACCCCCGAAAATGGGGGTTCCAAAAGACTTCCAGGAGCTTGCTTGAATGCTCCAAGCCTGAATGGTGTTTGCGTTGTAAGCCATTTATCAGTGAGTGTTTTAGAACCTCTGGTACTGTCTCTTTAAGAGCTGTCTGCTTGCAGACATAATTAGTTTGTATGGGGACTGTGTGCTTTCTGTTTGAGTACCACTCGAGCTGCTGCCAATTCACTCCATTTTGCAGTCACTAGAGTGCAAAGGGAACTATCTGAAAGATGTAACTGTTTGCCAGAAATCATTTACAGTAATAATGAAATTACAGTTTGTCTAACCTGCTTTCTTGCAGTCAGAACTGTGTCTGCCTAGTTCCCCATTCTGGTTTTGAACTGCTGAACTGGACCAATCAGTGTGGGTAAGCTAGCTCTAAAATGGTGCCTTGGACGAATCAGAACTTGGACTCATAATCTGAGCCAGCCACAAGAGGATTGCATGGGCAGTGACTCTGGGAGATGTAGTTTAGACTTAGGCGCCTTTTGGACCAACAGCAGCAGTCTATTGTGAGTGACAGCCAATCCAGTCAAGAACTGGGAGGAACTCAAAGGAAGTGCCCGGTTTTGTCTGTTGGAGTTTCAGTTTAGTTTTGCAGTGAAGGAAAGAAACCCTGTGCTCCTTCAGTGCACAGTTTTAGTCAAAAACGGTGTAAGGCCCAGAGTTCCGTCTGCAGCTTGTGTAACTGCTTGTTAGGACTGAATCTGTCCTGTGAAAAGAATCAAAGGATCTCTGAAGAGTAGAAACCAGGCTCACCCTGTAGAAGACTGGAGAAATTGTTGAATTGCACTCGGTCTGTCAGGAACTGAATCTGCTGTGTGTTCTCCGGTATTGTGCAGTAATTGCGATCGGGATAGAGAAGCAGCCTGCCTGGTATAGTACTTTCTTTTTACCATATAAATGTGTGAAGAGTCTCGTGGAGCTCAAAAGTAGCCCTGCTGACGTTGAAGGACCCTATCTTGTTTGGAGGTCGTGAGTACTAATTCAGGTCGCTCCTGTTGAATTGCCACATTAATCCAAATGGAATCACTGTACTGCTGACTGTTTAAGCTACTTTTTCCTTTTTCTGTGTGAAAGGGCCCCTACCAGCTGCCACGGTTTGGACTAGCCACTAGGGCTTGGGTACCCAGGGACAGTAACTGGTAGGATAGGCTGTGCACAGAGCCATAGGTAGATAGTAAAGTGATAAGCTAATTAACCTGATTTCCCTGTCCTTGTTATATCCCCCAAATAAATCAGAGCTGCTTGTTTCAGCAAAGTTATACTGCCTGAGGTATTTGTCTATGTTAAAGTACTGTACTGTGATTGTTGCACTGTATCTTATTTCACAGGAGGTCCCAGTGCCGGAACCAGACCTGGGGGTAAGTGTATACTGTGAAGGTAATTCTGATATATTGTGTGGGCCACTAGTGGGAAGAAAGGGGGGTTGCAGTGTCCCAGAGGGCTGTGACCAAGTTAGTTTAACTACTGCAAACCCTGACCTCTGGGTGGAGGCACCCGTCATTGGATCCAGGCCCCTCAACCTGTTAGTGGCAAATCAGGCAGGGGTAGTAGCCCCTGGGATAACGCCATCTAGGGGTTACACAAGTTTCTCTGAAACCCTTGCCCTAGAGGCAGAGGTTTTATCTCTTCTGGCCTTAGAAGCCATAGAGAGAGGTCCTACCCTACACCGGGGCAAAGGTCTGTGCTCCAGGTACTTCCTTACCCCAAAAAAGACAGGGAAGTGGCAACCCATCCTAGATCTAAGATACCTGAACAAACATCTTTTAAAACCAAAGTTTAAGATGGTGACTCTGTGAATAATTCTTCCCTCTCTAAGGCCAGGGGACTGGCTAGCCTCCCTGGACCTCAAAGATGCTTACTTTCACATCCCCATCAGGTGCTCCCACAGAAAGTACCTCAGGTTCAAGTTGCCCTCAGGCCATTAGCAGTTCAAAGTAGTACCCTTTGGCCTAACTCCAAGGGTTTTCACAAAGTACCTGGCAGTAGTAGTGGCCTTTTTTAAGAAGGCAAAATATTTCCATTTTTCCATATCTGGACGACTGGCTCATAGTGGGTCAGTCTCCAGGCCAAGTCAAGTCAGACCTGTAAGTGACCCAGCAAGTGCTCATTTCCCTGGGATTTCTTCTCACCCTCCCCAAGTCAGTTCTCCAACCAGTGCAGCTTCTTACCTTTATAGGAGCAGAGCTAGATACTGTCAAGGCAAGAGCCTTTCTTCCCCTGGAAAGGGCAAGAGTTCTTATAGAACTGGCTTCTTCTTTTTTCAGCCTTCAGGTGTCCCAACAAGCAAGACACTTCCTTCAGCTCTTGGGACACATGGCAGCATCTACAGCAGTGGTCCAAGGGGCAAGATTCCAGATGAGGGACATCCAGTTCCATCTGAGGGCCTTTTTGTCCCAAAAGAAGAATCCGCTTACCAAATTGATTCCAGTGACTCCGGACACTGGTCCAAGCTCTTCAGTGGTGGCAAGATCAGGACAATTTAAGGCAAGGGGTCCCATTTGTCACTCAGACTCATTCAGTGGTCCTTACCATGAATGCTTCCTTTTTAGGGTGGGGAGCTCATCTGGGGGCTCTCACAGCCCAGAGACTGTGGTCCCCTCAGGAGTCCCTTCTTCATATCATTCTCCTGGAACTCAGGGCAGTTTTTCTGGCCCTGCAAGCTTTTTCTCAGTCTGTGCAGAACAAGGCGGTTCTGGTCAGAACAGACAACACCATCACCATGTGGTACATCAACAAGCAGGGAGGCACTCGGTCTACAGCCTTGTGCACAGAAGCCATGAAATTCTGGTCCCTGGCTTATTCCGTGATGACCTCTCTGATAGCAGTCCACCTTCTAGGGAAGGACAGTGTGCTAGGAGATGCACTGAGCAGGATCTCCCAGGACTATCATGTATGGTCCCTGGATCATCTGGTGCTGAAAGTGATTTGTTTTTCAAGGTGGGATACTCCAGAGATAGATCTCTTTGCAGCCCCAGACAATCACCAACTTTCTCAGTTTTGTTGCAGACCTCTAGTCGTTGGTTCAGTCCCTCTGAATGCTCTGATTTTGAACTGGGAAGGGAAATTTCTGTATGCCTTCCCTCCCTTTCATCTCCTGTTCAAGGGTCTAGTCAAGGTACGGTCACAACCTTGCAAAGTGATTCTGATTGCTCCAGACTGGGCCAGACAGCCTTTGTACCCTCTGTTGCTGTCTCTAGCAGTACAGCTTTCCCTGTCTCTTCCCGGGAATTACAACCTGTTAACCTCCTCTCAGGGGAGGATTTGGAACCCCAATCTTCGGTCTCTCAGTCTGAAGACACGGCTCTTGAAGAGTTAGAGTATGCGGATTTGCACCTATCCCAGGGGGTTCTGGATATTCTCAAAGCCTCTTGAAAGCCTGCCACCAGAAAGACTTATAACTCCAAATGGAAAAAATTCAGCATTTGGTGTTCCAAGAAGCATATCTCCCCAGACACTGCTGAATTGCCTACAGTTCTGGATTATATGGTCCATCTTAATAGCGTAGGCCTCAGATCAGCTACCCTCAAGGTACACTTGTCAGCTGTTTCTGCTTTTCTGTCAGTAGGGAAGCCTTTCTCACTATCATCTCATCCCGTGTTCTGTAAATGTTTCAAGGGATTGCTTCATACCAATCCTCCCTTTAGGGATCCTTCCCCTGCCTGGGACTTAAATGTTTACATTGCTCAACTTATGCAACCTCCTTTTGATCCTATGTCCTCAGCGGAGCTTAAGTACTTAACTTGGAAAACTGTGTTTTTGGTAGCCATTACCTCTGCCAGACGTATCAGTGAATTGCAAGCCCTGTCAGTAGAACCTGAGTTTATCTCATTCCATAGAGATAAAGTGGCCCTTAGAACCAATAGGAGGTTCTTGCCCAAAGTGATTTCACACTTCCATTTGAATCAGCCCATGTCTCTCCCTGTTTTCTTCACTGATCATTCTTCCTCAGGGGAGAGGAGGCTACACAGTTTAGATGTTAAAAGAACCCTTAGCTACTACATAGAGCATACCAAGGGTCACAGGTTTGATTCCCTCCAGTTATTGCTCACTTATGGGGAAGTGGGAAAGGGCAAACCTGCCACCAAGAGAACTATTGTCAGGTGGATTGCTTCTTGTATACAATTCTGCTATGAGAAACTGGGAAAAATTCCACCTCAGGCTTGGGGGCTCATTCCACAAGAAGTACAGCTGCTTCCCTGGCTGCTGCCAGGGATATCCTGGATATCCAGGCTAGGAGTGGTGCTCGGTTTGGCACAGCAGTACTTCGGAGCCTGTTCCCAAAGCAGGTTCTGTCCCTCCTCCATGGAGGTACTGCTTGGTAGTCTGTAGATTGTCAGAATACAGCAAGACTTCATGTTGTTTGAAGAAAAAATTACTCACCTTAGGAATTGTGTTTCTTCTAATGGAGTCTTGCTGTATTCTAAGCTCCCTCCCTGCCTCCCCTCTCAGAACCTGTTTTCTGGGAAGTAGGTGGGCAGGTGCAGTGTTGCACTCCAGGGGTATCTTCTGTACACACACCTTTTTTATTTGGGTGCCTATATTGTAGTCTTATTTGAATAGGTTTTTGGTTTTGGGTTTCCTGACTTGAGTCTTCCTTTGGGAATCCAATACTTTTGTTACCAGTTGGCTAGTTAAAAATGTGACATTTTTCCACATAGTATAGTTAGTGAGTGTTTGCTCGTAAGAATCTGGCAGATGGGTTTCAAAGTGCTGCAGACAGAGACCTCAGCCGAGCTCAACGTTCTATGCACTGCATAGAATATTAACCCTATACTGTCCGTGGCAGTTTAAAGACTGGAGCTAACTGCAGATTGTCAGAATACAGCAAGACTCCATTAGAAGAAACACAATTACTAAGGTGAGTAATTTTTTCGTTGGGTTTGTGAGGCCAGTGATCAGTATAGGATAGGGCTTGTGAAGACCAGTGTTCATTGTAACACAGGGCTTGTGTAGGCCATGAATCATTGTAACATAGACTTGTTTAGGCCAATTATTATTGTAACTTACGGCTTGTATGGACCTGTAATCATTGTAACACAGGGCTTGTGCATGCTAGTGATCAGTGTAACCCAGTGCTTGTGTACGCGAGAAATAAGTATAACATAGGGCTTGTGTAGGCCAGTGATCTTCGGAACATAGGGATTATGGGGGCCAGTGATCAGTATAATGTAGGGCTTTTCTAGGCCAGTGATTATTGTACCATAGGGCTTGTATAGGCCAGTGATCAGTGTAACATAGGGCTTGTGTAGGCCAGCGATCAGTAACATAGGGCTTGTGTAGGCCAGCGATCAGTAACATAGGGCTTGTGTAGGCCAGCGATCATTGTAACATAGGGCTTGTGTAGGCCAGCGATCAGTAACATAGGGCTTGTGTAGGTCAGTGATCAGTAACATAGGGCTTGTGTAGGCCAGCGATCATTGTAACATAGGGCTTGTGTAGACACGTGATCAGTGTAACATAGGGCATGTGTAGGCCAATGAATATTGTATCATAGGGCTTGTGTAGGCCAGCGATCAGTAACATAGGGCTTGTGTAGGCCAACGATCATTGTAACATAGGGCTTGTGTAGGCCAGCGATCAGAAACATTGGGCTTGTGTAGGCCAGTGATCAGTAACATAGGGCTTGTTTAGGCCAGCGATCATTGTAACATAGGACTTGTGTAGGCCAGTGATCATTGTAACATAGGGCTTGTGTAGGCCAGTGATCATTGTAACATAGGGCTTGTGTAGGCCAGTGATCAGTGTAACACAGGGCTTGTGTAGGCCAGCGATCATTGTAACACAGGGCTTGTGTAGGCCAGCGATCATTGTAACATAGGGCTTGTGTAGGCCAGCGATCATTCTAACATAGAGCTTGTGTAGGCCAACGATCATTGTAACATAGGGCTTGTGTAGGCCAGCGATCATTGTAACATAGGGCTTGTATAGGCCAGTGGTCAGTGTAACATAGGGCTTGTGTAGGCCAGTGGTCAGTGTAACATAGGGCTTGTGTAGGCCAGTGATTATTGTATGGTCATGGTAACATATGGCTTGTGTAGGCCAGCGATCATTGTAACATAGGGCTTGTGTAGGCCAGCGATCATTGTAACATAGGGCTTGTGTAGGCCAGCGATCATTCTAACATAGACCTCGTGTAGGCCAGCGATCATTGTAACATAGGGCTTGTGTAGGCCAATTATTGTAATATAGGGTTTATGTAGGCCAGTGATCATTGTAACATAGGTCTTGTGTTAGCCAGCGAGCAGTGTAACATGGGGCTTGAGTAGGTCAGTGATCACTGTAGCCTAGAGCTTACCTTAGTCCATTGACATTTATCTTTGGATCTCTTTCTTTAAAGGGACACTGTCAACCAGTTTTGCATCATATTTTTAATTAAGAACTCACATTTTATGATTGCTTACCTTCTCTTAAATTTTTGTTAATGTTGCTGGTTGTTTTGTCTGCCTCCTTTCTTAGTAGAACTGAAGTGCATGCTAATGGTGTAATTATACCAAACCTTGTTTTGTTCAAATCCTTGATCTTCTCTAATTGCATACTCCCTGAGCATAAGGAACACCCAAAAACCATGCAGCCACTCATGATCAATAGTCTCCTCTCCTCCCACTACATCAGGAGTGGCTAGACAATGTTACAGGTGCTCCCAAGTCCAGGAAAGATTCATTGGGAGTTGACCAAGGACTGTAAGCAAACACATTTTTGTGTGGTAACACTAGTATTGTGGGCTGTCACTTTTTCTCTTCTGAAAAGAGAGAAGGAATTGCAATCAGCTACCAGCTAGATCAGCAGTCTCTACAGAATGTGACCGATCACAAAGTGTTTTTCAAATTAGACACACTTGGAGTCCTAAAGGGTTGACAGTGTCCCTTTAATACAGTCTCCTTCCTGAACAAGTCCCATTTTTATACCTGATCTTTGAATATATTCTCCTATTACATTTATGTCAGTTCTCTGACCAAGAATCCCTTTCTAAGCTCTTTTTAGCATAGCTTTCTTGAGATGTGAGAGGCTGTTATTAGCTTCTCACTTACTGCTCATTACCTTCTTGTGACATTTTCTCTCCTCTGCGTTTAAAGTAGTCCGATACTGAGCTGCCCTTACTCATGTTGCCTGGCCCTTCTACCATTGATCTAAATGTCTCAGCCGTTTTTTTTCACCCTGAGTTAATTTTGTTTTCTGTCCCCCCACCACCATGTTTTAGTTGGATTATCCACAAACTGAATGATTTTTCTTTTTGTTTCTCTGCACATTCTGTTGTCAGATTGATGTCTTAAATCTAGTTTTCTCTTTCAGTGTTACAAATTCACTTCCTTTATTGTTACCTGAGGCCTTCTGAGATGCAGTCGTTTTCCTAGCTTTCAATGTTATACCCTAGCTGTCTTGCATCTTGATCATCCTTAGTATCTCTTTATTGTTTTGTTTTTCAGTGTGTTTGTGGGTTTCTTTATTTCTTTTTTTTTAATCCTGCTGTCATGCTGGGAAAGCTTGGGTATATAGTAGAACTTTATCTATTAGGATGCCCTGGAGACCATAGAATATTTCCCCAGTATCAATTTGTCCATGATATGCAGCTTACATATAACTAAAGAAATTGAATTCTGTACTGTGAGAAATGTCCTTAACATTGCAACGTCCTTAATAGGTAAGTTTCACTGTAACATTTGACCTCAGATTATACATATATCCGGGATTGTAATTAAAGGAACCAATACACCATCTGTTATAATATTTTTATTATGTCTCTGTTCCCCCCCCCCCAACTCCTTGTCCCCCAACAACGGGCAGCAATTATGGAGGGCTAAGAATTGGTGTAAAGCTAGCAAACCATAGCATAGCAGTATGCTGCTTTGTACTACTTGGGGTTAGTTGGTATAGTTGTGATGTTTCTTTTACCAATTTGTTTGAGTTTGGGGCTCTCCCCCTACAACCCTCATGTTTTTTTTTTTTGATGACTTTATTTTGCATTAATAGATCTTACAGATTCCATAATACACAACTGTCAGTGAAATAAAGCAATAAAACATTTCAAACAGAAGACTAGAATGGTGCAAAAAAACAGGAATAAACATAATGAAGAGATGAGTACTGGCTACATTTATCAAACTAAATATATGTGTAGCTATGCACATCATGAGTCCTTCATCCTAGCAAATAGAAATCTAGTGCTCTGAATTCACAGACTGCTTTTCTTCTAGATAAAATTTTTTTTTTCGTAAGTTCTGTTTTACACCAGTGGAACTAAGGCATCTCTCAGGAGTACCCACACGACCACTGCCTCCACTCCCAGCCTGAAACCAAACCACCCTCCTTACCAGTCTCCCTCCCGGTCCCATGGCCCATCTCACCTACCTGGCAGCCTTTCTGGGATTAGAGGGATGGTCCTGGGCTGGGTGGAGAGAATGGAAGATCCAGTGAAAGGTTGGTCTGGCAGTGGGATGTGGGCAATGGTCTCCGGGATCTCCTTCGTCTTCACTGGTCCATTAGTTGTTTTTTTTTTTCTCCTTGGTGTTGCTCCCCTGGGAGCATGGACGTGCAATGACATCCGAGCACCTGCGTGCTGACGTTCAACACTGCTCCGCCCCCCTAGTATTGGCACTGCTCATATAGGGCTCCCAATCTCCATCAGGGGTCACTGGTGAGCAATGTGAACCCCTGTACCCACCCCAGGAGGGGAGTGCAGTCCTTTGGATGCTCAGTCCGCTGCCAACTCGAGTTTGTTCCCAAACCCTTGTTGCCGGGGGCGCAAGCTGTGACTTCCACTACCTCAACCCTCAGCACCACCGGGCCAGCTTCTAGATAAAACCTAACAAAAGGATTCCATATTTTCTCCTACTCTGATTTTGTTTTTAAATACAATAATGATTTTTTTCTGTTTTTGTTGGATTGATCATCAAGTTAAGCCATTGCTTTATGGATGGGGGTCTGTATTTTTCCAGCCCAATAAAATAGTTTTATTAGCCATAATCATAGCAAGTGAATACGTTTTTGAATGTACGCAATTCCCCCAAGAAAATCATTGAATGGCTGCTTTCTCTTACCGTTTTTCCAAAGTTTGGAATTCCCTCTCCCTAAACATCTGCTCTGCCTCCTCCCAGCACTCACTCTCCTCCCTACTCCATGACTTCTCGACTCCGCCTGTAATTGCACCTGACAGCTGTCCCTGTTCCTCTGCTTTCTACCTGCTACACCCATCTCCTCCTGATCTTCTCTTGGTCACCTTATCTGCTACACTCTGTTACCCTGGCGAATCCCAGCAGCAGTCATCCATATGTTCTTTAGCTGTACCGGAATTCAAGATTTTTGGTTAGGGATTTTTAAAAAGCAGTGAAGGCTATTTCTGTGTGATGTTTGATAGCAACTTGTGCCCACGCAAGACTGAAGCTGCTAAAAAAAAAAAAAAAAAACTGCAGCCAAGACTTTTGAGTGCTGTAATCTTTAATTCGACTTAACATCCAAGACTTTTATTTTACTCATTTTGGCTACCCACAGTACTGCTACTTTTTAGCTTACTGGTCTGGATCGCTTTTCTTTTGCCAGACTTAGTCTGGTAAATCCAGACATAGGGACATACACCCGTCTGTACTACCTAGCTTGCCTAGCAAGGCACTAACTGTGTTTGGCAGCTTATGTATTCTTCTGATATATACTATTTATCCACCTGGCCTAGCAAGGCCCTTGGGGGTCTCAGAGCCATAGGAGGTAGCCAACAACTTGAACTTGCACAGCACTTTTTATTATTACTATGACATTTCATATTTGTCAAAAACCAAAAAAAAAGCAACAAAACAGTTTTGGTACCGACGCCATCTGGAATCTACTTAAGCACTTTTTAGCACTACTTTTGAGGCACTTTATTTGTTCTGTTTGTTTATGCTTTTGTTAACCAGGTAAGTGCACTGTTCCCAGGGATCGTTTTCAGGCGTGACCCGAGCCATATAGATGGCACATGGATTATACAAGTACAACACATTTACAAGATTACAGAGCTTCAGTAGTAAAGTAACAGAAGATAACAGTGTAGTTTCTACAGGTTCCTAGTAGGTGACGGTTCAATACAACACAAAATCACAAGTAGTAGTAGTATTTGTTGGAATACATATTATTGGTACACTAACCTGGGTTAACAGTAATAGATGAACAGTCAACCATTAGTTACCTTACATAACAATTACATGTTGTCCCATTGATTAGTGCTTTACTGAAGTGCTTTTTGGAGGTTGGAGGAGTTTCTAGGGGTTGAAGCTCTTCAGGGAGAGAGTTCCAAAATTTAGGAGCTGCCCCTGAGAGCAATCTCTGGCCCATGATAATAGCTAGCTTAGGACACCCTAGAAAGCTGAGGCAGTATAGCGCAGTGGTCTAACGCTCTGAGCTGCAAATCTGGTGACATCCAGCAGACCAGACCTGGGTTTGAATCCCACAGCTTCCACTTGCATACTGTGTGACCCTGAGCAAGTCACTTAACCTCCTTTGCTCCCAGGTCGCTCCTGTAAAAAAGCTTTCAGCTTAGTGTCCTATACCTGGTTAAACAACTAAATAAAAAAAAAAAAAAAAGCGACTGAAGGAGAACCTCAGTACTTGAGAGTTTTGTCTGATGGGTAGTAGTTCAGTTAGCAGTGACTGGGAACCTTCCTGTTGGGCTTTAATGATTAGGGAGCCAAATAGCTGATCACTGCGGGCTTGAGGGGGGAGCCACCCAATTCATTCATATAAGGAGCAGTGATGAGTGTAGTATGGGGACTGTGAGACAAACCTACATGTATTGTTCTAAGTATATTTAATTTGTTGATAAGTGTAAACCTGTATTGCTCTAGCAATTTATTCTACAGCCAGCGTTTCTGAATATTGCACAGTATATTAATTACAGTCAGTATTTGGATTGAAAGAAACATTGCAGTTCGCAAAGTGTCTGAACTGAAGTACTGAATTCTGAAACATAACATTGAAATAGCTGCTACACAACTCTTTCTGTATTCTGAGCTTGGACAGTATTTGAATTTCTTCAGTTGGCTAGTAAACTTTGAGCTGGTTCAGGCCTCATACTACTGGTGTGGACAGTTATTTCCTGGAGGTGCTTTATGATGCCATAACAGCTATGGGATGCCTAGATAAATTCTGATTTAACTACACAGACTAACATAAGCTCAGGTGCTAGTCCTACTCATAGGAGGGGTAGTGTGGAGGCTCCTTTGTTTTTCCTGGTGCCACAAGGGCCTTCAGTGCTGGGATCTTCCCTATGGGGATGGTCCCATGTGCGTCCTTGGTGTGTCACTGATGGTGCCATTCCTGAGGCCACATCTGGGGCCAGGGCCCATGTTGCCAAGGCTGCGGCCTGCATGGTTGACCTTTCAACCTCTTCCTCTTCCTCTTTACCACCCTCCAAATGTGGAGGGAGTAGAAGGTGACGAGTCCGATCCTGACCTCCTCATCTCTGATGGTGAGGATGATGACTCATTCTACAGTTCAGAAAACCCCAGAACTGGTTTCTGTATCCGTACCTTAAGACGATCTCTCCTTTCAGACTCTGCTCAGAATTATACACTCTGCACTGAATTTTGAGTCAGCAGCCATAGACCAGGCTAGGCGCCTCTAACATGCCTAATATCCCAGTCTCTCTAGTTCATCCTATTCAGTTGGCTCTGGAGACACTCTCAGAGGCAGCTTAGAGGAGGCCTGCTACTGTGGCAGCTGTCCTGAAGCAGGCAGACAAGAAATATGCAGTGCCTAAGTCTATGCCCATGTATTTCGCTCAGCCAATAGCAGATGCCTTTGTTATTCTGACTGAGAATGGCAAAGTCATAGTGCCCAAGGAGGTCACCGTGCACCCCACTAACAAGGAGTCGCATAAGGTAGACAACATGGGCAATGTGCCTCAGCTACCCTTGGCATGAGGACAGTTAGCTACCAGGGTCACTTCTCTAAATATGAGTCTGCCTTTGATGCAAGCTTAAGTCTCTGATAGAGGCCCTGCCAGACACAGAGGCAAAACAAGAGATACTGCTCACTGTTAAACAAGATAGTGAATCTAGCAGCCACCAGCTTAAAGCTTCTGTGGATGCCTTTGATGCGGCAGCTCACTTTGCTGGCTGCAGCCTGCTGGCTTCACCCCAGACATCCAGCAACAGATCATGAATTTGCCCTTCGATGGCACTTATCTGTTTGAACAGCAGGTGGAGCAATCTCTTAAAGAGTCTAATGAAACAAGAATGACTCTTAACATAGAAACATAGACTTTGACGGCAGATAAGGACCGCTTGGCCCATCTAGTCTGCCCATTTCCCTACCTACAGGATAGGCCGCAGATCCTAGTTAACCAACAGCCTATTTCTTCCTACCCCCCCCCCCAAGAATTGCCTTGTGTCTGCCCCATGCATTCTTGAATTCTCCCACAGTTTTAGACCCCACAACCTCCTTAGGAAGGCTGTTCCATGCATCCACTACCCTCTCTGTGAAATAATACTTCCTCACATTGCCCCTGAACCCTCCCATATCTTTAAATTGTGTCCCCTTGTTCTTGCACGCCTCTTTTTCTGAAAGATGCTACCTGTTGGACTTTGTTGACTCCACTGAGATACTTAAAGTTTCTATCATGTCCCCCTCTCCCTTCTTTCCTCAACGGTATACATATTAAGCTCCTTTAGTCTATCCTCATACGGCTTCTCTTGCAGACCCTGCACCATTTTAGGTTCCCTCCTCTGACTGCCCCATCCTGTCTATGTCTTTGCGGAGATGGGGTCTCCAGAACTGGACGCAGTACTCCAGAGGGGGTCTCACCAACTGTCTGTACAGAGGGATAACAACTTCCTGTTTTCTGCTGGTGATGCCTCTCCCTATGCATCCCAGTATACCCCCAGCCCTCCCTACTGCCTTCTCACATTGCTTGCTAACCTTAAGGTCATCTGATATGATTACCCCCAGGTCCCTTTCCTTTTTTGTTGTTGTTACTACCTCCCCCCCTCATTGTGTATTTTTCCCCTGGGTTCTTGTTTCCCAGGTTAAGACTTTCGGGCTGGCTCCCTATAACCCACAGAGAGAGGATGCGTCTCTTTCGCCACCAAGCAGTCCTTTCAGGGTAGTGACGGGGAGCCCAAAAATGAAAATAATGTACTCACTGTAAATGTTGATCTTACAGAGTATCTTCACCATTCATTCGCACTTATGGGTCGAGGGCCAGTGGCCCTAGGATCCCACAGGAGCAAAGTCTTTTGCAGCCTAGTGGACTAATGTCAGTGCTGGCACTGCCCACGAGGCAGACGTAATGATATCGCACTTGTGGGTTGGCTACTAACTGACAATGGCCCCCTACCTTCCTCAGTTCTGTTAGTCAGAAGAGAAGCTAGAGAGAGAGAAAGAGAGATAGAAGGGACTATAGACTCCTAGCCCAAAGGGATAGGACAAGCACATAGGATATAAAGATCATAAGAATAATAAAACCCAACTACCAACTTAGAGAGACTTAGGATGGGGCTGAGTGGCACAGTGGTAGCAGGTACAAGAGCCAGAACTTTCTGAACAGGAAGGGAGAAAGGCAGCTACCGCAGCATGGAGCTCTCGCTGTTGTTAGAGAGACTCCTGAAATTTAAGGAAACGGAAGCCAGAAAGAAGGGCCTTGTACTTATGAGTACAAGGCCCAAGTAAAATAAAGGTAAAAAAGGAAGAGACTAGCACATTCTCAGAGCGCATAGACATACTCTTGCCACTCCAAGAGAGTGAGGACAGAGAAAAGAACTCACCCTCAAGGTATGGGACTGGATGTGGCTTGAGAGGATGAGAAGGAACAAAAAGATGACCCCCTTGGTATCCACCTCTCCACAGTGGCAAGTGGGAACTGCACTCTTAAAGGAGGCTGTGCTGCTGATTAGCAGAGCTGGCAGAATGTAAGGTAAAATAGGGGAAAAATAGCAGTCCTGGGTGTGACACCCAGCAAGGTTCCAGAGGGAAGGGGAAGGAACAGAGTAGAAAAAAACGAGAACATTAAAGAGTTTTTTTTTTTTGTTTGTTTTTTAATTTTTTTGTATATATTTTTGTTTTGGAGGGAATAGAGACTCCTATTCCTGGTGTCTTTCTTTTTTTTTTTTTTTTCCTTAAACAAAAAAGCATGAAAAAGAAGGAGAAAGTGAGGAAGACCTACCCGTTCCAAAGGAGAAACTAGAGTTATCCTGAAAGGAAAAGCCCTGAGGGACTGGCAAGAGGATATGAGCTCTGAAGAACACAGGGTGAGCTGCCCAGAGGGCACTGGCTCATACCTGAGCAGGGGATGGTGGGCAGGCTTGGGAATGAATGGTGATGATATTCTGAACGATCAACAATTATGGTGAGTACAGAATTTTCATATCTTCCAGGAATCATTCCTCACCATTCATTCCCACTTATTGGTCAGAGTACCAAGCTTTTCCCAAAACAGGGGAGGACTGTACTTACCCTGAGGGAAATAGTTCTTCCCTTATCCTCCTATGGGGGATAACCATAGAAGGGCAGGGACCTTACAGGTCTGATGGGACCAGCGACTGATCAGGGACAGGTGGAGGCTCCCATGGCCTGGGAGCAGGAGGGCGCCCCCAACAATTCATGCCTGACCCTGCGGAAGAAGAAATGAGCCCTGTGCATATTGAGCACGTTACGCCAGCCACGTGATGTGAACCATGAAAGGCAAAGCCAGCTTGGAAGCTACCTCGTTGGCATTATAAGATGCCATCACTTGGTGCTCTCCAGCTCCAGACCCTGGGTGGAAAGGCATATGGCCTGCTTGGTTTCCTTGCAGTTTGGCATGGATGCTAAGAGCTGACTCAGCGTCGCCCACAGGCGCTTGCTATAAACTGCCCGATATGCCTAATGTATAGAGCTGCACATCATGTTCCATGCCACTACAAATACCCTTCTACGCCAGACATCAAATTCTGTAGAGTTGGAGTCAGGGTGGTGGTCATGCACTGGGTGCCTAGGCCAAGGGGGGGGGGGTCTGCAAGACCAAAATCCCAGAGAAAGGATGATGCATGGACCCTGGAAACCCCGCAGGAACACAGTATCTGTGCTGGATGTCCCTTGGGGCTGGAGAGGGGAAAAATGGATGGAGCCAGACATTTCTGGATCCCTCCAAGAATGGCTGAGGCCACGGAGAGATGACAGTAGCATCTCTGCTGTATTCCCCAAGGAATGACAGCACCAGGGTAGCACTGTTGCGACCTGTGAAGTGCTGAAGACTCAGCTCTTGCATCCTCTCTGCTAGGAATTGCTGGTACCTAAGGTACTCAGCATCAGAGTAGATATGGACAGAGGCATCCTCAGAGGAGGAAGTGGGAGAGGAGCTGAATTCAGGAAGCAGCAGTGCAAGGGCCTCAGGCCTGAAAATAGCCTGGCCAGCTATAAGGTAGTTGGCATACACCAGCTGCTGTTCTGAATTGGTCCCAAGTCATGAGCTAAGAGGACCGACAACACCTGGGGGGGGAGAAGGAGGGTCATGAGAGACCAGGCCAGGTCCTCTCCCAGGGCTCTGAGATAGCGCAGGGGACCTCACCCAGGGGAGGGCCTGGCAAACTGTCCAGTATGCAAACGATCAACACCTGCAGTCCAGTCCAGATGGTACGGGGGGGGGACACTAGTTGGGGAGAGCAGAGCCATATACATCCCACAGAGTGGCCCTGATCCAGGGCTAGCCAGTTCTGGAGAGAAACTGGGCCCTAAACTAGCACTACCACTACTGTCAGAACTTCCACTAGCCCCAGATAAGGAGTGAGCTGGAAGTCCAGAACCCAAGCTCTTCTCACCAGTGCTAACCCGGCCCCTCCCCCCGAAAGTCCAGACGCTAGGCTGGACCCCAGGAGAGTGTATCTCAAAGTTGGCACCACAAACTTGATGACATCTTTGGGCCTTACACAAGTTGTTATTTCTGCCACTCATAAAGGTGGTCACTCCCTTGACTTAGTCTTCCTCCTGGGGATCGAAGCCTTCAATTTGGGGGTGGAACCTGTTGGATTGTCCGATCATTACACCGTGGGGTTCAGTTTTTGTGGACAGAATATGGCCCCACCTTAATGGCTGGAGTCTGAGGGTGCAGTAGTCCATCAAGAAGCAGGCATCATACCTATCCATGTCGTGGTCAGCAGCAAGGCAGGTCAAGCAAACATCACGCTGTATTGGATGTCGATGTGGCCCCCACAGGAATACCAGTGCATTGGGGGCTGCCGTCTTGCTCTTACACTCCTCAGGACTGGACATGGGCGTTGCAGTGAAAAAGGTAAAGAACAGAAAAGAGTTTGGTGCTGCACTAAATGTTAAATGTTAAAATAACAAAAACAGCACTGAGAGGGTTCGCTGTCAAGGGGTATGGCATCAGACTAACAGCGGCAAACTGAGGAAAGATTTGTGATGCAGTTGCGATGACAAAGCTCCCATGATGTGCACTCAACAGCAGGAAAAAACAGAACTGAGAAAGGTAGGGGGTCGACATCAGTTATTGGCCAACCCATGAGCGCAGCATCATTACATCTGCCTCTTAGGCAGCACTGACACTAATGCCAGTCCCCTAGGCTGCAAAAGGCTTTGCTGCCATGGGATCCTAGTGCCTCCAACCCTAGACCCAAAAATGGGAAAGAATTGTGAAGATTGATTCTTGGACGATCAATACTTCTAAGAGTGTGGATCCACACTCCGGCAGTTCCATTAGAAGTGCTGATTTGTCAGAAATCTTGATGCTAAGATCCTCCTACCACCTGGGTGGTGTATCCCCTAACTCCACCCCCGTGATGTCAGATCTTTCTTTCTACTGAAGAACAGGTCACTTCCTTAGTGGCTGTTGCTTGGGATTGAGTGTGCCATTGATGAACCTGTATTTCAAATTTTTCTAACTTTATTTAGAGCTCTCTATTGGTCCTTTTGACTCTGGTCAGATGGTGGAACAACACAAGCCAGTCTTCACATTTTGCATCCAGTGCTTGCAGAAGATGTTGGCCACCAACCAGCACGAGACATGCCTGTACTGCCTGGGCGGGCAGCACGCCATAGCCGGGTGTGGTCTTTGCCTTTCGATGTTCCTGATGTCCCTACAGGACCGGAAGCATTGTCTTACCTTCGGACAACCTTCAGAACATGACCTGAAGGACCACCCTAAAGGCCCCAAGAAGACCTCGCTGGCTGCTGGGTCTACTCTCCAGCTTGTGGCCCTCAAAGACAAAGCGGGGGTTGCTGCTGCAGTGAGCACCTCCTCGGTCTTGGTGCTGCTCCTGGCTGGGGCCAGCACTGGAGGATCATTCACAGATGGCTTCAGAGAAATGTGCATGGCCCTCCAGACCTTGAGGGAGACCCCTGCCCATTGTGGTAAGAAACGTAAGCAATGCCGGCGCTGGTCGTTGGATCAGGAGAGATCGAGGTCCTTCTGATCACTCAGCTCCTCTAACTGCCTGACTCCAGTTGAGACCCCTTCGGTCGAGAGGAAGGTTGAGAGCTCCTCACTAACCCCATCAGACTTGTCTGTCTCAACTCTGGCCGAGCAGACCATCAAAATCTTCCTTGAGCCTGTCGACCAACTGTTGGATGAGATCGAGGAGTCGATTTTGTAGACCCCAGTGCTCCTGGTACTCACTCAGGAAGACATGGACCAACGGTGTCACTGACCAGTTCACTTCGGGAGCATCCTCCACTGGTGGTTGAGCCTTCGAAGACTGTCCTGGTCAATATAGCCAGGCACCGATGTTACCCACAACTGCTTCTCCACCCCTCCGAGTGGAGCCGCCACCACCACAGCCAAAGGCGGGCTCTCTGACCAAAGAGGCCCATGCGGCTACTGGCTTGGCAGGCCAGTTGGTGCAGATCACCCAAGTAGAAGATACTCTGGTGGTCCATGGTGACAAACAGCTGAGGACCATTTTGGAGGAGTCCTCAGATGATTCAGTTCTCGAGGGCATGGCCTCATTTTGTACTCTCCTCTTCGACCAGGGTTTGGTTGAAGAACTCTCCACCGAGCATGCCCCTTTTTCTTTCGGGGCACTCATCTGTTTGATTTTGGAGTCCACGTGTGCCCTGCTCAAGCCAATCCAGAAAAGGGGTAAGTATCCCTTTACTGACATTTTGAACAGGGACGATTCCCGGGGGTTGCCTTTCCTGTGGCTGAGGCCATATTTTGACCAACCCTGGAGCTTTGGCAGTGTCCAGCATCTTGCCTAGCACCTTCTACTAGCATGATCTGCAAGTATGCAGTCCCCACCGGGTTCCTATCTAGGTTCTCAGACATCCCTCTGCCAGCAGGCTGGTGTCTGATCCAACTTTCTACAAGTCAGGGGGCCATAGGGACATGGACAGGCCTCTAGAGGAGGAGTAGAGAAAGATTGACCACATCGCCAAAAAGGTCTACACTACAGCATCCTTGGGTCTCCGTCAGTTGAGCTACACCATAATGATGGTCAACTTCCGCCACTACCTGATAGGCGTCTTTGATACCATCCTCCTTCACCTTCCTACTGACCAACAATCAGCAGTGAAGATCATTAGAGAGCAGGGTCAGTCACTGGCTAAATACCAGCTCCAGGCAGCCTTGGACTTGGGCAGTTCTTGTGCCTTTGCCGTAGTAGTGGCCGTCTCTATGCATCGCAGCACATAGTTGTATCTGTCCACCTTCACGGTGGACACCCAGCATAAGCTGGCCAATGCCCCTTTCCTGGGCACTAACCTCATTAACCCTGGGGAGGAGGGGCATCTCACACATATCGAGAAGTCCAGTGCCACTTTTGACTCTATGGCATCGTCCTAGAAAGACCAGAAGAAGAAGCGTAAGAAAGGGGGTTTTCAGTATCCATCCTTTCACCCACCGCTTTCCCAGCAACAGCCCCAGCAAGGGCAATACTAGGTGTGGTATCCCAAGCCCAAGTTTGGGGGCCAGGGTCCTAAGAAAGGTGGGGGGTAGGGGTGATGGTGCCCCGCAAAAGCTGCACAGTGACATGTTGGAGGGTGTCATCCCTCCACCTGTCCTGTCCCTGCCTGCGCTTCTGGTTGGGGGTCAGACAAGTCACTTCTTGCCATGTTGGTCCGCTATCACACTGAACAAGTGGGTGTTAGAAGTGGTAGGCAGAGGGTTGTCTATAGATTTCAAAGCTCTCCTGTCTTACAAACTCCACATGCCTTGAAAGTCCAGGGTGTCGCAGGACATGCTGTTTGCCCTTCAGGAGGACATTGCTCAGCTCCTTTCAAAAGGAGCCATAGCCCAAGTCCTAGATGCCCTAGTCTGTCAGGGATACGTGTCCAGGTATTTCTGTATTCTGTAACAGATGGGGGGAGTGGGGGCTGGCACCACACACTGGATCTTCATGATCTGAACCAGTTCATGTGGAAGCACAAGTTCTGGATGGTCACTCTGAACCAGATCATTCCATCTCTGGAGCAGAATGTGTGGTTCTTCTCCTTGGATCTCCAGGATGCATTCTAGTCCATCCGTCCCACTGCCGGTACCTCCATTTCCAAGCAGAAGTGGTCCTGTAGCAGTTCCAGGTCATACCCTTCAGTCTCTCTTCGTAATCCAGGGTCTTCACCAAGTGCATGGTAGTGGTGGCAACCTTCTTCCTGTAGTGCAAGGCATTAAGTTGTATCTCTGCCTGGACGACTGGCTGCTGGCCGGTCTGTCCAAAGAGACTATTTAGAGATCCAGAGATGTAGCTCTCCAGACCTGTCAAGACTTAGGCCTGCTGGTCAACCCAGACAAGTCCGAGCTGGTATCCTTGCAGGTGATCAAGTTCATTTGGGCAGAACTAGAATCCCTTTTGGCCAAGGCCTACCTTCCTGTGGACCGGGCATTGGATCTTACCTCATTTGCCTGATCATTTCAGGTTGGGCTGTCGTATTCTGCCCAGGATTTCCTGCAGCTGCTGGGGTACATAGCATCTTGCATGAGCATAGTGCATTGGGCCTGCTGGTGGATGCACCACCTGCAGTAGGAGTTGGCCTGTCCATGATCCGTGCGCCTAGACTACTTGGGACCAGCCAGTCACAGTGATCCAGCCGCTGTGGGATGCCATCCAGTAGTGGCTGATACTGGAACATCTGGAGGAAGGAATTCCATTTGTGTGCCCGAAACTGTCACACTCATGACGGATGTGTCTGTGGTTGGGTGGGGAGCACACCTGGGATACTACAGAGCTCACGGGTTCTGGTCACCCAAGGAGTCCTGTCACCACATAAACATGATGGAGCTCCATACAGTGCAGCTTTTTCTGATGAAATTCGCTCCTCTGGTCAGGAGTTGGATCATGCAGTTCTGGACGGACACCACCACTGCCATGTTCTACCTGACTGGCAGAGCAGAACACACTCCCTTTCTTGTATCAGGAAGCCCTTGGCACCTGGACCCTTGTGCACAGCCTGAGTGCAGATCTCCTGGAGATCCATGTCGCAGGAGTTCACAGTCAGCAGATGGATGATCTCTGCTGGGTAGGAGAGTCATCGCATGAGTGGTTCCTGAATCACGAGGTGGTGAGCCACCTGTTCTCCCTGTGGGGAATACCTCTGTTGATCTGTTTGCTTCCAGGAAGAATGCAAAACTGAGGCGGTTTTGTGCCCACCTCCCACAGTCCAGGACACTGATGGAGGATGCCTTTGCTAGGCCTTGGACCCTAGGCCTTGTGTATGCCTTCCCTCCCTTCCTCTTGATCCACAAGGTGTGGACAATACTGATAGCTCTAGATTGACCAAGACACTTCTAGTACCCGGATCTCCTCAGCCTCAGTAGCAGACCTCCATGGCGCTGCCCCTTCACCCATATCTGCTGACCAGACAACAGGGGATGGTCCTGCACCTGGACCTGACATCTCTGCACCTCTCAGCCTGGTGCCTGAGCAGCTAGAGTTCCAGGCCTTGGGTCAGTTGGAAGATGTGCTCCTCATAGGGAGGCCTCTTAAAAAGTCAACTCACAGATCCTATGCATTTAAATGGAAGAGGTTCTCCATTTGGTGCCAAGGCAAGAAGCTTGATTCCTTTGCCTGCCCTGTGGCTAACATCTTGTAATATCTCTGGTCCCTCTTTCAGTTGGGACTGCAAGTAACACCCTTGAGGTGCATCTGACAGCCATCTCTGCTTACCAGGTGCAGGCTGGTAGGCTGGTGGCACAAGAGAAGGTAGTCAGGCATTTTATCAAAGGCATGGATCACCTGTTCTCTCCAGTGTGTATGAACCACCACAATGGGACCTACTGCTGGCGCTGGGTGCACTCATATGCAAGCCATTCGAGCCTATACACAGGTGTGAGATATCACACCTGTCACAGAAGACAGCCAGGAGGATCAGTGAGCGCCAGGCGCTGTTGGTGGAGACTCCATACTTGGTCTTCCAAAAGGATACGGTCATCCTTCACACCCACCCAATGTTCTTTCCGATGGCAGTATCAGAATTCCACCTTAACCAGGTGATGAACCTCCCGATATATTGTACCAACCCTTGTTCAGAGTTGATTACAGGCACCATACTCTGGACTGTGGAGGGTGCTTTGTTATTATAAGGAGTGCACACCTGGGGTTCAGTGTGAGGCTTGCCAGCTGTTTGTAACATACAGTGAAGTCTCGGCTGGCAGATTGACAGCAAAATGGATGATTAGCAGGTGGGTTCACATCCTGCATCGACCTCCGCTATAGGTTGGCTGGTAGGGAGCCTCCAGTAGGGCGTAGAGCTCATTCCACCAGTCGTACCACTGCCTCGGTGACTGCTTTCAGGGACATGGCTATCCAGGGGATCTGCAGGGCTGCCACCTGGATGCCACAACACACCTTACTTTCCAGTTACAGCATCGGCCTCGAGTCTCATCAGAATGCTGCTTTTGGGACCTTGGTTCTCCAATCTCTGTTCGCCAAATAGGGGTGTGCACTTTGCCCTCTTCTCCCAGCGAACTGCTAGGAGTCTGCCAATGTGTGGATAGTGATCTGTATTCATGCCCCTAGAAAAATAGGTTACTCACCTGTAGCCGTAGTTCTAGGAATGGTATATAGTTCACAGCCACACAGCCCACCCAGCCTTCCCTGGCAAGTGGCAGATATATCCCTGCTTCCAGCTTGCAAAGATCTGACATCATGGGGTGGAGTCGGGGATATACCACCCGGGTGGTAGGGGGAGCTTCGCTTCAAGACATCTGACGAATCAGCACTTCCAGTGGAACTGCCAGAGTGTGGATATGAACTGCATACCACGCCTAGAACTATAGTTACAGGTGAGTAACCTATTTATCCCAGCCTCCTGAGGTCCAGAGAAAGCACAGCTGATGGCACAGGCACCAAAACCACTCAGTGCCAGCATCTGAAGCTCTGGCCCAGATGTCCTCTTCAGCTGCCCAAGGTGGACCACTCCTCAGTGTAGGGGGGGCACCTAACCCAGTTTTACAATCAGTGGGAATCCATCTCACTGTACAGTTGGGTTCTACGGATCATCCAAGAATGGTACTCCCTGTATTTGTTGGACCCTGACAGTCCTCCCAGTAGGCAAGTCCCCTTGTCAGTCCAACTGTCAGAGCTTCTAAAAAAGGAGATTGCAGGTCCCCTAAGAAACATGGCAGTGGAAATAATGCCAGAGACAGAATGGAACACAGGGTTCTACTCCCACTACTTCCTGGTACCAAAGAAGTCAGGGGGGCATGCGTCACATTCTCAGCCTCAGAAATCTGAACAAAATACGTGGATCAAGAAAAAAAAATTCAAAATGATTTCTCTGGGATCCTGGCTACCTTACCTGAAACATCAGGATTGACTTGCATCACTTGATATGCAGGACACATACCAGCACATACTGGTGCACTCTAACCACCACAAGTACCTCTGGTTTTACATGGAAGGGCAGTACTACTAGCTCAATCATACCCTTTGGGTTTCCTTACCACCGCGAGTCTTTACAAAGTGCTTTGTAGTACTAGCAAGGCACCTCAGAAAGGTAGAGTTCTAAGTCTTCCCATATGTGGATGACTGGCTAATTTCAAGCCCATCCAAACAGGAGATGGAGCAGGCAGTGGTCACTGCCTCTCAGTCTCTAGTGTCCATGGGAGTCCTGCTGAGCCCCCCCCCCCAAGTCTCTGCTGAAGCCCTCTCAGGAACTGCTGTTGATAGGAGCTGTTCTGAACATGACCTGGGCTTGGGCCTTCCTCCCAGACAGCAGACTAGAGGCAGTCTTGCAGATGGCGTGCTACATTATGGAATGCAAGACTGTGACAGCCCACTCCATGCAATGTATGCTGGGCCTAATGGCTCCCTTAGTGTTTACAGGGCCTCTAGGAAGGCTGTACATAAGGACAACTGAGTGGATGCTCAGTACCAAGTGGTTACAGGCATCGCACCCTCAAAACTATCCCATTCAGGTGACCAATCCCCAGGTTAGGTCCCTGATGTGGTGATAAGTGGAGGACAACCTCTTCCATGGCTTCCCCTTCTCCCTGCCGGAGTCAGAGTTGACGTTCTACAGTTGCCTCCCTGATGGGGTTGGAAGCCCGCTGCCAAGGTCTCATACGAGCATACGAAAAGAGCCAGCAGAAGATCACCTGATCTATTGCATCTGCTCAGTAAGGGATGCAGGGTCTGGCCTTATAATTTACACCAGTGTCAACAGACACAAGGTGTCTGGGACTCATCAGAATCGCATGTTTACATTGTGTGCTAGAAATGCTTGCAGTTCTGTACTGTCTGAAAGCCCTAGTGGACCTGGCCAGCTGAAAGACAGTTCTTCTCCATATGGACAAGGCTGTCATGTACTATATCATCAAGCAAAGAGGAGCACTCTCTTACCCCCTCTGCAGGGAGGCAGTGAAAGTGTGGGAATGGTGCCTGGAGCAAGCAATCTATTTGCCAGGGGTCCAGAACACTCTGGCAGATGATTTAAGTCAAACAGAAACAGATGCTTACGAGGTCATTAGCACCAGATGTAGTGAGGTCACCATTCGGCAAGTGGTGCACCCTTGATGTGGACTTTTTTGTGTCCCCACTCAGTGCCATACTGCCTCAATTCTGCTCCAGAAATAAGGGACATGGCATTTTCTGTCAGGATGCTTTCAAACTGCCATGGCAAAATCTGCTTCTGCATGCATCCCCAATGCCTCTCATCCAGAGAGTGTTTTTCAAATTGGAGGCTCATGGGGGTAGGATGATCCCAGTGGCCCCCTTCTGGCCTCGGCAGATGTGGTTTCCTCTTTTGAATCGACTTTGTCAGCAAACCAAGGGTTCTGCTACTCCAGACTTACTGACCCAGGTTCAGCTAGTCCATCCCAGACTGCACTCCCTTCACCTTCAGGCCTGGCTCCTGAAGAAGTAAAAGTGAATAGGTTCAAGGTATCTCAGAGAGTCCTTGAAATACTTTTGGCTGGATGTAGTCCTTCCACCAGGAAGACATGCACAGCCAAGTAGAAAAGGTTTTCCATCTGGTGTACCAAAACCCCTTTGAACCCTTTCAAGTGTCCATCCGAAAAGGTTTTGGAATACTTACTGGACCTTTTTGGTGCTGGCCTGCAGTATTTAACAGTTAAGGTTCACCTATGTGCTGTATCAGTATACCATGAACCTGTCTGTACCTTCTCTTTGGCATAGCTGCCACTGTTTAATAGGTTCCTCAGGGGTATTTTGCACACAAGGCCTCCCATCAGGAAGCTGGTTGCTCCCTAGAATAGCAACCTTCTGCTGGATATGCTCACTCACAAGCCCTTCAAGCCTATTGTGACTTGAAGTTTCAGACTTGGAAAGCAGCATTTCTGGTAGCTGTCACCTCTGCACGCAAAGTATCTGAAACCCATGCTTTGGTCACAGATCCTCTGTGTACTGTTTTCCATAAAGATAAGGTAGTTCTTCAAGTTTCTACCTAAGGTGATATCAGAGTTCCATCTTAATCAGGCTTTACTTTTGTCTGCCTACTTTGTCAACTTCCAGAAGGAGGGAGAAAGGATTTCCCACTCACTGAATGTTAAGAAGGTCTTTAGTTTTTATCTGGACAGGACTGAGGACAACAGTCAAAGGCCATTTGTCTCTTTCAACCCTAACCAAAAGGAACAGCCTGTCACAATTAAGTGCATTTTAGCCTGCATTTTAAACTGCTTTCAGCACTGCCTGCCCTGCTATGGCTTGGGTTAAACTTGAGCATGTGCTACATGCCCACTCTACCAGAGCTGTTGCCACTTCACTGGCAGAGCGGCAGCTTAGAGCACAGTGCATACCTTCACTAAGCATTGTGCCCTGGATGTCTATGCCAGGCGGCATGCTACCTTCGGAAGACATGAGCCCTGAGCTCCAGTCTCCCTAGTCTGGGGGACTTTCTCTGAGCTTGGTACTCTGACCCATTAGTGGGAATACATAGAGAAGATTGAATCTTCCAGGAATCAGTCTTTACCATTGATTCACATTTATGCATCTGGGCCAGAGGCAATAGGACATGGCGGGAGCAAAGATTTTGCCAGGGGGTGGCCATGGCTACCGGTCATGGGGCCTGTGCACACCTCCTACTGTGGTGCCCCGTACCAGCCAATAACTGTTGCCTGTTCCCTCATTAAACTCAGTTCTGTTCTTTCCGCCATCGAGTGCACACCGTGGGAGTGCATCACCTCAGTCTGACTCTTTGCCGCTGTCTCTTTCTGCATCACTGCTATTTTATCTCTTGCAGTGTCACTAGTGTTTTTTAATTTTCCATGATGCTGCAGTCTGATAGGAAAGAGGCAAAATGGTCAAAGAAAGTTCAGTAGCCAGCCATTATGTGTTGTTGCCCCTGTGGAAAACTAATGATTGTTCCAGATCGGCATCAGGCCAGTGCGGCCTGTCTTGGACCAGAGCACACCAGGGGTGTATGTGATGCCTGCTTCTCCATGGACCGCCGCACCCTAGAGAACCGAGCAGTGAACTGGGGTTGCCCAGTCCCCACCTTTGGAGGCAGGCGTCCCATGTGTGTGTCCAAGCTCAGGTCATTAGGCCTTTCCCCTGGGCTTCTTCCCAGGACCTCTAGTTTTGTGGAAGTACAAAGTTCTTCTCAACCTCTGTGCGCTGAGGTGTTGGAGACTCCTGTGGATGGGTCTGGTGGACAGTCAACTCCTTCTGGGAGGTTGACTGTGAACCCGCCACAGTCCGCCTGCCCTGAACAACAGATATCCCCAGTGGTGAGGACACAGCTGTACACTTGGTCTACACTGGTGGACTCCTCAGTGCCATCTGGCATCACCAGTGCTATTGTCGCTTTTTCCAGTGATGATGCGACAGGTGGTGCCATGGACGATGCCAGGCCCCCTTCTAACACTGTTCGCAATATCAGGAGAGGAACTGGCACCGGGGCTGTTATTCACACCATCACCAGTCGGATGTTGTCACCATCCATGGTGTCACTAGTGACACCAAGGAGGGTGACTGTACTGGAGGTGGTTACAGCTATGATATCAGTCCTGGGCCCTGCTCTGGGCGTGGCACTGACAACAGGGTTGTCGCTGAGGTCCTCCCCAACTCTGGTGTTGTTCTTAACACCGTTTGATGGCTCTGGGAGTGACGTGGAAGTTGGTACCTTGCATGGTGTCTAAGATAGTGTCAGCCAGGTTAGGGGGATGGCCCTGTCTCTGAGGCTGTTACCAGTCCTAAGCCTAGAGCCAGAGGTGGTGCCAACTTGGGGTCAGATGGCAGCCTAGAGTAGAGTTCTCCTTGCAGCTGCTGGACGTCACCAATGAGGACTGGGGTCGCCCTGTGGGACCTGTACAGCTCTTCTCTCCTTACCTGGGAATTCTGCCCATGGGCACTGATCGGGTCATCCTCAGATGTAAGAGGACACCCTTTGGTGAATCTGCTAGGCTCTTCCCTCAAGCAAGGCCCCCTATGCAGTTGAGCAGCCCAGGCCGAAGCTCTTAAGTCTAGAAGTCTTGGCCCCATATAGCAGGGCCTAGCCATTTTCTGGAGAGGTTACCCTTGTTCATAGGCCCTGAGGGGCTGTTAATGTGGGTTCAACACCTGCATTTCATTGATGCCATGGAGAGTTGGCCTAGGGAGTCTGACAGTGCCCAAGTACAGGCCCTTCTCTTGCAGTCCCCAGAGTCGGCATCTTGTCTCCATCAATGTCTTCCTCACAGGACAATGAATCCTCCATCCACATTCCTTTAGCTGCTGAGTACACTTTGTACCACTGATTCTTGGTGGAGACACACCAGGTACTCGACTTATAGGCTTTTGCAAGTTGCGATCTGGCTGCCCTGCCTTTGGGACTCCTTGGAGTTTCCAGTCTCGACACTGCTGTCATTCTGGTGTGGGGGTTGTACGAGGATAGGCTGCGGGAACTCAACATGTATTCCCTGGAGGAGAGGAGAGTGAGAGCGGACATGAGTGAGACCTCTGAATACCTCACAGGGGTGAACAAGGTACAGGTTGGGGGAGTCTCTTTCAGAGGAGGAAAATCACCAAAACATGGGGCAAGTTGAGAGGGATGTGAGGGAATACTTCTTTCACTGAAAGGTTGGTGGATTCCTGGAACAGCTCACCAGAAAGAAGTGGTGTGGGTGAAAACAGTTACTGGCTTCAAGCATGCATAGGATAGGTACACAGGTATAATAGGCAGAGAAAAGGTAGGTGGTAGGGATGCCGGAATAGGCAAGGGAAAATAGGGGAGACTGGGTGGGCCGACCGGTCCTTTTCTGCTAACAACTTCTATATTTCTTCCATGGCCTAGAGCCTTCGAGGAGGCATCCAGGGCAGCTTGGAGGTGTCCCTTCTCCAAATCAGCCATCCCCAGGGACCTCCTAAAGCAGGATTGCACACTCAGTGGGTCCATAGGTGACGTACTTCATAGCTTCTCAGGGCTAGAGGTACTGTAGACCCCACTGGGGCCATGGCACCTTGCATGTGACTGACCTCCAGAGGCAGATTCCATTTAAATAAATGCCCTTGGCTGGAAGGCTTTTTCCTCGGCACACACCCTAATGTGCTTTTCTGTAAACCAGACACATATGGCGACCTATAACCGTCATCCGTATTTGCAGCTGTGCCCACTCTTGGTTACGCTGCCAGAGAGCGAGACAATCAGGCAGGTCATTGACCTTTCTACGCATGGCCTGGAGGTAGTTTAGCACCAGTTGATATCTTACAATGCCAATGAAGTGGCCTCCAGGTTAGCAGGAACTGCATTTTGCATCAGGTGGACTACATGGCTTTGTCTCTTCCAACTGGCACCTGTGGCCTGACATATGGTGCTTAACTCGCACTTCCAGGAGGCTTATTTTTTTTTCTCCCGTAGGGTCAGGTGAGAAATTTTGGGAACTCCTCCTGCTCCCTCTGACCAGTCTCAGGTCATGCCAGACCTATTAGGAGCCCCATCGTCAGGTGTTCTCTCCCCCACACAGAGGGCTGACAGAATATCTGTTACCCTCAGGGTGAGCCAGCTCATTCCTCAGAAAAAAAGGGAAAGCTTGGTACTCGGACTCATAACTGGGAATTAGTGGTGAAGATTGATTCATTGAAGATACGAAAGTTACGTACTTACCATACTGTTGATCTTCTAGAAAATCTTCACTGTTGATTACTACACCTGCCCACCATCCCCCTGCTCTAGCAGGGTTCTGGACAGCTCATCCTGACAATGCTGACTGGCACCTCTTAGTGCCATGTCATCTCCCCAGTTGCTCTCCCTATGGAGTAGATTTAAAAAAAAAAAAAAAAGGTTTGGGACCCATTGACGGGTTCCCACACCCACCAAAAATAAAACCTTAAAACCAGGGTGATGGTTCCTTTTCATACCTCATACCAACCAAAAGAAAAGATGGGAGGCAGCTCCCATCCTCCCTTTTCTTTCTTGTCTGTCTTCTCCCTGCCTGGGGGATATCCCCATTTTGGACTGTATCCCTGTTAGTTGCTAAATGCAGTCTGTGCCTCTGGGCTTTTTCCAGTCTAACTCCACTTGGCAGTTGCACTATCTCTGGAAGAGTGCAATTCACTCAGTTTGGATTGGATCAAGCACACTAGCTCTTACACAGGGTACATCCCGAGAAGCAGGCAATTTTTTCTGATTTTTTTTTTTTTTCTTCTGTCTATATGGTTGGTGTGCCCTTTTCTTCATTTATGCTAACTGAGCTGTTAGCCGACTACCCTTAGGGAGATGAAAACATCTCGACTCCTTTGGACTGTTCAGTCTTACGACTCTACATGCACCTGAGATTTCCTTTTCATTTCCCTGGACAAAAGAGGGGCATATTTTAACTGACTGTTCAGTCAGTCCTCTATCTAGTAGCATGGGTTTGTTTCTCCCTGCAGTCTATGTGATTCATTCCCATTTTGGCACATTATGTCATCTCAGTTACAAGGGGGTTCCAATTCTGGGCATCCCCTCTCTAGCCTTTTCTGCCAGAGTCACTGTTAAGTTCTCTATCCGCCTCCTGTCTTGCCAGTGGTAGGAGACTCTGGTTCCATAACTGAACTACCCATGTGTGCCACCTAGTGTGCCCTGTTTCTCTATCCAAAGGGTGGTAATCTGGTTTTATTTTATTGTTTGTTTATATTCTGTATCTTTTCCCTACTCCTTTGAAGTAGGAAATTCTTAGCCCTCTCCTAGTTTTCCCCACTTTGTTTCTCTCCTGGCGAAGAGAACTGAGGTTAATGAGGAAGTCAGCAACATTTCTTTGCTGATGCCTGGCACCACAAGAGCTGTGCAGGCACCAAGGCTGGCCCCCCTAGCAAAAGCTTGGCTCTTGAGGGGTTCTAGTGACTCCAGCCCAGACTCATAAGTGGCAATGGTGAAGTTATTTGTTTATTTATTTATCAAAGTGCTTCACCATGAAAAAACATACTGCGCACAAACTCGCTCTTTTCCAGATGTGTTTTGGAGAAAGGGAAAGCATAAGAACATTCTAAAAAGATATATAGTATTGCACAGGCTGACAATATAATGAGAACGGAGGTGGATTAAATATACCAAATGTAACAGAAATGCGTAGGTATATACAATAAGTGCAATATACAGTGGTAGCAGTTAGGTAACCTGATTTCATACAGTGTTCAAATAGGTGAATACAATAATTGCAAAATACAGTCACAGTAGTTTGGACCAAGGGGAACGGAGGGAGGGTCAGCATACACTTAAGGACAGTGGCAGGAGGGAGAGGTGTGGGATCAGAGAAGAGAGATTAGTGAGGGTTATGAAGAGGCTGAGCGAATGTTTAAGAGGAGAGAATTCCAGAGTTTAGGAAAGCAGAAAGAGAAGGCTGATTGACCAGCAAGAGTTTTATGGGAAGGAAGCTTGAGTGAGCGATACCCAGAGTTTCAGAGGGAGTAGGAGGAGAGGGTGGATGGAGAGAGTAGGGAGTCAAGATAGGGTGGTATGGAGGATAGCTAGAGTTTGGAAGTAAAGGAGGCACAGTGGGACAGACGGCAGTCCTCAAGGGAAGGGAGGGGAAAGAGCAGAGTAAAGAGTACAGTGATGGGTATGGGTAGGGCAGTTAAGAGCAAAGTGGCAGAAGGAATGGAAGAGGGGAGCCAGTCTGGCCATGGTGGATTTAGGGGCAGCACCATAGACAGTATCGCCGTAGTCAAAGATGGGGAGAATCATCTTGGTAAGGATGTCTCAGCGAGGGGGGGGATACAGCTCTTATGCCTAAAGAGGGCACCCAATTTAGGGTGGAGCTTTTTATGAATGGCATCTATGTGCTGGGAGAAATGGAGGTGACCGTCAAGCCAGACGCCAAGGTATTTGAAGGCAGGTACGTTGCCAGTTGGGATACCATCTAGGGTATGGAAAGAAGGGAGAGACTGGAATTTAGAGAGCTTTTGGTCTGGTGCCAGAGCACACAGAGACCGTCTTTTTGGCATTTAGAGATAACTGATTTGACTGAAACCATTTCTGGACTGAGAAGAAATCAGGTTGGAGTTTGGATACTAGCTCAGTTGGCGAAGAACCAGAGACAAAGAGGGCAGTGTCGTCTGTGTACTTGTGTATGGACACAGATGAGCAGGCAGAGGGAAGCTCATTTAGAAATATGGAGAATAAAAGTGGACCAAGCACAGCGCCTTGGGGGACTCCAGTGGTAATGGGGGGAGGCGTTGGATATGGCTCCTCCTAGCCTCACAGATTGCTCCGTGGGTGACGGGAACTGAAAGACCAGCTGAACTGAGCTTGTGGAGTAGGAGTGCTTGAGAAATGGTGTTGAATGCTTTTGCTAAATCGTCGAAATTGGAGGCAGTGAGAAGACCCTGGTCCACAGCTGTATGGATGGAATCTGTACGTTTATTTATTGGAGTCTCGGAATTACAACCTTTGAGCCAGAGGCTCATTTACTAAGGCTCCATGTCATAAATGTAACAAACAGTAGGACAAGTTAACATATAACAAAGTACAAAGGTTGAAAGTATAAACAGAGAATACATGCTATACAAAATACAAAGGTTGAATGGGTGTACAGAGAAATACAAAATGTACATACAGTTCCATGGTAAGTGCTAGACTGGGGACATGAGTAACAAGGTGACAGATGTTCAAAAACTTAAGTCATTGTGGTCAGAAAGGATGACCCTGTCAAGAGCTGCAAAGCTGTAGGTTCAGAGTGGGAGGAGAGAGAGTTAAGGGGACGTGATAATAACTGAAAGCAGGAGGCAGACAGTAGTGCAGAGAAGGGTGGGGAATAACCAGGGCCAAAATTTGGGTGAGAAGGTAGCAAGAGGAGACTAGGAAAAAGACACAGTTGTGTGTGTACAGACAGTCTGTAGCAAGTAATAGCAAATGGTCTAGGCATTAGAGGTGGGAGTGGGAAGGGTAGTTATCTAGAGGGGAGGGTAAGTCAGGAGGAGATGGGGAGGCAGGAGGGGTAAACCTGGGTCATGCAATGCGAGAGTATGTGAAAGAGGGAATAACACCAGAGTACAAAAAAGATTGGGGTACTAGGAGAGAGAGAGGGAGAGGTTAGAGAACAGAGTGATAGAATGGGTGGGGTTGGAGGAGGGAGGAGGAGGAGGTGGAATGGAATTTTTGAAAGTCAGACTGGAAAGGGGTGAAAAAAGGAAGAGGAATTAAGAAAAGGAGAGAGCTGAGATAGCACTATGTGTTCTTGGAGTTTGGAGAGGACAGGGAGGAGGGATATAGGTCGGAAGTTACCAGGAGAGGAGGAGGTCACTACCTTTATGGAGGGGGATGACAGAAGCGTGCTTACAAGACAAGGCATAAATTAGTGTTGGAGAGGTGATTAGTGACCTTTGCTAATCAAAATGAAAAATGATTAACAATCAACCGATTTTGAGTAGCAGTTTTATAAAATGGGTATTTTTACTTTAAACCATGTAATTATTACTTATTATTGTATATATTGATAAAATAGACATTGTGTATATAGTTCTGAAACTGAATTTGCCATTTTGGCCAAATTGTCTGCATAGCCTTTCTTATTAGCCCACCTCATGTACCTGGGGCAGAAAGTTTCTGATCCCCGCCAAATTGTAATTCTGTGCAACTGCAACGCCATTCCGCACCACAGGTGCGAAAACACATTTTGGCCAGGATTTGAAAAATGACAGATATGACATACAGTACATGAGGTGGGGTAATAAGAAGGCTGTGTTGAAAATCTGGGGTCAAAATATTTAAAAATTCCAAAGTTACGGGGTGCGTAGTGAAATTGCAACAAATGGGCATAACTTTGCCATATTTTCATGAGTTTGATTCAATTTCAACATAGCTTTATGAACTCACTCTCATGAACAATATGACAGTCATTATACAAATCCTGCCCAAAGGGTGAATTCGCCAAGCGACTGCAAAATCACCTTTTGGGCAGGAGTTGCTTAATGACAGTTATATTGTTCATGAGGTGGGGTCCCCAAAAGGCTATGTTGAAAATTTGGGGTCAGCATCTCAAAACATAACCGAGTTATGCACCAAAGTTGAACCCCCCATTGAATACATAGGACCGCATTTACCTTAGTACTCATACTGCAGTTGCCAGTTCCAGCAGCAAGAAGTGTCTTCGATTGGGAGCAGGGACCTCGAACCTGGGACCTGTTCAGGTGAGTGACGGTGTGTGGGGAGGTGGGTGGTCAGGTGGGAGTTCGGGAGTGATCGCTGATGGACCGTGTTTGTTTTTTGTTTTTTTTTAAGGTTTAAATAAAAAAAAAACCTCAAGGGACACAAACGGAAAGCAATGGGATGGTGTGGGGTGCCACTAGACACCACGGAACCTCACAACAACGGGGACAGTGATCGAATTGGGGGGGTCCACTAGAGACTAGGGATAAAACTTATTACGGGGGATGGCGATCAGTGGAGGGAGGGGGCACTAGATGTCAGCAGGGAAACAAAGGGCTGGCAACTGAAGGGTTGGAGGCCGCCACTAGACACCAAGGAAAGTAAAATAAAATATGGGGGACGGCCAGAACTATGATTAGCAACCGTTGCCAATCAAGCTCGAAATTGACTCACGTTTCCCTGTTCTTGGGTCGCAAATTGCGATGCGAACCTGCTTATTTTATGCCTTGAGAAATGCAAGGTGATATATTTAGGAAAGAATATGAAGGGTACAGTATTACCCAAATAGCAGAAAGATTACTGAAACCAAGCAGAAAGAAAGAAAGATGTAGATGTATTAATCAAGAGCAATTTTAAGTAACAGCAACAGTTTGTGGCAGCAACTAGCAAGGGGGTCAAAATCATGGCATGCATCAAGAGAAACGTTGTAACATGTCAAGTGACCTTATAATGCACTTAGACACTATGTCAGGCTGCACCTGGAATACAGTTTGATGTTTTGGTTCCCATATTTGTGGAAAATCTTGGCATGGCTGAGAGGGTACAGAGAAGAGTGATCAAGGTGGTTGAAGGTTTGGAAAGCATGGGCTATGAGGACCGGCTAACAGAAGAAAATGAAATACTCACCACAGTAATGTTGTTTCTTCTCGGGGATCCCTCACTATGTTTACCCTTAGCATCTATCTCTATGCAGAGAGAGATGCCCCAGAGATGGAACCTTATTTTAATTATAGAATTTAGAATCTTGGTTCAAACACTGCAGCCATGCTCAACTCTGGCAGTTAGTCAGATCTGTTTCTATAGCTACAGTGGAGCAGTGACTAGTAAAAGTAACTGAAAGGCTACCAAAATTTCTACAGATTTTAACCATAACATTAAAAAAACACACCACTCAAACTGAAAAAGACAAGTAGATGTAAGCAAGGCATAAAATAATGTTGGAGACTTGATTAGCGGCCTTCGCTAATCAAAGTAAAAAATGATTAGCAATTGGCCAAAGTTGATTTGCAATTACCAAAAATTGAGATTTTTGTTCAAAACCCCATAAAATGTACTTATCTTGCTCTATATTGATAAAATACACATTTACACAAGTTTCTGAGACTAATATCTGTTTTATTTAGCCATTTCCACAGAAATACAGCAATTGTGCAGCAGCACGCATACATTTTAAGAGCCGAAATAGGATGTCTGCCAAAGCAGGCCGTGAATTCGTGATCGGGAGTTGACAAATTAAACATAATGAACCCCTGCCCCAGCATAAAAACTCCACCTGGGACCATGATTGTCCACAGTTACCAGCAAGGATTGGGTGCGATCTATTTGCTACTCTTCTCCACCAGGCATGTAGCCAGTAATTCTGGCCTGTTTTTTGGGGGAGGGACCTGGGGGTGGTCCACCATCCGCAGCTGCCAAATCACCAGGATGTCTTGGTTTAGTACTAAAAATATGTCTACAGCCCTGTCTGGACTGAATTCATCTGGAGGGGGGCCCTGCTTTTTAATGCGAATCAATATTTCTGCAGTATCTTCTACTAGACTTGTTCTCCAGTCAGTTTTTACCTTGTTCATAGTTGAAGAACACCTTTCTACTATCGCATTGGACACAGGAAATACTCTCAACACATTGACAAGCTTCAACAGATTTGGATAAGAATTTTGGAAATCACATGCCAGCTTTGAAAAGATAGCAGAGGCAGACAGATTACTGATGAAATTGGTTTGAGCAAAAATCTTAACTCACTGTCTCCTAGCAGACACCTGTAGTCATCAGTAAAATACACTGGTGTGTCCAAAGGACGCCTACAGAAGTCAGCTACTGACTTCCTGTGTGCCCTTGCAATGTCTGGAGAAGTCCTTTACATATTTTAATATATAATATAACAGAATATAACATATATTTGATTGCACAGCATTGTTGGAAAGGTAATTTTGTGCTGAACAACTTTGCCACTGATATTTAGTGTACATCATGTAAACTTTAGGAATTATTCACATTTGTTTATGGTATGGTGTGTATGGCTTAGGTTTCCTATTTTAGTGAAAACAAAATACTTTTGTTTGCTGTTTCAACCAGCACAGAAAAAAACAAAATTACATATTATTATGTGCATATCACCATTGGAAAGGTAATTTTGTGCTGAACAACTCTGCCACTGATATTTTGTGTATATCATATATACTTTAGGAGTTATTCACATTTGTTTATGATATGGTTTGTATGGCTTATGTTGCCTATTTTATTGAAAAAAATATTTTTTTTTGCTGTTTCAACCAGCACAGAAAAACAACAAAATTACATATTATTATTCACATAGCACCATTGGAAAGATAATTTTGTGCTGAATAAATTTGCCCCTCATACTTTGTATATAGCACTTATGGTTCTTGAGCTATTAGGATTTGTTTGTGGCATGCTGACCATAGCCTGATTTTGCTTAGAAAATCTCAGGATTCACTGTTAACAGTATACAGGAGACAAGTGGTGCAACTTCAGAGAGCTCCTGTGGAGGCAGTGAGTTAAACTCTTGTCATTCTGCAAGCAGTTGATGGGTGTCACAGTCAGGCTGCAAAAGAGCTAAAAAATGGTCAGCTACTTTAGTGATGTCACTGTTACCATACAGCTCCAGTTTCTTTCGGTCTGTTGGCCAAAGTCTGGTATCTAACACTTTTGCACGGTTATAGATACCACTTTCATCATTCAAACCGAACCTTTGTTCACAACAGTTCTCAATATTTGTAATGTATTTCTTACATTGCTGTTTAAAAGTTTTAATAGATTGAGCACTTAGTTGTGTTAATTTTACATCCTTGTAAGTGATTTCAGGACATGCTCCTGAAAGAACGTCAGACCCATTTTTTAAGAGAATGTCAAATTCACTGCCACTGATGGGGCCCCTCTGCTTAGCACAGTCAAGAGGCTCACATTTTTTGGTACTGCTCTCGGCTTTTTAATTACTGGAACCAGATAAAACAACACTTGATAACACATTTTGGTATCCAAAATAGCATTGGCCTAGAACGTATCATTCTAGGCATTTTTCCTGCTGTAGTTAAAGGGAAGGAAGGCAAATACCTATGGGCAGCCCTGACCAGAGCAGCCATAAAAGCAGTAACAATTAATTGGCTACAACAAAATCCCCCAGATATGATGAACTGGCTAAACATAATAGACCGCATACAAAATATGGAAACAATCACCTTTTCAGTGAATCATAGAGAGGAAGCATATAGGAACAGATGGAACAAATGGGACTTTCATATAAAGTTTCAGTACATCCAACACCCCCTCCGTTCTGGACTGATTGAATAAATTAACGGAAGAGACACAGGATGGTATGTTGAAATAGTATTCTGGTTTCTTAATTGCCAGAAAGCCCTTTATTTGGTTTAAATAATGAGTTTTGGTATGGGTAATTATATGTTAACTTAAAAGTTTGGTATTTAAAGTCTAATAAATATAATTCTCAAGACATGTACACCATAATGAGTTTTATGTATAAGTGAAATATATGTTCATGCATTGAAGTTTGTATTTAGAGAAAAATGTAGTTGTGATGTGTAATGCATTGTTTATGAAAATGTAATAAGTATTAAAAAAGCATGGTCAAGAGTGTTTCTCAAAGTTTCAGCAGAGCTAAGTAGTTCTGGCATTTCAGCAAATTCTTTTTGAAGTGCTAGTGAGAACCTGGCAAGTGGCTGAAGCAACTGTTCAAAATACAAAAGGTGTGCAACTATTTGGAATTTAGTCAAAATTTGCAACACTCCCTTTGTTTTGGCCTTATCATGAGTTGAGTCTGCGGCCATAGGTTCTAAATGGGCTGTGATTACAGGGAATGATTTGGTAACAACACGGGTGGCAAGAAGTTTATGCTGCACCCGAGTGCCATGGGCCTTCTTGGGCTTTTCAGCTGACATCCCTATGGCCTGGGCAAGGGACCGCAACTCTCTAAGTTGCTTAGGACTTTTCTGATAGAGATAAAACAGCTGGGTCAGAAAGTTTGAAACTTCATTGAAATAGGTATTATCCAAAGCATCTTTCATGGCCAGTTCTAATCTGTGTGAGAAACAGTGAACAGCAACCAATCACTGTAGGTCTTCCCCTTAAAAGTGTAGCAAAACCCCATCTTACACCCATGTTGACAACTGCCCCATCATCCCCAAACCCAACCATTTCTTTCACATTAAGGCCACTCTCTGCAAGAATGTCTAAGAGGAGATTTTTGAGTCCCTCACTTGTGCAATCTAATGCTTCTTTAATTCGTAAAAATTTAGTCTCCACGTGACCATTGCTGGAATTAACATAAATTATGTAAACCAGTTCCTTTTCAGTTACACCACTATCAGTACTACCATCCATAAGAACTGAAAAATAATTAGCATTTTTCACAGTTGCCAGCAGGTTTTCCTATAGGTTCTTGCCAATACACATTGTCAGTTCTTTCGCACTAACAGCGTTAATGTATTTATTGCCCAAATGAACTCCATGGCGCTTCTCTTTCGCAATCCTTCAAACTTTTTAATGGGGATGTGCTCTTTGCCCGTCATATACAGGATCTTCACCAGCCTGCCTAGAACCATTCTATGCTGTTCCTGTGCATTACAAAACTCTCCCTGCAAATAAATAAAAATTATTTAGCTCTGGGTCCAATCCCCCAACAGCACCACCACCGATTACTTTAAACTTACCAATTGTGGTATGGTGATATATTTCAAGTGGTGACCATCTTTTACTAGATTTCAAAATGTTAAGAGCTTTCTTGTGCTGCTCTGTCTGAAGGTGTTTCCGGATGGTGTCAACTTTTAGCTGGGGGCCTGTTATACCTGCAATTAATGCCTCACTTAAGTTCTTCAACCCACGTAGCTCATCTTTATACTGACCGCACAATTTGCAACTAGCATGCACTGCACAGTCTCCCTCACTGCTTATCTGTAGCCAGTTTTTGTCTGGATCATATTTTTTGAGCCATCCTTCTGCAGTTGCTAATTTTACTCCACCAGCCATGTTGGACTGCAATTATTAAAAAGTCTGAAGTTAGCAAAACAAGACTCTGTCAAGCTGTGCACTTAAAAATTAACACATCAAGTTACTGTAATCTAGTTAACTCTCTGTACTGAAAGAAAAAAAGATAATGGCAGCTGCAGATTTGCTTGTGACCCCTGAGCCTGTTAAATTGTTTACTTGCCCCATCTCTGCCATAGGCAGGGCACACTACTTAAAGTTTCAGAGCTGTGAACAGAACACTTCCCCAAAGTTCACTGCTGCAGCAAAGCTGGCAGCAGGGCATTAGTCTTATGTTAACTTGTCCCCAGTCTGTGCCATAGGCAGGGCACATGCTTAACGTTTCAGAGCTGTGAACAAAACACTTCCCCAAAGTTCACTGCTGCAGGAAAGCTCTAGCTGGCAGCAAGGCTAGTGTCTTCATTTGTAGTATCCCCTCAGGTCCGATGGGCAGGGCAGCACACAAGATAACTTCCCCAGTGCAACAGAGCAAGCAGGTGTATTTTTGTTTTTGTCCCCTTCATCTGTGCCAAAGCAGGGCATTGATAGAATTTTTTTACTGCTTTGTTTCCTCTCCTCTGAGAACTTTAGAAAAACCAGTGCACATTTCTTATCATTGCTGCAAAAAAGGGCTGGCTGGGCACAAAATAAAGCAGGCAGAGATGACCACTCATTGTCCCCTTCATCTCTGCCAAAAGAAGGGTACATTTACTTACATGTCACGGAAGTTTTTCTTTTGTTTCCTCCCCTTCATAGAACTCTCTGGAGTAAACCAGGGCACAATTCTTAGTCTGTTCTATTCCCAAAAATGTTCTGCCACTTGCAAGTCAATACAGTTTGTTTGCTTAATCCCCCATCACGATCATTGCTGCAATAAGGGCTGGGCGCATTTTAAAGCTGAGCATGACTGTTTAACCACTGTAGTCCCTTCATCTCTGCCAAAAGCAGGGCACATTTAGTCACACAAGTTACTTTTCCCTTTTTGTTTCATGTCCCCCCAGAACTCCCTGGAAAAACCAGGGCACAATTCGTTATTTGTTTTCTGTTCCCAAACAGTTTGCAGGAGCACAGTAAAGTTTGATATTTTTCCACCATCAGATCAGTCACTGGCATTCGATTGGGCTGGGCACAAAATAAAGACTGTTTACACCACTCTGTTCATCTCTGCCGAGCAGGGTAATAGTTAGATCTTACTTCGAGAGGGTTCCTGCAGTAGGTCTTCACATATAGGACTGCACCCCCTGGCGTCAGGTCCGCCAGGCCAACAAACACTTAATGTAATCGTCATGGGGACCACTCCCGTCATCAGGTGATGCACGTCAGCATGACTATAAAAGGAGCGGTTACACGCCCGCCCTCCAGTACTTTCCTGCCGTCACTCAGTTCATTTGACAAACACGGTAGAACAGCATTCAGTCGCCTGCCATTTTAAGCGATTATTTAGCGTATTCTTCAAAGGTTCTCAGATATTTCTATCCATCGACCACAGTGTATGTCGTCTAGTCGGCCCAAAAATAAGTGCTCCATGTGCGGCGCACAGATCCCTCACAGGGACAACCACTCTCGGTGCGTCCTCTGCCTGGGGCTTAGGCACAACTCTGCCAAGTGTACCACCTACCAGGGCTTCAACCAGGCCACGCGCACCTGTTGCAAGAGGACCCTCTAAGCCCGTCTGCTAACTCAGAGGCTGGCTTCCATGGAAAAGGAGCTTCAGGAGCTGAGAGAAAGGTTGTCATCGTCGTTGGCCCCAGAGAAGGAGAAGAAAAAGAAGGAAAAGGACAAGGAGAGACACCGGGAGCAGAACCGTTCTCCTCAGGGGAAGACCAGGCAGACAACCAACGCCAACCACGGTGGGCCCTCCACCTCTATGAGTACCTGCAGGACCTTCGTCCGCTCTGGAGGACCGGATGCCCTCACCCCCCCCCTCGCTGAGGTGAGTGGGCAGTCGGGGTTGCCTTGTTAGAGATTTCTGTTAGGTCTCCTGCTCAGAGCACCACCGATAAGTCACCCTCTGGCTCCGCTGCCAGGCGCCCGGCCCAGGCCGATCAGCATGACCTGGGTACTTCTACCCTGGTCAGCCCGGCTGCATCTAGCAAGCCAGTCGATGGCTCCTCCGTCAACCACGTAGACACCTCTACTCTCCCGTCGGGCTCCCTTGTGGCCACCAGTGCCTGGATGAGTGCGCTCTCAGGTACTTCTTCGTCCCCACAGGTTGTTAGCCCCAGGGATTCACCACTGGTACCCGATCTTTCTCTCCAGTTGGATACCCTAGCTGACCTGTTGTTGGGGGACTTGCCTAACCTGCCCCTTTCACCAGGTTCTATTCCGCCACCAGATCCCCTTTTTTCTGTGGATCCCTCACCGGACCTTCACGGGCAAGGCATGGACCCTCCTCTCACAGGACCTTTGGGCCCTCTGCTTACCCCGTCGCCAGTCCCGCTTCCCAGTGGGCCCTCAGTGCCTCCTCTGGGGGGACCCTCTGCTCCTCCTGCAGGCCCAGCAGGTGATTTTCCCGGGAATCCAATCCCCCAATTCCCGCTGCTGGGAGGTCCGTCGCTGGGTCACATCCCGCTGATGCTGGGCTATAACCCACTGACCCCGGGTTATCCCACGCTGGGCTACCCGATGCCAGGATACCCTACACCAGGCTATCGGGGTCAGACCATCTACCAATATCCTTATTGGTACCAGACTCCCTGCTACTTCCCTTCATGGGGTACCAGGGTTACCAACCCCCACCTCCGCCTCCTCCACCTCAGCAGCCCAATCATAAATCCATTCTTGTGTGGTGGAAGTACCCTAAATCTCAACTTCTTTTGGAGCTTGGACAGCCTCAGGTTATGGTCAGGGCCACCCCTCCTTCCAGGGTGCCCCCTCCTAGTCCGACACCATCTAGCCAGGTTTCTGACAGGAACTTGGGTACTCTGCCCCCAAAGAACAGGGATCAGGTTATTGAAACTTCCTTGCCCAGCAGGAGTCAGACGAGGACTCTGATATAAACCAGTCCAAGCCTCACTCCCCGGTTGAGCCTCAACCTAAGGAGTCCCCTGAGGACCCCTTTTTTGGGGAGTTACTTAGGAGTATCCAAAAATCTTGTGGTTGGGCTTCCAAGGAAATTGGACCCCCAGCGCAAGAGACTCGCAGAGCACCTGGACCTGGTCAGTGTGGATCCCCTTCTTCCCTAGATGGGTTCACATGAGGACCTCGCGTCCACTATGTGGCAACAGCCCTCTTCCATGCTGGCTGTGTCACGTAAAAGCGGATTGAACTTACTTTCCCCCGGAAGGGGTCTCTCATTTGACCGCTCAACCTAAGGCCGACTCCATGGTCATTACAGCTGCCCATGACAGATCAGCCCAGCCTAAACACATTAGTGCCTCTCCGCTTGACAAGGACTTCAAACAGCTGGACCAGTAAGGTAGAAAAATCTCCTCCTCGTCCACCTGTGCCATCAGGTCCCTGAACCACATGGTGGCCTTTCAGAAGTCCTCCTTGGCAGAGCTGGAGAAAGACCTTCAGGAGATTCCTGATGAACAGCTCAAGAATAAAGTCCTGGAAAAAGTCAGGGATGAGTAAGTCATCCTGCCGCCATTCCCTCTGCACCACATATGATTCTGTCGACTCTGTAGCTCAGAGAGCGGCCACTGGGATTTGTCTCAGACGTTTAGCCTGGCTTCGTCTGGAGGGGTTGGCACAAGACATTCAGTCGTCTCTCCTGGATGCTCCCTTCAAGGGTCCAGTTCTGTTTGATGACGACGCCAAAGACATTATAACGGGGCTGCAGGAGAGCGGCAAGTCCCTCCGGGATGTCCACTCCATGTACTGTTCAGGTCAGAAACAATGGCAGCGGCCCTTTCGCCGCCAACAGAAGTGGAACAAGAACCAGGGCAAACGACAAAACAAACAACGTGCCCTAGGTTCTGGCACCCAAACTCCTCAGGCCAAGTTTTCCAAAGCCGCCTCAGGAGGAAAGGCCCCACTCCCCTGACTCTCTTCCCCTCCTCCCGCTCCCTCCGACTCCCTTGGAGGAACTGGTAGGGGAAGGTTCAGCCTCCACCTGGACGGGTGGCAGGCCATCACCGAAGATGCGTGGGTTCTTTAATTCATAGAAAGTGGTCACTCGATAGGGTTCCTGAAGAGACCTTCTCCAAACCCTCCGGGAAGATTCTTTTACCCGTCAAGCAAACTCCAACTGGTCAGACAGGAAATTCAGGCTCTGCTACAAAAAGCAGCCACAGAGCCCGTTCCTTCGGAACAGACAGGAAGGGGATTTTACTCCCACTTCTTCCTGGTTCCAAAGAAGACAGAAGATCTAAGAACTGTCTTAGATCTCAGCATGCTCAGTCTCTTCATGGAGTACAAGAGACTCCGCATGCTGACTCTCCAGGGACTGTTACCCCTGCTCCTTCCAAACACTTGGCTGTGCTCCCTGGATGTGCAGGATGCTTAGCTCCGTATCCCCATTCTCCTGGCCCACCGCCGCTTCCTCAGAGTCTCCTTTCTGGAGGATCATTTCCAGTTCAGAGACCTCCTGTTTGACCTCTCCTCAGCACCTCGGGTTTTCACCAAGTGCTTAGCAGTGGTTGCGGTGTTTCTGTGCTGCAGGGGCATTTACGTGTTCCCATACCTGGATGACTGGCTCTTTTCAGCCTCCTCGCCGGACAGCCTGAAGGAATCTCTGTCCTTCACTCTGGGCTTCTTGTCCAGTCTGGGAATTTTTATCAACCTCCCCAAATCCCAGCTAATACCCTGCCAGCGCCTCCAGTTTATTGGAGTGGTGCTGGACATGGTCCAGAGCAAGGCCTTCCTCCCAGTCAATTGAGTGGAGACTTTGATCTCACAAGCCACTCTTGTGGCTTCCTCGTGGTGGACCACCGCTCGGTCAGTCCTTTAACTTCTGGGTCTGATGGCAGCTGCCATTCCCACAGTTCCTTTGGCCAGGCTGCACATGAGGGTAACCCAGTGGTCTCTCCGAATCCAGTGGGATCAGCACCTGGATGACATGGACCAGAGAGTCCTTGTCTCCAGCAGCCTTTAGAGGGATCTCCTCTGGTGGAAGGACCCTGCCAACCTCTTGGTGGGGGCCTGTTTTCACCCTCTGCCCCCCTCTCAAATCCTCACTTTGAATGCCTTGAACTCGGGATGGGGAGCGTATCTGGGGTACTACAGAACCCAAGGATCCTGGTCTCCCATAGAGGAGAAACTGCACATCAGTATTCTGGAGATGACAGCGGTGCTTTACGCTCTCCAGGCATTCCAGTCACTTCTGAACCCGGGAACACTCCTCATCCAGACAGACAACATGGCCGCTGTCTGGTATCTAAACAAACAGGGAGGCACTCGATCGTACCCTCTCTGCAGGGAGGCGATGCGGGTGTGGTACTGGGCAACTCAGCACGGCCTGTCATTGACAGCAGTCCATGTTCCAGGTGTTCACAACATTCTGGCGCACAGTCTCAGCTGATCAGTCACCAGGGCTCATGAGTGGGACCTAAAGCAGGCAGTAGTAGATCTGTTTCTTCAATGGACCTAGATCTGTTCACCTTCCCATCCAACGCAAAACTACCCAACTTTTGCTTGCTCATTTCCGGGCATGGTGCTTTTTGGCGAGACGCACTGTCTCTATCCTGGATAGGGAAGTTTATATACACCTTCCCTCCCTTTCCTCTATTACAGAAGGTTCTGCTGAAGCTCCAAGCGGGGGGGCTTACATGATCCTCATTGCCCCTCTGTGGCCTCAGCAGATATGGTTCCTGCTGTTACAACAACTGGCTTTGGAACCACCAGTACCTCTATCTCATGACCTTCTGTCAGGGCACCCTGGTACATCTGAGCCTCAAGTCTCTGTCTTCATGTGGCACCTGTCAACGTAGCGATTTCTTGCTATGGGGTCTCTGCGGGGGTAGCTCAGGTCTTAGTGGAAGCTGGGAAGCTTTCCACTAGATCCACCTGCGCTATGAAATGGAAGAGATTTTCTATCTGGGCCTCTGCAAAAGGCTTAGAACCTTTTTCGTGCTTGGCCTCCCAGGTGTTGGAGTACCTCTTGCATCTTTCAGAGTTTGGCCTCAGTTGCTCCTCAGTGAAGGTCCATCTCTCTGCGCTGTTGGCCTACCACCTTCTAGTGGAGGGCAAAACCCTAGCTCAGCTAGAGGTTTCTAAAACCTTTCTGAAGGGGATCCTTCATTTAAAACCTCCAGTCCAGAATCCTGTCCCTCCCTGGGATCTCAATTTTATGTTGAAAAAGCTTACTTTGCCCCCTTTTAAACTGGCAGCAAGCTTTGGTATGCAATCTTCCTGGACATAAAGTCTCCACCACTCATTCACACTAATGGGAGTATGCCGGAGGAGCTAGGATTCAGCGGGAGCAAACTTTTCAGGAGGGCCAGCACCTGAGATGGAGCCGTGAGAAAGCGGCACCACTAGCCCCGGTATGTGCGATAATGACTATCTCGCCGTTGACCCTCCAACCGTCTAAGTTCCTTTTTTCCCGCCGTTGAGTGCGCTTCAGTGATGATGTCATTCGCCCGCCAGGAGTTAAACTTCACTAGCAGCAATACTTAATTTTATTGTTTTGTAGATTATTTCGAATCAGTACCGATTATATTATTAATTCTAATAAATTGCACAACAGAAGTCTTCAGCCCTCCAGTGATGAAGTTGACCATGAGCGGGTCAGGTGACAGTAGGGAGACTTCGTATGAAAGCTGTTCAGTCAGCCGGGACAGGTCCGGGGTCTGACAATGGATGGTCCAGTGCTCAGGGAGATGGGTGGTCCTCCCAAAAGCGTAAAAGGAAACGGTTCCATTCTCGGCACCGTTTGGTCTCGAGTTCTTTGACACATAGGTCGAAGAAGAAACAGCATCATTCGAGGTCGTCCTCTGGTACCTCTGCATGTAGATGGTCGGTTATTAGGACCAGGCGCCGGTCTCCACCTCTGTCAGAGTCACCAGTTTCTGTCTCTGGTGGTCGACCTCCTTGACACTGAGCTCCTCCCCACCTATTGGAGGAGCTTCTGATGAGCAGTTTCACCAGTGGGCTGCTCTTATGGAGCAGTGGGCTCGGAGGTTGGTCCAGTTGCCCGAGCTGGCCAGTCCAACACCAGGGCCTTCGGGCCGTTCAGTTTTGGACGGGCAGGTGAGGCGGTTGGGCCTTCGTAGTCACGCTGCACCTTCTTCGGTGTCGTCGACTCCGCGCTTGGGTGTTTATCCCCCTCACATGGCTGCGGCGCAGGGGTCCACACCGATGGCTCTATCTCCTGCCATTTTTACCTCTTTTACTTCCAATCACAGTTTTCAGACTCCTGTGATGTTGTCATCTGCGATGCCAACTTCTCCGGTGCCGGGGGCTCTCTCGGCGCCGTCTGTGGCACCATGGGCTCTGTCTGTGCCATCTGCGGCGCTGCGGGTTCTGGCGGCGCAGGCTTTGTCGGCACCATCTGCAGTGCCGCGGGCTCTGTTGGCGCCATCTGAGGCATTGGGGGCTCTGTCAGTGCCATGCTCTTTGTCAGTGCCATGTGTGGTGCCGTTTCCGATAGCGGCTCCTTCTTTGTTCTCTGCGCCATTTTCCTCGACGGCGCTGGGGATGAGTACAGCACCGTCCGGTCTTCAGAGGGTTTCGACTCAGATTCTTTCTTCTTCTCTTCTTCCTCCTGATTTTCACTCCTTTCCTGTCTATACAGTCCCCTCTGGACTGTCAGGAGATGATTTTGAGCCTGATCCAGATCTTCGCCTGGGTGATGATGTTGGTGCTGACACTGCCCTGGGGGCTGAGATCAATCCTCCTGCAGAGCCTGTTGTTGAGGACCTTTCCTTTAAGTCTCTGCTCAAGAATTTAAATTCTACTCTTTCTCTCCACACTACAGAAATCAATCCTGGGAAGCTTTTGCATCTCCAATATCTTCATGTCCCAGAAATCCCTATGGATTTAACCCCTCTGGTACAGCCCTCTTTTGAGACCCTTTCACAGATGGTGTGGAAGAATCCAGCTCTCATTCCTTCTGTGGCCAAGTCCATAGATAGGAAGTATGCCCCTCTCAAGGATCGCCCCATTTTGGCCTCTCAAGCCTTTGCTGATGCCATTGTAGTCCTGGCAGAGAACGATAAGGCTATCCTACCTCAGGGATCTACAGCCCGGTCTATAAACAAAGAATCTCGCAAAATAGACACCCTAGGTAAGAGAGTCTTTGCTGCCTCAACCCTGGGCATGCGCATTGCCAGCTACCAGGGCTATTTTTCTCAATATGAGTATGTCCTTTGGCATTCACTCGAAGCAATGGTAGACGCTCTGCCCGAATCGGAGGTTAGCTCAGAGTTACTTCAAACTTAACTAGGGGTAACAAGTCCAGTAACCAACAGGTTAAAGCTGCAATGGATGCCTTTGATACCACTTCTCGGGCGGCGGCGGCTGGCATCTGCACCGTTGCCACTCTTGGCTGCGTGCTTCAGGCTTCATGAATGATGCCCAGCAGCAGGTCATGGCCTACTCTTTCGATGGTATATATCTGTTTGGACCCCGGTGAGCAAGCACTAGAGGCCACAAGGAAGAATAGGTCTGCCATTAAGACAGACAGACCCCTGGAGGACCCTGAGCCAGGATAGAACAGCTTGTTCCCAAGGATTTGGGGCCCTCAAGGAGCAGAACAGGATCTAATGACTCCCATCACGGACAAACAGTGGTCTCTGGTGTGGGAAGTACATGGTCAACAACCAGTTCATTAACATGGAGGGACTTCTGTTGGAAACTGAGGACCCGATACTTCTCGGTGCCGGCTCAGGTGGCTCACGTCAAAGGGGAGGCCACATCAAAGTGTTGGAGGGACTGTGGAGCTAACCATGCCTCACAAGCCCATATCTTTTGGTCTTGTCCAATTATCTCCTCATTTTGGGGAGAGGTGACTCACCACTTGGAGCGGGTATTTTTATTTCAGACCCAATTGGGACCTGAACATTTAATATTGGGACTTATTCCGAAGGAACTGAACGATAAAGATGTTAAGTACCTATGGATAATTCTGGTGGCAACTGCGTTAAAAGTTATTACTAGAAATTAGCTTCAGCCAAGATCACCAGGGATAGAGGAATGGAGGAAGTTGGTTGAATCCATAAATAGGATGGAAAGGTAAACAATTAATCTCAGCCAGAAACCACAAACATACCAACAGAGATGGACTAGGTGGATACTCTATGATAGTTGGTAGGAAATTAAAAGTTTTAACTTAATTATAGAAGATAGCGGGCCCTTCCTCCCCGAGCTGGATGACTCCTCTCTTTGATTTTAAGTACATGACTCATAGAAAATAAAATTGAGATTTTAAATAATGTATTGTAAGAACACATCCCAGACAGTTACGGTTTGCTTATGTTATGTTACTAACAACAGAAAGTGGTTAAGTATTTTTCTTAAAAAAGGAACAGTGTTATATTTACTGTGTATTCTTGTTCCCCCCCCCCCTTTTTTTTTCCTCTCTTCTCCTTCTCTCCCCTTCCTATTAAGAATTAAACCCCTCTTTTTCTGTGAAGAGAGGAGAATTAATGAGAATATAAATGAAAAACAGGTTGGACTTGAAATGATCCTCAATGTATACTAATGTTGAAATTTTACTATTGCTGGTAAATGAAGTGTCTGTATTTGAATTTTACCTATTATAAACTAAGTATAAAAAAAAAAAAAAAAAAAGACAGACAGACCTGGGGCACTGTTGAGCCCGAGCAACGAGCAGCAACTTTTGGAGCTCTGTGCAGTACGATACAAATCTGCATTAATCCTCCCTTTTACAGGCGTCAGACCAGAATTTTGATAGCACCAATTGAGAGAACACCCTCAACTTCACTAAGATGGGTAACCCTAAGCGCAAAAAAGTAGCTGGTCAGCCCGGAGGAAACAAGGGGCCCTAGTAGACCAGAAGAAACTTTGTGTGCACAGGAGGCCTCCAGCTCGGGAGAAACACTGACTACTTGGGGGAGCAAAATCCAAACGTTAATTGCTTCCATCTCAACCTTCAACCAGAAAATAGATGATTTTAATGGTTAAGTGTGGGTCCTGGAGACATCAGTGGACGGACAAAAGGGAAAGTGCAGCAGATCAGTAAACAGGCAGATGCATCCACCGGAGCCACGGCCTTAATGGCCAAAGAATGACAGCATATGCGAGCCAGATTAGAGACACTGGAGAATCAGTCTCGTTCAGCCAACATTAGAATAGTGGGGCTACCTGAGGGTCTGGAAGGTGATCACCCAATTCTGATCATTCAGGAATGGCTGATGGAGAATTACTCCCGGATGGCGTTCAGGAGAACTGGGACATCCGAAAAATTTATCAGGTGACTCCCCTCCCCAGGATGGGCTTCCAATGCAGAAGAACCTCGTACTTTAATGTTAGTTACTTCAAGTGTAGGAGCCCAGGATAAGATTCTCCGCTATGCTCGTCGAGCTGCCCCGTTAATGCAGGATGAAAATTATGTGCACCTCTTCCCTGATATCAGTTATGCCACGCGGCAGAGGCGTAAAATGTTTGATGCTGTAAGGAGAATCCTTCATGACTCGGATATACCACATACCATTACCTTTCCAGTGCGGCTTCCGATCGTGTATCAAAATAAAACTTGCATCTTCTTAGACCCTATCAAAGCTGGCAAATGGGCCGATTGTAGGAAGGCGGCCTCGAGAGTAATACCGGAGGAATCGGAAGATGAAGAAGTTGTGGATGTACTGGCAACCTGAGACATTATATTCTGAGACTTTACAGAGCTTGCTGTCTTGTCAAGTATGTTTTTGGGACTTTAATCTGTAGTTTGCTTCTAAAATTTATAAATAGTTGACATAACAGATTATAAGGTAGGTCTCTCATTCTTTTTTGGGAGGCCTGGTTTGTGGGTAAACAGATCAGATTGGGGTTTGTTCTCTTTTAAAGTTGTACTGGCTTTCTTTAAGCTATCATTTTGGCTTGGTGGGAAAAGTGTTGTAGATTTGTGTACCCATTATTAAAAGTTTGCAGCAAAAAATATTTTTGTGTTTACATTTTCATTTAGTATTAATACATGGCATCAGTTGCCCCATATAGTGACTCTGATATTGTTGGAGTAGATTGCTGGGCAATCCTGTTTCATTAAGCAAGCCATGTAGCTCATGTACTCAGTAATGGCATAATATGGACTTAGTTTTAGGAAGTCTTGATATTGTAGTAATCATCCTATGATGTACCACTATACAGTATATGCATATTGTACTCTTTTATTAAGGGAACTTTTTCACAAATGTTGTTTAAGCAGATGGTCTGTTTGCTGTATGTAATTCTTGTCATAAGACTTGATTATGATGAAAGATTAAAAAAATAAAGTAGAAAAAAAAAAGCCAGACCTGCGCTCGTCCCTCCCAAGAGGGTGGGAACAAGCGACAGTTTCACAACTGTCAGTCAATTCGCGGCAGAGGTGGTTTTAACAAAAATCAGAACCCTCAGCCACAAAAGAAAGTGTGGCAGAAGGCACAAGGGCCCAAAGTGCCCAGTGCCACCTTCTGAGTTTCCAGCCCAGGTCCCACCTCATCTGTCTGAGGGGCACTTTTCCTCAGCAGTGTGGGAGGACGTCTGACACAGTTCTACAACCAGTGAAAATCTGTAACATCAGACAAATGGGTCCTCCAGATAATCCACGAGGGTACTCTCTCAATCTTTTGGAAACCCCTCCGGATCATCCTCCCAAATGACAGCCCAGGCTGTCGGCAGTACAGTCAGACCTTCATGCTTCCGAGGTACAAGGCCTTCTGAACAACAGGGCAGTAGAAGTAGTTCTGCTGGATCAACGAAACACAGGTTTCTACTCCCACTGCTTTCTGGTCCCAAAGAAAACCAGCGGCATGCACCCCATTCTGGATCTCAGAAAGTTAAATAAGTTCCTTCACAAGGAGAAGTTCAAGATGATATCGCTCGGTACCCTGCTACCTTTAATTCATCAACAGGATTGGCTAGCCTCTCGGGACATGCAGGATGCCTACCAACACATTCTCATACACCCAAAGCACCACAAGTACCTAACATTCGTGGCGTTGGGTCAGCACTGTCAGTTCAGAGTCCTGCCCTTTGGGCTGTCCCCAGCGCCTCGAGTTTTTCAAAGTGTTGTGCAGTTCTCACGGTGCACCTCAGGAAAATCGGAATACAAGTGTTCCCATATCTGGACGACTGGCTCCTAGCAAGTCCCTCCTGGCAAGAGACTCTGGATGCCGTAGCCACGGCCTCAGACTTCCTCACGTCCATGGGAGTCCTGCTGAACCTCAACAAGTCACAGTTGCAGCCCTCCCAGCAGCTCCTTTTCATAGGAACTCTTCTGACACCTCCTGTGTGAAGGCTTTTCTCCCAGAGGACAGAAGGAGTGATATCTTACAGAAGGCCCGATCGTCAGAGAACACAGCTCGGTTCGAGCTATCTCGATGCAGTGGATGCTGGGCCTCATAGCATCCTCGGTGTTCACTGTACCCTTGGCTCATCTTCACATGAGAAACTCTCAGTGGATGCTCATTGCTTAGTGGTTTCCAACCACTCACCCTCAGTCTTTTCTCGTCAGGGTGACAGAACCTCTGAAGAGGTCGCTCACCTGGTGGTCTCAGGAGGACAACCATCTGGAATAATATCCCTTCGCCCCTCTGGATCATCAGATCTTCATTACCACAGACATGTCTCTGATGGGTTGGGGAGCTCACTACCGGGATCTCCACACCCAGGGTACGTGGACTCCGGACGAGTCTCAACTTCACATAAATGTCCTGGAAATGAGAGTTGTCCTCTATGCAGTCTGAGCTTTGGAGGACATACTCTGTCACAAGAACATTCTCCCCCAAATGGACAACAAGACAGTGATGTACTACATCAACAAACAGGGCAGTGCACACTCTTACCCACTATGCTGGGAAGCAGTGAGAGTGTGGGAATGGTGTCTGGAGCACAAGGCTCTGATTCAGGTGGTTTACCTGCCAGGAGTGCAAAACGAGCTGGCAGACTGTCTCAGCAGAACGGAGGCAGATCCTCACAAGTGGTCTCCCGACTTAACGTCATTCAGTCACTCTTCAAAGAGTGGGGAACTCCAGACCTGGACCTTTTTGTGTCCCCACTCAATGCAAAACTGCCTCTCTTCTGCTCCAGAAATCCAGCACCTGGCATGTTTGGTCAGGATGCATTCAGGCTGTGGTGGACAATGCGCTTTCTATATGCTTTTCCTCCTCTTCCCCCTAATTCAGAGGGTACTGCTCAGATTGGAGTCTCGGGGGCAGAATGATTCTCATGGCCTCCTTCTGGCCTCAGCAGATATGTTCCCGCTGTTCAACAGACTGTCGGAACCCCACCACCCCCGAAAACGCTTCCCCTTCAGACGAACCTTCTGACCCAGGGTCTTGTGGTCCATCCCAGTCTGAGGTCGCGTCACCTTCACGCTTGGCTCCTGAAGAGATAGAGGTGAATAGGTTAAATGTTTCTCATAGAGTTTCAGATATTCTTTTGTGGTGGTGTAAGCCAGCCACTAGAAAAACCTACACAGCTAAATGGAGCGTTTCTCTATCTGGTGTGCAAAATCCTCTTGTAACCCTTTTTCCTGCCCACCAAATAAAGTCTTGGAGTATTTCTTAGACCTCTCAAACTCAGGTCTGTAGTACTCCACAGTCAGAGTTCATCTTTGTACCATTTCGGCATATCATGAGCCAATACTTTCCATGTCGCTGGCTCAGTTGCACATAGTTAAGAGGTTCCTTAGAGGTATTCTGCATACAAGATCTCCTATTATACATTCAGTTGCAGCCTGGGACATTAACCTTGTGCTAGACATGCTCACTCATAAACCTTTCGAGCCTCTAGCTACTGGCAAGTTGATGTTCCTCACTTGGAAAACGGCCTTCCTGGTGGCCATTACTTCAGCCTGTAGAGTTTCTGAATACATGCTCTGCTCACAGACCACCCCCGTAGACACTGTATTTCACAAGGACAAAGTAGTTCTTAGGACTCACCCTGAGTTGTCTCAGAATTCCATCTAAACCAACCTTTAGTTCTTTCTACCTACTTTTGCAAACTTCCAGATTGAAGGGGAGTGTACTCCTTCATTACGCTGGCGTTAAAGAGCATTGCGGTTCTATCTAGATAGAATGAAGAAATTTGCAAGGCTCAACAACTGTTTGTTTCCTTCAGCGAAACCCAGCTGGGTCAACCTTTTGCTATCAGATGCATTTCAGCGTGGCTGGTAGCATGCTTTCGCCACAGCTATTCTATGGCATAGGCCAAGCTGGAAGGCCGAGTGTACGCTCACTCTACCAGAGCAGTCGCGGCATCTCTGGCGGAAATCCGTAATGTGCCCATTGCAGATCTTTGCAATGCAGCTACCTGGAGCTCCGTGCATGCATTCGTTAAGCACTATGCCTTGGATGTCCGTGCCAGATGACATTTGTCATTTGGCAGGCCCATTCTTAACAGACTTCTGTCCTAAGCATGTGAGCTCTCTATCTCTTGCCGCCCGTCTCGGGGGGTGGGGGATTAGTTAGCTCTGTACTCTCCCATTAGTGTGAATGAGTGGTGGAGACTTTATGTCCAGGAAGGTATGGAAATTACGTACCTACCGTAATTCTTGATCTTCTTGGACAAAGTCGCCACCACTCATTCACATGCCAACCCACCATCCCCCTAGCTCACTTCTCTGTTTGTGGTCTTCACTCCCTCAGTGGCTGAGCTGTGAAGACTTTGTTGTTGACCCTTCTTACACGGGTCATTCGGACTATCTTATGTTCGAATTTTTAGGGTTAGTCCTTTCTAGGTTAGTTACACTGCACCTCCTCAGTAAAAAAGGTACTGCGGCGTTTGGAGGGTCGCCACCGAGATGGTCCTTACCGCACGCGCCGGGGCTCGCGGTGCCACTTCCTCACAGCTCCATCTCAGGTGCCGGCCCTCCTGAAAAGTTTGCTCCCACTGGATCCTAGCACCTCCGACATACTCCCATTAGTGTGAATGAGTGGTGGAGACTTTGTCCAAGAAGATCAAGAATTACTGTAGGTCCGTAATGTCCATTTGTTTAGCGTGGAAAACACTCTTTTTAGTTGCTATTACTTCAGGCTCTAGTTTGCAGAGAGCCTTATTTAATTTTCCACAGGGACCGGGTGGTCCTGCGGACTAGTCCTTCATTCCTTCCGAAAGTGGTTTCGGAAATTACTCTAAATCAGACTGTAGAATTGTCTGTGTTTTTTCCAGAGCACTCCAACAGTGGGAATATCTTCTGTACACCCTTGATGTGCACAGGATGTTGCGGTATTATAACTCTCGGACTAAAGAGGTTCAAAAATCGAACCAGCTGTTTATTACCTTTGCCTCCCAGTGTCAGGGCAAGGCGATCACAAAACAGACTCTGTCTAGGTGGCTGGCTAACTGTATTCATTGCACTTACCAGAAGTACAAAAAAAAAACTTCCAGAGGCGGTCAAAGGCCACTCCACCAGGATTGTGGCTACCTCTACTGCCTTTTTCAGGAATGTGTCCACTGCAGATATCTGTACAGTAGCCACTTGATCTTCTGTCCACACCTTCATTAAGCATTACAGTCTGGACATTGCCTCTAGGCATTGAGCTGGCTTCGTTTTGCAGTTTTACATAGTCTTCTGTCTTAAACAGACCCTTAATTGTCAGACATCTTCTTCCTCCCAGAACCTTATCTCTGACTCCTTTTCTTTTGTTAGACTGGTTGGTATTCAGTCCTAGATGTGAAGACCTGCTGCAGGAACCCTCTCGAGTAAGATATAGCAGTTACACAAGAACTTACCATATCAGTAGATCTTCGAGAGAGGTTTCTAAAGTAGGTCTAGTTTCCCACCCACCTTTCCCCCATCTCTTGAGTTTTTACTTGATTCCATGCCCAGGACTCTGCCTCTTCCAGGGTTCAGGGTAACAGGAGTCTATTACTTCTCTTTTCTGCTCTATTTGTATAGCTCTCCAGTGGAAAAGAACTGGATGGCAGGCATGGGACCACCCCTTTTATATTCACACTAATGTTGCATCACCTGATGACGAGGGGCGGTCCCGACGCCAGGGGGGCGCAGTCCTACATGTGAAGACCTACTGTAGGAACCTCTCTCGAAGATCTGTTCTTACGGTAAGTTCTTACGTAACTAATATTTCACATTTACTTTCTGTTATTTCCTCTCCTGATTCCCTCTCCGCTTTGCCCACAGTTCAGGCCCATCCCATGAGGTGCCTGCCTTGCTCTGACCACCCCCAGTCATGCCATGCTCTCCCGTTGAGTTCACTCCTCCAGGCTCCCCAGACAATAAAATGAAAAGTTTGCTCTTGTTTTTTTTGTAAATACTCCCCCGATTGCTCAGCTGTGCGCTTCTCCTCCGTGAGTTGCTTGGCCAAATCTGCATCACGCTGCCTGCTTGCCCCACCAAGATGCTTCGCGTGGCTCTCCTCTGGTCCCGGTCCTCTCTCGCGCCATCTCGGTCTCTTCATCTCCCCTGCTCCTCAGTGTGGCCCCTCTCTGCAGACTCAGAAAGAAATTCATTCCCTGGACACCACTAACAAGCTAAAAAAGTACAATTTAAAAAAAAAAAAGAAACTGGAACTTACCTTGCTTAAATTTTGCTCCAGCTGGAGCTTCTGGTCCTGCTTGATCTTCTCTTGGGGTCACACTGCAAGAGGACACTGTAACATTTCTCCTGCAGAGACTGGGTGGGGGATCGTGACCAGTCAGGAGGGGTGAGGGGGAGGAGGACAGAAAAAACAGAAAAAAATACATTTAAAGATACATGGCCTAAAATGCCAAAAAGGGAATTTTTAAAGGACCTAGGGCCAGTTCAGAATGATTAACAATGACTGCTAATCATTCCTGAAGTTTACTCACTTTTCTCCGATCTTGAGTCACAAATTGCGATGCAAACCTGCTTATTTTATGCCTTGCAAGATGATGTAACATAGGCCAGAGAGAAGGAGAGACTTAGGAGGCAATAGGAGAGGCAGTGGCAGGGGCCGAGAGGTGTTGGAGCTTGGGGTCAAGCCCGTCAGGGCTGCTGCTTCATAAGGGGTTAAGGGCTAGAAGGGCTTTCAGGGAGAAGGATGGGGAAACCGGAGAAATGAAGAAAGGAGGACAAGAGGTTGAGGGATGGAGGGAAAGGAATCAGGGTGGGAGGGTTGAAGGAGGAAGGGAGGAGAGGAGGATAGAAGCACAAGTGGCGAAATAAGTGTTGAAGACAGTGGCCACAGACAGAGGGTCAGAGGCTGTGGAGGCACCTACATTTAGTAAAGGGGGGCAGACTGGGTTGCAGGGGAGAATAGGGCATGGATAACTTTCCAGAACTTTGAGGGGTAACTCAAGTTCCTCTGGAAAGATGATGAGAAAAACTCCACTTTGGCTGACCTAGTGGCCCTGGTACAAGAATTCCTCAGGGTGCAATGCCTGTGTAGGTCAGCAGGGGAGCCAGATACCTTATAGGATTTCCATGCCAGGTCGCGAGCACACTGGCAAGCCATAAGTTCAGCTGAGATCCAGGGGAGGCGGGAGCCTCTAACCATGGTTTTGCGTAGAGAGGCATGCTGATCCCATATTTGTATGAATTTGGTATGGAAGCAGTCGAGGGCTGTGTTAAAGTCAGTGGCATTAGAGATTGGTGACCAGTCAGTAGACTGTAGATCAGCATGGAGGGTGGACAGAACTAGAGATCAGAAGGAACGGATGTGGATAATTTTTTGGGAGTACTTTAGGGCGTGAATTTTTCACACGGAGTATACCATGTGGTCGCTGAGGGTACATCGGAGAGGGTACCTGCATCAATGATGTGGATGGTTGGTAGTGGCCCAGTCCAGGAGAGAGTGGTTTTATGATTTCAGGTTTAGGCGGGTTGGGGTGGAGATGAGATGGGTGAGATGCAGGGATTTTACATTTTGGCAGAATTTAGTGTTTGGAGGTGAGAGCTAATTGATATTGAAATCACCCAGGATGAGGAGATCCCCAGAAGGGGCGAGAGCAGTTATGGTAGACAGGAGCTCAGAGATCAGTGTGGCAGATAGGCCTGGGCAGCAGTAGACTCCCACCACATAGATTGGGAGAGAGAAAGGGATAGGGAGTTTAAGTACAAGGAGTTCATATGCAGCAGGAGTGGACACAGTACTGTGGAGAGCTGAATAGAAGAGGAGAGGAGGTAGATAGAATACCACACCCTTTTTGGGCGGTCTTGGCAAGTGAGGGTGAACCCTGGGATTGTGATGGCTGAGTCCGGAATGTTAGGGGAGAGCCAGGATTCAGAAACAATGAGGACATCGGGTAGGAGAGAAGTGATGAGAGGTTGAAGCCGGTCTATTTTTGGAAGGACACTGTGGATATTAATATGGGCCACCCAGAGCCCTTTGTGAAGATCGGAGGGAAGGGCATGGACTGGGCCAGGGTTGGGCTCAACATCATCAGCCATAAGAAGTAGGAGGGGAAGTAAGTGTTTGATTGAGAAAATGGGACGCCAAAGGTGGTGAGGAAGTAAGAAGGGAAGGGTAGGAGGGTGAGAACAAGAGGAGAGCCTGAAATGTATAAAATGGTGCCAGGGTGAGGCAGAAGGGAGGAGAGAGGTACCTGGGCACCAAGGGGAGGGAGGCTGGAGGAGAAAAGGGTAGAGGATGAAGACAGGGTAGGGGGAGAGGGCTGGATGGAGAGAGTAGTGGTGGGTAAGAATGAAGGCTGGGGGGAATGGGGTGTTAGGAAGTAGGCAGAAAGACAGTGGGAGGACAAATGGAAGGGGGTTGGAGGGATGCATAGTGGGGATAAGTAAAGGGAGATAATTAGTAGAAGAGAAAGTAGAGGAGACGTTAACATTAGGGTGTAAGGGTGGAGAGGGGAGGTTAATTGGACAGAGAAGGAAGAGGGAAGTAAGATTGGGGTGCAGAGGTGGAGTGGGGAAGTTTATTCTACAGTGAAGGAGCAGGAAAGTGAGGTTGTAGGAGGAGGACGTTAATTGGACAGAGAAGGAGCAGGGAAGTAAGACTGGGGTGCAGAGATGGAGAGGGGAAGTTAATTAGAGAGAGCAAGAAAGTGAGGTTGGAGTAAGGGGAGAAGAGCAGAGTATGAGCAAGAATTGACAGACTTGAAGATATTTGGAGAGTTTAAAGTTTTGATCACTGCTGAGGGATTTCTATTACTGACTAGGGGGCTCACACAGAACCTTGTCAGAACTGCACTGTTCACTTTCCTTTAAACTACACAGGTCTTGAAGTAACATGAGCAAAACGGTGTGCGCAGCAGAGAAGAGAAGCAGCAGGAGATGGGTTGCACCACCTGAAGGATTCAGTAATTAGGTGCAGGGGGGAACAGAGTAGAGCAGAACAGTAAGAGGTACCAAGAGCAGCAAAAAAAAGGGGAGGGGGGAAGTACCAAGAGCAGCAAAAAAAAGTGGGGGAGGCACTAGTAGATGATATCAGCCGAAAGCAAGTACGGGTGGTATGGCCTAGTGGTGACAGCTGCAGGCAATGAGTGGGCCAGGCAACAGCAGCCAGAGGTTCAAATCCTAACGGGTGGGAATGGGAAATTAGAGAGGGGTAAGGAAGGAGAGGCTGGTTGTAAGGAGGGTGAGGGAGAATACTCTCCCATCCTTTGGCACTTCTCGACAAGAGATGGGGAATTTCCTCATTGCCCTGGCCAAATTTCCCCCCATTCACTAAAAATATCACCAGCAGCTTAATCTGGTTCAAGGTCAGTTGGCATTCATCTGTATCCCCCTTCCCTGGGTTGTGCCTAAAAATAGGCAGAACTTGTCTAGTGCACTTACCTGGTCAACAGAAACTAAATAAATAAATAAATAAAAAATATTCAGGGAAATTAAGGGGAAAGAGTCTAGGGCTCAGCAAAATCACTATACAATGACAGATCTCAAGAGCCCTTCCTGAGCAACGATGCATACCAAAGCCTTTTTATATCTAAGGTCCTTGAACTAGTGCTGTTCTAAAGTGTAGAGATTCAAAGTCCTACTAAGGAGGTGTTAATACACCCTTTACAGAGGGGCATGCCCAGAACGGGGTGGGGGGTAAGGTTGAGGTACAAGTGAAACACTGCACCTGAAAACAGTTACAGGCAATATGGCCTAGTGGGTAGAGCAACAGGCTGTGAATGAGCCAGGCTACTGCTGAGGATCAAATCCGCCACCGGAGGCTATGCTGGAGTAAAAGCTAAATAGCTAGGATAGGAGAATGAGAATGTGAGGCTGATTACTAGAGTAATGTGGGAGGTGATAAATCCTGTGTCCTGAAGGGTGCCTGAGGCAAAGGCGATTTATTTCTATTAGGACCTTAAGAGGTTGAATGGATGTGCAGCAGCTCCCTCAAGTAGTCTACCTGTATAAGCTGATACTGGAATGTTGGGGAGATAGTCACATGACTCTGTGACACTATAAAAGTGCCTACCCAGAGTGGGAGGTGGGTGGGGCAGCCGCCATACTAGTGGCGGCAGGACCAGCTGGCTTTGTACCTGCTGTGTTCTTTAGGCTTGCTGCTGCTCCATCGACTTGGGTGAGAGAGCCTCACAACATTGGCCCTCTGCACTAACAGCCTGCAAGAGAGAGACACATAATTACCTTCTGAACCACAGGCTTGAAACAAAAGGAGCTGCTATCCCAGGGCAGGACCTGGGAAGGGGAGGAAGAAACAACCACAGAAACCCCTCAGTACAAACTTCAAACTTAAGAAAATACAGAAATAAAGAAATCCTGACCTCTAGACACTCTAGACAGCATTGATATATAAATAATTAATGAAATCTAGACACTCCAGACAGTCTCACACACACAGCAGCATGCTGCCTTAAAGCTCCAATAGAAATCCACCCATTGCAAGGCAAAGTCACTGAAATATCCAGCTGCTGAAATCAATCGGCTCTGTCTCTCCTACATTTAATATTGCTGCTCTGGCTTTGTACCTGCTGTGTCCTGTAGGCTTGCTGGTGCTCTGGCTCGGGCTTGGGGTGGTGAGAGAGCCTCACAGCACGCCCTCTGCACCAACAACCTGTTGTGTCCTGCAGGCTTGCTGCTGCTCCGTCGGCCTAGGGGTGGGTGAGAGAACCTCACAACACTGGCCCTCTGCACTAACAGCCTGCTGTGTCCTGGAATATTCTGGAAGATAAACAGTTCCAGTAAGTAGTTTCTTGGAAGATATGAAAATGACGTACTTACCATAACTGTTGATCTTCCTTAGTATCTTCTCCATAAATTTCCACAACCGACCACCATCCCCTGGACTCACTCCAGCATTGTTGTTGGTCTTCGCCCCGGTACTTGGTTTATGCTGTGGAGACACTGTGTGTGTTACTGGGTTTGGCGGCTCTTTTCACACAGGCCACCAAGGCTATCTTATGCCCTTAGTTTAAGTGCAAAGGTTACTCGTTAGGTTCCTGCTGCTCACCTTCTTGGTAAAAAAGATACTGAGATGGTTGGGGTCTTGCGCCGCTGTGTACTAGTAGGTGCATAGGGAGCATACTCGCACAGTCAGCCCTCCAGAAAAGTTGTTGATACTGCGGGTCCCGTCCTCCGGCACTGACCAATTAGTGGTAGTCTGTGGAGAAGACAAAGAACCTCTGTGCGAAAACACTGAGGCAAGGGTTACCCCAAAGGGCATTTGGCTGGGAAGCCAAGTTTCAAGAAAATACAAAATCACACATGCCCACACAATGCAAAGCATCATGGGCTGCATATGCAAATCACCACAGAATGTTATGCTGGTTCAACTTTAAGCAGAATTGCATGGTGTCGAAAGGCCTCTCACACAGTTTGCAAAGGGTACTAACAGATGACATAGACACGTGTTTTGTCCTACCAGGACTCATCAGTATGTCTCGTCTGTTTGACACCCAAGTGGAATGAACCAGCTACCCTAAGACGGTCTGTCTGGGAGAAGATGTGTTCACGAAGATCAACAGTTACGGTAAGTATGTAACTTTTATTTCTGTGCCTGCCCCTCACAGTCCGGGACACTGTTGGGGATGCCTTCTCAAGGCCCTGTACCCCAGGCCTTCTGTACGCCTTTCATCTCTTCCCCTTGGTTCACAAGGTCATGCGCAAGGCTCAGAAGGACGAGGTGCTGATGGTCCTGATAGCTCCAGACTGACCCAGGCATTTCTGGTATGCGGATCTCCTTGCCTCAGCAGCAGGCCTCCATGGGGGTTGCCTCTCCACTCCAACCTGCTGACCAGACAACAAGAGAAGGTCCTGCACCTGTACCTTCAATCCTTCCACCTCTCTGCCTCTTTCCTGAGCGGCTAGAGTTCCAGGCTCTAGGTCTTTCAGAAGATATCCCCTGCATCGTGGATTCATCCCTTAAAGAGTCAACTCATAAATGCATTTAAGTAGAAGAGGTTCTTTATCTAGTATCAGAAAAGGAGCTTGTTCCCTTACCTGCCGAATGCCGAGAATCTTCAACTATCTCTGGTTCGCTCTCCAGTCGGGACTGTGAGCGATGACCCTAAGGTGCACCTGACAGTCATCTATGCTTACTGAGCATGGGCTGATTATGCTGACAGTGGCCCAGGGAAAGTGGTTGGGTACTTTTTCAAAGGCATGGATCACTTTGCGCCCTGCTGCTGGTGTTGGCAGTGCTCATGGGCAAGTCATTGGAGCTGTGTACAAATGTGAGATGTCACATTTGTCATGGAAAACTGCTTTCCTGGTGGCCATCATGTCAGCCAGAAGGATCAGTGAGATCCAGTGCTCTTGGTGGAGTCTCCCTACATAGTAGTAAAAACATTTTTATTTATACAGGCAGTAACAATTTGACAGTGCAAAAAGTTTACACTATAGGTCTTATACAAGGCCTGTTTTCATGGTGATCCTGTTGTTAATGTTATGTACAATTACAAATAGGTTCCAAACATTTAAATATTGCACATATTACATAAGATACAAATATGGTCTTCGACAAGGTCATCCTTCTCCCCCACCCAAAGTTCCTTCCGAAGGTCGTATCATCCAGTATATTTTACTAAATCATTCTTGGTGGCCAATTGCAAGCTCCATAATCTGAACCTGCAGAGGGCTCGCTCTAGGAATGTATGGCTGGAGTTCAGGGTGAGCCTCGCCAGCTGTTCGTAATATACACTGAAACGGTGCCTGGCAGACTTGCAGCAAAGTGGATGATTGCTAGCCGGGTGGATCAAATCCTGCATTGACCTCTTCTGTAGATTGGCTGGTAGGGAATCATCCATGGGGCTGAGAGCTCGTTCCACCAGACACCGCTGCCTCTGTGGCTACTTCCAGGGATATCCCCATTGTGGAGATTTGCAGGGCTTCAGCTTGGAGTGAAGTGCACACTTTCATCTCCCATTACATCATTGACAAAATAAATCGTCTGGATGCTGCTCTTGGGTCCTCAGTCCTCGTTTGCCAAATAGGGGTGCACGCCTTGCCCCCATCTCCCCGAGGACTGCTAGGAGGCTACTAGAGTGTGGATAGTGAACCGCATTCACATTGTTGAAAATATGGCTCGCTCACCTGTAAACATAGTTCTACTAGTGTTCTACAGTTCACATCCACACAGCCCATCCAGCCTCACCTGGCAAGTGGCACCCAGATCCCTGTTTTCAGCATGCAAAGATTCGATGCCATGGGGTGGAGCTGGAGGATATACCAACTGGATCGTGGAAGGAGCTTAGCTTGAAGATATTCCAATGACACTTCTGCCTCTAGGAAGACTTCCAGAGTGTGTCTGTGAACTGTGTAACACTAGTAGAATTACAGCTACAGGTAGGTAACCTATATTTCATTTCCCTGCTCTAAAATTGACATAATTCCAGTGTTGAAAAAACCCCAGCATATATCTTTGTCCCCCATATCACATCAGTGTTCACACAACACAGCTGCTGCAAATACCAGTTCCCAGCAGTTGCTAACCTAAAGGCTTTTAATAACATTTGGAGGAAAATGGGATTAAACTTGAAAGAAACAAATAAACACAAAGGCATAGAAACCTGAGAAACTGAGAGCAGGTGTCAGAAGACACTTTGTACAAGTTTTATTAGCTTTGTATTGGGTGTCTCAGCTCCTCTGTCTCAGACACCCACTCATGTCTGTGGCTGCTTGAAAGCCAACACAAACTCCTCAGCAAAGGCCCAAATGAAAACTCCCCACATTAGCCAGTGGGAATTGTTTTGTTTTGTATGATTTTTTACTGAGTTTTTTTTTTTTACTCAAGTTTTTATTAAATGAAGCACAATAATCATACATGTACATTCACAATCAAGACAAAGGCTGTACAGTAGAGGCTCCTTGTCAAAGTAGATTCCTACATTTGCTGCTTTTTCTGTGCCAGCATCCACCAGAATTAGGAAGGAGCAGGTTTAACAAAATGAATAAGGATATTTTCACAGAACTAATTTCCATTACCTGTGAGTGAGAACCAGAGGACATCGCCTGCCCCCCCACAGTAGCACCTCATTAGAATCTTCACATTATAAATAATCAAGGGACAAAATCCGCATCCACTGAAGCTAGACACCACACCTAGCGTTGCCATCTGATAGTAAATTGGTCAAGTCTGTGACATATTTCCGCTGTTAGCTTCTCTAATTGCAACATTTCTAATACTATCTTATTCCACTCTTGTCACCGTTGGAACCTTGGAGTCATCCATCATCTTGTTATAGCCTTTTTTGCAGCTAATAAATATAATAAAAACATTGATTTGGACCAATTATGATGTCCCTTAGTGGGGATCGGTAATAAAGCCAGCTCTACAGATTCCCTATCAGATCTTCCAGTTCTTTCAAAATGGCATTCCAATATGGACCAATGACAGGACGTGACCAGAAAATATGACCCTGATCTGCTGGGCTGTATCCACAACCCCTCCAGCAGACCCCATAATTTTGTGGTATATATTTTATTAGGATTGCTGGAGTGCAACAGTAACGATACTTGCATTTCCAGGTGTATTCTCTCCGGGAATTGGATATTTTTACCACTAAGATAACATAATTCAGCCAGGAGTCATAATGTAGTGTTATATTAAGGTCTTTATTCCAACTATCTAGGGTTTTAGAAATATGTCCTATTAAATGTCCCCAGGGCTGATCACGTTGCACGTCTAATATCATACCTAATAATGGTGGAATAGCATCAATCAGGAAACATAGTATATTTCTTTTGCTTATGTAAACTATATGTCCTGACCTGTATATACCTGTAATGTTCCCAACCCGTAAGGCCATATTTAGTTGCAGTGTTTCAAACTGAACTACTCCAGTATGATCTAGGAATTGGTGTGTATATTTTAAACCAAACTGCTGCCAGCATTTAAAAGACAGGTCATGGAGCACTAGAGCCATCTTCTAGGCAGGACATACCCTGAGTGAGCTCCTGTTGGCAATGCAATGTTTTAAAATAAAAACTTTCATTAAAGAGACTCCCCACGATGAGCCCCGGCACCATATATATAGGTGCCTTGCTGCCAAAGGAGCCCAATATTATGCATATCCCCGAAAAGTGTTTAGTGGATAAAATGTAATTTCCTTCGTAAAATCCTGTATAATGGGTCCCAAGGAATTCCCGGTCATAAGTTCCACCCACGCTTCACCCCCCTGATGAGATGCCAGTGAGGGGCGGGGCACGCCTCATTATACTCAGTGGGCGTGACTTTTCAGTCTGTTTTAGTAATATAATGGTCACTTGGCAAATGAACGTAAGCACCGTCACCTAACAAGGGCCTTGTTATATACACCGTATTCATTAAACAGATTCAACTGAGTGATTTTTCTAGCAGAGCACTTATTTAGGAAGTGATAATTGTAAACATAGAATCTGAGTAGCCCAGTAGTCACTGCAGCATAGGTTTTTTGTAGGCCGGTGACCCTTGTAACATAGTAGGCTAGTGATCAGTGTAACCTAGAGTTTGTGCAAGTCAGTGATCAGTGTTACATGGGGCTTGTGTAGGCCAATGACCATTGTAACACAGAGCTTACAGTATGTAGGCCAGCGATCATGGTAACGTAGGACTTTTGTAGGACAGTGATCATTGTAACAAAAGGTTTGTGTAGATGAGTGATCACTGTATCATAAAGTTTATGGGAGGAGCAGCAACATTGCTGATGCTTCCTAACAGTACTCCAACCATAGGAAAATACACAAAATTCTTCTACTTACTCAGCGTGAATGGAACTTCTCAAGATCAACTGTTCTGCAGGGCAATGTACCAGAGAGCCACAATGGGTCCAAAGCGGGACCAGAAACTAAAGCTACCATGGTCTAACACCTTCTTATCGACAGCTGCACCTGCAGCTGGCTCAGGGCCTGCACAGCCTGGCGGAGCACAGACGCTAAGTTCCCTAACGGTGCAAATCCTTGCCATGTTTGTGAAAATTCAGGCAATGGAGGAGGATAGCAATAGGAGACTGGCTACGTGGAAGCCAGGCTTGCCAAAATGGAGATTAAAACCCAGGATGATGTCACAGCTGTTAAAACTCTCAGACGAAGTGGAGACAGCATGAGAGAAATGCATTTATGAAAGACAGGAAAATTACGTACCTACCGTAATTCTTGATCTTCTTGGACGAGTCTCCACCACTCATTCACACTAGTGGGATTGGCGCCGGAGGCACTAAGACCCATAGGAGCAAACTTTTGCTGGAGAATTGGCGGCGCAGAGAGCAGCGCCCTTGAGACCTGGCCGCCCCGCGAGCAGCTGCTCGACTCGGTAATGACCATCTCGGCGATCACCTCCAACCGCCTCAGTACCTTTTTACCAAGGAGGTGCAGCGAACTAACGTAAGGGTAAACCCAACATTAAAAACGGACATAAGATAGTCCGTATGACCCGTGTAAGAAGGGTCAGCAAAGAAGTCCTCACGGCCTAAAGATTTGAGGGAGGAAGACCAATACAGCGGTGAGCTCGGGATGAGGGAGGGCGTAGGAATGAGTGGTGAGATCGGCCCAAGAAGATCAAGAATTACGTAGGTATGTAATTTTCCTATCTTCCTGGACATAAGTCTCCACCACTCATTCACACTAGTGGGAGAGTACCAAGCTGATAATCCCCAAAAGGGCGGCAGGAAAGCCAGAGCTCACGTCTAAGATAGAAGCCATTAAGGATAGTTCTGCCGAATGCGGAATGTCGCCTGGCATGAACATCCAGTGCATAGTGTATGAAAGTATGCACTGAGCTCCAGGTAAGCGGCGTTGCATATATCTGCAATTGGAACATTGCGAATTTCCGCTAGGGATGCCATGACCGCCTTAGTAGAGTGAGCGATACTCTACCTTCTAATTTAACTTGAGCCATGGAATAGCAATGACTAAGGATGCCACCAACCATGAAGAGATACATCTAATAGCGACAGGTTGACCCAGCCGGTGTCGCTGAAAGAAACGAACAGTTGCTGAGTCTTGCGAACATCCTTGGTTCTATCTAAATAGAACCAAGGGCTCTCTTAACATCCAAGGAATGAAGAGCTCGTCCCTTCATTTTGGAAATTAGCGAAGTAAGCGGAGTACCAGAGGTTGGTTCAGATGGAATTCTGACACAACCTTGGGAAGAAATTAGGATAGTACGGAGAACTACCTTGTCCTTATGGAATACAGTATACGGAGGGTCCGTAACCAGTGCATGTATCTCAGAGACCCTGCGGGCTGAGGTAATGGCCACCAGGAAGGCAGTCTTCCAGGTAAGAAATTTTAGCTCACAGGTAGCTAAGGGTTCGAAAGGCTTCCGAGTGAGCATGTCCAGCACCAGGTTAATGTCCCAGGCTGCAACTGGACGCTTAACAGGGTCTGGTATGGAGAATCCCTAAGAAATCTCTTCACCATAGGTAACTGAGCCAGAGTTAAGGAAGAAACGGCTCATGGAATGCTGAGATGGCACTAAGGTGAACTTTAACTGTGGAGTACTGAAGACCTAAGTTTGATAGGTCCAAAAGATACTCCAGAACCTTGCCAGGAGGACAGGAAAGGGATTCCAAGAGGATTTTGACACCAGAGAGAAAACGCTTCCATTTGGAAGCTGCATGCTGGGTGGCTGGCTTCCGAGCAGCCAGAAGGATGTCTGAGACTCTACGAGAGACGTTGAACCGATTCACTTCTATCTCTTCAGGAGCCAAGCATGAAGGTGAAGTGATTTCAGGTTGGGATGGACCAACGAACCCTGAGTCAGAAGACTGATTTGCAAAGGAAGTGGTCTCGAGAGGCTGCCAACATACTGTTGAGTAGAGGAAACCATAGTTGCCGAGGCCAGGAAGGAGCAATGAGAATCATCTTGGTCCCTGAGACTCGAACTTGAGGAGTACTCTCTGGATTAGAGGAAGTGGTAGAAGGAAAGAAAGCGCTTTTGTCCACCGCAGCCTGAACGCATCCTGACAGAAAATGCCAGGCCCTGGATTTCTGGAGCAGAAGAGAGGCAGTTTTGTTGAGTGGGGATGCAAAAGGTCCAGGTCTGGAGTCCCCACTCTTTGAACAGGGACCGAGCTACGGCTGGATCGAGAACCACTGTGAGGTCTGCCTCGTTTCTGCTGAGGTGGATCTGCTAGGTCGCTTTGTATACCTGGCAGATAAACCGCTTGAATCAGAGACTTGTGCTGCAAGCACCACTCCCCACCCTCATTGCTTCCCTGCAAAGGATAAGAATGAGCACCGCCTTGCTTGTTGATGTAATACATCACTGCTTTGTTGTCCGCTTGAAGGAGAATGTTCTTGTGACAAAGGACATCCTTCAGAGCTCGGATTGCATAGAGGACCGCTCTCATCTCCAGGACATTTATGTGGAGATGAGTTTCAACTGAGTCCATACACCTTGAGTGTGGAGGAGAGACAGTGAGCTCCCCATCCCATTAGCGATGCATCTGTGGTGATGGAGATCTGATGATCCGGGGAGCAAAGGGAATCCTTCCAGGAGATTGCTCTCTTGAGACCACCAGGTGAGAGACCTTCAAGGGCTCCGTCCACCTTGATGGGATAAGACTGGGGTGAGAGGTCGGGGACCACTGAGTGGAGAGCATCCATTGGGTGGTTCTCATGTGCAGTCGGGCCAGAGGGACAGTGAAGACCGAGGACGCCATGAGACCCAACATGCATTGCATCGAGAGAGCTGTAACCGATTGGTTCTCCCTGATGTAACGGGCCATACGAAGGATGTCGAGTCTTCTGTCCTCTGGAAGGAAAGCCTTCGCTGAAGAGGTGTCTAGAAGCGTCCCTATGAAAAGGAGCCTCTGGGAGGGTTGCAGTTGAGATTTTTTCAAATTCAGCAGAACTCCCATGGACGTGAGAAGACGAGAAGTCGTTTGCACGGCTTCCAAAGTCCCTTGGCCGGAAGGGCTTGCTAGAAGCCAATCGTCAGGTGAGGAAACACTAGTCCGACTTTCCTGAGATGCCGCGAGAACTGCACAACACTTTGTAAAACTTCATGGCCGAGGATAGCCCAAAGGGCAGGACTCTGAACTGATAATGCTGACCCAAAGCTACAAACCTGAGGAATTTGGCGGTGGTCGGTGGACAGGATATGCTGGTAAGCATCCTGCATATCCAGAGAGGCCAGCCAGTCGTGCTGATGCAGCAAGGGTAACAGGGTACCTAGGAAATCATCTTGAATTTCTCCCTGGGAGGAATTTGTTTAACTTTTCTGAGGTCTAGAATGGGCGCATCCCCAGATTTCTTTGGAACCAGAAAGTAATGGGTAGAACCCTGTGTTTTAGATCTTGGGGCACCAGTTCTATTGCCCTGTTGTTCAGAAGGCCCTGGATCTCCCGGTGAGGAGATCTGATTGAGAGGCCGACAACCTGGGTCTGTCGTATGGGAGGAGGCAATTCGGGGGTTCCAAGAAATTGAGAGAATAACCCTCGCATTATCCAAGAACCCATTGTCTGAGGTTATGGACTTCCACTGGTTGTAGAAGTACATCAGACGACCTCCCACCGGAGGAGAAAGTTCCACCTCGGGCAGAGTGGATGGAACTTGGGCCAACGACTCATAAGGTAGCGCTGGGAGCTTTAGGTCCCTGCGCTTTCTGCTGTGTCTTCTTTTGAGGTTGGGCAGGTTGGCTTTTATGGAAGCTTCCCCTGCCTCTGCCTCGAAAGGACTGACGACTATGAAACTGACGTCTGTTCACATGCCCCCGAGAGGGGGCAGGCGGAGGTCTGGCCAACTTAATGGCCGATCTAGTCTTCTGAGTGGCCTCTAAGGCTTGCTCCACCTGAGGGCCAAAAAGAAAGGAGCCATCAAAGCGGCAGCCATCACCTGCTGCTGAGCATCATTCTGTGAAGCCAGAAGCACGCAGCCAGGAATGGCGCCGAGTACAAATCCCTGGCTGCTGAGCGAAGCAGTGTCGAAAGCGTCCATGGCGGCTTTGACCTGTTGGTTATTGGACTCAATACCTCTAATAACGGTCAGAAGAAGCTCTGACTTGGAATCCGAATCTGGAAGAGCTTCAACCATTCTTTTCATAGAGTGCCACAGGATATACTCATACTGAGAAAAATAGCCTTGATAACTAGCAATACGCATACTTAGAGTGGAGGCAACAAAGACTCTCTTACCTAATGTATCAATCTTACGAGACTCTTTGTTAATAGGTCGAGCTGTAGTAGTTTGAGGAAGAACGACCTTGTCATTCTCTGCCAGGACTACAATAGGATCCGCAAAGGCTTGGGATGCCAGGAAAGGACGATCCTTGGGAGCTGAGTATTTCCTATCAATGGATTTAGCCACTGAGGGAATAAGAGCAGGGGTTATTCCATACCATTTGAGACAGCGTCTCAAGGAAGGCTGAATCGGAGGAGTCAAATCCGTGAGGATCTCCGGCATGAAGATACTGGAGTCTTAATATCTTCCCAGGATCGATGTCTGTAGTCTGGAGAGAAAGAGGGATCCCAGGTTCTTCAACAGAGACTTAAAGACAGGTCCTCGACCACAGGCTCTGTAGCAAAGAAAGATCCTGTTTCCTCCACTTCATCACCCAACCGAGGTCTGGGTCAGGCTCAACATCATCTCCTGATGGTCCAGAAAGGACTGTTTGGACAGGAAAAGGGAGTGAAAATTAGGAGAGGAGGAAATGGCAGAAAAACAAGGAGAGTCCTGGGGCTGCCGGGCGCCGACGACGGAAACGGGCTGGAAGACGGTGCAGAGGAGGGCGCACGGCGCCAAGAGGCATCGCTGGCCCCGCAACGCCGGGGCGCCAAGACGGCGCGCCAACGGCATCAAGAACGGGTATCGCAGACGACGCCGCGAACGGCGCTACCGATCTACTTGGTACTACCGCGGCGCCAGAGATCACGCTGCAGCCACCAACGCGCCAGAGACCACGCGAGCCGCCAACGCGCCAGCAAGCTTCGGGCGTTCTCGAAACGGCGCCCGGCACGCCACAGACCCTGCAGAAGGCGCCGAAAAGCCCCGGAACCTGGAAAACAAGAGAAGGAAAAAAGGAGATAAGGCATCGGTGAGGCCCCCGCGCCGCAGCTTCATGTGAGGGGAACACCTAACGCGGAGTCGCTTAGCACCGAAGAAGGCATCAGCGCGACTAGGAAGGTCCACACCTCTACCTGACGCCGGAGGAGCCCAGGCCCGGCAGGTAACCGAAACAGGCAGAAGAACCAACCTCCGAGCCATCGCCCATAAGAGCGCCCACTGATGAAACTGCTCATCTGGAGCCCTACCTATGGCGGGGAGGGCTCCGATGTCGAGGGCATGGATTATCGGAGTTGGCGACTCCGAAGAGGAGCCGGCAACTAGCAACGATAACCGCACCGTCGACGCAGATACCAGAGGGCTAACTTTGAGTGATGCCCTCTTTTTGACCTGTGGGTCAAGAAGAGCTCGAGCTGAACGCCGAGAATGCGACTGCTTATTTTTATGCCGGGCGGGGGACCCCATCCCCCGGCATCGGACTGACCGTAGTCGGAACCCCGCTGAGGAGAAGGAGGCTGACCGGACCCAGCCCGCTGACTGAACAGCTTTCACGATAGTCTCCCTACCGTCACCTGACCTGCTCATGGTCGACTCCGTCCCAGTAGTTTAGACTTCTTCAAGTAAGTTAATTCAAATATTAGAAAATTTTACCAAAATAGAATAAAACTAAGCGATTCTACTACTATCGTGATAATGTTTACAAAACAAACTGAAAACTGTCGCTAGTTTGAAGTTTGACTCCCATTTTTAAGCGGCGGCGTCGTCACTGGCGCTTTTCGGCCCAGGGAAAAAGAACTGAAGGCGGTTGGAGAAGTGCGTCGCCGAGATGGGTCATTACCGCTCGAGCAGCTGCTCGTAGCGCCGTGTCTCATGGCGCCGTCTCTGTATCGACCCTCAGCAAAAAGTTGTTCTCGATGGGTCTTGGTGCCTCGCGCCAATCCCACTAGTGTGAATGAGTGGTGGAGACTGGTCAGGAAGATCTCCAGTTCTCATGCACTAAGGTACAGACACTTGAGAACACACAATGCCAATCTAACATCATAATCGTGGACTTTCCACCCAAATTTGCAGGACAATCTTAACATACTGCAGCAATAACCAAGTTAATCTTCACACACCTTGACCTTTCGCCTGTTGACTCTGAGATTACGATCCTGCTTGCTTTTGCCATCCCCCCTGAGCCTAGCCACCAAGTAGAGCTAACTCTCACCAACCACTTACAGCCGTACCAACACTGCCGTCGGTGGAGGCCAGAGTTCCATTGCTCCAGGTGGCCAGAAATAGGGGGTACATTCGTTGGGAGGACGGACAGCTAGCCTTTCTCCACAACATTTCAGCTGAGACCCAGTCTAGATAAAAGGACCTGCAGGTAATATAAAAAATCTGTACTTGAGCACAGGGTAACTGCACAGCTCTTGTTCCCGGCACAACTGCAGATCCCCCAAAAAAGGTAAGACTCGTGTGTTTTCTGATCCAAAACCTGCTTCTGTATATGCGGATAAATTAATCGTACAGCTTGCTACCCCAGCAACTAAGCAAGATGAGGACTGAAATAGACTGTGGACTAAAGCTGGGACTGCGCTGTTCTCTGTCTGTGGACAAAAGTTGGGACTGCTTTGTTCTCTATCTGGCCCTGTTTATTAAACCAAATTTGAGGTATTTTTCCTCTACTATATTAGCACAACCGCTGTGCTATTGTGTTTGTTCCTAACCATGTTTTGCTGGTCATGTTTACTGTTCCACATCTATTATGCCTACATATTTATAGTCCTTTCAGGTTGGATGTGTGAGTACACACTGCTTAGTTTGTAAACTGTTAAAAATGATCTCACAGTTTCCCTATGTGGCAGAAGCGGATTGCCACATAAAGCAGGGCAATAACGCAACTTAATTGAGTCCAGGACATCTACAAACTCGATTTTTCTCACCCACCTAATCATTCAGCCCTCCAGACAGTCTTTCCCAACCTGCAAGCGGCATGGAATGATGACAGACCCTCTGCTGCTTATTACTGTGGTGAGTGCCATCTCCTACATCTTTAACCATGCTGGACCTATCTGCAACGTAATTAAATGTTTCGGCTTTCCTATGTAGTTGTATGGGCACGTGCCTCAGTTAGGTGATATATGAAGTTCCTTTCCTGCACATCCAATATGTAGGTCTGCATATTTGGTATCTATAATGTGATATAATGTTTGCTGTATAACATAAAATGAATAAATAAAGTAAAAAAAACATGGGTCTTATGCAGGCCAGTGATCAGTGTAACGTGTGGCTTGTGTGGGACAGTGATTGTTGCATCACGTGAAGCATGTGGTAATGATCATTATAACTTGCTGCCTGTTGAGACCAGTGATCATTTTAACATGGGGCTTGTATAGGCCAGCAATCATTGTAACATAGGGCTTGTGGAAGTCAGTGATCAGTTTAACAAGAGACTTGTTTAGGCCAGTGATCAATGTAACATAGGGCTTGTGTAGGCCAGTGGTCAGTGTAACATAGGGCTTGTGTAGGCCAGTGGTCAGTGTAACATAGGGCTTGTGTGAGGACAGTGATCAGTAACATAGGGCTTGTGTGGACAGTGATCAGTAACACGGGGCTTGTGTAGGCCTGTGATCAGTAACAGGGCTTGTGTAGGCCAGTGATCAGTGTAACATAGGGCTTGTGTAGGACAGTGATCAGTGTAACATAGGGCTTGTGTAGGCCAGTGATGAGTGTAACATAGGGCTTGTGTAGGCCGTGACCACTGTAACATTGGGCTTGTGTAGGACAGTGATCAGTAACATAGGGCTTGTGTAGGCCAGTGATCAGTGTAACATAGGGCTTGTGTAGGACAGTGATCAGTGTAACATAGGGCTTGTGTAGGACAGTGATCAGTGTAACATAAGGCTTGTGTAGGACAGTGACCAGTGTAACATAAGGCTTGTGTAGGACAGTGATCAGTGTAACATAAGGCTTGTGTAGGACAGTGATCAGTGTAACATAGGGCTTGTGTAGGCCAGTGATCAGTGTAACATAGGGCTTGTGTAGGCAAGTGATCAGTGTAACATAGGGCTTGTGTAGGCCAGTGATCAGTGTAACATAGGGCTTGTGTAGGCCAGTGATCAGTGTAACATAGGGCTTGTGTAGGACAGTGATCAGTGTAACATAGGGCTTGTGTAGGACAGTGATCAGTGTAACGTAGAGTTTGTGTAGTCCAGTAATCAGTGTAATGTGGGGCTTGTGTAGGCCAGTGATCAGTGTAACATAGGGCTTGTGTAGGCCAGTGATCAGTAACATAGGGCTTGTGTAGGACAGTGATCAGTGTAACATAGGGCTTGTGTAGTCCAGTAATCAGTGTAACATGGGGCTTGTGTAGGCCAGTGATCAGTGTAACATAGGGCTTGTGTAGGCCAGTGATCAGTGTAACATAGGGCTTGTGTAGGCCAGTGATCAGTGTAACATAGGGCTTGTGTAGGCCAGTGATCAGTAACATAGGGCTTGTGTAGGACAGTGATCAGTGTAACATAGGCCTTGTGTAGTCCAGTAATCAGTGTAACATAGGGCTTGTTTAGTCCAGTGATCAGTGTAACATAGGGCTTGTGTAGTCCAGTAATCAGTGTAATGTGGGGCTTGTGTAGGACAGTGATCAGTGTAACATAGGGCTTGTGTGGCCAGTGATCAGTGTAACATAGGGCTTGTGTAGGCCAGTGATCAGTGTAACATAGGGCTTGTGTAGGCCAGTGATCAGTGTAACATAGGGCTTGTGTAGGCCAGTGATCAGTGTAACATAGGGCTTGTGTGCCAGTGATCAGTGTAACATAGGGCTTGTGTAGGCCAGTGATCAGTGTAACATAGGGCTTGTGTAGGCCAGTGATCAGTGTAACATAGGGCTTGTGTGGCCAGTGATCAGTGTAATATGGGGCTTGTGTAGGCCAGTGATCAGTGTAACATAGGGCTTGTGTAGGCCAGTGATCAGGTAACATAGGGCTTGTGTAGGCCAGTGATCAGTGTAACATAGGGCTTGTGTAGGCCAGTGATCAGTGTAACATAGGGCTTGTGTAGGCCAGTGATCAGTGTAACATAGGGCTTGTGTAGGCCAGTGATCAGTGTAACATAGGGCTTGTGTAGGCCAGTGATCAGTGTAACATAGGGCTTGTGTAGGCCAGTGATCAGTGTAACATAGGGCTTGTGTAGGCCAGTGATCAGTGTAACATAGGGCTTGTGTAGGCCAGTGATCAGTGTAACATAGGGCTTGTGTAGGCCAGTGATCAGTGTAACATAGGGCTTGTGTAGGCCAGTGATCAGTGTAACATAGGGCTTGTGTAGGCCAGTGATCAGTGTAACATAGGGCTTGTGAGGCCAGTGATCAGTGTAACATAGGGCTTGTGTAGGCCAGTGATCAGTGTAACATAGGGCTTGTGTAGGCCAGTGATCAGTGTAACATAGGGCTTGTGTAGGCCAGTGATCAGTGTAACATAGGGCTTGTGTAGGCCAGTGATCAGTGTAACATAGGGCTTGTGTAGGCCAGTGATCAGTGTAACATAGGGCTTGTGTAGGCCAGTGATCAGTGTAACATAGGGCTTGTGTAGACCAGTGATCAATGTAACATAGGGCTTGTGTAGGCCAGTGATCAGTGTAACATAGGGCTTGTGTAGGCCAGTGATCAGTAACATAGGGCTTGTGTAGGACAGTGATCAGTAACATAGGGCTTGTGTAGGCCAGTGATCAGTGTAACATGGGGCTTGTGTAGGCCAGTGATCAGTGTAACATAGGGCTTGTGTAGGCCAGTGATCAGTGTAACATAGGGCTTGTTTAGGCCAGTGATCAGTAACATAGGGATTGTGTAGGACAGTGATCAGTGTAACATAGGGCTTGTGTAGGACAGTGATCAGTGTAACATAGGGCTTGTGTAGGCCAGTGATCAGTGTAACATAGGGCTTGTGTAGGCCAGTGATCAGTGTAACATAGGGCTTGTGTAGGCCAGTGATCAGTGTAACATAGGGCTTGTGTAGGCCAGTGATCAGTGTAACATAGGGCTTGTGTAGGCCAGTGATCAGTGTAACATAGGGCTGTGTAGGCCAGTGATCATTGTAACATAGGGCTTGTGTAGGCCAGTGATCAGTGTAACATAGGGCTTGTGTAGGACAGTGATCAGTGTAACATAGGGCTTGTGTAGGCCAGTGATCAGTAACATAGGGCTTGTGTAGGCCAGTGATCAGTGTAACATAGGGCTTGTGTAGCCAGTGATCAGTAACATAGGGCTTGTGTAGGACAGTGATCAGTGTAACATAGGGCTTGTGTGGTCCAGTGATCAGTGTAACATAGGGCTTGTGTAGTCCAGTGATCAGTGTAACATAGGGCTTGTGTAGGCCAGTGATCAGTGTAATATGGGGCTTGTGTAGGCCAGTAATCAGCGTAACATAGGCCTTGTGTAGGCCAGTGATCAGTAACATAGGGCTTGTGTAGGACAGTGATCAGTGTAACATAGGGCTTGTGTGAGCCAGTGATCAGTGTAACATAGGGCTTGTGTAGGCCAGTGGTCAGTGTAACATAGGGCTTGTGTAGGCCAGTGATCAGTGTAACATAGGGCTTGTGTAGGCCAGTGATCAGTGTAACATAGGGCTTGTGTAGGCCAGTGATCAGTGTAACATAGGGCTTGTGTAGGCCAGTGATCAGTGTAACATAGGGCTTGTGTGGTCAGTGATCAGTGTAACATAGGGCTTGTGTAGGCCAGTGATCAGTGTAACATAGGGCTTGTGTAGGCCAGTGATCAGTGTAACATAGGGCTTGTGTAGGCCAGTGATCAGTGTAACATAGGGCTTGTGTAGGCCAGTGATCAGTGTAACATAGGGCTTGTGTAGTCCAGTGATCAGTGTAATGTGGGGCTTGTGTAGGCCAGTGATCAGTGTAACATAGGGCTTGTGTAGGCCAGTGATCAGTGTAACATAGGGCTTGTGTGGGCCAGTGATCAGTGTAACATAGGGCTTGTGTAGGCCAGTGATCAGTGTAACATAGGGCTTGTGTAGGCCAGTGATCAGTGTAACATAGGGCTTGTGTAGGCCAGTGATCAGTGTAACATAGGGCTTGTGTAGGCCAGTGATCAGTGTAACATAGGGCTTGTGTAGGCCAGTGATCAGTGTAACATAGGGCTTGTGTAGGCCAGTGATCAGTTAACATAGGGCTTGTGTAGTCCAGTAATCAGTGAACATAGGGCTTGTGTAGGCCAGTGATCAGTGTAACATAGGGCTTGTGTAGGCCAGTGATCAGTGTAACATAGGGCTTGTTTAGGACAGTGATCAGTAACATAGGGATTGTGTAGGACAGTGATCAGTAACATAGGGCTTGTGTAGGACAGTGATCAGTAACATAGGGCTTGTGTAGGCCAGTGTTCAGTGTAACACAGGGCTTGTGTAGGCCAGTGATCATTAACATAGGGCTTATGTAGGCCAGCGATCATTGTAACATAGGGCTTGTGTAGGCCAGCGATCATTGTAACATAGGGCTTGTGTAGGACAGTGATCAGTGTAACATAGGGCTTGTGTAGGCCAGTGATCAGTAACATAGGGCTTGTGTAGGCCAGTGATCAGTAACATAGGGCATGTGTAGGCCAGTGATCATTGTAACATAGGGCTTGTGTAGGCCAGTGATCAGTGTAACATAGGGCTTGTGTAGGACAGTGATCAGTGTAACATAGGGCTTGTGTAGGCCAGTGATCAGTGTAACATAGGGCTTGTGTAGGCCAGTGATCAGTGTAACATAGGGCTTGTGTAGGACAGTGATCAGTAACATAGGGCTTGTGTAGGACAGTGATCAGTGTAACATAGGGCTTGTGTAGGCCAGTGATCAGTAACATAGGGCTTGTGTAGGCCAGTGATCAATATAACACAGGATTTGTAGGCCAGTGGTCAGTGTAACATAGGGCTTGTGTAGGCCAGTGGTCAGTAACATAGGGCTTGTGTAGGCCAGTGATCAGTGTAACATAGGGCTTGTGTAGGCCAGTGGTCAGTGTAACATAGGGCTTGTGTAGGCCAGTGGTCAGTGTAACATATGGCTTGTGTAGGACAGTGATCAGTGTAACATAGGGCTTGTGTAGGACAGTGATCAGTAACATAGGGCTTGTGTAGGACAGTGATCAGTGTAACATAGGCCTTGTGTAGGCCAGTGACCACTGTAACATTGGGCTTGTGTAGGCCAGTAATCGGTGTAATGTGGGTCTTATGTTGGTCAGTGATCAATGTAACGTGTGGCTTGTGGAACCCTTATGACCATGCATTGGGGGTAAGGCATGTGGCCCAGGTCAATAGAATGAAAGTTCAGATGCAGCTCTGCATTCCTAGCCTAATCAACACGTTACTTGTACTGATATGCATTAAGTCATGTTGATATAATGAAAATATGTAACATAGAAACATAGAATTTGACAGCAGATAAGGCCCACCTAGTCTGCCCATTTTCCCTACGTGCAGTTACACCGTGAGGTCCTGTTTGAGCTACCCCTCACCTGCTTACTTCTAAGGTTCCTTTATACCTATTCATGCCTTCTTTAATCCAGCTACAGTGTTTGCTTCTACCACCTCCCTCAAGGAGGCTGTTGCAGGCATCCACCACCTTTCAGTGAATAAGAGTTTCCTTACATTCCCTGATTCTACCCCTGCTCCATCAGATAGTAGAATTATCAATACATTTTAACATATATTGATACACACAGGGTCAACAGGGCATGGACATGAAATACAGACTTCAGTCTTTCATTTTAAAAGGCAGTTAAGTTTGTAGTTCTAACAGTTCCAAAGTTATACCAGGGATTTTAGGGTTAGAATCTTAATTAGTTGGCAAAACTTAGCTTTTTTGTTTTGTCTTTGCAGAAAGCATATTTCCACATGGGAAAAGCTGGGAATAGACATCAAAGTTAACAAAAAATTGTATTCAGGGCTGTAGTCATCGGTCTGCAAGTGTGGATCTCAATTTCTTGGCCAATAAATCATTTAAAACAAGAATGCCTGCATGCTGTCAGACTGTATTTGAAAAGATCTTGCAGTCTCTCTGCTTTGAACCTTGTCCTCATCCTGCTTCTTGGGCAGAACCCCATATGACCTTACAGGAAAGCCGTGATGGTCTCGTTCTGTCTGGGTTTGGGATAACTGTTCTTGTTGAATTTGGGGACAGCAAGCCCCAAACCAAGGACCTTCTAGATATATTTGAATGTCACCAAGAACTGTGACACCTTGTAAAGAAAGCTATTCAAAGAATGTTGCAAGTATTACAAAGAGCAAATATAAACAATTAAAACAGTACTTTTTTCCCCAACTGGCTTGAGAATGGAGTCTGTTGTTATCATGGCATTATTAAACCCTGAAATTTAGAGACCTTATTCCTGTATATTCATTTTTATACCATGAGAGGGATGAATAATAGAGCTGAATAAAATGGTTATTCACTCCAGGTGAATAACATTTTACATTCTCTACAGCCTATGTTATTTTCTCTGTAGCCTCAGCATAACGGCATCCAGTGCACCATGGTATAAGTAGGACATTCCATGGGCACGCAGATGGAGCTTTTATTCACTCTGCAATGTTGCAAATGGTGCTGACCTAGAACTTGGGGATCGGTTGTGCTCTCACACTTATTGCTAGGCAGCACTGTTGACAACATTCCAAAGTGAATAAAAGAAATTATAAAAAGGTCTAAAAAATACTACAATCTGATTGGCTGTTAGGATTCCAACAGCCTTACATTAATCCCTGTTACACTGTCATGTACAGCCTGATCACCATGGCACATGGAATCTTCCTGTCAGCATTCCATCTTCTAGCATTGCTGAATGACTAGAATGATGCATTCTGATTCTGAACCAGTATTCTTAAACTGTTGGGTGAATAACTATTTTATTAAAAATCTCCCTCTAAATGAGGAAAACATTCAAAAAGTACACTTTTAACATGTTTCTTTTGGAATAATTCTTTATAATAGCATAAGGCAGTCCCAGGAGTTAGATTAACAGTCAGTTAATAACCCCCTGGGGCACTATAGCACTCGGCTGCACCTTGTGCCACATTACATCCCTAGGAGGTGATTAACAGACTGTTAATGTAACCCCTGGTCATGCCTTATTGCATAAAAATTACCTACCTTAGTAATATTGTTTCTTCCAGGGGATCCTTCAGTATACTTGACTACTGCAGATATGCCAGCTGGGTTCAGCTGCCAGGAGATGGAGTCTGTGCTAATGATTGCAGGAATTAGCCAGTCAGGAGAAAGAGGGAGAGTGCTGCCTGTGAATGCCTGAGAGAACTCAGTCAGATTCATTTCGATGCTGGGGTAAAAGGCCCCAAATCCCTAACTTTAGCTAGTACTAGCGAAAAATACAAGAAGGAAAAACAACCCGCCCTCAGGCGAACTATGTACAAGGAAAAATTGAATTACCAAACAGTTAAAACTCAATAGTAAGAAACATTTGGCACAAGTAAGGACTGCAGAAACTAAACTCAGCCAGGTTATGTGAGGGAGGTTGGTGGGAGGTCGGGTATACTGAAGGATCCCTGGAAGAAACAATATTACTAAGGTAGGTATTTTTCTTCGCACCCCAGGAATCTTTCAGTATACTTGACTAAAGCAGACTGCAGAGCAGTGCATTTGGGAGGAGGAACAGAACCTACTTTGGAAAGAGGTTCTGTAGGACTGCATCAAATCTGGCATCTGATCTGGACTGTACATCCAAATAGTAGTGCTTAGTGAAGGTATGCACGGTCTTCCAGGTAGCTGCTTTGCAGCTATCGAGCTAGGGAATGTCCCTTGCAGCTGCCAGTGAGGCTGCAGTGCTCCTGGTGGAATGGGCCCTGAGGTGGCTATTTGCCAGCCTAACCGTAACAGAATGGGATGCAAGAGACTATCCATCGAAAGATAGTCCTCTTGGAGGCTGGCCTGTCCTTGCCTACTTTGCCAGAGGTGAGGAAGAGCTGGGTATGAGAGGTCCTGAGCTGCTTAATATGCTCCAGGTATTAGGTCAGTGCCCTTTTAACATCCAGGCTGTGGAACTTCCGCTCACCAGGTGTGGATTTGTTTGTGAAAAAGACAGGGAGTGTTATGGATTGATTCAAGTGAAACTCAGACACTACCCTGGGAAGGAATTTTCTGTTAGTCCTGAGAACTACTTTATCTTTGTGGGAGATAATGTAGTTTGGTTCCGTACAGTGGGCATGCAGCTCAGAAATCCTTCTGACTGTGGTGAAGGCTACTAGGAAAACAGTTTTCTAAGTGACATACTTTAAATCTGCAGAAGCCATGGGCTCAGAGGGGGTTCCATGAGCTTAGCAATGCACAGGTTCAGGTCCCAGGGGGAACAGGTTCCCTAAGCGGGAGTTGAAGGAACAGTTAGCCTTTAAAAAACTTTTTGAAAATGGAGTGAGAAATTACTGTTCTAGGAGTGTGGATATGTTGTTCATCCACACTCTTTGGCATGTCCCTTTCCCTTTAAATCTCACCGTAAAGTCTTCAAGCTGGCTCCTCCCACCCACCCGGGTGGTAAATACCTGGGCTCTGCCCCATGACGCCAGATCTTCCTTTCCACTGGAAGATCCAGGTTCCCTCGTGCTAACTCTAGCCATCGTAGGCCCTGGATTTGTATTGTCACTTTTTACTGAATTTAACTCTCAAACTCGTCAGGGTTTTCGATTCTGATAATAGCGCATCGGATATGGAGGACAAGTCGTCCCCCGGTTTTCACCGGTGTACATGTGGCCAGAAAATGTCACGCACCGATCCCCATCTTACCTGCGTTTACTGCCTAGGTGTCGGTCATGACACCACGACCTGTACCTTTTGCTTGGCTTTCCATCCCAACGTCCTCAACAACCGCATGGTGCGTCTTAAGCTGGGGAGACCGGAGAAAAGGAACCCACTGGTGAAATTGAAAGAAGCGAGGTGGACGGTTTCTGTGGCTGCGGGATCTGCCAAACAGCTCGAGCAGATGAAGGCCTTCAAAGAAGAAGCTGCCCCAAGCTTCGGCCAGCCGAAGTTTCTTTGTGCCTCTCAACCTCGATTCTTCCTTCACAGGTTCCTTCTGGGAGATGTGCCAGTCTCTCCCCACCAGGGGTTAGGTGCCTTCGGGCTCGCACTCCTCCTGCCCTCGGAAGAGGGACAAGGATCCAGCGTCTTCGAAAAGGAGACGTTCCTGAGACCGAGAGAACAGCCCCGTAAAGGAGGCCGAGGCACTGATCCAGGAGCTTCCTCATTCTCCTCCTCCTCCTCCTCTAAGCCTGCTCAGTGATGGGTTGGGGGTTGCCACCCCTACTCCCGTCACGCCTGCCCTGGGTCCTCCCTTGAGGGGTCAGCTCCGCCACTTTCTTTCCGCCTGGTCCGATATCACTTCGGACAGGTGGCTTCTAGAAGTGGTCGGGCAGGGACTGCCTCTGGAATTAGAGCAGTACCTGTCCAGCCGAGCCTGCGCACCTCGGGAGGCAAGGATCTCAGCTCGCATGCAGTCGGCCCTTCTGGATGACATTGCTCAGCTCCTCCACAAGGAGGTGGTAGCTCTAGTGCCAGATCCTCCTGTAGATCCAGGCTTCGTATCCAGGTACTTCCTGGTGCCCAAGTGGACGGGGGGTTGGCGCCCCATCCTAGGTCTTCACGACCTGAATCAGTATCTCAGGTCTCGCACCTTCCGGATGGTAACTCTAAACCAGATCATACTATCCTGGAGCGAAACATGTGGTTTTGTTCTCTGGATCTGCAGGATGTTCTTTACGTCCCAATCTGTCTGTCCCACCAGCGTTCCTCCGCTTCAGGGTCGAGGGGACCCTGTACAAGTTCCGAGCCATGCCGTTCGGCCTGTCATCGGCCCCGTGTGTCTTCACCAAGTGCATTGCAGTGGTGGCAGTCCATCTTCAGCGTCGAGGAGTTCGAATCTACCCCTATCTCGATGACTGGCTTCTGGCAGGTTCCTCCCTTCAGGAGGTGGAGAGATCCGGGGATCTGGCTCTCAGAACCTGCTCTCAGCTCTCAAAAATTACTCTCGGTAGCAATCTTCTTTCTTCCAGGGGGTCCTTTAGCATCAGGAAGCTCCCACCCTTCCTCCCCTGTTCACCTTCTAGGGGAAGGGCTCTGTTTTTAGTTTATTAATATTTGCCTATCTAGCTTTAGGTAATGGGTTTTGAGGTTGTTGAAATTGTGTTTTTAAATTCTTGACATTTGCATGTTTCTTTTTGGATCCTGTTGGTTCATTCTTTGGGCATGTACCCATCCATCTTCAAAAAAAATTCTGAGGTACTTCAGGCAGTTCTCTCTCGGCACACTTCCCTCCTAAATTCTGATTGGCTAATTCCTTAAGCTCATTATCTAAGGCCACACCTCCGGGGCAGCTGTATTCAGCTAGCTGCATATGTTACTAATGCTAAAGGACCCCCTGGAAGAAAGAAGATTACTACGGTGAATAATTTTTTCTTCCTCTTTAAGCATCATCAGAATGCTAATCTTCCAAGAATCTGTCTTCCCCATGGATTCTCACTAATGGGTCTGAGCCTGAGGTGCTTGGACTCCATGGGAGTCAGAACTTTTCTGGAGGACTGGTGGCGTGAGTAGACCCTGTGCCTGCGTCGGCACATGCATCCACTGGTATGCAGCGGTGCCAACCCTCAGCAGCCTCGGCTCCTTTTTTCCCACCACTGAGTGCACAAAAGTAGCAATGCCGCTTCCACATTGAGGCCAGAACATCACCGTCTATACAATGACAGCCTTCATTTCTTCAGTTTTAGTTTAAAATACACCAGAGTTTATTACTTTTGTGTCAATTTATTAGTTTAACAAACAAAACTGTACAGTTTTCTCTCAGCCCTACCTCGTGTTAATGATCGACGACCATTGAAGAAGGTAGAGAGCCTGAAAAGGCAAGTTGCCCCAGCAGCGGTGTTTTGTCTAGCTAACACCTCTCTCTGGATGGGTACTCTGGTAATGGGCAGCTCGGCACCTGGGAGGATGGACAGTCCTCTTGGAGTTTCAAAAAATGAACAGTACACATTCCACATGTGCGCTGTATCAGGGTTTCTGCACTGTTTGGCCTCGACATCTTCTCACAAAAAGCATAAGGGGAAGAAACGATAATAGACAAGGCCTTCTTTTGATAGTTCTGCTATGAGACACTCGAATTCTGTGGAGCCACGTACCCCAACCCCATCACCGACAACACGGGATGTCCCGGAACCCCTCCCTGTCCAATAGAGGGGACTTTGGTGGGCAGTTTTCCCACCTTCACCTGACTGGATCCCTTCAACTCTGCAGATCCCCCCAACCCCATCACCCGCTGTCTCGGGGGAGCTTATCTGTGGGCCGCATCTGTTCCTCCACAGCTTACCCCCTATGGCAGGGTCATCAGTGGTACCCCAAGCCTTTTCCAGATGTCTTTAATTGGTTCGATGGGTCCTGGGCCCATTGGGCAGTGTGGGGTCTGTGAACCATGAGAGCCATCCTGCTCCAGCCAGTGTTTCTTTGCTCCATTTTTGATCTTACCTCGGACGGTCTGCAGAGTTGACAGCATGACATGTGCACACCTGGCATGCTTACATCTTCCAGCGAAGATCATCTCCACCCATGGTCACCTCGGTAGTAGTAGTAGTTTATTTGTTAGTGCACAATCCCAGGGCTGTGAACACTGTACATAAAACAGGTCAGAAGGCACAAAATAAAACAAGTAAATAAATATATATAACATGAGATAAAAATCTGTCAGCATAAATGGCTACAATAGGTCAAACCAGACCAGTGGGACTAACTTAGGTTAAAGACTTGACTGAACAAGTAGGTAGTTAGACACCTCTTAAAGGCATCCACAGAGGGGCCTCCTTCAGAGATCTGGGGAGTGAGTTTCATTGGGCCAAACCAGCCAATGTAGCAATAATTCGGCTGACCCCCAAAGATTCTGGGACTCTATTAATTTTCTCATTAATCCCAAGGAGAAAACTAATGTAAGTAAGATTGAGACTCCAGAGGACGTAGTTTCTGACCCAGTAGTGATAGCTGAATTGTTCAATGCCAGATTTTCAGATCTCTCTAGTTACAAAAAGATCTTGCTTAAGCCATCTACTAGTGCAGTTGATATTAAAGATTATCAGGGCACTAGGCCACCTTTTTATTTCCGTAGGGTAACAGAACTTGGAAGTTTTAAAGTTACTACACACCATTCCTAATAAATTTAGCGATTGTGGTCATGGGCTTGATGGTCGATTTCTTAAGCTAATAGCCCCCCAAATTGCAGCCCCACTCTGTTCTATTTTTAATTTATGTTTAATTTCTGGACTTTTTCCTTCAACTTGGAAATTGGCAAAAGTCGTTCCTATTCCAAAAAAAATACATGCTGACAGTCTCAAAGATTTTAGATCGATATCTATTCTTAACCCTTTAAGTAAGTTTCTCGAAAAAATATTCTCCACACCAAATATCAGGTCACTTGGAATTATATGGCTGCGTTAAGCCTGGAACAACATGGTTTTAGAAAAGACCATGGCACAGAGACTGCCTTGGTCAGGTTGACGAATACTGTCCTTCAGGGCCTAGATAAGGGTATTTTAACTGGGGCAGTCTTTGTGGACCTGTCCAAGGCATTTGACCTTATAAATCACTTTTACTGTGCCTAAAATTGGAACATTTTGGATTCTCATGTAACCCTAGATGGCGCTATCCCAGGGGCTACTACCCCTGCTGATTTGCCACTAACAGGTTGAGGGGCCTGGATCCAATGGCGGGTGCCTCCACCCAGAGGTCAGAGTTTACAGTAGTTAAACTAACTTGGTCACAGCCCTCTGGGACACTGCAACCCCCTTTCTTCCACTAGTGGCCCACACAATACATCAGAATTACCTTTACAGTATACACTTACCCCCAGGACTGGTTCGGCACTGGGACCTCCTGTGAAATAAGATACAGTGCAACAATCACAGTACAGTACTTTAACATAGACAAATACCTCAGGCAGTATAACTTTGCTGAAACAAGCAGCTCTGATTTATTTAGGGGGATATAACAAGGACAGGGGGAAATCAGGTTAATTAGCTTATCACTCTACTCATCTACCTATGGCTCTGTGCACAGGCCTATCCCTATCAGTTACTGTCCCTGGGTACCCAAGCCCTAGTGGCCAGTCCAAACCGTGGCAGCTGGTAGGGGCCCTTTCACACAGAGAAAAGGAGAATTAAACAGTCAGCAGTAAAGTAATTCCATTTGGACTTAATGTGGCAATTCAACAGGGAGCGACCCTGAATTAGTACTCACGACCTCCAAATAAGATAGGGTCCTTCAATGTCAGCAGGGCTACTCTTGAGCTCCAAGAGACTCCTCACACATTTATATGGTAAACAGTCACAGGCAAAAGTCACTTAATGGCAGCAGGATTCACTTGAGGTACACAAACCTCTTCACACATTTATATGGTAAAAAGAAAGCACTATACCAGGCAGGCTGCATCTGTATCCCGATCGCAATTACTGCACAATACCCGGGAGAACACACAGCAGATTCAGTTCCTGACAGACCGAGTGCAATTTTCAGCAATTCCTCCAGTCTTCTACAGGGTGAGCCTGGTTTCTACTCTTCAGATATCCTTTGATTCTCTTCACAGGACGGATTCAGTCCTAACAAGCTGCAGACCGGAACTCTGGACCTTACACATGTTTTTTGACTAAAACTGTGCACTGAAGGAGCACAGGGTTCCTTTCCCCTTCACTGCCAAAGCTCAACTGAAACTCCCAACAGACAAAACGGGCACTTCCTTTGAGTTCCTCCCAGTTCTTGACTGGATTGGCTGTCACTCACAATAGACTGCTGCTGTTGGTCCAAAAGGCGCCGAAGTCTAAACTACATCTCCCAGAGTCACTGCCCATACAATCCTCTTGTGGCTGGCTCAGATTATGAGTCCAAGTTCTGATTCGTCCAAGGCACCATTTTAGAGCTAGCTTACCCCACATTGATTGGTCCAGTTCAGCAGTTCAAAACCAGAATGGGGAACTAGGCAGACACAGTTCTGACTGCAAAGAAAGCAGGTTAGACAAACTGTAATTTCATTATTACTGTAAATGATTTCTGGCAAACAGTTACATCTTTCAGATAGGTTCCTTTGCACTCCTAGTGACTGCAAAATGGAGTGAATTGGCTGCAGCTCGAGTGGTACTCAAACAGAGAAGCACACAGTCCCCCATACAAACTAATTATGTCTGCAAGCAGACAGCTCTTAAAGAGACAGTACCAGAGGTTCTAAAAACACTCACTGATAAATGGCTTAAACGCCAAACACCATTCAGGCTTGGAGCATTCAAGCAAGCTCCTGGAAGTCTTTTGGGAACCCCCATTTGCAGGGGGATTACACTCAGATAATGTTGTAGCCTGGTGTAGAAATTACCTATCTGATAGGTCTCAGGTCGTTGCTTTGGGGTCTGTGGTTTCATCTGTTAAATCTATCAATTTAGGGGTTCCACCAGGGTCAATATTGGGCCCTTTATTATTTTCATTGTTCATTAATAAACTTCCTTCTATATTTAGATCTAGTAAGTGTTTATTATGTGCAGATGATCTTATTATTTTTTTCACAAGCTAAAACTGCTTCTTAGATTAATTCTTTGCTCGGACCGGAAATTCATAATGTGTGGTGTAACACTCGATGTCAAAAAACTAAATCTATGATTTTTGGTACCTCATATTCTCTGAAAAATAACCCTACTTTTCTGGTTCATGATGATAAGGGAGCAGCAATGGAATGTGTCCAGGAGTTCAAATATTTGGGTGTCGTATTGGATCCAGGTCTGAATTTGTCCCTTCAGCTCAAAGCAGTTTGTAAAAAAGGTTAATCAGAAGTTGGGACTGCTATATAAGTTCAAGAAATACTTTTCTGCTGACAGCCATAGAGCAGTTGCGGTTGGGACATTACTCCCCCATTTGGATTATGTTGCAAGCCCTTATTATAGGCTACTAGATAAAGAAGTCAAGATACTGACAGTCACCTATAATAACATGTGTCGCTTTGTATTGGATTTTCCTTATCATCTTCATTGTTTACTTTATGCTAATCTGGATTGGCTGTCTCCTTATTCTAAAATCACATACTTCTTTGGCTGTCAGGTGTTTAAGACTGTTTTCTTGAATACTGCTTATCCGCTAAGGGACTTGGTTGATATAAGGACTTCAATTAGTTCCTTATGTTCATCTAATGCTGTTATTCTTCGAGCTATCTTACATCACTCCAAGATTGGTTGCTGGTCATTCTCGGTTGCTGCCCCCATGTTTTGGAACTCATTACCTGTAGATCTCCACTTTTCTAGTTCAATGTCTCAATTTAAGGAAAAGTTCAAGTTGTATTTGCTATCTTTAAATGCTTGTAATTATGTTGTTTAATTGTCTGTATAATACTGTTATGTTATTGAAACTGTATTGTTATTGTTTTGTCTTATATGTCGGGTTGAACCTGAAAATGGTCTGGTTCCAGTGTTCTTACCCGGCTTACAGAATTTTAAATAAATAAAAAAAAAGTGCAATCCCCTGATGTCGTGAACCTAACCCTGGGAACCGCCAGGAGGCCCACCTTGTAGGAACGGAGAGGGCGAGCAGGGCAGTAAGGAGACAGAAGATTACTCAGATAGCCTGGCCCCAGTCCATATAGGGCTTTACAGGTCAGCAAACAAATCTTGAAGGAGATTCGCCACTTTACCAGCAGCTAGTGCAGATGGCAATGTTACAGCAGAGCGGCTACCTTCCTCCCTGGAGGAAGAGAGCATCCTTTGGTATGCTCAGCCCTTTCCCCTTGCTGGCCCTGACCACCTAGTCTCACGACCAAACCTGGGTCGCCAGCATTGCAAGTGGTAGTGCTGCCACCGTGCTGGCAGTGGGCATTTAACCATTGGGCAGCTACACCACTCATTTCTAGGCAGCATTCCAGAGAAGATGAAAAGCTCATCCCTGAATGTCCTATGGAATATTAGATCGATAGATAGAGGACATAATCGTAGGACATTGTGGTGCAAGCTATGAATTTATGTATAATGCATGATTTGACCATCGTCTCCACAGAAAAAGTTGTTATATATTTTCTTATATATGGTGGTAACCAGTTAAGAGTATTATGATGCCGATTAATTACAGTGTATTAATGTGTTATCAACACCATAATAACACATTAATACCCAGGAAGCACTAATATATATTTAATAGACACCCTGGAGTGGCTTATCACACTTACAAAATGGGCCACTATCATAAAAGAATTAGTTTGAGTCACTCTGATAGGGATTAAAACTTCTTTACTCTTTTCAAACAAGTATGCAATAACTCTAAAACTTTTAAAACCAAACAAAGCAGTCCCTATTAATGCATGAATAGCATATTTCAGCAATAGATTAACTAGTATTTTGCAGTAAAGTATTTATTATTAGTTGAAAAAAATAAACAATGTTTAAAACTTAATTTTCATTACACTGTAGTAATATAGTTTAATTGAAGACAACATCTTCTTTATTTTCATTTTTACTTATGTATCTTGGTCTAGTACTTAAGAGGAAAACTGCTATAGGATTACAGTGAAAGGCTAGTAAGAAAAAAACATGTTACCTTGCATTTCAAATCAATACAAGTTCTGTCTCTTAATGGAAATGTGTTCAAAACATTAAACCTGCCAGGTTGCCTTTTTTTGTGGGGTGATAAATTTCACCTGAAAATACCCATATATGATTCAAGTATACATGCTCTTATAAGCTTCATGAACGTATTTAAGCAGTTTGGTCTGCTTATGTAACTGTGTTTTTCCACCTTTTCTTTGTTTATGAAATATTATGCAATTGGCATTGACACAAATCCCATTGAATAAATCTATTCATCTTTACAGGCGTTGAATAAATAAAAATGATCTACACAGTATTGATGCCACCACCATTAATCTACATAGTAATGATGTCATGCCCCCCCCCCCATATTCAAATGTGAATAACTTTAAAATGAAAAATGATAGCATGGTACTATGAGCAAGAAAGTTGTTCAGCACAAAAATATCTTAAAAATGAAAGGTGTTTCATGTATAGATATGTTTTAGTTTTTTTATCCTTAACAAAACAAAAAAGCAGAACATTCTATTTTTTTTCACTTTTTGCAACAAACAAGTGCAAATAACTTTAAAATGAAAAATTATAACATGGCACTTTGAGCACAAAAGTTGTTCAGCACAAAAATATTTACAAAATAAGTGGTATTTCATTTAATAGCAACCACTACACTAGGCGGACCTACACTAGGAAAGTTAACAAAAAGTCACAGAACTTATTTAAAAAAAAAAAACAGTCAAAAGCAAATGTCCCTGCACTGTCAGAAAGCATCCCTTATTGCATAAATGAAATATACAATGGTGAGCTGTCAGATAAATGATTTATCTACACTCGTGCTGTTTGACCTTGGACACCTCACTTGTGGCTTACGCCATTTGTGAGGTTACCTGAGGTCAAACAGCACTTGTGTAGATAAATCATTTATCTGACAGCTCGCCATTCAAACAACATGAAGTCTTGCTGTATTCTGACTATAGGCAGTTAGCCCCAGCACGTGAACTGCTCCAGAGAGGAAAGAGTTAACTTTATGCCAGAGCATAGAACGTTCGGCTCGAGCTCAGTTCAAACCTGTCTGCTGCACTTTGAAGTGTAACAGATTCTTTACTCCGCCTAACTGAACAGTCGCTCTGGAGAAATCTCCTTCACTTGTCGGTTCGGTCTCAGTAAAACATCGTTTTAAACCCATAATTGTTATTATTTTTCAGTTCACATCCCTGTCTGCGGTACAGTAAGTGTTGTACGTAGTGGACATTAGTTTATTTTTCTGTGTGTGGAAATAGTAAAACTTTTCTTTCGGTATGGCTGGAACCGATTGATTTTTAGTTCTTATTTATGAAATCTTTGGCTTATTTATGTTAGTGTGAGGTACCGGTCCTTATCGGTTTAAAAAAAATGTGATTTTTAAATGTTTTTTTCCACAGCCCATAACACGGTTGGTAACTGATAAGGGGGTCTTCCCTGGCTTTAAAGCTGCTAAAGGGTAAGTGGATAGGAAGACTACGCCTGAGAAACCCAAAAGAAGAACCGGCCCACTAGGTTTCAGCACTGTAGTAAGTGTGGGATGCCTTGCCAAGGCAGACCTCACACCACCTGTGTGTATTGTCTGGGGTTTGACCACCTTGATTCAGACTGCCAAATTTGTAAGAATTTCCCAAAGGCCACCCTGGACAAGAGATTGGGTAGGCTTAGGGAAAAGGCCGAAAGTCGCTGATCCGGATAGCCAGCCAGTTCGTTCTGACGAACCTGAGGGGAGTGCCCACTGACCTGGGCGATACTCCCTGTGGCAAAAGGAGAGCCGATCCCGAGGGTTTGGTTCCATGAAAAAGAAATCAGCCGGTTCGGTTCTAGAACCATCATGACCAACCGCCGAAGAAATTGCCAGGGCGATTAGTATAGTGGAATCACTCCGTTCGATTCCGGCCGATCTGGCACCACTGGGTAGGCGCTTGGTTTGGTCGGTTCCTCCAGTTCTGGAATATTGTCTGGATGATTAGTTTGAACCGGATTTGGAAGGGGAAGAAGGTTTTAATGATGATGATGATGGTGTGGAAGTCCTGGATGAGCCCATTGAACCACATCTCCCAGACAGACCTTCCAATTTTTCCCTCCTAGGCTTTCCGAGTCCCTTCCCACTATTTGTTTTACAAAAAAGTGGCAGAAACCCTCCAGCTCCCTCTGTTCGAAGTGGCAGAGACCCTCCAGCTTCCTCTGGTTGAAGCTGTTGAGGAACAAGAAGAGCCTGACTATGTAGAGGTGATGGACATCCCAGAGTCCAAAAGGCTGTGTATTCCTCCATAAATCTTTGGGAAACAGACACAAAAGATACTTCAGACACCAAATTGCTACCTCTGCAGATAAGAGAATGGACAGGAGGTATTGTCAGGCTCAGGTACAGAATACTTGTTCCAACAATGCAGCCATGTTGGGGTCGTACAGGCTGCAGCCTGTGACAAGGCTAATATACCTTTGGCTTCACACCCCACAGATAAAGACTCTAGGAAGGTGGATGCTATGACCAAGAAACAGTACTTGGCATCCTCCTTGGGACTCAGGCAGGCGAACTACATGGCCTACACAGCCAGATACCAGAAGTCCAGGTGGGATACTGTTATGGAGTTGGCTAAACAGGCTTCCCCCCAGCTAGCCAAAGAGCTGGAGGAGGTGGCTGCTGATGGATTGAGGCATCCAAAGTCCAATTTCATGCTGCTGTGGACTTTAATGTTTCATCACGAGTCATGGCTACATCTGTGTCTCTTAGAGATTTGCTTGGCTCAGATGTACTAGCCTCTCATGAGGACACCCAGGCTATGGCCATGGATTTCCCTGTGGTAGGTAATTCTTCTGTTTGGGGAGCAGACAGAGAATTATGTGAAAAGATGGATGAGTATAGGAACTTCCAGAGTGCACAAGCCAAAGAAAGGCAAGCAACTCCTCAGAAGCAGCAATCTAGGGGCAGGGCAGGCCTTTTCACAGACCTTTCTACCAGGCACAGGCCTCTCTCCTTTTCCTCAGAGGGGGTCTTCGAGGAGAGGCAGAAGGGGATGAGCAGGGCTGCATCGCCTCTCAGTCCAAGGCTCCTGCCAAGCAGACACCCTGATGTGTCAGCCTGGGTCGACTCCCCTTTCCAGTAGGATGCAGGCTGGCTTACTACATCCAGGCCTGGAAGTCTTTTACCTCAGACAAGTGGGTCCTGGAGGTAGTAGGCCAGGACAGGCCTCAGCTTCAAAAATTTCCAAAGCTGAGGGTCAGGTATTTCCACCTGCAAACATCTCCAAACCATTGCCCTCGAGGCAGATGTTTCTCTGCTGGCCTCAGAGCCATAGAGAGAGTTCCTACTACACACAGGGCAAAGGTCTGTATTCCAGATACTTCCTTACCCCAAAAGACACGGAGTGGCGGCCCATCCTAGATCTAAGATACTTAAACAAGTACCTAGTCAAGCCAAAATTCAAAATGGTGACTCTGGGAATAATTCTTCCCTCTCTAAGGCCAGGGGATTGGTTAGCCTCCCTGGACCTCAAGGATGCCTACTTTTACATTCCCATCAGGTGCTCCCACAGAAAGTACCTCAGGTTCAAACTGCCTTCAGGTCATTATCAGTTCAGAGCAATGCCCTTCGGACTAACCTCAGCACCAAGGGTGTTCACAAAATGCCTAGCAGTAGTAGTGGCCTTTCTAAGGAGACAAAATATTTCCATATTTCCATACCTGGATGACTGGCTCATTGTGGGGCAGTCTCCAGACCAAGTCAAGTCAAATCTGCAAGTAACCCAGCAATTGCTCACTTCTCTAGGATTCCTTCTCAATCTTCCAAAGTCAGTTCTCGAACCAGTGCAACTCCTGACCTTCATATGGGTAGAGTTGGACACTGTCCAAGCAAGAGCCTTTCTTCCTCTGGCAAGGGTAAAGGACCTTACACACCTGGCTTCTTCCTTTCGCCTTCTGGTGTCTCGACCAGCAAGGCATTTTCTTCAACTCCTGAGCCACATGGCAGCTTCCACTGCAGTGGTACAGGGGGCCAGATTTCAGGTGAGGGACATCCAGTTCCACTTGAGAGCTTTTTGGTCTCAGAAGAAAAATTCTCTAACCAAACTAATTCCAGTGAGTCAGACTGTGATCCAGGCTCTCCAATGGTGGTTGGATCAGGACAACCTCAGACAAGGAGTCCCATTCATCACCAGTCTCATTCTGTGGTCCTAACCACAGATGCTTTTCTCCTGAGGTGGGGAGCTCACTTGGGAGCCCTCTCAGTACAGGGGGTGTGGTCCCCTCAGGAGTCTCTACTTCATATCATCTTTTAGAGCTCAGGGCAGTGTACCTGGCTCTACAAGCTTTCTCAGACTCAGTACAGAATAAGGTGGTTCAGGTCAGGACAGTCAACACCACCACCATGTGGTACATCAACAAGCAGAGAGGCACTCGGTCTACGGCCTTGTGCATGGAAGCCATGAAATTATGGTCCCTAGCTTATTGCCTTCAGACATCTCTGGTAGCAGTCCACCTTCCAGGGAAAGACAATGTGCTAGCAGATGCTCTGAGCAGGATTTCTCGGGACCATCACGATTGGTCCCTGGATCCTCTGGTGTTAAAAGTGATTTTTTTCAAGGTGGGGCACTCTAGAGATAGATCTCTTTGCAGCCCCAGACAATCATCAACTTCCTCTCTTCTGTTGCAGACCCCCAGTCTTGGGCTCGGTCCCCCTGGGTGCTCTACTTCTGGATTGGGAGGGGACATTTCTGTATGCCTTTCCCCCATTTCCTCTACTATTCAAAGTTCTGGTCAAGATAAGGTCACAATCTTGCAAATTGATCCTGATTGCTCCAGATTGGGCCAGGCAGCCTTGGTATCCTCTATTGCTGTCCCTAGCAGTCCATCTTCCCCTATCTCTTCCCAAGAATCACAATCTGTTAACCTCCTCTCAGGGGAGGATTTGGTACCCCAACCTTCTGTCTCTCAACTTCAAAACATGGCTCTTGAGTTAGAATATGCAAGCCTGCATCTGTCGCAGGAGGTTCTGGATATTCTCAAAGCCTCTCGAAAACCTGCCACCAGAAAAACGTATAATTCCAGATGGAAAAGATTCAGCATTTAATGTTCCAATAAGAAGATTTCTCCAGATACTGCTGATTTGGCTGCAGTTCTGGGTTATATGGTTCATCTTAATGGTTTAGGCCTCAGACCAGTAACTCTGAAAGTACACCTGGCAACTGTTTCTGCATTTCTGTCAGTGGGGAAGGCTTCCTCACTGGCATCTCATCCTGCTTTCTGTAAATTTTTTAAAGGATTGCTCCATACCAATCCTCCTTTTAAGGATCCTACTCCTGCTTGGGATCTTAATGTTTGCATTGTTCAGCTTTTGCAACCCCCTTTTGAGCCTTTGTCCTCAGCAGACCTTAAGTACTTGACTTGGAAAGCTGTGTTCCTGGTAGCTATTACCTCTGCCAGGTGTATCAGTGAATTGCAAGCTCTGTCAGTGGAGTCTGATTTTATCTCATTCCATAGAGATAAAATGGTCCTTAGAACTAACAGGAGGTTCTTACCCAAAGTGGTTTCAGATTTTCATCTGAACCAATCCATGTCTCTTCCTGTCTTCTTCACTGATCATTCTTCTTCAGGGGAAAGGAGGTTACACAGCTTGGATGTTAAGCTGGCACTTAGTTACTACATTGAGCGTACTAAGGCACTCAGGTTTGACTGTCATCAGTTGTTTCTCACTTATGGTGAAGTGGGAAAGGGCAAACCTGCTACTAAGAGGACTGTTGCCAGGTGGATTGTCTCTTCTGTACAATTCTGCTATGAGACGTTAGGCAACATACCCCCTTCAGGTCTGAGGGCTCATTCGACTAGAGGTACAGCTGCTTCTCTGGCTGCTGCCAGAGATATACCTTTATTAGAAATATGCAAAGCAGCCACCTGGAAAACAGTCCATAATGCTCACCAAGCATTACTCTCTGGATATCCAGGCTAGGAGTGATGCTAGGTTTGGTACAGCAGTACTGCAGAGCCTAGTCCCAAAATAGGTTTGGTCCCTTCTCCATGGAGGTACTGCTTGTAGTCTCATATTGTCAGAATACAGCAAGACTTCATGTTGTTTGAAGAAAAGATTACCTTAGTAATTGTGTTTCTTCTAATAGAGTCTTGCTGTATTCTGACCTCCCTTCCTGCCTCCCCTCTCAGAACCTGCTTTTTGGGAAGTGGGCTGACAGGTACAGTGCTACACCGCAGGGGTGCATCTAGCCCTCCCCTCTGTATAGAGAGAAGGAGTGGGTTATCTTTATGTTGTTTTGATAGTTATGTTGTTCACTACCTAGTTTTTGTTTTCGAGTTCTCAACTTGAGTCTTTTGGGACCCAAAACATTTGGTTGCCTTTTTGGCTACTAAATTTACAATTTCCACCTAGCAGGTGTAGTTAGTATTAGCTCGTAAGAATCTGATGGTTACACTTTAAAGTGCAGCAGGCAGAGGTTTGAACCAAGCTCGAGCTCAACGTTCTATGATCTGGCATAGAGTTAACACTTTCCTCTCCAGAGCAGTTCAAGTGCTGGGGCTAACTGCCTATTGTCAGAATATAGCAAGACTCCATTAGAAGAAACACAGTTACTAAGGTGAGTAATCTTTTCTTATATATCCCATATATATTGCCTGCTTTCTTCATCCTGTATTTTTTTCTGTTTTTTCCCACATTCAAGATATGGAATGTTTACCATGGAATACAGTGATTCAAAATTCTGCTCAGTTCCACTGGCAGAATGTTCCTCTCCTATCATACTATATATACATATATATATATATATATATATATATATATATATATACAGCCTCAATTATCTCACTGTCAGGGCAAGCATAAGAGATTCCCTTGATGAGCAGGTAAAGATGGAAGGAGATTTTTCATTGTCAGCAAATAAGCAGTTGTAATGAACAGTATAAACAATACTTCATGTTTCTAAAGTGTTTGTGTGTGTAAGGTGAGTGTGATGATCGGGGAAACAACATTAAATTAATTTGTTTTATTTTTAATTTAAGGTAGTTTTATTTTTAGGGCCTAGTTGAAGGTTTCTACAGTGTAAAGGTAGCAGCCATGTTTGTGATGGAAGATCAGATCTTACTTCGAGATGGCTCTTGCAGTAGGTAATTACATATATAACTGAAGCCGGCAGGCGTCAAGACCCCACGGAAAAATGTCTAGCTAGCAGTCTCTGGCGGGGGACCACCCCCATGTCAGGTGACCGACGTCATGCGACCTTAGTATAAAGGGGCGGTCCCCCATGCCCGCCTTCCAGTTCTTTCCCGCCGTTAGCTTGTGTCAGCGCCTTGTGGTAAAGTTCAGCGTCATTAGCCTGTTGTCGGTAGTTCTACCGCCAGTTTTTCTATTTAATTTGATAAATAGTTTACTTTTTCAGTGGTGTATGTCATCCTACACCCTCTGAGCACAAAGAATAAGTGCAACTCATGCGGCGCCCAACTCCCACAAGGGACGGACGTTCCCAGTGTCTCTTCTGTCTGGACCGGGATCATCAGGTGGAGAAGGGCCAACATTGCCTGAAATTCAGCACCACCACCCGCAGATGGAGGCAGCAGTTCCTGGAGGCCCACATCCTTAAAATGAAAATGACCTCCATGGAGAAGGAGTTGAAAAAGCTCAGTCAGGTTTCTACTTCCCCCGAAGGCCATCATAAGAAGGAGGACAAGGAGAAGCATTGGGACCAGGGCTCCTCATCCACCGTGACTTCAACTGGAGTCGCCATGTTACAGGTAACGCCCCGGGAACTGCTCTGCAACGGCCATCTTGGAGGCTTCCAAGACGGTGTCGGCCTGCCCATCTGGCTTGCGCTTGGGCCCTTTGGGAGCCTCCAGGCTATTGGAGGCCCCCACTCCCGGTAAGGCCGCTGACATGCGCCCTACTGGTGTGAGTGGCTCCTGTGAGCCGGACATCAGCTCCTCTTGACGCCCGCCCAGAATCGGCTGGTAAGTCTCTTGACCCTTTGGGGCGGCGCACGGCCCCTGTTCCGCCCGACCAGACCGCCCCTCCTTCGTGGCCTGCCTTGGGCGAAGGGTCTGCTAAGTCGGACGTTGGCTCCTCTGATGTCCGCCCGGACTCCGCCAATAAGTCGGACGTCGGGCTGCCCAACGCCGCACGGTGGCTGAGCCGACGCCGGACCCTACTCCGTCCGCTGTTCCTGGCTCTCCGCAGCCTTCGCTGTCCTCCGGGGACCCTTGGTCTCCTCAGCCTGACCCCGGGGATTTTTCCCCTCCTTCCTGAGGCGATGCTGAAGATTTTTCTGCACCCCCTTCAGGTCTCCTTCCCACTGGGCTGGACGACCTGACGTCAGTTCCATGGACACCAGCCCCGACGCCGGGTCCTGCCTACACCGAGCGACATCTCCTCCTGGATACTGCCCCCATGCCGGGCCCGCCGCCTGCCAGGCCTCCGGTTCCAGGCTCGCTTCTGCGGGCACCCTCGCCGGGCCATCTTCCCAGTGGACCCCCGGTTCCTGGGTATCCGACCCTGTCGTATCCGACGCCGCCTTACCCGGGTCCGCAGTATCCGGTGCCCCAGTACCCAACTCCGCCCTCAGTATCCGTATCCTGCTCCTTCTCCTCTCCCACTGCCCCTCAGGTGCCGGTGGATTTGAAGGAGACTCTGGCTTCCTGGTGGCTGAGGCCAAGGCTCAGCTCACTAGGGAGGCGGAGAGTTGTCTTCCTATGCCAGTCCCAGTCTCGCCCCCCAGCCAGAGACGAGAGACTCCTTCACTACTCCTGATACCAGAGGTGAGCCCAGTTCCAAAGTGGGGTTGATCACGCCCCTAGGGCTTCCCAAGGGTCTGTTCCTCCCTCGCATCAGGTGGTGGTGTCTTCCTCTTCTTCTTCCTCCTCGGAGCCTTCGGATGACTCCGATGGACGCTCCGACTTGGACGATGAGCCCCACTCTCCGGATAAGCCCAGGCCGAGGACCCCTCCGAAGTCTCCTCTGGAGGATCCTTCCTTTACGGAGTTGCTACGCAAAATCCAGGCCATTCATCAGTGGCACTCTTTGGAGCCAGATCCACAGCAGCAGAAGCTAGCTGCCCATTTGGACCTGCCCGAGGTCACTCCTACCTTGGTTCCACCCTGGATCGAGCCTCATGTGGACCTTGTTTCCACTATCTGGAAGCAACCCTCCATCATAGCTCCTCTTCCGAGGAAGGCAGACAGGCTATGTCAGGCTCCTGAGGGTGTTGAGTTTCTTACCTCTCACCCCAAGGCTGACTCAGTCGTGATCAGCACCGCCCATGGCCAGACAGCCAATCCAAAGCACTTGAGCTCGTCACCCCCTGATAAGGAATCCCGCCTTCTGGACCAGTATGGGAAGACGGTCTTTGCTTCTTCCACTCTGGGTATTAAGGCCTTGAACTACGTTGCCCATATGGGGGATTACCAGAAGGCTGTCCTTAGCAAGGTGGAAGCTAAACTGGACTCCCTTCCTGAGTCACGGACCAAGCAAGAAGTGGCAGACCTGGTCCGATCTGCTCATTCGGCCAGTAGGCACATCCTTCGTGCTTCATACGATGCAGTGGATGCTGCTGGTAGGAGCTCGGCATTCGCCGTAGGTTTGCGATGACACGCCTGGCTCCGAATGTCGGGTTTGGTCCCTGAAGTGCAGTCTGCCATCCAGGACGCACCCTTCAGGGGTTCGGTGCTGTTCAGTGGTGATGTCAAGGATATCATCACCGGACTGCGAGAGAAGGGCACTGCTCTCAAGGAGGTCGACGACTTGTACAGAGCCCCTCAACTGCAGTGCCATCCCTTTTGCAAGTGGGCACGGGCCAAAGCAAAACCACAAGGAAAGCGGGCCAATAAATGCCGGGCCCCTCAGGCTGCGAAACCCCCCCACCCCCACCCAAACGAGCAGTAGGAGCTCCAGCTGTGACACTGCCTCACACCACCTGGACTCCTTTCCTCTCCCACAGCCTCTGCCCTTCCATAGGAACCTGGTAGGCGGAGGGAGGTTCTCCCTGCATCTACCGGGTTGGGAGAGGATCACGCCAGACGCTTGGGTGCTCCAGCTGATAGCAGAAGGACACTCAATAGAGTTTCTTCAGAAACCTCTAAAAAAAAAAAAAAAACCTCAAGGTTGTCTTACTCCCTGGAACACCTTCTTCTGGTTCAGGAAGAAATCTCCGCCCTTCCTCGGAAGGCGGCGACAGAGCCCCTCCCCCTCCATCTCAGGGGGACGGGTTACTATTCTCATTTCTTCCTGGTTCCGAAGAAGTCAGGCGACGTGAGGCCCATCCTGGACCTCAGTTCCCTGAACCTGTTTGTGGAATAGAAAAGGTTCTGAATGCTCTCTCTGCAGAGCCTTCTGCCCCTCCTTCGTCCGGGACAGTGGCTGTGTGCACTGGACATGCAGGATGCCTACCTGCATATCCATATCCGCCCGTCCCACCGCAAATACCTTCGGTTTTCTTTTCAGGAGGACCGTTACCAGTTCAGGGCCCTCCCATGTGGTCTCTCCTCAGCCCCCCGAGTATTTTCCAAATGCCTCTCTGTGGCGGCGGCCCACCTGCGTACCCAGGGGGTTCAGGTTTTTCCTTACCTGGATGATTGGCTCCTGGTGGCCCCATCCAGGGAGGATCTCCTATGCTCCCTTTCCCTTACCCTGCAGGTTTTCACCAGCTTGGGTATTACCATCAACCAGGCCAAGTCCTATTTGATCCCATCTCAAGGACTCCAGTTTATCAGGGCGATACTGGACATGACTTACAGTATGGCCTTCCTGCCTTTGGACAGGGTGGCCACCCTTCAGGCTCAGGCCACCCTGTTGTCCAGCTGCAGGCGGGTCATCGCCAGGTCAGTCCTTCACCTTCTTGGGCTCATGGCATCTGCCATTCCGACAGTGCCTTGCGCTTGGCTCCACATGAGAATCTCTCAGTGGATGCTTCGGTCTCAGTGGGATCAATTGATGGACGACTTGGATCACATGATCCTGGTCTCCTCCCTGATGGTTCGGGACTTGCAATGGTGGATGTTCAGGAGAACCTTTGCCAGGGAGTTCCCTTCTGTCTTTCTCCCCCCTCCCAGATCTTAATGAAAGATGCCTCGGGCGAGGGTTGGGGAGCCCACCTGGGATCTCATCAGACCCAGGGCTCTTAGTCCAGACTCGAGCGGACTCTTCACATCAGTGTACTCGAGTTGAGGGCCGTCCTGTATGCCTTACAAGCTCTGCATCTATACCTGCTTCCCGGTCATCTGGCTGTTCAGACCAACAACATGTGTGTAGTGTGGTACATGAACAAACACCTCTTTGCAGGGAAGTGATGCGAGTTTGGAATCGGGTGATACTTCACAACCTTCACCTCATGGCGGTTCATGTCTCGGGGGTCGAGAACACTTCGGCAGACCACCTCAGCCTGTCGTCTGCCCAAGCGCATGAATGGGAACTGGATCGGGGGTAGTAGACTATGTCTTCCTACTCTGGGAAACCACTCAGGTAGACCCGTCTGCCTCTCCCCTCAACACAAAACTTCCCATCTTCTGCTCGCTTGCTCCAGGGCACGGAGTGTTTTGGAGAGACGCTCTGTCTCTAAACTGGAAAGGCAGTTTCGTCTATGCTTTCCCCCCGATCCCATTGATCCTACACAAACTCTGTTCGGAAGGAGCTCAAATGATCCTCATCGCTCCGTTCTGGCCCAGGCAAGTTTGGTTCTCTCTTCTGCAACTGTACTCAGAGGAGCCTCCTCTTCCTCTGTTGCAACTTTTGTTGACCCAGGATCAGGGGACCCAGGTCCGTCCAGGACTCAGATCCCTTCAGCTGCATGCATGGCTCCTGCAGACATGATTCAATCCCGGTTCGGGGTTTCATCGCAGGTGGCGGAGATTCTTGTGGAGGCCAGAAAGCCCTCCACTCGTTCCACTTACGCCATGAAATGGAAAAGGTTCTCTATTTGGGCCTCTTCCAGAGCTTTCGAGCCACTCTCCTGCTCTGTTGGGAGGCTCCTGGATTACATGCATCACCTCTTCGATCTGGGTCTCAGTCACTCCTCCTTGAAGGTTCACATGGCGGCCATTTCTGCTTACCATGTTCCATTCGGGGACAGGTCTTTTGTGCAGCTGGAAGTCGCTAAGACCTTCTTTAGAGAGGTTCTCCACTTGAGACCCCCCATTCGCGCACCTGCCCCTCCTTGGGATTTGAATTTCATTCTCGAGAAGCTTACCCTGCCTCACTTTGAGCCGGCAGCACCAGCAGATCTTAAGTTCCTTTCCTGTAGGGCCCTCTTCCTGGTGGCCATTTACCTCCGCTCGATGAATTTCTGAGCTTCAGGCCTCAATGTGCAAAATCCTGTACTTGATTTTCGATAAAAACGTGTGGCTCTGTGTACCAACCCTAAGTTTCTCCCTAAGGTGGTAGCGGAATCTACGCTGAATCAGTCCATGGAACTGCCTGCGTCTTTTACGCAACATTCCAATCAAGGGGAGTACCTCTTACATACTCTGGACGTTCACTGGATTCTGAGATACTACACCACTAGGACTAAGGATCTCAGAAAGACTGATCAACTGTTTGTCTCTCTTGCTCGCAAAAGAGAGGGCAATGCTGTTTCTAAGCAATGCCTTTCAAAATGGTTGGCTCATTGTATCACTTTCTGTTATGACAAGTATCACAAGACCTTGCCAGGTCAAGTCAGAGGTCACTCCACTAGGGGTGTCGCTGCCTCTGCTGCTTGTTTCAAGAATGTTTCGACGGCTGACATCTGTGCAGCCGCCACTTGGACTTCTGTCCATACCTTTATGAAACATCACAGTTTGGACATTGCCTCTCACCGTAGAGCTGGCTTCGGGTTGGCTGTTCTGCAAGGTCTTCTTTCCTAAGACCTTCACAGCCAGAGGATCTGTGTATGAATAGTTTCCTTCTCCCGTGAGCTTCTCTTTGTTCCAGACTGCTTGGGACTCAGTCCTATATGTAATTACCTACTGCAAGAGCCCTCTTGAAGTAAGATAGTACAGTTACGTAAGAACTTACCGTAACAGTAGATCTTCGAAGAGGCTCTTGTAGTAGTAATACCTTCCCGCCTCCATCCCCTCGGCTTTTCAGCTCCTTTTTCCAGGATGGGAATTATCCGTCTCTCTCTCGTCTGCCTTTTGGCCTTTGGCGGGAAAGAACTGGAAGGCGGGCGTGGGGGACCCCCCCTTTATACTGACGTTGCATGATGTCGGTCACCTGACATGGGGACAGTCCCCCGCCAGAGACTGCTAGCTTCCGTGGGGTCCTGACGCCTGCTGGCTTCAGTCCTATATGTAATTACCTGCTACAAGAGTCTCTCTCGAAGATCTACTGTTACAGTAAGTTCTTACATAACTGTACTTTCTGGTTGTAGGGGGACTGATGGAAGATAGTTCTGGTTGTACGAGAACTGATTTGCTCATTGTATGATGTAGTTTAGGACCTGGATGACTGCATTTATAGAGATTTAATGTACAATTAGCTGATGTCTCTTGGCCAGTGAGATTTTTAATTTTTTTCTAAAACCTTCAACTGGGCCCTAAAAATAAAACTACCTTTAATAAAAAATAAAACAAAATAATTAAATGTTTCCCTGATCACCACACTCTCCTTACACACACAAACAAATCAGAAACATGAAGTATTGTTTATAGTTTTCATTACAACTGCTTCTTTGCTGCTTATCAGGGGAATCTCTTCTGCTTTCCCTGACAGTGAGATAATTGAGGCTCTGGCTCTAGAGGAGGCCTTTGTTTTTTCGTGTGTGTGTGTGTATACAGTATGTTAGGAGAGGAACATTCTACCCGTGGACCTGAGCAGAATTTTGAATCACTGTATTCCATGGTAAACTGGCAGAACATTCCACTCCTAACATACATTTGTTTTATTTTTTATTTAAGGTAGTTTTATTTTTAGGGCCCAGTTGAAGTTTTTTTAGAAAAAAACTAAAAATCTCATTGGCCAAGAGACGTCAGCTGATCGTACATTAAATCTCTATAAATGCACAGTCATCCTGGTCCTAAACCACATCACACAATGAGCAAATCAGTTCTCGTACAACCAGAACTGTCTTCCATCAATCCCCCAACAACCAGAACTGATCTTCTATCACAAACATGGCTGCTACCTTTACAGTGTAAAACCTTCAACTGGGCCCTAAAAATTACCTTAAATTAAAAATAAAACAAATTAATTTAATGTTGTTTCCCTGATCATCACACCCTCCTTACACACATAAACAAATTAGAAACAGTATGCATTGTTAATAGTTTTCATTACAACCGTTTCTTTGCTGACCATGAAACATCCCCCTTCTATCTTTACCTGCTCATCAGGGAACTCTCTTCTGCTTGCTCTTCCAGTGAGATAATTGAGTCTCTGGCTCTAAAAGAGGCCTTTGTTATATGTGTGTACAGTATGTTAGGAGAGAAACATTCTGCAAGTGGAACCAAGCAGAATTTTAAATCCTTGTATTCCATGGTAAACATTCCATATCTTGAATGTGGGGAAAAGCAGAGAGAAAAAAACAGGATGACTAAAGTAGGCAATGATACTTTATAAACAGAGAAAAGGTGGGGAATCACAGATACATAGGCAGAGGCAGACCCAAAATGCTCAGACACATTCCTGAAGTTTATAAAAGCATGTATATTTGAATCATATAGGTGTTTCAGGTGAAATCTATTCCCCCACCCCCACCCCAAAATAAGCAAGGTAACCTGGCAGGTTTAAAGTTGTGACACATTTCCATTAGAGACAGTACTGGTACTGATTCAAATGCATGGTAACATGTTTGTTTCTTGCTAACTTTTCACCTCAATCTTATAAAGAGAATGTTGCCTTCAAAGAAACTGTACTACTACAGTGTAATGAAAATAAAGTTTTAAACACTGATAATTTTTACATATTTACTGATGTTACAGTACATTTATATGAGCATTTATATGTTAGAGAAATATATATTTTCAATTTTCAACTAACACTACTAATAAATACTTTTGCTGCAAATTACTAGTTAATCTATTGCTGAAATATGCTATTTATGCATTAAGGACTATGTTTTCGGTTTTTAAACGTTTGCATTAATGTATTGTATACTTGTTTGAAAATAGTAATGAAGTTTTAATTCATATCAGAGTGACTCAAACTAATTCTTTTATAATGGTGGCCCATCTTGTAAGTGTGATAAGCCACTCAAGGATATGCATTAAAGAATTTTAATGCACTTCCAAGGGGCTTAAGGACACTTTGCCTTTGGCCTCGTGCCTTAGCATGCCCTTGGGGCACGCAGTAAAATCCTTTAATGCACACCCTGTTGTGATTTATTACTTACGTATACCATATTATGTCATCATATATTCTCTGTATGTATAATCATCAGGGAGACAGGGTCAGCTCTCACTGTTGTAAAACCTCTTGTACTACGTTGATACCTCTGAATAAAACCAAGCAATAAAAAAAAAAAAAAAAAAAAAAGAAGATGTAATTATATGCCCCTTACGATTGTACCTTCTGATGCTCCACTTTCTTCAGGCATTCCAAGGGCTCTTGCTGCTAAGCTCAGTGCCTGCTACCAGTGCCATTTTCAGTCTCCCTCCGTGCCTTCCATTGTCCCCACAAGTCCAGCGCTACCCAGTTTGGGGGGTTGGGAGGCTGGTACTACAAGGAAGAACATGAGTGCTCAAGTGGAACTCTGGCTGAGGGCAGCAGAACCAACTTGCTGCAGTTCATTGTAGGGTATCATGTACGTGAGCTGGGAGTCATTTCTGGTGCATCAGGGTCCCTTTGTTCATGCCCCTACCTTTATGTGCAGAGGAAAGTATCCCTATGGTACTCTGAATCCTCCCTGCCGACCTCCATCTCTACTTTTTATTGAACTTTTTTAAACGGAAATTTATTCCACTGATTCTGATGTAGCTTTTTCTAGACCTATGTCTGGCTTGCCATCCTAATTTTAATGGAAGGATGGTGGTACATCTACATACTCACACGTACCCCTAGCTGCTCCCTCACAAGATACCTGCTATGGGAGGGCAGTGGTCATAGGAGACTGTTGGTAATCCTGGACTTTACCATATTTAGATTAGATCTTCAGAAATTGTTTATTAAAATTAAAAAAAAAAAAACACCTTTAGAGTTGTGGAATGTGATGATTAAAAGAAAGTAGATGCGTCACTGTGATCTCTAACACGGGGGCTGCTGCTTCAAATGTTGTGCTCCTCCGTGTTGGCCCAATTAACCTTTAGTTTGATTGGCATTTAAGGAACTTTGAGCAATGTAATTAAGGAGCCTGACCCAGCCTGTCTGTCACACAAGCTGGAAGATTCTGTATGTAAATGCACCTTGCCATATGTACTGCACTGATGTCAGTTGACAGTAGCTGTCTCAAAGTGTAGCATTCACCCCAGGATGGAAGTAATTCCTGCCAGAACCACCGCTCCTGCTTCAGGAAATGGCTTCTTCTTTTTGTCGATCTCATTACGAAGGACTAGATATCAGCAGTGAAGTAGGTCAGCTGTGAGTCATAATGCGTTTACACAGGGAGACCCAGCAGAGAGTCAGTGTTTCGTTTTCAGTGGAAGGCCTTTCTTTTGCCAAAGTTATGGCTGGAAGTGACACAGGGAGGTGATATATTTTGCACAGGGTCAGGCAGGGACCAATGGTTATAGTAGGATATGAGGCTGGGTTCTCTGTGACCAACATCCGTGCTCAACACTAAGCCAGGGACACGGTAGACGGGCCTAGACATCCATTCAGGGCTGTCCTTTCCAGAGAGGAGGATGACTTGCTCTGCTCCACAGAATGCTGCATGCAGAGTCACTTTTGAGATTAGGATGGAGGGAATAGTTGATGCTCAGGGAAGCAGCTTATTGTCCTGAATCCAGGGGAGAAGCCATAAAGGCTGTCCCTGGCATCCGATGCTCATACCTCTCAACTGTCCATCATTATAAGAGTTGTCCCTCATTTTACCCTTCAGAAATGCTCCCTCCCACATTCGTCCCACATTGAACAAAATCTGGTCAGATCCACCACGGCTGCATAATGAAGTTAGTGAAGTTGTGTGGAATTGTTAAGGAGGAATGGAGAAACAACACAATAATTTGTAAGTAGTAAGATTTGTTTTAGTTTCTGTTCTAAGAAAGGCATACATGTTATTAGGAGAATACATGGAGGTGCACATTTTAATGGAAGGAATGGGGAGTACTGTAGGTTTACAAAAGAACCCTAGAGCAAATGCCACTGATGTGTTATCCCGGATGATATTGGCTGAACAGCCACATTTTAAAGAAAACACAATTGCACATACCCCAATAATGCAAAGCATTATGGGAAACATATGCAAATCCCCATGATGGTACAGAAGGTGGCAGTACATGAAAAAGTAATGGCTGGCATTTGTTCAGCCTTGGGATTATTTACTCATTTTTTTTTTTTTTTTTTTTTTTTTAGAGATACAGGGTTTTTGCCCATGAGGTGATGTAAGTTATATTTAAGCAATGTGTTGATGTCAGGAAGTCAGGTGTAATGATGATGGACTGTTTGCAGAGAAAATGTGATAGTATCTTTCAGAGGGGGTCACTTTTGATAAGGGCAAGGTAGTTATGCTTGTGATAATGGGAATATTAGTAAAGTTTGACGTCTATGCAGTAGTGGAGTACAAATATGCAGAGTTTCATAAATATGTGCTCAGAGTGCAGGCAAATGTGATATGCAGATTATTTGTTTTAGAAACAGGTAAAAACAGCGATACATGCAATTGATAGAAAGATAACTACATAGACATGCAGGCCTTGTCCACACTACACTCGAAAAAGCTGTGATGGATTCAAACCGTCACAATCTGTAAACATTAGTGTGTCCACACTGCCAGTGAACTGTGTGGATAATGGTTTGAAAACATTACAGCCTGTCCACACTCAGTGCGACAGTGTGTGTGGTCTCAACGCTGTAGTAGCAGTGCACATCCCATGGTGTACTTGGTGATGACAGCTGCATTTTGAGATGCCCTCCTACATGTCCTATGGAGTACTGTGTATATGGCACAGTCATATTATGTAAATGACCATATTTCACTGTTATGAGACACACTTATGTTGTGGAGGTGACAGAGAGAAGTTCGAGGGAAGGGGAGAGCTATATATTGGAATCGAGGGCTATGTCAGTGAGAGGGAGGGAAGGAGGGGGGAGACATGGCATCAGTTCTGCCAGTATTAGGGCACCTGGGCACAACAGACGTTCATGTACTGCTGCTGTATGGCTGAAGGCAGACCCTCTACTACTGCCTTCAGTGTTCTTCACTGTACACAGTGCCACATGTCTATTGTCCACCATAGCAGCGCTCCATGATGCATTCAGGAGCGCCACGAATGTATGTGTTCTGTCACAACCCCACTCAGCAGGTCAGCCCTCTACTCCCAAAGTGCCAACCTCCTATCGCAGTCTTGTTAACAGTACAAGGTAACCCTCTTGTCTGTTTTTGTGGATTCGAATCAACCTTTGGTCTCAAGTCTTGGAGGGATTCAAACTGTGAACCTCTTGCTAGCATACCTAATGCACAGGCTCAGATAATTCTGTCTTCGGGGGGCCAGATATCTTTACCTATGGACACCTAACCAGGTGTACAGAAATGAACCCTTAAAAACCATAATAAAATACCTCATATTTAAAACGCTTACCTTTTTCCAGTTTGGTATCACCCTTCAAGCTTATGTACAGTGTCTGCTTTGACCATATATACTCTACTTGTAAAGGAAAGAAATCAGACAGACCAAGTAAGCTCTAAAAACAGAGTTTTACTAACCTAGATAAAAAATATGTAACACATAAAATACAGAACTATTATATCACAAGACATACAAATCTCTTAAACAAAATAGGTTTTAACATTGCAGTTCCTACTACAGTACTTAGATTTGTCTCTCTCTCTCTCTCTCTCTAAACACCTGCTTAAAGTGCTCACAGATGTTTCTTTGTCAGAGTCTAGATAGAAGTGTCTCTGAAAAAAAGATAATGTTTAAAAGCTGGTTTTCCCACCTATTTGCATGAGGTCACCTAGCTCCTCCCTGTCAGAATATATAAAAAAAAATATATCTATATAAAAACAGGATGTATTTTCCAAGTATTAAATTCTGCAAGCTCAGCATAACTCATGTTCTTCAAATGATTCTCTTTGATTTTATGATAAGCTTCCCCCTTCCAGAACACGAAAGCATCTTTTATGACTTCGCACTAAAACGTTACAACCAGCTCCTCTTCCTTTAAGCGTTATCAAAGTTTATGATTTTCCCTCTTAGCAACTACAGCTATAATTAACTTAGTTATAGTCTGTAATTAGCTCCGGGCCTTCCAGGTAACGCCTTGTATCTAAAACCTGTGTGTGTGTGTTATACTCACATGCTGTTTCAGCATTTCTCAAGAGAGATAGTCCATAACCCATTTTATATTACAAAAATGATACAGTGATCAGAACCAGCTGTCCAAGTGTCACAGTTCCTCCCACCTAGACTGAATTTGGGGGCTCTACCCCTGCATGGGATGAGCTTCCCAAATCAGTTCACTCCTCATAGACCCTAGACAGCCCATCAGAGTTCTGATTTTTGGCTCCAGCCCTATGTAATATTGTCATATCATACCCTTGCAAAGAAAGACTCCATCTTAGCAATCTGTCATTGTTCTTTCCCATCTGCATCAGCCAAACCAGGGAGTTGTGGTCAGTCTGTGTCACAAAATGCTGCCCATATAAGTATGACTCTAACTTCTTTAGGGCCCACATCATAGCAAGGCACTCTTTTTCCACAGTAGAGTATGCCTGCTGCCTGGGAAGTAACTTCCTACTCAGGTACACTACTGGGTGATCTGTCACTTGGCTGGATGTGTGACTCAGTACTGCCCCAATACCCACGCCTGAGGCGTCAGTCTGAACTTTAAAGGTTTTGCTATAGTCAGGACTTGTCAAAACAGGTGCACTGCACAGTGCCTCCTTTAGTTTGGAAAAGACTTTCTCATAGACTGGGCCCCAGGTAATTTTCTTGGGCATCCTTTTCTCTTGTGAGGTCAGATCGGGTGCAGCCAGGCACTGTAATTGGGTAAAATTTTCTGTAGAACCCCTGCTTTCCTAGAAAACCCTGACCTGCTTCTGTATGTCTGGTCTGGGTCAAACCTGGATTACCTCTATCTTTATTTGGTTAGGACGGAGCTGTCCCTGGCCTACCACATGCCCATGGTATGCCACTTCTCCCATGGCCACGTGGCACTTCTTGGCTTTGACAGTGAGCCCAGCCCCCTGTATCCTGCCCAGCACTTCCCTAAGGTGGGACATGTGTTCCTCCTGGCTGGTACTAAAGATGGCAATGTCATCCAGGTACGCCACGGCGTACTCCTCAGCATCATTTGACACCTGGTTCGCCAACCTTTGGAAAGTGGCCGGGGCGTTCTTCATTCTGAAAGGCATTACTTTAAACTCAAATAAGCCTATTGGAGTGATGAAGGCCGACCTCTCCCTAGCTCTGTCTGTAAACTCTACCTGCCAGTACCCCTTTGTCAGGTCAGTGGTTGTAAGGTAGGTCACCCCCCCAACTTGTCCAGGAGTTCGTCCATCCGGGGCATCAGGTAGGCGTCTGACTTCGTGACTGCATTCAATCCACGATAGTCCACACAGAAACGAGTAGAGCCATTTGGCTTAGGCACAAGGACTACAAGTGAGGCCCAGGGGCTGTGGGATCTCTGGATTACCCCTAAATCCAGCCTCTCCTCCACTTCCCTCCTAATGTCTTTTTAGACAGCCTCTGACACCCGATATGTTATCCACCGTATGTTGTGTCCCTGTCTCCACATTGTGAGTCGCTAAGGGGGTTAGTCCAGGCTTGGTGCTAAACAACGGGGTAAAGTCTGCTAAAACCTCCCTTACTTTCTGGATCTGGTCTGGGGCCAGCTGGGGAGACAATTTTACTGCCTCCACAGAGGACTCCCACTTACTTTTTTCCAGCAAATCCAGAAGGGGGTCTCCTTCGTCCGTCCCCTTCCCATGACTACACACTGCAAACACCATGTCAGCCCTATTTGCATATGTCTTCATCATGTTGACATGGTACATCCTTTCTGTCTTCTGTCAGGTAACTCCACAATGTAGTTCACGTCATTTACCTTCCTAACTACTTTGTGCGGTCCTGTCCACTCATCCTGCAGCTTGTCTTTCCAGACCTGAATAAGGACCATGACTTCCTGACCCACAATATACGAGCGAGCTCTGGCTCTGCGGTCGTACCACACTTTTTGTTTCTGTTGGGCAGCTGCTAGGTTGCTCTGGGCTGTCCCCATAAGCTCCTTCAGCCTTTCCCTAAACCTAAGGACGTAATCCACAATGGGAGTTCCCTGGGTGGCATGCTTGCCTTCCTAGTCCTCCCGGATCAGGTCTAGGGGCCCATGTACCTGGTGTCCATATAAGAGTTCAGAGGGGGAAAATCTTGACGACTCTTGGAGCACCTCCCTGTATACAAACAACAGGTGGGGAAGGTATTTCTCCCAGTCCCTCCCATGCTGTTCAGCAAATGCCCAGAGCACTGACTTTAGGGTACCATTGAATCTTTCCACAAGCCCACTGGCTTGTTGGTGATAGTGTTGTGCATCTCTGCACCACCCCACCTTCTCCATAAACATTTCATCAGGTCTGACATGAAGGAACCCCTTCGATCGGTAATTACCTTCATGAAAACCCAACATGGGAGAAAATCCCAAGTAAGGCATCTGCCACTTTGTCCGTCCTCAGTGAGGATAGGGCGACTGCCTCTGGGTACTGGGTGGCATAATCCACCACAGTTAGGATGAATCTCTTCCCTGAGGAGCTGGGGGTATTTAAAGGCCCCACAATATCCATTCCCACCCTTTGGAATGGCTCCTCCACTATGGGCAATGGAATCAGGGCAGCTTGGGTTTTCTTGCCGGCATTCCCTATTTCTGGGCATTGGTGACAAGACTTGAAGTACTCCTTCACCTGCTGGGTGAAGTTAAGCCAGTAGAAATTCTGGGCTAACCACTGTGTAGTGCGCACGATTCCCAGATGACCAGACAAGGGAATATCATGGGCAACCTTGAGCAACTGCTCACGATATCCCTGGGGAACAACAAGCTGTCTGCCTAGCACCCCTCCCTCTGTCTGTACTGCCTGAGTATACATAAGTCCATTTTCCCAATAAACTTTATGTCTGCCATCACCTCCCTGTGCTCCATCAGAGTCTGCCCAAGCCCTCAGCTTCTCTAAACTAGGGTCACTCCTCTGAGCAGCTGCAAACCCCTCACACAGTCCCAAGGCATGGGACAGGTCCCCTTTAGTCACTAAACTAGGGTCCCTAACACTAGCATCAGGTCCCTCAGGATCACTGTCAGTCCCAACCCTCTGACAATGGGTCACCCCTTCCTCTTCAGAGTAACCCTCTGTAGCTGTGTGGTTACTTGCTACTGGGGAAATTTCTACCCTCTTTTCGTTAGTCTCCCCATCTGGAGACACAGGCTGGGGAACCAGCCTCTCAGTGGTTTCTACAATGGCTTCTGTGGGGTTCAGGGAACTACAATTTTTCCTTGCCACTTGGCTATGGGTAACTGCACACACCATCTCCTGTTTGAGATTGTTGCCCAGGATCACATCCACTGCTAAGGTTTTGGCTACAGCCACCTGTTGCACAGTTCCCCCTGTTTCACCCTCAGTGCAGGAGAACACTGGCCAGTGGCAGTGTTTCTCTTCACCAGTGAACCCTTGGACAGTGACGTATTTATTGGGTATAAGCTGACCAGGCTGTACCAGATCCCCTTTTACCAATGTCAGGGATGCCCCTATGTCTCTTAGCACCTGCGTCTGTACACCTTTCACCATGACTGGGTGCATGTGTTCCCTTATGTTCACTGGCATGCTTCCAGGGACACATGAACAACCCACTTCTTTTCTAGCACCACCTTGAATATTATTGCTCGCCTTGTTGGGACACTGTCTGGCAATATGCCCAGTTTCTTTACATAACCAGCATTCACTTCATTTTTCAGAAAAATCTTTTCTCTGAAACCTGGGGCTAACTGGTTTCGGTGAAGGCAGTAAGGGTTTTAGCTGCCCTGAAGGCACGCTTTTCCCTCTCTGCACTGTCACGCCCGCCCTCATTCACTCTCAGAGCAGGTCTGCTCTTGGCATAGCGGTCCAAGAGTTCAGCAGCCTCTTGCACTGTTTTGGGATCTCGGTCCTCCAGCCAGGTTTTCATCTCTGCTGGGCACGCACAGAAAAACTGTTTTAACAGAATCACATTTTAAATTTTATCTACAGAGTTTGCCTCAATTCCTTCCCACCAGCGTTTTAAAAACTGACGTTGTTGTGTGGCTAGCTCTTCATAGATCATGTCAGGGCTTCTCCTGAGCTTACAGAATTTAGCTCTGTATGATTCAGCAGTTAATTCAAACTTTTTTAACAGTGTAGCTTTAAGTTTGCTATAATCATCACTGTCCTCATTGTCAGTTTGACCCAATGTATCCTGAGCTTTCCTGGTAAGTAGCGGGGATAGCTGGAAGCTCCAGGACTAACCTGAATGCAAACTTTTTCAAAAGAATTTAAAAAGGCATCCATATCCTCCCCCTCTTTAAATTTGGCTATTAATTTGGAATTCAATTTGTAACCCAGTCCTGTAGTCCCAGTTAAACCCAAGCCATTTACCTGCTCTGGTGCCACTGGTTGGAGTCATATCTTCTCCAGTTCGTGTTGCCTCTGGCGCTTCTGCTCCGCACAGTCAGCATCTCTCTGTTCTCGCTCTGCCTCTCAGCATTCTCACTTTTTCCTCTCCTCTGCAGCTCGCTGGCACTCACGCTCTGCCTCACGGTCCACCTCTTGCTTCTCTCACTCTGCCTCATGGTCCGCCTCTCGCTTCTCTCACTCCCTCTTCTCCTGGAACTCCCAGCTCCATCCTCATGAACTCAATTTGCAGCCTGAGTACTTCAGATCCAGGATATTGGTGACCTTTTCCTGCTGCTGTGGCCTTCACTGACAGTGGCCCAGTTGCCCTGCTCATCGGATCTGGACACTGCACCGGCCACTAGCCCTGCCACACTTGAGGTTTGGTCCTTTTCAGTCACGGTCCATGACTCGCTGCTCTGGGTATCTGCTACCATCAGGGCACCTATGAGGTTCTGCTTGCTGGCTTTCACCACAAACAGGACTCGTCTGTCCCCGCACAACTGTTTTAAGGAGTCTACAGTGTGCTTGCTGTAGTCAGAAGCCATCTTCTTCCCTCACTACTGCTACTCTGACTTGCACTTTAGAAAAAAATAAAACAGGTAGGAACTTGACTGTATGCCAAGTGATACAGTTTTGTTTCCTTTTTAAAAAGTAAATTACTGCCTTTTTCTTTCTTTGCAAGTGAGCTTACGGTCTCAAACTGACTACAGCTGAACAATAAAGCTTGTAATACCAAAATTATACCACCGCTGCCAACCAGTCTACAAAACCACTCAGCAGGTCAGCCCTCTACTCCCAAAGTGCCAACCTCGAGTGCAGTCTGTGAACAGTTAACAGAACAAGGTAACCCTCTTGTCTGTTTTTGTGGATTCGAATCAACCTTTGGTCTCAAGTCTTGGAGGGATTCAAACTGTGAACCTCTTGTTAGCGTACCCAATGCACAGGCTCAGATAATTCTGTCTTCAGGGGGCCAGATATCTTTGCCTATGGGCACCTAACCAGGCGTACAGAAATGAACCCTAAAAACTGTAATAAAAGACCTCAGATTTAAAACGCTTAACTTTTTCCAGTTTGGTATCACCCTTTAAGCTTATGTACAGTGTCTGCTTTAACCATATATACTCTACTTGTAAAGGAAAGAAATCAAAGACAGACCAAGTAAGCTCTAAAAATAGAGTTTTACTAACGTAGATAAAAAATATGTAACCCATAAAATACAGAACTATTATATCACAAGACATACAAATTTCTTAAAACAGGTTTCAACAGTGCAATTCCTACTACAGTACTTAGATTTGTCTCTCTCTCTCTCTCTAAACACCTGCTTAAAGTGCTCACAGATGTTTCTTTGTCAGAATCTAGATAGAAGTCTCTCTGAAGGAAAACAGAATAATGTTTAAAAGCTGGTTTTCCCCCACCTATTTGCATGAGGTCACCTAGCTCCTCCCTGTCAGAATATATAAAAAATATATATCTGTATAAAAACAGGATGTCTTTTTCAAGTATTAAATTCTGCAAGCTCAACATAGCACATGTTCTTCAAATGACTCTTTTTGATCTTACGATAAGCTTCCCCCTTCCAGGACATGAAAGCATCTTTTATGACTTCGCACTAAAACTTCACAACCTGCTCTTCTTCCTCTAAGCGTTATCAAAGTTTATGATTTTTCCTCTTGGCAACTACAGCTATAATTAACTTAGTTAAAGTCTGTAATTAGCTTCTGGCCTTCCAGGTAACACCTTGCATCTAAAACCTGTGTGTGTGTGAGTTAGTGCTAATTTTGCTCTGTGACATGATTTTCAAATTTTTTTTGGTTACAAATGTGAAGTATCTTTTTAATAAAGTATAAAAATATGTAAGTGCGAGTTATTTAGGTTGGCTAATATTTGTTTTATTTTTTTGAAAAAGTGGGATACACTAAATGTGTAGTGCAATGAACCATTGTAAAATAGGATCAAATGTGTAGCTGAAATAGTCACTGTCATCCTGTTGTGTTCATGCTACACCACACACGGGAGAAAAAGCGACTTTAAACTATTTTGCAGTTTCTAGGCTGCAGTTTCATACCATAAACTTCATTTGTAAAAAAAAAAAAAAAATGAAAATGGCATGTCACAGAGCAAAATCAGCAGTAAATGTTAGTTCTGCCTAATAGAATGCTGGTACCTACATTTATAGTTTAGCAAATACTTGAACTCTGAGTGGGTTTTCTGTAAGAAAACAGCTAGAGTCTTAACTAATTATAACGCTAATGATCTGGGCAATTTCTGTGCTTTTCTGGTTGTGTATAGTTTGATGAAATTAAAAGTGTTAAAATTAAAACACTCCTGCAAGCTAGACCTGACACACACAGAAAACAACAATAGTGAATTAGAGCTTAATTTAATGGGGGTTTTCTTACAGAAACCCCAGTTAGTTAGCTCTCAGGAATCTGCTAATAGGCTAATTTAGGAAAAACTCTTAATAGCAGACAGAGGGAAGGACACACTAGGACTTAACATACAAATCAAAACACTCTGCATAACATGTTTTTGCAAATTCTGAATGGACTGTGGACTACTGCTTTAAAACTGCAAGTCAATAAAAATATACACTGCAGCCTCTTGCTGTACTGACATGCTTCAGCTGATGCAAAATACAAAGTAAGGTGGTGGGGGCAGGGTTGGAGGACAGGTCTGAATAACACCATATACCCACCAGGAGGGACTTTCCATCTCTTGGAATGTATTTATGAAAGTGTGTGACCGGGAGAGGAATGTAAGCTGAGCCAATGCTGTTTAAACAAGTGCTGTATAGGGATGAAGTTTCAAGCTTTTCTTTCTGAAGCTTAAGCTCTGATGCCCCAGGCAGCTCTGATAGTCAATTGTTCCAGCATGATAGGTCCACCTCATGTCCCTCCCACATGAACCAAAAGAGGTGGAGTGGATCTTTAGGAGCTTCTTGGGTGGAGGTGGATCTTACTCCCCCCCAAAAAACTAATGCTGCCTCCCACTACTCAGGTTCCAGTTCTTGTACCTCCCACTTAAGAAAGAAAATAGTGCACTGCAACCATTGACTAACATAAAAGTGTATTTATTTTGGGGCAGAAAACATTTCTTGGAGGAGACTATTTACACCTTCAGTCAGTCCCACGGACTGAAAACATGACATCACTCCTTTTGAACATGCAAAACGTCTGCAGGCTCCACCTATTGCAGCCGCAAAAAGTGCTTCCCACAGAAGAGATGCTAAACTCAGACTTTAAAGCTGAAATTCTTAACATTCTATGATGCTAATGCAAAATTAAACTTAGGGAAAATAAAAGCACTGGTTTACACAGTGTTTTGAGCTTACAGCTTCATGTTTGATGTTGTATCCCTCATTTTAAGTGTTTGTGTCTCTCATTTGAGTGACAAAAAGCTGAGTTGTATGCTAATGATGACCACCTTGCCCTAACCCACAACGTTTGATCTGTGTGCCACAGGGTCCCTTCTCCCTCCTCCAGTGGCCCAGCCTGCCCCCTGGCCTCTGATGCTCTTTCTGCATATCCTGCCCATGGCAGGGGTTCAGTTAATTTATTTTTTGTGAAAGTCAAATACTTCCATGAGTCAAAATCTGGAAGTCATTCCAATTTTTTGGAAGTCAAAATACTTCCCCAGATCCCACAGTTTGAAAGCTAGTATTCTAAGAACGATCAATTTATGGATGTTAATACAAATATTAGTGGTAAAATGCAATTTCTTTAGAAAAATCCATTATTTCTTAGTTTATGTGCCTTCAGTTTTGGAAGTCATTCAATTTATTTTTTTACATTTTGAAGTCAGTGACTTCCTCCCCCTTTATTTTGGAAGTTTTTACCTTATTTTTGGGAGTCAAATACTTTCAAAATGGAGTTGACAGAAGCTCTGTGCCCATGTAAGAAGTAGACCTCTCTCCAGGATTAGTAATAAACATGAAATCAGGGGACAGAGTGCAGCTCTCAGAGACTATGAGGTGGCTAGCCTGAGACACAAATATAGTATTAAGTTTGGGAAATGGGTTGCTTACTAGCTTGAAGGAGCAACACCATGGTGGCACGGTGGTGTGGTGTGTATATAAAAAAAAAAAAAGCCGGCCCGTCCGTGAAGCAGTTGATTTCTGGCGATGCCACCGACCGCGGTTCGGAATGGACTCGAGTGCTGATGGGCTGGCGGGAGAGAAGACTTGAGCGTCAGCTGATGGCTCACCTTCTCTTGGGGGCGGGGATGCGACCCAGCAGTTACTGTGGGGTCCCATTCACAAGAGGCGTGGTGAGCGTTGGGGTCAGCCTTACATTAGAGGCACACCACACCCCCCTCCCTGGGGAGCAAATGGGGAATAAGTGCCCGTAGCCGACCAGATGATGGTCGCCAGCTCCGCTGCCACAAGTCCGAGGACAGTGCACGCACTCATCCCAGCAGCACCTGGTCAAGTATTGCACTGGCCACCCCACCGGTGCCTTCCCCTCGGAGAGGAGGGCCCCTGGTGAAGGGTTACGCCTGGGGTTACCGGGGCTGCAACATGGGGTGAAGAGGTGGCTGATCTGAGGCAGCGCAGCACGGAGGCGTAGGTGGCCTGAAGGAGAGCCTGCCCGGAGCTGGGAGGAGCAAAAATAAATACATATTTGACAAAGGACCTGATTTAAGTAGCAGCTGGAAAATTAATTGTAACATTTTGCACATAATCTTGTAAAAGGAATGGTATAACCATGACTGGATAAAATCAGATGGTAGTAAATGATGCAGATGAACATTGTGTTGTTTTTGCTGTGCTATACTAGGTTAATTTGTCCTTGCTAATTCCGTGCTTTAACCACTAGACCACACTGCCTTCTAGGAGAGAAAAGACTAAACCATTATCTCTGACTTTCTTGGTACTCTTCAATAAGTTAAGCGTTTTTTGAGGCGGTTGCCCTCTTGGCCTGATTTGCCCAGTACTGCTTTGAGCACCCTACAGGGCACATTCCTGCTGTGCGCCAGACTTGCCTTCTGCTTATGGTCCTGCCATCAGGACCCTCAAGTCCTTCGTCAGTTAGAAATTCCAAACTTATCTTTGCCGGGGGGGCACTCTCCTGTTCAGTCGTTAATCAAAAGAAACATAAGCGCGCTGTACACAATGCTTAAAAAAGGCACCACTGACCCATTTTAATTTCCTCTAGAGTTCATTGTACAAGTTAGTCACAGCAAAGTGCCAAGAAACAAAGTGCCAAAGAGTGCTCGAAATGCAGAACAGTTCAGTACAAATGTCCGTGATGGAACATTTTCTATATGGCCACAAATAGTTTACTTGCCCTGGGCAATAACTCAGAGCAACTGGCTGTCACTAAGTAGCAGATGTTTAGGTATTGTGTACTGGTTCTGGGATGTCTGTTAATATTGCCGCTGAGACCACTCTTTAACGGTTGTAAGAGTGGTCTCACACACATTGTTAGGATATGTGAACCGCCAACTGAAGGTGAGCAGTTCTGATACCCTAAGAATGTGAGATCATACTTTCAACTGTAAGAGTGGTCCCAGCAGTGGTATTAATATATTATTGAACAAGATCAATCAATAAATTAAAAAAACCAAAAACTTACCTGAGTGTGCCAGTTTCCATGACAGCTGTGCATGAGACATTTTACAGAATAAGAGTGTCTTGTGTACCGGGAAAGGCATTCTGGTTGGGAGTACTCCCACAATCTATAACAGAATCAGAAGAAGCAGTGAGTTCATTCAGTCACCTTTGTTCTAGAATATGATGAATAACATTCCAGAATGAGTGTCTTTGTGAGTCTGGAAATAAAAATGTTGCTTTTAATTTGTTTTGAGCATGTCAGTTAGTAAAGATCTTACAAATAATATTTTTATTTAATGTAATACTCAAATTCAAGTGTGAAAACTGTTGGCGGGGGGGTGTGGGGGAGGGAGACTTCACCTAACCAGTGTAGGATGTTAGCAGTGTTTAAACCTTTTCTGGAATACACTGATCGAACTACATAGAGGGAGAAAGGTAGGAGAACTGGAGCTGGATAGGGTGGGCAGTAACCTTATGGGAAAAGGATAGTGACAACAACAGTATCAGGTTTGAAGTGTGAATTCCGATCTAGAGCATGCTAAATAAAACTTTTGAAACAAGGAATTCAGCAGTCAGGTGGTAAAGGTTGGCAAAAGATAATAAAACTAAAAATGAGAAAACACAAAAGAAGAACATTTTTTTGTGGGGGAGGCTAATAACTTGTAGAGGTTGTAGGGCAGCTGTCATCAGAATTGTTCTTCAGGGAGTCTGCTTCTGTCCGGTATGTAGGAGACTGGCAGAACTCACTTCGGAGATAGCTGCAGCATAGGCGGAAATATGGATGGTACAGTGTAGATCTGAATGGGTGCTGGGGTACCACAGGCAGCTCCCCTCCTTTAAAGGCCCTGAAGAATCTTCTGTCTCTGTCAGCCATTCAGGTGGCTGGGGATCTCAACATTCAGGCAAACTGGCTCAGCTACCAGATTGCCCATTCAAGGGAGAAGTCTGTACGTTGGGAGGGGTTTCAGCCTTCTATGCAATCAGCTTGGACCCCCTCAGATCAATCTCTTTGCTTCCAGGGAGAACGCTCAGGTTCCCAGACTTCAGAAGGACCTTGACATTCCCTCCAAATTCTCTTGATACCAAGGGTTCTTAGAAATATCTGCAATCAAAAGGACATTTTCTTCTGATGGCTCCATAAATCTTGTGATGCAGGAGCCGTTTCCATTCTTTGGCTGCAGAGATATGCTAGGTCAGGAATCATTCCTACATCCAAACCCCGGACTGCTGCTGTTGGCGGCCTGGCTCCTGAGAGGAAAAGGCCAATGAGGCAAGATTTTTTTTTCTGTTAAGGTCGTGGACATTCAGGTGGTCCATACAGTTTTCTACTTTGGCATATGACAAGACTTGGAACGCTTTTACCTCCTTCTACCAAGGCCACCATCCCACAGATTTTGGATTTCTTGCACACAGAAGTAGATTAAGGCTTAGCCCTCAACACCCTACTGGGTTGGCTCTTGACTCTAGGAGCCATTGTGTGTCCCCTCTTAGGCACATTTCTGATGTCATTCATTTCTTTGAGTTGTTAGGCACTCTAGACTTCAGTAACAATCCCCATTTCCCCCGTGGTACCCGAATGGGGTGCTTACACCTCATCGCAAGCCTTCTTTTGAAGACTTAGCCTCCATTCCCAAGGATATTCTGTACTACAGTTTGTTTCTATACATCTGCCTACACTGACAGATGACTTGGCACGCTTCAGGCCTTCTCATGGAAGGAGCCATATATCATTATGCATAAGGACAAAGCAGGACTGTAGACAGTTCCCTCTTTTTTTTTTTTTTAGATTCCTGCTGTATTCCGCATAATCCAGGAGGTGTGCCTTCCTATTGTCCACAGTAGGTTAATCCAAAAGTAAAGGAGTTATATCAGCTTGATTATAGCAGAGCAGTCAAAATCTATTTCAAGAGATCTGTGGGATTCTTTCATTCAGACGATCATTTCTTGCTCTTTGGAGCAACAAACCAGTGGTCAGAAACCTTTCAAGGCAGTGGCAGCTCTACACCAGGGCCCGCCAGGGCACGTGCCCCGGTAAAAAAAAAATGCTGTGCCCCAGTTGGTGCCCCATATGGTGCAGAGCTTCCCCCATAGTAACAATATATCAGTGCCCTGGCTGTCATCTGTTGTGCCCCAGCTGTGCCCTGGTAACCATTTGTGGCTAGAGCCGCTAGTGTTTCAAGGCCACCTTGGCAAGGTATTTCAGATCTTGTGTAGCTAAGGCTTATGCAGCGACAAAGCTAAAGCTGCCAGCATTTATCGGAGCACATCGTACCAAGGCTGTGGCCGCCTCCTTGGCCAACATAGCAGATGCAACTGTGTCAGAACCGTTAAGGGCATCTGTATGGTCCTCCCTCCACATCTTCATCACACATAGCATGCTCAACATACAAAGCTCAATTTGCTACTCTCATTGAGAATTATGTCCAATATTATATACTCATTTCTCAGTGAGTAATATTTGTGCATCTGTAGAATCATCCAGTTCTCTTTCCAGTTGGAAATGCTTTAGCGTTATTGTTTGCTAGACACCACTTTCTTCTGATAAACGTTCAACCCCATATTTGCATCTGATCGATGGAAACTGAAAATGATTTAAGGCAGAATCTCCAAATTGGAAGGAACGTGAATGCATGTGTTGATTTTTTTAAGAAAGGTACTGTAAAAATTCTTATTTCCTCAACTTTGTCATTGGTGTTACCTATGTTTGCATACGTCAGTTGTGTTGGTAGTTGGGCAGTGTTCTTGATATCTGTTAGTAATACGAGGAGGAACTGCACATCAATTGTCCCAGAGGTGCTCCAGAAAGACAAATAATTAGAACTATGAAAGGAAACAGGGCACACACCAGGCTGACTTCTCAAAAGTTGTAGATTTCATTTTTAAGCACAGCATGTCAAACACCACTATGTAGCAACCCATCCTCGTGGGTCTTCATTAGGGGGTGGAGTTAGCAAGTACACACATCAAATACCCCTCTCAATTAATTATTCTGCCACATTGCAATTTACATCATTGAATAATTGATGCGTTTGTACTTAGGAAATATTTTTACATATTTAGTTATCTTTGATTTCGATATTTCAACTTGGAAAAAAAATGTTTTCAAAATAAAATATGCATAAAAATGTACTTGGCAGACATCTAAAACATAACAGATGTTTATAAGATATTCAGAAAGAACTATTGCAATGGGACAATTAACTTAATTAGAGCTTGATCTCCTCTGATGAACACACTTCTACTAACATTTTCAATTTCTTAAATGTTATAATTCTGATTAAAACAAGATTAAACTTTAATACTATATCATATGCATATTTACACTGTCTTCAAAAACTCAAACTCTATTTCTTTCACTCCTGGAAGATCAAAGTTCCTACAAAAGGTCACCTTCATTAATTCGTTTATTAATCATATTGAGACAGCGAATTTTCATTATGTTTTGTAGAGCACAATGCAATCAGTGTATCACCGTCACAAAAAAAATGTATTAAAGATTAGACAGACAATTTTAAAATTGAAATAAAGCAAAAAGTACAGAGTGTTAACTTGGAGTTGTTGTATCCAACTCAGAGTTTACTGATACACCTGTTCGAATTTGTTCCAACTCGAAAATATATTTGTTCATAAAAAAGTGCGAAGTATGGGGTAGCACTATGGAGCCCGAGCGAGACAGACGCGGAAACGCAGCTCTGTATCGATAAAAATTTAAACTAATGAATTAATATACTTTACCAACTAAATCTAATAGAAAAAAAGATCTTTATTGGCAGTTCAGATATCCGGGATCAGGATGGGCAATCCTAAAAAGAAAGATCATGCCCACACATCCTCTGGTGCCGCGACCTCAAGTTCGGCGAAGTCGGCACCTTCTACCAGCCAGGAAGGAGAGGAAACCATTCAAATGCTAGGCCACAAGCTGCAATCTTTGATTTCCTCTGTAACAGCGATGAACATTAAATTGGATGGCCTTGCAGGGAAGATCATCCTGGTGAAGACATCAGTCAAGCAACTATCCAGCACAGTGGAAGATTTGCAGCAGCAGGTGACTAAATGTAATGCTCTAAACGCAGGTCGCCTGAAAGAAGTGCAGCATCTAAATAACTGACTTGAACTACTGGAGAACCAAGTGAGGAGTGCTAACCTTAGGATGATCAGTTTACCGGAGGGGTTAGAAGGAGATCATCCCTTGCTTTTCTTCAGAGAATGGATTCAGGGACAATTTAAGGGACATGGAGACTTCTCAGACTGGCGTTTTATTAAGGCCTATAGACTCCGTCCTTGTGGTAAGCAGGCAGCTGAAGCACCGTGTGTACTCATGGTAGTGACGGACAGTATGGGCACAAGGGACTCAGTTTTGGGACTTACAAGAAGATTGAGCCCACTTAGTGTACAAGATCATACTGTACACTTATTTCCGGATCTCTCATTTTCCACTCGGCAACGGCGTGAAAAATTTGATGGAGTTCGACGTAAACTGAAGGATCTTGCTATACCCCATGAGGTTCTCTTTCCAGCTAAACTCCGCATTGTATACCAGGATAAGGTGTTCGTTTTTACTGACCCAATCGACGCTGGCAAATGGGCTACTAAGGTGGAAGCTCAGCAGTCTAAGATTCATGATCACCCATCGGAAGATGAATCCTCTGAGGAAACCTGAATGGGACCGAATTGGTATTTTACAGTGGGACATTAAGTTGTCATCTGTGGTTTAGGGTCAGACTGTTGTTGCATGTTATCTTAATGTGGTTAAATGCCTAGAAAAATAAGCATTTTTAAAATGTTAACCATAGTTGATCTGCAATATTTTTTCACTGTTTAAAGTAAAGTAACTTTAAATGAGACTATGGCCATTGAGCCCCATAATTATTCTTTAGTAATATGCGAGTAATCAGGAGAATTAAGTTGTGCTTCCGAGGTCTAAATTTAACTTTTAGCATTGAGATGCGAGCTCTTTTTTCTCTGTTGTCTGGAAGTCTTTTCTAGGGGGTTATAATTCTCTTTAGGTATAGCGGTCGACCCTAAGCCCTGAGAGTGAGGTAATTTAGATAACACTTAAGGAGCTATTTTAGTTACTATATCCACCTGCTCTTGGGTTACAGCTACACAGAATCTGTGTCTTCTAGTGTGTACTTGTTTGATTTAGATTCCCCCCCTCTATTAGAGGATTAGCTTGGAGAGACTTAAATCCTGTATATCACAGGAATAATTTATTTCCTTGCTGTATGTAAAAATTGTGATATTTCCAAGACGTATGATGTAAATGCACATGCTTATATGCAAACTAATAAATACAAAGTTTAAAAAAAGTAAAGTATTCGCTTCATTTTGTTGTATGTAGCTCAAAGTTTGATGTTACACTAATTTAACATGGAAGTATATTTATTCATATTGTATATGCTAGTATTCAGTGGCTCACTTGATAACAAAATAAAATATAAACTTAGTCCCAAATTAATTATAAAGAGATTTTTTTAATTTAATCCCCCTTGTCCACAATCTGTACAGTAGCAAAAAAATGTGCAATATTAATACACCGTTAATTCTAAAGTGCTCATACCAGCAAATCCATGTGTTCAGAATGGAATGAAATAAATCGCTATTCAAAAACTCGAGCATCAGGTCAACCCATTCTGACATTAAAGTTTCAATTTCAGGAATATGGCATGGAGAACCGAATACAGGCAATGCATATTATTTTACAGTAAATAATAATTCCAAATAAATCAGTACTGGAGCACAAACTAAAGCCAGCTTACTACAAAACAAGAATTCGACTACAGGTAAGGTTTATAGTCGATTTGATCATTTAATCCGACTGGAATAAGGGCACCTAGCTCAAGTCCACCTCATCTCACGTTGGTTTAAAAGTTTTTCATTCCTCCGGGGCACAGTGTCAAGGGCTCTAAATTTCAGACATTTAGGATTGCGCCATGAGCTTCAAAAGAATGTGCTCCTAGGCATTTTTAAATTTCACATTAACTATTGCTCGAACATGCTCGTGTGTTCTCATTGATATCTATACCTTACTTCATCACAATTTTTGTGATCTGTCCGAAGAGGGGCCATGAAACACTCGTGACACCAGCATTCCTTGTTGATCTCCAAAAAGTGTTACTGTGACAAGTTTACATTTGAAAATGTGTTGTACAAATCATAAATGCAATGGCCTGGCTCAAGAGAAGCCATTTATCTTCATTTGTGAGTGGGCAGGACCTTGACAACTGATTGCTGATACCTGTTCCTGCTTTCACCCTACCTAATGACTGATGTCTCTGGCCATACAATAGTATTTCCTCACCTCTATATAACCCTCTTACTGCCTCAGCCTGTCCCAGCTCCCTTTCCCTGCCCATATACAATCTTGCACTGCAGGCATCTCCCTTACACTTACATACACTCATAATCTAATTTCATGGCTTGCTCCCCTCTTCCTCACTTACCGACCTTTTCCTTAATGACACCCCCTGCTCTCAGTGGTTATTTCTTTGTTTTGTATTAGCTGTTTTTGTTTTTGTGTACCTTGTTCTGTTCATATGATATGTCACCTGAAAATTTATTGTCCAAGGTCCTCTCTATTCATTGCATAGGTAGGCACCTATGAACTTAATGAATGGTCTACTCTGTATGTCTCTGACATATTGTATCCACTTTAACTCATTGTATGTAAAGCGCTTTACTTTGTTCTGATATATTGTATCCTCTAACTCATTGTATGTAAAGCACTTATAATTTGTTATCCTGTTAAGTTTCTGCATGTCTGTACTCACCCGGGTCATGCCTGAAAATAGTCATTTTATGGCTAGTGCACTTACCCGGTTAACAAATGCTAAATAAAATAAAACTCACTTGTGCCTGTGCCACTTGTACTTGGTCCTGCTCCTCTCTTGTGAAGATGGGTGGCATGCCCTGAGTTAGGCCATTGCATATCTCATATTTCTGGGGGACCGAATATGATAACTTATCCTGGCATTTCCATTGGAATGCGATGACTGGCCAAATGTCTTTAAGTGAAGCTCCCCTCCACCACTCAAGTGGATATATCCCCCAACTCCACCCTATGACGTCAGATATTTCTTTCTGCTGGAAGAACAGGTCACCTCCTTCACGCTCCGCTTAGGATTTTCTCTGTGCCATAGGCGAACCTTTTCCTTTGATGTTTTCGAAGCTATTTTGTTGTTGTTGTTTTGCAGTTCTTTCAACTCCGTCCCTGGACCAACGATGGATCACAAGAGACCTGGATTTAAATTTTGCATTCATGCTGCGAAAAGATGTCAGCCACTGATTTCCATGACATGTTTTTTCATTATAATTTAGTCTTTGGTAACTGGGTTAGGCCCATTAGGCACAAGTGCCTGTTTTCAGGGGCGACCTGGGAGCACTGGGCGGTTAAGTGACTTGCTCAGTCACACTATGCAAGTGGAGGTTGTGAGAATCAAACCAAGGTCTGATCTGCTGGATGTACCAAGCTCGTTCACAGTTCTTTACTCTAACCTCTAGGCTGTACTGCCTGGGCGGGCAGCATGAAGTGGCTGGGTGTGGCCTTTACCTTTCTCTGCTTCCTCAGTCCCTTGAGGATAGGAAGCTCTAGCTCATGCTGAGTCAGCCTTTGAAAGGGGGGATCCAAAGGATCATTCTAAGGGTAGCAAAAAAGGCCTTGGTGGCTTCCAGCTCTGCGGCCACAGCGAGCACATCCTCAGCCTCGGCACTGTTCCCACCTTGGGCCAATGTCAGAGGGGCTTTCATGGACTAGTTCCATGATCTGTGCAGGTCACTACGGACCATGGGAGAGAGCCCTGCCCACCATGGCTCTAGGTCTAAGACCAAATCCAAGAAATCTTGCACCACCACAGATTGTGGGACAGGGAGAGATTACGGTCCTCCTGGTCCCTCAAGTCCTCGGATGGCTGAGGGGCTGGTTGGGCAGGTTGAAGGCTTTTTGGCTCTGCTGTTGACCCAGACGAGCTCAACTTTTGTCGAGCAGGTTGTCAAGATTTTTCTTGACCCAGTCGACAGATTGTCAGACATGGCCGACGAGTCAGCCTCACAGACCACAGTGCTCTTGGTCCTCACTCAGGAAGACATGGCTTGATTGGTTACCCCGGTCAGCCCCTCCTCTGGACCAGACTCCAGCCGGGGTTGGGTCTTCAGTGCCCTTGTTGCTTAATGTGGGCAAGCTTGTTATTTACGGCCAACATCCAGAAGACCCCGCTTGCCATCAATTGGGCGGTCGACAATCAAGGTCGCAGTCAAGGCATTCATGTTTACAATCCTGCTTGGCTGGGAGGCGCCACCATCGACACTTCTCATCCTCTGGTAAGAAGGGGCACCAACAGGAAATGTGCCAGTACTACGAGGACTTCTGCCAGCAGTGGGCCATCATGGGGCAGGGTAGGGCTCTAGCCAAAATACCTTCAATCCCCTGGCTGCCGACCATGGTTGCCCCTCCTCTCCAGGTTCCGCAGGTGCTTCCCACACCTGCTTCCCCCATCACAGTGGAGCGGCCACCCTGAGAGCCACCAGTCGGTGCTCCAATTAAGGAGGCCGGCCGTTTGGCTCCTGTCTTGCTAGACCAGTTGTTAGTGAGGATTACACTGGATGACGAATCCCGGGAGGTCTGTGGTGAACAGTGGGTGAGGGCAATCTTTGAGGAGTTATCAGATGACTCAGATCAGGAGTTCATGGCCTCTTCTGGGGCTCCACCCTTCGACCATGGCTTAGTCGAAGAGCCTTCCACCAACCAAGGTTTGGTCTACTTTGGTGCGCTGATCCGGCTGATCTTGGAGTCCACATCCATCCTGTTGGAGCCAGTCCAGAAGAGGGCCAGGTACCCTCTTTCTGACAGTTTGGACCAGGATGAATCCCCGGGATTGCTTTCCCAGTGGCCGAGGTCATCTTGTGACTGGCCCTGGAGCTCTGACTGCATCCAAATCCTTTCTGGCACCCTTAGCCCACATGGTCCCTACGGGCTCCCAAGGAGTTTTCTGATCACCTTTTGGCTGAAGGTCTGGTAAAAGATTCAGTCTTCTGTATGTCCGGATACCAGTGGAACGTGGACAAGCCTCTAGACCAGGAGTCCTGTAGTCCTGTAAGATTGACCACACCTCAAAAAAAGGTGTATGCTGCAGCTTCTCTGGGTCTCTGTCAGCTAACTATGCCATTATGATGGCAAATTGTGGGCATTCTTTGATGGGAGTGTTTGCTGTAGTCCTCCCACACCTCCACCTAGAGCAACAGGTCATAGTCAGTCACTGACTAAACACCATCTCCAGACAGCTTGGAAATAGGTGACTCTTGTACCTGTGCAGTGGCAGCAGCTATCGCCATGTGTCACAGGGCTTGACTGCACTTGTCTGCTTTTACGGCAGACACCCAGCAGAGATTGGCAGATGTCCTTTTTTTAGACTTCGACCGCTTTGGCGCTGAAGTGGAAAGGCATCTCACAAGGATTGAGAAGTCCAGTGCCACCCTTGATTCTGAAACTTTGTCCCAGAAGAAAAAGCCTAAGAAGTCTGCCTTCAGTACAGTTCATTACAATCACATCCTCCCAGGGGCAGTTTCAGACCTAGTACCCCAAGATGTCCATGGGTCAAAGTCCAACAAAAATAAGGGAGGGCAGGGGTAGTGGTGCTCCTCTGGCAGCAGCCACCGGTGCCCACACAAAAGCTGCTCAATGATGGGTTGGATGGCGTAATTCCTCCACCTGTCCTGTCTATGACTGCTTTCCCCATCGGAGACCGACTGTGTCACTTCTTGCAATGCTGGTCCGCTATCACAACAGACAAGTGGGTGATGGACATAGTGGGTAGAGGACTATCTCTAGACTTTGAGGCTGTCCTGCCCTACCACCTCCATGCGCCTCAAGAGTCCAGGGTTTCTCAGGACACGCTATCTCAGCTCCTTGCAAAAGGAGCAATACCCATGTCCCAGATGCCCTGGCCAGTCAGGGTTACATTTCCAGGTACTTCCTTGTCCCGAAATGGATGGGAGGATGGCACCCCCATACTGTATCTTCACGATCTCAACCAGCATGTACGAAAACGCAAGTTCTGGATGATCACTCTGTGCCAGAGTATACCATCCTTGGAGCAGAACATGTGGTTTTGCTCCCTGAACCTCCAGGATACATTCTTCCACATTCCCTTCTGCAAGTCCCACTGCCGGTACCTCCGGTTCTGAGTGGAAGTGGTCCTGTACCAGCTCCATGCCGTTTGGCCTCTCCTCAGCTCCAAGGGTCTTTACTAAGTGCGTGGCAGTAGTGGCAGCCCACCTGCAGCGCCCAGAGGTCAGGGTGTACCCTAACCTGAAAAACTGGCTGATAGCTAGTTCATCCAGAGAGGCCATGGCGAGATCCACAAAACTAGCTCTCCAGACCTGTTGAGTCTTGGGCCTGGTGGTCAACCCAGAAAAATCCAAAATGGTACCCAAACAAGTGACCAAGTTCATCAGGACAGAACTAGACTTCCTGCAGGCCAAGGCCTGCCCCCCGGAGGACCAGGCACAGGATCCTACCTCCTTTGCCCGATCATTTCAGGTTGGGTTCTTGTGCCCTGCCCGGGATTTCCTATGGCTGCAGTACAAGGCATTCTGCATGGGCCCCCTTCAGTGAGATCTGGGCTGTCAGTGGTCCCAGCACCTAGGCCACTTGGACCAGCTGGTCACAGTGACCCAGCCAATGTGGGATGCCATCCAGTGGTGGCTGGTCCCAGAACATCTGGAGGAAGGAACCCTGTTTGTCTGCTCAGAACCAGCCATCACACTGAAGACGGACACATCTCTGATAGGGTGAGGAGCACACCTGGGAGACCACATGGTCCACAGGTTCTGCTCACCAAGGGAGTCCTGTCACCACATAAACCTGCTGGAGCTCCATGCAGTGTGCTTAGCTGTAATGGAGTTTGCTCCACTTATCGGGGTCAGGTTGTTCAGGTCAAGACGGACAGCACCACGACCATGTTTTACCTGAAGAGACAGGACAGAACGCACTCCCTTCCCTTGTGTTGGAAGGTGCACCACACCTGGACCCTCGTGTGTAGTGTAGTCACCAATCTCCAGGTGATTCATGTTGCAGGGGAGAACACTCAGCTGGCAGGTGCTGACAGCCAGGTAGGAGAGACATCACATGAATGATCTCTGAATGAAGGGGGTGAATCACCTGTTCTCCATGTGGGGCTCACCCTCGGTAGACCTGTTTGCCTCTTTGTAGAATGCCAAACTGAAGCAGGTTTAAGACTGCCCCCTATAGTCTGTGACACTGATGGGGGATGCCTTTGTGAGGCCCTGGACCCCAGACCTCTTGTGTGCCTTTCCTTCCTTCTCCTTGATCCACAGGGTACTGGTCAAATTTAGGAAGGGCAAGGCATGGATGATCCTGGTAGCTGCAGACTGGCCAAAGCAGGTCTGTTACCCAGATCTCCTCAGCTTCAGCAGCCAGTCTCCGCTGCGACTGCTCTCCACCCAGACCTGCTGACCAGACTTTGGGAGATGGTCCTGCACCCAGACCTTCAGTCTCTGCATCACAAGGGCTGGTTTCTGAGCAGCTAGAGTTCTAGGCCTTGGGTCTTTCCGAGGATATCCTCCACCTCGTGGAGACATCCAGGAAGGACTTGAGTCGTAGGTGCTATGCCTTTAAATGGATTTCGTTTGGTGCCAGGGCAGGGAGCTTGATCCCCTTCCCTGCCCTGTGACTGGCATCCTGAGGTACCTCTGGTCCCTTTCCCAGCTGAGACTGTGAGCGACGACCATTAAGGTGCACCTGGCAGCCATAGGTGTTTACCTGGTGCAGGCCAGTATGCTGATGGTGGCCCAGGAGAAAGTGGTCAGGTTTTTTTTCAAGGGCCTTGACTACTTCTCCCACCGATGTGTGATCCACCTCAACTTTGGGGCTTACTGCTGGTCCTGGCTCTGCTCAGGGACAAGCCATTTGAGCCAATGTACAGGTGTGAATTGTCACGCCTGTCATGGAAGACAGCTTTCCTGGCACCCATTATATCTGCTAGAAGGCTTGGGGAGCTCCAGCCACTCTCAATGGACTGCCCCTATTTGGTCTTCCTCAGGGTCAAAGTCATTCTTCACTGCAATCCAAAGTTTCTCCCGAAGATGATATTGGAGTTTCACCTTAACCAGGTGATTAACTTACTACTGTATTCTAACAGGCCTGCTTTGGAGGCTGACTGCGGGTTCCATAACCTGGACCTGCAGAGAACACTCTTCTGTTATGTTGAGTGTACAGCTGAAAATCGGGGACAGGCTCGCCAGCTGTTTGTCACCTACGCTGAAGCTGCGCCTGGTAGACCAGTAGCAAAAAGGACGATTGCAGGGTGGACTGCAGCTTGCATCGACCTCTGCTAATAGGTTGTCTGGTTGGAAGTCTCCACTTGAGATGAGAGCTTATTCCACCAGACGTGCTGCTGCCTCAGTGGCTGCTTCCAGGGATATACCCCTACAGGAGATCTTCACAGTTGCTACCTGCAGGTCAGCACATATGGTACCTTCATTTCCCACTACTGCATCTACCTTGGGTCGTGCTAGGACGTGTGTTTTGGGACCTTGGTTCTCTAATTTCTGTTTGCCAAGTAGGGTGTGCACACCTTACCCTCTGCTCTTGAAGAACTGCTAGGTGTCTGCCAGAGTGTGGATAAAGGAACCATATCCACACTCCAGAAAGAATAGGGTACTCACCTGTAACCATAGACCTTCCATGGGGATAATCTCTTGCAGCAGGTAATACACTTGGGTAATCACCAGGGGGCGCAGTGGTGTGCAGCAGCTCTTTTCTAGCAGTTTTTCTCCAGGGGCCGCCCACACATGACATCATCATCCTGCTTCCTATATAAGAATGGGTGGTCCCTGGGATCCTCAGTTCCCCGCCAGATTCAGCTTGCTAAGCGAGGACCGAAGAGATCCAAGGTACTATAGGTATCCCTTCCCATATATATCTGGATCCAGAAATTGCTCTCTTTGAGAAGGAGGGGGATGAAGGGAGGGAACATACCTGCTGCAAGAGATACCCCATAGAAGATCTACTGTTACGGTAAGTATGCAACTGTACTATCTTCCACGGGGATAATCTCTTGTAACAGGTAATACACTTGGGATGAATACCAAGCAGTAAACCCATGAAGGACAGAAATTGTTATGATAGAAAGCCTTATAGGACAGCGTGGCCAAAGGCCGTCTGACAGCGAGAAGCAGTATCTAAGATATAATGCTTCATGATTGTATGTATTGTGGACCATGTGGCTGCATTGCAGATATCAGTGATCAAAGCCCCTTTGAAGCAGGCTGCAGTAGAGGCCATGGCTCTAGTGGAATAGGCTTGGACAGGTCCTGGTAATGTTTTTTTATACTTTGAATAACAGAATGTGATGCAGTGTACTAACCAGCTGGAGAGGGTTTGTTTAGCAACTGGGGAACCTCTCTGTGAGGAGACGGTCACAAAAAGCTGAGAGTTTTTTCTGATAGAGTTGGTATGATCTATGTAGTATCTCAGGATACAATGGATATCTAGTGTGTAAGAGATATTCTCCTGGATTAGAATGCTCCGGGTAGTAGACCGGCAGTTCCATGGTCTGATTTAAGATGTGTTCAGATACCACCTTGGGCAAAAAGGAGGGATTGGTACAGAGAAAATCTCTCTCCTGTTCCTTCCTTTTTCTGGGACCATTCTTTTTCACCCTCAAGCATGCCAGTGTACTGACTTCTCTCAAGGATACTGTCCAAGCTGGTAGCGTTCCCTCCTCTCTGGATCTTTGACTTGACCAAACCACCCCAGGACTCTATTACAGTCCCTCACAGGGGGTTCCCACTTTCTTCATTGTGTCTTTGGGGTGGTGGGCAAAGAGAAGTGGGGTCTTGAACTTGGGATGCGTTAAGGCAATGTAGGAGGGCACAGGCAGATCATACACAGTGGCATGGGAAGTGCTGGCAGCTCTCCTCTGATGTCACAGTTTCCCTTTCACATGGATGCCCCAGTCCCTCCCAAAGCACTGAGAGTCAAACTGTAAATATTTATTTAAAATTGTTGACAAGGAAAGAAGTAATGAGCCAAAGCTAATTTCAAAGTTTTGACCTGGGTTAGGGGGTTACAGAGGGGAATAATGGCAAATGTGACTCCTAATTTTTGTAGCCCCAGGTCTGCTCTGCTCCAGGTGTTCCCTTGCAGTGCAGAGGGACATCAGTCTCACCTCAGAGATGGAGTATGAACTCTGGGACGTGACTCTTTCTGATGCCGGCTTGCAGTGAAGATACAGAATGAAGGCATAAACCCAGGTCAATCGCCCAACAAGTGGTTGAACCAGGATTTGTTTTTTGCTCATAAAAATTGTGGCTCCGATATCAAACATGCATTTTAAATATGGAATGGGGGGGATAGTTTGGTCTAAAGGTTAGAGGGCAGAGTTCTGAGCCTGAATATCCAGGTTTGAATCCCACAACTCTTACCCACTGTGTGTCCATGCTCTAGTCACCTCTGTCCCCTATTCTTAAAGGAATACTACAGTCAAAATTTGAAAAAAACATATGTTGTGCAGAGTGTTTTGATCCGTGTGTGTGTAGTCCTGGTGTGTCTTTTCCTTTGTTTGCTGTTAGAAGATCTTACTTTGAGGAAGGCTGTTGCAGCAGCCAACACTGGTAGGACTAAGCCGCCAAGTGCCAGGACCACACGGAAAACTTTCTAGCTAGCAGTCTACCACAGGGAACCGCCCGCTGCCAGTGTCAGCCACTGACGTCAGCATATCCTATAAAGGCAGGCGGTCCCCTATACCCCCCTCAGTTCTTTTCCCATCGACCGTGCACGTCAGACTTTAGCGGATTGGCCACAATTTCTCGCACTTGACACACTTTATTTTCTTTTCCTTTTGTAGTCTATCATCGAATTTTTGGTGTTTCAGCTGTTGAGTTTATGTCTTCTCCACCAGCTTCATCTTCCAACCGCTTCCTGAAGTGTGTCTGTGGCAAACAAATTCATGAAAGAGACTGCCACTCTGCTTGCATCATTTGTCTACATACAAACATAGAAACATAGAATTTGACGGCAGATAAGGACCGCTTGGCCCACCCAGTCTGCCCATTTCCCTACCTACTGGATAAGCTGCAGATCCTAGTTAACCAGCAGCCTACTTCTTCCTACCCCCACCCCCCAGAACTGCCTTATGACTATCCCATGCATGCTTGAATTCCACCACTGATTTTGACTCCACAACTCTCCTTCGAAGGCCGCTCCATGCATCCACAACCCTCTCTGTAAAAAATACTTCCTTAAATTACCTCTGAGCCACCCCCTCTATTTTTCAAATTGTGCCCTCTTGTTCTTGCACACCTCTTTTTTGAAAGATGCTACCTCTTGGACTTTGTTGATTCCCTTGAGGTACTTGAATGTTTCATCATGTCCCTCTCCTTCTTTCCTCGAGGCTATACATATTAAGCTCCTAAGTCTCTCTTCATATGTCTTCTCCGTGCAGACCCTGCACCATTTTAGTTGCCTCCTCTGGACAGCTTCCATCCTGTTCATGTCTTTGGCGGAGATTGGGTCTCCAGAACTGCACACAATACTCCAGATGGGGTCTCACCAGCTGTCTGTACAGAGGGATAATAACTTCCTGTTTTCTACTGATGATGCCTCCCTATGCATCCCAGTATCCCCCAGCCCTCCTTGCTGCCCTCTCACATTGCTTGCCGTCTTTAGGTCATCTGATATGACTACCCCCAGGTCCCTTTCCATTTTTGTTGTTGTTAGTATCTCACCCCCATTGTGTACTCTTCCCTGGGTTTTGTTTCCCAGGTGCATTACTTTTAATCTTAGCATTGAATCTAAGCTGCCATACATTTGACCATTCCTCTAACCTTGCCAAGTCCCTTCTCATCCTTTCCACCCCACCCTGTGCATCAACTCTGTTCAGATCTTAGTGTCATCTGCAAAGAGACATACTTTTCCTTCCAGTCCTTCTGCAGTGTCACTTATAAAGACATTGAAGAGGACCGGTCCTAATACTGAACCCTGCGGTACCCCACTAGTAACCCTCCTTTCTTCTGAGTGGACTCCATTTACTATTACTCTCTGTGTCCTATTCTCCAGCCAATTCTTTACCCAGGCTGTCATCTTGGGACCCACTCCCAAGCTGGCTAACTTGCATATTAATCTTTTGTGTGGGACTGTGTCAAATGCCTTGCTAAAGTCTAGGTAGGCCATGTCCACAGCCCCTCCCTGATCTACTACTTTGGTCACCCAGTCAAAGAAATCTATCAGATTCGTCTGGCATGACCTTCCCCGTCAGAATCCATGCCCCTAGGGTCCCAGCCCTCTGGCCTCTAGATACCTCGACAGTTCTTTCCTTTAGAGTGATTCCATCATTTTCCCTATCACTGAGGTTAAACTAACAGGTCTATAGTTTCCTGCTTCTGCCTTGCTCCACTTTTGTGAAGGGAATCACATCTGCCCTCCTCCAGTCCTCGGTACCACCCCATCCTCCCATGATTTGTTAAAGGGTAGTCAGTGGTGTCACTAGTTCTACCCTTAGTTCTTTAGAATTCTGGGATGAATCCCATCAGGCCCCATTGCTTTGTCCACCTTCAGTTTTAAGAGTTCTTTCAGAACCCTTTGTTCTGTAAATGGGCGGTATCAACTTCTGTATTCAGAGTGTTACTACTGTTTGTTTTATGTACCTCCCTCTTCCTTTGTAAATACTGAGCAAAATATTTGTTTAGTATCTCTGCCTTTTCACAGTCTCCCTCTGCCCACCTCCTCCTCCCTCTTTATTAAGCCTCACTATCCCTCCCTTGGTCTTCTTCTCGCTTCCTGATGTACCTATAAAAGGTTTTATCCCCTTCTTAACTGAGTTGGCTATCTTTTCCTCGGTTTGGGCCTTTGCTGTTCTGACTGCCTTCCCAGCCTCCTTTTGCTTTAACTGATACAGTTCTCTGTCCTGCTCCTTCTGCGATTCCTTGGTACTTCCTGAATGCTTTCTTTTCTCTTGAACCTTCCTGCCACTTCCTTTGAGAACCATAGTGGTTTCTTACATCGTCTTGTTTTGTTTATTTGCTTCTCACAAGGCTCGTTACCTCTGTGATGGCAGTTTTATTATTCTATTGTTCTTCCACCCCTCCTTCCTGCCCATTTGCTAGTGCTTCCTTAGGCACTCACCCATTTTGGCAAAGTCAGCCTCCTAAAGTCCAGTACTTTGTCTTTGTATGGCTTGACTCTTTGCTGTGTTTATTGTGAACCATACTGTTCGATGGTCGCTAGTTCCCAGATGGCTACCCACTTCTACATCTGTAATCCTCTCACCATCTCCATTTGAGAGAATCAAGTCTAATATTGCTCCCTCTCGAGTGGGCTCCAGTACTAGTTGTCTAGGCATGCCCTCTGTAGGGCATCTAGAATAACTGCACTCTTCAAGTGGCAGCTGCAACTGCACTCCAGTTAACATCTGGCATATTCAGATCACCCATAAGCAATATCTCCCTTTTTCTGCCATTCTAAGTATACTTTCTATCATTTCCTGTCCATTTCCTCCCCTGAGAAGGGGTCTGTATCACAACCCCTGCTCAGATTGGTGCCATTGCCTGTCTCCAAATTTACCCACAGTGCTTCTTCTCCTCCCTGTGTACCTTTTTGTTCAGTTGCTTTTATTCCTTCCCTATGTAAAGAACTACTCCTCCTCCTCTTTTACCCTCCCTGTCCCTCCTGTACACAGTGTATCCTGGTATGTTTATGTCCCAGTCATGGTTTTGTGTGTACCATGTTTCTGTGACTGCCACGTTATTCAGATGTTCTTCCTCCATCAAGGCCACTAATTCAGGAAGCTTGTTACCCAGACTACAGGCATTAGTACTCATTGCTCTCCATTTTTGATGGCTTTACCTTCCAGTGCAGCATCCCCACTGACCGTTCTACCTCTGTCTTTTTCTCATTTAGTACCCTGTTTTGTAGGAGAGGCTGGGATTTCCTGCTGCTTGTCAGTGCCTCCCTTTGACTAGTTTAAAAGCTTGTCAATGAAGCATTTAAACCGATTGCTCAAAGACTTGTTCCTTCCTGGACAGATGCAGACCATCCTACTAGTATAGGCTGGTGTCCTCCAGGTGGAACCCCAGTCCCCAATGAAGCTAAACCCTGTGCTCGCACCATTTTTCAACCATTCATTAAACTGCATGGTGCCAATTACCCCGCCTCCCCATGCTTTTGACAGGCAGCACCTCTGAGAAGGAAACTGTGTGTGCTACTCGTCTTAGGTCCCTCCCCAACTCTGCAATGTCCTCCTGCACTGCTCTAATCTCATGATGAGCCAAGTCATTTGTCCCTAGGTGGACAATTAAGTCCAGCTCGGAATCCCTTGCAGCTGTTCTCGTGATCCTGAGGGATGCGCTCCTGTCCCTCAAGCCATGGCACCAGGCAGGCACCTTCTACATTTTCTCATCTCCCCAGTTCTATACCCCAAATAATTGAGTCCCCCACCAGGAGCTGCTTCCTTTCCCTTTGGTGTCCTCTGCCTCCTTTCTGTGGGCCTCCCTTGTGACAGTTATCATCAGTCTTCTCTGCGGGTACACCCATAGGCCCCAGCCACGACACTGAAGCCTCCCAGATCTGCCAGAAATTCAATCAGGCCACTCAGAGACATCGTCTTAAGATTCTGAAGAGCCATCTTATCAAGCAGAAGCTGGTCATGATGGAAAAAGAGCTGTAGGCCAGGAGCTCTTTGGCCTCGCCAGCACAGTCCTCCGGGGCCTCATCCTCTTCTGAGAAATCCTGTGGGAAGCATAAGCACTGGGACAAACACCTGGACCAGGATCGGTCTGCTTCCCAGTCAAGGTCACCTCACAAACACTCAACCATGTTGGGGTCATCCTCCCGCGGTGGGGGTTGGCTCCCTCAGCCCCGCCAGCCTACCAGGCTACCGTTGGCAGAGCCACCCACCCTCATTGCTATTACGGACAGTGGCTCCTCGGGGCAGGGGACTTTGCCTTCTGTCTCCCAGCCCCTGATGCTCTAGCCCATTTCATCCACCGGCTCTCAGCCAGGAGGCTTCACCAGTGTTGATCTTTCAGGCGCCGGTTCGCCACCATCTCTCCCGCCAAGGCACTGCCTACGCTGGATGCCCCTCTTGGGCACGTGGCATCACCTCAAGACAGCACTCAGTAGGCTACCTCTGCCCCTGTACTCCGGCATTGCCTCTGCCTTTGCCTGGGAGGTCTCCTTTTCCCCAGGTGCCTGCTTCTCTGGCTCAGCTAGTGCCAGTGGATCCTTCCTCCGGGCGCTCCAGGCTAACGCCAGCTGGGCCGCTGCCAGTACTGCTGCTGCCCCAGCCTGTGAGCCCGGCACCGGGTGGTCCTTTACCGGGGTACCCTACGCCAGCTTTGCCACCGTCATACCCTTATCCGATGCTGTCCTACCCATACACATCAGTCTATAACTTCCCACTTCCAGTGGACTACAATGCCCTCTTTTAAGCATGGTGGTTCTTTGTCCAGAGGCAGACCTCTGCTCCTCAGGGCCCACCCCCAGCATCTCCCTCAGGACCCACTGCCCCAGGATCCAAGCTGGTCTGGCACCAGCAAACCCTGGACTTTGGTGTCCTCCAGGTCTCAACCTGCTGTCGACTCTGGCTCTCACCCAGACGAGCGCCCGCTGCAGGTCAGTGACCAAGACAGGGAGTCCAATGAGGATGACTCTGGTTGCTCCAGCTCTTTCTCCTCACCAGTGGAATCTTTTGATGGTGATGGGCCTAACAGGGCGATTCCTAAATCTCCCCCTGACGATCCATCTTTTATGGATGTCATGTGTTACATCCGGTCCATCATGGGCTGGGAAACGGAGGAACAGGACCCAGAGAGGCGCCACCTGGCCATGTATTTAAGGCAGTGGGATGCCCTCCCAGTGGTGGTACCATCCCGATTGACTCCTATGAGGATGTCACATGGGTGGCATGGAATCACCCCTCTTCTGCCTGTCCATTACCCAAGAAGGCAGGCCATCTTTACCATGCCCCTGCTGGTAAACCCTTTGTAGGGGGTCACCTGAAGACTGATTCAGTGGTCATAAATGCAACACATGACCGTATCAAAAAGCCCAAGTACCTTAGTGCCCTTCTCCCGGATAGGGAGTCTAGGCAGCTGGACCACCTGGTAAGCGTGTTTTCGCATCCACTACCGTAGCTATCAGGGCCATTAATTACCTGGCCCATATGGTCCAGTATCAAACTGTCCTGTGGGACCACGCGAGGGACGTGGTGCAGGTTTTACCAGAAGACCCCACTAAGACGCAACTTGCCCAACTCTTGAAGTCTGGCTCGGACATTAGCAACCACATGCTCCGGGCTGCCTACAATGCTGTGTATGCCTCCGGGTATGGGGTGGCTGCTGGGTTCTGCCTCCAATGCCATTCATGGCTCCGGTGATCCGGATTTGCCTCAGATGTGCAATCCAGCAATCTGGACGCACCATTCCATGGCTCTGTCCTCTTTGGTGGGGATGTTCAGGACATCATCTCCACCCTGCAGGAGTCGTGGTGAGCCCTTAGGATGGTTCATTCGCTCTATCACGCTCAGCCTAGAGCAGGCCAACGTTGGTCCTCCTGTAAACAGTCTCAAAACCAGCCTGACAGAGCAAGTGCAAGGCCATGACGGCCCCTGCAACTGCTGTCACCAGAGCCTCTCGGTCACCTGCGGCCGCCTTCCAAGTGCCTGCCCCCACCTCCTGACTCCTTAGCTTGCCCCCCCCACGGGAATCTAGGAGAGGCAATTGGGGGTCGGTTCTCCCTCCATCTAGTGGGATGGCGAGAAATAACCACAGACAACTGGATGCTTCAGATCATAGAGCATGGTCACACTCTAGAATTTCTAGAGTTGCCTCCAGAAACTCCTCCTACCCACCTGCCCCTGGTGTGGGAGGAAATTGAGGCTTTCCTCCAAAAAAGAGCCATAGAGCCCATCCCTCCAGCACAATGGGGAAGGGTGTTTTACTCCCACTTTTTCCTTGTCCCCAAAAAGACTGGGGATCTTCAACCCATCCTGGTTCTCAGTCACCTGAATCCATACATCGAGTACAAGCACTTTTGGATGGTCACTCTTCAGGGACTGTTACCCCCTTTGCACCAAAGGGATTGGCTCTGCTCTCTGGACATTCAGGATGCCTATTTGCATATCCAGATTTTTCCTGCCCATCGTTGCTTCCTCCGCTTCCACGGGCCCATTTTCAATTCCAGATCCTCCCTTTGGCCTTTCCAGAGAACGATAAGGCTATCCTACCTCAGGGATCTACAGCCGGTCTATAAACAAAGAATCTCGCAAAATAGACACCCTAGGTAAGAGAGTCTTTGCTGCCTCAACCCTGGGCATGCGCATTGCCAGCTACCAGGGCTATTTTTCTCAATATGAGTATGTCCTTTGGCATTCACTCGAAGCAATGGTAGACGCTCTGCCCGAATCGGAGGTTAGCTCAGAGTTACTTCAAACTTAACTAGGGGTAACAAGTCCAGTAACCAACAGGTTAAAGCTGCAATGGATGCCTTTGATACCACTTCTCGGGCGGCGGCGGCTGGCATCTGCACCCGTTGCCACTCTTGGCTGCGTACTTCAGGCTTCATGAATGATGCCCAGCAGCAGGTCATGGCCTTACCTTTCGATGGTATATATCTGTTTGGACCTCGGGTGGAGCAAGCACTAGAGGCCACAAGGAAGAATAGGTCTGCCATTAAGACAGACAGACCCCTGGAGGACCCTGAGCCAGGATAGAACAGCTTGTTCCCAAGGATTTGGGGCCCTCAAGGAGCAGAACAGGATCTAATGACTCCCATCACGGACAAACAGTGGTCTCTGGTGTGGAGAAGTACATGGTCAACAACCAGTTCATTAACATGGAGGGACTTCTGTTGGAAACTGAGGACCCGATACTTCTCGGTGCCGGCTCAGGTGGCTCACGTCAAAGGGGAGGCCACATCAAAGTGTTGGAGGGACTGTGGAGCTAACCATGCCTCACAAGCCCATATCTTTTGGTCTTGTCCAATTATCTCCTCATTTTGGGGAGAGGTGACTCACCACTTGAGCGGGTATTTTATTTCAGACCCAATTGGGACCTGAACATTTAATATTGGGACTTATTCCAAGGAACTGAACGATAAAGATGTTAAGTACCTATGGATAATTCTGGTGGCAACTGCGTTAAAAGTTATTACTAGAAATTAGCTTCAGCCAAGATCACCAGGGATAGAGGAATGGAGGAAGTTGGTTGAATCCATAAATAGGATGGAAAGGTAAACAATTAATCTCAGCCAGAAACCACAAACATACCAACAGAGATGGACTAGGTGGATACTCTATGATAGTTGGTAGGAAATTAAAAGTTTTAACTTAATTATAGAAGATAGCGGGCCTTCCTCCCGAGCTGGATGACTCTCTCTTTGATTTTAAGTACATGACTCATAGAAAATAAAATTGAGATTTTAAATAATGTATTGTAAGAACACATCCCAGACAGTTACGGTTTGCTTATGTTATGTTACTAACAACAGAAAGTGGTTAAGTATTTTTCTTAAAAAAGGAACAGTGTTATATTTACTGTGTATTCTTGTTCCCCCCCCCCTTTTTTTTCTCTCTCTTCTCCTTCTCTCCCCTCCCTATTAAGAATTAAACCCTCTTTTTCTGTGAAGAGAGGAGAATTAATGAGAATATAAATGAAAAACAGGTTGGACTTGAAATGATCCTCAATGTATACTAATGTTGAAATTTTACTATTGCTGGTAAATGAAGTGTCTGTATTTGAATTTTACCTATTATAAACTAAGTATAAAAAAAAAAAAAAAGACAGACAGACCTGGGGGCACTGTTGAGCCCGAGCAACGAGCAGCAACTTTTCTGAGCTCTGTGCAGTACGATACCAAATCTGCACTAATCCTCCCTTTTACAGGCGTCAGACCAGAATTTTGATAGCACCAATTGAGAGAACACCCTCAACTTCACTAAGATGGGTAACCCTAAGCGCAAAAAAGTAGCTGGTCAGCCCGGAGGAAACAAGGGGCCCTAGTAGACCAGAAGAAACTTTGTGTGCACAGGAGGCCTCCAGCTCGGGAGAAACACTGACTACTTGGGGAGCAAAATCCAACGTTAATTGCTCCATCTCAACCTTCAACCAGAAAATAGATGATTTTAATGGTTAAGTGTGGGTCCTGGAGACATCAGTGGACGGACAAAAGGGAAAGTGCAGCAGATCAGTAAACAGGCAGATGCATCCACCGGAGCCACGGCCTTAATGGCCAAAGAATGACAGCATATGCGAGCCAGATTAGAGACACTGGAGAATCAGTCTCGGTCAGCCAACATTAGAATAGTGGGGCTACCTGAGGGTCTGGAAGGTGATCACCCAATTCTGATCATTCAGGAATGGCTGATGGAGAAATTACTCCCGGATGGCGTTCAGGAGAACTGGGACATCCGGAAAATTTATCAGGTGACCTCCCCTCCCCAGGATGGCTTCCAATGCAGAAGAACCTCGTACTTTAATGTTAGTTACTTCAAGTGTAGGAGCCCAGGATAAGATTCTCCGCTATGCTCGTCGAGCTGCCCGTTAATGCAGGATGAAAATTATGTGCACCTCTTCCTGATATCAGTTATGCCACGCAGAGGCGTAAAATGTTTGATGCTGTAAGGAGAATCCTTCATGACTCGGATATACCACATACCATTACCTTTCCAGTGCGGCTCGATGGTATCAAAATAAAACTTGCATCTTCTTAGACCCTATCAAAGCTGGCAAATGGGCCGATTGTAGGAAGGCGGCCTCGAGAGTAATACCGGAGGAATCGGAAGATGAAGAAGTTGTGGATGTACTGGCAACCTGAGAGACATTATATTCTGAGACTTTACAGAGCTTGCTGTCTTGTCAAGTATGTTTTTTTTGGGACTTTAATCTGTAGTTTGCTTCTAAAATTTATAAATAGTTGACATAACAGATTATAAGGTAGGTCTCTCATTCTTTTTTTGGGGAGGCCTAGTTTGTGGGTAAACAGATCAGATTGGGGGTTTGTTCTCTCTTTAAAGTTGTACTGGCTTTCTTTTAAGCTATCATTTTGGCTTGGTGGGAAAAGTGTTGTAGATTTGTGTACCCATTATTAAAAGTTTGCAGCAAAAAAATATTTTTGTGTTTACATTTTTCATTTAGTATTAATACATGGCATCAGTTGCCCCATATAGTGACTCTGATATTGTTGGAGTAGATTGCTGGGCAATCCTGTTTCATTAAGGCAAGCCATGTAGCTCATGTACTCAGTAATGGCATAATATGGACTTAGTTTTAGGAAGTCTTGATATTGTAGTAACCGTCCTATGATGTACCACTATACAGTATATGCATATTGTACTCTTTTATTAAGGGAACTTTTTCACAAATGTTGTTTAAGCAGATGGTCTGTTTGCTGTATGTAATTCTTGTCATAAGACTTGATTATGATGAAAGATTAAAAAATAAAGTAGAAAAAAAAAAGCCAGACCTGCGCTCGATCCCTCCCAAGAGGGTGGGAACAAGCGACAGTTTCACAACTGTCAGTCAATTCGAGGCAGAGGTGGTTTTAACAAAAATCAGAACCCTCAGCCACAAAAGAAAGTGTGGCAGAAGGCACAAGGGCCCAAAGTGCCCAGTGCCACCTTCTGAGTTTCCAGCCCAGGTCCCACCTCATCTGTCTGAGGGGCACTTTTCCTCAGCAGTGGGAGGACGTCTGACACAGTTCTACAACCAGTGAAAATCTGTAACATCAGACAAATGGGTCCTCCAGATAATCCACGAGGGTACTCTCTCAATCTTTTGGAAACCCCTCCGGATCATCCTCCCAAATGACAGCCCAGGCTGTCGGCAGTACAGTCAGACCTTCTTGCTTCCGAGGTACAAGGCCTTCTGAACAACAGGGCAGTAGAAGTAGTTCTGCTGGATCAACGAAACACAGGTTTCTACTCCCACTGCTTTCTGGTCCCAAAGAAAACCAGCGGCATGCACCCCATTCTGGATCTCAGAAAGTTAAATAAGTTCCTTCACAAGGAGAAGTTCAAGATGATATCGCTCGTGCCCTGCTACCTTAATTCATCAACAGGATTGGCTAGCCTCTGGGACATGCAGGATGCCTACCAACACTTCTCATACACCCAAAGCACCACAAGTACCTAACATTCGGTAGTTGGGTCAGCACTGTCAGTTCAGAGTCCTGCCCTTTGGGCTGTCCCCAGCGCCTCGAGTTTTTCAAAGTGTTGTGCAGTTCTCACGGTGCACCTCAGGAAAATCGGAATACAAGTGTTCCCATATCTGGACGACTGGCTCCTAGCAAGTCCCTCCTGGCAAGAGACTCTGGATGCCGTAGCCACGGCCTCAGACTTCCTCACGTCCATGGGAGTCCTGCTGAACCTCAACAAGTCACAGTTGCAGCCCTCCCAGCAGCTCCTTTTCATAGGAACTCTTCTGGACACCTCCTGTGTGAAGGCTTTTCTCCCAGAGGACAGAAGGAGTGATATCTTACAGAAGGCCCGATACGTCAGAGAACACAGCTCGGTTCGAGCTATCTCGATGCAGTGGATGCTGGGCCTCATAGCATCCTCGGTGTTCACTGTACCCTTGGCTCATCTTCACATGAGAAACTCTCAGTGGATGCTCATTGCTTAGTGGTTTCCAACCACTCACCCTCAGTCTTTTCTCGTCAGGGTGACAGAACCTCTGAAGAGGTCGCTCACCTGGTGGTCTCAGGAGGACAACCATCTGGAATAATATCCCTTCACCCCTCTGGATCATCAGATCTTCATTACCACAGACATGTTCTGATGGGTTGGGAGCTCACTACCGGGATCTCCACCCACAGTGCGTGGACTCGGACGAGTCTCAACTTCACATAAATGTCCTGGAAATGAGAGTTGTCCTCTATGCAGTCTGAGCTTTGGAGGACATACTCTGTCACAAGAACATTCTCCCCCAAATGGACAACAAGACAGTGATGTACTACATCAACAAACAGGGCAGTGCACACTCTTACCCACTATGCTGGGAAGCAGTGAGAGTGTGGGAATGGTGTCTGGAGCACAAGGCTCTGATTCAGGTGGTTTACCTGCCAGGAGTGCAAAACGAGCTGGCAGACTGTCTCAGCAGAACGGAGGCAGATCCTCACAAGTGGTCTCCCGACTTAACGTCATTCAGTCACTCTTCAAAGAGTGGGGAACTCCAGACCTGGACCTTTTTGTGTCCCCACTCAATGCAAAACTGCCTCTCTTCTGCTCCAGAAATCCAGCACCTGGCATGTTTGGTCAGGATGCATTCAGGCTGTGGTGGACAATGCGCTTATATGCTTTTCTCCTCTTCCCCTAATTCAGAGGGTACTGCTCAGATTGGAGTCTCGGGGGCAGAATGATTCTCATGGCCTCCTTCTGGCCTCAGCAGATATGTTCCCGCTGTTCAACAGACTGTCGGAACCCCACCACCCCCGAAAACGCTTCCCCTTCAGACGAACCTTCTGACCCAGGGTCTTGTGGTCCATCCCAGTCTGAGGTCGCGTCACCTTCACGCTTGGCTCCTGAAGAGATAGAGGTGAATAGGTTAAATGTTTCTCATAGAGTTTCAGATATTCTTTTGGTGGTGTGTAAGCCAGCCACTAGAAAAACCTACACAGCTAAATGGAAGCGTTTCTCTATCTGGTGTGCAAAATCCTCTTGTAACCCTTTTCCTGCCCACCAAATAAAGTCTTGGAGTATTTCTTAGACCTCTCAAACTCAGGTCTGTAGTACTCCACAGTCAGAGTTCATCTTTGTACCATTTCGGCATATCATGAGCCAATACTTTCCATGTCGCTGGCTCAGTTGCACATAGTTAAGAGGTTCCTTAGAGGTATTCTGCATACAAGATCTCCTATTATACATTCAGTTGCAGCCTGGGACATTAACCTTGTGCTAGACATGCTCACTCATAAACCTTTCGAGCCTCTAGCTACTGGCGAGTTGATGTTCCTCACTTGGAAAACGGCCTTCCTGGTGGCCATTACTTCAGCCTGTAGAGTTTCTGAATACATGCTCTGCTCACAGACCACCCCCCCCCCGTACACTGTATTTCACAAGGACAAAGTAGTTCTTAGGACTCACCCTAAGTTGTCTCAGAATTCCATCTAAACCAACCTTTAGTTCTTTCTACCTACTTTGCAAACTTCCAGATTGAAGGGGAGTGTACCCTTCATTCGCTGGACGTTAAGAGAGCATTGCGGTTCTATCTAGATAGAATGAAAGAAATTTGCAAGGCTCAACAACTGTTTGTTTCCTTCAGCGAAACCCAGCTGGGTCAACCTTTTGCTATCAGATGCATTTCAGCGTGGCTGGTAGCATGCTTTCGCCACAGCTATTCTATGGCATAGGCCAAGCTGGAAGGCCGAGTGTACGCTCACTCTACCAGAGCAGTCGCGGCATCTCTGGCGGAAATCCGTAATGTGCCCATTGCAGATCTTTGCAATGCAGCTACCTGGAGCTCCGTGCATGCATTCGTTAAGCACTATGCCTTGGATGTCCGTGCCAGATGACATTTGTCATTTGGCAGGCCCATTCTTAACAGACTTCTGTCCTAAGCATGTGAGCTCTCTATCTCTTGCCGCCTGTCTCGGGGTGGGGGATGTTAGCTCTGTACTCTCCCATTAGTGTGAATGAGTGGTGGAGACTTTATGTCCAGGAAGGTATGGAAGTGCAGTACCTACCGTAATTCTTGATCTTCTTGGACAAAGTCGCCACCACTCATTCACATGCCAACCCACCATCCCCCTAGCTCACTTCTCTGTTTGTGGTCTTCACTCCCTCAGTGGCTGAGCTGTGAAGACTTTGTTGTTGACCCTTCTTACACGGGTCATTCGGACTATCTTATGTTCGAATTTTTAGGGTTAGTCCTTTCTAGGTTAGTTACACTGCACCTCCTCAGTAAAAAAGGTACTGCGGCGTTTGGAGGGTCGCCACCGAGATGGTCCTTCCCGCACGCGCCGGGGCTCGAGGTGCCACTTCCTCACAGCTCCATCTCAGGTGCCGGCCCTCCTGAAAAGTTTGCTCCCACTGGATCCTAGCACCTCCGACATACTCCCATTAGTGTGAATGAGTGGTGGAGACTTGGTCCAAGAAGATCAAGAATTACTGTAGGTCCGTAATGTCCATTTGTTTAGCGTGGAAAACACTCTTTTAGTTGCTATTACTTCAGGCTCTAGTTTGCAGAGCCTTATTTAATTTTCACAGGGACGGGTGGTCCTGCGGACTAGTCCTTCATTCCTTCGAAAGTGGTTTGAAATACTCTAAATCAGACTGTAGAATTGTCTGTGTTTTTCCAGAGCACTCCAACAGTGGGAATATCTTCTGTACACCCTTGATGTGCACAGGATGTTCGTGATATTATAACTCTCGGACTAAAGAGGTTCAAAAATCGAACCAGCTGTTTATTACCTTTGCCTCCCAGTGTCAGGGCAAGGCGATCACAAAACAGACTCTGTCTAGGTGGCTGGCTAACTGTATTCATTGCACTTACCAGAAGTACAAAAAAAAAACTTCCAGAGGCGGTCAAAGGCCACTCCACCAGGATTGTGGCTACCTCTACTGCCTTTTTCAGGAATGTGTCCACTGCAGATATCTGTACAGGAGCCACTTGATCTTCTGTCCACACCTTCATTAAGCATTACAGTCTGGACATTGCCTCTAGGCATTGAGCTGGCTTCGGTTTTGCAGTTTTACATAGTCTTCTGTCTTAAACAGACCCTTAATTGTCAGACATCTTCTTCCTCCCAGAACCTTATCTCTGACTCCTTTTCTTTTGTTAGACTGGTTGGTATTCAGTCCTAGATGTGAAGACCTGCTGCAGGAACCCTCTCGAAGTAAGATATAGCAGTTACACAAGAACTTACCATATCAGTAGATCTTCGAGAGAGGTTTCTAAAGTAGGTCTAGTTTCCCACCCACCTTTCCCCCATCTCTTGAGTTTTTACTTGATTCCATGCCCAGGACTCTGCCTCTTCCAGGGTTCAGGGTAACAGGAGTCTATTACTTCTCTTTTCTGCTCTATTTGTATAGCTCTCCAGTGGAAAAGAACTGGATGGCAGGCATGGGACCACCCCTTTTATATTCACACTAATGTTGCATCACCTGATGACGAGGCGGTCCCGACGCCAAGGAAGTCCCACATGTGAAGACCTACTGTAGGAACCTCTCTCGAAGATCTGTTCTTACGGTTAGTTCTTACGTAACTAATATTTCACATTTACTTTCTTGTTATTTCCTCTCCCTGATTCCTCTCCGCTTTGCCCACAGTTCAGGCCCATCCCATGAGGTGCCTGCCTTGCTCTGACCACCCCCCCAGTCATGCCACATGCTCTCCCGTTGAGTTCACTCCTCCAGGCTCCCCAGACAATAAAATGAAAAGTTTGCTCTTGTTTTTTTTGTAAATACTCCCCCGATTGCTCAGCTGTGCGCTTCTCCTCCGTGAGTTGCTTGGCCAAATCTGCATCACGCTGCCTGCTTGCCCCACCAAGATGCTTCGCGTGGCTCCCTCTGGTCCCGGTCCTCTCTCGCCATCTCGGTCTCTTCATCTCCTGCTCCTCAGTGTGGCCCCTCTCTGCAGACTCAGAAAGAAATTCATTCCCTGGACACCACTAACAAGCTAAAAAAGTACAATTTAAAAAAAAAAAAAAAGAAAACTGGAACTTACCTTGCTTAAATTTTGCTCCAGCTGGAGCTTCTGGTCCTGCTTGATCTTCTCTTGGGGTCACACTGCAAGAGGACACTGTAACATTTCTCCCGTGCAGAGACTGGGTGGGGGGGATCGTGACCAGTCAGGAGGGGTGAGGGGGAGGAGGACAGAAAAAACAGAAAAAAATACATTTAAAGATACATGGCCTAAAATGCCAAAAAGGGAATTTTTAAAGGACCTAGGGCCAGTTCAGAATGATTAACAATGACTGCTAATCATTCCTGAAGTTTACTCGCTTTTCTCCGATCTTGAGTCACAAATTGCGATGCAAACCTGCTTATTTTATGCCTTGCAAGATGATGTAACATAGGCCAGAGAGAAGGAGAGACTTAGGAGGCAATAGGAGAGGCAGTGGCAGGGGCCGAGGTGTTGGAGCTCTGGGGTCAAGCCCGTCAGGGCTGCTGCTTCTATAAGGGGTTAAGGGCTAGAAGGGCTTTCAGGAGAAGGATGGGGAACGGAGAAATGAAGAAAGGAGGACAAGAGGTTGAGGGATGGAGGAAAGGAATCAGGGTGGGAGGTTGAAGGAGGAAGGGAGGAGAGGAGGATAGAAGCACAAGTGGCGAAATAAGTGTTGAAGACAGTGGCCACAGACAGAGGGTCAGAGGCTGTGGAGGCACCTACATTTAGTAAAGGGGCAGACTGGGTTGCAGGGGAGAATAGGGCATGGATAACTTTCCAGAACTTTGAGGGTAACTCAAGTTCCTCTGGAAAGATGATGAGAAAAACTCCACTTTGGCTGACCTAGTGGCCCTGGTACAAGAATTCCTCAGGGTGCAATGCCTGTGTAGGTCAGCAGGGGAGCAGATACCTTATAGGATTTCCATGCCAGGTCATGAGCACACTGGCAAGCCATAAGTTCAGCTGAGATCCAGGGAGGCGGGGCCTCTAACCATGGTTTTTACGTAGAGAGGCATGCTGATCCCATATTTGTATGAATTTGGTATGGAAGCAGTCGAGGGCTGTGTTAAAGTCAGTGGCATTAGAGATTGGTGACCAGTCAGTAGACTGTAGATCAGCATGGAGGGTGGACAGAACTAGAGATCAGAAGGAACGGATGTGGATAATTTTTGGGAGTACTTTAGGGCGGTGAATTTTTCACACGGAGTATACCATGTGGTCGCTGAGGGTACATCGGAGAGGGTACCTGCATCAATGATGTGGATGGTTGGTAGTGGCCCAGTCCAGGAGAGAGTGGTTTTATGATTTCAGGTTTAGGCGGGTTGGGGTGGAGATGAGATGGGTGAGATGCAGGGATTTTACATTTTGGCAGAATTTAGTGTTTGGAGGTGAGAGCTAATTGATATTGAAATCACCCAGGATGAGGAGATCCCCAGAAGGGGCGAGAGCAGTTATGGTAGACAGGAGCTCAGAGATCAGTGTGGCAGATAGGCCTGGGCAGCAGTAGACTCCCACCACATAGATTGGGAGAGAGAAAGGGATAGGGAGTTTAAGTACAAGGAGTTCATATGCAGCAGGAGTGGACACAGTACTGTGGAGAGCTGAATAGAAGAGGAGAGGAGAGGTAGATAGAAATACCACCGCCCTTTTTTGGGCGGTCTTGGCAAGTGAGGGTGAACCCTGGGATTGTGATGGCTGAGTCCGGAATGTTAGGGGAGAGCCAGGATTCAGAAACAATGAGGACATCGGGTAGGAGAGAAGTGATGAGAGGTTGAAGCCGGTCTATTTTTGGAAGGACACTGTGGATATTAATATGGGCCACCCAGAGCCCTTTGTGAAGATCGGAGGGAAGGGCATGGACTGGGCCAGGGTTGGGCTCAACATCATCAGCCATAAGAAGTAGGAGGGAAGTAAGTGTTTGATTGAGAAAATGGGCGCCAAAGGTGGTGAGGAAGTAAGAAGGGAGGGTAGGAGGGTGAGAACAAGAGGAGAGCCTGAAATGTATAAAATGGTGCCAGGGTGAGGCAGAAGGGAGGAGAGAGGTACCTGGGCACCAAGGGGAGGGAGGCTGGAGGAGAAAAGGGTAGAGGATGAAGACAGGGTAGGGGGAGAGGGCTGGATGGAGAGAGTAGTGGTGGGTAAGAATGAAGGCTGGGGGGAATGGGGTGTTAGGAAGTAGGCAGAAAGACAGTGGGAGGACAAATGGAAGGGGTTGGAGGGATGCATAGTGGGGATAAGTAAAGGGAGATAATTAGTAGAAGAAAAAGTAGAGAGCGTTAACATTAGGGTGTAAGGGTGGAGAGGGGAGGTTAATTGGACAGAGAAGGAAGAGGGAAGTAAGATTGGGGTGCAGAGGTGGAGTGGGGAAGTTTATTCTACAGTGAAGGAGCAGGAAAGTGAGGTTGTAGGAGGAGGACGTTAATTGGACAGAGAAGGAGCAGGGAAGTAAGACTGGGGTGCAGAGATGGAGAGGGGAAGTTAATTAGAGAGAGCAAGAAAGTGAGGTTGGAGTAAGGGGAGAAGAGCAGAGTATGAGCAAGAATTGACAGACTTGAAGATATTTGGAGAGTTTAAAGTTTTGATCACTGCTGAGGGATTTCTATTACTGACTAGGGGCTCACACAGAACCTTGTCAGAACTGCACTGTTCACTTTCCTTAAACTACACAGGTCTTGAAGTAACATGAGCAAGCGGTGTGCGCGAGGAGAAGAAGCAACAGGAGATGGGTTGCACCACCTGGAAGGATTCAGTAATTAGGTGCAGGGGGAAACAGAGAGAGCAGAACAGTAAGAGGTACCAAGAGCAGCAAAAAAGGGAGGGGAAGTACCAAGAGCAGCAAAAAAGGGGGAGGCACTAGTAGATGATATCAGCCAAAGCAAGCGGGTGGTATGGCCTAGTGGTGACAGCTGCAGGCAATGAGTGGGCCAGGCAACAGCAGCCAGAGGTTCAAATCCTAACGGGTGGGAATGGGAAATTAGAGAGGGGTAAGGAAGAGAGGCTGGTTGTAAGGAGGGTGAGGGAGAATACTCTCCCATCCTTTGGCACTTCTCGACAAGAGATGGGAATTTCCACGTTCTGGCCAAATTTCCCATTCACTAAAAATATCACCAGCAGCTTAATCTGGTTCAAGGTCAGTTGGCATTCATCTGTATCCCCCTTCCCTGGGTTGTGCCTAAAAATAGGCAGAACTTGTCTAGTGCACTTACCTGGTCAACAGAAACTAAATAAATAAATAAATAAAAAATATTCAGGGAAATTAAGGGGAAAGAGTCTAGGGCTCAGCAAAATCACTATACAATGACAGATCTCAAGAGCCCTTCCTGAGCAACGATGCATACCAAAGCCTTTTTATATCTAAGGTCCTTGAACTAGTGCTGTTCTAAAGTGTAGAGATTCAAAGTCCTACTAAGGAGGTGTTAATACACCCTTTACAGAGGGGCATGCCCAGAACGGGGTGGGGGGGGGTAAGGTTGAGGTACAAGTGAAACACTGCACCTGAAAACAGTTACAGGCAATATGGCCTAGTGGGTAGAGCAACAGGCTGTGAATGAGCCAGGCTACTGCTGAGGATCAAATCCCGCTACCGGAGGCTATGCTGGAGTAAAAGCTAAATAGCTAGGATAGGAGAATGAGAATGTGAGGCTGATTACTAGAGTAATGTGGGAGGTGATAAATCCTGTGTCCTGAAGGGTGCCTGAGGCAAAGGCGATTTATTTCTATTAGGACCTTAAGAGGTTGAATGGATGTGCAGCAGCTCCCTCAAGTAGTCTACCTGTATAAGCTGATACTGGAATGTTGGGGAGATAGTCACATGACTCTGTGACACTATAAAGTGCCTGCAGAGTGAGGGAGGTGGGTGGGGCAGCACGCCATACTAGTGGCGGCAGGACCACTGGCTTTTTACTGCTGTGTTCTTTAGGCTTGCTGCTGCTCCATCGACTTGGGTGAGAGAGCCTCACAACATTGGCCCTCTGCACTAACAGCCTGCAAGAGAGAGACACATATTACCTTCTGAACCACAGGCTTGAAACAAAAGGAGCTGCTATCCCAGGGCAGGACCTGGGAAGGGAGGAAGAAACAACCACAGAAACCCTCAGTACAAACTTCAAACTTAAGAAAATACAGAAATAAAGAAATCCTGACCTCTAGACACTCTAGACAGCATTGATATATAAATAATTAATGAAATCTAGACACTCCAGACAGTCTCACACACACAGCAGCATGCTGCCTTAAAGCTCCAATAGAAATCCACCCATTGCAAGGCAAAGTCACTGAAATATCCAGCTGCTGAAATCAATCGGCTCTGTCTCTCCTACATTTAATATTGCTGCTCTGGCTTTGTACCTGCTGTGTCCTGTAGGCTTGCTGGTGCTCCGTCGGCTTGGGGTGGGTGAGAGAGCCTCACAGCACGCCCTCTGCACGAACAACCTGCTGTGTCCTGCAGGCTTGCTGCTGCCTCGTCGGCCTAGGGGTGGGTGAGAGAACCTCACAACACTGGCCCTCTGCACTAACAGCCTGCTGTGTCCTGGAATATTCTGGAAGATAAACAGTTCCAGTAAGTAGTTTCTTGGAAGATATGAAAATGACGTACTTACCATAACTGTTGATCTTCCTTAGTATCTTCTCCATAAATTTCACAACCGACCACCATCCCTGGACTCACTCCAGCATTGTTGTTGGTCTCCGCATGTACTTGGTTTATGCTGTGGAGACACTGTGTGTATTGGTTTCATGGCTCTTTTCACACAGGCCACCAAGGCTATCTTATGCCTTAGTTTAAGTGCAAAGGTTACTCGTTAGGTTCCTGCTGCTCACCTTCTTGGTAAAAAGATACTGAGATGGTTGGGGTCTTGCGCCGCTGTGTACTAGTAGGTGCATAGGGAGCATACTCGCACAGTCAGCCCTCCAGAAAAGTTGTTGATACTGCGGGGTCCTAGTGCCTCCGGCACTGACCAATTAGTGGTAGTCTGTGGAGAAGACAAAGAACCTCTGTGCGAAAACACTGAGGCAAGGGTTACCCCAAAGGGCATTTGGCTGGGAAGCCAAGTTTCAAGAAAATACAAAATCACACATGCCCACACAATGCAAAGCATCATGGGCTGCATATGCAAATCACCACAGAATGTTATGCTGGTTCAACTTTAAGCAGAATTGCATGGTGTCGAAAGGCCTCTCACACAGTTTGCAAAGGGTACTAACAGATGACATAGACAGCGGTTTTGTCCTACCAGGACTCATCAGTATGTCTCGTCTGTTTGACACCCAAGTGGAATGAACCAGCTACCCTAAGACGGTCTGTCTGGGAGAAGATGTGTTCACTGAAGATCAACAGTTACGGAAGTATGTAACTTTTATTTCTGTGCCTGCCCTCACAGTCCGGGACACTGTTGGGGATGCCTTCTCAAGGCCCTGTACCCCAGGCCTTCTGTACGCCTTTCATCTCTTCCCCTTGGTTCACAAGGTCATGCGCTAGGCTCAGAAGGACGAGGTGCTGATGGTCCTGATAGCTCCAGACTGACCCAGGCATTTCTGGTATGCGGATCTCCTTGCCTCAGCAGCAGGCCTCCATGGGGGTTGCCTCTCCACTCCAACCTGCTGACCAGACAACAAGAGAAGGTCCTGCACCTGTACCTTCAATCCTTCCACCTCTCTGCCTCTTTCCTGAGCGGCTAGAGTTCCAGGCTCTAGGTCTTTCAGAAGATATCCCCTGCATCGTGGATTCATCCCTTAAAGAGTCAACTCATAAATGCATTTAAGTAGAAGAGGTTCTTTATCTAGTATCAGAAAAAGGAGCTTGTTCCCCTTACCTGCCGAATGCCGAGAATCTTCAACTATCTCTGGTTCGTCTCTCAGTCGGGACTGTGAGCGATGACCCTTAAGGTGCACCTGACAGTCATCTATGCTTACTGAGCATGGGCTGATTATGCTGACAGTGGCCCAGGGGAAAGTGGTTGGGTACTTTTTCAAAGGCATGGATCACTTGCGCCCCTGCTGCTGGTGTTGGCAGTGCTCATGGGCAAGTCATTGGAGCCTGTGTACAAATGTGAGATGTCACATTTGTCATGGAAAACTGCTTTCCTGGTGGCCATCATGTCAGCCAGAAGGATCAGTGAGATCCAGTGCTCTTGGTGGAGTCTCCCTACATAGTAGTAAAAACATTTTTATTTATACAGGCAGTAACAATTTGACAGTGCAAAAAGTTTACACTATAGGTCTTATACAAGGCCTGTTTTCATGGTGATCCTGTTGTTAATGTTATGTACAATTACAAATAGGTTCCAAACATTTAAATATTGCACATATTACATAAGATACAATATGGTCTTCGACAAGGTCATCCTTCTCCCCCACCCAAAGTTCCTTCCGAAGGTCGTATCATCCAGTATATTTTACTAAATCATTCTTGGTGGCCAATTGCAAGCTCCATAATCTGAACCTGCAGAGGGCTCGCTCTAGGAATGTATGGCTGGAGTTCAGGGTGAGCCTCGCCAGCTGTTCGTAATATACACTGAAACGGTGCCTGGCAGACTTGCAGCAAAGTGGATGATTGCTAGCCGGGTGGATCAAATCCTGCATTGACCTCTTCTGTAGATTGGCTGGTAGGGAATCATCCATGGGGCTGAGAGCTCGCTCCACCAGACACCGCTGCCTCTGTGGCTACTTCCAGGATATCCCCATTGTGAGATTTGCAGGGCTTCAGCTTGGAGTGAAGTGACACTTTCATCTCCCATTACATCATTGACAAAATAAATCGTCTGGATGCTGCTCTTGGGTCCTCAGTCCTCTTGCCAAATAGGGTGCACGCCTTGCCCCCATCTCCCGAGGACTGCTAGGAGGCTACTAGAGTGTGGATAGTGAACCCATTCACATTGTTGAAAATATGGTCGCTCACCTGTAAACATAGTTCTACTAGTGTTCTACAGTTCACATCCACACAGCCCATCCAGCCTCACCTGGCAAGTGGCACCCAGATCCCTTTCTCAGCATGCAAAGATTCGATGCCATGGGGTGGAGCTGGAGGATATACCAACTGGATCGTGGAAGGAGCTTAGCTTGAAGATATTCCAATGACACTTCTGCCTCTAGGAAGACTTCCAGAGTGTGTCTGTGAACTGTGTAACACTAGTAGAATTACAGCTACAGGTAGGTAACCTATATTTCATTTCCCTGCTCTAAAATTGACATAATTCCAGTGTTGAAAAAACCCCAGCATATATCTTTGTCCCCCATATCACATCAGTGTTCACACAACACAGCTGCTGCAAATACCAGTTCCCAGCAGTTGCTAACCTAAAGGCTTTTAATAACATTTGGAGGAAAATGGGATTAAACTTGAAAGAAACAAATAAACACAAAGGCATAGAAACCTGAGAAACTGAGAGCAGGTGTCAGAAGACACTTTGTACAAGTTTTATTAGCTTTGTATTGGGTGTCTCAGCTCCTCTGTCTCAGACACCCACTCATGTCTGTGGCTGCTTGAAAGCCAACACAAACTCCTCAGCAAAGGCCCAATGAAAACTCCCACATTAGCCAGTGGGAATTGTTTTGTTTTGTATGATTTTTACTGAGTTTTTTTTACTCAAGTTTTATTAAATGAAGCACAATAATCATACATGTATATCTCGCAATCAAGACAAAGGCTGTACAGTAGAGGCTCCTTGTCAAAGTAGATCTCACATTTGCTGCTTTTTCTGTGCCAGCATCCACCAGAATTAGGAAGGAGCAGGTTTAACAAAATGAATAAGGATATTTTCACAGAACTAATTTCCATTACCTGTGAGTGAGAACCAGAGGACATCGCCTGCCCCCCCACAGTAGCACCTCATTAGAATCTTCACATTATAAATAATCAAGGGACAAAATCCGCATCCACTGAAGCTAGACACCACACCTAGCGTTGCCATCTGATAGTAAATTGGTCAAGTCTGTGACATATTTCCGCTGTTAGCTTCTCTAATTGCAACATTTCTAATACTATCTTATTCCACTCTTGTCACCGTTGGAACCTTGGAGTCATCCATCATCTTGTTATAGCCTTTTTTGCAGCTAATAAATATAATAAAAACATTGATTTGGACCAATTATGATGTCCCTTAGTGGGGATCGGTCATAAAGCCAGCTCTACAGATTCCCTATCAGATCTTCCAGTTCTTTCAAAATGGCATTCCAATATGGACCAATGACAGGACGTGACCAGAAAATATGACCCTGATCTGCTGGGCTGTATCCACAACCCTCCAGCAGACCCTATATTTTGTGGTATATATTTTATTAGGATTGCTGGAGCAACAGTAACGATACTTGCATTTCCAGGTGTATTCTCTCCGAATTGGATATTTTTACCACTAAGATAACATAATTCAGCCAGGAGTCATAATGTAGTGTTATATTAAGGTCTTTATTCCAACTATCTAGGGTTTTAGAAATATGTCCTATTAAATGTCCCCAGGGCTGATCACGTTGCACGTCTAATATCATACCTAATAATGGTGGAATAGCATCAATCAGGAAACATAGTATATTTCTTTTGCTTATGTAAACTATATGTCCTGACCTGTATATACCTGTAATGTTCCCAACCCGTAAGGCCATATTTAGTTTGCAGTGTTTCAAACTGAACTACTCCAGTATGATCTAGGAATTGGTGTGTATATTTTAAACCAAACTGCTGCCAGCATTTAAAAGACAGGTCATGGAGCACTAGAGAGCCATCTTCTAGGCAGGACATACCCTGAGTGAGCTCCTGTTGGCAATGCAATGTTTTAAAATAAAAACTTTCATTAAAGAGACTTCCAGATGAGCCCCGCACCATATATATAGGTGCCTTGCTGCCAAAGGAGCCCAATATTATGCATATCCCCGAAAAGTGTTTAGTGGATAAAATGTAATTTCCTTCGTAAAATCCTGTATAATGGGTCCCAAGGAATTCCCGGTCATAAGTTCCACCCACGCTTCACCCCCCTGATGAGATGCCAGTGAGGGCGCGGGGGCACGCTCCATTATACTCAGTGGGCTGTGACTTTTCAGTCTGTTTTTAGTAATATAATGGTCACTTGGCAATGAAACGTGGGCACCGGTCACCTAACAAGGGCCTTGTTATATACACCGTATTCATTAAACAGATTCAACTGAGTGATTTTTCTAGCAGAGCACTTATTTAGGGAAGTGATAATTGTAAACATAGAATCTGAGTAGCCCAGTAGTCACTGCAGCATAGGTTTTTTGTAGGCCGGTGACCCTTGTAACATAGTAGGCTAGTGATCAGTGTAACCTAGAGTTTGTGCAAGTCAGTGATCAGTGTTACATGGGGCTTGTGTAGGCCAATGACCATTGTAACACAGAGCTTACAGTATGTAGGCCAGCGATCATGGTAACGAGGACTTTTGTGGACAGTGATCTTGTAACAAAAGGTTTGTGTAGATGAGTGATCACTGTATCATAAAGTTTATGGGAGGAGCAGCAACATTGCTGATGCTTCCTAACAGTACTCCAACCATAGGAAAATACACAAAATTCTTCTACTTACTCAGCGTGAATGGAACTTCTCAAGATCAACTGTTCTGCAGGGCAATGTACCAGAGAGCCACAATGGGTCCAAAGCGGGACCAGAAACTAAAGCTACCATGGTCTAACACCTTCTTATCGACAGCTGCACCTGCAGCGGGCTCAGGGCCTGCACAGCCTGGCGGAGCACAGACGGCTAAGTTCCCAACGGTGCAAATCCTTGCCATGTTTGTGAAAATTCAGGCAATGGAGGAGGATAGCAATAGGAGACTGGCTACGGTGGAAGCCAGGCTTGCCAAAATGGAGATTAAAACCCAGGATGATGTCACAGCTGTTAAAACTCTCAGACGAAGTGGAGACAGCATGAGAGAAATGCATTTATGAAAGACAGGAAAATTACGTACCTACCGTAAATTCTTGATCTTCTTGGACGAGTCTCACCACTCATTCACACTAGTGGGATTGGCGCGGAGGCACTAAGACCCATAGGAGCAAACTTTTGCTGGAGAATTGGCGGCGCAGAGAGCAGCGCCCTTGAGACCTGGCCGCCCCGCGAGCCTTATGACTCGGTAATGACCATCTCGTGACACCTCCAACCGCCTCAGTACCTTTTTTACCAAGGAGGTGCAGCGAACTAACGAAAGGGTAAACCCAACATTAAAAACGGACATAAGATAGTCCGATGACCCGTGTAAGAAGGGTCAGCAAAGAAGTCCTCACGGCCTAAAGATTTGAGGGAGGAAGACCAATACAGCGGTGAGCTCGGGATGAGGGAGGGCGTAGGAATGAGTGGTGAGATCGGCCCAAGAAGATCAAGAATTACGGTAGGTACGTAATTTTCCTATCTTCCTGGACATAAGTCTCCACCACTCATTCACACTAGTGGGAGAGTACCAAGCTGATAATCCCCCAAAAGGGCGGCAGGAAAGCCAGAGCTCACGCGTCTAAGATAGAAGCCCATTAAGGATAGTTCTGCCGAATGCGGAATGTCGCCTGGCATGAACATCCAGTGCATAGTGCTTAACGAAAGTATGCACTGAGCTCCAGGTAGCTGCGTTGCATATATCTGCAATTGGAACATTGCGAATTTCCGCTAGGGATGCCGCGACCGCCCTAGTAGAGTGAGCGACTACTCTACCTTCTAATTTAACTTGAGCCATGGAATAGCAATGACGTAAGGCATGCCACCAACCATGAAGAGATACATCTAATAGCGACAGGTTGACCCAGCCGGTGTCGCTGAAAGAACGAACAGTTGCTGAGTCTTGCGAACATCCTTGGTTCTATCTAAATAGAACCGCAAGGCTCTCTTAACATCCAAGGAATGAAGAGCTCGTTCCCCTTCATTTTGGAAATTAGCGAAGTAAGCGGGAAGTACCAGAGGTTGGTTCAGATGGAATTCTGACACAACCTTGGGAAGAAATTTAGGATGAGTACGGAGAACTACCTTGTCCTTATGGAATACAGTATACGGAGGGTCCGTAACCAGTGCATGTATCTCAGAGACCCTGCGGGCTGAGGTAATGGCCACCAGGAAGGCAGTCTTCCAGGTAAGAAATTTTAGCTCACAGGTAGCTAAGGGTTCGAAAGGCTTCCGAGTGAGCATGTCCAGCACCAGGTTAATGTCCCAGGCTGCAACTGGACGCTTAACAGGGGTCTGGTATGGAGAATCCCTTAAGAAATCTCTTCACCATAGGTAACTGAGCCAGAGTTAAGGAAGAAACCGCTCATGGAATGCTGAGATGGCACTAAGGTGAACTTTAACTGTGGAGTACTGAAGACCTAAGTTTGATAGGTCCAAAAGATACTCCAGAACCTTTGCCAGGAGGACAGGAAAGGGATTCCAAGAGGATTTTGCACACCAGAGAGAAAAACGTTTCCATTTGGAAGCGTACGTTTTTCGGGTGGCTGGCTTCCGAGCAGCCAGAAGGATGTCTGAGACTCTACGAGAGACGTTGAACCGATTCACTTCTATCTCTTCAGGAGCCAAGCATGAAGGTGAAGTGATTTCAGGTTGGGATGGACCAACGAACCCTGAGTCAGAAGACTGATTTGCAAAGGAAGTGGTCTCGAGAGGCTGCCAACATACTGTTGAGTAGAGGAAACCATAGTTGCCGAGGCCAGGAAGGAGCAATGAGAATCATCTTGGTCCCTGAGACTCGAACTTGAGGAGTACTCTCTGGATTAGAGGAAGTGGTGGAAAGGCGAAGAAAGCGCTTTTGTCCACCGCAGCCTGAACGATCCTGACAGAAAATGCCAGGCCCTGGATTTCTGGAGCAGAAGAGAGGCAGTTTTTGCTGAGTGGGGATGCAAAAGGTCCAGGTCTGGAGTCCCCACTCTTTGAACAGGGACCGAGCTACGGCTGGATCGAGACCACTCTGAGGTCTGCCTCTCGTTCTGCTGAGGTGGATCTGCTAGGTCGCTTTGTATACCTGGCAGATAAACCGCTGAATCAGAGACTTGTGCTGCAAGCACCACTCCCACACCCTCATTGCTTCCCTGCAAAGGGGATAAGAATGAGCACCGCCTTGCTTGTTGATGTAATACATCACTGCTTTGTTGTCCGCTTGAAGGAGAATGTTCTTGTGACAAAGGACATCCTTCAGAGCTCGGATTGCATAGAGGACCGCCTCATCTCCAGGACATTTATGTGGAGATGAGTTTCGAACTGAGTCCATACACCTTGAGTGTGGAGGAGAGCAGTGAGCTCCCCATCCCATTAGCGATGCATCTGTGGTGATGGAGATCTGATGATCCGGGGAGCAAAGGGAATCCTTCCAGGAGATTGCTCTCTTGAGACCACCAGGTGAGAGACCTTCAAGGGGCCCGCCACCTTGATGGGATAAGACTGGGGTGAGAGGTCGGGGACCACTGAGTGGAGAGCATCCATTGGGTGGTTCTCTTGCAGTCGGGCCAGAGGGACAGTGAAGACCGAGGACGCCATGAGACCCAACATGCGTTGCATCGAGAGAGCTGTAACCGATTGGTTCTCCCTGATGTAACGGGCCATACGAAGGATGTCGAGTCTTCTGTCCTCTGGAAGGAAAGCCTTCGCTGAAGAGGTGTCTAGAAGCGTCCCTATGAAAAGGAGCCTCTGGGAGGGTTGCAGTTGAGATTTTTTCAAATTCAGCAGAACTCCCATGGACGTGAGAAGACTAGAAGTCGCTTGCACGGCTTCCAAAGTCCCTTGGCCGGAAGGGCTTGCTAGAAGCCAATCGTCAGGTGAGGGAAACACTGAGTCCGACTTTCTGAGATGCGCCAGAGAACTGCACAACACTTTGTAAAACTCTCATGCCGAGGATAGCCCAAAGGCAGGACTTGAACTGATAATGCTGACCCAAAGCTACAAACCTGAGGAATTTGCGGTGGCGGGTGGACAGGATATGCTGGTAAGCATCCTGCATATCCAGAGAGGCCAGCCAGTCGTGCTGATGCAGCAAGGGTAACAGGGTACCTAGGAAATCATCTTGAATTTCTCCCTGGGGAGGAATTTGTTTAACTTTCTGAGGTCTAGAATGGGGCGCATCCCCCCAGATTTCTTTGGAACCAGAAAGTAATGGGAGTAGAACCCTGTGTTTCGCAGATGCGGGGGCACCAGTTCTATTGCCCTGTTGTTCAGAAGGCCCTGGATCTCCGCGGTGAGGAGATCTGACTGAGAGGCCGACAACCTGGGTTGTCGTATGGGAGGACAATTCGGGGGGGGTTCCAAGAAATTGAGAGAATAACCCTGTGAATTATCCAAGAACCCATTGTCTGAGGTTATGGACTTCCACTGGTTGTAGAAGTACATCAGACGACCTCCCACCGGAGGAGAAAGTTCCACCTCGGGCAGAGTGGATGGAACTTGGGCCAACGACTCATAAGGTAGCGCTGGGAGCTTTAGGTCCCTGCGCTTTCTGCTGTGTCTTCTTTTGAGGTTGGGCAGGTTGGCTTTTATGGAAGCTTCCCCTGCCTCTGCCTCGAAAGGACTGACGACTATGAAACTGACGTCTGTTCACATGCCCCCGAGAGGGGGCAGGCGGAGGTCTGGCCAACTTAATGGCCGATCTAGTCTTCTGAGTGGCCTCTAAGGCTTGCTCCACCTGAGGGCCAAAAAGAAAGGAGCCATCAAAGGCAGCGCCATCACCTGCTGCTGAGCATCATTCTGTGAAGCCAGAAGTACGCAGCCAGGAATGGCGCCGAGTACAAATCCCCGCTGCTGCTGAGCGAGAAGCAGTGTCGAAAGCGTCCATGGCGGCTTTGACCTGTTGGTTATTGGACTCAATACCTCTAATAACGGTCAGAAGAAGCTCTGACTTGGAATCCGAATCTGGAAGAGCTTCAACCATTCTTTTCATAGAGTGCCACAGGATATACTCATACTGAGAAAAATAGCCTTGATAACTAGCAATACGCATACTTAGAGTGAGGCAACAAAGACTCTCTTACCTAATGTATCAATCTTACGAGACTCTTTGTTAATAGGTCGAGCTGTAGTAGTTTGAGGAAGAACGACCTTTGTCATTCTCTGCCAGGACTACAATAGGATCCGCAAATGCTTGGGATGCCAAAAGGACGATCCTTGGGAGCTGAATACTTTATCAATGGATTTAGCCACTGAGGGAATAAGAGCAGGTTATTCCATACCATTTGAGACAGCGTCTCGAAGGAAGGCTGAATCGGAGGAGTCAAACCGTAGGGATCTCCGGCATGAAGATACTGAGTCTTAATATCTTCCCAGGATCGATGTCTGTAGTCTGGAGAGAAAGAGTGATCCCAGGTTCTTCAACAGAGACTTAAAGGACAGGTCCTCGACCACAGGCTCTGTAGCAAAGAAAGATCCTGTTTCCTCCACTTCATCACCCAACCGAAGGTCTGGGTCAGGCTCAACATCATCTCCTGATGGTCCAGAAAGGACTGTTTGGACAGGAAAGGGAGGAAAATTAGAGAGGAGGAAATGGCAGAAAACAACGAGAGTCCCTGTGCCGGCGCCGAGACGGCAAACGGGCTGAAGACGCACCGGGAGGCGCACGGCGCCAAGAGGCACGCTGCCCCGCAACGCCAGCGGCGCCAGACGGCGCGCGCTAACGGCATCAAGAACGGGATCGCAGACGACGCCGCGAACGGCGCCGCCCGATCAATCGGCGGTACCACCGCGGCGCGCGAGACACGCTGCGCCACCAACGGCGCCGAGACCACGCGCGCCGCCAACGCGCCGCAAGCTCGGGCGTTCTCGAAACGGCGCCCGGCACGCCACAGACCCTGCAGAAGGCGCCGGAAAAGCCCGGGAACCTGGAAAACAAGAAGGAAAAAACAGGAGATAAGGGCATCGGTGAGGCCCCTGCGCCGCAGCCATGTGAGGGAAACACCTAACGCGGAGTCGCTAGCACCAAGAAGGCGCGCAGCGCTACTAGGAAGGGTCCAACCGCCTACCTGATCGCCGGAGGAGCCCAGGCCCGCAGGTAACCGAAACAGGCAGAAGAACCAACCTCCGAGCCCATCGCTCCATAAGCGGCCCACTGATGAAACTGCTCATCTGGAGCCCTACCTATGGCGGGAGGGCTCCGATGTCGAGGGCGATGTATCGGAGTTGGCGACTCCGAAGAAGGAGCCGCAACTAGCAACGATAACCGCACCGTCGACGCAGGATACCAGAGGGCGACCTCGAGGATGCTCTCTTTTGACCTGTGGCCAAGAAGAGCTCGAGCGAACGCCCGAGAATGCGATCGCTTATTTTTATGCCGGGCGGGGACCCCATCCCCGCGCATCGGACTGACCGTGTCGGAACCCGCTGAGGAGAAGGAGGCTGACCGGACCCAGCCCGGCTGACTGAACAGCTTTCATCGAAGTCTCCCTACCGTCACCTGACCTGCTCATGGTCGACTCCGTCCAGTAGGCCGAGACTTCTTCAAGTAAGTTAAATTAAATATTAGAAAAATTTTACCGAAAATAGAATAAAACTAAGCGATACTACTATCGTGATAATGTTACAAAAAAACAAACTGAAAACTATGCGCTAGTTTGAAGTTTGACTCCCGACAGGCGAGCGACGTCGTCACTGAAGCGCACTCGACGGCGGGAAAAAAGGAACTGAGGCGGTTGGAGGGTCGTCGCCGAGATGGTCATTACCGCTCGAGCCGCTGCTCGCGGCGCCGTGTCTCGCGGCGCCGTCTCTCGCGCCGACCCTCCAGCAAAAAGTTTGCTCCCGATGGGTCTTAGTGCCTCCGGCGCCAATCCCACTAGTGTGAATGAGTGGTGGAGACTCGTCCAGGAAGATCTCCAGTTTCTGCGCACTAAGGTACAGACACTTGAGAACACACAATGCCAATCTAACATCATAATCGTGGACTTTCCACCCAAATTTGCAGGACAATCTTAACATACTGCAGCAATAACCAAGTTAATCTTCACAGACCTTGACCTTTCGCCTGTTGACTCTGAGATTACGATCCTGCTTGCTTTTGCCATCCCCTGAGCCTAGCCACCAAGTAGAGCTAACTCTCACCAACCACTTACAGCCGTACCAACACTGCCGTCGGTGGAGGCCAGAGTTCCATTGCTCCAGGTGGCCAGAAATAGGGGGTACATTCGTTGGGAGGACGGACAGCTAGCCTTTCTCCACAACATTTCAGCTGAGACCCAGTCTAGATAAAAGGACCTGCAGGTAATATAAAAAATCTGTACTTGAGCACAGGGTAACTGCACAGCTCTTGTTCCCGGCACAACTGCAGATCCCCAAAAGGTAAGACTCATGTGTTTTCTGATCCAAACCTGCTTCTGTATATACGGATAAATTAATCGTATAGCTTGCTACCCCAGCAACTAAGCAAGATGAGGACTGAAATAGACTGTGGACTAAAGCTGGGACTGCGCTTGTTCTCTGTCTGTGGACAAAAGTTGGGACTGCTTTGTTCTCTATCTGGCCCTGTTTATTAAACCAAATTTGAGGTATTTTCCTCTACTATATTAGCACAACCGCTGTGCTATTGTGTTTGTTCCTAACCATGTTTTGCTGGTCATGTTTACTGTTCCACATCTATTATGCCTACATATTTATAGTCCTTTCAGGTTGGATGTGTGAGTACACACTGCTTAGTTTGTAAACTGTTAAAAATGATCTCACAGTTTCCTATGTGGCGAGCGGATTGCTACATAAAGCAGAGACAATAACGCAACTTAATTGAGTCCAGGACATCTACAAACTCGATTTTTCTCACCCACCTAGTCATTCAGCCCTCCAGACAGTCTTTCCCAACCTGCAAGCGGCATGGAATGATGACAGACCCTCTGCTGCTTATTACTGTGGTGAGTGCCATCTCCTACATCTTTAACCATGCTGGACCTATCTGCAACGTAATTAAATGTTTCGGCTTTCCTATGTAGTTGTATGGGCACGTGCCTCAGTTAGGTGATATATGAAGTTCCTTTCCTGCACATCCAATATGTAGGTCTGCATATTTGGTATCTATAATGTGATATAATGTTTGCTGTATAACATAAAATGAATAAATAAAGTAAAAAAAACATGGGTCTTATGCAGGCCAGTGATCAGTGTAACGTGTGGCTTGTGTAGGACAGTGATTGTTGCATCACGTGGCTTGTGTAGACGCGTGATCATTATAACTTGCTGCCTGTTGAGACCAGTGATCATTTTAACATGGGGCTTGTATAGGCCAGCAATCATTGTAACATAGGGCTTGTGGAAGTCAGTGATCAGTTTAACAAGAGACTTGTTTAGGCCAGTGATCAATGTAACATAGGGCTTGTGTAGGCCAGTGGTCAGTGTAACATAGGGCTTGTGTAGGCCAGTGGTCAGTGTAACATAGGGCTTGTGTAGGACAGTGATCAGTAACATAGGGCTTGTGTAGGACAGTGATCAGTAACACGGGGCTTGTGTAGGCCTGTGATCAGTAACAGGGCTTGTGTAGGCCAGTGATCAGTGTAACATAGGGCTTGTGTAGGACAGTGATCAGTGTAACATAGGGCTTGTGTAGGCCAGTGATGAGTGTAACATAGGGCTTGTGTAGGCCGTGACCACTGTAACATTGGGCTTGTGTAGGACAGTGATCAGTAACATAGGGCTTGTGTAGGCCAGTGATCAGTGTAACATAGGGCTTGTGTAGGACAGTGATCAGTGTAACATAGGGCTTGTGTAGGACAGTGATCAGTGTAACATAGGCTTGTGTAGGACAGTGATCAGTGTAACATAGGGCTTGTGTAGGACAGTGATCAGTGTAACATAGGGCTTGTGTAGGCCAGTGATCAGTGTAACATAGGGCTTGTGTAGGCCAGTGATCAGTGTAACATAGGGCTTGTGTAGGCAAGTGATCAGTGTAACATAGGGCTTGTGTACAGTGATCAGTGTAACATAGGGCTTGTGTAGGCCAGTGATCAGTGTAACATAGGGCTTGTGTAGGACAGTGATCAGTGTAACATAGGGCTTGTGTAGGACAGTGATCAGTGTAACATAGGGCTTGTGTAGGCCAGTGATCAGTGTAACATAGGGCTTGTGTAGGCCAGTGATCAGTGTAACATAGGGCTTGTGTAGGCCAGTGATCAGTAACATAGGGCTTGTGTAGGACAGTGATCAGTGTAACATAGGCTTGTGTAGTCCAGTAATCAGTGTAACATGGGGCTTGTAGGCCAGTGACAGTGTAACATAGGGCTTGTGTAGGCCAGTGATCAGTGTAACATAGGGCTTGTGTAGGCCAGTGATCAGTGTAACATAGGGCTTGTGTAGGCCAGTGATCAGTAACATAGGGCTTGTGTAGGACAGTGATCAGTGTAACATAGGCTTGTGTAGTCCAGTAATCAGTGTAACATAGGGCTTGTTTAGTCCAGTGATCAGTGTAACATAGGGCTTGTGTGTCAGTGATCAGTGTAATGTGGGGCTTGTGTAGGACAGTGATCAGTGTAACATAGGGCTTGTGTAGCCAGTGATCAGTGTAACATAGGGCTTGTGTAGCCAGTGATCAGTGTAACATAGGGCTTGTGTAGGCCAGTGATCAGTGTAACATAGGGCTTGTGTAGGCCAGTGATCAGTGTAACATAGGGCTTGTGTAGTCCAGTGATCAGTGTAACATAGGGCTTGTGTAGTCCAGTGATCAGTGTAACATAGGGCTTGTGTAGGCCAGTGATCAGTGTAACATAGGGCTTGTGTAGTCCAGTGATCAGTGTAATGTGGGGCTTGTGTAGGCCAGTGATCAGCGTAACATAGGCCTTGTGTAGGCCAGTGATCAGTAACATAGGGCTTGTGTAGGCCAGTGATCAGTGTAACATAGGGCTTGTGTAGGCCAGTGATCAGTGTAACATAGGGCTTGTGTAGGCCAGTGATCAGTGTAACATAGGGCTTGTGTAGGCCAGTGATCAGTGTAACATAGGGCTTGTGTAGGCCAGTGGTCAGTGTAACATAGGGCTTGTGTAGGCCAGTGATCAGTGTAACATAGGGCTTGTGTAGGCCAGTGATCAGTGTAACATAGGGCTTGTAGGCCAGTGATCAGTGTAACATAGGGCTTGTGTAGGCCAGTGATCAGTGTAACATAGGGCTTGTGTAGGCCAGTGATCAGTGTAACATAGGGCTTGTGTAGGCCAGTGATCAGTGTAACATAGGGCTTGTGTAGGCCAGTGATCAGTGTAACATAGGGCTTGTGTAGGCCAGTGATCAGTGTAACATAGGGCTTGTGTAGGCCAGTGATCAGTGTAACATAGGGCTTGTGTAGGCCAGTGATCAGTGTAACATAGGGCTTGTGTAGGCCAGTGGTCAGTGTAACATAGGGCTTGTGTAGGCCAGTGATCAGTGTAACATAGGGCTTGTGTAGACCAGTGATCAGTGTAACATAGGGCTTGTGTAGACCAGTGATCAATGTAACATAGGGCTTGTGTAGGCCAGTGATCAGTGTAACATAGGGCTTGTGTAGGCCAGTGATCAATAACATAGGGCTTGTGTAGGACAGTGATCAGTAACATAGGGCTTGTGTAGTCCAGTAATCAGTGTAATGTGGGGCTTGTGTAGGCCAGTAATCAGTGTAACATAGGGCTTGTGTAGGCCAGTGATCAGTGTAACATAGGGCTTGTTTAGGACAGTGATCAGTAACATAGGGATTGTGTAGGCCAGTGATCAGTGTAACATAGGGCTTGTGTAGGCCAGTGATCAGTGTAACATAGGGCTTGTGTAGGCCAGTGATCAGTGTAACATAGGGCTTGTGTAGGCCAGTGATCAGTGTAACATAGGGCTTGTGTAGGCCAGCGATCATTGTAACATAGGGCTTGTGTAGGCCAGCGATCATTGTAACATAGGGCTTGTGTAGGCCAGTGATCAGTAACATAGGGCATGTGTAGGCCAGCGATCATTGTAACATAGGGCTTGTGTAGGCCAGTGATCAGTGTAACATAGGGCTTGTGTAGGACAGTGATCAGTGTAACATAGGGCTTGTGTAGGCCAGTGATCAGTAACATAGGGCTTGTGTAGGCCAGTGATCAGTGTAACATAGGGCTTGTGTAGGCCAGTGATCAGTAACATAGGGCTTGTGTAGGACAGTGATCAGTGTAACATAGGCCTTGTGTAGTCCAGTAATCAGTGTAACATAGGGCTTGTTTAGTCCAGTGATCAGTGTAACATAGGGCTTGTGTAGTCCAGTAATCAGTGTAATGTGGGGCTTGTGTAGGCCAGTAATCAGCGTAACATAGGCCTTGTGTAGGCCAGTGATCAGTAACATAGGGCTTGTGTAGGACAGTGATCAGTGTAACATAGGGCTTGTGTGAGCCAGTGATCAGTGTAACATAGGGCTTGTGTAGGCCAGTGGTCAGTGTAACATAGGGCTTGTGTAGGCCAGTGGTCAGTGTAACATAGGGCTTGTGTAGGCCAGTGATCAGTGTAACATAGGGCTTGTGTAGGCCAGTGATCAGTGTAACATAGGGCTTGTGTAGGACAGTGATCAGTGTAACATAGGGCTTGTGTAGTCCAGTGATCAGTGTAACATAGGGCTTGTGTAGTCCAGTGATCAGTGTAACATAGGGCTTGTGTAGGCCAGTGATCAGTGTAACATAGGGCTTGTGTAGGCCAGTGATCAGTAACATAGGGCTTGTGTAGGCCAGTGATCAGTGTAACATAGGGCTTGTGTAGTCCAGTAATCAGTGTAATGTGGGGCTTGTGTAGGCCAGTGATCAGTGTAACATAGGGCTTGTGTAGGCCAGTGATCAGTGTAACATAGGGCTTGTGTAGGCCAGTGATCAGTGTAACATAGGGCTTGTGTAGGACAGTGATCAGTGTAACATAGGGCTTGTGTGGGCCACTGATCAGTGTAACATAGGGCTTGTGTAGGCCACTGATCAGTGTAACATAGGGCTTGTGTAGGCCAGTGATCAGTGTAACATAGGGCTTGTGTAGGCCAGTGATCAGTGTAACATAGGGCTTGTGTAGGCCAGTGATCAATAACATAGGGCTTGTGTAGGACAGTGATCAGTAACATAGGGCTTGTGTAGTCCAGTAATCAGTGTAATGTGGGGCTTGTGTAGGCCAGTGATCAGTGTAACATAGGGCTTGTGTAGGCCAGTGATCAGTGTAACATAGGGCTTGTTTAGGACAGTGATCAGTAACATAGGGATTGTGTAGGACAGTGATCAGTAACATAGGGCTTGTGTAGGACAGTGATCAGTAACATAGGGCTTGTGTAGGCCAGTGTTCAGTGTAACACAGGGCTTGTGTAGGCCAGTGATCATTAACATAGGGCTTATGTAGGCCAGCGATCATTGTAACATAGGGCTTGTGTAGGCCAGCATCATTGTAACATAGGGCTTGTGTAGGACAGTGATCAGTGTAACATAGGGCTTGTGTAGGCCAGTGATCAGTAACATAGGGCTTGTGTAGGCCAGTGATCAGTAACATAGGGCATGTGTAGGCCAGTGATCATTGTAACATAGGGCTTGTGTAGGCCAGTGATCAGTGTAACATAGGGCTTGTGTAGGACAGTGATCAGTGTAACATAGGGCTTGTGTAGGCCAGTGATCAGTGTAACATAGGGCTTGTGTAGGCCAGTGATCAGTGTAACATAGGGCTTGTGTAGGACAGTGATCAGTAACATAGGGCTTGTGTAGGACAGTGATCAGTGTAACATAGGGCTTGTGTAGGCCAGTGATCAGTAACATAGGGCTTGTGTAGGCCAGTGATCAATATAACACAGGATTTGTGTAGGCCAGTGGTCAGTGTAACATAGGGCTTGTGTAGGCCAGTGGTCAGTAACATAGGGCTTGTGTAGGCCAGTGATCAGTGTAACATAGGGCTTGTGTAGGCCAGTGGTCAGTGTAACATAGGGCTTGTGTAGGCCAGTGGTCAGTGTAACATATGGCTTGTGTAGGACAGTGATCAGTGTAACATAGGGCTTGTGTAGGACAGTGATCAGTAACATAGGGCTTGTGTAGGACAGTGATCAGTGTAACATAGGCCTTGTGTAGGCCAGTGACCACTGTAACATTGGGCTTGTGTAGGCCAGTAATCGGTGTAATGTGGGTCTTATGTTGGTCAGTGATCAATGTAACGTGTGGCTTGTGGAACCCTTATGACCATGCATTGGGGGTAAGGCATGTGGCCCAGGTCAATAGAATGAAAGTTCAGATGCAGCTCTGCATTCCTAAGCCTAATCAACACGTTACTTGTACTGATATGCATTAAGTCATGTTGATATAATGAAAATATGTAACATAGAAACATAGAATTTGACAGCAGATAAGGCCCACCTAGTCTGCCCATTTTCCCTACGTGCAGTTACACCGTAGGTCCTGTTTGAGCTACCCCTACCCGTTTCTTACTTCTAAGGTTCCTTTATACCTATCTTATGCCTTCTTAAATCCAGCTACAGTGTTTGCTTCTACCACCTCCTCGAAGGAGGCTGTTGCAGGCATCCACCACCCTTTCAGTGAATAAGAGTTTCCTTACATTACCCCTGATTCTACCCCTGCTCCATCGTATTAGTAGAATTATCAATACATTTTAACATATATTGATACACACAGGGTCAACAGGGCATGGACATGAAATACAGACTTCCAGTCTTTCATTTTAAAAGGCAGTTAAGTTTGTAGTTCTAACAGTTCCAAAGTTATACCAGGGATTTTAGGGTTAGAATCTTAATTAGTTGGCAAAACTTAGCTTTTTTTGTTTTTGTCTTTGCAGAAAGCATATTTCCACATGGGAAAAGCTGGGAATAGACATCAAAGTTAACAAAAAAATTGTATTCAGGGCTGTAGTCATCGGTCTGCAAGTGTGGGATTCACAATTTCTTGGCCAATAAATCATTTAAAACAAGAATGCCTGCATGCTGTCAGACTGTATTTGAAAAGATCTTGCAGTCTCTCTCTGCTTTGAACCTTGTCCTCATCCTGCTTCTTGGGCAGAACCCCATATGACCTTACAGGAAAGCCGTGATGGTCTCGGTTCTGTCTGGGTTTGGGATAACTGTTCTTGTTGAATTTGGGGACAGCAAGCCCCAAACCAAGGACCTTCTAGATATATTTGAATGTCACCAAGAACTGTGACACCTTGTAAAGAAAGCTATTCAAAGAATGTTGCAAGTATTACAAAGAGCAAATATAAACAATTAAAACAGTACTTTTTTCCCCAACTGGCTTGAGAATGGAGTCTGTTGTTATCATGGCATTATTAAACCCTGAAATTTAGAGACCTTATTCCTGTATATTCATTTTTATACCATGAGAGGGATGAATAACAGAGCTGAATAAAATGGTTATTCACCTCCAGGGTGAATAACATTTTACATTCTCTACAGCCTATGTTATTTTCTCTGTAGCCTCAGCATAACGGCATCCAGTGCACCATGGTATAAGTAGGACATTCCATGGGGCACGCAGATGTAAGCTTTTTATTCACTCTGCAATGTTGCAAATGGTGCTGACCTAGAACTTGGGGATCGGTTGTGCTCTCACACTTATTGCTAGGCAGCACTGTTGACAACATTCCAAAGTGAATAAAAGAAATTATAAAAAGGTCTAAAAAATACTACAATCTGATTGGCTGTTAGGATTCCAACAGCCTTACATTAATCCCTGTTACACTGTCATGTACAGCCTGATCACCATGGCACATGGAATCTTCCTGTCAGCATTCCATCTTCTAGCATTGCTGAATGACTAGAATGATGCATTCTGATTCTGAACCAGTATTCTTAAACTGTTGGGTGAATAACTATTTTATTAAAAATCTCCCTCTAAATGAGGAAAACATTCAAAAAGTACACTTTTAACATGTTTCTTTTGGAATAATTCTTTATAATAGCAATAAGGCAGTCCCAGGAGTTAGATTAACAGTCAGTTAATAACCCCCTGGGGCACTATAGCACTCGGCTGCACCTTGTGCCACATTACATCCCTAGGAGGTGATTAACAGACTGTTAATGTAACCCCTGGTCATGCCTTATTGCATAAAAATTACCTACCTTAGTAATATTGTTTCTTCCAGGGGATCCTTCAGTATACTTGATCTGCAGATATGCCAGCTGGGTTCAGCTGCCAGGAGATGGAGTCTGTGCTAATGATTGCAGGAATTAGCCAGTCAGGAGAAAGAGGAGAGTGTTGCCTGTGAATGCCTGAGAGAACTCAGTCAGATTCATTTCGATGCTGGGGTAAAAGGCCCCAAATCCCTAACTTTAGCTAGTACTAGCGAAAAATACAAGAAGGAAAAACAACCCGCCCTCAGGCGAACTATGTACAAGGAAAAATTGAATTACCAAACAGTTAAAACTCAATAGTAAGAAACATTTGGCACAAGTAAGGACTGCAGAAACTAAACTCAGCCAGGTTATGTGAGGGGAGGTTGGGTGGGAGGTCGGGTATACTGAAGGATCCCCTGGAAGAAACAATATTACTAAGGTAGGTATTTTTTTCTTCGCACCCCAGGAATCCTTCAGTATACTTGACTAAAGCAGACTGCAGAGCAGTGCATTTGGGAGGAGGGAACAGAACCTACTTTGGAAAGAGGTTCTGTAGGACTGCCGTACCAAATCTGGCATCTGATCTGGACTGTACATCCAAATAGTAGTGCTTAGTGAAGGTATTTTTTGCACGGTCTTCCAGGTAGCTGCTTTGCAGCTATCGAGCTAGGGAATGTCCCTGCAGCTGCCAGTGAGGCTGCAGTGCTCCTGGTGGAATGGGCCCTGAGGTGGCTTTGCCAGCCTAACCGTAACAGAATGGGATGCAAGAGACTATCCATCTGAAAGATAGTCCTCTTGGAGGCTGGCCTGTCCTTGCCTACTTTGCCAGAGGTGAGGAAGAGCTGGGTATGAGAGGTCCTGAGCTGCTTAATATGCTCCAGGTATTAGGTCAGTGCCCTTTTAACATCCAGGCTGTGGAACTTCCGCTCACCAGGTGTGGATTTGTTTGTGAAAAAGACAGGGAGTGTTATGGATTGATTCAAGTGAAACTCAGACACTACCCTGGGAAGGAATTTTCTGTTAGTCCTGAGAACTACTTTATCTTTGTGGGAGATAATGTAGTTTGGTTCCGTACAGTGGGCATGCAGCTCAGAAATCCTTCTGACTGTGGTGAAGGCTACTAGGAAAACAGTTTTCTAAGTGACATACTTTAAATCTGCAGAAGCCATGGGCTCAGAGGGGGTTCCATGAGCTTAGCAATGCACAGGTTCAGGTCCCAGGGGAACAGGTTCCCTAAGCGGGAGTTGAAGGAACAGTTAGCCTTTAAAAACTTTTGAAAATGGAGTGAGAAATTACTGTTCTAGGAGTGTGGATATGTTGTTCATCCACACTCTTTGCTTGTCCTTTCCTTTAAATCTCACCGTAAAGTCTTCAAGTTGGCTCCTCCCACCCACCCGGTGGTAAATACCGGCCTCTGCCCCATGACGCCAGATCTTCCTTTTCACTGGAAGATCCAGGTTCCTCGTGCTAACTCTAGCCATCGTAGGCCCTGGATTTGTATTGTCACTTTTACTGAATTTAACTCTCAAACTCGTCAGGGTTTTCGATTCTGATAATACGTGCTCGGATATGGAGGATGATCGTCCCGGTTTTCACCGGTGTACATGTGGCCAGAAAATGTCACGCACCGATCCCCATCTTACCTCGTTTACTGCCTAGGTGTCGGTCAAGACAATCACGACCTGTACCTTTGCTTGGCTTTCCATCCCAACGCCCTCAACAACCGCGATGGTGTTTTAAGCTGGGGAGACCGGAGAAAGGAACCCACTGGTGAAATTGAAAGAAGCGAGGGGACGGCTTCTGTGGTCATGGATCTGCCAAACAGCTCGAGCAGATGAAGGCCTTCAAAGAAGAAGCTGCCCAAGCTGCCAGCCAAGTTTCTTTGTGCCTCTCAACCTCGATTCTTCCTTCACAGGTTCCTTCTGGGAGATGTGCCAGTCTCTCCCCAGGGGTTAGGTGCCTTGAATGCCTCCTCCTGCCCTCGGAAGGGGCAAGGATCCAGCGTCTTGAGAAAAGGCGTTCTGAGACGAAGAACAGCCCGTAAGGAGGCCGAGGCACTGATCCAGGAGCTTCTCATTCTCCTCCTCCTCCTCCTCTAGCCTGCTCAGTGATGGGTTGGGGTTGCCACCCCTACTCCCGTCACGCCTGCCCTGGGTCCTCCCTTGAGGGTCAGCTCCGCCACTTTCTTTCCGCCTGGTCCGATGTCACTCGGACAGGTGGCTTCTGAAGTGGTCGGGCGAGGACTGCCTCTGGAATTAGAGCAGTACCTGTCCAGCCGAGCCTCGCACCTCGGGAGGCAAGGATCTCAGCTCGCATGCAGTCGGCCCTTCTGGATGACATTGCTCAGCTCCTCCACAAGGAGGTGGTAGCTCTAGTGCCAGATCCTCCTGTAGATCCAGGCTTCGTATCCAGGTACTTCCTGGTGCCCAAGTGGACGGGGGGTTGGCGCCCCATCCTAGGTCTTCACGACCTGAATCAGTATCTCAGGTCTCGCACCTTCCGGATGGTAACTCTAAACCAGATCATACTATCCCTGGAGCGAAACATGTGGTTTTGTTCTCTGGATCTGCAGGATGCATTCTTTTACGTCCCAATCTGTCTGTCCCACCAGCGGTTCCTCCGCTTCAGGGTCGAGGGGACCCTGTACAAGTTCCGAGCCATGCCGTTCGGCCTGTCATCGGCCCCGTGTGTCTTCACCAAGTGCATTGCAGTGGTGGCAGTCCATCTTCAGCGTCGAGGAGTTCGAATCTACCCCTATCTCGATGACTGGCTTCTGGCAGGTTCCTCCCTTCAGGAGGTGGAGATCCGGGGATCTGGCTCTCAGAACCTGCTCTCAGCTCTCAAAAATTACTCTCGGTAGCAATCTTCTTTCTTCCAGGGGGTCCTTTAGCATCAGGAAGCTCCCACCCTTCCTCCCCTGTTCACCTTCTAGGGGAAGGGCTCTGTTTTTAGTTTATTAATATTTGCCTATCTAGCTTTAGGTAATGGGTTTTGAGGTTGTTGAAATTGTGTTTTTAAATTCTTGACATTTGCATGTTTCTTTTGGATCCTGTTGGTTCATTCTTTGGGCATGTACCCATCCATCTTCAAAAAAAATTCTGAGGTACTTCAGGCAGTTCTCTCTCGGCACACTCCCCTCCTAAATTCTGATTGGCTAATTCCTTAAGCTCATTATCTAAGGCCACACCTCCGGGCAGCTGTATTCAGCTAGCTGCATATGTTACTAATGCTAAAGGACCCCTGGAAGAAAGGAAGATTACTACGGTGAATAATTTTTTCTTCCTTTAAGCATCATCAGAATGCTAATCTTCCAAGAATCTGTCTTCCCATGGATTCTCACTAATGGGTCTGAGCCCTGAGGTGCTTGGACTCCATGGGAGTCAGAACTTTTCTGGAGGACTGGTGGCGTGAGTAGACCCTGTGCCTGCGTCGGCACATGCATCCACTGGTATGCAGCGGTGCAACCCTCGCAGCCTCGGCTCCTTTTTTCCCCACCACTGAGTGCACAAAAGTAGCAATGCCGCTTCCACATTGAGGCCAGAACATCACCGTCTATACAATGACAGCCTTCATTTCTTCAGTTTTAGTTTAAAATACACCAGAGTTTATTACTTTTGTGTCAATTTATTAGTTTAACAAACAAAACTGTACAGTTTTCTCTCAGCCCTACCTCGTGTTAATGATCGACGACCATTGAAGAAGGTAGAGAGCCTGAAAAGGCAAGTTGCCCCAGCAGCGGTGTTTTGTCTAGCTAACACCTCTCTCTGGATGGGTACTCTGGTAATGGGCAGCTCGGCACCTGGGAGGATGGACAGTCCTCTTGGAGTTTCAAAAAATGAACAGTACACATTCCACATGTGCGCTGTATCAGGGTTTCTGCACTGTTTGGCCTCGACATCTTCTCACAAAAAGCATAAGGGGAAGAAACGATAATAGACAAGGCCTTCTTTTGATAGTTCTGCTATGAGACACTCGAATTCTGTGAGCCACGTACCCCACCCCATCACCGACAACACGGATGTCCGGAACCCTCCCTGTCCAATAGAGGGACTTTGGTGGGCAGTTTTCCACCTTCACCTGACTGGATCCCTTCAACTCTGCAGATCCCCAACCCCATCACCCGCTGTCTCGGGGAGCTTATCTGTGGGCGCATCTGTTCCTCCACAGCTTACCCCCTATGGCAGGGTCATCAGTGGTACCCCAAGCCTTTTCCAGATGTCTTTAATTGGTTCGATGGGTCCTGGGCCCATTGGGCAGTGTGGGGTCTGTGAACCATGAGAGCCATCCTGCTCCAGCCAGTGTTTCTTTGCTCCATTTTTGATCTTACCTCGGACGGTCTGCAGAGTTGACAGCATGACATGTGCACACCTGGCATGCTTACATCTTCCAGCGAAGATCATCTCCACCCATGGTCACCTCGGTAGTAGTAGTAGTTTATTTGTTAAGTGCACAATCCCAGGGGCTGTGAACACTGTACATAAAACAGGTCAGAAGGCACAAAATAAAACAAGTAAATAAATATATATAACATGAGATAAAAATCTGTCAGCATAAATGGCTACAATAGGTCAAACCAGACCAGTGGGACTAACTTAGGTTAAAGACTTGACTGAACAAGTAGGTAGTTAGACACCTCTTAAAGGCATCCACAGAGGGGCCTCCTTCAGAGATCTGGGGAGTGAGTTTCATTGGGCCAAACCAGCCAATGTAGCAATAATTCGGCTGACCCCCAAAGATTCTGGGACTCTATTAATTTTCTCATTAATCCCAAGGAGAAAACTAATGAAGTAAGATTGAGACTCCAGAGGACGTAGTTTCTGACCCAGTAGTGATAGCTGAATTGTTCAATGCCAGATTTTCAGATCTCTAGTTACAAAAAGATCTTGCTTAAGCCATCTACTAGTGCAGTTGATATTAAAGATTATCAGGGCACTAGGCCACCTTTTATTTCCGTGAGGGTAACAGAACTTGGAAGTTTTAAAGTTACTACACACCATTCCTAATAAATTTAGCGATTGTGGTCATGGGCTTGATGGTCGATTTCTTAAGCTAATAGCCCCCAAATTGCAGCCCCACTCTGTTCTATTTTTAATTTATGTTTAATTTCTGGACTTTTTCCTTCAACTTGGAAATTGGCAAAAGTCGTTCCTATTCCAAAAAAAATACATGCTGACAGTCTCAAAGATTTTAGATCGATATCTATTCTTAACCCTTTAAGTAAGTTTCTCGAAAAAATATTCTCCACCCAAATATCAGGTCACTTGGAATTATATGGCGCGTTAAGCCTGGAACAACATGGTTTTAGAAAAGACCATGGCACAGAGACTGCCTTGGTCAGGTTGACGAATACTGTCCTTCAGGGCCTAGATAAGGGTATTTTAACTGGGGCAGTCTTTGTGGACCTGTCCAAGGCATTTGACCTTATAAATCACTCTTTACTGTGCCTAAAATTGGAACATTTTGGATTCTCATGTAACCCCTAGATGGCGCTATCCCAGGGGCTACTACCCCTGCCTGATTTGCCACTAACAGGTTGAGGGGCCTGGATCCAATGGCGGGTGCCTCCACCCAGAGGTCAGAGTTTACAGTAGTTAAACTAACTTGGTCACAGCCCTCTGGGACACTGCAACCCCCCTTTCTCCACTAGTGGCCACACAATACATCAGAATTACCTTTACAGTATACACTTACCCCCAGGACTGGTTCGGCACTGGGACCTCCTGTGAAATAAGATACAGTGCAACAATCACAGTACAGTACTTTAACATAGACAAATACCTCAGGCAGTATAACTTTGCTGAAACAAGCAGCTCTGATTTATTTAGGGGATATAACAAGGACAGGGAAATCAGGTTAATTAGCTTATCACTCTACTCATCTACCTATGGCTCTGTGCACAGGCCTATCCCTATCAGTTACTGTCCCTGGGTACCCAAGCCCTAGTGGCAGTCCAAACCGTGGCAGCTGGTAGGGGCCCTTTCACACAGAGAAAAGGAGAATTAAACAGTCAGCAGTAAAGTAATTCCATTTGGACTTAATGTGGCAATTCAACAGGGAGCGACCCTGAATTAGTACTCACGACCTCCAAATAAGATAGGGTCCTTCAATGTCAGCAGGGCTACTCTTGAGCTCCAAGAGACTCCTCACACATTTATATGGTAAACAGTCACAGGCAAAAGTCACTTAATGGCAGCAGGATTCACTTGAGGTACACAAACTCTTCACACATTTATATGGTAAAAAGAAGCACTATACCAGGCAGGCTGCATCTGTATCCCGATCGCAATTACTGCACAATACCCGGAGAACACACAGCAGATTCAGTTCCTGACAGACCGAGTGCAATTTTCAGCAATTCCTCCAGTCTTCTACAGGGTGAGCCTGGTTTCTACTCTTCAGATATCCTTTGATTCTCTTCACAGGACGGATTCAGTCCTAACAAGCTGCAGACCGAACTCTGGACCTTACACATGTTTTTGACTAAAACTGTGCACTGAAGGAGCACAGGGTTCCTTTCTCCTTCACTGCCAAAGCTCAACTGAAACTCCCAACAGACAAAACTGGCACTTCCTTTGAGTTCCTCCCAGTTCTTGACTGGATTGGCTGTCACTCACAATAGACTGCTGCTGTTGGTCCAAAAGGCGCCAAGTCTAAACTACATCTCCCAGAGTCACTGCCCATACAATCCTCTTGTGGCTGGCTCAGATTATGAGTCCAAGTTCTGATTCGTCCAAGGCACCATTTTAGAGCTAGCTTACCCCACATTGATTGGTCCAGTTCAGCAGTTCAAAACCAGAATGGGGAACTAGGCAGACACAGTTCTGACTGCAAAGAAAGCAGGTTAGACAAACTGTAATTTCATTATTACTGTAAATGATTTCGCAAACAGTTACATCTTTCAGATAGGTTCCTTTGCACTCCTAGTGACTGCAAAATGGAGTGAATTGGCTGCAGCTCGAGTGGTACTCAAACAGAGAAGCACACAGTCCCCCATACAACTAATTATGTCTGCAAGCAGACAGCTCTTAAAGAGACAGTACCAGAGGTTCTAAAACACTCACTGATAAATGGCTTAAACGCCAAAACACCATTCAGGCTTGGAGCATTCAAGCAAGCTCCTGGAAGTCTTTTGGGAACCCCCATTTGCAGGGGGATTACACTCAGATAATGTTGTAGCCTGGTGTAGAAATTACCTATCTGATAGGTCTCAGGTCGTTGCTTTGGGGTCTGTGGTTTCATCTGTTAAATCTATCAATTTAGGGGTTCCACCAGGGTCAATATTGGGCCCTTTATTATTTTCATTGTTCATTAATAAACTTCCTTCTATATTTAGATCTAGTAAGTGTTTATTATGTGCAGATGATCTTATTATTTTTTTCACAAGCTAAAACTGCTTCTTAGATTAATTCTTGCTCGGACCGAAATTCATAATGTGTGGTGTAACACTCGATGTCAAAAACTAAATCTATGATTTTTGTACCTCATATTCTCTGAAAATAACCCTACTTTTCTGGTTCATGATGATAAGGGAGCAGCAATGGAATGTGTCCAGGAGTTCAAATATTTGGGTGTCGTATTGGATCCAGGTCTGAATTTGTCCCTTCAGCTCAAAGCAGTTTGTAAAAAGGTTAATCAGAAGTTGGGACTGCTATATAAGTTCAAGAAATACTTTTCTGCTGACAGCCATAGAGCAGTTGCGGTTGGGACATTACTCCCCCATTTGGATTATGTTGCAAGCCCTTATTATAGGCTACTAGATAAAGAAGTCAAGATACTGACAGTCACCTATAATAACATGTGTCGCTTTGTATTGGATTTTCCTTATCATCTTCATTGTTTACTTTATGCTAATCTGGATTGGCTGTCTCCTTATTCTAAAATCACATACTTCTTTGGCTGTCAGGTGTTTAAGACTGTTTTCTTGAATACTGCTTATCCGCTAAGGGACTTGGTTGATATAAGGACTTCAATTAGTTCCTTATGTTCATCTAATGCTGTTATTCTTCGAGCTATCTTACATCACTCCAAGATTGGTTGCTGGTCATTCTCGGTTGCTGCCCCCATGTTTTGGAACTCATTACCTGTAGATCTCCACTTTTCTAGTTCAATGTCTCAATTTAAGGAAAAGTTCAAGTTGTATTTGCTATCTTTAAATGCTTGTAATTATGTTGTTTAATTGTCTGTATAATACTGTTATGTTATTGAAACTGTATTGTTATTGTTTTGTCTTATATGTCGGGTTGAACCTGAAATGGTCTGGTTCCAGTGTTCTTACCCGCTTACAGAATTTTAAATAAATAAAAAAGTGCAATCCCTGATGTCGTGAACCTAACCCTGGGAACCGCCAGGAGGCCCACCTTGTAGGAACGGGAGAGGGCGAGCAGGGCAGTAAGGAGACAGAAGATTACTCAGATAGCCTGGCCCCAGTCCATATAGGGCTTTACAGGTCAGCAAACAAATCTTGAAGGAGATTCGCCACTTTACCAGCAGCTAGTGCAGATGGCAATGTTACAGCAGAGCGTGCTACCCTTCCTCCCTGGAGGAAGAGAGCATCCTTTGGTATGCTCAGCCCTTCTCCCCCTTGCTGGCCCCTGACCACCTAGTCTCACGACCAAACCTGGGTCGCCAGCATTGCAAGTGGTAGTGCTGCCACCGTGCTGGCAGTGGGCATTTAACCATTGGGCAGCTACACCACTCATTTCTAGGCAGCATTCCAGAGAAGATGAAAAGCTCATCCCTGAATGTCCTATGGAATATTAGATCGATAGATAGAGGACATAATCGTAGGACATTGTGGTGCAAGCTATGAATTTATGTATAATGCATGATTTGACCATCGTCTCCACAGAAAAGTTGTTATATATTTTTATATATGGTGGTAACCAGTTAAGAGTATATATGATGCGACATTATAGTGTATTAATGTGTTATCAACACCATAATAACACATTAATACCCAGGAAGCACTAATATATATTTAATAGACACCCTGGGTGGCTTATCACACTTACAAAATGGGCCACTATCATAAAAGAATTAGTTTGAGTCACTCTGATAGGGATTAAAACTTCTTTACTCTTTTCAAACAAGTATGCAATAACTCTAAAACTTTTAAAAACCGAAACAAAGCAGTCCCTATTAATGCATGAATAGCATATTTCAGCAATAGATTAACTAGTATTTTGCAGTAAAAGTATTTATTATTAGTTGAAAAAAAAATAAACAATGTTTAAAACTTAATTTTCATTACACTGTAGTAATATAGTTTAATTGAAGACAACATTCTCTTTATTTTCATTTTTTACTTATGTATCTTGGTCTAGTACTTAAGAGGAAAACTGCTATAGGATTACAGTGAAAGGCTAGTAAGAAAAAAAAAAAACATGTTACCTTGCATTTCAAATCAATACAAGTTCTGTCTCTTAATGGAAATGTGTTCAAAACATTAAACCTGCCAGGTTGCCTTTTTTTTGGTGGGGGGTGATAAATTTCACCTGAAAATACCCATATATGATTCAAGTATACATGCTCTTATAAGCTTCATGAACGTATTTAAGCAGTTTGGGTCTGCTTATGTAACTGTGTTTTTCCACCTTTTCTCTTTGTTTATGAAATATTATGCAATTGGCATTGACACAAATCCCATTGAATAAATCTATTCATCTTTACAGGCGTTGAATAAATAAAAATGATCTACACAGTATTGATGCCACCACCATTAATCTACATAGTAATGATGTCATGCCCCCCATATTCAAATGTGAATAACTTTAAAATGAAAATGATAGCATGGTACTATGAGCAAGAAAGTTGTTCAGCACAAAATATCTTAAAATGAAAGGTGTTTCATGTATAGATATGTTTTAGTTTTTATCCTTAACAAAACAAAAAGCAGAACATTCTATTTTTTTCACTTTTGCAACAAACAAGTGCAAATAACTTTAAAATGAAAAAATTATAACATGGCACTTTGAGCACAAAAGTTGTTCAGCACAAAATATTTACAAAATAAGTGGTATTTCATTTAATAGCAACCACTACACTAGGCGGACCTACACTAGGAAAGTTAACAAAAAGTCACAGAACTTATTTAAAAAAAAAAAACAGTCAAAAGCAAATGTCCCTGCACTGTCAGAAAGCATCCCTTATTGCATAAATGAAATATACAATGGTGAGCTGTCAGATAAATGATTTATCTACACTGCGTGCTGTTTGACTTTGACATCTTACCAGGCTTACGCCATTTGTGAGGTTACCTGAGGTCAAACAGCACTTGTGTAGATAAATCATTTATCTGACAGCTCGCCATTCAAACAACATGAAGTCTTGCTGTATTCTGACTATAGGCAGTTAGCCCCAGCACGTGAACTGCTCCAGAGAGGAAAGAGTTAACCTTTATGCCAGAGCATAGAACGCTGCTCGAGCTCAGTTCAAACCTGTCTGCTGCACTTTGAAGTGTAACAGATTCTTTCTCCACTTAACTGAACAGTCGCCTGAGAAATCTCCTTCACTTGTCGGTTCGGTCTCAGTAAAACATCGCTTTAAACCCATAATTGTTATTATTTTCAGTTCACATCCCTGTCTGGTACAGTAAGTGTTGTAATGAGTGGACATTAGTTTATTTTTCTGTGTGTGGAAATAGTAAAACTTTTCTTCGGTATGGCTGGAACCGATTGATTTTTAGTTCTTATTTATGAAATCTTTGGCTTATTTATGTTAGTGTGAGGTACCGTCCTTATCGGTTTAAAAAAAATGTGATTTTTAAATGTTTTTTTCCACAGCCCATAACACGGTTGGTAACTGATAAGGGGGTCTTCCCTGGCTTTAAAGCTGCTAAAGGGTAAGTGGATAGGAAGACTACGTCTGAGAAACCCAAAAGAAGAACCGGGCCCACTAGGTTTCAGCACTGTAGTAAGTGTGGGGATGCCTTTGCCAAGGCAGACCCTCACACCACCTGTGTGTATTGTCTGGGGTTTGACCACCTTGATTCAGACTGCCAAATTTGTAAGAATTTCCCAAAGGCCACCCTGGACAAGAGATTGGGTAGGCTTAGGGAAAAGGCCGAGAAGTGCGCTGATCCGGATAGCCAGCCCGGTTCGTTCTGACCGAACCTGAGGGAGTGCCCACTGACCTGGGCGATACTCCCTGTGGCAAAAGGAGAGCCGATCCCGAGGGTTTGGTTCCATGAAAAAGAAATCAGCCGGTTCGGTTCTAGAACCATCATGACCAACCGTCGAAGAAATTGCCAGGGCGATTAGTATAGTGGAATCACTCCGTTCGATTCCGGCCGATCTGGCACCACTGGGTAGGCGCTTGGTTTGGTCGGTTCCTCCAGTTCTGGAATATTGTCTGGATGATTAGTTTGAACCGGATTTGGAAGGGGAAGAAGGTTTTAATGATGATGATGATGGTGTGGAAGTCCTGGATGAGCCCATTGAACCGCACATCTCCCCAGACAGACCTTCCAATTTTTCCCCTCCTAGGCTTTCCGAGTCCCCTTCCCACTATTTGTTTTACAAAAAAGTGGCAGAAACCCTCCAGCTCCCTCTGTTCGAAGTGGCAGAGACCCTCCAGCTTCCTCTGGTTGAAGCTGTTGAGGAACAAGAAGAGCCTGACTATGTAGAGGTGATGGACATCCCAGAGTCCAAAAGGCTGTGTATTCCCCTCCATAAATCTTTTGGGAAACAGACACAAAAGATACTTCAGACACCAAATTCGTTACCCTCTGCAGATAAGAGAATGGACAGGAGGTATATGCTGTCAGGCTCAGGTACAGAATACTTGTTCCAACAATGCAGCCATGTTGGGGTCGTACAGGCTGCAGCCTGTGACAAGGCTAATATACCTTTGGCTTCACACCCCACAGATAAAGACTCTAGGAAGGTGGATGCTATGACCAAGAAACAGTACTTGGCATCCTCCTTGGGACTCAGGCAGGCGAACTACATGGCCTACACAGCCAGATACCAGAAGTCCAGGTGGGATACTGTTATGGAGTTGGCTAAACAGGCTTCCCCCCAGCTAGCCAAAGAGCTGGAGGAGGTGGCTGCTGATGGGATTGAGGCATCCAAAGTCCAATTTCATGCTGCTGTGGACTTTAATGTTTCATCACGAGTCATGGCTACATCTGTGTCTCTTAGGAGATTTGCTTGGCTCAGATGTACTAGCCTCTCGCAGGACACCCAGGCTATGGCCATGGATTTCCCTGTGGTAGGTAATTCTCTGTTTGGGGAGCAGACAGAGAATTATGTGAAAAAGATGGATGAGTATAGGACCACCTACAGGAGTGCACAAGCCAAAGAAAGGCAAGCAACTCCTCAGAAGCAGCAATCTAGGGGCAGGGGCAGGCCTTTTCACAGACCTTTCTACCAGGCACAGGCCTCCTCTCCTTTTCCTCAGAGGGGGGTCTTCAGAGGGAGAGGCAGAAGGGGGATGAGCAGGGCTGCATCGTCTTCTCAGTCCAAGGCTCCTGCCAAGCAGACACCCTGATGTGTCAGCCTGGGTCGACTCCCCCTTTCCAGTAGGATGCAGGCTGGCTTACTACATCCAGGCCTGGAAGTCTTTTACCTCAGACAAGTGGGTCCTGGAGGTAGTAAGCCAGGGACAGGCTCTCAGCTTCAAAAAATTTCCAAAGCTGAGGGTCAGGTATTTTCCACCTGCAAACATCTCCGAAACCATTGCCCTCGAGGCAGATGTTTCCTCTCTGCTGGCTCTCAGAGCCATAGAGAGAGTTCCTACTACACACAGGGGCAAAGGTCTGTATTCCAGATACTTCCTTACCCCAAAAAAGACACGGGAGTGGCGGCCCATCCTAGATCTAAGATACTTAAACAAGTACCTAGTCAAGCCAAAATTCAAAATGGTGACTCTGGGAATAATTCTTCCCTCTCTAAGGCCAGGGGATTGGTTAGCCTCCCTGGACCTCAAGGATGCCTACTTTTACATTCCCATCAGGTGCTCCCACAGAAAGTACTCAGGTTCAAACTGCCTTCAGGTCATTATCAGTTCAGAGCAATGCCCTTCGGACTAACCTCAGCACCAAGGGTGTTCACAAAATGCCTAGCAGTAGTAGTGGCCTTCTAAGGAGACAAAATATTTCCATATTTCCATACCTGGATGACTGGCTCATTGTGGGGCAGTCTCCAGACCAAGTCAAGTCAAATCTGCAAGTAACCCAGCAATTGCTCACTTTCTAGGATTCCTTCTCAATCTTCCAAAGTCAGTTCTCGAACCAGTGCAACTCCTGACCTTCATATGGGTAGAGTTGGACACTGTCCAAGCAAGACCTCTTCCTCTGGCAAGGGTAAAGGACCTTACACACCTGGCTTCTTCCTTTCGCCTCTGGTGTCTCGACCAGCAAGGCATTTTCTTCAACTCCTGAGCCACATGGCAGCTTCCACTGCAGTGGTACAGGGGGCCAGATTTCAGGTGAGGGACATCCAGTTCCACTTGAGAGCTTTTTGGTCTCAGAAGAAAAATTCTCTAACCAAACTAATTCCAGTGAGTCAGACTGTGATCCAGGCTCTCCAATGGTGGTTGGATCAGGACAACCTCAGACAAGGAGTCCCATTCATCACCCAGTCTCATTCTGTGGTCCTAACCACAGATGCTTTTCTCCTGAGGTGGGGAGCTCACTTGGGAGCCCTCTCAGTACAGGGGGTGTGGTCCCCTCAGGAGTCTCTACTTCATATCATCTTTTAGAGCTCAGGGCAGTGTACCTGGCTCTACAAGCTTTCTCAGACTCAGTACAGAATAAGGTGGTTCAGGTCAGGACAGTCAACACCACCACCATGTGGTACATCAACAAGCAGAGAGGCACTCGGTCTACGGCCTTGTGCATGGAAGCCATGAAATTATGGTCCCTAGCTTATTGCCTTCAGACATCTCTGGTAGCAGTCCACCTTCCAGGGAAAGACAATGTGCTAGCAGATGCTCTGAGCAGGATTTCTCGGGACCATCACGATTGGTCCCTGGATCCTCTGGTGTTAAAAGTGATTTTTTTCAAGGTGGGGCACTCTAGAGATAGATCTCTTTGCAGCCCCAGACAATCATCAACTTCCTCTCTTCTGTTGCAGACCCCCAGTCTTGGGCTCGGTCCCCCTGGGTGCTCTACTTCTGGATTGGGAGGGGACATTTCTGTATGCCTTTCCCCCATTTCCTCTACTATTCAAAGTTCTGGTCAAGATAAGGTCACAATCTTGCAAATTGATCCTGATTGCTCCAGATTGGGCCAGGCAGCCTTGGTATCCTCTATTGCTGTCCCTAGCAGTCCATCTTCCCCTATCTCTTCCCAAGAATCACAATCTGTTAACCTCCTCTCAGGGGAGGATTTGGTACCCCAACCTTCTGTCTCTCAACTTCAAAACATGGCTCTTGAGTTAGAATATGCAAGCCTGCATCTGTCGCAGGAGGTTCTGGATATTCTCAAAGCCTCTCGAAAACCTGCCACCAGAAAAACGTATAATTCCAGATGGAAAAGATTCAGCATTTAATGTTCCAATAAGAAGATTTCTCCAGATACTGCTGATTTGGCTGCAGTTCTGGGTTATATGGTTCATCTTAATGGTTTAGGCCTCAGACCAGTAACTCTGAAAGTACACCTGGCAACTGTTTCTGCATTTCTGTCAGTGGGGAAGGCTTCCTCACTGGCATCTCATCCTGCTTTCTGTAAATTTTTAAAGGATTGCTCCATACCAATCCTCCTTTAAGGATCCTACTCCTGCTTGGGATCTTAATGTTTGCATTGTTCAGCTTTTGCAACCCCCTTTTGAGCCTTTGTCCTCAGCAGACCTTAAGTACTTGACTTGGAAAGCTGTGTTCCTGGTAGCTATTACCTCTGCCAGGTGTATCAGTGAATTGCAAGCTCTGTCAGTGGAGTCTGATTTTATCTCATTCCATAGAGATAAAATGGTCCTTAGAACTAACAGGAGGTTCTTACCCAAAGTGGTTTCAGATTTTCATCTGAACCAATCCATGTCTCTTCCTGTCTTCTTCACTGATCATTCTTCTTCAGGGGAAAGGAGGTTACACAGCTTGGATGTTAAGCTGGCACTTAGTTACTACATTGAGCGTACTAAGGCACTCAGGTTTGACTGTCATCAGTTGTTTCTCACTTATGGTGAAGTGGGAAAGGGCAAACCTGCTACTAAGAGGACTGTTGCCAGGTGGATTGTCTCTTCTGTACAATTCTGCTATGAGACGTTAGGCAACATACCCCCTTCAGGTCTGAGGGCTCATTCGACTAGAGGTACAGCTGCTTCTCTGGCTGCTGCCAGAGATATACCTTTATTAGAAATATGCAAAGCAGCCACCTGGAAAACAGTCCATACGTTCACCAAGCATTACTCTCTGGATATCCAGGCTAGGAGTGATGCTAGGTTTGGTACAGCAGTACTGCAGAGCCTAGTCCCAAAATAGGTTTGGTCCCTTCTCCATGGAGGTACTGCTTGGTAGTCTGCATATTGTCAGAATACAGCAAGACTTCATGTTGTTTGAAGAAAAGATTACCTTAGTAATTGTGTTTCTTCTAATAGAGTCTTGCTGTATTCTGACCTCCTCCTGCCTCCCTCTCAGAACCTGCTTTTGGGAAGTGGGCTGACAGGTACAGTGCTACACCGCAGGGGTGCATCTAGCCCCCTCTGTATAGAGAGAAGGAGTGGGTTATCTTTATGTTGTTTTGATAGTTATGTTGTTCACTACCTAGTTTTTGTTTTCGAGTTCTCAACTTGAGTCTTTTGGGACCCAAAACATTTGGTTGCCTTTTTGGCTACTAAATTTACAATTTCCACCTAGCAGGTGTAGTTAGTATTAGCTCGTAAGAATCTGATGGTTACACTTTAAAGTGCAGCAGGCAGAGGTTTGAACCAAGCTCGAGCTCAACGTTCTATGATCTGGCATAGAGTTAACACTTTCCTCTCCAGAGCAGTTCAAGTGCTGGGGCTAACTGCCTATTGTCAGAATATAGCAAGACTCCATTAGAAGAAACACAGTTACTAAGGTGAGTAATCTTTTCTTATATATCCCATATATATTGCCTGCTTTCTTCATCCTGTATTTTTTTCTGTTTTTTCCCACATTCAAGATATGGAATGTTTACCATGGAATACAGTGATTCAAAATTCTGCTCAGTTCCACTGGCAGAATGTTCCTCTCTATCATACTATATATATATATATATATATATATATATATATATATATACAGCCTCAATTATCTCACTGTCAGGGCAAGCATAAGAGATTCCCTTGATGAGCAGGTAAAGATGGAAGGAGATTTTTCATTGTCAGCAAATAAGCAGTTGTAATGAACAGTATAAACAATACTTCATGTTTCTAAAGTGTTTGTGTGTGTAAGGTGAGTGTGATGATGGAAACAACATTAAATTAATTTGTTTTATTTTTAATTTAAGGTAGTTTTATTTTTAGGCCTAGTTGAAGGTTTCTACAGTGTAAAGGTAGCAGCCATGTTTGTGATGGAAGATCAGATCTTACTTGAGATGGCTCTTGCAGTAGGTAATTACATATATAACTGAAGCCGCAGGCCAAGACCCCACGGAAAATGTCTAGCTAGCAGTCTCTGGCGGGGGACCACCCCCATGTCAGGTGACCGACGCATGCGACTAGTATAAAGGGGCGGTCTCATGCCCGCCTTCCAGTTCTTTCCGCCGTTAGTTTGTGTCAGCGCCTTTGTGGTAAAGTTCAGCGTCATTAGCCTGTTGTCGGTAGTTCCACGTCAGTTTTTCTATTTAATTTGATAAATAGTTTACTTTTTCAGTGGTGTATGTCATCCCCTACACCCTCTGAGCACAAGAATAAGTGCAACTCATGCGGCGCCCAACTCCCACACAAGGACGGACGTTCCCAGTGTCTCTTCTGTCTGGACCGGGATCATCAGGTGGAGAAGGGCCAACATTGCCTGAAATTCAGCACCACCACCCGCAGATGGAGGCAGCAGCTCCTGGAGGCCCACATCCTTAAAATGAAAATGACCTCCATGGAGAAGGAGTTGAAAAAGCTCAGTCAGGTTTCTACTTCCCCCGAAGGCCATCATAAGAAGGAGGACAAGGAGAAGCATTGGGACCAGGGCTCCTCATCCACCGTGACTTCAACTGGAGTCGCCATGTTACAGGTAACGCCCCCCCCCCGGGGAACTGCTCCGCAACGGCCATCTTGGAGGCTTCCAAGACGGTGTCGGCCTGCCCATCTGGCTTGCGCTTGGGCCCTTTGGGAGCCTCCAGGCTATTGGAGGCCCCACTCCCGGTAAGGCAGCTGACATAAGCCCTACTGGTAAAGTGGCTCCTGTGAGCCGGACATCAGCTCCTCTTGACGCCCCAGAATCGCTGGAAGTCTCTTGACCCTTTGGGCGGCGCACGGCCCCTGTTCCGCCCGACCAGACCGCCCTCCTTCGTGGCCTGCCTTGGGCGAAGGGTCTGCTAAGTCGGACGTTGGCTCCTCTGATGTCCGCCGGACTCCGCCAATAAGTCGGACGTCCGGGCTGCCCAACGCCGCACGGTGGCTGAGCCGACGCTGACCCTACTGCCTCGCTGTTCCTGGCTCTCCGCAGTTTTCGCTGTCCTCCGGGACCCTTGGTCTCTCAGCCTGACCCCGGGATTTTTCCTCCTTCCTGAGGCGATGCTGAAGATTTTTCTGCACCCCCTTCAGGTCTCCTTCCCACTGGGCTGGACGACCTGACGTCAGTTCCATGGACACCAGCCCCGACGCCGGTCCTGCCTACACCGAGCGACATCTCCCTCCTGGATACTGCCCCCATGCCGGGCCCGCCGCCTGCCAGGCCTCCGGTTCCAGGCTCGCCTGTGGGGCACCCTGCCGGGCCATCTTCCCCAGTGGACCCCCCGGTTCCTGGGTATCCGACCCTGTCGTATCCGACGCCGTCTTACCCGGGTCCGCAGTATCCGGTGCCCCAGTACCCAACTCCGGCCTCAGTATCCGTATCCTGCTCCTTCTCCTCTCCCACTGCCCCCTCAGGTGCCGGTGGATTTGAAGGAGACTCTGGCTTCCTGGTGGGCTGAGGCCAAGGCTCAGCTCACTAGGGAGGCGGAGAGTTGTCTTCCTATGCCAGTCCCAGTTCCGGCCCCCCTACGTCAGAGACGAGAGACTCCCTTCACTACTCCTGATACCAGAGGTGAGCCCTCCAGTTCCAAAGTGGGGTTGGATACGCTTCCCCTAGGGCTTCCCAAGGGGTCTGTTCCTCCCTCGCATCAGGTGGTGGTGTCTTCCTCTTCTTCTTCCTCCTCGGAGCCTTCGGATGACTCCGATGGACGCTCCGACTTGGACGATGAGCCCCACTCTCCGGATAAGCCCAGGCCGAGGACCCCTCCGAAGTCTCCTCTGGAGGATCCTTCCTTTACGGAGTTGCTACGCAAAATCCAGGCCATTCATCAGTGGCACTCTTTGGAGCCAGATCCACAGCAGCAGAAGCTAGCTGCCCATTTGGACCTGCCCGAGGTCACTCCTACCTTGGTTCCACCCTGGATCGAGCCTCATGTGGACCTTGTTTCCACTATCTGGAAGCAACCCTCCATCATAGCTCCTCTTCCGAGGAAGGCAGACAGGCTATGTCAGGCTCCTGAGGGTGTTGAGTTTCTTACCTCTCACCCCAAGGCTGACTCAGTCGTGATCAGCACCGCCCATGGCCAGACAGCCAATCCAAAGCACTTGAGCTCGTCACCCCCTGATAAGGAATTCCGCCTTCTGGACCAGTATGGGAAGACGGTCTTTGCTTCTTCCACTCTGGGTATTAAGGCCTTGAACTACGTTGCCCATATGGGGGATTACCAGAAGGCTGTCCTTAGCAAGGTGGAAGCTAAACTGGACTCCCTTCCTGAGTCACGGACCAGCAAGAAGTGGCAGACCTGGTCCGATCTGCTCATTCGCCAGTAGGCACATCCTTCGCTTCATACGATGCAGTGGATGCTGCTGGTAGGAGTCGGCATTCGCCGAGGTTCTGCGATGACACGCCTGGCTCCAATGTCGGGTTTGGTCCCTGAAGTGCAGTCTGCCATCCAGGACGCACCCTTCAGGGGTTCGTGCTGTTCAGTGGTGATGTCAAGGATATCATCACCGGATGCAAGAGAGAAGGGCACTGCTCTCAAGGAGGTCGAGACTTGTACAGAGCCCCTCAACTGCAGTGCCATCCTTTTGCAAGTGGGCACGGCCAAAGCAAAACCACAAGGAAAGCGGGCCAATAAATGCCGGGCCCTCAGGCTGCGAAACCCCCACCCCCACCCAAACGAGCAGTGGGAGCTCCAGCTGTGACACTGCCTCACACCACCTGGACTCCTTTCCTCTCCCACAGCCTCTGCCCTTCCATAGGAACCGGTAGGCGGAGGGAGGTTCTCCCTGCATCTACCGGGTTGGGAGAGGATCACGCCAGACGCTTGGGTGCTCCAGCTGATAGCAGAAGGACACTCAATAGAGTTTCTTCAGAAACCCTCACAAAAAAAAAACTCCAAGGTTGTCTTACTCCCTGGAACACCTTCTTCTGGTTCAGAAGAAATCTCCGCCCTTCCTCGGAAGGCGGCGATATCTGGCCCTCCATCTCAGGGGGACGGGTTACTATTCTCATTTCTTCCTGGTTCCGAAGAAGTCAGGCGACGTGGAGGCCCATCCTGGACCTCAGTTCCCTGAACCTGTTTGTGGAATAGAAAAGGTTCTGAATGCTCTCTCTGCAGAGCCTTCTGCCCCTCCTTCGTCCGGGACAGTGGCTGTGTGCACTGGACATGCAGGATGCCTACCTGCATATCCATATCCGCCCGTCCCACCGCAAATACCTTCGGTTTTCTTTTCAGGAGGACCGTTACCAGTTCAGGGCCCTCCCATGTGGTCTCTCCTCAGCCCCCCGAGTATTTTCCAATGCCCTCTGTGGCGGGCGCCCACTCATGTACTCCAGGGGTTCAGGTTTTCCTTACCTGGATGATTGGCTCCTGGTGGCCCCATCCAGGAGGATCTCCCATGCTCCTTCTCCTTACCCTGCAGGTTTTCACCAGCTTGGTATTACCATCAACCAGGCCAAGTCCTATTTGATCCCATCTCAGGACTCCAGTTTATCAGGCGATACTGGACATGACTTACAGTATGGCCTTCCTGCCTTTGGACAGGGTGGCCACCCTTCAGGCTCAGGCCACCCTGTTGTCCAGCTGCAGGCGGGTCATCGCCAGGTCAGTCCTTCACCTTCTTGGGCTCATGGCATCTGCCATTCCGACAGTGCCTTGCGCTTGGCTCCACATGAGAATCTCTCAGTGGATGCTTCGGTCTCAGTGGGATCAATTGATGGACGACTTGGATCACATGATCCTGGTCTCCTCCCTGATGGTTCGGGACTTGCAATGGTGGATGTTCAGGAGAACCTTTGCCAGGGAGTTCCCTTCTGTCTTTCTCCCCCCTCCCAGATCTTAATGAAAGATGCCTCGGGCGAGGGTTGGGGAGCCCACCTGGGATCTCATCAGACCCCAGGGCTCTTAGTCCAGACTCGGCGGACTCTTCACATCAGTGTACTCGAGTTGAGGCCGTCCTGTGCTTCTGCCCTGGCTCTGCATCTATACCTGCTTCCGGTCATCTGGCTGTTCAGACCAACAACATGTGTGTAGTGTGGTACATGAACAAACACCTCTTTGCAGGGAAGTGATGCGAGTTTGGAATCGGGTGATACTTCACAACCTTCACCTCATGGCGGTTCATGTTCCGGGGGTCGAGAACACTTCGGCAGACCACCTCAGCCTGTCGTCTGCCCAAGCGCATGAATGGGAACTGGATCGGGGGTAGTAGACTATGTCTTCCTACTCTGGGAAACCACTCAGGTAGACCCGTCTGCCTCTCCCCTCAACACAAAACTTCCCATCTTCTGCTCGCTTGCTCCAGGGCACGGAGTGTTTTGGAGAGACGCTCTGTCTCTAAACTGGAAAGGCAGTTTCGCTCATGCTTTCCCGATCCCATTGATCCTACACAAATCCTGTTCGAAGGAGCTCAAATGATCCTCATCGCTCTGCTCTGGCCCAGGCAAGTTTGGTTCTTCTTCTGCAACTGTACTCAGAGGAGCCCTCTTCCTCTGTTGCAACTTGTTGACCCAGGATCAGGGACCCAGGTCCGTCCAGGACTCAGATCCCTTCAGCTGCATGCATGGCTCCTGCAGACATGATTCAATCCCGGTTCGGGGTTTCATCGCAGGTGGCGGAGATTCTTGTGAGGCCAGAAAGCCCTCCACCTGCTCCACTTACGCCATGAAATGGAAAGGTTCTCTGGGCCTCTTCCAGAGCTTTCGAGCCACTCTCCTGCTCTGTTGGGAGGCTCCTGGATTACATGCATCACCTCTTCGATCTGGGTCTCAGTCACTCCTCCTTGAAGGTTCACATGGCGGCCATTTCTGCTTACCATGTACCCGTTGGGACAGGTCTTTTGTGCAGCTGGAAGTCGCTAAGACCTTCTTTAGAGAGGTTCTCCACTTGAGACCCCATTCACACCTGCCCCTCCTTGGGATTTGAATTTCATTCTCGAGAAGCTTACCCTGCCTCACTTTGAGCCGCAGCACCAGCAGATCTTAAGTTCCTTTCCTGTAGGGCCCTCTTCCTGGTGGCATTTACCTCCGCTCGATGAATTTCTGAGCTTCAGCCTCAATGTGCAAAAATCCTGTACTTGATTTTCGATAAACGTGTGGCTCTGTGTACCAACCTAAGTTTCTCCCTAAGGTGGTAGGCGGAATCTCGCTGAATCAGTCCATGGAACTGCCCTGCGTTTTTACGCAACATTCCAATCAAGGGGAGTACCTCTTACATACTCTGGACGTTCACTGGATTCTGAGATACTACACCACTAGGACTAAGGATCTCAGAAAGACTGATCAACTGTTTGTCTCTCTTGCTCGCAAAAGAGAGGGCAATGCTGTTTCTAAGCAATGCCTTTCAAAATGGTTGGCTCATTGTATCACTTTCTGTTATGACAAGTATCACAAGACCTTGCCAGGTCAAGTCAGAGGTCACTCCACTAGGGGTACGCTGCCTCTGCTGCTTGTTTCAAGAATGTTTCATGCTGACATCTGTGCAGCCGCCTTACTTGACTTCTGTCCATACCTTTATGAAACATCACAGTTTGGACATTGCCTCTCACCGGAGAGTTGGCTTCGGGTTGGCTGTTCTGCAAGGTCTTCTTTCCTAAGACCTTCACAGCCAGAGGATCTGTGTATGAATAGTTTCCTTCTCCCGTGAGCTTCTCTTTGTTCCAGACTGCTTGGGACTCAGTCCTATATGTAATTACCTACTGCAAGAGCCCTCTTGAAGTAAGATAGTACAGTTACATAAGAACTTACCATAACAGTAGATCTTCGAGAGAGGCTCTTGTAGTAGGTAATACCTTCCCGCCCTCCATCCCCCTCGGCTTTTTCAGCTCCTTTTCCAGGATGGGAATTATCCGCGTCTCTCTCGTCTCGCCTTTTGGCCTTTGGCGGGAAAGAACTGGAAGGCAGGCGTGGGGGACCGCCCCTTTATACTGACGTTGCATGATGTCGGTCACCTGACATGGGGACAGTCCCCCGCCAGAGACTGCTAGCTTCCGTGGGGTCCTGACGCCTGCTGGCTTCAGTCCTATATGTAATTACCTGCTACAAGAGTCTCTCTCGAAGATCTACTGTTACAGTAAGTTCTTACATAACTGTACTTTCTGGTTGTAGGGGGACTGATGGAAGATAGTTCTGGTTGTACGAGAACTGATTTGCTCATTGTATGATGTAGTTTAGGACCTGGATGACTGCATTTATAGAGATTTAATGTACAATTAGCTGATGTCTCTTGGCCAGTGAGATTTTTAATTTTTTTCTAAAACCTTCAACTGGGCCCTAAAAATAAAACTACCTTTAATAAAAAATAAAACAAAATAATTAAATGTTTCCTGATCACCACACTCTCCTTACACACACAAACAAATCAGAAACATGAAGTATTGTTTATAGTTTTCATTACAACTGCTTCTTTGCTGCTTATCAGGGGAATCTCTTCTGCTTTCCCTGACAGTGAGATAATTGAGGCTCTGGCTCTAGAGGAGGCCTTTGTTTTTTCGTGTGTGTGTGTGTATACAGTATGTTAGGAGAGGAACATTCTACCCGTGGACCTGAGCAGAATTTTGAATCACTGTATTCCATGGTAAACTGGCAGAACATTCCACTCCTAACATACATTTGTTTTATTTTTATTTAAGGTAGTTTTATTTTAGGGCTCCAGTTGAAGTTTTTAGAAAAACTAAAATCTCATTGGCCAAGAGACGCCAGCTGATCGTATATTAAATCTCTATAAATGCACAGTCATCCTGGTCCTAAACCACATCACACATCGAGCAAATCAGTTCTCGACAACCAGAAACTGTCTTCCATCAATTCCCCAACAACCAGAACTGATCTTCTATCACAAACATGGCTGCTACCTTTACAGTGTAAAACCTTCAACTGGGCCCTAAAAATTACCTTAAATTAAAAATAAAACAAATTAATTTAATGTTGTTTCCTGATCATCACACCTCCTTACACACATAAACAAATTAGAAACAGTATGCATTGTTAATAGTTTCATTACAACCGTTTCTTTGCTGACCATGAAACATCCCCCTTCTATCTTTACCTGCTCATCAGGGAACTCTCTTCTGCTTGCTCTTCCAGTGAGATAATTGAGTCTCTGGCTCTAAAAGAGGCCTTTGTTATATGTGTGTACAGTATGTTAGGAGAGAAACATTCTGCAAGTGGAACCAAGCAGAATTTTAAATCCTTGTATTCCATGGTAAACATTCCATATCTTGAATGTGGGGAAAAGCAGAGAGAAAAAAACAGGATGACTAAAGTAGGCAATGATACTTTATAAACAGAGAAAAGGTGGGGAATCACAGATACATAGGCAGAGGCAGACCCAAAATGCTCAGACACATTCCTGAAGTTTATAAAAGCATGTATATTTGAATCATATATGGGTGTTTTCAGGTGAAATCTATTCCCCCACCCCCCAACCCCAAAATAAGCAAGGTAACCTGGCAGGTTTAAAGTTGTGAGCATATTTCCATTAAGAGACAGTACTGGTACTGATTCGAAATGCATGGTAACATGTTTGTTTCTTGCTAACTTTTCACCTCAATCTTATAAAGAGAATGTTGCCTTCAAAGAAACTGTACTACTACAGTGTAATGAAAATAAAGTTTTAAACACTGATAATTTTTACATATTTACTGATGTTACAGTACATTTATATGAGCATTTATATGTTAGAGAAAATATATATTTTCAATTTTCAACTAACACTACTAATAAATACTTTTGCTGCAAATTACTAGTTAATCTATTGCTGAAATATGCTATTTATGCATTAAGGACTATGTTTTCGGTTTTTAAACGTTTGCATTAATGTATTGTATACTTGTTTGAAAATAGTAATGAAGTTTTAATTCATATCAGAGTGACTCAAACTAATTCTTTTATAATGGTGGCCCATCTTGTAAGTGTGATAAGCCACTCAAGGATATGCATTAAAGAATTTTAATGCACTTCCCAGGGGCTTAAGGACACTTTGCCTTTGGCCTCGAGCCTTAGCATGCCCTTGGGGCACGCAGTAAAATCCTTTAATGCACACCCTGTTGTGATTTATTACTTACGTATACCATATTATGTCATCATATATTCTCTGTATGTATAATCATCAGGGAGACAGGGTCAGCTCTCACTGTTGTAAAACCTCTTGTACTACGTTGATACCTCTGAATAAAACCAAGCAATAAAAAAAAAAAAAAAAAAAGAAGATGTAATTATATGCCCCACGATTGTACCTTCTGATGCTCCACTTTCTTCAGGCATTCCAAGGCTCTTGCTGCTAAGCTCAGTGCCTGCTACCAGTGCCATTTTCAGTCTCCCTCCGTGCCTTCCATTGTCCCCACAAGTCCAGCGCTACCCAGTTTGGGGGGTGGGGAGGCTGGTACTACAAGGAAGAACATGAGTGCTCAAGTGGAACTCTGGCTGAGGGCAGCAGAACCAACTTGCTGCAGTTCATTGTAGGGTATCATGTACGTGAGCTGGGAGTCATTTCTGGTGCATCAGGGTCCCTTTGTTCATGCCCCTACCTTTATGTGCAGAGGAAAGTATCCCTATGGTACTCTGAATCCTCCCTGCCGACCTCCATCTCTACTTTTATTGAACTTTAAACGGAAATTTATTCCACTGATTCTGATGTAGCTTTTTCTAGACCTATGTCTGGCTTGCCATCCTAATTTTAATGGAAGGATGGTGGTACATCTACATACTCACACGCACTCTAGCTGCTCCTCACAAGATACCTGCTATGGGAGGGCAGTGGTCATAGGAGACTGTTGGTAATCCTGGACTTTACCATATTTAGATTAGATCTTCAGAAATTGTTTATTAAAATTAAAAACAAAAACACCTTTAGAGTTGTGGAATGTGATGATTAAAAGAAAGTAGATGCGCCACTGTGATCTCTAACACGGGGTTGCTGCTTCAAATGTTGTGCTCCTCCGTGTTGGCCCAATTAACCTTTAGTTTGATTGGCATTTAAGGAACTTTGAGCAATGTAATTAAGGAGCCTGACCCAGCCTGTCTGTCACACAAGCTGGAAGATTCTGTATGTAAATGCACCTTGCCATATGTACTGCACTGATGTCAGTTGACAGTAGCTGTCTCAAAGTGTAGCATTCACCCCAGGATGGAAGTAATTCCTGCCAGAACCACCGCTCCTGCTTCAGGAAATGGCTTCTTCTTTTTGTCGATCTCATTACGAAGGACTAGATATCAGCAATGAAGTAGGTCAGCTGTGAGTCATAATGCGTTTACACAGGGAGACCCAGCAGAGAGTCAGTGTTTCGGTTTCAGTGGAAGGCCTTTCTTTTGCCAAAGTTATGGCTGGAAGTGACACAGGGAGGTGATATATTTTGCACAGGGTCAGGCAGGGACCAATGGTTATGGTAGGATATGAGGCTGGGTTCTCTGTGACCAACATCCCGTGCTCACACACTAAGCCAGGGACACGGTAGACGGGCCTAGACATCCATTCAGGGCTGTCCTTTCCAGAGAGGAGGGATGACTTGCTCTGCTCCACAGAATGCTGCATGCAGAGTCACTTTTGAGATTAGGATGGAGGGAATAGTTGATGCTCAGGGAAGCAGCTTATTGTCCTGAATCCAGGGGAGAAGCCATAAAGGCTGTCCCTGGCATCCGATGCTCATACCTCTCAACTGTCCATCATTATAAGAGTTGTCCCTCATTTTACCCTTCAGAAATGCTCCCTCCCACATTCGTCCCACATTGAACAAAATCTGGTCAGATCCACCACGGCTGCATAATGAAGTTAGTGAAGTTGTGTGGAATTGTTAAGGAGGAATGGAGAAACAACACAATAATTTGTAAGTAGTAAGATTTGTTTTAGTTTCTGTTCTAAGAAAGGCATACATGTTATTAGGAGAATACATGGAGGTGCACATTTTAATGGAAGGAATGGGGAGTACTGTAGGTTTACAAAAGAACCCTAGAGCAAATGCCACTGATGTGTTATCCCGGATGATATTGGCTGAACAGCCACATTTTAAAGAAAACACATGTACATACCAATAATGCAAAGCATTATGGGAAACATATGCAAATCCCATGATGGTACAGAAGGTGGCAGTACATGAAAAAGTAATGGCTGGCATTTGTTCAGCCTTGGGATTATTTACTCATTTTTTTTTTTTTTTTTTAGAGATACGGGGTTTTTGCCCATGAGGTGATGTAAGTTATATTTAAGCAATGTGTTGATGTCGGAAGTCAGTGTAATGATGATGGACTGTTTGCAGAGAAAATGTGATAGTATCTTTCAGAGGGGTCACTTTTGATAAGGGCAAGGTAGTTATGCTTGTGATAATGGGAATATTAGTAAAGTTTGACGCCTATGCAGTAGTGGAGTACAAATATGCAGAGTTTCATAAATATGTGCTCAGAGTGCAGGCAAATTGATATGCAGATTATTTGTTTTAGAAACAGGTAAAACAGCGATACATGCAATTGATAGAAAGATAACTACATAGACATGCAGGCCTTGTCCACACTACACTCGAAAAGCTGTGATGGATTCAAACCGTCACAATCTGTAAACATTAGTGTGTCCACACTGCCAGTGAACTGTGTGGATAATGGTTTGAAAACATTACAGCCTGTCCACACTCAGTGCGACAGTGTGTGTGTGGTCTCAACGTGTAGTAGCAGTGCACATCCCATGGTGTCTTGGTGATGACAGCTGCATTTTGAGATGCCTCCTACATGTCCTATGGAGTACTGTGTATATGGCACAGTCATTATGTAAATGACCATATTTCACTGTTATGAGACACACTTATGTTGTGGAGGTGACAGAGAGAAGTTCGAGGGAGGGGGAGAGCTATATATTGGAATCGAGGGCTGTGTCAGTGAGAGGGAGGGAAGGGGGGGGGGGAGACATGGCATCAGTTCTGCCAGTATTAGGCACCTGGGCACAACAGACGCTCATGTACTGCTGCTGTATGGCTGAAGGCAGACCTCTACTACTGCCTTCAGTGTTCTTCACTGTACACAGTGCCACATGTCTATTGTCCACTATAGCAGCGCCCATGATGCATTCAGGAGCGCACGAATGTATGTGTTCTGTCACAACCCCACTCAGGCAGGTCAGCCTCTACTCCCAAAGTGCCAACCTCCTATCGTAGTCTTGTTAACAGTACAAGGTAACCTCTTGTCTGTTTTTGTGGATTCAATCAACCTTTGGTCTCAAGTCTTGAGGGATTCAAACTGTGAACCTCTTTGCTAGCATACCTAATGCACAGGCTCAGATAATTCTGTCTTGGGGCCAGATATCTTACCTATGGACACCTAACCAGGTGTACAGAAATGAACCCTTAAAACCATAATAAAATACCTCATATTTAAAACGCTTACCTTTTTCCAGTTTGGTATCACCCTTCAAGCTTTTGTACAGTGTCTGCTTTGACCATATATACTCTACTTGTAAAGGAAAGAAATCAGACAGACTAAGTAAGCTCTAAAAACAGAGTTTTACTAACCTAGATAAAAAATATGTAACACATAAAATACAGAACTATTATATCACAAGACATACAAATCTCTTAAACAAAATAGGTTTTAACATTGCAGTTCCTACTACAGTACTTAGATTTGTCTCTCTCTCTCTCTCTCTCTAAACACCTGCTTAAAGTGCTCACAGATGTTTCTTTGTCAGAGTCTAGATAGAAGTGTCTCTGAAGAAAAAGATAATGTTTAAAAGCTGGTTTTCCCCACCTATTTGCATGAGGTCACCTAGCTCCTCCCTGTCAGAATATATAAAAAAAAATATATCTATATAAAAACAGGATGTATTTTCCAAGTATTAAATTCTGCAAGCTCAGCATAACTCATGTTCTTCAAATGATTCTCTTTGATTTTATGATAAGCTTCCCCCTTCCAGAACACGAAAGCATCTTTTATGACTTCGACTAAAACGTTACAACCAGCTCCTCTTCCTTTAAAGTTATCAAAGTTTATGATTTTCCTCTTAGCAACTACAGCTATAATTAACTTAGTTATAGTCTGTAATTAGCTCCGGCCTTCCAGGTAACGCCTTGTATCTAAAACCTGTGTGTGTGTGTTATACTCACATGCTGTTTCAGCATTTCTCAAGAGAGATAGTCCATAACCCATTTTTATATTACAAAAAATGATACAGTGATCAGAACCAGCTGTCCAAGTGTCACAGTTCCTCCCCACCTAGACTGAATTTGGGGGCTCTACCCCTGCATGGGATGAGCTTCCCAAATCAGTTCACTCCTCATAGACCCTAGACAGCCCATCAGAGTTCTGATTTTTGGCTCCAGCCCTATGTAATATTGTCATATCATACCCTTGCAAAGAAAGACTCCATCTTAGCAATCTGTCATTGTTCTTTCCCATCTGCATCAGCCAAACCAGGGAGTTGTGGTCAGTCTGTGTCACAAAATGCTGCCCATATAAGTATGACTCTAACTCTTTAGGGCCCACATCATAGCAAGGCACTTTTTCCACAGTAGAGTATGCCTGCTGCCTGGGAAGTAACTTCCTACTCAGGTACACTACTGGGTGATCTGTCACTTGCTTGGATGTGTGACTCAGTACCGCCTAATACCCACGCCTGAGGCGTCAGTCTGAACTTTAAAGGTTTTGCTATAGTCAGGACTTGTCAAAACAGGTGCACTGCACAGTGCCTCCTTTAGTTTGGAAAAGACTTTCTCATAGACTGGGCCCCAGGTAATTTTCTTGGGCATCCTTTTCTTTGTGAGGTCAGATCGGGGTGCAGCCAGGGCACTGTAATTGGGTAAAAATTTTCTGTAGAACCCTGCTTTCCCTAGAAAACTCCTGACCTGCTTCTGTATGTCTGGTCTGGGTCAAACCTGGATTACCTCTATCTTTATTTGGTTAGGACGGAGCTGTCCCTGGCCTACCACATGCCCATGGTATGCCACTTCTCCCATGGCCACGTGGCACTTCTTGGCTTTGACAGTGAGCCCAGCCCCCTGTATCCTGCCCAGCACTTCCCTAAGGTGGGACATGTGTTCCTCCTGGCTGGTACTAAAGATGGCAATGTCATCCAGGTACGGCACGGCGTACTCCTCAGCATCATTTGACACCTGGTTCGCCAACCTTTGGAAAGTGGCCGGGACGTTCTTCATTCTGAAAGGCATTACTTTAAACTCAAATAAGCCTATTGGAGTGATGAAGGCCGACCTCTCCCTAGCTCTGTCTGTAAACTCTACCTGCCAGTACCCCTTTGTCAGGTCAGTGGTTGTAAGGTAGGTCACCCCCCCAACTTGTCCAGGAGTTCGTCCATCCGGGGCATCAGGTAGGCGTCTGACTTCGTGACTGCATTCAATCCACGATAGTCCACACAGAAACGAGTAGAGCCATTTGGCTTAGGCACAAGGACTACAAGTGAGGCCCAGGGGCTGTGGGATCTCTGGATTACCCCTAAATCCAGCCTCCTCCACTTCCCTCCTAATGTCTTTTTAGACAGCCTCGACACCCGATATGTTATCCACCGTAATGTTGTGTCCCTGTCTCCACATTGTGAGTCGCTAAGGGGGTTAGTCCAGGCTTGGTGCTAAACAACGGGGTAAAGTCTGCTAAAACCTCCCTTACTTTCTGGATCTGGTCTGGGGCCAGCTGGGGAGACAATTTTACTGCCTCCACAGAGGACTCCCACTTACTTTTTCCAGCAAATCCAGAAGGGGGTCTCCTTCGTCCGTCCCCTTCCCATGACTACACACTGCAAACACCATGTCAGCCTATTTGCATATGTCTTCATCATGTTGACATGGTACATCCTTTCTGTCTTCTGTCAGGTAACTCCACAATGTAGTTCACGCCATTTACCTTCCTAACTACTTTGTGCGGTCCTGTCCACTCATCCTGCAGCTTGTCTTTCCAGACCTGAATAAGGACCATGACTTCCTGACCCACAATGTACGAGCGAGCTCTGGCTCTGCGGTCGTACCACACTTTTTGTTTCTGTTGGGCAGCTGCTAGGTTGCTCTGGGCTGTCCCCATAAGCTCCTTCAGCCTTTCCCTAAACCTAAGGACGTAATCCACAATGGGAGTTCCCTGGGTGGCATGCTTGCCTTCCTAGTCCTCCCGGATCAGGTCTAGGGGCCCATGTACCTGGTGTCCATATAAGAGTTCAGAGGGGGAAAATCTTGACGACTCTTGGAGCACCTCCCTGTATACAAACAACAGGTGGGGAAGGTATTTCTCCCAGTCCCTCCCATGCTGTTCAGCAAATGCCCAGAGCACTGACTTTAGGGTACCATTGAATCTTTCCACAAGCCCACTGGCTTGTTGGTGATACGGTGTTGTGCATCTCTGCACCACCCCACACTTCTCCCATAAACATTTCATCAGGTCTGACATGAAGGAACCCCTTCGATCGGTAATTACCTTCTGCGAAAACCCAACATGGGAGAAAATCCCAAGTAAGGCATCTGCCACTTTGTCCGTCCTCAGTGAGGATAGGGCGACTGCCTCTGGGTACTGGGTGGCATAATCCACCACAGTTAGGATGAATCTCTTCCCTGAGGAGCTGGGGGTATTTAAAGGCCCCACAATATCCATTCCCACCCTTTGGAATGGCTCCTCCACTATGGGCAATGGAATCAGGGCAGCTTGGGTTTTCTTGCCGCATTCCTATTTCTAGGCATTGGTGACAAGACTTGAAGTACTCCTTCACCTGCTGGGTGAAGTTAAGTCAGTAGAAATTTGGGCTAACCACTGTGTGAAAAGACGATTCCCAGATGACCAGACAAGGGAATATCATGGGCAACCTTGAGTAACTGCTCACGATATCCCTGGGGAACAACAAGCTGTCTGCCTAGCACCCCTCCCTCTGTCTGTACTGCCTGAGTATACATAAGTCCATTTTCCCAATAAACTTTATGTCTGCCGTCACCTTCCTGTGCTCCATCAGAGTCTGCCCAAGCCCTCAGCTTCTCTAAACTAGGGTCACTCCTCTGAGCAGCTGCAAACCCCTCACACAGTCCCAAGGCATGGGACAGGTCCCCTTTAGTCACTAAACTAGGGTCCCTAACACTAGCATCAGGTCCCTCAGGATCACTGTCAGTCCCAACCTCTGACAATGGGTCACCCCTCCTCTTTCAGAGTAACCTCTGTAGCTGTGTGGTTACTTGCTACTGGGGAAATTTCTACCCTCTTTTCGTTAGTCTCCCCATCTGGAGACACAGGCTGGGGAACCAGCCTCTCAGTGGTTTCTACAATGGCTTCTGTGGGGTTCAGGGAACTACAATTTTTCCTTGCCACTTGGCTATGGGTAACTGCACACACCATCTCCTGTTTGAGATTGTTGCCCAGGATCACATCCACTGCTAAGGTTTGGGCTACAGCTACCTGTTGCACAGTTCCCCCTGTTATACCCCAGTGCAGGAGAACACTGGCCAGTGGCAGTGTTTTCTCTTCACCAGTGAACCCTTGGACAGTGACGTATTTATTGGGTATAAGCTGACCAGGCTGTACCAGATCCCCTTTTACCAATGTCAGGGATGCCCCTATGTCTCTTAGCACCTGCGTCTGTACACCTTTCACCATGACTGGGTGCATGTGTTCCTTATGTTCACTGGCATGCTTCCAGGGACACATGAACAACCCACTTTTCTAGCACCACCTTGAATATTATTGCTCGCTTTGTTGGGACACTGTCTGCAATATGCCCAGTTTCTTTACATAACCAGCATTCACTTCATTTTCAGAAAAATCTTTCTCTGAAACCTGGGGCTAACTGGTTTCGGTGAAGGCAGGCATGGCTGCCCTGAAGGCACGCTTTTCCCCTCTGCACTGTCACGCCCGCCTCATTCACTCTCAGAGCAGGTCTGCTTTTGGCATAGCGGTCCAAGAGTTCAGCAGCCTCTTGCACTGTTTTGGGATCTCGGTCCTCCAGCCAGGTTTTCATCTCTGCTGGGCACGCACAGAAAAACTGTTTTAACAGAATCACATTTTAAATTTTATCTACAGAGTTTGCCTCAATTCCTTCCCACCAGCGTTTTAAAAACTGACGTTGTTGTGTGGCTAGCTCTTCATAGATCATGTCAGGGCTTCTCCTGAGCTTACAGAATTTAGCTCTGTATGATTCAGCAGTTAATTCAAACTTTTTTAACAGTGTAGCTTTAAGTTTGCTATAATCATCACTGTCCTCATTGTCAGTTTGACCCAATGTATCCTGAGCTTTCCTGGTAGTAGCGGGATAGCTGGAAGCTCCAGGACTAACCTGAATGCAAACTTTTCAAAAGAATTTAAAAGGCATCCATATCCTCCCTCTTTAAATTTGGCTATTAATTTGGAATTCAATTTGTAACCCAGTCCTGTAGTCCCAGTTAAACCCAAGCCATTTACCTGCTCTGGTGCCACTGGTTGGAGTCATATCTTCTCCAGTTCGTGTTGCCTCTGGCGCTTCTGCTCCGCACAGTCAGCATCTCTCTGTTCTCGCTCTGCCTCTCAGCATTCTCACTTTTTCCTCTCCTCTGCAGCTCGCTGGCACTCACGCTCTGCCTCACGGTCCACCTCTTGCTTCTCTCACTCTGCCTCATGGTCCGCCTCTCGCTTCTCTCACTCCCTCTTCTCCTGGAACTCCAGCTCCATCCTGCGCAACTCAATTTGCAGCCTGAGTACTTCCAGATCCAGGATATTGGTGACCTTTTCCTGCTGCTGTGGCCCTTCACTGACAGTGGCCCAGTTGCCCTGCTCATCGGATCTGGACACTGCACTGGCCACTAGCCCTGCCACACTTGAGGTTTGGTCCTTTTCAGTCACGGTCCATGACTCGCTGCTCTGGGTATCTGCTACCATCAGGGCACCTATGAGGTTCTGCTTGCTGGCTTTCACCACAAACAGGACTCGTCTGTCCCCGCACAACTGTTTTAAGGAGTCTACAGTGTGCTTGCTGTAGTCAGAAGCCATCTTCTTCCCTCACTACTGCTACTCTGACTTGCACTTTAGAAAAAAATAAAACAGGTAGGAACTTGACTGTATGCCAAGTGATACAGTTTTGTTTCCTTTTTAAAAAGTAAATTACTGCCTTTTTCTTTCTTTGCAAGTGAGCTTACGGTCTCAAACTGACACGCTGAACAATAAAAGCTTGTAATACCAAAATTATGCCACCGCTGCCAACCAGTCTGTCACAAACCCACTCAGCAGGTCAGCCCTCTACTCCCAAAGTGCCAACCTCCGAGTGCAGTCTTGTGAACAGTTAACAGAACAAGGTAACCCTCTTGTCTGTTTTTGTGGATTCGAATCAACCTTTGGTCTCAAGTCTTGGAGGATTCAAACTGTGAACCTCTTGTTAAGCGTGCATCAATGCACAGGCTCAGATAATTCTGTCTTCTGGGGCCAGATATCTTTGCCTATGGGCACCTAACCAGGCGACAGAAATGAACCCTAAAACTGTAATAAAGACCCTGATTTAAAACGCTTCACTTTTCCAGTTTGGTATCACCCTTTAAGCTTATGTACAGTGTCTGCTTTAACCATATATACTCTACTTGTAAAGGAAAGAAATCAAAGACAGACCAAGTAAGCTCTAAAAATAGAGTTTTACTAACGTAGATAAAAAATATGTAACCCATAAAATACAGAACTATTATATCACAAGACATACAAATTTCTTAAAACAGGTTTCAACAGTGCAATTCCTACTACAGTACTTAGATTTGTCTCTCTCTCTCTCTCTCTAAACACCTGCTTAAAGTGCTCACAGATGTTTCTTTGTCAGAATCTAGATAGAAGTCTCTCTGAAGGAAAACAGAATAATGTTTAAAAGCTGGTTTTCCCCCACCTATTTGCATGAGGTCACCTAGCTCCTCCCTGTCAGAATATATAAAAAATATATATCTGTATAAAAACAGGATGTCTTTTTCAAGTATTAAATTCTGCAAGCTCAACATAGCACATGTTCTTCAAATGACTCTTTTTGATCTATCGATAAGCTTCCTTCCAGGACATGAAAGCATCTTTTATGACTTCGCACTAAAACTTCACAACCCGCTCTTCTTCCCAAGCGCTATCAAAGTTTATGATTTTTCCTCTTGGCAACTACAGCTATAATTAACTTAGTTAAAGTCTGTAATTAGCTTCTGGCCTCCAGGTAACACCTTTGCATCTAAAACCTGTGTGTGTGTGTGAGTTAGTGCTAATTTTGCTCTGTGACATGATTTTCAAATTTTTTGGTTACAAATGTGAAGTATCTTTTAATAAAGTATAAAAATATGTAAGTAGTTATTTAGGTTGGCTAATATTTGTTTTATTTTTTTGGAAAAGTGGGATACACTAAATGTGTAGTGCAATGAACCATTGTAAAATAGGATCAAATGTGTAGCTGAAATAGTCACTGTCATCCTGTTGTGTTCATGCTACACCACACACAGGAGAAAAAGCGACTTTAAACTATTTTGCAGTTTCTAGGCTGCAGTTTCATACCATAAACTTCATTTGTAAAAAAAAAAAAAATGAAAATGGCATGTCACAGAGCAAAATCAGCAGTAAATGTTAGTTCTGCCTAATAGAATGCTGGTACCTACATTTATAGTTTAGCAAATACTTGAACTTGGAGTGGGTTTCTGTAAGAAAACAGCTAGAGTCTTAACTAATTATAACGCTAATGATCTGGCAATTTCTGTGCTTTTCTGGTTGTGTATAGTTTGATGAAATTAAAAGTGTTAAAATTAAAACACTCCTGCAAGCTAGACCTGACACACACAGAAAACAACAATAGTGAATTAGAGCTTAATTTAATGGGGGTTTTCTTAGAAACCTCAGTTATTAGCTCTCAGGAATCTGCTAATAGGCTAATTTAGGAAAAACTCTTAATAGCAGACAGAGGGAAGGACACACTAGGACTTAACATACAAATCAAAACACTCTGCATAACATGTTTTTGCAAATTCTGAATGGACTGTGGACTACTGCTTTAAAACTGCAAGCTCAATAAAAAATATACACTGCAGCCTCTTGCTGTACTGACATGCTTCAGCTGATGCAAAATACAAAGTAAGGTGGTGGGGGCAGGGTTGGAGGACAGGTCTGAATAACACCATATACCCACCAGGAGGGACTTTCCATCTCTTGGAATGTATTTATGAAAGTGTGTGACCGGGAGAGGAATGTAAGCTGAGCCAATGCTGTTTAAACAAGTGCTGTATAGGGATGAAGTTTCAAGCTTTTCTTTCTGAAGCTTAAGCTCTGATGCCCCAGGCAGCTCTGATAGTCAATTGTTCCAGCATGATAGGTCCACCTCATGTCCCTCCCACATGAACCAAAAAGAGGTGGAGGATCTTTAGGAGCTTCTTGGGTGGAGGTGGATCTTACCCCCCAAAAACTAATGCTGCCTCCCACTACCAGGTTCCAGTTCTTGTACCTCCCACTTAAGAAAGAAAATAGTGACTGCAACCATTGACTAACATAAAAGTGTATTTATTTTGGGGCAGAAAACATTTCTTGGAGGAGACTATTTACACCTTCAGTCAGTCCCACGGACTGAAAACATGACATCACTCCTTTTGAACATGCAAAACGTCTGCAGGCTCCACCTATTGCAGCCGCAAAAAGTGCTTCCCACAGAAGAGATGCTGTAAACTCAGACTTTAAAGCTGAAATTCTTAACATTCTATGATGCTAATGCAAAATTAAACTTAGGGAAAATAAAAGCACTGGTTTACACAGTGTTTTGAGCTTACAGCTTCATGTTTGATGTTGTATCCCTCATTTTAAGTGTTTGTGTCTCTCATTTGAGTGACAAAAAGCTGAGTTGTATGCTAATGATGACCACCTTGCCCTAACCCACAACGTTTGATCTGTGTGCCACAGGGTCCCTTCTCCCTCCTCCAGTGGCCCAGCCTGCCCCCTGGCCTCTGATGCTCTTTCTGCATATCCTGCCCATGGCAGGGGTTCAGTTAATTTATTTTTTGTGAAAGTCAAATACTTCCATGAGTCAAAATCTGGAAGTCATTCCAATTTTTTGGAAGTCAAAATACTTCCCAGATCCCACAGTTTGAAAGCTAGTATTCTAAGAACGATCAATTTATGGATGTTAATACAAATATTAGTGGTAAAATGCAATTTCTTTAGAAAATCCATTATTTTTTAGTTTATGTGCCTTCAGTTTTGGAAGTCATTCAATTTATTTTTTACATTTTGAAGTCAGTGACTTCCTCCCCTTTATTTTGGAAGTTTTACCTTATTTTTGGGAGTCAAATACTTTCAAAATGGAGTTGACAGAAGCTCTGTGCCCATGTAAGAAGTAGACCTCTCCAGGATTAGTAATAAACATGAAATCAGGGGACAGAGTGCAGCCTCAGAGACTATGAGGTGGCTAGCCTGAGACACAAATATAGTATTAAGTTTGGGAAATGGGTTGCTTACTAGCTTGAAGGAGCAACACCATGGTGGTACGGTGGTGTGGTGTGTATATAAAAAAAGCCGTGTCTGCCGTGAAGCAGTTGGATTTCCGCCATGATGCCACCGACCCGGTTCGGAATGGACTCGAGTGCTGATGGGCTGGCCGGGAGAGAAGACTTGAGCGCAGCTGATGGCTCACCTTCTCTTGGGGGCGGGATGCGACCAGCAGTTACTGTGGGGTCCCATTCACCAAGGGGCGTAGAACGTTGGGGTCAGCCTTACATTAGAGGCACACCACACCCCCTCCCTGGGGAGCAAATGGGGAATAAGTGCCCCGTAGCCGACCAGATGATGGTCGCCAGCTCCCGTTGCCACAAGTCCGAGGACAGTGCACGCACCATCCCAGCAGCACCTGGTCAAGTATTGCACTGGCCACCCCACCGGTGCCTTCCCCCTCGGAGGAGAGGGCCCCCCTGGTGAAGGGTTACGTCTGGGGGTTACCGGGGGGGGGGCTGCAATATGGGGTGAAGAGGTGGCTGATCTGAGGCAGCGCAGCACGGAGGGCGTAGGTGGCCTGAAGGAGAGGCCTGCCCGGAGCTGGGAGGGAGCAAAAAAATAAATACATATTTGACAAAGGACCTGATTTAAGTAGCAGCTGGAAAATTAATTGTAACATTTTGCACATAATCTTGTAAAAAGGAATGGTATAACCATGACTGGATAAAATCAGATGGTAGTAAATGATGCAGATGAACATTGTGTTGTTTTTTTGCTGTGCTATACTAGGTTAATTTGTCCCTTGCTAATTCCGTGCTTTAACCACTAGACCACACTGCCTTCTAGGGAGAGAAAAGACTAAACCATTATCTCTGACTTTTCTTGGTACTCTTCAATAAGTTAGCGTTTTTTGGGGGGGGCGGTTGCCCTCTTGGCCTGAGCACTTACAGTACTGCTTTGAGCACCCTACAGGGCACATTCCCTGCTGTGCGCCAGACTTGCCTTCTGCTTATGGTCCTGCCATCAGGACCCTCAAGTCCTTCGACAGTTAGAAATTCCAAACTTATCTTTGCCGGGGGGGCACTCTCCTGTTCAGTCGTTAATCAAAAGAAACATAAGCGCGCTGTACACAATGCTTAAAAAAGGCACCACTGACCCATTTTAATTTCCTCTAGAGTTCATTGTACAAGTTAGTCACAGCAAAGTGCCAAGAAACAAAGTGCCAAAGAGTGCTCGAAATGCAGAACAGTTCAGTACAAATGTCCGTGATGGAACATTTTCTATATGGCCACAAATAGTTTACTTGCCCTGGGCAATAACTCAGAGCAACTGGCTGTCACTAAGTAGCAGATGTTTAGGTATTGTGTACTGGTTCTGGGATGTCTGTTAATATTGCCGCTGAGACCACTCTTTAACGGTTGTAAGAGTGGTCTCACACACATTGTTAGGATATGTGAACCGCCAACTGAAGGTGAGCAGTTCTGATACCCTAAGAATGTGAGATCATACTTTCAACTGTAAGAGTGGTCCCAGCAGTGGTATTAATATATTATTGAACAAGATCAATCAATAAATTAAAAAAACCAAAAACTTACCTGAGTGTGCCAGTTTCCATGACAGCTGTGCATGAGACATTTTTTACAGAATAAGAGTGTCTTGTGTACCGGGGAAAGGAGCGCTCTGGTTGGGAGTACTCCCACAATCTATAACAGAATCAGAAGAAGCAGTGAGTTCATTCAGTCACCTTTGTTCTAGAATATGATGAATAACATTCCAGAATGAGTGTCTTTGTGAGTCTGGAAATAAAAATGTTGCTTTTAATTTGTTTTGAGCATGTCAGTTAGTAAAGATCTTACAAATAATATTTTTATTTAATGTAATACTCAAATTCAAGTGTGAAAACTGTTGGCGGGGGTGTGGGGAGGAGACTTCACCTCAACCAGTGTAGGATGTTAGCAGTGTTTAAACCTTTTCTGGAATACACTGATCGAACTACATAGAGGGAGAAAGGTAGGAGAACTGGAGCTGGATAGGGTGGGCAGTAACCTTATGGGAAAAGGATAGTGACAACAACAGTATCAGGTTTGAAGTGTGAATTCCGATCTAGAGCATGCTAAATAAAACTTTTGAAACAAGGAATTCAGCAGTCAGGTGGTAAAGGTTGGCAAAAAGATAATAAAACTAAAAAATGAGAAAAATACACAAAAGAAGAACATTTTTTTTGTGGGGGGAGGGCTAATAACTTGTAGAGGTTGTAGGGCAGCTGTCATCAGAATTGTTCTTCAGGGAGTCTGCTTCTGTCCGGTATGTAGGAGACTGGCAGAACTCACTTCGGAGATAGCTGCAGCATAGGCGGAAATATGGATGGTACAGTGTAGATCTGAATGGGTGCTGGGGTACCACAGGCAGCTCCTCCTTTAAAGGCCCTGAAGAATCTTCTGTCTCTGTCAGCCATTCAGGTGGCTGGGGATCTCAACATTCAGGCAAACTGGCTCAGCTACCAGATTGCCCATTCAAGGAGAAGTCTGTACGTTGGGAGGGGTTTCAGCTTCTATGCAATCAGCTTGGACCCCTCAGATCAATCTCTTTGCTTCCAGGGAGAACGCCAGGTTCCCAGACTTCAGAAGGACCTTGACATTCCCTCCAAATTCTCTTGATACCAAGGGTTCTTAGAAATATCTGCAATCAAAGGACATTTTCTTCTGATGGCTCCATAAATCTTGTGATGCAGGAGCCTTTCCATTCTTTGGCTGCAGAGATATGCTAGGTCAGGAATCATTCACATCCAAACCCGGACTGTTGCTGTTGGCGCCTGGCTCCTGAGAGGAAAAGGCCAATGAGGCAAGATTTTTTTCTGTTAAGGTCGTGGACATTCAGGTGGTCCATACAGTTTTCTACTTTGGCATATGACAAGACTTGGAACGCTTTACTCCTTCTACCAAGGCCACCATCCCACAGATTTTGGATTTCTTGCACACAGAAGTAGATTAAGGCTTAGCCTCAACACCCTACTGGGTTGGTTTTGACTCTAGGAGCCATTGTGTGTCCCCTCTTAGGCACATTCTGATGTCATTCATTTCTTTGAGTTGTTAGGCACTCTAGACTTCAGTAACAATCCCTATTTCCGTGTGGTACCCGAATGGGGTGCTTTACACCTCATCGCAGTTTCTTTTGAAGACTTAGCCTCCATTCCCAAGGATATTCTGTACTACAGTTTGTTTCTATACATCTGCCTACACTGACAGATGACTTGGCACGCTTCAGGCCTTCTCATGGAAGGAGCCATATATCATTATGCATAAGGACAAAGCAGGACTGTAGACAGTTCCCTCTTTTTTTTTTTTTTAGATTCCTGCTGTATTCCGCATAATCCAGGAGGTGTGCCTTCCTATTGTCCACAGTAGGTTAATCCAAAAGTAAAGGAGTTATATCAGCTTGATTATAGCAGAGCAGTCAAAATCTATTTCAAGAGATCTGTGGATTCTTTCATTCAGACGATCATTTCTTGCTCTTTGGAGCAACAAACCAGTGGTCAGAAACCTTTCAAGGCAGTGGGAGCTCACACCAGGGCCGCCAGGCACGTGCCCGTAAAAAAATGCTGTGCCCCAGTTGGTGCCCCATATGGTGCAGAGCTTCCCATAGTAAAATATATCAGTGCCCTGGCTGTCATCTGTTGTGCCCAGCTGTGCCCTGGTAACCATTTGTGGCTAGAGCCGCTTAGTGTTTCAAGGCCACCTTGGCAAGGTATTTCAGATCTTGTGTAGCTAAGGCTTATGCAGCTAATAAAGCCAAAGCTGCCAGCATTTATCGGAGCACATCGTATCAAGGCTGTGGCCGCCTTGGCCAACATAGCAGATGCAACTGTGTCAGAACCGTTAAGGGCATCTGTATGGTCCTCCCTCCACATCTTCATCACACATAGCATGCTCAACATACAAAGCTCAATTCTACTCTCATTGAGAATTATGTCCAATATTATACTCATTTCTCAGTGAGTAATATTTGGCATCTGTAGAATCATCCAGTTCTCTTTCCAGTTGGAAATGCTTTAGCGTTATTGTTTGCTAGACACCACTTTCTTCCTGATAAACGCTCAACCCCATATTTGCATCTGATCGATGGAAACTGAAAATGATTTAAGGCAGAATCTCCAAATTGAGGAACGTGGAATGCATGTGTTGATTTTTTTAAGAAAGGTACTGTAAAAATTCTTATTTCCTCAACTTTGTCATTGGTGTTACCTATGTTTGCATACGTCAGTTGTGTTGGTAGTTGGGCAGTGTTCTTGATATCTGTTAGTAATACGAGGAGGAACTGCACATCAATTGTCCCAGAGGTGCTCCAGAAAGACAAATAATTAGAACTATGAAAGGAAACAGGGCACACACCAGGCTGACTTCTCAAAAGTTGTAGATTTCATTTTTAAGCACAGCATGTCAAACACCACTATGTAGCAACCCATCCTCGTGGGTCTTCATTAGGGGGTGGAGTTAGCAAGTACACACATCAAATACCCCTCTCAATTAATTATTCTGCCACATTGCAATTTACATCATTGAATAATTGATGCGTTTGTACTTAGGAAATATTTTTACATATTTAGTTATCTTTGATTTCGATATTTCAACTTGGAAAAAAAAATGTTTTCAAAATAAAATATGCATAAAAATGTACTTGGCAGACATCTAAAACATAACAGATGTTTATAAGATATTCAGAAAGAACTATTGCAATGGGACAATTAACTTAATTAGAGCTTGATCTCCTCTGATGAACACACTTCTACTAACATTTTCAATTTCTTAAATGTTATAATTCTGATTAAAACAAGATTAAACTTTAATACTATATCATATGCATATTTACACTGTCTTCAAAAACTCAAACTCTATTTCTTTCACTCCTGGAAGATCAAAGTTCCTACAAAAGGTCACCTTCATTAATTCGTTTATTAATCATATTGAGACAGCGAATTTTCATTATGTTTTGTAGAGCACAATGCAATCAGTGTATCACCGTCACAAAAAAAATGTATTAAAGATTAGACAGACAATTTTAAAATTGAAATAAAGCAAAAAGTACAGAGTGTTAACTTGGAGTTGTTGTATCCAACTCAGAGTTTACTGATACACCTGTTCGAATTTGTTCCAACTCGAAAATATATTTGTTCATAAAAAAGTGCGAAGTATGGGGTAGCACTATGGAGCCCGAGCGAGACAGACGCGGAAACGCAGCTCTGTATCGATAAAAATTTAAACTAATGAATTAATATACTTTACCAACTAAATCTAATAGAAAAAAAGATCTTTATTGGCAGTTCAGATATCCGGGATCAGGATGGGCAATCCTAAAAAGAAAGATCATGCCCACACATCCTCTGGTGCCGCGACCTCAAGTTCGGCGAAGTCGGCACCTTCTACCAGCCAGGAAGGAGAGGAAACCATTCAAATGCTAGGCCACAAGCTGCAATCTTTGATTTCCTCTGTAACAGCGATGAACATTAAATTGGATGGCCTTGCAGGGAAGATCATCCTGGTGAAGACATCAGTCAAGCAACTATCCAGCACAGTGGAAGATTTGCAGCAGCAGGTGACTAAATGTAATGCTCTAAACGCAGGTCGCCTGAAAGAAGTGCAGCATCTAAATAACTGACTTGAACTACTGGAGAACCAAGTGAGGAGTGCTAACCTTAGGATGATCAGTTTACCGGAGGGGTTAGAAGGAGATCATCCCTTGCTTTTCTTCAGAGAATGGATTCAGGGACAATTTAAGGGACATGGAGACTTCTCAGACTGGCGTTTTATTAAGGCCTATAGACTCCGTCCTTGTGGTAAGCAGGCAGCTGAAGCACCGTGTGTACTCATGGTAGTGACGGACAGTATGGGCACAAGGGACTCAGTTTTGGGACTTACAAGAAGATTGAGCCCACTTAGTGTACAAGATCATACTGTACACTTATTTCCGGATCTCTCATTTTCCACTCGGCAACGGCGTGAAAAATTTGATGGAGTTCGACGTAAACTGAAGGATCTTGCTATACCCCATGAGGTTCTCTTTCCAGCTAAACTCCGCATTGTATACCAGGATAAGGTGTTCGTTTTTACTGACCCAATCGACGCTGGCAAATGGGCTACTAAGGTGGAAGCTCAGCAGTCTAAGATTCATGATCACCCATCGGAAGATGAATCCTCTGAGGAAACCTGAATGGGACCGAATTGGTATTTTACAGTGGGACATTAAGTTGTCATCTGTGGTTTAGGGTCAGACTGTTGTTGCATGTTATCTTAATGTGGTTAAATGCCTAGAAAAATAAGCATTTTTAAAATGTTAACCATAGTTGATCTGCAATATTTTTTCACTGTTTAAAGTAAAGTAACTTTAAATGAGACTATGGCCATTGAGCCCCATAATTATTCTTTAGTAATATGCGAGTAATCAGGAGAATTAGTTGTGCTTCCGAGGTCTAAATTTAACTTTTAGCATTGAGATGCGAGCTCTTTTTTCTCTGTTGTCTGGAAGTCTTTTCTAGGGGGTTATAATTCTCTTTAGGTATAGCGGTCGACCCTAAGCCCTGAGAGTGAGGTAATTTAGATAACACTTAAGGAGCTATTTTAGTTACTATATCCACCTGCTCTTGGGTTACAGCTACACAGAATCTGTGTCTTCTAGTGTGTACTTGTTTGATTTAGATTCCCCCCCTCTATTAGAGGATTAGCTTGGAGAGACTTAAATCCTGTATATCACAGGAATAATTTATTTCCTTGCTGTATGTAAAAATTGTGATATTTCCAAGACGTATGATGTAAATGCACATGCTTATATGCAAACTAATAAATACAAAGTTTTAAAAAAAAAAGTGCAAAGTATTCGCTTCATTTTGTTGTATGTAGCTCAAAGTTTGATGTTACACTAATTTAACATGGAAGTATATTTATTCATATTGTATATGCTAGTATTCAGTGGCTCACTTGATAACAAAATAAAATATAAACTTAGTCCCAAATTAATTATAAAGAGATTTTTTTAATTTAATCCCCCTTGTCCACAATCTGTACAGTAGCAAAAAAATGTGCAATATTAATACACCGTTAATTCTAAAGTGCTCATACCAGCAAATCCATGTGTTCAGAATGGAATGAAATAAATCGCTATTCAAAAACTCGAGCATCAGGTCAACCCATTCTGACATTAAAGTTTCAATTTCAGGAATATGGCATGGAGAACCGAATACAGGCAATGCATATTATTTTACAGTAAATAATAATTCCAAATAAATCAGTACTGGAGCACAAACTAAAGCCAGCTTACTACAAAACAAGAATTCGACTACAGGTAAGGTTTATAGTCGATTTGATCATTTAATCCGACTGGAATAAGGGCACCTAGCTCAAGTCCACCTCATCTCACGTTGGTTTAAAAGTTTTTCATTCCTCCGGGGCACAGTGTCAAGGGCTCTAAATTTCAGACATTTAGGATTGCGCCATGAGCTTCAAAAGAATGTGCTCCTAGGCATTTTTAAATTCCACATTAACTATTGCTCCTAACATGCCTGTGTGTTCTCATTGATATCTATACCTTACTTCATCACAATTTTTGTGATCTGTCCGAAGAGGGGCCATGAAACACTCGTGACACCAGCATTCCTTGTTGATCTCCAAAAAGTGTTACTGTGACAAGTTTACATTTGAAAATGTGTTGTACAAATCATAAATGCAATGGCCTGGCTCAAGAGAAGCCATTTATCTTCATTTGTGAGTGGGCAGGACCTTGACAACTGATTGCTGATACCTGTTCCTGCTTTCACCCTACCTAATGACTGATGTCTCTGGCCATACAATAGTATTTCTCACCTCTATATAACCTCTTACTGCCTCAGCCTGTCCCAGCCCTTTCCCTGCCCATATACAATCTTGCACTGCAGGCATCTCCCTTACACTTACATACACTCATAATCTAATTTCATGGCTTGCTCCCCTCTTCCTCACTTACCGACCTTTTCCTTAATGACACCCCCTGCTCTCAGTGGTTATTTCTTTGTTTTGTATTAGCTGTTTTTGTTTTTGTGTACCTTGTTCTGTTCATATGATATGTCACCTGAAAATTTATTGTCCAAGGTCCTCTCTATTCATTGCATAGGTAGGCACCTATGAACTTAATGAATGGTCTACTCTGTATGTCTCTGACATATTGTATCCACTTTAACTCATTGTATGTAAAGCGCTTTACTTTGTTCTGATATATTGTATCCTCTAACTCATTGTATGTAAAGCACTTATAATTTGTTATCCTGTTAAGTTTCTGCATGTCTGTACTCACCCGGGTCATGCCTGAAAATAGTCATTTTATGGCTAGTGCACTTACCCGGTTAACAAATGCTAAATAAAATAAAACTCACTTGTGCCTGTGCCACTTGTACTTGGTCCTGCTCCTCTCTTGTGAAGATGGGTGGCATGCCCTGAGTTAGGCCATTGCATATCTCATATTTCTGGGGGACCGAATATGATAACTTATCCTGGCATTTCCATTGGAATGCGATGACTGGCCAAATGTCTTTAAGTGAAGCTCCCCTCCACCACTCAAGTGGATATATCCCCCAACTCCACCCTATGACGTCAGATATTTCTTTCTGCTGGAAGAACAGGTCACCTCCTTCACGCTCCGCTTAGGATTTTCTCTGTGCCATAGGCGAACCTTTTCCTTTGATGTTTTCGAAGCTATTTTGTTGTTGTTGTTTTGCAGTTCTTTCAACTCCGTCCCTGGACCAACGATGGATCACAAGAGACCTGGATTTAAATTTTGCATTCATGCTGCGAAAAGATGTCAGCCACTGATTTCCATGACATGTTTTTTCATTATAATTTAGTCTTTGGTAACTGGGTTAGGCCCATTAGGCACAAGTGCCTGTTTTCAGGGGCGACCTGGGAGCACTGGGCGGTTAAGTGACTTGCTCAGTCACACTATGCAAGTGGAGGTTGTGAGAATCAAACCAAGGTCTGATCTGCTGGATGTACCAAGCTCGTTCACAGTTCTTTACTCTAACCTCTAGGCTGTACTGCCTGGGCGGGCAGCATGAAGTGGCTGGGTGTGGCCTTTACCTTTCTCTGCTTCCTCAGTCCCTTGAGGATAGGAAGCTCTAGCTCATGCTGAGTCAGCCTTTGAAAGGGGGGATCCAAAGGATCATTCTAAGGGTAGCAAAAAAGGCCTTGGTGGCTTCCAGCTCTGCGGCCACAGCGAGCACATCCTCAGCCTCGGCACTGTTCCCACCTTGGGCCAATGTCAGAGGGGCTTTCATGGACTAGTTCCATGATCTGTGCAGGTCACTACGGACCATGGGAGAGAGCCCTGCCCACCATGGCTCTAGGTCTAAGACCAAATCCAAGAAATCTTGCACCACCACAGATTGTGGGACAGGGAGAGATTACGGTCCTCCTGGTCCCTCAAGTCCTCGGATGGCTGAGGGGCTGGTTGGGCAGGTTGAAGGCTTTTTGGCTCTGCTGTTGACCCAGACGAGCTCAACTTTTGTCGAGCAGGTTGTCAAGATTTTTCTTGACCCAGTCGACAGATTGTCAGACATGGCCGACGAGTCAGCCTCACAGACCACAGTGCTCTTGGTCCTCACTCAGGAAGACATGGCTTGATTGGTTACCCCGGTCAGCCCCTCCTCTGGACCAGACTCCAGCCGGGGTTGGGTCTTCAGTGCCCTTGTTGCTTAATGTGGGCAAGCTTGTTATTTACGGCCAACATCCAGAAGACCCCGCTTGCCATCAATTGGGCGGTCGACAATCAAGGTCGCAGTCAAGGCATTCATGTTTACAATCCTGCTTGGCTGGGAGGCGCCACCATCGACACTTCTCATCCTCTGGTAAGAAGGGGCACCAACAGGAAATGTGCCAGTACTACGAGGACTTCTGCCAGCAGTGGGCCATCATGGGGCAGGGTAGGGCTCTAGCCAAAATACCTTCAATCCCCTGGCTGCCGACCATGGTTGCCCCTCCTCTCCAGGTTCCGCAGGTGCTTCCCACACCTGCTTCCCCCATCACAGTGGAGCGGCCACCCTGAGAGCCACCAGTCGGTGCTCCAATTAAGGAGGCCGGCCGTTTGGCTCCTGTCTTGCTAGACCAGTTGTTAGTGAGGATTACACTGGATGACGAATCCCGGGAGGTCTGTGGTGAACAGTGGGTGAGGGCAATCTTTGAGGAGTTATCAGATGACTCAGATCAGGAGTTCATGGCCTCTTCTGGGGCTCCACCCTTCGACCATGGCTTAGTCGAAGAGCCTTCCACCAACCAAGGTTTGGTCTACTTTGGTGCGCTGATCCGGCTGATCTTGGAGTCCACATCCATCCTGTTGGAGCCAGTCCAGAAGAGGGCCAGGTACCCTCTTTCTGACAGTTTGGACCAGGATGAATCCCCGGGATTGCTTTCCCAGTGGCCGAGGTCATCTTGTGACTGGCCCTGGAGCTCTGACTGCATCCAAATCCTTTCTGGCACCCTTAGCCCACATGGTCCCTACGGGCTCCCAAGGAGTTTTCTGATCACCTTTTGGCTGAAGGTCTGGTAAAAGATTCAGTCTTCTGTATGTCCGGATACCAGTGGAACGTGGACAAGCCTCTAGACCAGGAGTCCTGTAGTCCTGTAAGATTGACCACACCTCAAAAAAAGGTGTATGCTGCAGCTTCTCTGGGTCTCTGTCAGGCTAACTATGCCATTATGATGGCAAATTGTGGGCATTCTTTGATGGGAGTGTTTGCTGTAGTCCTCCCACACCTCCACCTAGAGCAACAGGTCATAGTCAGTCACTGACTAAACACCATCTCCAGACAGCTTGGAAATAGGTGACTCTTGTACCTGTGCAGTGGCAGCAGCTATCGCCATGTGTCACAGGGCTTGACTGCACTTGTCTGCTTTTACGGCAGACACCCAGCAGAGATTGGCAGATGTCCTTTTTTTAGACTTCGACCGCTTTGGCGCTGAAGTGGAAAGGCATCTCACAAGGATTGAGAAGTCCAGTGCCACCCTTGATTCTGAAACTTTGTCCCAGAAGAAAAAGCCTAAGAAGTCTGCCTTCAGTACAGTTCATTACAATCACATCCTCCCAGGGGCAGTTTCAGACCTAGTACCCCAAGATGTCCATGGGTCAAAGTCCAACAAAAATAAGGGAGGGCAGGGGTAGTGGTGCTCCTCTGGCAGCAGCCACCGGTGCCCACACAAAAGCTGCTCAATGATGGGTTGGATGGCGTAATTCCTCCACCTGTCCTGTCTATGACTGCTTTCCCCATCGGAGACCGACTGTGTCACTTCTTGCAATGCTGGTCCGCTATCACAACAGACAAGTGGGTGATGGACATAGTGGGTAGAGGACTATCTCTAGACTTTGAGGCTGTCCTGCCCTACCACCTCCATGCGCCTCAAGAGTCCAGGGTTTCTCAGGACACGCTATCTCAGCTCCTTGCAAAAGGAGCAATACCCATGTCCCAGATGCCCTGGCCAGTCAGGGTTACATTTCCAGGTACTTCCTTGTCCCGAAATGGATGGGAGGATGGCACCCCCATACTGTATCTTCACGATCTCAACCAGCATGTACGAAAACGCAAGTTCTGGATGATCACTCTGTGCCAGAGTATACCATCCTTGGAGCAGAACATGTGGTTTTGCTCCCTGAACCTCCAGGATACATTCTTCCACATTCCCTTCTGCAAGTCCCACTGCCGGTACCTCCGGTTCTGAGTGGAAGTGGTCCTGTACCAGCTCCATGCCGTTTGGCCTCTCCTCAGCTCCAAGGGTCTTTACTAAGTGCGTGGCAGTAGTGGCAGCCCACCTGCAGCGCCCAGAGGTCAGGGTGTACCCTAACCTGAAAAACTGGCTGATAGCTAGTTCATCCAGAGAGGCCATGGCGAGATCCACAAAACTAGCTCTCCAGACCTGTTGAGTCTTGGGCCTGGTGGTCAACCCAGAAAAATCCAAAATGGTACCCAAACAAGTGACCAAGTTCATCAGGACAGAACTAGACTTCCTGCAGGCCAAGGCCTGCCCCCCGGAGGACCAGGCACAGGATCCTACCTCCTTTGCCCGATCATTTCAGGTTGGGTTCTTGTGCCCTGCCCGGGATTTCCTATGGCTGCAGTACAAGGCATTCTGCATGTGGGCCCCCTTCAGTGAGATCTGGGCTGTCAGTGGTCCCAGCACCTAGGCCACTTGGACCAGCTGGTCACAGTGACCCAGCCAATGTGGGATGCCATCCAGTGGTGGCTGGTCCCAGAACATCTGGAGGAAGGAACCCTGTTTGTCTGCTCAGAACCAGCCATCACACTGAAGACGGACACATCTCTGATAGGGTGAGGAGCACACCTGGGAGACCACATGGTCCACAGGTTCTGCTCACCAAGGGAGTCCTGTCACCACATAAACCTGCTGGAGCTCCATGCAGTGTGCTTAGCTGTAATGGAGTTTGCTCCACTTATCGGGGTCAGGTTGTTCAGGTCAAGACGGACAGCACCACGACCATGTTTTACCTGAAGAGACAGGACAGAACGCACTCCCTTCCCTTGTGTTGGAAGGTGCACCACACCTGGACCCTCGTGTGTAGTGTAGTCACCAATCTCCAGGTGATTCATGTTGCAGGGGAGAACACTCAGCTGGCAGGTGCTGACAGCCAGGTAGGAGAGACATCACATGAATGATCTCTGAATGAAGGGGGTGAATCACCTGTTCTCCATGTGGGGCTCACCCTCGGTAGACCTGTTTGCCTCTTTGTAGAATGCCAAACTGAAGCAGGTTTAAGACTGCCCCCTATAGTCTGTGACACTGATGGGGGATGCCTTTGTGAGGCCCTGGACCCCAGACCTCTTGTGTGCCTTTCCTTCCTTCTCCTTGATCCACAGGGTACTGGTCAAATTTAGGAAGGGCAAGGCATGGATGATCCTGGTAGCTGCAGACTGGCCAAAGCAGGTCTGTTACCCAGATCTCCTCAGCTTCAGCAGCCAGTCTCCGCTGCGACTGCTCTCCACCCAGACCTGCTGACCAGACTTTGGGAGATGGTCCTGCACCCAGACCTTCAGTCTCTGCATCACAAGGGCTGGTTTCTGAGCAGCTAGAGTTCTAGGCCTTGGGTCTTTCCGAGGATATCCTCCACCTCGTGGAGACATCCAGGAAGGACTTGAGTCGTAGGTGCTATGCCTTTAAATGGATTTCGTTTGGTGCCAGGGCAGGGAGCTTGATCCCCTTCCCTGCCCTGTGACTGGCATCCTGAGGTACCTCTGGTCCCTTTCCCAGCTGAGACTGTGAGCGACGACCATTAAGGTGCACCTGGCAGCCATAGGTGTTTACCTGGTGCAGGCCAGTATGCTGATGGTGGCCCAGGAGAAAGTGGTCAGGTTTTTTTTCAAGGGCCTTGACTACTTCTCCCACCGATGTGTGATCCACCTCAACTTTGGGGCTTACTGCTGGTCCTGGCTCTGCTCAGGGACAAGCCATTTGAGCCAATGTACAGGTGTGAATTGTCACGCCTGTCATGGAAGACAGCTTTCCTGGCACCCATTATATCTGCTAGAAGGCTTGGGGAGCTCCAGCCACTCTCAATGGACTGCCCCTATTTGGTCTTCCTCAGGGTCAAAGTCATTCTTCACTGCAATCCAAAGTTTCTCCCGAAGATGATATTGGAGTTTCACCTTAACCAGGTGATTAACTTACTACTGTATTCTAACAGGCCTGCTTTGGAGGCTGACTGCGGGTTCCATAACCTGGACCTGCAGAGAACACTCTTCTGTTATGTTGAGTGTACAGCTGAAAATCGGGGACAGGCTCGCCAGCTGTTTGTCACCTACGCTGAAGCTGCGCCTGGTAGACCAGTAGCAAAAAGGACGATTGCAGGGTGGACTGCAGCTTGCATCGACCTCTGCTAATAGGTTGTCTGGTTGGAAGTCTCCACTTGAGATGAGAGCTTATTCCACCAGACGTGCTGCTGCCTCAGTGGCTGCTTCCAGGGATATACCCCTACAGGAGATCTTCACAGTTGCTACCTGCAGGTCAGCACATATGGTACCTTCATTTCCCACTACTGCATCTACCTTGGGTCGTGCTAGGACGTGTGTTTTGGGACCTTGGTTCTCTAATTTCTGTTTGCCAAGTAGGGTGTGCACACCTTACCCTCTGCTCTTGAAGAACTGCTAGGTGTCTGCCAGAGTGTGGATAAAGGAACCATATCCACACTCCAGAAAGAATAGGGTACTCACCTGTAACCATAGACCTTCCATGGGGATAATCTCTTGCAGCAGGTAATACACTTGGGTAATCACCAGGGGGCGCAGTGGTGTGCAGCAGCTCTTTTCTAGCAGTTTTTCTCCAGGGGCCGCCCACACATGACATCATCATCCTGCTTCCTATATAAGAATGGGTGGTCCCTGGGATCCTCAGTTCCCCGCCAGATTCAGCTTGCTAAGCGAGGACCGAAGAGATCCAAGGTACTATAGGTATCCCTTCCCATATATATCTGGATCCAGAAATTGCTCTCTTTGAGAAGGAGGGGGATGAAGGGAGGGAACATACCTGCTGCAAGAGATACCCCATAGAAGATCTACTGTTACGGTAAGTATGCAACTGTACTATCTTCCACGGGGATAATCTCTTGTAACAGGTAATACACTTGGGATGAATACCAAGCAGTAAACCCATGAAGGACAGAAATTGTTATGATAGAAAGCCTTATAGGACAGCGTGGCCAAAGGCCGTCTGACAGCGAGAAGCAGTATCTAAGATATAATGCTTCATGATTGTATGTATTGTGGACCATGTGGCTGCATTGCAGATATCAGTGATCAAAGCCCCTTTGAAGCAGGCTGCAGTAGAGGCCATGGCTCTAGTGGAATAGGCTTGGACAGGTCCTGGTAATGTTTTTTTATACTTTGAATAACAGAATGTGATGCAGTGTACTAACCAGCTGGAGAGGGTTTGTTTAGCAACTGGGGAACCTCTCTGTGAGGAGACGGTCACAAAAAGCTGAGAGTTTTTTCTGATAGAGTTGGTATGATCTATGTAGTATCTCAGGATACAATGGATATCTAGTGTGTAAGAGATATTCTCCTGGATTAGAATGCTCCGGGTAGTAGACCGGCAGTTCCATGGTCTGATTTAAGATGTGTTCAGATACCACCTTGGGCAAAAAGGAGGGATTGGTACAGAGAAAATCTCTCTCCTGTTCCTTCCTTTTTCTGGGACCATTCTTTTTCACCCTCAAGCATGCCAGTGTACTGACTTCTCTCAAGGATACTGTCCAAGCTGGTAGCGTTCCCTCCTCTCTGGATCTTTGACTTGACCAAACCACCCCAGGACTCTATTACAGTCCCTCACAGGGGGTTCCCACTTTCTTCATTGTGTCTTTGGGGTGGTGGGCAAAGAGAAGTGGGGTCTTGAACTTGGGATGCGTTAAGGCAATGTAGGAGGGCACAGGCAGATCATACACAGTGGCATGGGAAGTGCTGGCAGCTCTCCTCTGATGTCACAGTTTCCCTTTCACATGGATGCCCCAGTCCCTCCCAAAGCACTGAGAGTCAAACTGTAAATATTTATTTAAAATTGTTGACAAGGAAAGAAGTAATGAGCCAAAGCTAATTTCAAAGTTTTGACCTGGGTTAGGGGGTTACAGAGGGGAATAATGGCAAATGTGACTCCTAATTTTTGTAGCCCCAGGTCTGCTCTGCTCCAGGTGTTCCCTTGCAGTGCAGAGGGACATCAGTCTCACCTCAGAGATGGAGTATGAACTCTGGGACGTGACTCTTTCTGATGCCGGCTTGCAGTGAAGATACAGAATGAAGGCATAAACCCAGGTCAATCGCCCAACAAGTGGTTGAACCAGGATTTGTTTTTTGCTCATAAAAATTGTGGCTCCGATATCAAACATGCATTTTAAATATGGAATGGGGGGGATAGTTTGGTCTAAAGGTTAGAGGGCAGAGTTCTGAGCCTGAATATCCAGGTTTGAATCCCACAACTCTTACCCACTGTGTGTCCATGCTCTAGTCACCTCTGTCCCCTATTCTTAAAGGAATACTACAGTCAAAATTTGAAAAAAACATATGTTGTGCAGAGTGTTTTGATCCGTGTGTGTGTAGTCCTGGTGTGTCTTTTCCTTTGTTTGCTGTTAGAAGATCTTACTTTGAGGAAGGCTGTTGCAGCAGCCAACACTGGTAGGACTAAGCCGCCAAGTGCCAGGACCACACGGAAAACTTTCTAGCTAGCAGTCTACCACAGGGAACCGCCCGCTGCCAGTGTCAGCCACTGACGTCAGCATATCCTATAAAGGCAGGCGGTCCCCTATACCCCCCTCAGTTCTTTTCCCATCGACCTATGCACGTCAGACTTTAGCGGATTGGCCACAATTTCTCGCACTTGACACACTTTATTTTCTTTTCCTTTTGTAGTCTATCATCGAATTTTTGGTGTTTCAGCTGTTGAGTTTATGTCTTCTCCACCAGCTTCATCTTCCAACCGCTTCCTGAAGTGTGTCTGTGGCAAACAAATTCATGAAAGAGACTGCCACTCTGCTTGCATCATTTGTCTACATACAAACATAGAAACATAGAATTTGACGGCAGATAAGGACCGCTTGGCCCACCCAGTCTGCCCATTTCCCTACCTACTGGATAAGCTGCAGATCCTAGTTAACCAGCAGCCTACTTCTTCCTACCCCCACCCCCCAGAACTGCCTTATGACTATCCCATGCATGCTTGAATTCCACCACTGATTTTGACTCCACAACCTCCTTCGAAGGCCGCTCCATGCATCCACAACCCTCTCTGTAAAAAATACTTCCTTAAATTACCTCTGAGCCACCCCCTCTATTTTTCAAATTGTGCCCTCTTGTTCTTGCACACCTCTTTTTTGAAAGATGCTACCTCTTGGACTTTGTTGATTCCCTTGAGGTACTTGAATGTTTCATCATGTCCCTCTCCTTCTTTCCTCGAGGCTATACATATTAAGCTCCTAAGTCTCTCTTCATATGTCTTCTCCGTGCAGACCCTGCACCATTTTAGTTGCCTCCTCTGGACAGCTTCCATCCTGTTCATGTCTTTGGCGGAGATTGGGTCTCCAGAACTGCACACAATACTCCAGATGGGGTCTCACCAGCTGTCTGTACAGAGGGATAATAACTTCCTGTTTTCTACTGATGATGCCTCCCTATGCATCCCAGTATCCCCCAGCCCTCCTTGCTGCCCTCTCACATTGCTTGCCGTCTTTAGGTCATCTGATATGACTACCCCCAGGTCCCTTTCCATTTTTGTTGTTGTTAGTATCTCACCCCCATTGTGTACTCTTCCCTGGGTTTTGTTTCCCAGGTGCATTACTTTTAATCTTAGCATTGAATCTAAGCTGCCATACATTTGACCATTCCTCTAACCTTGCCAAGTCCCTTCTCATCCTTTCCACCCCACCCTGTGCATCAACTCTGTTCAGATCTTAGTGTCATCTGCAAAGAGACATACTTTTCCTTCCAGTCCTTCTGCAGTGTCACTTATAAAGACATTGAAGAGGACCGGTCCTAATACTGAACCCTGCGGTACCCCACTAGTAACCCTCCTTTCTTCTGAGTGGACTCCATTTACTATTACTCTCTGTGTCCTATTCTCCAGCCAATTCTTTACCCAGGCTGTCATCTTGGGACCCACTCCCAAGCTGGCTAACTTGCATATTAATCTTTTGTGTGGGACTGTGTCAAATGCCTTGCTAAAGTCTAGGTAGGCCATGTCCACAGCCCCTCCCTGATCTACTACTTTGGTCACCCAGTCAAAGAAATCTATCAGATTCGTCTGGCATGACCTTCCCCGTCAGAATCCATGCCCCTAGGGTCCCAGCCCTCTGGCCTCTAGATACCTCGACAGTTCTTTCCTTTAGAGTGATTCCATCATTTTCCCTATCACTGAGGTTAAACTAACAGGTCTATAGTTTCCTGCTTCTGCCTTGCTCCACTTTTGTGAAGGGAATCACATCTGCCCTCCTCCAGTCCTCGGTACCACCCCATCCTCCCATGATTTGTTAAAGGGTAGTCAGTGGTGTCACTAGTTCTACCCTTAGTTCTTTAGAATTCTGGGATGAATCCCATCAGGCCCCATTGCTTTGTCCACCTTCAGTTTTAAGAGTTCTTTCAGAACCCTTTGTTCTGTAAATGGGCGGTATCAACTTCTGTATTCAGAGTGTTACTACTGTTTGTTTTATGTACCTCCCTCTTCCTTTGTAAATACTGAGCAAAATATTTGTTTAGTATCTCTGCCTTTTCACAGTCTCCCTCTGCCCACCTCCTCCTCCCTCTTTATTAAGCCTCACTATCCCTCCCTTGGTCTTCTTCTCGCTTCCTGATGTACCTATAAAAGGTTTTATCCCCTTCTTAACTGAGTTGGCTATCTTTTCCTCGGTTTGGGCCTTTGCTGTTCTGACTGCCTTCCCAGCCTCCTTTTGCTTTAACTGATACAGTTCTCTGTCCTGCTCCTTCTGCGATTCCTTGGTACTTCCTGAATGCTTTCTTTTCTCTTGAACCTTCCTGCCACTTCCTTTGAGAACCATAGTGGTTTCTTACATCGTCTTGTTTTGTTTATTTGCTTCTCACAAGGCTCGTTACCTCTGTGATGGCAGTTTTATTATTCTATTGTTCTTCCACCCCTCCTTCCTGCCCATTTGCTAGTGCTTCCTTAGGCACTCACCCATTTTGGCAAAGTCAGCCTCCTAAAGTCCAGTACTTTGTCTTTGTATGGCTTGACTCTTTGCTGTGTTTATTGTGAACCATACTGTTCGATGGTCGCTAGTTCCCAGATGGCTACCCACTTCTACATCTGTAATCCTCTCACCATCTCCATTTGAGAGAATCAAGTCTAATATTGCTCCCTCTCGAGTGGGCTCCAGTACTAGTTGTCTAGGCATGCCCTCTGTAGGGCATCTAGAATAACTGCACTCTTCAAGTGGCAGCTGCAACTGCACTCCAGTTAACATCTGGCATATTCAGATCACCCATAAGCAATATCTCCCTTTTTCTGCCATTCTAAGTATACTTTCTATCATTTCCTGTCCATTTCCTCCCCTGAGAAGGGGTCTGTATCACAACCCCTGCTCAGATTGGTGCCATTGCCTGTCTCCAAATTTACCCACAGTGCTTCTTCTCCTCCCTGTGTACCTTTTTGTTCAGTTGCTTTTATTCCTTCCCTATGTAAAGAACTACTCCTCCTCCTCTTTTACCCTCCCTGTCCCTCCTGTACACAGTGTATCCTGGTATGTTTATGTCCCAGTCATGGTTTTGTGTGTACCATGTTTCTGTGACTGCCACGTTATTCAGATGTTCTTCCTCCATCAAGGCCACTAATTCAGGAAGCTTGTTACCCAGACTACAGGCATTAGTACTCATTGCTCTCCATTTTTGATGGCTTTACCTTCCAGTGCAGCATCCCCACTGACCGTTCTACCTCTGTCTTTTTCTCATTTAGTACCCTGTTTTGTAGGAGAGGCTGGGATTTCCTGCTGCTTGTCAGTGCCTCCCTTTGACTAGTTTAAAAGCTTGTCAATGAAGCATTTAAACCGATTGCTCAAAGACTTGTTCCTTCCTGGACAGATGCAGACCATCCTACTAGTATAGGCTGGTGTCCTCCAGGTGGAACCCCAGTCCCCAATGAAGCTAAACCCTGTGCTCGCACCATTTTTCAACCATTCATTAAACTGCATGGTGCCAATTACCCCGCCTCCCCATGCTTTTGACAGGCAGCACCTCTGAGAAGGAAACTGTGTGTGCTACTCGTCTTAGGTCCCTCCCCAACTCTGCAATGTCCTCCTGCACTGCTCTAATCTCATGATGAGCCAAGTCATTTGTCCCTAGGTGGACAATTAAGTCCAGCTCGGAATCCCTTGCAGCTGTTCTCGTGATCCTGAGGGATGCGCTCCTGTCCCTCAAGCCATGGCACCAGGCAGGCACCTTCTACATTTTCTCATCTCCCCAGTTCTATACCCCAAATAATTGAGTCCCCCACCAGGAGCTGCTTCCTTTCCCTTTGGTGTCCTCTGCCTCCTTTCTGTGGGCCTCCCTTGTGACAGTTATCATCAGTCTTCTCTGCGGGTACACCCATAGGCCCCAGCCACGACACTGAAGCCTCCCAGATCTGCCAGAAATTCAATCAGGCCACTCAGAGACATCGTCTTAAGATTCTGAAGAGCCATCTTATCAAGCAGAAGCTGGTCATGATGGAAAAAGAGCTGTAGGCCAGGAGCTCTTTGGCCTCGCCAGCACAGTCCTCCGGGGCCTCATCCTCTTCTGAGAAATCCTGTGGGAAGCATAAGCACTGGGACAAACACCTGGACCAGGATCGGTCTGCTTCCCAGTCAAGGTCACCTCACAAACACTCAACCATGTTGGGGTCATCCTCCCGCGGTGGGGGTTGGCTCCCTCAGCCCCGCCAGCCTACCAGGCTACCGTTGGCAGAGCCACCCACCCTCATTGCTATTACGGACAGTGGCTCCTCGGGGCAGGGGACTTTGCCTTCTGTCTCCCAGCCCCTGATGCTCTAGCCCATTTCATCCACCGGCTCTCAGCCAGGAGGCTTCACCAGTGTTGATCTTTCAGGCGCCGGTTCGCCACCATCTCTCCCGCCAAGGCACTGCCTACGCTGGATGCCCCTCTTGGGCACGTGGCATCACCTCAAGACAGCACTCAGTAGGCTACCTCTGCCCCTGTACTCCGGCATTGCCTCTGCCTTTGCCTGGGAGGTCTCCTTTTCCCCAGGTGCCTGCTTCTCTGGCTCAGCTAGTGCCAGCTGATCCTTCCTCCGGGCGCTCCAGGCTAACGCCAGCTGGGCCGCTGCCAGTACTGCTGCTGCCCCAGCCTGTGAGCCCGGCACCGGGTGGTCCTTTACCGGGGTACCCTACGCCAGCTTTGCCACCGTCATACCCTTATCCGATGCTGTCCTACCCATACACATCAGTCTATAACTTCCCACTTCCAGTGGACTACAATGCCCTCTTTTAAGCATGGTGGTTCTTTGTCCAGAGGCAGACCTCTGCTCCTCAGGGCCCACCCCCAGCATCTCCCTCAGGACCCACTGCCCCAGGATCCAAGCTGGTCTGGCACCAGCAAACCCTGGACTTTGGTGTCCTCCAGGTCTCAACCTGCTGTCGACTCTGGCTCTCACCCAGACGAGCGCCCGCTGCAGGTCAGTGACCAAGACAGGGAGTCCAATGAGGATGACTCTGGTTGCTCCAGCTCTTTCTCCTCACCAGTGGAATCTTTTGATGGTGATGGGCCTAACAGGGCGATTCCTAAATCTCCCCCTGACGATCCATCTTTTATGGATGTCATGTGTTACATCCGGTCCATCATGGGCTGGGAAACGGAGGAACAGGACCCAGAGAGGCGCCACCTGGCCATGTATTTAAGGCAGTGGGATGCCCTCCCAGTGGTGGTACCATCCCGATTGACTCCTATGAGGATGTCACATGGGTGGCATGGAATCACCCCTCTTCTGCCTGTCCATTACCCAAGAAGGCAGGCCATCTTTACCATGCCCCTGCTGGTAAACCCTTTGTAGGGGGTCACCTGAAGACTGATTCAGTGGTCATAAATGCAACACATGACCGTATCAAAAAGCCCAAGTACCTTAGTGCCCTTCTCCCGGATAGGGAGTCTAGGCAGCTGGACCACCTGGTAAGCGTGTTTTCGCATCCACTACCGTAGCTATCAGGGCCATTAATTACCTGGCCCATATGGTCCAGTATCAAACTGTCCTGTGGGACCACGCGAGGGACGTGGTGCAGGTTTTACCAGAAGACCCCACTAAGACGCAACTTGCCCAACTCTTGAAGTCTGGCTCGGACATTAGCAACCACATGCTCCGGGCTGCCTACAATGCTGTGTATGCCTCCGGGTATGGGGTGGCTGCTGGGTTCTGCCTCCAATGCCATTCATGGCTCCGGTGATCCGGATTTGCCTCAGATGTGCAATCCAGCAATCTGGACGCACCATTCCATGGCTCTGTCCTCTTTGGTGGGGATGTTCAGGACATCATCTCCACCCTGCAGGAGTCGTGGTGAGCCCTTAGGATGGTTCATTCGCTCTATCACGCTCAGCCTAGAGCAGGCCAACGTTGGTCCTCCTGTAAACAGTCTCAAAACCAGCCTGACAGAGCAAGTGCAAGGCCATGACGGCCCCTGCAACTGCTGTCACCAGAGCCTCTCGGTCACCTGCGGCCGCCTTCCAAGTGCCTGCCCCCACCTCCTGACTCCTTAGCTTGCCCCCCCCACGGGAATCTAGGAGAGGCAATTGGGGGTCGGTTCTCCCTCCATCTAGTGGGATGGCGAGAAATAACCACAGACAACTGGATGCTTCAGATCATAGAGCATGGTCACACTCTAGAATTTCTAGAGTTGCCTCCAGAAACTCCTCCTACCCACCTGCCCCTGGTGTGGGAGGAAATTGAGGCTTTCCTCCAAAAAAGAGCCATAGAGCCCATCCCTCCAGCACAATGGGGAAGGGTGTTTTACTCCCACTTTTTCCTTGTCCCCAAAAAGACTGGGGATCTTCAACCCATCCTGGTTCTCAGTCACCTGAATCCATACATCGAGTACAAGCACTTTTGGATGGTCACTCTTCAGGGACTGTTACCCCCTTTGCACCAAAGGGATTGGCTCTGCTCTCTGGACATTCAGGATGCCTATTTGCATATCCAGATTTTTCCTGCCCATCGTTGCTTCCTCCGCTTCCACGGGGCCCATTTTCAATTCCAGATCCTCCCTTTTGGCCTTTCTTCAGACTCCAGGGTCTTTACCAAGTGCTTGGCGGTACTGGTGGCCACTCTGAGGAGGCAGGGCTTCTACATGTTCCCCTACCTGGATGATTGGCTGCTAGTAGCCCCCTCCAGGGACTGCCTAGTTCAGACTTGGAAAGGGAGGTTTCTGTATGCCTTTCCTCCCTTCCTGCTTCTATAGAGGGTTCTGCTCAAGCTCCAGTTGGATGGGGCAGAGATGATTCTCATAGCGTCCTTCTGGCCATGTCAGATTTGGTTCCCCTTGCTACAGCAGCTGGCGGTGGAACCTCCAGTGCCCATACCTCTGTGCACTAGCTTGCCCTCCCAGGACCAGGGCACCCTAGTCCATCTGGACTTAAAGTCCCTGCATCTCCATGCTTGGCTCTTGTGGACATAGCTGTCGCCTGCTTCGGGGTGTCCTCTAGAGTCGCAGACATCCTGGTGGCTGCTAGCAAACCTTCCACCAGGGCCACTTACACCATGAGATGGAAGCATTTTACCATTTGGGTTGTTTCATGCCAACTGGACCCCTTCACCTGCCTGGTGAATCAGATGCTGGAATACCTTCTTTCCCTTTCGGACTTGGGATTGGGGTACTCCTCCCTTAAGGTGTACCTTTCTGCCATCCATGTGTGCCAGGCACCTATCAAGGGCAAGGGCTGTGGCTCAGCTTGAAGTGGCCCGCACCTTTCTGCGGGGCATTCTGCATCTGAAACCTCACATTTGAGACCCAGTCCCTCCTTGTGACCATAATTGTATGTTGAAAAAACTCACTTTACCTCCCTTTGAACCAGCCGCTACTTGCAAGCTGTGCTTGCTGTCATGGAGAGCGCTTTTTTTTTTTTGTATTTATTTTGTGTTATTTGTTTATCTCCCCTGTGCCCCCAACTGCCACTCCTGTGGCCAATTGCCAAGGACACTGTCCCCTGTGGCTCCGACCCCGATCCCCGACCCCACATCGCAGCCACCTCAGGGTAACCTGATGTAACCCCTCATCGGGTGGGTTCTCCTCTTTCAAGGAGGAAGGGCCTGGCAGCCAACGGCGTTAGCCCTGGGTGCTGCTGAGGTCGGGTTGGCTTCTTGGAGTTCCGAGAGCACTGGTCCGGGTGGCTGTCATCCAGCAGTTTGGAGGTGCCATTTTGCTGTGTTTCCTCCTCCGATTCCCTGTGTGTCACATCTGTACTTCCCCTGGTCTCCACTGGGGGCCGCTACAGAGAAATGCCTCTCCCTAACCCACCCCAGGAGAGGAGAGCAGTCCTCCGAATGCTCGATCCTACTCCTTCCCCTGCCGACCCTCCGGCTCCCAAGTCCGTTCCCGAACCCAGGTTGCCGGTGTGATTTGAGGTAAGGCGCCAGCACCTCAACCCTCTGTGCCACCGGGCCGGCAGAGCACTCTCTTTACTTGCCATCCTGCTTGAAGGATTTCCAAGCTTCAGGCTCTTATGTGTAAGGAGCCTTATTTGTTTTTTCTCAAAGACAGTTTCTTTGCTTACTAATCCTAAGTTTCTTCGCAAGGTGGTGTCAGAGTTTATGTTGAACCAATCCATCCACCTTCCAGTTTATTATCCTGAGTACTCTAATCAGGGGGAGACTTTGTTCCATACCTTTGGATGTACATAGAATCTTGTGATACTGTATGCACCAGACCAAGACTTCTGGGAAGTCTGAACAGTTGTTTGTTTCATTTTCTCCCAAGAGAGAGGGCGCTCCTGTTTCTAAACAATATTTGTCTAAGTGGTTAGCCGATTGCATTGTTTATTGTTACCATAAGTACAACAAGGACCTTCTGGGGGTGGTTAAGGGCCATTCCACCAGGGGTATTGCTGCCTCCGTGGCCTGTTTCAGAAATGTCTGCTGCGGACATCTGTGCAGCTGCCACCTGGATTTCTGTCCACACCTTCACCAAGCATTGCAGTCTGGACATCGCCTCTTGGCGCAGTGCCAATTTCGGCCTAACAGTTCTTCAGGGCATTCTCTCCTGAGCTCGCAGTTGCTGATTTGTCGTCCTCCCGGGGCTGTTCTGGTTATACCTGGAACTGATTGGAACTCAGTCCTACCAGTGTTGGCCTGCTGCAAGAGCCTTCTTCAAAGTAAAGATGGTACAGTTACATAAGAACTCATCACAACAGTAGATGTTAGAGAGAAGCTCTTGCAGCAGGCCCTGCTTTTCTTCACTCCTTCCTCCTGCTGTTCCTTGTTCCTCTTGAACTACTTCTGCCTTATCTTCCTTGGCTCTCGGGAAAATTCCTTGGCTCTCCATTCACTGCCCGCTTGGGGTCTTCGGTGGGAGAACAGAGGAGGGTATGGGGACCACCTGCCTTTATAAAATAGGCTGATGTCGGCGGCTGATGTCAGTGGTGGATGATCCCCTGTGGTCGACTGCTAGCTAGAAAGTTTTCTTTGTGGTCTTGGGGTCTGGTGGCGTAGTCCTACTGATGTTGGCCTGCTGCAAGAGCTTCTCTCCAAGATCTGCTGTTATGGTAAGTTCTTACATAACTGAACTTTTTTTTTCTAAATTAGCCTGCTATTTTTATGGTAGTTTTATTTCCCCCAAATACATTTTTTTTTTCTCCTCTGAAGCCCTGGCAGGTGGCTTCGGCCGCCCAAAATGGAGTGGACCTCTCTCTCTCTCTGGCTCTGCCGGCCCTGTACTAGGTGCCTCTGGACATCTCTGCTGGATTGCCTCACAAGGGGCTGGGGAGGTTGTCGGCTTTTCCTCTCCCCCCCAGAGACCCAATCCAGGCTGCTCCTGCGGGGGGCAGGCCATCACAGCCTGCCAGGCTCGGGATTTCCTGATTTCCTCCCCCTCACGACTTGTGGCCGGGCTCGAGCTTCTCAACCCATATCCCCCTTCAGCTGTTGCTAGAGGGCGCTTAGCGGGCAGGACAGCTATCCCTCCTTCCCCGAGAGAGTAGAGCAGTCCTCCGGACGCTCAAGCCTCTCTCACCTCTGCTGATCCATGGCGGCCCGAGCTCGTTCTCGAACCCGGGTCGCCAGTGTGGCATCCAGCGTTTCAGCCCTCAGTGCCACCGGGCCGGCTCTTTTATGGTAGTTTTATGATCCCTGGGATCTCCATTTTAGCATGGTTTATTGCTCTTATTTTTCCTACAATGCATTCTGTCTTATGTGACAGTAATGCATCCAGGACCACTTATAGGTATTAGAGATAGGAGCTTGATGTTCTAGCCTCTGCTAAAATAACTCTAATTCAGTGTGGGTGTGTGTCAGGTCCAGCCAGCAGGGGTAAATGTTTCGCTTTTAAAACTTTTCATTCCATCAAACTACACACAGCCATAAAAAGCACACAGATCACCCCCAGGTCATCAGTGCTGTAATTAGTAATGTCTCAGTTTTCTTACAGAATAACCCACTCGGTTAGTCCTCAAGAATTTGTTAAACTGTAAATTTAACCTTTAGTGATCAATAGATAAGGAAACTTAACTGAAAACCACAGCTCTACAGTTTCAAAATTGACTCCAAACAGTACTTGCTGAATCTGTGGTCCCAGATACGTCAGTGTCACAGGGAACAGGAGGCCTTGTAGAAAAAAGAAGTGCAATAAAACTTGCTAAGATGGAGTTCCCAGGGGCTATAAAACTTCCATAAAAGTAGCAGGCTAATTAAACAAAAAGTTCTAATAGCAGACAGAGGGAAGGACACTCTAGGACTACACACGCAAATCAACACTCTGTACAGCACATATTTTTGCAGATTCTGACTGTACTACTCCTTCGTACTCTCTGTAATTTCTCTACCTCTACTCTCTGAGTCTCCTTGCACTCTTTAAATGGCAGCAGCATTCTCTTCCCTCCCACTCCTGAACTGTACAGCACTGTGGGATACAGTCTGTATGAAAGACATTATATAAAACAACTATTTCATTCCTAGCCCCTGCACTGTTTGACCTTTTTTTACTCCTGTAATATTGTAGTGCTAATATCTTCAGTTTGAATAAAGAGTAGCTATTAGAATTTTCAGCAGCTGCTTTCTAGAAACAGTCATACCCAACTCTTTGGGATTGTAAGTCAACCTGCAGAGAGTGAGTGAGTGAGTTTGTATGCAGCAGTCTGTCAGTACCAGGCTTTTAAAGAAAGCATTCTGTTTTTATCTTCAGGTCACATTTCAAATTATTTCCAGGGCTAGGAAAATTATACATATCAAAGGGGTTTCCACTACATGTGGGCAGTGTCTTCATGATCTGTACCGTGCAGTCAACAGCTATGTCACGTTGCAGTGTGTTCCGTCTGCAGCCTTGAGTGCCTTAGTGGCAGCCTGTGTGTGTGTTCCCTCTGTATTCATCTGAACACTGCAAACTTGAGCCTTTCCCAGGAGACATGAGAGGAATGGGATGTGAATTAAATTATCGATCGTGAATCTGAAGTCCTTTCTTTGTTTTATTAATTGACACACTTTCTGTTCCCATCCTTCCCCTGTTGAGTTAAACTCCTCTCGGGGCCCGTCTCGACACCAGTAGTCCTGAAAGGTGGCTCGAGATTCTTCAGTAAACTCTAATTTGATCCTGCTCCTAGTTGCTTTAAATCTGCAAACATATTCTCACCAGGGCAATTTCATTGCCCGTTTTAGGATAGGATACTTGGATCGTTCAGGAAAAGGACTAAAAACCAGGAAATCCAGATTCAAATCCCAGCTTCCACACAATGTGATCTGACATTCTGAACAAAGGTCTGTAAGCAAGGAGATCCAAATTCAAATCTCCGCTCCCACACGGTAAGATCTGACATTCCAATCAAAGATCTGATATAGGAGATCATGGTTCAAATCCCAGCCTCTTTAGAGTGTGGTCTGACATTCTGAACAAAGTTTCACGAGCCAGGAGATTCAGTTCAAATCCCGGTTTCCAGACAGTGTGAGCTGATATTCCAAGCAAAAGACTGCTAGTTCAAATCTCAACTCCCAGACAGTGCAAGTTGACATTCCAAGCCTACCGACTGTGAGCTTGAGATCTCAGTATAGTCACTGACCTCATTTCTCCTTCCTTTTCTTTCCCCTCAGAATTTGAATTCCTCCTTAAGTAAATACAAGCAATGATACTGGTTTATTGGTAAAATGGAGAAAATGCAGAGGTAAAAAATGGGTCGAAATCCCCAGAATCGCAGAAACGGTCTTGATTCACCATAATTATGAATTTAGGCAGCACCATTAAAAAACATTGGAATCGTGCCACCTCACTGGCCCAGCAGCAGCTCATCACACTGCTGTGCAGACGGTGGGGATACTGGAGTTGACACCGGTCTCTGCGTTGGGAGGCAGGACAGGCTTCAGGCTGCTTCAAGAAGGTAGCACACCTCAGCAGGGGAGACGGCTGACAGTGGGTTCTGGCGGTGCAGCGACCCATGCAGGTGGTCGCTGATCTTGCTCCTTCCTGGGGGGAACATTGTACAGCTGAGGCTGTAAGAGCATGGCTTATACCAGAGGGAGGTGGGAGGTAAAAGGGTAGCAAATCCAGGGAGAAAAATTCCCTGCTGTCTACATGATGGCGGCGAGTCTGACTAGGGTGCATCCCTAGCAGATGGTGGCAGAGCAGGGGAAAAATATATTTGTGCATCAAAAAAGGATACGAATAAAAATCAAGGAATCTTACATGTTAAAAACAGGTCTTGGGGCTGTCCCAGTGACGCAACAGCAGCACATCACCTGAATCCCACAGTGAGACTGGCTGAGGGTAGGTGTGTTGCAGATGTGAGGGTGGGCACAGGCTGCCTGGCATTCATCCCCCCCCCGGTTCATTGTGGAGCAGCATTGGTATCCACTTTGAAGGCAGTTTCTAAATCACTCTCCCAGTTGGACAGGTGCAGCACCGGTGGTCCCCATCATCGGGGTGGTGAGACGAGCACTCAAAGGAACAACATGGGGGTGAAATAATAATACACCCAGTTCTTGACTTTTTCAAGCACTGTGAACCAGTTTCCCCATGTACAGGTGACTGGTGTGACAGTCCTCTGCCATACTGACTCTGTTCAAGCAAAAGGAACACTGGCCAGTTGATTACAGCAGTAGGACAAACTGTGTTGTTACAAAACCTTCACAAAGTATGAATGATGCCACATAGGCAGTCAACGACAGGCTTCTGGCACGGCACTTATGTAAACTATGGTGACTGATTTTTTTGTGCCTGCGTACAAAATAGAATTTGGTTTTCTGTAGTGCCTTTTGTACATGGAGTATCTTGACCCACTGCACAGAGCAACAAGTTAGATACTGCTGTCAATGTCGCTATGCTCAACAATATCTCAACAGAGTTATTGACAGTCACGGTAGTAGCAGTTTTACAGAAAGGGGGAATGGTAGCCAGGACTCCAAGGTAGACCCCTGCTTTCTCAATAAGTGCCACGGGAGCTTTCATTTCTACCAGGAAGAAAAGTCAGTTTATCGTCTTATTTGAAAGATTACATCTCCAAACAATGCAGTACCAACCCCCACTGCATCACCCAAAAAAGTACTGTACTGTAGTGTCTGCTTTGAATTTGGCCTCATGTCTCTAGTCTTCAGTGTGGGACATACCTCTCAACCTTTTGTCCCCCAAATGTGGAACATTGCCTGTCAAAATGTGGAACAAATGGGCAAAATGTGGAACACTTAATCAAATCTTTACCTAAGGAGCTCAAAACACTATTAAAATATTGCATTTATGTTCAGAAAGTCTGTTATTAATTGAATAATTTATTTTTTTCCATCATTTACTATGGATTTTTGCTTTAAAATATTGGCTTTGAATGTGGAACAAGTCCTCACAATGTGGAACAGGGAGCTTTTTTGAAGTAAAATGAGGAACGTTCTTCGAAATGTGGTACAATTGAGAGGTATGGTGTGGGACTGAAACCTCTGGCCACCTGGAGAAGCAAGTGTTAAACTGAATTACACTTTCATTATATACTCCTATAATATGTGTCAGCATATACTGCAGATTACTGTTTGACTCTGCATATATGTGTATTCCCTCTTGCTCTTTTTCCAGCTTTCCTGGGTACTTAAGGAAGTAATTGCTTTTAGTTCACTAAAATACTCTGATTTGAATGTGATGACCATTTGACACCATCCAGACGCAAACCATTATAAGAAAAAAATGCTCTTTAGTAATACCTTTTTTTGCTAAAGCATATGTGGATTGCCAGCTGTTCTGTAGCCTACAAATTAATATCCACTTAAGCACATCCACCTCATTACCCTATGCAGAGGATTTTGCACCTGAGGGCAGTATATAATGAGGGTTAAATGCTGGTGCCTTTTAAAGGAAGTGTTTGCAGTCATATTGGGGAGGGATGGTAACCTACTGCCTCTTTATAGTCTTTCAGTCAGTCTGCAGCCCTTGCTCAACCCAGCAGGAGCAACTGCAGAGTTAAATATCAGAAAAAGAAAAGATTGTAACGAAGTGTGTACTTCATTTGAATTGCAGTTTCAGCCAAAAGGAGACATTTTCCTGGGCTGCTTTGTTTTATTTCTCCTTAGTTCACCCCCACCCCCAAAAGCCTGGTTCTGTTTGTGTGTTATGGGGGAGGTTGTTTCATGATTCGAAGAGGCAGTATGGTCTAATGACTAGAGCACAGGCTTGTGAACTAGAAGACCCTGGTTCAAATCACACCAGAGCCCTTTAGTCACTGTGTGACCCTGAGCAAGTCATGTAACCTCCCAGTGCTTTAGTCCACCTCAGGGGTACAAATGAGTAAAAGCAGGAGAAACAGCAACTCATCTAGGGAAGGCTGTTCCGGATAAATAAATGAGAGAGAAAGGTCCAAAAATCAGTGTTGGGTAAGTTACTTTTTCTATTACTTTCTATTATGTTTAGAAACTTGTTCCAGGAAGCTTTGTGCAGTCACTAGCAAGGATGGAGACATACTAGACAAAGTAATACACCTTACAATTATAGTTACTTATTTCTTTTAATACAGAAACAATGCAAAAATAATAAATAACTATAACATTACATTTTTTGAAATTAATAGGTTAAATACCAGTTACTTTCAAATAAATGTAATCAGTTACAGTTACATATTTCTTTTGTATAAAAGGACGTACATAAATATTACTGTAAGCTGTATTACATCTTCCAGTACTTCTCCTTCCTTGCTAGTGACTGCACAGAGCTTTCTGGAACAAGTTTTCAAAAGTAATAGAAAAAGTAACTTACCCAACACTGCCAAAAATAAATCCCATCTGAAATCAGCAGAACTACGTTGTGCTATAGTCTTATAAACGTGGCATGCATTTTGTTCCACTCATTATTTTTTTTTTTTTTTTTACTTTCTTTATACTCCCATACCACTGGGCATCCTTCGGGAGAGTCCACTTGGATAGACCACTACTCCCAACCTGAACCCCCTGCATCTCCCTGGGTCTCTTCTCCCACACGACCCCAAGGCAGGCTCGACCCCCAGTATCACCTCCAAGGCTGGTTCCACCCTACCTCCTGGCAGTCAAACTCCTAAGTGTGAAGTGCCTACCTGGAGCCGCACAGGCCTAGCTAAGAGAGATCCGGGTGCGTCTGAGCCAGCATTTGGGATGTGTGGTGTTCCCCTGGGGCCACCGTCATCTCACCAGTGGTCTGGGAGGCTTTTTCCTTGTGGCTATTTTCTCTATTATTGCCAAGGCATGTACGATGGCTAACACGCTGGCAAAGCTCTCATAGACGCCTGCTGCCCATCTCCTTGATCCCCGGCAGGTGAAAACCCCAGTCTCCACTGGGGGTCACTGCTGCATGGGAAACCCCTGGATCCCACCCAGGGAGGGAAGAGCTGTCCCTCGGATGCTCGATCCATCTCCCTCTGCTGCTGACCCCCAGCGCCCGGGCTCGCTTCCCGAACCCGGTGCCGCATAGCGCAAGATGGTCACCCCTCCCCCTCTGGTGGAAGGGAGGTCCTGGGACGCCCACCCTGCTTCTCCCAGTCAGCCCTCCAACCCTTGGGTTCATTCCCAAACCCAGGGGTTAGTGTCACAAGCAGTAACCCTAACGGTGGGTCGTCTTGGATGGTAAGTATTATCGTAACCGTGGAAACAGCAATGGGCATTTCAGTAACTCCATTGTATGCTAATTAGGTATTGGGATGGTGTGACCACACAGTGGTGCTGAACAATATAAATCCCTTTTTATGTTTGCTTTTGCACATATGCAAGAAACGTTTTGGTGCACAAAAACAGGATTTCGGGGTGGGGGGGTGCCACTGCCAAGCCCATTGCAGTTAATTTTTTTTTCTGTATTGTTTTTTCCCCCCCATAAAACCTGTATAAAAATAAATACCAAAAAAAAGGAAAAAGAATAAAAATGTACAGAAACAATTAATAAAAAAAGCACTTACAGGGTACACATCATCTTATTTCATCCAATACCTGTGTTAATAAAAGCTTATGTGAACTGTAGGGCTTAGAAATATTGGTATAAAATCTGATTGCAGGGGTACAATGTACATTACCCATCTCCTCCAGAAATTCTCAAAACTAGCTTGGGATTTATTTAATACAGCCGTAATCTTCTCCATTCTGTAGATCTGTATCATTATCTGAGACCATTGGTCCAATGTAGGAGCCCATTGCAGTTCAAACTGGAAGGGGCTCAGCAGTCCAGACCAATGACCATGCGCTGTGGTCGTGACTCCACTCACTGCTAGGCGGAAACTTCTTGTACCTCAAAGGACCGAAGCCGCTCCAATCAGAGAGAACTTTGGTCCTCTCATTTGCATGAAACCGGTCAGCAAGCAGCTGATCGGCTTTCAACGAGAGGAGAGAGATCTCTCTCTCCTTTTCTCTGCCCTTGTCCCCTCTACGTGTCTTGCCTTTTTAAATGTAAGTGGAGTGGTGTGCCCACTCTCACTACCGCATCTTTCTCCATAACCCCTCCAGGTCACTCATCCACCCGTCAAGAAACTAAGGTAAGTGCAGTTTGCACTTACAGTAAACCTGGTGCACAATAGTCTTGGTTTTGATTTTCGCAGACTGAGCAAAGGATAACAGTTACAATGAAAAGTTTGACTAATAAGTTGTGTCCCTGTCTTCCAGCTGCCCACCTGCTTTCCCTTGTGCCGCAAGCCAGCAGCTCACCTCCATCTGTGGGTGCAAAAACCAAGAAAGTACTGCTTGTTTCATCTTTGAGTAAGTGGTACACTGAGAAAGCATGGAGGTAACTGGAGGGAGGTCATGGCTAAAAATAGAGCCGGGGTTAATGTAAGAGAGGGTGAGGGCTTCCTCTCAAAAACGAACATTGGGAGGGGACAAGCTTCATGCCCTAAATCACAAAAATGGCTGTCAAATACTGCAGTGCCCTCTACTGGCAGGTATAGCAGTAGAGGTACTACTTTATGAAAAAATTCACTAAAAATTAATTTTTACGCTGGCTGTGAAACTCTGTAGTGCCCTCTGTTGGCAGGTATACCAGCAGAGGTACAGCTTTACCAAAAAGTTCACTAAAACTTGATTTTTACTCATTTGTATGCCATTGTTTTTATTATTTCAATCCTATAAAAAATTAAACGTAGCTTTTTTTCTATGTGCAGTAAAACCTTCCAGGGTGGGTGGTATGGGCTATACTGAACCTTCCAGTAAATATAGGGCCCTCTGCCAGCAGCAGGCCTCATTCTGCCCCTGAGTAGTTCACTATAACCCAATAGTGCCTACCCTGTCAGGTATTTTGGCTTCCTTAGATAGGTGATCTTTCACAGTGCCTCTGTGCTTCCCTGAGCTTGACCACATTAGATTAATTTCTTCCACCTCTTCATTTGGTTGGTATTAGCTTGGTATTTTTTGAAGGTGGATTCTTAAATAAGGTGAGCCTTTAAAATTGATAAAAGTGTAAGAAATAAAATTTCTAGGGACATGGATATGTTGTTCATCCACACTGTCTGGCAGGTTCCTTGCTGCTTTAAATCTTGCCGGAAGGTCTTCAAGCTGGCTCCTCCCACCCACCCGGGTGGTAAAACTCTCGGCTCCGCCCCATGACGCCAGATCTTCCTTACCGCTTGGAAGCTCAGGTTCCCTCCTTAACGCTCTGCGTGTTAGACTGGATCCTAATTCTTCGGTTCGTCCGAAACTTGTTTTAAAATTCTCAAGACTTCGGTCTTCCTTTTCCCTCACGGCTGCGATGGACAAATCGACTCCCGGTTTTCGGCGGTGCCCTTGTGGGCAGAAGATGTCCAGGATGGATCCGCACTCCATGTGCGTCTACTGCCTTGGCCTAGAACACGACCCGCAGGCCTGCGAGTCTTGCTGTTCGTTCGGCCAACGCCTTTGAGGACCGCCAGTTCCGCTGAAGCTAGTACCCGAGAAGCGCCACCCACCGTAAAGTCGGAAGAGACCCATTGGGTGGTTACCGCAGCAGCTGGCTCGGCTGAGCAGCTCGAGCAGATGATTGCCCTCGAGGAGGAGGCGGCCCAGGCCGCATCTTCCTCCTCCTCAGTCGCTGTATTTATCCCGCTGTCTTTGGGTACCTCGTATTCTGCTTCGTTCAAGGAGCTTTGCCATTCCCTTTCCACGAAGGGAGAGGGGCCATCGGGACATTCCTCTCGGTCCAAAAGGAAGGATCCCAAGGGTAAGTCCCATTGTCGGTGTTCGTGGGAGCGGGAGGGGTTCCCTTCCCCAGACAGCCGACCATCGACTCCGGTCGAGGTTGCGGCTAAGGCTGCTGGCTTCACGGCTTCCCCGTCAGGTCAGCCGGCTGAGACAGCCGTCGACACGGTCGAGATTTTTCTCGACCCATCGGACAGTTTGTCGACTGGTGAGGCAGACAACCCTTCTTCACCGGTTCCCCCGGTGGAAACCGAGGATTTGCCTGCGCCATCGGTGTAGCAGTCCCCGGTTAAGATGTCCGAGTCAAGGGAGGAGCAGGTGTCCCCCACTCCCTCCCAGGCCCACCCTCGGACACACCAAGGATCTCGGTCTTGGACCGCTTCTCGGTCCAGCCGATCCTGCCGACATCGGTGGTCTCAGTCTCGGCACCGAGGTAAGCGGCAACGCCACTCCTCCTTGGATGAGGAGAGGCTTCGACGCAAATTGCGTCGATGCTATGAGGAGCTGATGTGGCAGCAGTTACTTTTGTCCGGGACTAAGGGAACACCAACGGCTTCCCCAGCCATCTCGCTGCAGTTGAGATGCCCAAGCCTGGGCCGGTTGTTCAGCTGAAACCTGCTGCCCCACCGATTGTGGTGGAACCTCCGCCTCCACAACCGAAATCGGGGGCACCGACCAAGGACTCTCAGTCAGCTCGATGCCTGCCCCACAGGTTGTCGGTTACCCTCACTCCCGACCGTCCTCGGCAGGTGGAGGGTGGCTCAGGCCCTAGGCAGCTCTTCGCAGACTCTTCGGAGTCCGACGACGACTCCTCCCTGTTCTCTAGGCAGGTTGACCTGGAGTCCTCCGGGGGCCAGTCACTGGACGAAGATCGTCCGTTATGGGTCTGCTTCGGCTCATCTCGGAGTCCACCAGGATGCAGCTCGAGCCCGTTTCCAAATGGGCCAAGTATCCCCTGACGGAGATACTGGACTGAGGGGATTCACCCACGGAGGCCTTTCCTGTGGCTGAGGCCATTGTCGGCCCAGCCTTGGAGCTTTGGCAGCAGCCTGCTTCCTGTCCTGCGCCCTCAGCCAGGATGGCCAGGAAGTATGCGGTCCCTACCGGCTCTTTGCCTGGGTTTTCGGAGCACCCCTGTATCGAGGGGTTGGTCACCGATAGCGTTTTCCATCGTTCCGGGAACGCTAGGGACGTGGACAAGCCCCCCGACAAGGAGTCCAAAAAGCTGGACTATGCTGGGTGCAAGGTGAATGCTGCGTCCTCCCTTGGCCTCCGCCAGGCCAGCTCGGCCGTGCTGATGGCACACTTCTCCCACGCCCTCATGGGCTCCCTGGATGAGGTGATCCCTCATCTCCCGGCCGACCTGCAGACCACAGTCCGGCAGGTCCGGGACCAGGGTAGGGCAGTGGCGAAGCAGCAGCTCCAAACAGCTGTGGACATAGGGGACTCTTGTGCCAGATCAGTTGCAGCCGCAGTGGCCATGCGCCGCAGAGCATGACTGAGGATATCCACCTTTACGGTGGATACCCAGCACAAGTTGGCGGATGTCCCCTTCTTGGGGACTGACCTCTTCAGCCCTGGAGTGGAAGGTCATCTCCAGCGGATCGAAAAGTCCAATGCCACCCTGGACTCGGTCACCTCTGCCCAGAAGGACGAAGGCCACTGTCAGCAGCAGCACAAGCCGTTTCGTCCTTCTGCGCCTGCGGCACATCCTGCCCAACAGCACCAGCATCAGGGCCAGCAGGCTCGCGCTTGTCATCCCAAACCCAAGCCCGCGGCTTTCTCCAACAGGAAGCAGGGAGGTAAAGGCCCAGGACGTCCCTCGGCCGGTCCCTCCTCCAAGCCTGCCCAGTGACGGGTTGAGGGGTGTCACCCCCAGCTTCGTCACTCCCTCTGGGTTCCCACCGTGGGGGGACGGCTCCGCCACTTCCTTTCCGCCTGGTCCGCTATCAACACGGACCTCTGGGTGTTGGAGGTGGTAGGAAAGGGCCTGCCTCTGGAGTTCGAGCAGACCCCACCCTTTCGAGCCGTCGCCCCTCAGGGGGCTATGGGGTCCGCAGCCTCGCTGTCGGCCCGCCGAGCCCATATTGCCCTGCTCCTCAAAAAAGAGGTGATCAGGAAGGTGGCGGATCCTCCTCCTCCTGACCCGGGGTTTGTGTCCAGGTATTTCCTGGTCCCAAAACGGACGGGGCTGGCACCCTATTCTCGACCTGCACGACCTGAACAGATTCCTAAGGTCTCGGACCTTCAGGATGGTTACTCTGGCTCAGATAATACTATCCTTGGAACGAGGTGTGTGGTTCTGTTCCCTGGACCTCCAGGACACGTTCTTTCACGTCTCAATCCGTCCGTCTCATCAGACATTCCTCCGATTCAGAGCAGAGGGATCCCTTTACGAGTTCTGGGCCATGCCCTTCGGCCTCTCCCTAGCTCCCAGGGTCTTCACCAAATGCATGGTAGTGGTGACAGCATTCCTGCGGCGCCAAAGGGTCCGGGTATACCCCTACCTGGAAGACTGGCTGATTGCAGCCCCCTCCAGAGCAGAGGTGGAGCGGTCCAGAGATCTGGCCCTCCAGGTTTGCTCTCAGATTGGCCTCCTCATCAACAAGGCCAAGTCGGAACTTGTGCCAAAGCAGGTGATAATCTTCATCGGGGCAGAGCTCGACTCTCTTCGAGCCAGAGCACTGCTCCCGGCGGACAGGGCAGAGGTTCTTTCCTCCTTTGTCCAATCATTTCTGGTTGGGCAATGGCGCCCTACCCGGGACTTCCTGCGCCTTCTGGGCCTCGTGGCGGCCTGCACCAGCGTGGTCTGTTGGGCCCACTGGTACATGCGTCCCCTTCAGTGGGGACTGGCCAGCCAGTGGTCACAGCGCTTCGATCCATTGGATTAGTTAGTGACAGTGACCCAGGGGATGTGGAATGCTCTCCAGTGGTGGACCATTCCGGCACATCTGCAGGAGGGCATCCTGTTTGTCCGCCCCAAGCTGATGGTCTCTCTATCAACCAATGCCTCTCTGATGGGTTGGGGTGCCCATCTGGGAGCACAGAGCGCACGGCCTCTGGTCCCTTCAGGAGTCCCGATGCCACATCAGCCTGCTGGAGCTTCGAGTGGTTCGTCTAGCCCTCACCGCCTTCGCTCTGTTTCTACGGGGTCAAGTGGTTCAGGTCCAGATGGACAATACCACGACCATGTACTGTCTAAACCGCCAGGGCGGGACGCGCTCCATGCCTCTGTGCAGGAAAGCTCTCCGCATTTGGTCACTCGAGCACAGCCTGGAGGCGGATCTCCTTGCCATTCACATGGCAGGAGCCTCCAACACCCTGGCCGATGCCCTAAGCCAGATAGGGGCTGCGTCTCACGAGTGGTCTCTCCTGCCGGAGGTAGTACAAGATCTCTTCTCCCACTGGGGGACACCTCAGGTGGACCGGTTTGCCTCCAGGGAGAATGCGAAGCTGAGGCTGTTTCATGCCCGCCCCCCTCAGCAGGGGGATGCCTTCTTGAGGCCGTGGACCCCGGGCCTCTTATACGCCTTTCCCCGTTCCCTTGATCCACAAGGTGCTTCTCAAGGCGAGGAGGGACAAGGCGCAGGTGATTCTGGTAGCCCCAGACTGGTCCCGTCAGTTCTGGTATCCAGATCTCCTCAGTCTCGGCTCCAGGCTCCTGAGGCAGCTTCCAGCCCGCCCGGACCTGATCTCAGTCAATCAGGGGAAGGTATTCCATCCGGACCTTGAATCCCTGCACTTGACGGCCTGAGCGGCTAGAGTTCCAGGCCTTGGGTCTTTTCGACGAGGTCCTCAACGTCGTTGAGGCGTCCCGTAAGGAGTCTACCAGAAAATGCTACACCTTCAAATGGAAGAGATTTTCCATTTGGTGTCAGGGCAAGGGCCTGGACCCTTCCTCTTGTTCCTTGGCAAGCATTCTGGACTACCTGTGGTCCCTTTCTCAGCAAGGGCTTAGGTCGACGACCCTTAAGGTGCACCTGGCAGCCATCTTTGCTTACAGGCCGGGAAGCAGTTGGTGGCACGGGAGAAGGTGGTCAGGCGCTTTTTCAAAGGCCTTAATCACATATCCCCCTGGTGCGAGAACCTCCACCTCCATGGGATCTACTGCTGGTATTGGCTAAGCTCATGGGCAGCCATTCGAACCAATGCACAGGTGCGATATCTCCCACCTGTCGTGGAAGACCGCCTTCTTGGTGGTTATCACGTCACCCAGAAGGATGGGAGAGCTCCAGGCGCTTTCCATCGTGTCTCCTTATCTGGTCTTCCACAGGGACAAGGTGTCCTTCGCCCCCACCCAAAATTCCTTCCGAAGGTGATGTTGGAGTTTCACCTTAACCAGGTGTTGACTCTGCCGGTGTTCTACCCCAGTCACACCTCGGAGGCCGAATATAGGCTCCATACTTTGGACCTTAGAAGAGCGCTCGCTTATTATAAGGAGCGGATGGCTGAAGTTCGGGGAGAGGTTCGCCAGCTGTTTGTCACCTACGCTGAAGCCGCACCTGGCAGACCTGCAGCCAAGCGGACGATAAGCAGGTGGGTCACCTCCTGCATAGATCTCTGCTATAGGTTGGCGGGCATGGAGCCTCCCAGAGGGATAAGAGCTCATTCAACCCGCCATACCGCTGCATCGGTATCTGCTTTCAGGGACGTCCCTATCCAGGAAATCTGCAGGGCTGCTACCTGGAAGTCAGCACATACCTTCATCACCCATTACCACATCGACCTTGAGTCACGCCGGGATGCTGGTTTTGGGGCCTCGGTTCTCCAGTCTTTATTCCCTAAGTAGGGGGTGTGCGCCTTGCCTCCCTCCTCCCGGAGAACTGCTAGGAGTCTGCCAGACAGTGTGGATGAACAACATATCCATGTCCCTAGAAATACAGGTTATTCACCTGTAACAGGAGTTCTAGGAATGGTATGTATTTGTTTATCCTACGACCCCACCGACCTCCCCGCTAACGCACAACCTGGCTTCCAGCGGGCTAGATCTGGCGTCATGGGGCAGAGCTGAGAGTTTTACCACCCGGATGGGTGGGAGGAGCCAGCTTGAAGACCTTCTGGCAAGATTTAAAGCGGCAAGGAACCTGCCAGACAGTGTGGATGAACCACATATACCATTTCTAGAACTCCTGTTACAGGTGAGTAACGTGTATTTACTTTCCACACTTTATTTTATTTATTGAAATGTTTCACCAGGAAGGCACACTGAACAACCAGTTGCTCGCCTCTGGTGCGACTTCTGGGGGATTCAGTTGGATGAAGAAGTAGACATATAGTTTAACATTTACCATATCCAAGAAATTAAACATTTAATTACATTTGTAACAAGACATACAGTTAAAAAATATCATGAATAATCATATAGTCTCATTTGTGAGATAACATACAATTACGTATATCATACCTGTGGAATATGCATTTAATTACAAGTGGCATATCTGAAAAACATAGTACAGAAATTTAATGTAGTCTTGGAGCCAACTCCTTGCAGGAATGGATCACAGTTAATAGGCAGGTTATTTTGCAATTATTGAATGGTTGAGGTCCAGTGGGGAGACATCAAGGAGGGTAGCGGGGTAGACAGGGGAAACCAGCTGGGGGAAGGAGAGGATAAAGATGGGGGGACATTACCGGACAAAAGTGAGCGCATAAAAAATATATTGTGAAGGGGAAGTTAACACAGGGCTAGAGCAATCTGGGAGCACCTCAAGCAGAACAAAAAGTGCAAATTATTTGCTCAAGTGAACTAATTCTTTCAGTGTGCAGGGGTTAGAGAGGGGGCAGGAGAGAGGTGATAGTAAGGGATAGGGAAGGGAAGAATGAGTAATATCTGGAAGTGGCCTGTTCAGAGTGCGGAGATCGCTACCAGTGGCGGAATGAGGTGAGGACTTAGAATAAGGGCCAGGAGTAGGCAAGGACAAGTTGGGTAGAGATAATAGAGGGGGATGGTAAAGGGAAGGAGGAGGGGTGGGAGAAACTTGTCTAAGACTAGGCCTCTTCAGGATCCTGAGAATCCTGCCAGAGAGCAGAGTCAGGCAAGAAACAAGTTAGGTAGAGAGGATGGAGGGGAAAGGGGAGGGAAGGAAGAGTCATTTCCCAATGCTGGACCCCTCCAGGATGCTGAAAACCCTGCCAGGTGGCAGAACTAGGTGAGGACATGTTGGGAAGAGAGAAAAGAAAGGATGAAGGGGCTTGCCTAAGACTAGGTCACTCCAGGATGCTGAGAGCCCTGCCGGAGCGCAGAATCAAGTGAGGACTAGTTGGGTAGAAAGGACAGAGGGGGAGTGAAGGAAGAGTAATTGCCCAGTTCTGGGCCCCTCCAGTATGCAGAGAACCCTGCCTGGGGATAGAATTATGCGAGGAAAAGTTGGGCAGAGGGAATAGGGGGGATAGAAGAGGAAAGGAAAGAAGAAGAGAGGGAAGAAACTTACCTGAGTAGACATCGCAGGGTGCTAAGAATCCTGATAGAGGGCAGATTTAGGCAAGGACAAGTTGGGTAGAGAGGAGAGAGGGAGAAAGGGAGGGGAAGGAGGAGGCTTGCCCAGTGCTAGACCCTCCAGGATGCTGAGAACCCTGCCAGAGGTCAAAACTAAGCAGGGGCAAGTTGGTAATGGAAAAAAAAGGTTAGGGGTAGGAGTGAGGGGGTAAGCAGTAAAGGGAGAGGAGAGCGTGCTGAGAAGCAGGCTTGGGGAAGGAAGGTTTAATAGGGGATGTGAGTCATGGAGAGGAGCAGAAGCATAGGAGGACAGTTAAGGAGGGTTAAAGCAGGAGCAGTGGGATGAGAGAAAATTATGTAAGACAGAGGCAAGGGAGTAGGAGGAGGAGGAGTGCCATATTGGTGGGGGGATGGAGTTCCAGATTTGTGGGAAACGATGGGTAAAGCCTAACTGACCGATGAGAGTGGTTTCAAGGGACCAACAAAGTGCAAGTGTCAGAGGGTGGGTGGGAGGGTGGAAGAGAGGAACATGAGAGGTAGGAGGAAGTTCTCCTAACCAAAATTTAGAAGGGAGTTTGGCACAATGAGCGAGGCACCTGTTGACAAGTGGGGGAAGGGACAGGGCATGGTAGAGGTCACAGTCATGAGTGCGTGATGGAGCATCAAGGGCAAATTGACAGAAGGAATTAGAGTGTCGAATCTGGTTAAGGAGGATTTGGGAGTGGCACCATGGACCACATCACAGTAGTCGAAAATGGGGAGGATCATCTTCTGGACTAGTTCATGCCACGCCGTAGGAGGGATGCAACTACAGTGCCTGAATAAGGCACCAAGCTTGAGGCGCAGTTTTTTCAGGATGACATCAATGTGGCCAGAGAAGTTGAGGTGTTGGTCCAACCAAACCCCAAGGTATCTGAATGAGGAGGTGTCCTCTAGGATTTTCCCATCAAGGGTGTAGAAAGACAGTAAAGGGTGGAGCTTAGAGGGTCTCTGCCTAGTGCCAAAGGTCATGGAGACAGGCTTATTGGCATTTAGGAATAGTTGATGTGAGGCAAACCGTAGCTGAACTTGGTGGAAGTCATGCTGAAGGGTGGTTGCTACATCGGCGGGGCATTTGTCGAAGGAGAACAGGACTTTAACCTTCTTCCCCCCACCCTATCCTCCCATTCCCCTCTCCTCACAAATCTTTCCACACCCACCCAGTCTCCTCCTACCTCCTCACCCCTTTCTTTGTAGATGCGCCTTAGTAGTATAAGTTCCAGTCAGTTAGCTTCACTATAAATTATATATAGATCCTTAATTAGTACTGAGTTTGTGTTCCAAGATGGGTGGGTAGCATGTATCCATCGTATCATGAGCAAAGACCCCACAGTTGTACCATGATCAGGCAACGGGATGGATGGAAGGATGGACACAGGGTGGGATAGATGTTGGATAACAAACATTCAAAAACAGATTTATTTTATTTAGTTTTCATTTACCAGGTAGGTGTCCTAGATGATCTAATTCCTATTTTCAGGCACAACCTGTGAGATTACAACAACACTGGTTGGTGCGAGACCGTGTATACGGTTATACATAGTTGATTATTGGCAGATACAGGCAATTGGCATGCACAATGTACAAAGTTAATTCATTGAAGTTTTAACAGATACAAACATTTGAAGACTCAGGCAAATGCATTACATAATGAAGCAAAGAGATCAAGAGCATAATAATTTTAATACAGTACATATGGTGCATTGCATGCATCTACTGTATATACGCACATCAGTGATCCTGAGGATAAGAGCAGTGAGCTGTCATGGAAACAGAATTTTAGAGTAGATAATTACTGCTTGTTCCATCTAGTTTTCCTATTTTTCCCTGCCTACACCGCAGACCCTACTTGATATACAGCTCTCTCCCCCCCCCCATCCTTTCCACTGTAATTCCCTTGTGCCTATCCAGTGCATTCTTGAACCCCACCACTGTTTTCATCCCCACTACCTTTGCTGGAAGGCTGTTCCAGGAATCCACCACTATTTCTCTGAAGAAGTACTTCCTCACATCTCTCCTGAATCTAACCCCTCCGAGTTCCTTAGCATGTCCACTTGTTCTTGAGCACCTTTTCTTCTGAAAAATACTTCTTTCCTGTGCCTTATTTACCCCGTGAGTTATTAAAGGTCCCTATCATATCCCCTTTTCCCTTCTGTCATTCAGGGTGTTCATATTGAGGTCCATTGGTCTCTCACAGGGCTTTTGGTGCAGACCCTACACCATTTTAGTTGCCCTCCTCTGGTCCACCTCCACTCTGTCTATGTGCTTCCGGAGATGTGATCTTCATAATTGGACACAGTACTCTAAGTGGGGTCTTAACAGCAATCTATACAGAGCCAACACCGCCTCCCTCTTTCTGCTGGTGATATCCCTACCTATGCACCCCAGAATCTTATGAGCCCTCATGACTGCCTTGTTGCATTGCCTGGCCACCATAGGTCATCAGATATGATTACCTCGGGTCTCTTTCCTGTTTGGTGGTCGTCAGTACCACTGCACCCATTTTGTTCTCTGCCCTGGGTTTCTGTGCCCTAAGTGCATTATTTTGCACTTTTTCGTATTGAAACCCAGCGTCCATACCCTTGACCAACTTTTCTCAGGTCTCTGCTCATCCTTTCCCAGTCCTACAGCAGAGTTTGGCGTCATCTGCAAAGAGGCAGACCTTCCCTTCCAGCTTCTCTGCAGTGCCACTTGTAAAGACATTAAAGAGGACCGGACCCAGCACTTTTCTCTGAGGCACAATGCTGGTCACCCTCCCTTCCTCTGAGTGAACTCCATGTACCATCACCCTCTGTCGCCTGTCCCTTAACCAGTTTCTTATCCAGCTTACCACCTTTGGACACACTCCTAAGCTACAAGGCTTGCTTACTAGGCTCCTATGTGGCACGGTGTTGAAAGCCCTACTGAAACCTAGGTAGGCCACGTCCACCGCTCCACACTGATATAATTCCTTCATCTTAAGGAGAATTTTGTGGTATTTATGACAAAAAGAGGACACCGAAGGACATAATCATATTTCGGGAGGAATTGAGTTCCACAGCCTATGGACAACATAAGCAAAGGAAGAGTCCCCAGCCTTTGTACTAAGTCTAGGAACAAACAAAGGGGTACTTTCACAGGATTTGAGTGTATATGTGGTACGAGCAGGTTGAAGGAGTGTAGTTAGGAATAAAGGAAGGCCGTTTGCAATAGTGCCAAAGATAACACCCCGAAAGGTCCGTCAGTGAAGAAAGGGGAAGACAATCAAGGTTGGCATACAAGGGTGTGAACTGGGTCTGTTGTTTTAACTTATGCATGCCATACCTGGTAGCACCTCTATGAGAAGAGCAAGTTTAAGTTTCAAAGCGCATGGGCCGAGCAGCTAATTCTGTATTTGTTTATGTTTGGGAGATATATCGCTGTCTCCATTACCTGGCTTCCCACCCATCACCAGTACATTGGCAGGGGACTGCACCTTATTTAAAGTGAGCCAATAAGGCAGTGCACCATATTTTAAAGGGAGCAAACTCTGGCAGCTGCATTTAGTCCAGGGCCTCGGCCGATGGGAGGTCCACCTTGTTGACTAGTGGCTCAGCTTATTTTCACACCAGAGCTCTGATATGAAGAGTTAGGAGACCCCCACTCCCCTTTGGGATGAAATAAGTGAGTATTCATTTGAAGCAGAACGTACATAATAATAATTTAATGATTTGTCAATTGGTGGTGGTGGGGGGGTGCACTTGGTCTTTTGTTTTAACTTACGTATGCCATAACTGGTAGCACCCCAGTGAGAAGAACAGTTTACAGTTTGTGAAAGTGCATGGGTTGAGAAGCTAATTCTGGATTTGGCGTACAAGGAACAGTGATGGGTAAGACCATGGGATGTGAGGGTAGAGTGACATTTATTGTTGTACCTAACATCTCACCTATGGAGGGTAGTCTTTGCTGCAGCAGAAGAAAAACAGGACATCAGAAAAAAGTTTGGGGAGCAGCCTTCCATGGGCTATGGTCAGTCTGACTTGGGGCGTAGGGTTGCGACTAACTTTATGAGAGACCCCCATCATAGAGCTGACAGGTTTACAGACTCCCATCACATGAAGCAAAAAGTCAAGTGAGGGGTCCAAGGTGACCCCCACGTAAGTAAAAGAACTGAGTTTAGGGACTAGGGCACCATCTTGGTAGGCAACGTTAAATGGGCATGGACATCGTCTTAGCCTAGAAATAGTACCAAACAACATGGCCTGGGTTTTAATTGTGTTTAGGATCAGTTTATTCATAGACAATCACTTCTATACAGACTGCAGGTCTTGGGATAAATTTCTATTAGTGGTGTCAACATTATGTAAGCTAGTGTGCAGGACCAGGTCATCGGCATACAGGATGACAGAACGGTAAGCTAAACTTTGAAGAATAGAATTTATGTGCAGGTCAAGTAATAGAGGTCCTGGAATAGAACCTTGAGAGACCACCACTGAGGAACTGGCTGATGCAGGGAGGGAGGAGCTGAAGTTGACCTTCTGTGGTCTATGAGTAAGGTAGTTCTGGAACCAAAGAGCAGTGGATGAGAGGCCCAAACCAGCTAGTTTAGAGTAGATGCTCGGTTTGCATGCCTCCCCCCCAATATGTAACATATTAAGGAAAATATCCCTATTGGTATCACTGAAGTCTTCATAAAATGCTGGGACTGGTGGACCACGAATCAAGTAACAAGAAACTGGGGAGTAGACCTATACTCACCCATGGACTTTGCAGCTAGGCCCCTTGTGCCAAATATATTAAATCACCTGCAGCAGTTGTTTGTTAATGTGTATGTATGTGTATGTATGTTGGGATATGACTGGACAGCCAAGCGAGATCCACAAGTTCTCTTTTAGCTGTATGACAAGACAGGGGTTCTTTGAAATCTTAAAATACCAGGGCCATCAGGCTGCAAGAAGATCCGCTGGAATTTTCAGAACACCAAAATGAAATAATAGCAGAAACCAAGACTGAACTATTAACAACACAGAGACAGGAAGGATAGGTTATTACATCGGTGCATAATCCCCATTTTAATTTATTGACTGCACCCCATTTGTTGTCTTTTGTCAAAAACTGAAAACCTAGTAAAATATTATTTGCAAAAAGTATCCAGTTGGAGCCTGCACTTTTCTAGCTTTAGGAAATTTGGTGGATGCAAAAAATTTAAGTTTACTCTGAGGCACAAAATCTCCCGTTAAGGAATTCTGCCTGTGCATTTTAAGCTATTAATTCTGATCAAGCACGATCTGAACTACAGAATATTTGGGAGCTTTTGTGTTTTATTCATAAAATGTTGTTACATATTTCATTCATGTAATCAGTATCACACATATATATGGTGAAGGAGAGTGTTTGTTTGAGCTCCCCCCTTTCCCTTTTTCTGTAATTGTTTCCCATGGCCATATGCCTTGCTGTAAGCCATTTTCCTATAACTTCTTGAATTAGAATGTAACCCATAGGTGGTGCTATCCCAAGGGCTACTACTCCTGCCTGCTTGGCTAGTAGCAGTTTAAGGGGCCTAGGTTCTGTAACGGGTGCCTCCACCCTGCGGTCAGGGTTGGTAGTGGTCAAGCTAACCAGGGCACAGCCCTCTGGGACACTGTAACCTCCCCCTTTTCCCTGCTAGTGGCCTAAACACTGCACAGTAATTACATTCACAATACCCCTGATACACCACAGAAGTACCCACACTGTTTGCACTTACCACCAGGGCTTTCCTCTGGCTCGGCCCTGGGCACCCCCTGTAAAACAAGGTTATGCACAGCAAATAACAGCAGTACAGTACTCTTGCACAAACTGGAACCACTGTCAGGGTAAATGCAAAAAAAGTGTTAGATCTTATTTATTTAAGGGGCTTGAAGAAGGGAGGAACGTAATCAGGTTAATTTTCTTAAAGGCTATATTAATCAAACAGTTATGCATGCACTTCAGGGTCCATAAACAGTCACACACCCTGGGTACCCAGATGGAAAATAGTGGGCTAGCCAGGAACGTTGCAACTGGTTGGGGACCTGTGATGGCAGAAAAAAACCAACATGCACAACACACACTATTTGTAATCTGGAGCCAGAGGGCTCAGTTCGTGAAAAGAAAACAAGAAGACAATCAGATGACACACTTTTAGATTAGGCTGTTGTTGCAGGGAGCTACCCTGATGATTACAGACGATACCCAAGACAGGACACAAGCTGACGAAAATCGAGACAGCAGGTGGTTAATCTGGAGTGCCAGGAGAAGCAGGGCCCACACGATTCGACGAGGCATCATTCCTGTTCAAGAGTGGAGCAGGGGGCTGTTCCCCAGTTAGGTCTCTCGTCGGTGGCTTTCTCTGTGCAGTGGGGTAGTCTAGCAGGGCCAGCGTGGCATGGCCCAGGCCGAATGGAGATGAACGCAGACACAGTCCGATTAGGCTGGATAAAGCTTCCAGCAAGCAGAACACAGTTCACACAGTGGGGAACCAAATCATGACCCACTTTCAATACACAGCACATTTACATGTAAAGGATTCCACGATACCAGCAAGCAGAACACAGTTCACACAGTGGGGAACTAAATCACGACCCACTTTCAATACACAGCACATTTACATGTAAGGAAATTCTACTGTACCAGGCAAACCGCTCTCCAGTCACGATCGCAAAGTTTCTGCACAAACCGGGGATTCAAAAACAGCTGGAAATCCTGACAGGCCGATCGCATTCATCAAAATCTTTGGTCTTCTTCAGGTATGAGCCTGGTAAAAAAAAATCAGTGACTTATTTTGTTCTCACAAACTTGGATTTAGTCCGAAATAATTCTCTTCTCTCCCTCTCAGGGGCAGCAGGCAGACATGCAGGCCACAACTCAGGCCTTTCACAGTTCTCCCGCGCGAAACCACTCAGACGGCTGCTTGACTGTCTCAAGCATGTTGCTTCTTCAGTTCCCAACTTAGAACTGACTCAACTGCCAGCAAGCCTGGGAAATTCCCTAAGATCCAAAAGGTTTGGTTGGCTGATCCTCCTGTCAGTCACAACAAAGGCTCCCCCTTCAGGTGCAAAAAAGGGGCAAAAAGCCCAAAACTACAATTCCTACAGATTTTGACTCCAGACAGCTCCTGTAGTCCGGCTCCATTTTAGGTCCCACCAGTACTGATCGGTCCAATTTGCAGTCCAGGACCAAGATAGTGGAGATAAACAAAACAGTCCTTGCTGCAAAGAAGGCAGGTTAGACAAACTACATTATCATTATCACTCTAAATGATTTTCAGCAGATAGTTACATCTTTCAACAGAGCTCCCTCTCAGATTACTTATGACTACAATCCAGGCAGCTTTTAAAGAGACAGTACACAGAGGCTATACAGGCACTCTATGGCAATCACATTTAAACTGCTAAAACGCAGGACACTAGCCTGGCAGTAAGCATTTAGGCAAGCTCGAGGAAGACTTTTCGGGAACCCCCATTTGTAGGGGGTTACACGAATAAATTAAATAATCTAATGTAATGTATATTCATGTAATGGGGGGCTGCTTTGTTACCTCTGCATAAAACAATATTGATGCCCCTGACAAAGTGATTTTTCTTTTTTCATGAAGCAGCTGGCCACTTGCTGTACCTCCTCAACACTGCAGCAGCATATTGCCTTGTAAATTGCACAAGCTTCAGTACTCTGGCTGTTCTGTAAGTCTGCAGGAAATCATTTGATACTGATACACGTTCACTCCAGCCTTTGATTATGCCCCAGTTAGGGGTTCTGGTGGAAGTCATGATACCCCACTTGTGGCATCACAGTCATTTTCACAGCAATAAACAGGGATGTCACAAGCAGAAGATTAGGACTTGAGCTGCGAGCAAACCTTGGCTATAAGGAAACTATAAGGGACAAAGATCCTGTTTTCATGTAGATATCCTTAAAGGGGAACATTCGTGATCCCTGTCCATCATCATTTGACAGTCCACGATAAGCTTTTTCAAATGAGGTATTGGGCATATTTAGAATATGGGGAAAGGTTCTGGAGCCCGTATCACAAAAAGGAAATCGGCTTGTTGGAGAGGGTACAAAGGAGGGTTCCCAAAATGATCAGGGGTCAGCAAGAAAAATCGTACGAAGAGAGGCTGGCATCCCTGAGCATGTACTCCATGGAGATGGGGAGATACGATAGATAAGAGACCTATATATACCTGAAGGGAATAAATAGAGTGGATAGTGTAGGTCTCTTCAAGCTGAGCGACAGTAGAACCACGAGGGGAAACGGTTTGAAATTGGTGGGAGGTATGTTTTGAAGGGATGTTAGGAAACATTTTTTTCATGGAGAGGGTGGTGGACACATGGAAAGCATTGCCTGAGGAAGTGGTCTCACACAAGATGGTGGGTGGCTTTAAGAGGACCTGGGGTAGGCATAAACGGAACCCAGGAGACTGGGGGAGGGGGGTGTAGGGTCAGTGGTGTAAGCCAAAACCACTGCATTACTAACGAGCAGACTCGATAGACCAATTTGGCTGTCTTCTGCCGGCTTTTTCATACCATACGTTTGTATGTCCTCTGTAGCTGGCAGCAGTCCAGAGATATTGATGTCTATATCTGCCGTGTATTGATATTCCATTGCCACCGTTTTTAGAACCTAGTGATGTCACTGATGAGCAAGTTGTGTCTAACCATATTGTAGTCAAGTACAGCTGGATCATCAGTGACATCACAAGGTCGCAGTGTAGTGTCAATACGCTGGAGACTTGATCATTGATATCTCTGGACTGCTGCCAGCTGCAGAGAAGCCCAGTGCCTCACTTAAAATAACTTTTCTTGGACTTTCAAACTATGATAGACACAGTTCACGAACTCTAAAGTCCAATGTAAAAACAGGTTTTAGGAATTTTGATTTTCGAACTGCAGTTCCAAAAACCCTAAATCTGAAAATTGGTTTGGATTCTGACAAATCCAATTAATTTTGGCAGATTCCTAACAACCCTTTTTGGCGCACATCCTGTTTTATGAAATAGAGGTGGTTCTTGCGCTTCAGTTTTACCTTCAGGCATCTAAAGGTGGTTTGTTTTGTGGGTAAAGTTGGATATTCAGCCATACTGTTTGGACTGTAAACATCTTCGAACGACTGTTTTAAAATATTGTTTGCTCTAGCCACTAACTACTATCTGGTTTAAGATAATCTGTATGGGTAATTTCCTCTTGACTGTCACATATCAATTTTATCTACTACAAGTACCTGTCGCACTGTTTTGCCTTACAGTGTTTGTCATTATGCTTTGTTGATGTGCTGTATTGCTGTAAATTAATACTGTTTTCATAATGATGTTCTTTACCATTTATTTGTTTCTCCTCTTGTACTGTCTTCCGTACCTGTCATCCCCAGGACACAGCTGGAAATGAGCTGTTATCAGCTCAGTATTTCCTAGTAAAACTTTTCAGATGATACATAGAGACAGAACATGCATAAAGAAAGATAGGGCTTCTAGAGCCAGTATACCTGTGGACACGGGTATCAGTTTATTCTAGCCACTTTGTTGGTCATTAAACAGTTATGTTATTAACTCTTTGATGGCCAGATTGGCTTGCTCTGCATTAGGTTATTTTTAATGAGACATATTGAGTGGTTTTATCATCGGCTTCCCGCAACATGTTGTAACTAATACAAAGTGTGCTGGCCATTTGTATGTAACAAAACTATTCTGTATTATTTTTTCTAATGTTCATGTTGGTTAAAATTTATATGCATTGTATTATGCAAAAACTTGTAAATAAAATACGAAAAAAAGTGCCATTGTCGGCCCATGGTATTGGGGGGCTGGGTCATAATATCTTTTTAAAAGCTGTAGATATCTTAAATAATTAGCACCCATGGGAAGGGGGGAACCAGTGAAAGGCAGCTGCAGGGGCCAGTTATGTGTTTGTTTATTTGAAATGTGCTTGAAACAGATGGCAGGATGGCCCAGTGAGATACAGTATCTAATTTCCGTGGCGGTCCCTAGCTTTTTGTCTCTTATTATAATTGGAAATGTGGGCATATCTCTAGTCAGTTTAATCTTCCTCCTGTACTTAAAGCCAGTGTGGTCTAGTAGCTAGAGCACAGGCTTAGGAACCAGGAGACCCAGGTTTAAACCCCACCAACTGATTTTTCCAATATCCAAGGAAATATTTCAAAATATAATATTCAGACACAGTTGTGTTTCTGTTTATTTTTTTTAGTATTTATTTCTTCTTGTTATGTATTACTGAGGACATCTGCATGAAAAACAGGATCTGTGTCCTCAGACTTCATCTCATCCTCCTGCGTTTCCCTTATTGTTCTCTGTTTGTGACATCGTAATCAGTTCCTCAGCAACAGATTGTGATGTCGCAAACAGACTTATGACGGAAAAGCAAGAGCATGAGACAAAGTCCTGCGGGGCGGGGGGAGTGACAGACAACCTGTTTTCATGTAAATGTCCTAAGTAATGAAAGAATGAGGAGGTTAAATACAAATACTGAACTATAATGAAATGTAAGATGAAGTGTGTCTAAATGTTATATCTGAAAATGTTTTCTTAGATTATGGGAAAAGAAAAGTTACTTACCGGAACTCCACATCTTCAAGAATATCTTTTCCATAGAGGGCCACTCTATGATCTTAGCGTCAGAGGCGACAGGACCATAAGACTGTGACTCACACCCCATGACTATAAGTCAAAAGTGGCAAAGCCACTTGCGAGATACAGAAATCTTGCCCCCTCTTGAATGGAAAAAAATGACAGATTTTTAGTAATGCTGTTGTGTGTTCCATTTGTACAACTTATGAAGTCTGATGATGTTTCCTTGCCGTCTCCCCCCCCCCCCCTGACTGTATAGTTATTTTTGTAATTATAAACTGTATTTTGTCCAGTCTCATTTTTGTGGATTCATAGGTTGGGTCTTCGGCTAGGTGTCAGAGCAGGAGAGCGAGACCGGACACCAATGTAACTTTTTGTTTGAAATTTTTGTTGTGTGTTGTGTGGTCATCTTGCCTGGTGTTTAGGGTGGTGCTAGAGCAGGCTGTACACATGCAGCACGTTCGTGAAGCACTGTCAGAGTGGGGCAGTTTACTGGTGCATTAGTTTAGCTCCCAGTAGGTTTTGGATTGTTTCAAGTGGCAGTGCTAATGCCAGTGGCAAGAGCTAGGGTGGGTTGAACTTGATGAGTGCTGATGCAAAAAAAAAAATCTAATAGATTGTGGGCTACTTGTCGTTACTATACTTAAGACAGAAACTGCATAGCCAAAACAACAGCACAGAGTCACCTCGCTATCCATAGCTGAATAGCACTGTAGGGCTGTAAATGCGATTGAATCGGGAGCGGAGCACAGCAGTCAGGTTGTGGAGCAGAAGCATGAATATTTTATCTGAAAAATTGGTGAAGCAGCAAGCAGTGAAGTGCTCAGTTATGGTGTTTGTGAGGGAGAATTAGGAAATTACTTAAAACTGTTTCTGTCTACTCTAGACGAGTGGTGACGATAGCGCTGAAGACAGTTTTTCAGATATTGACAGGTGTCAGATTCTCTGCACTCTGGAAGGAGGAAATGTCCTCAGGAGGAGGTTTCCTGGGATAAATTTCCAATATGACTTGCACGTAATATATCTGCTGGGTATGGTTCAGAGTTCCCCTAATGCTCAGTGCTCTTCAAAGTCAGACTCCAGGTTGCTTAAATCAACAACTGTGGGAGCTGGTATCGGAGCTAGTTTCAGAAGTGATTCCAGTCTGGTATTGGAACTTGAGCAGGTCATGGAATGTTCTCAGCCTTTGGAGCTGGAATAGTGGTGCTTGGACAGTAAAAACAAAATCAGGCATTCTCCTCTTCACATCAGGTTGTCTTTCGTTAAAAATATCCATGCTACAGTCCTTCCTTAGCTCTTAGTACCCAGTAGCTCCGTATGAAGTCTGAACCATCTATTGATTCTCCTGATACAAAATGGTCGTCCAGGGTATAGTGAGGGCATATTCTTGCTCCACACTCTGTACAGATTCCACAGCAGCAGTATCACCAGGCTCGCACAACCCCAATGCTATTACCAGTACTATGTTTTCCACCCAGATATTGGCTTCCCTCCAAACGCCCCCCAACCGAGACTTACAGATCTGTAACAATGTTTATTAGGTTGTGTGCATTCTCTGGCACACCTCCTCTCCCCCCAAAGCAACCGCTGTCTGGACTAAATACACATTAGGGGGTGGGGGCCTTTGCACCCCCGATATAGGGTGCAGGCCTTTGCCTGCTCCAACACACTTCCCCTGTCTCATTATGGGTATCTTTGAGGAGGTCTAGAGGTGACAGATAGTACCGCTCAAGGGAAAACCAACAGTGGGGGAAGAATTGAGGGGGGAGAGAATAGGGGGAGTTAAACACAAGTTGCAGGAGGTTAATTACTCAGCCACTGCAGTGTAGGTATTGAACGCATACGTTTAAAGGTTTCCAGGTTGTCTGTATTGTACGTATACTGTGTAAGTATGCCTGTTGAGCACAGAGGCATAAATTACCTATGAATATATTTCTCTCCTGCATGTTGTGTATGTTTAAACTATTAATAAAGCTTTTAACTATGAAAAATGTCCAAGCTGTACCTTAAAATCAGTTTTATTGCACGTAGCTTGGCAGGAAACACGCAACATGCACAGACAGCAAGGCATATAGCGCTACTAACTCACTGCCTGACTGTATATTTGGTGCACACACACCCCCACACACACATACACATATGGTGCCACCAAATTTTTGTCTTCTAATAGTGATACTTTCCATCTGCTCCTGAATCCAGAGAACCACAGTAACTGACCGGTGACTATAGCCAACACGTGGCCAAAAGCGCCAAGGATCCTAGTCCCTCTCCCACAGTCTCAGAACAGGAGAACCAAGATCCAGAACTGTGAGAGAAAGACTTAAAATATTTCATCCAAGGAGGTTAAACTGTTAACGGTTTGCTGCTAGGGATTCCGTGCATGTCCCTTTGCAGGCTACAGAGGTTTATGAAGTAAGTGTTTTGAATACCAGTTTTACATTTGTTTTTATAATCACGGAAAAACGGTATTTTAGCCTGAGGCAGTATACCAGATGTTCAAACAGAATAAGTATTCAGTCTGAAACACCAAATTTAAAATCTGGTTTCTATGCCCATTATTTCATTAAAGTTTAGATCACAATGTTAAAAGCTTCTTTTTTTTTTTCCCCTCAAAGGCAGGAACCCTTAACTACACCTCTCAACGTGAACTTTAAAGACCATTACTAGCTCTGTGAGTCAGGCTGCCCTCAGTAGTCAGCCTCTGTTCAGAAGGAGCTTGTGCATCAAAAAGGTGGTGTCATTACCAGAAGAGAGCAAACCTCATTGAAAGTGCCTGGATCAGATTAGAACACCCAGTTCCAGGAGACAGATCATGCACATGTTACGCAGGAGGGCCTCATTCTTTTTTTTCCCTTCCTAATTGAAAACTTCACTGGGAGAAGCACAAAAGCAAGCTTTTTCCCCACTAGACCCTCTTTCTCTTCTTTGTATTGTTCAGCTAGGAGATCACTTGCGTCATACCACCAGAAGGCGTTATCAGCCTGGCAAGCTTCAGATTAACTCTGTGTCAGCCCCACAGTACAGCGTTTTTTTCTTTATTTCTCCGGTCTGAGTTTTTTTTGGTGGAAAGTTTTTGTCTTTAAATTTAAAGTTCTGCAATTATATTCTTTTACTGTAATACAGTCACCCCAAGAGGACATTTGAATACACAGTCTTGCATGTCATTGTAAAAAACAGAAAATACAAATTAGAGATTGAAGGAAAGCAATCCACTGGCACTGTGTGGAAAGCAATTATAATTTTACTTTGTAATGAGACAATAGAAACTCCCTGTAAATCCAGCCCCCGTTTTCATTACCCCTAGACCAGTTCCAACCCCATCATGCCACATCATCTCCTGGACTAAGTCTTCATCACTCATTCATGCTCCAGCGCTAGGACCAAGCGGGAGCCTAAAATTTTCTGAAGGTTCGGCACCGAGACAGGACCACGCATGTGTGGCACAGTGAGACTAGCTTGCACCTGTGTAGGCTATCTCGGCATCGACCCTCCAACCGCTTCAGTTCCTTTTCTCCCACCGTCAAGTGCGCTTGGATGTCGACGTTGCTCGTCTGCTGGAGTCTAAGTTTTCGTCTATATGACAGCAGCTTTTAACATTTAATTTTAATATTTTAAGTAGTAATTTCTTATTTTACAAACAAGAAAATGATTATGATTGTGATTTTTTTCCCCCTATCAGTCTGGTTTTAGGAAATCCCACTCTGCCACTACCTCCCTTCTCAGAATTACCGATTCCATCCTCACTGCGATGGATGCCGGCCACATTACAGCTGCCATCTTCATAGACCTGGCTAAGGCATTCAACACAGTGTCACACTTCCTCCTTCTGGCAGAACTTGCCAATGCTGGACTGTCCAACTGGGCCACATCTTGGTTCCTCTATTACCTCACTGGCAGATCCCAAGCAGTCTGCATCAGTTTGTCCACCTCGGCGCCCCTCACAGTAACCTCAGGGGTACCACAAGGCTCTGTCCTTGGTCCACTCCTGTTCTCGGTCTTCCTGAACGACCTGCCCTCTGCCTGCCCACACTCCTCTATCCACATGTATGTGGACGATACAGTGCTGTATACATCCGGCCCCTCGTTCATAGAGGTTGCAACCAGGCTGCAGCAAGATTTTATCTCAGTCCAGCATTGGCTCCGCTCAAATCACCTCCTCCTTAATGCCAAAAAACAGTCTCACTAACGCTTGGTACAAGGCAGAGAATTTCCAGGCTCCCCTCCCCGATCGCATTCCACACCTTGGAAGGGTCCCCCCTGGAGGCTTGCACCTCCTTCAGATACCTCAGCATCTGGCTTGACCAGCACCTCAATTTATTTATTTATTTATTTAGTTAGTTAGTTAGTTTTTGTTGACCGGGTAAGTGCACTAGACAAATCCTGCCTATTTTCAGGCACGACCCAGGAGAGGGGGATACAGATGAAAGCCAATGACCTTGAACCAGATTAAGCTGTTGGTGGTATTGTTAGTGAATGAGGGAAATTTGGCCAGGACACCGGGGAAATTCCCCTACTCTTTTCGATAAGTGCCATGGGATCTTTAACATCCACCTGAACTACCACCAATCCAGGCAGATAGGACCTCGGTTTAACGTCTCATCCGAAAGACGGCACCTCAGAAGTGCAGCACCCCTCTCATGCTGCACTACAGTGTCAGTACTAGGATATTAACCCAAGTGCCAGATGTGGGAACTGAACCCACAGCCCTCTGATCTCTGATTTATCCATGCACATCGACTCCCTACTAAAAAAGCTGCACCCCAGGCTTGGTGCACTTTACCGACATCATGACAACATCCCTCTATCTGCCAGGAAGGCAACAGTACAGAAAATGATCCTCCCTGTCCTCGACTATGGGGACGTAGTCTACTGCACCGGCCCCAGTTCTACACTAACCAGACTCGACCCTCTCTTCCATTCTTTCTGTTGTTTCGCCCTGAACAGTCCCTACACCACACACCACTGTGCCCTATACCAATCTATGCACCTCACCTCTAGACATTCGCAGACAGACCCACTGCGCCAAGATCCTAGCCAAGTTTTGGTCCCAGCAGCTCCCCTCCTACCTCACCGATGCCCTATGCAACCCCCACACCCAAGCTTACTCTCTCAGAAACAATGACTCCCGGACTCTAGCTGTCCCACACCAGTCTACTGCCACTGGCCAGGCAGCTTTTAGCTACCACCTTCCTTTATTGTGGAACACCCTCCCGGCTTCCGTTAGTCATTTTTCCTCCCTCTCGCAACTCAACTCCTTGCTCCCGGTTCACTTTGCCCCTACTTGCGCATGTGTCTAGATGTTTTCCAGACTGGGTGGGGAATGTCTGAGTTTTTCTCCACTTAGTAACACATTACTCTGACCAACTTGTTAGAGACCAACTTGTTGGAGGCGTACCCTATGTACTTATTGTATCATGCTGTATCAACTGTGGCCCCTACTATCTCTCTCAACCCACTATTGTCTAGCAAACAGACTTAATGTTAGTGTTACCCCTACTATGTAATATCAATTGTTTTTGTACTGTCTTCAACTGTTTTCCACGTTCCTTCCTCCCCCAGGACGCATCTGGAATCAAGCAGTAGTCTGCTTGGCATGCCCTCCTGGTAAAACGTTTAAATAAATTAATAAATAAATAAAGAAGAAAAAGAAATTATTTCTTGCCATCAATGGAGTTGTTCATAGAGGGTAGCAGTGACGGTAGGAGGACTTAGTCTGAAAGTTTTTATGGCAGAGGGGCTGTATCGGGTCCGCCGCCCTTAATTAAGGGCAGGGTCCAACTATGGACAGTCCTGTGCTCGGGGAGAGGACAGTCCTCCGAAGCACAAATCTAGCGGTTCCGGGCTCTGGCTCCGCTTAACCTCGACTCTTCTTCCTCATTGGGGAAGAAGAATCGGTTACCACTCGAGGTTGCCCGTTGAATGCGTCTGCAGTTGCTCATCGGGAGGGGTGATGGGCCTGAACCAACTTTGGTGGGTTCCTCTTGGCCCCGCTCCTAACGGCTGCATTCTTGACTTCGAGCTCCATCTCTGTCCTCATTGGAGCTCCGGTTGGGCAGTTTCACCTGTGGGCTGCTCCTATGGAACAGGGGGTTTGACTTTCCAGTTTTTCCTGGCTCTGTTCCTGATTTCAGGACGCCCGATCCTCGGAGCCGTTGGACTGAAGCCGGGTCGATTGGATTATGATGGGCGAGGTGCCCTCTTGGTGCCTTTGCCATCGTGTCGACCCCTTGTGCCTACCCCCTTTTCCATGCAGAGGCCGTCACGGGCACCACCTTTTTCCTTCACCCCTTCTCAGGATTTCCATTGGCATTTTCCTTCAGCGCTGTGCCTCGGAGCCGTGGTTCGGTGCCTTGGTCGGCTCTGTGCCTTTGTCAGCGCCGTGCCTTAGTCAGCGCCATCGCTCTGTGCAGTGCTGTGGATGCACTTGTTGCCATTGGTTGTCGGCGCTGTCAGTGGTGCCGCAGGTGTCTGGGTACCGCAGAGCACCTGCAGGCGGCGCCGTGCACCCGCGGGCAGTACCAAGCACTCAAGGGCAGCACCGTGCACCCATGGGCAGCACTGAGCACCTGCAGGTGGCATGGGTGCCATGGGTGGTGCCGGGAGCACCCGTGGGTGCTGCGGGTGGCACTGTGAGTGCCCACGGGTGCCACTGATGCCATGGGTGGCAACAGGGGGCACCACAGGCACCCATGGATGCCACTGGTGCTCTCTGGTGCCATGGGTGTCACTGGTGCCCTTGGGTGCCATTCTTGTCTTGGGTGCCATGGTACCATGGGTGTCCGGGGTGCCCTCGGATGCCATTGCTACATGGGTGCTGGGGGTGCCTGCGGGTACTGCCGTGGCTGCCCTCGGGTATCACCCAGGTTGGCATAGGTACTGCTTGGTGCCCTCCTGTGCTACCAGTGATGCTGGTGCCGCACGGGTGCTACTGGGTGCTGTATGGCAGAATTAGTGACGCACTTTTCCTTTTCAGACTTCCTCTCCACAGAACTTGTGGCGGGATGTTTATTGCAGAATGAACTCCTGTTCTGCGAATTATTTTTTCCACACATCTTAGTGAGTGGCGGTCTATGTGGGATCTTGTGTCCTACAGCGGTTTTCTGCTGATGGAACTCTGCTGTACTTCTCTAGCAGCGGAATCTCATTCTGCTCAGCAGTTTCTCAGCTCCCTACGTGGTACCAAGCTCCTCGACATCCTTTCTGATGGCGGAGTCTCTAGTGGCTCTGACCTAGACCTCTCTTGGAGGTCCTTCTGGGGTAGAAGTGCATCTAGATGGGTCTTTTCCTGTCCTTTTGGTCAGTAATACTGTGGACCACTCATTTTGTATACAGAAGGGCTCGTCCTCTCTATCATCAGAGTCCATGATGGAAAATCTTTACAGTAGTTCTCAGTAATGGGGTCAACTATAGTATTTCACACTGCGTCCGTGGACCATACACTTCTGCGTCTAGACTTTTTCAATCAAGACAGTTACACTTTGTGGAACATTCTGATTTAATGGTCGGGAGCTGCTCTGGCTCTTCCGCTCCTTTGATGGGGATATATAGCCCCCTTGTGATATTGCCCCTTTGGTGTCTTCTTCGACACAGGTGGTTAACATCTCTCCAGCTGTGATTATTAGTCTGGTCATGATTTCAGTATGGACACTCAGGCTCCTTCTGCACTCAGATGGAGAACATCTTCGTCATTTTGTATCAACACAATCCTTGCGAAATAGTAGCCTGAAAGCCTTGTTAGGTTCGGACTAAAAAAAAAAAATTTTTTTATCACAGCACAGGGCCTAGCTGAAATTACCCGATACCACCCCCCCTTTTTGGATCTGGTCAGCTTCCGCCCCAGCCCCTGAGACGCTCGTCTCCAGACTACGGTATAGAGTACCTGACTTCTTCTTCCCCTACCGGCTGCTGTGTGGGTCATCTCTTTCTCTAAGAGAGATTTCTCTCATTCAGAGACATTTCCTAGACCTAGGCGACTGCATAGTCTGTTAATTACCCTTTCTTTTTATCAGGCTTTCTTCTCTTGAGCAGAGCCTCGCAGCAACAGAAGCGACTCTCCACCGAGTTGGAACTCAGGTTCCTACTTCCTTGCTTGCTTAACTTAACAGGCAATTTTCTCCTTCTTGACGGAAGGTCAAGTAGGTATTTCTTCTGAGGTAGCTTCTCAAATATTCACACCTTTGGTTGGTGCGCACTGGTCCATGCCAGTCGCTGACAAAGCTATCCTCTTTAAGTGCGTGATGGAGTTGTGATGTTTGTTTTTCAGCAAACAAACTAGAATCCTTTCCTGCTCCCTTCAGGAAGGCCAGAGTGAGTAATGCCTCACCTCACTGAGTCACTGCCTCTTTTAGCCACTTCAACAAATAGGTTAGCCCTAACTTGGTCCTGCTGTGTCCCTCCTCGATGCACATCTGCCTCTATTTGCCTTAGAAATCCAGCCCCTATTTTTTTCTGTCAGAATGTTTTTTCCCCACAGTGGACACGTCCTCCTATACACTTTTTACTTTCTTCCCTGAGTTCAGAGACTGCTACTACAGTTATACACACAGGGGCAGGATGATTCCTTTTGGAATATGCAGTGGGTAGGATCTGATTCTACTAGATCACCACAAGAGGCTTCTATGTCGTTCTTAGCCTTCCATCAGGAAGGTCCCAGTGACTAAGTGGAGACCATTCTTCTTGATGGGCTAACTCCACCTGGACCCCCTTGCTCACCAAGTAAGGGGTTCAAGTGCTCCTGGACTTGTTGTTTACAGGTCAGCCGTACTTGATAGTGGGGGTTTCCATCTGCACTTTCCGGTCTACCCTGAACCAGTAGACTTTACCTCCGATGCTTTCAGTTCCTGAGGTCCCTTTACGTTACATTAGTGCATGTCTTTGACACTAATATTTTGGTCCTAGATCAAATTGTGAGGCCAGGTTCTTGCTGCTTTCTTAGAGTGGTTGCGACTTCTGGCAGACTTTCATTTTGCGCCCATTGCAGTCATCTGCAAAGGGGTGAGTTACAACTCAAGTGCTTATCTTGTAGGCACTATGTTCTAGATGCTCTTTACAAGACGGTTCTTTTTATTAGCAGGACAGTCCTTGGCTGTCCTTTCTGAGTGAACCCTATCTCCTACCACCCTACTCAGGGTTGTTGGTTTTAGCTCGGTACTCTCCCACTAGTGTGAATGAGTGATGGAGACTTAGTCCAGGAAGATGTGATGAAATTACTTACCATAATTATTGATCTTCTTGGACAGTCTCCATCACTCATTCACACGCCCACCCACCATCCCCTGGGTTCACTCATTTTCTTTCCTGGTCTTCATGGTCTTATGGTTCAGACTGTGAGGACATTATTCTCTGACCTTTCTTGCAAAGGCCATCTGGGCCCTCTCAGGCCCAGAAACTCAGGATGAGTTATTCTCATTAGTTACGCTGCACCTCCTCGGTCGAAAAGGTACTGAGGCGGTTGGAGGGTCGGCCGTGAGATAACCTACACAGGCGCGAGCTAGTCTCATGGTGCCGCACATGCGTGGTCCTGTCTCGGTGCCGACCCTTCAGAAAATTTTAGGCTCCTGCTTGGTCCTAGTGCCTCCGGCGCTATCCCACTAGTGTAAATGAGTGATGGAGACTGTCCAAAAAGATCAATAATTATGGTAAGTACGTAATTTCCATTCCCCTGTCCTGGTCCCTGTGGTGGGCTATGGCTGCAGCAGGGCCTACCTACCTGACTCTCGAACAGGTAGACAGGGTTCATGTTTTCAGGAAATGGATGGAGTCAGAGGCGTATGGCGGCAGCATTGGCACTGGGTGCCTAGTCCAGGAGCTATGTTTTCGATTTTCGCCTCACCCTCCAGCTCCTTGGACATTGCATACATGCATCAGTTCATGGATGGATGCACGCCTCCTGTGTCCCCTGTCTGTTCCTTTGTGGCTGCAGGCTGACACCCCTGTGGAACAAGTGTCAAAATGTGATGTGTTGATCTGCTCATGCCCCATCCATAGGGTTTGCTGCAGGCACGGCCAGCGCTGTCCCTGTTCTCCCTGAAAGGTAAGCGCTGCTGCTGGCAGCACATCCCTTCGGAATGTGGGATTCCCAAGTTCACACAAGGCAGACGTGGGTCACATGCATCTGTGCAGACACTCCTGTGAAGGTGGAGACAATATAGTGAGAGCGGAGCCTGCTCCCTGTGACTGCATCAGGATAACAAGGAGGAGCGAGGCAGCTTACTCCCCAAAGTACAGCAGAGAAGTTTATTTGCAATATATGAAGCCAGACACTGCCAGAAAACCCCAATTTTTTGTGAAGAAACTGTCCACTTCTTCAGTGAAGTGGGCCCAGATTAGATTTTTCTTGGTCCTTGAATAACTTTTTTATATGGGACCTTTATGAGTTACTGGATAATACTGTATAAAGGATCCAACCTCTGGGTTGCTGTTTGGAACATTAACATTTTGCCCACAGAATGCATTAAGAAGTTTGGCAAAAGGTATTTTGTCTACAGTATGAAATTTAGCAGCTTGACACAATCCATTTGTCCACAGAATGAAGTAGGCAGTTTGCCAAAATGAATTTTCTCCACAAAATGCATTTAGCAGTGTGACAAAATGAATTCTGTGCACAGAATGATGTTAGGAATCTGACAAAAATACATTTTGTACACAAAATGAATCAAGGACCCCGAATGAATTATGGAGCTGACACAATACATTTTTGTCGACAGAATGAGGAAGTTTAAATGAATTTTGTGCACAGAATGAAACTGGCAGTTTGTAAGAATTATTTTTTGAATTAATATTTTATTGTAACATGGCAAACAACGAGCAAAGGAAATACAAAAGTCTGATTAGCTAAAAAACAGAAGTTTGCCATGCATTAATTCCTTAGTAATGCACGGCACTACACTCCCTTTAACAGCCACATGAAAAGCGCTGTTGGAGTAAGGATAGTTTGCTATCGTGAGTGCGCCCACGAAGTGAAACCTCCGTGCCACTCAGATAACAGACAGGTGGCATACTCCCAAGCCACCCACCCAACATACCTTGCATAATCCTGCCATCAGTGTACGCGGTACCAGTATGTCCCTCCTCACTTTACCGCAAGTAAAGTCACTTACCGTGCACTGTGGTCGTGCACCTTCAAAAGTGTATTGCAGAGCTGTACCCGTTAGAGTCTCCATGGATCTTCCTTGTCAATCTTCACCATTCATTACTGCTTAGGTTAAGCGGGCGGCACCCTTCTGAGGAGTGTTTTTTTTTGAAGTCGGCTCCAGGCGCTGCCCTCGAGAACTGACGTGCAGCGTCATGCGCGAGGGGCGGCCGTTGGGTACCGCAGGCTCCTCCTCCATCTCAGTTCTGTTTCTCCCGCCGTCGAGGCTGCACCTGCTGCGTGGTAGCGTATAGTGATCGGGTTTTTCCTCGTTTTTTTCTCAGACATCCACTCGACGCCGTATTCCGGTAAGACCGTTCTTTTTATTTCTATTCTGCGGCGCCGAGTGCTTTATCTCTTTTTTTACTTGGTTAGTTCGCAGCATGTCCGGTTCGGGAGCAAGGCATAAGTCGAAGGCGGGCCGCGCCCTATGCGTCGGTGCTCCTGTGGCTGGCATTTCTCCATCTCGGACCGGCATGATGTCTGTCTCCGTTGCCTGGGACCCAACCACGACATGGACGTGTGCGACGCTTGTTTCTCCATGGACCGTCGTGTCCTCGAAGTCCCGCGTTCAAGCTCGGCAAGGCCCCGCCGACCTTCGGAGGAAGGCGTCGCTCCAAGGATTCCCAGGTAAGGTCTCTAGGCCCTTCCCGGGTCCCCTCCGGGCCTACTCTGATCCCGGAGGAGAGCTTCCTCCTCTTCTCTTGCGAAGAAGCTTCTCTCGCTGTGTCGAGGCGTCGTGGTCCCCTCCCGGGGCCGCATGACGGGGACACCCGCCTGGCAGTCACCTCCCTCGGAGGTGAGGCTCCCCCAGTGTCGGGGCCCACGATTTCTGGGCCTGGCACGGTGGACCCTCGATGCTGCCCTCGGCGCCCGTTTCGGATCGAGCGGCGCAGGCGGCGCCCGCTCTAACCGGTGGCGCTGCGGGCCCGATCTGTGCTCAGCGGCGCTGGGTTGGGTTCCGACTCCGGGAGGCGGCGCCATGGGCCTAACTGGTGTGGCAGGGGAGCCAGGACCGGACCTGGCTGTCACGAGTGGGCGGGGGTCGTCCGGTGCCGTCCCTGGCACCGGCGCCGTTGCCCCGGGGATCCCTGGGGTTGCCAGCATTGAGGTCCTGCTGGTCTCGTCCTCTTCGGAGGTCGATGACACAGATGTGGATCCATCCTGGCACCCTGACTCTTCGGGGTCAGGGTCCCCGGTGGCACAGGGTGCTAGGCGGCGCAGCGGGCCCCTTCCACTGTCCCCACTCCCGTCCTCCCCTGAGGGTCCTCGGGCTAGGGGTGGCCCTGGGTCCCAGGGGGGTGATGTGGGGACTGAGGAGGAGGCTCCCCCTCCTAGGGGCCTGTGACATGCCCTCCTGGGTCTCGGGGTGGGGGAACGCTGCAGTCGAGGAGGAGGGCTCTGTCAGAGTCCGAGAGGTCGAGGGGCAGGGGACGGGTGCCCCGGTCTCCGCCGGCCACCCCTCGTGGGGTGGCTAGGAGCCATAGCGCCGAACCCCGCCCTTCCCTCTTGGGCCCCAGGGTTCCCTCCGGTGGCGTTGCTGTGGACCCATGCAGTCCCGGGTTCGTCACAGGGGAGGTTCCCCCCCTGGGCTCTTCCAGGCATCGCATCCTCAGGGTCTCGTCTTGCGGTCTGGTTTGTTGTCCGGGATCCCGCCAGCTCGGGCTCCGTTCCCCGGATTTCAGAGCCCTGGCAGAGGTCAGTTGCCTCTTCGTAGGTGCCCTTCTCCAGTACCTCTGCATCCACCCCGCTCTTCCAGGCCATGTCGGTCCCTCAGGGGCCGTTATCCTGGGAGCAGTTCAGAGGTTCTCGGCGCCTTCCCTCATCGTTAGGTACATGCATGAGGCGGGTCTTTCGACTCTCCCCACCCCGCAGGAATCTTCTGGACATTCGAGCTCTCCATCATCCTCGTCTTCCTCCTCTGAGGAGAGGAACCCTGCTCATCTTTCTTCCGGCGCTGATTTCACTGAATATCAGCGATTCCTCTCAAGGATGGTGAGGGATCTTGAATCTCTTCGTTAGGCAAGACAATACCCGAGCGGGAGGCGAAGTGCTTGGAGAATTCAGTGCCCAGCACCTGGTGGTACCTTCCTGGCCTATCCTTCCAGGAGGTGTCTATCCGTTCCTGGCAGTCGCCAGCCGCCCTTTCTCCAGCCCCGGCAGACTGTCGTCGAAGGTATTGTGCCCCCTCGGAATCTCTGGGTACCCTTCCCAACCTGTCCTCGGGTTTGGTGTACCTAGAGACTCCTTTCGGGCGCCGCCGCCTGGCGCACGACCGCCCACCAGATTCGGATTCTCTACAGTTCGACCGGTGGGGGCGAAGAGTGTTCTCTTCTTCTCGTGCAGTGGCTTGCATAGCATCACATCAGGCTCACCACGCTGCCTACAGTCGGCATCTGTGGTGATGCTCTCCCAGCTCTAGCATCAATGCCTGATCGGGCAAACCAGACGAGCTATTGCCCTCTCCGCTATAGGCCTGGAGCTGGCAAGACACCAAGCAAGGGCATCTTATGGCGCTAATGAGGTGGCTTCCAGGCTTGCGGGGACAGCGATCTGCATTAGGCGGATGGCATGGCTCCGTCTATCAAGGTTGTCACCCCTGGCCCGGCGTAGGGTGATCCGCTCCGCTTTCCGAGGGACCCGTCTTTTCTCCTTCAGAGCTCGGAGGCTTTTGCAGGGGCTTTCTCCGTCTCCCCGTCCTCGGGAGGCACCTCCTAGCTCTTCTCCCACTTAGGCTTCCCTTGTGTTAGCCAGGGTCTTCCCCTTCTGTTCCTCACCAACAGGAGGCTGGGGGTCTTGTTCCCTCAGGGTTCTACCCACCCCTTTTTGTCAAGGGGGGAGGGGGCTTGGTACTCACCCAAGCAGTAATGAATGGTGAAGATTGACAAGGGAAGATATGAAAATTACGTACCTACCGTAATTCTTGATCTTCTCTTGTATCTTCACCATTCATTACTGATACCCACCCACCTTCCCCTCAGTGGCCTCCTTCTGTGGCGTCTCCCCCTCCCATCTCGTTCCTCTCTCCTCCCTTGGCCTTTATGCCAAAAAAAAAAAATTTCTGTTTTTTTTCCCCCATTCTTGTGAATGGATTCGCTTTTTTCCTCAAGGTAGAGAGGAACGACTACGGTTCTAATTTCTTTAATCTGAGGGAACTCTTTCTGACTGCCCTATGGTGCGATTCCTTACCTTCTTCAGGTCATGTAGTTTCACAGCCTGGTGGCCATGCCCTGTCTTGGCCTTCTCAAAGTTTGGAATCCCCCTGGCAGGCATTATTTTTCAAAGCTTTTCCAGCTGCTGACTGAACTTGTCAGCTTCAAGCCTCTGTCTACCTTGTCTTAACAAGTCGGATTGAGTTCCTCTCTATTTTTCTTACCAACTGCCTCCGAGAAGGCATGTTTTTTCCATACTCTTCTGTGGTAGCACTTAACAGGGTGCTAAGGAACTTAGTCCTCTTCCTGGATGGGCACTCTTCCGGAACAGGTTCTGCTCGAACAGTCTAGGAGCCCTCAACTAGGATGAAGGGACTTGGCATGTTGAGAGTTCAGAGAGTTTGCCCTCTCTTGGGTCTGTTCAGGAGTTTCAGTGGAACCTCTCCTCAGTCCTAACAACTGGGATTCTTGCTCCCTTATTAGTTTCAAGCCTATAAGCCTCTTAACCAACAATGCTCGATGGGCACTGTTCTCCATCTCAACATGCCTCTTTCTTTCTTTCTTTCTTTCTTCTTCTTCTACTTCCTCGCCCTCTCTCTGTTCCTCCCCTAGAGCCGCCCCGGAAAGGAGGCCCTGCGGTCCCTTAGGGTAGGAATTCTGTCTCCTCTGTCTATTCTCCATCGGCTTATTCCTTTTTCAGTTTATTTCCTTTCCTTTTTTCTATCCCTTGGCTCTCTTGCCTCACTTTCTTTTTCTTACACTTTATTTTCGCCTCTCGGCTAACAGAACTGAGATGGAGGGAGCCTTCGAATTTAACGGGCCGCCCTCAGCAGATGACACAGCACATCGCTCCCGAGGGCGTGCGCCTGCTTGGAGCTGACTCTAAAAAAAAAAAAACTCCCGTAGCGGGTGCGCGCCTCCGGCTTAACCCAAGCAGTAATGAATGGTGAAGATACAAGAGAAGATCAATAATTACGGTAGGTACGTAATTTTCATTTCTCACCCGCTGAACGGATCTCCATAGCCCCCCCAACCCTCCGCTGAGCTCACCCATGACAAGATAGCCGCACAGTGCACGCTTCCTGCCAGTCTTCATCCCTTTACTTCTCATATCTGTAGTAGTCTGCCTCAAAAATGTATTGAGAATGTGGATTTGTAATTTTATCTTGCCATATGCAAAATATTTAACTCTGACCATAATGCAGAGCGGCGATAAATCAAGCAAAAAGCTATCAATGTGAGCCAGCAACGGACCAGAAAATATTAGAAGTCTTCATCATAAGTAACTGTTTTTGATGTTTATGTGTGTTTTCCTAGTTAATGTACCAATTGTACGTCTTGGATATTGTCAGGCACTTCGCAGCCACAACATAGAGGATAATGTATGGGCATCAGTTAACAACAACGCTGTATTCACTTTGAGAGGTTACCATGGCAACTGTGTAACCCTCGAGAGCAACGTTCAAGAGGTTTACTGTTATCTGCTAACCTCGAGAAGTTAATTCAGCATTGTTGTTAACTGATGCCCTACATTGTCTTGTATAGTGTGTGGGCATCAGCTGTAATTAACCCCCCCAACACCACAAGAAGAAGCCTCGCTTGATCCATGTTCTCCCGCTGTCACAGACTAAATGTTTTTAAATATGACGCTACTCACCACCGCGGCCCTTGCCCAGTGATCGAAATAGATCCATCATTCACGTGGCTGTTTTCGGAGGAGCTAAGCGTCGCTGACTGCACATGCGCAATGAGGATCGATGCTGTTGTACCATCAATGTGACGTCCTCAAGATGGTACAACACTATGTTGACGTCACATCGACAGTACAACAGCATTGTTTCCATCGAATTTTATGCACAACAGTGCTCTCCAGTACACTGTATTAATGTATGTCAATAGTGCAGCATGGACGCGAACAGTTTTACAGAGATACAGCCTTTTAAAGACACACATCTGAAGCTTGTTTTGTAAACTAAACTGACTGTCTCTACTCATCTTTATTTTATTCTAACTAAAACACTATCTAAACGATACTTAGCTTGCACTTGCCATGTTATAAGTGCATTAAGCCACTCCAAAGGAGTGTTCTGTGGAATTAATGCATGGTTGGGAGGGTTGAGGCACCTGGACACAACCCCTCCAAAAAACATGCATTAATTCCACAGTATAACACTTCTTTGCCGTGACTTAATGCTTACTTGTATCTCATACACATTTAACAAAAACATGGCAGCGTTATATCAATCCAGTTTCACACTTAGTTACAGTTGTCATACATTTGATAACATTTAACCCATCAGCGTTACACCCAGCTAGAATACATTTCCTAGTAATTCTTAGAAAAAGAAAACCAGTGTTATTTCACCTTGTCATCCCTTTTAACCTGTGTGTTGAGTCAGTTATACTAAATGGTGATAGGGAGAGTTGTTGAATATTTTTACCTGTTTTAATAAAAAAAAACATTCAACTATACAAACAAACATTACCCTGATATCTTTATTTTTTACATTTTAACTAATACTGATATGCTTAGACGTATTCCCACAGATATATGTAATTCCTATTTTAATTATCACCGATATTTAAACAGGGTATAGCTCTATAAATAGAAAGGTGTTGGGGTCTAATATAATTGCTGTTCAACTAGGTAGTAGTTGAGAGAGGCTGTCTTTGCTATTATCTACTTGTGTGATTACTGAAATGAGACGGTGTCATTGGGGTTAGCAGTCGGCACATCCAGTTGCCCAAATTTGTTGAGATAAGCTTTGAATGCATTTCTGAGATCAGACACTATCTTTTCCAGCCTTAGTGTTCCTAGGGCATCTTGAAGCACATTCATTATATGATATTATATATCTTTTCTCTAGCCACAATTCTACTATTTGTCGCTTAGCTGTATTAGCTATTAGGAAAATACTCTGTTAGGAATCTGACAAAATAAATGTTGTACACAACATTAATTAAGGACCCAGAGCGAATTAAGGAGCTGACACAATACATTTTGTCCACAGAATGAAGGTGTTTGAGTGAATTTTGTGCATGGAATGAAGTTAGCAGTTTGACAAAATGAATTTTGTCCACAGAATGACATAAGCAGTTTGAAAAAAAGGCATGCTGTTCACAAAATAAATTTAGCAGTCTGACGGAACACTTTTTTTCCACAAAATGAACTTTGCAGTTTGACAAAATGCATTTTGTCCACAGAACAGAATGAGCTTTGCACTTTGACAAAACACATTTTGTCCATAGGATGATGTTAGGAGTATGACTAAATAAATGTTGTACACAAAATGAGTTAAGGACCCAGAATAAATTAAGGAGCTAACAGAATACATTTTGTTTACAGAATGAAGGAGTTTGACAGAATGCATTTTGTCTAGAATATTTTCCTCGCAACCACCTACATCCCAATATCTGCCCCACAACTACACCACACCACTGTACCCACACCTCAGTTTCTGCCCCATAACTACCTCACCCCAGTAACATCCCCACAGCTATGCAGCATTCTACCCCACACCCCAGCATCTGCCCTGCAAGTACCACCCCCATATAAAGTACCCCACACCTCAGTGCCTCCCCTGCAATTACCAAATAGTTTAATTCCTCTGAGATGTAATTTCCATAGTGATCATTTCTTTTCTGTCCACGATGTTTGTTTCTTTTGCTGTTGGGCGTTTCCTGATGTTACTGCTTGGGCACTGTTGTCATGGTTAAGTGGGATGCACCATTCAGCACTTCTTGAGAGAAAAAAATCTCAGCCTAATTAAATTTTCATACTGTGCATATTGAAGTTACCACATTTTTTGTTGTGCAGCCAGCATACGCAATTGCAAGTTTATTCCATAGTGTTAATCGGTTTGCCATGATAATACATATTCTAGGGGTGTGGATATGGTGCAGCATCCACACTTAGGCAGTCTTCCCTACGTTTTAATTCCAGCCAGAATGTATTCAAGTTGAGCTCCTCCCACTCACTCGGGTGATATCCTCTTCGACTCCACTGTGACGTTAGATCTTCCTTTCTACTGGAAGAGTCAAGTCGCCTCCTTCACATCTCTATGCGCACAGTGCAGGCCAGTTTTTTTCTCTTCGTCTTCAGGCAAATCCTTTGTGCTTTTCAGCATTTTTTTCTTCACCACGGAGCATGACAAACCCGGAACTGGACCCTGTTTCAAATGATGTGTCACATGTAACCAAAAGATGTCGCGTACCAACCCGCACGCCTCATGCATGTACAGCCTTGGGGCAGAGCACAACCCTCAGGCCTGTGGGCTGTGTAAGTCTCTGCTTCCTTCCTCACTTGAGGACCAGTACGCTCATCTCCTAGGTCACGCTGATGAATGAGATCCTCTGGTCCATTCCAAAGACACCCACAAGTCCTTTTTGGCGGTGGCGGGTTTGGCCTCCCAACTTGACGCACGCAAAGAGGCGGTGGCTGAAACCACAGTGGTCTCATCCTTTGCTCCTGTGTTTCTCCCAGTAGGCCAGTCTCAGGGCTTCAATCTCAGGTTAATGCAGGGACATGTGCCGGTCTCTGCAGATGCTCGGGAAGGGCCCTTACTGAGGAGATAAATCCAAGAAATCTAAATGGACTCGCTGTGAGTCATGGGACAGGGAATGAGCATTCCATCCAGGCTGTCTCCTCCAAAGAGATGCACCCTTTAGGGGTTCCGTGGCAGTACATGGTCCATGCTGAGTACACGTCCCCTCCTTCCCCTGCATCTCCTCACCGTTGACACAGTTGTCACCGGTCAAGGTCTAGTTCGAGGACCCAGTCTCAGTCCAGATCATGGTCTCAGGGAATCTGGGCATTCCCACTCTTGACCCTCGTCCAGGAAGCACCATCGACAGTCCTGTTCCTCCTCATCCTTGGACAATGAGAGGCTCTGCAGCAAGTTGCAGCAGCACTACGAGGAGCTGATATGGCAGCAGTGGGTTCTCAGCCAAGGTCAGCTTCTCCTGCAGGCCCGGTGCTCCCCTTGTCCCTTCCAGTGAGGCCCGTCCCAGTCTCTCACAGTCTGGCTAAGCTTACACCAGCTTATCCACTGATCCTGGTGAAACCTCTGCCGAAGCAGCCCTTGCACAGGGTGCCATCTAAGGCTGCTCACGCTGCTACTGGCCTTCCTGACCACCTGTCCATTCAGATCACTCCCTGACATGCGTCCAGGTGGCCCCTGTTGACAAAGGACCATGGGCAGTGTTTGAAAAGTCACTGGACACCGAATGTCCCCCACATACTTTTCTAGGATCCCAGGCTTCGATTGAGAGTTGACTGAGGAGCTCGCTTCACACCGTGGTCCTGTCTCCTTCGGGGCCCTGCTCCATCTCATCTCCGAAGTCCATGGAGATTCCTCTGGAACTAGTTCAGAAGCGAGACAGATATCCACTGATGGAAATCCTCGACCAGGTCAATTCCCTGGGAGTTGCTATTCTGGGTCCCGCATTGGAGCTGTGGTAGCATCCAGCTTTGTGTCCAGTGCCCTCCACCCAACTGATTTGCAAGTATGCGGTCCTGTCTGGGTCTCTCCCCAGTTTCTTGGATCACCCCTCAGCTGAGGGGTTGGTGGCAGACCCCGTCTCTCATAAGAGGGGTAATGTCGGGGACGCTGACGAGCCCCAAGGCAAGAAATCTAAGAAGCTGGATCACACAGCAAAGAAAGTTTACGCTGCATCCTTACTGGGTCTCGGGCAGGCGAGCTGCACCATTTTGGCCAACTTTGGCTGTGCCCTTATGGGGATCCTGAACCATGTCCTTCCCCACCATTCTGTGGACCTGCAGTTGGCAATTAGAGCATTCTAAGACCAGGGTTGCACCCTTGCCAAGCACCAGCTTCAGACAGCTGTGGACATAAGTGACTCTTACGCCCAGTCTGTGGCAGCGGCAGTTACTATGCGCTGCAAAGCTTGGCTTAGGATTTCCACCTTTACGGTGGATACCCAGCATAAACTGCCAGATGTCCCCTTCTTGGGCACCAACCTTTTTGGGCCGGGTGTAGAAGGATACCTCATTAAAATCGTGAAGTCCAATACCACCCTAGGTTTGGTTACATCCTCACAGAAGGACCCCATGGGACAGAAGTCGAAGAAAAAGTTGTTTTCATTTCAGCCCTTTCCATCTCAGCAGCCTAATCTGCAGCAACCCCATTCGAGGCAGTCCCAGGTCTGGTGGCCTAAATCCAAATCAACCAGCCAGGGCAACAGTGCTGCTCTGGTGGCCAGTGATGAAGCCACCTCCTCCAAGGCTACTTAGTGAGGGGTCAGGGGGTGTCTGTCTCATGGACATCACGTTCCTCCCTCATTTCCTTGTGGGGGATCGGCTTCGCTATTTCTGGCATGCATGGTCCACTGTAACTGTGGAAAAATGGGTGCTAGATGTGGTGGGTCAAGGTTTGCCTCTCAACTGCGAGGCTGTCCTGCCTTACCAGGTACATGCCCCACAGGAGCACATGGTGTCTCAGGACATGCTGTCTGCCCTCAGGGAGGACATTGCTCAGCTGCTGGTAAAAGGCACTGTAGCCTGTGCCCTGGACACCATGGCCAGTTAGGACTTTGTGTCCAGGTATATTCTGGTCCCCAAGTGGACCAGGTGTTGGCACCCCATACTGGATATGCACAAACTAAACCAGTTCCTGGGAAATAAAAAGTTCTGAATGGTCACTCTGAATCAGATAATTCCATCTCTGGAGCAGGGCATGTGGTTCTGCTCCCTTGACCTACAGGACACCTTCTTTTACATCCCGGTTTATCTGTCCCACTAGTGGTACTTTCGGTTTCATGAAGAGGGGGTTCTGTACGAATTCTGGGTCATGCCAGTCGGCCTAACCTCGGCCCCCAGGGTCTTCACCAAGTGCATCACAATGGTGGCAGCATTCCTGAGGAACTGCCTGATCTGGGTATATCCGTACCTGGCCAAATCGGAACCCAACCACTCGCAGGTCATACACTTCATTGGGGCAGAGCTAGACTCCCTCTGGGCCAAGGCCCAACTCCCAACGGACTGGGCAGTGGACCTTACCTCCTTTGCCTGATCATTTCAGGTTTGGCACTCATGCCCTGCCTGGAACTTCCTGCACCTGCTGGGGTATGTAGCATCCTGCACCAATGTAGTCCAGTGGGCCTGCTGACGGATGCATCCCCTGCTGTGGGAGCTGGCCCTCTAGTGGTCTCAGCGCCTCGGTCATATGGACAAGTCATACGTAGTGATGCAGCTGATGTGGGATGCCATCCAGTGTGGCTTGTCCCAGAACACCTGCAGGAATGTAACCCATTTGTCCTCAGAGCCAACTGTCATTCTGGTGGCCCGACGTGTCTCTGGTGGGTTGAGGAGCTCATTTGGGGAACTACAGGACCCACGGGCTCTGAACCCCGAGGAGTCCCTATGCCACATCAGCCTGCTGGAGCTCTGTGCAGTGCATCTGGCTCTGATGGTATTCGCTCTATCAGTTCGGGGTCAGGTCGTGTAGGACCAGAGGGACAATTCCACAGCCATGTACTACCTCAACAGGCAGGGCGGAACGTACTCCTTCCAGCTAAGTTGGGGAGCCCTCCACAACTGGACCCTTGTGCGCAGCTTGAATGTCGATCTCTTGGCAATTCATGTGGCTCAACCAACTAGTGATCGCCCTCAGCAGAGTGGGCTTGGTGTCTCATGAGTGGTCCTATCATCAGGAGGTGGTGTATCACGTGTTCTCCCAGTTAGGCACTCCCCTGGTCAACCTGTTCGCCTCCTGGGGAAATACAAAGCTGAGACTATTCTGTGCCCACCCACCTCATTGCGTGACACTGAGGTGAATGTCTTCACAAGGCCCTGGGACCCAGTCATCTTCTGCACCTTCCCTCCCTTTCCCCTGATCCACAAGGTGCTGGTCAAAGTGCGGAGGATCCTGGTAGCCCAGGACTTGCCGCACCAGTTATTGTACTCAAATCTCCTCCACCTCAGCAGCAGCAGGCCACCATGGCGCTTGCCTCTATGCCCGGATCTGCTCTCCTGTCACAAGGGGAAGGACTTACACCTGGACCTTCTGTTCTCTACACATAGCAGCCTGGTTTCTGGGTGGCTAGAGTTCCAGGATTTGGATCTCTCCAGGTTGTGGAAGCCTCCCAGAAGGGGTCGACCCACTAGTGCTACGCCTTCAAATGGAAGCGCTTTTCCATTTGGTGCCAGGGCAGGGAGTTATATCCCCTGTCCTGCCCCCCGGCTAGCATTCTGGACTACTTGTGGTCCCTCTGCCAGCTGAGCCTGAGGTCGACGACCCTCAAGGTGCACCTGGCAGCCATCTCTGCTTACCAGATATGGCTGGTGTGCCGATGGTGGAGCAGGAAAAGGCGACTGGGTGCTTCTTTAAAGGCCTTGACCCCCTGCACCCACAAGTGCATAAACCACCACCACCACCATGGGACTTGTTGCTGGTCTTGGCGATGCTAATGGTCATGCTATTCAAACCAGTGCACAGGTGTGACATATCTCACCTGTCATGGAAGACCACATTCTTGGTGGCCATCACTTCTGCCAGAAGGATCAGTGAGCACTAGGTGCTCTTGGTGGGGTCTGCTTACCTGGTCTTCCACAGGGACAAGGTCGTCCTTCGCCCCAATCCGAAGTTGCTCCTGAGGGTTGTGTCTGAGTTTCACCTTAGCCAGGTGATCAGTCTCCCGGTGTACTTCACCAACCACGCCTCGGAAGTTGAACACAAGCTCCATACATTGGACCTGTGGTGAGCGCTCGCCTACTATAAAGAGAGCACTGCTGGAGTTCAGGGAGAGGTTCTCCAGCTATTTGTCACCTACGCTGAAGCTGCACTTTGCAGACCGGCAGTTAAGCGGACGATTGGCAGGTGGATTGTATCCTGCATCAACCTCTGCTATAGTTTGGCAGATATGGAGCTTCCCAATGGGCTAAGGGCTCATTACACCCATCATACAGCTGTCTTGGTGGTTGCTTCCAGGGATGTCCCTGTCCGGGAAATCTGCAGGGCTGCTACCTGGAAGTTGGCACACATCTTCATTTCCCACTACCACACTGACCTTGAGTTATGCCGGGACGCTGGTTTTGGTGCCTCAGTTCTCCAGTCTCCTTTCCCTAAATAGGGGGTGTGTGCCTTGCCCCCTCCTCCTGGAGGACTGCTAGGAGTTTGCCAGAAGTGTGGATAGTGCATCATATCTACGTCCCTAGAAAGACAGGTTACTCACCTGTAACAATAGATCTTCCACGGGATGGTCTCTTGCAGCAGGTAATACACTTAGGTAGTTGCCAGAGGTCACTGTGGTGCACGGCAGCTCTTCTAGAAGTCTTTCACCAGGGGCCTCCCACCGATGACATCATCATCATCCTGCTTCCTATATAAGGTGGGCGGTCCCTGGTATTCTTAGTTCATTTTCCCGCCGTCTTCAGCTCACACACAGCAGCTAGTGCAAAGTGCAAGCAGCCATCAACGAGAAACTGAGCAACGGGACTTTTATTCCCATTCCTTCATCGATGGATGTCAGAAGGATCTTAAGGCAAAACACCATTTTCAAACAACATGAAGTCTTGCTGTATTCTGACTATTGCAGTTAGCCCCAGCACTCAAACTGCTCCGGAGAGTAGAGGGTTAATTTCTATGCAGAGCATAGAACGTTGAGCTCAAGCTCAGTTCAGACCTCTGTCTGCTGCACAGATTCTTTACTCCGCCTAACTAAACGGCCGCTCCAGGAGATTTCTCCTTTGCTCACGGTTCGAAAGTCGCTTAAAGTCCTCGGTTTTACCAATTATTTTTTCGAAAGTTTCGGTTCAGATCTCTGTTTGTGGTACAGTAAGTACCAGGTAGTGAACTAGACATAGTAAACTTGTGGGAATTGTAAAAATTGATTTTTCGACCGGTTCGGCTGAACCGGTCGTTTAGTGATTTGTATATTCTGCCTTTGTTTTTAAACTTAGAGTGTGGTTACCAGTCCTTATCAGTTTAAAAAAAAAATGCATTTTCTTGTGTTTTTTTCCAAGACCCGTGACACGGTTAGAAACCGATAAAGGTGTCTTGCCTGGTTATTTGCCATAAAAAGGGTAAGTTTGTGGTTGGGATGGCTACATCTGAGAAACCCAAAAGAAAAACTGGGCCCACTGGGTTTCAGCATTGCAGTGTGTGTGGGGAGGTCTTTGCTAAGGCTGATCCCCACACCACCTGTGTTTATTGTCTGGGGTTTGACCACCTCGATTCAGACTTCCAAATCTGTAAAGATTTCCCTAAGTCTACCCTGGAAAAAAGATTAGATAGGCTCAGGGATAAGGAGGCCATGAAGTCCGCTGACCCGGATGGCCAGCTCGGTTTGGTTCCAACCGAACCTGATGGAGTGCCCTCTGACCGGGGCGATACTTCTTCGGGCAAGAGGAGAGCCGATCCTGAGGGATCGGTTCCTACAAAAAGAAAAAGGAAAGAAAAATCAGCCGGTTCGGATTCAGAGACCCATTTTCCGACTGCCGAAGAGATTACCAATGCGATAAGGATTGTAGAATTGCTTCGGCCAGTTCCGTCTGATCCAGCGCCTTCTGGCAGGTGCTCGGTTTGGTCAGTTCCTCCAGTTCTAGATTATGCTCCTGAAGATTTCTATGAACTGGATTTGGATGAGGATGATGATGATGACGATGACGATGGTGTGGGAGGTCTGGTTGGGCCCATTGAACCGGACATCTCCCCAGACAGGCCTTCTGGTGTTTCCCCTCCTAGGCTTTCTGAGTCCCCTTTCCACTACATGTTTTACAGGAAAGTGGCAGAAATCCTCCAGCTCCCTGTGGAAGAAGCTGTAGAGGAACAAGAGGAACCTGATTATGTGGAGATGATGGACATCCCAGAGTCCACAAGACTGTCTATTCCCCTTCATAAGTCTTTTGGGAAACAGACACAAGAAATTTTAAAAGCTCCAAAATCTTCCTCGACATAAAGTCTCCACCACTCATTCACACTAATGGGATCTATGCCGGGGGCGCTAGGACCCAGCGGGAGCAAACCTTTTTGCAGGAGGGCCGGCGCCAGAGATGGAGCCGCAAGCCTGTGCTCATGCGGCAATGACTATCTCGGCGTTGAACCTCCAACCGCCTCAGTTCATTTTTTCCTGCCGTCGAGTGCACTTCAGTGACGACATTGCTCACCTGCCGGGAGTCAAACTTCAAACTAACAGCATAGTTTTCAGTTTATTATTTTGTTGTTTTTTTCGAATAAAGTATCGCTTACGATAATTTATTCTTATTAAAGAAAGAAGTCTCAGCCTACATTGACTGAGTCGACCATGAGCGGGTCGGGTGATGGTAAGGAGACTTTGTATGAAAGCTGTTCAGTCAGCCAGGCTGGGTCCGGTCCGCCGCCTTCTCTGAAGGTGGGGTCTGACAACGGACGGGCCAATGCCCGAGGGGGAGGGCGGTCCCCCCGGGAGCATAAAAGAAAACGGTCGCATTCTCCGCACCGTTCGGCCTCAAGCTCTTCTTCGGCCCGTAGGTCAAGAAAGAGAAGGCATCACTCAAGGTCACCTTCTGATATGTATGCACGTCGATGGTCGGTCATTGAGGCCAGTTGCCGGTCTCCTCATTCGGAGTTGCAGGTTTTTGTTTCTGGTCACCGACCTCTTCGACATCGGAGCCCTTCCCCACCTTCTGATAGGGCTTCCGATGTGCAGTTTCATCAGTGGGCCACTCTTATGGAGCATTGGGCTCGGAGGTTGGTCCAGCTGCCTGGCCCTGTCTCTCTGGGGCCTTCAGGTTCTTCAGGAGATCGGACAGGGTGATTGGGCCTTCCTGGTCGCGCAGTGCCCTCTCCAGTGCTGTTGACGCCGCGCTCAGGTGTCCCCCCGTGGCTGCGGCACAGGGGGCCACACCGATGCCTTTATCTCCTGTAATTCTTTCTTCTTTACCCTCAAATCCAAATTTTCGGGGCCCTGGGGTGGTGTCGGCAGTGTCGGCGTTGATGGGTCACTCGGCGCCGACGAACCTGTCGATGCCGTGTGGTTTTTCGGTGCCATTGAGTGTCTTGCTGCTGTGTGGCCTTTCAGCGCCTTTGAGTGTCTCAGCACCATGTGGCCGTTCGGCGCCGTGTTCTTCGGCGCCATCTGCTTTGTCGGCGTCGTGCGGCCTTTCGGCACCGTGTTGTTCTTCGGTGCCGAGACCAGGCTTTTCTTCAGCCAATCTTCAAGGCTTTTCCTCACTGAATTCTTTTCCTTCCTCTTTTCCTACTGATTTTCATTTCTTTCCTGTCCATACAGTCCCTCCTGGACTGTCAGGAGATGATATTGAGCCTGACTCAGATCTTAGACTGGGTGATGATGTGGAAGGAGCAGGGCCTAATCCTGTTACAAAGCCTGTGGTCGAGGACCTGTCTTTTAAGTCTCTGTTGAGAAATTTGAATTCCACTCTTTCTCTCCAGACTATGGACATCGATCCTGGGAAGCTTTTAAGACTCCAATACCTTCATGTTCCAGACATCCCTATAGATTTATCTCCCCCGGTACAACCCTCCTTTGAGACGTTGTCTCAAATGGTATGGAATAATCCTGCTCTTGCACCTTCTGTGTCTAAGTCCATAGATAGGAAGTATGCTACTCCCAAGGATCAACCTATTTTGTCCTCCCAAGCCTTTGTAGATCCTATCGTAGTCTTGGCAGAGAATGATAAGTTCGTCCTTCCTCAGACTACTACAGCTTGACCTATAAACAAAAAATCTTGTAAGATAGATACTTTAGGTAAGAGAGTCTTTGCTGCATCCACCCTGGGTATGCGTATCGCCAGTTACAAGGGCTATTTCTCTCAATATGAGTATATCCTTTGGCATTTGCTCAAGCAAATGGTTGAAGCTCTACCAGACTCGGACGCTAATTCAGAGCTTCTTCAAGCCATAACCAGGGGTAACGAGTCCAACAACCAGCAGGTTAAAGCAGCTATGGACGCCTTTGATACTGCCTCTCGAGCGGTGGCGGCGGGCATTTGTACCCGCCGCCATTCCTGGCTGCGCACTTCAGGTTTCATGAACGATGCCCAGCAACAGGTCATGGCGTTGCCCTTCGATGGTATGTATCTCTTCGGCCCTCAAGTAGAGCAGGCTCTAGAGGCCACACAAAAGACTAGGTCAGCCGTTAAATTGGCTTGACCTCCTCCCGGCCCCTCTCAAGGGGGTGTTAACAAATGCCAGTTTCTTAACTGTCAGTCCTTTCAAGGCAAAGGCAGGGGAGGTTTTAACAAAAATCATTCCCCCCAGCCTCAAAAGAAAATGCAACAGAAGGCGCAAGGACCCAAAGCGCCCGGTGCCACCTTCTGAGTTTCTGGCCCAAGTCCCACTTCAGCTGCCCGAGGGGGACTCTTTAGCGGTGGGAGGTCGTCTGACTCAATTCTACAACCAGTGGAAGTCCATAACTTCCGACAAATGGCTCCTTCGGATAATCCGCGAGGGATATTCCCTCAATTTTTCGGAGAACCCTCCGGATTGTCTCCCCAAGCGGCAGCCAAAGCTGTCAATTCTTCAGTCAGAGCTTCTCACCTCCGAAATACAAGGCCTGCTGAACAACAGGGCAGTGGAAGTAGTTCCGCTGGATCAACGGAACACAGGGTTCTACTCCCATTACTTTCTAGTTCCAAAGAAAACTTGGGGCAAGCCGGCCCGGTGGCGCTGAGGGTTGAGGCGCTGGACGCCACACCTACACCACGCCGGCAACGGGTTGAGGAGCGAACTCGGTGCGTCGGTGGTCGCCGGGGAGATAGGCTGGAACGTCCAACGACAGCTCGCCTTCTCCAGGGAGGGATTCGGCCGATGCCCGACACTTGCATGACCCCGAGCAGAGGCTCGAGGAACTGCAAGCTCCATTTGGGGATGGGCGGCCATTGAGCAGCATGGACGTCGGCGCGTCGTCATGGCGTCGGGGAGGTTACTTGCTGCTGAGGAGGAGAGAAGCAAGCCTGCCTCAGCCAGGAAGATGGGAGGACCATGGCGTGCCCTGATTTGCCTGTGCTCGCCCAGCAGACCTCAGACCGGCGAAATGAAATAGCGGGGTCTGACCCCATCTCAATCCCTTGAAGGTAATCTCTCTTGACTCCATGGGGCCTAGGGTCTGCTTGGGTAGGGTTCCAGGCAGTGGGATGTCCAGTTGTCCTCCTGAAGGGTCGGAGGTGGCAGGCTGGGAGGAGGAATAAATAGTAATTTCAAAAAAAACTGGGGCATGCTCCATTTGGACCTCAGAAAATTAAACAAGTTTCTTCCCAAAGAGAAATTCAAGATGATATCGCTAGGGACCCTGTTACCCTTGCTTCATCAACACGATTGGTTAGTCTCCCTGGACATGCAGGATGCTTACCAGCATATTCCTATTCATCCAAAGCATCGCAAATACTTAAGGTTTGTGGCTTTGGGACAACATTATCAGTTCAGAGTCCTGCCCTTTGGGCTATCCTCAGCACCGCGAGTTTTTACAAAGTGTTGTGCAGTTCTCGCAGCACATCTCAGAAAAGTCAGAATTCAAGTGTTCCCATATCTGGATGACTGGTTTCTGGCAAGCCCTTCCAGGCAAGGAATTCTCGACACCGTTGCCATAGCCTCAGACTTTGTCATGTCCATGAGAGTTCTGCTAAATCTCAAGAAATCGCAGTTGCAGCCCTCCCAGAGGCTCCTTTTCATAGGAACTCTTATGGACACCTTCTGTGCAAAAGCTTTTCTACCAGAGGACAGAAGGAGCGATATCCTACAGATGGCCTGATACATCAGAGAGAACAGTTCAGTTCGAGCTATCTCGATGCAACGGGTGCTAGGTCTCATGGCATCCTCGGTGTTCACTGTACCCCTAGCACGCCTTCACATGATAACCTCTCAATGGATGCTTAGTACTCAGTGGTCCCCAACCACTCACCCTCAGTCTTTTCTCATCAAGGTGACAGAACCTCTGAAGAAGTCAGTCACCTGGTGGTCGCAAGAGGACAATCTTCTGGAAGGGTATCCCTTGGCTCCCCTGGATCATCAGATTTCCATTACCACAGACGCGCCCCTGATGGGGTGGGGAGCTCACTGTCAGACTCTCCACACTCAAGGTACATGGACCCAGGACGAGTCCCAGCTTCACATAAATGTCTTAGAAATGAGAGCCGTCCTTTATGCAGTCCGGGGTTTTGAAGGACATTCTCTGTCACAAAAACATTCTCCTTCAAATGGACAACAAAGCAGTGATGTATTACATCAACAAGCAAGGCGGGGCTCACTCTTACCCCTTATGCAGGGAAGCAATGAGGGTGTGGGAATGGTACTTGGAGCACAAGGCTCTCATTTAAGTGGTCTACCTGCAGGGAGTGCAGAACGAACTGGCAGACCGTCTCAGCAGAACAGAGACAGATCCTCACGAATGGTCTCTCGACTCAACTGTAGTTCAGTCACTGTTCGCAGAGTGGGGAACTCCAGACCTGGACCTTTTTGCATCCCCACTCAACACAAAACTGCCTCTCTTCTGCTCCAGAATCCAGGCCCTGGCATTTTCCGTCAGGATGTGTTCAGGCTGCAGTGGACAAAACGCTTTCTATACGCCTTTCCGCCTCTTCCTCTAATTCAGAGGGTACTTATCAAGTTAGAGTCCCAGGGGACAAAATGATCCTCATTGCTCCCTTCTGGCCTCGACAAATATGGTTTCCCTTACTCAACAGTATGTCGCTAACCCCTTCGAAAGCGCTTCCTCTTCAGACGAACCTCCTGACTCTGGGTCTGTGGTCCATCCCAATCTGAGATCGCTTCACCTTCATGCTTGGCTCCTGAAGAGATAGAAGTGAACAGGTTCAGTGTCTCTCGAAGAGTTTCAGATATTCTTCTGGCTGCGCGCAAGCCAGCCACTAGGAAAACTTACACAGAAAAATGGAAGCATTTTTCGCTCTGGTGTGCAAAATCCTCTTTGAATCCTTTTTCCTGTCCACACAATAAAGTTCTAGAGTACCTTTTAGACCTTTCAAATTCAGGTCTGCAATACTCTATAGTTAAGGTTCACTTTTGTGCCATTTCAGGTTATCATGAGCCAGTACTTTCCTTGTCACTCGCTCAGTTACCTGTGGTTAAGAGGTTTCTTAAGGAATTCTGCATACCAGACCTCCTATCAGACGTCCAGTCACAGCCTGGGACATTAATCTTGTGCTAGACATGCTCACTCGAAAGCCTTTTGAGCCTCTAGCTACCTGTGAGTTGAAATTTCTCACTTGGAAAACGGCCTTCCTGGTGGCCATTACCTCAGCCCGCAGGGTCTCTGAGATACATGCCTTGGTCACAGACCCTCCATATACTGTGTTTCATAAAGACAAAGTAGTTCTTAGGACCCATCCTAAGTTCCTCCCTAAGGTTGTTTCAGAATTCCATCTAAACCAACCTTTGGTCCTCCCTACTTACTTTGCGAACTTCCAAAATGAAGGGGAGCGTTCCCTTCGTTCTTTGGACATCAAAAGAGCTTTGCGTTTCTATTTAGATAGAATGAAAGAATTTTGCAAAGCTCAACAACTGTTTGTTTCTTTCAGCGAGACCCGGCTGGGTCAATCTGTCGCTATCAGATGCATTTCAGCATGGCTGGTGGCATGCCTTTGCCACTGTTATTCCATCTTTCAGGTTAAGCTGGAAGGCAGACTGTACGCTCACTCTACAGAGCGGTCATGGCATCCCTGGCGGAAATCCGCAATGTGCCCATTGCAGATATTTGCAATGCGGCTACCTGGAGCTCAGTGCATACTTTCATCAAACACTATGCCTGGATGTCCATGCCAGGCGACATATTTTGTATGGCAGAACCATTCTTAATGGACTTCTGTCCTAGATTTGTGAGCTCTTGGTCTCTCCTGCCGCCCTCTTGGGGGATTATTAGCTCGGTACTCTCCCATTAGTGTGAATGAGTGGTAGAGACTTTATGTCCAGGAAGATATGGAAATTATGTACCTACTGTAATTCTTGATGATCTTGGACGAAGTCTCCACCACTCTTTCCCACGCCCACCCACCATCCCCCGAGCTCATCTCTGTTGTTGGTCTTCACTCCCTCAATCTTTAGGCTGTGAAGACTTCTTCTTGACCCTTCTTATACGGGTCATCTGGACTATCTCATGTCCGTTTTTTGTTAGGCTATCCTTCTAGGTTAGTTACGCTGCACCTTGTCGGGGGGAGAAAAGGTACTGAGGTGGTTGGAGGGTCGACGCTGAGATAGTCATTGCTGCCCACGAGCACAGGCTCATGCCGCTCCTCACGGCTCCATCTCTGGCGCCCGGACCTCCTGCAAAGATTTGCTCATGGGTCCTAGTGCCTCCAGCGTAGATCCCATTAGTGTGAATGAGTGGTGGAGACTTCGTCCAAGAAGATCAAGAATTATGGTAGGTACGCAATTTCCATTTCTGTACCTCCTGTCGACAGAAGGATGGACAAAAGGTGCACCTTATCAGGTTCAGGTACAGAGTACTTGTATCAACAATGCAGCCATGTTGGGGTTGTGCAGGCTGCAGCCTGTGATAAGGCTAATATATCCTTGGCTTCACACCCCCCAGATAAAGATTCTAGGAAGCTGGATGCCATGGCAAAGAAACAGTACATGGCATCCGCCTTTGGACTCAGGCAGGTTAATTATATGGCCTATGCAGCCAGGTACCAGAAGTCCAGGTGGGAGACTGTACTGGCACTGGCTAAGCAGGCCTCCCCCCAGCTAGCCTCGGAGCTGGAGGGGATGGCTGCTGGGATTGAGGCTTCTAAGGTACAGTTCCATGGTGCTGTGGACTCGAATGATGTGTTCTCTAGAGTCATGGCTACATCTGTGGCTCTTCGGAGAATGGCTTGGCTCAGATGTACTAGCCTCTCACAGGATACCCAGGCTAAGGCCATGGATTTCCCTGTGGTGGGTAATTCTCTGTTTGGGGAGCAGACAGAGAATTACATGAAAAATATGGATGAGTATAGGACCACCTATTGGAGTGCACAGGCCAAGGAAAGGCAGGCAGCTCCTCAAAGGCAACAGGCTAGGGGCAGGGGCAGGCCTTTTCATAGGCCTTTCTACCAAGCACAGGCCTCTTCTCCCTTTCCTCAGAGGGGGTTCTTCAGAGGGAGAGGCAGAAGGGGGATGAGCAAGGCTGCATCCATCCCGCAACCTAAGGCTCCTGCCAAGCAGACACCCTGATGTGTCAGCCCGGGTCAACTCCCCCATTCCTGTAGGAGGCAGGCTGGCTTACTTCGTCCAGGACTGGATGTCTGTTACCTCAGACAAGTGGGTCCTGGAGGTGGTAAGCCAGGGGCTGGTTCTCAGCTTCAAGAAATTTCCAAAGCTGAGGGCCAGATCTTTCCCACCTGCAAGCATCTCCGAAACCATTGCCCTAGAGGCAGAGGTTTCATCTCTACTGGCTCTAAAGGCTGTAGAGAGAGTTCCTGCATTGCACAGGGGCAAAGGTCTGTACTCCAGGTACTTCCTTACCCGAAAAAAGACAGGGGAGTGGCGACCCATCCTAGACTTAAGATACCTGAACAAACATCTTTTAAAACCAAAATTCAAAATGGTGACTCTGGGAATAATCCTTCCCCTCTAAGGCCAGGGGACTGGCTAGCCTCCCTGGACTTAAAAGATGCCTACTTTCACATTCTCATCAGGTGCTCCCTTGGAAAGTACCTCAGGTTCTAATTGCCTTCAGGCCATTATCAGTTCAAAGCTATGCCCTTCGGCCTGACATCAGCTCTAAGGGTATTCACAAAATGCCTAGCAGTAGTAGGAGGCAGTATAGCGCAGTGGTTTAAGGCTCTGAGCTGCAAATCTGGTGACATCCAGCAGACCAGACCTGGGTTTGAATCCCACAGCTTCCACGTGCATACTGTGTGACCCTGAGCAAGTCACTTAACTTCCCTGTGCTCCCAGGTCGCTCCTGTAAAAAAGCTTTCAGCTTAGTGTGCTACTCCTGGTTAAACAACTAAATAAAAAAAAAAAAGTAGTAGTGGCCTTTTTAAGAAGGAAAAATATTTCCATATTCCATACCTGGATGACTGGCTCATTGTGGGTCAGTCCCCAGACCAAGTCAAGTCAGACCTTCAAGTGACTCAGCAAGTGCTCACTTCCCTATGATTCCTTCTCAATCTTCCCAAGTCATTTCTCGACCTGTACAGCTCCTTACCTTCATAGGGGCAGAGTTGGATACAGTCAAGTAAGAGCTTTTCTTCCCTGAAAGGGCAAGGCCATTGTAGAGCTGGCTTTTCATTCCACCTTCTGGGTCTCTCGGCCAGCAAGGTACTTCCTTCAGCTTCTGGGCCACATGGCAGCTTCTACAGCAGTGGTCAAGGGGCCAGATTTCAGGTGAGGACGTTCAGTTTCACCTGAGGGCCTTTGGTCTCAGAAGAAAGATTCTCTAACCAAACTAGTTCCAGTGACCCAGACTCTGATCCAGGCTCTCCAGTGGTGGCAGGATCAGGGCAACCTCAGGCAAGGAGTCCCATTCGTCACTCAGTCTCACTCTGTGGTCCTAACCACGGATGCTTCTCTGTTGGGGTGGGGAGCCCATCTGGGGGCTCTCACAGCCCAGGGACTGTGGTCCCCTCAGGAATCCCTTCTTCATGTCAATCTTTTGGAACTCAGGGCGGTCTTTCTGGCCCTGCAAGCTTTCTCTCAGTCAGTGCAGAACAAGGTGGTTCAGGTCAGGACAGACAACTCCACCACCATGTGGTACATCAACAAGAAGGGAGGCACTCTATCCACGGCCTTGTGCACGGAAACCATGAAATTAATCTGTGATCCCTAGCTTATTCTCTGCAGACCTCTCTGATAGCGGTCCACCTTCCAGGGAAGGACAGTGTGCTAGCAGTTGCATTGAGCAGGATCTCCCAGGGCCATCACGAATGGTCCCTGGACACTCTGGTGTTGAAAGTGATTTTTTCAAGGTGGGGCACTCCAGAGATGGATCTCTTTGCAGCCCCAGACAATCACCAACTTCCTCTGTTTTGTTGCAGACCCCCAGTCTTGGGCTCAGTCCCTCTGGATGCTTTGATTTTGAACTGGGAAGGTAAATTTCTATATGCCTTCCCTCCCTTTCCTCTACTGTTCAAGGTTCTGGTCAAGGTAAGGTCACAACCTTGTGAAGTGATTCTGATTGCTCCAGACTGGCCAGGCAGCCTTGGTATCCCCTGTTGCTGTCCCTAGCAGGCCATCGTCCCCTGTCTCTTCCCAGGAATTACAACCTGTTAATCTCCTCTCAGGGGAGGATTTGGTACCCCAATCTTTGGTCTCTCAGTCTCAAGGCATGGTTCTTGAAGAGTTAGAGTATGCAGATTTGCATCTGTCCCAAGGGGTGCTGGATATTCTCAAAGCCTCTCAAAAGCCTGCCACCAGAAAAAGTTGCAACTCCAAATGGAAAATATTCAGCATTTGGAGTTCCAAGAAGCATATATCCCCAGACACTGCTGAATTGTCTACAGTTCTGGATTATATGGTTCATCTTGATGGCCTAGGCCTCAGACCAGCTACTGTAAAAGTACATTTGTCAGCTGTTTCTGCTTTTCTGTCAGCAGGAAAGCCTTCCTCACTGTCTCACCCTGTATTCTGTAAAATTTTCAAGGGATTGCTTCATACCAATCCCCCCTTTAGGGATCCTACCCCTGCTTGGGATCTTAATGTTTGCATTGCTCAGCTTATGCAACCCCATTTTGAGCCTTTGTCTTCAGCAGAGCTTAAGTACTTGACTTGGAAAACTGTGTTCTTGGTAGCTATGACCTCTGCCAGGCGTATCAGTGAATTGCAAGCTCTGTCAGTGGAGCCTGATTTTATCTCACTCCATAGAGATAAGGTGATCCTTAGAACTAATAGGAGGTTTTTATCTAAAGTGGCTTCAGATTTTCATCTGAACCAATCTATGTCTCTCCCTCTGTTGTTCACTGATCATTCTTCTTCAGGAGAAAGAAGTTTACACAGTTTGGATGTTAAAAGAGCCCTTAGTTACTACATTGAGCGTACTAAGGCTCACAGGTTTGACTCCCTTTAGTTGTTTCTCACTTATGGGTAAGTGGGTAAGGGCAAACCTGTCACTAAGAGAACTGTTGCTAGGTGGATTGTCTCTTGTATTCAATTCTGCTATGAGAAACTAGGCAAAATACTTCCCTCAGGCCTGAGGGCTCATTCACCAGAGGTATGTTTCCCCTGGCTGCACAGGGATATTCCTTTGCTAGAGATATGTAATGCAGTCACCTGGAAAACAGTCCATACATTTACCAAGCATTACTCCCTGGACATCTAGGCTAGGAGTGATGCTCAGTTTGGTACAGCAGTACTGCAGAGCCTATTCCCAAGGTAGGTTCGATTCCCTCCTCCATGGAGGTACTGCTTGGTAGTCTGCAATAGTCAGAATATAGCAAGACTTCATGTTGTTTGAGGAAACAATTACTCACCTTAGTAATTATGTTTCTTATAATGGAGTCTTGCTGTATTCTGACCCCTACCTTCCCTCTCAGAACCTGTTTTTGGGAAGTGGGCTGGCAGGTGCAGTGTTGTACCCCAGGGGTGCATTTGGATACTCCCTCGTTTTAGAGAGGGGGAGTGGTTTATATTATTAATTTAACATTCTTAAGTTGTTCACTACCTGATTTTTGATTTCTTGACTTGAGTCTTTTGGGGATCCAAAATATTTGGCAACAAATTTTACAATTTCCACATAGTAGTTAAGTTAGTATTGGCTCATAAGAATCTGACAGTGGTACTTCACAGTGCAGCAGACGGAGGTTTGAATTGAGCTCGAGCTCAACGTTCTATGCTCTGCATAGAAATTAACCCTCTACTCTCCGGGGGAGTTTGAGTGCTGGGGCTAACTGCACTAGCCAGAATACAGCAAGACTCCATTAGAAGAAACATAATTACTAAGGTGAGTAATTTTTTCATTTCGTTCTTGTCGTTGCAGTAGAAAGATCTACTGTTTCGACAATCATACAGTCCGTGTCCACTGTTTGGGACCCACACACGACTCATCCTTCTGCGAACTTTGTCAGGAGTTTCATCCGGCAACTCGTCAACAGCGATTGCTTGAAATTCAGGCTTCAATCATCTTTATTTTTTACCAGGCGAAAACACTAGTGAGGACAGGCTCATTTACAAGGTGGACCTGGGGAGGCCAACAAAGACAATGTAGAGAACAAGAAGAAAGAAAAAAAAGCTAACCTCATGGAACAAAAAGCCGCTCTCTTAGAGAAGTCGGGGGCCCATCACAAGGACTCCGCCAGCCAGTACTTCACATAGGAAGCACAGGCATGACAAGGATGCACCTACTTCAGCATCCTGCTCCAAGCGTTCGTCGACGCAACCACTTCGGGTCTTTTTTCATTGACAGTGCTGTCGAAAATTGCCTCCTCATTGACGGGAGTTTATTCTCTCTCATTAATGGCACTTTCTAGTGCTTTATCAGCGATTTCAATGACAACCTATACTGCTGCCACTGGTGCCCCGTTGACTTGTCTTTCGTTGATGACGATGGCTATTAAATAATGTAAAATCTTCCTCTCTTCCCGCCTCGTCGACGATGGGCCAGGATGTATTGGGAAACACTATGGGTTTCACTTTTTCAGCTGCCCCTCCTCCTTCAAGGTCTTTTGTTTATTGGGGCCAGCCTGAGTGGGACTGGGACCCTGGACTGTTTCATCGGGGTTCCAGACCAGCTTCTACTCCACGTCTACTTTCCTCTGTTATTCCCCTGGTTTCACAGAAACCTCCTCCTCCTCCCACTACTACCTCAATGGACGTGGCTATAGTAGTACAGCAGGTTCTGGACTTAATAAGGCATTCACAACCTCCGGCTCCTGGTGGTGGAGGTCCTCCATCCCAGTCGCCTACTCCACCACCAAAACGTTTTTTTGGTGAGGGACCACATTCTCATCCTGGTCTCCATCTGGTTATGAGGAAGAATACTATTCCAAGGATCTAGAATTCCCAGAAGACATCCCAGAGGACCTGGAGAATATTGAGCTCCAAGAATGGGAATCACGTCTTCTGTCCTCCCTCTCCACTATGTCATCTCTGCACGAGGAACCTTCCCGCCGTGCAGCGGCCTCTCCCCTGATACATAGAAACATAGAATTTGATGGCAGATAAGGACCGCTTGGCCCACCCAGTCTGCCCATTTCCCTACCTAACGGATAAGCTGCAGATCCTAGTTAATCAACAGCCTACTTCCTTTTACCCCCACCCCCTAGAATTGCCTTATGTCTGTCCCATGCATTCTTGAATTCCCCACTGTTTTGACTCCACAACCTCCTCAGGAAGGCCGTTCCATGCATCCACAACCCTCTCCATGAAAAAATACTTCCTCACATTACCTCTGATCCGTCCCCCTTCTATCTTCAAATTGTGCCCCTTGTTCTTGTACACCTCTTTTTCAGAAAGATGCTACCCTCTTGGACTTTGTTGATTCCCTTGAGGTACTTGAAAGTTTCTATCATGACCCCGCTGTCCCTCCTTTCCTCGGGGGTATACATATTAAGCTCCTTAACTCTCTCTTGATAGGTCTTCTGGTGCAGACCCTGCACCATTTTAGTTGCCCTCCTCTGGACTGCCTCCATCCTGTCTATGTCCTTGCAGAGACTGGGTCTCCAGAACTGCACGCAGTACTCCAGATGGGGTCTCACCAGCTATCTGTACAGCGGGATAGCAACTTCCTGTTTTCTACTGTTGATGCCTCTCACTATGCATCCCAGTATCCCCCCAGCCCTCTTTACTGCCCTCTCACATTGCTTGCCCACCTTTAGGTAATCTAATATGACTACCCCAGGGTCCCTTTCCATTTTTGTTGTTGTTAGTATGTCACCCCCCATTGTGTACTCTTCCCCTGGGTTTTTGTTTCCCAGGTGCATTACTTTGCACTTCTGTGTATTGAATCTAAGCTGCCATATGTTTGACCATTCCTCCAGTCTTGCCAAGTCCCTTCTCATCCTTTCTACCTCACCTTGTGTATCAACCCTGTTGCAGATCTTTGTGTCATCTGCAAAGAGACGTACTTTTCCTTCCAGTCCCTAAGCAATGTCACTTATAAAGATATATTGGAGCGGACCGGTCCTAGAACTGAACCCTGCGGTACCCCACTAGTAACCCCCCTTTCTTCAGAGTGGACTCTGTTTACTATTACACTCTGTGTCCTGTTCTCCAGCCATTTTTTTACGCAGGCTACCATCTTGGGACCCACTCAAAGGCTGGCTAACTTATATATTAATCTTTTGTGTGGGACTGTGTCAAATGCCTTGCTAAAGTCTAGGTAGGCCATGTCCACAGCCCCTCCTTGATCTACTACTTTGGTCACCCAGTCAAAGAAATCTATTAGATTCATCTGACGTGACCTTCCCGCTGTGAACCCATGCTGCCTTGGGTCCTGTACCCCTCTGGCCTCTAGGTTCTCAACAGTTCTTTCCTTCAGAAGTGATTCCATCATTTTCCCTATCACTGAGGTTAAACTAACAAATCTGTAGTTTCCTGCCTCTGCTCTGCTCACACTTTTGTGTAGTGGAATAACATCTGCCCTCCTGCAGTCCTCAGGTACCACCCCATCCTCCCATGATTTGTTAAAGAGGGTAGTCAGTGGTGTCACTAGTTCTAACCTTAGTTCTTTTAAAATTCTGGGATGAATCCCATCAGGCCCCATCACTTTGTCCATCTTCAGTTTTAAGAGTTCTTGCAGAACTCTTTCTTCTGTGAATGGGCTGGTATCAACTCCCTCTATCCAGAGTGTTTCTGTTGTTTGGTTTAGGTACCTCCCCTTCTTCATTTGTGAATGCGGAGCAAAAATATATGTTTAGTATCTCTGCCTTTTCACAGTCACCCTCTGCCCTCCCCTTTATTAAGCCTCAGTATCCCTTCCTCGGTGTTCCTTCGCTCCCTGATGTACCTATAAAATGTTTTATCTTCCTTCTTAACTGAGTTGGCCATCTTTTCCTCGGTTTGGGACTTTGCTGTTCTGACTGCCTTCCCCGCTTCCTTCTGCTTTAACTGATACAGTTCTGTGTCCTACTCCTTCTGAGATTCCTTATACTTCCTGAATGCTATCTTTTTCTCTCTAACCTTCCCTGCCACCTCCTTTGAGAACCATAGTGTGTTTTTTACATCATTTTGTTTTATTTGCTTCACACAAAGGCTTGTTGCCTCAGTGATGGCAGTTTTGATTATTCCCCATTGTTTTTCCACCCCTCTTCCTGCCCATTTGCTAGTGCATTCCTTAGGCACTCACCCATGACCTGTCATTTCACGACATGATGGTCCAGATTCAAAAAATCATGGGTTTCTCTACCACTGAACATGATAAGCAGAGAAAAGACATGGCAGACTATCTTGAACTAACTGCTGGAGGACCTGGTGGTGGTACCCCCACTCATCCAAACCTACCAGAATGCAGTGCTGGCCGCCTGGGATCAGCCTTCGGCTGTACCGGCTCTCCCTCGAAAGGTGGATCGCCTTTACCAGGCTCCCCCTGATCACATCTTCTTCTCATCCATCCCTGAGGCAGATTCAGTGGTCATTGCAGCCGCTCATGATCGTACTAAACATCTCTGACACATGAGCTCCTTACCACCAGATAAGGAATCCCGTCACCTAAACTATTGGGGAAAGAAAGTCTTCCAGGCGGGCACACTGAATCTGAGAATCTTGAACTATATGGTGAAATACCAATGCACCCTCTGGTCCTCGGCTATTGATGTAGTCAATAAACTCCCTCCATAACAAGAGAAAGACCAATTACTGGCTACGATATCCACAGGAAATTCCTTTTCCCAACATCTCCTCCGCTTGGGATATGATGCGGTGGATGCTACCACTCGGGCAACGGCTGTGGGGGTCACCCTGCACCGTCATGCCTGGCTCCATGTGTCAGGTCTACAACCAGATATACAACATAAACTGGTCAGTGCCCCATTTAACAGCTCTAGGCTTTTTGGCCCAGGCACTCAAACGCTCTTGGATGATCTCCAAGCGTCAGGCCATACTCTCCATACAGTGCATGGTGTGTACCAAACACCACAGCCCTCATACTAGTTCCATTCTCAAACTTTTAAAGCTAAAAGGAGAGGCAAGAATAGAGGACCCTATCAAGGTGGCTCCTGCAGCCGTTCTCACACCTCCTCCAGAACCGCCACCCGACCTCAAGGGCCCCATTCCCCACCCAGGGGTGGTTAGGGGTCAATGACACATTAGGCTCGAACCCCACTTCCTTGTTCAGGCCTCTGAAGCCATGGGGGTCACTTTGGCCTTCATCTAGAGGCCTGGAAAGACATTACTTTGGATGAGTGGGTACTCCAAATCATACGTAAGGGGCACACGCTGTAACTTACATCTCCACCTCCCCCGCACCCACCCCGCTCAGTCCATTACCCACCCAACCATGTTTCCATCCTCCAAGAGGAACTTCAGGCACTTCTACACAAAAAGGCCATTTATCCTGTGCCTCCTTCAGAGTTACTTCAGGGATTCTACTCCCATTTCATTCTGGTCTCCAAATGTGCTGGAGACCTGGAACCAATATTAGACCTACGACAACTGAATTTACACATTCAGTACAAAAGGTTCCAGGTGGTCACACTAACATCCATACTACCGATGTTAAAAAAAGGGGGATTGATTATGTGCCCTGGACATGAAAGATGCATACCCACACATCCCTATCCACCCCGCCCACCACCGGTTCCTATGTTTTTACTTGCTAGGACACCGCTACCAATTCTGAACACTTCCTTTCAGACTCTCATCTGCTCTGAGGGTCTTCACCAAGTGCCTTGCCATAATGATAGCGACCACGAGAAGGGAGGGACATTTCGTCTTCCCATACCTAGACGATTGGCTGAAAAAAGCACATTCCGAAGAGGCTTTGCTTCTCTCCCTCCAGGCCACCCTTACCCTGTTTCAAACTCTGGGCATTACCGTCAACTGGCCCAAGTCCAATCCGAAGTCTTCCCAGTCAATCCAGTATATAGGAGAAATCCTGGACACGGTCTCCGCTAGGGCTTACCTCCCTGCTGACAGACAAGACAAACTCCTCTCTCTGGCTCCGCACACCCGAACCCAGCAGTACATAACAGCCAGAGGTTTTCTATGTCTTCTGGGGTATATGGCAGTTGCCATTCCCACAGTGGCGTAGCCCCGTCTCCATATGAGACCAGTACAGTGGGTGCTTCAGAATCAATGGCTTCAGCGGTTGAGCGACTTAGACGACAATATCAAAGTCACCCCCTTCCTCTGTTTCGCCCTGGACTGGTGGACACACCGACACCACCTATCACAAGGCATTCCCTTTCAGGCTCCCCCTCTCCAGCATATGTTGATGACGGATGCTTCCTTGGACGGCTGGGGAGCTCATTTCGGCCCTTATGGGGCACAGGACAAATGGCCCCTGTTCACAGTTTTGCCACACATAAATCTGTTGGAAATGAGGGCAGTTCACCTTTCCCTTCAGGTTTTTCACCCCCACCTCCGTCCCAGACCCTTAATGATTTAATCGGACAACAACTCAGTGGTTTTCTGTCTGAACAAACAAGGGGCACCAGATCTCGTGCTCTCTGCAGGGAGGCGATAAAGGCCTGGCAAGAAGCCACACTCCAGCAACTCACACCAATTGCTGTCCATCTACCAGGATGCCACAATACCCTGGCAGACATTTTCAGTCGCCAGTCCTCCACGCACGAGTGGACTCTTCATCACGAAATTCTTCAGATGATATTCCAGTTATGGGGGACTCCACAGCTAGACCTGTTTGCTTCCCCCAACAATCATCGACTCCTCAAATACTTTTCCATTATCCCGAACAGAAGGGGACTGTCTACTGTTGCCCTGTCCCAACCGTGGACAGGACTCTTCTTATATGCTTCCCCCCCGTCCCACTCCTGCAACGGACTCTAGTGAAACTACAACTCGAACCTGCCGTGATGATCCTCATAGCCCCCTTGTGGCCCCGACAGGTGTGGTTTCCCCTACTCCAACAACTGTCCATGGTGGATCCCATTCCATTGCCAATCAGACCAGATTTACTGACTCAGGAGTAGGGCAGCCTTCTTCACTCCAACCTGAAGTCTCTACACTTTCACACTTGACTCCTGAGGATGCTTTCATAGCACGTATTCAAGTTTCTTCGCCTGTGACCAACATTCTCTTGGCCTCACGGAAACCATCAACCAGGGAAACATATAACACTAAATGGAAACGCTTTTCCATATGGGCTACTTCCCATTCTCTAAATCCATTTTCATGTCCTTTACCCAAAGTCTTGGACTACTTGGCTTCACTTGCCAAAAAGGGCCTTAGCTATTCCTCTATCAAAGTTCATGTGGCCTCCATTTTGGCCTTTCATGAACCCTGTGAAGGCAAATTACTGTACCAATATCATCTTACCAAGATGTTCTTAAGAGGCATGCTTCACATCAAACCTCCCATTAAGCACCCTGCCCCCTCCCCCATTGGGATCTGAATTTCATATCGGAGAAACTCACCCTAGCCCCCTTTGATCCAGTAGCTACCAGTGATCTCCACTTCCTCTCTTGGAAGACTGTGTTTTTAGTAGCGGTCACTTCGGTTCGACATATTTCCAAGCTTCAGGCTGTGATGTGTCGAGAGCCTTACCTTATCTTCCATAAGGATAGAGTGGTTCTCTGTACCAGTCCCTCCTTTCTGCCGAAAGTGGTTTCAGAACATACCTTAAACCAAACCATGGAATTGCCCGTCTACTACCCGGAGCATTCTGATCCAGGAGAACATCTTTTACACACCTTAGATGTTCCTTGTATTCTGAGGTACTATATAAACTGTACCGAATTCTTGAGAAAAAACTCTAAATTGTTTGTCACCTTCGCTTCTATGAGGGAATGTTCCCCAGTTGCCAGGAAAACCATTTCCAGTTGGTTGGCAAATTGTATCACATTTTGTTACACGAAATACAGCAAGCCCCTATCAGGAACAGTACAAGCCCTTTCCACTAGAGCCCAGGCCTCCACAGCGGCCTGCTTCAAGGGAGCCTCAATCACTGATATCTGCAATGCAGCCATGTGGTCCACCATTCACACTTTCACAAAGCATTACAATCTGAATATTGCTTCTCGCCGTAGGACGGCCTTTGGCCGTGCAGTCCTACAGGGTCTCCTATCCTAATTCCACCCTCTTTTGGGTACACTGCTTGGGAATCATTCTAAGTGTATTACCTGCTGTAAAAGACCATCCCGTGGAAGATAGTAATTACGTAAAAACTTACCGTAACAGTAGATCTTTGAGGGATGTCTCTTGCAGCAGGAGTGTTCCCTTCCTTCGTCCCCCTCCTTCTCTGAGAGAATGTCTTTCTTCCACTTAGCACATGGGAAGGGACACCAATGGTACCTCAGATCCCCTCGGTCCTCTCTTAGCGAGCTGAATCAGGCAGGGAACTGAGAATACCAGGGACCGCCCATGCCTATATAGGAAGCAGGATGATGATGTAATCGTTGGGAGGCCCCTGTTGAAAGACTGCTAGAAGAGCTGCCATGCACCGCAGCGACCTCTGGCGACTACCCAAGTGTATTACCTACTGCAGGAGACATCCCTCAAAGATCTACTGTTACGGTACGTTTTTACATAACTGTACTTTCTAGAAGTAGTTTAAGATGTACATCCACACTGACCCACCCGACCTTATCTGGCAAGTGGTACACTGATTCTTACTTCCAGCGGGTAAGATCTAACATCACGGGGCAGTGCCAAGGGAGTTACCACCCGGTGGGTGGGAGGAGCCAGCTTGAAGATGTTCTGGCAAGCCTTAAAGGGGAAAGGAACACTGCCAGAAGTGTGGATGTACATGGTGTAGTAGTAGTAAAATGTTTATTTCTGATATCTGAAACAGGATAACCCAGTTTAGCATAAGCTCATTTACAGTGGGGTCCTACTGTACAAAAGAATATCAGTTTCATTTTAAAAAAGACAAATACAAATAATATAACATACATATAAATAAGTTCACATAAAGACAAAACACCAATTATTACAACAAATACAAATCTTCCAAGTACGACAGCTTCTTGGTAACAGTGCCACCTTTTCAAGCCGTAATCGCAATACATTCCAAGATGTTTTATATGTACGGGACCTCAAATGGCCTGGCAATGAATTCCATAATTTTGGGCCTTCATACACATAGCAATGTTGGCCCCTCATTGTTCTCATAAATGGCACCCTAAAACTTACTTCCCCAGCAGATCATAATCCCTCCTTAACATTCCTAGTACTGCTGTACTACTGTTACAGGTGAATAACCTGTTTTTCCAGACCCCCCCCCCAGCAGTCAGTGATCCAGTGTTTTTTCCCCAACTGTTTGTGAATGATGGGATTTAATCTGAAAATATGTGCTCTCTGTCAGAGGTGCTCATCTTATCTTTATTAACTTAGTCTACACAAACACAATAAAATGGTGGTTGGACATTGCTACCCAGTCTATAGCTGCCACCACATTTAACGGCTGTTTCAAATTACCGAGAACCTGTTCACTGTATAAGAGGTGTCTCTCGCACAATGTTTTTACAAACTCTGATTGGTTGAGAAGCTTAAGACATGCTTTCAGAATTTATAGTGACACACAAATACACCCTCTGGAAGAAACATCTTTACTATGGTGAGCAAAATGTTCTTCTAGAACAAGAACGTATTTGTGTTTTCATAGAGGCAGCAGATTCCAAGTAGTATTGAATGGGGGCAGTGGTGGGAGGCAGGATCTAGAAGCTGTTTAGGAAGCAGGAACTGAAGCGCAGGAGTTCCAAAGCTGGCATCCCTTCTACTTTGGGGTACAGCCTTACAGATCCATATTACAGATGATGGTTATGTGGGCATAGTAACTTTTTCTAATAACTGGTAACTCCCTGTAATGACTAGATATGCCCTTGTAAAACACTGTAATAACCTGCTGAATTCAGTAATAACTTCGATAGCAGTTTTCACGAATGTTTTTCCTCCCTCGTCTTCATCCGCGTCACCAAAGTCGCGAAGAAAGCACAGTGGCTCGAGACCAGTTTTTCACTCTGTCCCCACAACAAAGCCATATTACCACACTTAGGTTTCTGCCTTCGACAAAACCGCTCCTTCAATCACAGCAGCAGCCACCTAAAACACATTTCTTAATAAAAAGAGAAATGCGAAGCAACAGCCACTCACTGCGGTGGCTGCCCAGGGACACACTCACTCCCAACACAAATACAGCTTGTGATTTTGTTCGGTATTGAAACCTTGCACCAGTTATTATAAAAACGAATACCTGTGGAAGGTTTGTGTTATGAGGATTTTTCACACGTACTCGGTGTGTGATAATCTCATAAACCCTCAGGATTTGCTCTCGAGGTTTGTGGATTATCACACACTTCCAGTGTGTAAGAATTCCTCATAACACACACCTTGTACAGGCATTATTCTATATATAGTTAAAGTTCTGTTCATTGTCTTTTATTATATTGTGTGTGATGTTTTGCTCCACAGGTTTTGAAAGGCTCAGCATTTGAGGCACATATGTGTATAGACTTTGGTCTTGGACACCTTACCCTATTTCCCCCCACATGAAGTATTAAATTCTGTAACCTAGAAAAATCCTAAAGCTAACATGATTCTGATTTTATGGATGCTTATGTACCCATATCCACGTATTCCTGTAGTTTACAGCTGTACTGTTCTGTTTTGGCATGTTTATTGCAAAATCAATAAAAAATATAAATAAAATAAAGAGATTATTTAATACAGACTGACTACAAGACTCGTGGTAGATGCAAGAAAATAATCTGCAGTGTTCCACAGGGCATGTACATCTCACTTGATTTGTCTAGTGCGTAAATATTTTGGTTTTAATCATTTTTGGGGAATCTTCCATGTTCTGTTGAAATGAGAGATAAAGCAGCCTAGGGCTAACGTGCTTAAAGGATCTTTCTCCGATTTCATTTCTGTTATTTCTTTCTACAGTAGATGCAGTAGTCGCTGAATTTGTACTATATTTGATACCAAAATCATACTGGTGTACTTGTAGGTGACTAGAGGTGTGGAAAGGCAGGTTAGTTTTAGGACTGAGAAAATGAATGAATGTAGAGAGCTTCAGAGAGAATATCTCTATTTATTTTTATTTTATTCTTTGTTAACTGGGTAAGACCCACTAGGCATAGATAGGTGCCTGTTTTTAGGAACGACCTGGGAGCACTGGGGAGGTTAAGTGACTTGCTCAGAGTCACACAGTATGCAAGTGGAGGTTATGGGGCAAAGTGTTGAATTTGCTGCAGAGATCACAGTGGTGTGTTCTAGCTGGTTCATGGAGAGTAAACCAACTTAGGTTATTGAAGAAGAGTCTTAATTTGTTGAAAACTGAGTCAGTGACCTTATAAATGACAAGGCTATTGTATGTTGGAGTTGGTTGGTAGAACTATTTGGTTATAGTTGCCCATGCTTCAGGGGTTAGGCAATCTCTGTTTCTGCAGATGAAGCCTAGCTCTTGGTGTGATGTTAGATCCCAAATCCAGGTGAATGCAGGGTTTTATTTAACTCATAAAATTGATTAGCGTTTTGCTCGTAAAAGGTCTAAAACATTGTGAAAATGCATAGCACTTGCCTCATTGTGTTTAACAAACACAGCACTTCTAGAAAACCTATATAAATGCTTTCTTTACAGTTAGTATTGTCCCAAGAAAAAAACTGCTAATCAATTATTTAAAACCCTGGAATGATATGCACATTTCATATTTATTTATGTATTATACATATTTCTTATCTGTTATTCAATAGGCTACAGTGAATGCCCGACCTCAGCGTATCTTGGACACTTCCTCTCTCACCCAGTCTGCACCAGCAAGTCCTACTAATAAAGGGGCGCACATTCACCAAGTTGGGTAAGTCAGCAGCTCCAGAACATCTGGCTGATCGTGTTTATTGTATCTTATCCAGTTTCTTATCTCCTTCACCCCCACCACCACCGCACCACCCACCCATAAACTCACAGGCATGCGCTCTTCCTTCTCTGCTCTGAAGAGCCCTGTAACCCCCAGATACAAAGACGGGTGAACTGGCAGAATTTTCCCACAAACGAGTAGGTAAATGGTTCAGATTGGCACCGGCCCACTAGCAAATTTTATTTATTTATGTATTTGTTTTTGTTAACCAGGTAAGCACACTAGACAACAAGTGCCTATTTTCAGGTGCGACCTGGGAGGTTACAGAGTACATGAGACACATTATACAATGTCAAGGTAACATACAGGCCCATATACCGGTGGTTCCAGGGTACAAGCGATACAAAATACAGAGTCAGGGAAACATACAGGCCCACGTACTAGTGGGTGGGACAGCAACAGTACACATGGCAAAATTATACAGTAAAGTAGGCAGTACATCAACAGGGTACATAAGTAGCATGGGGAAGTAAAAATCAACAGAAACAAGGTAGAGAGTTTGCAGTACACCTGCAAGATGCAAAAACAGTATTGAGAGGCAGAAAATGCAGGCAGATTTTGTATCAGGCTAGTATATTTTCCTTCAAAGAGCATGTTTCCACTTCTAATAAATAGACAATTGGCTGTTATATTTATTGCATTTTAAGGATTGATAAGGACATTCTAGTTTTATAATACATTTTTTTGTGCAATTAATCTGGTATGCTTGTACCTTTCAAACTTTTAGTGAAAAGTATTCAATAGAATTGTGTCGTGGTGGTGTAAGAAGACGCCGAACTACTTAGGAGCCCAATGTATTTCAGTGAGAAACTATTTATTTTGGTTGTTTTCAAAATAAATAGACACTTAGCAACAAATTGTACCTTTTATATGTTTGTAATGTCGTGGTCCATCTGTACAATTTACCAGTGTTTTAAAAGAAGTAAATAGCATTTGTTTCTTCTTATGTCAAATGTGTTTATGAAGAAACCGTCACCTGCTAAATCATAAGCAAAATCTCACAGATTATCAAATATCACATAGTAAGGGGAAAAAGTAATTTTGTTAAAAAAAAAAAAAAAATGTAAACTGATTTGCACTTTCCTATTGAAATACACTAGCTACTATAAGACCCCAGCACTGCCCTTCTCTTAGGATGCCAGTTCCTAAAAAAAAAAATAACTACAGTTGGGAAAAAGGAACATGGCAGACCAGAGTGTTCTGCAGAAAAGTTAATTTATTTAAAGTACAATAAGTAAAGTGCGTACGTACATAACGACAGCAGCCTGATGAAAATTGCCGCCTACCATGGAAAGAGGTCCCCAAAACTTCTTTGCTTGGTGAGTGGCAGTTTTAGTCAGGCTGCACTTTACTTAATGCATTTTAAGTAAACTTTTTTGCAGTAGAACTTTACTTATTCCACTTTAAATAACCTTGTTTGCAGTAAAATGCTCTGGTGTGGGACGGCCTAGTGGTGTGGAGGGCTGAGGCGCCATGTGCCTCACCTCCTACTGTGCAGGTAATCCAGGTTCAGAAACGGATGCAGGTCGGTCAGGGGCTGGCCAGGTGAGGGAGGATTTGAGCATCCATAGAACTTGTCTTCTCCCTTGGGGAGAGGGTTTGCTGTGGCTCACTGTTGGACTGCCATCCAGCAGTAGCAGGCTGGCAGTGCATGCGAGGCCTCTGGGAGCAGAAAGGGAACCTAACTTCAGGGTGCCTGGGGCATTTTCGTGGAGGTGGAGCTTGCACATTGCACATCCGTGGGCACAGAGAGAAAATCAGTGGACCCTCCTCCCCCCAGCTGCAGAATGACAACTGACCCCTTGGAGGCCTCGAACCAGTGACCGGGGCTGCCCCCATTATCCTGTGGCAGAGGACAATGACAGGAAGATAAGTCCTGGAGAAGCTGGGTGATGGGGCTGGGGGTGATTTGGTAGGAAGGGGGCAACCAGGACAGCTCAGGAGATAAATAATTGTGGGGAAAAAAGAAAAAAAGGATACACTGGTCTGCCAAGATCCCTCTTCCCAGTTGTACTGTTGAAATACACTGCCTGCTTTGCCATTAAAGATGTTCTAACTTCATAATGTGAAGATTCCAGTTAATTAATTTTCATTACTAGTAGTGGGAAAAATTAAAAATAAAAATTAAATAATGTATTAAAGAATGTAGCATGTTACCATGCAGCTCTTTAAAGGAAATCTGAATATTTGACCAGTTTATGAGAATTGTTTTTTCAAAGCACCTGCTGTGATATGTGAAATGTGTCATCACTAGAGAGTGCATTATCAAATAAACCAATAATACATGGTATGCAGTATACTTGTCTTTAATAAAAGAGGGAGAAACTACTGAATATTTTGATAAATGGTGGCTGCTAAAACCTTCAACTGTTCACTGTATAGCCAGATATTGTTCAGATCGCAGAGTTTATAATCGGCTTCAAACGGTGTGGAGTATCTTATTTGATTAGATTTATATTGTGCAATTTATACTTAAAGGAACTGTTGGTATATAATTATTTTACTGCTTCATTTTATGATTCTTGAATTCTTCTTAATTTTATTTGTGTATTTTATCATTTTCATTTTGTTGCTTTATTTCTCTCTGTATGTATGAATACTCATGTTCTAGGGGTGTGGATACAGTTCGCTGTGCACACTCTGGCAGTTCCGCTGGAACAGGCTTTCTGTTGGACAAGTTTAAGCTAAGCTCCTCCCACCACCTGGGCAGTATATCCCCTGACTCCGCCCCGTGATGTCTGATCTTTATTTCTGCTGGAAGAACAGATCACCTCCTTAGCAGTTCTCGCTTTGGATAAAGTGTGCCATTGGCAGTTGTTTTCCTTCTGAGCTTTGAAGTTCATTTTCTCTAGTTTCAACTCCCCCATGTATCAGCAGCAACTGAGCATTGTAAGCTGGGGTTCAGATTTTGTGTTTAATGCCGACAAAAGATACCAGTCACCAATCCATACAACATATGCCTATACTGCCTGACCTGGCAGCACGACATGGCTATGTGTGAAGATTGTGCCTCTCCATGCTTCCGGAATCCCTTGAGGCCCTGGGCCGGCCTTCAGAGCAGGACCCAATGACCCAGCCCAAGGGACACAAACAAGCCTCAGTGGCTGATGGGTCAACTGCAGAGCTCTCAGTCTTTGAGAAGGACATGGCAGCCAGCGTGGTGCGTCTCCCCACTGGAGCTAATGTTTAGAGGGTCATTTACGGAGAGTTTCCATGAGATGTGCATTGCCCTCCAGACCTTGGTCCAAGAGCTGGATCTCAACCTCCTTTGTCCGATTATTTCAGGTTGGGCTCTTGAACCGTGTCCAGGATTTGCTGTGACTGCTGGGGTACATGGCGTCCTGCACCAGCGTGATCCGTTTAGCCCTCTGGCAGATGCGCCACCTACAGTGGGAGTTCGGCTGTCAGTAGTTTCAGCATCTATGTCACTTGGACTAGCTGGTCACAGTGACCCAGTTGATGTGGGATGCTATCCAGTGGTGGTTGGTCCCAGAACACCTGAAGGAAGGAATCCTGTTTGTCTGCCCAGAGCTGACCATCATGATCATGATGGACACATCTCTGTTGGGGTGGGGAGCACACTTGGGAGACCGCAAGGCCCACAGGTTCTAGTCTCTCCTGGAGTCCCATCTCCACATAAACCTGCTTGAGCTTTGTACAGTGCGGCTTGCTCTAACGGAATTTGCTCCTATAGTCAGGGGTCATGTGTAGGTCCAGATAGACAATACCACAACCATGTTCTACCTTAACAGGCAGGCGGAACACATTTCCTTTCCCTGTGTTGGGAGGGCTTCTCCATTTGGACCCTCGTGCACAGCCTGGGTGCAGATCTCCTGGTGGTACATGTCACGGGAGTTCACAGTCAACTGGCAAACGCTCTCAGCCAGTTAGGAGAAATGTCACACGATTAGTCCTTGAATCAGGAGGCGATGAACCAGCTGTTCTTCCTGTGGGGCACTCCACTGGTGGATCTGTTTGCCTCCTGGGAGCACGCCAGACTGAGACTGTTTTGTGCCCACCCACCACAGTTTAGGACACTAGTGGGATGTCTTTGTGAGGTCCTGGACCCAGGGCCATGTGTATGCTGTCCCTCCCATCCTCTTGATCCACAAGGTGGTGGTCAAGGCCCAGGAGTGCAAGGTGCGGATGATCCTCATAGCTCCAGACTTGCCCAGGCAGATCCGGTACCTGGATCTCAGCAGCAGACCTCTATGGCGGCTGTCTCTTTGCCCGGATATGCTGACCAGTCAACAGGGACATCAACCTGACATTCCTGCACCTCTTGGCGTGGTTCCGAGTGACTAGAGTTCCAGGCCATGGGTCTGTCGGAAGAAGTGCTCATTATTGTGGAGGCCTCCAGAAAAGAGTCGAATCCCCAGTGTTGTGCATTTAAGGAGAGGAGATTCTCCACCTGGTGCCAGGGCAAAGAGCTTTATCCTCTTGCCTGCCCTGTAGCAAGCATCTTGGAGTACCTCTGGTCTCTGCTGGGACTGCCAATGATGACCCTTAAGGTGCACCTGGCAGCCATCTCTGCTTACTGAACATAGGCTGGTAAGCCGACGTGGCCTGGGAGAAGGTAGTTGGGCATTTTTTCAAGGGCCTGGACCATCTGTTCCTTCTTGTGCGTGAACCACCACCACCATGGGAACTATTGCTGGTGCTGGCTGTGCTTATGGGCAAACCATTTGAGCCTATGTACCGATGTGAAAGGTCACATCTGTTGTGGAAAATGACCTTCTTGGTGGCTATAACGTCAGCTAGGATCAGTGAACTGCAGGTGCTCTTGGTGGAGTCTCCATATCTGGTCTTCCATAAGGACGAGGTCATCTTTTGCCCCCACTGAAGTTCCTTCTGAAGGTAGTAACAGAGTTTCATTTTAACCAAGTGACCAATTTACCGGTCTCTTTACCAGCCTTTCTTCAGAGGCCAACTGTAGGCTCCATACTCTGGACCTACGGACAGTGCTCCCATATTATAAAGCGCGCACGGCTGGAGTTCAGGGTGAGGCTTGCCAACTGTTTGTAACATACGCTGAAGCTGCATTTGGCAGACTGGCAGCAAAGCAGATGATTAGCAGGTGGATGACATCCCTGTATCAACCTCTACTGTAGGTTGGCTGGTAGGGAGCCTCACGTAGGGCTTAGGGCTCATTCCACCAGACATACCACTACCTCTGTGGCAATTTCCAAGGACATCCCTATCCAGGAGATCTGCAATGTTGCTCCCTGGAGGACATCACACACCTTGATAGCTCACTACAGCATCGACCTAGAGTCACATCAGAATGCTGCTTTTGGGACATCTGTTCTCTAGTCTCTGTTCACCAAATAGGGGTGCACACCTTGCCCCTTCTCCCGGAGAACTGCTAGGAGTCTGCCAGAGTGTGGATAGTGAACTGTAACCATGTCCCAAGAAAAATAGGTTACTCACCTGTAACCATAGATCTTCCTTGAGGGTATCTCTTGCAGCAGGTAATACTCTTGGGTCCTCGCCAGAGGGCGCTTTTCTGCATGGCAGCTTCTTCCAGCAGTCTTTGCCTAGGGGCCGCTCACACAGATTACATCATCATCCTGTGACTATAAAGGTATGGGCGGACCCAGGCATCCTCGCTTCTTTTTCCCGCTGTCTTCAGCTCGCACGCAGCAGTTCGTCTCTCCGTGTCAGCAGTCATCGACGAGGAATTGAACAGGGAATGGTCTTTTCTACCATTTCCACCACCATTGACGAATGTCAAAAGATTCTTCAAGTACTTCACTATTTTGTAAGTGTTGTGGTAGCAGAAAGCTGTATCGTTATGACAGCCACTCTGCCTGTGTCAGGTGCCTGGGTGCCACACACGACATTGTCTGCTTTCAACATTGCCAGGAGTTTAACCAGGTAACCAGATGTCGACGATTACAAGAGATTCAAAGCCATCTAATGGAGCAGAAGATAGCTCTGTTAGAGAAAGGGGTTCGTCCCAAGGACCCCTAATCGACGACGTCCCATAAAAAGCACAAAAAAGACGAGGAGAAATCCTCCTTGTCATCTTCAGACAGACACTCATCGATAGCCACCGTTACTGGTGATCCTCCATCAGCGGTGTCTCACAGAACTGCTTCTTTGTCGATGATGCTCCCTACTTTGTCGACGGTGCTTTCCAGCACCCTTTCAGCAGTCTCTGCTGATCTTTATACAAGATCCCAGGACTCTTCATCGACGATCACTCGGTTACCACCAGGTTCGTCAATGGCAGACGTTTTTCCTCATTCCCCTTCATCTCCCTTCACTATCCCTTCGACGACGGGCCAGGGCTATATCATTAGAGATAAGGGATATTCCTTGACAGTTAATCCTCCTCCATCTCAGCCTATTTCCTATAGTGGCCAGGCTGACAGATCCAAGGACCCTGGCACCTACACCCCAGGGTCCCAGCCTTTGCATATGTCATAACCCACCCCTTCCATTATTCTTCTTGAATCACAGAGGCAACAACCCCCCCCCCCACCTCTACTCCCTCTTCTGTGGATGTGGCCACTGTCGTTCAGACAGTCCTGCAAGTTATGAGGGGCTCTCAACCTTCTATACCCAGGGATACGAGAACCCCTTCCCGTTCTCCTACCCCTCCTGCAAAACATTTTCAGGGAGACAGGGACCCCTCTCCAGAGGTGTCTCCCCGTTATTATGAGGAGGATTATTACCCAGAGGAGGAGGAATTCCTTCCCCAGGAGGAAAATTTTCACCTACCTTCTGAGGCCTCTACTCTTTTGTCCCTGCATGAGGACGCTTCTCGCCAGGCAGTGGCTTCTCCTCCACATGACCCATCATTTCTTGACCTGATGGCCCAGATCCAGAAGGTTATAGGTTTTTTCAATAACAGAACAAGACGAGCAAAGGAGAGAGATGGCAGATTACCTGGAACTCCCTGAGGAGCCAGTGGTGGTCATACCTCCCCTTATACAGATGTACCAAAATGCCGTGTTAGCCACCTGGAATCAACCTTCAGTTATCCTTGCCATCCCCAGGAAGGCTGATCCCCTCTTATCAGGCATCAATAGACCACTCTTTCTTCTCTGCCACTCCAAAAGCAGATTCTGTTGTTATTAATGCTGCTCATGACTGCACTAAGCACCCAAAACTCATGAGCTCTTTACCTCCTGACAAAGACTCCCGCCGTATTGACTACCTAGGAAGAAAGGTGTACCAGGTGGGTGCTATGAACCTCAGAATTTTAAGTTACATGGGTCATATGGTGAAATACGAGCGGACTATCTGGTCTTCAGCCATAGACCTTGACAACAAGCTCCCCCCCACCAACAGGAAAAGGAACAATTTTTGGCCACTATTTGAACCGGTAGTTCTATCTCCAGGCATCTCCTCTGCTCTGGATACGATGCCCGTGGACACCTCTGCCATGGGCATAACCCTTAGAAGGCATGTATGGCTCTGAGTCTCAGGGTTCATTCCGACGTACAACACAAAATTGTGAATGCACCCTTCAACGGCTCAAAATTATTTGGCCCTGGAACTCAAACCCTTCTGGATGACCTCCAGGTGTCAGGGAGAACCTTACGCACAGTGCATGGTATGTACCACTCTACTGAACCATCTGCCCACTTTCGCTCCCAACAATCCTTTAAATCTAAGAGAATTGGGAAGTATCGAGGCAGTTATAGGGGCAGTTCCCGAGGGCACTCCCAGACCACCTCCAAGTTCACTGCCCCCAGCTCCAAAGGCTCCCGGTCCAACCCTCCAGGTGGGGTGGGTCAGCCCACCACTTTCTGACCTTCCAGGGCTTTGCCCCAGCTTCCTCCTCCTCCCGGCCTCACACCCCCTCACCCTCCCCGCTCAGTCTCTTATCCTAAAGACCATGTCCCCATCCTTTGGGAGGAACTTCAGGCGCTCCTTCAGAAGAATGCCATCTACTCAGATCTTACTTCGAGATACAGCTCTTGCAGCAGGTTACACCATTAGGATTGAAGCCGTCAGGCGCCAGGACCCCATGGAAATTTCCTAGCTAGCAGTCTTCAGCGGGGACCACCTCCGACGTCGGTCCCGCCCCCGACGTTAGGCGTAGGACATAAGGAGGTGGTCCCCCCACAATCCTCAGTTCTTTTCCCGCCGTCGACATTGCAAGCATCGGCCTCTCGGTCACTTTCTAGCATGTGACGACTTAGAACTACGACGTTCTCTGTTTCCTTATATGGATTTGGATTCATCTGATGTCCTCTCCAAACACCTCTCTGGAAGGTCACCAATCGAAGTGTGCCTGCGGCAAACAGATCCCCTTCAAGGATCCTCACTCAGCCTACGTGCGTTGTCTAGGCCCAGAACACGACACCAAGGCCTGCTCCTCTTGCCAGGGCTTCAACAGTCGCACCAGGATCTGCCACCAGAAGGCCCTTCAAGCGTTTCTCTTGGAGGAGAAACTAAAGACCATGGATAGGGAACCTTCCTCCAGGGGGCAGTCGTCAGGGAAGACCTACAGACACCGGGAGAAACACCGGGAGAAGGAAAGGCCCAGGTCCCCGGCGAGGGCCTCGGACTCCCGAAGCTCAGGCTCGCGGTTAGACCGCTCTCCGTCCAGGGCTCAATCTCAGCCTCCCCCGGTTCAGGTCAGATCCTCCAGCGGCTCCTCCTCTCTGCAGCCTCTCAAGACTTCCAGGCCGTCGGCTTTATCCACTCCTTCTAAGGCCTCGTCTAGGTCTGGTGAGCGCCACAAATCCTCCTCCTGTCGTCGGGACTCTGACGCCAGGTTGGTGTCCTAGCCTCCGCGTGGGTCGGACACGGTCCCTCGTAAGACTATGGACCTGACGTCCCTAAGCGGACGCCAGACCCAACGTCAGCCCACCCGACGTCGGCCAAGCATCACCGGCACTCCCAGGAGCCGGCGACAGCAAGATACCCATCGCTGGCCAGGCGTTCGCCTCCCAGGGCGTTGGCCAGGGGACCGACGTCGGCTACCCCAGAGAGGAGGACTGCACCACCGTCGCCGGCTGACGTCGGTCGGAAGGAATCATCGGAGGAGGATACCACTCAGCCCGAGGACCAGGCGGGTGACACCGGAGTTGTTGGGCTCCCACGGGAACCTTCCCCGGAGCGGGAGACCCCTGGGGACCCGACGCCCGAACCCGGCGACAGGCCATCGGCGCCCGGCCCGTCGTCGGGTTTGAATTTGGAAGAGGTAAAGGAGCTCTTTACCTTCTGGTGGGACACCATCAGGAAGGATGTGGTCACCACGCACCCTCCTCCTACTCCGGCTCTGCCTCCACCCACTCCTTCACCACCTACGTTCCCTCCTCTGCCCAAGGGGCCCATAGGACGGTCACCAACCCCCAAGGAGCCAACACCTCCTCCTAGGGGCAGATCCTCAGATAGGAGAAGACCTCCCTCAAGATCCACTTCAGGGTCACCTAGCCCTAAGAGACCCAGACGACGCCGGTACACCACGTCTGCGGAGGATTCTAGATCTGACATCTCAGGGTGCTCCAGATCTCCTCCTCCCATCAGCATTCCCTCTCCGGACCCACACGACCTATCCAGGTCTCCTCCAGATGATCCCTCTTTCGCGGAGATCATGAGGCACATTCAGGAGAATATGGGGTGGGATGCAGAAGAGCTTGACCCCAAGAGACAGCGCCTTGCCCGCTACCTTCGGCAGAAAGACCTAAAGCCTGTGGTAGTGCCACCCTTGGTGGACACCTTTGCGGACGTCACCAAGGCTGCGTGGAAATGTCCGCATTTGACTCTGGCAGTGCCGAAGAAGGCTGACCGCCTATACAAGGCCCCTAGGGAGGACCAGTATCTGGCGGACCATCCTCTGGCTGACTCTCTGGTCATCACTGCCTCACATGACCGGTCTCAGAGACCTCAGCACCTGAGCACACAGCCACTGGACCCGGAATCCAAGCAATTGGATGTCCTGGGTAGGCGCACGTACACGGCTGCGACTTGTGCCATCAGGTCTCTGAATTACCTCACCCACATGGTTCAATTCAAGAACGCACTGTGGGAACAGGGACAGGACCTGGTTGAGAAGATGCCCGATGGTGGCCAAAAGGAGGAGCTTTTGAACCTCCTCCTCCATACGGGTTCGGATGTGGGGACCCAGGTGCTCAGAGCCGCATACGACTCTGCGGACTCTTCGGCCAGAGCTGCAGCCTCAGGTATGTGTCTCCAGAGACACTCTTGGCTCCGTGTCTCCGGTTTTACCCCGGACGTCCAGAAGAACATCTTAGACAACCCTTACAACAGTGAAGTCGTTTTTGGTGAAGCCTCCGAGAAGGTGATCACCAAACTTCAGGACGCAGGGAAGGCAGTTAGATCTGTCCAGGCCTTGTACAGGTCCTGGCCCAGTTCCTTTCGTAGGAACCAGAGAGTGCAGTGGCTGGATACAAAGGCAACAACCCGTCGACCCAACAGCAGAGGGCACTTTTACCCAAAAGCCCAGGCCAAGTCATCCCTAGGCAGAGGCCAGCGAATGCAAAGTCGGCCCAGCCTGCGGGATCGAACACTGCCACAGCATGACTCCTTCCGGCCCCGCCCTCCTCAGGATCAACGGGAAATGAAGGTCAGCGGTGCGCATGCGTCACCTGCCAGGGTGGCGGTCGATCACCACCGACAGGTGTGTGCTGCAACTGGTCAAAAAAAGCCACTATATAGAATTTGTAGGCAGCCCACCTACAGGACCTCCCCTGCTTTCTCGCTACTCGAGTCAGCACGCCCTGCTCATACAGCAGGAAGTGCTCAAGCTTCTGAAGAAGGAAGCCTTAGAGCACATTCCAGAGAACCAGAGAGGGCTAGGGTATTATTCTCACTTCTTCCTGGTTCCAAAGAAAACAGGGGACCTCTGTCCAATTCTGGACCTCAGCGACCTCAACCTTTCAGTCATTTACAAACGCTTCCGCATGGTGACCCTTCTGGTCCTAATTCCCATGCTGAAGCGGGACACCTTTCTGGCATCTTTGGATATGCAGGATGCCTACCTGCACATTCCAATTGCTCAAGCGCACAGGAGGTTCCTGCACTTCGAGTTTCAGAGCCGCCATTATCAGTTCCAAGCTCTTCCTTTTGGGCTGTCATCGACACCTCGCGTTTTTTACGAAGTGCATGGCGGTCGTAGCGGTGTCTCTGAGGAGACAAGGCCACTACGTGTTCCCGTACCTGGACGACTGGCCTCTCATGGCACCCTCCAAGGAGGTACTGATGATGGCCATTCACCGCACCCAGTCCCTTTTTCAGTCACTGGGTATCCTCATCAACTACGAGAAGTCTCTCCTGGTGTCATCCCAGAAACTGCAGTTTATAGGAGTAGTTCTGGACACCGTCAGAGGGAAAGCCTTTCTTCCCTCAGACAGAGCGGAACACATCAGACCCCTCATTAGGGACCTGTCGGTGAAGAAGACTGTCCCGGCCAGACTGGTCCTTCGCCTGTTTGGACATATGGCTGCGGCCATTGCAACAGTCCCGATGGCACACGGCTCCACATGCGGGTAACCCAGTGGATGCTAAGGGTGCAATGGGACCAAAGGCAAGACCATCTGCAGCAGCCAATTCGAATCACGAATGCTGCAATTCGGGATTGGCAATGGTGGCTAGATCCGGGGAATCTCTCCGAGGGGGTTCCCTTCACAGCACCGTCTCCGACTGTGACTCTCTTCACAGACGCCTCAGGTCTCGGGTGGGGAGCACACCTAGACGTGTGTGGTCTCAGGCCATTTGGACAGTGCAGGAATCTCATCTCCACATCAACATTTTGGAAATGAGGGCAGTACTTTACACTCTGCAGGCCTTCCAGTCGGAGATTCCACCAGGTACTCTCCTGTTACAAACAGACAATACCACGGTGATGTATTACCTCAACAAACAAGGAGGCACTCACTCCTACCCGCTTTGCAGGGAGGCCATGAGAGTGTGGGAGTGGGTAGTGCAACACGGCGCAAACCTAATTGCAGTACACATCCTGGAAGTGGACAACACCGTCGCAGACAGTCTGAGTCGCTCTCAGGCCAGAGTCCACGAGTGGGAACTTCTACAGGAGGTGGCAGAGGATCTGTTTCACAGATGGGGCACTCCAGAGTTGGACCTTTTCGTCCCCATCCAACGAAAAACTGCCCAATTTTTGCTCGCTAGATCCAGGGCCTGGTGTTTTCTGGCGAGACACGTTATCCCTCTCCTGGGCGGGCAGATTCCTCTGTGCCTTCCCTCCTTTCCCATTGATCCAGAGAGTTCTCTTAAAACTTCACAGGGAGCAGGTGACGCTCATTTTGATAGCGCCTTTCTGGCCCAGACAAATTTGGTTCCCTCTTCTGCATCAGCTATCCCGGGAACCTCCAGTTCCTTTGCCAATCAGCTCACATCTGTTGTCTCAGGAGGAGGGTTCATTAGTCCATCCAGACTTACGTTCATTGAACCTGCACGATTGGCTGCTAGCGACATAGCCATGTTGCGATACGGGGTCTCGCAAGAAGTGGCAGATGTACTCTCTGCCGCCAGAAAACCGGCAACCCACGTAACGTACACCATGAAATGGTGCAGATTTTGTTTGTGGGCTCAAGCGCGCGGTTTCTCGCCGTTAGAATGCCCCGAAAAGCTGGTTCTGGATTATCTGCTTTCCCTTTTTCATTCCGGACTGGCTTACTCCTCGATTAAGGTGCACCTTTGTGCAATTTCTGCTTACCATGCCCCCATAGGCCATCAGACGGTGGCCCAGTTGGACACTACTCATGCCTTTTTAAGGGGAGTCCTCCACCTTAGGCCGCCCATCAAGGATTCGATTCCTCCTTGGGACTTGCCCTTCGTCCTGGAGCAGCTTACGCTGCCACCTTTTGAACCAGCTGCGGATTGCGAGCTACGTTTTCTGTCGTGGAAACGTTATTTTTAGTTGTGGTTACTTCGGCCAGCAGGATCTCCGAATTGCATGCACTAATGTGCAAAGAGCCTTATTTAGTTTTCCATCAGGACAGGGTATCCCTGAGGACAAACCCAAAGTTTCTGCCTAAGGTGGTTTCAGCCCTCACCCTTAATCAGGATATTGACTTACCAGTGTATTTCCCAAGAAACACCAACCGAGGAGAAGCCCTTCTGCACACCCTTGACGTGCATCAGTGCCTCAGATATTATCTGACCAGAACCAAACAGTTTCGAAAGGCAGATCAACTGTTTGTCTCCTTTGCTGTTAGAATGAAAGGAGCTCCTGTTTCTAAACAGTCTCTCTCGGGGTGGCTCATCCAGTGCATCACTTTCTGTTATGATAAGCGCAATAAACCTTTACCGGGCGCGGTCAAGGGTCATTCCACGAGAGGGGTGGCCACTTCCTTTGCAGCATTAAAGAACGTCTCCAACTCAGCTATTTGCACTGCAGCCACTTGGAGCTCTGTGCATACCTTTATCAGGCGTTACAGCCTGGACATTATATCGAGGCGAAGAGCAGGGTTCGGCCTAGCCGTCCTTCAGGGTCTTTTGTCCTAGGCTCGAGTTGTATTGAGACTTCTTCCTTTCCTCCTCCCTGTGGCATAAGATTGCCGCTATTGCTTGGAAATCAGTCCTAATGGTGTAACCTGCTGCAAGAGCTGTATTTCGGAGTAAGATAGTACAGTTACGTAAGAACTTACCATAACAGTAGATCTTCGAAAACAGCTCTTGCAGCAGGTACCTTCCCGCCCACCATCCCCCTTCTTGTGGAGGTAGGTCGTAGCCATACATCCATCTTCGAGATGGGACTTTCTGTTTTAGTCTTGGCCATCTGGTGGCGGATCCTCGTCTCTCGTCTGATGTCATCCAGCGGCGGGGTCTCTGGCGGAGAGCGGGATTGTGGGGAGCGTCTCATTATGTACTCACGCCTGGCGTTGGGGGGTGGGACCAACGTCAGAGGTGGTCCCCGCTGAAGACTGCTAGCTAGAAAATTTCCGAGGGGTCCTGGCGCCTGACAGCTTCAGTCCTAATGGTGTAACCTGCTGCAAGAGCTGTTCTCGAAGATCTACTGTTACGGTAAGTTCTTACGTAACTGTACTTTCCTCCGCTAGAACAACGTTAAAGATTTTACTCCCATTTCTTTCTGGTGCCCAAGCATACGGGGGACCTGAGACCCATACTGGACCTCAGACGTTAAACCTATACATTCAATACAAGAGGTTCCGGATGGTCACCATGACATCCATCTTGCCCATGTTAAAGAAAGGGGATTGGCTATGCGCACTGGATATGACAGACTTACTTACATATTCCAGTCCACCTGCCCCCACCAATTCCTCCATTTCCACTTATTAGGACACCATTACTAATTTCGGCCCTCTTGTTTGGACTCTCATCCACCCCAAGGGTCTTCACCAGATGTCTGGCTGTGGTGACAGCGGCTTTACGCAGGGCAGAACATTTTGTCTTCCATTACCTAGACGACTGGCTCATCAAAGCAGCAGCCAAGTCTTCCCTGCTTTCTTCCCTGCGGTTGACCCTTACCCTATTTCAGTCCCAATATATCGGAGCTGTCCTGGACACATCCTCAGGAAGAGCATATCTCCCAGAGGACAGGCAATACAAAATCATGTCTCTCGCTTCCCATCTCCAACGGGAACAATCCATATCAGTCAGGCAAGTATTGTGCCTTTTAGGACACATGGCTGCAGCCATCCCTACAGTGGCTCAGGCCCACCTACATATAAGGCCAGTCCAATGGATCCTACAAAAACAGTGGAAACAAAAATCAGGAGACTTCGAGGACCGCATTCATGTCACTGTCGACCTCTATGCTGCCCTCAACTGGTGGACCCATCGCGCCCTCCTCTCTCAGGGCATGCTTTCCAGTCCCCGCCACCTCAACAGATGTTGACGACCGATGCCTCCCCCGAGGGTTGGGGTGCGCACCTCAGCCCTTACAAAACTCAAGGCCAGTGGAACCAGGACTCCATCCCTCTCTATATCAGCTTACTGGAAATGAGAGCGGTATGCCTTGCCCTCTGAGCATTCCACCCTTATCTGACTCTGGGACCTCTCCAAATTCAGTCAGACAATACCTCGGTCATGTACTACCTGAATAAGCAAGGGGGAACCAAGTCCCTCCGCCTCTGCAAGGAGACGCTGAAAGTCTGGTGAGAAGCTCTACAACAACACTTAACATTGACAGCCATACATCTACCTGATCATCACAACACTTTGGCCAACTCTGTCAGTCACCACTCTTCCACTCACGAGTGGACTCTCCATCTCGAAGTTCTGCAGAGCATTTTTCAGATGTGAGGAACCCCACAACTGGACATCTTTGCATCCCCAGACAATCGTCGTCTCCCCAGATATTATTCCATTATCCCAAACAAAAAGGGACAGTCTGCCGATGCCCTGTCCCAGCCATGGACAGGACTCTTCTTATATGCTCCCCGTCCCTCTCCTGCTCACGGACCCTACTGAAGCTACAGCTGGAGCACGCCACCATGATCCTCCTGTTTCCCATTGCTACAGCAATTGACTGTTGCAGGACCCCTCTCGTTACCCATCAGACCGGACCTACTGAAACAGGATTGGGGCACTCTGCTTCACCCCAGCCTGAAATCTCTACATCTTCATGCCTGACTCCTGAAGACGCTTTCATAGCTCATCTCCAGATCTCCTTTCCAGTAGCTACTATTCTACTGGCTTCCTGTAAAACGTCTACCAGACAAACATACAATGCCAGATGGAGGCGTTTCTCCATTTGGGCCGCCTCTGAGTCTTTGGACCCTTTTTTGTGTCCCCTGACTAAAGTCTTAGACTACCTGTCTTCACTATCCTCTTCAGGCTTGAGCTATTCCTCTTTTAAAGTACATTTGGCCTCTATTTTGGCCTTTCATGAACCATTGGAAGACTGCTTTACTAATACTATCTTGCAAAAATATTTCTTAAAGGTATACTGCACCTCAAACCTCCTTTTAGGAGACCTGCTCCTCTGGGATTTAAATTTCCTACCGGAAAAATTGATTCTCAAACCCTTTGAGGCTGTGGCTACATGCAAGCTCCGCTTCCTAGCTTGGAAAACATTATTCCTAGTAGCTGTTATCTCAGCTTGTCATATCTCCAAACTTCGAGCTTTAATGTGCAGGGAACTTTATATAGCCTTTGTGTTCTGGTCACTTTATATTAACTCTTCACTACTATTTGCCTGATGAAATCTGATTCATGTAAAGTCCCTGTTGTGCTAATTCTGTGTAATGTAATCCTCCACTCGTATTTGCCTGATGTTCATGTATGTACCTTGTAATCTCCCGGGTCGCACCTGAAAATGGGCACTTGGCTGTCTAGTGTGCTTACCCGGTTAACAAAAGCAAATAAATAAGGAAAGAGTATCCCTACATACCAATCCCTTCTTCTTACCCAAGGTGGTTTCGGAACATACCTTAAACCATTGTATAGACCTACTAGTGTTTTTCCCTGAATACACAAACCCGGTGGAATCCCTTTTACATACTTTAGATGTGCAACATATCCTTAGATACTACACATCTTGCACCAAAGGTGTTGTGAAACTATGACTGTTGAACATTTGGGATCAAAATATTAAAATTAACAAAGTTATGAGTGAACATTGAAAAATTTCAGTGTACCTTCATAACTTTTTTTTAACATTTTTACTTCAGATTTTAAACCTACTTTCTTTATGACCCCACCTCATGAACCTGGTAGGTATCATTTTTCAAATCCTGCCAAAAGGTGATTTCTCAGAGCGAATGCAAAATAACCTTTTTGGGTGGATTTAAAAAAATTCACCCACCTTGCTTGAGGGGGCATCCCCAGAAGGCCATGTTGATATTTGAGGGTAAACGTATTTAAAAATGACGAACTTATGAGTACAAGTTCAAAATATATTGAAAAAACAGGACTGTACATAATTTGTTTTTTTCCATTTGCGGTTATGGTGGAAGGTGGAGGATGTCTTTCTTCTCAGAGACCGGGTCTACAGTGGTGGACCTGTTTTTGGTGAGTGTGGGAGCTAGTGGGTGCTGAGTGGGGATCTGGGTGAGTGAGAGCCGCAACCCCACAGAAGATATAGATAGATTTATTTTCTATTACAGCGTTTAAAAAAAATAAATAAACATGTTGAGGGACTGTTTTTATTTTACAGGTACCAACATGGGATCGAGCATCCTTGTATCGACTTGATGTTTTGTGGCACCGGGGTGGGAACCCTAGTGTTACACACTGTTGGGTGAGGAAGGGGTGGGTTTGCTGGCACTGGAGATTGGGCAACCAGTGTTGGAATCTTCATGTGGCAGGTGGGGGCAGGAGGGTAATTTATTATAATGGTGGGGGGCACTTTACCGGAACTGTGGGTGGGCACCTAACGGAACCAGGCACTTAATGGAACTGGGGGTGTGCACCACAGCACGGAAACTTGAATTGTCTAGCCGGCACTGGGGGTTGGACACACACCTGTCTAGTTCGCACAGCTAGGCTGCAGATACGACTAATGGCCAACAAAGGGCCATTTAAAAAGAAAAAAAAAACAAGCATGCAGGGCTCCGTTCAGTGGGTGCAGGGATAGGGGTATGCACTGATGCGTAGTCACGCACAGCTTAACGAACGCTGTTTAAACTGAAATGGACGCTGTTTACAGCATCAGGTTACCCCACTCCCACAAACATGCACACATTTTTGCCAAACAACCGCATTTATAAATGTGTTCATAAAAAATAAGTTATCGTTTGAATTCTCAATTTTTTAAATTGCACATACAGATAATTTTTAGTTTAATTCCTAAAAATGGGGCAAGTTAGGGACACACCTTAGGGCAAACTGTATCAAACCTGCAAGTATCAGGTTTGTAATCCAGTTAGTTTTTAGTCATAGAAGGGTAAAAAACAGTTAATTTTGGCCAGTTGCATGTATTTGCATCTTATAGTTTTGCTGGCCTTGAACCGATTGCCACAAACTTTTCTGGATCCAGAGATCCTGGCACCAGCTCTGTGCCTGCCAAATTGCAAGTAAATCGGTTGATCAGGGGTGGAGTTATTAAGGTGCTAGAATTGGGATTTAATATAAAATTGCTTACTCAACTCTAATATAAATGTTCAACTGTGACTGTATAAAAAATATATAGACTGTATTTATATAATTGTTTTATTTTCACAACTCAAAAAAGAAGTATTGAAATGACAAAAAATTATGAAAAAGGTAAGTAAATTAACGGGAATAAACATTATTACTAAAGTATCAAAGAGCCCCAAACCTTCACTCTTTAAGATATGTCTTTAATAAGGACATGCTCTTTAACTAGCTCTGCTGGCTTGTATTGGATAATGTAACAGTTTAGTTAGTACACAAGTTGGGCCAGTGGAAATGTCTGTGGGGCCATTGCATTTTCCTAATCACTAGCCCTGCTGGAGTGCACTGATGCTGCATGACAGTTGGTGAAGCCCATTGGTCTGCATGCGGACTTACCACTGAAGCAGCCAATTGATCAAACACTGATCAATGAGCCCATGAATCCTATCGGAGTGGAGCCAGATGAGGATGATAATTCATCTCTCACTCTGTTGCTGGTGCTACCCAAGCCCTAACCCAATGGTGGGGTGGACTGGACTGAGCTCCCAGTCCAGGACCACAGCAGTGTAGCCTCCGCTGGTCATCACGACTCTTATGTAGTCTCGAGGCTGACTGGTACCCAGGGAGATGGTGTACATGGAGTCACAAGCCCCAGCACCTAGACAACCACATGGCTGACTCAAGATAGTGTTCTTGATCTTAGTTTCAGTTATGCCACCAGCACCAAGCTCATCTTTGTCTTTATCTGGTTCTCACTTTTGTTATCAATCTCGTCACAGGTAGGAGAGGGCAGTTTGAGAGCAGTGACCTCTTGGAGTTTTAGCTCAAGATCGAGATCAACTGCATTACCAGTTGACCCATCCCAGCTGTGGCTGCCAATGGTGACTCTGGTTCGATGTCCAGCATCCCTTTCCCCCCAGCTGTGCCACAGTGACAGATTCAGGTGGAGTGCCCACTCGTTCAGCTGAGATAGGGCGCTCCATCTAAGGAATCGAGGCCCAAATCTAAACTTCAAGATCTCCTGTTGGTAGTTGTCACCCCGTCATAGTGAGTAGTCCACACTTCTTGTCGACAGTCAGTGCTCCTCTCTCCAGATTTGGGTTCGGAAACATCATCCGGTGTGTTGATTCCGTGTAGACAGGGAGTCAACCCCCTTGGGCTGCCCTCTCCACCTCAGGGGACCAGGTAGCATTTTCAGCCTTCTGGACCAAATGTCCATGGCTCTGGACACTCTTCTGCAGGAGATCTAGAAACAGGAGACATACCCCTGATGGATATCCATGAGTGGGATTCCTTGCTGGGGGTGGCCTTTCCTATCACCCAGGTCTTTCTGGGTCCAGTGCTCAGTGTCTGGTGGCACCTAGCCTCCTGCCAGCTTTTTCCATGTTGTATGGATTGCAAACATTCGATTCTTGTGGATGGTCTGTCTGGCCTCTCGTAATATCTGTCTCTGGAGGGGCTGGTGGCATACACAGTGTTCTACAATGCAAAGGTGCAGGGTTAGCCAGACAAGCCACTGGACAAGGAATCTAAGAAGCAGGATCTCCATGACTGCAAAATATACAGAGCTGTGTCCCTAAGCATCTGCCAGACCAGCTGTGCAACTTTTTTTTGGGTTTTTGTTTTACATTTTTGGCCACGAGAAGTTAATTGACTTGCACATGGTCATACAGTATGCAGTGAGATTCAAGCCCAGTATTCCAGGTTTGCAGCTCAGTGTTCTTAACCACTACGCTATACTGGCTTTAATGGCCAGATTTGGTCATGCACTCTTTTCTCTGTTCTCCAGCATCCTCAGACTGCTTCCAGAGGAAAGCCATCAATAGTTGCAAGAGACCTACGAGTTAGGGCTTTTCCTGGTCAGTCACCAGTTACAGGCAGCTTTGGACCTGTATCTGCCCATGGGGTGGCTGTGGCAGTATCTTTCTTCCAGTGGGCCGGGCTGTGGCTCTTGCCATTCATCCTCAAGATCTAACATAAGATGCTGAACTTGCCCTTCACAGATACTAACCTGTTTGGGCCAGGACAGAGAATCATCTCACACACTGAGAAAAAGAACATGACCCAGGACACTGTAGCTTCTGTCACCCAGTCCAAACAACAGTCCAAATCCAGGAGGCAGGGTGCTGGTCAAAGCTCTTTTTGGAGAGCACCTGCACAGCAGCAGCAACCTTACCAACGGCAGAGACAGCAGTTCCAGTAGTACTGCACTCCCAAACCTTCCGGCATATCTGGAGGTTATGGCCAGCGCAAGGGTGGTGGTACAGCTGGAGTCTAGTCCCCCAGGCCACCTCCAAGGGCATGAAGTGATGGATCGGGGGCCTCATCCCCTCACCGTCATGAACCCTGCTGCAGCTCTCATTGGGAGTTGACTCTTGTCACTTCCTGCCACAGTGATCCACAATAAACCTAGGATGTATGACTTCTGGAAGTAATAGGATTGTGGTTGTCTCTAGAAATTGAGACACTGCCTCCTTGTTGGCACTGGGTACCGTTGAAGAACTTGTCCACACAGATGCTTCCCACACTTTGGAACAAAGTTGCTCAGCTCCTAGAGGAACGAGTGGTCGAATTTTGTTCAGGACACTCATGCCCTGCAGAGGTTTGCATCTCAATACTTCTTGGTACTGAAACAGACAGGGGGCTAATGCCTCATTCTAGATCTGTGAGCACCAAACAAGTTAATTCACAGTCAGACGTTTTGTATGATGACTCTGCACCAGATCATCCCGTCCTTGGAGCCAAGGACCCAGTTCTGTTCCCTGGACCTCCAGGACATGTATTTCCATCTCACAATCCATCCATCTCATCATCAGTTCCTCCACTTCTATGTGGACGGGACCCTCTATCAGCTTATGGCAGTGCCCTTCAAACTGTCTTTGGGACCCTGGGTGTTCACTAAATGCCTGTTGGTCATGGTGGCCTTTTTTAAATGCAGTGGTGTCAGTGTTCTTCTGTAACTCAGTGACTGGCTCATCATGGGCTGTTCCTCATTGGACATGGAAAGGTCCAGGGATCTGACCATCTGAATATTCCAGCACTTGGGTCTGATAGTCAGGCTAGTCAAGTCTTGAGTTGGTGCTGAAGTAGGTGATCCTGTTTATTTATTTATTTAGCTTTTGTTTACCGGGTAAGTACACTAGACAAGTATTATGCCTATTTTCAGGAACGACCCGGGAGAATACAACATGAGGAACAACAGTCAAGGAGACATGGCGAAGAGAGTACAGTTTTTTTGTCACAGTAAACAAACGTGGGAAATACATCATTTGACGCTGGGGAAACATATAGTAGTAAGCACATTTCAGATTATACACTCTAGACTAGCTAGTTCAACTGACAGATATATACAGGTCATCATACATAGGAGTAGAGCATAGCTCAAGGACTGGATTGGTCATAATATAACTTACAGCATTGTCGTATACACCCCCTAGGCTAGTTGGATCGCGGACAGGTATATACAGCTCATCACATTTGTCTAAATTTGCACGTTAGACAGAAACAGAAACACTTGGTAGTACAAGTTTCTACCAAGTGACCAAGGTGCAATATGTCATAGTTAGCCTATGACCGTGGAGCAATAATGGGTGTAAAAATGCCCAAGGCTTTTTAGGCAGGAGTAGTCAGAAGTCATTGATACAGTGGGGAAAATATCTCCAGAAATTCAATGGAGACACCCTGGGAGGTTCAGACAAAACAATTTGACACTTTACTCTAGGGAGGTTTGGGGCAGTCACACTCTGATGCTAGTTTTAGAAACCCACAGGGAATTTTGAAAACTCAGATAGGAGGGCAGCTCAGATATCCACAGGCAGCGAATTCCAGAGTCTGGGTGCACTTATGGCAAAGTCCGATCCCCGTGAGGGTCCGGGTAGGAGGACTTTGAGCATCCTGATGTGAGAGACTAGTTGGTAGGTGTGATTCAGTTTAGGCAGAAGCTGGGCCAGCCCCTGGAGGATGCTAGTTCTGATCACTTTCCCAGAGAGGCATCCAAAATCAAGGTATCTAGCTGGTGAGAGCCAGCAGAGTTTCTCATATAGCTCACAACGGTGGGTGAGTCAGGGGCAGCCAAGGCAAAACGACAAATGTTATTGTAAGCAGTGTACCACCGGGTGAGATGTGTCTTTGGAGAGCGAGCAAATAGGTGCAGCCCATAGCTGAGGGAGGGAAGGATCACACCCTTCGCTAGGGCAAGCCTGGCTGCCGGTGTAAGGTTATACTTGGCCCTATAGGCCAGACCCAGTTGCAGTTTGCCGCCCTGCAGATATCAAGGATATGATTACCCATGTCAAGTTGGAGGTCAGGTGTTACCCCCAGATATTTGATGGAGCTCACTATGGGTAGTGAGGATCCATCTGCGCTGGTGACCTGTAAGCAGGCCAGTGAGGCTTTGGTTTTAGTCATTGAGCCAAAGAGCATAGCCTGTGTCTTTTTCAGGTTCAGGAGCAGCTTGTGACTAGTAACCCATGACAATACCCTGTTAAAGTCATCGGTCAGGTTCTGGTTTAGGGTAGTGGCATTCTGGGAGTGAGCCAGGATTACCAGATCATCTGCATACATGGTGGCGCTGCAGCTGGTAGTAACCATGGGTAGTTGATTGATGAAGAGGGAGAAGAGGAGGGGACCCAGTACCAAGCCTTGAGGCACTCTGGAGGTCACCGGTAGGGGCTCAGAGAGGACTTTATTGAAGCAGGTACGCTGCTTTCTGCCATGTAGATAACCCATTAGCCATTTTTTGGCATAGGGAGAGAGGCCAATTGACCACAACTGTGCACCAAGCAGTTTGTGGTCAACGAGGTCAAAGGCTTTGGACAGGTTAAAAGTAAATTGGATGAATATATGGGAAAAAAGAAATGCACCTTTTGCCAATAGGCAAATGAGTTTTATAAGGGCGTGTCCCTCGAACCCGTACTACACCTATGAAGTGCTCAAAATGCTTTCTGTACATTTTAACCATGTTTGTTTATTTAAATTTTGGTAACCGGGTAGGCCCACTGAAACCATGACAGTCCCTTTTTCAGAGGCAACCCAGAATTAGTTTCAAGTACCTAGAAGGGAGCAAGAGAAGAAGTACCAAGAGATCCATTTACAAACCTTACACTATTGACAATATACAGTAATAGACGTGTGTTAGGTACATACATTTACAGCAAATCGTACATATCTAAGCTCATAGGAACTAATACATTGGACTGGTTTATAGGTGCCAGAGCATGGCTGCGACATGATAGGCCTACACCAGATCAGGGGTAACTAGGCATCTCCCACGAAAGTTCCAGTAGGGGGGGGTTAACGATAGCTGGAGCAGTTAATCCGCTCAGTTATTAGCCCTTTCTTGAGCTGTCTTGAAGATGTTAGCTGCCCTTCTAAGATATCTTGTACAGCAGACAGCATGTTCTTACAGGAGAGTTGGGGAGTACAGAATGTTCTGACCTCGGGTCTGACCTTTCCCAGTGTTGTAAACAAACCTGCAGATGCCATCTGAACTGTTCTCTAGGGAGCAACAGTGGCCCCTAGTGGCTAATATTATGTTATATCTGATGTCAATCACAGGGGAGTGGGAATCACCTAACTTCTAAAGAGCCTATAAAAGCTGTAACTCAGTTCTGAGAGTAGATAGATAGAGAGGTCAGTTGAATACTGACTGAGAAAGGTGGAAAACCTCCTGGTAGTGTGTGCTTTCACACTGTTAGACTGAAGAAAGAGCCTTGGACACTGCTGAAGCGAAGCAGTTTCATCTGATTTATTTTGTCTGACCAATTTTTCTTATTTTCTGTATATTTTACTTGATAAAAATAAAATGACAAATGCACTTGTGTGTTTTTATGCACTTGACTTATGGTCTGCCTGAAATTGTGTTATCCTAAACCAACGCCCAGTGATAGTCCCTATCTAAATCTGGACTGCATATCATGTCACTGCAGGTGCATCTGGCCAACATCTTGGCATACTGTGCTGAGGCAGGTATGCTGATGGTCATTTTTTCAAAGGGTTGGATCACGTATCCCCTCCAGTATGTGACCCACCCTCACTGTGAGACTTACCGCTGGTGTTGTCACAATTGATGGGTAAACTGTTCAAGCGTATGGACACATGTGATCTGTCGCAGAAGACCACGTGTTTGGTCAACATCATCTCAGCCAGACGAATGTGTGAGCAATAGGTGCTATCTGTGCAGTCTCCATATCTGGTTTTCCACATGGGTAAGGTTGTGTATGCCCCGGTGTAAAATTCCTTTCAAAGGTACTCATTGAATTTCAATCAGTCACACTCACTCATGCTACTGACTATGTTCACAGAGCATTGCTCTACTGGGTGCCTACAGAGGGGTTCATGGTGAGGCTCGCCAGCGGTTTGTCTCATATGGTTAAGTCTCCCTAGACAGACCAGTAGCCAAACAGATTGTAGGCCAGTGGATAACCTCCTTCATCAATCTGTGTTACAGACTGGTTGGTTGGGGGCTGCTCGTGAGGTTGAAGGCTCACTTGACCAGACAGACATACTGCTGCATCTGTTGCTACTGCCAGGAACATCCCAGTTCTGAAATACAGCGGAGACAGCCACAGCGCACAACACAGTATCCTGTGACACTGCATGACAAAGGAAATTAAGTTAAATTGAAATTGCCTTGCTTACTGCAGTAACTCTGCTGAAGTATGCTGCAGTTTTGTGTTGCATCCCGGATAGCTCCACTTATGTAGGTTTGCTACTTGGTCCATTGCGCACACATTCATATCCAACTACAGAATCAACATGCACAGTTGTTGTAGTGCTGCTTTGGGTCTTCAGTCTTCCAATGTCTTTTTGCCTAACTTGGGGTCTGTGCCTTGCCCCCTTCTCCTAAGAACTGCTAGTAGTCTGCCTAAGTGCGGACAGTAAACTGAATCTAGGTAGTTAGAATTAGTGATTTTTCACCTGCAACCATACATCTACTACTAGTATTCATTTCACATCCACTCAACCAATGTGATCTCCCCTGGCAAGACTTGCTTCAAATGCCTTTTCTAGCATGCAGGTCTGAATGTAAAGGGGACGGAGCTGGAGGACCTGATGGTTGCAAGGTAGGAGGGATGAAGACTGAAGTTCATTCCCGTGATTGAGCATACTCGGTGGAAGACTGCCGAGGCGTGGATGTTAACTGAATACTAGTAGCAGAACTATGGTTACAGGTGAATAACCTCTGTATCTCTCCCAAACAACAACAAAAATGCTTATTTCTGTGCTCTCTGATTGTGATCAACCCAGGTTCTCAGAGTGTGGCTCACAAGATGCAGACAGTTATTCCTCCCTCTCCCAGATGTAAAGAATCATCATAAAACAAAATGTTCCTTCTCTTCAAAGTCAAATGATTAAAAACTGACAGAAAAGCAGCCACATGTTTTATTGCTACTTTGTATTTTCCTTCTAAACAAACAAAAAAAAGATTTAATAAAAATGTACCAGCTTGGCAGTGCTGCTTTGAAAGCCATTTTAAAATGTTTTCTGGGCAAGATTACAGAGCTGAAGCACTGCCTATAATTATTATATAGAGAGTAGTCTTCGCCCCCCTTCCCCTGCAGCGTTTATGATACATTAAAGAGAAAGAACAGAGATGAATGGAAATGAGCTTTAATGAAAGAGTGATTAAAATCTGCTCCCTCCACTTTTTTTTTTTTCTTTTTCTTTCTGCCAGAGGGTCTCCTCCTACACCCAGTGCTAGCAGTTCCAGCCTCACCAATGGCGTGACAAAGCAAGGCAGCAGGGAGATCCCATCTAGTAGACCCGCCAACGTAGGCAACATTGGAGTACAGTACACCCCCCACTCCCACCAGTTTTCTAGAACAAGAAAAATGTTTGACAAGGGTCCGGATCAGGTAAGTGCAGCTTAAGTCATGTGGGCACACCACCTACCAACACATTGACTAGGTAGGAATCCTTGAAAAAATGCATGCATGCACAAAATGTTGTTTGTGGTTTTTTTTGAGTGAAAGTATTTACAGATATCAATGTTGTCCAGATTTTTTTCTATAAATCCTTACTTGAGGTATAGGCAGCTGAGCATTTGTGTCAGGAACCCCTTGCATGCAGTCACCCCAACCCAGGAGAGTTTGCATTCGCATTGGTGTTTCGGAGGCTGCGCTGATCTGTCTTTTAAGCTGTAGATCGGAGTACTCTGCAGCCCCAACTGTGTCAGTATGCACTCACCCCTTTTTGTGTCCAGCTTTTTGGCCCCGAACCATCAACTTGCAGTCTGGTCTGCATTGGCCCCCAGCCCTGTGTGCTACTCCCCCCTCCACCTGCTGTCCTGACCAGCGGGGATCTACATGAGATGGTTTCTGAGACTGCTAGTGACCATCTTTGACAGCTTGTGGTGCTGAGGGTTTAACCATGTGATTTTATCCTGCCCACCTCCCATGTGACGTCAGGTAGTGTCCTGGCAAGCCTCACATGCATGAACGTCTCCCTACAGAGGAGGTAAGCTCCCTGGCCTTCTGCAGTGGTACACTGGAACCTGGTACAGACCCTACCCATCTAGGAGCACTGCCATAAGGCAGCACCTGGGCTACCCAGCTGGTTTCCGAGTCTGCTCTTGAGCCGGGGTCACCAGTGAGGGAGCACTACTCACTACCCAGTGGGCTATCGACCAGTCCTATACCTAACCCTCGGTTAAAGGTACAGGGACACCAATGATGTCTATCCACAATTCAACTCTTTTCTCAATTACCAGTGAACATTTGCATGAAAAGCAGCTTTGCCATTAGACTTTTGTTTTTTTGTATCATTCACAGTCTTTTACTGTTTTTTCTCTCCTGAGGCAACCTCCTTGCCCAGAGCTCCTCTCAGCCCTGTATCACCTTTTAACATTCTCTGCTGCAAGCAGGGTGACCAGATCATGGCGAATAATGCCATCCAAAATACTTGTATAGTTTAACCCCCACAACAGCAGTGGATAGTCAGGGAAAGAAGCAAAATCCAGCCAGTGCACTGGGAAGAGACACGTTGACGTCAGGATGCGTATGACGTCAGGTGCTGGAAGCAGGTCATTGGCTGTCTCTGTAACCCATGTCAAAACCCCTGCCTGATGCTATTGAGCAGAGCTTCAGGCTAGAGAATACTGGCCTGTGTGACTCCCCTCCCCCTTTACCACCAGGGGGCAGTCATATACCTGAGGTAAAGACTTGAGCTTCACGCAGGTCTGGGATGGTCCTATAACAGTCACTTCTCCCTGGGCCACCTGGAGCCATTCTCGGTTTGGTGATTGTGACAGTCCCTCCAAAGAGGTAACACTGTTCCCTCAAAGACTGTACTGAGCCTCCACCAGTTCCAGTTAAGAACCCCTGGCTCAAGACATGAACTCAGGTGTTGGCCCTTCCCCACCCATGGAAAGCAGACACACCTTCTCTTAGGTTTTTGTGCCAGCTGTTTGTCCCAAGACTGTCTACTTGTCTCTACCTGAAGTCATAACCCTTTGTTTGTGACATCTCATTCTGCTGTTGTGACAAAGACTGTGATGTCACAAGAGGAAGATGAAGACTAGGTATACTGTAGATAAGCAGCATGAGCAGATGATATCTAGGGGACAGCGGTCCCGTTTTCTTGACTATATCCCTAATAATAAAGAATGAAAGGCAGGTAAAAAAGGATTAGTTCAAATGTGTTTAAATGGAAAGTTTTCATTGGGCATCTTTGGCTCTTATACGCAACAATTCATGATCTTACTTCGAGATACAGCTCTTGCAGCAGGTAACACCATTAGGACTGAAGCCAGCAGGCAGGCACGACCCCACGGAATTCTTCTAGCTAGCTAACTTCAGCGGGGACCGCCCCCGACGTCGGTCCCGCCTCCGACGTCAGGCGTAGTACATAAGGGGCGGTCCCGCCAGATTCTGTGTCGCCTACTGCCGACTTGCATGTCTCGACCCTTTGATCGCTTCTAGCACGCTGACGCATGGTTAAGTTCTTCCTTCGAAAAGTTCATTTTTCGGCTCAGTTGCTGTCTGATGTCCTCTCAACCTCCGTTGAAGGCCATCCCTCGAAGTGCGCCTGTGGGAAGCAAATCCGCTCAGGATCCGATCGCCCGCGCCCGTGCCTAGGGCGCACCACTGACACCCGGTCCTGTATTTTTCTGCCAGGGTTCAATAGCCGGACCCGGATCCATCGCCAGAAGGCTCTGCAGGCGTTCCTGCTCGAGGAGAAAGTTAAGGCCATGGACACCTCCAAGGGGAGTTCTGCTGAGAAAGCCCGGAAACATTCTCAGAAGCACAGGGAGAAGGCTCCATCTAAGTCCCCATCTAGGGCCTTTGACTCCCGTAGTTCCGGCTCCCAGTCTGACCGTTCGCCATCCCGGGCCCGTTCTCAGCCTCCCTCCACTGCGGTGAAGAAACCTTCGGGCTCCTCTTCCTCCTCACAGGCCAAGACCTCCAGGCCCTCTTCGTCCTCTTCTTCCAAAGCCCCGGTTAGGTCTGGGGACCATCATCGTCACCACAAGTCGGGTTCCTGCCATCCCGAATCCGACGTCAGGTCTGCATCCTTGCCTCCTCCTCCCCAGCGGAAGACCAAGAGCTTACCTCGCTTAAGAAGCCGTCGGACTCGACGTCGGCCCGTCCGACGTCAACCACTCATCACAGGAGCCGTCGACCGCCAGACGCCCGTCGCCGGTCAGGCCTTCGCCCTCCCGGTCGTTGGCAGGAGGGCCGACGTCCGCACGAGTCAAGAAGAGGACCCTGACGTCTCCTACCGACGTCGGTCAGGAGACTATCACGGAGGAGGAATTGACGCAGCCCGAGGACCAGACGGGCGAACCCCGTCCTGTCGAGCCTCCCAGGGAACCCTCCCCGCAACCTGAGGCCCCTGAGGAACCGACGCCGGAACCTGACGACCAGCCACCGGCGCCCGGTCCATCGTCGGGCCTTTCCTTTTCTGAGGTTAAGGAGCTTTTTACCTACTGGTGGGATACCATTAAAAAGGATGTGGTTCCCACACCACCTCCTCTACCTCCTCCTCCTCCACCACCTGCGACTCCTCCGGCCCCTGCGCCCCCTTCTCCATCCGGGCCAGCAGGCCGAGTACCTCTCCCCCAGGAGCCTACGGACCCTGCAAGGGGAAGACCAGACAAAAGGAGACCTCCGTCTAGATCCTCTTCAGGGTCACCCAGCCCTAAGAGACCCAGAAGACGCTGCCGTTCGCCTTCGACGGAGGATACAGGATCGGAGTCCTCGGTAGGATCCAGATCCCTCTCTCCCTTCGATCCCCTCTCCGGACCCGCGTGAGCTTCCTAGATCTCCTCCGGATGACCCATCGTTCTCGGAGATCGTGAGACATATCCTAGAGAACATGGGCTGGGATGCAGAAGAGTTGGACCGAGAGACTACGCCTTGCTAGATATCTTGGCAGAAGGATCCCAAGCCTGTGGTGGTACCACCCTTGGTGACACTTTGTGGGCGTCACCAAGGCAGCGTGAAGCATCCACACTGCTCCCGCGATGCCGAAGAAAGCTGACCGCCTGTACAAGGCTCCTAAGAGACCAGTACTTGGCTCAACATCCTCTGGCCGACTCTCTGGTCATAACAGCCTCTCATGACCGGTCCCAGAGACCGCAACATTTGAGCACCCTGCCACCGGACCTGGAGTCTAAACAGCTGGACGCTATGGGCAGGCGCACGTATGCTTCCGCTACCTGCGCCATCAGATCCCTGAACTACTTGACTCACATGGTACAGTTCCAAAATGCTTTGTGGGAACAGGGACTGGATCTGGCGGAGAAATTGCCAGAAGGTGAGCAGAAGGAGGAGATGTTGCAGCTCCTCCGTACGGGTTCGGACGTGGGAACCCAGGTGTTGTGAGCCGCGTATGATTCCGCGGACTCCTCGGCCAGAACGGCAGCTTCAGGCGTATGCCTCCGGAGACACTCATGGCTTCGTGTCTCCGGATTTACCCCGGACGTCCAGAAGAACATAATGGACGCCTCTTTCGAAGGAGAAGTTCTCTTTGGTGCACCCTCTGAGAAGGTTCTCACCAAGCTCCAAGAGGCCGGGAAGGTGGTGAGGTCGGTCCAGGCAATGTACTGACCAAAGCTTAGTTCCTTTCGTAGGAACAAAGCCATTTCGTGGACGGACACAGAGACAACAGTCCGCACGGTCCACAGCAGAGGGCTCCGGTCCCCGCAGAGCCCAGGGAAGACAGCCCGTGGGCAGAAGTCAGCGTCCAGCTAAGCTGGCTCAGCCCGCAGCCCCCTCCGCTGCCACAGCCTGACTCCTTCCCGCCCCGCCTCAGGATCAACGGGACATCAAGGTCGGGGTCGATATAATTTCCTGCCAGGATGGAGTCCATAACCACCACAGGTGGGTTCTTCAGTTGGTCAAAAGGCCACTTTATAGAATTGGCAGACAAGCCACCCCAGGGCCTCCTCTGCTCTCCCGTTATTCGGTCAGCACAAATTGCTTAACAGGCAAGAAATACTCACGCTCCTGCAGAAGGAGCGTGAGTATGTTCCAGAGAACCAGATAGATTCCGGATACTATTCCCACTTCTTTCTGGTTCCCAAGAAAACAGGGGACCTCCGTCCAATCTTGGACCTCAGCGACCCAACACGCCGGTCGCCTACAAACGAGTTCAGCATGGTGACCCTCCCGGGCCTCATTCCCATGCTAAAGCAGGACGCCTTCTTAGTGCCCTAGACATGCAGGACGCCTACCTGCACATACCTGTGGCTCAAGCGCACGGGAGGTTCCTGTGCTTCAAACAACATGAAGTCTTGCTATATTATGACAATTGCAGTTTGTCCCACCATTAGAACTGCTCCGGAGGTGAAAGAGTTAACTCCCATTCTAAGAATGGAACTTGGACCGCGAGCTCGGTTAGAGAAGCTCTGTCTGGGTTATTTCAAACCCAAACTGTCAGATTCTTTACTCCGCCTCACTGAACAGTCGCTCCAGAGATTTCTCCTACTGCTCGGTTCATTTCTCGGTTTAAACAGTGTTTTCTCGGTTCAAATCAACCGAGAATATTATTTTAACCGCAAAACCGATCGGTTCAAGCTCTGTCTGTGGTATCGTAAGTAATTACAGTTTATTTTCTGTGTGGAACTTGTAAATGTTATCGGTTCGGTTTTGAACCGATCAGCTTGTTTTAAAACTTGAATTGAAGGTTTTAGAGTGCGGTTCCCGGTTCTTATCGGTTCTAAAAAAAATGGATTTCATTACGGTTTTTTCCAAGACCCGTGACACGGTTAGGAACCGATAAGGGTGTCTTGCCTGGCACTGCCGTTTAAAAGGGCTAGTTTTTGGTTAGGCTGGCATTATGTCTGAGAAACCCAAAAGAAAAACCGGGCCCACTGGGTTTAAACACTGTGATGTCTGTGGGGAAGTCTTTGCCAAGGCTGACCCACACACCACATGTGTATATTGTCTGGGGTTTGACCACCTCAATTCAGACTGCCAGATTTGTAAAAAATTCCCTGCAGCCACCCTGGATAAGAGAGTTGGCAGGCTCAGGGAACGAGAGGTCAAAAGTCCGCTGACCCGGCATGGCCAGCCCGTTTGGTGCCAACCGAACCGGAGGGAGTGCCCTCTGACCAGGGCGAGACTTCCGGCAACGTGAAGCTGGCTCGGAGGGCCAGTTCCAGTAAAGAAAGCAAGAAAATCAGCAGGTGTGGAGCCCAAAATTCCTTCTCCAACTGCTGCAGAGATAGCAAGAGCTATTCAGATTGTCCAGTCACTTTCTCCGGTTCCGTCCGAACCTCCACTGTCTGGTAAAAGGTCGGTTCGGTCGGTTCCACTGGTTCAGGAATATGATGTTGAAGAGTTCTATGAACCAGAGGAGGGGGATGAGGATTATGATCAGTGTGAATGTGACTTTGAAAGTCTGGATGTGTCCATTGAACCGGACATCTCCCCAGACAGACCTTTTGAATCTCCCCCTTCGCTTTCTGAGTCCCCCTCTCACTTTATGTTTTACAAAAAAGTTGCTGAAACCCTCCGCTCCCATTGGAGGAAGCTGTGGATGAGCAAGAGGAACCTGATTTTGTAGAAATGATGGATATTCCAGAGTCTAAGAGGTTGTCTATTCCCTTGCATAAATCATTTAGGAAACAAACAATAAAATTTTAAAACTCCTAATTCTGTGCCTCCTGTGGACAAAAAGATGGACAGGAGGTACACTCTGTCAGGTCCTGATACAGAATTCCTTTCACAGCAATGCAGTCACGTTGGTGGTTCAGGCTGCAGCCTGTGATAAAGCTAATATTCCCTTGGCTTCACATCCTCCTGACAAGGATTCCAGGAAGATTGATGCCATGGCTAAAAAACAATATGTGCAGCGTCCTTGGGACTCAGGCAAGCAAATTACATGGCTTATGTAGCAAGGTATCAAAAATCTAGATGGGACACTGTCATGGCTTTGGCCAAACAGGCCTCTGGCCAGCTTGCTAATGAGCTGGAACAGGTGGCTGCTGATGGCATTGAGGCATCTAAGGTGCAGTTTCATGCTGCTGTGGATTTTAATGATGTATCCTCTAGAGTCATGGCTACGTCTGTAGCTTTCGCAGGTTGGCCTGGCTCAGGTGTACTAGCTGTCACAGGATACCCAGACTAAGGCTATGGATTTTCCTGTGGTTGGAAATTCTCTGTTTGGGAGCAGACAGAGAATTATGAAGAAAATGGATGAATATAGGACTACCTATAAGAGTGCTCAGGCTAAGGAGCGGCAAGTCACTCCTCAGAGGCAGACCCCAGGGTAGAGGTAGGCCTTTCACAGGCCCTTTACCAAACCCTGGCCTCCTCTGCTTATGCTCAGAGGGGTTCTTCAGAGGAGAGGCAGACGGGTGTGGGCAGGCCTGCTCCCACCCCTCAGCCTAAAGCACCTGCCAAACAGACACCCTGATGGGGTGCCCAGGGCCGATTCTCCTTTACCTGTAGGGGGCAGGTTGGCTTACTCGCTCAGAACTGGGTGTCTCTAACTTCAGACAAGTGGGTCCTGGAAGTAGTAAGCCAGGGTCTGGTTCTCAGCTTCAAAAGTTCCCAAAGATGAGAATCAGATCTTTCCCACCTGCAAACTCTTTAGAGACCTTTACTTTAGAAACAGAAGTCTCAACCCTCCTGGCTCTCAGAGCTGTAGAAGGGTTTCTCCCCACACCAGGGCAAGGGTCTGTACTCCAGATATTTCCTTACCCCAAAAGACAGGAGAATGGCGGCCCGTTTAGACCTGAGATATCTGAACAAACACCTGTTGAAACCAAAGTTCAGAATGGTAACTCTGGCAATGATTTTACCCTCTCTAAGGCCAGGGGACTGGCTAGCTTCCCTGGACCTCAAGGATGCCTATTTTCACGTCCCAATCAGAAGCTCCCACCGAAAGTACCTCAGATTCGAGCTGCCCTCAGGTCACTACCAGTTCAGAGCAATGCCCTTGGCCTCACCTCTGCCCAAAGGTATTCACAAATGTCTGGCAGTAGCAGTTGCTCATTTAAGATGGAAAGGATTGCTGTCTTTCCCTATCTGAACGACTGGCTCATTGTAGGCCAGTCCCCAGAACAGGTAAAATCTCACCTGCAAGTTACCCAGCAGCTGCTCACCTCCCGCGGCTTCTTGCTCAATCTTCCAAAGTCAGTTCTGGAACCAGTTCAGGTGCTCATCTTCATAGGTGCAGAACTGGACAAAAGCAGGCCAGAGCCTTCCTACCCTTAGAGAGGGTAAGAACTTGGTGGCTGGCCTCCTCCTTCTCCTCTGCAGGTCTCTCGACCAGCAAGACACTTTTGCAGCTCCTGGGGCACATGGCTGCATCCACAGCTGTTGTGCAGGGGCAAGATTTCAGATGAAGGACATTCAGTTTCACTTGAGAGCCTTTTGGTCTCAGAGAAGAGACCCCCTTTCCAAGTTGGTCCCAGTGACCCGAACCCTGATCCAGGCCCTCCAGTGGTGGCAGAATCAGAGCAATTTAAGACTGGGGGTCCCCTTCATTCCTCTGTCTCACTCCTTGACCCTCACTACAGATGCTTCACTCCTGGGGTGGGGAGCCCACATGGGTGACCTCTCCACTCAGGGAGTGTGGTCCCCTCAGGAATCTCTGCTCCACATCAATTTGCTGGAACTCAGAGCTGTCTTTTTAGCACTTCAAGTGTTTTCTGCGTCTGTTCAGAACAAAGTGGTACAAGTCAGAACAGACAACACCACAACAATGTGGTACATCAACAAGCAGGGGGGCACTCTGTCTTCGGCCTTGTGCACCGAGGCAATGAAGTTGTGGTCTCTGGCCTATTCCCTGGACACTTCCCTCATAGCAGTTCACCTTCCAGGAAAGGACAATGCCCTAGCAGATGCTCTCAGCAGGATTTCCCAGGGCCATCACGAATGGTCTCTGGATCCTCAAGTACTGGGGATAGTTTTTGCCAGATGGGGCACCCCTCAGATAAATCTTTTTGCAGCCCCAGACAATCGCCAACTTCCACTGTTCTGTTGCAGGCCCCCAGTGTTGGGCTCAGTCCCCCTGGATGCCTTTCTCCTAGATTGGGAAGGGAAGTTTCTTTATACCTTTCCCACCTTCCCTCTCCTATTCAAGGTGCTAGTCAAAATCAGATCCCAGCCTTGCAGGGTGATTCTGATTGCCCCAGATTGGGCCAGGCAGCCCTGGTACCCACTCCTTCTGTCCCTAGCAGTCCATCTTCCCCTGTGTCTCCCCAGGAATCACAACCTGTTAACCTGTGCCCAGGGGAGAGTTTGGTATCCAACCTCAAATCCCTCAACCTCAAGGCCTGGCTCTTGAGGAGTTAGAATTTGCTGACCTACACCTTTCTCAGGGTGTTCTTGAAATCCTAAAGGCTTCTAGGAAGCCTTCCACTAGGGCTACTTATAATTCTAAGTGGAAAAGGTTTTCCATTTGGTGTTCTGGGAAACATATTTCCCGGAATCTGCTGATTTGCCCATTGTTTTGGACTATATGGTCCATCTTAATTCTTTGGGCCTGAGACCAGCTATCCTGAAAGTACATTTGGCAGCTGTCTCTGCTTTTGTGTCAGCAGGAAAGCCCTCCTCTCTTTCCGCTCACCCTGTATTTTCCAAGTTTTTAAAGGATTACTTCATACTAATCCACCTTTAGGGATCCGCCCTGCCTGGGACCTTAATGTTTGCATTGCCCAGTTAATGCAACCTCCTTTTGAACCTCTGTCTTCTGCAGAGCTTAAGTACTTAACTTGGAAAACTGTTTTCCTAGTGGCTATCACTTCTGCCAGGCGCATAAGTGAGTTGCAACCCTTGTCAGTAGAAACTGACTTTATTTCTTTCCACAGGGATAAGGTAGTCCTCAGGACTAACAGGAAGTTTTTGCCTAAGGTGGTTTCAGATTTCCATCTTAATCAATCTGTCTCCCTTCCAGTGTTTTTCACTGAACATTCCTCCTCTGGCGAGAGGAGATTGCACAGTTTAGATGTTAAGAGGGCCTTAAGTTACTATATAGAACGTACCGAGAGTCACAGGTTCGAATCCCTCCAACTTTTTCTCACTTATGGTGAGGTCGGAAAAGGGAGACCTGCCACTAAGAGATCAATTGCCAGGTGGATTGTCTCTTGTATCCAATTTTGTTAGTCAGAAACTGGGGAAAGTTCCCCTCTGGCCTGAGGGCTCATTCTACCAGAGGTACAGCCAGCGTCTAGCTGCTGCCAGAGACATCCTATCTTAGAGATATGTCAAGCAGCTACCTGGAAAACGGTACACACTTTCACCAAGCATTACTCCCTGGATGTCCAGGCCAGGAGAGATGCTTGGTTTGGCACAGCTGTGCTTCAGAGCCTATTCCCTAAGTAGGTTCTGTCCCTTCTCCATGGAGGTACTGCTGTGTAGTCTGCAATTGTCATAATATAGCAAGACTTCATGTTGTTTGAAGAAAAATTACTCACCTTAGTAATGTTGTTTCTTCTAATGGAGTCTTGCTATATTATGACCTCCCAGCCTGCCCCTCTCAGAACTTCTACTTGGGTATGGGGTGGGCAGCCTAGTGTGGGCGCTAGTTATGCCCATTATATGTTTTCCACCCCTTCTTGGGGTTTTGGGGTGTGGTGTTTTTATTTTATCTTATATTATTGCTTATATTATATTATATTATTACTTCTGGTCCCCTGACTTGAGTCTTTGTGTTGGGACCAGGAATATGTGTTAATAGTCAGGTAGCCAGTTGGCTAGTGTAGGTTACAGCTTCCACACAGACCTTAGTGAGTTTTGCTCGTAAAGATCTGACAGTTTGGGTTTGAAATAACCCAGACAGAGCTTCTCTAACCGAGCTCGCGCTCCAGGTTCCATTCTTAGAATGGGAGTTAACTCTTTCACCTCCGGAGCAGTTCTTTTTTTTTTTTGTGTAATATTTTTATTTGCTTTTTTCAACAAACTTCTACATACAATTAGATATACAACTTATTCTGCTACTGTCATCATACAATATGTAAATCATCCTTTCCACTTCGCTCCACATCTTGCAATATGCAAATTTAAGCAGTTTAAACTAGGTTAAATACACAGCTCCCCAGTAGCATAGTCCATTTTCATATTCATAAAATAAACCGGAGCAGTTCTAATGGTGGGACAAACTGCAATTGTCATAATATAGCAAGACTCCATTAGAAGAAACAACATTACTAAGGTGAGTAATTTTTTTCTTCGAGTTCCTCGGCTACCATTTTCAGTTCCGGGCTCTTCCGTTCGGACTGTCATCGGCCCCCAGGGTCTTTACCAAGTGCATGGCAGTCGTGGCAGCGTCCTTGAGGAGACAGGGCCACTATGTGTTCCCGTACTTGGACGATTGGCTTCTCAGGGCCGCCTCCAGAGAGGCGTTGTTGCTGGCTATTCAGAGCATCCAGGGCCTGTTCCAGTCTCTGGGCATTCTAATCAGCTACGAGAAGTCTCTCCTCATACTGTCACAGAAGCTGCAGTTGATAGGCGCAGTTCTGGACACCGTTCAGGGGAAAGTATTTCTCCCAGACGACAGAGCGGAACGCATCAGATCCCTCATCAGGGATCTCTCGGCGAAGAAGACGGTCCCTGCCAGGCTGGTCCTTCGTCTGCTCGGACACATGGCTGCGACCATTCCGACAGTCCCTTTGGCAAGGCTCCACATGTGGGTAACTCAGTGGATGCTCAGGGTGCAGTGGGACCAAAGGCAAGACCACATGCAGCATCCGGTCAGAATCACAAATGCTGTGATTCGAGACAATGGTGGCTAGACCCAGGGACACTTTCTGCTGGTGTCCCGTTTACAGCGCCGTCCCCGGAGATAATCCTCTCCACAGACGCCTCAGGGCTAGGGTGGGGAGCACACTTGAACGGGGTGAGGTCCCAGGGAACATGGACCCCTCAGGAAGCCCACCTCCACATCAACGTGCTGGAGATGAGGGCGGTCCTCTACGCCCTGCAGGCCTTTCAGTCAGAAATCCCGTCGAGCACTCTTCTGCTTCAGACAGACAACACGGCGGTGATGTATTACCTCAACAAACAAGGAGGTGCACACTGTTACCCCCTTTGCAGGGAAGCTATGAGAGTGTGGGATTGGGTAATTCGACACGGCGCGAACATGATTGCAGTTCACGTTCCCGGAGTGGACAACACAATTGCAGACAGCCTGAGTCGTTCCCAGGCCAGAGTCCACGAGTGGGAACTTCTTCAAGGGGTTGCAGAGGATCTGTTTCTTCGATGGGGCACTCCAGAACTGGACTTATTCGCTCACCCATCCAACGCAAAACTGCCAAATTTCTGCTCGCTAGATCCAGGGCCTGGTGTTTTCTGGCGAGACGCGTTGTCCCTCTCCTGGGTGAACAGATTCCTCTATGCCTTCCTCCCTTCCCGTTGATCCAGAGTTCTTCTCAAACTGCGCGGGAACGCAACAATGATACTGATAGCGCCTTTTGGCCCAGACAGATCTGGGTCCCCTTGCTCACGCAGCTGTCCCGGGAACCTCCAGTCCCGTTGCCTTTCAGCTCCCACCTCTTGTCTCAGGAGGAAGGTTCTCTAGTCCACCCGGACTTACGCTCACTGAACCTGCATGCATGGCTCCTAGAGACATAGCCATTTTGCGACACGGGGTCTCGCAAGAGGTGGCTGAAATTCTTTCCGCAGCCAGAAAGCTGGCAATGCATGCGACGTACGCCATGAAATGGTGCCGTTTTTGCCTGTGGTCGCAAGCACGCGGCCTTTCCCCTCTAGGTTGCCCGGTGAAAGCGGTGTTAGAATACCTGCTCTCCCTTTTCCATTCGGGTCTCGCCTACTCCTCTATTAAGGTGCACCTCTGCGCTATTTCTGCTTACCACTTCCCGGTGGGACAGCGCACAGTGGCGCAACTTGACTCTCTCGAGACTTTCTGAGAGGGGTGTTACACCTTAGGCCACCCATCAAGGACCCTGTTCCTCCATGGGATTTACTCTTTGTCCTGGAACAACTCACGCTTCCCCCTTTTGAACCTGCTGCGGATTGCGAGCTGCATTTCCTGTCATGGAAAACGTTATTTTTAGTTGCTGTTACGTCAGCAAGGAGAATTTCTGAGCGTCACGCTCTCATGTGTAAGGAGCCTTATTTGATTTTCCACCAGGACAGAGTGTCCCTGAGGACGAATCCTAAATTCCTGTCTAAGGTGGTCTCCGCACTCACTCTCAATCAGGACATTGACCTCCCTGTATATTTCCCTAAATACTCTAATAGAGGAGAAGCGCTGCTCCACACCCTAGATGTTCACCGCTGTCTAAGGTACTATCTGAACAGGACTAAACAGCTTTGCAAGTCGGAGCAACTCTTCGTTTCCTTCGCTGAGAGGATGATGGGCCAACCAGTGTCGATGCAGTCCCTTTCTCGCTGGCTTGTCCAGTGTATATCATACTGCTATGATACTAAGCAGAAGCCCCTCCCGGGTACAGTCCAGGGCCATTCCACTAGGGGTGGCTACCTCCTTGCAACCGCCATACGCTCCTCTTCTGCCATTTGTGCTGCAGCCACTTGGAGCTCTGTGCATACTTTTATCAGGCATTACAGCCTGGACATTGCTTCACGGCGAAGAGCCGGTTTCAGCCTGGCTGTGCTACAGGGTCTCCTGTCCTAGAGTCAGGACATGGTATGGATTTTCCTAGTTTCCTCCTCCCAGAATGCTTACAAGCGTTATTGCTTGGAAATCAGTCCTAATGGTGTTACCTGCTGCAAGAGCTGTATCTCGAAGTAAGATAGTACAGTTATGTAAGAACTTACCGTAACAGTAGATCTTGAGAACAGCTCTTGCAGCAAGCTACTCTTCCCGCTTCACACCTCCGCCTTGGAGGAGGCATGGAGCTTATCGAACCTTCGCAGGGGCTTACGCCTTTTGTCTTCTGATGGTGGATCTCGGTCTCCTATTCTGATGTCGTCCCTGTGGCGGAAGTCTCCGGGGGAGAACTGGGAATCTGGCGGGACCGCCCCTTAAATGCTACTCACTGAGCGTCGGACGTCGGGAAGCGGGACCGACATGGGTGATCCCGCTGAAGTTAGCTAGCTAGAAGAATTCCGAGGGTCCTGCCGCCTGCCGGCTTCAGTCCTAATGGTGTTACCTGCTGCAAGAGCTGTTCTCGAAGATCTACTGTTACGGTAAGTTCTTACATAACTGTACTTTACGGCAGTCAGGTTGTACCTTCATCTTTTTATGCATTTTAAGTGGCCCTTTTTTTCCTACCTTATAAGATAGTGAACCTAATTATTGTAAGTCCGGATGTTCAAAAATATCTTTCCATAAAGTCACACTGTTTGGTCTTAGGACCAGAGGCTGTAGGACCCTGTGGAAGTTAGAACTTTTGGGGCCGGCACACACCATACGAATGTACATGGCGCCGAGTATGGTGCAACATGCATTGCATAAATAGTGATGCAGGCCCCAACAACCTCTCTTTCTTTTTTCCAAGAAGAGAGAAAAAAAAAACCTATTGAAAGCAAAGCACTATTTGAAATTTTGTTGTTGTATATTTAAATGTTTAGAAAACTAAACGCACAAGTAATATGAGGAATGGAATTACCCACAAGAGTATTCTGGAACATAAAACAAGTAGAACTGAACTGCAACCAGCCCAGTTGTGCAGAGGGCTGAGGCGCCATGGGCACCTTAACTCTTTCCACGAGAGCGACCCAGGTTCAGGGATGGATGCGGGTCACTTGGGAGTCAGCTGGGAGAGGGAAGATTGAGTGTCCATAGGAATGCTCTCTTCCCTCGGGAGTGGGGATTCTGTGGCTCGTCACTGAACTGCCATCTGGAGGAATCCAGGTTTTGGCAGGTGCGAGTCACCCAAATAGGAGGGCCCACGTTCAAAGCACCATGGGGACATCTCCACAGGGGTAAAGCGCACACAACATGCTCATTGCACGTCCATTGAGCCCTGGAGAGAAAATGGGAGGAAAAATGGAGGACAGGCTTCATGAAGCCCTGCCTGTCAAACCATGGCCCGCCTGGTCTCTAGGTCCGGGACAGTCGGGATTTGTGCTCCGGGTGGAGGAGGATGGCCCTCCTTCCCGGCCCCGCCCTGGGGGCAGTCTGCGGGGGAGGAGGGATAATGGTTCTGGACAGCGGAGGAGACTCGGGATGGCTGCAGCTGACTGGGATGGCGTTGAAACAGCCACTTGTACCTGTCAAGGATGATAAAAACCTATATAGAAAAAGTAGAACGGAACCTTTTTTTTTTTTTTAATTCTTTGTTCTAGGGACATGGATATGTTGTTCATCCACACTGTCTGGCAGGTTCCTTGCCGCTTTAAATCTTGCCGGAAGGTCTTCAAGCTGGCTCCTCCCACCCACCCAGGTGGTAAAACTCTCGGCTCCGCCCCATGACGCCAGATCTTCCTTACCGCTTGAGCTCAGGTTCCTCCTCAAGCTCTGCGTATAAGACTGGTTCCTAATGCTTGAATTTTAATTAAAAAGTTTTGCTAAAAGACTTTGGTCTTCTCTCCCTCGAGGCTGCGATGGACAAATCGACTCCCGGTTTCCGGAGATGCCCTTGCGGGCAGAAGATGTCTCGGACGGATCCGCACTCCACGTGCGTTTACTGCTTGGGCCTTGAGCACGACCCGCAAGCCTGCGACCTGTGCTCTTCCTTTTCAGCCTACGTCCTCAAAGACTGTGCTGCCCGTTTACAACTGGGGTGTCCCGAGAAGAGATTTCCTCCGGTTAAGTCAAAGAGGCCGGTCGGCGTTGTCGCGGCGGAGCTCGGCGGATCAGCTCCGAGCAAATGACGCTTCGAAGAGGAGGCGCGGGCCGCTTCTACCCTGGCTGCGGCATTTGTCCCGCTACTTCTCGGTGCCTCTTATTCGGCTTCTTTTAAGGAGCTTTGTCTGACCCTCTCGACAAAAGGTGAGGGTCCAACTTCTTCTGGACCGTTTTCTCGGTCCAAAAAGAGAGACAAGAGTAAGTCTCACCGTCGACGCTCTTGGGAGCGGGAAAGATCCCTCTCCCCTAGTTGTTGGCCGTCGACTTTGGTCGACCCCTCGGCTTCGGCCACTGGTTTCACGGTGTCCCCATCAGGCCAGTTGACCGAGACTCCCGTCGACGCGGTCGAGATTTTTCTCGACCCGTTGGACAGGTTGTCAGCTGGAGAAGCTGAGAATCCCCTCTCCTCGGTTCCCCCGGTGGGAGTTGAGGATCCCGTTGGCTCATCTGTGCCTCCGGTTCCGGAGCCTTCGGTGGAATCGTCCGAACCGAGGGGAGTGCCGATTCCCGACACCTCCCGCCCTGTCTCGGCCCTAGCCGAGGTTCTCGATCTCGGTCTCGGACGTCCTAACGGTCCAGCCGATCCCGGCCATAGGCGGTTCCGCATCAAGGCAGCGCGCCGCTTCTTCCTCCTCCTCGGACGAGGGAGGCTTCGGCGCAAGTTGCGTCGGAGGTATGAGGAACTCATGTGGCAACAGCTCCTTCTGACCGGGAATAAGCCGACGCCGTCGTCTTCCCCGGCCATTAAGTGGCTGTCACCGGAGCGGCCGAAACAACCCCTCATTTTAGCCGAGGAGCCTGTTCCCAGGCCGGTTGTTCGGCCAATTCCAGCTGCCCCACCGATTCCAGTGGAACCTCCGCCTCCACAGCCGTTAGTTGGGGCTCCGACCAAAAATTCTCGGTCGGCTCAGGGACTGCCCCATAGGCTGTCTGTCACCCTCACTCCCGATAGACCTTGGCAGGTGGAGGGTGGCTCAGGCCCGAGGCAGCTCTTTGAGGACTCTTCCGAGTCCGAGGATGATTCCTCCCTTTTCTCCAAGCGAATGGACTTGGAGTCCTCAGGAGGACAGTCGGTGGACGGCAGGCCTTCATCCTTCCTAGGATTGCTTCGGCTCATCTCGAGTCCACCGGGATGAAGCTCGAACTGCGTTCTAAATGGGCCAGGTATCCCTCACGGAGATTCTGGACCGAGGGATTCCTCACGGAGGCTCTTCTCGGTGGCCGAGGCCATAGTGGGTCCGGCCTTGGAGCTCTGGCAGCGCCCAGCTTCCTGTCCTGCGCCTCCGGCCAGGATGGCCAGGAAGTATGCGGTCCCTACCGGTTCTCTTCCGGTTTTTCGGAACACCCCTTGGCTGAGGGGTTGGTTACCGACAGCGTTTTCCGGCGTGCCGGGAACACTAGGGATGTGGACAAACCTCCCGACAAGGAGTCCAAGAAATTGGACTATGCCGGGCGAAAAGTCTATGCTGCGTCCTCTCTCGGCCTTCACCAGGCCAGTTTGGCCGTCCTCATGGCACATTTTTCTCACGCCCTGTTGGGCTCCCTGGATGAGGTCGTCCCTCATCTTCCCGCGGATCTGCAGACTACGGTCAGGCAGGTGCGGGACTAGGGCAGGGCAGTGGCCAAACAGCAGCTCCATACTGCTTTAGACATTGGGGACTCATGTGCCAGGTCTGTGGCGGCCGCAGTGGCTATGCGTCGGCGGGCTTGGCTGAGGATATCCACCTTTACTTCGGATACCCAGCACAAGTTGGCGGATGTTCCCTTTTTGGGGACTGACCTCTTCGGCCCTGGGGTGGAAGGTCACCTGCAGAGGATCGAGAAGTCCAATGCTACCTTGGACTCGGTCTCTTCCGCTCAGAAGGACAAAGGCCGCAAACCACAGCCTAAGCCCTTTCGTCCTTCTGCGCCCCGGCGCGTCCGGCCCAGCAACGTCAGGGCCAGCAGGCTCGGGCTTGGCATCCCAAACCCAAGCCCGGAGCTTCCTCCAACAGGAAGCAGGGAGGTAAAGGCCCAGGAGGTCCCTCGGCCGGTCCCTCCTCCAAGCCTGCCCAGTGACGGGCTGAGGGGTGTCGCCCCCAACCCCGTCACCTCACCCCAGGTTCCCCCCGTGGGGGGACGGCTCCGGCACTTCCTTTCCGCCTGGTCCGTTATTACCACGGACAGGTGGGTACTGGAGGTGGTGGGAAAAGGCCTGCCTCTAGAATTCGAGCAGGCTCCGCCCTTCAGAGCCGTCGCACCTCGGGGGGCCTCGGGGTCCACAGCCTCACTGTCGGCTCGTCGGGCCGACATCGCTCTCCTCCTCCAAAAGGAGGTGATCAGGGAGGTAGCGGATCCTCCCTCAGACCCAGGGTTTGTGTCCAGGTACTTCCTGGTTCCGAAACGGACGGGGGGCTGGCGCCCCATTCTCGACCTACACGACCTGAACAAGTTCCTAAGGTCTCGAACCTTCAGGATGGTCACTCTGGCTCAGATAATACCATCCCTGGAACCACGGCATGTGGTTCTGCTCTCTGGACCTGCAGGGCGGTTCTTTCACGTCCCTATCCATCCGTCACATCGGAGATTCCTTTGCTTTCGAGCGGGGATCCCTCTTGAGTTCGAGCCATGCCCTTGACCTGTCTCCAGCTCCCAGGGTCTTCACCAAATGCATTGCAGTGGTGGCAGCTTTCCCTGCAGCGCCGGGGGTCAGTGTACCCTTACCTGGACGATTGGCTGATAGCAGCCCCTCCAGACAGGAGGTGGGGCGGTCCAGAGATCTGGCCCTCAGGTTTGCTCTCAAGTCGGCCTTCTCATCAGCGAGGCCAAGTCGGAACTCGAGCCGAAGCAGGTGATTCTGTTTATCGGGGCAGAGCTCGACTCTCTTCGAGCCAGAGCACAGCTCCCGGCGGACAGGGCCGAGGTTCTTACCTCCTTTGCCCAATCATTTCTGGTTGGGCAATCGCCCTGCCCGGGACTTCCTGCGCCTCCTGGGTCTCATGGCAGCCTGTACCAGCGTGGTCCGTTGGGCACACTGGCACATCGCCCCTTCAGTGGGGACTGGCCAGCCAGTGGTCACAACGCTGCGATCCATTGGACCAGCTAGTGATGGTGACCCAGGAGATGTGGAACGCTCTCCGGTGGTGGACCGTTCCATCTCATCTGCAGGAGGGCATCCCGTTTGTCCGCCCGAGGCCAGTGGTCTCTCTGTCGACCGATGCCTCTCTGATGGGTTGGGTGCCCATCTGGGGAACACCGAGCCACGGCCTCTGGTCCCAGCGAGTCCCGATGCCACATCAACCTGCTGGAGCTCGAGCGGTCCGCCCAGCTCTCACCGCCTTTGCTCCGTTTCTCCGGGGTCAAGTGGTCCGAGTCCAGACGGACAATACCATGACCATGTACTACCTAAACCGCCAGGGGGGCAGCGTTCCATGCTTCTTTGCAAGGAAGCTCTCCCATTTGGTCACTGTCGCAGCCTGGAGGCGGATCTCCTAGCCATTCATGTGGCAGGAGCCTCCAACACCCTGGCCGATGCCCTGAGCGGATAGGGGCTGCATCTCACGAGTGGTCTCTCCTGCCGGAGGTAGTACAAGATCTGTTCTCCCACTGGGGCACACCTCAGGTGGACCTGTTTGCCTCCAGGGAGAACGCGAAGCTGAGGCTGTTTCATGCCCGCCCCCCTCAGCAGGGCTCGCTGCAGGGGGATGCCTTCTCGAGGCTGTGGACCCCGGGCCTCTTCTACGCCTTTCCCCCATTTCCCTTGATTCACTAGGTGCTTCTCAAAGCAAGGAGGGACAAGGCGCAGGTGATCCTGATAGCCCCAGACTGGCCCCGCCAGTTCTGGTACCCAGATCTCCTCAGCCTCAGCTCCAGGCTCCCGAGGCAGCTTCCAGCTCGCCCGGACCTGCTCTCAGTCAATCAGGGGAAGGTGTTCCATCCGGACCTTCAATCCCTGCTCCTGACGGCCTGGTTCCTGAGCTGGGAGTTCCAGGCCTTGGTCTTTCGACAAGGTCCTCAATGTTTTTGAGGCGTCCCAAAAGGTCGACCAGGAAATGCTATGCCTTCAAATGGAAGAGATTTTCCATTTGGTGTTAGGACAAGGGCTTGGACCCTTCCTCCTGTCCTTTGGCAAGCATCTTGGACTATTTATGGTCCCTTTCTAGTCAAGGGCTTAGGTCGACGACCTAAGGAGTGCACCTGGCAGCCATCTCTGCTTACCAGGAGGGCCGGGAGCATTCGGTGGCGCAGGAGAAGGTGGTCTGGCGCTTTTTCAAAGGCCTTGATCACATTTCCCCTCCGGTGCAAGAACCTCCACCTCCGTGGGATTTACTGCTGGTACTGGCTAAGCTCATGGGCAAGCCATTCGAACCAATGCACAGGTGTGAACTCTCTCACCTGTCGTGGAAGACCTCCTTCTTGGTGGCTATCACGTCAGCCAGAAGGATGGGAGAACTCCAGGCGCTCTGCATTGAGTCTCCTTACCTGGTCTTCCACAAGGACAAGGTTGTCCTGTGCCCCCAACCGAAATTCCTTCCGAAGGTGGTGTCGGAGTTTCACCTTAACCAGGTGTTGACTCTGCCGGTGTTCTACCCCAATCACACCTCGGAGGCCAAATACAGGCTTCATACTTTGGACCCTAGAAGGCGCTTGCTTATTATAAGGGCGCCAGCTGAAATTCGAGGAGAGGTTCGCCAGCTGCTTGTCACCTACGCAAGTCACACCTGGCAGACCTGCAGCCAAGCGGACGATAAGCAGGTGGGTCACCTTCTGCATAGATCTCTCTCTACAAGTTGGCGGGCATGGAGCCTCCCAGAGGGATAAGAGCTCATTATACCCTCATACTGGATAAGGACGTCCCTATCCAGGATATCTGCAGGCTGCTACCTGGAAGTCAGCACACACCTTCATCACCCAGTACCACATCGACCTTGAGTCACGCCGGGATGCTGGTTTTGGGGCCTCGGTTCTCCAGTCTCTATTCCTAAGTAGGGGGTGTGCGCCTTGCCTCCCTCCTCCCGGAGAACTGCTAGGAGTCTGCCAGACAGTGTGGATGAACAACATATCCATGTCCCTAGAAATACAGGTTACTCACCTGTAACAGGAGTTCTAGGAATGGTATATGTTGTTCATCCACACGACCCACCCGACCTCCCCGGCTTCAACGCACAACCTGAGCTTCCAGCGGGCTAGATCTGGCATCGTGGGGCGGAGCCGAGAGTTTTACCACCCGGGTGGGTGGGAGGAGCCAGCTCGAAGACCTTCCGGCAAGATTTAAAGCAGCAAGGAACCTGCCAGACAGTGTGGATGAACAACATATACCATTCCTAGAACTCCTGTTACAGGTGAGTAACCTGTATTTTATGCCCTCTTCACTCCACTGCCTTGAACTCCCTCAGGGTCCCCCAAGGTGTCTGGCTCTGCTGGACCCTGTCCCCCATCAGCTGCCTACCCCCATGCTGCCTTGGGTGTGCCCCCCCCCCCCGGACGGGGTAGAGGGGATGTACCCCTCAGGTTGGTGCGTCTTCATCAGGCAGTGCTGCTGTGGGGTCTAGGACGAGTCCCCATTGGTCCATTGGGGTCCGTTGGGCTTCGGGCAATGGGACCATTTTTCCTGTGCTTCTCCCCGTCCCACTGATGCAGGTACACCAGTGAGGTCTTAGGTGCATGTGCACCTCAAGCGTGCTGCCGCCCCGAACCCCTGGCCTGCATCAGTCCCTCTCATGGCACCCTTGACTGCACTGCCACTTGTGGTCACGCAGGCAGCAGTATTGCAGCGAGGGCAGCAGACCACCCTCCCGGATTTGGAGAAGAGAATCCTCTGGGATGCTTGATCCTCCTCTCCCCCCCCGCCCAAGTTGGCCCCTGACAACACAGGCTCATTCCTGAACCCGGGTCATCAGCATCGTGAGCAGTAGTACTACCGCTGTGCCAGCTAAACCAGAATTTAAATAATTAAAGGTAGTGACAGCACTGAGGGGTTAAAACATGGGTCATATTGGATCCACTGGTGTAAGAAATGTGAGTCAAAAGAGGAACCTACTGAGTACAAAAATAATAGCCAATTTTGTATAGCTCCCTTCATGTTCCTCTAGATATTATTATAGAGTAGTTGCGTCAGTCTGGACCCATTGTCTGATGGAAGAGGGGTCACTTCGGGGCAGGCTGCAACTTTTGCCCTGTTTGTGCATGTTAGCGCTGTCCCTGATTAAAATGATGCTCCTTTAAATATGACTGCCCCAGGTTTTCATCAGTTTTCTCAGCTGTCTTTGAGCTCAGATTGTTTGCCATCACTTTTCCTGTGACTAAGATGAAATAACATACAACAGACACCGTTTCCTGTCATTGTGAGACACTACTGTGGACACCATGACTAACAGCAGGGCAGAAAAAAAAGCTTGTAACATGGCAGTATACAGAATTCACAAAAGGAGTTAACTGATTGGTTAGAATAGCTCACGACACAAGTTGGAGATGGCATTAATTCCCAAATAATGCCTGCTCCAACTTGCATTACAGTGCTAAACCACTAGTGAATTGCGAGCAGCAGAGCCCCGATACAAAATATTGTAATTTCCCACCTCCCACCCAGTAGCCCGTTGCTGTTGCACTAAACATTTCATGTGAGAATAGCATGGTGAAACATTTCACAGTGGAGAAAGTTAAAATTAGCTTTGTGTGAAAACACATTCCAAACATGACAGTTACAGTACTTTTAAAAGCAGTCTTCCTAGTTTGAAATCGCTGTCTGAATGGTTAAAAAGTAAATAGTTTGTTAGAAATACGTTGTATTCCACCAAATGTTTTAATATTAAACAGTAGTTGGTATTGTAAAAGTGTGCCTATGTAGAAGTTTAAACAAAGTGCACTTGTTAGTTTGAAGAATATTACCACATTGCCAGTCGCGTTACTTCGGATATGCAAAAAACTTACGGTGTACATCCCAGCACACAACGCGACATTACCGAACAGTGTCTCAAAATGTGTTCTTGCAGAATATCGAGAAATGTACCAAAATATCTACCGCCTAAAAATCTTTACAGACCAGCACAATGTCAAAGAAAACAATACTGGATCATTAGGAAGCCCACTCTCCCTTATAGTCCAAATGAATGAAACAAATATGGATAATGTCCAAATAATTTATTCATTTATCTTCCAGGCTTAAACTCGACGTTTTGGGAATTAACCCTTCATCAGGACACTGGTCATACATCTAAAAAAATATATATTAGACATACTTCATTTTAAATTTTTCATAACTGCAAATAATTAAATAGTATTAATATAAACATCAACAAAAGCAAAAGCAAGTCCTTACATTATTTACAATCAAAAAGCTTTCATTTCTTCTTGTTCATAAACATCAGGTTCAATGTTTGACTCCCCCATACAGCCACTATTAAACATCAACCAAACAGAAAGAAAAAATCATCCAGTACCAAAAATATTTTTGTTCATTAAATCTTTTTAAACAAATATCAATTATTTTCCAAATATAAATCCTAATTTATTCAAATATTTCAAGAATAAATTTATTTGTTGCAACTTTGCCTATAAACCCAACTTGCATGAAAACGGTTCTAACATATCACTTTTAGAACGTAATATGTTGTCTTCTGGTTATTCTTGTTTGTTATATGAATGGAGTTGCTAAAACTAAATTTACACAAGCAAAACTTATCAAATTTATAACCTTTAAATATTTGCCTTAACGCCAAATAAGGCGCTAACCTGTGAGTGGAACACCTTTTGTTGTGTCCTCTCAGTTCTTATAATCCTCATCACCCTCCAATAATATCGCTATTTAGTAAACAAAAAAGAAGAATTTAAACTGACAAAGTGCCAGAAAAACCGTCAATGCCAACAAATCTTTCCAAGTACCGGAACCTCCACAGTTTCTAAGTTTATAGACTTACTCATTTGACGAATATGGAAAACGGCCTGGCATCTGTGTTGTGGGAGTAAGAACGCGGGGAAACTAATGTTACTCTTTTAAAGGAAGGACTCACAGGTTAGCGCCTTTTAAAACTATTATTATGTTCTTTGAAACTAATGACAAACGCCTTATTTGGCGTTAAGGCAAATATTTAAAGGTTATAAATTTGATAAGTTTTGCTTGTGTTAATTTAGTTTTAGCAACTCCATTTCATAGAACAAACAAGAATAACCAGAAGACATCATATTACGTTCTAAAAGTGATATGTTGGAACTGTTTTCATGCGAGTTGGGTTTATAGGCAAAGTTGCAACAAATAAATTTATTCTTGAAATATTTGAATAAATTAGGATTTATATTTGGAAAATAATTGATATTTGTTTAAAAAGATTTAATGAACAAAAATATTTTTGGTACTGGATGATTTTTTCTTTCTGTTTGGTTGATGTTTAATAGTGGCTGTAAGGGGGAGTCAAACATTGAACCTGATGTTTATGAACAAGAAGAAATGAAAGCTTTTTGATTGTAAATAATGTAAGGACTTGGTTTTGCTTTTGTTGATGTTTATATTAATACTATTTAATTATTTGCAGTTATGAAAAATTGAAAATGAAGTATGTCCTGATGAAGGGTTAATTCCCGAAACGACGAGTTTAAACCTGGAAGATAAATGAATAAATTATTTGGACATTATCCATATTTGTTTCATTCATTTGGACTATAAGGGAAAGTGGGCTTCCTAATGATCCAGTATTGTTTTCTTTGACATTGTGCTGGTCTGTAATTTGACTAATTAGCGTCAGCTATTTACTGGATTCTAGCTCACCCCTTGTTGGAAGAATTATATTTTTAATATTTTGAAGATCTGGGGCTGTACTGGATGAATCTCTTTTTTTCAGACCAGCACAATGTGTAAATACTACAGTATAAATGTTATATGTGCCTGTATTTGTTTAGCAGCATAAGTGTAATAATAAATGTTGGGTATCTTTCTGACGTGCTTTACTTATGAACAGTAACATATTTAAACTACTACCTACAACGTTTCCTTTGTGTATCTTGTATAAAAAAAAAAAACGCTTAAGAGCCCTTGCCATGTTACGAGTGCATTAAGCCACTCTGAAGGAGGCTTCTACTGGGGAATTAATATATGTTTGGGTGGTTGTGGGCACTTGGTCTTCGGCCTCGAGCCACAATCTCCCCCCCCCCCAACACCAAAACCATGCATTAATTCCCAAGTAGAAGCCTTCTTCATCATGGCGTAATGCTTACTTAAGCTCTTCTGGTAATCCAATTTCGATCCTTTTTTATATATTTATTTTAACTATAAGGTAACTTTTTAACATTCTTTTCAGATTGGCCAAAGAATAGGCACTGTGGGAGGGGGGTGTTATTCCCAATAATTGAAGCAGTGACTCTGTCTGCTTGGTCACTAGTTGATCTCAGCCTGGACTAAGGCTATACCATGAAGACGCTTGTAGAGGGCCTAAGTATTGAACCCCTGCATTTTGGAAGTTGGGTTTATAGCCATGACTTACTTGCATTATGCAAAAAAATTTCTAAATTTGCTGGCCAGCGGATGCTGTGGCGAGACACTAAGCTTCTGGGGAGAATGTGCACACTCTGGCCTTCAGTTGCGTCTCCCACCCCAATATGCCACTGACCCAGCCAAGGGATACAGTGCATGCATAGCAACCCCCAGTGATCAGGGTGTGAGGCAAGGGGTAGAATGGCATAGACCCATAGGAAACAAAAGACGGACCCATTGCTGTGGTGGCAGCACCACATTGCACTGCCATCTGTGAGGTTAAGGTTTGCCTGTGGGCTCTGGAATCCAGTGCTGATGCCATCCGGGGGCGAGGTGCTGCACACAGGTGAGGAGCTCGGCTCATTCATACTCTTCGCTGGCCAGTCACAGAGCAGCATTGGCTTCAGTTGTAAAGGCAGCCACTCAGCTGCCCTCCTGGCAGAAGGATTGGTGCAGCTGTGGCAGCCTTATTGTTGAGGTGGAGGACAGGAAGGGGGAGGAATTCATTTTTTCATCCTACAACCTCCCCAGGAGTGGCCATAAAGGACTGGAAGAACTGTTGGATCAAACCACCCTTCTCTCTGGGAGAAATTAAGTTCTTATCCTTGGGGACCTTAACATAAACTGGCTGGGAAGCTCCCAAGCCGCATCCCTGTCTAGTATACAAAGCCTTAACTTGTACCAGCTAATCTTAGACCCTACTGGAACTGCCCCGCACCCTAAAACGGGAACACTGCTGGATTGGATTATGACTAACCACCCTGAGCGCATTGTCATCTCAGGCGTACTAGCTGATGCTATCACTGACCATTTGCCTACTTTCTGCATCTGGGGTAAAGGGAGGCCAGTACAAATGAAGCCCCATTTCATTACCTTCCATAATTATGCAAATTTCAACTCCCAAGCTTTCCTTCAAGACATAGCTAGTACTGACTGGTTTGCTCTTCTAGGATCTAACGATGCTTAGTTTTCTCTTAACATCTTCCTGTCCCACTTCCTAGCACTGCAGGAGCAGCACTGCAAACTGGTAACACGCCGAGTAGAAAACAAACAAACCCGGTGGCTAAAATCTGTCTTGCTCAGTAAGCTACGTCTAAGAGATAAATGTTGGCTCCGTTACAAGAGCTCCGGCCAAACAGCTGAGCTAAAGACCTACCGAGTTCTGTGAAACTCCTGCAAAAAGGATATGAAACAGGCCAAAAGCTCCAACTGTAAAGACCTTTTAATTAACTCCTATGGAGATTCAAAAAAATTCTGGTCCCACATTAAGTTCTTCATGGGCTCAGACTCGTCCTACACCCCAAATGACACGTCACTCAATGGCGTCCACTGCAACAATCCCCAGATTATTGCTAATTTCTTCAATGAGCAATTCTCTGACCTAACAAAATACACCTCCTCTTTCCCCGTCAAACCGAACCTACATACTCCAAGAAATGTTACTCAGCCAAAATTTTTCTTTACGTCTGTCTCTAGATGTGAGGTACTAAAATTACTTAACATCTCTGAGCATGCGGCGGCGGGGTCTGACAATCTTGAGCCCAAACTACTAAAACTAGCTGCACCATTCATTGCTGCCCCCTAACTAAGATCTTTAATCTCTTGTTGTGCCAAAATTATGTCCCTGATATATGGAAGATGGCTAGGATACCCCATGTTTTCAAAAAAGGTGGCCCTAAAGACCCATCCAACTATATATAGGCCATTGCAATCCTATCTGTTCTTAGCAAAATTCTTGAAATACTTGTAGCTACTCAAACCATAGTATTTCTCCTTAAATATGACCTCCTAACTCCTGCTCAGCGTGGCTTCCGAAAGGGACACAGTACCACCACTGCTTTACTCAAGCTAACCTCTGATGTCCTAGTAGCCATGCCAGTCTGTCACGTTAATCCAAAGTGTTCTTGGGGTTACCGAAAAGAAACCGAGCACTGGAAGTTCTGCAAATAGCATTTGAAACTCGGGGCTGAAATGCCATGCATGCGCAAGAGAAGCCTTGGCAAGAGCGTGTTGCTCTTGTGCATGCGCAGGATTTCGGCCCTGAATTTCAAATGTTTGCAGAACTTCCAGTGCTCGGTTTCTTTTCGGTAACCCCAAGAACACTTTGGATTAATGTGACAGACCGGCAGAGCATGTTTTTAAACCATGCTTGAGAAAATTATGCAGTTCGGAATAGCGCTTGTGGCAGATGCACATTCCTGAGCTCTCTGTGCTTTCAGTAGGTGTGGGATTTAAGCTCGTCGGGCCCGGACCATAAACATCTGATGTACAAAACAGGTAAAAAGTCTGAATTTTCAGATACAGAGGGGCATTCTATGGTAATCATTTCGTAGGAGGATGACAAGATGCACACTGATGGGATGTAGAAAAAAACGGAGGGGTAAACTGACAGTGCCTTTAATGTATATGACTTGGGGTCATTCCCAAGTGGTTCCAACCACCCAGCCATGCATTAATCCCTGAGAGACCCACCCTTTGGAGTGGGTTAATCCTGTTGTAACATGGGGAAGAGAAAGGGTTCGGCACGCTTTTTATATGTCTCTCTTCCTCATGTTACATGTGCATAAAAGTTAATTTTAAAGTGCAAAATTACAAAGGTTCCAGAAGGTTATTAAGGTTCCTACCATGGGGAAGAGAAAGGGTGTTGCACCTGACTGGAGAAAGTACGTGCTGAACTTTTTTATATTGTGTCTGCAACGGTGAACAGTTACTGGTTACATGCAGATGTGATCAGCATTTCAGAATATGTGCTCATTTTGACTGACTTAGTTTTGTAAACTGTGGAATCATCTCCGTTTTTTTGCTATGTTTGATGTTTGGGATTTTGCTGCTGTGCGTTATGGGAAAGGCATATATTTAAATACAGATTAGATTTGAGAATCTGGTAGTTGTTGCTGCAGTTCTCTTGCTGACCAACAGATGGTTGTACGTTGAGGCTTACATTTTTTAATCTGTGAATTTTACAGCCAACATTGCACATTAATAACTTTGCCCCCTTTCAACCGATTTACACGAAATTTAGAAAGCACAGCTTCTGTGTCAGGAACTCTTGATCCTGTAAATTCCATGTAGATTGGTTCAGGGGAGGCAAAGTTACAGAGGTGCAACTAAATGCAACAATCTGTTTTTGCAAAATGTTAAGCCTTTTTTTGCCACCTGATAACTAAAAAAATGGAGACTCTGAAACCTGAAACTGTCAGGTTTGATTGAGATTGGTCCAAGGTGTGTGCTTTTGTGGTTTATAGGTCTGTTTAAGTAGTTTTTTAAAATATTAAAAAAAACATGGAGACAATCTGGAAAATCATATGTGACATACATTACTGCGTAGTTACTGAAAGAGTATGTGTTTCTGAACCAATAGACCAAGTTAAAAAAAAAAAAATTTACATAGTCATATAGATGTTTTCAAGTTACTTAAAACGGCACTACCAGAAATTTCACTTAAGCATATCTGTTCTTGTTTGACACCCATCTGTTGGCCGGCCGTGAGTTGCAGGCTAAGACTGAATGGTACTACTGCATCTGTAAGAGGATCTTGTGAGAGGGGGAAGATAATGTTGGCGGACACAACCATACATTAATTGAGGGTTAATGTATGGTCAGCTGATGCAAATTGACCAGTCCTGCGCAACTCTTTTTCTTCCCCATGTTACAAATATTTATAAACAATCTTGTTTTGTTTTCAATCCTGGATCTGTTCTTACTGCATACTTCCTAAGCATTAGAAACACCCCCAAACAGTACAGTCATTCATGAGGCAGTAGCCTCCTCAACTTCCACTGCATCATAAGGGGCTAGACTGTGTTGTAGGTGTTCCCAAGTCCAGGAATGCAGTTGGAGCTAATCAAGGAATGTAAACAAACCTGTGTTTGTGTAGTAACACCAGTATGGTGAGCAGTTTGTTTTTCACTTTTTTAAAGAAAAAAAAAGAGTCAGAATCAAACTACCAGCTACATCAGCAATCTTTACAGAATGTTGGCAATCATAAAATGTGTTCTTTAAAATAGGGACACTTTGAAACCTAAGGAGGGTTGGCAGTGTCCCTTTAATTTCCTTTCTCATGTTTTTTATATATACAAGAGTAGCAGCAACAGTGTATTTTTATGTAAGTGCTTTGTGTTTATTGCTTTTGTTTCTCAACAGGAATTGTAATGCTGTCTGTCTTGCTGGGTACATTATGGTCTTGTGCTGCCATTTGGGAGTGGTTTTGGACTCCTAGTTCTGAGACTGGTTCTGAATGAGGATGGTAGAGTATTGTGGTGGAGGAGGGTGTTAAACGTCCCATGTTAAAGGAGATAGGAAATGACTTTTACATAATTAACTCCCCTTCCATTTTCCCTTTACCAGCCAGTTATGAATTCTGATATGCTTTTGACCAGTTTTTGATAAATAAATCATTTAGCTTTGGGGTGTCCTCAAATCTACCTAGAGTTCCACTCTGCTCATCAGCTTCTGCTCTTTCTTGTTATATTTCTAAGACGTTCTATGACAGCAATAACACCATTCCATGCTGTTTATCTCAATGGCATGGAATTGAGTTAGTTATGTCATAGAATGTTCAGGCAGTACGAAAACCATGAGCAGCAACTGCTGAGGAGAGAGGGAGGCAGGGTAGTTACAAAGGCAGCAAAATCAGATTAATTAATTTAATTAAAAAAATGTCAAAACTGTATCAATATTGGATAGATACTAAAAGGACAACAGGAGGGCATTAGAGGTGTAAAATACTGTTTCCCATCGCCTTTAAGACATCCCTTACTATTCAGTCAAGAAACACTGAGCATTTACTGCTGACCCTCCCTCTCAGCATGGGGTCACAGGTCTGAGGCTTGGTTTGCACCCCCTTAAGGTGGCATTGGTTGTCCCTGCTGAGAGGGGGCCAGCAACTCTGATGGTCTGTAAGGGAGTGGCATTTTAATGGGGTTTTTTCCCCTCAGTTCTATTTTTAACCTCTGGCATGTCTGTGGGGATGTGTCCCTTAATTCAGCCCACTGACACCATAGACCCCTCCACCACCAGGCATCCCCCTGATTGCCTGAATGGGGAAGCCTGTGACTTGCCTTTCACAGCAGGGCTCGGGGAAGACCAAGATCCACCTGTGTGTCCCCTCCGAAGACTTGCTTCGTTGATTGGGGCAGGGGAGGCTGCGGGTTCCCAGGCGTCATGCTGTGTGAAGTCCAGAGAGTTTTTCATGCTTGAGCACTGCTTCCTGCTCCTAACATGCAGATGTCCACCTCGTCCTCCGATCCCGACTGACGCACTGGTTCCAGGTACACCTACCCTTAGCCTCCGCCAAGGGTCATGGTATTGCTGGGCATCAGATCCCTCCCTCACTGGAGAACAGTCCCTCTGACACTCATCCTTCTCTCCATCTCCCCCCCTCCCCCGACCAAGAGTTCACTTCTGAATTCCAGTTACTGGCATCACAAGGGATAGCACTACCACTGTCCCGGTGGGTGGGAGGAGCATTAATATTGATGAGGAAGATGGGTGAAGCAGACATGCTAGTGGTTGCAGCTACACAGTGTAATCAAAGTAGTACCCACTAGTTCCTCATGTCAAACAACTGCAGCTGTTTCATCCTAAAAATCAAAAAAAGTACCCCTTCTGATATTTCAGTTGGGGGATAGGTGGGAATGCCAGCCCAAAATAAAATCGCTATCCCCTCTATGAAATCTTAGCTCTGCACATAGCTGTCAACCATTTGTCATCGACACATGGGATACTTGCCCTTAAAATGTGGGACACATTGTCAAACATAGACATACAAGCTCCGATCACCATGGAAACTAGTGTCCAAATGTTTGCAAAGTCTGACTTAAATGTAGCATCATAGATATAATGAAACTGTATCTTAAAGTCTCAGCTTACAGCGCCTCCTCTAGGTGGGCAGCAGATTTGCGTGGCAAGCATGGGACAGAGCAGTTGTGAGGGATAAAATGAGGGACATCTCTCATAATGTGGGATAGTTAACAGGTATGGCTCTGCAGTTGAGTGGCCAGTCTGAATTTGGTACGGGGTGGAATTGGGGAGAACATTGGGATGTAAAATAAAAAGTTCAACAATCCACACACACATATGGCGTACAGACTCCATGTAATTAAATAATTCCTGCCGGACTAGGTGCATGTGGAGCTCCGATAGAAGGCATTCAAGTAATGGGGAGAATGTGGCTGCAAGAAAAAGGACTCTTCTCCTGGGAACCTGCACATGAGTTGTGTGGTTCAGTGCTGGGTTTACCTACAGCAGGTTAAACTAGGGCAGAGAAATTTCATTGTCCCATCCAAAACCTCAGGCGGCTCATTCACGAGGAGTCTGGGTGTAGGCTACTGTGGGGACAGCAGAGCTTTCGAGTTTCCGACCATTCAGAGATGAAGACATCAATAAAATAGTATAGAAAATGCTATTTTGCTCCATTGTGGCTGACAAGCTGATCTTGGAATTAAGATTTCAGCTTGGGTGTCACTGCCTAGTTTTGTATACTTAACCACAAAGCCAAATCTTTAGCTAAATAAAACTAACATTTGTAAGGGGATGCAGATTCAAGAATGGGACACTGTATCAGTGGTGGGAGAAGGGCTTCCAAAAAACTGAAAGGGTTCCCTTGGATGCCTGATGAGAATAGAAGATTAGAAGAGTTTTGACCTTAAAACCTGCCTTTGCGAATAATCATCAGCAGACCTCATTGATTTAAAGTAAAAGACATCACTGAGTTCTGTTTGCATGATCAGAAATTCCAGGAGCGAATCGTTTATTACTTGTTTCATTTCTGGATTGTACGAGGATTCTGCTGCATAGAATTTATGTGTACGAGTTTATAAAATAAAGAAAAGACACACGCAGAACAAATTTCAATTAAGCAAAATGAAAAAATAGTGCAGGAAGCACGTTACAGTAAAATACAAATTGTAATGAGAGGAACATAATGTGACCTAACTGGGGATGGCACTCAGGTCCCCAGAATACTGTTGTGGTGCTCTGCCACAGAGCTGCCAGAGGTTCACACAGATGCATTCTTTGTTCCTTTGCAAATCCTGCAGCTAGGAGTAATGGAAATGACAGTTTGGTACTGGTGCAGTATTGACCGCTACTAATCAGTTGAAACATAAATTGTAATGAGAAGGGAATAATGTGATCTAACTGGGAATCAAACCCGGGTCCCAGAATACCACCCTATTGCTCTACCACTATTTGCCATGTGTGATCATTCTGCCCCTATACAGATCTATGGTGCATCCACACCTGGAGTACTGTGTGCAGTACTGGCGCCCCTACCTCAGGGTAGGTATAAATCAGCTGGAGACACTGCACAGAAGGGCTACCAAGATTATCCAAAGGCAGCAGGATGTCCCATTTGAATGGAGGTTAGTGAACTTACTCACTAGAGGAAAGAAGAAAGGGGGGGGGCATGATCGAGACTTTCAAATACATTAAAGTCGACCTTGGGGGTCTCTTGCAGTAGTGGAAACAGACATTGAGGGTGCAGCTATAAACTGGGTGGTGGTGGGGGCAGGGACAGCACTAGATAGGGCAAAAAGGGAAAAAGTTGCAGCTTGCCCAGAAATGACCCACTTTCCACAGGACAGTGGGTCCAAAGTGGTGCACCTGTCTCTAACAATAGCTGAAAGATGGAAAACTAAACAATAGAAAAGTATTTTCACTCAACAAATGTAAGCTTCTGTACTAGTGAAATTTGTACTTACGATTAGGTTTGGACCCAGTTGTTTCTTATTTTGACCCACATTTTTTACACCTATGGGTTTAATTTGACCGATGTTTTAAAACCCCTAGCGCTGTCACTGGGTGGGGGTACACGAAGGAGACCAGGAGGCACTTCTTCACTGAGAGGGTGTTTGCAGGGTGGAATGCACTGCCATAGGGGGTAGTCCTTCATAATACAGTTGAAGGGTTTAAAAGAGGGTGGGATAGAGTCGAGGGAAAGTTATGGTGACGGGAGGGGGAGTGGAGCAACATGTAGCAAACGCACATAAGCTCCGAAATGAGCAGACTTGATTGATCTTGCTGGTTTTCTTCCGTTGGCATTTTTGTATGTTCGTACATTGCTATCTGGCTAATACTGCACCAATACCTAATTACCATCTCAATTATTCCTAATTGCAGGATTTGCAAACAGAGAGAGAAAGTAAGTGTCAATGGGAAACTCAGGCAACCATGTGAGCCTAATAATGCAGTGTAGAGCACTGGGGTGGTATTCAAGAGATCCAAGTTTGATTCCCAGTTGGGTCATATTCCTTTCTCATTACAATTTGTGTTCCATTTCCTTAGCGGCGGCCAGTACTGCATGAATACCTAATTATCATCTCCATTATTCCGAGTAGCAAAATACATAATGCGGGTACTCTTGTCTGGTATAAAATGCCACAGTCTGTGAAATTCTGTTGTTTGTTTGTTTACTGGTTTGCAGATAGTCTTGCTTTGTCATTTTTACCATTTTCATTTCTGCTGAACCTTGTAAGTCAGCAGCCCTACTCATTAGCAAAGGAAACATTGGGCGTAGGTTATTATTAACTTTTAATTTGTTTTCCTAGAGAATGTTTCCTTGTCAGTATGCCTCTGCAGCAGCTGTATTATCCCTTTTCAGGGCACGTTCACAAGAACCTGAACCCTGGCAACCTGTTTGTAGCAGATTGCTGTGTTAATTATCTGATGTTGGTAGGTGGTAGTTCAGGTGGATGTTAAAGATCCCATGGCACTTCTCGAAAAGAGTAGGGGAATTTCCCCGGTGTCCTGGCCAAATTTCCCCCCATTCACGGAAAATACCACCAGCAGCTTAATCTGATTCAAAGTCAGATGGCATTCATCTGTATCCCCCTCCCTCGGGTCGTGCCTGAAAATAGGCAGGATTTGTCTAGTGCACTTACTCGGTCAACAAAAACTAAATAAATAATAAAATAAGGTGAAATGCAAAATTCCAAATTTGGTGTTCCACCTCAGTCTCTAGTATTCTACCTGTGCAAAGAGGCAGGGCGGCTGCATGTTGGAGTGGTACTCCAGCTCAAATACCAATGGGTGAGGAAATTACAGCATCTTGATTGGCTGAGACTTGGTTCTAGCCATGGCATTAAGACAACACTGTCAGTGGCTATTAACAAGTTCCTGCCAGCCTGGACCTAGCACATCCCATATCTATGTGCCAATAGAACTTTCATTTTCAAATGGCAGCCATTTTTTCCCCCACATAACACAACAGCAATAGATCACTCAGATATAACTGCAGCATATATACTAGCATGATGTGGACCTGCAGCGGACTCATGGTCTTTTTTTTTTTTTTTGTTAAATTTACAAACCCAAAGACTGTAATTAGCTGTGCTCGTCAGTCTGCAGTCCCTCTCACTCGCTGTCTCGCCCTCCCCAGTTGTCAGCTGTGAGTGCTTGCTTTGTGCTTACTGTGGATTTCTCCCACTGGCCACTTAATTAGGTTAAATTTAAAAAGAAATACTACACATAATGTAATCGTGTGACACCTGGTTGACCATACTTTCTGGCAGACCGCCACCCACTCACTTCTGAAACCAAAAAACTGCCAGGCACATGTTATACTGTCAATCTGCCTGCCATGACCTTGCACCCAATCCACATAATACTCTGTTCTAGGATCGTGGATATGTTGTTCTACCCACACTTCTTGGCAGGTAACTTGCTGCTTTAAGATGTGCCGGAAAGTCTTCAAGCTGGCTCCTCCCACCCACCCGGGTGGTATAACCCTCGGCTCCACCCCATGATGCCAGATCTTCCTTTCCACTGAAAGGTTCAGGTTCCGTCCTTAGCGCTCCCACGTGTAGTAGGCCCTGGCTCTAGAATCTTCGGATTCACTTCCAAAACTTATTTTTAAAACTCTCTCGAGTTTCATCTTTGCATTCTTCTCACCGCTTCGGCGATGAAGACCAATCATTCCTGGGTTTAAGCCGAGTGCCCTGCGAATCAGAAGATGTCTCACACTTCACACACGCGTGTGTCTATTGTCTAGCACCACGACCACGATTCACAGGCTTATGATCTCTGTCGGTCCTTTTCACTTCGGTTCTGGAGAAGACCATGCTACCCGACTTCATCTGTGGGCGACCGGAAAGCTGCTACTCAATCGCTTGAATCCAAGGATGCCTGTTGCGGCCCATGGCCGCGGGGTCCACCGAGCAGCTGGAACAGCTTAAGGCCTTCAAGGAGGAGGCGACTCAGGCCACGGCAGGCTCCTCTTCAGCTTCGGCCTTCATTCCACTATAACTGGGATCCTCCTGTTCGGCTTCCTTCAAGGAGTTGTGCCACTCTCTCTCTCTCTCTCTCTACCAAGGGAGAGGGCCCTTCAGGGTCACATGTTTTGCACTCTCAGAAGGAGGAGTCGAAAAAGGACAAGTCGCAGCGTCAGCGCTCTTGGGACCGGGAGTGGTCCTGCTCACAGGAAACCCCTGTTTTGACTTCGGTCGAAGTCGTGGCTGAGGCCGCTGGTTTCACAGTAACCCCGTCAGACCAGTTGGATGAGACACCTGTCGACGGCTGAGATTTTTCTCAAGCCAATTGGCGGGCTGTCACCCCATCCGGCGGATGACTCTTTATTTCAGACTCTGGTGCTTCCGATGTCCTCGGACGGGTCAGCTCAACCCACTGGGCAGGACCCACCCACCAAGGAACCTGACCAGGAGAAGCCACGGGTTTCCTCAACTCCTTCTGAGGTCCTCCGTTGGCCCTGGTCTCGTTCTTCAACTTCGACGTTGGATAAAACTCACCCTCATCGACGATCTCACTCCTGACACCATGGTAAGCGGCAGCGCCGCTTCATGTCTTCATCCTCCTCCAGTGAGGAGAGGTTGCAGCGCAAGTTGTAGCAGCACTACAAAGACCTAATGTGGCAACAGTTGGTCCTGTCCAGGTCAAAACTGATTCAGGTTTCTACCCCAGTCATTAAGTGACTTTCGCGCGAGCGACCATCTGCCACCGTCACCGAGGTGCCAGTTAAGGCCCTGCCCGCTCAGCAGAAGCTGGCTACTCCACCAATCCAGGTGGAACCACCGCCCGAGCAACCGAAGTCCGGGGCTCCGACCAACGTATCTCAAATCAGCCCAAGGCCTGCCTTATTGGTTATCGGTCACTCTTACTCCCAACCGCCCAAGGCGGGTTGAGAGTGACACGGATGGTCGCCCATTTTATAAGGACTCCTCGCAGTCCGAAGATTCCTCCATGGTCTCCCGTCCTTGTTGACGCCGAGTCTCTTGGGGGTCTCTCCATTGACAAGGGCCCTACCTCGCTGATGGGTATTTGTCGGCTCATTTCCGAGTCCATGGGAATGGAGCTCGAGCCTGTGCAGAAACGGGCCAGGTATCCCCTCACAGAGATTCTGGACAAAGGGGATACTCCAATGGAGGCCTTTCCGGTGGCTGAGGCCATTGCAGGTCCAGCCTTGGAGCTGTGGCAGCATCTTGCATATTGCCCTGCGCCTTCTGCCCGCATAACCCGCAAGTATGCGGTCCCTATGGAGTCCCTTTTGGGATTTTTGGGGCACCCCTCTGCAGTGGGGTTGGTGGCCAACTCCCGTCTTTCGACGTTCCGGCAACAAAGGGGGTGTGGACAGACCCCCGGACAAGAAATCCAGACTGGACCATTCTGGGAAGGTGGCCTATGCAGCCTTCTCCTTTGACCTCCGTCCGGCCAGTTCGGCCGTTATCATGGCACATTTCTCCCATGCCCTCTTGGGCTCCCTGGACGAGGTGATCCCTCATCTCCTGGCGGACCTCCAGAACACAGTCAAGCAGGTCTGGGACCAGGGTAGGGCTGTGGTGAAGCAACAACTCCAGATGGCTCTGGACAGTGGTGACTCCTGTTCCCGTTCGGTGGTGGTCGCCTTGGCCATGCACCGCAGGGCTTGGCTGCACATCTCGACCTTTACGGCTGATATGGAACACAGGCTGGCAGATGTCCCCTTTTCTGGGCACCGACCTGTTCAGGCCAGGCTTGGAAGGCCACCTCCAACATATAGAGAACTCCAGTGCCACCTTGGACTCCATCACATCTGCCCAGAAGGACAAGGGCCCCAAGCATCAGAACTGCAGGCCCTTTCATTCGTCCACTCCTGCGGCCAGACCGCCCCCAGCAGCAGCAGGGCCAGCACGCTCAGTCTTGGCATCCTTGTGCCAAGTCCGTGGCTTCTTCGTTCAGGAAGCCCGGGGAGGGGAAGGTCCCGGTGGCTCCTGTGCCGGACCCTCCTCCAAGCCTGCCCAGTGACGGGTTGGTGGGGTGCCTCCCTCAATCCCGTCACACCTCCCCTGGGACCTCCCATGGGTGGCCGGCTCAGCCAGTTCCTTTCCGCCTGGACGGCTATCACCATGGACCGATGAGTTATGGAAGTGGTCAGTTGAGTCCTGCCTCTGGAATTCAAGCAGGCTCCTCCATTTCGAGCTCGCGCCCCATGGGGGGATCTGGTGTCCGCAGCCTCTCAGTCGGCTCTCTGAGATGACTTAGCTCAGCTCCTCCTCAAGGAGGTGGTGCACAGAGTAGCGGACCTGCCTTCAGACCCAGGGTTCGTTTCCAGGTACTTCCTGTTACTGAAGCGGATGGGGGGCTGGCGTCCCATTCTAGATCTGCACGACTTGAACAAGTTCCTCAGGTCCTGCACCTTCCGGACGGTAACTCTGGCTCAGATCATACCATCCCTGGAGCAAGGCATGTGGTTCTGCTCCCTAGATCTTCAGGACGCATTCTTTCACGTCCCGATCCATCCGTCCCATCGACAGTTCCTCCGCTTCCGAGTTGAGGGTACCCTTCACGAGTACCCAGCCATGCCCTTCGGCCTATCTTCAGCCCCCAGAGTCTTCACCAAATGCATGGCAGTGGTAGCAGCTTACCTGAGGCGCTGAGGGGTCCGGGGGTGCCCTTACCTGGACAACTGGCTGATAGCAGGTCCCCTCCAGGCGGGAGGTGGAGCGGTCCAGGGATCTGGCCCTTCAGACTTGCCTCGACCTTGGCCTCCTGATCAACGAGGCCAAGTCGTAACTCTTGGCTTCACAGGTGATTCAGTTCACCGGGGCAGAGCTCAGCTCCTGCCAAGCCAGAGCTCGGCTCCCAGTGGACAGGGCTGAGGTTCTGTCCTTCTTTGCCCAATCATTTCTAGTTGGGCAGTCACGCCCTGCTTGGGAATTCCTGCGTCTTCTGGGCTACTTGGCATCCTGCACCAGCGTGTCTGACGGTCCCCTGGCATATGCATTGCCTCCTGTGAGAACTGGTCGGCCAGTGGTGTCAGCGCTCAGGTCATCTCGACCAGCTTGTCTCTGTGACCAGAGGATGTGGGATGGGCTCCAGTGGTGGCTCATCCTATCCCACCTGCAGGAAGGGATCCCGTTAGTGCGCCCCGAGCCGACGGACATCCTGACGACTGACGCCTCACAGAGCCCACAGGCTCTGGTCCCCCCAGGAGTCCCGATACCACATCAGTCTGCTGGAGCTTCGAGCGGTTCGGCTAGCCCTGACTGCATTCACTCCGTTTGTTCGGGGTCAAGTGGTCCAGATCCACATGGACAACACCATGACCATGTACTATCTCAACAGGCAGGGCAGGACGTGCTCCTTGCCGCTCTGCAAGGAAGCTGTCTGCATTTGGTCCCTCATGCTCAGCCTGGAGGCAGATCTCCTAGCCATTCGCGTGGCAGGAGCACTGAATCAGGTGGCTGATGCCCTCAGCCGGATGGGCGGGGCATCTCATGAGTGGTCTCTCCACCAGGTGGTAGTACAAGATCTGTTCTCCCACTGGTTCACCCCTCAGGTGGACCTGTTCGCCTCCAGGGAGAATGTAAAGCTGAGGCTGTATCATGCCCACCCCCTCAGCAGGGTTCGCTGCCGGGGGATGCCTTCTCGAGGCCGTGGACCCCAGGCCTCTTCTATGCCTTCCCTCCCCTTGATTCACAAAGTGCTTATCAAGGTCAGGTGGGACAGGGCGTAGGTGATCCTGGTAGCCCCAGACTGGCCGCGCCAGTTCTGGTATCCAGATCTCCTCAGCCTCAGCTCCAGGCTCCCAAGGCGGCTTTCAGCATGCCTGGACCTGCTCTCCGTCAATCAAGGGAAGGTACTCCAACCGGACCTTCAATCCCTGCACCTGACGGCCTGGTTCCTGAGCAGCTAGAGATCTTCCTGGACATAAAGTCTCCACCACTCATTCACACTGATGGGATCTACACCGGAGGTGCTAGGACTCAGCGGGAGCAAACTTTTTTGTAAGAGGGTCGGCGCCAGAGATGGAGCCTCGAGCCTCAGGTCGTGCGGCAATGACTATCTCGGCGTCGACCCTCCAACCGCCTCAGTTCCTTTTTTCCCGCCGTCGAGTGCGCTTCAGTGATGATGTCGCTTGCCTGCCGGGAGTCAAACTTCAAACTAGCAACATAGTTTTTAGTTTATTATTTTGTAGTATATCTCGAATAAGTACCGCTTACTATAATTTATTCTAATTAAACAACTTGAGGTCTCAGCCTACATTGTGGTCGACCATGAAGCCCAGGGTCCAGGTGGCGGTAGGGAGACCGTAAACTGTTCAGTCAGCCGGGCTGGGTCTGGTCTGCCACCCTCTCTCTCGGAGGGGTCTGACAGCAGACGTCCAATGCCCAAGGGAGGGGTGATCCCCCCGGAAGCATAAAAGGAAATGGTCGCATTCTTGGCACCGTTCAGCCTCGAGCTCTTCTTCGGCTCATAGGTCATACAAGTGAAGGGATCACTCGAGGTCCCCCTCTGGTATGTCTGCGCATCAACGGTCAGTCATTGGGGTCAGTTGCCGGTTTCCTCCTCCTCCGGAGTCACCTGTTTCTGATCACCGACCTCTTCGACATCGGAGCCTTTCCCCGCCTTCTGGTAGGGCTTCAGATGAGCAGTTTCATCAGTGGGCTGCTCTGATGGAGCAGTGGGCTCGGAGGTTGGTCCAGCCACCTGGCCTGGTCACTCCGGGGCCTTCGGGCTCTTCGGGAGATTGGGTAGGGTGGTTGGGCCTCCCCAGTCGTGCGGCACCTTCTTCGGTGCCATCGACTCCGCACTCAGGTTTTTTTCCCCCCTCATACGGCTGCGGTGCAGGGGGCCACACCGATGCCTCTATCTCCTGGTATTCTTCCTTCTTTCTCCTCAAATCCTAGTTTTTGGAGCCCTGGGTTGGTTTCGGCATCGATGGGTCGCTCGGCGCCATCCTCTGTGCCGATGCAGCTGTCAGCACCGTCCTCGCCGCCATTGAGATTGTCGGCGCCGTCCCCAGTGCCGTATGGCCTTTCAGCACTGTGCGGCTTGTCGGCGCTGGGGGCTCTGTCAGCGCCATGCGCGGTGCTGGGTCAGGCGGCACCATGCTCTTTTTCGGCACCAGGGCTTGGTATGACGTCTTCCAGTCTTCAGAGCTTCTCAACTCCGAACCCTTTTCCTTCCTATTTTCCTTCTGATTTTCACTCCTTTCCTGTCCATACAGTCCCTCCTGGGCTATCAGGAGATGATATTGAGCCTGACCCAGACCTTAGGCTGGGTGATGACATGGAAGGAACAGGATCTAATCCTATTGCAGAGCCTGTGGTCGAGGACCTGTCATTTAAGTCTCTGCTGAAAAATTTGAATTCCACTCTTTCTCTCCAGCCTACGGATATCGATCCTGGGAAGCTTTTAAGGCTCCAGTACCTTCATGTCTCGGATATCCCTATGGATTTAACTCCCCCGGTACAGCCTTCCTTTGAGACGCTTTCTCAAATGGCATGGAATAATTCTGCCTTCGTTCCTTCTGTGGCTAAGTCCATAGATAGAAAGTATGCTGCTCCCAAGGATCAACCCATTTTGGCCTCCCAAGCCTTTGCGGACCCTGTTGTGGTCTTGGCAGAGAATGATAAGGTCGTCCTTCCTCAGGCTACTACAGCCCGACCTATAAACAAAGAATCTCGTAAGATAGATACTTTAGTAAGAGAGTCTTTGCCGCGTCCACCCTGGGTATGCGTATTGCCAGCTACCAGGGCTATTTCTCTCAATATGAGTATATTCTTTGGCATTCACTCAAACAAATGGTAGAAGCTCTACCGGAGTCAGACAGTAGTTCAGAGCGTCTTCAAACCATAACCAGGGGTATCGAGTCCAACAGCCAACAGGTTAAAGCAGCTATGGACGCTTTCGATACTGCCTCCCGAGCGGCGGCGGCGGGCATTTGTACCCACCATCACTGCAGGCTTCACGAATGATGTACAGCAACAGGTCATGGCGTTACCCTTCGATGGTATGTATCTCTTCAGTCCTCAAGTAGAACAAGCTCTAGAGGCCACACAAAAGACCAGGTCTGCCATTAAGGTGGCTTGACCGCTCCGCCCCTTCTCGGGGGGGGGGGTGTTAATAAGCCAGTTTCACAACCGTCAGTCCTTTCGAGGCAAAGGCAGGGGAGGTTTTAATAAAAACCAAGCCCCCACCAGCCTCAAAAGAAAATGCAACAGAAAGCACAAGGGCCCAAAGCGCCCAGTGCCGCCTTCTGAGTTTCTGGCCCAAGTCCCACCTCAGCTGCCCGAGAGGGACTCTTCCTCAGCGGTGGGTGGTCGTCTGACTATTCTACAACCGGTGGAAGTCCATAACATCGGACAAATGGGTCTTCTGGATAATCCGCGAGGGTATTCCCTCAATCTTTCAGAGACCCCTCCGGATCGTCCCCCCAAGCAACAGCCCAGGCTGTCAGTACTTCAGTCAGAACTTCTCGCCTCCGAGATACAAGGCCTTCTGAACAACAGGGCAGTAGAAATAATTCCACTGGATCAACAGAACATGGGGTTCTACTCCCATTACTTTCTAGTTCCAAAGAAAACCGGGGGCATGCGCCTCATTTTGGACCTCAGAAAATTGAACAAATTTCTTCCCAAGGAGAAGTTCAAAATGATATTGTTAGGAAACCTGTTACCTTTGCTTCATCAGTATGACTGGCTAGCCTCCCTGGACATGCAGGATGCTTACCAGCATATTCCTATTCACCCAAAGCATCACAGATACCTAAGGTTCGTGGCTTTGGACCAGCATTATAAGTTCAGTGTCCTGCCCTTTAAGCCATCCTCGGCGCCGCGAGTTTTTACAAAGTGTTGTGCAATTCTCACAGCGCATCTCAGAAAGATCAGAATACAAGTGTTCCCATATTTAGACGACTGGCTTCTAGCAAGTCCTTTCAGGCAAGGAACTCTCGACGCCGGTTCCACAGCCTCAGACTTTCTCACGTCCATGGGAGTTCTGCTAAATCTCAAGAAATCGCAGTTGCGGCCCTCCCAGAAGCTCCTTTTTATAGGAACTCTTCTGGACACCTCCTGTGCGAAAGCCTTTCTTCCAAAGGAAAGAAGGAGCGATATCCTACAGATGGCCCGATACGTCAGAGAGAACCTCTCAATTCGAGCTATCTCGATGCAATGGATGCTGGGTCTCATGGCATCCTCGGTGTTCACTGTACCCCTAACTCGTCTCCACATGAGAACCTCTCAATGGATGCTCAGTACTCAGTGGTCCCCAACCACTCATCCTCAGTCCTTTCTCATCAAGGTGACAGAACCTCTGAAGAGGTCGCTCACCTGGTGGTTGCAAGAGGACAACTTTCTGGAAGGGTATCCCTTTGCTCCCCTGGATCGCCAGATCTCCATTACCACAGACGCATCCCTGATGGGGTGGGGAGCCCACTGTCAGAATCTCCACACCCAAGGTACGTGGACTCAAGACAAGTCCCAGCTTCATATAAATGTCCTAGAAATGAGAGCCTTCCTTTATGCAGTCCGGGCTTTGAAGGATATTCTGTGTTACAAGAACATTCTCCTTCAAACGGACAACAAAGCAGTAATGTATTACATCAACAAGCAGGGTGGTGCACACTCTTACCCCTTATGCAGGGAAGCGATGAGAGTGTGGGAATGGTGTTTGGAGCACAAGGCTCTAATCCAGGCGGTCTACCTGCCGGTAGTGCAGAACGAACTGGCAGACCGTCTCAGCATAACAGAGACAGATCCTCACGAATGGTCTCTCGACTCAGCTGTAGTTCGGTCACTATTCGCAGAGTGGGGAGCTCCAGACCTGGACCATTTTTGCATCCCCACTCAACACACAACTGCCCGTCTTCTGCTCCAGAAATCCAGGGCCTGGCATTTTTTGTCAGGATGCATTCAGGCTGCAGTGGACAAAACACTTTCTATACGCCTTTCCTCCTCTTCCTCTAATTCAGAGGGTACTTCTCAAGTTCGAGTCCCAGGGGGACAAAATGATCCTCATTGCCCCCTTCTGGCCTCGACAGATATGGTTTCCGTTACACAATAGTTTGTCGGAAACCCCTCCGAAAGCACTTCCCCTTCAGATGAACCTTCTGACTCGGGGGGCCTGTGGTCCATCCCAATCTGAGATCGCTTCACCTTCACGCTTGGCCCCTGAAGAGATAGAAGTGAACAGGTTCAATGTCTCTCACAGAGTGTCAGATATTCTTTTGGCTGCGCACAAACCAGCCACTAGAAAAACTTACACAGCCAAATGGAAGCGTTTTTCTCTCTCTCTCTGGTGTGCAAAATCCTCTTTGAATCCTTTTTCCTGCCCACCAAATGAAGTTCTAGAGTACCTTTTTGACCTCTCAAATTCAGGTCTACAATACTCAACAGTCAAAGTTTACCTTTGTGCCATTTCAGCTTATCATGTGCCAGTACTTTCCTTGTCACTGGCTCAGTTACCTATAGTTAAGAGGTTTCTTAAGGGAATTCTGCAAACCAGACCTCCTATCAGACATCCAGTCACAGCCTGGGACATTAATGTTGTACTAGACATGATCACTCGAAAGCCTTTCGAGCCTCTAGCTACCTGTGAGCTGAAATTTCTCACTTGGAAAACGACCTTCCTGGTGGCCATTACCTCGGCCCGCAGGGTCTCTGAAATACGTGCCTTGGTCACAGACCCTCCGTATACTGTGTTTCATAAAGACAAAGTAGTTCTTAAGACCCATCCTAAGTTTCTCCCTAAGGTTGTTTTAGAATTCCGTCTAAACCAACCTTTAGTCCTTCCTACTTACTTTGCGAACTTCCAAAATGAAGGAGAGCGTACCCTTCATTCTTTAGATGTCAAAAGAGCTCTGCGTTTCTATTTAGATAGAACAAAACAAATTCGCAAAGCTCAGCAACTGTTTGTTTCCTTCAGCGAGACCCGGCTGGGTCAACCTGTCGCTATCAGATGCATTTCAGCATGGCTGGTGGTGTGTTTTTGCCACTGCTGTTCCATGGCGCAGGTTAAGCTGGAGGGCAGAGTGTACGCTTACTCTACTAGAGCAGTCGCGGCATCCCTGGCAGAAATCCTCAACGTGCCTGTTGCAGACATTTGCAATGCGGCTACCTGGAGCTCAGTGCATACTTTCGTCAAGCACTCTGCCCTGGATGTCCATGCCAGGCGACATCTTTAGTTCGGCAGGATCATCCTTAACAGATTTCTGTCCTAAATTGTGAGCTCTTGGTCTTTCCTGCCGCCCTCTTGGGGGATTATTAGCTCGATATTCTCCCATCAGTGTGAATCAGTGGTGGAGACCTTATGTCCAGGAAGATATGGAAATTACGTACCTACCGTAATTCTTGATGTTCTTGGACGAAGTCTCCACCACTCATTCATACGCCCACCCACCAACCCCCAAGCTCACCTGTTATTGGTCTTCACTCCCTCAATCTTTAGGCTGTGAAGACTTCTTTTCTGACCCTTCTTATACAGGTAGTTCGGTCTATCTTATGTCCAGTTTTCGTTAGGCTATCCTTCTAAGTTAGTTACGCTGTACCTCCTCGGAAAAAAAGGTACTGAGGCAGTTGGAGGGTCGACGCCGAGATAGTCATTTCCGCATGAGCCAAGGCTCATGGCGCTGCTCCTCTCGGCTCCATCTCTGGTGCCAACCCTCTTGCAAAAAAGTTTGCTCCCGCTGGGTCCTAGCGCCTCCGGCGTAAATCCCATCAGTGTGAATGAGTGGTGGAGTCTTCGTCCAAGAAGATCAAGAATTACGGTAGGTACGTAATTTCCATTTACAGGCCTTGGGTCTCTCCGATGAGGTCCTCAACGTTGTTGAGGCTTCCCATAAGGAATCTACCAGAAAATGCTATGCCTTTAAATGGAATGAGATTCTCCATCTGGTGTCAGGGCAAAGGGTTGGACCCATTGTCCTGCCCATTGGCTAGCATTTTGGATTATCTTTGGTCCCTCTCCCAGCAAGGACTTTGGTCGACAACCCTAAAGGGTGCACCTGGCAGACATCTCTGCTTACCGGGCACGGGCTGGTCAGCAGTCAGTGGTGCAGGAGAAGGTGGTCTGGTGCTTCTTCAAAGGCCTAGATAACATATCCCCTCCGGTTCATGAACCTCCACCTCCATGGGATCTACTGCTGGTTTTGGCAGAGCTCATGGGCAAGCCATTCGAACCGATGCACAGATGTGACATCTCACATTTGTGATGGAAGATCGCCTTCTTGGTGGCTATCACGTCAGCCAGGACTGGGGAGTTACAGGCACTTTCTATCAAGTCTCTTTACGTGGTCATCCACAGGGACAAGGTTGCCCTGTGCCCCACCCGAAATTCCTTCCGAAGGTGGTGTCGGAGTTTTCACCTTAACCAAGTGATTACTCTGCCGGTGTTCTACCCCAGTCACTCCTCGGAGGCTGAGTACAGGCTCCATACTTTGGACCTGAGATGAACACTCGCCTACTACAAAGAGCAAACGGTGGAAGTTTGGGGAGAGGTTCACCAACTGTTTGTCACCTACGCTGAAGCCGCATCTGGCAAACCTGCAGCCAAGCGGACAGTAGCTCGATGGATTATATCTTGCATTGACCTCTGCTATAGGTTGGCGGGTAGGGAGCCTCCCATAGGGCTTAAGGCTCATTCCACCCACCATACGCTGCGTCAGTGGCTGCTTCTAGGGACGTCCATATCCAGGAAATCTGCAGGGCTGCTACCTGGAAGTCAGCACACACCTTCATTTCCCATTACCACACTGACCTTGAGTCACGCCGGGATGCTGGTTTTGGAGTCTCAGTTCTTCAGTCCCTTTTTCCTAAATAGGGGGTGTGCGTCTTGCCTCCCTCCTCCCGGAGAACTGCTAGGAGTCTGCCAAGAAATGTGGATAGGACAACATATCCACGATCCTAGAAAAACAGGTTCTAGGTACATGGATATGTTGTTCATCCACACTTATTGGCAGGTTCCTTGCCGCTTTAAATCTTGCCGGAAGGTCTTCAAGCTGGCTCCTCCCACCCACCCGGGTGGTAAAACTCTTAGCTCCGCCCTATGGCGCAAGATCTTCTTACACTTGGAGGCTCAGGTTTCCCTCAACTTGGCGCTGCGTTTGAGACTAGTTCTAATTCTTGATTCGAAATTAAAAGTTTTTGCTAAAAGACTTGGTCTTCTTCTCCTCACGGCTCCAATGGACAAATCGACTCCGGTTTTCGGTGCCCTTGCGGAGCAGAAGATGTCTGGAGCGGATCCGCACTCCGACGTGCGTCTACTGCCCTGGGCCTTGACCGACCCTTGAGCCTGCGACTTGTGCTCTTCCTTTTCAGCCTCGTCCTTGAAGACCCACTGCCCGATTACAACTGGGGCGCGAAAAAATTCCACGGTGAAATCTAAAGAGGCCCGATTGGCGGTGTCGCGGCGTGGCTTCGGCGGATCAGCTAGAGCAGATGATCAGCCCTCGAAGAGAGGCGGCAGCCGCTTCTACCTCGGCTGCGGCTTTGTCCGCTCTCTCGGTGCCTCGTACTCGGCTTCTTTTAAGAACTTTGTCTGACCCTCTCGACCAAAGGATGAGGTCCAACTATCGGGACCTTTTTCCAGGTCAAAAAGAGCAAAAGTAAGTCTCTCCGTGTCGACACTCTTGGGAGGCGGAAAGATACCCTCCCCTGTCGACCAGTGGACTCAGTCGACCCCTCAACCGGCCGCTGGCTTCACGGTGTCCCGTCAGGCCAGTTGACAGAGACTCCCGTCGGCGGTCGAGATTTTTCTCGACCCGTTAAACGGGTTGTTGGCTGGAGAAGCTGAGAATCCCTCTCCCCAGTTTCCCCGGTGGGAGTTGAGGATCCCGTCGGCTCGTCTGTGCCTCCGGTTCCGGAGCCTTCAGTGGGATCGTCGAGCCGAGGAGTGCCATTCCGACACTTCTCCTCGCCTTCCTCGGCCTAGTCGAGACTCGGTCTCAGGACATCCTCAGTCAACTGATCCCGCCATGCCAAGCGGTCTACTCGCCGCTCTTCCTCGGACGAGGAGGCTTTGGCAAGTTCGTCAGAGTACGAGAACTTATTTGGCAACAGCTCCTTTTGACGGGAATAAAGCGACCCAGTCGTCTTCCCGGCCATTAAGTGGCTGTCACGAACAGCTTGTCAAACAACTCCTCGTTGTAGTCGAGGAGCCTGTTCTCAGGCGGTTGTTCGACCAATTCCAGCTCCCCACCGATTCTGGTGGAACCTCCGCCTCCACAGCCATTAGTTGGGGCTCCGACCAAAATTCTCGTCGGCTTTGGGTTTGCCCATGGGCTGTCTGTCACCCTCACTCCCGATAAACCTCGGCAGGTGGAGGGTGGCTCAGGCAGCAGCTCTTTGAGGACTCTTCTGAGTCCGATGATGATTCCTCCCTCTTTCCAAGCGCGTAGACTTGGAGTCCTCGGGGAGGCAGTCAATGGACTGATAGCCCTTCGTCCTTCTTAAGGTTGCTTGACTCATCTCGAGTCACGGGATGAAGCTCGAACCGTTTCCTCGCCAGACCAGGTATCCCCTCACGGAGATTCTGGACAGAGGTTCTCCCTAGGAGGCCTTTCCGGTGGCGAAGCCTATAGTGATCCGGCCTTGGAACTTTGGCAGCGGCCTGCTTCCTGCCCGCGCTCGGCCAGGATGGCCAGAAATATCACGGTCCCCGGTTCCCTGTCCGGTTTCTGGAACACCCCACCGGCCGAGGGTTGGTTACCGACAACAACATTTTCCGGTGTGCGAGACGCTAGGGATGTGGACAAACCTCCGACAAGGAATCAAGAAATTGGATTATGCCGGGCGAAAAGTCTATGCTACGTCCTCTCGCCGCCATCCGTCAGGCCAGTTAAGCCCGTCCCTCGCTAACACATTTTTCTCACGCCCTGTTAGGCTCCCTGGATGAGGTTGTCCCTCATCTTCCCATGAATCTGCAGACTACGGTCAGGCAGGTGCGGGACCAGGGCAGGGCAGTGGCCAAACAGCAGCTCCAGACTGCGTTAGACATCGAGGGGACTCATGTGCCAGGTCTGTGGCGACCGCAGTGGCCATGCGTCGTCGGGCTTGGCTGAGGATATCCACCTTTACCTCGGATACCCAGCACAAGTTGGCGGATGTTCCCTTTTGAGGACTGACCTCTTGACCCTGGGGTGGAAGGTCACCTGCAGAGGATCGAAAGTCCAGTGCTACCTTGGACTCGGTCTCTTCCGCTCAGAAGGACAAAGGCCCCAAACCACAGCCTAAAGCGCTCGTCCTTCTGCCTGCGCGCCCGGCCCAGCAACGCCAGGGCCAGCAGGCCGACCTTGGTATCCCAAACCAAGCCATCGGCTTCCTCCAACAGGAAGCAGGGAGATAAAGGCCAGGAGGTCCTCGGCGGTCCTCCTCCAAGCCTGCCCAGTGGCGGGCTGAGGGGTGTCGCCCCATCCTGTCACCTCACCCCTGGTTCCCCCCGTTTGGGGACGGCTCTGACACTTCCTTTCCGCCTGGTCCGCTGTTACCACGGACAGGTGGGTACTGGAGGTGGTGGGAAAAGGCCTACCTCTGGAATTCAAGCAGGCCCCGCCCTTCAGAGCCGTCGCACCTCGGGGGGCCTCGGGGTCCGCAGCCTCACTGGCGGCTCGCCGAGCCGACATCGCTGTCCTCCTCCAAAAGGAGGTGATCACGGAGGTGGAGGACCCCCCTTCAGACCTGGGGTTCGTGTCCAGGTATTTCCTGGTTCCGAAATGGACGGGGGGCTGGCGCTCCATTCTCGACCTACACGACCTGAACAAGTTCCTAAGGTCTTGAACCTTCAGAATGGTCACTCTGGCGCAGATAATACCATCCCTGGAACACGGCGTGTGGTTCTGCTCTCTGGACCTACAGGACGTGTTCTTTCACGTCCCTATCCGTCTGTCACATTGGAGGTTCCTCCGCTTTCGAGCGGAGGGATCCCTCTTCGAGTTCGAGCCATGCCCTTGAGCTTATCTCCAGCTCCCAGGGTCTTCACCAAATGCATGGCAATGGTGACAGCATTCCTCTGGAGCTGAGGGGTCTGGGTGTACCCTTACCTGGATGATTGGCTGATAGCAGCCTCCTCCACAGGGGAGGTGGAAGCGGTCAGAGATCTGGCCCTCCAGGTTTGCTCTCAAGTTGGCCTTCTCATCAATGAGGCCAAGTCGGAACTCGAGCCGAAGCAGGTGATCCTGTTCATCGGGGCAGAGCTCGACTCTCTTCGAGCCAGAGCACGGCTCCCGGTGGACAGGGCCGAGGTTCTTACCTCCTTTGCCCAATCATTTCTGGTTGGGCAATCGCGCCCTGCCCGGGACTTCCTGCGCCTCCTGGGTCTCATGGCGGCCTGTACCAGCGTGGTCCGTTGGGCACGCTGGCACATGCGCCCCCTTCAGTGGGGACTGGCCAGCCGGTGGTCACAACGCTGCGATCCATTGGACCAGCTAGTGATAGTGACCCAGGAGATGTGGGCGCTCTCCAGTGGTGGACCGTTCCATTCCATCTGCGGAGGGCATCCCGTTTGTCTGCCCGAGCCGACGGTCTCTCTATCGACCGATGCCCTCTGATGGGTTGGGGTGCCCATCTGGGGAACACAGTGCACGGCCTCTGGTCCCGCGGGAGTCCCGATGCCACATCAACCTGCTGGAGCTCTGAGCGGTCCACCTAGCTCTCACCGCCTTTGCTCCGTTTCTCCGGGGTCAAGTGGTCCGAGTCCAGACGGACAATACCACGACCATGTACTGCCTGAACGCCCAGGGGTGGCCGCGCTCCATTCTTCTGTGCAAAGAGCCTCCGCATTTGGTCACTCGTGCACAGCCTGGAGGCGGATCTCCTAGCCATTCATGTGGCAGGAGCCTCCAACACCCTGGCCGATGCCCTGAGCCGGATAGGGGCTGCATCTCACGAGTGGGCTCTCCTGCCGGAGGTAGTACAAGATCTGTTCTCCCACTGGGGTACACCTCAGGTGGACCTGTTTGCCTCCAGGGACAAAGCGAAGCTGAGGCTGTTTCATGCCCGCCCCCCTCAGCAGGGGGATGCCTTCTCGAGGCTGTGGACCCCGGGCCTCTTCTACACCTTTCCCCCATTTCCCTTGATTCACAAGGTGCTTCTCAAAGCAAGGAGGGACAAGGTGCAGGTGATCCTGATAGCCCCAGACTGGCCCCGCCAGTTACGGTACCAGATCTCCTCAGCCTCAGCTCCAGGCTCCCAAGGCAGCTTCCAGCTCACCTGGACCTGCTCTCAGTCAATCAGGGAAGGTGTTCCATCCGGACCTTCAATCCCTGCACCTGACGGCCTGGTTCCTGGCGCTAGAGTTCCAGGCCTTGGGTCTTTCAGCGAGGTCCTCAATGTTGTTGGGCGTCCCATAAGGAGTCGACCAGAAAATGCTCGCCTTCAAATGGAAGAGATTCTCCATTTGGTGTCAGGGCAAGGGCTTGGACCCTTCCTCCTGTTCTGTGGCAAGCATTTTGGACTATTTATGGTCCCTTTCTAGTCAAGGGCTTAGGTCGTGACCCTAAAGGTGCACCTGGCAGCCATCTCTGCTTACCGGGCGGCGGGCGGGCAGTCGGTGGCGCAGAGAAAGGTGGTGGGCGCTTTTCAAAGGCCTGATCACATTCCCCTCGGTCAGAGAACCTCCACCTCCGTGGGATTTACTGCTGGTACTGGCAAAGCTCATGGGCAAGCCATTGAACCAATGCACAGGTGTGATCTCTCTCACCTGTCATGGAAGACCGCCTTCTTGGTGGCTATCCGTCAGCCAGAAGGATGGGAGAGCTCCAGGCGCTTTCCATCGAGTCTCCTTACCTGGTCTTCCACAGGGACAAGGTTGTCCTCGCCCTCACCTGAAATTCCTTCCGAAGGTGGTGTCGGAGTTTCACCTTAACCAGGTGCTGACTCTGCGGTGTTCTACCCCAGTCACACCTCGGAGGCCGAATATAGGCTCCATACTCTGGACCCTAGAAGGGCACTACTCGCTTATAAGGAAGCGCGACGGCTGAAATTGGGAGAGGTTCACCAGCTGTTTGTCACCACGCTGAAGCCGCACCTGGCAGACCTGCAGCCAAGCGGACGATAAGCAAGTGGGTCACCTCCTGCATAGATCGCTACAGGTTGGCGGGCATGGAACCTCCCAGAGGGATAAGAGCTCATTCTACTGTCATACTGCTGCATCGGTGGCTGCTTCCAGGACGCCCCTATCCAGGAAATCTGCAGGGCTGCTACCTGAAGTCAGCACACACCTTTATTACCCATTACCACATCGACCTTGAGTCACGCCGGGATGCTGGTTTTGGGGCCTCGGTTCTCCAGTCTTTATTTCCTAAGGGGGTGTGCGCCTGCCTCCCTCCTCCCGGAGAACTGCTAGAGTTCGTAATAGCAGATGAAATTAAACATATCCATGTCCCTAGAAATACAGGTTACTCACCTGTAACAGGAGTTCTAGGAATGGTATATGTTGTTCATCCACACGACCCACCCGACCTCCCCGGCTTCGACGCACAACCTGAGCTTCCAGCGTGCCAGATCTGGCGTCATGGGGCGGAGCTGAGAGTTTTACCACCCGGGTGGGTGGGAGGAGCCAGCTTGAAGACCTTCCGGCAAGATTTAAAGTGGCAAGGAACCTGCCAATAAGTGTGGATGAACAACATATACCATTCCTAGAACTCCTGTTACAGGTGAGTAGCCTGTATTTACTCACCTGTAACAGTAGTCCTAGGAGTGGTAGATGTTGTTCATCCACACTAACCTGCCCAACCTCCCTGGCTTCAACGCACAAACCTGGCTTCCAGTGAGCCAAGATCTCGATCATGGGGCTGAGCTGAGGTTATACCACCCGGTGGGTGGGTGGGAGGAACCAACTTGAAGACTTTCCGGCACATCTTAAAGTGGCAAGGTGCCTGCCAAGAAGTGTGGATGAACAACATATACCACTTCTAGAACTACTGTTACAGGTGAATAACCTGTTTTTACTCACTCTCCTTATCATGCCGCCTGCCCACCCACTCAAACTGCCGTTGCAAACAGTGATCATCAGTAGCACATCTCCATCTGTGGGGATGCAGCTCATCAAAATACTGGCGTTCTCATGCCTGGCACGAAACTCCGCTGCCGTTCCATCCACTGCTTCCTTGCTCATTCTCTAAATAACTAAAAGTGCTGTAAAATGCCAAAATAAACCCTACTGACATATAAAAAATAAAAAAACACAAAAGTGGGATTTATATAAAGTTTTTAATAGCATAGGGTATACAGGTATGCACATAGAGATTGCACCAAACATATGAAGGAACTATTTTACACTCTTTTACGGTATTTTATTAACATTTTCATATATTTCTAAATAGTTTTTGCCTTTTTTTTTTTTATTATTTCTGCAAATACCCATTTTACATAAGCAATAAGGCACTCTGGGAGCATTGGTTGTACTAGGTTTACCCCATGGTCAGGGACTGAAGGCACTCAGCTTTGCCTTCTGACTTCCTACACCCTGGACCAAGGGGTAAACCTAGTACAACCCATATACTGTTGAAACAGTGACAGGGATACCACGAAGACCATTACAGCGTTAAAATCTGCAATTCACTGTAATGGTCTGTGGTACACCGACACTGCTTTCTTGTGTACGCCTTCGAAACAACTTGACTCAGAGTTGATAGTCATAAATTGTGGGACAGAGCTGGCCCGTCGGCGCAGCGGTTGGATTACTGCTTGCGGCGCCCCGGCAACGGGGTTCAGGAACAGGCTCTGGTCGCTGGAGGGCCAACCAGGGGAGAAGGATAGAGCGTCCTATGGACTGCTCTCCTTCTCCGGGGGGGGGTAGTGCATGGCGCAAGATGGACCCCTGGCGGAGACCGAGAGTCACGCAGCTACTGGTGTTCAACTGCAATGGAGGCTGGGCAGACACTGGACGTCATTGCACGTCCCCGCCTCCCGGGGATAAATAGGAAAAAAGGGGGGGGCCCTCTGTCTCCATGAAGCCCTTCCCAGGCTTCAATTAGCCACCATCGCCAGCACTCCCAAACAGATACTAGTTCCGTGGCATTGGAACTAGGAGAACCAGTGCCATGGCACCACCTTCTGGGGGGTAAGCCGGGGGAGTGACTGGGAGAATGCTGGCATCGACAATTGGTGGGAACCCGGGGGCCGTGACCAGGGCGGAGAGACTGGCGGGGGGGGAATAAATAAATAAATTGTGGGGGCATTGCCCCCCCACCCTGTTTCACTGACAGCACAATGCCGACTGTCAGTATTGTGCCGTCGCTGTAATGCCGTTCAACAAATTTCTTGTCGAAGCAGCCTGGTGGAACCATACAACCGACACCCCGTCTTGCCTTGTTGCGTCATTTAAAGCCCCATTTATAAGCATCAAGCTATGGCCAGCGGTTGGACTACCGTCATGTAATCTAACCATATGGGTGATCATGAACCACGAGTCTTAAGATGAGTACCTTATGCTCCTACGAGTAGATTAACTAACTTGATCCAGCCCCTGGCATGCCTGAATGCTATCATTAAACTAAATGTGTTTTATTTATATATTTAGTTATTTTTCCAAAATTATTTTACTGGATATATTTTTTCATACAGCTTTTTCTCACTCCCCGGTTCTGCCTGATAGCACCTGCTTCCCTCGCCCTGTCACCAACCTCCTCCCAAACTTCAAACAACATGAAGTCTTGCTGTATTCTGACTATATGCAGTTAGCCTTCCCAGTTCAGCTGCCCCGGAGAGGAAAGAATTAACTCTATGCAAATGCACAGAACGTTGAGCTCAAGCTTGGTTTTCAAACCCCTGTCCCTGGTACATTCTATGTGACTGCCAGATTCTTTACTCTGCCTGCCTGTGTAGTCGCTCTGGAGATTTCTTCTCGCTCACTTCAGTTAAAGTGTGGTTTCTCAATGGTTTCTTCAAACCGGGTTTATTTTTCGGTTCTTCGAGCCTCTGTCCTTCGGTACAGATTAGACTAGTCTAGGTTTACTTCAATTTCAGTAAGTTTTCAGTTCATGTAACTGGGAGGCAACAGAGGAAATTATTTTTTTCTGAGGTAAAGTGTTAGTGTTTAAGTTGTTTCAAAGTTTTAGTTCGGGTTCGACCGCCACTCAAAAGGGTAACTTTGCTTATCAGTGCATCATGTCAGAGAAGCCCAAGAAAAACACCTGTCCCACTGGGTTTCAGCACTGCACAGAGTGCGGGGAGGTGTTTGCCAAGGCTGATCCCCACCTTATCTGTGTTCACTGTCTGGGGTTTGACCACCTGAAAACAGACTGCCAAATTTGTGAAAACTTTCCTAAAGACACGCTGGATGAAAGTTTAGCCAGGCTTAAGGAAAGAATGGCGGAACAGTCTGCTGATTCAGATGGCTGGTCTGGCTCCAGAGGGAGCCGGGGAACTGGAGGAGGAGCCTTCTGACCAGGGCGATACCTCCTCAACCAAAAGGAAGATGGATACCAAGGAGTCAATACCTGCAAAAAGAAAAAGAAAATCTGCTGGTTTGAGCCAACTTTTGCAGCTCCAACCGCTGAAGAGATTGCTAAAGTGATACGGATTGCACAGTCCTTACAGACCGGTTCAGGTGATCTGAGAACAGGTCAAAAACCACATACTGTGGTTCGGTCACCTGCCGGTTTGCTTCCCACCGGTTGATATGATCCAGAGGCTTACTATGAACTGGAGTGGGAGGGAGAGGAAGAGGAGGAGGAGGAGGGGGAAGAGGAAGGCTTGGGTGAACCCATTGAGCCTGATGTCTCTCCTGATAGACCAGAGTGTGTTTCTCCTCCTAGGCAGCCTGGGGAGTCCTCCCTCTCATTATCTGTTCTTTAAAAAGGTGGCTGATGCCTTACAGCTGCTTACTCTTGAGGCAGCTGAGGAAGCGGAGAAGCCAGATTTCATCGAAATGATGGCTGTCCCTGACACTAAGGGACCTTTAATACCCCTTCAGAAGTCTCTTAAGTAGCAAACAAAATTCTACAGATGCCTGCTTCCATTCCCCCTGTGGACAAAAGGATGGACAAGAGGTATATGCTGCCTGGCAGTGGTACAGAATTCCTCTATAACCACTGTAGCCATGTAGGAGTCGTTCAGGCTGCCGCCTGTGATATGGCTTGCATTCCCCTGGCTTCTCACCCTCCTCCTGAAAAGGACTCTCGGAAGATTGATGCTATGGCCAAGAAGCAGTATTTGGCTGTTTCACTGGGTATTAGACAAGCCTCTTACATGGCATATGTCTCCAGATACCAGAAATCCAGGTGGGAATCTGTTCTGGAGTTGGCTAAAACTGCTCCACCTCAAATAGCCAAGGATCTGGAACAAGTGGTCAAGGATGGGATTGAAGCATCCAAAGTTCAGTTTCATTCGGCTGTGGATTCCAGTGATGTATCCTCTAGGTTTATGTCTACTGCAGTCTCCCTAAGAAGATTTTCTTGGTTTAAATGTACCAATCTTTCCCAGGATACCCAATAAGAAGCTGTGGATTTCCCTGTTGTCCAGAATTCTCTGTTTGGGGAACAGACACATACATGAAGAAGATGGACGAGTACAGGGTTATTTACAAAAAGTGCAGCTGCTAAAGAAAAAGCTGCAACTCCACAGAAGCAGCAGCCTAAGCCGGGCAGAGGCAGGTCTTATCAGAGGCCTTTCTACCAGGCCCAGGCGTCCCCTGCTTACCAGCAGCAAAGAAGGCTTTTCAGGGGTAGAGGCAGGAGGGGTATAAGCAGGACTGCATCCACCTCTCAGCCTAGGACTCCTGCCAAGCAGACACTCTAATGTGTCAGCCAGGGCCGCCTCCCCACTGCCAGTAGGGGGCAGGCTGGCTTACTACTTCCAGGCCTGGCAAGCCATTATCACAGACAAGTGGGTCCTGGAAGTAGTGAGCCAGGGACTTGCTCTGAGTTTCAAACAATTTCTAAGGACAAGAGCAAGACCATTCAAACCGGCCAGCATTTCAGAGACAACTCTGTTGGAGGCAGTGGTCACCACACTTGTGGAGCACAAAGCTGTGGAACCTGTTCCTTCTCTTCACAAGGGAAAAGGATTGTACTCAAGATATTTCCCTACCCTAAAGAAAACTGGGGAGTGGCGGCCCATTCTAGATCTGCGGTATCTCAACAAACACCCGACAAAACCCAAATTCAAGATGGTAACTCTAACCAAAATCCTTCCTACTCTCAGGCAAGGAGATTGGCTAGCCTCCTTGGACCTCAAGGATGCTTATTTTCACATTTCATTCAGACATGCTCACAGAAAGTACCGAAGGTTCAAATTACCCTCAGGCCACTGTCAGTTCAGGGCAATGCCCTTTGGCCTTACCTCGGCCCCCAGAACAATTATAAAATGTCTGGCAGTGGTTGTAGATCACCTGACATGGCAAGGAGCGTCTGTGTTTCCCTACCTGGACAACTGGCTGGTCGTGAGACAGCCCCCCCAACAGATTAGGGATGCCTTGGGTCTGGCGCAGGATACCCTTGTATCCTTAGGTTTCCTGGTAAACCCAAAGAAGTCAGTGCTGGAACCCATCCAGATCCTAGATTTCATAGGAGCAGAGCTGGACATGGTTCAGGCAAAGGCTCTCCTGCTAGTGAGAAGGGCAGACAACATCATTTAGCTGGCAAACTCTTTTCACCTACAGGTGTCTTGTCCAGCAAGACACACTCTCCAGCTCCTGGGACACATGGCAGCATCCACAGCAGTGGTTCTAGGAGCCAGGTTTCAGATGAGGGATATCTAGTTTCACCTCCTGTCCTTTTTGTCCCAGAAAAGGGATTTCCTGTCCAAGCTGATTCCAGTGACAGGCATCTTGATACAGGCACTACAGTGGTGGGAGGACAGGGACAACATCAGGGAGGCTGTTCCATTCATCCAGCAATCTCCTACAGTGGTTCTGACCACGGATGCTTCCCTCCTGGGTTGGGGAGCTCATTTAGGAGATTTAGGGGATCACACTGCTCATGGGACATGGTCTCACCAGGAGTCTGTGCTCCACATCAACCTGTTGGAGCTCAGGGCAGTGTTCTTAGCTTGTCAGTCTTTAGTAGAAATGGTACAGGGGAAGGTGGTTCAAGTACGGACAGACAATACCACCACCATGTAGTACATCAGCAAGCAGGGAGGGGACACGGTCCTCTGCCCTGTATACGGAGGCAATGAAGATCTGGAGTCTGGCCTGTTCTCTCAAGACCTCCCTCTCGGCTATGCACTTGCCAAGCAAGGACAATGTCCTGGCAGATGCCCTCAACAGAATAAATCAGAGTCACTACGAGTTGTCTCTGAACAGGGAAATACTGCATGCAGTATTCAGGAGATGGGGCACACCAGAGATGCATCTGTTTGCAGCCCCACACAATCATCATCTACCCCTGTTCTGTTGCAGACCTCCAGTTCTGGGTTCGGTGCCTCTGGATGCACTGATACTGGACTGGACAGGCAAATTCCTGTATGCCTTTCCCCATTTCCTCTGATCTTCAGAGTCCTGATCAAACTCAGGAGCCAGCCAGCCATCAATGATTCTGATTGCTCCGGACTGGGCTAGACAGCCCCTGGTATCCCATGCTGCTGTCTCTAGCAGTGACCAGTCCGATCTGCCTACCCAGGAGGCATAATCTTCTGACATCCTCTCAAGGGAGGATCCTATACCCCAACCTCAAGTCCCTCCGGCTCAGGGCCTGGCTGTTGAGGACCTAGAGTATGCAGGCTTGCATCTCTCTGAAGGGGTCCTGGATATTTTCAAGGTTTCCAGAAAACCTGCCACCAGAAAGACTTGTACTTCCAAATGGAAGAGAATTACTATCTACTGTGCACAAAAGGAACTAGATCCACAGACAGCGGGACTGGCAGTCCTGTTGGACTATTTAGCCCACCTTCATTCTTTAGGCCTTCGGCCTTCTACTTTGAAGGTACATTTGGCAGCTGTTTCTGCCTATCTCTTAGCAGAGAAGGGCCCTTCCCTGGCCTCCCATGCAATCTTGAAGAAGTTCTTTAAAGGGTTGCTCCACTTACACCCCCCCCCCCAAGGAGCCAAGCCCTTCTTGGGATCTGAATATCTGCATAGCACAGCTAATAAAGACCCCTTTTGAACCCATGTCCTCTGCTGAGCTCCAGTACCTGACATGGAAAACTGTCTTTCTTGTAGCCATAACCTCTGCAAGGAGGATAGTGAGCTACAGGCCTTGTCAGTAGAGCCAAACTACATAGTACGTCATAGAGACAAGGTTGTCCTTAGGACGAACAGGAAATTTCTTCCAAAGGTGGTCTCTGACTTCCACCTGAATCAGTCCATGACATTACCTGTCTTCTTCACTGCACATTCTAGTTCAGGAGAACGCAGACTACATAGCCTGGATGTTAAGAGGGCTATTAGCTACTATCTGGATCAGACAAAAGCCCATAGAAAGGAGTGTACCCAGCTGTTCCTCACCTATGGAGTGTTGGGAAAGGGCAAGCCAGCCACCAAGAGGACCATTGCTTGGTGGATTGTGTCTTGCATTCAGTTCTGCTATGGCAAACTGGGAAAAGAGACACTAGCAAGTCTTAGGGCTCACTCTACCAGAGGACTGCTGCCTCAATTGCAACTGCCAGAGATATCCCCTGCTCAAAATTTTCAAAGTAGCTACCTGGAAAATTGTTCACACATTCACTAAACACTACTGACTGGACACCCAAGCCAGGAGTAATGCCAGGTTTGGCACAGCAGTACTGCAGAACCTATTTCCTAAGTTGATTCTGTGCCCACCTCCATTGGGAACTGCTTGGTAGTCTGCATATGGGCAGAATGCAGCAAGACTTCATGTTGTTTGAAGAAAAAATTACTTGCCACAGTAATCTTGTTTCTTCTAATGGAGTCTTTTTGTATTCTGACCTTCCTCCCTGCCTCCCCTACCAGAACCTGACATGGGATGGGGGCACTGCATTACATTTCTGTTTTTAGGTGCTGCACCACTGGGGTGGCATTTTCTTGGGCATCTTGACTTGAGTCTTCTGTTAGGCCCATTGTTGGGTTATTAATCATTTGACTATTTTATTAATGTGCTGTGTTATTTAGTATAGTTTAGTAGCCACTATTTTAATGCTCGTGAGAATCTGGTGGTTACATAGAATGTACCAAGGATTGGGATTTGAAAACTGAGCTCGAGCTCTACATTCTGTGCATTTGCTTAGAGTTAGCTCTTTCATCTCCAGGGCAGTTGAACTTGGAAAGCTAACTGCATATTGTCAGAATACAGCAATACTCCATTAGAAGAATCAAGATTACTGTGGTGATTTTTTCTTACCGGTTATCCACCATTTACCTAGAACTACATAGTGGTGGGTGTTACCAGAACCACATAGTGGTTGTTGGCCTGCCGTTTTGTTCATGTGTGAGCCTGTGGGGGGTTGCCAGCGTAGGGGCGGACCATTTTCTTTCTCTCTCACTCTGTTCCCCCCGATTGTCAGTGTGTTGTGACACGTGATTTGTGCAATGGCAATCATGTGTGCCAGTCATCTGGCCACTACCTCCCTTTCTTATGCTTCCCAGCTGTGCTCCCACCCAGTCTCGGCCAGGAGGCAGTCATGCAGCGGGAGCAGTCCCCACCTCCCCACAGGAAGGAGAGCATTTCTTGAGACACTGAATGCTTCTTCCTAGCAGGCCCACACTTATTTCAGAAAGCAAGTCGCCAGCATCGCAAGCGCAGCACTACCGCTGTGCTAGTGAGCCGACCTATAGTCGTACTTAAGGGTCTCCAGCCATTAACATAACCTGGTCGAATGCATGTTAACCAATCCAAATGCTCCATTTCCAACAATTGCTTTTAGTTGTATTACACTATGACTTTAAAAGGAGATTATTTTTAATCATTTTCTTTCCAGTAGCTGTTCCCAGAGATTCCTACTTAAGGCTGAACCTGGCACTGACTTCCTAAGAACCCATTAGCATGCAACCTGGATGCCTCTGTGTGAGATTTTCCATGTGTCTCATGAATTATTCCCAGGGTACTTGAATAGTGAGTGGTTAAAATCACTCAGCTGTTATGGATTTGCATACTCATAAATCGCTAACAGCAAATTATCTATGACACGCAGGGTAGAGTACACAACCAACTGTCCCTGCCACCGTCAGCCAAGGCTGCGTCACTGTTTACGTTATCTAACACCCTAATGGGTTTATTTGTCTGTGTTTTTCTTCCTTCAAGACTGCTGATGACTTTAGTTTATCTAGCACCCTTAACAGATGACTGTAATATGTTTGTGTGTGTTTTTCTCCCCTCTAGACTGCTGATGACGGGGATGATGGCGTCACTCACAGAAACTTCATCTCTGCCATACTGCAGACAGGGTTCTGCGACTGGAGCGCTAAGTACTTTGCGCAGCCTGTGATGAAGGTAAGGAGCATCTGCCATTGATTTGTCATTTACAGACCATTACGGGGAAGAGTTAGAGTGCTGGCAGAGAAATATCTTGTCTGTGTCCTCAGGGAGTTTGCCCAGGAAGCTCTGATTCAGTCAGCCAAGTAGTGTTAACCCTTTGGGGTCTGCTATCTCTTGCAGTGGCTGTATATCACTCCCCTAATAGGCATGGACAGTAACCTGAGACATTTGTTTTGGACAAGAGGTTTAGGTCTGAAATATCAGCACTGAGTCAGTCCATTTGTATGAAATCCACACAGAATCCGTAAACATACTTGGCTTACCTGAGGTGTCATTGTAGAGCTTTCTAGAGCTGACCTTATCCTAACATGGACATAGCAAACGCATTTGACCCCTGGGAGCCAGGGGGGCCGTTCAGAAACTTGTCCTGGCTAATCTCACATCTTCCTGTTTCTCTGCCTGTGCAGTTTATTTTTATACTTTCTACATCCTCCTGCTCCAGTGCTACCCTTTCTCTGCTTGGCCTCCTCCCAACCCCATCCTTCCCCTCTCCGTCACTACCTTCCTGGGGGGGGGGGCCATGGAGCATGTCCCTCTCCATAGGGGACACCGTTGGGAATGGAGGCAGTCCCCACAGCTCTGTCAAGTGTGGGAAGGCATCAGGCACTCAGGTTGGCCAGTTCCTAGCTTGCCCTCTTCATGCTACACACACATCGGCATTTCCTCTTCCATTTCTTCCAGCCCCATGGGATGCTGGCAGCAAGGCCATGCATTACATGGATCTGCGGCCCACACATGGCACCACAAGTCTCTTCCCCGCCTTCTTGAGCAACTCTGACTACACTAGTACCTGTGGTCATCCAGGTGACAGTATCACAGCAGAGCCTACAACCCTCTCTCCCTTCCCAGAGGAGGTGAGCATCCATTTGGATGCACGATTCTCCTCTCTCTAGCCACGCTCCAACAGCCCAGGCTCCTTCCCTAACCTGGGTTAATGGCATTGCAGGCAGCATCCTTGCTGCTGATCTGACAGGCCAGCTTTCTGTACATTGTTCTAAAGAATTCTTATAAAATGGCTAGGGGAAATGCTGCATCCTGATTGGTCAGATCCTGTGCATCGAGACAGCAAAATGCACAGGAAGAAAAGTACTAGCAATCAGGACATGGCACACTAATACTATCAGTGCCTTTTTTGGAAAAGAAGAGCTTCTTTTGTGGATCAGGCTATGTGCCCCAGCAGAGGCAGCAACTTTAGCACTACCATCCGACGCCCAAGTCAGGCAGACATGGTCGTAAAAAGGGGGGTTTATTTGATGACCAGCCCTACAGAGCCCCCTCCAGGGGTAGAAAGTGCCAGGTTGCAGGATGCCATTCCCCCTCCCGCACAGTCCCTGTTGCAGCTCCTAGTCGAGGGTCTGCTCTTCCACTTCCTTCCACAATAATCCTCTATCAGGTCAGATAAGTGGGTGCTGGAAGTGGTGGCTCAGGGTATGTCTTTCTTGTTCGCATCTCTCCTATCATACCCACCCCAAATAACAAAGGACGGGAGTCAGTGGAACCCATAGACATGCTAGATGCACTGCAGAGCCATACCGCTCACCTATATATCATATTTATTGATTGATTGATTTGAAAATTGTTGCTTGGGAAAGGTGCACTGAGCGGGGCTTGTTTTCAGGGTGCAAACTGAGGGTGGGGAACAAGGGAGAGCAGTAGTTGACATGGAAGCAACATGGTAACTGTGTCAGGCAAACGTAATAACTGAAGTGGCAAGCCTTTAACTACTGATTATAGTAAGGCAACAAATAGCACCATAAGGTACAACATGATGTGGCCCCGCAAAGAGTGGGCAGGAAAAAAAAAGCAAAATCTAAATCAAGTGAGTTTAATAAATATGAAATTTACAGAGTGCACCCAACAATCTTGGAGATGTACTGTGGGTGACAAAGGCAGAGGAGTCTGGATTAGGTGCCGAAGGGGTGAGGACTGGAGCATGCAGAAAAAAATGGGACCACAGCAGGGACTAATGGGCAAGGTAAAAGGGAGCAAGCCTAAAGGAGACATGGACTGCGTTCCAGAGTGAAGACAGTCGTACTAAGAAAACGGACTGACTAGCTGAGGTAGAGCAATGAGGGATATTTAAGGAACGAGTGTTAGAAGAGTGGAGGGAGTAAGAGGAGGGAACAGGGGAAAGAAGGTTAGACAGGAGGAAAGGGATGCAAACCAGTACTTGGAGAAGAGCAGTGGGATGGGGTGGAGAAGATAGGGAGGGAAATGCGAGGAGTTGATACGTAGAACAGTGGTGAGTAAGATGGGAAGAGCCAGAAGCAAACCGACAGAAGGCTTGAAAGATGGGATTCAGTCTGACTAGGTTAGATTTGTAGGTGCCACCGTAGACCACATCGGTATAGTCAAACAGCAGGAGAATCATTTTAAGAACAATGTCATGCCAAACGGGGAGTGGAAGGTAGGATTTGTTCCTGTAGAGAGCATCTAGTTTGGGGCATAATTTTTTGAGGATGGCATCACTGTGGACTGAAATGTCGAGATGACTATGAAGCCACACCCCAAGGTACTTGGAAACAGGGGAGTGACCAAGGGTGTGCCATCAGGGGTATAGAGGACAGAGATCTGGCCAAGTCTACTAAATTGATGATGTGACCCAAACAGCATTCAGCGAGAGCTGATTTGGACAGAACCAGCACTGGACATTATCAAAGTCATGCTGTAGGCACTGTTCCAACTGGGGATGGAGGTTCCAGAGTCATAAAGGACTGTGTCATACACACACACATATAGATCTCTATGTATATGCAGGGTTTCCCCTAAAGCATTTAAGTATGGAGGTGCCCCATTCTTTCATTTTGAGCCCCCATCCTTTTGCAACACCCCAGTGCTTTCCCCCATGTTGAAAGCGGAACCCTGTTCCCAATATTGTTACAGCATTTGTGGAAACTAACAGAAGAGAACTGTCGAAGAAGGGTGACCCACAGCTACAAAGAAACCTGTAAAAATAAAAAGAATAGCATAAGGACTTGGAGAAGGAAATGAGGAAAAGTTGAAAGACCAGAAATGGAGATTGTATGAATCATGCCGATGTTGCTTGGCAAATGCCCTCAGCCTTCCATAGTTTTCTGAGGCAAACCCTGTGTGTGTGTATATATTCACTAAAAATACCACCAACAGCTTAATCTGGTTCAAGGTCATTTGGCATTCATCTGTATCCCCCTCCCCCGGGTCGTGCCTGAAAACAGGCAGAATTTATCTAGTGCACTTACCCCGTCAACAAAAGCTAAATAAATAAAATATATTTATGTGTGTGTGTGTGTGTATATATATATATATATATTTTTTATATATATATATATATAATCTTACTTCGAGTGGGAGCTTTTGTAGCAGGCTATTACCATTAGGACTATGCCGCCAGGCACTAGGACCCCACGGCAAATTTCTAGCTAGCAGTACCCAGCAGGGACTGACCCCGATGTTGGCCGATGGTGTATATAGGGGCGGTCCCCGGCCCCAGCTCAGATCTTTCCCGCCCCAGACCCGTTGACACCAGCTCTTTGGTGAACTTCCGGAAGAACTAGTGTTTGTCTCAGTGTTTTATGCCTATTTCCTCAGTTGAAAAGTTTGCTGTTCATCTTTCTTCATTGTTGTATGTCGTCTACTCCTTCATTCATCTCTTTCTCCGAGAAGAAGACAAAGTGCACCTGTGGTTGCCAGGTACTGGCAAAGGATACACACGATGCCTGCGTCTTCTGCCTGGGTCCAGACCATGACACCAAGGCCTGCTCAGCCGGACTAGAATTTGCCACCTGAAAGCACTCAAGGCCCATCTTCTAGAGCAGCAGGTGGCAGTGATGCAGGCCTCACTGGCTGGAAAATCTTCATCCTCTTCTTCCCAGAAACATTAAAAAAAAAAGGACTTGGATCGGAAATCCCGAGAAAAGGACCGTGGTCGGTCCAAGGGGCATTTGCACTCCCAGTCTCCTCATCAAAGGAAGTCAAACTCTGGAGGATCAGACCACTCTTCCTGCCATTCTCATCACTGTACAGGGTGGCAAGAGGCTTCCATTCCCACCAAAACACCAGCGTCGGAGAATGGCAAGCAGGGCTCTGGGTCTCCTCCAGCCCAGACTTCCCTGAAGGTGAAGGCAATTCCCTTACGGACGTCCTCCACTTCAGGGGTCTCAGCCATTCCTCCTTAAAAGTCCATATGGCAACTATTTCAGCCTACCACATTCCCTTTGGAGACAGGACCTTTGCTCAATTGGAAGTCTCTAAGACTTTCCTTAAAGGGGTTCTCCACCTGAGACCCCCCCACCCGCAATCCTGCCCCCTTGGGACTTGAATTTCATCCTGAAAAAGTTCACACTGCCTCCCTTCAAACTGACAGCGGATGCAGACTTAAAGTTCCTTTCTTGGAAGACTGTCTTTCTGGTGGCCATCACTTCGGCTCAACGCATTTCTGAGATCCAAGCCTTGATGTGCAAAATCTCGTATTTGATTTTCCACAAGGAGCGTGTGGCCTTGCGCACCAACCCTAAGTTTCTTCCTAAGGTGGTGGCTGAATCTACGCTGAATCAATCCATTGAGTTACCATCTTTCTTTATGCAACACTCCAATCATGGGGAATACCTGTTACATACTCTAGATGTTCACATTATCCTGAGATACTACACTAAGGCTCTCAGGAAAACCGATCAGCTTTTTGTTTCTTTTGCTCACAAACGGGAAGGCAATGCTGTCTCCAAGCAATGCCTTTCCAAGTGGTTGGCCAATTGTATCACTCTTTTTTTTTTTTTTTTTTTCACTCCTGCCACCCGTGGCTGGCCACTCCTTCAGGTCTTCTCATTGTCAAGGATCGCGTGCTCTCCCTCGTCCCTGGCTAGCGCTCACCTCATATTGTGACCCCCCCAGGTAACCCAGCGTATCCCTTCGCTGGACGGGTCCCTCTCCTCCGAGGGGAAAGGCGCCAGTGGGGGTGGCCCAGCGCGTCTGTATTGGCCCAGGGGTGTCACTGAGGCGGCGGTGCCGTTTAGGAGGCCTGGCGGCAGTCAGAGGACCAGAGAGTATGTCATCCAGTTGACCAGGGCAGTTTCCTGGTTTTCTCCCCGGAGAGTCAATCAATCAGTCAAGTCTTTATTTAACCAGGCGTTCATCGTTGAGCAGAAGCTCATTTGCAAGATGGACCTGGGTGGAGCATGAACAATTGTATATACAGGTCAACACAGGTATTTACAAGGCAATACAGATAATACTCTTTACAGAGAGGAAGAAAAAGAAGTTCATATGTACATAGAATTAGACAGATATTGTACAGATTACACGGTATTTACATACATAGAAGTGTCTATAGGAAGATAAAGCAGGTTATCTAAGGTTGTAGGAGGAAGTAGCAGGAAGAAAAAATAAAAATATACACCAGGTAGAGGTGAAGGTGGGGGAGGGAGGAGGGTAGGGGAGAAAGGCTAGGAGGCACGTGCCACTGGCGTCAAGGCGCCGCTGGCGTCCGCACTCCCCAGTACTTCCATCTCAGGTGTCAGTGCTGTGCCCCCGGTCTCCACCAGGGGCCAGCATGCACTGGCATGCATCCCCACCCTCCCCAGAGAAGGCGAGCTGTCCTGGGGCGGCTCACTCCTCCCCCAGCTGGCCCTCCAGCAACCCGAGTCCATTCCTGAACCCGAGTCATCAGGGTCGCAAGCGGAAATCCAAGCGCTGCACCGACGGGTTTGCTATTGTATCACTTTCTGTTACAACTTCAACAAGACCCTTCCTGGTAAAGTCAGAGGTCACTCCACTAAAGGAGTAGCTGCCTCTGCTGCTTGTTTCAAGAATGTGTCAGCGGCAGACATCTGCGCAGCCACAGCTTGGACTTCCGTCCATACTTTCACAAAACACTATAGTTTGGACATTGCCTCTCGCCGCAGAGCAGGCTTCTGGTTGGCTGTTCTGCTCAGCCCTGAGGTTTTATGTTGGGGATGACAGTCCTCTTCCCGGGTTTCTTTTTTGTTCCAGATTGCTTGGGACTCTGTCTTAGTTGTGAATACCTACTACAAGAGCCCTCTCGAAGTAAGCTAGTACAGTTACGTAAGAACTTACCGTAACAGTAGATCTTCGAGAGAGACTCTTGCAGTAGATATTACCTCCCGCCCTCTGTCCCCCTAGGTCTCTCTTCTTCTTTTCCATGGGTGCATATCCTCTTCTCTCTTATCTTGCCTCTTTAGGCCTTTGGCGGGGAAAAAGAACGGAAGACGCCAGGACACATGCTGTCTGGACATTGTGTGGCGGTCACCTAACATCAGGCGGTCCCCGCCAGTGCTAGCTAGAGATTTTTCCATGGGTCCCGAGCACCTGGCGTGCTTAGTCCTATTTAGAATACCTACTGCAACTAGAGCCTCTCTCGAAGATCTACTGTTACAGTAAGTTTGTACGTAACTGTACTTTATGCAAAACAGTTTCCATCAGCTGGAGGACTGGTTTCACAGACACAAACTACTGCTTAATTACAAACAAACAAATAAGACAATGCTGTTCACAAGCCCACATGCCAAAAAGAAAAAACTACAGCTGAACATAACTGATAAAATGAATGAGTCCCCTGACCAAGTTCATATGTTCAAATACCTAGGGGTCCACCTAGATGACAGCCTCTCTCCTTCACCACCCGCATAGACCATGTAGTCAAAACAGTCCGTGCCAAGCTAGGCATTCTTTATAGACACAGACATTACCTTACCCCCACAGCTTTGCGCCTCACAGTCACCAGCTCTGTTTTGTCTATAATCCACTATCGGTTGGTAATATATAGTGCTGCCTCAGATACGGTTCTTAAGCATGTTCAAATTGCAGTCAACTAAGCATGCCATCTTGTCTTAGGAGCAGACTAGCTCACCCGTAAGTATAAACTGTATGCCCAAACACAGTGGCTCAGTCTGCTAGAGCACATAAAGTACCAGGTCTGTCTCCTGGGAAAGAAGGCGCTTCTAGGCCTCTCCCCCTTCCACCATTCGCAATATACACCGCAGTTTCCTCAATCTCAGCATTACACCAGAGGTATAGCATGTAGCTCACTCTTAGCCCCCTTCTTTTTTTTTTTTTTCCCTTTATGCCCCCTACTCACTGGTCTCCTGGCCTGTCTCCAGTGGGGTCTCCTGCACACCTGAAGCCCTCCGACTAACTCCTCGTTTTGGTTCCCGTCTCCACTGGCCACCCAACCCCCTGGCTCTGAGCCTTCTCAGGACCACCGATTCTTACTAGCGCTCTATCTAGAATCTAGTAGAGCGACCAGGGAGTGGAGGGAGAACCTCATTGGTCTGCAGTACCCGGTACTGTGCATAGGGGCCGTCCCACTGGACCTACCTTTGCCTACCAGATGACCGGGGCTTTTCCGCTTTTCTGCCCCCCCCCCCCCGGCTAGGCTGTGTAATACTCACCACCATGAGATGTCACGCTCCCATACTCGTTCACAGGAGTGCCACTGTAGCCAGTCCTCTTACTGGAGAGCCCAGCTGTAACTGCACCCCCATCTTCACTAGGGGTTGCCAGACAGTGGGATCTACTACCTTCCTTCCTCCCAGGAAAGGAGAGCTGTCCTCCGGACAGTCAAACGCTGACCCCCGATGAACCAAGTCCGCTCCCGAACCCAGGTCACCAGCATGATGCGAGGTAAGGTGTCCAGCGCCTCAGCCCTCTGCGTCACCAGGCCGGCACTCTCAGCCCCCTTCATGAGAACCGCACTTGCACAATGGTCATTTGCCTACAGAGCCCTGCGATGGCTCAACGAGCTCCCTGCTGAACTAGCCAATGCTACAAATATTAACATATTCAAAAAGGAGTTAAAAGCTTCACCTTGCCAACACTAGTGGTTGTGACTGCTTTCCTGGGACCTAATTTCAAACTCAATGCCTGCACTTACTGTTTCCCCCTCCTCATCCGACCAGGTTTTATTTCCTCCTCTACACTGTCAAGAATCTCCCTCTACCTCTTGTAAACCTACATGTTCTCCCCTGCAGTTGTCCCTCTCTTCCCCATTTGGCCCTCATGTTTTTACAACTTTGCTCCACCTTTCTTACTGTGCTTTTAAGCTATTTGCCTGGGACAGTCCCTACCTTCATGGGTGCTTGAGAGTATTGAGTATTCTGTTAGCTGTTGATTCACTGCTGTTCTAGTAACAATTTATTGACTTTGTAAAGTGTGATAACTGTATATAATAATCCGTATCGCTGTTTTCCCATTACTCGTTTACCGGTCACATACTGTTGTATTTTTTGTTAATTGTTGTTAGTGCTATTTGATGTGGAATCTTTGTAAATGAGCTTCTAGTTCAAAGGTTGTTTCCGAAGCTGAAATAAATAAAACACCTCAGGGCATGTCGTCTTAAGGAGGAGAGAGTGCTGCAGAGCCATAATTGGGGGGGAGGGGTGCAGGGGTTAAAGGAAACTGGTATATTGGCTATCGACTGAAGTGCCTCAGGAGGAGAGTACCTTGCTAATAATTGGTTTCTGTCTGAGTGGGAGTCTAGAAGTGTTCAAACTACGTGGCACACCATGATCCAGATCGGGTAACATCATCACTGACACCCACGTACCACAGGGAACTCAGCTCAGAAGGAATGGAGTAGAAGAGGGATTCGGTGCTCTGTTTACTTTAAAACTTGTGGAGTGAGGATGCTGTGTGATTGAAGCTTGCTATGCTGTGTAATTTTTTGTAGTCATCTCTTGTATTGTAATTAACACCAATTTGCTAGGAGCATGATACACTTGGCAGACCTTCACAACAGATTGTGGGAACAGATGAAAGACCAGTGTTCTCTGTTTAGGAATGTAATGGGGGCTAGTTGATCAGTGCTTTGCACTAGCACTGGGAAATCTGGTGTTTTAGAGTGGACTCTTGACACCCTGACCCCGTCCCACCTCAGTCGTAAGGAGCACAGAAAGCCATAACTCTCAACCTTTGGTTCCCCAAATGTGTGACAAGATATGTGACAAATGGGCAAAAATGTGTGATGCATCATAAAACTATTACAGTGCAAGCTCCGAACACTGTGGTGTCAAACAGGTGAGGCATACTGATGAGTCCTGGTAGGACGAAACACGTGTCTATGTCTTCTGTTGGCACCCTTTGCAAACTGTGTGAGAGGCCTTTCGGCACCATGCAATTCTGCTTAAAGTTGGACCAGCATAACATTCTGTGGTGATTTGCATATGCAGCCCATGATGCTTTGCAGTGTGGGGGCATGTGTGATTTTGTATTTTCTTGAAACTTGGCTTCCCAGCCAAATGCCCTTTGGGGTAACCCTTGCCTCAATGTATGCACCTATGTTTATAATGTTTGCTGATAACTGAGAATCATAGAACATTATAAATTTCTGTGTTAAAGTTTCAATGGGCAGTGTGGAATACCACCTTTTCCACCGGGGGTTCGGAGAGATATGATGAGTAACATACCTTAATGTGTGACAGTTGAGCATTATACTGGGAGCTGACCATAATGTGAAGATGATGCATTCTGTCTTGGTGGAGGGGTCAGTACTGGCTGCCCGGCACACAGGAGCTACCTTGTAGCTTGCCACCAAACAGTAGCTCTATCTACTGTGAAAAAGCTGTTTTCCTCCACCATCCAACCCTTCAGATGAGTGATGAATGAGCATCTGCGGTAGACCATAAGGTGGGTAACATCAATACTTCCCTCCGGACTAGAGAGCAGGCGGGGCTGCTTTTGGAGCAGATGAAAATGATGTTCCTTGGCTGTCCAGCCAAGGCATCTTTTGGCTGAGACGTTAAACTGAGGTCCTGTCTGCGTGTTCTGGTGGTGGTTCAGGTGGTTGTGAAAGATCCCATGGCATTTCACGAAAAGAGTAGGGGAATTTGCCCTGGTGTCCTGGCCAAATTTCCCCCATTCACGTAGAATACCACAAACAGCTTAACCTGATTTAGTACCTCGGTTTGCATCTGTTCCATCTCCCCTTGAGATGAGGCTGAAAAATAGGCAGAACTCCCTAGCCCTCCTTTCTTGGTCAGCAAAAACTAAATAAATAAATAAACACCGGGCGTCCTGGGCCTTCCTCTTCAAAAACCTAGGCATGGGATTCCATGGTTCACACACTCATGTTGGTCTCTCAGGTGGAAGCACAGAGTGGGTATATCTAAGCAGTGTCAAACTGCCTTTTGTGCTCCCAGAGGATGTTGTGGGGAGGCCTGCACCAGCACTGCACCCCTTCCATCACCATTAGGTGGTGCTGTCTACCACTTTCCAGTAGCTGCTTCAAAAGGAAAAGGGAAAATGCCTAATATAACTAGAGGTAAGAGGGTGTAGTAGTTCTATGGATACAGTAAACTTTTATTCCTCCTTTTACTGCCTTATTTATTGGAATTTGTGGCTGGGAAAGGTCATTGAGCAGTGCCTCATTTCCAGGTGCGAACCAAGGAGAAAGAGGTTACAGGAGATGGGTATAATACAGACAATTTTAAATCACTAAGGTTCATACCTCTCACCTGTCTCTGATCACGAAGGACATCCTTCGTTTTACCCCCTCAAAATTGCTCTGTCCCTCTTCTGTCCTTCATGAAAAAGGTACTGCCCACACAGAATATGCGCTGTAAATTCAGACTTTTAAGCAGAAAGCTATAATATTCTGAGATGCTTAATCAAAAATAAATTTTGGGCCAGCCTGGTGGCACTGAGGATTGAGGCACTAGGTGCCACGCCGACGACCCGAGTTCGGGAATTAGCTTGGGACATTGGGGGTCGGCAGGGTAGGGAGAGGAGTGAGCATCCGACAGACAGCTCTTCTCTTCTGTGGGGAGGGCTGGGGATTGTCCAGCATACCAGCAGCTCCCGGTGGGGATCAGGGGCGCTGCACTACACAGACAGCACTAGTAGCGTGACTGACGCTGGCAGGGTTGCCGTGCGCATGGTGTCAGGGTGCCCACGCAAGGAGGGGGGGACATAAGGGGGGACCAGAAAACGGAAACACACCCAGCTCTGCAGGGTAGGTGATGGCACCTGGTTCCCATGCCCACTGCCAGATCCGTCTCTCCTGGCCTCTCGTATCCTCCACCTGGGCCCTCACCCACAGCCAGGGTCTGACTTTGAACAGCACCCAAAGAGGATGGGTAGCCCCACCCCAGAGGGGTTAAGCTGGGGGGTACTGACTGTGGGAGGAGGGGGAGAGAGGAGGCTTAGGGCCGAGAGGACCTCAGATGGGGCATGATCAGGCAGGATGCCTGAGAGAGACTCCACAGGCCGCGACCAGAGCAAAAAAGAATGTAAAGAAAAATAAATAAAATAAACTTCGGGCTGGCCCAGTGGCGCTGAGGGTTGAGGCGCTGGACGCCACACTAGCGACCCGGGTTTGGCAGTGGAGGGAGAGGATTGAGCATCCGATGGACTGTTCTCCTCTCCTAGTGTGGGATCCGGAGGTTGCTCGGTGCAGCAGAGACCTCTGGTGGAGACCAGAGGGTACTGCTATCGCTGAGCCATGCAGAGGGGCGGTTTGGCGGCAGATGTCAGCGACATGGATTGCGCAGAAGTCATTGCACGTCCATACTCCAGGGGAAACTACATGAGAAACTCCCCGTCCTTGTTGATGGCAAAGGCACCTGTGCCTCATTCATGCCGCACCCCCACTTGCGTGCACTCTCCTGTCCAGGGGCATCACCCAATTCGGCACACTAAATTGTAGATAGAGCGCCTTGGGCGGATAGGGTGGCCCCACCTCAGGGGGTTCAGAGCCAGGGGGTCCGTTAGGCTAGTGCGAGGAGTAGGAGGTGTCTCAGGTGTGGGGGGGGTAGAGCCTGGAGGTGATGAAGGTTGCTTGAGAGAGTTTCCTGAAGGATGGTGCAGAAATAGAATTGGAAAAAAAGAACCTTTGGACAAGTAAACACAATAGCTTTTAGTGTTCTGAGCTTGCATCTCCATATTTGAAGATGTGTTCCTCATTATGAAGGTCATTGTCCCTCTTATTTATTTATTTTTTTTCCTTTTTCCCTATAGGTTTGTATTCTCTTGAGCTGCCCTGGCTGTCCTCCTCTGGCCAACCCACCCCTGTCTTCCAGTTTCTCAGGGACTTGCCTTCCCCCGTTGTTCTCTATCACAGGACTGTGAGGGGTGCCCAGTTGCCAGTGCGGGACCTGTGAGATGTTGACCATCATCCTACAGCTGGAGTTTATCCATTGATTTTTCTCCCCGGGCCCACAGGATGTGAAATGGGCGTGATATGTTTGCTCCGCTTTCTCAGAGACGTCCTCAGCACCCTGAATGTGGGATCCCTTCCCTCTATGTGTGACTCGCTTATCCTGCCACTTCAACACCTCCAGGTGGCAGTCATGCAGCAAGCCATAAACCCCCCCGGGAGGAGAGCAGTCCTATGGATTCTCAATCCCGCGCTGCCCCTCCCCCCCCAGACAGCCCCTGAGCAACCCACATCTGTTTCTGAACCCATGTAACTAGCGTGGAAGGAGGTGAGGCACACAGCATCTCAGCCGTCCACACCACTGGGTTGGTCATTGTTCCTCATTTTGAGTGTCAGTGTCCCTCATTTCAGTAACAAAAGGTTGAGAGGTATGCTACGGTGATGTCAGTTAATCACTGTGCAGACCCACTGTACCTCTTGTTCTTTGTACATTGAGCTCTCATTTTAGGAGGGAGTGCTCTAGTGCTGAGGGAGGATGACAAACTAAGGCCCTGTACACATTACAACTGAAGATTTGTACCGTTTTAAATAACGGTTTCAAAACGTTTTCAAACTCACCACAGCAGCCCATCCACATTATTGTTCACCGAGTTCAAACTCGGTTGTAACGCGGTAAACTCCCGTCTGCATCAGCAGCAAGTAACGTTTTTAAACCCGTAATCCTCCGCGATTGTAGCACGTTATATTGGCACTGTAATAGAGGTAAAATCGCCGCCTGGCCACACTACAACGCTTCTTCCTTCAAACCGCTTTTAAAACGGACTTGAGACTAGTTTCGCAGCAGGGTTGTTGACGGCTTCTTAACACGCTTTGAAACCGTGTTTAAATGCGGATTTGGCGCCGATAGCCTATGCTTAGTTAAAATGTTTTAAGCACCTTAAAACGTTTTAACTAGCCTGATGTGTACAGGGCCTTAAATTTAAAAATGGGAAAAAAACTCTGAACTTAACTGTAAATCACTTGAGCTAAACTTGAGTGATTTATAATAAGATAATATGGCATCCGAGTGATGTCTCTTGTGATATAAGCAGCGACTCTCATGAGGTTTTCACAGACATAAACACTCAGCTTTGCTTCACGGTCCCTCTTGCCAAGACTTATAATGGTCTCTTGAACCTACTGTTTTTGGTTACCATTGTCATGCCTAACTTAGATGCCTCGAGAATTGCTTCTTTTATTGCTCTTCATCCCCCCACCCCATGTTGTCCGTCCTGACTAACTTTTCCCTGACTAGATCCCTCAGCCTGTTGAAATCAGCCCTTCTGTAATCAAGAACTTCAGCTCTCAATTGGGATTTTCCAGACCCAAGGGCCAGTTCAAGCCAAATGGAGTTATAGTTGCTGTTCCCCAGTGGCTCCTTTATTCTCAAAGCTGCTGCCATCTGCAAGTTGTTGAGCACCACATTGAGAGTTGCAGTCTGCCTGCTGGGTTCCTTAACTAGCTGTACCAGTGGACAGACTTGGAAGGCATCCAGCAATGCCTGCCTTGTGATGCTCCCGGCTACTGAAACATCCCAGTCGATCTCTGACAGGTTCAGATCACCCACCACCACTACTTCACCCTTTACCACCCCTCTTTCAAGTTCTTCCCTGAGCTTTCTCTTCCTCTTGCCCCAAAGGTCTATAGATCTCACCCCAAGTGCAGTGTCTTGTCTGACGCTGCTGTGAGTTGCACCCACAGGGACTCAGTCTCCCCATTACTACCCCTGATGCACCCATCTTCTGCCACCTTGATAAAAAGGGTAGTTCTTCCTCTTCTACCTGTTCATCTGTTCCTCATGAACATTGATTACAATGAACCTTCAGGTCCCAGTTGTTATTTTCTAAAGCCCACATTTCTGTTATTGTTACAAGGTCCATCTCAGTGTCCACCATCAGAGCCTGGAGCTCCCTGATTTTGTTACCCAGGCTGCCAGCATTGAGGCATACCCCTTTGCATCTGTCCCCGATCCTGCTTTGCTACTATTCATGCGCTTTCCTCGTCCTCTCATCCTCTTGTTTTTCTTGGTGTTTTCACACTTTGCATTCCCCTCTCTAGTGTTCCGTCACCTATTCCAGTCAGGGACACAACTTGCTTTGTACCCACTGTGCTGCTGTAAGCCCCCAGATGTGGGGGAGTGCTAGCTAGGATCCCCTTCCTTTCACCTGCCATCTTGGTTCCCCTACTTCCTGTCTCCCCTGCAATCAGTTTAAACTTTTGATAGAGATGTCAAACTTCTGTCCCAGTGCACAAGCACCCCTCTCTTGTTTGGTGAAGTCCGTCACCCTTGAAGAGTCTCCTGTCACAGAAATCCCCCCTTCCCCCAAGCCCCACAAAATGGTACCCGTTCTCCTGACACCATCCTTAAGCCACCCGTTAAACTCCTCTATTGCAACTTTCCTTATCCTATCCTGCTTCCCCTTTCATAATGCTTGAAACTATATTTTGAATGCTGTAACATCTGAGCTGTTAATCACAAAAACTTGTTTTTGTTTAAATGAAAGCTGAGAGTCAGAAGAACATGTATAGACGCTAACAGTATAGTTCTTTTGTGTTGCTACATGTCAGTATAATATGCTGTTAAAAATTATAGGACTTGAAAATGTTAGTGAACCATTTTATTTTTTTTTATAATGGCATGAAACATTATATGAGTTATATATATCATTATATGGGCACTGTAATAATATATTATTGATATATCTACTTGGCTGACTCCAAGCTTTCATTTAAAAAAAAAAGTCTCTAGTCCTAACAGTTCCAGAGTTATCACAATTTACAGAAAATATCTTTTGAAAGGTCTCTGGTACTGTTAGGGCTAGAAACTTTTTTTAAATGAAAGCTTGGAATCTAGCTGTTAAGAACTGTTGCCGTTATTACATCATCATCCTATAACAGTAGTAATTACGTTATCGATATAGAAACAGGTGGTTTTACATCATGTTAATGGTGCTTTTTTATCAAATAAATGTCGGTATACTTTCACCATAATGACAAAGTATATCAATATACTTTTTAAATACATGGAAAAATTCATAATTGGTTTAAAAAAACATTTTTTTGCACTTTTCTGAAATTTGGTATTACTCTCCGTAATTGAATTAGTATCTATGTACGTGTAATACTCATACACATTCATCTTACGCCTTAAATTGAGTGATGAACAACCCCACCCCCCAGTACTAAATCTTCCTTGCTTTCAGAGGCTTGGCCTGAGAAGCATCGGAAGGTACCCTCAGAGAGCAAGGCAAATGGCCAGCTCCCCCTGCCCAATGGAACTGATTGGTGACAAGAAAACAGGATAGCATTAACAACATGTGAGGGTGCAATGCTCCTTTAATTGTGTGTTTAGAATGTGTGTGTTTCTTGACAGGAATATTTTGTAGCTGAGTTGTAGAGATGCCAGCGACAATTTCTTTTCTTTTCTGTTGTAAGTAGAGTCCCTGTTAATGAGCAGTTCTGTACTCTGGCATGAACTTTGTTCCATTTCTTTCTGTATATATTTTATGTCCACGGGACAGCTGTCAGACTACAGTGATATATTCTGTTGCTGAGGAGATCCAGGCCATTGTATAGATGGCTGCAGGCCAGTGCCTATGCCCTCCTCAGCCGAGACGTACTGTTGTGTGGCAGCTGTCTCAACCTGGCCTGACCCCCGAAGTGATGCAGCATTTCCATTCCTGAACCCTGGTTGTCCGAACAGCAAAATCGGGGCAGCCTTGGATTTTTGCTTCAAATTGCAGCTCCCCACTGCAGTGTGTACTTACAAAAACATAATGTTTCAACTATTACAGTTTACTCATGGAATACATTTATTTTTTCCTTCATTTTGTGTTTTCCTTTCCATGGTTTGCAACACATCTTGGTTACCTAATGATGGTCCCCAACCAAACTCATTGCGCGCTTGTTTTTAATGTCATAGTGCTTACCGTGACGACAGATTGTGATGTCACAAACACAGCAGTTGAGAAGTCAGTTGGGGACAGTCAGATGTTATTTGCAACATATAGTAAGCCAAATAAAAACTGCAGTATCCAAAACAGTAGGCTGATACTGGGATAACATAAAAGGAAACACTAAAGTTCAACATGATTGGTGTAAATAGAACATTTTTTCTATGAGGATGGCAGTCTGTTCGCTAGGGACCATCTGCATCTGAGTGGAAGGGGAACCAGTTCACTAAGGAGGAAGTTAAATGTTCCACTGGAAGGTGTTTAACCTAGTTGAGATGGAGGGCTGTGGTAGGACACAGGGCCAGAGCAGGATCACTGTGGAACCTACTCCCCACCCCCCAAACAAGCAGAACAGTAGAGACTGCTAGGAAAACGGAGGGAAACAAGGGAAAGGCAATGTGTTAAGCAGAAAGGACAAAAGAAAGGAATCCTAGAAGGGAGAGGGAGGGCAGATTGAAAGTGTTGCATGCAAAAACTAGAAGTCTGAGCAACAAGATGAATGAACTGTGACTGATGATAGCTGTGGAAAAAAATAGCCATTGTGGCCATTACCAAAACATGGACTAATCCAAACAACTGCTGGGACCTAAATGTTCCAGAGTACAAGCTCTTTATGGAGGACAGGAAAAAAAGGAGGCGGAAGGGTAGCATTGTACCTGGGGGAAGATATGGCACTCAAGGAGGGGGAAGGGGAAGCAGAGAGGGAGGGAACAGAGGGTAGTGGTAAGGTACAGACCACCAGATCTGGCGATTTCAATACCCTGTTGGCCATGAACTCCACAATCTCCTGCAGGAAGTCCCTGTCCCATCCAGACGGACAGAAAATGAGGAGAACCCTGCCCCCAGCACCTGGACCCACACACTCAAAGGACAAACTCTCCCCCACTGGATGCACCACCATGTTCAGCTCAGATCTAAAGACGATGGCTACCCCTCCACCCCACGATCCTTCCCTGGGCAGTGTACCACAGAGAAAACAGCAGGGACAGCCGCTTCCAAAATTGGACCAGCACCCTCACCTAACCAGGTCTCCATGAAGCATTCCAGCTTGAACGAGGATGTAATGAAGTACTTCACTGAAAGAGTGGTGGATGCTTGGAACAGTCTGCCAGCAGAGGTGGTGGGAGCGAAAACAGTGGTGGGCTTCAAGCGTGCATTGGATAGGCACAAAGGAATCTTAGTAGAAAAGTAGGGGTGGGAGGGGTTGTTGCCAGAGGTCAGGCAGGGTCTGCGGTTACAGTATAGGCAGGGACCAACTAGGTAGACTAGATGGGCCAATTGGTCCTTATCTGCCAACAGATTCTATGTAAAGAAGGATTGGGTGTGTACGGCAGATGATGGGAAGAAGCCAGGTATACTGAATGAATGCTTTTGTTTGGTGTTCACTGAAAGAGGCAAGCATATTCCCAGACAGCAGGAGATATTTGAAGGTAATGCAGGGGACAGATTTCAGTTGGGGAGGATTACAGGGGAACAAGTACTAAAGGGACTGGAGAGCTTAGAAACTTAACTTGTCAGCAGGGCCATATAGGATTCACCATAGGGTTGCTGATGGAAACAAGGCTGGTTCTTCAGAAGCAGATCTTCTGGCAGTACTGTATGGAGAATCTGTAGCAACACATTTAGTGCCTGAGAACTGGCAGGCACAGAGAAAAGGGGCTCAATGGATGAAACCAGCATGAGTCTACCAGGGGCCAGCCGTATCAGACTGACTTAATGACACAAATGGCAGAAAGGGGCCAGGCAGTGGATGTACTGTACCTGGATTTTAGCAAGGCCTTTGACTCTAGCACATAGGAGACTGGTTCAGAAGGTGAGAAACTTGGGTCTAGAGGAAAAAAAAACTGGTTGTATCGAGAACTTGCTGATGTATTGAACTCAGAGGGTGATCCTAAATGATAAATTCCCTGAGGCTAGGGCACTGGCTAGCAGGGTATCACAGGGGTTGGTGTGTTGCTCACTTTTGTTTAACACGTATTTTTTTTTCCCCTATAGGTTTTTCTGAGCTCCTTCTTCCAGCCATCAGCCTGGTTCCCCAGCCCTCCACCCCGGCTGTGTAATTGGATGCTCCCCACGAGCTCCCCTCTTGTGTCAGGGCTGGAGGAGGAGGGCCATCCTCTCCCCTCCAGTGCACACAAATCCGAGGTGGACTGAGACGTGCACAGAGTGGTAGTGTGGTGCAGTCGGCTGGGCCTAGCCTCATAAAGCTCTCCTGATGTTCCTTTTTAGTGGTCCCACCCCCAACTATAGAACGTCAGACTTCTACATGGAAGTAGACTCCTCTGACATTCCCCACAGACCTCCTGTACATTGCATCCCTGACCTGCTCTAGCCCCAGTCCTCCACCTGGGGGCAGCCTAGGCTAGGATGACAGTCCTCCCTACCCCGGAAGAGGAGAGCAGTCCCCTGGATGCTCGATCCTCTCTCTCTCTCCCTGGCTGACCCCAGTGACCCAAGTCCATTCCCAAACCTGGGTCACCAGCGTGAGAAGCGATAAGGCGCTAAGCACCTCAGCCCTCTTCGCCACCGGGTCAGTTTTAACGTATGTTTTTAGGGGCATGGATACGGTTCAGTAGCCACACTCTGGCAGTTCCACTGAAAGTGCTAATTTGTCAGATGCCTTGAAGCTAAGCTTCTCCACCACCCGGCAGTAAATCTGTCTCCCCGAATCCACCCTGTGACATCAGGTCTTTCTTGGGACATGAATATGGTTCCTATATCCACACATTGGCGGTTCTTCCTTAAGTAAAGTTCCTCCCACCACCCAGGTGGTATATCGCTCAGCTTTTCCCGAGATGTCAGAGCTTCCTTTCCATTAGAAGTTTATGGTCTTCTCCTTCACATCTTAGCGCATTGTAGGGCCTAGTAAGTGCACCATTTGTCAAACTTAGTAACTTTTAACTTTTCTCCTAAACCATTGTATATATTACTCGGTTCCGCTCTTGACCTCCGATTGTCAACATGGAACACAAGGAAGGGAAGTCTGTGCCTGGCTTCCAACAGTGCGTCAGATGCCAGCAGAAGACATCGCATACAGACCCAAACTTGTGCCTCAGTTGCCCAAGCTCGACATGCAACGTTGCTGGTCACTACCTCTGCCAAATGATTCTCCCATCCTTGCTCTAAGATAGGAAGGCTTACCTTCTCCTCAGCCAATCCAGATCTGAAATTGTGGGCCAAGAGTGCTCGTAAGGCAGCCTCTGCTGTGGCAGGTTCTACAGCACAACTAACAGCACTGGAAGAGGCAGGGACTCAGGCCTCAGTGGGCACCTCTTTGGTCTTGGTGCTGCTTCTGGCTGGGGTCAGAGTCGGCTTGTCCTTCACGGGTAGATTCCATGATGTGTCAGGCAGTCAGGACCTTCGGGGAGGGCCCTGCCTGCTACGCTAAGAAGCACAAAAGTAAGAAAAGCTGCCATCAGTCACGGGACAAGGAGAGGACCTGCTGCTCCCGCTTCCTCGACTCTCCTGGCCAGATAACAGTTGTCGAGCACTCTGCTTTGGCTGAGCGCCTTTAGGCTGAGGGATAGGTCACTAGCTCCATGGTACCCCCATCGGGTTTGACAAGCTCGACACCTTGCGGGTGGTCAAGATTTTTCTCAACCCTGTCAATCCATTCTCGGAGGGGGTCGACAGCAAGTCAGTCTCCAAGACCCTGGTTATCTCAGTCCTGTCCCAGGAGGCTGTGGGGCAGCCGGTATCCCTGGCCTTGCCTGCTCAAGATCTGTCTCCACCAGTGGTAGTACAACCGAACCCTGTCCCCATGTATTACACCACAACCCTGGTTGTGTCTACTCGACATTGGCCCCCAAGTCAACGGTCCAGATGCGGGTCACGGGACTCCTCAAGTTCTTGATTCTGCTCAACTGGGAGATGTTGCCATTGACGCTCCTCATCCTCTTCATCTTTATATAGGGGGAGGCTCTGCCAACAAATGCAGCAGCACTACAAAGAGCTTCTGTGGCAGCAGTGGGTCTTGGCGGGGCCAGGTAGGGCTCTACCCAGACCCCTGTGGTTGGCTAACCAGTGCCAGTCAAGCCTATGCCGGTCCGTTTGAGACCGTTGTTCCTGACACGCATCTCTCCACCTTTGTTGGTGGAACTGCCTCCACAGCAGCTGGCATGGGAGCTGCTACAAAGGACTCCTATCTGGGCATTGGCTTTCCCGGCCGGTTGTCAGTGTAAATTCCCCACACTGATAATTCCGGGGTGGTCCATGATGGTAAGCAGCTGTGGGCCTTCTTTGAAGAGTCTTCTGACATCTCCAATGCCTCCTCCATGCAGTCTTTGAGGAGGCATCTGTTTGACTGAGAATCGGTCAAGGAACTGACCACCGACCACAGGCCGATGTTTTTGAAGCACTTCTCCAACTGATGTTGGGGTCTGTGGGAGTTTCTTTGGAGCCAGTTCAGAAGAGGGCTAACCACCCTTTCACTGACATCCTGGATAATGACAAATCCCCAGGGGTTGTCTTTTCCATGGCTGAGGCTGTTTTGGGACCAGCTCTGGAGCTTTGGCAACATCCAGCCCCCTGCCTGCACCCACTGCACATGTGGTCCCTACTATCTTACTGTCTGGAATTTCTGACTGCCCTTTGGCCGAGGGTCTGGTCTCTGATTCCATGTTCCAGAAGTTCGGGGATACCAAGGACATGGACAAGCCTCCCCCCCCCGACCAAGAAGTCAAAGAAGCTTGACCATGCGGCCAAGAAGGCCCACACCACATCCTAACAGGTCCTGGAGGCTCAGAGCTGTGTTTTTCAGTGCAGGGTTGGTGCTGACAGTGAAGAGGGCAGTCAACCCCACACTCAGAAGTCAGTTCCAAATGAAAACACCTCAGCAGCCTGTGCTAAAAATACAGGAGTCCACACAGAGTGTTTTGCTTCTTCCAAAAAGGAGCTTTTAATATAAGCACAACAATTACATCAGTTCCCACACTCCAAGTGGACTTGAACAGTGATAAAGATATAAAGTAGAAATACTATCACCAGACCTTGGTGCTAAAGCCAACGCCCCAGCACATCAGCTCAATCAGAGTCTTTATCAGTGGGTGTGGCTAATGGAGAGACATCACCCATATTTAAATGCAGTAAGTGATGACATCATAGATGACAAAGCAGCTCACCAAGATTTAAAAAAAACTCCCTCTTCATAAATATTAAGTGCAGATTAAAGACAAATTAATTCTTAGAGTGCCAGTACTTAGCCGGCCCGGTGGTGCTGAGGATTGAGGTGCTGGACACCACACCGGCGACCCGAGAACGAACTCAGACTGCCGGGAGTCTGCAGGAGAGGGAAGGGATTGAGTGTCCAGTGGACTGCTCTCCCTTCCCGGGAAGGGTTCCATGGTATGCATCGCTCCTGTGCAGCTCGTGATGGTAGCCGGGGGCAGCGCAAGGAACTTGCAGTACAAGTAGATGCAGGGTGGAGCTGCAGCGGACATCAGCATGTAAGTGCCACTGACGTCATTGCACGTCCGAGCTCCTGGGTTAACCAATAAGAGAAAACCCGCCCTTGGTCTAGGGAAGTGACGAGTGATCCACTGAACTGTGCCCACATCCCCAGCACTGGGCCACCTCCCCCACGGCTGGCCAAGCCCCTCACCGGACAGACCCTCTAATCTCAGAAAAGTCAGCCAGGTAGGAGAGGCGGGCCCTCCCCGGGGGGGGGGTGATCCAGGGGGCTAGAAAGTCCGGTTGGAGGGTGCTGGAGGAAAGGAGGCTTCAGGCTGAGAGACCACCTCCAAGAGATGCCCTGACCATGGGGGTGCATAAAGAAAGTTCACACACACAAAAAAAGATGCCGGTACTTAATAAGGAATAAGTTCACCAATTGATTAGTAGTGAGTTTGCTGTGCTGCTGAGGCGCCAAATGTATGTTTTAATCAAACTTCTTCTGGGTATATCCTTGGAAAGACGAGCCTAGATGGGAGAAGAGCTCAATGGAGAAAGAACGCGGGGAGGAGGAGGAGGATCAAGAACTTGCGGAGCATATTAGAGCTGTTCCAATGCTCAAAGCACTTTGACCTTAGCTTCTCTCCATGGGTTTTAGTCGTATTCTTGTGAGCCATCATACTCTGCATTCAGCTGGTAAAAGGATGCTTGGTACGACCTCACATAGAAGCAATATCAGTGGCCACGCTGAATGACTTGCTCATGGTTGGTTGAACAGTGCGAACTGCCAGTCTAACCTTGATGCCCTTCAGTGCTGACTTGCAGTACATGCTTCTCAGTGACAATGTAACAGGCAGAAGAATGTGCTCCAGACACAGAAACAGTTGAGGGCAAGGCCTTCCAGGAGGTGGGTTTAGGAAATACTTCTTTGATGTCACTGATTTTGCATTAGAAATTTCCTCTGTCCCTCCTAAGTTTGGCATTTTTGCCACTGACGAGTAGAGATTTGAATCAAAAATTGTACTGGGTATAAATATGTGCATTCTTTTCTGTATTATATTGTATTACTACCTATTTTGACTTGTACCATTGCATGGGCTGTTTGACTAATATAGGAATGTACTGCTTGTCCTGTATTATATTGTATTATGACTGTCTCACTTGTACCCTCCCAGGTCGGGCCTGAAAATAGGCATTTCTGTGTCTAGTGCACCTATCCAGTTATCAAAAACAAACAAGTAATTCTGCAGTCATGTTCTTCATCAGAAAATGCTTTTCTCAGTAAACCACTTATTGTAACAGATTCATGAACCGTTATTACCCTTATTTATTACGTGTCCCTGATTTTTGAGGCAGGGCATAAAGAGGTATGAGTTAAGATTTTGTAATGACGTTAGCCTTTGCTGTTGACCCTGTAGATTTCCATTTTATGATTTTTTCTACCCGCTCTAATCCTCAGCTGTTAGTTTACAGCACCATAGTATCAGTGCTGCCACACGGCTCACATTGCAGTAACAAGTCCCTCTTGTTTTTTTTGACTATTTAGCTGTTTACTTGTTTTTGTACAACTTAATGAAATACTGGGGAGTTCTGCTAAATGTTCTAGAAAGTGATTCTCCTGTTTTTTTCATGCTACTGCAGATGTACCACATTTAATTTAATAGCTGCAGAAGTACCATGTTTAATGGAATAGCAACTAACATCATAAGTCTCCCATTTAATGGAATCTTGGGTTCTTCTGTCCAAAGGCTGGTTGGGGAGGCGGGGGACGAAGCATGTGACACAGCCGAGTCACTGGGCTTCAGCCAAGGGAGGCTTCATTTATTTATTTCAGATGTTTCACCAGGAAAAACGTACTGATTTGCTAACGGCTCGTTTCCAGGTGCATCGTAGGGGTGATGTAAAGTGGAGATAGAGCAAGAAGTGGAACAAGTGAATAGTATTAATATTACAAAAATAGAAGTCATATACAGCAGTACAGTATATGGAGGAGCACAATCATAAACATTGAAGGCAAATCGGTACAACAGATCCACGTAGTAGATAGCATTAAGTTTTGATGGGCAGGTGAAACTACTCATACAGGTATAGCCTGGGGATGAGGGGAACAAAATTGGCCAGGGCAATATTCGTTTTTATTTTTGGGGGGGGGGGGATGTTAAGAGGTAGACAGTCAATGCAGTTGCAGGCATATTAGAAAAGTCATGAAAAAGAAATTTAAGGGAATATGCAGAAAAGGCAGTGTGGATTGACAGGAAAAGAGAGGGCCACAGTTAAAGGGGACAAGGGACTGATTACTTGTGTGCAGCTGCTTGGAATGTCTCTATTTTCATAAATTATACTTGTACCTCTAAAGAATCCCTATTTAACTGTGCCTGAGTAAAAGCTGAAGCTGTCAGTTGTGTTTTGTATTGTTTTCTTTGTATGGACAACATTCTGTGCAGTTCCTTTCCTGGAACCAAGAATTTGGAGTTTTGACTATGTCACTTCATGGTTTCAGAACTGTGGGCACTGTACTAATTACTAATTCATTTCTGAAACCATGAAGTGACATAGTCAGAATTCCAAATTCTTGGTTCCAGGAAAGGAACTGCACAGAATGTTGTCCATACAAAGAAAACCATACAAAACCGACAGCTTCAGCATTCATTCAGGTACAGTTAAATAGGGATCCTTTAGCGATATGAATATAATTTATGAAAATAGAGACATTACAAGCAGCTGCACATCAGTAATCAATTCATGTCCCCTTTAATACACTCCCCCACCATTCCACCAAGAAGTGATGGTGTCAGTGGCTGTGAAGGCAGCCGCGATCCCACCTTCCCAGCCTTGCGGGGGTGGGGGGGGTATAATTGAAAATAACTTTACCCACCAGTCTGGATAGTAAACTACTGTCCTCAGTCCTGTCACTGTTTCTTTGTATTCCCGCCAGCTTTGCATGCTTTTGTTCTACATTGTAAGAGGCCAGTCAACAAAAGCAGTGTTAACAGCCCTCTTTTTGTCTCCCATATCAGCCACTAGGGAGCAGGCAGCAGTCACCTCCAAGACCCCTACTAAAGAGTAGCAAGGTCTAGCTGCCTTGGAGAGCAAGTGCATCACTCCTGTTACGTACCTGCCCTTCAGTGAGCAAGAGACCTGAAGATGTTCCCAAATCCAGATTTCATAAATGGTAGCTTAAAAATTATAGTATCTTAAAGGCACCCAGGCATACCCCCCACCCTTCCCGGAGTGGCTTTGCAGACTGACCTGTTTTCCCCTTCCACTTTTACTGCATTGAAGAATTCTGACTTCTAAGCAGACTTGTTTTGTTTGTGCAGTCAATTATTCTCATAAGAAACTGGAGCAGTTAGCCAAACTGGAGACGCTGCGAGCTGCCTAATCCATGTTTTAATAATGTTTCACTTCCTGTGGGCACCAGGTAATGGTTCAGTGTATTATTGATACTCGCAGATCGACAACCACATGTCAGACCCTCCCATTTGATTGGCAGTTTGTATTGTGAGTCTGTTCTTTAGGAGAAAATGGGGATACCGTGCCTCTTCACAACTTAGCCCAGACCAATGAGTTGCATCCCCTCTCAAATAAAAGAAGAAAAAAAGGGCAGAGTAAATTGTCTTCAACCGTCACTGAAACAGGACGGGGAAGACTCAGATCTTCCCTAGCAGCTAAGTCAACATTAGTATCCCTACTATTACAGAAACTACTGTGCTGCGTGATCTGCACTGGCTTCCAGTCAAGAGCTGAATTGACTTAGTGAACTAGGGGCCCCAGATTCAAAAGGTTAGTGGGTTCGCTAATGAGTTTTCGCCCACGCAAACCTAGCATTCCAGGCAGGGCCATTTGCAGAGGCCCTCAGAGCGCTGCCCAAACCCAGCAGCATGACTGTGCTAACCATAGGACTGTGCCTATGCAAATGAGGACGTTCCGCATGAATAACGGGGCAGGAGTATATTGAAACAGTTTTGCGGCACTTGGCCCCCAGAGAGGTGCTATTTACTGCCGCCAAAAACTCAGTCTTAGCACAGTCCTACAGCCATGTCCCCCCCAACCCATTCCTGTGTTCAAAGAACCCCCTGATCGCCACTGTATTGTAAATAATGACAGTTTCCTGGTAGTGTAGTGGACCCCTCTCCCTGCCAGTCGCCCCAGGTCCCATGTATATGTAAACCCCTGCTTGACTAGCAACCCCCCACCGAGCTCCCACCCCCCATACAGAAGCATCTTGTATTGTGCCAGCCTGGTGGCGCTGAGGGTTGAAGTGCTGGATGCCACGGCAGGGACCCATGTTCTGTAACGAGCATGGGTTGCCGGGGGTCAGCAGGGGAGCAAAGAATCGAGCATCCGAGGGACTGCTCTCCTTGTCCGGGGTGCCAGTATTCGGCGTAGGATTGGCCCCTGGTAGTGGCTGAGGGGTGGTGCACCGATGCTGTAAATAAGGGGGCGGAGAGGGGGCAGACGCCTGGAGGAACGCGTGCAAACGCATATGCGCTCCCTCTGCTGGCGTCCTGCACACCTCCTCTCCACAAGGGGAGAAAAACAGGAAAAATAGAGTGGCCCTGGTTGCGTGGCTTGGTGGCCGTTCATCAGAACGCGCACCTGCAGGGGGCATTGCCACACATACTGGATCCGGTCCTGGCAGGGAAGATGAGGGGCTCCCCTCCACGGGGGGGGGGTTAGCAGCAATGGTCCTAATGTGGAGGTGCAGGGACAGACGGCGGCTGGAGGATGAGGTTGCCCAGCAGATCTAGCCAACCAGGGGGCCAAGGAGAAACAACACCAACTAAAAAAAGCGAACATCTTGTATATAATAATGCCCTGCTACAGATTCAGCCAGTCCTATCTAATCATCCTGTTCACTGCTTATGATCCTACTTGCCTTCTCTGTTCCATGGGCAGGGGGGCTGTTGACACCTAAGGCAAGACTATGTGGTTTGGGGGGTGCAGAGGTTTTGCAGCACGTGCCTTGTATCGGTGGCATTCGCATCCCAGTGGACATTTATTTTGCCCCATCTTTAGTGCCTTGTCAGAAGAAAGTCAAGATTTAGATTTTTAGACAAGTGTATCTTTAATATGCAACTCTTTCTTTATACTTGTATAGCCCCCTAATGTCTCAAGAGACATGTTGAAGAAAATATATTTAGACACATTTCTGCTTATTTTCCATATATTTTCTGAAGGCATTGTCTTGTTTTTAAAGTGATGCTCATTAGTGTGAAAATAGAATCACTGTCCACTAGACGTACTTTGCTCCAGCTGCTTGTCTACATTTGATAGCAGAGTCCGTCACTGTGGAGTGATTATGATGTCATAAGCTGAGGATTGTGAACTTTAAGTGTCATCAAGTGTAAACAGACAAACCAGTCTTAACTGGATTCCTTTTTTCATGTTTTTGTGTAACTATAATAAACAAACTCTGACCAGAGCCGATAGGGCTGCAGCCAGGGAATCTGGGATAAAAATATTGAAAAGTAACAAAGTTACAAGCCTTCATTTGCAAAATGTAACATAGGCTTATAAAATTATTGTTTTGTAATATTTGTACACCAGATTTTCAACCTAGCCTTGTTATGACCCTGCCTCATGAAGAAAGGCAGAATAAATGTTCAACTCCTGCCCAAAAGGTGATTTCATGCAGTGACTGCAAAATCAACTTTCGGGATGCAAAAACACATTTTGGGCAGGAGTTGAAAAATGACAGCTATCACATTCATGAGGTGCTGTAAAGAAATTATATTGAAAATTTGGGATAAAAAATATTGAATATTACCAAACTTACGAGCCTGCATTTGCAAAATTCAGCATAGCCTCATAACTTTTTTGTTTTTAAATATTTTTACACCAAATTTAGAACACAGCCTTCATATGACCCCACCCCACGAACAATGGCAGAGAAAATTTCCAGCTCCTGCCCGAAAAGTGATTTTGCACAGGGACAGTGAAATCACCTTTAGGGAAGTAAAAAAGCAAAACATTTTTGCAAGGATTTTAAAAATGACAGCTGTCACATTCATGAGACACTGTAAAGATATGGCTATGTTTTAAATTTGAGGTAAAAATATTGAAAATTATCAAAGTTACGAGCCTGCATTAGCATTATTCAATGTAGGCTCATGATAACTTTGTTGTTTTTTTAATATTTTTACAACAAATTATCAACGTAGCCTTCTTATGACCCCACCTCATGAACAAGGGCAGAGAAAATTTTCAGCTCCTGCCCGAAAGGTGATTTTGCCCAGGGGCAGCAAAATCACCTCTTGGGCCAGATTTGCCCAATGTCAGTGCAGTTGTTCATGAGGCGGGGTTCCAAAGAAGGCACGTTGAAAATTTAGGCCAAAATATGGAAAAATGCCCAAGTTATACCGCTAAGTTCAAAACACCATTGAAATACATTGAACTGCATACCTGTTTCTTCAGTTCGCGGTCCGGCTTTGAAGAGTGAAGACGTGTCTGCAATCCAGAGAAGATTACAGCAGTGGACCACCGATGGGTAAGTAAGAGCTTGGGGCGCAGGGTGGTGGGTGCTGAGTGGAAGGGTTGAGTGGGGGGAGGCAGGAACGGCCACAGCAGACAGATGGTTTTCTTTTTACAGGGTTTAAAAAAAGAAAAAAAACAGGATTCCAGATTGCAACACTGAGGGATTGAGCACCCCTAGTGTCACTCTTGTGTTTTAGGGAGGGGGTGCTGAGAGGGAGGGTCAGGTGGGGGAAGATGAAAAAAAACTTGGCGGTGTCCTGATCGCGACACTGGGGGGATTGGATACCCCAGTGTCATGGTTATGTTTTGGGGGGTGGGGCGGGGTGGTGGGTGCTGAGAGGGAAGGTCAGGTGGGGGGGGATATCTATAATTTAAAAGAAAAAAATTGGTGGTCATGGCACACTCCGCCCTGTCCAAGATTGCCTGCGCATACTACTAGTGCAATAGTGCAGCGCAGCTGGAGACAATGAGCAGAGTGCTCCAGGAATGCCACGGACACGGAGGGGAATGTGCTGCATGTCCAACAGGTTGTTCAGTCAGAAAAATGCGCCAAGTCCTTTTTTTTTTTCTGATAGCAAGCGTTGTGCAGGGCTATGCCCACTGCATCCCTAAAAAAGGGTACATTACATAGGGAATATGTATGGAAAATAAAGTACATACAGATTTTGTTTTTGTATTATAATAGCACTTTGAATGCCAATGCCAGAGAAATATTTAAGAAAATAAAACCTTGCTTGCTCACTTATTACAGTGGTTGGGCCAGTTGTGGAGGAAACTTATTCTGTTTTATGTATCAACCCACAACTAATACAGTTCATCCCAGCCTACATAAGCACCCTCCCTAGAAAAGGCAGTAAGGTGGGTGCATTGCAAGAGAGAAACACAAGGTGAGACCAGAGAACAAGAAATAACCATGGACTATAAAAGCATGGTCAGAAACGAGAGAGCATTATTAGTGATTTTCAAATACTCTTGTAAAGGTCTAAAAACTCCCAGAGCTTGTTTTAATAAACTGCCATTGGAGAATAATATACTCATTGCCACCTTTTGAGGTGTATGCCCAGGTTCTGTTTAGCATACAACTTGACATTCTCTTATACTATAGGGGTGTAAGTGGGAACATTGAAGCGTACCCACATGATAACATGGAAAGTACTGTATCTCTTACTGTTCCTTAAACTCATTCCTTCCAATAGTTGTTTTTAGATGTCTGAATATTGTATCGCTTAACCTTTTTTCATTATTTATTACAGTCTTTGCTACCTTGTTTGCCCGACCACCCTCTTCTGACTGGTCCCTCTGACCCCATCACCCTGCTTCTCTGGGGCTTACTTTCCCTCTGTCATTCTCTGCCACAAGACTGGGGGGTCTGCCCTGTTGCTGGTATGAGGCCCATGAGGTCAGGGATTTTTCCACCTTATTTTCACCCGGGGCCCACCTCATGTGCAATGATTGAGCTTCGTCTCCATGGAGATACGTCTGACGCCCTGTGTGTGGGGCCTCGTTGCACTGCCACTCAGACACTTCCAGGTGGTAGACAAGCAACGGGACACACTCACTCTGCTTCCCAAAGGAGGAGAGCTGTCCTGGGATGCTCAGTGCTCCCTCCTCCGGGCAGTCACTAAGCGACCCATATTCATTTCCATACCTGGGTTGACAGTGTGACAGGAGGTGAGGCAACAAGCACCTCAGCCCTTTACTCCACTGAACCGTTTTTCTATTGCTTACCCTTGATACCAAGTGGCCCCCTCAGATTGAAGATTTGGGATCTCTACAGCTGTTTGTAAGCTCCATATATGTTCACAAAACGGTATTCACAATGCTCTGATGGCTTCTCTACTCCTGTCTCCCTCACACCCCTTTTCTTTTTTTTTAGATCCCAGAGGAACACGACTCTGAAAGTCAGGTCCGAAAGGAGAGAGAGTGGAGGTTTCTTCGGAACGCCCTTGTCAGGAAGCAAGCACAACGCATTATACAAAAGGGTGAGCTAGCCACTGTACAGCACTTTGTAAACTGGCACACTAGTTTATTCAGTCAGATCTGAGATCTAGCTGTGTTGTTTCCTTGTTTTTGTTCCCAGAAAAAAGCAGACTAGGACATATGTCCTATTTTCAGCCACATTCTGAGGTAGAGACTACAAGGCAGCAGCACACGTTCACATGCATAAAAGATGATATAGTGAAACAAATATCACATTAAATATGGAGCCCTAGTACTTGAACTAATTTGTATGTTTGTGTATGTACTTAATGTACTAGCTATGTAAGTGGCATATTCTGTGCCAAACCATTGTGCATCCAACTTACACAATGCATTTTCAGTTGTAAGGCTTTTAAATGAGTTTTTTTTATGAACATTTATTTAGACTTTGTTAACCGTGCGGGGCCCACTGGGATGAAACCCATTTACTGGGGCAGCTCCCACATTGCTTGAACAATACAGAGGTACAGATAGCGACAAGTGAGTGAACAATTTCAGATCAGGTAAAACAGTTACACTTACAGAAATCAAGAAGGTACTGTTCGTACAAATGAACCAGAGATTTTGCCTCTCTCCGGTAGGACAATAAGATTGCGCTTAAGGGTAATCAGGACGCTGCTTGGGACTTCTAGTGGTGAGCGTCTCAGCTCACAAAGTGGAGGGCCTTTTAAGATTTCACTGACCCGGGATATTCAGTCAGTGCTGCATGAAACTGGAGTGCCATCTGAGCTGGTGCACTCTGTCACGGGGGAGGGGGGGTATATGGTTGCTGCTTTGCAGCTTGGCTATGGCTGGGGAACCATGCAGGCAGAATATCAGCTCTGTGGCCCCTCCTTCAGGCAAAGTGATGTTTCCAACAGATTCTGATGGTAACGGCAGGAAGGAGGAAGCAGTCTGCCCTGAGCATACCTACAGGGAGGCTTCACAGAGTGACAGCTCTTGAGTGGGGGCAGGCAAGGGCCTGAAAGGGAGGGGGGCCTCTACAGGCATAAGCCAGTTAATAACCTTGGAGAGCTGGACCATAGACCAAGAAGTGCAGATGCTGCAGTGGAGCATCAGTCCTGTGAGGTGAGTATATTGGGGGAGGGGGGAATTCAGGAGAAAATTACAGGTAATAAAGTTAGATGTATATGGTAGCTTTGAATGAGGAATAGAGTAACTTATCCTTAGTGACCATGTTTCCAGTCAGAACATTGTTTTGATAGCTAGTGATCATTTTTAGTTAGCAACCTGAGCATTGGATTTGTCACAGCCTGTCTTGTTACAATGTCTGTTTTCTCTGACTCTGTCTCATTTCTTTGCACTACCATGAGGGTTAAGGCCCTGTGTCCCCTCCATCCTCTGACTATGCTGTCAGCAGTTACAATATTGGGGGGATACACTGCCAGGCATGAAAAGGTTAAGAACATGCCACTGTTTTTAAGGCTGTAGCTTGTGTCTCACTCACCCCCACCTTTCCCTTCACACACACATGTGCCTCTCCCCCCCCCTTCCCTTCTTTCTCCCTCTTACTGATCAACATCCAGGAAAGGAATGCCTCACCTGGGGTGGCCTGTCCTAAGCTCCTGCCCTCTTGTGCAGCCACACCTTGTAGGATGGACCACAAGTATACCATCTCCCCCACTACCACACTCCCACCCAGGAGGAGTTACCGGGTTTACAGAGCAGTCTTCCCTGGAAGGTCTAGTTGCAAACTCAGTTTTCTGCAAGGCCAGTATGCAGGGACAGTCAGATAGGCCCCCTGACGAGAGCCACTATGGCTAGGTGTAGCCCTTTTGTTGTTTGAATGACTCACAGACCCATGTCCTGTCCTACAGGAGATGTTTTTTCTTATTCAGTTTCATTTTCTTGTATTTGTTCAACTCCTCTGTAAACTCCTCTGTACATATTTTTGTGATATCACTTCTCTGTTTATGCCTGTCCTACCTCGTTCATATAAATGGAATTTGCTTCCAGTGAGCTTAACCTAGTTAACAAAATCAGTAATTAAACACAGTAAAGTAGCAATTAAATAAAATATTACATTCTCTTGAAAACTGGGACGGTTGGTAGAAAACTAGTTCTTGGTTGCACTGCACGATGTATGTCCTTGGTGGGCAGAGAATGACTGCAGAGTTGACGCTTGCTTCAGTGCCAAAATGTTTTCTTTTTTCTTTCCTCCCTTCCCACTGCTCCCTAAACAGCGGGACTGAAGTGTATTAAGCAGAAAAGTACGTCAACATTTTCTGCATTAGGAGGAAAAGGTTGAATTATTAATTGAAGAAGGGGAATTTAACAAAACCTTTTCATAAAGACTCAGTCGGATTTTGATTTGCTTCAGAGTTCCCAGTGGTCTCTATGTGTTGACAGCATGAGGCAATTCCAGCATCTCTGTAATCACAACTGCCTTCATCGGAGGGCTCTTCCCCATCTGGTGTAGATACGCCTCACCCATTAGTGTGGGCGGAGGCACTCGCAGGAATGCCTCCCAACATGTTGCAAGTGGAATGACACCTCTAGGAGTGTTAACATGAAGGAAATTTGAGCCCAGCAGCGCAGGGAAGCAGGACTGGAGGGGCGCTGTTGACCACTGACAGGCCACTGTTGTTTTGTTTTTTTTTACTGACATAGGGATTTGACTTTCCCCCTTAATGCAGAATTAAACTCAGGTTTTATTTTTTAAACAAGAAATAGATGCTACTGTTGTCATGCATGTTTTGTTAATGGTACATGATTATTACATTGGAAACTGTATGGCTGAATTTATTCAAAATGATTCAGACAATCTCCAGCTACTTCTACAGTCAGTAATGTTTGTCTATTTAATTTCTATTGATTTTATTTTAATAATCTACTTAAACTACTTGAGAGGCTACTAAACTTGCTGAGTTAACGCTGTAGAAGTAAAAACATTCAGCTTGAGGGGGTGCTAGAGGTCCTGCTTCAGGACGACACTTTCTGCCGGAGTTTTCCGACACTAATGGCTTCTGTTTTAACTATACCACCCTGGAACTTTCAGACATCTATCAATGCATCTCATTTCGCGAGCACTGATTGACCAAATGTGGGTCATCCTAACAAAGTGGCTGTTGCAGGAGGACAGAAAAATGCCACGCTGGTGAAGGAACCAGCCAGGGTCCTCAAGTGTGATGGAAGGAGCCAACCATGCAATCGAACCACTATGGGAATTTGCCCTCATGGCAGTGATGACCATGGATGCAAAAATGGAAGTATTTTTTGCAATGCATAGGCAGCCAGGACAAAAAAATCACAGTGGCAACTAACATGGCAAAGGTAACTGAGGAATGTTCAACTCAGGCTAGTTGTGACACAGATAAGCTTGTCAAGGAGTATGTCACCCTAAGCCGGCCTGCCGGTACAGTGGTAGCGGTACCGACAATGGCTCTGGCGACCTGCGTTCAGGAACAAGTGCGGTGCATCAGAGGGTTGACCAGGAGGAGGAGGTAGGATGAGGGTTGTGGCTTCCTGACAAGTCAGCGATACCCAGTGGAGGCTGGGTGCATGACTGCCAAAGCCACTCTTCAGTGGGGAGGCATTGGCGGATGTCTGTAGGTCAGGTGTGGGAGCATGCCTGGCCTGTGCTGATGTCATTGCACATTTGTGCTTCCGGGAACCTTAAAGGGAAAAACCCTGCAGGCCGGCTGCATTGTGGCACCCCCGGACTGCCATCCGAATTACGCCCCAGGTGCTAGTCTCGTCTGGGGCCTCTGGTTGATCTCGGTCTCTCCCCTCGGGGAGCCCTGCCGCAGGGGGCATGCTGTCCAATCTACCTTGGGTGGGATGCCGGATGTGAGGTCCAGGCACTGAAAAGGGGTAAATCCCCTGCTTGTACCAGGCAGGAAAAAAATGAGTTAACAAAAGAAAAGGCACCCTCCAGTGCTCTTGGGGCAATTGAAAATACCCAGCGAGGCTGACCCATCAGCGCAGTAGCACTACCACTCGTGCTGCCAGTGACCCAGGTTCGGATCCAAGGCCGATGTCAACGAGCACCTTCTTTGCTCTGCCTACGATGCCATGGATGCATTGGCCCGGGTGCCTGCGGCAGGCATTTGCCTATGGCGCCTTTCTTGGCTAGGGGTGTCGAGCTTTGCCCAGGTTGTCCCATCCTGAATACCTCCTTTAGAGGGTACAAACTGTTTGGGGTGGACGTGCAGGATATAGTTTCAAACCTGGATGCCTCCGGCTGCACCTTGCAGTTTGTTCATTCCATGTACCACACCAACTGGCCTAGAAGCTGTCAGCGTGTGCCCTTTCAGCACACTGCCCATAGGTCTAAACCCAGCTCTAAATCTCAGGGTAAATGAAGAGCAGCCACAGCCCTGTCAACCCCCACGTTCACCACCAGGAAATAAATCTCCCAGAGGAGTTGGTGTGGCCCCGGCCACAAGTACTACCTCAGCCTGACTCCTTCCCCCTCCCCAAGCTAGGCAGGAGGTGGTAGTGGGGGGTCGCATCTCCCTGCTCCTGGACAAGTGAATGGGGATCATCAAAGATGCCTGGGTCTTGCAGCTCAAAGAAATGGCCATACTCTGGAGCTTTTGGAGTGGCCTCCAGAAAACCCTTCAGTTCAGCCCTCTTATCCTCCAGACCTCTCAGAAGAGATTTGCACCTTGCTACACAAAAGGGCCATAAAACCAATCCCAGAGATGCAGCAGGGCAGGGGTTCTACTCTCATTTCTTTGTGGTCCCCAAATGCACAGGAGATCTCAGGCCCATCCTAGACCTCCAAGGACTAAACTTCTTCATTCAGTACAAGATCTTATCTGTGTCACTCTTCACCATTCATTACTAGTGGGTATAGCCCTCTGGAGCTAGGACCCCGCAGAGACTCTTTTTAATTTTCTCTAGGGGTGGAGTTGAAGCTGGGGCAGCACCGCCCTCAAGGCCAATGTACTATGTGGTGCTCACAGGTTGGCTGTTAACTGTTGTCAACTCCGCCCCAACCTCAGTTCTTCTTCTCCCACCGTCGAGAGAAAGGACCTCTTTAGGAGCTTCAAGCAAGTTTGCGTAGCGTGTTGCGCCCTAGTGTTTTGGCCTAGTATTGCTCATTTAGTTACTGTATAGCAGGAAATATTAGCTTTCAGTTTATTTTTGCTATATTAGCTTAACTGACAAAAGCGCTAAAATAAGCTGATCGCTAATATTACAGGGAGCATAGTGCTGTAATTGGACATGAAGCTGATGCGCTAATTTAACAGGGCGCTAAATAGTACTGCATCCCACTTCACACTAAATAAAGAGGGGCGCCAATATAAGCTGCTATACAGTATCTCAGTTCTGTTTCGCCCTGCTTGTCACTGCTGCTGGTTACCGGTAAGACCATTATTTTCTTTCCTTGTCAGCGACATCGAGTACAGTTTTTGATTTGTTTACTGACCAGTCATGTCTCGTCCCGGGGGCAAAAAGTCGAAGGCGGGGCGGCCTCCTATTCATCGATGTCCCTGCGGCCACTAATATTCCATCACGGACCAGCATGAATGCTGTCTCTCCTGCCTCAGCCCGGCCCAGGATATGGACAACTGCAACGCTGTTTCTCGATGGACCGCTGTGTTCTCAGGTTGTGCGCATTGAAAGTCGGAAATGCGCCTCCGACTTTGGGGACGGACCAGTCGGCGCCAAGGCCAGGACTCTGACCCTTCCACGGGTCCCTTCGGTCCTATACGGCCTGTGGAGGAGGGAGCCTCTGCCTCATCTATCCTTGCCACGTCGGGGGCTTCCGCAGTGCAGGAGGCCCAGTCCGGCCCTTTCAGGGGTCGGGCGGGAGAACCACCTTGGCGGTCCTCCAGTGTTGCGTCCTGGGGCCTGCGGGCCCGGGCTAGCACCATCCTCAACGCTGTTTGTCTGCACCGCTTTCGCTCCCGGCACCGTTCGTGGTGCCAGAGATGGTAGCGGTGCTGTGGAAGGTGTTGACACCATTTGTGGGGCTGTTCCTGGTCTCAGCGCTGCCCGCTGTGCTGAGGCTGGGGCCAGCGTCGCTTCTGACTCCAGTGCCATTTGCAGCGCCATGGTCAGTGCTGCCTCTGGCTCCGGCACCAGGGAGTCAGGCAGTGCTGCAGTCCATACCGACCTTGACTCTGGTGCCATTCACAGTGCCAGGAGTGGGTGTGGCGCTGCTGCCAGTGCCGCTACCGTCTTTGGCGCTGTGTACAGTGCTGAGGGGGAGCCTGGTGCCAGGCACGGTGCAGCGCCTGGCTCTGGTGCCGTTCGTGATGCTGGAGTGGAGCCGCTTGCATTCCAGGAACTGATAGGGATCGGGGAGTGGTCTAGCATCGAGCCTCTTCGTCCACTTCGGAGGAGGACTCGGGGTCTGATCCAGATTGGCTTTCGGAAACCTCCAACCCCTCCATGTCCACCATTTCAGCCCCCATTCATCATCCCTCTGTGGGTCGGATCGTTCAGGCTGATTCTGGGGTCAGTGGCACTAACCAGCCAGTAGTGGTCCAGGTGGCTGCTGCTGCACAGCTGGAGTCGTCAGGTTGTCTGCCCTTTCAGCTGGGACACCCCTTCCGTGGTGTGTCTGGACAGTCCAGGTTTGGGACAGCTTGGGGTACCTCAGGAGGGGGGTGCTACTCCCTGGGTGATCTCTTCAGAGTTCACCCGGTGTTGTCAGCTGCCTAGGCTAGTGGTATCAAGGAAGAGGTCTTTTTCGGAGTCCGAGGGGTTGAGGGGGCCTGAGTTCGGTACAGTGGCAACTCCCTAGGATCCGCCCGGGTTCGGGGAGGAGCCGTAGTGCAGATCCTCATCCTTCCTCCTCTCTCTCCTTAAGAGGGACCTCTGCTTTGGAGGTTGGGGACTGTCTTTCTAGGCTCACACAGTCCCGGTCGCCTCATAGGGGGATTCTTCCCTCAGGCACAGCTCTAGCTGTTCCGACCCAGTTGAACGGTTGTTAGCTGCTGGGGTCTCCGGGTCTCCCTTGCTGTTGGGAGCCTCCGCTAGCCCCCCCCCCTCGCCCAGGCAGAGGACTCACTCCTCCTGCTAGGAGTTTGGCCCCCGTACCTCTGTCTCCATCTCCTTCTCTCCCAGGTATTCCCGGTCCTAGGGGACCTCTGACCTGGGAGCAATTCAGGGGTACTACTGCGCATTTCCACTCCTACCTTAGGGTCATGGACGAGCAGGTGTTCCACCACACTGCCGCACAGCGTGACCCTGAATCACCTGACTCATCGGCCTCCTCATCCCCCTCTCAGGGGGAGAGGAATCTTCTATCCACATCTCCCCAGCGTCTGATCTTACAACTTATCAGCGCTTCCTCGCAAGGATGCGGGACGAGCTCCATCTTACCCCATCCTCTGAAGGCAATCCTGACCAAGTGACGCGCACCTTCCTAGATGAATGCAGTGCAGCCAACCTCGTGGTTCCCGCTTGGCCTGTCCCCTTCTGGGAAGCGTCACTTCAGGTCTGGCAGCATCCCTTCTCCACCATCCCAACCTCAAGGGATATGTGCCAGTGGTATTGCACTCTCCCAGATTCTCCAGGGCACATGCCTCACCCCCTTTCGGGTCTGACACAGCTGGACACTCCCTCTGGGCTTTGCACCCCCACCATGACCGGCCCCCTGGCTTAGACTCTGCGGATTTTGAGGAGAGGAGGACCTTCTACTCGGCACGGCTTCTCCTTTCCATTGCTTCTCATCGGGCCCACTATGCTTCCTATGATAGGTTCTTGTGGTAGAGGCTGGGACAATTCCTAGCCTCAATGCCTCATACGGAGAAAACTAGGCAGACCATCGCCCTCTCTGCTCAGGGGCTAGAGCTAGCAAGGCACCAAGCTAGGGCATCTTATGACGCCAACGAGGTAGCCTTCAGGATTGTAGGGACAGCAGTCTGCACTAGGCGGACAGCATAGTGTTGCCTATCCCAGTTGTCACCCCTGGCCCGGCATAGGATGATTTCCTCCACCTTCCGGAGGACCCAACGCTTCTCCTGTAGGGTAAGATTGCAGCTTTCGGGGCACCTTCCCTCTCCCACTGAGAGTTCTCAGTCTCACCCAGACCAGTCTCGGGCCTCTCCAGGCTTGTAAGGGTTCTCCCTCTGGTGTCTTCCCCACTGGAGGCTAAGGGACTTAGTCCCTTAGGGACGTATTGAGCCCCCTTCAGGGGGCTCGGTACTCACCCACTAGTGATGAATGGTGAAGATCGGCACAGATAAGATGAAAATTACATACTTACTGTAATTCTTGATCTTTCTGTGTATCTTCACCATTCATCACTAAATCCAGCCCACCTTCCCCCTTGGGCCTCAGTCTCTGGGCTTCCCCCTCCCCTGTGTGTTTCTCTGTTGTTTCGGCTCTTCCCTTCTCCTTCCCTTGCGGCCAGAGGGAGGAGACCCTGGAGCACACAGGAGGAGTGTCTCCTTAGGAGTCTTGGATGGAGGGGTCTCCTCTTCTCCCTCACTTTAGCGGCCTCCCACTCCCTTGTTCAGGGGTGGGATGGGGGACTGGACATCTCCCTCCTCTCCTCCAGACCTCTAGTATGCTTGTTTTCATATGTCCTTTGGGACTAATCCCTTTTATATTTGTATTTTAGGGTTTGCTCCCTGGAGTTCTCCCTTTTGCTTTTGGGGGGGTACATGCTCTTGGTTCCTGGACTTCTTCCTTCTCAGCTGCTAACCCTGTGAGAGTCTTGCTGCCGCCTTTTCCAAGCTTGCCTCTTGTCTGCCTGGATCGCTCATCCTAAAATTGTTTACTCCTTGCCAGTCTTGTTGTTGCCTTAGCCAGGTTGCCTCCTTGGCTGTCTTCTCCCTGTATAAATGGGCAGACTGTTTGGACCAGGCTGTCCTGTTTTTTCCCTTCTTTGAGGATTTGGGGTCCAGGCCCGTATAGTCAGGGAGCGTAGTCATCTCCTCCACCAAATTGTTTCTTCTTTTCCTTCTTCTTTCTTCCCTCCTCCTTTCCAGAGGTTGGGGCCCTCCCAGTCCCTAAATTTAGTAATTTCCTCTCTTGTCGTTTATTTCTCCTTTTTGGTTCTTTTATCCTTTCCTTTCCTTTTGTCTATCCCTTGGGCTCTCTTGCCCCACCTTTTTCTTCCTCTCTCTCTCGGGTGTTGCAGAACTGAGGTTGAGGCAGAGTCTACAGCAGTTAATGGCCAACCCACGAGCGCCACGTAGTACGTCTGCCTTGAGGGTGGCACCGTCCCTGCCTCAACTCCGCCCCTAGAGGGGAAAAAAGGTCTCCCGTGGGGTCCTAGCTCCAGAGGACTATACTCACTAGTGCTGAATGGTGAAGATACACAGAAAGATAAAGAATTACGGTAGGTATGTAATTTTAATTTTCAGATGGTCACCCTTCAGGAACTGCTGCTCTTCCTGCATCAGGGAGATTGGATCTTCTCCTTAGATGTATGCATATCAAGGTATGTACCTCCCACTGTTAGTACTTTAGATTCCACTTCCAGGGAGCGCACTTCCAGTTTCAGGCCTTCCCTTTTGGCTTGTCCTCGACCGCTGGTGTGTTTACCAAATGCTTGACAGTTGTGGCGGCAGCCCTCAGGAGGTAGGGTCTCTATGTCTTTCCCTACCTGGATGACTGGCTCCTCAAAACACAGTCCAGGGAACATCTGTTCCAGGAGCTGGGCAGCACAGTCAGTCTGCCCAAGTCAGTTCAGACCCTGTCAGTGTGTCGAGTACATAGAGGTGGTTCAGGATACAGCCCAAGGTATGGCCTTCCTGCTCCAGGACAGTGAGGACCGTTTAATGGCTCAAGCCTACCTGCTGCACAACAGCAGATATGTCTCAGCCAGAACCTTCCTCCAGCTCTTGGGCCTAATGGTCACGGCTATAGTCACTGTGCCTCTAGCCAGACTCCACGTTAGGATACCCTAGTGGATACTGAGGGTCCAGTGGGATCAATGGACTTATGACCTGGAAGAAGCAGGTCTAGTCTACTGCCCAGTCAAAAAGGTTCTGTTTTGGTGGATGGAACCAAGCAATCTGTTAAGAGGGCTTCCTTTCCTCAGTCCCTCCCCTCAGCAAATTCTCACCACAGATACTTAAGGGTTGGCATGGGGCTCTCATCTTGGGCCCCACCAAACACTAGAGACATGGTCCAGGATGGAGTCTTTCTCCACATCAAAGTCCCGGAGATGCCGGCAGTCCTTTATGCCCTGCAGGCCTTCCAGACGCAGCTGTCCTTAGGCATTCTGCTAATGCCGATGGACAACATCAGTGTGGTTCACTATATCAAAAAACAGGGGGGCACTCACTCATACGCTGTATGCCAGGAAGCTGTGAGAGTATGGTACTGGGCTCTACAACAGTCTAAACCTGTCGGTCATCCATGTTCCATTTGTCCAAAATGTCCTGGCGAACAGGCTAAGCCAGTCGCAGTCCAAGATGCACGAGTGGGAACTGCTGACCTCCGACACAGAAGACCTGTTCGACAGGTAAAGTCATCCAGAGTTGGACATTTTTGCATCCCCACTCAATGCAAAATTGACACTTTTTTGCTTGCTCGTTCCAGAGCCTGGTGTTTTCTGGCGAGACCCATTGTCCTTCTCTTGGAAAGGGAGGTTTCTTTATGCCTTTCCCCTACTTCAGAGGGTTCTGCTCAAACTATAGATGGAAGGGACCACTGTGATCCTCACTGCCCCCTTTTGGCTTCGTGAGATCTGTTTCCCATTGCTACAGCAGCTGACAGTGGAACCTCCAGTGCCCCTGCTCCTGTGCACCAGCTTGGCCTCCCAGGACCGGAGCACCATGATCCATCCAGTTTTCAAATCCATACATTTTCACGCCTGGCTCCTGAAAACATAGCCATGGCTAGGTTTGGTGTGTCCCCAAGGTGGCTGATGTCCTGGTGGTGGCTAGGAAGCCTTGTACCAGAAACACTTATTCCGTGAATTGGAAACGCTTTGCTTTGTGGGCCTCTTCTCATCATCTGGGCCCCTTCACTTGTCCAGTAAATCAGATTTTGGAGTACTTGCTGTCCCTTTCAGACTGCAGTCTGAAGTACTCCTCTCTTAAAGTGCACGTATCTGTCATTTCTTTTTCATATTTTTTTTCGCTGTGGTTTCGGAAAGGCACTTTTTAAAAATAAAGATTGATTTTATTTGATTTCTGCCTTCCATGTGCTTGTTGAGGGATGTACGGTGGCACAAGTGGAGGTGTCGTGTACATTTCTGAGAGGCCACCTGAAGCCTCTCATTTGCAATTCAGTCTGGTCTTGAAACTTGAACTTTGTACTGGAGGAACTTACTTTGGCTCCTTTTGAGCTTGCCGTGACATGCAAGCTACGCTTTCTGTCATGGAAAGCATTATTTCTAGTTGCTATTACTTCTGCTCAAAGAATTTCAGAGCTACAGGCTCTCGTGTGAATAGCTTTATTTGGTTTTCAACAAAGACAGTTTGTTTCCCAGAGCATGCCAATCCAGGCGAAGCATTACTCCACACTTTGGATGTGCACAGAATTCTGCGATCTTCCTGAGATCAGTCTTCACCATTCATTACTGGTGGGTCTAGCTGGAGGTACCAGACCCCTGGGGGAAGCTTATAGCTTTAAACTTTTCCTCTGGAGGAGGGACAGACATCAGGGACAGCGCCACCCTTGAGGTCAACATATTACCTGGCGCTCTTGGATTGGTCAGTAACCAATGCCGGCCCCTCCACCACCTCAGTTGTTCTTTTCCTGCCATCAAGGTGCATCACCTGTGGGGAGTTGAAGCTGATCCGTATTGTCTACTGCGTAGTTCTGCCACTGTCACTCACTCAACACCATAGACCTCCATTGACACTGAGAAACTGGTAAAACAGTTTCTTTTATATCTAGTACTGCGGTGTTGAGTCTGTTCCTGTGTTTTATCTTGTTTTTCCATGCACAGTTATGTCCAGATTAGGGCCTTCTTCGAAATCAAAGGTGGGGCATGCCCCTGTGCATCAGTGCACCTGTAGCAAGCTGATGACTGTGACAGACCACCACAATCCTTGCTTAGCCTGCCTGGGTCTGTTGCATGACATGAACAACTACAATGCCTACTTCTCCATGAAAAATTGGGTCCTCAAGTTGCGCATGCTGAAGTTGGGTCAGGATCCTCCCACCTTAGGAGTCCGATGTCAGTCCCGGGAGGCCAAGGCTAGGACTTTGGGCCGTTCTCCTGGATCTCCCTCTGGTACTATACATATCAAGGGGGAGCAAGCCTCCTCTGATTCCAGTCTCGCTGAGATGGGAGGCCTGCGTGAGGGGTCAGGTGGACAGTCAGCCTCTTTTGGGGGGGGTCGGCTGAGCACCCCTCACAGTCCGTTGCCTCCTCGGAATACGTCAGACTTGACAGCGGCACCGTCCCTGATGTCGGCCCCTCCTCCAGAGGAAAAGCCAAAAATCTTAAAGCTATAAGCTTCCCGCAGGGGTCTGGTGCCTCTGGCTAGACCCACCAGTAATGAATGGTGAAGATATCTAGAAAGATCAAGAATTACAGTAGGCACGTAATTTTTATTCATTTTATACATCGTACGAAGGACTATAGAAAGTCCTCCCAGTTGTTTCGGGTTTTTTGCCCCTGGGAAAGAGGGCATTCCTGGTTTTAAACAGTGCTTGTCCAAATGGTTGGCAAGCTGTATTACTTTTTGTTACAGGAAGTACAGTAAGGAACTTCTTGGGGTTATTCGTGGCCATTCCACCAGAGGCATGGCCAGTTCTGTTGCCTGTTTCAGGAATGTATCTGCTGCAGAGATTTGTGCTGCTACCACCTGGAGTACTGTCCATACCTTTACCAAGCACTACAGTCTGGACATTGCCTCAGGCGAAGGACCAGTTTTGGCCTAGCTGTTCTTCAGAGCCTGCTTTCTTAAGCTCTGGGTTTTCAACCACCCAGACTGCATTTCTTGCTGTCAGAACTATTTGGGACTTGTTTCATGGGTGTGGCCTGCTATAACAGATGCCCTCGATGAAGATAGTACAGTTACCTAAGAACTTACCGTAACAAAATACCTTTGAGAGGATCTGTTGCAGCAGGCCATGCCGTCGCACCCTCCATCCCCTTTGCCCTGTGAGCCTTCCTGACTCTCTTTCTCCTTAGTGGAGAATCTTCTGCTATTTGTTAACATTGACGGGAACCTTCGGCTCTTCCTCAGTTACTCAGCAGGAGGCAAGTTGCTTCTGGTCTCCGGTGGGAGAACTGATGAGGGCGAAGGGGCTGCCCACTCTTCTAGGATATGGCGACATCAGTGTGCAGCGTCAGAGTAGGCGGCCCCCTGGAAGATTGTTAGGTAGAAAAGTTTCTTTGTGGTCCTGGTGTATGGTGGCTATAGTTCCATAAGTGTGTCCTGCTGCAAGAGAGCCTCTCGAAGATCTACTGTTACGGTAAGTTCTTACGTAACTGTACTTTCCAAAGGTGTGACTTGATAAGAGATTCTCTCGAAGATCTCCTGTAACAGTAAGTATGTAACTTCTTTTCTCACCCCAGGAATACTCCAATATTCCTAACTCTTCTGCAGTATACTTTTAGGGTTAGATCTGCCCTGAAATAGAATGCTATGCTAATGATGGAATCATTGGCATGAGCCACTTTTCAAATGCTGCCGACTATCAACTGCCTACATTCTGACCCCCAGATTTCTCTCTCCACCTGTCAAGACTAGATACCTGGAGATTTCCTTCTCATCATCTAGTCAGAGAAGCCTTAATTAACAACAAATACTTAAGTATTTTTCATTTATTTTCATTTACTGCCTCTTATCAGTGTTATTTTAATAACCATTAGTTTTGTGTTGTTTTCTCGGTTTCTCACGGTTTGGGATAACCACTGAGGAACCAAGGTACTTTTAGTTCGGTTTTTTTTTCCCCTGTTTATTTACTAGTTTCTGCAAGTTTTATATGCTAAAATCTTTGTTTTTTAGAACCAATAACTTCGGTTCCAAACTGCTAATCCCAGTTCTATTTCTGTTGGTTCCCAGTTCCGCTCGGTTTCTCCAGTCGGTTCCTGAACCAACCTCAACTGATAAATTTTTTGTTTTTTGAATTTAAAAACCTTTAGTTTTTGCGGTTGCAGTTTTTCTTCAGTATGTCAGAAAATCCTAAAAAGAGAACCAGAGAACCCGGTTTTAAAAACTGTTCTGAGTGTGATGAAGTTTTTCCAAGGGAGATAAGCACTCTGTTTGTGTATTCTGCCTTGGTTTTGATCATTTAAATACTAATTGTGAAATTTACAAATCTTTTCCTGAAAAGACACTTGAGAAATGTCTGGAGAGATTAAATAAGAAATTGAAGGGTCCCTCTGGCTCTGACCAGCCGAAACCCTCAGGGTCTGTGGGTGACACCACAGCTTCTACTGTTTCTACCCCTGATACGGGTAAAAAGAGACCCTCTGAACTGGCTAGCTCTCCGGTTCCAGGAAAAAAAGTAAAGAAAACAAAGCACACTGAACCCCCTGTGGAAAAGGGGACTTATGTGGTGCCTCTCACTGTGCCTTCTCCTTCAGAGATTGCACAGGCAATAAAAGTAATGCAAACTTTGCAGGATCTGCTGCCTGTGGTTTCACAGTCCCCAGTCCAGACCCCTGCACCCTCCAGCCCACCCTCCTTTCCTGAGGAGCGTGGTGAGGAGGAGGAGGAGGAAGAAGGTGAGCCTGTAGAGCTTGAGGTCTCCCCTGAACAGGAGTTTGGCTTCCCTCCCAGGACTATAAAAGATTATTCTTCTCATTTTTCCTTTATCAGGAAAATTGCTGATGCCTTGGACTTCCCTACCTCTGAAGCTGTGGAGGATGAGGAGGAGGCTGAATATCTGGAAATGATGGGGCTGACTCCTACTAAAAAACTGTCACTCCCCATAAACAAGTTTTTCAAAAGAGAGATTTTAAAACTCCTCCAAGCTCCTGGGTCTGTCCCTCCTTCGGACAAAAGGTTGGATAAAAAGTAACAGCTTGACAGAACAGGGGCTGAATTCTTATTTTCCCACCCTGACCACCAGGGGGTGGTGTTTGCTTCAGCTTGTGACAAGGCAAAAGTCCCTCTGGTTTCCCACCCTCCAGAGAAGGACTCTAGAAAAATTGAAAGTATGGCCAAGAAAGGTTACCTGTCAGCCTCTCTGGCCATTAGGCAAGCTAACTATCAGGCCTATGCAGCCCAGTACCAGAAGGCTCTCTGGCAGTCTGTCCTGGACATGGCTGAGAAAGCACCTTCTCCTCTTTCAGTAGACCTAGCTGAAACGGCTAGGTTTGGCCTGGAAACTGCCAAATACCAGTTCCAGATGGCAGCAGACAGTAATGAGACTGGTGCAAGGTGAATGGCAAATACCGTCGCACAGAGGTTGGCTTGGTTGAGAGCCACAAACCTCATGCAGGATACCCAGAATAAGACTCTGGATTTTCCTGTGGAGGGCACTTCCCTATTTGGCAGCCATACAGAGGCCTATATGAAGAAGGTGAATGAGTATAAAACTACCTTCCATAGCAATTCTGCAAAAGAAAGACCCTCCACCTCCTCTAGATCTTTCAGTAGGGGAGGCAGGGGCAAACAATTCCATTCCAGGCCTTTTTATCAGGCCATGGTACTTCTTCAGGTACTGCAATACCTGCAACAAGGGTATTTCAGGGGTAGGGGCAGAAAAGGTGCCAGGCATGGTGCCCAGTCTCAGCCCCAATCCAAGCAGGACTTCTGACTTCATCGATCAGGCTGCCTCTTCTTTGCCAGTAGGGGGCAGGCTGACCCTTTTTTTCCAGAATTGGAAAACCATCACCACAGACAAGTGGGTTCTGGAGATAGTGGGTCTTTAAGTTTCAAGTCCTCCCCTGTTCAAAAAATCAGAGTTTTCAAACCAGCTTCCCTCCTGGAAAGCAAAAGGCTGGAAAAAGAGGTGAAACTCCTTCTTTCACTAAAAGCAGTGGAACCAGTGCCTCTGCATCAAAGGGGGGAAAAAGACTTTACTCAAGGTATTTTCTCACACCAGAGTAAAATGGAGAGCTGCGGCCTATCTTGGATCTCCGGGTACTCAACAGGTTCCTAGCAAAACCAAAGTTAAAAATGGTAACATTGTCTCTGATTTTACCAGCACTCTGAAAAGGAGATTGACTGGCATCATTGGACCTAAAAGATGCCTATTTCCACATCCCCATAAGGGAGTCCTACAGAAAGCATCTCCGGTTCAGACCCCTGTCAGGTCATTATCAGTGCTCAGCTCTACCTTTCGGTCTCACTTCAGCACCAGTGGTGTTCACAAAGTGTCTGGCTGTGGTAGTAGCTCACCTGCGCAGAGAAGGTGTCACAGTATTCCTCTATCTAGATGACTGGCTGGTGGTAGGAAATTCACCACAACAGTTAGCAGAACACCTACAGCTCACTCAGAAGCTTCTGCAATCTCTGGGTTTCCTTTAAAATCTAGAAAAATCTGTTTTTCTTCCTTCTCAAATTCTGCAGTTCATAGGAGCAGAATTGAATACCATAGTGGGCAGAGCCTTTCTACTCAGAGACAGGGTAAAAAGCATGCAGCAGTTAGCAGGTTCTTTCAGGCTCAGTGTCCCAAGGCCTGCAAGGCATGTTCTTCAACTTCTGGGCCACATGGTAGTTGCAGCAGGCACAGTGCTAGGCTCCAGATTTCAGATGAGGGACATCCAGTTTCACTTAAGAGCGCATGGGTGCCAGAGAAAGGATTCACTGTCAAAGCTCGTTCCTGCAGCAAAAACATTTATCCAAGCTCTTCAGTGGTGGAAAGAGGAAAACAACCTCAGAGAAGAGGTTCCTTTCCAAAAAGAGCTTCCATCAATGATTCTAACAGATGCATCCCTATTGGGCTGGGGGGCTCATCTAGCAGAGCACACTACCCAGGGCACTTGGTCAAGTGCAGAGACTCTTTTACACATAAACTTGTTAGAGGTCAGGGCAGTGTTTCTGGCAACGCAAGCTTTCAAGCCACTGATACAGGGAAAGGTAGTGCAAGTCAGGACAGACAACACTACCATCATGTACTATATAAACAAGCAAGGGGGAACAAGGTCAAGCCTCCTTTGCTCAGAGGCCATGAGAATTTGGACCCTAGCTTATTCACTGGGCTTCTCACTACAGGGCATTCATCTGCCAGGCGAAGGCAATGTTCTGGCAGACGCCCTGAGCCAAATCTGCCAGGACCATCACAAATGGTCCTTGAACAGGCAAGTGGTGCAGACCTTATTCAGGAGGTGGGGCACTCCAGAATTAGACCTCTTTGCTTCTCATCAGAGTCATCACCTGCCACAGTTCTGTTGCTGGCCTCCAGTAGTGGGCACGGTTCCTCTGGATGCCCTTATTCTGGATTGGTCAGGGAAATTCGTTTATGCATTCCCTCTGGTATACAGGGTGCTGTTGAAACTCTGGTCTCAGCCAGCAGCTATGATTCTGATAGCCCCAGACTGGGCCAGGCATCCATGGTACTCCCTATTGCTGTCCATGTCAGTGGACAAACCAATACACCTTCTCAGGAGGCAAAATCTTCTGACCTCCAACCAGGGGAGGCTCCTGTATCTGAACCTCAAGTCACTCAGGCTCAAAGCTTGTCTCTTGAGGACTTAGAGTATGCTAGTTTACAACATTCTGAGCCAGTTATGGATGTCTTGTGATGATATAGAAAATCCTCTACTAAGAAAACCTGTGCTGCAAAATGGAAGAGGTTTTCTGTTTGGAGCTCTAGTAGGAGTATAGTGCCAACCCAGGCAGGAGTGCCGTTGGTACTGGACTACCTGGTCTACTTTCATTCCACAGGCTTACAGCCTTTTACACTAAAGATTCATTTGGCTTCAGTCTCGGCCTATGCATCTGCAGGCAAGTCTGTTTCTTTGGCATCAAACCCCATATTTAAAAGGTTCTTCAAGGGCCCTTCTCATATGTATCCACCGGTGAGAGAACCAGTGCTAGCTTGGGACCTTAATATCTATATTGCCGAACTTATGGTCCCTCCCTTTGAGCCTGTGCTTTCAGCACCTTTGAAGTATGTCACATGGAAAATGGTGTTTCTAGTGGCCATTATTTCAGCTAGAAGGATTAGTGAGCGCCAAGCTTTATGCACTGAAAAGGACTACATTTCGTTCCACAGGGATAAGGTAGTCCCACAGACAAATAGGAAATTCCTTCCCAAAGTGGTTTCAGACTTCCACTTGAACCAATCTATCACTTTGCCAGCATTCTTCACTGACCATTCCTCTTCTGGTGAACGTAGGCTGCATAGCCTGGATGTCAAAAGAGCTTTGAGCTACTACATGACAGCCACTAAGCCCCATAGGCAGGACAGAACACAACTTTTACTCACTTATGGGGATGTGGGAAAGGGAAATCCAGCATCTGAAAGGTCCATTTCTCATTGGATTGTCCAGTGCATTCAATTTTGCTATTCAAAGGTGGGTAGGGAAGCTCCAGCAGGGCTTAGAGCCCACTCCACAAGGGATACAGCTGCAACACTGGCAACTGCAAGGGATGTACCCTTGGTGGATATCTGTAAAGCAGCAACCTGGCGAACAGTACACACATTTGTCAAGCATTACAGCTCGGATATACAGGCTAGGGCTGATGGCAGGTTTGAAACAGCTGTCCTGCAGAGCCTGTTTCCAAAATAGGTTCTCCCCGCCTCCTAAGGTACTGCTTTTAGTCTGCAGAAGAGTTAGGAATATTGGAGTATTCTTGGGGTGAAAAGAAAAAGTTGCTTACCATAATGACGCTTGGTCAGCTGGATTATGATTGTTGTATGAGACTTGTAATATAAAAAATATAGTAGGTAATTGTCTCACATAAGACAGCCCATGCTTATGGGTGCACGCCCCCCCCCCCAAGATTTCAGAGAAGCTACAGGATATATTAACCTGAAACCAGTAGGTAATTAAAAGGCCAGAGAGACTTAATTAAGGGTCTCCTCTTTTTCTCTCTTAATTAGAACTGATCCAGCTGCCAGGATATTTTATTTATTTATTTAGGGATTCGGATCATGCCTTTGAGCTCAAAGCTCTTTTACAAAGGTTCCACGTCAAACAGTGACAGCAATTACAAGCAGTTTACATACAATACTCGAATAGTGGGTAGCTGGTATACAATAAGGTTACAGTGTCATTCACAGTACCAATGGTGATAGTACAGTGTCAAGAACATTCAACTAGGGTAAAGGACGGTGTTTATATGTAGTGAAGGAGATAAAGAGGCGTGACACCTAGTGTGAGAATCCGAGGAGGAGGAGTCAAGGTGAGGGGGAAGGGAGACTTGGGAGGGAGAGTGGGTAGCAAAAAGAAGTGGCTTTGTCTAGGAGGTTGGGAGGTAGTGGTAGTAGGTTGGTTTTAAGGTTGATCCAGTGGGAGAAAAGGCACAGAGGGGGAAGAGGAAGACAGAGGGATAGGGCAAGAGGGAAGAGTGGGGGTAAAAGGAAGGGGAAGGAGAATGTGGATGCGTGGGCATTATGGGTGTTAGAGTCCTAGTGGCAGTTACAAACAGTCCTAGTAAGAAGGTGTTGCCTTAGGCCATTTTTGAATTGCGATATGCATTGGGAGTTTAGAATGTGCACTGGGATTTCATTGAGCCATTGGATATAGGGCTCGTAAAGTTTTATGATTCCTATAGGAAGAATATTTTATACCAACCTGGTGCTAAAGTTGTAAAACCCTTTGATATGCTTTTGGGAATAGGAACTACACCAGATCAAAGAGAAAATGTTTAATTAAGGAGTCATTTTTAGGAAGTGGAGTTTTTGCTGATGTCTCCTTATTTAATATACCTCCTGATAGGCCATCCTGTTTTGTATTTTTTTTATATTCTAAAAGGATGAGCTAGATGACTCACAGAAGGGGTGTGGAGAGACACAGTTTAAACTATACTGTGAACTGTTTCTGACATTCATTTGGGGACTCAAAGACAGAGCTCTCTGATAAGGCACTTAAAGAGATAATACATTAGATAGGAAAAGTCTAAATGTATTGTGGTAGGAGTTTTTGTTTTGTTCTTTTCCTTGTTTTCTTTTAAGTGATTGTATGCTTTTTGATATATTGTTCTGTGTTTAAATTTTTCATATTGTTATCCATTTTTAGTAAATATATTATTTGAAAGACTGCCTTGGGTTGTCTGCCAGTTCTCTTTGCGTGTGATGCATGTGTGGTTAAGTCTGACAGCTGTTCTGGAAAGCTTGATGGTGTTACTAAACTGGGAAAATGTAAGAATATACCCAAGGTCTTTTATAGAGTTTTAAGGGTTCATTTTGGAAGCCAGGCTTGGTGCCCCTGGCGAAAGATTGTACCACAATCCCCGAAGAGGGTACGTATATGAGCCTGTACATTGGGTACACTAGCATAATATTCACAGTTTGAATCCCCCAGAACTTGAGACTAAAGGTGATTCGGACCCAAAAGTAGACAGGATGGTTACCCTGTCTGTTACCTGTTCACACTATTGTGCACAGAGGTTGGCACTGTGGGAGCAGAGGGCCAGACCTGCTGAGTGCGTTTGTGACACCCACCTCCTAAGGTGCTGCTTTTTAGTGTGCAGAAGAGTTAGGAATATTGGAGTATTCCTGCAGTGAGAAGAAAAAGTTACTTACCATAGTAACCTTGTTTCTCCCAGGGGATACTCCAATATTCATAACTCTCCCACCCTGCCTCCCCGTTTAAGAACCAGTGGCCTCTGTATTCCATGCCGTACCTTAGTGTTTGCATGTCACATTCTACTTTTATTGGAACTTGTTCTTTGGTTTTCTCCTTTTCAGGTGATTCTGACATATGGGATTGTTTATGATAAATTTATATTTCCTCCAGTTGGAGGTTTGGGTGAGGAATTTTGAAGTTATATTTTATATATTTTAAATTTTGGGCCCTGTCTTTCTAGGCATCCACGAAATCTGAGGGTTAGAATGTAGGCAGTTGATAGGTGGCAACATTTGAAAAGTGGCTAATGCCAATGATTCCATTATTAGCATAGCATTCTATCTCCGCGCAGATCTGACCGTAAAGGTATACTGCAGAAGAGTTATGAATATTGGAGTATCCCGTGGGAGAAACAAGGTTACTATGGTAAGTAACTTTTCCTTCTGGGCTCTTGCATTTCTGGTGAATGTCACTATTCAAGTAACAGAGTTAAAAAGCAAGATTCTCTGTCACGTGGTCATCATCTGTCCTAACTTCTTGTCTACAAGTGATGTCATAACCCTTGAGACACCACAGGAGGGGATGATTTATGATGTCATTTGTAGACAAGCAGCCAGAACGGATAAAGAACAAGTGAAAGAGAGTCTTCTGTTATGAAAATTCTAGTAATTTATATAATGGAATCCAGTTTTGTAAGCTTTTGTCTCTTTAAACTCTGTTTTGATCTCCAGTGCTGCACCTCCTGCTCTCGTCTCCCATTCCCGAACTTCCTCAGAACTTACCTCCACCACTTGCCCTGGACTACTATTTGTTGGGCGGGTACCATGGTCAGTGGTGCAGTGCCTACAAAGATGCTGGCACTATTCTGCCAGCCAAGGATTTTCCACCTATTTTTGCACCAAGGGTGGCCAGTGTGTAATGATACCGTATGCTGTGGTGCACATGCATACTGTCGGCGTCCGATGGCTGCCACCCCCCCACCCCACTGATAAGCGTCCACTTTTGCTACCATCCAGCTTCAGGTAGGTGGCAGGCAAGCAGCAGGATGTGGTGTTTCCTCACCCTGAGGGAGGAGAGCCATGGAATGCTTGATCTTCCCTCCTCTGAGTGATGCGAGTCCATTCCTGAACCCGGGTCGCTGGCATAGCATGCAAAAGCCCTACCACTGCACCACCTACTGGGACAGTTTTGTAAACTTTTAAAAGAGACAGAAAAACAAAAGATCCTTGTATTTACAAAAAAAAAAAAAAAGATGTGCAAAAACAGTGTAAGATTCCAAACGATGGCTTCATGCTGGGTTAAACCTATCATCATAGGTTGGAGTCCTAATTGACCAGTCAGATTGCAGCATGCATGTACAGTTGCATAATTAAGCAATAATACAAGGAGCATACCAGATGATGGGGAGTGCAGAATAGTACAATTGCAGATTCAACAGAAATGGTTACCACAATAATCCTTACCTTGCCAACCATTTCTCAAGAACCTGCAGCCAGTTCCAGTCTGTGTCCCATACCTTCTGTCATTGTGTATAGTGTATGGCGGAGAATACTCTGGTTGCAAATGTTGTTTTTCTCTCTAAACATTTTGTTTTCTCTGAGAGTATTTCCAAATCAGAACACAGCTGTAGCATGAGCACTGACACTAGAGGTAACTTGTAACAAGATGATGGCACTGGCAGGAGAGTTACAACTGAGTTGTAAGAACATTTGCATCCATAGTATTCTCCTTCACCATACGTTATATTACAGGATGTAGTATATAGTTGGAACTACTCTTGCCTCAGATGTGGTTTGAAAGCCCCCAACCACCCGAGGAGTGAGTATATCACATGTTGTATCGTATCCCTGGAGTGTATTATTGCTATTAAAACATTGTGTTGGTTGAGGGGGAAAAACTGACAGTAGACCAGAAAATAGAAAGAAATTTTGAACTGTTGGTATATCTTGGGATATCCCTTGGGCATGTGATCACACTCCACCAATTACAGTACAGGATTTTCTGACCCATTCTATCAATGTTTATGTTCTCAAGACAAAAGTCAAAAACTGTAAGACTGAACAGCTGGCAAATAAATTGCAGTCTGTGTGAGAAGGCTGTCCCTGCCCATTAGGTGAACCTGGCAACATTGGTAGTTCTGAGGCTGTAGCAGGAATTATTGATTTTTCCATTAAAAGAGGAATTTGTCTCCCACAAGACGGGGGTTAAAGATGTATTGTATGTAAGTGCAGAATCACTTCAGTAATGCAGGTATTTATGTGCCTCTTTAGAATCAATTCTCATACAGCTGTAAACTCGATTCGTTGGGCAGAGGGAGCATGAGAATCATAGGTCTTAAAGAGAGCCAGTTGTAGAGCAGTGCTTCAGTATCTCGTGGGATTGGATCAGACTCCTGGCTGTATGTACTTATCAGCATGGCTGTAGTCCACGCCTTTGTAATTGTAATGCTTCTGTAGTTCCTGTCATGCCCAGTGGGCACCTGTGGCATTTGGTCAAACTCAGAGAATAAAGATGGCCACTGTTTGAAACTCCTGCGTCTGAGTCCATCTGTTCCTCCAGCCCCAGTTATCACACTGATCTCCACCTCAGTTCAGTAGGAATCAAGGTGCTGCTCAGAGGCAGTGTTGTTTGTAAATAAGGTGAAGAGGAGAGGGCCTAGGATACTCCCTTGTGGTACCCTGTACTTTATGGGCTGAGTAGCAGAGAGTACATTTCCAATTGAAATACGCTGAGCTCTACTTGAAAGGTAGTCACCAGTCCAGGAGGTTGCCTTAAGATTTGGTAGTTTAGTTGTTGGGAAATTATGACTTCAGAATGGGAAAAGCAGCTGGAGCACATGATGTCCAGGGGCAAAGATCCTCTTTTCATGCAGTGTCTACAGTAATAAAGAACGGAATGTCTAGAAATTCAAATTTTGGGGAAATTGTATGAGAGTTTTGCCGATGCCGTGGGTAGCATGAGCAAAAGCAGACACATGTGCCTGTTGTGATTGCTCACCGTTGCTCAGTGGTTGTATCCTGAGATCCCACACTCGTGCCAACAGTACTTTATTTCGTAATAACGACTCTTTATGCTTCCAGTCCAAAGGCAGCTGGTCAGCCTTGTCCCCGTTCTCCTGAGTTGGCCAGCATCTCCCCTGGGACTTACCTCAGTCAGTTTCTCCCACGAATATCCCCTAGTGGTGGGGTCATAGGGAGGATGGATGTCTCCCCCTCCCCCGCCACCCCATACACATATCCAGTTCAGACTAAGGCTCGGTTGCAGGTGATGGCATGGACCCAAGCAGATCGAGCAAGGCTTCATTAAGCCCTCAGCTTCTTTTCCATTTTTTGGCGCACCCCTGGCATAGGACATCCAGCATGTCCATGGAGGTGCTCATGCAGAATGTTCCTCGACTCCCTCCCTTCATGCTGCCAGTGCTGCACTACCAACAGACCTCCACCTGGTGGCAATCATTGGCCATGCTGACATGCTTTCACTCCCTGGGAGACAAGAGCAGTCCATCAGATGCTTGATCTTCTTCCACCCCGTCCAGTCCCCAGCACCCTAAGCGTGTTCCTGAACTCAGGTTGCCAGTGTGGGAGAAGGTGAGATGCATATATGGCGCCTCAGACCTCTTCGCCACCGGGCCGGCCCAATGGTACTTTTTTTTTAAACAGAAAATTGGAAACTCACTTTTAGGAAAGCTTGACAGAAGTTTAGGGAAAGAACTCAGTAGATGGATGGGAACTGGTTGTCGGTAAGGACTTAGGGGGTGGTCCTCACTGGAAAATTCTCGGGGTAAAGGAGGTGATTAGTGGTATACTTTGGGGGGGGGTCTGACTTACGGCCAGTCCTCTTCAGTAAGTACATTAGTGACATTGGGGTTGGGCTGTAGGGAAAAGCGACTATTTGCAGATGTCACCAAGCTCTATGGAATGGGGGACAGCGAGGGAAGGGATCATATAAACATAGAATTTGTGATCAGAAAAAGACCGCTTGACATACCCAGTCTGTCCAAATGGTCACTGCCTAGTCTGTCTCCACAGACCTCAGCTCATCTCTGGCAACCCTCCTTCCTCCCTGCCTATTTACGAATACAATGCAAGCCCGATAATCCAAACCCCACTGATCCGGAACTCCCTGTTAACTGAACTTCCATTTTGTCTCCCTCATAAACTCCACAGGTTAGCATGATGTACAGCCTGTTGGTGAATTGTATACTTTTTGGCTTCAGGACCTAAGACCTACGATAATGAGTGGCAAAAGAAAATGCATTGAGCTCACCTTGCAGCAGGAGCTCCGAATACTGGAGAGCTTGGAGAATGGTGAGCGTGCGCTGTCACTCGCCTCTGAATATGGCTTGGGGAAATCTACTGTGCACGTCATTAAAGAGGCTAAGAAGAACCTAAGAAGCTTTGCAATGTCGATGGAGGACTCGTCTGGACTAGTCCAAAGGAAAAATACCTGTGAGGACGATGCTAGGGATTCCTCCTTTTACCTTTGATTCTGCCAGGAGTGGGAGAAGGGTACGCCCATATCTGGTCCCCTCCTGAAAGAAAAGGCTCTGCATTTTCATGAGTTGCTTGGGGGTGACTATGGCACTTTTGCGGCTAGTGATGGTTGGCTAGATCAAATCAAAAAGTGCCAGGGCATCCGCCAGCTGAGATTGTGTGGTGAGCGCCTCAGTGCAGCTGAAGAAGAGGTGGCTCCCTTCATTCAGCAATTGAGTGAGCTAATCCAGGCTGAAGGTCTTACACTGGACCAAGTTTACAACGCCGATGAGACGGGTCTCTATTGGCGTTGTTTACCAGACAATACTCTGGCTCACGGTAATGAGAGGGATGCCCCAGAATTTAAAAAAGTCAAAGATCGTGTCACTATCCTCGCATGTGTTAACGCAACTGGTGAACATAAGTTGTGACCGCTGCTGATTGAAAATACAGGGAGCCAAGATGTTTTTGCCATGTTAACATGGCAACATTCCCTGTTTTGTATGCCAACCAGAGGAATACATGGATGGACAGCACATTGTTCACAAAGTGGTTTAAAGAGAGTTTTGTCACTGAAGTGAAGCGCTTTCTGCTAAGAAAAAAACTGCCATTGAAAGCAGATCTTCCTGGACATAAAGTCTCCAGCACTCATTGACACTGATGGGACTAGGCAGGAGGCGCTAGGACCGAGCGGAAGCCAAAAACTCTTAAGGAGGGCCGGCGCTGAGGTAGGACCACGCATGCACGGCGCCACGAGGCAGGCATGCACCATATAAGCTATCTCAAGTCGACCCTCCAATTGCCTCAAGTTCCTTTTCCCTGCCATCGGCGTACTTCACTGGCGGCCCTCGCTGCGCCCACCAGAAGTCAGCTCTTCACATCTATATGACAGCACCTAACTCATTCAGTTTTGATTTAGTATATTCTTTGTTTATTATTTAAAAAAAAAAGATTTTCTTTTCGCAAGAAAGAACAGAGAAGTTTTCCTTAGCCTGCCTTCGATGGAGTTGACCACAAATGGGGCCGGTGACGGTAGGGAGACATCACATGAAAACTGTGTTTTTAGCAGGGCTGGGTCCAGTCCGCCACCCTCTATTGGGGGGTTGACTGAGGGCAGTCAGTGCTCGGGGAGGTCCTCTCAAAGCACAAAAAGAAATGGGCCCATTCTGGATCTTCATTGGGAACCCGGCACCGCTCAGCCTCAAGTTCTTCTTTGTCCCACTGGTCGAAGAAGAAACGGTACCGCTCGAAGTCGCCCTCTGGTAGGTCTGCATTTCAGTTGCAGGGGACAGAAGGCCAACTTTGATGCCACCAAGGTCTCCTGCGGCCTCTGTCCCTGGCGACCGGTTTCTTCGACTCCATAGTCTCTCCCCGCCCCTGAAATGGTCCTCGATGAGCAGTTTATCATTGGTCTGCTCTTATGGAGCAGTGGGTTTATGTGGTTGTCCCTCTTCCCGAGCCGGCAGGATTGGTCCTGGGGCCTTCGAGCCTAGGGGCTTCGAACCCATGGGCAGGGCGGTTGGGTCATCCTTGTCGCACGACACCTTCTTCGCTGCCGTCGATGCCATGCTCTTGTGCTTCCCCCCCTCACATGGCTGCAGTGCAGGGGCCAGCGCAAGTACCTCCTTCTTCTTCTCAGGTTTTCAGATCATCATCCTTGGGTGCCCCGGAACTTGGGTTGGGGGTGCCGGACACAGTGCCGCCCTTGACTCCAGTCTTGGCGGTGCTGCGGCTGGTTCCACATGTGGCGCCGGCTGCGGCACTGCGGTCAGTGCTGTTGCCGGCACTGCCTCAGATGCAGAGTTCCTCAACTCGAGGAGCACCCCCTACTGCACTCTTTCCTCCCTTTCCTTTATATACTATCCCTCCTGGGCTAGTAGAAGACAAATTGAGCCTGATCCTGATCTACGATTAGGAGACGACTTCAACGAGGATTCTTCCTTTGGAGTGGAAATTAAGCCCTCTATTTCAGCACAGCCTTTGGTCGAGGACTTGTCCTTTAAATGTCTTCTGAAGAAAATGAATCTAACTCTGTCTCACTCTGTGTCTCTCCAGACATCAGAGGTGGATCCAGGGAAGCTATTGCATCTTCAGTATCTGCATGTTCCGGAGATCCCTGTGGAACTGACTCCTCCGGTACAGCCCTCTTTTGAGCTTCTCTCACAGATGGTGTGGGGTAGTCTGGCGCTTATTCCCTCCATGACTTAGTCCATAGATAGGAAGTACGCTTCCCCCTAAGGATCGACCAGTCCTGGCCTCCCCAGCCTTTGCAGATGCTATTGTGGTCTTGGCAGAAAATGGCAAAGCTGTACTCCTGCAGGAACCTACAGCTCATCTGGTAAATTAAGAACCCCGTATGATTGACACCCTAGGGAAGCGAGTCTTTGCCACTGCTACCCTAGGAATGCGTATTGCTAGATCATACTTTGAGAGGGCTCTTGCAGTAGGTAATCATTTGTAGAACTGCTCCCCCTAGCATCAGGACCACACGGAAACTTTTGCTAGCAGTGTCTGATGGGGGACCGCCCACCTGACGTCAGCGTGACACTGTGTAGTGGGTGGTCCCCACGTCTGTCCTCCAGTTCTTTTCCACCGTCGACGTGAGCACCTTGGACCAACTGAAGCTCATCGCAGCAGTTTTGAATGGCCATCCAGATGAGTATCCGCCATTTCTTATTTTTTCCTCTTAAGAATCGTGTGTATGTCATCCTGTCCAGCGGATCCACATAAAAACAAGTGCGGTCCGTGCGGCGTCCAGAACAGACTTTGATGCCCCCGCCACCACTGGTTATGGTAGCGGCAGGCTCCTTAGATTTGTCCGAGGCTGCCACCGTTCTTAGGTCAGTTTCCACCCAGGGATCTAAGTTGCAGGCATGGCCGAAAATCCACTCTTTGGACCCTCCAGCGAGCGTCCAGCTGGGGTTGGTAAGTAGGGAGTCGGGGCATCTGTCTCCTTCACGACCCAGGTTGATCAGCCAATCGTCTGACCCTCCGACGATTGCATGACCTCTTCGCGTCCGTCAGGCCCTGATGTAATGCTGCCGGACGTGAGCATCGTCCAGGCTGGTGGACAGGGATCTCCTCAGGGCTCCCTTCATGGTGAGCCCCCATCACCTGGTCTGTTGGAGGTTCCTCCGCTGTCGCCAGACCCGCAGGTCCCGACGGATGATCACCCATCGCTGGGTTTGCCCGACGACAGAGTGCCCAACAGGCCTTATTGTGACTCCAGCGCCACTACCTCAGAGGTTGCCAAGAAAGAGGAGTGGTTGAACAACGGTGGGCTCAGGGAGGATGAGGGTGGTGGAACAGAGGTGCATCCCTCCAGTTGTGCCTCTCCACTATTCATTTGCCACTCTGATGAAGCATGGTTCCTCTATGGAGGCACCTGCAGTGGAGACCAAGGAGGATGCTGGGAACCTCCACAATGGAGACCCACAAGAGGGTGACACAGGACCTTACAGGGGAAGGAAACAACTCCTGGTGGGGGACTCGATTCTTAGGGAGGTAGAACTGGGGGAAGGAGGGGAAAGGGAAGTAAGGTGCCTGCCCGGGACCATGGCTTGGAGGGACAGAAAACTAATCCTCAGGATCATGGGAGCAGCTGTAAGGGGGAGTGAGCTGGATGTCATTATTCACCTAGGGACGAATGACCTGGCTGAGAATGGGATCACAGCAGTGCAAGAGGAGTTTGTGGCATTGGGGTGGGGCCTTAGACAAGTAGCACATACGGTAACTTTCTCAGAAGTGTTACCTGTCTATGGCATGGATGAGTCTAGGGTACTCCACACCATGGGATTCAATGACTGGTTGAAAAACTGGTGCACAGCTCAGGGATTTGGCTTCATTGGGGAATGGGGCTCCACCTGGAGGGATGCAGGCCTATACAGGCGCGATAGTTTGCATCTATCCAAGAGGGGAACCAGGATCTTAGGTGATAGGTTTAAATGCTTCATTGGCAAGCATTTAAACTAGCCAGGGGGGAGGCATTGAAAACGTGAAGGGAAATCCTAGGCCCCCCCCAAAAAAATCAAGGCAGTTAGTGAGGTAAACACCAAGATAGAGCAGTTGATAGGGAGAAGGGCAGGGGTAAATGGAGGCAAAGGCAGCAAGGACAGGGATGGGGGAAAAAAATAAAGCCATAAAAAAAAATTGAGGGTAATGAGTACCAATGCCCGTAGTCTAGGTAAAAAGCTCCCTGAAATGGTGGTCTTGATGGAAGAGGGATGCCTGGATATCGTGGCAGTCACAGAAACATGGTACACAGAGAACCATGACTGGGATGTCAACATACCAGGGTACCCAGTCTACAGGAGGGACAGGGAGGGAAGAAGAGGAGGAGGAGTAGCTCTCTATGTAAGGGAAGGGATCAAAGCAACAGAACTAAAGGGTAAACAGGGAGGAGCGGAGGCACTGTGGGTCACTATGGAGACTGGAAATGGCTCCACAATGCGCACAGGGGTTGTATACAGACCCCTGTCTCAGGGGGAGGAAATGGACAAGGAACTGACAGAAGGCATCCTTGGCATGGCAGAAAAAGGGGAGATATTACTGATTGGAGACCTGAATATGCCAGATGTTAACTGGAGCACCTTTGCTGCAGCCACATCTAAGAGCAGGGTCATTCTCGATGCCCTACAAGGGGCATGCCTCAAACAGCTAGTTTTGGAACCCACTCGGGAGGAAGCAATCTTAGACCTGGTAGTCTCAAATGGGGACTGAAAGAGGATCTCTAATGTTGAAGTGGGTAGCCATTTGGGAACAAGTGACCACCAAACAGTGTGGTTCACGATAAACTTAACTGTAGAGTCAAGCCACACAAAAGTGAAGGTACTGTACTTCAGGAGGGCTGATTTAGTCAAAATGGGAGAGTGCCTCAGAAAAGCACAAGCAAACGGGCAAGAAGGTGGGGTGGAGCAACAATGGGGAAACATCAAAACCACCATCACAGAGGCAACAAGCCTTTGTGTGAAACAAATAAACAAATCAAAGCAAAAGAAAAAAACACTATGGTTCTCAAAAGAAGTGGTGGGGAAGGTAAGGGAGAAAAAGAGAGCATTCAGGAAGTATAAGGAAACACAGAAGGAGCAAGACAGAGAACTGTACCTGTTAAAGCAGAAGGAAGCAGGGAAGGCAGTCTGAATAGTAAAGGCCCAAACCGAGGAAAAGATAGCCGACTCTGTTAAGAAGGGAGATAAAACCTTTTATAGGTACATTGGGGAGCAAAGAAAGACTAAGGCAGGGATACTGAGGCTGAATAAAGAGGAAGGTGGTTGGACAGAGAGCGACAGTGAAAAAGCAGGGATACTGAACGAATACTTCTGCTTAGTATTCACAATGGAAAAGCAGGGGGAGACACCTAATCCAGTCAATAGAAGCACTTTGGATAGGTGGGTTGATATTAGTCCTTTCACAGAAAAAAGCGTTCTGAAACGACTCTTAAAACTGAAGGTGGATAAAGCAATGGGGCCTGATGGGATTCACCCCAGAATTCTAAAAGAACTAAGGGAAGAACTAGTAACACCACTGATTACTCTTTTTAATGAATCATGGGAGGATGGTGTGGTACCTGAGGACTGGAGGAGGGTGGATGGGATTCCCCTTTACAAAAGTGGGAGCAAGACAGAGGCAGGTAACTACAGACCTGTCAGTTTGACCTCAGTGGTAGGGAAAGTGATGGAATCACTTCTGAAGGAAAGAATTGTTGAGTACCTAGAGTCCAGTGGGGCACAGGACCCAAGGCAGCATGCATTCACAGCAGGAAGGTCATGTCAGACCAATCTAATTGATTTCTTTGACTGGGTGACTAAAGTTGTAGACCAGGGAGGGGCTGTGGACATGGTCTACCTAGACTTTAGCAAGGCATTTGACACAGTCCCGCACAAAAGATTAATAAACAAATTAGCCAGCCTGGGAGTGGGTCCCAGGGTGGTAGCCTGAGTAAAACACTGGCTGGACAACAGGACACAGCAGGTAATAGTAAATGGAGTCCACAGTGAAGAAAGAGGGGTTACTAGTGAGGTACTGCAGGGTTCAGTACTGGGGCCGGTCCTGTTTAATGTCTTTATAAGTGACATTGCAGAGGGACTGGAAAAGAAAGTATATCTCTTTGCAGATGACACAAAGATCTGCAACAGGGTTGATACTCAAGGTGGGGTGGAAAGGATGAAAAGGGACTTGGCAAGGTTGGAGGAATGGTCAAATGTATGGCAACTTAGATTCAACGCAAAGAAGTGCAAAGTAATGCACCTGGGAAACGGAAACCCAGGGGAAGAGTACACAATGAGGGGTGAGATACTTATAAAAACGGAAAGGGACCTGGGGGTAGTCATATCAGATGACCTAAAGGTGGGCCAGCAATGTGAGAAGGCAGTTAAGGAGGGCTGGGGGGATACTGGGATGCATAGGGAGAGGCATCACCAGTAGAAAACAGGACGTTGTTGGCCGTCTGTACAGACAGTTGGTAAGACCACATCTGGAGTACTGTGCACAGTTCTGGAGACCCAATCTCCATAAAGACATAGACAGGATGGAGGCTGTTCAGAGAAGGGCAACCAAAATGGTGCAGGGTCTGCACCAGAAGCCATATGAAGAGAGAGATTAAAGGAGCTTAATATATACCTCGAGGAGGGGGGGACATGATAGAAACTTTCAAGTACCTCAAGGATTTAACAAAGTCCAAGAGGGTAGCATCTTTCAGAAAAAGAGATGTGCAAGAACAAGGGGGCACAATTTGAAGATAATGTGGGGACAGCTCAGAGGTAATGTGAGGAAGTATTTCTTCACAGAGAGGGTTGTAGATGCATGGAACAGCCTTCCTGAGGAGGTCGTAGAGTCAAAAACAGTGGGAGAATTCAAGAATGCATGGGACCAGACATAAGGCAATTCTAGTGGGGAGGTAGGAGAAAATAGGCTGTTGGTTAACTAGGATCTGCAGCTTATCCATTAGATAGGGAAATGGGCAAACTAGGTGGGCCAAGCGGTCCTTATCTGCTGTCAAATTCTGTGTTTCTGTTGTGGTGTCAGATCCTGTTCCTCAACGCCCGCAGGTTCCCTTTCCTAACCGGGACCACCATTGGGCCTTCCTTTAAGCCTTCCTCCCTCGGGGCTTCCCTTGGGACCTTGCCCTTCCAGGCCCGCAGATCCTTCGGGACAACCTACAGGAGGCGCTCCTCCATCTGGGGTGCCGTTAGGCTTCCCTCCATCGGGGCCGCCATCGGGCTATCCCCCGTCGGGTTACCCTCCGGCGAGGCCCCCTTCTGGCTACCCTCTGTCAGGGCCTTCAACATATCCTCCATCCGGGCAGCTGTCTGGATACCCTTTGTCAGGCCTATCACTGAGTTACGCTCACTATGTTCTGACGTCAGGTTTTCCTACTCCAGTTTATCCCGTCGGGTTATCCACCATCAGCCCCGATGCCGGATCCCTTTTTGTTGGCTTTTTACTATTCAGACTACCCTGGTTCTTACCCTTCACCATGCTACCCACATCATTTCCCATCTCCTAGTTTTGGGGGACGTGGGCCTGGATCGGGTTACTCACCCACCTCCTCCTCCCATCCCACCTTCTCCCCAACCTCAGGTTGATTTTCGGAAAATTCTAAATTCATGGTGGTCGGTGACCAAGACTCAGTTGGAATCCAAATTAGACAGCAGGCTTCGGTTCCACTGGACGTCGGCGCTAGCACCTTCACCTAAGGCCTTCCCGCGTACATAGTGCCCTTGACGTCAGGCTGTCTGTTGAAAGTCTGCGCAATCCCTGACGTCTGAAATCATTGCCAGGGAGCCTGATCCTCCTATTACTGAGAATCCAGAGGATTCAGAAGACTGCGATGCGGACTCAGATTCCTCATTCGCCAGTTCGGACCTGGAAACCCCTCCCCACGAGGAACCAGTCCCTCGAGAATCTCCAAAGTCCCCACCAGAAGATCCCTTTGTGGACCTCCTCAAGCATATGACAGAGGCCCAAGGGTGGAAGTCAGAGGCTCTGGACCCTAACAGACGAAGGTTAGTGAATCATCTGGACTTCCCAGATACGAGTCCAGTACTCATCTCCCCCCACCCCAAGCTGGTACCCCACGAGGATTTATCCCCCACCATCTTGAAGAGACCTTCCTCTATCCCGGCCATGGCAAAAAAGGCCAACTGGGCCTACAGGACATCTGAGGACAAGGACCACCTGAGCATGCACCCTAAAGCTGACTCAGTGGTCATCATGGCAGCCCATGATAGATCTGCTAGGCCGAAGCACCTGAGCACGTCCCCTCCTGACAAGGAGTCTAGACAAATGGACCAGTTCAGGAGAAAATTCTGTGCCTCTTCTATTCTAGCAATACGTGCTCTAAACTATGTCTCGCACATGCTAGAGTACTAGAAGACCTTGTTTCGTCAACTCGGGCCTGTTGTTGAGGCCCTACCCGACTCTGATTCGAAGTCATCCTTGGCATCTACCCTAAAAATGGCCAAGGTGGCTGGACGGCATTCTTTTCGGGTCACCTACGATGTGGTGGATTCCTCCACTAGAGGTACGGCCACTGCTGTTAGCCTTCTTCCGTTACTCTTGGCTAAGAATATAGGGCTAGCCGATGTTCAGTCGGCTATCCAGGATGCCCCTTTCAGGGGCTCTGCCCTGTTCGGCGGAGATGCCCAGGACATCATAACTAGCCGTAAAACAGACGCCAGATGAAAACCCAGCAAGTGTCCAAATGTCAGTTTAAGCGTAGGGTTCCCAATACTTCCATCACCCCCCCCAGCCAAAACACAAAGAGCTGCGGGAGCAGCCTTCCCCAACCCTCCCACTCCTGACTTGCTGACTGCCCCCTTTCTCCTCGTCTATTGAAGGAACAGGTGGGCGGAAGATTCATGCAGCATCTGGGAGACTAGGAGTCCATCACAACAGACGCCTGGGTGCTTCAGTTAATAAAGCTTGGTCACATTCTAGAATTTCGAGAAAAACCTCCAGACAACCCACCGAGGTCTTCTCATTGCCCAAGGGCGCATATTCCCCATCTCGGAGGAAATCACAGCTCTTCTGGTACCCAAAAAGATGGGATTTTCACCTGATTTTGGATCTCAGTACCCTAAACCTCTTCATAGAATACAAGAGGTTTCGGATGCTGACTTTGCAAAGCCTTCTGCCTCTCATATCCCAGGGTCACTGGCTTTGTGCCCTGGACATGAAAGATGCGTGTCTTCATATACCAATTTTCAGTCCTCACCGCAAATTCCTCAGGTTTTCATTCCAAGGGGAGCATTACCAGTTCAAGGATCTCCCTTTTGGCCTTTCCTCCACCCTGTGGGTTGTTACCAGATGCCTAGCGGTAGTGGCAGAGGCCTCGAGGTGTCAGGGGCGTGCTGCCTTTCCCTACCTCGACGATTGGCTCCTCTCAGCTCCATCGAGGGAGGGGTTGGAAGCCTCCTTATCAGCTACTCTACAGCTGTTCGAGTGCCTGGGTATCACAGTCAGTTACCCCATGTCCCAGCTTACTCCTTCCCAATGCCTTCAATTTATTGTGGCAGTGTTAGACACAGTGCAGGGCATGGTATTTCTCCCCCTAGACAGGGTAGACACCCTGGAGAGTCAGGCCAAGCTGGTATCTTCCAGTCGACATATCTCGGCCAGAGTGGTTCCCCATTTTCTTGGTCTCAAGGCAGCGGCTATTCCCACGGTCCCACTGGCCAGACTCCACATGTGTATTTCGTAGTGTACTCTTAAGATTCCTGGGGGATCAGAGGGAAGACAACTTAGACTGTCCGATCCTCATCTCCACCCAAATGCAACAGGGCCTGTTGTGGTGGCAGGACTCCAACAATCTGTTACTAGGAGTTCCTTTCCAAACCCCTCCTCGCTCCCAAATACTGACAACAGATGCATTGGGACAGGGATGGGGTGCCCATCTGGGACCCCACAGGACTCTGGGCCTGTGGTCCCCTGTAGAAGCACACCTGCACATCAATGTGCTAGAGATAAGAGCAGTACTTTATCCTCTTCAGGCTTTTCAGCACATCCTTCTGCAAGAAATCCTATTGATCTAGACAGACGGTATGTGCGTGGTGTGGTACATCAGCAAACGGGGGCACCCGCTGGTACTCCCTTTGCAGAGAAGCGATGCAGGTGTGGAACTGGGCAGTTCTGCATAAAATTGTCTCCAGGCAGTTCATGTCCCAGAGGTGCAGAACGTTCTTGCAAACTGTCTCAGTCACACCAGGGTAAGGACTCACAAATGAGAGCTAAAGCAAGATGTAATAGATCACATCTTAGACCTTTGGGGTCATCCAGAGGTGGATCTGTTTGCAGCCCCATCAAACGTAAAACATCCCAAGTTTTGCTTGCTCGATCCCGGGCATGGTGCTTTCTGGCAAGATGCACTGCTGCTTTCTTGAACAGGGAGATTTCTGTACGCATTCCCTCCCTTTCTAGTATTACAGAGAGTGTTGACCAAGCTCCAGTCAGAGGGAGCACAAATTATTTTAATAGCTCCATTTTGGCCTTGACAAATCTGGTTTCCACTGCTTCAGCAACTCCCTCCAAGAAGCACCACAAGGAGAACTCCAGGGAGTGGGACCACTCCACGGAAGCCCAGTCTGAGGCCCCGTGGCCCTCGATGACCAAGGCCGCCTTACAGCTGCCACCTAAGAAGCCTTCGGACAGTAAGTCTGACAAGTCTTCTCCGGGTCAGTCGTCCGTCAGCTCCTCCAATGGCCGCACCTCCACGGCTGCTAAGTTGGCCCCCGACTCCTCCAGTGCCTGTCTGGCCACCGGTTAGTCGGCTCCCCAGCCTTCGAGGACCCACCCGGTCACAGCCAAGAAGTTGGCCGGGGGCTCCTCTCCCCCTCGCCCAGCTCCGTATGGTAAGATGCCCATCTCCGACAGCCACTCAGGCGTGGTTCTCCCATGAGGGCCTAACGGCGCCTCACCAGACGTCCGGCAGAAACGGGGGGAGACTGCCCCTCTCCCCTCTTCTCCCCCGACAGTACCCTTCCCTTCTCAGGTGGATACCCCTGGTGAGGATAGCGCGAGACCCCTCAATGTCGACGACCCTTTATCGAGGTCAGTCCCGCGCTTCCCTGATGGGGTCATGGGGCAGGAGGCTCCTCCTAGTCATCTGGCTTTACAGTGGAGGCCCTTCCTTCGCCATCTGGTGGGATCCCTTCAGAGCCAGCGACTGTTCCGGCCCCGATCCCACTGTTAGATCCAGTGACTCTCAACCCAACGCTGGAACCTCAAACGACTCTTCCTCAGCCTGGGCCCCGTGGTCTGCCCATCCCTCCATCGGGTCCCCTTCGTCCTGCCCTGACGCCAGCCCCTCCGACGCCAGATCCCCTTCCAGCGCCAGACCAGATGGTGCCAGTCCCGATGTCGGTATACCTGACATTGGCTATCCCGACTCCAGACTCCCTCCCCCACTGATTTACACAACGGTGGGTCCGACACGGGTCCCCTCTCCGTCAGACCTCCTGGCGACGGGGATTTATTTCAGACCCTGTACTGTTCCACACTACCCACTGGGGTACCCTGGGGACCACTACCCAGCTGGTCCTCCTCCTGACTGGAGTTCCCTGGGACAGTATTACCCTAGCTGCAATCCTTACTCAGGTAACCACTTCCAGGGTTATCAGGAGTATCACTGCCCCCCTCCACTGGTAATTCCACCTCCCCCTCAGCCTCCTCCACCTCCCCCTCCACCACTTCCGACTATGCCGGATTTCAAGACTTTAATCCAGTCTTGGTGGCAGGGGGCACGCTCGAAGTTAGTATCAGATCTGGAGAGTAGACTCTCACATCCACGCTCTCCCAAATCTCCATCCCCGAGGAGCTCCTCGCCTTCCACGGTTTGTGTCTTGGGGACGGCAAGTCAAACCATTGTCCTCCCAGACATTCGTGGTCTTCCAGATGAGTGGGCAGATGATGATGAGATGAGATGAGGAAGCCAATGAGTCTGCAGAGGATGTTTTAGAGGAACCCGAGGGTCCGGAAGGCAAGATTTTTCCCAAGTCCCCCCCCCCTCGGAGGACCCTGCTTTCTCGGATCTGTTGAGGTCCATGAAGGATTTTTTCGACTGGGAGTTGGAGGATCAGGACCCCATGAGACAGAGACTAGCCGAGCACCTGGACTTAGAGTCTCTGTCCCGGTCCTGATCCCTCCATGGATAGGACCTCACCAGGACCTCACCTCTACAGTCTGCAGATGCCTCATTCTCTCCCAGCTGTCCCCAAGAGGGTGGACAGGGTGTACTGGGTGCTGAAGGAAGCTCCTTTTCTTAAGATGCATCCCAAGGCAGACTCTGTCATCATTTCAGCTGCTCATGATTGCTCGTCTGCACCTGAGCACCTTTCCTCCTGACAAAGAGTCGAGGCAGATGGACCAGTTCGGCAGGAAGGTTTATGCTTCAGTCACATGTGCGCACTGGTCCCTTAACTATGTGGCCCACAAGGTGTCACACCAAAAAGCTACCTTGGCCAGTCTAGAGGCCCGAGTCCAGGCTACGGACCCTTTGAGCCTCAAGGAGGAGCTTGCCAAGGATCTTCGCCTCTCTCGCTTCTCCTGTAGGCATGCTTTGCGAGCCACATACGACTCTGTAGCTCATGCCTTGGCAACTGCCATCGCCTTAAGGCGGCATTCCTGGTTCCGCATCTCTGGCCTTGCCAACGAGGTACAATCTGCGATTATGGATGCCCCCTTCCGTGGCTCAGTGCTTTTTGGTGGCGACACCAAAGACATTATTACTGATCTCCAGGACAGAGGTCTCGCCCAAAGATCAGTAGGGTCCATGTACCGATCGGGCACTCAACAACAGCAACAACCCTTTCGGAAAAGGACCTGGAGGCAGAGGAGGCAATCCCCAGCTCGATGCCAGGGCAAACGCAAGGCCATGGGTTCCGCCACTCCTCCGGCCTCCAAAAACCAGAGATGTTCAGGAGGTCCTCCCCTGAATGTCCTGCCATCTCCTGACTCCCTATCCCCACTAACTCCTCAGTCTCATGACGAGGAGCAGGTGGAGGGAGGGAGGTTCGCCGGCCATGCGCAAGAATGGAAGGCAGTATCCTCCGATGTATGGGTCCTGCAACTGATGTCCGTCGGACACACTATGGAGTTTCTGGAAATTCCTCCAGAATCTCCGCCAAGAAGGTCTTCTTACTCCAGGGATCAGGCTCTTCTCGTTTGAGAAGAAGATCAAAGCCTCTTGCTGAAGGAAGCAATAGAGCGCATTCCCCTCCGGCAAAGGGGCAGGGAGTTCTACTCTTATTTTTTCCTGGTTCGAAAACAGATGGGAGACTTCAGACCTATTCTAGACTTGAGCAGCCTCAATCCGTTTGTCGAGTACAAAAAGTTCCGGATCCTGACACTCCTGAGTCTTCTTCCACTCCTTCTGGAGAATCATTGGTTCTAGGAGTGTGGATATGTTGTTCATCCACACTTATTGACATGTCCCTTTCCCCTTTAAGAATCGCCGGAAGTCTTCAAGCTGGCTCCTCCCACCCAACCGGGTGGAATAACCTTCGGCTCTGCCCCATGACACCAGATCTTCCTTTCTGCTGGAGGATTCAGGTTACCTCCCTCATGCTCCCGCATTTTGTAGGCCCTGGCTTCAAAACCCTTGGTTATTCCAAAAATTTGTCTAGTTCGCATTAGCGATCGCGACTGCTTATCTTCGATTGTGGAAGACAAGTCTTCCCCAGTTCGTCGATGTTCATGCGGCCAGAAAATGTTTCGCCAGATCCCACACCGTTGGCTTCTATTGCCTAGGTGTCGACCATGACACCTCGAAATGCAATTTTTGTCTTGCATCTCACCCTAATGTCCCCAACCGTCTCACATGCCTGAAGCTGGGGAGGCTGGAAAAACAGAACCCTCCGGTCAAATCAAAGGAGGCTCGGTGGGCGGTTTCCATGGCTGTGGGATCAGCTGAGCAGTTGGAATGCATGCAAGCCTTCGAGGAGGAAGAAGCTCGTGCCTCGGAATCTTCCTCTCAGAGCTTCTTTGTTCCACTCAACCTGGGCCCCACCTTCTCGGGTTCCTTCTGAGAGTTATGCCAGTCTCTCCCGACTAAGGGAGAAGGTCCTGCAGGCATGCAATACTCACAGGCCCGTAAGTGGGAAAAGGACCCAGGATCGTCTTCGTCTCGGTGAAGATGTTCTTAGGATCGGGAGAGATCTCGGTCCCAGGAACCAGCAGTCTCGACTTTGGTCAAAATTGCTTCTTCGGCCGCTGGCTTCTAGGCTTTGCCGTCTGGCCAGTCGACCAAAGTGTCGATCGATGAGGTTGAAATAATAATCGACCCGATCGACACATTGTCGCCGACTCTGGTTGATGATTCTCTCAATCGGACTCCGGTCTTTTCTTTCTCCGAGACCCAGACCACTGGGAATTCCATCAAGTAAGTGGTCCCCAACCCTGGGAAATCACCGGTCCCACTGGTGTCTCCCGAGTGACCGAACTGGCCCGTCCGATCTCGATCAAGGCCTAGGACCCCCTCGACCGACAGGCTGAGGAATAGGCACATGCGCTCAAAAAAGAGAGAATGCCATCGGTCGTCCTCGTCCTCCTCGGATGAGGAGAGGCTCCAGCGGAAACTCCGTCGGCACTACAAGGACCTCATGTGGCAGCAGGTGATTTTTGTCTGGGCACAAGCCGACCCTGGCTTCCACCCGGGCCATTAGTTGGCTTTCACCTCCCAGGCCGAAGCCGACTCTTCCGGAGCCGATTAAGCTGGCTACCCGCCTGCAGAGCCGGCGAAACCTCCGGTTCAGCCTAACCCAGTCTCTCCACCGATCATGGTGTAACCACCGGCCAAGCAGCCTGTGAGAGGGGCTCCTTCTAAGGATGATAGACCAGACACCGGGCTTCCCCGGCGTCTTTCGGTCACTGTCACCCCGGACTGCCCTCAGCGGTCAAAGGTGACCTTGGCAGTCGACCATTGTATCCAGATTCCTCTGATTCGGATGAGACCGGCCTACATTGTCATCCCGGGGATGACGAATCGGTGGGATAGAGACAGAGGAAAGTCCTTCGTCCTTTCAGGGCATTCTTTGCCTCATCTCTGAGTCTACAGGAATGCCCCTGGAACCTATCCAGAAAAAGGCAGAGTACCCTCTCTCAAACATCCTCAAGAGAGGGGATACCCCGACGGAGGCCTTTCCTGTGGCCGAGGCCATAGTTTGCCCGGCCTTAGAACTTTGGCAGCACCCTGCTTCCTGTCCAGCTCCATCTGCCCGCATGGCCCACAAGTATGCGGTGCCCTTGGGGTCCCTTGCGGGGCTCACAATGTACCCTTTGGCTGAGAGCCTGGTAACTGCCTCTGTGTTCAGGCGTACTGGCAGTTCTGCCGACACTTACTGACCTCCCAAAAAAGAATCCAAACTCTTGGATCATTTGGCTCGAAAGGTCTATGCAGCCTCATCTTTAGGCCTTCGTCAGGCAAGTTTGGCCGTTATCATGGCACACTTCTCACATGCCCTCTTGGGGTCTTTGGATGAAGTCCTCCCACACCTCCCAGCGGATATGCAGACCACGGTCAAGCAGGTCTGTGATCAGGGCCGGGCTGTTGCCAAACAGCAGCTTCACATAACCCTGGACATTGGGGATTCTTGTGCCCGCTCGATGGTAGCCGCAGTTGCCTCTTATCACAGGACTTGGCTAAGACTCTCCTGTTTTCCGGCAGATATTCAACCCAAACTAGATGATGTGCCTTTTCTGGTCATCAACCTTTTCGGCCCAGGTGTGGCTGGTCACTTTTAGCGTATCGAGCAGTCCAGTGCTACCTTGAATGCTACTTCTGCTAAAGGTTCTTTGAGCAAGAAACAGCAGAAGTAGAAGCCGCCTTTCCGGCACTCTTCCCCTGCGGCACAGCAACCCTCCTTTCAAGGAGAGCAGCAGCAGCAACAGCAACAGCAGCAGCAGGCTCAAGCTTGGCACCCCCGGCCCGTAAAGGAGGCCGTGGTTCAGGTCCTGGATCCTCCTTCTCCAAGCCTACTCAGTGACGGGGCGGGGGCTGCCACCCCCTCTCCTGTCACGCCAGCTCTGGTTCCTCCCATGGGGGGGCCGGCTACACCACTTTCTTTCCACCTGGTCCCGTTGGCCCACCACGGACTGGTGGGTTCTCAACTATCTTTGTTCTTTGTCCAAAGGGGGTCTTCGGTCATCGACCCTTAGGCTGCACCTGGCAGCCATCTCTGCTTACTGGGCGTGGGCTGGTCAGCCGACGTTGGCTCAGGAGACGGTGGTCGGGCGCTTTTCAAAGGCCTGGATCACATATCTCCTCCGGTCCGTGAACCTTCACCTCCGTGGAATCTACTGCTAGTACTGGCAAAGCTCATGGGCAAGCCATTTGAACCAATGCACAAGTGTGAGCTGTCACACTTGTTGTGAAAGACAGCCTTCCTGGTGGCTATCACGTCTGCCAGAAGGACAGGACAGTGCCAGGTGCTTTCGGTGGGCTCCTCTTATCTGGTCTTCCACAGGGACAAGGTTGTCCTCCTCCCGAAATTCCTTCCAAAGGTGAGTGTCAGAGTTTCACCTTAACCCAGGTGTCTCCTTGCCATCCATGTGGCAGGAGTCTCGAACCAACTGGCGAATGCTCTCAGCCGCATAGGCCAGACATCCCACGAGTGGTCTCTCCATCCATGTTTGCCTCCAGGGAGAACACCAAGCTGAGGCTGTACCATGCCCGGCCCCCTCAGCAGGGCTCGCTGCAGGGGGATGCCTTTTCGAGGCCGTGGGTCCCAGGCCTCCTCTACGCCTTCCCTCCATTTCCCTTGATCCACAAGGTGTTACTCAAGGTGAGGAGGGACAAGGCGATGGTGATCTGGTAGCCCCAGATTGGCCCCGTCAGTTCTGGTATCCAGATCTCCTCAGCCTCAGCTGCAGGGCCCCGGAGCGGCTTTGTACACACCCAGACCTGATATCATTGAACCAGGGGAAGGTATTCCACCTGGATCTTCAATCCCTGCACCTCACAGCCTGGTACCTGAGTGGCTAGAGTTCCAGGCTCTGGGTCTGTCAGAGGATGTCTACACCGTGGTGGAGGCATCTCGTAAGGAATCGACCAGGAAATGTTATGCCTTCAAATGGAAAAGGTTTTCCCTTTGGTGTCAGGGTAAGAGACTGGACCCCTTATCCTGCTCTGTGGCTAACATTTTAGACTACCTTTGGTCTCTCCCTCCAAAGGGGGTCTTTGGTCATCGACTCTTAGGGTGCACCTGGCAGCCATCTCTGCTTACCAGGCGCGGGCTAGTCAGTCGACATTGGCACAGGAGACAGTGGTTGGGCGCTTTTTCAAAGGCCTGGATCACATATCCCCTCCGGTGCGTGAACCTCCACCTCCGTGGGATCTACTGCTGGTACTGGCAAAGCTCATGGGCAAGCCATTCGAACCCATGCACAAGTGTGAGCTCTCGCACTTGTGGTGGAAGACTGCCTTCCTGGTGGCTATCATGTCAGCCAAAAGAACAGGGGAGCTCCAAGCGCTCTCGGTGGACTCCCCTTATCTGGTCTTTCACAGGGACAAAGTTGTCCTGCGCCCCCACCCGAAATTCCTTCAGAAGGTGGTGTCAGAGTTTCACCTTAACCAGGTGTTACCCTAACTACACCTCGGACGCCAAATACAGGCTTCATACCCTGGATCTTGGACATGCTCTCTCCTACTACAAGGAGAGGACGGTGGAAATTCGGGGAGAGGTTCACCAGCTGTTTGTCACCTACGCTGAAGCCACTTCTGGCAGACCAGCAGCCAAACGGACTATTGCAAGATGGATTACATCATGCATAGGTCTGTGTTATGAGTTGGTGGGCAAGGAGCCTCCCAGATGGTTAAGAGCTCATTCTACCCGCCATACTGCTACATCGGTGGCTGCTACCAGGGACATCCGTATCCAGGAAATCTGTCGGGCTGCTACCTGGAAGTCAGCAAACACCTTCATTACCAATTACCACATCGACCTGGAGTCGCTTCGCAGTGATGGTTTTGAGGCCTCGGTTCTCCAATCTCTGTTTCGTAAGTAGGGGTGTGCACCTTGCCTCCCTCCTTCCGGAGAACTGCTAGGAGTCTGCCAGAGAGTGTGGATGAACAACATATCCACGCTCCTAGAAAAATAGGTTACTCGCCTGTAGCAGTAGTGCTAGGGGTGGTATATGTTGTTCATCCACACGCACCCACCCGACCTCCCCAGCTTTAGGCGCATCACCTTGCTTCTAGCGGGCTAAGATCTGGCATCACGGGGCGGAGCTGAGGTATATACCATCTGGGTGGGTGGGAGGAGCCAGCTTGAAGACTTCCAGCAAGATTTAAAGGGGAAAGGGACATGCCAGAGAGTGTGGATGAACAACATATACCACTCCTAGAATTACTGTTGCACGTGAGTAACCTAATTTTTGGGCCGACACCATGATAATCAGCACAGTTCTCCTTTAGGAAAGTCTTTTTCCTCTGACTGAAGGTGCATGAGGTGAACACTCAGAAGCTGATTCACGGTGTGGCCTGCCAGGATGGATGGAGAGCCAGCCTGTTACATGCAGATCAAAATGGCACTCCTAAATTCTTGCCAGTTTCACAATAAAGTCTGTATGCTCTCAACTGGATTTAAAACCATAACTATACATCTATACAGAAAGCAGTGCTGGGACTAATCAAATATATTACTGAGCAAATGAGAATATAGGTGGGTGGTATAGGAGATGTTCTGTACAAACATTGAAACCAATAAACGACTGAAATAATCCAGCTGTTGAAAACCATGTTAATTGTTTTCTTTTGAATTGTATTTTTAGCAATGCACATATTGGAGGACAACTTTTCTCTGCATGTCAGCGTGGAGGAGGTGATAGCATATTCGTCTTGGGGAAGTAGTGTAGCATAGTGGTTAAGAGTGCAGAGCTGTGAATCTGGAGACCCAGGTTTGAATCCTGCCACTGCCAGTTAGACATTGTGTGTCCTTGAAGACGCCACTTAAAGCAGCAGTATTTGTTCGTCAACAGAATGTTTCAACATTAATTTTGTTTTAGCAAATCCTTAGACTCATCACCAGTGTATTTTTAATTTCCGTGGATAATTCTAAACATTTTTTTTTTTTTTTTGTATGATCTATTTTTCCGCCCCGTGCTCCCTAGTCCTCCACTCCTTCGAGCTCTTGCCAAGTTTCCCCTGACCTCTTCTGTTCTTGCCTGGCCCTCCTCTGATTCCCCAGATCGCAGCTGACCCCCGGGATATCCCAGTGTATCCCTTCACCGGGCGGGTCCCTCTCCTCCGAGGGGGAAGGCACCAGGGGGGAAGATAGCCCCAGCGCACACTTCAAGGTCCCGGGGATGCTGCTGGGGAACAGGAGGCGCCGGGAAGGCACTGGAGGCCCTCAGGAACAGAGAACCATCATCTGGAGGCCAGTGAGCGATTTTCCTGGCTTTTCTTAAGGTGCGTGATGTCTGGACGTCAAGGCGAGAGCCGACGTCTGTCACGCACCACCCTCAATGACCCCAACATGCTGCTCCACCACCGGCCTCCGCCAGTGGTTGGTTCAGCACCGGGTCACAACCCCTACCCTCCCTGGAGACTGCGAGCAGTCGTGGGACGCTCAAGCCGCCTCCCCCCCCCCCGCCTTCTGGCCCTCCAGCACCCCAAGCTCATTCCTGAACCCAGGTCGCTGGCGCCATAGCGGAAATGCAACCACTGCTCCGACGGCCGGCCTCCTAAACAGCTTTTGTAACTAATTTTGTAGTTAATGACTCAAGTCATTAAAGATGGCCACAACTCACAATTTGAAAAATAATCTCTTCTGATGAGGTTACCTTTTGAATGTACATACTGTATTCATACAGTGAATGTATTAGGAAGGTGCCACCACATGTTTCTGATAGTACAGAGGATAATACATAGGCAGTCGTGCACAACAAGGCTGTTTCCATAGAGGTGTTCTAATGAACTAATCATGGTGTTCTGAGAAACCCCAAGATGGAAACAACACTGAGTTGTGCATGGTTGGCCCATGTGGTATTTTGCATAGTATATTGTTTGAAACATTAAAAAAATGCTGCTTTTTTCTTCCCAAGAAATCTTCAGTTTGATTCTTTATTATTAAAAGCAAAATAGAAACCTTCCCTCACCCAGCTTCTGGAAACCCACTTGGGTGAGGGGTGGGTTTCTGTTTTTTTTTTTTTTAAATAATGATGATGATAAAAGCAGTACAGTGATATTTTCCATAATGGTCCGATGAGTATGGTCAGTGGCAGGACAAGAACTGAGGAGAGATGGGGCCGCCCACATTTATGTACCAGCTGACATCTGACATTGTCATGGGTGGCCCCTGGCTAACTGCTTGCAAAGTTTCCCATGTGATCCTAGTGGCTGGTGGTTTATTTTTCCGTGAATGTGGCCTGATGAAAGTGATATCCTCGAAAAAGATCAGAAATTATTACGTGGAAAGTCTGGGCTCTATGTGTGTGGAAAATTAAAGTATAACAGCAGGTGGCACAAGTTTCCATTCTAATTAAAAACTGCTGTACCACAGAAGGGTACAGCTGCATTCTATGACTTTCGAATTGTGGCACAATAGCTTTTTAGTTAAGATGCAAATCTATGCAAAACAAAGGGTAATCGTATACTATGTCAAGGTATTTAATTTTTCCATGCGGGTATGTCAAAAGAATGGGAACTTTTACAAGTCTTCAAAATCCCATATCACAGTTTAGGGATAAAACAAAACAAAAAGAAAAATGGGTACTGTATATTTATATTCTTGCCAGAAATACGTTATTATTAAACTCCATGGTGACTGACAGATGCTGCTGCTTTAACCTCCTTGGAATCGGCTTCTAACCTTTTTGAGCTTAAACAAAGAAACCTAGACAGAATGGACAAAAGAAGACATGTAATTCCTTTATGTGGAAATTAATCTCATCCAGCCAGTCAGTGAGTACGACTGTACCTCTTACTCTGTGTACCACCGTCTTCTCAGGCTGCTCATCCAACATGCCCATTCCCGACTTCGTGTCAGCCAAACCACTACAACACAGCAGGGGAGTACAAAACAAAAAAAGGGTAGAAATCTTGAACAAAAAGGAGTTTCCAGTAAACCCATACTCATGTTATGACAATCCATTGCCATATTGTACAATTATGGGTATACTGGCCAAGGCACCTAGCTTCGCCTGAGCTCTTTCCTTCTAGGTTGCTTGAAAGGACAGAGCAAAGAACCTTACCAGAGCAAGAGAAAGTATTAAGACTTCTTTTGGCTAGGCAGATTTACTGTGTGTGGTTATTTTTATTTTGTACTCACAGGGATTGTTACTGTTTGTTGCCAACATTTTATTGCTTTATTTTTCTCTGATTCAAATTGCTATTGCTTGGTATACCTTCCGCTACATTATTACAAGGTGTGCCTACAGGTGTGTGCTGACAGATTACTGCTGTAATCTTCTGATTCAAATTGTGTTTTGCGAGGTACAGTATATCTTCTGTTACTGCATTATTTTTCCCTGTAGCAAAGTGTTTCTTACAGGGTATATCTTATGTGAAATTATTACAGGTGGTGCTTACGTTGTTGTGACTTTTTATCATTTGGTTAAGCAAAATTACTGTTTGCCGCTATTTTATTTAATTTTTTTTGCTGAAAAGGTTTTTTGTCTCAGAGGTGTTGCAGTCTCCTTCTCACATTGAAGGTCGTGGGGGGAGGGGGGAGCTAGTAAACTGTCAGTAACGTCCAACAGAAAGTAGGGTTAAAAGGTCAGGCCTGTTGATATCTTGGAGGTGGAAGACTAGGTTTGCTGGCCAAGTCACCTAGCTTTACCTGATCGCTTTCCTTCTAGGTTGCTTGAAAGGACAGAGGAAGGGAAAGGATTAAGACTTCTTTTGGCTAGGCAGATTTACTGTGTGTTCTTATTTTCATTTTGTACTCACAGGGATTGTTACTGTTTGTTGCTAACATTTTATTGCTTTATTTTTCTCTGATTCAAATTGTTGTTTCTGGGTATACCTTCTGCTGTGTTATTACAAGTTTACCTGCCTACAGGTTTGTGCTAACAGATTACTGCTGTAGTTTTCTGATTCAAATTGTCTTTTGCAAGGTATATCTTCTGTTACTGCTTTATTTTTCTCTGTAGCTAAGTGTTTCTTACAGGGTATATCTTCTGTGAAATTATTACAGGTAGTGCTTTACAAGTTTTACAGTTTTATATATCATTAGGATAAGCTTTCAGGGTTACTGCATTTGTTGCTGACTGACTGTTTCTGCTCTTACCTCCTTGTTTCTTTCGTCTGTGGTTCTTCTTTTTCGGCAGTGGAAGGGCCCAGCCACCCATCCCCAACCATCTCACACTACACTCCTTTTATAGGGTAGCACAGTCGTGACATTTCCTGTGGCAAAGCAGGAAGGGGCGGATCAGTGGGGTATCCACACGGTGACCTAATTTACAGGGGCACTAGTAATTTAACTTGTCATAACAAGTTATACAAAAACAAACAAAACACAAAATCAAACTTTTGCTTTCATTTTCTTCCTTCTAATTACTCTGACATGGTTATAAACCCAGCAACTTATCTGGAATGGATATCATTAACTGCAGGTACTGCGGAACACTTTTCAGAAGGGCAGTTTTACAGGATTTAGTACACTGTCCTACATGCTGGGCCATTGGAGATCTCAGGGCTCAGCTCCAGGCAGCATGGGCAGAGAATGCGCATCACAAATTTCATATTCAAGAGGAAATATATTATAAGAACCACCCGCCATTTCCCCAACATCCAACAGAAGCACCTTGACCACAGAGGGTCGTTGGTCCAGGAAGTTGGCAGGTGGTTAGGAGGGTCAAATCGGGTGCCCCACCACTTGGTGCTCTCCAACATATTACCTCCACAAACCATATAAAAACTACAAACCGGTATCTGCCTCTATCTCCAAAATCAAACAAAGGGGCAGAGGACACTGCAGCACAGGAGCTAGCACAACAAAACTCACCCAAAACAGGAACCAAAACAAAAAAAGCAAATAGGAAGTCCAAAATACTTCTGATCATAGGAGACTCCATGATTCAGGGAGTTGATACGTATCTCCAGCCAGGGGTAATGGTCAGATGTCTCCCAGGTACATCAGCGTGGAGCGACACTGACCGCATTGCTAAAATTGTTCAGCAAGCAGGAGAAAACGTTGACATCCTGGTACACATAGGGACTAATGATCTCGCCACCTGGTAGTTGTGGAGACCATGGAACACCTGACCAGGCTGGGTGACAAACTATCATCCATTTCATCTGTCATCTCCTTCTCTGAGATCCTGTCAGTCTGGGAAAAGGGGCAGATGGACGGAAGGTCAGAGAAGGAGAGATAGGGGAGCTAAACATGTGGCCCAAGGGCTGGTGCCAGGAAAAGAACATAAATTTGTAGGGAACTGGCAACAGTTTTGGGAGCGAAATTTCTTTAAATTTGATGGACTGCATCTGACCAAGGAGGGAGTCAGTGCATTGGGGCAGAAGTCTGACATCTTTGCAGAATATTTAAACTAGCAAATGGGGAGAGGGGTGCAGCACCCCATACGTTGCATGGGAAGAACACCCCCCAAAACAGCTAGTGGTCAAACAGGAGTTCAGCGTATTTGCAGCTCATTTGCATCACCAGGTAAGGAAAAAGGTCCAGCTCCCCATATGGCACGCAGGGGAAATGCCAGACCTCACCCAACAACTAACACACCGAAATGCTCGCAGTCTGGGAAACAAGATCCCAGACCCACAGGCAATAGTGACAGAGGCTAAACTGGACGTAGTAGCAATTAGCGAGACATGGTTTACCAGTAACCACACTTGGGAGACTTCAGTACCTGGCTATGTACTGTTCAGAAGAGACCGAGGTGCAAAAAGGGGGGTGGGTGGAGTGGCCCTGTATGTCAATAAAAATATCAAAGCTACAGAAATTCAGAATACACATAAGGAGCCAGAAGAACTGTGGGTCACCCTGGAAACAGGAAATGGGACAGCCATAAGAACTGGGGCTGTCTACAGGCCCCTCAAGACCAGGGGGAAGACATAGACACATTACTGTTAGAAGATATACATAACATGACAGCTAAAGGGGAGGTTCTGATAAAGGGAGACTTCAACATGCCAGATACAGATTGGTCAATATCAGCAGGAACATCTGCCAGAACTAGACACATGGTGGATTCCCTGCAGGGGGAAAGCCTTAGACAACTGGTACAGCAACCCACAAGAGACGGGGCTATCCTAGATCTAGTACTGACTAACAGGGAAAGGATCACAGATCTCCAGGTAGAAGATCACCTGTGGGCCAGTAACCATCACATGGTATGGTTCAATTTGGCCACTACAACTAAATCATCCCATTCCAAGGCAAAAATATGGGACTTCAGAGGAGCTGACTTTGATAAGATGGCCAAGAGTTAAGCTAGCCCTGGCAAAAAGAAATACAGGTGAGGGGGTACAGGCAAAGTGTGCAAGCATTAAGGATGTAATACTTGAAGCAACATCCCATTGTGTTAGAGAGAAAAAGAAGAAGGAAACCACTTTGGTTCTCAAAAACAGTAGCAGAAAATGTCAAAGACAAAAGGCTGGCCTTCAGGAAATATAAGGGAACACAGCGGGATGAAGATATGGAGGCATACTAAACTTCCCAGGGGAAGCAGGGAAGGCAGTAAGGTAGGCAAAGGCCCAAACTGAGGAAACACTAGCACAGACAGTAAAAGAAGGTGACAAGACTTTCTGTACATACATTAGTGAAAGGAGAAAGTCCAGAGGGGGTATTGCTAAGATCAAAGGAGATAAGGGAGCGTATGAGGAGGAGGACCATGTAAAAGCATCCATCCTAAATAGATACTTCTGCTCAGTATTTACTGAGGAGAAGGTATGGCAGAGCCCACGGCTCAGCACCATGGACACAGGGGAGGGAGGCGAGCACTAGTCCCTTCACAAAAGAAAGGGTCCTACAAGAGCTCGATAAGCTCAGGGTGGACAAGGCAATAGGACCTGATGGCATACATCCCAGGCTACTAAAGGAGCTAAGGGTGGAACTAGCAGAGCCATTATCAGAACTATTTCATGAGTCTCTGAGCACAGGAGAGGTCCCAGAAAACTGGAGAAGGGCTCATGTGATCTCGCTCCAGGAGAGTGGTAGCAGGGAAGAGGCAGGGAATTACAGTCCAATCAGTCTTACCTCAATAGTGGGCAAGATTATGGAGGCACTCCTTAAGGAAAGGATAGTGCAACACCTGGAATCCATAGGAGTACAGGATCCAAGACAGCATGGGTTTACAAAAGGAAGGTCCTGTCAAATTAATCTCATAGATTTTTTGACTGGGTAACCAGAGTGGTGGACCAAGGGGGAGCAGTTGATGTCGCCTACCTTGACTTCAGCAAAGCGTTCAGTACTGTTCCACATGGAAGCTTGATTAATAAGCTGGGTAGGCTCGGGGTGGGTCAGAAATTGGTCAGCTGGGTGGGAAACTTGTTGACAGGCAGAAAACAGAGAGGGGTGGTAAATGGTATACAGTCAGAAGAGATGCAAGTCACAAGTGGGGTACCTCAGGGATCAGTCCTGGGGCCAGTCCTCTTCAATATCTTCATCAGTGACATTGAACATGGACTGGAGGGTAAGGTTTGTCTGTTTTCAGATGACACCAGGATCTGCAACTGAGTAGATGATCCAGATGGGGTGGGCAGAATGAGCAGAGATCTGGATAAACTAGCAAAATGGTCGGAAGAGTGGCAACTGGGGTTCAGTGCAAAGAAGTGCAAGATCATGCACATAGGGAAGGGAAACCCTGAAGCCATCTATAGGCTGGGAGGGGAGTTGCTGGCAGTCACAAAGGAAGAGAGAGACTTGGGCATCATCATCACTGATGACCTGAAATCATCCAAGCAGACCACTAAAGCAGTAGGTAAGGCTAGGGGGATGTTAGGGTGTATTAGTAGGGGTATCACAAGTCGGAAGAGGGAGGTAATAATCCCTCTTTACAAGACACTGGTTAGGCCCCATCTAGAGTACTGCATGCAGACCTGGAGGCCACACATTCACAAGGACATTAACCAAACTGAGGCAGTCCAGAGAAGGACAACCAAAATGGTGCAGGGACTGCATCAGAAAACATATGAGGACAGATTAACAGAGCTTAATATGTATACCCTAGAGCAAAGGAGGGAGAGAGGTGATATGATCAAAACATTCAAACACCTTAAGGGCACTAACAAGGTGAAAGAGTCTAACATGTTTCAATATAAGAAAAATAGCAGGACAGGAGGACACAGCATGAGATTAGAGGGAGGTCGATTAAGGGATAATGTGAGGAAGTTCTTTTTCACAGAAAGGGTGGTGAATGCATGGAATGGCCTACCTCAGGAAGTGGTGGATATGAATACAGTGCAGGGCTTCAAATAGGCATGGGATAGGCATAAGGGAGCAATACAGATGAGTATGAATAGATAGGCCACTGACAGAGCAAAGGCCGATTGCACATTTGTAAGGTAGAAAAAGATATGGGCAGACTGGATGGGCCTTGCAGTCCTTATCTGCTGTCAACTTCTATGTTTCTGTTACCTTTTGTGACCTGTGCTGAATCTATAAGTCATTTTCCCAGTAGAAGATGATTTTTTTAAACACTGGTTAAAATTCTGTTATTGCTGTAGCTATACAGGCGTTTCAGTTATCCAAGTGGGTGTTTCTGATTTACATGCTGCTGGTAAGAACCATTTTAGAACTGTATGATCTTCCAGGAATCAGTCTTCACCATTGATTCACACTTATGAGTTCTGAGCCGGAGGTGCTAGGACCCCACGGGAGCCAAACTTTTCAGGAGGGCTGGCACCGAGGTGAGCTTGAGATTGGCTCACGCTACATGGCTTACCTCGACAGTAGCATTCAGCTGCCTCAGTTCCTGTTTTCCATGCTGTCCAGTGCACTTCAGTTTCAACATCACTCACCCGTCGGGAGTCAGAATTTCACGTCTATATGACAACAGCGTTCAGTTCTTCTCAGTTTCTCTCTGTTAGCTTAGATGTTTGTGTCAGTTTAGTTTTTTTAAAAAAAGTTTCTTCAGTCTCTCTCAGCTTTGTGAGTCAGTGGTTGACAGCCATGGACAGTGACGGTAGGGAGTCTCCTCAGGCAAGCCGCTTCTGCAGCAGGGTTGTGTCCAGTCAACCTCCGGGGGAGGGTTCTGACAACAGATGGTCCTGTGTTTGGGAGGGAAGACAGCCTTCCCCTAAACACAAAAAGAAGGGGGCCTGTTCCCAACCTAGTCGGGGTCATGGCGCTGCTCCACCTTGAGTTCTTACTCCTCCCATAGGAAGGGGAAGAAGTGGTTCCATTCAAGGTCATCCTCTGTGAGGTCTGCCGCGAGGTCTTCAGTGTCCCAGAGCAGAACGCCTTCATCGGCACCGCCGAGGTCCCTGCTGTCCCTGTTTTGATCTTCTGTTGTAGGCAGAGTGTGTCATCAAGGCACAGGTCAGGAAACGTAGGAAAACCAGGAGCAGTTATAAAATTCGCAAGCAGTGTTTTATTATTATTATTAATAACAGTAAAATAAAAAAACCAAAATTGTTCAGCATAGCGATATATACAAAGGCAGTACAAACAGAGAAAACAAAAGTTCTTTATCTGGTTTCTTTCCAGTTTCCAAGAAGTCTCTCTAGAGAAATATTGCTGCTCTTTTTATAACAAGTCTTTGCCTGACAATTAACTTCTTCATCCTGAGCTCATTAAGGAGGCATCCTGTTTCTCACAGAATGTATCAGAGTTCTTGTCAGTTTCTTTGCAGAGCAGACTTGCAAATAGAACAGTTTCCTAAGCTGGCCTCCTACTGACAGCTCTGCAAAAGAGTTTGCAAACAAGCCTGAGAGGAGCTCAAACTGCGTCTCAGGTTAACTCCAAATAGCGTTCTGCAATCATTTCAACAATATAACTAAACACAGTTTCAAACAAAGGGATCCCAGTATCCCTTGCAGTTTCACATAAACACTCGCATATATTCTACAACCGCAGATATGCAAGGGGGAAGGAAAAACAGGAACAGCAAGTGAGATGCGGAGAATCGCAAGACCGTCAGAGTGATCTGTTCCCAGGTCTCACGAGAACATTTGGTTGCGCAACCAGACAGAAAAGGAGGGGATATAACAGATCCTTACATTTAACTCTTTTCTGCATAACAAATGGAACAGGATCTCATTCAACTCTGTCACACAATGCACCCATGTTCTATTATAGAACTCTGTGGTTGTTTGGGACATAAACTACGTCATGTAGTTCTAAAATTGTACTAACTGCCAGATTGTAACGCAGAAAGACCCATTGAGGTTATTAAAAGGCCTGTATAGCTGGATCAGTAATGAAACTGGGACCAGAGCTTATAAAACATCTTCTGTTGAGAAAAATGACTTGCAGGTTCAGCACAGTTCTTCTTTAAGGCTGTTTTACATTTCAGTGCTGTAGTCTGTGAGATGAAAGCAAACAGCTACAGCAGATTTTCCCAGTAACTCTCTGATCCATTATGTTTTTTTCTTTATGTTTATGTGTTCTCTGTTATCAGGCCTTTGACTCTCTCCGGAGCACCCAAGGCCTGCCTGATCCCTTGCATCCTCTTACCTGGTGACTGCCAGTCCTCTATTTAGCCTTCGTTTATGACCCAGGTGGGTGACAGCGTGGAGAGATTTACCTCCCAAGCATCCAGTGTCATCAGGCGGCGCCACAGCAGAGGTGTGAGGCCCAGATATACAGGGGTCCATTGTTGCAGTGACTCGGGCAGTTGTCTCTGTTGCAGTATTCCTCAGGATGTCAGATGCTGTGTCATCATGGAGCACACACACAAGACGTGTCCAGTGCCAAATACTGTGCCATCTACCCACTCCCTTGGCCCTCCTTCCGTACTACCACTTGTGGTCAACAGGTGGCAGTATTGTGCAGCGGACAGAACCCTCCCCCTCTCCCTGGAGGAGGAGAGAGAGAGTCCTCCTTCCCTGGCCAGCTCTCATCGACCCAAGCTTGTTCCCGAACCTGGATCACCGGCATCACAAACAGTAGCCCTACCACTGTGCTGACAGGCTGGCCCTTCTGATCGGTTATTTTTAAAATAATTTTTTATTTTTCTGCTGATTTCTTTTCTACCCCGGAGACCATGGGCATTGCCACTGTTGCACCCTTCCTTTGGCTGAGCAGGTGGTTCCTCTGCGGACTTCACTGCCAGCACCAGGCATCCTGCGTCCTCCCTCCTTGGGAACCAAGTACTTCTCCTACATGCCACGACGCCCCACCCCTGCTGGTCACCCAATCTATTTGATGCTTTCTTGTGCATGTTGACTAAACACTAATACTTATGACTTGGGCTGAAACAGTCTCTCTAACCATCTGTCCATCCACTCTGTGGGATACTTCAGCTTCTCTCCCATTGAGGTAATAAACTGGAACTACCCTTTCTTCTCATAACAGGTTAACACAGTGATATGAAGCCTTTTTGGAGCTGAAATGATGAAGTAATTGGAATGAAAGCAACACTTAGGGAATAGAGTATGGGCAACCATACGTAACAAGGCTGTATTCCAGTTGATGGAATGGGAAACATCGTAGTGAACTTGAGAGCAAAGCTGAGAGGTCCTATGATGTCATAACAGCGCCAAGATGTGAACACAACTGAGTTTTGATGGTTGCTCATACACTGTTTTAAATAGTGTATGGCTACCCCACAAACGTACACAGAAACAGTAGTAAATTACATTTTTTTTACAAGTCAGTATGTAAAGTACAGTGATTCTCTGTTTTGCTCGGGGCCCAAAGGACCCTGTGCGATGGAAGTTGCAACAGATCCTGCAGGCCCTACATGGAACAGCAGGTTTTTGGGGTGCAGACCCAGAGTTACAGTATGAAGCAGCATATCCTAGTGTCGGGTCCCAAACCTGTAGCTTGAAGTAGCAGACCCATGGGGCATTGCCGCGGACCTGTAGCTTGGTTTTGGGTCACTAGGGTCGGGGCTGGGTTAGGGAGATGGGCATTATGGTTGGAAAAACCCTAACATCATAATCCCTTCCTTTTGTGGCCATGGAAACGTAATGATGCATTAATTTAGTTTTTTGTAATGAAACGCGTTCTCTTTCTCTTTTTCTGTATGTACACACACATATAATTTATACAACATATATTAAGCTTTAAACATCTAAATGAAAATGTTATCTTGAGCATAGAACTCTAACTAGAGAAATGTTTTATCTAGCTGGTTGAATATGTAATCACATTTATGTTCACAGTATGGTACGAGGCACACACACACACACTGCTGTAGACCACACCTTACCATATGCATGCAAGAGCAGACACTGGCCACGTGGTAGGGAATTATATAACCAGATTCACTTTATTTTATTTAGAAAAAAAAATGCATTCTGAGGGTTGAGGCGCTGGACGCCACACCTCGTGCCACGCCGGCGACCCAGGTTTGAGAACGGACTGGGTTGTTTGGGGGTCAGCCGGAGGACTGCTCTCCTTCCTCGGGAGGGTTTGTGCTGCATGTGTCAGCACAACAACTGGGGTTCAGCCTGCGCCCAGGGTTCTTGGCTGCCTCTGGAGGTGGAGACGCTACTCGCCCATTGCAGAGGCGGGGCATGGGGGAGAAAATGGAGGGAAAATAGCGGGACCCAGCAGGACCCATGATGGCCACAATGGGCCGGAGGACATACCTCTTCGAGGGTGGGGGTTCATTGCCACTGTCGGGTCTGCGGAGGTGGCACAAAATGTCATGATTATAAAAAAGGAAAAATGCATTAAAAAACAGTACTTCAGTTCCCATTATCCCCAGACCCAGAAACGAAATCAAACGGCAGATCTTCACTTTGCTGACACTGTCAAGAAAAAAACAACACAGAATCTGTTTTCATTTCACATCACCCAAAAAAACTGGTATGTTGTATAAACTGCATATGTGATGGGTGACAAGGATATATCACTTTTATCTTCATTTGTGGTCAGTGACTTCTTGTACCCTCAGGGAGATAACTGGCTGATCATAAAGATAAAAACAATATCTGTCAACCACCCATCACATATCCCCTACAGGAACTGTAATGTACTGCAACCAGATAACCACATTTATTTTGTAGTTTTCTTTTCAGGTTTTGTTTTCTTCAGAAACGCGTTTTCATTTGAAAAACAGTTAACAGAAAAACAAACTGTAACATCTATGAAATCATGATGGTCTATAAGAAAAAGTCAGTGAATTCACACCGAGTCATGGGTAGTGCGTTGTGGTACAGAGATATTGATGCCATTTCATTGTAATTAGACTTAACACTTGGTGGGTTTTCCTTTCATATTTGCTTTTATCATTGCTGCATAGCATTTAGAGATAAGACTTTGTTTGAAACGTGCTCTACGGTAATAGAATATATTGTATTGTCTCTCAGGTGAAGACCCATAACTTGCATGCAGCAAAGCCACAAGTGAGTTATGAGATCCTAGCCTCAGGAGTAGAGATTAGCATGGGATATGCAGCAGGGCAGCGCCAGATAAATAATGTATCCAGATTAGTTGTGTTGATAGCATTGACCTCACGAGTGGCGCAATGAAGCGTAGCCATGAGTGATGCAGCAACAGGGTTATCACAACTAGTTTGGATAAATTATTTATCTGGTGCTGCCATGTTGCATGTCTGGTTTATGCACTGTGATTGTGTGTCTCCCCAAGGTACCTTGTTTAGTAATAATATATATGTATTTTTTTTTAACCACCGGTCAGGGCCTCCTTCCACCACTTCCATGGCTCTTCTGCCTGTCCCTTGAGGCTCTGCCCCCCCCCCCCAGACTCCACGGACCCCACAGGCCACTCGTGACACATCACTGGGCTGTCTCCCTCCCCCCACTTACTCCAGGGTTGAGTCGCCTTCAGCTCACTCAGTATTTCTTCCCCTTCTGATCTGAATGCCCACAATGGAGGTGAAGGCCGGCGGGTATCCCCAGGAGTCAGCAGCAGGAGCCAAAATCAGATATGGGGGAGCCAGCAGGGCTTCATCCTCTTGAACAGCACCATTTTTCTCTTTTTTGCATCCCACCTCTCCCACACAGACACCCCACAGAGCACGCTGATGTCACTGGGTGCAGGCATACCCAGCAGAAGGACGAGCTCCAACCACCCATGCAGATCCCTGTCCCCGCCCCGAGGAGAGCAAGCGTCATTTTAAAACAGCTGTTGTGGACTGATACTGATAATTGGCATGGGGTCATAATGTAGCAAGACATTATGCCACAACAATATACCGCGCTGTAATACAGCGAGATATAGTACAGGTGGCATATGTCTTTGCCCCTCAAACCCCCGCCAACTAAAACAACCAACTAGGGGGAGTTAACACTTAACTGTGCGAAAAATAAAAAAATTGCTTGCATCTGGGACCGGGAATTGAAACTCGGTCCCAGATGCACTGCCTGCCTCCCTTGCTGCCTGGGGCTGATCCCATCAAGCCACAGCAGCTGCTCATTGGCCCCACCTCCCAGCATAGGTCTCATCCCCTACCTGGGAAGAGTGAGAGGGTGCGCTACCGTGTATACACCTTTCCGCGGTTTTGCACCCTCTCACTCAAACCTACTGCACTGTTTCTGTTGCATGGTTTTAAGATATGCTATTAAGCGTATGAGATACCGAACCAGTAGGTTGATAATTACTCAAGTCATTAAAGATGTGCGCCAGTAGTAATTTAAAAAAATCCCTTTCTTGAGGGTACTTTTTGACTGTACATGCTGGATTCATGCTGTGGGTTTATTAGGAGGGTGCTAGCACCCATTTCCTGTGGTAAGCAGCACAGCACCACACCAGGATGTTTATTCATAGTGGGTGTGGCCAGAGATCAGTTATGGTTTAAAAACTTTAAAACTCTATATCTCTCGCAGGCACGGTGGCACTGAGGGCTGAGGCACTGGATGCCTTACCTCATACTGCGCTGATGACCCAGGTTCGGGAACAGGCATGGGCCGTCGGAGGCCGGCAGGGGGTGTAGGCACGGAGCTGGATGTAGCGGCCGAAAGGCAGCTCTCCACTCCAGTTAGGAATGGTTGCATCCCTCGGCTCTTGTCTGCCTCCTGGTGGAGGCCAGGGTGCAGAACAAGCTAGAGGGTGCAGAGGAGCTAGATTGATGGGTGGGCGGAAGGGGCTGTTACCTGGGCCATAGTGCGCATGCATGCCTCCATGCGCATGCATCTCTACTCCTGGGGCCCTGGGTAATTGGGGTGAAAATGGAAGAGAAATATCCTGGTGGCAGGATGATGCCTGACCCTCCGCAGGCACTGCTTCCAGGCCAGGCATAAGGTAAGCACCGGTAATTCTGGGTGTTGGGGCTGGGGAGGGCCAGTCAGGCCGAATGGGGCTGCCAGGAAGGAGACAAATAATACAGAAAAAAAAAACCTCTATATCTCAGTTCAGGAATGAAATGCAGTGAAAAGAAAAAATGGGTATATTACATTTTTTGTCTGAAATACCATACTATGAAATAAACTGTGTGATGACTTTTTTTCTCCTAACAAATACTGCTTTAAATTTGCTCATTACATGAAAAATGAAGTTTCTCCTTGAACTCAGCTGCTTTTTTACTACAGCAGAGTGCCACTGTGATATCATCAACCACTGGGAGAGGTGCTCACCCATCAGATGCGGGACGGATGCTTTATGTGGCGTTAATGTATTGACAGTTGCACTATACAGTACCATGCTTATTAAAGTTCTCCATTCAAGTCCGCGGGGAATGATTTGCTGATTTGGTAAAATTGAAGCCAAGGTTCAACTAACAAGGCTCTTGGTGGTTGAACTCTGGCTCTGATTTTACCAAAGGGCCACTTAAATGTCACACTCCATAGTCTTGGATGGATTGTGCCCCACGCTCTCCCTATACATATGTCATCAGCTGTCGAAGTGCAGTGCCGTGGTCAGCAACCAAGAAGTGTAACAGGGTCATTAGGTATGGGGGCAGCGTTAACTTGTGGGGTGCTGACTTTGAGCCGGTCCCTGCCGTGATCCTGATCAGTGTACTTGCTTTCAGAGCAGTACCCATGGGGACTGGCAGCAGTAGAGCAGAAGTAGCTGGAGAGGCATGCTAGAGAGTAACTAGAAGAGCCGCCTGCTTATTTTGTTTATTAGGAGGGCCACGTGTCCAAAAAATGGATGTTGGCCTCCTCTGTGACAGCACAGTGATTTCATGTTTGAGCCCAACTGCCACCAGCATATTGGGGGTGGGGGGTGGGTTAGCGGCGCAGTCAAGAAACGCATCGGCTTTCTGGAATTGCAGAATTAGTTGGAGAATGCTGGTATACTGAAAAACAGTTCACCTGTATCCAGGTACGAACTCATGTTCCATAACTACAGTAAGGAAGCAATCTACCACGATCTGGCAGAAAGTTTCATGCAAAATAAAAACTGTGGCATAACATCACAAACCTGATCCAAACCTGGAAAAAGGAAAAACACTGTTCGAATCTGCAACTTGGCAAAATGCTGAGGAATGATTTCCCAGCCATTGCAGTGAAAAATTCTAAAACATATCACTATGCAAAAGTTGAATACTAGACAACGAAACCAAATCACCTCTGGGATCTCAATGGGGCATGTATCCTGCACACACAAACTGATGAAAATCTCCAGATCTTGACGGTAGGCACCAAACTTCGTTTGGCACCTAAAAAGGGACAGTGGAGGCTATCCATATTGACCAGAGTCATTAATAATAGAAATAGGAATAATAGCGGTTTAAAAAAATTCTAAGCAAATCAAAAGTACACTGATAATCAATCTAAGAATGAGAGAAATGCACTCTCGTTAAAAAAAAAAAAAATTGTATTTTTGTCGTCTACCAAATACTACTGCTTTCAAATCTCTTTTTACCAAGCTCTCTACATTAGAGCAGTTCAGTATCAATCCAGTGTCTTAGTAGTATCTTTTTAACCCAGGGCAACCTGGCTCAGATGTTATATCTCATTTTCTGTAGGGTCCTGCTGTTACCTAGTTTTAGAGCTGGGTAAACCAGAATCTTACTTCAAGAGGGTTCCTGCAGTAGGTCTTCACAAGTAGGACTGCGCCCCCTGGCGTCAGAACTGCACAGCAGACTTGTAGCTAGCAGTCATCAGCCGGGGTCCGCCTGCGGCATCAGGTGACAGGGCGTCAGCATGACTTTAAATAAGGGCAGTCCCCGCCCACCCTCCAGTTCTTTCCGCCATCGACCTGAATTGCCGGAACTGCAGTGAAACAGCTTCAGTCTCCAGCCATTTTCTATGCAGTTTTCCGTTAGTTTTTTCTCGATACCTACCAGCATTGCATATCTTCACGTCGGCCGAAGAAAAAATTCTCCAAGTGTGGCACGCAGATTCCGCACGGGGATGACCACTCCCGCTGCGTCCTCTACCTGGGCCCTAAGCACAAGGTCGCAGATTGCCAAATCTGTCAGTCATTCAACCAGGCCATGCGCACCCATCGCTAGAGGACCCTTGAAGCCCATTTATTAAAACAATGCCTGGCATCGATGGAAAAAGAGCTCCAGGAACGATCGTCTTCACCTGCCCCATAGAAAAGAAAGAAGAAGGAGAAATGCTGGGAATGGAGTCATTCTCCCTTGAGGAAAAGCTGCCAGACAGCCAACACCACATCAGGTGGGGCCTCCACCCTGGTGATACCCCACCTCCTGGGTCGTCTTCTGCTCCGGTGGATCAGACACCTACCCCCCCACCACCACTGAGGTCAGGTGGCAGTCGGGGGTCTCCTCTTCAGAGGAAGTAATTTCAAAGCCTGTTGCAAGCTTGGCCACTTAGTCACCCTCCGGCTCCTTGGCCCTGGTCGATCAGCCTGACTCCAGCCTCCCGGCTTCTGTCAGCCCGATCGCGGTCTATAATTTGGACATCGGCTCCTTTGACACCCGCCAGACCGTCATCTCTATGTCGGTCACCAGCTCGCCCGACGACCGCATGGTGGTTGCTCTCCCATTGGACTCCTTTGTGGTCCCCGATGTCAGGCAGAGCGAGCTCTCGGGTTCCCCCCAAGTCCCGCAGGGGTTCTCCCTCCCAGGACCCACTGACCCTGCCAGACGCCTCATTCTCCCCAGTTTCCCAGGCTTCGAGCTGGGCTGATCAAGAGGAGCCCCTCATGTCGGGCCTCCTTATTGAGACTCCTGTCTCTCCAGCAGACCTGTTGAAGGGGGTCCTCCCTGACTTGCCTCTCTCGTCAGTCTTGGTCCCGCCCTCGGGCGCCTTCAGGCCCCCGACGCTGGGTCTTTCGCCAGATCCTATTCTGGAGAATATGGACCGGGATCTTCCTGGGTCTTTTGGGGTTTCACTTCTGACCCCGGGCCTGCCGACGGACCCCGACCCCAGCGGTCCCTCGGCGCCGCCACCCTCTGGGCCTTTCGCCCCTCCTCCACCAGGCCCCACGGGATACTACCCCAGCTACACATCGCCACAGTTCCCCCATTACCCGACGCTGGGTTACCTGCCTCCGATGCCAGGGTAACCGACGCCAGGTCAGGGCCAACTTTATGAGAGCTACCACCAGTACCCTTACTGATACCAACCACCTGGCTACCCCTCATATTCTATGGGGTACCCAGAATACTCACCACCACCACCTCCAGCCCCACAGTCAGAGCCTCAGGGATCTATCCCAGCTTGGTGGGAAGACGCCAAGTCCCATATCCTACCAGAGTTGGGACAGCCCCAGCTGGTCATCAGGGCTCCCCCGACCCATAGGGTGCCACCTGGAAGCCCTGCCCCTTCTGGCAGAACATCAGACAGGGACACGAGTAGTCTCCTGGCGGCGATCCCTCTAGGAGCCAGAGTCATGGAGGCAGTTCCGAAGTCACTCCTTTGCCAAACAGGCCGGAGGCTTCCCGATGGGGATCTTTCAGTACCCCACTCCCCTATAGAGCCTCAGCCTAAGGAGTCACCAAAGTCGCCACCAGAGGATCCATCTTTCGCGGAACTCCTCCGGTCCATTCAACAGGCCTGCGGTTGGGCGCCCCAGGAAATGGACCCTAAGCGCAGAAGACTAGCAGAACATCTGGACCTCATTAATGCAGACCCCCTCCCTATCTCCCCCCCAAGACAGGGCTGCATGAAGATCTGACATCCACGATTTGGCAACAGCCGTCGTCTATTCCTGCAGTTTCTAAGAAAGCCAACAGGACTTACCCACCCCCCAGAAGGGGTTTCCCACCTAACGGCACAACCCAAGGCTAACTCTATCGTCATCGCAGCTGCTCACGATAGGTCGGCCCAGCTCAAACATCTCAGTGCCTCCCCTCCTGACAAGGAGTCTAAACAGATGGACCAATATGGCTGCAAGGTCTATACTTCCTCTTTTCCTGCGCCAAACGTTCACTCAACTACGTAGAACACATGGTGGCTTTCCAAAAGTAGGCTTTGTCCGACCTGGAAAAAATATCCAGGCAATTCCTGACTTACAATTCAGGAACAAACTTCTTGATAAAATTAGACTGAATAAGTCTTTATGCCACCATGCTTTGCAAGATGCATGCGACTCGGTCAATTCAGTGGCATGTTGCACAGCTACGGGAGTCTGTCTAAGACGCCTGGCATGGCTCCATCTTGCAAGGCTAGCACAGGATTTACAGAGCACCCTTCTAGATGCCCTGTTCAGGGGTCCAGTTCTGTTCGGGGGTGACGCTAAAGATATCATTACCGAACTGCAAGAGAGCAGCAAGTGGCAAATCCCTAAAGGATGTCCGCTCATGTACCACTCGGGTCAAAAACCCAAGCAGAATTTTCATCACCCCCAGCAGAAATGGAACAAACAGAACCAGGGCAGATGCCAAAACAAGCATCGTGCTACCGGTTCTGGTGCTCAGCCCCCCCAGGCTAAGTTCCAGAAGACTGCCAGCGGGGACAAGGCACCCCTCCACGTCCTGACTTAAGGGCCCCACTCCCCATGGAGGAACCAGTGGGGGGGATGATTCGGCCTCCACCTGGAAGGGTGCAAAGCCGTAACCGCAGACGCGTGGGTCCTTCAACTGGTCGCAAGAGGTCACTCCATAGAGTTTCTGGACAGACCACCAGGCAATCTACTGGGCAGGTCACATTACCCGTCAGGACACCACAGCCTTGTCCTATAGGAAATCCAAGCTCTACTGCAAAAATCGGCCATAGAGCGGGTTCCTCCAGAGCAAATAGGAAGGGGATTTTACTCCCACTTCTTCCTAGTGCCCAAAAAGACAGGAGATCTAAGGCCCATCCTAGATCTCAGCATGCTCAACCTCTTCTTAGAGTACAAGAGATTTTGCATGTTAACTCTCCAGGGACTCTTGCCCCTGCTCCAACTAAACAATTGGCTGTGTTTCCTGGATATGCAGGATGCTTACCTGCATATCCCAATCCTGCCAGCCCACCGCCGTGCTCTGAGATTCTCCTAGGAGGATTTTCAGTTCAAGGCCTTTCCCTTTGGTCTTTCCTCGGCATCTCGAGTTTTCACCAAGTGCCTGGCGGTAGTGGTGGCAGCCTTGCGTCGCAAGGGCGTTTACATGTTCCCGTACCTGGATGATTGGCTGTTTTCAGCCCTATCGCAGGACATGAAGAATTCCCTTTCCTTCACTCTGGACCTGTTCTCCAGACTTGGCATTATGGTCAGTTGTCCCAAGTCTCAGCTTTCACCCTCCCAGTGCCTCCAGTTCATAGGAGCAGTACTGGACACAGTCCAGGGCAGGGACTTCCTTCCTACGGATAGGGCAGAGACCCTTATCCTACAAGTAGCACTGGTTGCCTCCTCTCGTTGGACCACAGCGTACTCCGTCCTCTGACTGTTGGGACTGATGGTGGCTTCCATACCCACAGTCCCATTGGCCAGACTGCACATGAGGGTGACCCAGTGGTCCCTCAGGGTCCAATGGGATCAACGACGGGACGACATGGACCAGAAGGTTTTAGTCTCCAACAATCTGAAGAGGGATCTCCTCTGGTGGCAGGACCCATCCAACCTCTCTTTAGGGGTTCCTTTCCACTCCTCGCCCCCCTCCATGACTCTTACATCAGACGCTTCGAATCATGGGTGGGGGGCCCACCTGGGAGACCATCGGACCCAGGGGACATGGTCTTCCATGGAGAAGAATCTACACATCAACATCCTGGAGAAGAAAGCAGTGCTCTATGTTCTCCAAGCTTTTCAGTCCTTCTTAGTTCCGGGAACACTTCTCATCCAGACCGACAACATGGCAACAATCTGGTACATCAACAAACAGGGAGGCACCTGGTCGTACTCCCTATGTAGGGAGGCAGTGCGGGTGTGGTACTGGGCTGTTCAGCACGGCCTATCTTTGACAGCAGTCCATGTTCCAGGTGTTCACAGCATCATGGCAGACAGTCTCAGCCGCTCAGTCACTCTGACTCATGAGTGGGAACTAAAGCAGGACGTAATGGATGATCTTTTCCTCCAGTGGGGTCAGACAGAAATAGACCTCTTTGCCTCCCCATCCAACGCAGAACTACCCAGGTTTTGCTCGCTCGTTCCCAGACGTGGTGTTTTTTTGGCGAGACGCACTGTCTCTGTCTTGAACAGGGGAATTTCTGTATGCTTTCCCTCCCTTTCCTATTCTGCAGAAGGTTCTGCTGAAGCTACAGGCAGAGGGTGCGCACATGATCCTCATAGCCCCTATGTGACCTTGGCAGATACGGTTCCCTGTGCTGCAGCAGCTGGTGATGGAACTGCTGGTACCTCTACCTCTCTCTCACAACCTTCTGTCCCAGGAAGCAGGGCACTGGTACATCCAATCCTCAGATCACTTCACTTACATGCGTGGCACCTTTGGACATAGCTGTTTGACACTATGGCATTTCTTCCAGAGTCGCTTAGCTCCTAGTGGAGGCCAGAAAACCCTCCACGAGATCCACATATGCTGTGAAGTGAAAGAGATTTTCGATCTGGGCCACAGCCAAAGGCCTAGACCTCTTTTCCTGTTCAGCCTCCCAGGTCCTCGAGTACCTCTTGCACCTGTCAGATTTGGGCCTCAGTTATTCCTCTCTGAAGGTCCATCTTTCTGCAGTTTCAGCCTATCACCTTCCAGTGGAGGGAAAAACCCTAGCCCAGCTAGAGGTTTCCAGAACTTTTCTGAAGGGACTTCTTCTCCTCAGACCTCCGGTCCGGAGTCCTGCTCCCCCCGGGATCTTAATTTTATTTTAGAAAAACTTACTTTGCCCCCTTTCAGCCAGCAGCAAGTAATAATATGTGTTATCTATCGTGGAAAACACTCTTTTTAGTTGCTATTACTTCAGCCTGACGAGTCTTGGAGCTTCAGGCTATAGTTGTAAGGAGCATTATTTAATTTTCCACAGAGACCGGGTGGCTCTGCAGACTAATCCTTCCTTTCTTCCGAAGGCCGTTTCGGAATTTACCCTAAATCAAAATGTTGAACTTCCGGTGTATTACCCCGAGTACTCCAATAGGGGGGAGTATCTCCTGCACACTCTTGATGTGCACAGGATTTTGAGATATTGCATCTCAAGGACTAAGGAGGTTCGAAAGTCGGATCAACTGTTCATCTCCTTCACTCCTAAGTGTCAGGGCAAGGCTATTTCTAAACAGACTTTGTCAAGGTGGCTGGCTAATTGTATTTCTTACATTTACCAGAAGTACGAGAAGCCTCTTCCAGGGGCAGTCAAGGGACACTCAGCTAGGGGAGTGGCCACTTCCACTGCCTTTCTTAGAAATGTGTCCACTGTGGACATTTTTGCAGTGGCCACTTGGTCCTCTGTCCACACCTTCATGAAACATTATAGCCTAGACATCGCTTCTAGGTGCTGGGCTGGCTTTGGTCTAGCAGTCCTCCAAGAACTTCTGTCATGAGCATATATGTGGTCGGCAGACATTTTCCTCCTCCCAGAACCTAGTCTCTGACTCCTTCTATTTAGTTGCTTGCTTGATATTCAGTCTTACTTTTGAAGACCTACTGCAGGAACCCGCTGGAAGTAAGATATAACAGTTATGTAAGAACCTACCATAACAGTAGATCTTCGAGAGAGGTTCCTGCATTAGGTCTCGATTTCCCACCTGCCTTCCCCCAGCTCCTGTGTTTTTTCCTCTTTATTCCCTTCTTATGGCTTTCTTTTTTATCCAGGGTACCAGTAGTTTTCACTCTTTTCTTCTGCTTCCTCTTACAAGGTCTCCAGTGGGAGAACTGGAGGGCAGGCGGTAGACCGCCCCTATTTATAGTCATGCTGACGTCTCGTCACCTGACACCGGAGGTGGTCCCCTGCAGATGTTTGCTAGCTACAAGTTTGCCATGTGGTCCTAATGCCAAGGGGTGCAGTCCTACTTGTGAAGACCTACTGCAAGAACCTCTCTCGAAGATCTTCTGTTACGGTAAGTTCTTACGTAACTTATTTACTGGGAGATCCCATGACTTGCTCAGGGTCACACAGTGCATACGTGGCTGTGGTGAAATGTAAACCTGAGTCTCCTGGTTCCCGAACCTGTACTCTAGCAACTAGATCACAGTGCTGAGATGTCAGCTGCCCTGTAAGACATGGCTTTGTAATCAGCTGCTTTGTTAGTGACTAGCACTGAAACTTTACAGAAACAAATATTAAACATTTTTTGATGCTTACTGTAAACTGCACCAGATGGTCACTGTGCATCCCTTTTTTGTTTTGTTTGTTTGTTTGTTTGTTTTGGTGAGGAGAGGGCAAAGACCATTCATGTTGAATGTGGACTCCTGACTTTCAGCAGCATTTCTCCATGAAAGTATTTCCTTTCCTGACCTTTCTTTCTGACAGCATTGGACTCACCACTCAGTCAGTCTTGTTGATGTGTGTCATTTAATAGGCCAACTAAAGCCAGGAATTTAAGGAAACCTATCAGCATTGCTTTTGGAAACCCACTCAGTCGCCCAAACCAAAGATTGATTTTAACAATCCGGACCCTCTTTTTCTGCTGCAGTACAGAATCCTTGACTCCTGTATTGGCAGTGTTGCCGTTTGTGTTGGCAGTATTCAAAGGGGGAAGGGCACTGAGACTCAGCTCCCACAGTTTTGAAGTGAGCCCGAGTAATTCATTAGCCACTGACATTTATTTGGTGGGAGGGTATAGAAGGGCAGACAGTTGTGGAACCAAATTGTTCAGGTGGGGGGGCACAGACACAGTAGCTTGGTTCTCGTAGTCCTGAAAGTGAGCACCAATCATTTATGCACCACTGACATTTACTTGTGGTTGGGGGGGGGGGCCAACTATGGGCCAGAGATCGTGGCCAAGGTGAGACGCTTGGCTTTCAGGGAGGGATGATGCAAGGAGCCCGGCATTCATGACTGCTGTGAAAGCAGCCTTTTGCTCGACTGCCCTCCCAAACAGAGGAAGGATACAGTCACAATGACCGATCATTGGATGCGACTATGGTTTCTGACTCATCTGAACAGTGGATGAGATTTTGCGGTAAAATCATGCCCACTAAATGCCACCTGCTATGTTGCCAGCTCTCAGTGCATTACAGTGCTCGTGAGCGCAAAAGGATGTCGGCTTGCAGTTTTGTTCATTTGGGAGGGCAAAGCCTCTCGAACCCCCACTTCACCCCTCCCCCCACACTCACCCACTACTCTTCTGGTGCTACTAATCTTCAGACTGGACAGGACTACCAAGAGAGGAGGGGGATGTGCAGTCTATCTCAGAGAGTCACTCATGGGATACCACCTGCTGGTACATACTGCTAGTTCAACCACACAAATGCTAGCCATCAAAATTCTGCTAGGTGCCCATAATAAGGCACTTACTGTAGCACCAGTGTACATCCCTCCTAAAGAACAGGGGAGGGGTCTCAGTTCTGTTATGGACTTTATCAGAAACTAACCCCCTGGCTCTGAGTTAATTATGATGGGAGATTTTAATATTAATTGGCTTGCATCTGAGAATGGGAGCTTTAGGGACGCCATCTCTGCAGTAAACTTTTCACAGCTGGTTAACTCCTCGACTAGATCCAACTAGAAAACGGGATCAAGCAGCCTACTGGACTGGGTCCTAACCAGTCATCCTGATCGCATTACTAACACTACAGTCCTCCCGGACACGCTCAGTGACCATTCCCCTGTCATCTACACATGGACAAACAAATTTTGCAAACCTCCACCAAAGACAATCACCAGCAGGGTCTTAGCACAGGGTTATCTTGAACTCCTCAAATCCCTCCTTAGAGTGCAAGATTGGACTCCCATCGACAGTGCAAAGGATGTCAACACGGCACTTGATTATTTCATCTACACCTTTAATGCTGCCTTCGACTCCCATGCACCCCTAAAATGCGGATTATCAAAGGCCCTTGCAACCCCTGGCTCTCTGCAGACTTATTAGCTCGTATGAAATCTAGGGACCACCTCTGGCATCAGGCTCGAGCCACCGGCATGCAATCGGACATTCGGAAATACAAAAGAGCACGGAATGATTGCACAAGGTCCATGCTCCTTGAGAAAAATAAATACTACAAGGGAGTGCTTACTGACACATGGGGCAATGGTAAAGCTTTCTGGAATAATATCAAAGAGGTTACAGGGAGAACCCCAAAAACATCACCACTTTACTGGACGTTGATGGGACTACAACTCTGGACCCCCTAACTATTGCCAGTACCTTTAATAACGCATTCACAGACCTTAGCACTGTTCTTCCACCTGACTTTTTTGATGCAGATGTCACTCCAGCCAATCCTTTAAGCTCTCCCCCAACAACCAGTCACCTGCCATTCTACTTCAAAGTAGTCTCGTTGCATGAGGCCCAAAAATACATCCGTAATGCAGTTGGTAAATCTAGACACAGTGGGGACTCCCTTGACCTCATACTGTTTTCCCTCACCCTTGAGCAAGTGTTAGTGCCTTTAATCAGGATCTTTAACCTCTCACTCAGACTCGCACAGTTTCCCAATAAATGGAAATCAGCCACGGTTATCCCGGTCTACAAAAGTGGAGACAGGACTCTTCACATCAACTACCGGCCTATCTCCATATTACCACCTCTCTCTAAGGCTCTTGAACACATTGTAGCTGACCAGCTTACTGAACATCTTGACAAACAAGATCCAATGCGCCCAACAACATGGGTTCAGAAAAGGGCATAGTACTACTTCTTTCCTTATGGAATTCACCGGTTCTATACACAGCTCCCTGGACCATGGTCAGTTAGTTGGTGCTGCCTTCATCGACTTGACAAAAGCATTCGACATGGTCCATCACCCTCTGTGCTACTGGAACAACTACTTAATTCATGGCTCTCCTCTGACTCCACTGCCTGGTTTAAAAGTTATCTAGACAGCCACACTCAACAAGGCAAAATTGTCAACTCAAGACCTGTTCACTTGGGGGTTCCTCAAGGGTTCATCCTGAGCCCACTCCTATTTAGTCTCTTTCTAAACAGTCTCCCAAGCTCCTGCCCTGAACAATCCTACTCTACGCAGATGATGCCGTAATCTACACAACTCACCCAAAGCCTATACCCCTTGAGAACCAGCTACAGCTCAGATTTGCCTCGGTGGAGAAATGGTTTAGTCATCACAAGTTGATACTAAAATATAAAAAAAAACCTAAGCTTATGCTCTCCAGCAGCTCCCATAAAAAGCACAGGCAACATCCACTGACTAACCCTAACTGCCTTGGTACTGCCCTCGAACAGGTACAATTCTTTAAGTATCTTGGAGTTATCACAGATAGCAACCTATCATATGGGGTGCATATAGATAACGTTGCTAAAGCTGTAAATATTCGTATTGGTCTACAGACACAGGCAATCTCTGACCCCTGAAGCCTTAAAGATAGCTGTACAGAGCTCTATTATTTCCATAATTGACTATGAACTGATCATCTATGGCTCTGCGACTGATACCGCTCTCTGGTGTATCTCCACTGCTCTTAACAAGGCATGTCATCTTGTCTCAGGAGCCCATCGTTTCACCCACACATGTGACCTCTGTGCCTTAACTGGTTGGCTACAGCTTAAAAATCGCATCAAATACCACATGTGCCTGATGGCCAAGAAAATAACCATAGGCGTCTTGCCACCTGGAGTAAAAGATCTTCTAAGCCCCTTCTTGTAATCCACGCCGCACCCGAGGTTCTGAATCTCATCTCTACAGGTCCCTCATCGCTGAACCACCCAGGGGCAAAGATCGTTCGCCTACAGGACCCCCCTCTGGATGAATGCTTTCAACAGTGACATCTCCGATGAAACTAAGCTGGGCCCGTTCAAATCCAAGCTTCGGTCACTACTATCTACAGCTAGCACCTGTGACTGTCTCCCTTAACCATGTTTTCCCAAACCTCGACCTTAGCACTCGATTTCATAGTAACTTGGCACTCTTGCCTCCTACCCCTCCCCACTTCCCCCACCCCTCCACCATTCCTCCCTCCCTTGTCCCACCTCTCCCACGCCCTCCACTCCCACCCCCTTCCTCTTCCCAGCCCACCTCCCACATCCCTTCCTACACCCTGTGCATCTTGACAAAGCCTGCTGGCCGATATCAATGTACTGTATGCATTTTCCTGTGCCTGAAACTGATTAGCATAATGTGTCTCTGTTGTTTTACATTGATTGTCCATTGTAATTTTGTGTCCATTATGATTTTTGTGCCTCCTATCTACACTTTATTGTACCGTACTTTACTGTCCTGTTTAATCTGTTGTCCTTTCTACTGACGTGGAACCTTTGTAAAAGAGCTGTTAGCTCAAAGGTATATGTGATCCAAGACTTAAATAAAAATTAAAAAATACTAATGGCCTGATAATATGAATTGAAGCGGGTAAAAATTAAGTGATATTCGTGGTTACGCTTGGTGACTATGGTAACGAGAGTTATTTTCTTTGATGATGCAACAGCGAGAATCTTGTCCGAATAAACAAGATGTCCTACGAGTCAGAATCTTGAGAGTGCCCCATCATTGGAGTTGGGGAAGGGGTTAGAAAACTATAAAGGAAAAAATAATGAGGGGGGGCTCAGTTTGAAGACTGAGCCCCCGTAGGACCTCTAAAGCTTGTGAATTGCATTCATAGTAACAGTAATTTAAGGTTGGATGGGACTGTACGTCCGTCTGTCCCCACTGCAGCCTCTTTCACAAGCAGATTATAAATATCTATGCCAACACTAACTTCCTTTTCTATTACACACAGCTCTCCTTTCCCTTCTGTGTTTTTTTATGTACGGTATGAATCAACCCCTAGGAAAGGGGTGGCTAACCTTTCATTGACATGCATATTCAGTCTTCTACTAGAGGCTAATAGCGGTTATTTACAACTGTTCACTCTGCCATCAGAAGTCAGCTGCTTGCTTTCTGCTGTGGAGTGCTTTAGAATTCAGTTTCCTTTTGCATCTACTTGCCTCCTGTATGTTTGTTTGATTCACCATAACAACTTCATTTTTTTTTTTTACATAACCACGAAGCAGCAGTGATTATTTTTACAGTATCCTGCACTGCAGAATGGGGGGTTGAGGGTGGGGTTATAATGCCTTCACCTTTTCATTTCTTCCTCAGCTGCCAGTATAGCATATCTCTTGCCTGAATACTGACAATCCAATTATTTTAAGATGCAGTAGCATTGCTAGATGCTCACATGTGACTGGCTATGACCTTTAACCTAAGAAAATGGCCTTCAAGATCAAACTCATTGTTTTTGCTTTCATTTCAAGTACTGTCCCACCCCCCTTTTCCAGTCTTTTCAACCTTCAATGATATCTATCAGTTAAACACAATATGAGGTGAAATTTTATGTCCTGGAAGAAAAACTAAGCTTATAATAATACCCTGTGCCACCATCACGACATTGAAAACAACAGTACGTTACAATGAGCATTTTGTGCCATATCTTTTTATACATTTATTGAGGAGTCAAGAGTTGATCAGTTGGTATCACATCTGCCTCTGGACCCCAGGAGGCCGTGTGTTCTAGTCCCACACTAGGATTGGACTTGTACCCTAAATGTTGGTATCTGAGTGCAGTACTAGGGAGGAATACTGTACTGTTGGGGTGTGTTGTCCTTCATATGAAAAATTAAAGGTGATGGGAAATGATTTTTACTTAGTTAACTCCCTCCCATTTTCCTTTCCATGCCAGTTATGTATTTTGATGTGCTTTGACTAATTCATAACAAATAATCTAGTTTGGGGGGGCCTCAGATTTATATAGAATTCCACTCTTAGTAATAAGGCATGTTGGGGGTTATGTTAATGGTCTGTTAATCACCATCTCGAGGCATAGCGTGGCATGAGGCATAGCCTCCTGCCACATGCCCCTAGAAGGTGATTAACTGACCGTTAACATAACCCCTGGGAATGCCTTATTGCTGTTATGATAAACATGTCATTCAGAATGTGATTAGCTTCTGCATGTATGTTAATAAAAGACTAACGCAAGGCTGATACAAGAATGCTTACAGACAGTCAGAAAGCTCCATTTCTAGGGACATGGATATGGTGCACTATCCCACACTCTGGGCAATCTCCCTTTCCCTTTAAATCTACCGGAACGCCTCCAGGCTAAGCTCCTCCCACCCACTCGGGTGTATACTCCTCAACTCCACCCCATGATGTCAGATCATCTTTTCTGCTGGAAGTGTCGGGTCTTTTTTTTTCTTCAAATATAATTTATTGAAGTCAAAGTACAATACACATGGCAATACAGTAACAACAATGAATAAAGTCTTTGACAGTTTTTGTGTTAAGAAAAATTGATTCCTACATTGTCAGACCATGTGTTGGTTGCTGGTTGAGTTTATAGAGTGAACTCCTCCAGCTATGTGTGCAACATAGACAGATAGTATATGAAATTAAGCCTGTAAATGTGTAGGACCTCATATCCTATAAGTACCCCACCAAAATAAGTAATAAAACCATCCCAGACCCTGAAATACACGTCATCTCTCTACTTGGCAATATAAATAAGTTTCTCCATTGTTTGGCATTGTTTCATTGTGACTAGTCAACTCTGAAAAGTGGGTCAGGTCTTGTCCTTAGCAGCTCCTTTCATGGTATAGGCCTTTCCTAAGTGTACCATTGCCAAGTTTGTTTTCTCTTTATGTGTACTCCTTGGTTTTGCCAAGTCGCTGACACAGCTATGGACTGTGAAGAAACCAAATTGGATCCTGGATTTAAGCAATGCATTCATTGAAACTAGAAGATGTCCAGGATGGACCCACATACTTTGTGCATTTACTGCTTAGGAGCAGAGCACAACGTTGTTCCCTGTGCAAAATCCTGTTGCCATCATCCCTTGAGGACTGCTACGCATGTTGTTTTCTCAGCTGGCTGTCCAACCAGGACCTCCTGGTTCTCTCAAAGGATAACTGCAAGGCTTTTTCTGTGGCAGCGGGCTCGGTAGCCCAGCTCGCAGCAATGGAAGAGGCAGTGGCCCAGCTGCAGTGGGGGCCTCATCGGTCTTAGCACTGCTCCTTTCTGGGACCAGTGTTGGGGCGTCATTCTCCAGGATGTTCAGGGACATGTGTAAGTCTCTTCAGACCTTCTGGGGAGGGCCCCATTCCATCACAGCAGCAAAAAGAAAACAAAGAAATCCTGCTGTCAGTCATGGGACCAGGAACCAGCATACTCCTTCCGCTCCTGCAAGTCCCTCGACTGCTCGATGGTCGTCAAGCACTAGGCTTCGGCCAAGCCTGTTTTGGTCAAGGGTCAGGCCTTTAGCTCCATGGTAACCTGGTCGGGCTTGTTGGCCGTTACACAGGCTGACCAGGTGGTCTAGATTTTTCTCGACCTGTTGTCAGAAGGGGTTGAAGACTACTCAATCTCCACGACTCTGGTCCTTTTGACTGTCTCTCTCAGAAAGGTCCAGAACAGCCGGCGGACCCAGTTATCTCTTCTCAAGAGCTGTCTCCCTCTTGGGTCCAGCAGCAGGAGCCAGTTTGTGTGATTCACATGGCCCCTCTGCCTACCTCTCCGCCGTCGATGCCCCAGTCATCAGTCAAGATCGCAGTCAAGGGAGTCCTCACACTCCCAATTGCAGCCTTCTGCAAGGCGACACCACAGAAGCCCCTCTTCCTCCTCAACGACCAGTGAGGAGAAGCTGTGTCACAGATCATATCAGCACTATGAGGACCTGATGTGGTAGCAATGGACCTTGATTGGGTAGGGTAGGATCCCACCCTTGACCCTGACGATCTCTTGTTCACTTCCGGTACAGCCAGTTCTTGTCCTGCCAAGACAGGTGTTGCAGACACCTGTCTCTCTGCTGATCAATGTGGAACCAGCACCACAGCAGCCATTGCAGGTAGCCCCTACCAAAGACTCCCATCCAGCTACTGGCTTACCAGGCCGGTTGTGTGGAGATTACCCACTCGGATGAGTCCCCGAGTGGTACACGGCAAGAAGCAGCCGAGGGCTGTCTTCGAAGGGTCTTCTTACTCCAATGGGGCCTCCATGCAGTCCTCAAGAACCCATGGCTTTGACTGTGAATCGGCTGAAGAGCTGACTACTGGCCATGGGCCATTGTCCTTTGGGGCTGTGCTCAGATTGATCCCATAGTCCATGGAGCTCCCTTTGGAACCTGTGCTAAATATCATGACTCCCTGAGGGTTGCTTTCCCAGTGACCGAGGCAATCCTGGGACCGGCTCTAGAGCTTTGGCAGCATCCAGTCTCCTGTGCGGCATCTTCAGCCTATATGGTCTACAAGTATGCCATCCCTACTGGCTCCTTGTCTGGTTTTTAGGACCACTCCTCAGCCGAGGGGTTGGCAGCCAAATCTGTCTTCTGGAAAAACAGCAGTGTTGGAAACGTGGACAAGCCCCCGATAAGGCATCCCAAAAGCTGTACCGTACAGCTAAGAAAGTGTACACTTGAGTCCTCTCTGGGTCTTTCAGACTAGTTATGCACTGATGATGGCCAACTTCCGTCACTCCCTGATGGGAGTTTTTAGCCATGTCCTCCCCCTCCTCTCTGCTGCCCTGCAGTTGGTGGTTAAAATGGTCAGGGACCAGGGTCAGGTGCTGGATAAACACCAGCTTCAGACGACCCTGGACATCAAGCAACTCTTGCGCCTGTTCCATGGCAGTGGCCATCATGATGCATCGCAGGGCCTGGCTGTGGATGTCCATCTTCATGGCGGACACCCAGCACAAATTAGCCAACATCCCCTTTTCGGGCACTGACCTTTTCAGCTCTGGGATGGAAGGGCATCTCACCAGGATTGAACAGTACAGTGCCACCCTTGACTCTTAACATCCTCACAGAAAGGGCAGAAGTTGAAAAAGAGGCCATTCAGATGCAGCAGCCCAGGCAGCAGCAGCCCCAGCAAGGGCAGTCTCAGGCTTGGCGACCCAAGACCAAGCTCACTGGTCAGGGCACCAGGAAGAGCAGGGATGGGTTGTGATGCCTCTCCAGCAGCCAGTGCCCCCTCCAAGACTGCCCAATGACGGGTCAGGGATATCTACCTCCTGTTTGTCTAGTCCCTGCCTCAGCTCCCCATGGGAAGTCGGCTTCACCATTGCCTGGCTCCTCTGGTCCATCATTACCTCGGACAAACGGGTGCTAGACCTGGTTGGCAGATTTTTGCGCCTCAAGTTTGAGGCTTTCCCGCTGTACCGACCCCACGCACCAAGGAAGTCCATTGTGTAGTAGGACATGCTGTCCACCCTCAGGGAGGACGTTGCCCAGCTCCTGGAGAAGAGAGCCATAGCCCATGTCCCAGACTCCACGGCAGGCCAGGTTTTCATGTCCAGGTACTTTCTGGTTCCGAAACTGATGGGAAGCTGGCACCCCATACTGGATCTTCACAATCTAAATCAGTTTCTGAGGAAGTGTAAGATGATCTTCAAGGATATCTCTTTCATCAGTTCACACCTATGGAACTGTAAGACTCCAGGCACTAGGACCACATGGAAACTTTTGCAAGCAGTCCACTAGGGGCTGCCTACGACATCCAACATCAGATCTCCCATATAAACGTGGGCAGCCCTTCCCTCCTCAATTTTTTTCCGCCATCGATTTATACTCGTCTGATCATGCACGGAGGTGATGCTGTTAAAGTTGCCAATTTTCTTGTTTTTTCCCACTATACTTATTAATCACTTTCCTAAAGTGATTTTCAGCAGCATGTATGTTGACTAAGGAGCCAACAAAACTATTCCATTATTGTGAATGCGGGTGAAAAGATATACTCTGGAGAGTCACACAATGTCTGCACGTGTTCCCTCAGCCTGGACCATAACGTACAGGCATGCCCGATTTGCAGAGGGTTCAGCACAGTCACCCGGTGATGCCGTACGGGTTCTTTGGAAAAAAAACCTTCCTTAAACCGCAGGTAGTCCAAATGAAGGAGGAGTTCCAGCAAAATTGCTCCATCGCATCACCAGCCCATTCTTCAGGATCCAAATCTTCTAAGCCCAGGGAGAAGATGTCCAGGTCGCACAAGCATAAACACCAGGAGAAAGAGAGAAAAAAGGACAAGGCCTCCCCAGTTTGCTCCATGTCGCCCCTCCATACAGGTGCGATCACTTCAGCACTGTCGACTGCTTTGGCGGCTGCGCCGTCCAGACTGTCAGCCTTCCTTCCAGGTCAGGGCAGGCGCCACCAGGCCTAGCACAGCTGATGCATCACCATCGCAGCCAGAAGCCTTGCCTCCCCCTTTGATATCTACCGGTGTTCCTGTCGACTGCACAGGTGCCGACATTTAGGCAGTGCTCTCTTCTTTTGCGAACATACTGAAGTGCCTTCTGCCTCCTCCTGTAACAGGAGTCACATCGACGCAGTCTCTAAGTCAAACCCCAGCACTGACGCCTGCTAGGGCTGTGCCCCAGCCCCTCTCTTGAGCACTGACAACCTCACCAGCATGCTCCCTTTGTCCCATCGACCAGATCGACGATGACCTAGAGTATAATCCTGACCTTATAATGCAGAGTAAAGAAGAGGAGGAGGCTGAAGATTATGTGGAAAGCCCTTATGAAAGGACTAGTTCCACTGTGTCAACAGGTAGCAAAGACTTGGTGGTTTACACCCCCTTCCACTGCCCCCTGAGGACCCCTTTTTCATAACCATGATGCAGCAACTGCAGACTGCCATGGGTTTTGACTTAGAAGAACAGGACATCATCAAGAAGAACCTAGTAGAATTCTTAGAGTTACCTGGTAACAGCAGAGGAACAGAAGCCCTGCCTTCCTCAGGAGCCACCCTAGGTGTGCACTCTGAAGCCCCTAGAGGTGGCAGAGTGGCAGAAGCCACCCCAGCTGGCTCTGCCTGACTCCTTTTACAATCCCCAGCCACTGATGCCTCTAGGGGTGGTCGTTGGGAGCCGTCTCTCCCTCCACCTGGCCCAGTGGAGGGAGGTGACTTCAGATGCCTGGGTCCTGGAAATAGTGGGACAAAGCCATGCTCTAGAACTTCTGTAACTACCTCCAGATCATCACCCAGTGCTTTCACATTATCCTTCAAATCATATTCCTGTGCTTCTGGAGGAAGTCTATACCTTGCTGCAGAAAAGGGCAATAGAACTTGTTCCCATGGGACAGAGGAACACAGAGTTCTATTCTTGGGTCTTCCTAGTTCCAGAATGGATGGGAGATCTGAGACCTATTCTGGATCTTAGGGATCTGAGCAACTTTATCAAGTACAGGAAGTTCAGAATGGTCACCCTTCAGGGCCTACTCACACTACTACAGGTCAGGGATTGGATCTGTTTCCTGGACAAGAAGAATGCCCATCTTCATATTAAATTCAGAAACCTCTCAGGAAATATTTGAGATTCCTGTTTCAAGGGAACACTACCAGTTCAGAGTATTGCCCTTTGGCTTATCGTCTGCATCATGGGTCTTTAGTAAATGCTTAGCAGTAGTAGCAGCAGCCCTTTGCACGGAATACTGCTGTGTCTTTCCTTACCTGGACAACTGGCTACCAAAAGCCCACTCCAAGAAACAATTCTTACACACCCTAGCCTGCACAAGACACTTGTTCGATGCTCTAGGGTTACTGTCAGTGTACCAAAGTCTGTCTTGACCCCTTGCCAGCGTATACAGTATATAGGGGTAGTTTTAGTCACAGCCCAAGACTCGGCCTTCCTTGCTGTGGACAGTCAAATGTCTCATTGTGCAGGCCCAGATGGTCTACAACAGCCGGTATGTCACAGCCAGGACATTCCTGAGGCTCCTAGCCTTGATGGCAGTGACCATTGTCACGATACCTCTGGCCAGACTACACATGAGGATCCCTCAGTGGACACTGAGTTCAGTGGCATCAGTGCACAGATGATCTAGAACAGAAGGTTCTAGTAACCTCCCCTGTCAGCAAGGTGCTCCACTGGTGGATGGAACCCAGCAATCTGCTGAAGGGGACTCCTTTACTGATCCCCTTCCCTCACCTACTTCGGGGATGGCCTGGAGGGCACAACTGGGACCCCATCAGACACAGGGTACATGGACCACAGTGGAGGGCACGCTTCACATAAACATCCTGGAAATGAGTGGTCTTCTGTGTGGCCTACAGGCCTTCCGGACTCACCTATCCCCGGGTCCTCTGTTAATACAAATGGCCAATGTCAGCATGATAATTACATCAGCAAGCAAAGGGAAACTCATTCTTACCCCTTGTGCTGGGAAGCACTGAGAGTCTGGTATTGGGCTGTAGAACACTATCTAGAACTGTCAGCAGTACATGTCCCAGACACTCAGAATATCTTAGCAGACTGGGTAAGCAGGTCACAGTCCAGAATGCATGAATGGAACTGACAGGCAGGGTTGTCCAGAGTAGGACCATTTTGCGTCCCCACACAGCACAGAACTGCTGCTTTTCTGCTCACTCATTCCAGAGCCCGGAGTTTGCTTGGGAGATGCATTGGCCCTCTGTTGGAAGGGAATGTTCCTGTATGCCTTCCCTCCTTTCCATCTCATTCAGAGGGTGCTCCTCAAACTTCAGATAGAGGGGGCAAATCTAATCCTCATTGTTCCCCTATGGCCTAAACATAATAGGTTCCACTCACTGCAGCAGTTGGCAGTGGAACCACCAACACTCCTGCCCTTGTGCCAGGGCCGACTGTCACAGAAGCATGGCAACCTGATCCTCAAGTCACTTCATCTCCATGCAGCCCCCTGGTTTCCCCTTCCCAGGTGCATGACTTTGCACTTTTTGGGATTGAAATCCAGCTGCCACAGCCTAGACCACTCCTCAGGTTTCCCCAAATCCCTTTTCATTTTTTCCACCCTTTCCTGAGTGTTCACCATTTTACAGATTTTTGTGTCATCTGCAAAGAGACGCATCTTCCTCACCATTTTTTCAGCAATGTCACCTGTAAAGACATTGAAGAGGACCAGACCCAGTACTGATCCTTGTGGCACTCTACTGGTCACTCTCCCATCCTCCGAGTAATTACCATTTACCACCACCTCTGCCTTCTATTTTTCAACCAGTTAGATACCCACCACCACCTTTTCCCCAATCCCAGGCTGCCAAGTTTCTTTATTAGCCTTCTGTGTGGCACAGTCAGTGTCAAAGGCCTTGCTGAAGTCCAGATAGGCCACATCTATTAACCTCCCCTGATTCAATTCCCTAGACACCCAGTCAAAGAAATCGTAAGAGATTTGTTTGACATGACTTCCCACTTGTGAAACCATACTGTGGTGATCTTCCAACCATTTGCCTCTTAGCACTCCCATCATTCTCTTCTTCAGCAGAGCTTCCATTAAATTAGATGGTAAACAGATCACTGGGGCTGTATTCTTGGACCTTAGTAAGGCCTTTGATACAGTCAATCTTGACCACCTCCTGGACAAGCTTAAAGTAAATATGCGATTTATCTAAATAACATTTTGGGTTTCATAGCCCGCTACCCTGAGGTGGCGATAGCCCCTCTGTGCTAAAATAACATTTTTTTCTAGGATCGTGGATATGTTGTTCATCCACACTTATTGACATGTCCCCTTCCATTTAAAATCTCACCGGAAGTCTTCAAGCTGGCTCCTCAGTCCCACCCGGGTGGTATATACCTCAGCTGCGCCCCATGACGCCAGATCTTCCTTTCCGCTGGAAGATTCAGGTTGTCTCCATTGTGCTCACACATTTCGTAGGCCCTGGCTTTCAAACCTTCGGTTTTAGCAAAAATTCTCATTACTCGCGTTAGCGATCACAAGTTTGCAGCTTCGATCATGGAAGGTAAATCTTCCCCTGGATTTCGTTGGTGCGCGTGCAGCCAGAAGATGTCACGTACCAATCCCCACACCACGTGCGTCTACTGTCTCGGTGTCGGCCATGACACCTCGTCTTGCGGTCTCTGTTTGGCATTCCATGCCAATGTCCTCAACGGCCGTCTTGCACGCCTAAAACTGGGGAGACCGGAGAAGAGGAACCCTCAGGTGAAATCCAGGGCTCGGTGAGCGAGTTTCCATGACCTGCAGGATCCACCAAGCAGTTGGAGCGTATGCAAGCATTCAAGAGCAGGCGGCTGGTGCCACGGAGGTCTTCTCGGGCTTTTCGTTCCGCTCAACCTCGCTCCACCTTCTCGGGTTCCTTCGGGAGTTGTGCCAGTCTCTCCTTACCAGGGGAGAGACGCCTGCGGGCTTGCACCCCTCTTGATCCTGTAAGTGGGAGAAGGATCTGAGTGCGTCTTCGTCTCGACGAAGATGGTCCTGGGAGCGGGAGAGATCTCGGTCCCAGGAAAATGTGGACTCAACCTCGGTTGAGATCGCCTCATCAGCCGCCGTTTTTTCAGACTTTCTGTCAAGCCAGCCGATCGAGGGTCTGGTCAATGACATGGAAATAATCATCGACCTCTTTTCACCGACTCTGGTCAACGACTCCTTGGAGAGGACTTGGGTCCTTGTTTTTCCTGATCAGGAGACCCAGACTGCTGAAGTCCCCATCGAGGAACCAGTCCCAGACTCTGGGAAGTCACTGGCCTCGCTGGTGTCTCCTGACCGATCGAGTCAGCCTGCCCAATCTCGGTCTAGGACCCCCTCGACTGACAAGCTGAGGAAGTGCCATAAGCACTCTAAAAAGAGATGATGCCATCTGTCGTCCTCGGATGAGGAGAGGGTCCGGCAGAAACTCCGTTGATGCTACGAGGACCTCATGTGGCAGCAGCTGATTTTGTCCAGGCATAAGCCTACCACGGCTTCCACCCTGGCCATTACTTGGCTTTTGCCTCCCAGGCTGAAGCCGACTCCTTTGGAGCTGACCAAATCGGTCCCCAGCCCGTGGAGCCAGCAAGACCACATGTTCGTCCCAAAACGGTCTCTCCACCTATTGTGTTGGAGCCACCATCCAAACAGTCTGTGGGAGGGGCTCCTTCCAAGGAAGACATACCGGACACCAAGCTTCCCCGGTGTTTGTTGGTCACGGTCACCCCAGACTGCCCATGGTGAGTCGAAGGGGACCTGGGCGGTAGGCCATTGTATCGGGATTCCTCAGATTCGGACGTGGCTGTTTACATTCACATCCAGGTGATGATGAATCTACCAGTGGCCTGGGGACGGAGGAAGGTCCCTCGTCTTTTCAAGGGATCCTCCACCTCATCTCTGAGTCTACAGGGATGCCCCTTGAGCCAATCCAGAAAAAGGCGGAGTACCATCTTATGGACATCCTTAAGAGAGGGGATACCCCGTCGGAGGCCATTCCTGTGGCTGAGGCCATTGTTGCAGTGGCCTGCCTCTTGTCCAGCACCATCTGACCACAAGTACGCAGTGTCCATGGGGTCCCTCACAGGTTTCACAGAGCACCCTTCGGCCGAGAGCCTCGTGACTGCCTCTGTGTTTAGGCGTACTGGCAGTTCTGCCGACACTGACCGACCTCCTGATAAAGAGTCCAAGCTTATGGACCATTCAGCTAGGAAGGTCTGTGCGGCTTTTTCCTTGAGCCTTCGTCAGGCAAGTTCGGCTGTCATCATGGCACACTTCTTTCCCGCCCTACTGGGGTCACTAGATGAAGTCCTCCTACATCTCCCCGTGCACATGCAGACCATTGTCAAGCAAGTCCGGGACCAGGGCCAAGCTGTCGCCAAACAGCAGCTTCAGACGGCCCTGGACATCGGGGATTCTTATGCCTGCTTGATAGCTGCCGCAGTTGCCTCTCATCGCAGGGCTTGGCTGAGGCTCACCTCCTTTCTTGTGGATACCCAGCACAAACTAGCTGACATGCTCTTCCTCAGGACCGACTTGTTCAGCCCAGAAGTGGCCGGTTACCTTCAGCGCATCGAGCAGTCTAGTGCCACCTTGGACGCTACTTCTGCCAAGAATTCTTCAGGCAAGAAGAAGAAGCCTTTTCTGCATTCTTCCCCTGCGGCTCAGCAGTCCTCCTTTCAAGGTGGACAGCAACACCAGCACCAACAGCAGGCTCAAGCTTGGCACCCTCGGCCCAAGCCCAGACCCCAACAGGCCCGTAAAGGAGGCCGAGGTTCAGGTCCTGCATCATCCTCCTCCTCCTCCAAGCCTGCTCAGTGATGGGGCAGGGGCGCCAACCCCTCTCCTGTCACGCCAGCTCTGGGTCCTCCCGTAGGAGTCCGGCTCCGCCACTTTCTTTCTGTCTGGTCCGTTATAACCATGGACAGGTGGGTTCTGGAAGTGGTCGGTCAGGGACTGCCTCTGGAATTTGAGCAGTGCCCTCCAAGCCGAGCCCGTGCCCCTCAGGAGGAATGAGGCCCATCTCAGGCGTCGGGGGGGGGGGGTCAGGATTTATCCTTACCTCGACGATTGGCCCCTAGCAGCATCCACCCGACAGGAAGTGTAGCGGTCCAGGGACCTGGCCCTCCAGACCTGGTTCCAACTCAGCTCCCTGATCAATGAGGCCAAGTCAGAACTCGTGCTGTCTCAGGTGATGGGCTTCATCGGGGCAGAGCTCGACTCTTGTCAAGCCAGAGCTCGGCTCCCAGCAGACAGGGAGGAGGTTTTCTCCTCCTTTGCCCAATCATTTCTGGTTGGGCACTTGCGCCCTGCCTGGGACTTTCTGCACCTTCTGGGTTACATGGTGGCGTGCATCTCAGTGGTCCGTTGGGCCCGGCTGCACATGCGCCCCCTCCAGTGGGAGCAGGCCACCCAGTGGACTCAGCGCCATGGTCATTTCGACCAGCTGATCACTGTAACCCAGAAGATGTGGGAACTCTCCAGTGGTGGACCACCCCAGACCCGGTTCTTGGGAAGGGATCCCATTTGTCCGCCCCAAATAGCAGTCGTCCTCATAACCGATAGCTTCTCTCATGGGCTGGGAGCCCACATTGGGACAGCAGGGCCCATGGGCTCTGAGACCCCTGAGGATTCCCGATGCCACATCAACCTGTTGGAGCTCAGAGCAGTCAGACTGGCACTGTCAGCTTTCGCTCCTCAGCTCTGGGGTCAAGTGGCTCAAGTCCAGATGGACAATACCACGACCATGCACTACCTCAACAAACAGGGTGGCACGCACTCCTGTCAGCTGTGCAAGGAGGCACTCCGCATCTGGCCCTCGTGAGCCAACTGGAAACGGATCTCCTAGCCATCCATGTGGCAGGAGCCTTAAACCATCTAGCGGATGCTCTCAGCCGCTTAGGCTAGACATCGCACGAGTGGTCTCTCCATCCAGAGGTAACTTACAGTCTGTTCTCCTGTTGGGGCAAACCGATGGTGGACCTGTTTGCTTCCAGGGAAAACACCAAGCTGAAGTTGTTTCATGCCCTCCCCCCTCAGCAGAGCTTACTGCAGGGGGATGCCTTCTCGAGACCGTGGACCCCAGGCCTCCTCCGCCTTCCCTCTATTTCCCTTGATCCACAAGGTATTACTCAAGGTGAAGAGGGACAAGGCGAAGGTGATTCTGGTAGCCCTAGACTGGCCACACCAGTTCTGGTATCCAGATCTCCTCAGCCTCAGCTGCAGGCCCCCGGAGCGGCTTTGCACACACCCGGACCTGATATCACTCAACCAGGGGAAGGTATTCCATCTGGACCTTCAATCCCTGCACTTCACAGCCTGGTACATGAGCGGCTAGAGTTCCAGGCTTTGGGTCTTTCCGAAGATGTCTACACCATGGTGGAGGTATCCATAAAGGAATCGACCAGGAAATGTTATGCCTTCAAATGGAAAAGGTTTTCCATTTGGTGTCAGGGCAAGGGCCTGGACCCCTGTCCTGTCCAGTGGCTAACATTCTCGACTACCTTTGGTCTCTCTCTCTCTCCCTCTCCAAAGGGGGTCTACGGTCATCGACCCTTAGGGTGCACCTGGCAGCCATCTCTGCTTACCGGGCGCAGGCCGGTCAGCCAACTGTGGCTCAGGAGGCAGTGGTCAGGCGATTTTTCAAAGGCCTAGACCACATATCCCCTCCGGTGTGTGACCCTCCACCTCCGTGGAATCTACTGATAGTACTGGCAAAGCTCATGGTCAAGCTATTTGAACCAATACACAAGTGCGCCTTATCATACTTGTCGTGGAAGACGACCTTCCTGGTGGCTATCACATCTGCCAGAAGAACAGGGGAACTCCAGGCGCTTTCGGTGGAGTCCCTTATCTGGTTTTCCACAGAGACACGGTTGTCCTGCGCCCCCACCTGAAATTCCTTCCGAAGGTGGTGTCAGAGTTTCACCTTAACCAGGTGTTAACTCTGCTGGTATACTACCCAATTTACACCTCTGAGGCCGAGTACAGGCTCCATACATTGGACCTGAAATGTGCTCTCTCCTACTATAAGGAGAGGACGGCAGAAATTCGGGGAGAGGTTCACCAGCTGTTCGGCACCTACGCTGAAGCCGCTGCTGGCAGATCTGCAGCCAAACGGACCATTGCAAGATGGATCACATCATGCATAGGTCTGTGCTACGAGTTGGCGGGCAAGGAGCCTCCCAGAGGGATAAGAGCTCATTCTACCGCCATACTGCTGCATCAGTGGCTGCTTCCAGGGACATCTCTGTCTAGGAAATCTGCCGGGCTGCTACCTGGAAGTCAGCAAACACCTTCATCACCCATTACCACATCAACCTTGAGTCTCGCCGGGATGCTGATTTTGGGGCCTCACTCAGTTCTTCAATCTTTATTTCCCAAATAAGTATTGTGGGGGTGTGCACCTTGCCTCCCTCCTCCCGGAGAACTGCTAGGAGTCTGCCAATAAGTGTGGATGAACAACATATCCACGATCCTAGAAAAACAGGTTACTCACCTGTAACAGTCATTGTAGTAGTGGTATATGTTGTCCATCCACACGGACCCACCGGACCTCCCCGGCTGCGGATGCACACAACCTGGCTTCCAGCGGGCTAAGATCTGGTGTCATGGGGTGGAGCCGAGGTATATACCACCCGGGTGGATGGGAGGAGCCAGCTTGAAGACTTCTGGTGAGATTTAAAGTGGAAAGGGACATATCAATAAGTGTGGATGAACAACATGTACCACTTCTAGGACTACTGTTACAGGTGAGTAACTGTTTTTACTACACCCTGTACAGTTTGGGAAGAGATCGTAACGCTGGCCGAACTGCCAGCCAGCTAATCCCTTCCCTCTTCCTGGTGTGTCAGAAAATGTAGTGTGGGATGCTGGAAATTTTCTCAAACTCCACAAAGCAAAAACTTCTTCTTTAAAACTTTCTTGTTTATTTTTCCAGTACTGCCCTGACGTTTTGCACATAATCTTGTGCTTTTTCAAAGAGCTTCTGTATTTTCTGAAATAAATCTATAAAAATATGCATATTACAGCCAGGTAATCAAGTCATTTGTAACAATTTCATGTAAATTAAATATTTCCATATTGTATTTCTTCTGCATTAGTTACCCAGTATTTCTGTGTGTTTATACTTTTTCCTTTATCATATTAAAATGTATGGGAGAACCTTGTTATGAATGGAAACCAAACAGATTATTTTCTTGTAATCTCATCGCTATGACGCAAGTGATGATCCTCTCAAGTACGTCATAGTGATGAGTTTTTAAGATGGAATACCAACTTCAAGCATGATTCCTTTTCAGAACGGGGATTGCTAGCAAACTGCAAGCATTTACATTTTTAATTCCACTGTTTAAGTTACTGCTTGCAGTAGCTAGCGATTGCAATGTCAGCTGCTCCAGTCCCATAGCCAGAAATGTCTGACCACAAACAGTTTACTTTTTTTTTTTGTGCCCAAATCAGGTTACCTAGTTTTTCCTCCCGGCTTAATCGCTTGGCCCCTTCTCGAAGGATATCATGCTGATGTCTCCCAGGAGACCTTGCGACCTGACCCCATGTGATATGTAGCGACCAACTGGATTTCTTCAGTTGACAGGCATACAGAACGGCAGTTCAGTTTCAGTTATTTTACGGACATAAGTTTTCTTTACTCTTTTGAGTACTGCAGCTTAGTAAGTAAAAGCTGTGATGGCATCATCGCAAATAAATATTTTAAAACTCAGATTGTTTGGCCAAGTTAAAAAAAATTTGCCAGTTTGTTGTTAGCGCGCTGCTGGTTGGGGGAGCGGGGGTCCGGGCTGCTGTTTAATCAATAGCAAAAATCCCATACACTATAAAAGATAATGTATGGGGTTTTGGTCAGTAACGATGCTGCAGTCGCGTCTCAAGGTTACCATAAAAATCATGTAAACAGTCGTCATGGTAAACTCTCAAAGTGATTACAGCATTGTTACTTACCAAACCCCATACATTGTCCTCTATTTTCTCTATGCTTAAAAATAAAGATTCACTTTTGTTCACCTGTTAAATAAAAAACATTATTTGTAACTGTGATGGCATGATGTTCATAGACTTAATTTAATTTTAATGTATCTATTCAATCTTGTTCCAAACATTGAAATGAACTGTGAGAGAATTAATCTTTCACCTTTATGTTTTACAAGTAGCCTGCTCCTGTGCGCTACAAAATGCTGACGCATTTACAATGTGTGTCTCTGTAATAGAAAAACCTTTTTGGTATTGTTTGTACTCATTTATAACATTGTGTTTTCCTCATTTCATATAATGGCTGTTTATAGCAATCTCTTCCACTTCCTGGTATGCCTTCTTCGCCCCGCATTCCCCCGGTTTGTGACGTTTAACCAGGGAGAGCGCAGGGACGCTCCACATACAAGTCTATGGGTCTCATTTTCAGAACGTTTTTATAGCACTTTAATGTACCTTTGCATAAAACTGAAAGTCACCGCTCAGCTAATAAGTGGTCAGGGTCAGAATGCCCCCCCACCCCATTTAACCAGTAAGCCATGTCTTACATGTTGTATGTGCTTCTACACCCATGAGTCCAGATTTGGTATCTCTATGCTAAACCAATTACTTTAGGCCATGCTGGGCAACTATGGGCTAGATTCACTAAATATTTTGGGACTAAGTCCCATGCCACAACTCCATTTGCAGACTCGAACCTCCGCAGCTGCGGAGATTGTTATCCACAGTGTGGCAGTTGCGGACAAAGTTACGGCTGGTCCCACCAGCTATAACAGTTCTCTGCAGCTGCGAAAATTTCCCTGGCAACACCTCCTGCAAGCTCCACGTCTGTGAATACCTGCAGCTGTGGGAAAACTGCTGCGACTTGAGGATCTGCAAGTGGCAACCCACTTGTACTGAGTTTTTTTCACAGCTGCAGGAATTTCCAGAATTCATAAATCGAGCCCTATGTCCATAAGGTATTACTGTATGTAAAGTAAATGTTACCCTCTTCTTGATAAGAGCAACAAATCCTGTAGAGGCTGTATAATGAGAATGGACAAACAGCATGTTGTAACATAGAATCTGTCGGCAGAAAAGGCCCATTTACCCACTGTGTCTGCTAGTCTTGCCTTACTAATGCTAAACAAGAGAGCCCTGGAAGATCCTCACTCTCCCCTCCTCTCTGGTGTAGTCTTTACAAGTCTTTGTATCCATCCCAGCCTTATTTGAATCTCCCGCTGATTTCACACAGACTGCATCCTCCGGCAGTTTATTCAGCCCTCCACTCCATGAAGAAGTACTTAGTTGTATCGCTCTTAATTTGCCCCCACCAGATTCATGCAGTTACCCCTGATGTTTGTGTTACCACTTAGCCCGAACAATTCCCCACTGTCCTGTGTTGTATTTGTTGTTGTTGTTGTGTTATCTTGTGTTCTAGGTTTTGTGTTTGCCCTTTTTAAAGGGATCAGTTTATTGTTGTATGGAGATGGACAGGAATAAAAAATAACATCAACTTAACTCACTTTTGCCTTTGTGGCCATTTTGTATTGCGGTTTAAACAATGGAAAGCTCGGACTTCAAAAAGTGCTCCAGGTAGTTAGGAGTTGAGTACATTTGCAACAGAGCGCTGTGGCGTAAGGAAATAGAAATTGAGGTTTTGAATGTTCAGTCCCATGGGGGTGGCCTTACCGCCATGTCATTTTGTCTAGATGGGGCAGTCCAAGATATACAGTATAGTGTAAGGACAGTGGACGCCTGCAGATCATTCAGGCCTATACAGATAGTAAGCAAGAGGAAACTTATTATTGTCAGAACATTGTATAGTTCTTAATTCATTGCAAAAAAAATCTTTGTTAATGCACTAGTTAGGGTTAAAGTGGCAAAAATTGTCAGAACATTGTATAGTTCTTAGTTCTGTGTAAACAACCTTCACCCCCCCCCCCAAAAGAAAACCCTCTCTTTTCTTGATGCCCCTCCCAGACCGCCCTGGACCATAACATTTAGGTGGCAACATGGAGAGGGGAGGATTAGGCTCCCAGCTCTTCAGCTTCTGTGTTAAGCCATAACATGCTGTTAAAAAGTCTGAGATATCTCTCACCTCACCTAATGTAATAAAGTAGGAAGGACATCAAAAAGTGGGTGTTCATCTCTGACTTTGCCCCTTTGGAACAGTTTCACCTTCAGTCAAAGCCTGACGCTGAAGTCATGTCATGTGGACTAGAGGCTCACCTTCGAGATACACTCTGTACTGAAGAAAAAAAATAATAAAAATTCTTCCTTGTATCTGGTAGGAAAGGCCCAGACCCCAGCCTTATGTAGGTACACAACCTTGGAGGGATTTGTAAACTTCTACAACAGACTGTTGGAACACAGACTTATTACAGATTAAAATGGCAAGTATGTCTGCACATACTGTAGAATGAGAGCAATGTTTTTATTCTATGTAAAATAGCCCTTTGCTCCCAGACAGTGGCTACAACTGCCCTGATGTTTTTATTTGGTTTGTGGAAATTCTCTTTATCCCTTCATCCCTGATTGCCGGTAACTTCTCCTGCTTCAGCAGTTGATATGCCTTCCCATCTGCCTTGCAGCCTGCTGCTGCACAGCTCTGGATAACTGTTTGGTGGACCGCACCCCTTGGGGAAAAGCACCCTGTATGGAAGTCCCATGAGGCAGCGAGGACCCCAGTAGAGCAGAAAACAAATGGTACCACACTCCACAAAAATAACAGTAAAGCTGACTTGTCGGCAATGACGGCGACCCACCTTCAGGAATGAGCCCGTGTTGTCAAGAGCTGGCCGGGGGGGAGGGAGGATTGAGCGTCCCAGAGGATGCTTTCCTTCCCTGAGGAGGGAGGGTCTCGTCTGTCTTTGCCATACTGCCCCCTGGATGCAGGAGATGGTAGAGCCCAGCCACACTAGGGGTGGGAGGAACCGTGCTGGCTGCAGGTGATGTCACGTTACCGTGCGTGCAGGCTCCCTGGCAACCCTAGTAAATGTGGCTCCTGTGGGCTGGGGAGAAAACTGGAAAAAAAGAGCGCTGGGCCCGATGATGATGACTGTACAGGATCTCCCTGGTTGGACCTCCAAGACTGCTGCTTTGGTGAAACTGGAAATGTTCAAGTGTGTAGCCCTCCACCTCATCCCTGCCTGGGGGTAAACCCATGGCTTTATGGGGAACTGCACCCTGAGAAGACCAGGTAACGGGGACACAAGGTTCACCTTGGTGGAGCCTGAAGGAGATCAGGCACAGAGAGCAGGGGGCATAAATAGAAATTGCAAAAAAAGTTACAAAAAAGTGAGGGACTAGAAGCACAAAAAGTTTGCTGTAAAATAATTCTGTAAATGACTTAACAGGAAACTGTTCATCTTCTTAAATGTACCAAACTTGAAAAAATACCCACACAAGGAAGAGGTGCTCAGGAAATGTAAAGTCATTAACACAAGTTGGAATTCCGGCACTCTCACCTCTGATAAATAACACCAGTCTGAAAGTTAAGTTTTAAAATCACATTTATTATAAAATAAAAAAGATTGCTTCAAGGCAAGCATACAGGATGACCTGATGAGTTTCAGACATCTTAGTGTCCTTTATCAAAGACCTTCTTAAATCTTAACACTCACTTGTATGAGTGTAATACAGACTACTGACTACGAGCAATGTGGTAGGTGTAAAGTGCAAATATTGTACACCATAGTGCACAGGGCCTCATCAGCAAGTACCCCAGCACTTTATCTCTTCGACTATCTTCCAGTATGGGTTTTGAGCAAGGCATAGCACAGAAACAGTGTTAGTTCAGGTGCACAATGACCTCCTTAGGGTAAGAGATGGACACAGTTCTATTTTGATTCTCCTAGATCTCTCCTCAGCCTTTGACACCGTAGACCACGGCATGCTGCTCAGTCGGCTCAAAGTGTTCTGTGGACTTGCTGGCACTGTTATCCGCTGTTTCGAATCCTATCTCACAGGCAGAAAGCAATGGGTAGTGATGGGGAATTTCTTCTCCTCCCCGATGCCCATGCCATGTGGTGTACCTCAGGGCTCGATCCTGTCTCTGCTGCTGTTTGCAGTGTTTATGCTGCCCCTAGGTAAGCTCATTAGGAGATACAATGTGTGTTTTCACTGCTATGCAAATGATACCCAGTTGTACTTATCCTTTGCCCCCTGATCATCTGATGTTGTAGATGTGATAAATAACCGACTGTCCGGAATTAATGACTGGATGTCCTCTAGCTTTACACAGTCCTGATAAGACGAAGATATTGGTAGTGGAACCAGGCCATCAGCATGAAAGGAGTACCTCCAGTGTGGCAACAGGTCTTTTTCTTGGGACTGTACTGTTGAAGGCCTCCTCTAGGGTATGAGATCTTGGCATGTTCCTGGACGACGGATTGACATTTGAGCCTCGGGTGTCATCCGTGGTACGTAATGGTTTTTACTATCTCAGGAACATTGCCAGGATTAAATCCCTAGTTCTGCCTGATGACTTCCCTACTTTGATTCATGCCTTCCTCACATCCAGGCTTGATTATTCCATCGCCCTATACTTCGGGGTCTCTGGAGGTACCCTCCTGTAGACTGCAGCTAGTGCAGAACGCAACTGCCAGGATGTTGATGGACCTTCCCAGATCTTGTCACATCACTCCGGTGCTGCGTGAACTGCACTGGCTGCCGGTCAGGTGGAGAGTTATCTTCAAGGTGGGATTACTCACCTTCAGGGTCCTACACAGACTTGGCCCCGGCTTTCAAACACCATGAAGTCTTGCTGTAATTAGGACTATAGCAGTCAGCCTCAGCCTCTGAACTGCCCCGGAGAGAAAGGGTTAACTCCAGAGAAGTCTGAGTTCCACAGCGCGAGGGCGCTGTTCAAAGCTCTATCTGTGCAGTTTGAAGTCAAACTGCCAGATTCTTTACTCCGCTTCACTGAACAGTCGCTCCGGAGATCAGCTCCTTCAGCTCGGTTCACTACACGGTTTTCGGTCGGTTCCTTCGGTTCAGAAAACCGGCCAAAGTCTCAAAATTACCGAGGTTTCGGCTTAAGCTCTATCTGGTAACCATAAGTAAAACGAAAATTTAGTCTGTGTGGAAATAATTATCGGTTCAGTCTGAACCGATCGTTTCTTGTATTTTGGTGAATTTTTAGACGTGAGGTACCCGGTTCTTATCGGTTCTAAAAAAACCCTCGTTTTAATCGGGTTTTTCCAATACCCGTGACACGGTTAGGGAACCGATAAGGGTGTCTTGCTCTGCACAGGACCTGCCTGAAGAAAGGGGCAGTTTTGGTTAGGCTGGCACTATGTCTGAGAAACCCAAAAGAAAACCGGCCCACGGGTTTCAACACTGGTGATGTTTGTGGGGAAGCCTTTGCCGAGGCTGACCCACACACCACTTGTGTTTATTGTCTGGGGTTGACCACCTCCTTTCAGACTGCCAGATATGTAAAATTTCCCTGCAGCCACCCTGGAGAAGAGATTGGGCGGCTCAGGGAACGAGAGGCCAAAAGAGTCCGCTGACCGATGGCCAGCCCGGTCCAGTACCCACTGGACCAGAGGGAGTGCCCTCTGACCAGGCGTACTTCCTAGAACAGAGAAGGCTGGTTCAGAGGAACCAGCACCAGCAAAAAGACAAAGAAATCAGCAGGTTTGGAGTCTAAGATAGTTTCTCCAACTGTTGCAGAAATAGCAAAAGCCATACAGATTGTTCAGTCTTTGTCTCAGGGACTTGGAGAGCCCTCCACAAGTGGCAGAGGGTGGCTCGTCCAGGTCCAGGGGTTCAAGATTATGTTATTGAGAGTTTTATGAACCACAGAGGGGAGGAGGAATTTGATCAGTGCATTTGTGACTGGGAAGGTCTGGACGTGCCCATTGAACCGGACATTTCTCCAGACAGACCCTTAGAGTCTCCCCTGTTGTCTGAGTCCCTTCTCATTTTGTGTTTTATAAAAGGTGGCAGAAACCTCCAGCTCCTTTAGAGGAGGCTGTGGATGAGCAAGAGGAGCCTGATTTTGTTGAAATGATGGATATTCCAGAGTCTAGAAGGTTGTCTATTCCTTTGCATAAATCATTTAGGAAGCAAACAACAACGATTTTAAAAAATCCTCATTCTGTCCCTCCTGTAGACAAAAAAATGGACAGAAGGTATACTTTATCAGGCCCAGATACAGACTTCCTCATTGAGCAGTGTAGTCATGTAGGTGTTGTTCAAGCTGCAGCCTGTGACAAGGCTAATATTCCTTGGCATCACCCCCTGACAAAGATTCCAGGAAGATTGATACATGGCAAAAAGCAATATATGGCAGCTTCTTTGGGACTCAGGCAGGCTAATTACATGGCTTATGTGGCTAGATATCAGAAGTCTAGATAGAACACTATTTTGCAGTTAGCCAAGCAGGCCCAGGGTCAGCTGGCTAGTGAGTTGGAACAGGTGGCTGCTGATGGCATTGAGGCCTCTAAAGTTCAATTTCATACTGCTGTTGATGTTAATGATGTTTTTCTAGGGTCATGGCCACTTCTGTAGCTCTCCGTAGGTTGGCATGGCTCAGATGCACTAATTTGTCCCAAGACACTCAGGCAAAGGCTATGGATTTCCTGTAGTAGGTAACTCTCTGTTTGGTGATCAGACAGAAAATTACATGAAAAATGGATGAATACAGAACTACCTACAAAGTGCCCAAGCTAGGAGGCATGCCCCCAAGGCATGCCCCCAGTGAGGTAGGCCTTACCACAGGCCTTTTATCAAGCTCAAGCCTCTTCAGCCTTTGTTCAGAGGGTTTCTTCAGAGGCAGGGGCAGGCGGGGCTCAGGCAGACCGTCCCTTCTTCTCAGCCAAAACAGCTGCCAAGCAGGCACCCTGATGGGGTGCCCAGGGCCGAATCTCCTGTACCGGTGGGGGGCAGGTTGGCTTATTTCAGCCAGAACTGGTTGTCCCTAACTTCGGACAAGTGGGTTCTGGAGGTGGTAAGCCAAGGTCTGGTCCTCAGTTTCAAACAGTTCCCAAAGATGAGGCCAGACATTTCCCCTGCGAATCCTTTGAAGCCCTTGCTTTGGAAACAGAGGTTTCTTCTCTGCTGGGATGCAAAGCAGTAGAGAGGGTTCCCCTTTGCCATCAGGGCAAGGGTCTTTATTCAAGGTATTTCCTTACCCCAAAAAAAGACAGGAGAATGGCGGCCCATCTTAGATTTAAGGTTCCTAGAACAAGCATCTTCTGAAACCAAAGTTCAAATATTAACTCTGGCAATGATTTTGCCCTCCTGAGACCAGGAGACTGGCTAGCTTCCTTGGACCTCAAGGGACGCCTATTTTCATTTCTTGATCAGGCCTTCTCACAGAAAGTACCTCAGGTTGAACTACCTTCTGGCCACTATCAGTTCAGAGCAATGCCCTTGGCTTACCTCTGCCCCAAGGGTTTTCACAAAATGTCTGGCTGTGGTAGTGGCTCATCTGAGAAGGCAAGAGGTGGCGTTTCCCTACCTGGACGACTGGCTCATAGTGGGTCAGTCTCCAGATCACGTAAAATCTCACTTGTTGGTCACCCAGCAGCTTCTCACCTCTCTGGGATTCCTGTTGAATCTTCCAAAGTCAGTTCTCAGACCAGTTCAGGTACTAACTTTCATAGGTGCAGAGTTGAACACAAAGTCTGCTAGGGCATATCTCCCTCCCGAGAGAGTGGACAGACTCATTGCCCTGGCATCTTCCTTCACCATCGGGTCTCTCGGCCAGCAAGGCACTTTCTGCAACTTCTAGGACACATGGCTGCGTCCACAGCTGTCGTGCAGGAGCAAGATTCCAGATGAGAGACATCCAATTCCACCTGAGATCTTTTGGTTCCAAAGAAGGACCCTCACCAAATTAGTCCCAGTGACAAGATCTCTGATCCTGGCCCTTCAGTGGTGGCAGGACCAGAGCAATCTAACTCAAGGGGTCCCTTCTTACCCATTCCTCACTCCTCCACACTTACACAGATGCCTCCCTCCTGGGATGGGGGCTCACTTGAAGACCTTTCCACTCAGGGAGTGTGGTCTCTCAGGAATCTCTGCTCCACATCAACCTTCTGGAGCTCAGGGCTGTCCTCTTAGCTCTCCAGGCCTTTTCAGCTTCTGTCCAGAACAAGGTAGTTCAAGTCAGGACAGACAATACCACAACAATGTGGTACATCAACAAGCAAGGGGCACTCTGTCTTCTGCCTTGTGCACGAAGCAATGAAGCTGTGGTCTCTGGCTTACTCCTGAATACCTCCCTGATAGCAGTTCACCTTCCAGGGAAGGACAATGTCCTAGCGGATGCCCTCAGCAGATTTCTCAGGGCCACCACAATGGGCCCTGAACCTCTAGTGCTGGGGTCAGTCTTTGCCAGATGGGCACCCTCAGATAGATCTTTTCGCAGCCCCAGACAACCACCAACTTCCTCTGTTTTGTTGCAGACCTCCAGTGTTGGGATCAGTCCACTGGACGCCTTCCAGTTGGATTGGGAGGAAATATCTATATGCCTTCCTCTCCTTTTCAGGGTACCAGTGAGGATCAGAACTCAGTCCTGCAAGGTGATTCTGATTGCTCCAGATTGGGCCAGACAGCCCTGGTACCTCTCCTTCTGTCCCTGATTGTCCACCCTCCCTGAGCTTGCCCAGGACCCACGACCTGTTGACCTGTGCAGGGGAGAGTGTAGTATCGAACCTCAGTTCCCTCCACCTCAAGGCTTGGTTCTGTGAGGCTAGAATCGCTGATCTACACCTCTCCAAGGTGTCTTGGATATTTGAAAGGCCAGGAGGCCTTCTACTAAGGCCACCTATAATTCTAAGTGGAAGAGGTTTTCCATTTGGTGCTCTGGGAAGCAAATCTCCCCAGAATCTGCTGATTTGACTGTTTTATTGGACTATCTGGTCCACTTAAATTCTCTAGGCCTTAAGCCAGCTACCTTAAGGGTTCATCTGGCAGCAGTCTCCAGCTTATGTGTCAGCAGGTAAACCTGCTTCCATCTCTTCTCACCCTGTAATTTCCAAGTTTTTAAAGGGTTACTTCACACTAACCCTCCTTTTCGAGAACCAGCTCCTGCTGGGACCTGAATGTTTGCATTGCTCAGCTAATGCAACCCCTTTGAGCCCTGTCTTCGCAGACCTCAAGTTTTTGACTTGGAGACTGTTTTCTAGTGGCCATCACTTCTGCTAGGCGTATAAGTGAGATGCAAGCCTTGTCAGTGGAAGAAGATTTCATTTCTTTTCATAGGGACAAGGTAGTCCTTAGGACTAATAGAAGGTTTTACCAAAGGTGGTCTCAGATTTTCATCTCAACCAATCCATCTCTCTCCCAGTATTTTCACTGAGCATTCCTCTTCAGGAGAGGAGATTGCACAGTCTGGACGTCAAAAGAGCTCTAAGCTACTATTTGGAAGCACCAAGGGTCATAGGTTTGAATCCTCCAGCTCTTCCTTACCTATGGGGAAGTCGGCAAGGAGACCTGCCACTAAGAGGACAATTGCAAGGTGGATTGTCTCTTGTATCCAATTCTGTTACCAAAAACTGGGTAAAAGCCCCCTCAGGATTGAGGGCTCATTCTACCAGAGGTACAGCTGCATCTCTGGCTGCTAGAGATATTCCCATTTGGAGATCTGTCAAGCTGCTACCTGGAAAACAGTTCACCCTTTACAAACATTACTCCTTGGATGTTCAATCCAGGAGGGATGCCGTTTAGCACAGCTGTGCTTCAGAGCCTATTCCAAGTAGGTTCTGACCTCCTCCATGGAGGTACTGCTGTGTAATCTGCTATAGTCCTAATTACAGCAAGACTTCATGGTGTTTGAAGAAAAATTACTCACCTTAGTAATTGCTTTTCTTCTCATGGAGTCTTGCTGATTAGACAACCCTCCCTCCTACCCGCTCAGAACTCCTCCTTGGGTATGGGGTTGGCAAATTAGTGCAAGCACTGTGTCATGCCTTTTCTTGCTTATTGGGTTTAGGAACTAGGTAATTCTGTTGTTAGTTGAGTGGTAGGTGGCCCCTCCCTGGACTTGAGTCTTTTTGGAGAGAGGGGTCTGTTAATGCTTCTTTTCAGTGATGCTAACAATATTTAATAATTTTGTTGCTATTCTGTGATTGTTGTGTGTTTTGTAGTTCTACTACTGGTAGGTAGCCAATGGCTAGTGTAGGTTTTTCCACACAGACTTGCTATATTAGTTTAGCAGTAAAGAATCTGGCAGTTTGACTTCAAACTGCACAGATAGAGCTTTGAACAGCGCCCTCGCGCTGTGGAACTCCAGACTTCTCTGGAGTTAACCCTTTCCTCTCTGGGGCAGTTCAGAGGCTGAGGCTGACTGCTATAGTCCTAATACAGCAAGACTCCATGAGAAGAAAAGCAATTACTAAGGTGAGTAATTTTTTCATCTGTCCGACCTCCTAATGCTGGTCACCTCGGTCCGCTCCTTCCATTCTTCTGCCAGGGACCTCCTGACTATTCCACGGATGAGGCTGAAAACATCTGGCGACAGGGCGTTCAGTGTCACTGCTCCTGTTGTATGGAATTCCCTTTCATCATGTATCAGGGAAGCCCCCTCTGTCGAGGTCGTTTAAGAGTTGCTTCAAGGCCTACCTCTTCTCACTGGCCTTCCCAGACTTTAAGATTTGGTTCTGTTAATCTGTTACTTTATATTAGATAATCGATTTTAGTCTGGCTTTCCTGTCTTGATTTTGAGTTAAGTATTTTTTAGTGTTACAATTTTGTATGTGCTCATATGTGGTTGCTATTTATATTTTTGTATTATATTTGTATGTTTTTAATTGTAAGGCGCGCAGTGCCCCTGGAAATGGGCATAGTAGAAATAAAATTCGCCTTGCTTTGCCCTAAATGAGCCTTCATTCTTCGCTCTGGTAAGTTTATTCGCTACATTGTGTAACCTGTTTGCAGCCAGAAGAGAGCAGGGTCTCGGGGCTTTACCATTCGAACACAAGGCTTGAATGTGTGTGTCTTACTGAGAGCAGATTGGAAGTTCCAGCAGGTAAGGTAATAAGGACTACCACAGTGGACTTAAAATGGGACTTAAACCCTTTAGATAAAGTTGCTACGTTTGTGTGAGTTTCTTCACAGTTCATTCAATATATGAAAATCCAATAAAGCTGGCCCGGTGGCGCTGAGGGTTGAGGTGCTGGACACCACACCTCGCGGCGCGCCGGCGACCTGGGTTCAAGAATGGACTTAGGTCGCCGGTGGCTGGCAGGGGGAAGGAAGGACTGAGCATCCCAGGACAGCTCTCCTTCCTTCGGGGTGGGTTAGGGATATGCGACGCACTGTAGTGACTCCCAGCGGAGGCTGGGTGTTTGGCAGGTGCAGGCATTAACATGGGGGAGAGCCGACATGCATTGACATCATTGCACGTCGGGCTCTCTAGAGAGGAAAGGAGGAAAAACATCTCCCAAGCCTCCTGGTTGACAACCACCGGTTCCTGCCTCGCCGCCCGCAGACTGATAAGGGGCAGACTCCGATGTGCACAGCTCGATCACTCGGGCATAGAGGAGGGTTAGGAGGGTTCCCTCCTCACCCTGCCCAGGGGGGAGAGGGGTGGTGGTAGTCCGGGCCGTCAAGGGACTCTGAGGATTCGAGTGTGTGGCACTCTAGGAGCAGACTCCGGGGTAGTCGGTAGGGTCGGGAAGCAGAGCACCTTGTTGGCCTGAATGAGTGGAGATTAGGAGACAGTAGAGGTGTAGAAATAGAAAGAAAAAAAAAATCCAATAAAGCTGTTTTTGCTTGTTTTAAGGTTTATTCATGTACCTTGCTCAATAAAGGCTATCTGATAGTACTGCAGAGGGTTCTGTAGGTTGTCTTGACATTATCCTACCAATTATAATAGAGGAGACCAACTTATTCCATGCGTATGTGGATATATTAAATAAGATCATGAATATACTTCGGTAAAGTTTCATTCTTTGCAGCACAGAGCTATGGGAGTGTTACATGTGATCAAAATGTAAAACCATCCACGTGATGTAATGCAACCAGGGAACCTACAAGATCCTAACATGACGTGACATGCTTTGGATGTTGACTTGTGAACTGTATCCCTGTTCTGTTAACTTAGAAACATAGACTGTAATGGCAGAAAAAGACGATTCAGCCCATCTAGTCCACCCAACCCTACCTAGTAACTGAGTAATGGCCCTAATGACTATATACCCTCTTTTAAATAGCAACCTTATCCTTTACCGATCTTATCAGATCACCATGCCTGTCCCACCCCAGTCTGAATCCGTCCACTGTTTCTGCACATGCTATCTCTTTTGGCAGTTTGTTCCATCTGTCCACCACACTTTCAGTGAAAAAGTACTTTTGGACATCCCTCCTGATGTTTTCTCCAACCAGCTTCAGAGGATTCCCCCTTGTGTTCATGTAATGTATGTTGATCAGGCAGCCGCTGAACACACACGGCCCTGTAGCAATTTCACAATACCAGCCATGCAGTTTCATAAGCCAATCATTCTTTAAAATATTAAAAAGGTAGGAGTACAGGAACGCTTTGCAGGAGCATATAAGGCCAAAAGTTTGAAATGCTCCTGCATTTTGAAGGTGCACACTGCACAAAAACCTTAAAGCCACCCCTGCAGCCTGGCTAGCAGCCAGTCGTCCAGGTAGGGGAATTCCCTGATGCCTTTGTGCTGCAAGAAGGCCTCCGTCACTGTGCAGCCGACGAGGCCAATTTGCGGTCTTTAGGGCTACATTGCTTTTTTTAAAACAAGTAAAATAAAAAAATGAAAGAAAAAGAGACGTATCAGCATTTCTCCTTAAAACAAGAGTCAGATGGGAAAAAGACCTAGGACTGGAAATTCCAGACCAGGGATGGCAAACCTTACATGAGTTACATATGGGCCTTCTGACATATAATAGATTTAAAGAATCCCAATTCAAGTTGTTACACAGTCTTTATATGTGGCCTAGCGTAGTCCACAAGTTTCACCCTACCGATCTCCCCTATTTGTGACAGATGTCACCAGGAAATGACTACTTACATGCATTATTTCTGGGGGTGCAGCACTCTGCAGGGGTTTCGGACCCAGGTGACAAAGATCTAGAGGGCATCCCAGTTACAGCCAACAGATATGCTCTTTTGGGTGGAGGACAGGGACAGAAATGTCTTGACGCTATACCCAAGGGTAGTGAGAGTTATGCAAAGTATGGCATGACAGTGCATACAAAACACTTTGATAAGCAAAGTCACCCCATCAGTATCCAAATGGAAGGATCCTTCCTCTATATGGGTGCCCATGAAACACTTTAGTTATGAAGTTATAGGATGCCCAGGGGCATTCAAGGACACATGGGGCCCCCTTTTGGAAACATTGTTGGTTGCAGAGGTATGGCTGATGCGTAGAGGTATTTCTTAGACCAACATAGGGAGTAGTGAGATGGCACAGGTGAGCATCAGGTAAAGGCCTTCCAGACTAAGTGGTGAAGAGAAGAAAATGTTAAAAGTGCATTGTTATGGAAATATAATGAATTTTAATGATATGGACAATGTTTTTTTGTTAAAGGTCATTTTAATGTCTTATGTCTATGCATTCATATTCCTTGGTTTACCTTGCCCAGCTAGTATGAAACTCCGGTTTCCTTTGCTTTTCGAAGAAAAAAGTGACTGTCGAATGAGCTGCTAGTGTATCCCACCCTGTCATACATGTCTGTAGTCTTGTTCTTTCTATAAAATCTCAGTAAAGCTATATTAAAAAGTGGGAGGTGCATACTCAATTACAGAGGCCGAACATTCTGAGTTTTAACAGGGGCACTGAGGAAGAGGGATCCCTAGGTTGTCATCATCCGTGGTCAGGACAGCTGAGTGCTGCTGGTTCTTAGGGACCAAAGCAGTAGCTGGCTTCAGCTGCTACTGCACCATCAGCTGTGAGAAAAGGGGCTTCCCTCTGATAGGAGCATTCAGGGCCTTACAGTGGGTGGACCGACCTAGCCAGGACAGGCATCACCATGACAGCTACCTAAGACAAACAGCTGCGAGCATGAGGCCACCTTGGCAGTGTCATCTGGTGTTGTGCTGCCTCCATGCCCTTAGCAGCTATGCCAAGGCCCCCCATACCTTTTTCAATCTCAGACTGCAGACCATGTATCTAAGACCGCAGGCATTGTTGGGAAGCTGGCACGTGAGCCTGGTAAGACACTGGTGAGGGGTGACTTGGCTGAAAGCATCTTCCTCCCCTGTTCATTCAGTTGCATAGCGTCTGACTATAAGCAGTAAGGCCTAGTTGCAGGTATGGGTCTGTTCCCCATTGGCGACTGGAGAGAGATATCACCCCACGGGGGGAAGGGGCTGGGATCTGCAGGAGATCCAACTGGAGCCAGGTGCTGAGTCAGGAGGCTGTTCTGAAGCAGGGACAGTGGTGAATGAATGCATCCAGACCACCGTGGTGGCGTCTTCCAGTACAGTAAGCCAGGGAGGGATCCCAGCTGTGTCCTGACTGGGCAGCATTAACAAGCAGTGGCATGGCACTAGGGTTATAGGTCACTATATAGGACCATTCAGGCACCTCCTGCCTATCCCTAACAAATCACTGAAAGAGAACATCTTCCATGACAGAGGAGATAGTAACAGAGGATTTGGTATCCTCTGAGAAGTATGTCAAGGTAGAGGAGGCTGGAACATCACTAGAGGATAGAGTTGGGGGAGGCACTGGAAGTGCTGGGTTAGACTCCCCGAATCCGTGTTGAACATTCTCCATCCACTAATGGAATTGCTGCTGAGACAACTAGCCTAAAGGCCTGAGCCCTGATGAAGGCCATTGAGGATGGGTGAAGTGCCGGGGAACTGAGCTCTCTCCGGGTTGTTCTGATGCTTCAATAAACGAGACTTCTGCAGCTACACAGAGTGTCCGAGTTATTACATGTGTTCTGGTGTGCCAGAATTCTTTTTGATACTTGGATTAACAGAGGGTTTATAGCCCCTTTTTCCTGGCACCCTCAGCATGCCAGTCTGCGATGCACTGAAAATGGTTTTCGAACTAGCCCAAAGGCCTGAGATCCTCGGCCACTCTATCAAAAAGAGACTGCGGACTAAAAGGAAATAGGAAATGGTTTTTACATAATTAACTACCCTACCATCTTCCATTCCATGCCAGTTATGTATTTTGATTTGCTTTGAGCAATTTTTGGTAACTAAATAATTTAGCTGTGGGGTGCCCTCAGATCTACATGGAGTTCCACTTTCCTCTGCAACTGCTGCTCTTTCTTTTCACGTTTCTTAAACATTCCATGACATCAGTTACACCATTCCATACTGTTCATCTCAGTGGCCTGGAATGGTACTACTGATGTCATAGAATCTTCGGCTCAGACAGTATGAAAGCAACTACTGAGGCGAGAGGGATTCAGGGTAGTTACAGGGGAAACAAAATTAGACTATAAGTTTAACAAAAGAGATCAAAAACATATCGGAATATTGAGGGACACTAAAAGCACAACAGGATGGCATGTAGAGATGTTAGAAACGGTTTTCTATCACCTTTAAACCATCAGCCTTAAGAGGATCAATCAAACTTTATTTAACCAGGCATAAACACCATTGAGCAAGCTCATTTTCAAAGTGGTCCTGGACATCAATACAATTCACATTCGCAAATAAAATAGGCAAAAACAAGACATTGTACATGTGAAGGATAGTTTAGGCCTATACATACAGAACTAACATAAGTAACATCAGTTATAATTCATATCAAAATGAGGGAAAGAGGAAGAGGAGAGAGTATGTGAGAAGGGCGGCGAGAATAGAATGGTGAGGGCCGGGAGAAGAGGAGGTGGGCTAATAAGTGCTGGGTACCCCTTATTAGGGCTGTGAGTTGAGATAGACTCTGTGACAAAGGATTCATGGAAGATACCAGAGGCTAAAGGCACATAGTCACCTAAAGACAGCTGCAGGTTTCATTCAGGTACTCAGCCATTAGTGCTTTGAATGTGAATGGACCTGGAAGGGATGAGAGCTTTAGAGAGCCTTGCATGGCGTTCCATAGTGATGGGAGTAGGAAGTTGATTGCAGCCGAGCCATGGGTTGTATTTACTCTTGGGATCTGGAAGCAGAGTATGGAGAAGCGTCTCAGACCATAAGATCACTTGGCACGTTCGAAGAAGTTCGAGATATATGGAGGAAGTTTATCAGACAGCACTCTAAAGAACCAGAGGAGAGTGTTTCTTTTCCTCCTAGTTGAGAGTGAGGGCCATCCCATCTCTTGGTACAGTAGGCAGTGGTGGGTGCGAGGCGGCAGATTAAGGATGAACCTTAAGGCCTGGTGATAAAGTGTGTCGAGTTTGTTGAGCACTGTTGAGGGGCGATGGTTGTAGAGAAAGTCAGCATAGTCTAGTAAGGGTAGGAATGTGGTTTGTACCAGTCTCTTCCTAGCTTCTTTGGTGAGTAGATGCTTAATGCGGTAGAATAAGCCTAACCGCTGCATTAGCTTTTTCGAGACCTCATTCAGGTGGCACAGATAGTTAAGTTTGTTATCCAACCAGAACCCTAGGTATTTAAAGGTATCAACTATTTCAGAAGGTTCTCCCAAAAGCATTAGAATCTTGGGATAATGTGTAGGTCCTGAGGCTGCCTTTGGGGAGAGGATCATGGCTTTAGTCTTTTTGGCGTTGAGTAGAAGCCATTGAGGATGATGCGTTGAGTAGAAGCTTGTTGGCTTGGTAATCCACCATACCATGCCCAGTCTAGGACTTTGTGTTCTACTTGGAGTCCTTCCCTGAGAGGAGGAGCAAGTAACACTTCTTTCCTAGTAGCCTGGATACCAGTGCTGGCTAGTAGATAGGTGTTTCATTGAGGAGCCTCTGGCCAGATGACAACTGTACAGCCTCTGGAGGTCCCTGCTGCAGGGAATGGCCTGGATTCCATGTCAGCCCTTGAGGTCCATAGATACATAGACAGTGTCTGCAGATAAGGGCCTGCAGCCCACCCAGCCTGCCCATTTGAGCTTGTAAGTTCACTTTATGTTTTCCTAGAAGTCTGTTGCCCCTTAACCCTGACCTCCAGAATTCCTTTATGTCTATCCCATGCATTCTTAAATCCCGTGATTGTTTCAGCCCCACCACTTCCTCTGGCAGGGTGTTCCACTTGTCCACCACCCGTTCTGTGAAGAAATTCTTCCTCATGTTTCCTCTGAATCGTCCTCCCTTCAACTTCATCCCATGCCCTCTAGTCCTGGAACATCTTTTTCGCTTAAAAATAGTGTATTCCTGCACCCTGTTCCTCCCTGTAAGATACCTGTATGTCTCTGTCATATCTCCTCTCTCCCTCCTCTCCTCTGGGAGTACATATTCAATTCCTTCAACCTGTTCTCATAGGACTTGTGATGCAATCCATATACCATCTTTGTTGCCCTCTTCTGAACCTTCTCTACCCTGTCTATGTCCTGCGTAAGTAAGGTCTCCAGAACTGTACACTGTACTCCAGGTGGGGCCTCACTAGTGTCTTGTATAGTGGAATTATGACTTCCTTTTCCTGCTGGTGATGCCCTTGCCTATGCATCCCAGCATCCTATTTGCTTTACCTGCTGCCTTGTCACACTGTTTCCCTACCTTGAGGTCATCAGAGATGATAACCCCAAGATCCCTTTCCTGCTTAGTGCGTGCTATCCTCACCCCCAGCTGATATATTGTGCCAGGGTTTTGTGCCCCATATGTATTATCTTGCACTTCTTTGCATTGAATTTCAACTGCCAAACTCCTGACCATTCTTCAAGTTTCTGCAGGTCCCTTCTCATTCTGTCTACACCCTCTAGTGTGTCTACTCTGTTACAGAGCTTTGTGTCATCAACGAACAGGGAACTTCTGCCTTCTAGGTCCTGCGCAATGTCACTGATGAAGATGTTGAATAGGACCGGTCCCAACACTGATTCCTGTAGTACCCCACTGGTCACTCCACACTGACACTGGCACTGGCACCAACAGCTGTGCTGACAGCAATACTGGCCTTGAGGCCCACACTGACACCAGCACCAACAGCTGAACCAGTGCCAGAAGTGACACCAACACTGGAACTGGTATCTGTTATCGACATCGCGATTGGCTCCGAAGATGGTGTTGACCCCCAGTGAAAGGGTGGTCCAGCATCGATGGCTACTGGACCATGGTAGAAGCTCCTGTGACTACCCAGAAGGGGTCGTAGCTCTGCCCGACGCCACCACCTGAGACTGTGTAACACCCCAGTATGGTGCAGCAGGGAGAGTTCAGAACCATCTCAAATAGTCTGTGGGACCTATGTTGAGACCACCTTTGTTGAGGCCTGCCCCTAAAGTCTGGGACTAGTCGTCCCATCTTCAGATCCCCAAACTTCAACATACAAAAAGTGAAGCACAGCATATGTCAGCCCGTGTGGACCATGTTTTTCCTGCATTGGTAGTGCTTGGAAAGCATCTCTGAAGGGTTTTGAAGGCTTATATAAAGCCTGACCTATTACTCTTGAAAAATATTGAAAAGCATGAACAGAATGAACTGAGACAGGACATTTAGCTCACACAGTGCATACTTGATGGTGGAAAAAACAGAACTGAGGTGATTAGGGCATTGACAATGGTTATTGACTTCAGTGAATGGTGTTGCACATGCCACATTGCTGAGATGGTTGCTGGTGCCCTGATTAAAATGTTTGCTCCTGTGGGGTACCAGTGCCTTTGATCCTAAGTCCAGGGTCTTACACTGTGCAAAAGATTGATTCTTGGAAAATATATCCAGTCTTGCCTCTTGAGGGCCGGCCCATCGGTGTAGCAGTAGTGCTGCCACTTGTGATACCAGCAACCTGGGTTTGGGAATGAGCCTGGATCATCAGGGGCTGACTGCAGGTAGGAGGAGGATTGAGCATCCCAGAGGAAGCTCTCCTCTTCTGGGAAGGGGAGATGGCTGATTCTGACACTATACTGCTACCTGGGTGACCATGGGTGGCAATGGGCATGAGACAGCCTGACGGTAGGGGATGGGATGTCTGACTGGGTCACATTCCGTACATGTGCAGGAGCTTGTGACCTCACCAGTCAATGGCCCAGAGACAGGAAAAAGGGCAAATACCCTGGCAGTGCTGCATGATGGCCGAGACTTTCGCAGACCCCGCACCAGTGGCAGGATGCTTTCCCAGGTAACATCAGATCCATTTCATTTGCAAGTTGAGAGGTCCTGCCAATCCTTGATACGGGGAAGGGGTACCATGGAAAAACACACCTGGGATAGAAGGTAAGGCCCTGGGGAGCCAGGTGATGGGGCTGGGGGAGTCGGGCCTGGGCAAATTAACCTGCATCAGGTGGGAGAAGAAGAATAAAGATCTTCCAGTGTGCACCAACAGTTGTTTCTCTAAGTGGGTCTGTTGCAGTCTGTGCTTTGCTCTAGCTGTGAAACAATCTGAAGCCACTTGACAGTGGGCACGTAAGTAAATCTTGTCAATCTGCATTGCCTACCTAGCCGATTTAATCTGATCTTCTGGAATCTCAGCTGGAGGCACCAGACCCTGTGGGAAGCTTATAGTCCCGGGTCCCTATAGGAGGCTGTATAGCGCAGTGGGTTAAGGCTCTTAGCTGCAGATCTGGAGACCTGGGTTTGAATCCCACAGCCGCCTAGGTGCATACTGTGTGATCCTGAGCAAGTCACTTAACTTCCTTGTGGTCACAGGTCGCATCTGAAAACAAGCTTCGGCTCAGTGTGCTACTCCTGGTTAAACAATGTTCCCTTTCTCTTTATAGCTTTAAGCTTTTCAACTTTTCTCTGGAGAAGGGGCTAGCGTCAGGGATGGCGCCGCCTACAAGGCGCTCACGGGTTGGCTAGTAACCAGCACCGGCCCCCCAACTACCTCAGTTCTTCTTTTCCTGCCATTGAAGCAGCATCAGCTGTGGGAGCTGAAGCCATTTTTTTTAAATTTCAACTGCACCAGTTCTGCCGCCTCCACTGCTCACTCAATGACGCAGCCCTCCTTCAACTCCGTGAACTGTCAAAACTGGTAAAACCACTCCTTTTATTTTATTTTCCATTCTGTACAGTAGTGCGGCGTCAAGTTTGTTCTTTGTTTTATTTTGGCTTTGTGCAGTTACGTCCAGTTTGGGGCCTTCATCAAAATATAAGGTATGGCATGCCGCTATGCGTTGGTGCCCCTGTGGCTGGCTGATGTTCGTGACAGACCGCCATGATCACTGCTTAACCTGCCTGGGCCCATCGCACGACACGGACAACTGCAACACCTATTTCTCCATGGACCACCAGGTCCTCAAGTTGCATGCACTGAAAGTGGGTCACGATCCTCCGACCTTCGGAGGGCGGCGGCGGTCCCGGGACACCTAGGCCAGGACTTTGGGCCCTTCCCTCAGGTCTCCCTCTGGTACTATATGTACTGAGGGGGAGAAGGCCTCCACTGATTCAAACTGACTTCCAAAATTTCTTGCACTCAGTAGATAAACAGAGTTCCTTCTCATTTAAAGTGCTTTATTACAAAGTAGAACAGAAGGGCATGTAAAGGACAGATAGGCGTCCACTCCTGACCTGGCGCTTTGGGTGTAGAAACGCTTTGTCAGAGGGCAGTTCTAGTCTCGCTGAGATGGGAGGCCTGCGTGAGGGGTTGGTGGGACAGTCGGCCTCCTCTGGGGGGGCAGCTGAGCACCCCTCACGGTTCGTTGCCCCCTTGGGGGTACGGACGCCCCCCTGGTGTCACAGTCGCAGCAACATGCTCGGCCTCAGCCAGTGGAGCCTTCAGTGCCACCTGCTGGTGCCACTTCGGCTCCCGTCACCCCCCCTTGGTGCCAGTGAGCAAGGCGGTGCCTCTGGGTCCCCTTCTGCTACCGTTCACAGTGCCAGGAGAAGGAAAATTTTGGGTGTGTGGCTTCTTTGGCAGTCTCCTTGATCTCTTCTTTTTCAGAGGAGGAGGATCAGGATGACCCCGATTGGCTCCCCGAAGCCCCGGAACTCTGCTCCCAGCCTTTCAGTCTCTGGTACTATGGGGTCAGCCGCTGTCCTTTCCAGGTCTGCCCTTGGGGCTGTCTCCTCCAGTGCCGCTTGTGGCACCAGGGACTCTGCTGGTGACAATTCCGGCATGGGGAGGAGGCCATGTCAGGGTCCGGCACCCACTTCGGTGCCAGGTCTGGTTCCGGCACTGTTCACTGTGCAGAATCTGATTCTTGCACCAGGGTGGGTTCCAGTATGGATTCTGGCACCCTTTCTGGTGCCAGAGTTGCCTCAGAATCCTTTTTCTCCAGTACTAGGGATCCACCAAGGAGCAGGTCCCCATCTGGTGAGGTGGGGAGGTGGAGGTCGGCACGCAGGCCCTCTTCCAGGGCAGCTGGTGGCTCTGGGAGGAACCACAGTGCTAACACTTCCCTCCTCTCCTCTCTGGAACCGGTAGGGTTTGCAGCAGGTGGGGTCAGGGGCCACCCGAAAGGGCCAGACCGGCTCCGATCGCCCCATCTTGGGGTCCTCTCCCAAGGGTACCACTTTGGCCACCCCGCCTGGTTGGGCACCCTGTAGTAGGTGAGTTGCACAGCCCCCTCCCCCACGGGAGGGTCCTCTTCACAGTCTCGTAGCCCTAGCAAAGGTCCTGCTCTGGCTTACCAGAGTTCTCCTTAGTCTGTTTCTCTGCCTCCTCCTCCTGCACTCCCAGACCTCTGTGACCCTTCGAAGCCAGTGACCTGGGAACAGTTCAAGATGGCGGCTACTTTCCCTCACTGTCTTAGAGCCCTGGGCGAGGTCATTTTTAGACCTGAGCCTCCAGCTGCCCCAGCCTCTGAACCGGGCTCCTCAGCCTCCTCATCTTCCTCCTCTGTGAAAGAGGATCCCTCTCTCCACCTGTCCTCAGACTCTGATCTCATCAGCTATCAACAGTTCCTTTCGGGGATGCTAGAGGAGTTCTATCTCTCCCATTTTGCAAGTCTCAATCCTGCCCATGCCACATGCATGTTCCTTGGGGTGTTTAGTGCCAAAAACCTTATCCCTCCATGGCCTTGTCCCTTCACGGAGGCATTGCATAGGGTCTGGCATTGCCCCTCTGCCCAATCTCCAGCCCAGAGGGACTGTCAGCTAGGTATTATGCATCCAGGGGGTCTCCAGGTGCTATGCCCCACCCCTCTTCAGGAGTGAAACTCCTGGATACCCCTTCCAGGCATCATCGTCCAAGGCACAACCGCTTCCCAGAGTCTGACTCTGCCACATTTGACCACTGGGGTAGAAGGGTCTTCTCGGTGGCGTGCCACCTTCTGTGCATCTCAGCGCACCAGGCACACCAGGCTGCCTATGCTAGACGCCTGTGGACGATGCTGGGTCAACTCCTAACACCTATGCCTGATTCAGAGGTGACCAGGCAAGCAATCAGCCTTTCTGCACGTGGTCTGGAGTCAGCGAGGCACCAAGCAAGGGCATCTTATGACACCAGTGAGGTAGCTCCCAGACTGGCAGGAACTGCAGTCTGCATTAGGCGGACGGCCTGGCTTCGCATTTCTAGGTTATCATCCCTGGCCTGGTGTAGGGTGATTGCCTCTCCCTTCCAAGGGGCCTTCTTCTTTTCCCATAGGGTGAGGTGCGAGTTAGTAGGGTGCCTTCCATTTCCCAGGTATCAGGAGTCTCTGCCTCACCCTGACCAGTCTTGGACCTCGTCAGGCCCATGAGGGGCCCCCTCCTCTCTGTTTTTTCCCCCATAGGAGGTTGAGGGAAGATTCAACCCTCAGGGAGGTGTAAGTGCCACAGTTGTGGTGCTTGGCACTCACCCAACAGTAATGAATGGTGAAGATTGTTCTAAGGAAGATGTGAAAGTTACGTATGCACCGTAATTCTTGATCTTCCTTGATATCTTCACAGTTCATTACTGCTGCCCTTCCTCCATCCCCTCATGGTCAAACCTCTGGACGGTGCCTCCTCCCTGTTGGCCTTCTCCCTCCGGGAGACCTTTCTTGCACCTCCTGGTGCCCCGAGTTCTGCCTCGGGCATTTGGGAGAAGACATGCATGGAGCATCTCCCTTTTGCCAGGGGCTCCCCGGGGCCCCATATGGCCTTGAATTGGGACTCTGTTTCGGGGCAGCTGCATGGGCCAGGGGTCCGCATTCCTGTTTCCCATCTCTTATGTCTGTTCTTGTCTCCCATGCATCTATTTGTGCCCTTGACCTTAGGGTTTTTCCCCTGACATCGCGAGTCCCTGTCTTGGGCAGAGGGGCCCCGGGGACCCTCTTCCACCTACTTTGGAGCCTATTGGCCCACTTCCTTCCTTTCCTTGTTGGTGACCCACTTCTGGGTTACCCGCAGGTTGAGGTCCTCTCGGAACCACCCCCATACAAGTCCCTTGCTCCCTTTTTGAGGAGAATAAGTCTTTTCTTCCACCCACCACTCTGCTGGTGGTGGTAGTCCCAAGGGGTTCAATCTTCTATTCGGGAATACCAGGGCTCACCTATCCAGGTGACCCGTCCTCCCTGACCGGGGAGATCTTGCCCCAGGGTGGCTCCTTTCCCCACCCCTTTGCAATAAGAGAAAGAGAGGAAGAAATTCTTGTGGACCCCCTTCTCCGTGTGAACCAAGAAAGTGATGACCTGTAACATGGAAGGGACAGGGATCGTCTGTTTCCCTGCCTGGCACATTCTGTGTTACTTACTCTGTGAATCTTCTGGAGTCTGCAGAGCTCCTTGCCACTCTTAATTTCTTCCTGTACTCAGCTGCTCCTGGGTTCTCCGCCCCTGGAATAAGTTGAATTTCCCCTTTTTGTGGTCCATAGAGGAAGACCTCCATCCTTAGGGTTGTCCCAGCTGGGGTCTACGTTACTCTGTCTCTCTCTTTATCTTTCTTTCCTTCCTTCCTCCTCCCTCTCCATCCTCTCTCCCTCTGCCTGAGCGTGCCCAGTGGTTCAGGTCTCCCTACCCAGAAACCCTTGGAGCCCTTTCCTTTCTCCTGTTGTTGACTTTATTTTTTTTCAGTTTGTATCCTTTCCTTTTCTGTTCCTTGGGCTGTCTTGCCCACCCTCCCTCCTCTTTTTTCTCTATATCTGATTTCCTCCAGCGAGCAGACCTGTGGGGGTGGCCGGTACATTGGCCAACCCACGAGCACCACACAGTACTTTGGCCTCGAGGGCAGTGCCGTCCCTGACGTCAGCCCCTCTTCCAGAGAAAAGTTGAAAGCTTAAAGCTATAAGCTTCCCGCAGATTCTAGTGAGATCCCAACAGTAATGAATGGTGAGGATATCTAGGAAGATAAAGAATCACAGTGAGTATGTCATTTACATTTTTTTTTCTTCCACAGAACATCTGCACTTGAGACCCCAGGTTTCCCAAAAGAGATTTTTCTGTCATTGACTTAAAATGTTAGATGACATTAGATGCATTTTAACACAGCTTCCCCCCTGCTATGTTTAAAATTTTTTTTAAATATATATTTTTCAGGTATTACGAGGTTGGATGACCAGATTATCATTAACAGGAACCCTGGAGTCCCATCCGTAGTGAAGTTCCATCCGTTTTCTCCCTACATAGCTGTAGCAGACAAAGACAGTATATGGTAAGGTGATATCTTCCCTTTTTTTCTTTTTTGTGAGCTAAACACCCATTCCTTGTACTCTCACACCAAACATTAAGGTTGTTACTACCATACTGTGTTTTTCGGTAGGGAGGAAGAGATCTTCTTCGAGGGTATCTCTTCCCTTAGGCCACATCTTTGGAACTTTGCCCGCATCACTGCTAGGACCACATTGAAACTTTTGCTAGATGGGACCGCCCACGAGAACATCATGCATCAGCATCTACGTAAACTTGGGCAGCCCCATCCCTCTTCAGTTCTTTTCCTGCCGTCAGTTGTACTCGTTGAACTTGCTCTGTAAACGAATGTGAGTAGCCGTTGTCATTTATTTTCTATGAAGTTAATCACTAATACATTATTGATACCGTTGACTACCGTATGCCACCAAACCCAATGATGTTGTTCCGGTACTGTGACTGTAGTGGAAAAAATTTACAAAGACAACACTCATTACGTGTGTGCTGTTTGGGCATCTCTCACAATATCAGGACTTCAGACATTTGCCAGGGTTTCAATCAAGCAACAAGGTGACACAGAAAAAAGAGCTTGATAGAGTTTCTGGTGGTAGCCTGCACTCCCTCCATTTTTGTACCTCTCATTAATCTAGCCTTAGAGGATGCCACTTTTACTGCATAGTATAAGCCAAATAAGATTGCAGCTGTTCCCAGAAAGGTTGAAAAGCAGTTCCCTGCTCCTGCTGCCAAGTCTTATTATGTCAACCAGCTAGAAACAGATTCTGTGGTCATAATGGCTGCCCATGACAGATCCAGGGCACCAAGGCATATGAGTACACTATCACCTGATAAGAAATCCAGGAGGCTTGATGTGATTGGCAGAAGAACATACGCCTCTGCATCATTAGTCCTGACTATCGCAAACTATCAGTAACACATGATTAAATATCAAAATAGCCTTTGGAAGCCTGCCAGACCTGCAGCTCAGGCACTTCCAGAGAACATAGCCAGAAATGAATTACTGAAGAATCTGAATGCAGGTGCTGAAGAATCCGAATGAAGAAATGTAGCAAACATCTGCTACGTTCACGTTCATCATGTGATTTCTCAAATGATTCTGCCAGGGCAGCTGCCACTAGGATTTGCATGAGAAGGTACTCTTGGCTCAGAGTGGCGGGGTATGCATCTGATGTGCAACAAGCAGTCTTGAATGTCACCTTTAGGGGCACAAAAGTGTTTGGCTACCACATAGAAGAGGCTTTGAGAGGCCTCCAGAATGACTTTGAGGTCAGTGAAGTCCCTGTGCCCTACACCTGGTAGAGGTAGAGGGTCCTTTCGCCAGCCTGCTGCTAAAGGTGGCTATCATGCCTATTGTCAGCAGGGCTGAGGGAAGGGTGGTGGAGCCTTGCCACCTCCCCTCCCTTGGAGCCCAATCAGAATCCTCTAAAGCCAGTGGTGCTGGGCCCTCTGGCTCAGCATGACTCGTGCAGAACTCCCCCCAAACCATTTCAAGGACAGAGGATGGTGGTAGGGGGTCACTTCTCTCTTCATTTAACCCAGTAGAGGGAGATTTTTACAAATGAATGGGTTCTGAAGATAATTGCAAAGGGGCTTACTTTTGAGTTGCTAGACACCCCTTCAGAGCATTGTCTGTCTCTCTGTTTATCCCCCAGGATGTCTGTCCCTGTGGAAAGAAGAGGTACAAGCCTTATTGACCAAACATGCCATAGAACCAGTGCCTTCACGCCAGAAAGGCAAAGGATTTTACTCCAGATACTTCCTGGTCTCCAAATGGATAGGAGATCTCAGGTTTGTGCTAGACCTGTGAGACCTAAACTTCTACACCAAATACAAGACTGGGCTGGCAGTATAGCCTAGAGGTTAGAGTAATGAGCTATGAACGAGCTTGGTACATCCAGCAGACCAGACCTTGGACTGATTCTCGCAACCTTCACTTGCATACTGTGTGACTCTGAGCAAGTCACTTAACTGCCTAGTGCTCCCAGGTCGCCCCTGGAAAACAGGCACTTGTGCCTAGTGGGCCTTACCCATTTACCAAAGACTAAAATAAAATTTAAAAAAAATTAAGTAAAACAAGACATTTTATATGGTCTTCCTACAGAATCTGATTCCCCTGTTACAAACGGGACTGGATTTGCTTGCTGGACATGAAGGGATGTATACCTTCATATCAAGATCAGACAGCATCACAGAAAGTACTTGAGATTTGTTCTGGAAGGGGAGCACTTCCAGTTCAGAATATTGCCCTTTGGCTTGTCCTCTGCACCTTGGGTCTTTACCAAATGCTCAGTGGTGGTTGCAGCAGCCCTTCCCAGAGAAGGTCTCTTTGTCTTCCCATACCTGGACGATTGAATATTGAAAGCCAGATCAAGGTACCAGCTCGAGCATACTGTGCCCCATTCAATACAATTTTTCGAAGACCTGGGAGTTACAGTGAATATACCAAAACCAGTACTGACATCTTGGCAGAGGCTACAGTATATAGGTGCAGTCCTGGACACCAGAGCAGAGCATTTCTGCCTCTGGACAGGGCAGAACATCTCATGGCTCAAGCGCAACTGGTGCACAGCAGTCAGTACATCTCAGCTAGGACATTTCTTTGCCTGCTGGGACTCATGGCAGTGGCCATTGTGACAGTGCCACTGGCTCGCGTGCATATGCGGATACCACAATGGGCACTAAGAGTACAGTGGGACCAGTTGACAGACAACGTGGACCAACAGATGCTCACGTGTCCCCTCTACACAAAACAGTGACATGGTGGATGGACAGCAGCAACCTCTAGAAGGGTGTTCCATTCTTAATTCCAGCTCCTGTCGAGATTCTCACCTTGGATGTATCAGGATCTGGGTGGGGGGCACACCTGAGCCCTCATCAGACCCAATTGTCGTGGGCCCAGATAAAAGCAAAATTGCACATAAATGTCCTGGAGATAGGAATGGTTGTATACAGTCTTCAGGCTTTCCAGGAGCATCCAATCTCGGGTCCTTTGCTGGTCCAGATGGACAGCATCAGTTTTATGCATTATATAAACAAACAAGGAGGGACTCATTCCTGTCCCTTGTTTCGGGAAGCAATGAGAGTGTGGTACTGGGTGCTAGAACATGTCCTGTATTTATCAGCCGTGCATCTCCCAGGAGCCCAAAATGTCTCAGCAGACTGGCTAAGCAGGTCACAGTCCAAGATACATGCATGGGACCTCTGTAGTAGACGACCTCTTTGCAAAGTGAGGTCATCCAGAGTTGGACCTTTTTGTGTCCCTACACAGTGCAGAACTGCCAAGTTTCTGCTTGCCCACTCCAGGGTCTGGAGTTTTGTGATGAGATGTGTTGTCCTTCTCCTGGAAAGGGAGATTTCTGTACGCATTTCCTCCCATTGCATTAATACAGAGTGTGTTACTGAAACTACAGATGGAGGGTGCAACCCTCATCCTCATTGCACCTCTGTGGCCTCGACAAATATGGTATCCGCTGCAGCAACAACTAGCAGTGGAGCTTCCATTACTTTTACTTCTGTGTAGAGGCCTCTTGTCTCAGGAGAAGGGGGCTCGCTCTGGTCCATCTGGACCATAGGTCCCTGCATTTGCATGCATGGCTCCTGAAGACATAGCCATGGTACGATCCGGGTGTCAACAAAAGTTGCTGATGTGATGGTGTGGCTAGAAAGCCTTCCACCAGACATACTTACTCATTGAAGTGGAAGCGTTTCACTTTGTGGGCTGCTTCCAAGAATATGGCTTTATCTGTCTGTCTAGTCAATGCAGTGTTGGAATGCTTGCTATTATTATCAGACTCTAGTCTGCAGTATTCCTCACTGAAGGTGCATCTGGTTGCTATATCAGCTTTCCATGCCACCATTGGAACCTAAATTATATACTTGAGAAACTTGCGTTGGCTCCTTTTGAGTCGGCTGTGAGTCGCAGTCTACGCTTCCTTTCATGGAAAGCGTTATTTTTAGTTGCCATTACTTCGGCTCGAAGGATTTCAGAGCAACAGGCTCTAATGTGTGAGCCTCCTTATTTGATTTTCATAAAGACAGGGATTCTTTACCATAGTAATCCTAAATTTTTGTCAAAGATGGTGTCCATGAGTTCACATTAAACCAAACCATCCGTCTTCAGTTTATTGCCCAGAGCATGCCAATCATGGTGAAGTGTTTGCTCCATACTTTGGATGTACATAGAATCCTGAGATACTAGTTGAACCGTACCAAGGACTGCAGAAAGTCCTTGCAGCTTTTTGTTCTGTTCACCCCAGCAAACGGCAGCGTACCAGGTTCAAAACAGTGCTTGTCCAAATGGCTAGCACATTGTGTTATGTTCTGTTATAGGAAGTATGGTAAGGAACTTCCTGGTGCGGTTTGTGGTCATTCCGCAAGGGACATGGCCACATCTGTCGCTTGTTTCAGAAATGTCTCCGCAGCTGATATATGCTCTGCAACCACCTGTGACATATGTGCTGCAACCACCTGGAGCACAGTCCACACCTTCACAAAACATTACAGTCTGGACATTGTTTCTCATAGATGGACAGGCTTCAGCCTTGCTGTCCAGCAGGGCCTCCTGTCTTGAACAGACTGTACCATCGTCCTATCTCTTTCATCAGGCCACATCTGTGGAACTATAGCCGCCAGGCACTAGGACCACATGGAAACTTTTTGCAAGTAGTCCATTAGTGGCCACCCATGACAACATCCTACGTCAGCACTTCCCATATAAATGTGGGTAGCCCCTTCTCTTCTCTTCTCAGTTCTTTTCCCACTGTCAACCATACTCGGACACCATTTGGAAGCACTGCGAGTGTGGAGAAAATATATATTTGGGTGACTCACACGACGTCTGCGTATGCTGCCTCGGCTCGGTCCATACATGAAGGCCTGCCAGATCTGCCGAAAATTTAACACTGCTACCCAGTGACACTGAGAGAAGGCTTTAGAGACACATTTTTTGAAGCAGCATGTGACTAGAATGGAGAAAGAGCTCCAGGAGAAAAGCTCCACCACATCACCGACCCACTCCTCCGGCTTTCATTCATCCAAGTCCCAGGAAAAGATGTCTGGGCAGCACAAACACAAGCACTGGGAGAGGGAGTGCAGCAAGAACAAGGCCTCCCCTGTTCGCTCACGGTCACCTCTGCACTCCAGTGTGGCCACTTCAGCGCTGTTGACCACTTCTGCCACCACCGGCCACCCAGACCATCATCCCTCCCAGGTCCAGGCAGGTTATGAGTGCCACCAGGCCTGTTATGGCTGGTGAGTCGCCATTAATGTTGGGGACTGCGCCTCCCCTATTGACACCATCCAGCGTTCCTGACCACACGGATGCCCACGTGCAAGTAGTACTCTCTTCCTTCATGGACCTACTTAAACGCCTGCTACCTCCTCCTCCTCCTCCTGCACCAGGAGATACTTTGACTGTGCCTTCATGACAAATCCAAGCATCAACGCCTGCTAAGTCAATGCTCCAGCTTCTGTCTTGGACATTGATGGAGTCACCTGCTGCCTCCCTTCGTCCCATCAAACATGTCGATGAGGACCAGGAGCACAGTCCTGACCTCATTATGCAGGATGAAGAGGAGGAGGAGGAAGAGGATTATGTAGACTCTTATGAGAGGACCAGGTCCACTGTGTTCACGGGGCATGAGGACTCTAGTATATACACCCAGGTCTCCCCATGAAGATCACTCTTCTTTCATCATGTTGCAGGACCTACAGACTGCCATGGGATTTGATTTGGAGGAACAGGACATTACTAAGAAAAACCTGGTGTAATTCTTAGAATTGCATGATTCCACTCCCATCATCATCATCATCCCTTCCCTCCTACCTGCATTGGAGGATGCTACCTTTGCTGCCTGGCATAGCCCCAGCATGATACCTGTCATACCTAGGAAGGCAGACAAGATGTATCAGGCTCCCTCAGGAGAGCCCTTTTTTACAGGTCAACCTGAGGCAGATTCTGTGGTAATAAATGTTGCCAGTGACAGATCTTAGGCATCAAAACACCTTGTTTCTCTCCCTCCTGATGAGTCCAGGAGTCTTGATGTCCTGGGCAAAAGAACCTTTGCTTCGGCCTCTCTGTGCCTGAGAATTGCAAACTGCTAGGCCCATATGGTTAAATACCAAAATACCCTCTGGAGGAAGGCCAAAGCAGCTGCCCAGGCCCTCCCAGAAAGTACACCTAAGCAGGAACTGCTGAGGGCTCAAACAGCAGAAGCAAACATCTCTTATGTTCCACATATGAGATCTCGGATGCATCTGCCAGGGCAGCAGCCTCTGGAAAAAGCCTCAGGAGGTATTCCTTGCTCAGGGTGGCTGGCTTTGCAAATGATATTCAGCAATCCATTCTCAGTGCCCCATTCAGAAGATATAAACTGTTTCGTGCAGATGTGCAAGATATCCTCTTCAATTTACAGGCCTCAGGCAGAACCCTGAAATCAGTGCATTCCCTCTATCATACCCAGCCAAGGCGTAGACAGAGGGGTGCCTTTTTGTCCGGACAGTAACAGACACTGCTCTGCTGCCAGACAACAGGGTAAGGGTACAGGATCAACAGCCATGCCTATCCCAGGAGCCACCTCAGCTGCCCACTCAAAAGTCCCTAGAGGTGGCACTGCAGCAGCAACCACGGCAACCAGTCCTGCCTGACTCCTCCTTCAACCCCAACCCACCAGTGCCTCCAGGGGTGGCCTCTCCTTCTTCCTGGACCAATGGAGGATGGTAACATTAGATGCTTGGGTCCTGTAGATAATACCACAAGGTCACGCTCTGGAACTTCTGAAATTACCTCCAGACCGTCCACTAGTGCCTTCCCATTACCCTCCAGAGCACATCCCATTTCTTCTGGAGGAAGTTCAAACCTTGCTCCACAAAAGGGCAATAGAATCTGTTCCCAGGGAACAAAGGAGCACAGGGTTCTTCTATCCTTGGTACTTCCTAGTCCCAAAGTGGACAGGAGATCTGAGGCCCATTCTAGATCTCGGAGACCTGAACTTTTTCATCGAATAGAAAAAGTTCAGAATGGTCACTCTGCAAGGCCTACTCCCACTGCTGCAAGTAAGGGGACTTCATTTGTTCCGTGGATATACAGGATGCCTACCTTCATATCAAGATTCAACAGCCTCACAGGAAATATCTAGATTTCTATTTCAAGAGGAACACTGTCAGTTTGGGGTATTGCCGTTTGACTTATAATCTGCGCTACGGGTCTTTACCAGATGTTTAGCAGTGGCGGCACCCAAGAAAAAACGATGTCCACAAGGGCTAATGGAGACAAATGTTTTTGTCCAGCAGACCCAAGCAGTGAGCCAAATGGTTTGGCTGTTAATTCTTTGCATTCTGCAATAAAAACATTTGTCTGCTTTAGCCTTTCAAACCCCAGGAAATCTTACTGTATTCTGACAAATGCAGTATGGTCTCACCATAGGACTGCCCTGGAGCCAAAATGGTTAATAGAACCTATGCTAATAGTGGAATGTTAGGCTCGAGCTCGGTTTTCAAACTACTGTCCCTGGTTGCACTTCCTGCAACCATCAGATTCTGTACTCCGCTTGCCTCAGTAAGACGTCTCCGGAGAGCTCTCCTTCACTTTCTTGAAGAATTTTATTTTATCTCAGTTTATCGAAGTCCATTTAGTTATTTCGATTTTTTAAGCACTGTCCTTGGTTCACAGGTAGACTTAGTCTAGATTAGAGTGAATTTTGGTGAGTTTTCTCAGTTCCTTACTGGTTCTTTTAACCAGGAAGGAACAGATACTGTTTACTTTATTTTTAGTTTTATTTATTTAGTTTTGTTAACCGGGTAGGTGCGCTAGCCATAGGAATGACTATTTTCAGGCACGACCCAGGAGGTTACAGGGTAACATTATGGAAAATACAACATAAGGTAGATGCAGCAAGGTATACACAGTGATATTCCGATTGTAGATTATACAGCATAAATAGGATACAAGGTATTGAGAGTAGGTAACAGGACATATAAATTCAGTCAAAGCATTGGGATGAGGTATGTTGACAGTAGAGTAAAACCGTATTGTTGAAAAATACAAGGGATAACTCAGAGATACATGGTCACAAAATTCAAGAAAACATAGACATATAGCCGCTGTGACCCTGGAGGAAAAACAGTTTTCAACAGACAAGGGAAATATGGGAAACAATATACAAAAACCAAAGACCAAAAAACAAAAACTAGAACAAAAACAAAGAACAAAAAACAAAAACGTGAAGCATGCCTGTATGCTGATGTCTGCAAAAACAAAACAAAAAAACAGGAACAAAATAAATAAGTGCCAAGGGGTTAGATGTGGGGGTAGGAAGAGGAGGTTATTCAACTTTGGAGTACGGTAAGTTGAAAGATAGGAGCCAGGCAAGAAGTGGGTGAGGCAGTGGAAACAGGCGAGAGAGGATATATCTCGTGAGGATGTGGGCAAAAGTGTGCCGATGAAGAGGGCAAGGAATAGAACAAGTAAGTGCTAAAAAGGGGGTTGGAAGCAGGGGATAGGCAACTGAGATAGGTAGGTAAGGTACAGGGTGACATTAGGGTGCAGGCCTGTAGGGTAGAGGGTGCATCTGGGGAGAAGCGTAAGAAATGGTATTATGCGGGAGCAGGTTAAGAACTGCAGTCAGGGATAGGGACAGGGAGCTAAGGTGGTTTAAAGCAGGAACCTTGGTTAGATGAGATGAGGTAGTGACAGAGAGCTTTTTTAAAGGTGTCATGAGTAGGTGCTAGGTGGACGTCTAGAGGAAGGGAGTTCCACAGCCGAGGAGTGTAGTGGGCAAAAGCTCTGGAACCTTTGGAGGTTGAGGATCTCGGCACACTTAAGAAGAATTTATCAGTTGAGTGCAGCCCGTAGTTGGAGGTCTGTGGCACAAGCAGTACCACCAGAGATTTAGGAGTTTGGGATCTCATAATACTGTCTATAGTGGAGCCAAGGGAGTAGAGCCTGAAGGCATTAGGAGATAGCCATTTAAGATCAGAATAGAGGAGGCAATGGTGTTTCCACCTATGTGATGAGGCCGCATATCGACAAATATTATTGTAGGCGACGTCCCATCTATGGAGATTTGTTTTAGGTATAGTGGCATATGAAGATACCCCATAGGTTAGGGTCGGTAGGAGTATGCCTCGTGCAATGGCTAGTCTCGCTGAGGGGGTTAAAGCATAACTAGTACAGTAAGCTACACCTAGCTTGGAGTTAACAGATTTGCACGTGTTTGAAATGTGAAGTTCGAAGTTTAAGGACTGATCCAAGGTGACACCTAGGTACTTGAATGAGGTAACTAAGCCAGTGGGTGAGCCATTTAGGCAGGAGACCCTAAAGTTGTTTTGGTTTGAATTGAGTTTAGAGGGGGTACCAAATAACATCGATTTGGTTTTGGTCTCATTAAGAACAAGTTTATGATCCAATAGCCAGGATTGTATACATTGGAAGTCAGCAGAAAGCCGTAGATTGATGTCTGATACATTTTTCGCACTGGTATAGAGGACAATGTCATCCGAATAGAGTATGGAGGAGGAGACAGTGAGGTTTGAGGTGATGTCGTTAATGAAAATTGAAAAAAGAAGTGGTCCTAGGATAGAGCCTTGCGGTACACCAATACTCATAGTAGCTTTATCGGAGTAGGAAGAGTCAAATTTTATAACTTGGGACCTGTTAGACAGATAGCTGCTGAACCAGCTGACCATGTTAGATGTAAAGCCCATAGATTGCAAGGTGGAGAGGAGAAGGGAATGGTTCACCAGGTCAAAAGCTTTCATCATGTCAATGAAGACCGCCCCTGTTAGAAGACCCAAGTCCATAGCACTGAGAGTGTCTGTGGAGAATTTCAGCAGGGCAGTAGAGGTGCTGTGACCTTTGCGAAAACCATGCTGGGCGGTTGTTAGAAGGTCATGTTTGAGGAGAAATTCTGTGGTTTGTGTGGCGACTAGTTTTTCTAGGATTTTGCTTAGCACCGACAATATGGCTATAGGCCTATAGTTCGAAGGGTCATTGACGTTACCCTTTTTGAGGATGGGGTGACTCTTGCTGTCTTCCAAATGTCAGGAAAGCTACTGTGACATAGGGAAAGAATGAAAATTTTGGCCAGAGGAGTAGCTATGAGAGGGGCAGCTATTTTTAGAAGCCTGGGCTCAGTACTGTCTGAGCCCGGAGCTACGCTATCCGAGATCGAACTAAGAAGTTGTGTAACCTCCTTCAAGGTAATGGACCTAAAGTGAAAGGGGGAGGCAGCAGGAGTCCTGCTAGAAGAAGCTGGAGTCATTTGCTGTGAGGTGGGGAAGGAGGAAGTGAAATTAGTTAGGTCTGAGAACTGATTATTAAGGAAGTTAGCAATGGTCAGAGGATTGTTGCAGTGAGTTCCATTAAGGATAATTTCTTTAGGGGTAGATGACAGAGTGGATCCCAGGAAAGTTTTTATGTGGGACCAGAACTTTTTGGGATCTTCTGAGGCATTGGTTAGCAGGTTTTTGCAGTAGGAGCTTCTTGCAGACCTTATAGCCTTTTTGCAGGCACTCCTTAACATCTTATAGGTGTTATAGTCCGCTGGAAGTCTCGAGGACTTAAAGCAGCTCCAGCTCTTGTCTCTCTCTTTTAATTTAACAAGCAAGTCCTTTTTGAGCCATCTAGTATGTTTTCCCTTGACACGGCGGGTAATAAGAGGGGAGTGAAGATCCTGCAGTGCTGAGAATTTAGTAATGAAAATGTCCATCGCAGACTGGACATCATGGGAGTTGTAGAGCTCAGACCAGTCAATGTTGGCCACATCTTGAAGAAAATTTTGCTGATCCAGGTTAGCATAGTTACGGAAGGTGATGAGGCGTGCTTTTATAGGAAGGGGGGAGATTGATCCCCAGATGCAAAAAATAGGGGAGTGATCAGAAATGGCATCAGCAAGTGTGCCAGCAGACTGGATGTGCTCGGGGTGGTTTGTTAGTGTCCAGTCTATGAGGGTGCAAGAGTTGGAGTGAGATGCAGTCCTAGTGAGTTCAGTTATAAGCTGATGGAGGTTATGGCTCTGGATTTTGGTGAGTAAGGTGGGCTGGCATTTCCCTAGCCAGTTTAGGTTGATGTCGCCTAGGATGATTATTTCGTTTTTGCCAGAGAGTAGGGCTGTATGGTTTAATAGCTCATCCAAGCCAGTGAGACCACTTTTAGAGGGATTGTAGGCACATATGATGTGAAGTTTTTTATCCCAAAGAGTAAGGAGTATATGCAGTGACTCACAGTGTAGTAGGGAATCCGTGTTTAAGGCGGTGAGATTAAGGTGATTTTTAAAATAGATGGCTGTGCCACCCCCTCTTTTGTGGAATGGTCTGTCCTTTCGTAGGAGACTATAGGAAGGTATCAAGCTGTGAGAGTCAGACATAGAGGGTTTTAGCCATGTTTCAGACAGGCACAGTATGTCTGGCTTGTAAAGGGAGACCCAGGCTTCAAGTTCGGCAAAGTTGCGCCCGAGGCTTCTTATGTTATGATGGGCTATAAGGAGACTTTTGGTGGTCCTTGGTAGCACATCCAGGTGAGAGAGATGGACTGGATAGTTTCTGAGATTTAACTCAGTCCTTTCTACCGTCCAGTAAGGCGGTATATGTTTATTTACTAAATATTCTTAAAATTTTACCGGGTTAATTCTCGGTTCATCGGTTTTAACTGACCGATAAATGTCACAGATCAAGAAACGAATGGGCCCCACAGGTTTCCAATATTGTACAGAGTGTGGGGAACCATTTACTAAAGCAGATCCTCATTTAATTTTTGTTTTTTGTTTGGGGTTTGACCACCTCAAGCAGGACTGTGAAATTTGTAAGAACTTCCCTCAGTCGACTCTTGAGAGGTGACTTAAATGACTTCAGGAGAAGATGTCTGAGAAGGCTACTGACCCAGTTACAGTCAAACCGGCTACCGGACAAAAAGAACCAGAGGAACAGCCCTCTGACAAGGGCAATGGTTTCTCTTCCAAAAAAACATCCTGCTGATACTGCCACTAACCTGGCAACCAGAGGAAAGAGAAAAAATATGGAAAAACACAGCGGTCGAACCGCAACCAAAGAAAGGATTTGTTCTGACCGCTGAAGAGAGAGCGAATGCTATCAGAATTATTCAGGCGCTCCAACCGAGTACCCTGGTTCCGGTTGTGAACCAGCCATGTTTACCTACCTCTGGCACTACTTCGGTTCTCGGTTCCTTGGAACACGAAGAGGAGCATTTTGGTGAGGATGAGGATGCTGATGATGAGGAGGAGGATTACGGGGAGCCGATTGAACCGGATATTTCTCTGGATCCTCACCATCCTGACTCCCCTGACAAGGGGAATGAGGACTATACATCCCATTTTGCTTTTATTAAGCAAGTAGATCAACCCCTGGACCTTCCTACCCAAGAGTCAACCGATGAGGAGGAGGAACAGGATTACATGGAAATGATGGATATACCAGTCTGTAAAAGACTGTTACTACCCATCCATAAATCCCGGAAAAAGCAGGTTAACAAGGTCCTGCAGACCCCCACTTTTGTGCCACCGGTTCACAGAAAGGTGGATAAGAACTGGGTCGCTAAGGTGGAGCAGGGTTCCTGTTTGGACACCCAAGCCATGAGGGAGTGGTGCAGGCTGCAGCCTGTTATAAAGCAGGCATTCCCTTGGCATCCCATCCCCCAGACAAGGATTTCAGGAAGATGGATTCCATTGCAAAAAAGGTGTACTTGGGATCTTCTCTGATCATCAGGCAGGCTTCATACATGGCCTATGTTGCCAGATATCAGAGAATATTTGGATGACTGGCTAATATCAAGCCCATCCAGACAGGAGAGACAGAGCAGGCAGTATCCAGTATCTCTCTGTTCCTAACGTCTAAACTTCCCAGAGAGTCCGTCCCAGCAGTTGTTGTTCATAGAAGCTGTTCTGGACACAACCCGGGCCCAGGCCTTTCTTCCAGAAAGCAGACCCCGAGCATTCCTGTAGATGACATGCTACATCTTAGAAGGCAAGACTATGCAAGCTCACTCAATGCAATGCATGCTGGGTGTGAGAGCCTTCTTAGTGTTCACAGTGCCACAGGCACATCTAGACATGAGGACAACCCAGTGGATGCTCAGTGCTCAATGGTCACAAGCATTACTCCATTCAGGTGGCCAAGCCCCTGGTAAAGGTCCCTGACATGGTGGTCAGTTGAAGAAAATCTCCAGGGCTTCGCCTTCCCCTTCTCCCCACTGGAGCCAGAAGTGGTTCTTATCTCAGATGCCTCCCAGTCGAATTGGGGAGCTTGGGCTTACAGACATAAAGGGTCTGGGACCCAGCAGAGACTCATCTCCACATCAGTGTGTTGGAGATGCGAGCAGTTTTTAATGGCCAGAAAGCCTGAGTGGATGTAGCCACAAAACAAGTCTGTCATGTATTATGTCAACAAACAGGGCAGAGCACACTCTTATCCTCTCTGCAGGGAGGCAGTGAGAGTGGAGGAATGGTGCCTGGAACAGGGGGTCCTGCACCAAGCGTACTGTTTGCCAGTGAGTCCAGAAAACTCTGGCAGACAAGCTCAGTTGAACAGAGGCTGATCCTCATGGGTGCTCAGTAGCTCCACACATGGTGAGATCACTGTTTGACAAGAAGGGCACTCCAAACATGGATCTTTTTTCATCCACCACTCAACACTAGACTGCCTCAATTCTGCTCCAGAAGTCAGGATGTGACATTTTCCATCAGTATGCATTCAGACTGCCATGGCAAAATCTGTTTCTGTGTGCATTCCCTCCAGTCTCTCTCATTCAGAGAATGCTACTCAAGTTGGAGGCACAAGGGGCAAGGCGATTCCAGTGCCCCCGCTGGCCTTGACAGAGACAGTTTCCTCTATTGAACAGACTTTCAGTTGGTGAACCGAGGACTCTGCCACTCAGGATGGACTTGCTGACACAGGGTCAGCTGATCCATCTCAACCTGTACTCCCTTCACCTTCAGGCCTGGCTCCTGAACAGATAGTAGTGAACGGCTACAAGGTATCTCATAGGGTCTCGGAAATATTTTTGGTTGCTATCAAGTCTGCCACTGGGAAGACATACACAGCCAAATGGAAAATATTTTCCAGTTGGTGCCCCAAAACCCATATGGGCCTCTGTCGATGTCCACTCGACAAGGTTCTGGAGGACTTACTGGGCCTTTCTGATGCTGGGCTGCAGTATTCAACAGTCAAGTTCCACTTGTTTGCTATTTCAGCATACCACAAGCCCATTGATAACCTCTACTTGGCACAGCTGCCACTGTTTTAAGAGGTTCCTCAAGGGCATTTTACACACAAGGCCACACATCAGGAAGCAAGTAGCTCCCTGGGACATCAACCTTGTGCTAGATATGCTCACTTACAAGCCTTTTGAGCCTATTTTAACGTGCAACTTTAAGTTCTTAACTTGGAAAGCACCATTTCTGGTGGCTATCATGTATGAGGCTATAATGTATGCTATATATTAGCCCCATACATGTATACCTGCCAGCAAAGATAATCTAAGCACATTTAGGTGGCCCCCCTTCCTAATCCTGTTACATTCTCCACAGAGCGCCTTCAACCCCACTCCCTACTTCGCGTCATAATTATGCAGATCTTACTTCGAGAGGGTTCCTTTAGTAGGTCATTACATATAGGACTGGCGCCACCTGGGTTGGGCCGCATGGCAGACTTTTCTAGCAATCCCTGATGGGGACCGCCCACCCGACGTCACGTGACCAACATCAGCGTGGCCGTATATAGTTGGTGGTCCACACGCAATCCCTCCAGTTCTTTCCCGTCATCGCCTCGTATCAGTCTCATAGCAGACTTCCAGTAGTGATCGTCGTGTTAGTTCTTGCGTTGGATTTCTTCGACATTTTTTTCCTTAATTCTCGCTTATGTCTTCTCCTAAGAAGAAGTGCTCGTCCTGTGGCACGCAGATTCCTCATAAGGACGGTCATCTGAAGTGAGTTATCTGTCTGGGCCTAGACCAACCTGTCTCATCCTGTTCAGAGTGCCAAACATTTACACAGGCAACAGAGTGAAGAATAGCAATAGGCAAGAACTGTAACTTACAAACAGTCAAATAAGAGTACTCTTTTACTGCCATGCTTTCTCCTGGTAGGCAAGGGTTAAGTGCACAGCTGCAGCAATCTAATATTTTTTCTGTCTTTCTCTGCAGTACTGGCGGAGGCAATCTAGTCCCAGCTTAACAATTCCCACTGCAACCAGTGAAGGAAATTCCACTCCTTTTTTTGTCTTTGTTGTGTGCTGTCGGTCACAGAAAGCTCGAAGCGCAGTGTCATAGTAAATTAGTGTCTGCTCCAAAGAACGTCACAGCACCAGCTAAAAAGTCCCCAGCCACTGGCAGGTCAGAGCATTTACAGCTAATCCAGGGTGTTTGTATGTTAGATCAATGAACTATGAAAACAGTGCCTTTTTTCCTAGAGATGTGAATGCACTTAGTGCAGTCCACCAACACCATTTAAAAGTATTGCAGAAAGATATCCTTGCTGTGTGACCTTGAGCAAGTCCCTTGACCTCCTCCATGATACAGCCCCCCCTTGTAAAATTGGTAGGAACAGGACACCCCACACATACTGAAAATGAGATGTTTAAACTTATTTGGGCAAATAAATTATAACAGATTCCTATGCCAAAAAGAAAACTGGAGGAGTCTGCTTTCATTAGGCAAACTGTCAGCATATATAATAAGAAACATGCACAGAAACATAGCAAATGGCGGAAATAAAAAAAAAAAAAGAAAAGGTGTTAGAGCAAGCCCCTCCAGTCTGCCCAACCCTACCTATAGCTGGATGTGATGGTCCTAGCTACCCACCATTTTCAATGTAAACATCAGAATTCGATTTATTGAACTGTGTAGACTTTCACAAGAAACACAAAAACATAGAAGTTGATGGCAGATAAGGACCGCAAGGCCCATCCAGTCTGCCCATTTCTTTTTCTACCTTATACTGTAAATGTGCCACAGGCCTTTGCTCTGTCAATGGCCTATCTATTCATACTCATCTGTATTGCTCCCTTATGCCTATCCCATGCCTGTTTGAAGCCCTGCACTGTATTCATATCCACCACTTCTTGTGGTAAGCCATTCCATGCATCCACCACACTTTCTGTGAAAAAGAACTTCCTCACATTACCCCTTAATTGGTCTCCCTCTAATCTCATGCTGTGTACTCGTATCCTGCTATTTTTCTTATATTGAAACATGTTAGACTGTTTCATCTTGTTAATGCCCTCAAGGTGTTTGAATGTTTCGATCATATCACCTCTCTCCCTCCTTTGCTGTAGGGTATACATATTGAGCTCCGTTAATCTGCCCTCATATGTTTTCTGATGCAGTCCCTGCACCATTTTGGTTGCCCTGCCCTAGACTGCCTCAATTTGGTTAATGTCCTTGTGAAAGTATGGCCTCCAGTACTGCACTCAGTACTCCAGATGAGGCCTAACCAGTGTCTCGTAAAGAGGGATTATTACCTCCCTCTTCCGACTTGTGATACCCCTACTAATACACCCCAACATCCCCCTAGCCTTACCTACTGCTTTAGTGGTCTGCTTGGATGATTTCAGGTCATCGGTGATGATGATGCCAAAGTCTCTTTCTTCCTTTGTGACTGCCAGCAACTGCCCTCCCAGCCTATAGATGGCTTCAGGGTTTCTCTTCCCTATATGCATGATCTTGCACTTCTTTGCATTAAACCTCAGTTGCCACTCTTCTGACCATTTTACTACTATATCCAGATCTCTTCTTATTCTGCCCACCCCATCTGGATCATCTACTCTGTTGCAGATCTTGGTGTCATCTGCAGACAGACAAATCTTACCCTCCAGTCCATCTGCAATGTCACTGATGAAGATATTGAAGAGGACTGGCCCCAGGACTGATCCCTGAGGTACCCCACTTGTGACTTGCATCTCTTCCAACTGTATACCATTTACCACCACTCTCTGTTTTCTGCCCGTCAACCAGTTTGCCACCCAGTTGACCAACTTCTGGCCCACCCTGAGCCCACCCAGCTTATTAATCAATGTTCTATGTGGAACAGTATCGAAAGCTTTGCTGAAGTCAAGGTAGGCGACATCAGATGCTCCCCCTTGGTCCATCACTCTTGATTTCCCAGTCAAAGAAATCTTTGAGGTTAGTTTGACAGGACCTTCCTTTTGTAAACCCATGCGTCTTGGATCCTGTGCTCCCACGGATTCAAGGTGTTGCACTATCCTTTCCTTAAGGAGTGCCTCCATAATCTTGCCCACTACTGAGGTAAGACTGACTGGTCTGTAGTTCCCTGCCTCCTCCCTGCTACCACGCATGTGGAGCGGGATCACATGAGCCCTTCTCCAGTCTTCTGGTAGAAGAAGCAGGAAATGATCCAGCTCCCCCTACTGACGCTGAAAAGGACAGTCTTGAGATATTAACCCGACTTCCTGGTTTTGGACAAGAATACACAAACTTTGGGCACAGAGGCTAGCAGAGCATGCTACCTCCTGAGCCACAGACATTCTTTAAATTATGTTCTTTTTTTTTTTTTTTATTGGTTTTGCAAAGTAACCACAAGAAATTGTATTAACTCTACAACTGTCATAAAGTAGTCAAACACAACAATTTATAGCACTTTGTATTCAGTGTTACATAAAAAGAAATTAAAATGTGACAGAATTTTTTTGTGCCAACCAGTCACCATGCTGATTCAAGACACAGGGAGAAATCTTGCCAGATAAAAGGGAAGTACTTGTGAATTGGGGATTGTACAATGTTAAAAACAGCGTTTTCCATCACCGCTGATCGCATTGTGTGTTGGGGATTTTGGAAGGGACCCAGGAAGCAGATGGAGAGGGGAGAGTAGGGATCTTGGGAGACTCTGTAGTTAAGGGAGTGAGATGGGGAGACACGGGCCTAAGGCAAACCGCAGAAAGGCATAGTGTATGCCAGTGATGACTGTGGGGAGGGTGAGCCCACAGACAGCTGAGAACATGGGAAAGGAGGGGGGAATCTCGCATCATCGATCACATCTGGGAACAAACAACTTGGCCGAATATGAGGTAGGGTTGGTTAAGGAGAGGTTTGGGGAGGTCGGTGGCCTTCTTGGAGATGCTACCAGTACCGAGGGCTAGCACTGCAAGAAAGAAAAGGATTGAGGAATTGAATGTCTGGCTCAGGAGGTTATGTGGGAAGAGGGCTACGGGCTAGTTGGAGGTCGGGGGGGGGGTTATGCCTGGCAGAATAAGGCCCTTTATGCACCATATAGGTTGCATCTTAGTAAAGTGGGCACTAGGGTGCTGAAAGCTACATTTGAGGAACATATGGGTAAGGATCTGAATTTAAACTGATAGTGGGAGGGGGGCAGCAGCAGTCACAATACCCTTAGTCACCTGGTGGAGGCAGCTAAGTGGCCTAACTCATTCAGGGCAGAAGGAAGAGGGTTCATAAAAGAGGCAGAGGGACGAGGGTAACCAGGTTGGACTGGGAGTGGGGGGGGTGAGGAATTCAAGTCATGGTAGAAGGTAGTGTCTCTGAATGCAAGGAGCCTAGGTAACAAAATGTCTGAGTTACAGTCACTGATGGCCAAGGGAGAGGTGGATATGTCCCCCATCACAGAGACATGGGCCATGCCAAATCATAACTGGGACCTCTCCATCCCCTCATATAAGTGTAACCCCTAGGTGGCGCTATCCCAAGGGCTACTACCCCTGCCTGCTTGGCTAGTAGCAGGTTAAGGAGCCTGAGTCCTGAAACGGGTGCCTCCACCCGGAGGTCAGGGTTGGTAATGGTCAAGCTAACCTGGGCACAGCCCTCCGGGACACTGTAACCCCCCCCCTTTCCCCTCTAGTGGCATGAACACTGTACAGTAATCACTTTCACAATACCCCTGGTACACCACACAAGTGCCCACACTGTTTGCACTTACCACCAGGGCTGGCTCCTCTGACTCAACCCTGGGGACCCCCTGTAAAACAAAGTTATGCACAGCAAATAGCAACAGTACAGTACTTTGAGCACAAACTGGAACCACAGTCAGATTACATGTAGAAAAAGTTAGATCTGATTTATTCAGGGGGACTTGAACAAGGGAGGGGCAAAATCAGGTTAATTAGCTTAAAGGTTATATCAGTCAAGCAGTTATGCATGCGCTTTGAGTCCCCCCACACAGTCCACCTCTGGGTACCCAGGTGGAGAAGAGATGGGCTAGCCAGGACCGTTGCCTGGGGTTGCAGCTGGTTGGGGCCCTGTGATGGGAAACACAGCATGCACAGTACACAATATTTGTAATCCGCAGCCAGAGAGCTCAGTTCGTAAAGGAAACAAAACAACAAAACAATCAGATGACGCACTCAGATTAAGCTGTTATTGCAGGGAGCTACCCTGGTATTTACTCACGATACCCAAGACTGGACACAGGCTGGATGAAAATGGAGACTGCAGGTGGTTGATCTGGAATGCCAGGAGAAGCAGGGCCCACACGAGTTGCAAAGGCGTCTTTCCTGTTCAAGCATGGAGCAGGGGGGCTGGTCTCCAGGCAGATGTCTCGTCGATGGCTTCTCTGTGCAGTGGGTAGTCTGGCTGGGCCAGTCTGGCAAGGCCCAGACCGCATGGAGACAAATTCGGGTGCAGTCCATTTTGGGCTGGATGCAGCTTCCAGCAAGCAGAACACAGTTCACACAGTGGGGAGCTAACTCACAACCCACTAGCAGCTCATAACACATTTACATGCATGGGAATTCTACTGTACCAGGCAAAACGCTCCCCGGTCACAATCGCAAAGTCTCTGCACACACCAGGAGCTTAGGGGTAGCTGGAACTCCTGACAGGCCGATCGCATTCAGCAAAATCTTCGGTCTTCTTCAGGCTGAGCCTGGCCCACTTCAGTAGCTTACTTTAGTCACACAAACTTGGATTTAGTCCAAAATAATTCTCTTCTCTCCCTCTCAGTAGCAGCAGGCAGACATACAGGCCAAACACTAGCCTTTTTCCAGTTCTCCCATGCGAATCCACTCAGGATTGCTGCTCAGAATTACATCAGCTCCTCCTTCTTGAGCTTCCAGCTCAGAACTAACTGAAAACTGCAAGCAGCCTGGGACTTCCCCAAGATCCAAAAGATCTGGTTGGCTGATTTGGCTGTCAGTCAAAGCAAGAGCTCCCCCTTCAGTTGCAAAAAAGGCGCAAAAAAGTTCAAACTACAGTTCCTACAGATTTTGAATTCAGACAGCTCCTGTAGTCCAGCTGCATTTTAGGTCCCACCAGTACTGTTTGGTCCAATCTGCAGTCCAGGACCAAGATAGTGGAGACAAACAAAACAGTCCTTGCTACAAAGAAAGCAGGTTAGACAAACTACATTATCACTCTAAATGATTTTCAGTAAATAGTTGCATCTTTCAACAGAGCTGCCTCTCAGATTACTTAAGCTGCAATCAGGCAGGTCTTAAAGAGACAGTACACATAGGCTATCCAGGCTCTGGTAATCACATTTAAACTGCTAAAATGCAGGACACCAGCCTGGCTGTTAGCATTTAGGCAAGCTCAAGGAAGACTTTTTGGGAACCCCCATTTGTAGGGGGGTTACATAAGATATGTAGGAGGATGGGTGTGTGTGGAGGAGGGGGAGTGACTCAGTATGTAAGGGAAGGGATATCCTGTACTAGGGAGGAGGAGACCTAGGGAAAGACAGAGATGTTGTGCGTACAGGTACAGTCCACAAAAGGTAGAAAGCTTAGGATAGGAGTGGTATACAGGCCACCAAACCAGGATGAGAAATTAGACAAGGAACTGAAGTCCAAAACTGTGGAGATGGCCACTGGTGGGGGGGGGGGGTAGTGATTCACTCATAAATGTTTGTATTTGTGCTATTTCAATATCATGTTTTTGTATACACTCTGTAACCTTTTTTGTTATGACCACTCAGGTCCATCTTGTAAATGAGCTATGCTCAATGATGTTCGCCTGAATAAATAAAGATTTTGATTGATTGATTGATTGATTGATTATTGGGAAATTCAGTCTGTCTGTAGTAGATTAGAAGATCCCAGCTGCCATCTATACCATGACTGAGAGGCTGGCTGAATGCATTCCATTGTGGGTTCCTAACACAGTGTGTCCTGGAGCACACCATAGAGAGAGCCATATTGGACCTGGTCCTGTCTAACTGTGTGCATGTCCAAGAAGGAAAAGTGGAGGCAATGCTTGCAGGACGTGACCGTGTGGTTCCACCTGGACATGGGTAGGGAAAAGATTCTTACAAAAACAAGGGTTCTAAACTTCAGGAGGGGCAGACCACAGTAAGATCAGGGAGATTCTGGAAGGGTACTTTTCTGGGATCAGGAAGGAGACAGAGGTGGACCAGAAATGGGCCATAATCAAGGAGGGTCTGTTGGCAGCCATTAACATGTGCTAAACTGAAGAGCAAAATCTCTAGAGCCAAGAAGCCTAGCTGGTATGTGAGGGAGGTAGCCTAGGCAGTAGAGGGTAAGAAGTCAGCCTTCAGGAAGTGCCAGCACACCCAGAAAGATGAGGACAGAGAGAATTGCTGTACCAAGGCAAGATAGGCGGGGCAGAGTAGTCCAATTGACCAAGGCCAAGAGAGAGTTGCAGGTGGCAAAGTTGGTGGTGGGGGGAATGAGGAGAAGGGTTTCTTCCAGTTTATATCAGGGAGAAAAGAAATAGAAGGCTGGAATAGTCAGGTTAAAAATGCGAGGGGGCTGGGTGGAGGGAAGTGATGAGAAAGCAGAAGCTGTTGACAAGTATTTCTGTTCAGACTTCGCTAAGGAGAAAGTTGGTCCAGTATCTCTGGGGAGGAGGTGGGGTAATGGGTGGTTGGGGCCACTGACAGGGAGATTGAAGTTCAGAGGGTGAGAAAAGGCTTAATGGCCCTGAAGGTGGACAGATCCCTGAGGCTGGATGCTGAACACACAAAGGGATTGTTTGAAGGAGCTGGCGGATGTGCTGGCGGGTCCTATTTAACACCTCACTGGAGTCGTGGAAAGTACCCCTGGACTGGAAGCCAGCACATGTACTGCAGTGCCAGTATGCAAAAAACGGGTCGAGGGACAACCCTAGTAACTACCAACTGGTCAGTCTGACCTTGACAGTGGGAAAACTCATGGAAACCACAGTGAAAGAAAGACTGGTGAGAAAATGGGTTCCAGGATGAGAAGCAGCACAGGTTTGTGTCAGGACAGTCCTTCCAGAATAACCTGATTGATTTCTTTGACTGGGTAATCAAGACAACGGACAGGGGGCCAAGCAGTGGACATCCTGTATCTGGATATCAGAAGGCCATTGATTCTATTCCCCGCAGATTAGTCAGTAATCTAGAGGACCAGTAAGGGAAAATTGGCAACATAGGTTAAAAACTGGCTACAGGTTAGAAGTCAGAGGGTGGTGGTCAGGGCGGGGTTCTCAGAGACTAGGCCGTCTCTAGTGTTTGTCCAGCATGTTCATCAGTGACATTGCAGATGGGATAAAAGGTAAAATATGCCTGTTTGTAGACAATAAAAATCTCTGTGGGAGAGCAGATATGGAGGAGGGGGAAACAGGACCTCAGGGAAAACCTGCCTAAGCTACAGAAATGGTCAGGTATTTGGCATCTGGGATTCTGCATCAAAATGTGTAAGGTAGTGCAGTTGGGGATGAAGGACCCAGAGACAAAATACAGGCTGGGTGGTGTGCATCTTACCACGTCAGAGGAGGAGGAGAAGGACTTGAGAGTGATCATCTTGAGTGACCTGAAGCTCTTAGCACACTGCAGGAAAGCAGCAGCAAAGCAAAGTGTATGCTGGGCTGCATAGCCAGTGGTATAACCAGTAGGAAAGTGGAGGTCATTCTGCCACCGTACAGATCCCTAGTTTGGCCACATCCTGAGTACAGTGTGCAGTGATGGAGCCCCTTACCTAAAGAAAGACATCAGCCTGCTGGGAACAATCCAGAGAAGGGCAGCCAAAATGATTCAGGGACAGGAAAGTAGACCATACAAGGAGAGACTCTGGGATCTCATCGTGTACTCCCTGGAAGATAGAAGAGAGAGGGGTGACATGACTGAAACCTTCAGCTATCATAAAGGTTTCAGCAGGGTGAGCTCTGAGGGTCTCTTCAACCTTAGTGGGAACAGGACCACAAGGAGGCACTGTAGCGAGCTGGTGGGGAAGATTCAGGATAGAAATGAGGAGGCACTTTTTCACAGAGAAGGTGGTAGCTAAGTGGAGTGCATTGCTAGAGGAAGCAAGCCTCGCTGAACACAGTGGACAGCTTCAAGAGAGGTTGGGGCAGAATAAAGGGAAAGGTTGCTTGTAACAGTGGAGGGGGGACTTGACAGGGAGAGAGGAGTAGATAACGGAAGGGAGCAGATCCCTCAGTAGACACTGAGGGGTCTGCAGACACGAGTAGACAAAAATAAGACTGCAAGACCTTTTTCTGCTGGCTTATTCGTATATTCATGTGTAAATTTATGATCGTGAAGCATTGCAGTCTGCTACCAAACTCTGTGGTTTGTTTAACGGAGCACTACAACTTCACATATTGTGAATATCTGTTGATAGCAGCTGGGGGATGTACTGTACATATTTGTTTCAGGTTACTTTTTCTGTTGGCAGTAGTCCTCTGTGCAGCACAGAAAATACGGAGAGACTGTGCAAAGGCTGATGTATAAAAGCAAACCAAAATCTTGGTTGTCTGATTCTAAATATATATTAATAAATCTGCTGGGAGCAGCACTCGGCCACCATGCCAATGTTTTCTAGCAAAACTTGTGCTCTTTCTCAAGGCAAGCTGGGGGGCTGAACTACCATAACCTTAATACAGGAAATTTAAAGATGTACACACCCTTGAAAAGTCGCTATATACCTAATCAGTGGTGTATAGTCCCCCTGTATCTTTATAACCATCCACCCATAAATATCCAAAATATCAATCAAAAAGAAACAAGGGGGGAGAAAAAGGAAAGACAGGGAAAGGGAAGAAAGTAACTATCCTGGGTCACTCCAGTTTCTGATTGTTGAAGTCTTTGTTTCCAAGGGCTGCATTAGTGGTGAGACAGTGTCAGAAGAGTAACTTTGGTGTAATAGTTGGAGGGACACACAACTATAAAGGGATTTTACAATAAGTTATTCAAGACTGCAATGATGAAATGTTCGGGGGTGGGACCTGGCCTCCCACCCCCCTAAAATTACTCCCCTGGACAGTCATCACGGAGCCCATCAACACTATGCACCTCTGTGCAACAACTCTGAATAACAGTAAAAAACTCTGAAGAAATACACAAAGTGAAAGAGATGTAAAAGGAAAAAATCCTGCTCTCCCACTCCTGAGAAGTTTTTGAAACTAACTGAAGGTAGAAAGGGGGGGGGGGATTTCATACCTCTCCTGCTCTGTATTTTACGAACATACGACAACGCCATCAGAAACAGGCCTCATGGTCTATCGAGTCTGCTCGATTGTGCAGCTAGCCCATTAGCTTGCAGTTACCCCACCCTCCCCAGCCCTCTGACTGGGTTATTCTGGGTCAGCAGACAGGTATACTGTGGACTCTGATGGGTGATAGCATATCATCTTTTCACTGCTGATGCAGCTGCCAGTAGCAAACTGAGATTTCAACAATCAGAACATGGAGTCACCCAGAGTAGTTACAGAGGACTACTGCAAACAGTAAATGTAAATTCAAAAAATGGATCTTCCTGGACATAAAGTCTCCACCACTCATTCACACTAATGGGACTATGCTGGAGGCACTAGGACCCAGTGGGAGCCAAAAATCTTCAGGAGGGTCGGCGCTGGGGGTAGGACCGCACAAGCGTGGCGCCACAAGACTGGTTTGCGCCGTATAGGCTACCTCGGCGTCGACCTTCCAACCACCTCAGTTCCTTTTTACCCGCCATCAAGTGTGCTTCAGTGACAACGTCACTCATCCGCCAGGAGTCAGAACTTCACATCTGTATGACAGCAGCTATAGTCTTTTCAGTTTTGATTAGTTTTATTGTTCAGTTAAAAGAAAAATACACACATAAATTTTAGTAAGTACATTTTTCGTCAGAAGAAGTCTTCAGCCCTCCTTCGACGGAGACAACCATGAATGGGGCAGGTAATGGTAGGGAGACTTCACATGAAAGCTGTGTTGTCAGCAGGGCTGGGTCTGGTCCTCCGACCTCTATGGGGGGGGTCTGACTACAAGCAGTTCAGTGCTCGGGGGGTGAGGGGGATGGTCGGTCTTTCCGAAAGTACAAAAAGAAGCGGTCCCATTCTCTATCCTCATTGAGGACTCTGCACGTTCGGCCTCGAGTTCTTCTTTCGCCTCCCGGTCGAAAAGAAATGGCACCGCTCTAGTTCACCTTCTGGTACATCTGTGTGTTGATCGTCGGTTCCTGGCGACAGGGGCCCGCTTCCTTACCTTCTGGGGTCTTCTCCTGCTTCTGTTTCTGGTGACTGGCATCCTCAACTCCGGAGTCCCTTCGCATCCCGGGGTTCCTCCGGTGAGCAGTTTCACCATTGGGCCGCTGTTATGGAGCAGTGGGTTCGGCGGTTGTCCCATCTGCCCAAGCCGGTGAGTCCTTCACTGGGGCCTTCAGGCCTTTCAGTTTCGGACCTGCAGGCAGGGGGGTTGGGGCTTCCTAGTCATGCTGCGCCTTCTTCAGTGCTGTCAACACCACACTCTGGTGTTTTCCCCCTCATACAGCTGTGGTGCAGGGGTCTACACCAGTGCCTTTATATCCTGCTGAATTTCTTCAACTTTCCTCAGTGAGTTGGGGGTTGAGAACCTCTGGTTCAGCTCCGCCAGCTCCTCTGGTGCCAGTGCCGCGCCCTGCACTGCATCCTATGCCAGCACCACCTGTGTTCTCGGCGCCGCCTTTTATTCCGATGCTGGGAGCGCCTGCGGGTGCCGCATGCGGCACCAGGGTTTTCGACTCTTGATTCATGGTGCTCCCCCTTCCTATCTATACAGTCACTTTGGGACTTACAGGAGATGATATTGAGCCTGATCCTGCTCTTCAATTAGAGGATGACTCTGACGACAGTTCCTTCTTGGGTGTGGTGAATAAACCTTCTCTTATAGCAGAGCCTTTGGTCGAGGACCTTTCTTTTAAGTCTCTGTTTAGAAATGTAAATACCACTTTCTCTCTCTTCAAACTTCAGAGATCGATCCTAGGAAACTGCTGCATCTGCAGTACCTGCACATTCCTGACATTCTTGTGGAATTGACTCCCCCCACGCAACCCTCTCTTGAGACTCTCTCACAAATGGAGTGGGATAATCCATCACTTATTCCCTCTGTGGCTAAATTAATAAATAATAAATTAAAAGTTGCTCTAAAAAGATGGGACTTCAGACCCCCCTTTTAAAGGCCTCCAGTGAGGGGGGCCTCCCTCAGGGATCTGGGGGAGCGAGTTCCTCAGCCTATACACCTGCTCTACAAGGCAGTGCATGAGCTCTAGCTAGTACCTTCTCCTGATTTCTGTGCCATGTTTCCACAACGGTTTACTAAGGGGGGGGGACAGAAGTGTGTACCCAGCACAGATGAACAAACATGGGGGTCTCGAGAAGGCCATAATAACTTCACCGTAACATGTAGTCTCCCCCCCCCCAACAGGTGTCCCTGTAATGCTCGGCGGCAGCAGTGTTGACTCCATTAGGGTAACGCTCCTCGCCATTGATGTTGTGGTGCAGTCCTGCACTGTGCCATATGTAAATATACTACAAGCATCCTTTGGATGATGTTCTCTTGGAGGATGTTCCTGGAGGTGACCTCATGATATGTGATCACTGAGCTATGTAGAAAGTATTATTTATTTATTTATTTTGTTTTTGTTGAGCGGGTAAGTGCACTAGACAAGTCCTGCCTATTTTCAGGCACGACCCGGGGAGGGGGATACAGATGAATGGCAGCTGATCTTGAACCAGATTAAGCTGTTGGTGGTATTTTTAGCGAATGAGGAAAATTTGGCCAGGACACCGGGAAAATTCCCCTACTCTTTTCGATAAGTGCCATGGGATCTTTAACATCCACCTGAATTACCACCAATCCAGGCAGATGGGACCTCGGTTTAACGTCTCATCCGAAAGACGGCACCTCAGAAGTGCAGCACCCCTCTCATGCTGCACTACAGTGTCAGTACTGGGATATTAACCCAAGTGCCAGATGTGGGAACTGAACCCACAGCCCTCTGATCTCCCTGCCTCAGAGGTGAGTGTGCTACCTACTGAGCCACTGACACTGGACAAGTACATAAGTCCATGCATAGGTCAGAAATGCTGTGAACATTAGCCACTAGCTACAGTGGATCTATGTGGACCCAGTGATCGGGCCATTTAGTGGTTTAATCAAGAAGTCCTTAGGGTGCACATTAGTGGGAAAATGTTGCTCGTTGAAAGAAGAGTCTACCTCTGTGCTGCTGCCTCCCAATTTCCAACCTTCCTGCTCATAATGCTGTGAACCTCACAGCTCAGATTAGCCCCTGTGGCGGGTAGCATGTGAGGGTATACCAGTTAACAACCCACTGACAACCTGTATCATCATAACCCTGACAAAACATCAGGTATCAGTCGTTTATCCGAAGCATGGTGCCCACCCCAGTGGTTGTACAGTTCCCTGAGCAGCCCCAATACCTGCTTACCATGAACTGTCGAAGTATGGGTGACCCCATTCTCCACCAGGACACACTTAGATCAGCTGTAGGGCTTAGGATCATGTAAAGCACTAACCCCAGCAGGATGATATTAAAAAAAAAACAGGAAACACAGTGCAGTTGGGCCACAGTTAGTCCATCTAAGATTACAGTCCAACACCTTTTCACACTCAGGGTATGTGGTAAGCCACAGTCTGTTCAGCTGCCTCCAGTTCCGTAAGTATAAATGATTACCTGTCTCTCTAAATGGTTAGGAGTGTGGGGAACCCAAATCAAAACTGAGCCCCGTGGTCCCTGAAGTCTGACATTAGCAGGCCAGAAACGTGCTTTCTCTACTGGATGCGGCATGAGAGTAATTCTGGTATATAATGACTTGCTTTCCATTGTATTGAAGACTTCTCTCTGTAGTAACTCGGGATCTTGTATTGATCTGGGAAGTAACGTAGCCTGAAAATCACTTGTCAGGATACAGTATCTGGTGGTGGCTTATGCACAAGGACCTGATGCTCCCAGTCAATTTTGAGTTTGGTCCCTGCTATCTCTAGCCTCTGCACTGTAGGGAACCAGTTCTTAAGAAAAGCAGCTGCATCTCTCCTCTCAATTTCCTCATGGAGAACCTGGATGAAGACATTATTACAGCGCTGGTGGTTCTTCTGATGATTAATCTGCTCTCTAGTGAGCTGACTGAATATCTAAGATTTTTACTACATTATTTAACTATCTGGGCTCTTCTTGTTTGTAGCAGACATAGCTGCTATTCTCAGAGGTGTCGTTGCCGTCCTGACTTTAATCAGTCTAGTTCCCACACATAAACAAGTTAATGAGTCGCTACTGCTGAAGCTGTTAATGGGAGGTACTTCACACTTACTTCTGCGTGTGAGAGTGAGCTCTATTGTTTTCTAATCTTATCTGCCTTTGGCAATTTCAGAGGTAATTGCCGAAAGTAACTTGAGAGAAGTGAGAGGGAGTCTTATTGCTGCAGTAACTTAGGGAGCACTTTTAGAACCGCGTCCTGCAGTTCTGTCACCGATTCTCCTGTTTGTCACCAACCAACCCATTCAAAGGGGCGCTGCTTCACAGCCAGAAGTACCAGGGTGAGCGCTACTATAGCTCTGCTTCTGGAGCTGACTTTCTCTGGTACACCTTTAAGGGTGTTCTCCACCACAGGTGTTCTTTGTTCAGCATTGGTCAAACGAGTCCAAGGGCTTTTGGATTTTTTGGTCAGTATGGACAATTCGGAAGCAAGATCCTGCAGCTTTGGGTTCAGAGCTTGGAGAACCAGATCAAAGAAATGCTGACAATGATAAGGGTTTAACATTGAGTTTTTAAAACCTTCAGAGATTTAGTAGTCCCAGTGCTGGTCACAGTGTTTAATTCAGGGGAGGAGGTCAGGTATTTCCTGGGCCCGTGGCAGCGTGTTTTTATTGCAGTGATCTGGAAACCAGAGAAACCGGCAGAAAGGTGTGAATACTATCGCTCTGTTTCATTGTTAAATGTTGATACTAAAGTCTGGGCCAAAGTGTTGGCGAATAGAGTGAATAAAATACTGCAAAAATTAGTACATCAGCATCAGTCAGGATTTGTCCCCAACAGGCATCTATTGAATAACATCAGAAGGCACCTTAACATCATGTACAAGGACAAAAAAGCATAACCAACAGCAGACTGTAACTACTATCGACATAGAAAAAACATTCAGTAGGCTGAATTAGGATTTTTATTCACAACACTCACAAAATTTGGCTTCGGAGAAAAGTTCCAATAATGGATAAAGGAACTTCTAGTATTGTGGATATGTTGTTCATCCTCACTTATTGGCATGTCCCTTACCCCTTTAAGAATTGCCGGAAGTCTTCAAGCTGGCTCCTGTCACCCACCCGGGTGGTGTAACCCTCGGCTCCACCCCATGACGCCAGATCTTTCTTTCCGCTGGAAGATTCAGGTTGCCTCCTTAGTGCTTCCGCATTTTGTAGGCCCTGGCTTCAAAACCTTCGGTTATTTGGAAAATTTGTCTAGTTCGCATTAGCGATCGCGACTGCTTATCTTCAGTTGTGGAAAAAAAGTCTTTCCCCAGATTTCACCAGTGTTTGTGCGGCTAGAAAATGTTGCGTAGCGATCCCCACACCGCATGCATCTATTGCCAGGGTGTCGACCATGACACCTCGAAGTGCGATTTTTGTCTTACATTTCACCTTAATGTCCTCGACGACCATTTCGCATGCCTGAAGTTGGGGAGGCTGGAAAAACGGAACCCTCCTGTGAAATCAAAGGAGGCTCGGTGGGCAGTTTCCACGGCCGCGGGATCCACCGAGCAACTGGAAGGCATGCAAGTCCTAGAGGAGTAAGCGGCTTGTGCTGGGGAATCTTTCTTTCGGAGTGTCTTCGTTCTGCTCAACCTGGGCTCCACCTTTTCGGGTTCCTTCCAAGAGTTGTGCTAGTCTCTCCTGACTGAGGGAGAGGGTCCTGCAGGCACGCATTCCTCCCGGTCCCGTAAGCGGGAAAAGGACCCGGGATCATCTTCCTCTCGGCGAAGACATTCTTGGGATCGGGAGAGATCTCAGTCCCAGGAACCGGCAGTCTCGACTTCAGTTGAAATTGTCTCTTCGGCCGCCAGCTTGTCGGCTTTGCCATCTGGCCAGTCGACCGAGTTGTCGATCGACAGGGTTGAAATAATCATCGACCCATTGTTGCCGACTCTGGTCGACAATTCTCTCAATCGGACTCTGGTCTGTTCTTTCCCCGATGAGGAGACCCAGCCTGCTGGGAATACAATTGAGTCTCCCGGGTGACCTAATCGGCCTGTTGGATCTCAGTCTCCCCTTGACCAACAGGCTGAGGGAGAGCCACAAGCACTCAAAAAAGAGGCAACGCCATCGGTTGTCCTCGTCCTCCTCAGATGAGGAGAGGCTCTGGTGGAAACTCCGGCACTACGAGAACCTCGTGTGGCAACAGCTGATTTTGTGCGGGCACAAGCCGACCCCGGCTTCCACCCTGGCGATTACTTGGCTTTCGCCTCCCAGGCCAAAGCCGACTCTTTTGGAGCCGATTAAGTCAGCTCCCCTGCCTGTGGAGCCGGCAAAACCTCCGGTTTGGCCTAAACCGGTCTCTCCACCGATCGTGGTGGAACCACCGCCCAAGCAGCCTGTGGGAGGGGCTCCCTCTAAGGAAGATAAACCAGACACCGGGCTTCCCTGGCGTCTTTCGGTCACCGTCACCCTAGACCACCTTTGGCGGGTCGAAGGTGACCTGGTGGTTGACCGTTGTATCTGGATTCCTCAGATTCGGATGAGACCAGCCTACATTCTTATCCCGGGGTTGACGAATCGGCCGGTGGGTTAGAGATGGAGGAAGGTCCTTCTTCCTTTCAGGGCATTCTTTGCCTCATCTTTGAGTCTACAGGGATGCCCCTGGAACCTATCCAGAAAAAGGCGGAGTACCCTCTTACGGACATCCTCAAGAGAGGGGATACCCTGACAGAGGCCTTTCCTGTGGCCGAGGCCATAGTTGGCCTGGCCTTAGAACTTTGGCAGTGCCCTTCCTTCTGTCCAGCTCCATGTGCCCACATGGCCGCAAGTATGCGGTGCCCATGGGATCCCTTGCGGGGTTCACAGAGCACCTTTTGGCTGAGATCCTAGTGACCGCCTCTGTGTTCAGGCATACTGGCAGTTCTGCCAACACTGACTGACCTCCCGAAAAGAATCCAAATTCTTGGATCATTCGGCTCGAAAGGTCTATGTGGCCTCATCTTTAGGCCTTCGTCAGGCAAGTTCGGCCATCATCATGGCACACTTCTCCCATGCCCTCTTAAGATCTTTGGATGAAGTCCTCCCACACCTCCCCGCTGACATGCAGACCACAGTCAAGCAGGTCCAGAATCAGGGCTGGGCTGTTGCCAAACAGCAGCCTTAGACAGCCCTCGACATTGGGGATTCTTGTGCCCGCTCGATGACAGCCACAGTTGCCTCTCGTCGCAGGGCTTGGCTGAGACTCTCCTCTTTTTTGGCAGATACTCAGCACAAACTAGCTGATGTGCCTTTCCTGGGCACCAACCTTTTCAGCCCAGGTGTGGCTGGACACCTTCAGCATACTCAGCAGTCCAATGCCACGTTGGACGTTACTTCTACTAAAGGTTCTTCAGGCAAGAAATAGCAGAAGAAGAAGCCTTTTCAGCACTCTTCCCCTGCGGCACAGCAACCCTGCTTTCAAGGAGGGCAGCAGCAGCAGGCTCAAGCTTGGTGTCCCCGGCCCAAGCCCGGGCCCTCCCAGGTCCATAAAGGAGGCCAAGGTTCAGGTCCTGGATCATCCTCCTTCAAGCCTGCTCAGTGAGGGGACCGGGGCTGCCACCCCCTCTCCTGTCACGCCAGCTCTGGGTCCTCCCGTGGGGGCCGACTCCGCCACTTTCTTTCCGCCTGGTCCGTTATTACCATGGACAGGTGGGTTTTAGAAGTGGTTGGTCAGGGACTGCCTCTGGAATTCGAGCAGCACCCTCCAAGCCAAGCCCCTTGGGAGGAAAGAGTATCCGTCCATACTCAGTCTGCTCTCCGAGAAGACATTGCTCAGCCTCGAGCAAGCAGTAGCTCCAGTGGCGGATTCTCCAGCAGACCCAGGCTTTGTCTCTAGGTACTTCCTAGTGCCCAAGCGGACAGGGGGCTGGCACCCCATTCTAGATCTGCATAACCTGAATCGGTATCTCGGGTCACGCACCTTTCAGATGGTCACTCCATCCCAGATCATACCATCCTTGGAGCGAAACCTGTGGTTCTGTTCACTGGATCTGCAGGACGCATTCTTTCACGTCCCAATCCGTCCATCTCATTGGCGGTTCCTCTGCTTCAGAGCCGAAGGGACCCCATACAAGTTCTGAGCCATGCCGTTCAGTCTGTCATTGGCCCCATGGGTCTTCACCAAATGGATTGCAGTGGTGGCATCCCATCTCATGCGTCGGGGAGTCAGAATTTACCCCTGCCTCGATGAGTGGCCCTTAGCAGGTCCCATCCAGCAGGAGGTGGAGAGGTCCAGGAACCTGGCCCTCCAGACCTGCTCCCAATTCGGCCTCTTGATCAACAAGGCCAACTCGGAACTCGTGCCTTCTCAGGTGATGTACTTCATTGGGGCAGAGCTAGACTCTCGGTAAGCAAGAGCTCAGCTCCCGGCGGATAGAGCGGAAGTTCTCTCTTCCTTTGCCCAGTCATTTCTGGTTGGGCAATTGCGCCCTACCCAAGACTTCCTGCGCCTTCTGGGTTACATGGTGGCATGCACCTCCGTGATCCATTTGGCCTGGTGGCACATGCACCCCCTCCAATGGGAGCTGGCCACCCAGTGGACTCAGCGCCACAGTCATTTCGACCAGCTGATCACTGTAACCCAGAAGATGTGGGACGCTCTCCAATGGTGGATCGCCCCAGACTGGTTGCAGGAAGGGATCCCATTTGTCCACCCCAAGCCAACAGCCATCCTCACGACCGCTGCCTCTCTCATGGGCTGGGGAGCCCACATGGGGGCCAAAAAGGCCCATGGGTTCTGGATCCCTGAGGAGTCCCGATGCCACATCAACCTGTTGGAGCTCAGAGCAATCAGACTGGCACTGTCAGCTTTCGCTCCTCATCTCTGGGGTCAAGTGGTTCAAGTCCAGACGGACAATACCATGACCATGTACTACCTCAACAAACAGGGAAGCATGCACTCCCATCTGCTTTGCAGGGATGCACTCCACATCTGGACACTCGTCAGTCATCTGTAGGCAGATCTCCTAGCCATTCATAAGGCAGGAGCCTCAAACCATCTGGTGGATGCTCTCAGCCGCTTAGGCGAGACATCCTATGAGTGGGCTCTCCATTCAGTGGTAGCTTACAGCCTGTTCTCCCACTGGGGCAAACCAATGGTGGACCTGTTTGCCTCCAGGGAAAACACCAAGCAGAGGCTGTTTCATGCCCGCCCTCAGTAGGGCTCACTGCAGGGGGATACTTTCTTGAAGCCATGAACCTCAGGCCTCTTCTACGCCTTCCCTCGATCCAGAAGGTACTCATCAAGGTGAGGAGGGACATGGCGCAGGTGATTCTGGTAGCCCCAGACTGGCCGTGCCAGTTCTGGTATCCAGATCTCCGCAGCCTCAGCTGCAGGCCCCCGGAGCGGCTTCCAGCATGCCCGGACCTGATCTCTTTCAGTCAGGGGAAGGTATACCATCCGGACCTTTAATCCCTGCACTTCACAGCCTGGTACCTGAGCGGCTAGAGTTCCAGGTTTTGGGTCTTTCCGAGGATGTCCTCACCATGATGGAGGCATCCAGAAAGGAATCTACCAGGAAATGTTATGCCTTCAGATGGAAAAGATTTTCCATTTGGTGTTAGGACAAGGGCCTGGACCCTCTGTCCTGTCCAGTGGCTAAGATTCCCGACTACCTTTGGTCTCTGTCTAAGGGGGTCTTTGGTCATCGACCCTTAGGGTGCACCTGGCAGCCATCTCTGCTTACCGGGTGTGGACCGGTCAGCCGACGGCATAGGAGACAGTGGTCTGGCGCTTTTTCAAAGGCCTGGATCACATATCCCCTCCAGTGCATGAACCTCCACCTCCGTGGGATCTACTGCTGGTACTGGCAAAGCTCATGGGAAAGCCATTCGAACCAATGCACAAGTGTGCGATGTCGCACTTGTCATGGAAGATGGCCTTCCTGGTGGCTGTCACGTCTGCCAGAAGGACAGGGGAGCTCCAGGCACTTTCGGTGGACTCCCCTTGTCTGATCTTCCACAGGGCCAAGGTTGTCCTATGCCCCCACCCAAAATTCCTTCCGAAGGTGGTGTCAGGGTTTCACCTTAACCAGGTGTTAACTCTGCCAGTATACTACCCTAATTACATCTTGGAAGCCGAGTACAGGTTCCATACTTTGGACCTGAGACGAGCTCTCTCCTATTATCAGGAGAGGACAGTGGAAAAATCGGAGAGAGGTTCGCCAGCTGTTTGTCACCTACGCTGAAGTTGCTTCTGGCAGACCTGCAGCAAAATGGACTATTGCAAGGTGGATTACATCTTGCATAAGTCTGTGCTATGAGTTGGCGGGTATGGAGCCTCCCAGAGGGATAAGAGCTCATTCTACCCGCCATACCGCTGCTGGTGCTTCCAAGGACATCCCTATCCAGGAAATCTGTCAGGTTGCTACCTGGAAGACAGCAAACACCTTCATTAACCATTACCACATCGACCTTGAGTCACGGGATGCTGGTTTTGGGGCCTCAGTTCTCCAATCTCTATTTCCCAAGTGAGTATCAGTGGGGGGGGGGGTGCGCCTTGCCTCCCTCCTCCCAGAGAACTGCTAGGAGTCTGCCAGTAAGTGTGGCTGAACAGCATATCCTCAATCCTAGAAAAACAGGTTACTCACCTGTAACAGTAGATCTTCTACGGAATGGTCTCTTGCAGTAAATCATTACTTCTGGGAGTATCCAGCAGAGGTTGCTGTGGCACGGCAGCTTCTTCTAGCAGTTTTCAGCAGGAACCACCCACACATGACATCACATCCTGCTTCCTATATAAGTGTGGTTGGTCCCTGGAATCCTTGTTCATTTTCCTGCTGTCTTCAGCTCTCACAGCAGCTAGTTCAACATTTATGTAGCAGTTCATCGATGAGAAATTGGATTCCAGACGAATGTCTACTGATTCTTTATCCAAGCAAACTTCATTTCATTCCTGTCAGTGTGGCAGGATGATTTTTCGCTCTGATAACCATTTACTTTGTGTAAGATGCCTTGGACCTTCACACAACATTAATTCCTGCAAACATTGTCAAGAATTTAACCAGGCCACTCATCGATGACGAGTGTTAGAACTTCAACTTTTCATTGCAGAGCAGAAAATGTCTCAGCCTGAGAACAAAGGGGTCTGTACCAAGGGCTCCCCAGCCAAGGGTTCTCTTCATGGGCAGGGTAAGGAGAGGGTCAGACCCCCTCTTCCTCCTGCTGTAAGCGTTCATCGACGGCCACCATGTCTATGGTCACACCGTCAACGGAACGTTTGGAACATGCCTCCCGTCGACGAGGGCTTGTCTCTCGTCGGTGGTGGGTTCAAAGCATGCTTCCTCATCGAGAGCTCCTCTCTCGTCGACAGAAGGCTTTCGGTATGCCTCCCTGTCGCCGGAGAATGTTCTCTCATCGACAAGTCTTGCTGCTGCCTTGAGTACAGTGCAGGAAATACCTGCTCCGTCGACAACGCTTCCAAGCGTCATCTATGCAACAAAACCCTTTGTTGCTCCGTCGATGGGGGCCTCTCCTCCATCGACGATGGCAGGTTCTCTTCATGATATTACCTCAGTGAGATCCGCTACCAGGACCCAAAGACCTCAGGGTAAGCCGCTGGCTTTTGCCCTTCAACAAGCCCCCTCAAGCAACACAAGTGGGCTCATATAGAGGTCAGTCAGATCAAGACAGGGACCCTGGTTACTACCACCCAGGTTCAAGGCCTGCCTATTCTGCACATCCCGCTTCTACTAATACTCTTCCTATTGTCCCCCAACTAACATGCCCCATTTCCCTTACCCCTTCCCCTTCCTGGGAGTAGGAACTCCAAAACAAAATCGTGCAGCAGGTCTTGCACAGCTTACGCTGTGAACCCCCCCTCCCGACCCAGGGCAGGGGAATAGTCCCTCTCTGTCTCATATACGTTTGTCGTTTCGACGACTCTGATTATGATCCTGCATACTCTCTTCCTCCTATAGAACATTACTTGGAGGACTGGGAGACATATGGAGATCTCCCTGATTACTCTAATGAGGAGTACCTTTCCCCTGATTTTCAGGAGCCGGGTTCCCCTTATTCAGCCATCTCCTCTCTGGACGAAGACCTGCCTCTACCAAGGGCTACCTCTGCTCCAGATGATCTCACCTTTTATGACATGGTGCTTCAAATACAAAAAGTGATGGGATTTTCCATTTCGGAACATGATAAATAACGTAAGGATATGGTAGACTATTTAGAGTTGCCTGAGGAACCGGCATTAGTGGTCCCACCACTAATCTCTACATATCGAAATGCTTTATTGGCTGCTTGGCAGCAGCCTTCCAATATTTCAGCGGTTCCTCGCAAAGCTACTCAACTATACCAGTCTCCTCTTGACCACCCATTCCTCTCTGCTATGCCTGAGGCTGACTCGGTGATCATTACTGCCGCTCATGACTGGTCTAAGAGACCCAAACACTTGAGTTCCTTACCTCCAGATAAAGAGTCCAGAAAGATTGATTACCTAGGAAAAAAGGTCTTTTCCTCAGGTGCTATGAATGTCTGTATACTGAATTATATGGGACATATGGTTAAATACCAACGTACCCTAGGGACCTCTATCCTGAAAACAGTCAATAAGCTCCCTCCTTCCCAGGAGAAAGACCAATTAATGGCCATGATTCCGACCTCCAGTTCCATCTCCCACCACCTTCTCAGGTTGGGTTGTGATGCTGTGGATACCTCTGCCTGACTTTCAGCCACTGGTATGATTTTGCGTCGCCATGCTTGGCTTTGCGTGTCAGGATTTACACCTGATGTACAACATAAGGTATTTAATGCACCCTTTAATGGGTCCAATCTATTCAGGCCAGGTACACAGACTCTCATAGATGACTTACAAGCATCTGGAAGAACTCTCCATACAATTCAAGGGATATATCATTATCCCCAATCAACCTACCGTTCTCACTTTTCCTTCTACTCTAGAAGAGGGGGAAATACAAAAACTCTAAAAGAGGTGGATTCAGAGGATGAAACCACCTACATGAGGTGCTTCCTCTGCCACCCGTGCCCCTCATGCCTGCCCCACTGTGGTGGCCGGACAGCCCGTTGCTCAGTGACCTCTCTTACCTCTCCCCCTGCCTCTTCGCCCAGGCCTTGGAGGCAGTCTGGTGTCTTCTTGCTCTCCATTTAGAGGCTTGGCAGATGATCACTTCAGACAAATGGGTACTTCAAGTCATTCAAATGGGTCATACCCTGGAATTCATCTCTTCCCCCCTTCCTCCCTTCCTTGGGTGGCCCATTATCCTCCACAGCATATTCCTATCCTCCAAGAGGAACTGTCAGCACTTCTGGCCAAGCAAGCCATTGTGCGAGTACCAGCTGTGGACCAACAGAAGGGATTTTATTCCCATTTCTGTCTGGTACCCGGAAGAACCGGAGATCTCAGACCCATTCTAGACCTGAGACATCTGAACCTATATATTCAGTACAAGCATTTTCATATGGTCACTCTACCACTCCTAAAACAAGGAGATTGGATGTGTACACTGGTTATGAAGGACGCGTATCTTCATATCCCCATTCACCCTGCTCATCACAAGTTCCTGCGCTTCCACTTAGTGGGCCAAAACTATCAGTTGTGGGCTCTTCCGTTCGGCCTATCATCAGTCCCAAGAGTCTTTACCAAATGCCTAGCAGTGGTAGTAGCAGCCTTAAGGGGAAGAGGGCACTACGTCTTCCCATACTTAGAAGATTGGCTAATAAAAGCAGACTCCAAAGAAGCTCTGCTATCTTCTTTGGCCGCCACCCTCACTCTGTTTCACAATCTAGGGATCACGGTCAGTTGGCCAAAGTCCAATCCACATCCAACTCAAACGATACAATATATCCGAGTGGTATTGGAAACGGTCCAGGCAAGGGCCTTCCTTCCGTCTGCCTCCAGGACACCCTGATATCCCTGGCCATATACATCCAGTCCCAGCCAAGAGTAACGGGCAGACAAATACTGAAAATTTTGGGTCACATGTCAGCCGCTGTTCCCACAGTGGCATTTGCCCATCTCCATATGAGACCTGTCCAGTGGACTCTACAGAACCAATGGTCTCAGAGGACAGGACAGTTCGATGACCAGATTCTGGTCACTCCTGTCCTAGTGTCGGCCCTCACCTGGTGGAGTGTCAGAATCAATCTATGTCAGGGAATGCTCTTCTGCTCCCCTCCTCCCATGCAGACACTAACCACGGATGCATCCCTGGATGGTTGGGGTGCCCACCTGGGTCCATATCAGACCCAAGGCCAATGGACTATGATATCTCATATCAATCTCTTAGAAATGAGAGCAGTCCATCTTGCCCTTCAGGCATTCCTTCCCTACCTCAAGCCAGGATCATTGCTGATTCAGTCAGACAACACTGCAGTGATTTCATACCTAAACAAGCAAGGGGGCACACACTCGCACACCCTTTTCAGAGAATCCATTGCAGTCTGGCAGACAACAATCAAACAAGGACTGACACTGACAGCCTTCCATCTTCCAGGACCGTGCAATCAGTTGGCGGACAGACCGAGTCGTCAGTCATCCACCCACAAATGGACACTTCACAAGGATGTCCTACATGACATCTTCACACTCTGGGGGACACCACAGCTGGACCTATTCACCTCCCCAGTCAATCACAGGCTCCCCAGTTACTTCTCCATTACCCTGAGCAACAGGGGAAAGTCTGTCGATGCCCTGTCCCAACCTTGGACAGGACTTTACCTATATGCTTTCCCTCCCATCCCGCTCCTCCTGAAAACTCTGTTGAAACGTCAGCTGGAGCTGGCCACCATATTAATAGCACCTCTGTGGCCTCAACAACAATGGTTTCCTCTCCTCCACCAATTGTCAGTGAGGGATCCCATTCCATTGCCATTCAGACCGGACCTCCTGATGCAGAATCAAGGGTGCCTCCTACATCCCAGTCTCAAGACGCTACGTCTTCATGCCTGGCTCCTGAGGACACATTCATAAACAACTTACAGGTGTCCTCTTCTGTTGCCAATACCCTGTTGGCTTCTAGAAAGTCAGCAACTAGAGAAATATAACTCCAAATGGAAAAGGTTTTCCATATGTTCGGCCTCTCATAACGTGGACCCTCACTCTTGTCCGCTTACGACTGTGTTGGATTACCTTGCTTCCCTATCTGAGTCAGGACTCGGCTATTCTTCTGTCAAGGTTCATTTAGCAGCCATTTTGGTCTTTCATGAACCTCTGGATTGTAGATTGCTTTACCAGCATAACTTATCTAAAATGTTTTTGAATAGAATGCTTCATTTGAAGCCTCCTATCTGAAGACCCACACCTCCGTGGGATCTTAATTTCATTATAGAAAAGCTGACTCTCGAACCATTCGAGCCTGCAGCCACCTGTGAACTTTGTTTTCTTTCTTGGTGAACATTATTCCTGGTAGCTATTACTTCCGCTCGTCTTATCTTCGAGCTCCATGCCCTCATGTGTAGGGAACCATACTTGATTTTTCATAAAGACCGGGTGGTACTCCGTACTAACCCTTCCTTTCTACCGAAAGTAGTATCTGAAAAAATCCTAAATCAATCCATGGAACTCCCGGTATTTTTTCCGGCACATTCCAATCAAGGTGAGCATCTGTTACATCTAATGGATGTTCACTGCATCTTACGATACTACACTAATCATACTAAAGACATCAAAAAGATGTCTTGGTTATTTGTCACCTTTGCCTCCGGCACAGAGGGACTTCCCGTTGCTAAAAGGACTCTGTCCTCATGGTTAGCAAACTGCATTACATTTTGCTACAAAAAGTACAACGATGCTCTTCCTGGTCCAGTCCAAGCCCATTCCACAAGAGCCATGGCCAGTACCGCAGCCTGCTTCAAGGATGCTTCCATTGCAGACATGTGTAATACGGCCATGGGGTCCACGATCCACACTTTCACTCGCCACTACAATCTGGATGTGGCTTCGAGTTGTAGGACGGTCTTTGGCTGTGCAGTCCTACAAGGTCTTTTATCATAATCGTCCACCCTTCTGGCCAAACTGCTGGGGAATCTCCCAGAAGTAATGACTTACTGCAAGAGACCATTCCATAGAAGATAGTACAGTTACGTAAGACTTTACCATAACAGTAGATCTTGAAGGAGTGTCTCTTGCAGTAAGTATAATCCCTCCCTCCTACCCCCTCCTTCTCTGACTGAGACAAATTCTGTATGCACCACAGAAATAGGAGTGGGCTTCTTGGATCCTCGGTTTCACCTCAGATCACTCTTTTGCGAGCTGAATCCGGTGGTGGAACAAGGATTCCAGGGACCACCCACACTTATATAGGAAGCAGGATGTGATGTCATGTGTGGGTGGTCCCTGCTGAAAACTGCTAGAAGAAGCTGCCGTGACACAGCGACCTCTGCTGGATACTCCCAGAAGTAATGACTTACTGCGAGACATTCCTTCAAGATCTACTGTTATGTAAAGTATTGCGTAACTGTACTTTCTAGGATTGGTATATGTTGTTCATCCACACAGACCACCCGACCTCCCCGGCTGCAACGCACAAACCTGGCTTCCAGCAGGCTAAGATTTGGTGTCATGGGGCGGAGCTGAGGGTTAAACCACCTGGGTGGGTGGGAGGAGCAAGCTTGAAGACTTCCAGCGATTCTTAAAGGGGAAAGGGACATGCCAATAAGTGTGGATGAACAACATATACCACTCCTAGTGGTACAGGTGAGTAACCTGTTTTACAGCCACCCCTAGGCAAGAATTAAACAGCTCAGTATCAGAATCCCTAGCTGTAGAAAGAGGGACCAGACAGGGCTGCCCACTAACACCCATCCTGTTTACGTTAAGTATTGAACCTTTGGCTGCTGCAGTGAGGGCCCACAGGGATCTGGAAGGGGTTGATAGTGGGTGGTGAAGAAAACAGGATAGCTTTTATGTGGACCGACATTGTACTGTATCGTAAAAATCTATTCCGCACCTTCCCATTGCTGAAAGGAATCCTAAGAAACTATGGCCAGGTGTCAGGTTTTAAAATAAACGTGACTAAAATGGAAGTGGTGTTGGTCAGTGGAGAGACAACACCCGAACTAAGAAATGCCATACCATACAAGTGGGTTACATCACATATTAGAAACGTAATAGTCCAGATCCCTATGAACCTGTCTCAGCTGTACCAGATAAATTATGGAAAATTAATTACTGAAGCATTGGCAGAGCTGAAAAGATGGGAACTGCTCTCCCCCTATCCCTACTAGGTAAGGTAGAATCGGTTTAAATGAATGTTCTGCCCTGGTTCTTACTCCAGTTCCAAACCCTTCCACTTAACATTCCCCAGATAGATTGGATTAAGATAGAGAAAGCCTTGCATACGTTCATCTGGCAGACAGGGAAACCAAGAATTAATTGGAGGGACTTAGAGACCAAAGGGGGGTGGGGCTGGGCCACCTAATTTAAAAACGTAATACCCATGGATAGCTCACAAAAAGGAAGACCCAAACAACATTTGACTGGATGTGGAGCTAAAAAGTAACCAAGGCACATACCCACTGTGTGTATTTGACTCCACCGTCACAAGAGGCGTGGCTCCAATGTATTGTGATTCCTTGAACCAAACAAATTTGCGCCATTTAGGGCAAGGTACATAAAGAGCTGGGGATAAGTAATGCCATTACCCCTCACACTAGACTGGATCAGTGTGAAGGGTTCCAGCCCCCTTGTTGCCATTAAAAGAGGGAGGACTCAGAGCTTCACTAGAGTCTCACAGTTTGTGCAAGGGGGACAAAGAAAAACTTTTGGGATAATGCTTCTGCTGCTTGGAAGTAATATCCTTCATTAGGGGACACAGTAGGTTGCAGGACATACAGAGGGAACAACACCCATTGATTAGGTACATTGAGAGTGCGGGATTGGAGCCGCATACTAAAAAATTTATATCCAACATGGTGATATGTCATAAACTAGAGGAATGAGCCACAACTGTACACAGTAGAGAAGGCTGGGAAAGGGAGGCATAAATCCGGTTAGAGGACCATGAATGGCACAGCATATGGGGCGGTATATTCTGAACCTCAGCCTCTGATCATTGGTGGGGTTCTGCTGGAAGGTAGCAGGCAGGGCCAGCCCATGGCGCAGAGGTCTGAGGCACTGGACCTCTCACCACGCGGCACGCTGGCGACCCGGGTTCAGTAGCGAGCCCGAGTCCCCGGAGGTCGGCAGGGGGGGGCGGAGTTGGATGGAGTGGCCGACAGGCAGCTCTCCTCTCCTCTCCGGGGAGGTGGGATGGCATCCCTCACTATCGGCTGCCCCCTGGTGGAAGCCGAGGGGTTGCGCAAGCAGGGTGTCAGGCGATAGGCCAATGGGGCAGGAGGATGTGGGATGTTACCGGGGCTGTAGGGCGCATGCGTGCCTCCACACACATGCAACCTTCTCCTGGGGCCCTCGGGAATAAAGGGGAGAAAAACAGAAAGGGTGGCAGGATGGCGACTGACTCTCTGCAGGCACCGCTCCCAGACCAGGCATAAGGTAAGTCTCGGTAATTCCAGAGGATGGAGCTGGGGGAGTTGGTCAGATGGAGGCTGTATAGGAGGAGAGAAAGTATTCAGTGAAAAAAAAAGGAAGGTAGCAGCAGGTACTTTTTGACTCCATCATGAACAAAACATTTCACACCTGGGGCCAGTGATGGTTGTTGGAGGAATTATGGTGGGACTGCCCCATAATCGAACCTTTTTGGGGAGGAAATTGGATCCATGTGTAGACAAATGGTAGGACTAAACGTTGAGCCGAGTTTCCTACACCTAATTCTAGGGAAACTGCTTAAAGGATGGAGCACAAATCAACAGAAAAGCTTGGCTGGAATACTGTTAGCTGTGGCTCATTAAGCGATCATGAGTAAGTGGCTGAACCCAGTTTGCCTTACTTTGGCAGAGTGTGTTAACATAGTTAAATCCATCTACCAGGTGGACTCGCTTACAAATTGAAAAGTTCCATGTGGTGTGTTTATCTTTCATGACATAACATAGAAGACACAAAAGGCTGACTAGTCCTCTCATGACAAATGGAGGGGGTATTAAGGGGGGGGAAAACAAAACTCCATACTGCCTATGGTAGAGCCAAGCCAAACAGGAAATATAAGGAAACACAGAAGGAGCAGGACAGAGAACTTCATCAGTTAAAGCAGAAAGTGGCAGGGAAGGCAGTCAGAATAGCAAAGGCCCAAACCGAGGAAAGGATAGCCAACTCTGTTAAGGAGGGGGATAAGACCTCTTATAGATACATTAGGGAGTGACGAAAGACCAAAGGAGGGATACTGAGGTTTAATAAAGGGGAGGGAATATGGGCAGAGGGTGACAGTGAAAAAGTAGGGATACTGAAAGAATATTTCTGCTCAGTATTCATAAAGGAAGAGGGGGAGGTACCTAAACCAAACAAGGGAAACACTCTGAAGATGGGGGTTGATACCCGTCCATTTACAGAAGAAAGGGTTCCGAAAGAACTAATAAAATTGAAGGTGGACAAAGCAATGGGGCCTGATGGGATTCACCCAAGAATTCTAAAAGAACTAAGAGTAGAACTAGTGACACCGCTGACTACTCTCTTTAACAAATCATGGGAGGATAGGGTGGTACCTGAGGACTGGAGGAGGGCAGATGTGATTTCTCTTCACAAAAGTGGGAGCAGGACAGAGTCAAGAAACTACAGACCAGTTAGTTTGACCTCAGTGGTAGGGAAAATGATGGAATTACTTCTGAAAGAAATAATTGTTGAGTACCTAGAGGCCAGTGGGGCATAGGACCCGATTTCTGTGACTGGGTGACCAAAGTAGTAGACCAGGGAGGGACTGTGGACATGGCCTACCTAGATTTTAGCAAGGCATTTGATACAGTCCCACACAAAAGATTAATACACAAGTTAGCCAGCCTTGGAGTGGGTCCCAAGGTGGTAGCCTGGATAAAAAATTGGCTAGACAACAGGACGCAAAGGGTAGTAGTAAACGGAGTCCACAGTGAAGAAAGGAGGTTACTAGCGGGGTATTGCAGGGTTTAGTACTGGGACTGGTCCTTTTGATGTCTTTATAAGTGACATTGCAGAGGAACTGGAAGGAAAAGTATGTCTCTTTGCAGACAACACAAAGTTCTGCAACAGAGTTGATACACAAGATGGAGTGGAAAGGATGAGAAGGGACTTGGCAAGGTTGGAGGAATGGTCAAATATATGGCAGCTCAGATTCAGTGCAAAGAAGTGCAAGGTAATGCACCTGGGAAACAAAAACCCAGGGGAAGAGTACGCAGTGGGGGTGAGATATTGACAACAGTTAAAATGGAAAGGGACCTGGGAGTAATGTGAGAAGGCAGTAAGGAAGGCTGGGGGAACACTGGGATGCATAGGGAGAGGCATCAATAGTAGAAAACAGGAAGTTGTTATCCCTCTGTACAGACAGTTGGTGAGACCCCATCTGGAGTACTGTGTGCAGTTCTGGAGGCCCCATCTCCGCAAAGACATAGAGTGGAAGCTGTCCAGAGGAGGACAACCAAAATGGTGCAGGGTCTGCACCAGAAGGCATATGAAGAAAGGCTAAAGGAGCCTAATATGTATACCCTTGAGGAACGAAGGGAAGGAGGGAACATGATAGAAACTTTCAAGTACTTCAAGGGAATCAACAAAGTCCAAGAGGATAGCATCTTTCAGAAAAAGAGATGTGCAAGAACAAGGGGGCACAATTTCAAGATAGAGGGGATGGCTCAGAGATAATGTGAGGAAGTATTTTTTTACGGAGAGGATTGTGGGCGATGGAACAGTTTCCTGAGGAGGTCGTGGAGTCAAGAACAGTGGGGGAATTCAAGAATACATGGGACAGACAAAAGGCAGTCCTAGTGGGGGGTAGGAGGAAGTAAGCTGTTGGTTAACTAGGATCTGCAGCTTATCTGTTAGGTAGGGAAAATGAGCAGACTGTGTGGGCCAAGTGGTCCTTCAAACAACATGAAGTCTTGCTATATTATGACATATGCAGTGAGTCCCAACCTTCGAACTGCTCCGGAGGTGAAAGAGTTAACTTTCCATGCCAGGCATGGAACTTTGAGCTCGAGCTCGGTTGAAAACTCTGTCTGTTCTTCAAATTCAAACTGTCAGATTCTTTACTCCGCCTCACTGAACAGTCGCTCCAGAGATTTCTCCTTCTGCTCGGTTCATTTTGTCGGTTAAATTATTAATTTTTCGGTTTTTTAACCGAATTTAAACCGCAACCGGTCGGTTCAAGCTCTGTCTGTGGTATTTGTAAGTACTAGATAGGTTTTACATTTACTTTCTGTGTGGAACTTGTAAACGGTTTATCGGTTCGGTTTGAACCGATCAGGTTGTTTTAAATACATTAATCTGTCTTTTAGAGTGCGGTTCCCAGTTCTTATCGGTTCTAAAAAAAACGGATTTCATTACGGTTTTTTCCACGACCCGTGACACGGTTGGGAACCAATAAGAGAGTCTTGCTTGACGGATTGCCATAAACGGGCAAGTTTTGGTTAGGCTGGCACTATGTCTGAGAAACCCAAAGAAAAACGGGCCCACTGGGTTTCAACATTGCAGTGTCTGTGGGGAAGTCTTTGCTAAGGCTGACTCCCACACCACCTGTTTTATTGTCTGGGGTTTGACCACCTCAATGCAGACTGCCAGATTTGTAAAAACTTTCCTGCAGCTACCCTGGAAAAAAGAGTTGGTAGGCTCAGGGAAGGGAGGCCAAAAGTCCGCTGAACCGGATGGCCAGCCCGGTTCGGTTGAAACTGAACCGGAGGAGTGCCCTGACCAGGGCGAGACTTCTCGGGCAAAAGGAGAGCCGACTGGAGCAGTCAGTTCCAGCAAAACGACTAGAAAATCAGCTGGTGTGGAGCCAAAACTTCCTCTCCAACCGCTGAAGAAATAGCCAAGCGATTAAAATTGTCCAGTCGCCGCTGTTCCGACCGAACCCGCACCATCAGGTAGCTATTTGTTCAAGTCGGTTCCACCGGTTCAAGAGTATGATTTAGAGGAATTTTATGAACCGGAGGAGGGAAAAGAGGAGTATGAGGAGAGTGAATGTGGATTTGAAAGTCTGGATGTGCCCATTGAACCGGACATCTCCCCAGACAGACCTTCAGGAGTGTCTCCTCCTAGGCTTTCTGAGTCCCCTTCTCATTTTATGTTTTACAAAAAAGTGGCTGAAACCCTCCAGCTCCCTATGGAGGAAGCTGTGGATGATCAAGAGGAGCCTGACTATGTAGAAATGATGGATATCCAGAGTCTAGGAGACTGTCTATTCCTTTGCATAAATCTTTGGGAAACAGACAGTAAAATTCTAAAACTCCTCACACTATACCTCCTGTGGATAAGAGAATGGACAAGAGGTACACATTGTCAGGCTCTGATACGGAGTTCCTTACACAACAATGCAGCCATGTTAGTATGCAGGCTGCAGCCTGTGACAAGGCAAATATTCCCTTGGCTTCACACCCCTGACAAGGACTCAGGAGGATTGATGCCATGGCAAAGAAACAGTACATGGCAGCATCCTTGGGACTCAGACAGGCAAATTATATAGCTTATGTTGCTAGATACCAGAAATCCAGATGGGACACTGTTATGGCTCTAGCAAAGCAGGTCCCTGGCCAGCTTGCCAAGGAGCTGGAGCAGGTGGCTGCTGATGGTATTGAGGCATCTAAGGTGCAATTTCATGCTGCAGTGGACTCTAATGATGTGTCATCAGAGTCATGGCTACATCTGTGGCTCTTGCCTCAATGGCTTGGCTCAAATGTACTAGCCTGTCGAGGATACCCAGACTAAGGCCATGGATTTTCCTGTTGTGGTAACTCTGTTTGGGGGAGCAGACAGAGAATTGCATGAAGAAAATGGATGAGTATAGGACCACCTATGAGATGCACAGGCCAAGGAAGGCAGGCCGCTCCTCAAAGGCAGCCTTCCAAGGGCAGGGCAGGCCTTTCATAGGCCTTTTACCAAGCCCAGGCCTCCTCTTCAGCTTATGCCCAGAGGGGGTTCTTTAGAGGGAGAGGCAGACGGGGTACAGGCAGACCTGCTTCCACCCCTCAGCCTAAAGCCCCTGCCAAGCAGGCACCCTGATGGGGTGGCCAGGGTCGATTCTCCACTACCTATAGGGGGCAGGCTGGCTTACTTTGTCCAGGACTGGAAGTCTCTAACATACAGACAAGTGGGTCCTGGAAGTAGTAAGCCAGGGACTGGTTCTCAGCTTCCAAAAATTTCCAAAGATGAGAACCAGATCCTTTCCACAGATCCTTTCCACCTGCAAATCCATCAGAGGCACTCGCCCTAGAGGCAGAAGTTTCTACCCTCCTGGCTCTCAGAGCCGTGGAAAGAGTTCCACCCCTACACCAGGGCAAAGGGTTGTACTCTAGGTACTTCCTTACCCCAAAAAAGACAGGAGAATGGCGGCCCATCCTGGATCTCAGATACCTAAACAAGCACCTTTTAAAACCAAAATTCAAAATGGTGACTCTGGGAATTATTTTACCCTCTCTAAGGCCAGGGGACTGGCTATCGTCCCTGGACCTCAAGGATGCCTAATTCCATATTCTCATCAGAAGCTCCCATCGAAAGTACCTCAGATTCGAACTGCCCTCAGGCCATTACCAGTTCAGAGCAATGCCCTTCGGCCTCACCTCTGCCCCAAGGGTATTCACAAAATGCCTGGCAGTAGCAGTTGCCCACCTAAGAAGGCAAAAAATTGCCATCTTTCCTTATCTGGACGACTGGCTCATAGTAGGCCAGTCTCCAGACCAAGTCAAATTACATTTTCAGGTAACTCAGCAACTGCTTACCTCTCTAGGTTTCCTTCTCAATCTTCCAAAGTCAGTTCTAGAGCCTGTCCAGCTTCTCACCTTCATAGGCGCAGAACTGAACACAGAGGAAGCCAGAGCCTTCCTTCCTTTGGAAAGGGTAAGGACCCTGGTCCCTCTGGCCTCCTCTTTCACCCTGCAGGTCTCTCGACCAGCAAGGCACTTTCTACAGCTCCTGGGGCACATGGCTGCTTCTACAGCAGTAGTGCAGGGAGCAAGATTTCAGATGAGGGACATCCAGTTCCATTTGAGAGCCTTTTGGTTTCAAAAGAGAGAGACCCTCTAACCAAATTGATCCCAGTGACTTGAACCCTGATACAAGCCCTTCAGTGGTGGCAGGACCAGAGCAATCTGAGACAGGGGGTCCCTTTTGCCCCTCAGTCTCACTCCTTAATCCTTACTACAGATGCATCCCTCTTGGGGTGGGGAGCTCACATGGGTGACCTCACTACCCAGGGATTGTGGTCCCCTCAGGAATCTCTGCTCCACATCAATCTGTTGGAACTCAGAGCAGTTTTTCTAGCACTTCAAGCTTTTTCCAAATCTGTTCAGAACAAAGTTATTCAGGTCAGAACAGACAATACCACCACAATGTGGTACGTCAACAAGCAAGGGGGCACTCGGTCTACGGCCTTGTGCACCGAAGCAATAAAGTTGTGGTTTCTGGCTTACTCACTGAACACCTACCTTATGGCAGGTCACCTCCCAGGCAAGGACAATGTCCTGGCAGATGCTCTCAGCAGGATTTCCCAGGGCCATCACGAATGGTCACTGGATCCCCTGGTACTGGAAGTAGTATTTGCCAGATGGGGCACCCCGCAGATAGATCTTTTTGCAGCCCCAGACAATCACCAACTTCCCCTTTTTTGCTGCAGGCCCCCAGTGTTGGGCTCAGTCCCTCTGGATGCCTTCTTTCTCAGTTGGGAAGGAAGTTTCTCTGTCTTCCCCCGCTTCCCTCTTCTGTTCAAGGTGCTAGTCAAAATCGGATCTCAACCCTGCAAGATGATCCTGATTGCTCCAGATTGGGCCAGACAGCCTTGGTACCCACTCCTCTTATGTCCTTAGCAGTCCACCTTCCCATGTGTCTTCCCAGGAATCACAACCTGTTAACCTGTGCTCAGGGGAGAGTTTGGTACCCGAACCTCAAATCTCTCAATCTCAAGGCCTGGCTCTTAAAGAGTTATAGTTTGCTGACCTACACCTCTCCCAAGGTGTATTGGATATCCTGAAGGCTTCTAGGAAGCCTTCCACCAGGGCTACTTATAATTCCAAATGAAAGAGATTTTCCATATGGTGCTCTGGAAAGCATATTTCCCCAGAATCTGCTGACTTACCCACAGTCCTGGATTATATGGTCCATTTAAATACTTTGGGGCTGAGACCAGCTACCCTAAAAGTGCACCTGGCAGCCGTGTCTGCCTTCTTATCAGCAGGTAAGCCCTCTTCTCTTTCAGCTCATCCTGTATTCTCCAAGTGTTTCAAGGGGTTGCTTCACACCAACCCTCCATTCAGGGACCCTGCCCCTGCCTGGGATCTTAATATTTGCATTGCCCAGCTTATGCAACCCCCTTTTGAGCCTTTGTCTTCAGCAGCGCTTAAGTTCTTGACTTGGAAAACTGTGTTCTTGGTAGCCATCACTTCTGCCAGACGCATAAGTGAATTACAAGCATTGTCAGTGGAACCTGATTTTATCTCCTTTCATAGAGATAAGGTGGTCCTCAGGACTAACAGGAAGTCCTTGCCTAAGGTGGTTTCAGATTTCCACCTTAATCAATCTGTGTCTCTCCCTGTGTACTTCACTGACCATTCCTCCTCTGGCAAGAGGAAACTGCACAGTTTAGATGTCAAAAGAGCCCTTAGTTACTACATAGAATGTACCAAGGGTCACAGGTTTGACTCCCTCCAACTGTTCCTCACTTATGGTGAGGTTAGTAAAGGGAAACCTGCCACTAAAAGATCCATTTCCAGGTAGATTGTCTCTTGTATCCAATTTGCTATGAAAAACTGGGTAAGGTTCCTCCCTCAGGCCTGAGGGCTCACTCTCACCAGAGGAAGGCGTCCTGGCTGCTGCCAGGGCATCCCTATCCTAGAGATATGTCAAGCAGCTACCTGGAAAACAGTTCACACTTTACCAAGCATTACTCCTGGACATCCAGGCTAGGAGTGATGCTCGGTTTCGCACAGCTGTGCTTCAGAGCCTATTTCCTAAGTAGGTTCTGTCCCTTCTCCATGGAGGTACTGCTGTGTAGTCTGTATATGTCATAATATAGCAAGACTTCATGTTGTTTGAAGAAAAAATTACTCACCTTAGTAATGTTGTTTCTTCTAATGGAGTCTTGCTATATTATGACCTCCTGCCTGCCCCTCTCAGAACCTCTGCTTTTGGGATGTGGGTGGGCAGTGCAGTGTTGGCACTTAGTAGATGCCCACCTTGTTTTTCACCCCTCCTTTTTGGGGTGACTGGGTGTTGTGTTTTTCATTTTTTGGGTCTCCTGACTTGAGTCTTTGTTTTGGCACCAAAAAATGTGTTCTTATATTTAGTAGCCAGTTGGCTAGTGTAGGTTTACAGCTTCCACATAGGACCTTAGTGAGTTTAGCTCGTAAAGATCTGACAGTTTGAGTTGAAGAACAACAGACAGAGTTTACAACCAAGCTCGAGCTCAAAGTTCCATGCCTGGCATGGAAAGTTAACTCTTTCACCTCCGGAGCAGTTCGAAGGTTGGGACTCACTGCATATGTCATAATATAGCAAGACTCCTTTAGAAGAAACAACATTACTAAGGTGAGTAATTTTTTCTTTTCTGCTGTACAATTCTATGTTTCTATAAGAACCACAGAGCAGAACTTGTTTACAGTGGTGTCCTATTAAATTGAACTTCTGGTGAACAGTGAACATGTCGTAGACATAAATAGTGTAAATACAGTGTACATCTTACAGGAATTTGTATGTTTACATAGGCATAACAAGGTTTCTAATGCAAGGTTTAAGGCCCAGTGTAGGGGTAATCAGAAACTCAAATGAAAGCACTCCCCCCCCCCCCCAAAAAAAAAAAAAAAAGAAACAACATTTTAAGCAAAACTTCTGTTAGGAGTAGCAGATTCCAAGAATCAGTATGCTTTTTTGTGTCATTGTGACCCAAGAAATGGCAAACCTTTAAGTTCTACTGAAGTGCTCTTTTCAGAGCGCATCTTGTTCAGTGTCGGTGTGCTACTTATTCTCACAGCTCTTTGAAATCTGGATCTCCTGTCCTCGACAAAGTGAGACTGGTGAAAGGAGTAACTTATCTGAGAACATATAACTTCTAAATACAGTATATCGAAAGATGAGAGAACTAGAAGACACAAGTGTGCAATTAGGGGAGGATGACTTGGGGCCCTGCTCACAAAAGTTTCTCCCATTCTGTGCTTATGGCAAAAATCTTTTGTGAATAGAACCTTTAGAAAGAATATTCAGAAATAGAATCTATTGGCTGCAGGTAAGTCCCGGGGGATGGGGTGAGGTGGCAGGGACGGCGGACCAAGGGACAGCCAACTTTGGTGGCGGGAGGGGGGAGATAGAATTTCACAGAACGAGTGATGGATTTGCAGGATAGAATTTCATCTTATGTAGTAACAGCTGAAGCAGTCCAGGACAGGATGAGGATAATGGAATAAATGAGAATGCCAGAGCGCAAAGGTGGTGGGGGGAAAGAAGTCGATGAATCAATGGGCATCTTCCTTTTCTATTGTGGTATGCTTATATGTCCCTGGTTTGTCTCTGGTATTACAGGGGTTCAGCTGTACCATTTTAAAACTGTCTCAGTGCAGCAGGTGGCAGATGCGGGAACAGTGTGCACAGAGAACTTGGGGGGGGGAGAGAGACATGATTTAGGGCGGGGGAGGTACATCAGTGTCATTTTAATATAAATCACATTCAGTCAGCCCAGTACCACTTAACCTGTAGCCCTCACAGCTGTAAACTTCATTAATCTCCAGTATTAATTTCCTGTAGTTTATTTGAGGCACACTCTCTCTCTCTCTTCCAGTTATATACTGTAGTTTGCAAATCTTGATACACTATTATTTTTCCACTCTCCCAGCTGAAATACCTGCGGGAGAATGTGTCCCAAGGTACATGTGTTGAATGTCACTGCTTCAGGTGTTACACCATGTATCATAGCTGACAGCTTTTTAATTTCAAACTGCAAACATACCCACGTGGCAGACAACATGCTGATACTCAAGGCCCTTTTCTGTACACGTTTTGAATATGCATCTGTATCCCTTTTTTTTGTTTGAATGAAAACTGAGCCTAACGTACTGTTTTTTTCCTGAATATGTAATGTTACTGGTGCAGGTTTTGCTACTGTCACCTCAGGACACCCTTTATAACAAGATGATGTGGCTTGACAGCAGTTGTTCCTGCCTGATGATAACTAATAGGCCCAGGGACATCAAGCCAAGAGAGTTTCTGTGGGGCACACAATTAGAAATTAATCAAGGGATTAACATTGTCCTTAGCTGTGGTTGCAGTAGTTTATTTTATCTGATTGACAAATTGCTGGCTAATTTTGTTTTTTAGTCTTTAGCCCAGTGATCTTGAACATATGTGATCTTGACTATACCACAAATAGACTGGTATAAAAAAGGTATATGCTCATCTATTATACATATATAGATAGTGTATATAGATACTGTAGATAGATAGGTACTATAGACAGACAAAGAGACAGATACTAGATAGACAGATTTTAAAATGTTTTTATTTCTTCATTTGAAAGTTTGTGACTGGGAGAGGCACACTGAGCCGCAGCTTGTTTCCAGGTGTGACCCCGGGGGCAAGAGAAGGGGAATATTTTTACAGATATAAACTGATTTACAGAACCAGATTAAGCTGTTGATGGTATTTTTAGTGAATGGGGAGAGTTTGGCCAGCACACCGGGGAAATGCCTCTACTCTTCGGTAGGGGGCGCTGTGACTTGTGCAGAGATGGCCAGTCCTGTTCATTCGGTGGATTGCACGGCTGCTGGAGGGACTGGGGAGCAGGTCTTCTCCCTGGTCTCTGAACCCCTAGAGACCACTAACCTCGAGCAACTGGATGATGGTTTTGTTCTAGCTTCGGAGGAACTTCTGGGCATTGGCCAAGGAGTGGATATCCTTTCCGAGTCAAACACAGTTTTGGAAGACGGTGGCAAATGGGCGGCTGCTTCTTTAACTGCCAAAGAGCTACAGGAGGTGTTGTGAGAGGAGGAACAACTGTTTCATAGAAGGAGGGAACAGCTTCAGCAGGAGCTGTTTCTGAGAGGACAGCCTTCCGTACTGGATGTGGTGCACCGTGGAATTGCTCGACCGACGGTCCCTTTGATACGGATTCCAAGTCCGGAATGGAGCAGGTAGTGGATGCTATGCCGAAGTATTCTGTGGCACAGGCTGATATTGCATTTGACAAAGGTACTGTGCATAATTTGGCAGTTGGTGGGCGTGGAGTCCTCAATGGTCCAGGAACATTAGCTACAGGGTTTCAAGGGCTGGCTGATGCACATCGGATTTCTGGTGCTGGACAGGCTGACTTGACACTGTCTGCTGCAGGGGTGGTTTCGGCAGCTACTTCCTCTGTACAACTGCCGCATATTGTATTTAATATTGGTGCTGTTGGTGGGAACCCCAGGAAAAAAGTTACAGTGAAGCTTGCTGCTCAGAAGGGAAAAAAAAGGGGGAAAATACTCCCCAAAGGTGCCTTACTTTCTGAAGAGTCCCAGATGCCTTCAGGTCCCCTGCTGGCTCAACTACAGACACTCCAGGGTGTGGGTGACTGATGCTGTGGAGCAAACTGGGTGAGTTATACCCCTGAATGGTGCAGGCTAGGATGCAAACTGGTCACACTCCCTTGGGGGAGGGGCTGCAACTCCCTAGGCTAATCTGATATCACTGGTCGTATCGTAGGTGGAGGAGAGAGTGCTTCTTCACATATCCCACCTGGATAGCCACAGCCCACAGGCATGATTGTTTGTTCTCCAGAAAGTGTGGGGACTGCAAATACCATTCTCCGTGTCGTTAAACATTTGGAAGGTGAGAGAGAGGAGAAGGATGAAATGGACATCGGTGTTTCTGTTATATCTGAGCCGAAGGCTCAAGCCCCGGAGGTAGCTCAGGATGAGGCAGTGCCCGCTGAGTCTGGTGCTGCTGAAGGGCCCACTGACACTACAGCTGGTATGAATGTGTGGCATACAAATGTGAGGGAGCGTCTCTTTCCTGAGAGTGTGTGCTTATCCTCAGAGCCAGCTACCAGGAGAAATGCGGTGCGCTTTAAGTACAGTGGGTCATCTGATGATATACCTGACAGACTTTTGTGGGAAGAGCTCTTTTGAAAAACAGTATGAAGTACTATGTGTATGAAATTTACACACTTTTTCACATGCCTGGTGATTCGCTTTTTGACATTAGTTTTAAACATCCATCTGGCCTTGAATGGTTCTGGGAGCAGTACCAGCTCTTGAAAAACATTCTTCTGTGGAAGCCCTTTATAGCTATCCCCTTATCAGGCCCTCCTTTAAAAGAATAACAATCTGCCCGGCCCAGTGGTGCTGAGGGTTGAGGCACTGGACGCCACACCTCGCACCATGCCAGCGACCCGGGTTCGGGAACAGACTCGGGTCACCGGGAGGAGTAGGATTGAGCGTCCCATTGGATACGCTTTCTCCTCAGGGTGGGATCCTGGGGTGTCTCGACACCGGCGCACTCGTGCCAGTGGAAGCACGGGCATCGGGGCACAGGTGCTCTTCAAAAGTCAGGAGGAGGACGCGTGGGCACTTGACTGCGGCATGCGTCAGGGCGCCACAGGACTGAACATTCATCCTATGTGCCGACGCCCTCAGCGGAAGGAGGGACTAAGGGGAGAAAATGGAAACATAACCCCTCTTGGGCCAAGATGACGACCGATCCACCTCAGCTCGCCTACTCGCAGGACAGACCCAATTGTGCATGCACTCCAAGGAGAAAGGAATAAGACAGAAGGGATAAGGAGTAAGCCTGGCAGTCTAGGGGCAGATTCTGTGGGAGGGACCCATAGGGATGATCAGAGATTGGAAGGAGTGGAACGAGGGGGGAAGGGATAAAAAGGAAAGTGTAAAAGAATAACAGTCTTATTTCTAAATGAGGGTGTGAAAGTGACAGATATTACTTATTGGTTAAAACAGCACTGCACTATCCAAGGATATCTGGAACCCATTTTGGATGATGAACATCTATGGACTGGAGGGTGAAGGTATAAAGTGACATTGTTTTTTTGTTTTTGGTTTTCAACTCTGTTTCTTCTCCTCCCGACCGGAACTCTCTCAGGCTACCTCGCTCGCCGTTATCGCTCTACCCCCGCTGTGTTCTCTGCCATCTTCAGGGGCCGTTTCCAACTCCCCAGGGACTCGGCGCCTACCGCCCCAGGGAGATCGAAGGGCAGTGTGGAGAGCCAGTGTTGGGCGGTGGCGGTGATGGCACTGGAGGAGCCGTTGCCTATCCAGCGGAGGGCTTTTCCCCAGTGTGTGCTCCTCCCCTCCCTCCCTTGTGTGATGCACGTCCGATCGGTGCATGGCAACCTTGGCGACGTCGGGACACCAGCACCGTGCTGTCCAGTGCTCGGCAGTGGCCCGGTCTCCACTGGGGCTGCTGGCACCACAGACACCCAGAGCCTCTCCAGGATAGGAGAGCAGCCCAGCGGGCGCTCAATCGATCCTGCCCTGCCCGGCACCGAGCTTGCTTCCAATCCCGGGTCGCTGGCGTAGCGAGAGGTGTGGCATCCAGCGCCTCAACCCTCAGCACCACCGGGCCGGCTATAAAGTGACATTGTGCCAAGAGAATGTGGTGGTAAAACATCTTCCAAATAGTTTTTTCCTAGGACGTGACAGAGATGTGCTTTTCTATCCTGGGCTGCCTTGAGCATGTTATAGGTGTGGGGATGTGGGGCATCTGAGTAATGCCTGAGACAAGTTAAAGTGTGGCCTGCGTGGTGTAGTGGGGAATAATAGTGTACAGTGCACACAACCTATGCGCTGTAATTTATGTGAAGATCTAGGACACACTTTCCGCACCTGTTCCTGGGCTTCTCATAACAGCTTCGATCAGGCCTTATGAGCAGAGTAGGATGTGCATGTGGCTACTGCCCAAAAAGAGCGTTTACATTTTGAACAACAGATGGTAACTGCTGGAACTATTTCTTCTGGTGTGCCCCACGGGATTCCTACTTGTGTACCAGGGTTACCTCCATCAAGTGCACTACCTCCATGGCCCTTACCACTCCCTACTGCCAGTTCTTGTTTGGTTTCTGGGGCCCTGGACCATCCTGTTGTAAAGGATGCTGCCTCTTCTGCCTTACAGGACTCTCACAGGGACCCTGAAGGGGAACTTCCGCCCCCGGTCTGAACGGATACAGTACAGGAGATAGTGGCTGATACCCCTGCTCTGGTTGAGATGCCTCCCCCTGTTACTGTGGGAGTTCCCTCCTTTCAAAGGCTTACTCGATCCAACACCTTAGGGAAACCCCTCTAATTGAGGACATGGAACCTCTCACCACACAGAACTCCTATGCAGTGCTGATGGAGGTGGAAGAACCTGACGGAGACTCAGATGTCTCCTCTGTTGCATCCTCCCAGGCAGAGGCAGTTGTGGAATTACTTGTGGGAGACAGACTTAAGCTAAAGAAGAGGAAAAAGAGGAAATGATTGTTTTGACTTTTCTTTTGATTTGTGTTTTTCCACTCTCCTTTTCTGTATAGCATGGCACAGTTTTCTATTATAACATCTAATGTTAATAGCATTAAAAATTATCAGAAAAGACAGATTACTTTTGCTAGCTTACAGGCAGAAAAGAGGTGCGTCATTTTTCTGCAAGTCAAGATACTCCATTGCATACTATTCCTGATATAGTGCAGGCACAAAAGGACTGGAGGTGAGGTCCCTCACTATAGTCCATTGGGGAGGATTTATGTACTCTAGTGGGTATCCTGTTTTCTGGTGCCCATTGTGAAGATTTGAAGGTTGTGGATGTCTGCCCTGGGAGGGTACTTATTTTGGATATTGTTAGACATCGCATAGCTTATCGTTTGATAAATATGTATGCTCGTACATACGAACATACGAAATTTGCCAGCAGATAAAGGCCTAGAGGTCTATCAAGTCTGCTCGAATGTGCAGCTAGCACCCCTTATTCTGCAGCTGCCCCTCCCTTCCACCCTTCCCCTTCATTAACCCTCCCCCTTGTCCTGTCCCATCCTCGTTTGAAGCAGTCCACTGTTCTACTGCATACCACTTCAGCAGGTAACACATTCCACCCAGCCACCACCCTCTCTGTAAAAAAGTGTCTCCTCATCTCCCTCCTGAACCTTCCTCGCTCCAGTCTCATATCATGGCCCCTGGTGGCCCTCCCATCCCTTACTTTGAACAGCCCCTTTGTACCTGTCTTGTTTATTCCTTTCATGTATTTAAAGGTTTCAGTCATGTCACCCCTGTCTCTCCTCTCCTCCAGTGAGTACATGTTCAACTCCTTCAACCTCCTCTCGTATGATAAGTCTCCCAGCCCCTTGATCTTCTTTGTCACTCTGCGCTGCACCCCCTCCAGTAACTTAATGTCCCTCTTCAGATACGGACGCCAGTACTGCACATGATACTCAGGTGTGGTCTAACTAATGACCTATACAGTGGCAGAATCACCTCCTCCCTCCTCATGGATATACCCTTGCAATACAACCCAGCATTTTGTTGGCCTTTGCAGCTGCCTTCCTATATTGTGCGAGTTGTTCATTGACCCTGTAATGAGCACACCCAGATCCTTCTCCTCCTCTGTCTGGGCTAGCTGCACTCCCTTAGCTGGTAACTCCTCCTTGGGTTCTTCATCCCAAATGCAGCACCTTGCACTTTTTGGCATTAAAGCCCAGTTGCCAGGTGTCTGACCAGGTTTCAAGCTTTGCCAGATCATCCTACAACCCCTGCCATCCCCCTAGGTCATCCACCACCGCACCTATCTTGGTATCATCAGCAAACAGACTGATCTTGCTCTTGATGTCCCATGATATGTCTGCAATGAATATCCCAAACAACACTGGTCCCAACACCGAGCCCTGTGGAACACCGCTCGTCACTGCCCTTGGGTGTGAGAGCTCCCCACCCACCACCACCCTCTGTTGCCTTCCCTGCAGCCAGTTTCCTACCCATCTCACCAGCTTTACCACGCCCCTGTGCCCTACTAACTTTCTTCCCAGCCTTCCATGTGGCACTGGAGTCGAATGCCTTACTGAAGTCCAGATACAGGACATCCACTGCATGGCCCCTGTCCAGTTGCCTAGTTACCCAGTCATAGAGAACTCGACCAGGTTGGTTTGGCAGGATCTGCCACACTCTGAAACCATGCTGTCTGCTGTCCTGTAGTCCTTTGGCCTCTGGGAGGGCCACCAGCCTCTCCTTCAGGATAGTCTCCATTAAGCTTACCCGATGGATGTGAGGCTCACTGGTCTGTAGTTTCCCGGTTCATCCTTGGGGCTACTCTTGTGGAGGGGCACCACATGAGCCATCCTCCAGTCCTGAGGTACACACCCCGAATGTAGTGAGGCATTAAATAGGTCTGCCAAAGGTCCTGCAAGGACCTCTGCCAGCTCCTTCAGTACCCTGGGGTGGATGCCATCTGGGCCTGGCACCTTTTCCACCCTCAGTGCCTTCAAACCTTCTCGAACTCTGCTCTCCATGATTTCGCCATCTGTCACCACTTCCCACCCTGCTTCTGCCATTTTTCCCACCTTGGGTGTCACCCCCCTCTTCTCTTTAGTAAATATAATTAAATTAAATTTCAATTAAAGGCCGAGAGAACCCATCTTCTTAGAAGATAGAGCCCTGTCTTTACACCTCAAAAGTAATCCTGTGGGGTGGGGACTTTAACTGTGGTCTATCTAAAAGGGACTGGTGTAGGAAGACGGAAAAGATTTATTGTGATACCAATTATCTGCAACATATTTTGTGTAATGCAGGCCTTAAAGAGCAGGTGTTTAGTTATTTAATTTCTCTCCCCCCTTAACAAGCTGGATAGCTTACCCCTCGGTTTAAAGATCCTACTGGGAGCCGTAAATTTACTAAGAAATTGCTCGTAAAATACATAATCGGGGCCCGTGGCTAAAACGCTAATACTTCCTAAGTTGGAAGCACGCCCCCACGCTGGCACATTTTATAATGTCAGTCCTAGAATAGCGCCGGGGCACGCTCCATAAGCTATAATGGGGCCGGTATTTACGTGTTGTTTTTAAGTACTTTTAAATGCCGGGTTTGAGAAAAGGCCACCGCTCAACTAAGAAGGACGTATCATAAAGGCACCTTGTCGACACGTATAGATTTTTGGTTCCTGTCTGATAGAACAGGGGTCTCAGTGGTGACTTTGGTGACCTCTGACCATTTAGCAGTTAGGGTAGATATTGGAGATGCTCAGAGGGGCTGTTTGGGTCGTGGTTTCTGGAGGATGAACACTTTCTTGTTGGAACAAGAATCTATTCAAAATGAGGTGTTTCTTCTTTTGGAGGCCCGACGTGAGGTGCGTTTTTTATATGACAACCCTGTAATATGTTGGGAAGACACTAAGCTTGACATTAGGGCCCTATTTCAGCAACTCTGTGGTAAAGTAGTGAGGCATAATTATATTAAATACCTTAGTCTCCGAGGTAAGGGATTTAAGTGCGGAAGTGGCACAGGTGAAGTCTGAAATGTTTGACTATCAGTATGAAGCAGTACGTACTCTTGACATGCGTCAGCGATATTCTGTAATAGGGGATAAAACACAAGTGAACCCTTATGATGCCCCCAGTAGATAGCGGTGGGACAGAGGATTATGCTTCCTTTGAGGAATGACTCGGGGAATGTAAAGAAGGATATAGGTTCCATGCTGCACATTGTGCAAACTTATGCAGCGGAAATTCCGGGGTGATGGGGTTTCTGACCTCTCTTTGAGGATTTGCCATTTCCATATGTGTCTACTAGTAATAAAAGCATGTTGATTGACCCTTTTAAAGTGGAAGATGTGAGGACGGCTATCTTGACATTATCTTCTCACACTGTGCCTGGTTGTGATGGTATCCCTATTGATTTTTATAAGCTTTTTGCAGATCAGTTGGCACCTGTTTTAAAGGAAGTCTTTGTGGTTATTACACAGGTTGGGAGTTTAGGGGAGTCCATGACAGATGAGATGATGGCATTCCTTTATAAATCTGGGGACAAGTTGGATATTAAAACTTGGAGGCCTTAGTCTTTTTTTTTTTTCCCCCAATTGTTTAACCAGGAGTGGCACACTAAGCTGAAAACTTGTTTACAGGTGCGACCTGGGAGCACAGGGAAGTTAAGTGACTTGCTCAGGGTCACACAGTATGCAAGTGGGGGCTGTGGTATTCAAACCGAGGTCTCCAAATTTGCAGCTCAGAGCCTTAAACCACTGCACTATACTGCCTCCCAAACATCAGACTATGAAGTGCTGGCCAAATTGGTAACATATAGATTGGCGAGAGTGGCAAAATCCCTGATTTTGGATGGACAAACTTATGCAGTCCCTGGGAGATCCATTACTCAATATCTCATTTTTATCAGGGAGGTAGTGGCTTATGGTCTTGAAATGAATCTGGAGGGGTATTTGTTCTCTGTTGATCAGGAAACAGCATTTGATGCCATGAAACATGATTACCTGAGCCGGCCTGTCGGCGCAGCGGTGGGATTTCCGCGTGCGACGCCGGCGACCCGGGTTCGGGAACGGATCCGGGTCGTCGGAGGGCGGCCGGGAGAGAGATCGAGCGTCCGACGGACAGCTCTCCTACTCGGGGAGGGCGCGGGCAGCAATCGGTGCACTGGGACCCCTGGTGGAGACCGGAGTTCCACACAACCGGCCTTTCGGCGTGGGGGGAGAGGCTGGGCGGAGCTGGCGTCATTGCCCGTCCCGCCTCCTCCCAGGAGAAAAATGCAGGTGGAAAAGATGGGCGGGCAGGACACGGATTAATAAGCCCTCCCTGGAGCCTCACATTGCCACCGTCGCTGCGGGACCCCGACCAGTCACAGTTCCGGGGTCACGAAGGTGGCCCACGGCCCCACCCTCCGGGGGGCAAGCCGAGGGTGACCGAGGGTCCTCAGCAGCAATTGACGGCAGTAGAGGTCTCTGGGGGCCGTGACCAGGGCGGATGGCTGCCGGTGGTCCTGCCAGAAAAAGGGGAAATTAAAAAAAAAAAAAATGATTACCTCTGGGAAGTATTGCGATTACATGGGTTACCAGAAAATGTTCTCTGTCTGATACAAATATTGTATAAGGGGGCACAGGTCAGGCCTATGATGAATGGTCATCTTGGGACACCTCTGTATATTCATAATGGGGTCCAGAAGGGGTGCCTGCTTAGCCCTCTCTTGTAATTTTTTGGCCTAGATACATTACTGAGGAGAATAGAGGTGGATGCAGCAATAGAGCCAATTATGCATAAAGATGGTTTTGTTTATTATAGGGTTATAGCCTATGCTGATGACTGCATGGTGGCGGTCAACATCTTAGATTCAGGGATGAGGGCTCTCCAGATCTTTTCGACAGCTACAGGGAGTACAGGGATAAAGATAAATCTGAAGAAGTGTACTGCCTTGGTGGTGGGAGGAGCACTGATTGTGCATGATTTTTCTATACCTGTGGAAAAAACTGATGTTAAAATTTGGGGTGTTTATTTTGGAATTAATGATCCTGTGCGTCTGAACTGGAATATTAAGTTTGATGCGGCACAGCTTAAAGTTTCAAAATGGAAATCCTGGACAATGACTAGGAAAAAAGGATTTTTCTAGGAGCGTGGATATGTTGTTCATCCACACTGTCTGGCATTGTCCCTTTCCCCTTTAAATCTTGCCGGAAGTCTTCAAGCTGGCTCCTCCCACCCACCCGGGTGGTAAATACCTCGGCTCCGCCCCATGACACCAGATCTTCCTTTCCACTGGAAGATTCAGGTTCCCTCGTGCTTTTTGCAGCGATTGAGGCCCTGGACTCTAATCAGCAGTTTTCACGCACCTTCTCTCTTTGAAACTCGTGAAGTATCGACTCGGATCCGAACTTTTCGGACATGGATGACAAGTCGTCCCCCGGGTTTCACCGGTGTCCTTGTGGACAAAAAAAGTCGGGCACCGACCCCCACCTCTTATTGCCTCGGTACCGTGCATGATACCTCGCAATGCTTCCTGAAAAACATAAACTGAACTTACAAACTTAAATGGGCAGACTGGGTGGGCCATAGGCCCTTATCTGCCGACACTGTCTATGTATCTATGTATGTATGTATAATGCACTATTTGCTCTGCCTTCCATCCCACTGTTTTGAAGGACCGTCAGGCGCGTCTGAAGCTGGGGAGACCGGAGCTTTGCAATCCACCGGTGAAATCGAAGAAAGCCAGGTGGGCGGTTTCCGTGGCTGCAGGATCCGTCGAGCAGATGGCGGCCTTCGAGGAAGAAGCTGCCCAAGCCTCGGCCAACCGAAGCTTCTTCATGCCGCTCAACTTGGGCTCCACCTTCACAGGATTCTTTCAGGATTTGTGCCAGTCTCTCCCTACTAAGGGTGAGGCGCCCTCGGGCTCGCACTCCTCCCGATCCAAAAAGAAGGATCCAAAACCGTCTTCTTCTAGCCGAAGAAGACGCTCCTGGGACCAAGAGCGGTCCGACTTCAGGAGCAAGGGGTCTCGACTACGGTCGAGATCGCCTCCTCGGCTGCCGGTTTTTCAGACCTTCCGTCTGGACAAGGCACTGAAGTCGAGGACACGGCTGAACCGGATGAGATTTCTCTCAACCCGATCAAGCCATTGTCGCTGACGCCTGTCGACAACTCTCCGAGAGAGAGAGGAGAACGCCTGTTCTCTCTTTCCCCGACGAGGAAATCCGTCCCGCGGGTATCCCGATCGAGGGCCGAGTCCGGCTTCCCCTGACCGACAGAGCCGACGCCGTCGGTCTCGATCGAGGAGTAAGTCCTCTTCGGTCGGTAGACTCAAGAAAGAACACAAACACTCCCAGAAGAGGCGCCGCCACCATTCCTCATCCTCCTCTGATGAGGAGAGGCTTCGACGGAAACTCCATCGACGCTATGAGGATCTTATGTGGCAGCAACTTCGGCTAAGCGGCCAGAAGCCAGCTACCCCGGCGGTTCCGGCTATCACTTGGCCTCAGCCTCTTCGGCCGACACCGACTTCTTCGGCCTCTAGGGCTCCGGTTCCTTCGGTGGCTCCCGTGCGCCTTTCGGCTCAGCCGACTACAGGCTCCCCACCAATTTTGGTGGAACCTCCACCAAAACAGCCCCTGGGAGGGATTCCCTCTAAGGAGGATCGACAGTCTTCGAGTCTTCCTCACAGACTTTCGATTACATTCACCCCTGATCGTCCTAGGCGTATCGAGGGAGATTTAGGCAGGAAGCCTTTGTGTCTGGACTCCTCCGATTTGGATAATACCGTCCTTCATTCTCATGATGAGCTGTTGGTGTCAGGCTTGGAAGAAGGGCCTTCTTCCTTCTAGGGCATCCTTCGACTCATTTCAGAGTCCACAGGAATGCCCTTGCAGCCTATACAGAAAAAGGCATAATATTCCCTCAAGGATATTCTTAAAAGGGGGGATACCCCGACGGAGGCCTTTCCAGTGGCCAAAGCCATAGTTGGACCGGCTCTGGAACTCTGGCAGCGTCCAGCCTCCTGCCCGGCTCCATCTGCCCGCATGGCCCGCAAGTACGCGGTGCCCACAGGGTCCTTGGCGGTGTTTACTGAGCACCCCTCGGTGGAAAGCCTTGTGACTGCCTCAGTATTCAGGCGAACGGGCAGCTCTGCGGATACTGACTGCCCTCCGGACAAGGAGTCCAAACTTATGGACCACTCGGCCCGGAAGGTCTACGCAGCATCATCCTTGGGCCTTCGTCAGGCAAGCTCAGCGGTGATCATGGCACATTTCTCTCATGCCCTTTTGGGGTTTCTGGATGAATTTCTTCCTCATCTCCCAGCAGACATGCAGACCACGGTCAAGCAGGTCTGGGACCAGGGCCAGGCTGTTGCCAAACAACAGCTCCAGACAGCTCTAGACATTGGTGATTCCTGTGCCCATTCACTAGCGGCAGCGGTAGCCTCTCGCCGCAGGGCTTGGCTGATATTATCCTCCTTTCCCGTGGATACTCAGCACAAGCTAGCTGACGTGCCCTTCCTTGGCACCAACCTCTTAGTTCCGGGAGTGGCAGGTCACCTTCAGCACATTGAGCAGTCTAATGCCACCTTAGATGCCACCTCTGCTAAGGGTTCTTCAGGCAAGAACCAGCAGAAGCGCAAGAAGAAACCTTTTGGCATTCTTCCCCTGCGGTCAGACAGCCCTCCTTCCAGGGAGGTCAACAACTGCAGCAGGCTCAAGCTTGGCGCCCTAGGCCCAAGCAAGGTCCCCAGCAGCCCCGCAAAGGAGGCCGAGGTGCTGGTCCAGGTGCCTCCTCCTCCTCCTCCTCCAAGTCTGCACAGTGACGGGTCAGGGGTGGCCTCCCCCGCACCCGTCACGCCAGTTCTGGGTCCTCCTGTGGGGGGCCGGCTCCACCACTTCCTTTCCACTCGGTCTGGTATCACTTCGGACAGGTGGGTTCTGGAAGTGGTCGGGCAGGGTCTGACCCTAGAGTTCGAGCAGTACCCTCCCAGCCGAGCCCGTGCCCCACGGGAGGAAAGGATCTCAGCTGGCACCCAGTCTGCCCTTCGGGAAGACATTGCGCAACTCCTCTTCAAAGAGGCGGTTGCCCCGGTGCCGGATCCTCCTTCAGACCCAGGCTTCGTCTCCAGGTACTTCCTGGTGCCCAAGCGGACGGGGGGTTGGTGCCCTATTCTAGATCTTCACGACCTGAATCGGTATCTCAGGTCTCGCACCTTCCGGATGGTAACTCTGATCCAGATCTTACCATCCCTGGAGCAAAACATGTGGTTCTGTACACTGGATCTTCAGGACCCTTTTACCACGTCCCAATCCGTCTGTCCCATCAGCGGTTCCTCCGCTTCAGGGTCGAAGGGACCCTGTACGAGTTCAGAGCCATGCCGTTCGGCCTGTCATCAGCCCCAAGGGTCTTCACCAAATGCATCGCAGTGGTGGCAGCCCATCTACGGTGTCAAGGGGTTCGTATTTACCCCTATCTAGATGACTGGCTCCTGGCGGGTTCCTCCCTTCAGGAGGTGGAGAGGTCCAGGGACCTGACCCTCCGAACCTGCTCTCACTTGGGCCTTCTGATCAACGAGGTCAAATCAGAACTCGTACCTTCTCAGGTGATGGGCTTCATTGGGGCAGAGCTCGACTCTTATCAAGCCAGAGTTCGGCTCCCAGCGGACAGGGCGGAGGTTCTCTCCTCCTTTGCCCAATCATTTCTGGTTGGGCACTTGTGCCCTGCCCGGGACTTCCTTTGCCTCCTGGGTTACATGGCGGCGTGCACCTCAGTGGTCTGTTGGGCCAGACTGCACGTGCGCCCCCTTCAATGGGAGTTGGCTGACCAGTGGTCCCAGCGTCAGAGTCTCTTTGACCAGCTGATCACAGTCGCTCAGAGGATGTGGGACGCTCTTCAATGGTGGACTGTCCCGAGTCATTTGCAGGAAGGAGTCCCATTTGTCCGCCCCGAGCCGACGGTCGTCCTTACGACCAACGCCTCTCTCATGGGCTGGGGAGCCCACATTGGGGACAACAGAGCCCACAGGTTCTGGACCTCCGAGGAGTCCCGATGCCACATCAACCTGCTGGAGCTCAGAGCAGTCAGACTGGCCCTGTCAGCTTTCGCTCCTCAGCTCTGGGGTCAAGTGGTTCAAGTCCAGATGGACAATACCACGACCATGTACTGCCTCAACAAACAGGGCGGCACGCACTCCCGTCTGCTGTGCAAGGAGGCGCTCCGGATCTGGACCTTCATCAGCCGGCTGGAGGCGGATCTCCTAGCCATCCATGTGGCAGGAGTCACGAACCAACTGGCGGATGCTCTCAGCCGCATAGGCCAGACATCCCACGAGTGGTCTCTCCATCCAGAGGTAGCTTACGACCTGTTCTCCCATTGGGGCAAACCATTGGTGGACCTGTTTGCCTCCAGGGAGAACACCAAGCTGAGGCTGTACCATGCCCACCCCCCTCAGCGGGGTTCGCTGCAGGGGGATGCCTTCTCGAGGCCGTGGACCCCAGGCCTCTTCTACGCCTTCCCTCCATTTCCCTTGATCCACAAGGTGTTACTCAAGGTGAGGAGCGACAAAGTGAAGGTGATTCTGGTAGCCCCAGATTGGCCATGCCAGTTCTGGTATCCAGATCTCCTCAGCCTCAGCTGCAGGGCCCCGGAGCGGCTGTGTACACTCCCGGACCTGATATCGCTGAACCAGGGGAAGGTCTTCCACTTGGACATTCAATCCCTGCACCTCACAGCCTGGTTTCTGAGAGGCTAGAGTTCCAGGCTTTGGGTCTTTCTGAGGTTGTCTACACCGTAGTGGAAGCATCTCGAAAAGAATCGACCAGGAAATGTTATGCCTTCAAATGGAAAAGATTTTCCATTTGGTGTCAGGGAAAAAGCCTGGACCCCTTATCCTGCTCTGTGGCTAACATTCTAGACTACTTTTGGTCCCTCTCCAAAGGGGGTCTGCGGTCATCGACCCTTAGGGTGCACCTGGCAGCCATCTCTGCTTACTGGGCGCTGGCCGGTCAGCTGACGTTGGCTCAGGAGAAGGTGATCAGGCGCTTTTTCAAAGGCCTGGATCACATATCCCCTCCGGTGCTTGAACCTCCACCTCCGTGGGATCTTTTGCTGGTTTTGGCAAAGCTCATGGGCAAGCCATTCGAACCCATGCACAAGTGTGAGCTCTCGCACTTGTCGTGGAAGACTGCCTTCTTGGTGGCTATCACGTCAGCCAGAAGGACTGGGGAGCTCCAGGCGCTTTCAGTGGACTCCCCTTATCTGGTCTTTCACAGGGACAAAGATGTCCTGCGCTCCCACCTGAAATTCCTTCCGAAGGTGGTGTCAGAGTTTCACCTCAACCAGGTGTTGACTCTGCCGGTATACTACCCTAACTACACCTCGGATGCCGAGTACAGGCTCCATACTCTGGACCTCAGGCGTGCTCTCTCCTACTATAAGGAGAGGACGGCGGAAATTCGGGGAGAGGTTCGCCAGCTGTTTGTCACCTACGCTGAAGCCACTTCTGGCAGACCTGCAGCTAAGCGGACTATTGCAAGATGGATTACATCATGCATAAATCTGTGTTATGAATTGGCGGGCCAGGAGCCTCCCAAAGGGATAAGAGCTTATTCTACCCGCCATACTGCTGCTTCGGTGGCTGCTTCCAGGGACATCCCAATCCAGGAAATCTGTCGGGCTGCTACCTGGAAGTCAGCAAACACCTTTATTACCCATTACCACATCGACCTAGAGTCACGACAGGATGCTGGTTTTGGGGCCTCAGTTCTCCAATCTCTGTTTCCTAAGTGAGGGGTGTGTGCCTTGCCTCCCTCCTCCCGGAGAACTGCTAGGAGTCTGCCAGACAGTGTGGATGAACAACATATCCACGCTCCTAGAAGAACAGGTTACTCACCTGTAACAGTAGTTCTAGGAGTGGTATATGTTGTTCATCCACATGCACCCACCCGACCTCTCCAGCTTAAAGCGCTCAACCTGGCTTCCAGCGGTATAGATCTGGCGTCATGGGGCGAAGCCGAGGTATTTACCACCCAGGTGGGTGGGAGGAGCCAGCTTGAAGACTTCCGGCAAGATTTAAAGGGGAAAGGGACAATGCCAGACAGTATGGATGAACAACATATACCACTCCTAGAACTACTGTTACAGGTGAGTAACCTGTTCTTTTATTATGGTTGTTTATATTACCTATTTATTTATATATTTCCCACATTTTTCCCCTACCTTTTGAGATGCACACGAAAGTATTAGGTTTGTTTTTTTAGATGTTATGGGGCAGTAGGTTAAATCATGTTAAATGAAGTCATTCCCATAGACCCTGTAAAAGGGAAGGCTTGAATATGATTAATCTTCTGATTTTTCTTTTTGAAAATTTTTTCTATACAAATATTAGACCTTTGGTGTGTGGTAGGGAAGGGGTGGGCCCGATGGCAATGTGGGTTTGGGAAGAAGGTTTTTTTTCCATATGGGGTAAAGAGAAAGGGAAATAGAGTATTCTGGAAAAGTCTCCCTTCCTATGTATAAATTTGTTTGAGACATTTTAGGCTCTGGAAGATTGAGCTGTTATAGTTTATTGGGGTGACTAGGAGACAATTTTATCCCATCATTTTACAGAATCGGTATTTTGAGGATCCAGTTTTTACAGTTCTCCCCTCAGGTAGATTGCTCCTTGCTACTAGAGAGTATTTTGGAATCAAGGATCCCCCAAGATGAGGGACATGATATGGCTATGTGGGCATGCCAAACTCCACGTTAGGGGGAACCGCAAACATAAAATGGTACAAGACAGGACCTGTTTAGTTTCAGACGTTGGAGATCGTATAGAGACAATGCAACATCTCTTTTTTGATTGTTCTTTTATACGGTCCTTTTGGCAAGATCTGGATGCATTTTGGAATGCCAGTTGTTTTAGTGGCCTGACTTGTGACATGTTACTATATGGCCAATTGGTAGGACCACAGGTGAATTGCAACAAAAGCACTGTGTTTGTGATATTCACCTGTATTAAATGGGTTATCTGGCATGGTAGGCGTCTGAGATTCTTACAAGGAGTAGATGGCACTCTTCCTGATTTACTGTTTAAATTACAGTCTCAATTAGATGCTGTGTGTATGAGGGAGAAGGATTTAATGGGAATAACATGGTGTGAGCAGGTCTGGGAGGGTTTTGATTGGGTGGGGTAGGTTTTGCATATTGGCCTGAATTAGGACCACGATTATTCTTTGCACTACTGCTGTATTTTGGTTTTGTTTGTCCATTTATAAGTTCATTTTCCTTTTTCGTTTCGTAGAACTAGTATGGCTATTTTCAGGGTATGTTCTTTCAGCATAATACTGGTGATGTTTTCTGTTTGCAGTGTATTTTGAATTTTGTTTTCCTTTACGCTGTGTTAATATACTTTTTGTTTTGTTTGTGAATTTGAATAAAAATTTCCCCTACTCTTATCAAGAAGTGCCATAGGACCTTTTAACGTCCACCTGAACAACCACCAGAACAGGCAAATGGGACCTTGGTTTAATATCTCATCTGAAAGACAGCATTCCCCCTCTTGATGCAGTACAGTGTCAGTATTGGGATTTATCCCATGTTCCCGGTGTGGGGCTAGAACACACCACCTTCCAATCTTCCAGCCTCAGAGGTGAGTGTGCTACCTGCTGAGCGAGAGAAAGAGAGAGAGAGAGAGAGAGTTAGAGAGAAGTTTATTTGTTAGGTACCTAGCCAAGGCTCCAAGCAATGTACAGATAGCAGACTTAATACAGGTAAATATAATACCATTATAGAAACAAAATATAAACACACCAACACAAGACTCAAACAAGCATTTGACAATGCCGAAAGTTCGCTGTTGGTATTGCTATTGTACGGGTGGGGCAGGACTACAGTTCCCAGTGGCCTCATGGAACAGTCACAGAATTGGAACTACTTTTTGTAGATCAGCCTCTATAGTGGAAATCGGATTCAGCACGTAATTATTAACCCATGACAGAGCATGGTTCTACTTTATTTATTTATTTAGCTTTTGTTAACCAGGTAAGTACACTAGACAAAACATATGCCTATTTTCAGGTACGACCCGGAAGGGTATAGGAGAATAAAAGAACATACAGAGTACAAATTGATGCAAATAAGGCACGTACATACACTGAAGTCAGACATAGTGGGATGGCTCAGATTACAGCAGTGGACACCGTCAATTGCGAACATCTAGCAGTAGTTTCTATAGCAATATGCCTAGCAAGAATATACAGTATATACACAACATACACAGGGCCACACCCAGGCGGGCAGGCAACAACAGTAGGGCTGGAGCCAGGTACAGGAGATACTGTGCTCGAGTACTGTGCAGGGACCAGAGTACTCGGGAAGGTCTGAGACAGTTGCATAGTGAGGAGAGCTCAAGTGCTTCCATAGGAGGTTCAGAGATATGCCTGGGAAGGCAGACCTGACCCAGACAGGAAAAGAGTTCCATAGTCTCGGGGCACAGGATGCAAAATCTCTATCCCCCATTTGGGTGCGTGTCACAGGAACCTTGAGGATAGCAGGACCCAGGGATCTTAGGGAGTAGGGAGTGGAGGCAGCCGGCACAAGAAGCTCCACCAATCCAGAGGGGGTGCCAGAGCCCAGAACCTTGCCCGTGAAACAGCCCAGGACAAAGTTTAATTGGCAATTAATCCATGCCGGGGGGGGGGTTGTTGGGGCACGAGGCTGCTGTTAAAACTGTTCTTTGGTAACTGGGTAAAGCCTCAGATTCAGCACAGTTCTTTAAACTTTAAAAGGTCCTTTAGGACTGGTAGTATAGCCTAGAAGTTAGAAGTATGGAGCTGTGAATGTGTTTGGTACATCAAGCAGACCTGGGTGATTCCCTCATTCTTTGGTAACTGAGTAAGGCCCACTAAGGGTAAGTGCCTGTTTTCAGGGGTGGCCATATTCTGAGTTCTAGGCTGTACTAATATTTTTTTTTAAGTCTGCTTTAACAATGGCTTAGTCCCCTCCCCCCCGCATGAATTAATTTTTTGTTTTTTTGTTAGTTGTTTAACCAGGACTAGCACGCTAAGCTGAAAGCTTTTTTACAGGTGCGACCTGGGAGCACAGGAAAGTTAAGTGACTTGCTCAAGGTCACACAGTCTGCAAGTGGAAGCTGTGGGATTCAAACCCAAGTCTGGTCTGCTGGATGTCACCAGATTTGCAGCTCAGAGCCTTAAACCACTGCACTATACTGCCCCCCAATTATCAAGCAGAACCACTCTCTGTCCTGAGTTAATCCTTACATGGAAGTGTTTCTCCATTGACAACTCAAGTAAATCATTTATGAAAAGCACACAGACTGGGATGCATTTACTTAGCCTTATGCTGGTTGTGTAATGGTCTGTACAATGATCACAGTCTTTTATTGTTTTTATAAAGTCCAAGCATTGTTGTGGTGCCAAGTGGTGTGGTGCTCTGTGTACAATACAATTTTACAAAGCGGGACTACAATGTGGAGTTACAGCACTGTGCAGGCTGTAATCATAAGAATACCCCGTACTGCAAACATACTGTACAGTACCACCTTTATAAGGATTTTCTAACACTTCCTACAGTTTTTGTTAAGTACCGAATACAAAATCAATCAGTCAGTTAATAAATATATAACAGAATCAGATAGTGGTTACATAGCGCCACATTTCCTCGCAGCCAGAATTATTTCAGGACTCAACACAGAGAACTGGAAAGAAGTAGTACAGTAGTAGGGGACAATTTATATACAGGAGTTCTGAAAAATGCACAACTTCCTAACGCTATAGTTTCTGCATCACACGCGTTTTGCAACCAGCTACTCAGTACAAGTGCTATCGGGGAGCGGGGATGTTCACAGTGACCAGAAGTATGGGGGAAAGTGCAGCACAGTAATCACAGCTGAGTGCTTGCAGTACCGCTCACCCAGGACGTGGAGAGACAGTGTTTTGCACCCACTCAGTACAAGTGCTATCAGGGAGCTGGGACCCGTTCACAGTGACCGGAGCTACAGGTGAGATTACAGCATAGTTATCACAACTGATTAATTGCAGTATCGCTCACCCAGGGCGTTCAGAGACCGGGACCAGAGACAAGAGAGTAAGCACAACAGTACTCACAACTGAGTGCTTGCAGTATTGCTCACCCAGGATGTTGACAGACTGACCAGAGACAAAAGAGTAAGCACAGTGTTTTTTTTTTGGTTTTATTTGGCCAGATCGGGCAGAGCACATATCAGGAACAGCAGACAGCGAGGGCAAGTTGCGGGAAGTCGGCAGCACTATGCGGTTACTTTTCAGCGCTGCAGCATCTGTCAGGGAAGGCAACAGAGCACAGATCGGGAATGGGGCAGTGCTGTGGGGCTACTTGTGTCTGCGGCAAGCGTTAGCTATGCAGCTAGTTTTGTCTGCTGCAGCGTTTGTCAGGTAAGGCCACGGAGCACAAATCAATAATGGGGCAGCACTGTGCAGCTACTTGTTACCTCTGTATTTCTGTGTGTGTTTGAGCACACACAGTCGGCACCAGAGGGTGACCATATGGGGGAGCCTGACAGAGAGAGAGAGAGAGACAGACAAGCAAGTGACTGTGAGAGACAACAGCAAGACAGACCTCTCTGTCCTCTGTATTTGTGTCCGTGTGGCAGGCGGCACCACAGGGTAAATTTGTCGGGGAGCCTGAGACAGAGAGCCACAGACAAGCAGTGTCTTGTGTTGCCATCTCTCGGGTTATCGCAGTGCATCTGTGTGCCTGTTTGTGGCAATCTCCTAGAGCACATAACAGCATACAGAAAATGGGACGAGCTGAGACAATGAGGGAAGGGACTGGTGGGGTGGCGGGGGTGGTGTCAGCCAGGCTGATCAGGACACCAAACAGCTGTTTGCTGGGCAGTGTCCTGCAGTTGAAACTGGCTTTTTCCTTTTAACTAGACAAAGTTTCCACCCATCAAGGCCAAAACGGCATCACAGTCAGCCTGGCTGATGATTGCTGCGATAACTGTTGAGCCCCTTGAAGATCACTCTGCACTGGACAGATAGTACCATACCCATCAAAAGCCACTCTTATAGCAAGAAGTTTGGTGTGCGTGCACACACAGCGAACTTAAAAATATAAGTACAGGTTAAAATTCCTTAAACTCAGGTGGGCTGTAAAGCCTGATTAAAAAGTGAGTTTTGAGTAAACTCTTAAAGTTCCAAGTAGGGGGCTCCCCTAATTGAAGTTGGAAGTGCATTCCACACCACAGGAGCTGCAACACAAAAAGCTTGGTGTCCCAAATATTTAAGTCCGAATTATGGAACGATAAGATGACCTGCCTCAGCAGAACAGAGGGTGGTTGGGAGTGTATTCTGTCAGAAGGTCTTTCAGATAGCTGTGACCCAAATCTTGGAGGCCTTTCTATACCAACAAACGTAACTTGAAGCTGATGCACCACCTGACTGGCAGCCAGTGCAGTTCCCGGAGAACCAGCATGAGCTGCCTGGATGGAGGGACAGCTATTGGCCAGGCTGCTGAGTTCTGCACAAGCTACAAGTGACACACTAACCCTGCAGATAGCGATAGGAAGAGAGCATTCCAGTAATCCAATTGGGAGGAGATAAAAGTGTGCACTAGTGTACCTAGGTCAGAGCGACGTAAAGGGATCTGAATTCAGGCGATATTTCATAGATGGTAAAAATCACTGTGGACAAGCGACTCCTTAGTCTAGCATCAGTCTGTTATCCACAGGGATGCCCAAGTTCTTAACTCTTTCAACAGCTCGTAGTGTGGTGCCACTTAATGATGGCGACATGACATCATCACTGTTCATTGCCAGAGCCGCCCAAACCGGTTTCACCAGTAGCACCTCTGTCTTCGATGAGTTGAGCCTAAGCCAGCTTGAAGCCATCTAGCCCTGGTCTTTATTAAAAAACACTCTTCCAGCACAGCCACTGCATTTACCCTCTCAGGTGGACATGACAGCTAGGTCTGTATGTCATCTGCATAACCGTGAAAAACCCATACCATACCACCTGATGATGTACCCCAGTGGCATTATGTATACAGCAAACAACATGGGCACCAGAGTCGACCCCTGAAGCATACCACAGCTGAGAACAACAGCGTCAGAGATGGTCTTCCTGGAACTAATCTTCACTATTGATTCATACTAACGGGTTCTGAGCCGGAGGTGCTAAGACCCTGCGGGAGCCAGAACTTTTCAGGAGGGCTGGCGCCGAGGTAGGTTGCGTGCATGTGCGGCACTGCAAGACTAGTTCACGCTGCGTGGCTTACCTTGGCACCAGCCCTCAACTGCCTCAGTTCCTTTTTTCCTGCCATTGAGTGCACGTCAGTGATGACACCACTGACCCGCTGGGCAGTGGAACAGATAATGGGAGTAAAGGAGTATTTTACCACCATTTCGGTATGATTTATTCCCACTTTCTGATTTTAGAAATTTGTTTCCCACCCTGCACTTTTACAGTATGATGATGTATGTTCATATTTGGCAGCACCATACAGTGCTTCCTGCTATGTATTCTCACACTCACAGAGTGTAAATAGTAGAGGTGGTGATAGAAACTGCTTCAGCATCAGTTCTGTACAGTGCAGGAGACTGCTTCGGAACTGTCTCAGCTGTTGGCCAGAAGGGCAGTTGCGACACAGAAAAGTGTTCAAAATAGGGTCGCTGCACTACACTGCAGTAAGTAGGAAAGTATATGAAGATACCACAGCACTATTAGACATAGAGAGTCGGTGTCTGCAGGCACCCAGTAAGTGTGAAACTTCATTTATAGGTGGGGTGGGGAGAGTCGGAGACAGGTTAATGGATGCATTACTACCATTTAGGTGAAAGTACTACCAGGGGGATGAAGTTAGCAGATACTAACAACAACAAAGATGGAAAGGAACCTGGGGGTAGTCATATCCAATGACCTAAAGGTAGGCAAGCAATGTGAAAAGACAGTAAGGAGGGCTGGGGGGGATACTGGGCTGCATAGGGAGAGGCATCACCAGTAGAAAAAAGGAAGTTATCATCTCTCTGTACAGATAGTTGGTGAGACCCCATCTGGAGTACTATGTGCAGTTGTGGACACCCCATCTCCGCAAGGACATAGAGAAGATGGAGACAGTCCAGAGGAGGGCAACTAAAATGGTGCAATGTCTGCACCAGAAATCATATGAAGAGAGACTAAAGGAGCTTAATATGAATACCCTCAAGGAAAGGAGGGAGAGGAGGGACATGATAGAAACTTTCAGGTACCTCAAGGGAATCAACAAAGCCCAAGATAGTAGCATCTTTCAGAAAGAGATGTATAAGAACAAGGGGGCCCAATCTGAGGATAAATGGGGGACGGCTCAGGGGCAATGCAAGGAAGTATTTTTTCACAGAGAGGGTGGTGGACGCATGACTTCCTGAGGAGGTCGTGGGGTCAAAACAGTGAGAGAATACAAGAATGCATGGCTGGGACAGACATAAGGCAATTATAGTGGGGTGTAGGCCAAAGTAGGCTGTTGGTTAACTAGGATCTGCAGCTTATCCAATAGGTAGGGAAATGGGCAGATTAGGTGGGCCAAGCAGTCCTTATCTACAGTCAGAGTCTGTGTGTCTGTGTTTCTATGTTACATCCCAGTCCAAAACATTATTTAGGCCTCTGCCACTGGGAGTCAGAACTTTACGTCTATACGACAATAGTGTTCGGTTCTCTCAGTTTTGCGGTTTAAAGCTAGTGGTTTTTTTTTATAAGTTTATCAGCTTACCCAAAAAATTTTTTCTGTTAGCCTCTTACAGCCTACTGAACAATGGTCGAGGACCGTGGACGCGGACAGTGACGTTATGGAGCCTTTTCAGGCATGTTGCTCTGGCAGCGGGGCCTTGTCCAGTCCACCTCCCTCTCCGAGGGAGAGTTTTGATGACAGACAGTCCTGTGTTCAGGAGGGAGGACAGCCCTACCGTAAACACAAAATGAAGTGGGCCAGTCAACCTCGAGTTCTTCTGCTTCCCGACAGAAGGGGAAGAAGTGGTGCTCCTTGAAATCGCCTTGTAGTAGGTCTGCTGTGAGGTCCTCGGCAACCAGGAGCAGGAGGGCCCTCCCTGGCACCGTCGGTATCTCCGACGGTTTCTGCTTGAAGGCGCTCAAGGTCTTGGACCCAGAGCCCCTCCCTGTCCTCCTGTGGGGACTCCGGTGGGCAGTTTCATCACTGGCAGCTCTTAAGGAACAGTGGGTACAGCATGTTTCTCATTCGCCCTTTCTTACGGAGCTGGCCCCAGGCCCCTTGGGGCCAGGAGCATTGGATCCGCAGTCAGGACACTCCAGCCAGGTAGAGCATTTGGCTCCAGCAGTGGCCTCCGGATCTTTGTTGGTGACCACACTGCGATGTGTGTTCCACTGGCCACACCCCCTTGCAGTGTCATTGTCTTGGGACTGACCCAGGTACCTTCTCTGGTCACCTCGGTGCCAGCATGACCTCTGACACTGTGAATGGCACTGGGCTCGGTACTGGGATCATGTCCTTCGGGATCTGTCCCAGCGCTGCCCTCAGTGCTGAGAGTGCCCTCTGCGCCGGGACCAGTCTCTTTGGCAACGCCGCCTCTGGCGCTGGTTCCCTTTCGCCACCGACAGCTTCCTGCTTTCCGATGACGATCTCGGTGCCGGCTCCCCCATTGCCAGCGCTGGATCTGGTGCCAGCTTCCTATTTACTGGTGCTGGTGTTGCCTGTCTTTCTGACTCCTAGAGCTGGGTTAGGCATTTCCAGGTCCACCCCCCAACCCCTCTCTCTAGTGAGGCACTGGAGGGGAATGAGTCTGACCTCAACCTCGTTATCTCTAAGGACGACGACAGTGACTCTTTCTACAGCCTGGATAATTCAACTCTGGCTCTTCTCCTGTACCACTGGAGGATCTTCCTTTTCAGACTCTTCTTCACAACCCTCACTTTGGGCCTTCTGCCATTGACTAGGGAAACATCTCCATCTGGAGTGACTCAACATTTCCACTATGCCGGTCAGCCTTATACCTCCTGATCCCCCTGCATTTGAGACCCTCTCTGACACATTGTGGACCAAGCATGTGTCTACTCCCTCAGTCTGTCAGCAGATAGACCGCAAGTATGCTGCCCCTAATGACAGACCTATTCTAGCTTCCCAGCCTGTTGCTGACAAGATTGTCATTCTAGCTGAAAATGACAAGTCCATTCTCCCTCAAGAGGTCACAGTGCATCCCATCAATAAGGAGTCACATAAGATAGATACAATGGGGAAAAGTGTTTGCCGATGCTACCTGTAGTATGCGGATGGCTAGCTATCAGGGACGTTTCTCTAAGTATGAATTCGCCCTGTGGGTTTCTCTCAGGTCCCTTGTGGAGACCTTTACTGGAATTAAAAAAAAAAAAAATTCTTCAGACTGTTACCCATGACATGGAGTCAAACAGTCATCAGCTGAAGGCAGCTATGGACGCCTTCGACACTGTCTCCCATTCTGTTGTGGCAGGAATCTATTAGAAGGCACTTCTGGCTTTGGACATCTGGTTTCTCCAACAGTGTCCAGCAGCGGGTCATGAACTTGCCCTTCAACAGCTCCCATCTGTTTGGTCAACAGGTAGAGCAGTCCCTTGGGGCATTTCAGAAGACTAGAATTGCTGTTAAGACTTCTCGATCCGCCCCTTTTCACCCCCAAAGGGTTAAAGGGCAAGTCTTCTATCATACCAAGCAGTCCCTTCAAGGCAAAGGCAAGGGAGTCCAAGTCAAGTCCCAGCCTCCCCAGCCACAGGAGAAAGCACAACTGAAGGCACAGGACCCAAAAGTACTCAGTGCCACTCTTGCCCCAACAGACCGCTCATCTCGATTTGGGGGGTCTGACACAGTTTTACAGTCAGTGGGAATCCATCATCACAGACAAGTGGGTCTTAAGGATCATTTGAGAGGGGTACTCGCTGAATTTCTCAGAACTCCCTCCAGATTATCCACCCAGGAAGCAGGACCCCCTTTTGGCTCCCATGTCTCACCATCTCGCAAGGGAGACTGCGGGCCTCTTGAGCAGTGCCAGCAGTGGAGCACAACACAGGCTTCTACTCCGAATACTTTCTCGTTCCGAACAAGGGGTATGCACCCCATTCTCAACCTCAGAAAACTAATACATTTTTATACCGGGAGAAGTTCAGGATGGTCTGCCTCGGAATCCTGCTGCTGCTCCTTAAGGTACAGGATTGGTTGGCATCCCTGAACATGCAGGATGCCTACCAGTACATCCCAATCCACCCCAACCATCACAAATTTCTCCTATCTTCCCTGTATCAGTCTTTATCATTCATCACTGGTGAGTATAAGCCAGAGACACAGTACCCTGCAGGAGCATTTCTTTCCCCAAAAAAAGGTGAGGAGCTGACGCCAAGGGTGGCACCACCTTCGAGGCCAATGTACTGCATGGCATTCAAGAGTTGACCAGTAATTGACATTGACTCCTCCTCCACCTCAGTTCTTCTCCTGCCATAGAGTGTGCAGCTACCTCTCGTTCGAGCAGAAGAAAACTACACCATTGCTGCCTACTTGATCCATCGACGCCTCTTCAGTTCTGCCGTCGCTGCATCCATTACTCTGTGCTGTATTGTTCGATCTGCATACTGGTAAGATCTCCTCTTTGTTTATTCAGCACCGAGTCTATTGCAAGTTTTGAGTTTATTTGTTCATGTGTCATGCCAGGTTCAGGGGACAAAAAGGAAAAATCTTCGAAAGTGGGCCGGTCCCCAATGCGTCGGTGTCCCTGTGGCTGGCAGATTTCTGTTACGGACTGGCATGACCATTGCCTGACCTGCCTGGGGCCAAACCACGATACAGACCATTGTGATGCCTGCTTCTCTGTGGACCACAGAATGATCGAATACTGTGCATTTAAGGTTGGCTGCGCTCTGCCGACCTTCAGAGGGCAGCGTCGTACTCAGGACGCCAGATGCAGTCCCCTTGACCCTTCCTCCAGGTCCACTCCCAGTTCTATATGGACCGCAGAGGAGGGGGCCTCCTCCCCTTTGAGCCTCGCCAGGGCGCAGGCCTCTTCTACGGTGTTGGAGGCACAGTCAAGCTCCGCTTGGGGCACTGTGTTGGCTGTCATCTCATCTAAGGTGCAGGCTCCCCCGGTGTCGCAGCCTATGCTTATGGGGCCCAGCCTGGTGGTTTCCTCAGTTCTGCACGTCAGAGCTGATCTTGATCCTGGAGTCATCCACAGCTTCGGTGAGTAGGGTGGCATGACGAGTGGTTCTGGGTCCTCCCACGGCACTGTTCGTGGCACCAGGGGTATGAGGGCCTTGGAGTAGCCTCTCTGGATGTCTTCTGGGTCTCCTCTTCAGAGAAGGAGGATGATTGGAAGGCAGATCGAGACTGGCAACCCAACTCCTCGGAGTTCCAGGGCTCTCCTCTGCCTAGTACCATATCATTCTCCCAATACCCTCTTCCTTCAGGGCCAGTTGTTGCAGTCGGCGCAGGCCCCTTCACTGGCACTGGGAGCCTCTCCAATGCCACTAGTGGCGGTGGTGCTAGAGGGGCATCTTGTGTTGGTTGTGATTCTGATCCAGTGGTAATTAAGTCTTTTGGTCTTGGATCCCGGGCTGGCACCAATTCCAGCGCAGCTCAGTCCTCCGGGGCTGGAAATGGGGCTCCCACACCAGCCGCCTCCCCCGTTGATGCATTGAGGGCAGGGGAGTCCCTGCATTTGGGAAGGAGGAAGGGTCCCTCTCGGAGTCGGTGGGGTAAGGGGGCGGGACGAGGAGCAGCGCTATCCCCTTGGAGTCATACGGGGTTCAGGAAGGAGCCGCAGCGCCGAACCTTCCTTCTCTCCCTCGTCGTCTTCAAGTGAGACCTTGTTGCATGGGGCTAGGGGCCACCCTTCTGGACCTATGTAGCCCCAATCACCTCACAAGGGAGATTTCCCTTCTGGGCTAAGTCCTGACTGCTTCAGTCTGGTTGAGTGGCCATTGACTGAGGAAGTCAGCGGATCCTTCTCTGGTGTTGGATCGTCGGCAGGGTCTTGTAGCTCTGGCAGAGGGCGCAGTCAGCAGCTGAGGCTGCTTTCTTCCCTCCCTCTGTCTTCTCCTCCCCACTTCCCTGGTCACTTGGGGCCTCTGACCTGGGAACAGTTCAGGGACACAGCTGCTGCTTTCCCCCACTGTGTCAGAGCAATGGATGAGCAGGTCTTCCACCTCTCCTCCCAGCAGCAGCCAGACTCTGATTTTCTGGACTCATCAGCCTCCTCATCTGCCTCCCTGAGGAAGAGGACCCTTCCGTCCACCTGTCCTCTGACGTTGACCAGTCCTCTTATCCTTTTCCTTTTGAGTTTGGTCAACGAGCTCCACGTCTCCAGGGAGGCAAGGCACAATCCTGAATGGCCGATGCTCCTTTTTTTGAGTGAGTTCAGTGCAGACCACCTCATGGTGCCTGTCTGGTTGGTTCCATTCCAGGAAGCATCGTACCATACCTAGCAGTGTCCATCAGTCCCTTCTCCAGCCCCAATGGACTGCCTGCGCAGGTATTGCGCACCACGCATCCCAGGGGTCTCCAAGAGCTTTGCCTCACCCCTCTTTGGGAGTGGGTCTCCTGGATACCCCTGCCGGGCGTAGAAGCCCGAGGCATGACTGGCCTCCAGAGGCTGACTCTGCGGAGTTATACCAATGGTGGAGGCTTCTCCTCAATGCACCTCTTGCTCTGCATTACATCACATCAGGCCCATCATGCTGCCTACAACAGGCTCCTATGTTCGATGCTAGGTCAAGTGCTAGCATCAATGCCTGATAACGGAGGCAAACAGGCAAGCCATCACCCTCACTGCACATGGCCTGGAGCTTGAGAGGCACCAGGCAAGGACATCGTATGACACCAGTAAGGTTGCATCCAGGCTAGAGGGGACAGCAATCTGTATTAGGCGGATGGCGTGGCTTCGCCTTTCTCGGTTAACACCCCTGGCCCGGCAAAGGGCGCTTACCTCCTCCTTCCAGAGGACCTGCCTCTTCTCCTGCGGGGTGAGATGGGAACTTCAGGGGTGACTTCCGTCTGCCAGGCAAAGGGAGACCCCGTCGCACCCTTACCAGTCATGGGCCTAACATAACCTGTGTGGGTCTCTTCTCCTTGTGTCTCCCCCATGGGGGGCTGAGGGTAGAATTTCCCTCAGGTAGGTACCAGGTCCCCTTCAGGGGGCTTAGTAATCACCCACCAGTGATGAATGGTGAGGACTGATACAGGGAAGGTATGAAAATTATGTACCTATCGAAATTCTTGATCTTCCTGTATATCTACACCATTCATCACTGCTTCCCGGCCTCCATCTCCTCTTGGGCCTCAGTCTCTGGATAACGCCTCCTCCCTGCTTGCTCTTCCCCCAACTGAGGCCAGTTGTGGGCGTGGTCCTATTGGTACCTTCAGGTTCTCTGCACCTTCCATGAAGCAACAGAGATCCACCGGGAGAGGTAAGCAGGGGCGCTTGCCCCTCATTTCTTCATTGTGGCTGCCCTGGGCTCTCTTCTTGAGACTCTGATAGGGATCCTTCCTCTGGCCCGGTCCTGGATTTTTGTTGGAGTCTGGCTGGCCCACTCAGGTCTCCTGCCTTTGGGGGTCCTTGTTGGGGTCATGGGGAACCCTGGAGGGCCCCTGGGGATCCCCAGCCCCCCCTTTCCTACTGGGGTCGTGACCCCTTCCCTTCTGGTCCCTGGATGGGTTCTTCTAGAGCAGTGTCCCCTTTCTGGGTTCTGTTAGATCTGTATGAGGAGGGGACGTCTTCCAAGATGTCCCCTTGTCCTCATGCTCTTCAACAGAGGACACAATGTCCATCCTTGAAACCCTCTACTAGGGAAGTCTAGTGTGAGGAGACCCTGCCCTGGGTGGTTTCTCTCCCCGCCCTACAGTATTTAGGATGGGGGGAGACCCTTGCCACACACCCCCACCATCTGCTCCGGACTAGGCAGAGAGCCTTTTCAAGCCTGGCGCCTGGATAGTTTCTGTCCTGCTGAACCAGTGCCCAGCATGGCCTTCCTTGCCTTCTTTCATCTCGGATTGCATGTTTGCTCCTCCCTTTAAAAAGAAGACATATCTCCGGTGGGGATTTGGCATTGGGCAGTAGTGCCTCTCTCCTTGATCCTCAGACCTCTGCTGGGGTGTGGTGGGGTCTCCCACCTCCTCTCCTCTCTGTTTCTATCTTTCTCCTCTTTTCCTTCCTCCTCCCTTATCCCTCCCTCCCTTGCCTTCCCAGAGGTTGGAGCCCACTGTTCCAGACCCCTAGGTTCCTCTCTTCTGTCCTCCGGCCGGCGTTATTCCTTTTTCTGTTTATATCCTTTCCTTTTGCGTATCCCTTGGGCTCTCTTGCCTTGCCCTCTGTCCTTTCTCGACCTCTACTTTCACTCTCCGGCATGCAGAACTGAGGTGGAGGAAGGAGTCAACATTGAGTTACTGGCCAACCCTTGAGCGCCACACATACATCAGCCTCCAGGGTGGCACCATCTAAACATCGGCTCCTTCATTTGGAAAAAAAATGCTCCCACGGGTACTGTGCCTCCGGCTTATACCCACCAGTGATGAATGGTGACGATATACAGGAAGATCAAGAATTACGATAGGTACGTAATTTTCATTTTTGCAGCGTTGGGTCAGCATTATCAATTCTGGGTCCTGCTCTTTGGGCTATCCTCGGCTTCTCGAGTCTTTGCAAAGTGCTTTGCTGTTCTTGCATGCACCTTGGAAAACTCAGACTCCAGGTTTTTTCCTGTCTGGATGACTGGTTGCTTGCCAGCCCATCCAAGCAACAAGCAGTGATGACAACATCTCATTTCCTGACCTCCATGGGAGTCCTGCTAAATCTAGAGAAGTCACAGCTTTAGCCTTCTCAGCGGCTTCTCCTCAGTGAAGCTCTGTTGGACACCACCAAAAAAAAGGCCTTTTTTCCAGAGGACAGGAGGAAAACCATCCTTCAGATGGCTCAGTTAATCATGGAGCACAAGTCCATTCAGGCTCACTCCATACAGCGCATGCTAGGTCTCATAGCCTCCTCTGTCTTCACAGTGCCTCTGGCTTGCCTGCATATGAGGATGACCCAGTGGATACTCAGCACGCAGTGGTCTCCAGCAATGCATCCTCAGTCTTATCCTGTCAAAGTGACGAAGCCTCTGCTTCAAGTCGCTTGCATGGTGGACACAGGAGGACAGTCTTCTCCAGGGCCTCCCCTTCTCTCCCTCAGAGCTTCATATAACCCTTATCATAGATGTGTTTCTGCTAGGGTGGGGAGCTCACTGCCAGGGCCACCAAGTTTAGGGAGTCTGGAGCCCTTCAGAGTCTCACCTCCACATCAGTGTCCCGGAGATGAGAGCAGTCCTTTACGCCCTCCGGGCCCTAATAGACTTCATCTGCCGTAAGGTAATTCTCCTCCAGATGTACAACAGGTCTGTCATGTACTACATCAACAAACAGGGAGGCGCACACTCTTACCATCTCTGCAGGGAGGCAGTGAGAGTGTGGGGATGGTGTCTAGAACAGGACATTCTGATCCAGGTGATTTTTCTGCCTGGGACACAGGGTCAGACGAGCTCAGTTCAGACAGAAGCAGATCCTCATGAGTGGTTGTTGGCACCAGACATTGTGCAGTTTCTCTTTGATGAGTGGGGAACCCCAGAGGTGAACCTTTTTGCATCCCCACTCAGTGCCAAACTGCCTTGATTCTGCTCCAAAAATCCAGAACATGGTGTTATCTGTCAGGATGCATTCAGGCTGCGGTGGACAAATTACTTTCTGTGCGCATTTCTTCCGATTCTCCTAGTTCAGAGGGTACTGCTCAAGCTGGAGGCACAAAGGGGCAAAATGATTCTGGTCGCCCCATGCTGGCCTCAACAGATATGGTTTCTCCTGCTCAACAAATTGTCAGTCAGCCCTCCCTCTCCAGACAGACCTCCTGACACAGAGGTCCCTGGTTCACCCAAACTTGCACTCTCTTCATCTCCACGCCTCGCTTCTGAAAAGATAGAAGTGGGCAGGTATAAAGTGTTGCAGAGGGTCTCTGAGTGGCACTCCAGATCCTATATAGACCCATTCCAGTTCCTGCCAGGCAGGATTTTGGAGTACCTACTGAACCTCTCTAATGCAGGGTTGCAATACTCTACAGTTAAGGTCCATTTGTGCGCTGTGTCAGCGTATCATGAGCCTGTTAAGAACCTCTCTGTAGCTCAGCTGCCTCTATTTAAGAGGTTCCTGAAAGGCATTTTGCACACATGGCCCCCAGTAAGGAGACCCGTAGCCACCTGGGACCTCAACCTCATGTTAGACATGCTCACCCGTAAGCCCATTGAACCTTTGGCTACATGTGACCTCAGATTCTTAACTTGGAAAACTGTGTTTCTAGTGACCATTATCTCTGCCTGCAGAGTCTCTGAGACACATGCATTGGTCACAGATCCTCCAGTTGTCTAGTCAAAACCGCAACAGCAAATCCGTACTGTCAAAAATCACACAATCATAACAGCGCCATGCGGTTTTGTAATTAATATATATAACCTAGCATGGTTTTAGACCATGCGGTTTTGTATTCACTGCGCTGCACTGTTATTGACTGTGCTGTTTTTGCTGTTGCGGTCTTGACATAGCACCGATCCTCCGTATGCTGTTTTCTGTAGAGACAAAATGGTTCTCCGCACATATCCCAAGTTTTTACCTAAGGTGGTGTTGGAGTTTCACTTTAATCAGCCTTTGGTGCTGCCTATATACTTTCCCAACTTCCAGAATGAAAGGGAGCGCACCTTCCATTCTCTGGACGTTAAAAGCGCCCTCATGTTCTACATCAATAGAAAGGACTTCCTACAGTCGAAGCAGCTCACTATTTCCTTTCACCCTAATCGGCTGGGTCTGCCAGTTACAATCAGATGCATTTCGGCAAGGATTGTCAGTTGCCTACATCACTGCTGTGCTATGGCACAGGTCAAACTGGAAGGCTAGGTTCTTGCCCACTCCCCAAGAGTGGTCACTACATCCCTGGCCGAGATTTGCTCTGTCCCTATCACCGGTACTTGCACAGCTGCCACCTGGAGCACAGTGCACACCTTTATCAAGCACTGTGCCCTGGATGTCCAGCTGCAGACAGCATGCCTCTTTTGGCAGAACAGTCTTTAATGGATTCCTGTCCTGAGTGAGCTCCGGCTCCCACCACTCTGCCCAAGAGGCTTTCATCTCAGCTTGGTAGTCTAACCCATTGGTGTGAATCAATGATGAAGATTAATTCCTGGAAGATGCTAAAATGACATACTCACCATAATTCTTGATCTTCACCTTTGATTCACACATTCACCCGCCATCCCCTGGGCTCACTCCTTCTGTTTGTTGGTCTTCACCCCTTGTTTTTGGTTTGGGCTGTGAAGATACTGCTTTCTTTGCTGTTGACCCTTCTTACACGGGTCACAAGGGCTATCTTATGCCCTTTAGTTATGTGTGTTATTGTTAGTTTGTTTACGCTGTACTTCCTTGGTAAAAAAGTTATTAAAGCGGTTAAGATCCAGTGCCAAGATAATCCATGAAGCACGAACTAGGCTTGTGGTGCCACGTATGTGCGCAACCTACCTCGGCGATGGTCTTCCTAAAAAGTTCTGGCTCCCGCAGGGTCCTAGCACCTCCAGCTCAGGACCCATTGATGTGAATCAATGGTGAAGATGTTGCTAGCAGATCAAGAATCACAGTGAGTACATCATTTTAATTTTTCACCCAGTACCACCTGCTGTTTTCTGACAGATAAGTAGGACTTACAGTAGCTAACTAGCTGTAGATACTGTAGATAGATAGATGCTTTAGAGACTGTAGATACTGTCAGTAGCTAGAAACTGTAGGTAGATAGATGCTTTAGAGACTGTAGATACTGTCAGTAGCTAGATACTGTAGGTAGATAGATACTGTAGATAGATGCTTTAGAGACTGTAGATACTGTCAGTAGCTAGATACTGTAGGTAGATAGATACTGTAGATACACTGTAGATTGGATAGATGGATGGATGGATACCGTGGATAGGTACTGTAGCTAGATACATACTGTACATAGATACTATAGCTGAATAAATATTGTAGATGGACGGAAAGACAGACAGATACACTGTAGATAGATGGATAGGCAGATGGACTGTATGTCCCCCAGTTAGCGGTGCTTGGATAGTGCTTTTACTGGGTCAGATTACCCTTTGTTATATATCGCTGGTATCTGTCTCCGAACCTGACTAAAGTCAGGTTTCAGATCCATAGTTATATAAATGTGAATTGGAGGTCAGATCCGGGTATCCAGTGGTTACATCCATCGGATCCACAGATACTTTAGATACTTATTGTGAATCCGAGCAGGTCGGATCTTTGATCGGATGTCTGTGCCATTTGTGGCCATCTGAAATCTGGCCATGGTATCTGACCTGGTGGGATACTGTCTGAGCAGCACTGCCCAGAGTCCTAGATGTATTGGACTAGAACATCTTTGAAGTCCTGCAACTGTGAGCTCTTTCATTGTTTACTAGTCATTTTTCCTTTTCTTTCATGTTATCTGATGAACTGTTGTTGATTTTGTAAATATGAAAAGCTGAAATATAGAAAAAAGTATAAAAAATTAAGGGAGATTACTAAATTACTCTTTATCGGCCCATCAGTGCAGCAATAGTATTGGTGCTCGTGACGCCGGCAACACGGGATTGGGCACAATGTCAGGGCATGGTGGGCCGGACGGGGGAGGAGGATCGAGCATCCCAGGCACTGTTCCTGTCTGGGAAGGAGGCCTTCTCCGTTGCAGCACTACCACTGGGTGAGCACAGGTGGTCATGCAGATGAAGGGACCAGTAGAGGGAAGAGGTGGACGCAGACATCAACATGCAGCATGCACACGTCACAACATCACTCATGCGCCTCCTCAGGATGGGTGTAAGAAGAAAAAAGGAAAATGGGCCCAGACACAAGGAGCCCAACCCACCCTCCACCAGGCTGTCCCATAGAAAGGGCCTTCAGAAATCCTGTCAGAGTGCCCCTAACCTCAACCCCGACTGGTGGGGGGTGTCCATGGCACTGCAGCAGCCTGGAAAGAACCGTGGTAAGTGGCAGTGGTCGATCCCAGGTGCCAGAGACAGAAGGGGGCATAAATAAAGGGCCCTTCTCAGAAAAGCACTGCTTGGATGAGAGTTGGGGGGGGGGGGGGGGGGTGCATGCTCCCCTGATTCCCTGGACATAACTGCCCTGAATAGGTGAGTCCAAATGGAGGAGTGACTAAAGGAGAAGACAAGTCTGCCTGGTGTGACTACCCCTTATCGTTGATACTTTCTTGAGTGTCTGTTTCCATGCTCGTTGTGTACCTTTCTGTCTCCCAGGGTACAGAATTGCACAGCTTTAACAGGCCAGCAGCAGCACATCACCCTACTGTGCAGCCCACCCAGATTTGGGTGTGAGTCAGAGGCTGTGCAGTTATGCAGCCCCGTGGTCAGCAGTACTGCCAATATGAGCACTTCTTGGATGGGGAGAGGGTGTCCTGCCTCCCCTCCACCCCTGGCAAGCCAGTAAGGTGTTTCTTCATCACAGTGGGATGGCGGGAGGTCTGGCATTGTCACGAGATGCCCTGTGGGAATTAGGTGGAGGGAAGAGGAGCAAACGTGGGGAAGAAAATGCCCACCACAGTCTGAATGCCAAGTCGCCGGTACTGTCCAGCTCCGCACTTCAGTTGCAGCTGAGCTGAGTTTGCTGAATCTGAGAAGTCACCAGTTGAGGCCTGAAGGGATATAACGGCGGTGGGAGCAGTAAACACCTTGATTAGAAAGAAAAAGAATAAAGCTGGCCTGATAGGGCAGTGGTAGTTGTGCCGCGCTCTATGCCGGTGAAACAGCTTCGAGGATTGACTTGGATCACTCGGGGTTGGGGATTGAGCGTCCCAAGGATGGCTCTCCTCTCTTGTGGGGCCGGGGGCCCTGCATCCTGCTGCTTGCCTGCCTCCCAGTGGCAGCACACTAACATTGCACACTTGGGGGAGGACCTGCTGTCAGATGCTAATACTCGCATGCACACGCAGGTCATTGCATGATTTGTGGCCCTCTGGGAGGAAACAAGGAGGAAAACTCTTGAATGTGGCTGGATGAAGACTGGCCCTCAACAGAGCCCAAACCACTAATTAGACACCTCCACCAGGACCTGGTGCTTTGGGGGACTCACCTGGAGGACCAGGACGGAAGAGGGGCCACTAAGTGGAAAGGAGAATAAACAAGTGAAAGGGAAAAAGAATTCTGCAGCTTTATGAACTGCCGAGGAAAGAACTGCTCATGAATCATCCTCATTTTCTGTGAAGAAAATGAATTTTAGCCAGATGGGATTCACACTACATGTTCTCATAGCTTGGTTCTTCTATCACAGCGTATTAAAATCCTGAAGTGATTCCTCACAGTTGTCACTCTGTTTTTTTACTGAGCTTCCAATAATGGAGGGTTTTTGTAAATTCAGCTGCGGTAGTTCCCATTTGTGGACTGGTGTTTTAGTAGGCAATCAGATTGCTGTGAAACATTAGAGAATGTAAGCAGTGTTACAAAGACATGCAGATAAAACATTATAGAATGTTGAGTTTTATGTGGTGCCTTTGACACACGTTAGACCTTCTTTACATTTCAGTTGCCAGTTCTGAACCATTTGTGGAGGTTTGGAGGTCCAAAACATTTGTTCAATGGTTTGTGTAAACTGAACAAGCTGCAGCTTACATTAGTGTAAAATACACAGCAGCTACCTCCCGTGGCCTGAGCCAAGACGAGCCGCGAAATGCACCACTGCATTTCTTTGTGTGGAGCAAGCCATTTCACAAAAGTATATTGTGCAGCAGATTATGTAAGGTAAGTGTAAATGTGAAAACATGGATCACAGTCTGTCCTGGTCCCTACTGAAGCTAAAATGGTTTGCAAATGTTAGTGTACCATAAGTGCCTGGAATTGCTCTACAAAGTAGAGTTAGATACTGGTAGTGCAGTGATAGTATAGGTATGCATGGCAGCCATGGACAGTGGCATTAGAACCTTTTTTGATTATTGTGGGAATGTTGGCCGGGAGGACTTTGGGGTCTTCCTCTTCCTTGTTTTGAATAATATTGTAATGTATGGAATATATGGTTATGCTGCAGTATATGGTTATCTTATTTTGTTGATGTTTTCAAGAGTTAGTTCTTCACACTATACCATGAAGAATGACTTTTCCTAATAGAAGCAACAAGATTTCACAGCTGAAGCAGGCCAGTCACATCAGTAATCACAGCATCATCTTGGTCCACTGTCTGTAAATATTCAAACAGCAACTGCTTTGTTTATGTGACACACAAAAGCTTTTTTTTTTCTCACATGGTTTGCCACTTGCCCACATGGCCACAGACTCGCTGATTTGTCACCTGCCCACAGACTCGCTGATTTTCCACCTGCCCACTGACTCGCTGATTTGCCACCTGCCTACATGGCCACAGACTCGCTGATTTGCCACAAGGCCACTGACATGCTGATATGCCACCTTCCCACATGACCACTGACTCGCTGATTTTCCAGCAGCCCACATGGCCACCGACTCGTTGATTTGCCACCTGTCTACATGGCCATTGACTCACAGATTTGCCACCTACCCACGTGCCCACTGACTCACTGATTTGCCACCTGTCCACATGGCCACTGGCTCACTGATTTGCCACCTGCCCACATGGCCACTGACTCATTGATTTGCCACCTGCCTACATGGCCACTGACTCACTGATTTGCCACCTGCCCACATGGGCATTGACACACCGATTTGCCTGCAGCACACATGGCCACTGATTAGCTGACTTGCCACCTGCCTGCATGGTCACAGACTCACTGATTTGCCTCATACCCACATGGCCACTGATTAGCTGACTTGCCACTTGCCTACATGACCACTGACTCACTGATTTACCATATGGCCACTGATGTGTTTATTTGCCACCTGTCTACATGGCCACTGACTCGCTGATTTGCCACCTGCCCAAAATGGCCATTGACTCAGTGATTTCCCATCAGCCGACATGGCCACAGACTCGCTGAGCTGCCTAATCCCTACTGGGCCACTGACTCGCTGATTTGCCAGCAGCCAACATGGCCACTGACTGGTTGATTTGGCACCTGCCTACTGACTTGCTGATTTCCCACCTGCCCGCATGGCCATTAACTTGCTGATGTGCCACCTGCCTACATGGTCACTGACTCGCTGATTTGCCATCTGCCCACATGGCCACAGACTCGCTGATTTGCCATCTGCCCACATGGCCACAGACTCGCTGATTTGCCACCTGCCTACATGGCCACAGACTTGCTGATTTGCCACCTGCCCACATGGCCATAGACTTGCTGATTTGCCACCTGCCCGTATGGCCATTGACTCACTGTTTTGCCAACAGCCCACATGGCCACTGATTCTCTGATTTGCCACCTGTCTACATGGCCACTGATTCGCTGATTTTCTAGCAGCCCACATAGCCACTGACTGGTTGATTTGCCACCTGCCTTCATGGTCACCGACTTGCTGAGTTGCCACCTGCTCATATGGCCACTGACTCGTTGATTTGCCACCTGCCTACATGGCCGCTGACTCACTGATTTACCATATGACCACTGATGTGTTTATTTGCCACCTGCCCACATGGCCACTGACTCATTGATTTGCCACCCGCCATCTTGGCAATTGTCCCACTGATTTGCCAGCAGCCCACATGGCCACTGACTCGTTGATTTGCCACCTGCCTACATAGCCGCTGACTCACTGATTTACCATATGGCCACTGATGTGTTTATTTGCCACCTGCCTACATGGCCAGTGACTCGCTGATTTGCCACCTGCCCACATGGCACTGACTTGCTGATTTGCCACCTGCCCACATGGCACTGACTCGCTGATTTGCCACCCGCCCACATGGCACTGACTCGCTGATTTGCCACCTGCCCACATGGCACTGACTCGCTGATTTGCCACCTGCCCACATGGCACTGACTCGCTGATTTGCTGCCTGCCTACATGATCACTGACTTGCTGATTTGCCACCTGCCCACATGGCCACAGACTGGCTGGTTTGCCACCTGTCCACATGGCCACTGACTCATTGATTTGCCACACGCCATCTTGCTCATAGTCCCACTGATTTGCCAGCAGCCCACATGGCCACTGATTTATTGATTTGCCACCTGCCTACATGGCCTCTGACCATACCTCTCAACCTCTTGCCTCAGGAATCGGGGACAAGGCTTAAAAACATCGGGGACAAAGACCCCAAATCAGGGACACATCTTAAAAACTGGTGCTATTCACTCAGAAAGCTGATAGAATAAAGGGATTGGTGTTAAGATGCATTTTCTGAAGAAGAACAAGTCTTTTACTTTAATGTTTGACATTATTTTGTGCTTTTAATCCCCACTGTTCTGTCATAAAAACACAAATTTTACGAGGGACAGAGGAAAATTCTGAGGCAAAATTGGGGATGTCCCTGAAAATCAGGGACAGTTGAGAGGTATGCCTCTGACTCGCTGATTTGCCACCTTCCCACATGCTCGTTGACTCGCTGATTTGCCAGCCGCCCACATGGTAACCGATTCATTGATTTGCCACCTACCCACATGGCCACTGACTCACTGATTTACCACCTACCCACGTGGCCTCTGACTCGCTGATTTGCCCCCTGTCCACATGGCCTCTGACTCGCTGATTTGCCCCCCAGCCCACATGGCCACCGATTTGTTGATTTGCCACCTGTCCACATGGTCTCTGACTTGCTGATTTGCCCCCAGCCCACATGGCCACTGAGTTGTTGATTTGCCACCTGCCTACATGGCCACTGATTCATCAGCAGCCTACGTAGCCACCAACTCGTTGATTTGCCACCTGCCTGCATGGCCACTGATTCGCTGATTTGCCAGCAGCCCACATACAAAAAAGCCAGCAGAAGAAGGCCTTTTGGTCTATCAAGTCTGCTTGTATTGCAGGGTCCACAGCTTCGGCTAATGTCCTGCCCTCCCTCCCCCCACTCCTCTCATCCTCCCTAACCATGATCCTTACTTTCCCCCATGCCTATCCCAGCCTCTCTTAAAACTGTTCACTGTCTCCAACAAGATGACCTCTTCCGGCAATACATTCCAAGTGTCCACCACCCTCTCTGTGAAGAAGTGCTTCCTGACCTCCCTCCTAAACCTCCCACCCTCCAGCTTAAGACTGTGCCCCCCTAGTGTTATGATTGCCACTCAGCTTAAAGAGACTCTCCTTATCAACCTTATTTATCCCTTTCAAGTACTAGAAGGTCCCAGTCATGTCCCCCTCTCTCTCCATGTCTTCCAGGGAGTGCATGTTCAGTGCCCTCAACCTCTCCTCGTATACCTTACCCTGCTGACCCACTATCATCTTTGTAGCCCTCCTCTGGACCTTCTCCAGCAGGTTAAAGAAAAACTACACCTTCATATCATTAACATTTTGTTTCCATGTCAACAGATAACTCCTTTCCTGTAGCTGTTAGGGCTACATGTGTTAACCTTAGTTTGTTTTCACTGCTCATGGTAGCCCCTGTGATTGCCTTGCGAATCTCCATTTCATGGTGGTTGAAATATCGTTGTCTGAGAACTGCATTAGCATATGAGAACATGATGTTAGATTACCCATTTATACCGCATATCTATATGCTAAAAGAACAAATACCCTGCAAAAACTCTCTGTAAACATATAAACTGAATGAAGTTTAAAGGGGAAGAATACTGCATCATAATTCAGATAGTTTGCAAAGCTCACTGAATGTAAATGTGGTATTTCACACCTTTTTCCAACTTGTTTCTTTTAAAACTAATTAACCAGACAGGCATACTGGGGAATTTAAAAGGTGGTTACACATCATGTTCTCATATGCTAATGCAGCTCTCAGGGACAATGAGATTTCAACAACCATGAAATGGAGCCTTCCAGAACAGCAACAGGACCTAGTATAAACTGTGAAAACTGACTAAAGCATTTGCATACATCCTTAACGGTTACATGAAAAGAGTTGTCTGTTGACATGGAAACAACATGTAGAAGATATGAGGGTGTAGTTTTCCTTTAATGTTCTTTTTGAGGTGTCGGCACCAGTACTGAACTCCATACTCTAGATGCAGCCTTACCAGTGACCTGTACAAGGGTGGTATAACCTCCTCACTCCTACTACTGATCCCCCTAGATATGTGTAACCCTAGATGGCGCTATCCCAGGGCTACTACCCCTGCCTGATTTGCTACTAACAGGTTGAGGGGCCTGGATCCAATGGCGGTGCCTCCACCCAGAGGTCAGGGTTTGCAATAGTTAAACTAACTTGGTCACAGCCCTCTGGGACACTGCAACCCCCTTTCTTCCCACTAGTGGCCCACACAATATATCAGAATTACCTTCACAGTACACTTACCCCCAGGTCTGGTTCCGGCACTGGGACCTCCTGTGAAATGAGATACAGTGCAACAATCACAGTACAGTACTTTAACATAGACAAATACCTCAGGCAGTATAACTTTGCTGAAACAAGCAGCTCTGATTTATTTAGGGGATATAACAAGGACAGGGGAAATCAGGTTAATTAGCTTATCACTCTAATAATCTACCTATGGCTCTGTGCAGGCCTATCCCTATCAGTTACTGTCCCTGAATTTACAAGCCCTAGTGGCTAGTCCAAACCGTGGCAGCTGGTAGGGCCCTTTCACACAGAGAAAAGGAGAATTAAACAGTCAGCAGTACAGTAATTCCATTTGGATTTAATGTGGCAATTCAACAGGAGCAACCCTGAATTGGTACTCCGACCTCCAAATAAGATAGGGTCCTTCAATGTCAGCAGGGCTCACTTGAGGTAAACAAACCTCTTCACACATCCATATAAAAGCACTATACCAGGCAGGCTGCATCTGTATCCCGATCGTAATTACTGCACAATACCGGAGAACACACAGCAGATTCAGTTCCTGACAGACCGAGTGCAATTTTCCAGCAATTCTTCAGTCTTCTACAGGGTGAGCCTGGTTTCTACTCTTCAGAGATCCTTTGATTCTTTTCACAGGACGGATTCAGTCCTAACAAGCTGTTACACAAGCTGCAGACCGGAACTCTGGGCCTTACACACGTTTTTGACTAAAACTGCACACTGAAAACACAGGGCTCCTTCCTTCTTCACTGCCAAAGCTCAACTGAAACTCCAAACTGACAAAACGGGCACTTCCTTTGAGCTCCTCCCAGTTCTTGACTGGATTGGCTGTCACTCACAATAGACTGCTGCTGTTGGTCCAAAAGGCACTGAAGTCTAAACTACATCTCCCAGAGTCACTGCCCATACAATCCTCTTGTGGCTGGCTCAGATTATGAGTCCAAGTTCTGATTCGTCCAAGGCACCATTTTAGAGCTAGCTTACCCCACACTGATTGGTCCAGTTCAGCAGTTCAAAACTAGAATGGGGAACTAGCAGACACAGTTCTGACTGCAAAGAAAGCAGGTTAGACAAACAGTAATTTCATTATTACTCTAAATAATTTCTGGCAAACAGTTACATCTTTCAGATAGGTTCCCTTGCACTCCTAGTGACTGCAAAAATGAAGTGAATTGGCAGCAGCTTGGTGGTACTCAATCAAAGAAACACACAGTCCCCATACAAACTAATTATGTCTGCAAGCAGACAGCTCTTAAAGACAGTACCAGAGGTTCTAAAACACTCACTGATAAATGGCTTAAATGCCAAACACCATTCAGGCTTGGAGCATTCAAGCAAGCTCCTGAAGTCTTTTGGGAACCCCCATTTGCAGGGGGGTTACACCCTTCCTGGCCTGGGAAAGCTTGACGTCCGCGTCAAGCAAGTACCCCCATAAGTTTTAACTGCAACCACATACATTTGCATTAGGCTCGCACATGTAATCATCAGTCAATATATCATTTTACCAAGAACACATTTCTGAAACATTGCAGTACGTCACTCTTCACACAGTATTACATACACATTGTACCATAACTCAAATTATTACCTCTTGTACATGAAACCTGAAGAGAGGGCTCCTTCCCTATCAGTTACCTTGGGGCTGGACGGGGCAAGGTCACCATACTTAGAGGGCAACACAAGTAACTTGAGTTAACACTGACTCAGTTTGGGCAATGAGCCTGGGACACATACACTCCTTTATGGACAACATTGAGAGGCAAATCCACAGGCCTCCCAAGGGAATCATAACTGAGGTGCACCACAGGCTTTACAGCTCGACCAGTCTTTCTAGGGGAACTGTTACAGTCTCTGCACTCTGAGCCTCATTTTCAGCATTGTCCACACTTGTCAGAGAGTCTCCATGGGGGTAGAGAGGCTAGAACTTGGGGCACTTTCAGCTCCAGGAGTTACAGTTTCTGAGTCCACAACATTTGGCTCTGCATGGAGAGCTTTGGACACTGGCAGTGGACTGTCAGGGCACTCAAAATACTCTTCTTGTTCGTTGTATCACCAGTCTGCCCCAATCTATCATTTTCCTCCTGAAAGCTCAAACCAGTTCAACCATGCACAATGATTCCATTTCATCTGATCTGATGCTTTGCACTTCACTTTCTGGGAGCATTGGCTCCAGGGATGAAGCTGGGGCTTAGACAGTCCAGAAGGCCCAGCTTTGTCTCCAGTATTGACTAGGGGATTGCCCCAAACAATTGACTCAGTTAGTAAGAAGGATAGTATTCAAAAGTCACTCTCACTTTCTTCCGATATGGACTGACAGTCATGCTCAACTGGGACTTGTGGAGGGAACACTTTAACTTTGCTTCTGTAGGTGCAGACTTTCTTGATCTTTTCTTAGCAGCAGCTCTAGTCACTGGTCCAGAGGGGCATCTTCTAGGGGCTCAGACTCAATTAAGATTTGTCAATGGGCAGTAAATGATTTCTATGCATTGTTTTACATCTTTTGAATTATTCTCAGGCCTTACTTTGTACACTGGCAGATCATCTAGTTTGCCCACTACAATGTGAGGGAGATGGTGCCATCTGTCCAGCAATCTTGTGCTTGCCATGCAATCCCAGATTTCTTAGCAATACCCGATCTCCTGGAGTTCCTGTGCTTTCACCTTTTATCATACCTTCTTTGTTGGCCAGAATTTCTTTTGGCACATGGTTTGAAACCAGTTAGTACGCATGAGTTAGCTGGGCCTTTAACTTTTACACATCTGTAAATAGTTGTCAGCTTGAACCCCATCAGGAGAGACCCCAAAACACACATCTACTGGTAGTCGAGCTTCTCTTCCAAACATCAGGCGGTAGAGGAGAATCCAGTGGCATCACTTTGGTGCAGTTATAAGCATGTACCAGGGTGCTAATTTAGTTAGCTCCATCTAGGCTTGTCCTTTGGGTGCAGGGTGCCTCAGCATATCTAGCAAAGTGCGGTTGAAACGTCTCAGGCTGTGGTCCCCTGGGAGGGTGAGGAGTGGTTCTGGACTTTCGCACTCCCCACAGAGAAAGCATCTCTTTGATCAGACGACTCTCAAAGTCTCTCCCTTGATCAGAATGGATTCTTTGTGGAGCCCCATAGTGAACAAAAAAGTTTTCTACAAGTACTTTGGCTACAGTGGATGCTTTCTGGTCTTTGGTGGGGAAAGCTTGGGCATATCTCGTGAAATGGTCAGTGACCACCACAGCACATTACTGATATTTCTTTGATCTGACTCCAAACTTAGAAAATCAATACAGACCAGCTCCATGGGTGCACTGGTGGTGATGTTAACAAGGGGCAGCCCTCTGGGGCAAAGCTTTCCTCTGTAGCATAGCGACTACAAGTTCGAATGTGTTGCTCACATCAGCCCCCATCTTAGGCCAATAGAATCTGGATCTCACCAAGTCAAGTGTTCTGTCTATACCAAAGGTGCCCCATGTGGTTGTGCAAGGACCTCAGTACTGAGTCTCGAAAGGCAGTGGGCAGCACTAGTTGTTGTTTGTCTACTTGTCCCCTCTGTCTACTGTTTCTCTGTATAACAGTTTATTGATCAGTTTCAATTTAGGACCTTCTTTGTATAACAGTGCAGTTTCTCAAATCAGTGGGCGTAATTTGGACACACATCTTTTCCTGCATAGAGGCTTCTAAAGCTGCTTTGATCATGGGATCGCGAGTTGAGCCACTCCAAATACTGTCATTGTCCAGCTGAGGGCAGTGCACCAATGTCTATTGCAGAAAAGTGGCAATAAGCAGCAGGTATGCAATTCTCAGAGCTCCCAAGCAATCCACCATGCAGTCCACTGCGTCCGTGGACATTTGTTCCTCCCTGTCAAACTTCCGGCAGAGTGCCGAATGTCAGGTTCTGCCAATCGGACCCAATCATTCTGGGGAACAGGCCTCGGAGAGCATCAGCATCTATGTGGTTCAGACCTGCTCGGTATTCGAGAGCATAGTCATATGTAGATAATGCAGAAAGCCACCTATGGCCAGTGGCATCCAACTAGCTGAGGTCTGCACATAGGTCAAAGGATTATTGTCAGTTTTACTAGTATTTTAGCCCCATACAAGTACTCATGGAATTGGTCAACAATAGCCACTTCAAGCTTAGGAACTCTAACTTATGTACAGGATAGTTCTTTTCGGATGGGGTCAGGCTTCTACTGGCAAAGGCCACTGGTCTCAGGCCATTCTCGTGCTCTTGGTACAACACAGCCCCAACCCTTACAAGCTAGCATCAGTGTGCAGGGCGTAAGGTTTTCTTGGATCGGCATAGGCCAGCACTGGAGCATGGGTAAGTTGATATATGATCTCATGAAAAGCAGTCTCACAATCAGGAGTCCAGAGGCCCCAAATACTTCACTTTCGGATGAAAATACACTCTTTTCAATCTTGAGGGGCTGACTTTTGGTATTTTTGTGGGTTGGGGGATACCCTTGAGTAAGGTTAAGTAAAGGCGGATCACTCTTGAATAGTCCTTGATGAGCCGATAATAACCAGAGATCCAGGAATCTTTGCAGTTCTTTTAGATTTTGGGCTGTGGCCAGGTGGTCAAGGCCTCAACTTTGCTTGGGTCGGTCTCTATTCCCTCGGTGGATACCTGTGTCCACATACTTTACTGATGTTTGAAAAAATTGACACTTATCAATGGACAGTTTAAGGCCAAAGTCCTCCAGTCAGTCCAATACCTTAAATAATCTGCTCTCATGTTACTCAGTGAGCTGCCAAACACAATAACATCATCTAGGTATACCAGGCACTCTAGTAAGTTCATGTCCCCCCACTGCACGCTCCATCAATCGTTGAAAAGTGGCTGGGGCACACAGAAATCCTTGAGGCATCCTCATGAATTCATAGAAATAGCGGACAGATAAAGGCTGTCTTTTCACGGTCCTCTGGGGCCACCGGGATCTGATAGTACCCCTGCGGAGATCCAGCACAGAGAACCACTTGCTCCCGTTTAGGCAGTCCAAAGCATCCTGAATGCACGGGCATTGTGTACTGATCAGGGATAGTCGCCGGTTTAAGGTGCGATAATCCACACATCCTTACTGTTCCATTCTTTTCCTCACTACCACAATGGGGAAGCATAAGAGCTTCTGGTTCTTGTATTACCAACAGCTAACATCTCTTGCAGATGCCGTCTCACATCATCTATGTCAGCAGGTGCCAGGCGTCGAGACCTCTCACAAAATGGTCTTCGTCATGCAGCGGATATTGTGCTCAGCTCCCCCGCATCCTACATCCCATTCCTTCAAAAGAAAACACCTGGTCTCTCTGGGCAAGCTTCTCACTGATCTTCACTTTCCATTCAGCTGGCAGCGGGAGTCGCCGAAATCAAACAAGTCAGGCGTTACTCTGTCATTTCTTCCTTGAACTCTTGCTGCTGGGTAGCACTGCAGTGTCTGCACAATGCACATTAGCCAGGATGCAACCTCTGTTTACTCGAATGTCTCTTTCAGACACATTATGAACTTGGACCATTACCCTTCTGGCATAAGCATGGGCTCTAGCGGGCAAAATACTAAGCTTGACCAGCAGTCCCTCTGGCAATTTTCCATCGCCTGGTGCATCCAACATTAATATTTTATTCTTAACATCCTTTCTGATACGGACCTCTCCTGTAAGGTACACTGGGCATTTGGCGCCAGGATCAGAGACTCAGGATCCTTCTTCCATACAATTCCGACCGGTTCCTCTGGTTCTGTTTTTCAGCATCTCTCTGTGCCTCATCAGGCCTTCTTAATTAAAGCCGGAACTCTTAAAGCTCTACTAGTCTTTGACCCCTGTTTTCATAACACAACTGTGCCAGCCTTCCGAACATATGAGCATTTGTTCCAATCAACAAGGGACACCATCATACAGTCCAGTGGGGGGACACACTAAGGCTAGAGTCTCTACTTGTTCGGCCACTCCAGCCACGGAGGTGGGGAAAAGACAACCAAATTCGGATATACCGGAATAGGGGTAGGCCTTCTCCTTAACCCCATACATGCAGTCCTTCTAATGGTTGTAAGAGTACGTCTGACAAATGCTTCTGATACCAATCTTGGAACATAATTGTCACTTGGGAGCCACTGTCTAATATAGCTCTTGTAGACACTCCGTTCACCTTTACAGTAGTCTCCATGGAGGGACCCACTATTCTGGACCAATCTGGAGAGGCGGTAGTGGGGGCCTGGGCAACTGACCTTGCCACAAAGGCGTGAATTAGCATTTTTGGTGCCCTCACTGGGATCATGTCGTGCACCTCTTAACCACTGATTTCTTCTCCGAAGCTCTCCTTGTAGCCTATATGCAACTTTGTCCAGTGTCTTTTGGGGACTGGCATTCCCTTTTCATGTGCATCTTTCCCACAATTATAGCAAAACATACTTTCTGGAGTTTGAGCTGGCCGGCCACACTGGGAGCCAGGGCGGGAGTATTACTAACTGGAAACCTTGGTGCCATCTCTGTCTTGACGTGATAAGCATTTGGAGACATCTCGTCAGTTTCTCCACTTCCATGGTCAAGGAATCGAGTTCGGAGCTGTTATCAGCAGGAGATACATGGGTGGGTACCCCCACCCCATAGCAGATGCAGTCGGATATAGGTCAGGGCCCGTACTTGCAGGCGTGGCCTTCATAAAGGACTGTTTTTGAATCCGGATCTCTCAACAGTTACGCCCATTAGTGACAAATCTTTTCCTTGTCAGAGCACTCATTGACTGCCAACCTCTGCCCTGAACTTCACTTGATGGGTCACCCTCAGTCACTGGGTCATAGCTGCAGCTATTGGTGCAGGTCCCTCCGAGGTCGTCTTTTCTCAACTCCTCGAATTTCTCTCATTAACTCATCATAGGAAGGTGGGGATTCCAGTCGATCTGCCAGGCGTAACTGAAGCAACAGCAGTTCTGAGAAGGGGCAGACTTAAGGATCCTGTTCAGCCTGGTTGGTCCAGTTCAATCGCTGGCAAACTACCTTTCTGAGGGCATTCTTGCAACAATTTTTCCAGCAGAGATACATACACAGACAACAACTCCCTTGGTACTGTTGTGCATCTCTTACTCTCCACCATAGGTCCTCATCAGAATCTGGGCTCCCATACACATTCTCCAAGGCCTCAAGATAGGCCTGTGCAGTCGCTTCAGGGTTACTGGCCCGTTTAGCACGGATGGTAGCCAGGGCAGGACCTCGGAGGCTCTCACTAACCCTCTTTCGCTTTTCACCTTCCGAGCATTGCCATTCTAGCACTGGGGGGCAACATAGTCTATCCAGGTCTCCCAGTCATCCTCCCCTTGGGGGGTGGGGAAGGTGCCAGAGAAGATCCTCAACCTTCGGTAAGAGTCGTGACTAATGGCAGGTGCAGAAATAGGAGTCTGCATTGGTTCAGCCACCATTACGGGCACTGGAGCAGGAGAGGGTGTTGGGGAGGAACACCCCAGGTGGCAAGAATAGTTTCTTCAAGTCCTCCACAGTTTTCCCTCTCCCAGCAACCATTCAGCAAATTTCTCCTCAAAAGTTTCAGATAGTGGTGGGGGCTGATTCCCCGGGTCTTTACTGTCATAGTTATCACTCTCAAGCAGTGAGGGCTCCTCTGGGGTAATGGTCTGTGGCACTTTGGAGCTATCTATGGATCCTTAAACTCTACTAGGGCCAGGAAAGTGTGGGTGAGCAGATTAGCATGCCGACCCACCACCACAGGGGTTTGTAAACCTTCCACCTTGGAAAGTACTCCCTGCACAGTGTCCGTATTGATACCAGGGGATGTCCAGGATAAGCATAGCATTTTGATTGATCTCCTCCCCAGTACACCCACTCCACCAGCGAGTGCACAGCCACTTCTGTGGGTACCCATTTTTCTTAACAGTGGTTACTAAATATGGCCACTAGAGGACACACAATCCAGCGGTGAGCCTCCAAGATGTAACCCCTAGATGGCGCTATCCAGGGGCTACTACCCCTGCCTGATTTGCCACTAACAGGTTGAGGGCCCTGGATCCAATGGCGGGTGCCTCCACCCAGAGGTCAGGGTTTGCAATAGTTAAAACTAACTTGGTCACAGCCCTCTGGGACACTCACAACCCCTTTCTTCCACTAGTGGCCCACAATATATCAGAATTACCTTCACAGTATACACTTACCCCCAAGGTCTGGTTCCGGCACTGGGACCTCCTGTGAAATGAGATACAGTGCAACAATCACAGTACAGTACTTTAACATAGACAAATACCTCAGGCAGTATACTTTGCTAGAAACAAGCAGCTCTGATTTATTTAGGGGATATAACAAGGACAGGGGAAATCAGGTTAATTAGCTTATCACTCTAATAATCTACCTATGGCTCTGTGCAGAGGCCTATCCCTATCAGTTACTGTCCCTAGGTACCCAAGCCCCTAGTGGCTAGTCCAACCGTGGCAGCTAGTAGGGGCCCTTTCACACAGAGAAAAGGAGAATTAAACAGTCAGCAGTACAGTAATTCCATTTGGATTTAATGTGGCAATTCAACAGGGAGCAACCCTGAATTAGTACTCACGACCTCCAAATAAGATAGGGTCCTTCAATGTGCAGCAGGGCTCACTTGAGGTAAACAAACCTCTTCACACATCATATAAAAGAAAGCACTACCAGGCAGGCTGCATCTGTATCCCGATCGCAATTACTGCACAATACCGGGAGAACACACAGCAGATTCAGTTCCTGACAGACCGAGTGCAATTTTCAGCAATTCTTCCAGTCTTCTACAGGGTGAGCCTGGTTTCTCTCTCAGAGATCCTTGATTCTTTTCACAGGATAGGATTCAGTCCTAAACAAGCTGTTACACAAGCTGCAGGCCGGAACTCTGGGCTCAGTACACGCGCTTTTGACTAAAACTGCACACTGAAAAAGCACAGGGCTCCCTTCCTTCTTCACTGCCAAAGCTCAACTGAAACTCCAAACTGACAAAACCGGGCACTTCCTTTGAGTTCCTCCCAGTTCTTGACTGGATTGGCTGTCACTCACAATAGACTGCTGCTGTTGGTCCAAAAGGCACTGAAGTCTAAACTACATCTCCCAGAGTCACTGCCCATACAATCCTCTTGTGGCTGGCTCAGATTATGAGTCCAAGTTCTGATTCGTCCAAGGCACCATTTTAGAGCTAGCTTACCCCACACTGATTGGTCCAGTTCAGCAGTTCAAAACTAGAATGGGGAACTAGCAGACACAGTTCTGACTGCAAAGAAAGCAGGTTAGACAAACAGTAATTTCATTATTACTCTAAATAATTTCTGGCAAACAGTTACATCTTTCAGATAGGTTCCCTTTGCACTCTAGTGACTGCAAAATGAAGTGAATTGGCAGCAGCTTGAGTGGTACTCAATCAAAGAAACACACAGTCCCCCATACAAACTAATTATGTCTGCAAGCAGACAGCTCTTAAAGAGACAGTACCAGAGGTTCTAAAACACTCACTGATAAATGGCTTAAATGCCAAACACCATTCAGGCTTGGAGCATTCAAGCAAGCTCCTGGAAGTCTTTTGGGAACCCCATTTGCAGGGGGTTACATATGCATCAACATCTTGTTTGTCTTTGCTGCTGCTTTCTTGCATTGCATTAGGTGCTTCAGGTCACTAGTGATCATCACTCCCAGGTCCTTCTCCTCCTCTGATGCAGATACCTGGACTCCACCCAGGTAGTACTCTGTCCTGGGATTCTTGGCTCCAGTATGCATAACTTTACATTTCTTGGCATTGAAGCCAAGCTGCCAGATCCTGTACCACCTCCCCAGCTTTTCCAGATCTTCCTGTAGGTCCTGTATCCCTTCAACTGTGTCTCTTCTTCCGCAGAACTTGTTGTCATCTGTGAATAGGCAAATTTTGCCCTTAATGCCATCCCCAATGTCATTGATAAAGACATTGAACAACACCGGCCCCACTGGTTACCTCTCTGGTACCAGATAACTCTACCCCTCCCCCCACAACCACTCTCTGGGTTCTGTCCCTCGGCCAGTGTTCCACCCATCTGGCCATCTTTTCCCCAACCCCACCAACTTCCTGATCAACCTTTTGTGGGACACAATCAAAGGCCTTGCTGAAATCAAGATAGAGGATGTCTACCGCTTGACCCCTGTCTACTGTCTTAGTGACCTAGTCAAAGAAGTCAATCAGATTTGTTTGACTCAATCTCTCCCAAGAACCCATGTTACCTCACATCCTGGAGACCATGCTCCACTAGATATTCCACCAACCTTTCCATGAGCTTGCCCACAATGGAGGTCAGACTGACTGGTCTGTAATTCCCTTGGTCATCCTTAGGACCGCTTTTGTGGAGGGGCACTACATGTGCTGTTCTCCAGTCCTGTGGTACCACGCCTGACTCTAGTAAACTATTAAATAGGTCTGCCAGTGACCCTGCCAGCTCCTCAGCCAGTTCCTTTAGTACCCTTAGATGTACTCTGTCGGGGCCACATGGCCACTGACTGGTTGATTTGCCACCTGCCCTCATGGCCATTGACTCACTGATTTGCCAGCAGCTCACATGGCTACTGACATGTTGATTTGTCACCTGCCTACATGGCCACCGACTCGCTGATTTGACACCTGGCCACATGGCTGCTGACTAGCTGATTTACCACATGGCCACTGACACTTACTCTTCCTGATATACTTTTCTCCCTTGTTCTATGCAACATTTAAGATGTTTGAACTTCCAGAACTGACAGCTTGCTTCCCCTTGTTTTTTCACTCTCCCTACTTGCTGTCACACAAGCACCAGTCTGCCCTGTCACTCGCAAGTTCCATAGGCCGTCACGTCATGAAATTCTGTGATAGTTTGTGATAAAATGTGGTAACCATAATACAACGTAAAATAAACCCCAACTGGTTAAGAACAGTTAATGTTAACACATCATTAGTTCTGTAACATTGAGAGCTCTCAAGATCACGTGATGTCACAGAATCTACTCTGTTCTGAGTTAGCCTGTTCCTTACACACTGGGGTTAATTATTCTATTTAGGATACTGTATCTTCAGATTCCGCTATAATAGTTACCAGACATTAGGGCATAAAAGATCTCCATGAAACATCTCATCTGAAGTATGGCAACTCCAGCACTGTTCCCCTCCATCCCGCCCCCAGTACAGCACTAGAGTCAGTGTTGGTTATGAGCCCAAGTCCTGGAATAGGACTAGAACCCACAACTTTCTGATCCAGAACCAAGAGTGCAGTCTCTGAGTGACACTAACTCTTAATCTTACTTCGAGATACAGCTCTTGCAGCAGGTTACACCATTAGGACTGAAGCCGTCAGGCGCCAGGACCCCACGGAAATTTTCTAGCTAGCTATCTTCGGCGGGGACCGCCCGGCGTCGGTCCGCCTCCGGCGTCAGGCGTGTGGTACATAAGGGCAGTCCCGCCAGAATCACCAGTTCTTTCCCGCCGTCGAACTGCATGCCTCGACCCTCCGGTCACTGTCTAGCGCGCGACGCGTGGTTTTCAGAACTTCCTTTGGAAATTGAAGAATTTCAAGAATTGATCATCGCTGATATCCTCTCCGACCTCTGGTCATCCTTCCAAGTGCGCATGTGGAAAACAGATCCCCTTCAAGGACCCGCATTCCGCGTGCGTTCGGTGCCTGGGCCCAGACCACGACACCAAGGCCTGCTCCCTGTGCCAAGGGTTCAACAGCCGCACCAGAATCCGCCGGCAGAAGGCCCTTCAAGCGTTCTTGTTAGAAGAAAAACTTCGGGCCATGTCCTCGAAGAGGGAATCTTCCCACAAACACGCGGAGAAGAAGAGGAGAGAGAAGGATCTTCCCAGGTCGCCGGCTCGGGCCTCTGAGTCCCGCAGCTCCGGTTCGCGGTCGGACGGTCCCCGTCCAGGGCTTCTTCCCTTCCCCCGGCTGCGGCTCCAGCTCCCAAGTCTGCTCAGGCTCCTACTGCCAGGCCGCCGTCTTCTTCCACCCCGAAGGCCGTGGCGAAGTCCGGGGAGCCACCACCATCATCATAAGTCGGGCTCCCGCTCCTCGGCCCCCGACGCCCGGTCCTCCTCGGTGCCCCCCCGGAAGACTCTGGATCTGACGCCCTTGAAGAGACCGGTGGACCCGACGTCGGCCAGACCGCTGTCTGCCATACGCCATCGTTCCTCGGAGCCGTCGTCGGCCTCGTCTTCGCATCGGACGTCGGTGGGGGGTCCGACATCTGCTCTGCCTGAGCAGAGGGCTCCTGCACCTCCGGAGGCCGTCGGGCAGGAGTCCCTCACGGAGGAGGAATCGACACAGTCCGAAGACCAGACGGGCATTCCCGGCCTCGAGCAGTCTTCTAGGGGTCCCTCGCCGCCCCCGAGGCCCCCGCGGAGCCGTCGCCGGGACCCGACGTCCGGCCCTCGTCCTCGGAGCCGACGTCGGGACTGTCGCTTGCGGAGGTGAAGGACCTCTTCACGTATTGGTGGGACACCATTAGGAAGGATGTGGCACCCGCAGTCCTTCCTCCTCCTCCTCCTCCTGTACCTACTCAAACTCCGGCCCGGCCCCAACTTCGCCAGTGAGTTCGGTCGCCCGGTCTGTCCCTAGGGAGCCTGAATCCCCTCCCAGGGCTCGCCATTCCAAGAGGAGACCTCCGCCGAGATCTTCCTCTTCTGGATCGCCCAGCCCCAAGAGATCCAGAAGACGTCGTCGTTCGCCGTCGACGGAGGACACGGGATCAGCTTATTCCACTTCAAGATCCCCGTCTCCAGTCTCTCTTCCTTCACCGGACCCACGTGAGACTCCACGGTCTCCTCCGGATGACCCCTCGTTCATGGATATTTTACGTCATATCCAGGAGAACATGGGGTGGGAAGCTGAGGAGTTGGACCCCGAGAGGTTACGCCTGGCCGAGTACCTTCGGCAGAAGGACCCTAAGCCTGTGGTTGTGCCACCCTTGGTGGACACCTTTGTGGACGTCACCAAGGCTGCATGGAAGCGTCCACACTCGCTACCGGCGGTGCCGAAGAAGGCTGACCGTTTGTACAGGGCTCCCAGGGAGGACCAGTACCTGTCACAGCATCCTCTGGCCGATTCTCTGGTCATTACAGCCTCACATGACCGGTCTCAGAGGCCGCAGCATCTGAGCACCCTGCCACCAGACCCTAAGTCCAAGCAGTTGGACTCTTTGGGTAGGCGCATGTACGCATCCGCTACTTGTGCCATTAGGTCCCTGAATTATCTCACCCACATGGTGCAGTTCCAGAACGCCCTGTGGGAACAGAGCCTAGAGGTGGCTGAGAAGCTGCCTGATGGTGAGCAAAAGGAGGAGATGCTTCAGCTCCTCCGCATGGGTTCAGACGTGGGGACCCAAGTTCTTAGAGCTGCATACGACTCTGCGGACTCTTGACCAGGCGGCAGCGTCAGGCGTTGCCTCGGAGGCACTCGTGCTCCGTGTCTCCGTTTCACCCAGGCGTCCAGAAAAATATTATGGGCGCCACCTTTGAGGGAGAGGTTTTGTTTGGCAACCCATCCGAAAGGATCATTACCAAACTCAAGAGGCGGAAAGGCGGTTCGGTCGGTCCAGGCAATGTACCAGCCGAGGCTTGGTTCCTTCATGAGCACCAAGGCCGTTTCCGTGAGGCGGACTCAGAGGCAGCAGCCCGTTCCACCACACAGCAGAGGGCTCCGGTTTCCGAAGAACGAGGAAAGCAGCCGTCAGCAGGGGTCACGCCTCCGAGGCCTCCCAGCGGCGGGCTCTTCCGCCGCCACAGCATAACTCCTTTCCGGCCCGCCCCTCAGGATCAGCGGATATTATGGTCGGGGGTCGATTCGAACTTCCTGTCGGGATGGCAGGCAATTACCACCGACAGGTGGGTGCTTCAGTTAGTCAGCATTGGCCACTTTTGAGTTCGCATAACAGCCACCTCGAGGCCTCCTCTGCTCTCCGGTATTCGGGTCAACGGCGCTTAATTTGGCAAAGTGATCACGCTCTAAGCAAGGGCGATACAGCATGTCCAGGAAACCAGAGAGGACTAGGGTACTATTCTCACTTCTTCCTGGTTCCCAAGAAAACAGGGGACCTCCGTCCTATTCTGGACCTAAGCGACCTCAACTTATCAGTCGCATACAAAGATTTCGCATGGTGACCCTTCGGTCTGATCCCCATGCTAAAACAAGCGCCTATTTAGCGTCCTTAGACATGCAGGATGCCTACCTGCACATCCCCATAGCTCAGGCGCATCAGAGGTTCCTGCGCTTCGAGTTTCTAGGCCACCACTTTCAGTTCCGGGCTCTCCCTTTCGGACTGTCATCCGCTCCATGGGTCTTTACCAAATGCATGGCAGTCGTGGCAGCTGCTCTGAGGAGAAAGGGCCACTATGTGTTCCCGTACCTCGACGATTGGCTTCTCATGGCCTTCTCCAGAGAGGCGCTTCTGCAGGCGATCCAGGACACTCAGGATCTGTTCGGATCGCTAGGGATTCTCATAAACCAGGAGAAGTCTGTCTTGGTACCGTCGCAGAACCTGCAGTTTATAGGTGCAGTGCTGGACACGGTCCAGGGAAGGGCTTTCCTTCCAGCCGACAGGCGGAACACATCAGGTAGCTATAGGGACCTATCAGCGAATCCAACCGCTCAGCCAGATCGGGTCCTTCGTCTGCTCGGACACATGGCTGCGGCCATTCCTATGGTCCCTCTCGCGCGACTCCACATGCGAATAATGTAGTGGATGCTCAAGGCGCAGTGGGACCAAAGGCAAGACCATTTGCAGCATCCAGTCAGGATCACGAAACGGGTGATTCGGGATTGGCAATGGTGGTTAGCCCCCGGCTCGCTTTCCAAGGGCATCCCGTTTGCAGCGCCATCCCCGGAGATGACCCTCACCATTGACGCCTCAGGTCTCGGGTTGGGAGCACACCTGGATGGGGTGAAGTCTCAGGGTGTATGGAGCCCGCTGGAGGCTCATCTCCACATGAATGTCCTAGAGATGAGAGCGGTCCTCTACGCACTCCAGGCTTTCCAGTCCATGATTCCACCGTGCACTATCCTGCTTCAGACGGACAACACGACAGTGATGTATTACCTCAACAAACAAGGCGCTCACTCTTACCCCCTTTGCAGGGAGGCCATGAGAGTGTGGGATTGGGTAATCGGACACGGCGCAAGCTTGATCGCTGTACACGCTCCTGGTGTGGACAACACGATCGCAGGACGGTCTGAGTCACTCCCAGGCCAGAGTCCACAGTGGGAACTCTTCAGGAGGTGGCAGAGGATCTGTTCTTCGATGGGGAACTCCAGAACTGGATTTGTTGCGTCCCCATCCAGCATAAAACTGCCCAATTTTTGCTCGCTAGATTCAGGGCCTGGTGTTTTCTGGTGAGGCAGCGTTGTCCCTCTCCTGGGTGAACAGATTCCTTTACGCTTTTCCTCCCTTCCCGTTGATCCAGAGAGTTCTTCTCAAACTGCGCAGGGAGCATGCACGGATGATTCTGGTAGCTCCATTTTGGCCCAGACAGATTTGGTTCCCATTGCTGGCTCAGCTATCCCGGGAACCACCGCTCCCGTTGCCGCTCAGCTCCCACCTTCTGTCTCAGGAGAGAGGTTCATTGCTGCATCCGGATCTTCGCTCTTTGAACCTGCATGCATGGCTCCTAGAGACATAGCCATTTTGTGACATGGGGTCTCGCAAGAGGTTGCCGAGGTCCTCTCTGCAGCCAGAAGCCGGCAACACATGCTACATACGCCATGAAATGGCGTCGTTTTTGTTTATGGTCACGGGCTAGTGACCTCTCCCCTTTAGGTTGTCCCGTCGGGGCAGTCTTGGACTACCTCCTTTCCCTATTCCAGTCAGGGCTGGCCTTCTCCTCTATTAAAGTGCACTTGTGCGCTATTTCGGCCTACCACCTGCCAGTGGGGCAGCGCACTATTGCTCAGCTGGACGCTTCTCGGGAGTTTCTGAGGGGAGTGTTACACCTTAGGCCTCCTATCAAGGACCTGGTTCCTCCATGGGATCTCCTTTTTGTCCTGGAACAGCTCACGCTTCCTCCCTTTGAACCAGCCGCAGATTGCGAGCTACGTTTTCTGTCGTGGAAAACGTTGTTTTTAGTTGCCGTTACTTCAGCCAGAAGGATTTCTGAGCTTCATGCTCTCATGTGTAAAGAGCCTTATTTGGTTTTTCACCGGGACAGAGTATCTCTGAGGGCGACCCGAAGTTTTTGCCTAAGGTGGTTTCGACACTCACTTTAAATCAGGACATCGACCTTCGGTCTATTTCCCGAGTTATTCAAATAGAGGGGAGGCTTTGCTCCACACTCTGGATGTTCACCGCAGCCTGAGGTATTACCTCAACAGAACCAAACCCTTTCGGGCTTCTGACCAGCTCTTCGTCTCTTTTGTGCAGAGAATGAGAGGCCAACTGGTTTCTAAGCAATCCTTATCCCGCTGGCTTGTGCAGTGTATCTCACGCTGTTATCAGTCTAGGCAAAAGCCCTTCCTGGGTTCCATCCGGGGTCATTCTACCAGGGGTGTGGCCACTTCCTTTGCAGCACTCAAAAATGTCTCAATCTCTTCCATCTGTGCTGCAGCTACTTGGAGCTCTGTGCATACCTTTATCAGGCATTACAGTCTGGATATAGCCTCTAGGCGAAGGGCCGGTTTCGGCCTAGCAGTGTTGCAAGGCCTCTTGTCCTGAGTTAGGATTTGGTTTGGTTTTTCTCTGTTTCTTCCTCTTCCTCCTCCCAAAGTTTCTTTTGGGCAAGCGTTACTGCTTGGGAATCAGTCCTAATGGTGTAACCTGCTGCAAGAGCTGTATCTCGAAGTAAGATAGTACAGTTACGTAAGAACTTACCGTAACAGTAGATCTTCGAGAACAGCTCTTGCAACAAACTCACCACCATATCCCCTTGGAAGAGACATGGCTCGTTTTAAAAAAAAAAAAATTTTTTCAAATAAATAGCAGCGAAGAAGTCTAGGGGTCATTTGGGAAATGAGCAAATTTATTTTGATCCAGTCGGAATTTGTTCCTTATTGCCTTCTGACGGTGGATTCTGGTCTCCCCTTCTGATGTCATCGTGTGGCGGGAGTCTCCGGCCGGGAGGAACTAGAGGATTCTTCTTGAGACCGCCTTATGTACCACGCCGGCGTCGAGCGGTCCCGCTGAAGATAGCTAGCTAGAAAATTTCCGTGGGGTCCTGGCGCCTGACGGCTTCAGTCCTAATGGTGTAACCTGCTGCAAGAGCTGTTCTCGAAGATCTACTGCTACGGTAAGTTCTTACGTAACTGTACTTTCCCAGAGCTCTTCAGGTCTGGACTGTCTCTCTTTGACAGGGTGCTCAAACAAGTGAAACGAATTCCATTTGAGCAAAGATTGGTGTGTTTGTGTATGTTGTGTCATTTTTTAATCATTCTAATTAATTTCTATATTGGCAGTTAGTCTTCATCATAAGAGTTGCTGTGGCCTTTTTAAAGTAATATAAAAATGGAACGAGTTATGTTTTTACATAAAATTCAGCTTTGCTTTTTTCTGTTTTCCTTGGTTCTGTTTGTACTTCTCTTTGCTTTGGGTCTTTTTTCTGTCTCTCTTTTTTTCTGTCCCCTACCCCCGACACTTTGGGTCACCACAGCTGCAGCCTTACAGTGGCTAGCAGGGCAGGAGAGTAGCTACCTTCGTTGCCGACACCTGTCCTTTTTCTTGGTTGGGGCACATTGGTTGAGTGACTGGTGGATGACTTTACCTCTACAATGCACCCAGCCCCAAACCAGCTCCAGTCTGGAATTCTGGGACTTGCAACTGAACCCTAGTCTACCTGTGCCAGATCTCCCCGAAAAATTCTGAAACTTGCATGATGCATACAGTAGTGTACATGATTCTACTAAAAATACTTTGAAGTTTCTTCGTTTTCACCGTTACTATACAGGACACCCTCTCTTATTTTATTTATAATATTTGACCAGGAAAGGCACACTAAGCTAATGTAGCTTGTTTCCAGGTGTGTCCTGTGGGGTTGGTTGCATGCACCTGTTTTATTAACTGGGGAATGCTGGCCGTGATACCAGGGAAACTTCTCCTGCTCTACATCGATAAGTACCATGGGATCTTTTACATCCACCTGGACGGTGACGAGAGCTAGGCAGAAGGGACCTCAGTTTAACTTCTCATCCAAAGGATGGCACCTCACCAGTGCAGCACCCCTCTTGGACTGCACTGCAGTGTCAATTATGGTACTGACACAAGTGCCTGGTGTGGAGCTAAAACCCACGACCATCTGATCTTCTTGCCCAAGAGGAGAGTGCGCTACCTACTGATCCACTGACACTGCTAGTTTTATAGTTCATCTATTTATTTTTTTTATTTATATTTTATGCCCTGTTTCCAGTGTCCAGCTCCCCCGGAGCCCTCTGGCACGACCCTGCCAGCCCCCACCTACGTTTCTCATTATCCTCCACAGAGCCTTGGCTTTATCCCTGGCCAGAGTATGGGGTGGAGGGGATATACCCTCCAACGTGCACAGCGTCAGGAGGGGTAGGAACGAAGCAGGAGCCAGCTCAGAGTCTGCAGGAAGCCACAACCAGGGCCACTTCCTGGTTTTCTCCCGCTATCCCTTGAAGGATGCCAGTCTACAATGATATTTTTTAAGCCAAATGTGGCAGTCATCCTTTCTTTTTTTTTCTGAGAAAAAATTCTATTAAAATATATAAAATATCACATTTTGGAGGAATTAAAAAATGTTACCACCAAATAAAACTGGAAGATGCCTGGAATCTTTTATAGTAATTAAAAAAAAAAGAAAAAAAAAAGCAGGGTCACATTTTTTTGCCCAGTTTCATTGCACTTCCGCTTTTAGCTTCTTACATTCATGCTCATCTTATAGCCAAGCAGAAAAGGAGGTCTTTTTAAATAGATTAGCAAGAGTTAGGTATATTGTTAAACAGCATATAATCCACACTGTTGGCACAGCGATAAGGGTACCACTCATGATGCCGGCAACCCACATTTGGAAGCGAGCCCAGGTTGCCAAGGGCCAGCTGATGAAAGGGGATCGTATGTCCCAACAAGCTCCTTTGGGGAGGAAGGATAGTGAGCGCTGCTTTGCTACCACCACCAGCATGTCCTCGGGTGGCGATGCAGCAGGAGATGGTTCAGTGAGTGCGGGGGGAGACGCTGGCGGCTGCATAGAATACGCCACACACACACACCAATGCGCACTCCAGTAGCAACCAGTGGCAGTGTCTCCAGGATTAAGCGAAATTGGAGGAGAAAGTGATAGGCCACAGTAAGGTAAGAATCAGCACCTCATAGGTTCTACACTGCCAACCATGGCTCCTGTCCACCTTTGATCTGGACCATGGAGGTGTGAGTGGTAATGCTCCTCAGGGGGGGCTACCCAAAACATCTGTGACTGGGTACGTCCTGAAGATGACAGTGTTGTGGGTGGGACGCTGGTTTGAAGAGGGCAGTCTGGCAGAGGATAAAAAGACTTTATAAAAACAACTTGTAATTGCAGAGCAGGAGGCCCAGTTTTTAAAGTGCAAATCATTCTACTCTTCAGTAAATTGCTTCCTTACAACATAAGGGTTGGTAGATAGATAGGTATGTCTCAGGCTAGAAAATAGGCAGATGTAATGAGACTATAAGTCTTTTTCTGCTGACACAATTCTCTGTTTCATATGGAACACACATGACATGATGCATTCAGTTATTTGTATTACCAGCAGACCAGTGGGCATCTCGTGTCTTCTGTTCACCTCTCACAGTGTCGTAGTGCCATGCATGTTAAGTAACAGTGCCATTTTGTTTTGCAGTTTCTGGGACTGGGAAAAAGGGGAGAAGCTGGACTATTTCCACAATGGGAATCCACGCTACACCCGGATCACGGCGATGGAGTACCTGAACGGGCATGATTGTTCACTGCTGCTGTCGGCCACAGGTGAGGTCAATGCCATTTAGGTAAAGGGATGGGAGGCAATAAAAGATATACCACACCTTGTTCCAGACTTTATTTTTTATTTATTTGAAATTCGCATCAAACAGAAGGTGGAATGGCCTAATGAGACACTGTATCTTGTTTTCATGGGAGTCCCTTGACACTTCAGGGTACAAAAAGTGCGTATAGTGCAGCATAGCGAGATATTCGTATACTGCTTCTACTGGAATACTCAAATGCAAGCTCTTCTAAGAGTCAGACTCCTCCGTAGAACACCACTCTTTGATCTTAGAGCTGGAGGTACTGGGACCCTGCAGGAACCAGAACATTTTGGGCCAGTTACATCAGTGCAAAGCACCGAGATGCGGCAGCATGCGTGCGCCATCAGCATATAAAGCAGCACCAGCCCAACTGCCTGTGTTCCTTTTTTCCCATCACCATTGACTAGAATTAAGTTTTTAGTTTTATCCTCCAACTCTCTCCTACCCAGCCCTGTAGACTCCCTCTTAGGTCCTCGACTCCCCACCCTGCCATCCCACAGAGCTTACCTCTGTAAAACATTGTAATATGTTTTATATACATCGTTGTCTTCAGTATTTCGTATCCTCTATGTACCTCTACTTGACTGTGTATCCTTAAGTGGACGCTTGTGGAAATGGGCAGTTTTGCTCACATGCCATTCCAGTAAAAAAAAAAATAAATAAAACTAACCTTTCTCCAACTTGCAACTGTGCCCCACAGTGGGGTCATCAGGGTGACCCAAGCCTCTTCAGACATTCTCTCTCCGTTTGTTGCTGAGAGGCTGCTTGAGTCGGTGGGTGCGGAGCCTGAAGGTGAGGAAGGTGTTCATCATGCTGCAGCGGGTGGGAGCTTTTTTCCACTTTTTGATACTCACACTCCCTGAGGGCACTGCATCTAGTCGACATCAGATGTGCATCCCCCTTCCCCCATTGTCTAGGACACTCAGCCCTCCCCCACCAGCTGGCCCTTCTGAAGTTGTGAACCCGGGTTACTGGTGTCATGAGCACTGCACCAATGGGCTAGTCTCATGGACTAGGACGTCTACTCACTCTGACTAGCTTTCCTTTCTGGTTTTCATTGTTTACTTTTTGTACAAACTATAATTAGCAGTTCAGCATTTTTTGCTCATTTAAATCTATTTACTTGGTGTCGGGCGGACACTCTTTTCCATTGTTGGGATCATTATGTCAGTTTTTTCCTTTCATGCAACTTTGCTGTTTTCTTTTTCTTTTTTTTGGTACCTACATTTTTATGCCCCTTTTCTCTGATTCTGGCCCTTGCACTCTCGGGGATCCCACAACACAGGTTGACTATACGTTGTACTCCATGCTATGTACTGCTCCTTCCATGGAGCTGTGATTATGCCACCTCCACAGAGTCAGGGGTAGGGGAATGCACCCTGAATCTTCCCGGGTTTCATCAGGGAGAGCCTTGATGGACAGGAGGACCTGGATGTACCTGTAGGTCCCATCGCCTCAGGAGTCAGCGCTGTCCATTTTCCTGTTTTCGTCCCTCAGCAGTCAGCATGCTGGAGAGCTCAAGCATGCACATCCACGATGGCGTGCTGCATGTGACCTTCAGCTGCTGATCGACCTCAACCTGCCTACCTCCGCTGCGCTGCCACCCATGGTCACCTAGGTGGCGGCTCTGCAGCAGAGACAGCGACCCTCCCTCCCTCCCCCGAGGAGGAGAGCCTCCACTGGGACACTCGATCTGGCCAACCGCTGACGACCTGGGGGCCTGCTATGGTAGCTCTAAGGAAGTCAGTAGGCGTGTCAGAAGGGCAGCTGAGGGACAAGCCCAGAAGGTTACGGTATAAGGAGGTGCTGGGGGAGGCAAAAATAGCGTGACAAAACAAGTGGTCACTGAATCTGTGACGCCCTGCTCCTAGTGTATAGAAGGGCACTGGGTTTCCCCAATTTACTGGTTATAAGCTTTTTCCCCTTTGCACGTCTAGGAAGGTAAGATTACTCCGCAAGGTGACTTTATTAAGGAAGCTAGCATCAAGCAGTGTGTTTCCACTGTCTCACTCAGTATAATAAGACAGATTTACTTTTCCCTGGAATCTGACCAGAATCATTCCTGAGGTTAATGCAGAAGTGTGCAGGTTAGTCTTAATTAGGAGATAAAGGAGGAGGAGGAGGAGAGTCAGTCAGTCAATTTCTTCTTTTACATAATTGATTTTTCTAAAACAATCAAAGGAGCCTCTTTTAAAAAAGTATGAGAGAAGATTAGCAAGAATGCTTCTCTTAGCTCTGAATTCCTTTTGTACAACTGAGGAGCTAGCTATTTCATCTAAAACTTGTGACCCTACCCGCGCATGGCGCTCTACACCAGAGGCCCGCCAGGGCACGTGCCCTGGTAAAAAAATGCTGTGCCCCAGTTGGTGCCCCATATGGTGCAGAGCTTCCCCCATAGTAACAATGTATCAGTGCCCTGGCTGCCATCTGTTGTGCCCCAGCTGTGCCCCGGTAACCATTTGTGGCTAGAGCCGCTACTGCTGCCGCGGTGTGGATGGGGAACTGCGTCACCACTAATATGTCTGTCTGTGGTTCCACTTATTGGTCCATGTGCCACCCACCCAGTTCTTTTCCCTCCCCTTTCATGGAGACACCAGTCCTCCCACAAGGTCTCCTGTCCACAAATTCATGTACTGGTCTGTGGTGGAAATCATGACCAGTGCAACTCTCTCACCCTGTTGGAGTCCCAAGTAGGTTGCCACAGAAGACAAACAGCAGGGCAGGAGGCCATGGCCTAAAGATTTTTTTTGAGGAGGATGTAAGAGGAAATGTCAGAAATATTATAAGTCTGAGGGTAGTATGTGAAACAACTGAGTTCTGTGGGAGTAGGTAGTGCAGAAACATTTTTTAGTTTGGTTAAGTTCTTTAAAGAACAGAATATTACAGTTCTGCAGTGTCAAGGTCTCTTCTTAGTCGGCCGGCAGGTGGTGCATTCAGCCCTGCTGGGGTGCCATTGTGAGCCATTAGAGGCCTGCAGGGTGTCATTGTAACCCATCAAAGATGCTGTGTGGGTGCCAGTAAGCTCATCAGGGATGCTGTAGGAGTGTCATTGTAACCCAGCATGACTCTGTAGTACTGTCATTGTAAACCCATCAAGGATCCTGTGGGAAAGGACCCCCGATGGCTCAGTGGAAGTGCATTGCATTGCATTTCCATGCTTGTGACCCAGGTATGGTAGTGAGCCTGGGGTTGCTGGAATCGGGCAGCCAGACTTGGGGGTTGCACCTGAGGGGAGCACAAGCTGAGGTGCAGAAGTAGCCCCATGTGGTGAGCCAGAGAGGTAGCTTCCATGCTTGTGACCCAGGTATGGTAGTGAGCCTGGGGTTGCTGGAATCGGGCAGCCAGACTTGGGGGTTGCACCTGAGGGGAGCACAAGCTGAGGTGCAGAAGTAGCCCCACGTGGTGAGCCAGAGAGGTAGCTTCCGCGCAGGGGGTGGCATCAGCCCAGTGTGCTCTGCTGATGCTGAGGTTGCCAGAGACAGTGTCTGACATCACAGGGTGGTGGGAGGGTAGGAGGGAGAAACAGCGCAAGGATATGTGCCTTGGCCGCCATGCATGATGGTCCTCTTGATCCTCAGGTGTCGCCTCATGTAGATACCCACCAGACTCTGTGGGAGGAGCAGCAGTCAGGGCTGAGGGTCGGCCGGGGACTCAAAGACAGGAGTTGGCAGCTGTTGAGGGTCAAACACTTTTATGGGAGGGGGGAGGATCCTGTGGGTGTGTCGTAACCCATTAGGAACAGTGCGGGGTGTCATTGTAACCCATCAGAGATCCCGCAAGGGTGTCACTTTAACCCATCAGGGACCCTGTGAGAGTGTCATTGTGATCCATCAGGGATTCCGCAGCACTGTCATTGTAACCTATTAAGGAGGCAGTATAGCACAGTGGTTTAAGGCTCTGAGCTGCAAATCTGGAGACATGGGTTTGAATCCCACAGCCCCCACTTGCATGCTGTGTGACCCTGAGCAAGTCACTTAACTTCCCTGTGCTCCCAGGTTGCACCTGTAAACAAGCATTCAGCTTAGTGTGTCTCACCTGGTTAAACAATTGGGGAAAAAAAAAGATCCTGTGGGAGTGTCGTAACCCATTAGGAACAGTGCAGGGTGTCATTCTAACCCATCATGGACTCTGCTGGTGTGTCATTATAACCCATCAGGGACCCTGCAAGAGTGTCATTGTCACCAATCGAAGATTATGTGGAAGTGAAGTAACCCTTTAAGAATGGTGTGGGATGTCATTGTAACCCATCAGGGACACACGGAGATGCAACTATAGTCCACTGGGAAACCTGTGAGGGTGTCATTGTTACCAGTCAGGGTCCCTCTAGGATGTAATTGTAATCCATCAAGTAAACCTATGGGGGTGTCATTGTAACCCATCTGGGCACAGCAGAAGGGGTCATTGTAACCCACTAGGGAACATGCGGGTTTATTACTGTAACACATTAGTCACTCTGTGTGGTGTCATTGTAACCCTTCAGGGACCTGATTGGGTGTCATTGTATCCTAGAAGGAGTGTCACTGTCACCCATCGGATACCTCACAACGCTATCACTGTAACTCATTGGAGACTTTGCAGAGCTGTCATTGCAAACCATCAGGGACCCTGCAGTGGTGGTGTTATAACCAGTTAGGAACCCTTCAGAGGTGTCATACTGGCCTGTTTTGGGGCCCAGTAGTGATGTCATTGAAACCTATTAGTGGCTGTGCAAGAGTGCATTGTAGTTTTATCAGAGGCCCTGCAGAGTTGTCATTATATCCTATTGGGGGCCCTGCAGAGTTGTAGCCTATCAGGGGTCTGTGACAGTAGTATTGAAGTGGATGCAGTTTGAGTCTTGGTGAGAGGAAAATCAGTAACATAGGGAGCAAGCTTAAAGCAGCAATGCAACGAAAAGTTGTAATTTTTTGCACCTGTGATTTTAGTTTAATAACATGCTGCTTGATGTCCGTTTTAAGATATTCTAAGGATTTTCTTCGCTTTTCTATTATTATGTAATTAATTTGCACGACACGACATGCTTGTTTTCTTCATGTGACTTGTCTGGCAGTACATTAATTCACACAAATTAATAACAGTTTTTATTGAAGTAATAAAAAATAGTAAAGAACCGAAGGAAACCCTTAGAATAACTTAAAACAGACATCAAGCGGCATGTGACTAAACTAAAGCCACATGCGACTGCGAAATTACAACATTTCGTTGCACTGCTGCTTTAACCAGGGAAGCTCAGTCGTGGATCCCTCTTGTAGTGCCTCATTGGTGCCACCATTTTAGCCCCTGTAGATGAAAGTAGTAGTCAACTCTTTTTGCATTGCAGATGATGGTGCAATCCGGGTATGGAAGAACTTTGCAGATTTGGAAAAAAATCCTGAGATGGTGACCGCGTGGCAAGGCCTTTCAGACATGCTGCCAACAACGAGAGGTGAGTCCATGCTTTGCTCCTCATAGAAATGGGGGGACGGGTAGAAATAACATACCCAGATTCACCCTTTAACTCAATTCTAATTAGAACAAGATAGTTATTTGTCCCACACAGAACCTGCCCTTCGTAAAGTGCATTCTTTTTGAAAGTAGAAACTAAACTTATGGCACGCTTCTGTGGCCAAACGTGGTATGACATAATGAAACTGCATCAGGCTGTGCAGAAGCAGGTAAAAATCTATATGCTTGGCATCACAGTAAAAGCATTTTTAAGGTAAAGTAGGACACAGTTACTTTATTCACATGTGTCATGGCTTATTTACACATTATTCAGCATATAGTGCAAATACTTTATTTTCTCTATTTAGCTTCTTGCTTTACTTTACATAAAACCAGGACCACTGGCTTCCTCTATTTTTTTAATTTTTATTATTATTCATCATCTGTTTCTACCTCATGGTCGCAAGCCTGCCCTCAGCCCAGTCACCCACTTTCTCTGGAACTTACTTTCTCTACCAAATCCCTTACAGATCCTCCCCCCCTTCCCCCAAGCAGGGCCATTGGAACTAACCAGGCCCCTGTGGAACACAATCCAGAGTGTGGAGGGGGGCCTAGTTGGTAGTGCAGTACCTTTGGGAGAATTGAGCTTTGCCAGGTCCTATCAAGATTTACCTCCATCCCCCTCCCCTTTTTTTTTGCAGCAGTGGAGTGTTGTACTGAGCGTGAACTTGTAGGACATATGTGCATAAGCATTCGCCAACAAGCTGCCCCTTAAAAGGGTGCTTCTGCTGTGCTGCCCCCAGGCCTTTGCTTGGTGGCAGGTATACAGCGGAGTGACCTGTCCCACCACCCTGAAAGAGGAGAGCAGTCCATCAGATATTCTGCCCTTTCTCCTCATGCCAGCCTCCATGTGACCCTAGCTCGCTCGCAAACTCAGGTTGCCAGTGCAGCAGACATTAGCACTACGTGCCCGACCACTGACTTCTGCTTACATCTGACATCACAATCTACTGCATGTGACATTGCAGACTGTTGCTGTGGAAACAGGTACTGTGTCATAAACTGAGGATTATGACATCAGATGCCGACAAGCAGTCAGAGCAGAGGAAGTCTGTGGAACAGGAATCCTGTTTTCATGTTAATGGGCCCAAATCTTATAAAAAAAATTATGCCAAATACAGAGAATAAGTGAAAAAGAAGCAGAAAAGTATCTACAAATTGTGCTTTTTAAAGTGTCTCCTGAGGTCTCCTCAGGTACAGGTATCGGGGACTTCTTCACTTTCACTTGACAGGTGGCTGGTATTGGCTGGATGATTATTTCTACTTCCAAATAGGGATGTCACGATACCCATGATTTGATGATGTATGAAGATATTTTCCATCTAATTTATTGTCGTAACAAAAAAACAAAAAATCCCATGATTAGCCTGCAGCATACTGTGCCGCAATATACTGCGATAAGCCATCTTGACTCCAGCATTGTGTCTTTTTCAGGTGTGACCAAGATTCCCGATTTCCCTACATTTCACCAATCAGACTTTTTATTTCCTATAATTAGAACTGCTACAAATTATTGTAAAAAAAATCAATATAGCGTGATATTTTTTGCACAAATATTGCAATGCTCTAAACTTGATATCATGGTATTCCTACTCCCAAGTGTTTGAAAGTGTTAGTCTTTCATTCTGTACATTCCACTGTCTTGAACTTCGACTGGTGTTACCATCTTACTTTGCATGCTTGCTACATGGGGTGACTTTGGCCTGCATGGCTTCCGCACATTGTTCTTCAGAAGAAACCTGCTTCAGCACTTGCTAAGCATGCTGTTACCTATGCTTTCATGGAAGCATGCAACTTGCTCAGTTTTTGCCCCACCCCTTCCGCCACCCCAAAGATTTGTGTTTCCACAGCTGCACCCTTTCTGCAGCTGGGAGTGCAAGTGAATGGCTGCCTGTACAGATGACGCCAGTGCCGTTACTTTGTTGGCCAGTAAGGGGTGTGGGAATACCAGGCAACCTGCGCCTGAGCGCTTCACCTCTGGGATGTGCTTGGCCACCAGCCGGCCCCAGTGTGGGAGTCCATGGCTCAAACACGGACACCAGTTTCCCAAGTGCTGTTGCCACCATACCACTGGCCAGATTCAACTTGCAGTTTCCAGTAGGGGATCCTGTTCACTATCCCACTAGATGAAAGACCAGTACAAATGAACTGAACTTGTCCACAGCCCAGTGGTTAAGTTCCACTAGTCATGGTACTGGCACACTGGTCAAATCTTATTCTGTTAGAGAACAAAAAACCCCATTGAGGGGGACACCTTTCATCCCCTAAGCTTACTTACATGGAAGGGGGGTTACCGATAGGGAAAGCACATTATTCAGAGCGCTCAGAAAGGATGACTAATCCAGTTTGAACCAGTGGCTGTGGTATTTATTTCTTGTAAAAAGTAAACTGTATGTATGCAGTGCTTGGACCACAAACCCAGGCAGCCATCCTGGAGGTGAACTCAGTGCCAACCCTGGCGCTTCACAGACCAACTGCTTCATCAAGTGGTTAGTGATAAACAAAGTTATGTTATTCTGTGAAATATCAAGTGAGTTTGAGGGAAACTTGTTACCCCTTCCTCAGCCACTGGAGTTGTGTTTCGAGAGAAAGGGATGAGTGGACTAGGGAGTGGGGTGTTCAAACAGAGTTGTGACCATCTGTAGACTGTGTCTTGTCCAGTATTAGGCTCAGTGCTGATGCAGGTCATTACTGGGCAGACTTGATGGGCCATTGGGCCTTTTTCTGCTGTCAGCTTCTGTGTTTCTATTTCTTTACAGGAAAAAACAAACAAAATTCATTTTATATTCCAGCTGAGCTATGTACATTTAAAGAAATAGGTTTTGTTACAGCAGGTGTGCTGGAGGGATTGCTGTTGATGAGAGAGAAAGAGAGAGAGAGAGAGAGAGTCAAAAGAAGGAACAACAGTAACTGATGCAAATCCCCCGACATTTAGAGATGTGGAGTTTGTTTGCTCTCAGTATTAACCTGTGGAAGCTCTTACCTATGGAGAAAAAGGCATTGTAGCTCCTATTGCCTCAGTAAAGAATCCAGCTCCCTCTTATGAGTTGATAGAACATTTCATGTAAAGATTTATGCAATGTAAATTCTAAACAGAAATTGGGATGGAGGAGGGGCGTGACCTGGTAGCTGAGTTCAGTCTAATAAGAGGATAGCCACACCAAAGCAATCCACTTCACAGATAGATCTGCTTTAGTAGCCAGAGCCACTAAGCACTAACCCAACGTTTCACCTTTAATAGGCTTTTTCACATCTTTGATGTCTCTAGGCATTTCAGAAGTCCATTGAACACCAACAGAATCGTGCCCTGTAGAGGAGGGTGTTGCAGCTCTGAGGACATACAGACTTAGACAGCATAGACGTTCTGTAAAATGGCCACAATGGGCCAAGTTTAAAACTCGACATGATGTTGCTACTTAAGGGATGTCACAATAACCCAGATTGACGATATATGATGATAATTCCTACTGAGGATAATTTTTCATTGTTTAAAAAAAAGTATCACGATTATCATGCAGCACAATATACCATGATAAACCGTCTTGATTTGCTGCTCTGGCAGCGTTTCCCTTTCTAGGTGTGGCTGAGATTCCCTGATTCCCCACCTTCCTCTAATCAGATTTGTACTATTTCCCCAAAATGATAAATGCAGCGGGTAGTGATATTGTTTTACACAAATATTGTGATACTCAAATTTGGTACTGTGACATCACTATGCTACTTGATGAAAAATTTGGAACCACCATTCGCTGATGAAGCCTAACAAAGGTGGAATGCTGGGTTAGTGCTTGGTGGATTTAGCTAACAAATAAAGAGTTATCTTTGAAGTGGATTACTTTGATGTGACTGTCCTCTCATTAAATTGAACTTTGACGTGTAACAGCCCCCACACAAAACTTTTGAGAGTAAAACCTGTACCTGGTGGGAATACTGGTGAACGTGGCTTGGTGGCTGTCACCTGGGAGACCATTGTATGTGTACGAGCCCCAGATTCCAACACTAGGTCCATCTGGGGAGTGAATAATTCTCGGAGGTGAGGTGCTTGTCCCCAGGGAGGGAGGGTGTGGACCACCCAGCTTTTGCACAACACTGCTGGCCTACTGCTGAGAAGCAATTTTGGCAGCAAAGTTCTGAGTATTGGGGTTACGTGAAGCATAAAATGGAAAGCAACAAACAATTTATGGTGAAGCAAGGTTTACTCTTCTTTCTAAGTTAACACAAGGACAAACTCCAGAGCTGTGCAGGCAGCACTGTCTTGCATATCAGTATCGCTTAATTACAGATTCCCGACCACACCACCTATTTCATCAGATTGCCTCAGTGCCTTGCTCTCAAATAGACCTTCATTAGGATATCCCGTACTGCACCATATATTGATATTGACATGCATTTTGTTTTTTCTGTGACCCCAGTACTCCGAAATTCTGGAGTGCGCCCATTGGTCCTTTGTGGTTTTTGGACCAGCCATCCTGGGCGGTACCAGATTCCACAAATTACGAGCATGTCTTTTTTTCTGTCTTTCATTTCCTGTTTGCAGTATTGGCAGCAACTCTGATGGCAGCCACTCCACCTCACCAGGGGGAAGAGTGCTGCTGTGATAACCCTGACAGTAAGATATGGGGGGGTGATAAAAAAAAAAAAAGGTCAGAAGTGGGGTCGTTAATTAATCTTTCCCACTCCTTTCTCATTAAAGTCCAACACAGTACCAGATTTATGTCTAATATAATTGTATATAAGTTATTCTCTTATTTTTGATCAGTTCCTTGTAGGCCTTCATTGCAGGTGAAGAGAAAACAAGGTTTGAAACACAAACAAAACCAATGATAGGCCCGTCTTAATTGCCTTCTGTTTTGTCTGCCTATCTCTCCTTTTTTGTGTTCCAAGCCTTATTTTTAAGCCACTCATGACTAAGTCATGACTAAGTTCTGTGAAGGACCTCTCCAATTCAAGCCAAGCTCTGCCTTCCTCCATCCTTCATCCTAAACCTTGGACAATCACTAACTTATATTAGGTCGTGGCAGAGGAGCTGTCAGGTTCTCCCTGCACCCAGACCAGCATCTGTACCTAGACATCCAGCTAGTCTGGCCCTCCTCCATATCGATGACATTCAGGCTTGGACTAGCCCAAGGAGAGGGTTTTAAGGTGTGGTGCAAACCTGGGTCTTTAGCTTGGCAATTGGGAGCACAGCTGTCATGCCATTTGGCTCACCCGACTGCAGTGATGGTCATTCTAACTACCTAAATTCAGTTCACTATCTACACTTAGGCAGTCTTCCGCTAAGCATGCTCAGGCACTGGAACCGTCTTTAAGCTAGACTCCTCCTGCCACCCAGTCATGTGGTCCTCTGGCTCTGCCCTTCTTTGCACTTCTGCTAGAAGGAACTGGCCTCCTTCTTCACTGCTTCAGCTAGTGCATTAGGATCTGCTAGTTTTCAAGCTTTTTTGTTTTCTTTTATTCATATTGTAGTGAGCATATAGAAAGCATTACAGTCAGAGGAGCGAGGTTACATAAACTCTAACAATTGGTGCATTACGAAAACGTATTAGCATCAGGATACTATGCCCTCCGTCTAATGATACAGCATATGGGGTATCAACCTTAGTTTAAAATTTAACATTTTTCCGAGAATACATTCAGTATGGCTAGCCACATTAAAACCTGTGCGGTAAAAGACAATATTAGGTAAGGTTATTAAGGAAATGTTTACCATGAGCATTATCCTAACTTAAATGAACATTTAGCTTACAGGGATATTAAAACTCCCCTCAGCTGCCGCACATCCAGCTTGCCAACATCTAACAAACCTTTAAACTTTACCATTCAACTCACTTTGCTTAAACAATTTCAGCCATGAGTCCCCTATATAGAGCATCCATGAACTTCATGCATTAGTCCCTCTAGCCCAGAATAGCATTGAAAGATGGGACCAACAGCTATTTATTAACTTTATTAATACTTGACTTTCAGTTTTTATTATCAAAAATATCTACACAATGATAGCCTCTGCCATGTTGGACGCCTCGTGGTTGCCGCCATCAGATCATTCAGCAAAAAGCTATAGCCCTCATTTGGAAGTCAGTTAGGGCTATAAAGTCAGCTTGAGACATGAGGCTAATATAAAAGGTAGAGAATCTCCTTTTGCAATCTGGAGAACAGGGTTAAAGGATACTGTTAAATCAGCTTAAAATCGATTGTCTCAGTTTCATAGTCTCAGTGCTGACCGGCTCAAGAACAGTGCGTGGTGGAAAGAACAAGCTCAAGGAATATAGAAGGACATTTTACCCACCACCTATCAATCCTCTGATTTAGCAGGCAGGCCACGGGGCTCAGGAGGTCTCTGTCTAAATTCCTTTGCAATCGACTCCACTTTCTTCTGTGCCTCTTCAGGATCATTGTACTGGTAGGTTTTGGCCCCGTAGGTCAAACGAAGTCAGGCCGGAGCAAGTAGACATTGGGCCACTCCCGGCCCCCGAAGCTGTTTCCTTAAAGGGTCAAATAACTTGCACCTCATCTGGGTAGCAAATGAGCAATCTGGGAATATTTTTAAGCCTTGTCCCTTGATGGTCACTGGATGGTTGGCCCTCGCCCACTGCAGGACATGATCGCGGATTGCAGAGCCTGTGGTGACGAACATAATGGTGCGTATGGTGTCTCTGCTGGCCTGTGCTCAGCGAAAGTTTATCCTAAAAGCCTGGACAAAGGACTTACTGTCCACTTGTGGCTCAGGGGGTAAGCTATTCTGCAGCCAGTTCTTTAAGAACCCAGCAGGTCCTCCCCTCAATGCCCTCCGGAGCCTCCACCAACCTTAAATTCATTGCCCTCGCTGAGTTTTCCATGTTTTCCCATTCAGGCTCTTAAGTGATTCAGCTCCATTGTAGATTTAGCAAAGGCTGCCTCTGTCCTTTGGGAGCGATCATCTGCCTCTTTGGTTATTTTAGATGTCATTACAATTTTTATATCTTGTGCTCCCAAACGATCTAGGACCTTCTCCAACTTTCGGTCCAGTTCCCTCATAGCACTCAAAACTGTTTCCCACGGTGGTGCATCCTTCGCTCCACTTGAGCCTGCTGCTTGGTCAGGCCCACCATGTGGAGTCTGCGTGGATTGCGTCGCCATTTTTTGGCCTGATACTGCTGCTGTTGCTTTCTGCCTTCCCATTATGTTTTGGTATCTGCAGGATCACTATCGCAAGAGCCGTCTGATGGTGTGAGTTGTTTTTCAGATATTTTATTAAAAATTATTCTTTGTAGAGATGTTTAGCTGCTTGATGTACAGAGCATTGAGGAGATGCCTCCAGTCATGAACGTGGCTCTGTAGCACCCCCAGTTTTCAAGCTTTTTAGTGATTTTTCTCAAAGTTTTGCTTCAGTTTTCAACTCAGTTTGGTACCCTCACAGTTGGCTTTCTGCTCAGTTTTAGCAGTTTACCATGGAACGATATGAAAGCCAGGATTCAAAAGGTGTAGTTTGTGCAGGTACTCGATGGCCACGACTGACAGACATGATGTTTTCATGTTTTGTTTGGGCCCGGGTCACAACTTGACACATTGCTCCTGGTGTTAGGCTATGCACTTAGCATCCAAATGAGTGCTACTGTGAGTGCGCCACGGCAAACCAATGAAGTTCCGTCCACAGCTGTTGTATTGGTAGCACAGCAGCAGTCCCAAGAGGCAGAGGGTGCAGGTGAGGGTGTTCCAGTCCTAGACCATCTGTCAGTGGAAGTGTACAGGTTAGATCTCACAACTCCTCAGGAAGACTGTCGTCGAGGCACAGATCAGGAAGCATAGGAAAACCAGGAGCAGTTGCAAAATTCATAAGTGTTTTATTGTAACAGTAACATAAAAAAAATTCAGTATAACTGCTTACAAAGGCAGTATAAACAGAGAAAGTCCATCTGAGTTTCTTCTAAATTCCAAATCTTAGTCTCTGTCTCTCTTTTGCAAATCATTGCAGCTGTTCTTTACAGGTCTGGGCAACCCCCATTCGTTAAGAGAGCCTGCTTCTCACAGAATGTTCTTGTCTATTTCGATGCAGATGCAGCATAACAGTACATTGTGATCCAGAACTAAGCTCTTGTTTACAGCTTCTGCAGAAGGCTTAAAATTGCATCGCAGGTTAATCCTTTGAGTTCTAAACTTTTTGCAGTCATTTCAACAGTATGACTATATACAGTTTTAAACAAAAGAATCTCAGTATCAATTACATTGCCACAAAATGATTCACATATATTTTATACCAGCAGATATGCAAGGGGGACAAAAAAAACAGAACAGCAAGTGAGGGTAGAGAGATAACAAGAGGCAGAGAATTGCAAGACTGTCGGGGTGATCAAGTCCTAGGTCTCATGAGAAAATTTGGTTGTGCAGCCAGACAGACAAGAGACAGAAAAGGAGAGAATAGAACAGATCCTTACATTTAAACTCTTTCTCCAGAACTGGGACAGGGCCCTATTCAACCCTGTGACAAAGACGAAGGGTTTAAAAACTTTCTTCTGTCTCTACACTCCTTTGAAGTTGAGTCTTCATCTTGACACCAAAAGCGTAAGAAGAGCCAACGCCAGTCATTGGATCATTGTTAGGCAAAAGACCATTTACTCTTGTCCCGTTTTAGAGGATTCATGTGGCCGATCGCCATTGAAGGAGGTTGAACTATGCATGGAGCCTGTCTGTCTACCCACGGAGGTTCCATTTGACCAGCCAACTGTGTGGTGGGCTAAAAAGGGTGGCATCTGCTGGACTGCAAAGCCTAAGGGTTCTGCTTGCTGAGCAAGACTCTGCTCCACATTAACCTCTTGGAACTCCATGCAGTTCACGAGGCGTTGGCAGAGTTCACCCTGCTGGTTCGAGGTCCAATGGTCCAAGTCAACACAGATGGACACGCCCACCATGTTCTACCTTAACAAACAGGGTGTCACATATTCCTTTTCTCTGTGTCAGGAGGTGCTCCTGACATGATCTCTGGCTCGCTCCCTGCAAGCAAGCCTGTTAGCTGTCCAGACTGCGGGAGGAAACAACTATCTAACTGATGCACTCAGTGAAGTGGGATAATCATCCAGATTCCACAAGTAGCCCCTGAACCTTAAAGTAGTGTCCCAGGTGTTCTTAGCATTTGGAACACCCACAAGTGGACCTGTTTGCTTACTAGAAAAATAAGGGGTTGAAACTATTCTGTGTCCAGCCCCCTGCCAAGGGATACATTCTCTTAATCCTGGACCTAGGACCTCCTGTATGCCTTTCTTCTATATCCTTGGGCCACATGATGGTCTTCAACATGCAAAAAGACAAAGCATCCCTGATTCTGAGTGTGCCTGACTGGTCATGCCAGTTCTCTTATCAGTATCTTCTCCTGTCTCAGCAGCAGACGTCCTTAGCTACTTCCACTCCTACCTGACCTGCTGATGAGGTCTGAGTGGACGATCAGACATCTGGGGCTGCAGTCTGTGCACCTGACCACCTGGTTCTTATGCAGATAGAGTTCCAAACTCTTGAGCTTTCCAAAGATGTTCTCTTGATGTTGTAGGCATCACAGAAGGAGTGACTTGTTAGACGTACACTTGCAAGTGGACGAGGTTCTCTTGTTGGTTCAAGGAGCATGGATTCTAGGGGCTCAACTTGTAGCCCTTGAGGACATAGCGGCGGCTGCCGAGGTGTTGATCAGGTAAGTCGAAGGCTCTTCAGTCCTGCCATTGAGCCAGATGACCTCGACTTTGACCAATCAAGTCATCAAGGTATTTCTTGACCCGGTTGTCCAGTTGTTGGATGAGGCAGAGGCGTCGGCCTCGCAGACACCGGTGCTGCCGGTTCTCACTCAGGAAGACATGGATCAACCAGTGACCCCGGTCGACCCTTCCAAGGAGCAGCCTCTTCCCAGAGTCGGGTCTTCGATGTCCTGTTGCTGAATGTAGGTCTGCACATTATCTACAGCTAACCTTAGGAAGACCACTCTTGCTGTCGACCGAGTGGTCGACATTCGAGGTCACAGTTGAGGTATTCTTGCTCTCAATCCCACTCGACCGGAATGCTTTGCTGTCAACACTTCTTGTCCTTCTCATCTTCTGGTGAGTAGAGGCACCACCAAAAGATGTGTCAGTGCTACAAGGAGTTCCTCTGGCAGCAGTGAGCCATCATGGGACAGGGCAGAGCTCTACCCCCAAGGTCCTTTGATCCCTTGGCAGCCACCAGTGGTTTCCTTGCCGGTCCAAGTTCTGTAGGTGCTCCCCATACCCGTCTCTCTGCCAATTAGGGTGGAGCCACCACCCCGACAGCATCAGTTGGCTCTCTGACCAATGAGGCCAGCTGTTCAGCTCCTGGTTTGCCAGGCTGATTATCAGTGAGGATTACCTCGTGTGAGGATTCCTGGGAGGTCCATGGCGAACAGCGATCAAGGGCCATCTTCAAGGAGTCATTAGATGACTTGGATCAGGAGTCCATAGTGTCCTCAGGGATTCAGTTCATCGACCAGGGCTTGGTCAAGGAGCCCTCCACAAACCATGGACCAGTGTGCTTCAGTGAGCTGCTCCAGCTTATTGCAGAGCCCATGTCGATACTGTTGGAGCCAGTCCAGAAGCAGTCCAAGTACCCTTTTATGGACATCTTGGATCAGGGTGAATCCCTAGGGGTTGTCTTCCCAGTGGCTAAGACTGGAGCTCTGGTAGCAGCCAGCATCCTGACCATCACCCTTGGCCTGCATGGTCCACAAGTATGTGGTCCCTATGGGCTCCTTTTCAGGGTTTTCCAACCACCCTTCAGCCAAAGGTCTGGTCACAGATTCGGTGTTCCGTAAGTCAGGACACCAGGGGAATGTGGACAAGCGTGCAGACAAGGAGTCGCATAAGATTGACCATGCTGATGAGCCTGGTGGTGCTGGAGGTTGAGGCACTGGTCGCTACACCTCGCACCACGTAGACGGCCCGAGTTCGGTAACAAGCCCGGGCCACCAGGCGTCAGCAGGGGTGAGAGAGGATCAAGCATCTGGAGGACTGCTCTCCTCTCTTGGGGAAGGTGGCTTGTTGTCCCACTCGCTGACTGCCATCTGGCAGTCGCTGGAGGGCAGTATGAGTTGGGAAAGCAGGCGACAGGAGAAAAAAGGAAAAACTAAGCCAACACGTTCCATGATGTGGCCGTAGCAGTCAAACCCCGATGTCTGGATTTCGGTCTGGGGGTAAGCGGTGCCTTCGCCCCTGCCCTGCCATGGGGGTGGGGGATTTAAGGGTGTATCGGGTTTGGGAACAGTGTGACCGGAGACTAAGTCCCTCCGAAGGAGGGACCGGAGCTGCCTGCCAGGCTTGGGGAGCCATAAAAAGCTATATAGGAAAAAAAAAAAAAGATATACCGTGCTGCAAAAAAAGGTGTACACTGTGGCTGCTTTCGGTCTCTGTCAAACTAATTACTTTTATTTATTTTATTTATTTAGTTGTTTAACCAGGTATAGCACACTAAGCTGAAAGCTTTTTTACAGGAGCGACCTGGGAGCACAAGGAGGTTAAGTGACTTGCTCAGGGTCACACAGTATGCAGGTGGAAGCTGTGGGATTCAAACCCAGGTCTGGTCTGCTGGATATCACCAGATTTGCAGCTCAGAGCCTTAGACCACTGCGCTATACTGCCTCCTCCTATTACACCATCATGATGGCTAATTATGGCCATTCCCTGATGGGGATCTTTGATGTGATCCTCCCACAGCTCCATCCAGAATGGTGGGTGGTGGTGGAGCTCATCAGAGACCATGGTCAATCACTGGCTAAACACCAACTTCGGACAACCTTGAGCATGGGTGATTCTTGCACCCATGCAGTGGCAGCAGCTGTCTCCATGGATCTCAGGGCTTGACTGCATTTGTCCACCTTCACGGCAGACACCCAGCAGAAGTTAGCCATTGTCCCTTTCCTGGGCACTGATACCTCTGGCCCTGGGGTGAAAAACATCTCACTAGGACTGAGAAATCCAATGCCACCCTTGACTCTGTGACTTCATCCCAGAACTGCCCGAAAACCAAGCTGAAGTAACATACTTTCCAGTTCAGGTCCTTTCAGTCACAGCCTCCCTGGCAGCAGCCCCAGCAGGGGAAGTTTCAGGTGTTGCACCCCAAGCAGAAGTCTGAGGACCAGGTTACCAAGAAGAGTTGGGGCAGGTATAGTCGTGCCCCTCTGGCAGCAGCCGCCGGTGCCACCACAAAAGGTGCCCAGTGATGGTTTGGGGAGACACCATCCATTAAACCTGTCCTGTCCTTGACTGCTGTCCTTGTTGGGAGGCCGACTATGTCACTTCTTTCTTGCAACATTGGTCCTCTGTCACAAGAGACAAGTGGAAGCTGGACATAGTGGGCAGAGGACTGTCTCTAGATTTTGAGGCTGTCCCACCCTACCACCTCCATGTTCCTTGAGAGTCTGTGGTGTCTCAGGACATGCTATTTGCACTCAAGGAGGACATTGCTCAGATCCTTGCAAAACGGGCTATAGCCTGTGTCCTGGATGGCCTGACCAGTCAAGGTTACGTGTCCAGGTACTTCCTGGTCCCGAAATGGGGGAGCATACTGGATCCACATGATCTCAGCCAGTATGTGTGTAAGTGCAATTTCTAGATGGCTGCTCTGAGCTAAATAATACCATCCCAGAGCAGAATATATAGATCTTCTTCGGGGGTATCTCAGTCATCAGGTAACACTGTAGGAACCTTCACCATCGGTGAAGGGGAATCCACACGGAAGATTGTCAGCAGTACAATTGGGGCTGCCCACTCAGTCAACATCACCAACCCTATATAATGTGAGCGGCCCCACAGTTGTAACACACTTTAGAAATAAAAGACATTACTAGAGAGCAACTTAAATAGGCAGCTAGATGAGGTAACAGAGAAAGGGAATTAAGAAGCAAATGGACTATAAGCATGAGATAGTGTAGAATGGGGACAGAAAGAAGTAGGCAGGCTGAGGGTCCATTGTCATAGGGAGGGTGGGTCCAGGACAGGGACTATGGTAATGAAGTTTGTGGAGTGGTGTAGGGGTGTGGGGGAGGAGGAGGGGAGGGAGAAGGAAAAGGGTCATGTAGAAAAGCAGGAGCCAGAGAGAGTAATGCTCAGGTCGGAGGCGGGTTACAGGTCTTGAGCAACTAGGTGGTGGTTGGAGCAGTCCTTTAGGAGAAGCAATCACACTGAGTGGTAGAGGTGAGGTAAAGTCGGAAATTCTGTTTAAAGGGTCCAAGCGTTGAAGAGGAAAGTGCTTCTTTGTTGAGGGTATTGAACCAATGTGGAGCCTGTGGGTGAAGGACTGCTGACCCATGGAGGTACGACATCTAGGAACTTGGAAGGTTTGGTATTGGGCACTACGTGTTTGCTGATTACCATGCATTATTATGCTGATGTGTAGCACAAAGTGCTTAATGCCCCATTCAGTGGCACTAAGCTGTTCGGCCTTGATGTCCAGGACCTTATAAATGATCTGCAGACCTCTGTCATGGCCATCAGATCAGTCCATTCTCTCTACCACACCCAGCCAAGGGGCAGAGGGCGGCCTACATTTTGTAAGCAAAATAATAGAACTGGATCAGCTCCCTGAACCCAGGGAAAACGCAGAGCCCAGGCTCCCTTGCCCACCCACTCTAGTGCTGGATCAGCAGCCAAGCACCCCAGAAGCGAGGGACCAGCCTCTGCGGCTGACTCCACCTCTGCTTGACTCCTTGCCGGACCCCCCTTCTCTTGCTCAGCCCCAGGAGGTGGTGGTTGAAGATCGGTTCTCCCTCCATCTGAATCAGTGGAGGACCATAACTTCAGATGCATGGGTTCAGCAGATCATAGAAAAGGGTCACTTTCTGGTGCTCATAGAGCAGCCTCCAGACCCCCAATTACCCTCCAGCTCACTTGTCTGTTCTTCGGGAGGAGGTGCGGTCTCTTCTGTGCAAGCAGGCAGTCGAACCAGTGCCCAGGCAGCCGAGAAACCAGAGGTTTTATTCCAGGTTTTTCCTGGTCTCCAGAAAGATCTGAGGCCTATCCTGGATCCGAAGGACCTCAATCTGTTTGTCCAGTACAACAAGTTCCGGTTGGTAACTTTGCCAGGCCTAATGCCCCTCCTCAAGGCTGGTGACTGGCTCTGTTCACTGGACATGCAGGATGCCTACCTGTATATCTCGATCTTCCCTCCGCACAGGAAGTTCCTTTGTTTTGCCTTTCATGGCGAACATTACCAATTTAAAGTGCTGCCTTTTGGCTTGTCCTCTGTGCTGCTTGTCTTTACCAAGTGCTTGGCCGTGGTCGCAGAAGCTCTCAGAAGAGAGGGACTGTATGTCTTCCCTTATCTGGACAACTGACTCTTAAAAGCCCCATCCAGGGAACAGCTTCTGCTGACTCAGGAGTGCACTGTCCAGCTGTTCTACTCCCTGGGTATTATTGTCAACCTGCCCAAGTCTGTTCTAGTATCATCCCAAAGACTGCAATATATAGGGGCGATTCTGGACTCTGCACAAGGGAGGGCCTTCCTGCTCCAGAACAGGGCAGAGTGCCTCATTGCCCATGCTTAGGCAATTGCTCAGTGTCTGTACATTCCTACCAGGGTGTGCCTCAGAGTTTTGGGCCTAATAGCAGCTGCCTTACCCACCGTTCCACTGGCCAGGCTTCACATGCGTACCCTTCAGTAGACCCTCCGGGTACAGTGTGACCAGCGCACAAATGAGTGGGACTATCTAGTCCTGGTTTCTTCCCCAGTGCAAAAGGTACTGCAGTGGTGGATGGACCCTTTGAACCTGCTTCAAGATGTTCCATTCCAGATCTCTTCTCCGCATCAGATCCCAACCACTGATGTGTCAGGTCTGGGGAGCACACCTGGGTCCCTTCCAAACCCCAGGGCTCCTGGTCCCAGTGGGAAGCCTCCCTGCATATCAGTGTCCTGGAGATGAGAGCGATGCTCTGCGCCATATAGGCTTTTCAGAAGCACTTTGCTCCGGGCCAGCTGCTGGTGTAGTCAGACAATTTGAGTGTAGTGTACTACGTCAACAAGCAGGGCGGCACTCGCTCGTAACAGTGTGGTACTGGGCGCTGGATCCACAGTCTGACACTTTCTGCGGTCCACGTGCCAGGCATCCTCAACACTCTGGCGTACAGCCTCAGCAGGACTCAGTCCAGCATGCATGAATGGGAGTATCTCTTATCTGTCGCAGAAGACTTGTTCGCCAGATGGGGTCATCCAGAGTTGGACCTTTTTGCATCCCCACTCAACACAAAACTGCCCGGTTTCTGCTCACTAGATCCAGGGCCTGTGGTTTTCTGGCGAGATGTGTTGTCCCCCTCTTGCAGAGGTTTCTTTATGCATTTGCTCTGTTTCCTCTGATACTGAGGGTGCTAATCAAGTTGCAGATGGAGGGGGAAAGCATGATTCTGGTGGCTCCATTCTTGCCTCACCAGATATGGTTCCCTCTACTTTAGCAGCTGGCAGAGGAACCTCCGGTCCCTTTTACTCTCTTCAGGAATCTGCTGACCTAGGATCAGGGGACCCTGGTCCATCCCAGCCTCAGGTCCCTTCATCTGTGCGCCTGGCTCCTGAGAACGTAGCCATCGCCAGGTTCAGGGTCTCTTAACAGGGTAGTGGACATCCTGGTGGCCACTCGGAAGCCTGTGCCATGAAGTGGAAGTGGTTTGCCATCTGGGCTGCCAAACATAACCTGGACCCATTCACCTGTTTGACGAATCATATCCTGGACTACCTGGTCTTGTGTCCGACTCAGGCCTCCAGTATTCCTCCCTTATGGTCCACCTTTCGGCTATTTTATTTATTTATTTATTGTAGAGAATCAGTTTTACAACCTTTGAGTCACAGACTCGTTTACAAAGGTACCTCGTCAAATAAGGGGGGGGGAGACAACAATAAAGTGAGGTTAGGACAGTGGAATGACGAAACAGGTTAGATACATAAAAAATAAATATACACTTGGAGAGAGCAGACAGCTAGGCTGCACTGGATTAAACTTGTGGAAGGTACTAAACATAGGTAAAAGCAACAAGAGATTCAAATCGACAGCAAGTCACAAGTTAAGTAGGTAAGTAACATTGGTGAAACAATAATAGTTGCAGTATTCATAAGTGAGCATGTCAGGCTAATATGTAGGTATAAAAAGACCGGTGGGCGAGGGGTTTGAAAGGGGATTAGCAGGGACCGGCATAGGGCAGAGGGGACAGGCAAGAGGCAGCTACAGGCATTTACAACATCGGCTGTCAATAATATGCTGGCGAAGGGCAATTTTGAAGGCCAATACCAGGGATCTTGGAGATAGTTTCAGAAGGGATTTGAAACAGGACGGGCTTGGTGATGGAAGGATCTTTGGCAGCTAGAGGTCCTTGCTCTGGGAACTATGAAAGTGGCCGTGGCGGCATACCGGGTTGGCAGTGACCTAGCAGCACGCTGCAAAGGTCCAGAGACCCCAGGAGGGCAGAGTCCTGACAAGGATTTTTTGGCCAGTAGGCAGGTTTGATAATTCAGTCTTTCCTCAAGAGTGAGTATTTTAGCGGCAGAGTATAATAAACAGGTGTGGGTTCTGCTGTGGGCACCGGTAAGGAGCCTATATGCTCTATTAATAGAGGTCTGAACTTTGGATAAGGCAGAGGCATCAGCAGCAGCATAGACAGGGAGCCCATAGTCAGCCAGCGATAATACCGATGAGGTGATGGCTAGTTTTAAGGCCGGTTCAGGGAGACAGTCTTTATGCCGATAGAGAAGACCGATCCTGGAGTTTATAGCAGATGACAGTGCGTTGAGGTGGGCATGGAAAGTAAGGCCGGAGTCGAAGGTGATGCCCAGGTACTTATAGGATGCAACCTGCTCCAGGAGGAGGGGCGTGCTGGTGGTGATGTGGAGGGGGAAGTTTCTGGCATTGTTTTGCCGATGGGAAAAGAGCATGGACTTTGTTTTCTTTAGGTTCGGACTAGGGGTGATTATCGAACCACTTTTCGGTTTGGAGGAAGGCGCTTGCAGCATGCTTTGGAGTAGAGAGGGTCTGGGTGTGATGCAAGGATAACGGCCATCTGCATAGAGTAATATTTTACTGGAGCAGGAGCTGGGGAGGGTGTTCAGGAATAGGCTGAAAAGGGTTGGGCCAAGGATGGAGCCTTGGGGGACACCCGAGAATACTGGAAGATAGGAGGAGAGGGTCCCATTTAGTTTGACTCTTTGGGACCTGTTGTGTAGGTAGCTTGCGAACCACTTCAGAGGGCCGGTTGCGAGACCTAGTGTGCTGAGGGAGTTAAGTAGTAGGGGGTGGCACACCGTGTCGAAGGCCTTGGACAGGTCTATGAAGACCGCCCCTGCAAGATGACCTTTGTCAAGTGCTGAGTGAATGTGGTGGGAGAATTCCAGAAGGGCAGTGGTTGTGCTATGACCAGGGCGAAACCCGTGTTGCTCCGGACACAGAAGGTTGTAGTTAGTAAGGTATTCCGAGAGCTGAGTGTTTACTATTTTTTCGAGGGCTTTGGATAGGGGGGGAAGGATGGAGATGGGCCTGTAGTTGTTAGGCAGAGTGCGGTCCCCCGACTTATGGATGGGGGTTACTTCTGCATGCTTCCAGGCCTTAGGGAATTGGCCAAGGCATAGGGATTTGTTAATGATAAGCTCAGCGGGTGAGCATGACATCCAGCACGAGGCAAAGAATCCTGGAGTCGAGGGGTCATTGGTAGGGTTCTGAGATGCGAGGGCCTTTATGAAGAAAGGTTTGGCATCGTGGGGTGAGATCACCGGAAGTGGAATTATGGCCTGGAAATGGGTACGTGGGAGGGTTTGGCAACTGGATCAGAAAAATGGGCTGGGAGGATGGCACTTAAGTCAGCGAAAGTTTGATTGAGGCAGTTAGCAATACGGGTGGGGTCAGTCGAGACAGTCCCATTTATGTCAATCTGGGATGGAGGGGGGGAGCGGGTCTTACCATTTAGATCTTTAATGTTGTCCCAGAAAGCTCTGGACGAGCCCCAGGTGGATGTCAACGTGGCCTGGTAAAATTTGGCTTTAGCCTGCTTGATTGTCCAGGAGCATTGATTGCGGGCTGCCCGGTAGGCTTGCCTGTCAGCAACCCTGCCGGAGTCGTTAGCTAGGTGCCAGAGGTTATCTCTCTTTTTTAGTTGTTGGATCAGCGCTGGAGTGATCCATGCAGCAGTCTGTTTTTTTATCCTGTGAGTGTTTAGGGGTGCATACATGTCACAGGCGTGGTTGAAGGCCGTGGAGAGATAGGTAAGGCAGAATTTACGCCAGGAGCGCTGGCCAGTGGGGACCAGTCGATTTGGGCGAGGTGGACGCTTGAGGTTGTTGAGACCTCCAGGAGAAACCGACGGGCGGGGGTCCTGCTGAAACCAGGGCTGAGGTGGGGAGGACCAGAAACAGATGACTGGGAGTGGTCACTGAGTGAGTCAGCAAGGACATCAACGGAGATGACTTTATGAGGTCTATTAGAGGATGACGTCCAGGAGGGAGCTTGTTCCTGTTACTTTGTTTAGTCTAGTGGGCTGAGTGACCAGTTGGGACAGGTCAAGGGCTGCAAGGTCATTTTTCAGATTATCTGATGAGGAGCTGAGCCAATTTGAATTTGTCACCCATAATTAGCTGTTCAGCTTTCGGGGGTAAGGTAGCCAGGTAGTCAAGGAGAGAGGAGGCTGAGGAGTCTTTGCTTGACCCTGGGGGTAGATAAGCTGTAGTTAGGTAGAGTGGACCACGACCAGGGTAGTGGGTGATTTTTAGGGAAATGGCTTGCGCCCCATGGATTTAAGCTCAGGGGTGGGAGGGGCAAGCCCGAGGAAGTTTCATAGTAGATGGCACCCTCCTCCCGCCGGCATCCTATCGGCCCTGAAAATTGTAAAGCCAGGAAGGGAGATGGCAGAGTCAGGCGTGAGGGAGGAGAGCCAGGTTTCGGCAAGCAAGAGACTATCCGGAGTGTTGGTGACCCAACATTGAGGGCTGCAATTTCTTGGGAGACTGTATATGTTGATAAAGGCGATTCGAAAGCCTTTGCCAACAGTGGGCAGGGGCGTGGCAGGGATGACAGGCCCAGGGTTTGGGTTCACATTGCCGGAGAGCAGGAGCAGCAGGAGAATTAGGCGCCTTGCATGGGATTTATAGCTGGCGGAGGGGTTCAAATGTCGCCGATGGGACCCCACCAAGGAGGAGGAGCAGGGGATAGGAAGGGAGAGAACAGCTGAGGGCACTAGCAAGGGGAGTGTCCACTCATGAGTGGAAACACAATACTGTGCGTGGCACAACAGTGGTTGGTGGGGGGGTGGCATGGTAATCCAGAGTACGGGAGGGATTCGGGGGAATGGGTTGAGGGATTGGTGTGTGGTGGTCCGATGGGGGGGCCTGGAGTTCAGAGTGGGGGCAGTATGTTTGGTTGGGGCGGGTTGATGGGGTGTATTTCTGCCTTTCATGAGCCTGTGGGTGACCACACGATTGCTCAGCTGTATGTCTCCCATACCTTTCTTAGGGGCATCCTGCATCTGAAACCCCCAATCCATTCCCCTGTCCCGGCTTGGGGCTTGAATTTTATTTTGGAGAAGTTGTCTCTGTCTCCATTTGAGTCAATCGCATCTTGTGATTTGCGCTTTCTCTGTTGAAAAGCACTATTTTTGGTTGCAGTTACTTCTGCTCAAACAATTTCAGAGCTTCATACCCTTCGGTGCAAGGAGCCTTATTTGATTTTCCACAAAGACAGTCTTTCTTTGTGCACATATCATAAGTTTTTGCTTAAGGTGGTTTCTAAGTTCACTTTAAATCAGTAAATCCACCATCCTATTTATTTTCCTGAGTGTGCCAATCCAGGGGAAGCACTGCTCCATACGTTAGATGTGCGTAATACTTTGAAGTACTACCTGCTTCAGACTAAAGAGTCCAGAAAATCAAAGCAATTGTTTGTTTCCTTCACCCTGGGTAGAGAGGGCACTTCTGTTTCTAAGCAGTGTTTATCCAAGTGGTTGGCAAATTGCATTGTGTTCTGCTACAATAAGTACAGCAAAGAATTGCCTGGTGCTGTCAAAGCTCACTCCACCAGAGGCATGGCAACCTCGATGACTTTCTTTAAAGGGGTCTCAGCCACTGACGTATGCGGCTGCCACCTGGAGTACAGTCCACACTTTCACCAAGCATTACAGTCTGGACATTGCCTCAAGAGCCCGTGCATGATTTGGCAGGGCTGTGTTGCAGGGACTCCTGTCTTAAGTTTATGGGATACCCTCCTCCCATATTGTCTGTTTCCTCTTATCACTGCTTGGTACTCATTCCTGTGGTGTTACCTGATGACTGAGATACCCCCAAAGAAGATAGAACAGTTACATAAGTACTTACTATAACAGTAGATCTTCAAGGGGATCTCCGTTATCAGGTATAATTTCCCTCTCACCATCCCCCTTCTTGGGGCTCCTGTCTAGGAACTGGCTATCTGGTGTATTCAGCTTTTTATTAGGTCTGGGTACCTCCTTCTCTCCTTGGTTCCCCAGGGTGAGGGTCATGCTGCTTAGTCTCGGGGGGATGAGGTGGGGAAGCGGGGCCGCTCACACCTATATGGGGTTGGTGACGATGGCGTAGGCAGCCCCAGTTGTACATCTGGAAATCTTCCATGTGGATTCCCCTTCACTGACGGCGAAGGTTCCTACGATGTTACCTGATGACTGAGATCCCCTCAAAGATCTACTGTTATGGCAAGTTCTTATGTAACTGTTCTTTTTACTCCCTGGATCTCCAGGATGTATTCTTCCACATCCCTATCTGCAGGTCCCACCATTTCCGAGCAAAGGGGTCTTTTACCAGTTCCAGGTCATGCCTTTTGGCCTTTCTTCAGCTCTGAGGTTCTTCACCAAATGCCTGGCAGTGGTGGCGGCCCACCTGTGGCACCTAAGGGTCAGGGTGCACCATTACCTGGACGACTGCAGGTAGCTGGTCTATTCAGAGAGGCTGTGGCAAGATCCATAGACCTGGCTCTTCAGACCTGCCAAGACTTGGGCCTGTTGGTCAACACAGACGAGTCTGAACTGGTACCGAAGCAGGTGGTCTAGTTCACTGGGACAGAACTATACTCCCTGTGGGTCAAGGCCCGCCTTTCCGTGGACCAGGCACAGAATCTTACCTCCTTTGCCTGATCATTTCATGTTGGGCTCTTGCGTCCTGCCCAGGATTTCCATGGCTGCTGGGGTACATGGCATCCTGAACCAGTGTGGTCTGCTGGGTCCGCTGCCAGATGCACCATCTTCAGTGGGAGCTGGGCCATCAGTGGGCCCAGCGCCTAAACCACTTGGACCAGCGGGTCACAGTGACCCAATCAGTGGTGGATGGTCCTGGAATATCTGAAGGAAGGAATCCCGCTTGCTCAGAGCCAACCATCACACTGACGACAGAGGCATCTCTGGTAGAGTAGGGAACACACCTGGGATACCACACGGCCTACGGGTTCTGGTTGTATAGGGAGTCCCACCACCACATAAATCTGCTGGACCTCTGTGCAGTGCACTCTTGACGGAATTTGCTCCACTAGTCAGGGATTAGGTTATTCAGGTCCACATGGGCAACACCACAACTTTTTTTTATGTTTTTTAACTTTAAATGTTTATTCCACAACCGTATTTTACCTGAACAGACAAGGCAGCACATACTACCTTCCTTTGCGTCAGGAAGCACTCTACATCTGGACCCTCATGCACAGCCTTGGCAGCGATCTCCTAGAGCTCCATGTCATGGGGGAAGACTCTCTCAGCAGGTTACCGGGTAGGAGAGACATTGTACGAGTGGTGTCTGAATCAGGGGATGGTAAATCACCTGTTCTCCCTGTGGGGCTCACCATCAGTGGACCTGTTTTCCTCCTGGGAGAACACCAACCTGAGGCTGTTTTGTGCCCACCCCCCACAGACCGAGACACTGGTGGGGGATGCCTTCGCAAGGCCCTTGACCCTGGGGCCCTGTGCATGCTTTTCCTTCCTTTTGATCCACAGGCATCCTGGTCAAGGTTAGGCAGGACAAGGTGTGGATGATCTTGATAACTCCACACTGCCTAAGGCAGCTCTGGCACTCAGATCTCCCCAGCCTCAGCAGCAGGTTTTTACAGTGACTGCCTCTCCTCCCAGACCTGCTGCCCAGACTTATGGGGAGGGTCCTGCACACAGACCTTCAGTCCCTGCACCTTTCAGCCTGGTCCCTCAGTGACTAGAGTTCCAGGCCTTGGGTCTTTCTGAGGATGTCCTCCACATTGTGGAGGCCTCCAGGAAGGAGTCGACTTGTAGGTGCTATGCCTTTAAATGGAAGAGATTTTCCTTTTGGTGCTAGTGCAAGGAGCTTGATTCCCTTCCCTTTCCTGCCCTATGGCTGGCATCTTGGACTACCTCTGGTCCCTTTCTCAGCCGAGACTGTGAGCAATGACCCTTAAGGTGCACCTGGCAGCCATCTCTACTTACCGAGCCCAGGCTGGTATGCCGAGGGTGGCTCAGGAGAAAGTGGTCAGGCACTTTTTCAAGGGCCTTGACCACTTGTCCCCTTCGGTGCAGGATGCACATCCACTGTGGGACTTACTGGTGGTCGTGGCTATAAGTCATGGGCAAGCCTTTTGAGCCAATGCATAAGTGTGAATTTTCACAACTGTCATGGAAGACAGCTTTTCTGGTGGCCATTACGTCTGCTAGAAGGATTGGGGAGCTCCACCCGCTCTCGGTGGAGTCTCCCTACCTAGTCTTCCACAGGGACAGAGTTGCCCTTCACCACAACCTGAAGTTCCTCCCGAAGGAAGTATCGGAGTTTCACCTTAACCAGGTGATTAACTTACTGATATACTTTACCAACTCTATATCGGAGGCTGACTACAGGCTCCATACCCTGGACCTGTGGTGAATGCTCTCATATGATGTAGAGTGTATGGCTGGAATTTGGGGACAGGTTCACCAGCTGTTTGTCACCTATGCTGAAGCCACGCCTGGCAGACTGGCAGCAAAGCAGACAGTTGCAAGGTGGATCACATCTTGCGTCAACCTCTGCTACAGGTTGGCAGGTCGGGAGCCTTCCGTTGGGATTAGCGCTCATTTCACCAGACATACCACTGCCTCGGTGGCTGCTTCCAGAGATATACCCATACCGAAGTTGTATAGGACTGCTATCTGGAGGTCAGCGCACACCTTAATTTCCCACTACTGCAGTGACCTCAAGTCACACCGGGATGTGTGTTTTGGGACCTCTGTTCTCCAGCTCTCCAAGTAGAGGTGTGCACCTTTCCCCCACTCATGAAGAACTACTAGGATTCTGCCAGGGTGTGGATAAGCGAACCATATCCACACTTCTAGAAGACTAGGTTACTCACCTGTAACCCTAGTTCTACGAGTGGTATATGGTTCACATCCACACAATCCACCTAGCTTCCCCTGGCAAGTGGCACCTGATCCTACTTCCAGCATGCGAGATCTGACATCATGGGGCAGAGTTGGGGGATATATATCGGCCCAGATGTTGGAAGGAGCTTGACTTAAAGGTGTCCTGGCTGATCATCACATTCCAGTGGAACCGCCAGAGTGTGAACGTGAACCATATACCACTCGTAGAACTACAGTTACAGGTGAGTAACCTATTCATGTTGTCCCTCTCCTGGCACATACAGTACGTCACTACCTTTGTTCCCTGTACCGTTCAGAGTTGAGAGCCATGTCCCTCAAATTGCACCTGGCTGCCATTTCGGCATACTTGGTCAAGGCAAGGTTGTTGACGCAGTGGTACATGACAAGTGGGTGGCTGTTTCTTTAAAGGGCTGAACCACCTGTCCCCTCCAGCGCAGGAACTACTTCCACCATGGGACTTACCACTATTGCTGTCACTGCAGCAAGTGGGTAGATCATTCAAGCTCATAGACAAATGTGATTTCTCACATCAGTCTTTGATAACCACATTTTTGGTCACCATGGTGATCACCTCAGCCAGACAGGTGAATAAGCTCCATGCGCTATCTTTGAAGCTGTAAATGATAAGCACTGAGACCTACTCAGTTACTTTCATCAGTCACTAACAGAAATGCATTGATGGCCACTGGGTTTTCAGCGGTCGACTCATAGAGCTTACTCATGAGAAGTGGTCCATAATCCTTTTGTTATGCTCTGTAAAATCAGTCTCTTTTGGCAGTCATAAATGCATAGGAAAGGTTCTGTATGAACTTCATGTTATGGCTGACAGTTGTTTCCCCACTCTCTGGTGTGGCTGGTAGGATACCGTTTGATCAGCTATCTGTGGAGCCACCATATCTGGTTTCCACAAGGATAAGATTGTCCTATGCCTCAGTGTGAAATTCCTGCCCAAGATAGTTTCTGAGTTTGACCTAAATCAGGCGTTGAGTCTACCTACAATCCTTTCTTTCTTTTCAAAGCTTCACACTTCGAAGGCCAAGCAAGCGCTCCACAAGCTAGATGTTTGCAGAGCTCTGCTCTTCTACCAGACTCATACTGCTGAATTTCATCTCCCAGTTTTTCCATTCTTCCTAGACATAAAATTGGGTAGAAACAGTACCACACTGAATAGAACATGTTGCCTCACAGTCTTCCTACATGGGGGGATAACCAAAGGGGGAATAGTGTAATTGAAGACCCCACAGAGACAATAGATCCTGGGGTATAATAGGGTAATATGGGAAGACTGGGTGGACCATCAGGCTTTTTCTGCCATCACTGTTTATGTTTCTATAAATAACTCAAATTGGCATGCGTTATTGCTGCCTTGAGATGCAGTTCTGAACAATGATTAAGTTTGTCCCGTCTGTGTTGACAGGCATACTTTCAGTCTTTTGCTGGAAATCAAACCTGGGTCCACAAGTCCTGAATACAGCAGCTCTGACTATTGAATAAAATGGAAATAGCTGGGAGGTTAGAGCTCCATTGACTCTCATATACTTGCTGTCCCATTGACCACCACTGGAGGTCACTAGCTCACTCGGAACTATGTTTGACAGTAATCTACAGCTTTGGTGCAGCTTTGCAGAAACCACCCATTCTCATTAAAAGCCAGGGGTAGAAATTAAGAAAATAATCTTGTGTGGGAGGCAGAATGCCATCAACCCAAGTTTGGCATACTGCCTTTGGGTCTGGTATTCTACCTATCCAGAAAAAAACATACATACATTTAACTGCAGAGCAGGGACATGGTGGAGAGGTACTCCAGATAGAATACCAGATCTTACTTCGAGAGGGCTCTTGCAGTAGGTAATTACATATAGGACTGACGCCGGCCGGCGGCAGGACCTGAAAAAATTTCTAGCTTGCAGTCCCTGGCGGTGGCCGCCGATCCAGGTGACCGGGCGCCATCATCGCCGGTATAAAAGGGCGGTCCTGGACGCCTGCCTTCCAGTTCTTTCTGCCGTCAGCTCGCAGCTCCTCGCGGTTAAGTTCTTACCACTCAGTCCTGTTACTTCGTCGGTTTTTCCGAACAAGTTTTCAGTATAGAATTTTATTCTTCTTTCGTCAGGTGAACGTCGGTTTATGTCGCCCCCTTCAAAGAATAAGTGCGACTCGTGCGGCGCCTAACTGCCTCACAAAGACGGTCACTCCCTCTGCCTTTTCTGCTTAGGCCCCAACCACGCGGTCGACAAGTGTCCGCACTGCCTTCGATTCAACGTGGCCACCCACAGATGATGCCAGCAGTCCCTCGAAGCCCATCTGCTCAAAAAGAAGATGTCCACGATGGAGAAGGAGTTGAAGAAACTTCGGCAGGCGTCGACCTCCCCTGAAGGGCATAAGAAGCGAGACAAGGAAAGGCACCGGGAGAAGGCCTCCTCCTCCGCGACTCCAGCCGGAGTCGAGGGCAAGGTAACACCCCCTTCGGGGGATCGCCCAACGGCAGCCTCCAAGGCTTTGGAGGAGGCGTCGGCCTGCCTGCCGGGTGTCTCCGGGCAAAAGGAGACTGTAGCCCCCAGTACCGCCGCAGGCCTGCGGCCTACTGGTGCGGGCATCTCCCTTAAGCCGGACATCGGCTACTCAGCGTCTGCATGCCAGAAGGCCGCTAAGGCGCTCGACCCTTGAGCGGCGCCGGCATCGCCCCCTCGGACGGGCCTCCTCTCGCCTCAGTCTGCCTCTGCGAGGACCCGAGTCGGGGCGCTGGCTCCTCTGGCGTCCGCCCGGGATTCTGCCCATAAGCCACCGTCGGCTCCTCCGGCGTGCACCGGACCTCCGGAGCCCCGGCCAGACCCTGCCGCGTCTGTCACACCAGGCTCCCGCGGCCCGCTGCCATCAGGGAGACCCCAGTCCCCCCTGCCGACCCGAGGTTTTCCCCTCCGTCCCGGATGAGGCTCGGGACCCTGGAGCTACCGTCCGATCCTCTTCCATGAAGAGCCGGATCTGGCGCCGGCTCCCCTGACGCCGGCCCCTCCGACACCGGCGGGGGATATTCCTCTTCCATCGGGCCCTCCACCCCATGGGCCTATCCCGACTGATCCGCCCGTGGAGTAGCCAGCTGGGCCGTCTGCTCCGGCAGCTCCTCCAGTGCCTGGGCATCCACCGTCATATCAGGCGCCAGTTTTTCCCAGCTCCGCAGTATCCCTGCGCCGCAGTACCAGTGCCGACTTCTTCGGCTGCGCAGTACCCGACTCCGGTATGCCCGCGGCGGATTCAGTACTCCCCTACGGTTTCCTCCGTGCACTAGCCCCTCCTCCTCCTCCTCCACCACCCCTAGGCCGCGGTGGATCTTCAGGAGACTCTTGCCTGCTGGTGGGCTGAGGCGAGCTCAGCTCACCAGAAGAAGTGAGAGCCATCTTAGACAGTGACGGTGCCACTCGCTCCCGTGTATGCCCAGGCTGGCCTCCCTCTCCTCCTCCACATTCCGGGCTTTGCCCTTGGGATCAGAGAGGGCAGGACACGCGTTCTGGGATCCCCCAGGAACCCGTTCCTCCCCCTAGTCGAGTTAGGGAGTCTTACTCTGCTTCAGATTCTTCCTCCCTTCTCTCTCTCCGGACTCCTCGGAGGTTTCCGATGGATGTTCCGAGAAAGACGACGAGCCACACTCTCCGTCCAAACCCCAGCCGAGGACTCCTCCGAAGTCTCCTCCGGATGATCCTTCCTTCACGGAGTTGCTCAGGAAGATCCAGGAGGTCCACCAGTGGCACTTCTTAGAGCCAGATCCTCAACGGGTTAAACTCGCCGAACATCTGGACTTGCCCCTTTTGGCTCCTACTCTAGTGCCACCCTGGATCGAGCCTCACGCCCACCTTGTTTCCACGATTTGGAAGCAACCATCGGCTTTAGCCCCTCTTCCCGGGAAGTCGAACAGGCTATACCAGGCTCCGGAGGGTGTAGACTTTTTAGACTCTCACCCCCGTGCAGACTCGGTTGTGATTAGCGCCGCTCATGGCTGGTCAGCACACCCGAAACACTTGAGCTCGTCTCCCCCGGATAAGGAATCTCGCCTTCTGGATCAGTATGGAGGGAAGATCTATGCTTCTTCCACACTGGAGATTAGGACCCTGAACTATGTAGGACATATGGGGGATTACCAGAAGGCAGTCCTTACCCAGGCGGAATCTAAGATCGACTCTTTGCCTGACTCCCAAGTCAAGCAGGAGTTGGCCGACCTGGTCCGTTCTGCTCGTTTGGCCAGTTGTCATATTTTGAGGACGACCTACGATGCAGTGGACACCGCAGGACGGAGTTCTGCCTTTGTCGTGAGTCTTCGGCGTCATGCATGGCTCCGTGTGTCAGGTCTGGTCCCGGAGGTGCAGTCAGCGATCCAAGAAGCACCTTTCAGGGGTTCTGTGCTTTTCGGTGGTGATGTCAAGGACATCATTACTGATTTGCAGGAGAAGGGGACGGCCCTTAAATCTGTTGATTCAATGTACCGTCCCCATCCCCCCACAGCGCCGTCCCTTTCGCAGACGCAGCCGGCCTCAAGCGAAACCTCAGGGAAGGCGGGCCACTAAACGTCAGGCCCCCACAGCTGCCAGGCCCCCGCCCTAAAAAAGCAACGGGTGCCCCAGCTGCGGCGCTGCCTCACACCACCTGACTCCTTCCCTCTCCCACACGCCTCCGGTAGCCCGGAGGAACCGGTGGGAGGAGGTTCTCCCTCCACCTTCGGGTTGGGAGAGGGATAACCTCAGATTCTTGGGTGCTTCAGATCATAGCAGAGGGCACTCCATAGGTTTCTACAGAAACCTCCGCGTCACCCCGAACTCCGTTTACTCAGGGACCATCTTCCTTTGGTCAGGAAGAAATCTCGGCTCCTTGCGAAACAGGCTATAGAACCCGTCCCCTCACCTCTACGGGACAGGTTACTATTCCCTTCTTCCTTGTACCAAAGACAAGAGATCTCAGACCTATTCTCGATCTCAGCTCCCTGAACCTGTATGTGGAATACAAGAGGTTCAGGATGCTTCCCTTCAAACCCTTTTGCCCTGCTTCGGCCGGGCCAATGGCTTTGTGCACTAGATATGCAGGATGCGTACCTACACATCCCCGTTCACCCTTCGCACCGAAAGTTCCTCAGGTTTGCGTTCCAAGGGGTCCACTACCAATTCCGGGCGCTACCATTTGGTCTTTCCTCGGCCCCAGTCTTTACCAAATGCCTGGCGGTGGTAGTGGCCCACCTGCGTTCTTTGGGAGCTCAGGTTTTTCCCTACCTGGACGACTGGCTCCTGGCGGCCTCGTCCAGGGAGGAACTCCTGCATTTTCTCTCCCTCACCCAGCAGGTTTTCACTGGCCTGGGTATTACCATCAACCATTCCAGGTCTCACCTGGAGCCTTCACAGAGGCTTCAGTTCATCGGGGCAATTCTCGACACATCACTGTGCAAGGCCTTTCTGCCTCCGGACAGGGGGGCCTCCCTCCAGTCACAGATTTCCCTCCTATCGGAAGGCAGAAGGGTCCCGGCGAGGTCAGTGCTCCGTCTACTGGGGCTTATGGCGGCGGCCATTCTGACGGTTCTGCACACGTGCCTTCAGATGAGAATCTCTCAGTGGACTCTCCGATCTTAGTGGGATCAACGGGTAGATGATCTAGATCATCTAGTTCTGATCTCCTCGCTGATGGTAAGAGACTTGCAATGGTGGATGGTTCGAGAGAACCTATTCAGGGGGTCCTTTTTTCATCCTCCCCCTGATCAGACTCTGACCACGGACGCTTCAGGCGAAGGTTGGGGAGCCCATCTGGGTCCTCACTGAACCCAGGGCCTATGGTCAAAGATGGAGGTAGTTCTCCATATCAGCGTGCTCGAGCTTCGAGCAGTGCTGTATGCTCTCCAGGCCCTTCACCAATTCATCCTTCCCTGGTCACCTAGCTGCCCAAACGGACAACATGTGCATGGTGTGGTACATCAACAAGCAGGGAGGGACTCGGTCCTACCTGCTGTGCAGGGAAGCGATGAGGGTTTGGGATTGGGCAACGCTTCACAACCTTCACCTCATGGCGATCCATGTTCCGGGAGTCAACAGTGTCCTGGCAGACAGACTAAGTTACTCGTCGGCTCTACCACACGAGTGGGAGTTGGATGAAAAAGTTCTAAAAAGCATCTTCCAGATTTGGGGGACTCCTCAGATAGACCTGTTCGCGTCCTCCCAAAACACAAAGCTTCCAATCTTTTGCTCGCTCGTTCCAGAGTGAGGCGCTTCCTGGAACGACGCTCTATCTCTAAGCTGGAAGGACAGATTCATCTATGCTTTTCCCCCAATTCCTCTGGTACCTCATGTGTTACAGAAGCTGGCTTTAGAAGGAGTGAGAATGATTCTGATCGCTCCTTTCTGGCCCAGGCAAATCTGGTTCTCTCTTCTACAACAATACTCAGAGGTTCCTCCTCTTCCTCTTCCTTTATCTCCAGGATTGCTGACCCAGGATCAGGGGACCCTGGTCCATCCGGGACTCAATTCCCTTCAACTTCATGCATGGCTCCTGCAGACCTAGCTCAATCTCGTTTTGGCATTTCTCCTAAGGTGGCTGAGATTCTGGTGGAGGCTAGAAAACCCTCCACTAGGTCCACCTACGCCTTGAAATGGAAAAGATTTTCTATCTGGGCTGCGGCCAGGAACGTGGAGCCCTTTTTGCTGCCCTGCGACCATTCTGCTTGAGTACATGCGTCATCTTTTTGACCTGGGTCTCAGTCACTCCTCTTTGAAAGTCCATATGGCGGCTATTTCAGCCTACCATGTCCCTTTCATTGACAAGGCATTTGCCCAGCTGGAGGTATCCAAAACTTTCCTCAGAGGGGTCCTTCATCTCAGGCCCCCTGTCCGGACTCCAGCTCCGCCTTGGGACTTAAACTTTGTCCTCGAGAAACTTACCCTTCCCCCTTTAAGCCTGCGGCTTCCGCAGACTTGAAGTTTTTATCGTGGAAGATGCTCTTCTTAGTGGCCATTACTTCTGCTCCCAGAATTTCGAGCTCAGGCCCTGATGTGCAAAATCCTTTTGATTTTCACAAAGAGCGAGTAACTCTTCACGCGAATCTAAGTTTCTTCCGAAGATAGTAGCAGAATCTACCTTAAATCAGTCTATTGAATTACCTGCTTTCTTCACGCAGTACTCCAGTCAAGGAGAATACCTGCTCCATACCATGGATGTTCACAGGATTCTGAGATACTACACCGATAGGACGAAGGATCTCAGAAAGACTGATCAGTTGTTCGTCTCTTTCGCTCACAACAGAGAAGGCAATGCTGTCTCTAAGCAATGCCTATCAAAATGGTTGGCCCATTGTATCACTTTCTGTTATGACAAGTACAACAAGACCCTCCCGGGTCAAGTCAGAGGTCACTCCACTCGTGGAGTTGCCGCCTCTGCGACTTGTTTCAAGAACGTGTCTGCGGCAGACATCTGTGCTGCCGCCACTTGGACTTCAGTCCATACCTTTACTAAACATTACAGTTTGGACTCGCCGTAGAGCAGGCTTGGGTTAGCTGTCTTGCAAGGCCTCCTTTCTTGAGACCTGCCAGATTATTTAATACTTTTGGAGTAGTTCCTCCTCCGGTGCCTTTCATTTGTTCCAGACTGCTTGGGATTCTGTCCTATATGTAATTACCTACTGCAGGCGTTCTCCAGTAAGATAGTACAGTTAAGTGAGAACTTACCGTAACAGTAGATCTTGAGAGAGGCTCTGTAGTAGATATACCTTCCGCCCTCCATCCCCCTAGGCTTTTCAGCTCCTTTTCCATTGAGGAAATTTGCTCTCTCGTCCGGGCCTTCCGGGCCTGTGGCGAGAAAGAACTGGAAGGCAGGCGTCAGGGACCGCCCTTTATACCGGCGGCGTCGTATGGCGCCCGGTCACCCTGATAGGGGCAGTCCCGCTAGAGACTGCTAGCTAGAAATGTTTCCGTGGGGTCCTGCCGCGGCCGGCGTCAGTCCTATATGTAATTACCTACTGCAAGAGCCTCTCTCGAAGATCTACTGTTACAGTAAGTTCTTACGTAACTGTACTTTTAAAGGAGTTGTATTGGAAGAGGTGAAGCTTCAACCGCTGCACAGATCGGGGCTTCACCTCTCCAATTTCCCTTGCAAGCACCATAAAAAATAAACAGTTTTACTACCTCATCACTCGTAAAATTAAGTGTAAGCCTCCGTGGAGCTGGCATTTTGAACATGGAGCTCTGGAACCCCCCAGGATCTCGTGGGTAATACCGCAAGACAGTGACGCGACATTATCCCTACAATAATACTGTCCTTGCGTACGGAACTAAAAGTAAATATATTTTTTGATGCCCGGCGCCATTTTTACTGAATTTACCTAAATCCCATGGGTATGCCTGCCATGCCCATGGGATTTAGACAGATTTAGTAAAAACGGCACCAGGCATTGTAAAAATATATATACTTTTAGTTCTGTACATAAGGACAGAATTATGGTAGGGGTAATGCCGCATCATCGTCTCGCAGTATTACCCATGAGATCCCGGGGGGTCCAGAGCACCATGTTCAAAATGCCAGCTCCACAGAGGCTTACATTGAATTTTACGAGTGATGAGGTAGTAAAGCTATTCATTTTTTATGGTGCTTGCAGGGGGAATTAGAGAAGTGAAGCCCCGATCTATGCAATGGTCAGGGCTTCACCTCTCTCCATAGTTCTTCTTTAAAGGAAATGGCATTCCAGCATGAAAACTGGTATGCAAAACAGGGTTGAATACCCATTAATTACTAGCTCTGACAGCAGTGATAATGGTTAATTGCAGACAAACATTATCGACAGCACCTAAGCTTGAAGTATAGCTAGTGCTTTAGCCTGCCACAGTACTGTGTAGATCCCCAGGGGGAAGCCGCTGAGGTCTGGATTTCCAAGTCAGAGTCCTGTGCCTAAGTCTCATGACCTTTACTGTATCTTTTTGGTGTCATTAGTTGGCATGTGTTGGGGGGATTGTAGCATTACTATGCAAAGTCAGCTGTGAAAGGATCAGATAATCATAAAGGCATTGGAGCAGGCAGTGACATTTAGTGTGCAGGACTTGAAATTTGGTGTTACAAATGCAGTACCTAAATTCTGAATTTTGGGATTCCATCCAATTATCTTATATACCACCGGAGGCCAGATGTGGTTTTATTGCACTTCTGCTCGGTCTGGGACACCCATGCCCCCCTCAGACGAACTCAGGTGTGGGGCTCATACCTGCCCTGGATCACTGAAGATATCATGGCCAGTCTCAGGTTTGGAAATACCATAAAGCTACCGGCTCCACTTCGGCTTACCAGAAGTACTGCACTCTGCATACTTGTACACGTCTAATACGTCAGGCAAAAGCATACTATTTCAAATCGACCTTCCACACCAATATTAATCATCCATCTAAATTCTGGAAGGTGGTAAAATCGCTCTTCTCCCCTCCATCTCAGCGCCCCACCCCTGTCGCACTCACAGGCGGCTCCACAGTAACGGAACCCCTTGCAGTGGCTATGGAGTTTAACTCCTTCACAAACTGTACATCATCATTCCTGTCCTCCCCCTCCACCTGCCCCAGTAGCCACTCCCACCCCATCACGCCCCGCACAAGCCTGCCCCCCTGCTCTCTCCTTCCTCCATGTGACCCAAGCCGATGTTTACAAGTGTCCCACAGGACTGGACTCCAAATTACTGTTCCTGTCAGCCCGGCCATTGCCCCCGCCTCACTCTTCAACCTTTCCTTCTCTCTCGCTTCAATCCCAGCTGAATGGAAGCATGCCACAGTCCTCCCCCTGCCAAAAGGTGGCGACCCCCTCCTCCCCTGGTAATTACCACCCTGTCTCCATCCTTGCAAACCTCCAGGAACCCCTAGTCCTCTACCAGCTCTCCCCCTTCCTTGACTCTACCTCCTTCTTCACACCTTACCAGTCTGGGTTTAGGAAGTCCTACACCACCTCCCTCCTGAGGCTCACCGACTCCATCCTCACCAGTATGGATCAAGGCCACATCACTGCCGCCATCTTTGTCGACCTCACAAAGGCTTTCGACACTGTATCTCACCCTCACCTCCTCTACAAGCTTTCCCTTGCTGGGCTCTCTAGGGAGGCCACCAGTTAGTTCCACTTCTATCTCGTGGGCAGGATACAGTCTGTCAGGATTGGAAACGCCATCTCCTTCTCCCTCCCTATCTAAACTGGTGTGCCCCAAGGCTCGGTCCTTGGCCCGCTGCTGTTCTCCATTTTCCTAAATGATCTGCCCTCAGCCTGCCCCCTCACATCCATTCACATGTATGCGGATGACACTGTCCTGTATGCATGCAGCCCCCCAACATCTGATGTGGCAGCCAGACTTTGGCGTGACTTCAGTGATGTCTAGCTCTGGTTTCGCTCAAATCAGCTCTTCCTGAACACCAAGAAAACTGTCTCCATGACCTTCGGCACATGGCAGAGACATTCTCGGCTCCCCCCACCACCACCACCACCACCTTCCACGTCCTGGATGGGACTATACTGGAGGACTGTACCTCCTTTAGATACCTCGGGGTCTTGCTTGACCAGCACCTTGACTTTTCCATACATATCGAGGCCATCCACAAGAAGCTGCATCCCAAACTGGGTGCCCTGTACCGCAACAGTGGATGTAGCCCACTGCAGGCATGCTGTGCTGTTGTGCAGAAATTGATTCTCCCAATCTTTGACTATGGCGACGTAGTCTACAATGCCACTCCCAAGACTTCTCTAACCTGGCTGCATACACACTTTCTGCCATTTCACCCTTGAGTGCCCTCCCACTACCCACCACTATGTTCTTTACCAATCCCTGTGCCTCCCCTCTCTTAAGAATAGAAGGCTGTCCCACTGTGCTCGACTTACAGCCAAGTTCTGGACCCAGGCCATGCCCCCGTACCTCTCTGTAGCCTTTGTCTCACCTCCCCCCCCCCCCACACTCCCTCAGACATTTTTATACCCTCTCTTTCCTGACCATCCCGTGAGTCCACCACTGCAGGGCAAGCAGCGTTCTCTTACCGCATGCCTAAATTGTGGAATTCGCTTCCCTCTGATATTTGCCACGCCTCCTCCGCACACCATCTCAAAGCCAACTTCTATTCCACATGCGAATGCACCTAACCATCCCTTCTCCCTGTCTTAAGCCTGAGCACTTGTTAACCTGTTTGCAAGGTTGGCAGTTCATGCTGTCGCATAGAAACTCTGGCTATGTTATACTTGGACCTGCTGTAATCGTCTGAGATCTGGGATTTTACCATAGCATAATCATTTTCCTACTGCTTGTAACACTGTATCTGTTGTATCTCTATATATAATAATGTACTGCGTAACACTATATCTGTTGTATCTCTGTATATAACAATGTACTGTGTAACACAATATCTTCTTGTATCACTGTTAAAAATAATGTACTGTGTCCTTTTATGTCACTATTATTTTGTACTGTCCCCATGTCCCCCCTTCCCCCCAGGACGCATCTGGAATCGAGCAGGCATCTGCTCAGTATGCCTTCCTGGTAAAACTTTTAAATAAATAAATAAAAACCTGGCATTCAAATCGTAATACCAACAGCCAGAAATTGGTATTGCATCCACAATTTTAGGTACATTGGGAACACCAGGTGAATGTAAAATTTGAGCCCCATTATGTAATAATCCTTTGATGTAATTAGTTTCATCCACTTTACTTAACCTTACTGTATGTTTAAGGCATGTAATACAATAAATTCAGCATATTACTTTGCACTTGTCTTTTTATACATTGCATTTGTCACTTTTTGTTCATTGTATTTCTTACCACCTTTCAACCCCACCCCCACCACCACCTACCTTGATTGCACGTGGAATTGACATCCGGGTCAAGCAAATTTTTAATAAACAAACACCGGGACATCTCTCTCTGCAGAAACGTACAAAGAAATGTTTCTGTCAGAAACAATTCCTCTCTGCACGTATTTGCTATCCATGTAATTTACTAATCCAGCTTCACACCACTTGAATCACCACTCAGGTGAAATTAGAACAAAAACACTTTGCTTTTCCATAAAGCTGTTTGACCCTTGGTCTGCCACCTCACGCCTCCATTCAGATATGTCCTCGGCGAATCCCAAGTCCCATTCACCACTCCCTCCGTTGTCGAGGCCGATCAGATCCACATGGGGCCTGAACTAAGAATGCTGGTCCGGTGCTCATAGGTATTTCTGTTTTTTCTTCCCAGATTTCCTCGGGACCTTGCCTCTTCCTCTGGCCTGGATGTCGCCAGCGGCTGGCCTTGCACGCTGCAGCATACTCTAGGTGTGTGCCACCCCTCACAGAGGAGCAAGCTTCCCAGCCCAATGCGAGTGGTGCCGCAGCGCTAGGTGTTGGCCACCTCCCTCCCCAGTCTGGCTCATGTTGCCCTTGGCTGCACTCCCCAGAGCAGGACCATACCAGTCTAGCTCCCCCAGGCTCACTCCCGAACCCGGGTCACTGGCATTGAAGCACGATTAACTTCCGCTGGGCCATCAGTGGCCCACAACAAAAACAAATTTGGCAGAAAATATTAAAGTAATGGTTAGGATTCTTATTTATTTATTGAAGATATCAGATAACATACCTTTGTTGTATATTCTTTTTTTTGCCCTCCTCATGCTCGCAGGCCCCCACCTCGATAGCCCCTCCTGTCCTAAACCAGCTCTCCTCTTACTCCTCGTATTGCAGCCGATCCCAAGGATATCCCGGCATATCCCTTCGCCAGTTGGGCCCTTCTCCTCCAAGGGGGAAGGTACCGGAGGGAGAGGGATGACCCCAGCACACTCTTCTTAGGGCCCGGGGATGCTGCCGTGGAGAAGGAGGCCCCGCGGGAAGGCACTGGAGGCAACAGGGGACAGAGAGCCATCATCCGGCAGCCTGCGAGTGGTATTTCCGTTTTCTGGTGTTCCCCTTCATGCGTTCCCTCTGTTGTGCCCCTGGTCTCTACAGGGAGGCCGCTGCAGAGCGATCATGCGTCCCTAACTCTCCCCAGGGGAGGAGAGCAGTCCTATGGACGCTCAATCCTACCCCTTCCCTTGCCGAACCCGGCACCCGAGTCCGTTCCCGAACCTGGGTCGCCGGTGTGGTTCGAGGTGTGGCGTCCAGCGCCTCAGCCCTCTGCACCACCGGACTGGCCTAACATACCTTTGAGTCAAAGACTCCTTTACAAAGGTTCCACGTCATTATATACAGAGACATCAGATACAATGGCAACAAATAAGACACAATAGTTACAAAGAAGCTTGTACATTAGCAAAAATGGTTACAGAAAGTTGCAAGAACAGTTACAGAGTAAAGACGGTAATCAGTTAACAGGGTACATACACTGCAGGACGGTGACACCAGCCATGCCATGGTCATTATGTAGTAGTCTAGGCTGGACTGGGGGTGTCCATTGTCCAGGTATAAGCATGCCCTGGGGTGGCAGGACCAGGGTGAGGTCCAGATACGAGGGGAGACATGGGTAGATCATAAAATCAAGGACAGTTGTAGGCTGAGCCTTGAGAGATTAGGTCACGTAGTTGGGACTTGAACCGGCCAAGTCTGGGTTCTGAGAGGGGCCTGGTGCCTAAATGTTCTTTGACCCGAGGAGGTCTTGCAGAGGGGTACCTGGAAGTGGGTTGTTGTTGATTGCTGGGTGTGGTGGGAGAACAAGGATGCCTGGAGTAGGAGGGTAAGGGCAGGTGGGAGTAGACCTGCAGTTATTTTTTTAGCAAAAAGGCATATCAGATATTTGAGCCTCCCGTTGAAGTTAAACCAGTTGGTGGAGGCATACAGGGCGCAGGTGTGTGTGCGTCTGGCGCAACCGGAGGCTAGTCTACAGGTCTTATTAAGAGCCAGCCTGATTTGTTTAGGTGTGTGTTGTCAGCTGCCCCATAGATTATGATACCGTAATCTATGAGTGACAGTGCTGAAGCTGAGACAGCTAGGTGGAGGGCTTCAGGTGGGAGGCAGTGCTTGTACCGGTACAGTAAACCAATACGCACATTAATGGTGGTGCTCAGTTTTTGGATGTGGTAATGGTAGGTGAGCCCTGAGTCCCTAGGGTGATACCCAGGTACTTGAAAGAGGTAACCTGCTCAAGGGGGTCATTGAGGGAGTTCAGTATGCACAGGGGAAGTGCACTGTTCCTGCTTTGGGAGTGGGAAAACACCATAGACTTCATTTTTTTATAGTTTAGAACTAGCCTATGCCGAACAAACCAGGATTCTGCTTCTGTAAAAGATTTTTGGAGTGCATTACAGAGAGCGGTGGGATCAGTGTGGAAGCTGTAGAGGACAGCATCGTCTGCATACAGGAGTAGTTTCCTAGAGCAATCCTTGGGTAGGGAGTTGAGGAACAGGGAGAAAAGTAGGGGGCCAAGAATAGAGCCCTGAGGGACTCCCGACCTGACTTGGAGGGGGGAGGACTGGATTTGGGCAAGTCTGACTGTCTCTCCCCTCATCTGTTGCTTAAAACACAAAATCATAAGTGTTTGGTAGGATTTTGAACCCTAAACTCCTGCTACCAAACTCATCGACAGATCCGCTGCACCAGGGAGCTCACGAAAGTCAGTGGCAGGCCATGTTTATTAGAGGTCAGGTGACAGCCTATGAAGCAGGCAACCTGGGCTCTAATTCCAGGTAAACGATATATAGCACAAGCTGTGTGAAACACAGGATGTTGCTGATGGCAACATTCCATGGTACCTCTCTGAATACTTCCCACTGCAGCTCAGCACAGAGTTGGAAAGGTTTCAGGTAAACGATGGGGGACCGGCCAGCCCGGTGGCACTGAGGGTTGAGGCGCTGGATGCCACACCTCACGCTACGCCAGCGATCTAGGTTCGGGAGCGACCTCAGGTCATCAGGGTGCCAGCATGGGGGAGGTGTGGGGCAGGATCGAGCACCTATCAGCATCTCTCCTCTCCTGGGGTGGTTGCCCCCCCCCCATAAGTCCGCTGCCACCGGGTGGAGGTCTGGTGGCAGCGCAGGCAGGAGAGGGTGGCAAGTCTGGAGGATGTCTCAGAACACGGCGCGCTCGTCTGGGACTGCGGTGGGTGAAAAACAGGGAAAAAACACATAAAATACATAACAAAAAGAAAAAAGATGGGGGACCCGGGGAGCTGAGCAGTGAGATGCAAATTGATAAATAAGCCTAGGACTGCAGGGGTTAAAAGTCACTCTCCTAGTTTCAGTCATTCCACTTCAGCCTTATGTGCGAGAGAGACAGAGGCAGCATGCCCTTCTGAAAGGTAGTGAAGCCCTTTGTTCAGTGTGCAGCACTATTAAAGCAGCAGTATATGTTGGCTGGCACAAAGTGTCCTCTTTTGGTTGGCCTGCCGACACAGTGGTAGCACTACCGCTTGTGACGCCGGCGATTTAGGTTCAGAAGTGACCTTGGGGTGTTGAAGGGCCAGCCGAAGAGGAGGAACAAGCATCCAAAGGACTACACTCCTCCCCGGAGGAGGGTGGTGAAGAGCACGGTGCTCACCTGGACCTGAGTGTCGGGGTGGGGGGGTGGCACATGTTTTTGCACGTTGCACGGGAGTGCGTGATGTGCATCTTGACGGCCTTGCACGCCACACCTCTCGGGTCAGGAAATGGAAAATGCCAGCAGCAGGTGCCGACACTCCCCGGCCCCGCACCCTACCACCTGGGCTCGTCAGCCTAAACTAGATCCATGACTACAGCGGGGGTTGGGAAACCCTGCTGACCTCTCCAGGGAGGGTAAGCCCTTGAGGAAGATGGCTAGCAGTACCCCCTGGTGGAAGTCTGGGTGATGAGGCTGGAGCGCTCAGCAGGTGGGGGCCGACCGGAGGGGGGAGTAAACGGGGGGGAAGGGAATGTCCTCATTTCGTTTTCAATCAGCATTGTAATTCTGGTATTGTTACATTCATTCAGCAGTGTTTTTATTGTTAGTTTTGTAATTAATGACTCAGTCAACAAATATATCTGCCACCAGTCTTTGCTGAGATTGTTTATTAAGCAAACTGGATTCATGCTGGGATGTATTGGAAAGGTATTTGCACACATTTCTGCTGGTAAGCAACACAGCACCACACCGAGAGGCTTAGTTTTATCATGGGTTATGTGGCATAGAGCAGGAAGGAACAAAAAATCTTCAAAAGTATTCCTAACTGACTGAAACTGGAATGAAAAAGAAGTTTATGTACATGTTTGTGCGTGCTAACTGCTTGCTTGTGTAGTGCTGCCTCCCCTCACACCCAACAAAACAGGGAGGTCTTGACTTTTTAAAACTGCATTTTGGTGCAGGCCGGCCAGCGCAGTAGGAGTGCTACTGCTTGTGGGGCTGATGGCCCAAGTTTGGGAGCGAACTGGGGGAGTTGGAGGGTTGCCCAGGGGGAGGAGGATTCAACATTCGCTGGGCTGCTCTCCCTGGGTGTTGGAGGTGGTGCAGAGCTTGGCGATTGCCTGACCCCTAGCAGTGACTGCGGGGCAGCAGGCTGAGACTGCCAATGTGTAGGGAGTAGGAAGGGCAGACCCCGACACATGGGAGTGTGCATTGCCCCACCATTGGCTTTGCTGAATGTGGCTCCTTGGGGAAAGGGGAGAAAATGGGAAAACTGATGGCAGGATGACTCCAGTCGCCTGCAGGTCCTGCACTCAATGACCCAGGCCACGCTGCCTCTGCACGATGGTAAGTCCTGGGAGTTGTCAAGATGATGGGTCTGGTGTGGCTGGCACGAGGGTAGCTGCCGGTGCATTGGGGAAAGAAACAAGGCTAACTGCAAAAACAAAACAAAATGCTTTAGGCAGCATCACCCGAGCAGTCCATTTTTAGCTGTGGTTTATAATAATATATTACATTGATGGGACTTTTCCCCATAGAAGTGGTTAGCCATTATTTCCTTGTATACCCTTTCTTTGTGTGTTATATAAAATAAAAGATGGATAAGTCCTCTATACTCGGTTATAAAATGGGAAGACAAAATCCTGCATCTTAAATATTGGCGCCTATGTCTTAAATCTGTCTAGTGCACAGGTAAAGAAAAAGTGCTGGTAATTAGGGCAAAACACAATAGCAATGTTGAAACTCCCTCAAAATAAAAAGAACAAATCAACTGTTTCTCACCCCAGGGGTCCTTTAACATCAGTAACAGTGGGCAGCAAGCTGACTAGATTGAACTGCCCGCTGTTACTGATGCTAAAGGACACCTTGGAAGAAACAATATTACTGCAGTGAGTCATTTTTTCTTTAATACTCCACCCTTGCACACATATATAAATGAAAAATAATTCAGTACTACCCATAGTTCTGTTTTTTTTTTTTTTGGAGTAAGTTTTCTGAACATGGAGCTCCCACTACCTTCTTACCTGCCTACCAGGGAAGTCTTTGGTGCTTTCCCTAGTAAAATAGATAACACTGAATTCCTTGGTTTTGCTGAGGCCTTCTGCTACGTTTGTTTCTGTAGGGAGATATGAACTTTCAGCCAGTAGAGTTCTACAGGAGTTTGAATTCCATGATAAACAAACATTGCATTTGTTGACTGTGTGGATAGACAGGTGCTTGGCTGCTGGGGAGGGACTACTTTCCACTAGTTACTTTTAACAAAAGAAAATATTTGTTTTAAATAAAAAGTGGTCATTTTTATTTTTATTAATATTCTTAATTTATCCATTTTAAAGTGCAATAAGACACATCAGGGTATGCATTATGTTGATCAAACTGCACTTCCAGGGGCTAAAAGGCACTCCGCCTGTTGCATCATGCCTCGCCATACCTCTCAACCTCTCAGCATTGAAATGCATAGCACTGACCTTCAAAATTCTGAGCTGATGACCTGACTGAGACAGTTTCTTATTTTAAAGTATAATATGTTTAAGAATAATGGGCCCCATATGTTTTGTGTTAAGAAATGCTTCTGTCAAGTTTGTTCAATGTTTTGATAGTTTATATGTCCAGAAATAGCACTAACATTATGAGGAACATCAGTAAACCTTCACAGAGCAAGGGTAGATTTGAGTGTGAAAATCACAGTGCTATGTGAAATTAATGGCAGTTGAGAGGTATGTGCCTCGCTACATCCCTGGGCATGCAGTTAGATCAGTATAATGCACATCCCGTTGTTTTTTTATTGCTTACAAATAAACCTATGGAGGGGGCTAACCTACCATCAGGCTTATGGCTTTATGATCTGGTAAGCCCCCTTGATAGGATTATGTAAGTAATAAGCCACGACAGGGTGTGCATTAAAGGATTTTAGTGCACGCCCCAGGGGCGTGCTAAGGCACGAGTCCAAAGGCTGAGTGTCCTTACGCCCCTGGAAAGTGCATTAAAATCCTTTAATGCACACCCTGGAGTGGCTTATCACACTTATAAAATGGGCCATTATCATAAAAGAATTAGTTTGATTTACTGTGATAAGGATTAAAACTTATTTACTAATTTCAAAAGAGCGTACAATACATTGCCTCTACAACATCTAAAATCTGAAAAAAGTATTCCCTATTAATGAATAAAATAGCATATCTCAGCAGTAAGTTAACTAGTACAGTACTTTGCAGTAAAAGTATTTATTAGTAGAGTTGGTTGAAAATAAATATTTTCTCTGTAACATCTGTAAATTTGTAAAACATAAGTAGTGTTTAAAACTTAATTTTCATTACACTGTAGTTGTATACTTTCACTGAAGGCAACCTTCTCTTTATTTTTGTTTTTTACTTATGTGTTGTCTAGTACATAAAAAGAAAACTGCTATAGGATTGAGGTGAAAGGTTAGTAAGAAAAAAACTTTAAACCTGCCAAATTGCCTTTTTTTTTGGTGGTGGGGTGTTAGATGTCACCTGAAAACACCTATATATGATTACAATGTACGTGCTTTTATAAACATCAGCAATGTAGTTGAGCAGTTTGGATCTGCCTCTACCTATGTAACTGTGTTTTCCCACCTTTTCTCATTGTTTATAAAGTATTACCATATTGCCTACTTTCTTCATCCTGTTTCTGTTTTTCCCCACATTCAAGACATAGAATGTTTATCATGGAATGTTTACCATGGAATACAGGGATTCAAAATTCTGCTCAGTTCCAGTGGTAGAATGTTGCTCTCCTAACATACTGTACACACAGAGAACGAAGGCCTGTTTTAGAGCCAGAGACTCAATTATCTCACTGTCAGGGCAAGCAGAAGAGATTTCCTTGATGAACAGGTAAAGACAGAAGGGGGATTTTTCACTGTCAGTAAAGAAACAGTTGTAATGAAAATTACAAACAATAGTTAATGTTTCTAATTTGTTTATGTGTGTAAGGAGAGTGTGATGATCAGGTAAACAACATTTAATTAATTTATTTTTTATTTAAGGTAGTTTTATTTTTAGGGCACAGTTGAAGGTTTTTACAGTGTAAAGGTAGCAGCCATGTTTGTGATGGAAGATCAGTTCTGGTTGCAGGGGGACTGATAGAAGATAGTTCTGGTTGTAGGAGGATTAATTTGCTCATTGTGTGGTGTGGTTTAGGACCAGAATGACTGTGCGCATATAGAGATTTAATATACCATCAGCTGATGTCTCTTGGCCAATGAGATTTCTAGATTTTTTTCTTGCCATTTTGTAATTCCTTGTATACCACACTTATCCATCATTTATTCTATATATATAATACCGGTGGGAGAACACACCTGATTAGCTACTGGATCAGTCAGCCAGTCAGTTATCTTAAAATCTGTGGAAGTTATTTTCTATATAGTTTTATTGTCACTGTTCACCTCATTCCACCCTCCATCATCCAGTGCCTGGCAACCTCTGAGCCCCTGCAACTACTTACCTACATGCTGCCATTTGCTGACATGGGCAAATCAGCAACCCCCCCCCAGGTTTGGGGTGCCACTCATGCATGCACTCATACACACACATCACAGATACTGGCAGTGCCTAGGCGGAAGCCGGAGCAGCCTTCTGGTGGCCTGCAGTGGCAACCATGGTTCAGACCACAAACCCGATTGACAGGCAGCTCCCCAGTCACTTCACTGTTTGTTTGACTGATGTTTTTATATGTATTTATTTGTTTACGTTTTTATTGACCGGGTAGGTGCGCTGCTCCAAGGGACCGTTTTCAGGCATGACCCAGGCCATAAAAAAATGGCACATTAGCAAAACAGAGTACAGGAAGAGTAACATGGCCGCAATGCAGGCCATTAACAATGAGGTGCAGGGAATTACAGTACAGAGGGTATTAACAAACAAAAGAAGTACAGTATGGTACAAGGTGAAGTTGTAGGCTTGTGACAAGTCCAATACATCATCACAGGAACATGGAAGAACAATACAGTAAAGTTGCAAATGACCAGGTAAACCGTAGAGGTGCAGATTCAAGTAAGTATGCCTGTAACAGGGACAAGTAATAACCAGGTGGATATTCAAACTTCAGTGTGACAGTCCACAATATTCTAAGTGCAGTGGAGAATACGATAGGGAGGGAGAGGGGTCAGGTGGGGTGGGAAAGAAGCTGGAAAGGAAGGGGGGTCTCGGGGTGGGGAAGACCCCGAAAAAGGTAGGGGGAGAGATGGGGGGGGACACCAGTTTACACAGATGGACAGCAGCATTCGGCTTCCAATAGTAGCCAATCTTTAAAGTGGCTTTTGAAGGATAAGTGGGAGGTGGATGAGTGAAGCAATACAGGGAGTTCATGAGGGGGCAGCGACGGAAAAGGCTTTAATGCCCATGTTAGTGGAGATTCTGGGAACTACCAGGAGGAGGATGGATGATTCACGGAGGCACCTGGCTGCCACTTTGGCCATGAGGAGGGATGAATAAGGGGACAGGGGACCATCTCTGAGTGTAGTGTCTATTAGGCAGCCCAAGGCGTAGTCAAAATGTCCTTGAAGTGGGAGCCATCCAAATGATTTGTATAAGTCACAATGATGGGTAGAAAGGGGTGCGAGGAGGATGAAGCAGCAGATGCTGTTGTAAACTGATGTCAGCCTAGAGCGTAGGGCTGATGACATGGGGGAATATATGGGGGAGCAATAATCAATAAGGGGTAGAAGGTTGCCTTGCACGTTGGTAGGCGCACCTCATGGGACAGGAATTGTCTTAATCGGTAGGTGGCCCCTAATTTCTGGTGAACTCTATGCACAAAAATGTTAACATGACCAGTAAACATAAGGGAGGTGCCCAGGGTGATGTCCAGGTATTTGAAACTAGAGACATTGGGGGGGGGGCAACAGGTGTGAGTACACGTAGAGAGGAATGAGCTTTGGAGACCTTGGCCAGGAATGGTTTTGAGCCAAAAAAACATTGATTTTTCTTTTCCATTAACCAGGAGCCTTTTAGAAGTAAACCAATTGTAGGCAGCACCATAATTAAGTTGCCAAATGACTGGCATGCATGTATGCCTTACACGCCGACACGCTCAGGGAAGAAAATGGAGTACAAAATCCCTGGGCTGCCGGGATGATGCTGGCACCCACCCTGCAGGCTGCACTCACCACATTTGTGGTCCTGGGTAAGTGTTGGCTGGACTGCAAGTCCCTTAGAAGGTCAGTGATGGAGCTGGAGGGGCATCAGGAGGGGGCAGACCAGAATTCTGCAGCGTGCTCACGCTCCCACTGGCATTCTAACAGCAGATTTATGGCTAAAGAGCAGAAGAAAGCAGTGACCACTCAACTGACCTATGCTACATATGCCAAAAATGTAAATATAATAAGAAATGAGAAAACACAATATAAAAAATATACAAATTGCAGTGTTTGAAATTGTAAAATGCTAAAGCAAGAAAACGTTTAAAATATTTGATTTGACTTGACCTGAAGAACCCTTTTTATTTAGGTTCTAGAAGGGGCGTTAGTCAGGGATTGTATGACTCACAAATACACCCTCTAAAAGAAACATCATTAACTACGGTGAATACATTTGCTTATAGCAAAAGGAGTGTATTTGTTATGTCATACAAATAGCAGAGTCCAAATAGTACCTCAGGAGCCAGAGTCTAGAAGCTATTTAGGGGAAAAGATTCTGATGCACAGGAGTACAGAAGCTGACGTCCCTTCTAATTTGGACGTCCAGACAGTAATGGGAAGTGAAGGTATGTACTGTAAATCAAGTGGACGTCTTCCACACTTTTCTAGCAGGGGTATACCACGTAATGCTGTCACAGTGGCAGTCATGTAGCTCTTGTGGAATGTGCCTTTGGTAAAGCTTTTCTAGCCTTTTCAAAGCAGAACTCGGTACAAGAGACAATCCAATGAGAAGCTGCCCTCTTCTCCGCAGTTTTTTCATTTTCCTGCCTCATCATAAATGACATCAGTTGTTTGTTTTTAGTTCTGGACTTTTCTGCCTTTTGCATGTAGAAACTCAGTGCCCCTTCACATCCAGGCTGGGAAGTTTCTCCTGTCCGACAATGAGGTAAGGTTTGGGGGAACCTCTCAGACCAGTTAACAACAAACACCATTTACAAATATCTCTTAGACTACCAACTGGGAGGGTGAAGATTCGATAGTGCCACTCCAGCAGGGAATTAGGCAAATGCTGTGTAGCCGACTTCATCTCTACATGATAGCCAAGCTCTTTAACTCTTCGGCATGCACAGTCCCCGGGCTGGACACCTAAGTCCTAATATGAATCCAGTTTTTCCAGGAGATAGCATAGTGTGTCGCTATAGTGCTGACTCATCAGACAGAACATGGTGTTAATTTGTATTAAATAATGTAACTAACTATACTTTCTAAGAAAGATGTCTTCAGAACATAATTGGAAACAGATAATTGGATCTGGAGTGCAGAGCCCTTTCTTACAGCACAGCTACAAACACATTGGAAAAGTCATTAGAATAATCAACTTGAAAGAAATGCTCTGAGCAAGTACAATTTTCCTGCCTCTGCATTCTGCCCCCAAATTCACATTAACCATATATTAGCTTCAGGAATAAATGCATTGAAATCGACAGACTTCTAACAACATGGAATCTTCCGCAGCCCATACACTAGAGGTCAAACTGGTAGACAGACAGATATATACATGGATGGATACTTTCCTTTCAGGACTGTTCAGGGCACTTACTAAATCATAACTGAATAAAAAATGAACAGAATAATTGACCAACTAAATAAAAACAAAAGACAGCATGTAAACAGCATTAAATTGGCATGGGTCAGCAGGTACATGGCTCAACAGATAAAATGTGAAATAAACTCATGAGGGAAAGCCTGCCTGAACAGTGAAGGAAGAGACAGTGGGTGCAGTTATACAAATATTCCAGATGTTTTTGTATTAATACCACCACCGTGACCACTCTTACGGATGTAAGAGTGGTCTCACTTGCATTCTTAAGTTATGAGAAACCACAATCCGAAGGTGAGCAATTCTGATACTCTAAGAATGTAAGTGAGACCACTCTTACAACTGAGTGGTCTGTGTGGCAGTATTAATATATTATTGATGAAGCTCCATCAATAATATTTTAATTTCTTTTTTTTTAATCCTTACCCAAAAGTGCCATTTTCCGGGACTGCTACACATGAGAGACACTTCAAAATATAAATGTATCTCACACACAGTGTAAAGGAGCTCTCTAGTTGATCTGGAGTGCTCCCTCAATCTGTAATCACGATCTAGGAGCAGTGACAGCAAATATGCAGGCACGAGCAAATTTAAGTCTGGATGCTGAGATAGGTAACAAATGCTGCAGGAACAGAGCTAATCAAATTCCCCAGCTCTTAAGCAGGTTGTCAGGGGTTGTTTCAGGTAAGGAGGGCCTAAATTGTACAGTGCCTTATAAGTTAAAAGCATCTTTAACTCCATCTGCAGTCTTGCAGACAACCATTGCAGTGCCTCCAAAATTGCAGAAATGTGCTCAGATCTGCTGATTGGTGTTAGCAGCCAAGTTATATCATTCTGCACTAACTGAAGGCTGCGGATCAGAGTTGCAGGTAGCTCCAGGTAGAGTGAGCTCCAGTAGTCAAACCTGGATGTAGCAAATGCATATGATAGTGTTGATCATATCACCCTGGTCATGGTAGGGGGTACAGCCTGGCTCCATTCGTGAGCTGGTAAATGATGATCCTGATGACAGAAGATACGTGATAACCTAGGGATAACTGGTCATTGAGAGACTCCCAGGTTGCAGACCACTGACCTAGACACATGCCTACCACAGTCTATTTTGGGGAGGTTGTGGATATCCTGAGGTGCTCTGGTCCCACCATTACCAAATCAGTTTTGACAGGGTTAAGCATTGTTCCATTGAAGACCATCCAAGAAATGATTGGCCAAGCCATTCTCTGGCATAGCAACCGAATCGCCCTGCCTGGACACAAATGAGAGTTATAGCTGGGTATCATCTGCATAGCAGTGAAAATGCAAATTGCATCCTAGAATCACATCACCTAGTGGAAGCATAAATATGGTGAACATGGGGGGTAAGATTGAGCCCTGTGGGGTGCCAGAATTGATGATTTAGGGAGATTATATAAAACTGTTCTATACTGCTGACTACCAGGTGGACAGTGGCTGCAGTGAGCGGGGCTGAAGTAGCACCAGGCATTCTGGTCAGCATGCTAGCTGCTGGACCCTCCAAAGTACACAGAAGAAGGATCAAACCTACTTCAGTCAGTGGCAGCTAGCCTTGGGAGGAGCACTTAGAGAGACTGCATGTAAAGACACAGGTGCGGCTAGTGTGTGAGTGGAGCCTCATAATGGCCCCTCCGTGCCCTCTCACCAGAGGACTCTAGTAATAGGCCTGTGATGGAGCCAGAAGGAGGGAACATGGTTGGGGGGGAACAATCCCACCCTCGGGGCAGCTGTTATCCAGTTGTTAGCAGATATTCCCTGTAGGAGAAGAGGTGTTCCTAAGTCGGTCTTTCATCCTTCTGCCATCCTAGCTGGGATCAGGACATGAGGAAGCAAGCAAATTCCCTCTGTGGAAGGCAAGTGCCCTAACCACTGGACAACTAGGCCAGCATAGGGACATACACTAGATGACTGAACTTGGGTACTACCCCCACTTTCATTTGGTGCGACGCCCCATTAATAGCTAGACTCATTTGGCTGGTGGGATAGAATTGAGTGTCCCCATGGATGCAGATGACACCAGTACCTGGTCCTTTTGGACACTGTTTTCCCAGCACTTCAATATGCACTAGGGTGTGTCTGCTTCCTGAATCTGTAAGTCCCTTCACAGTCTTATCTCCCACCTTCACATCTGTTAAGTACTTGCCCCAATTTGCTAAGGACAAATCTACTCCAGTGTCACTCTTCTTACTATGGCAATTTCTTGCAGTATGACCTGGCTTGTTATAGTTATAGCAAATTAAGTCTTTGGGTGCATATTTGTTACCCCCACCAGAGTCATCAGACTTGGAGTTTAAATGGCAAAAAGAGTGTCTTACTGGTGCTTGGCTGTAATCTTGCTGCTGCACGGTCTGTCTGGCCATCTGATAGTCCTCGGCCAAATAAACAGCCTTTCCTCACTTTCTGGTCAATGTTCTTTTACCCAAAGCTGTACATCTGTGGGTAGGATGTTGAACTGTTCCATTACAAATGTTTCGATGATCTGTGGTAGTGTTTTGCTCTCTGGTTGGAGCCATTTCATAAGGAGTTCTCTGAGTCAGATGAAGGCTTCTCAAGGATTGTCGACTGAGTTGTACTTCAGAGACCCAAATCTCTGCCTATAGGTCTTTCCTGAAATGTCATATCTTTTAAGGAGCTCTCTTTTCACCAGATCATAGTTTTCTGACTGTGCAGTGTCCATATTGCTGTAGGCAAGCTGGTTTTTCCCTGTCAGATAAGGTACCAGTCTGATTGCCCATTGCTGCTTTGGCCACTTACAGGCTGCGGTAACTCTTTCAGAAGTTGTTGGGTAATGCGGCCCGGTGGCGCTGAGGGCTGAGGCGCTGGTCGCCTTACCTCGTGCCTCGCCGGTGACCCGTGTTCAGGAACGAGCACAGGATGCAGGTGGTCGGCAGGGGAGGAGAAGGACTGAGCATCCGTCAGACTTCTCTCCTTCTCCGGGGAGGGGGGCCCACAACAGTCAGCACCTGGTTGCCCCCTGGCAGAGGCTGGGGGACAAGGCGCTGCACTGTACTCTGGGGAGGAGTCTGGGGCAGACGCCAGGAAGGAGCGCAAGCGCGCTTCCTTCCGCTGGCATCATTGCATGCCCTCAGCTCCAGGGGGTTAAAAACACCAAAATAGAGGAGTGTGTATCTGGGGCAAAGCAGCTTGATGGCCGTCCATGGGTGCCGGTTCTGGAAGTCGCCTATCTGGATCCATTAGGGCGGGTGAATATGGGGGCTCCCCGCTGCCCCGTTGTGGGGGGCAAACCACAAGGGAGTAGGGCGTGACTTCGAAGGAGTGCGGACACCTGGACAGTGGCTGGAATCCCAAGGTGGCTGCCAGAACACGAGAGCAGCCCAGGTATAGAAAGAGGAGGCAGAAAGTATAAGCAAAAGTTGTCAGGTATGCTTCGATATCATCCAAGGGACACAACTTTGTAAGTTTAATGTATTTTAAGTTGTTTGTGTCTTGTTGCTCTGCTGGAACAGTGCCAGATCCTCCAGCTTTGATAACTAGCAAGGCATCCATCCATCGCTGCATCTCTTCTCTTTGCTGCACCTGTCACTGCATCTCTTCTTTGCTGCTCCTATCGCTGCATCTCTTCTTTTCTTTGCTTCTAGAGTTACTGCATTTCTTCTTTTCTCTGCGCCTCTATATGCTGAATCTCTTTTTCTCTCTGCTGCATCTCCTCTCTTCTCTGTTTCTCTGTCTCTGTTGTATAGCCCACCATTTGAAAAAGGCAATCAGGCTTTCAGGTTCTGTCACTGCCTGCTCTTTTTTTTCCGTGACTGGTGCAGACTGTACAGTCTCAGTTTGGACTTTTGTTTCTACTTCTAGTTTGGCTGGCATTCTTCTGGCAATCACTCCTGCACTTACTGCTGCAGAATCCATACCTTTCTGCTATATTTCCCTGGTACTAGGTCTAGTACCCACACATAAATCTCCTGGCTTAGAGTATGCACGGCGTAAATCCCATGACTGACGCCATCTGTCATCGAGGCACAGTTCAGAAAGCATAGGAAAACCAGGAGCAGTTTCAAAATTCACAAATAGTGTTTTATTTTTCTCAATAACAGCAAAATAAAAAAATATTCAGTATAACTATTTACAAAGGGGGTGCAAACAGAGAAAACAAAGTCCTTCAGAACAGAAGCACTGTGGATAGGAGGGTCGATCCCATATAACTCCTAAAACTGAAGGCGGACAAAGCAATGGGCCTGACAGAATTCACCCCAGAATTCTAAAAGAATTAAGGGGAGAACTAATGACTCCACTGACTACCCTTTTCAACAAATCATGGGAGGATGGTGTGGTACCTGAGGACTGGAGGAAAGCGGATGTGATTCCACATTTACAAAAGTGGGAGCAAGACGGAGGCAGGTAACTACAGACCTGTCAGTTTGACCTCTGTGGTAGGGAAAGTGATGGAATCACTTCTGAAGGAAAGAACTGTTGAGTACCTAGAGGCCAGTGGGGCACAGGACCCAAGGCAGCATGGGTTCACAGCGGAGAGGTCATGTCAGACGAATCTAATTGATTTCTTTGACTGGGTGACCAAAGTAGTAGACCAGGAAGGGGCTGTGGACATGGCCTACCTAGACTTTAGCAAGGCATTTGACACAGTCCTACACAAAAGATTAATAATCAAATTAACCAGCCTAGGAGTGGGTCCCAGGGTGGTAGCCTGGGTAAAACATTGGCTGAACAACAGGACACAGAAGGTAATTGTAAATGGAGTCCACTCTGAAGAAAGAGGGGTTACTAGTGGGGTACCGCAGGGTTCAGTACTGGGTCCAGTCCTTTTAATGTCTTTATAAATGACATTGCAGAGGGACTGGAAGGAAAAGTATGCCTCTTTGCAGATGACACAAAGATCTGCAGCAGGGTTATACACAAGGAGGCATGGAAGGGATGAGAAGGGACTTGGCAAGGTTGGAGGAATGGTCAGAAGTATGGCAGCTTGGATTTGGAGCAAAGAAGTGTGATATAATGCACCTGGGAAACAAAAACCCAGGGGAAGATGATATAATGCACCTGGGAAACAAAAACCAGGGAAGATTACACGTTTTGGGGGGTAGTAACAACAATAATGGAAAGGGACCTGGGGTAATCTTATCAGATGACCTTAAGGGTAGCAAGCAATGTGAGAAGGCAGGGGAGGGCTGGGGGATACTGGGATGTATAGGAGAGAGGCATCACCAGCAGAAAACAGGAAGTTGTTATCCCTCTGTATAGACAGTTGGTGAGACCTCATCTGGAGTACTGTGTCCAGTTCTGGAGACCCCATCTCCGAAAGGACATAGACAGGATGGAGGCAGTCCAGAGGAGGGCAACTAAAATGGTGCAGGGTCTGCAAGAGAAGCCATATGAGGAGAGACTAAAGGAGCTTAATATGTATACCTTTGAGGAAAGGAGGGAGGGAGACATGACAGAAACTTTTAAGTACCTCAGTGGAATCAACAAAGTCCAAGAGGGTAGTATCTTTCAGAAAAAGAGATGTGCAAGAACAAGGGGACACAATTTGAAGATAGAAGGGGGACGGCTATGGGGCAATGTGAGGAAGTATATTTTCCCAGAGAGGGTGGTGGACGCATGGAACAGCCTTCTTGAGGAGGTTGTGGGGTCTAAAACTGCGGAAGAATTCTAGAATGCATGGGACAGACCTAAAGCAATTCTCGTGGGGGGTAGGAAGAAATAGGCTGTAGGTTAACTAGGATCTGCAGCTTATCCTGTTGGTAGGGAAATGGACAGACTAGGTGGGCTTTCGCCTTTATATTCTCTTGACTCTGGTCCATCCTTCCCCCTATTATTAGCCCTGCTTCTTCTCCTTTAATTAAAAAGCCTGTGTCCGTGACCTTTAGTAACTGCGTCTCACCTTTACTGGTATCTTTTGCCTTATCCTTTACGTCAGTTCTCACTGTCCTGAAATACTGTATACTGACTATCTCTAACTACTCAGCTCGATCATGGTAGGCACTCCCACTACAGGTTACCTTGCACAGTAAATTTAGTATTTTACGCACTGTTGCTCCTACTCTGCATTTGCTTGTGTATTATTTACATCACTGCTGCTACGTTTTAAGTGCAATACTATGTACCTTCAGTTTATTTATTACTGTGTTTGCCGATTTTATCATTGTTGTTTTAACTCTTTTTGTAAAGCGCCTTGCTATTTTGAAGGCACTTAAGGGAAATAAAGTTATTATTACCTTGTTATTTTATTATTATGTATTTTCATGTCATTTGCACTGTCACTCCTGCTCTGTATCCACTTATTTATTTGCTGGAAATGACATCACCGTTATGTTTTAAATGTGAAATCCTGTACCTTGTTATTGGATTGTTTTATTGTTGCATTCTAGTGTCATTTGCACACTGTCACTCCTGCCCAGTATTCGCTTATTTATTTGCTGTAATTTACTTCACTGCTATGTTTTAAGTGCAAAATTCTGTACCTTGTTATTATGTTGATTTATTACTGAATTGCACTGTCCCCTTTCTCCTTCTCCAGGGCACATCTGGAAATGAGCTGCTACCAGCTCAGTATGCTTTTCCTGGTAGAACTTTTGAAATAAATAAATTAAATAAAAAAGTACAGCTGTCACAACTGCTTTACTCTTCAGGCTGGACTCCAAGGTGCCAAAAGGGCTCTACAGTCAGTCTACAAAGGCAGACTCAGAAACGTAAATAACGTATGTCACCTTGCTTGGGACTGATCATTGTGCGTGCTGCTCATCTTCATCAGTCTTGATTTGCAGAAATAGGAAAACAGTTTTTAGGGCAGAACTACATTGCATTGAGACCTCACCTGCCTGCTCTTCCAGAGGAAAGTCTTTGGTCTGATAGCAGCATTAGAGAGCATCAAAGAGGTATAGCCCAGGGGAGATGAATTCCTCCAGGGCAGAGGTGCAGAAGGACAAGGGGGAGGACAGGATGGGTGGGTCAGGAGGAGGAAGAGGATCTGAATCTGAGAGAAGGGATAAAGGGGGCAGGCAGGGGAACATTGAGAAAGTGGAGGACGGTACTGGAGAAATGAGAGGGGCGAAGGATGGAAACCGGAAGGGAAGACAGAATAAGGGGAGGAAGGGGCAAAAGGAGATCCAGGTGTGCCAATACAAGGAGCCTAGGAAATAAAATTCCTAACACTGAGGCAATCATTGTGGTAGCAGACCTGGATATGGTGCCCATAACACAGTCCTGGTGCATCAACAACCACAGCGGCAAAGTGGCGCTGAGCACACCATGTTCCGGAAGCACAGGACAGGGAGGAAGAGTGGTTGTTTTTTGACATGAGGGAAGGTATAAAGGCCACAGGGCCACCAGGGAGATAAAGAAGGGCTGGAGGCACTTTGTGTTGGCCTAGAGACAGGGGCCTACTGATAGATGGATAATCCCTTCCCTCCATGTTGCTTGAACTTTGCTTCTTTGAGCTTATCCATTTCCATGCAAGCCCTAGTTCTTTCTTTAAAAACTTTATTGATAAGCCATTCATCGCAGTTTTAAAGCAGAACTTACGGACTGGCGTCTTTATAAATGTCTGTGCCTTTGAATTTCAGTTATATTGTATTATATGTTTCTGTAACAGTATGTTGCTGTAATTGATGTATTCTTTTAATTCTTGTAACAGTTTGTTAAACAAAGGATGGCCCTGAAAACAGGCTTTGCCTAGATGCTGTATCCTGTTAAAATATAAAAATAAACTCAAACTCACTGGCTAGACGGGGTCAGTCTTTGTCACTGTCTTTTTTTTTCTCCTTTCTATAAAGCTTTTTCTCCACTTGGGATCCGGAGTGGCTTTTCAGTCTGTCCCCTGTGCCCCATGAACCAGTGTCTGCCTCTCCAGGCACCGATGCAGTCAGGCACCCCCATATCACCCCCCCCCCCAATGGTGGGGTCAGGGGAGGAAGGATGGTCCTCCCCACTCACACCCCTGGAGTGTACGATCCAATTTGGACTGCCAGGCAGCAGTGCTGACAGGCATGCAGGGAGGGCATCACAAAGCCCCGGATCCCTTTTCCACTTTTCTCCCTTCCCCTCCCTCTTGCAGCCTATGTGCATTTGCTTATGGAGGCATGCAGTACTCACCAGGCTGCAGATCTCCCTTGCTGTGCCACCCAAGCATGCAGTACCACTAGGCCTCCAACCGGTGGAACTCAGCAGCCGGACTGATAAGCCTCTTTTCCCGGGAGAGGAGAGCAGTCCTTCAGATGCTTAGTTCTTTCCCTCCCCGACCGACCACTAGTAACCCGAGCTCGTTCCCGAACCTGGGTCACCAGCAAGATGTGAGGTGTGTTCAGCACCTCAACCCTCAGCACCACTGAGCTAACTTTCGCCACTGGCTTTTTTTTTTTTTTTTGTCAGTGTGTTTTTTATTTTAAAAATCCAGAATCCATACATTGCAATAATAACCTATAGCATTACAAGGTACAATAGGAAAAATAATCAGTTGCATAACATAAGGACGTTCTTATCACCTTCCAAAGTTGGTATCAGACACATCGTTTGATGGTGAAGCAACTCTTTCAGTGCTGTCAAAACCCAGCTGCTATCAGAAATGAAAGCAAATGGTGCACTGCACTGTTGCCTGGGAGACAGATACATGTACGAACCCACAAATTCCATACTGGAGACAGTAGAGGGAGGGGAAGTGTTTGGCTCCCAGGAAGTGTGGGAGCAGGCCGCTTGGCATTCATACAGCTCTTGGATTTTGGAGTGACACTGGAATTGGCCGTGATGGCAGCTCTTCACCTGTGCCCCCCCCAAGCCAAAGAATGGGTACAACCATGATGACTCCAATCATAGGGGTGGGGGACAGGGCAAACAAAAGGGGATCATTTGGAGCAAAATGGAATAGAAAGCAATCAATGTTTTGTAATCTGTAATTAACATCTTAGAGATATAAAGCCACCAAACATAGTGTATCCAGTTGGATGAAGTCATGAACCTCTCTGTTGCACTGGCACATATGCATAGGGTATCTGTGGCCATGTGTGCCCCATATTCTCTGTTATTGCTTTTATGTGTTGTTTGCTGCATGGCCATGTGCTTATACTCCTACTTCCCATTAATGCACTGATCTGTATGTTTACACTGATACTACTTTTCATCTTCTATCCTCAAGTGCTCATTCTTGAATCAAGCCCCAGTCCCTTCTATACCAGTACTGCTGCTAGTCTGTTAATGAGTGAGAAGGAATCCCTAATCTTCCTGGACATAAAGTCTCCACCACTCAGTCACACTAATGGGAGTACACCAGAGGCGCTAGCACCCAACGGGAGAAAACTTTTCTCAGGAGGGCCGGCGCCTGAGATGGAGCCATGAGGAAGCGGCACCACGAGCCCGGCATGTGCGGTAATGACTATCTTGGCGTCGTCCCTCGAGTGCGCTTCCAGTGACGACATTGCTCACCCGCCGAGAGTCAAACTTCAAATTAGCAGCTTAGTTTTCAGTTTATTGTTTTGTATTTTATCTATGATAAGTACCGATTATATTTTAATAAATTCTACTTATACAAGAGAAAAGTCTTCAGCCCTCCATTGATGGAGTTGATCATGAGTGGGGCAGGTGACAGTAGGGAGACTTCATATAAAAGCTGTTCAGTCAGCTGGGCCAGGTCTGGTCCGCTGCCCTCTCGGGGGGGGGGGGTCTGACAACGGACGGTCCAATGCTCAGGGAGATGGGTGGTCTCCCTGAAAGCATAAAAAGAAACTGTCCCATTCTCGGCACTGTTCATCCTCGAGTTCTTCTTCAGGTCGAAGAAGAAATGGCATCACTCAAAGTCACCTTCTGGTACGTTTGCACATAGACTGTCAGTTATTAGGGCCAGGCATCGGTGTCCACCTCTGTCCTGGTTGCCAGTTTCTGTCTCTGGTGGCTGATCTCTTTGACACCGGAGCTCCTCTCTGCCTATTGGAGTGGCTTCCGATGAGCAGTTTCACCATTGGGCTGCTCTTATGGAGCAGTGGGCTCAGAGGTTTCCCCGATTGCCCGAACCGGCCAGTCCATCACCGAGGCCTTTGGGCCTATTGGTTTCAGAGCATCAGGCGGGGCGGTTAGGACTTCCTAGGCATGTGGCGCCTTCTTCCGTGCCGTTGACTCTGCGCTTTGGTGTCTATCCCCCTCACTGTGCAGGGATCTACACCAATGCCCTTATTTCCTGCCATTTTTCATCCTGTAACTTCAAATTGCAGTTTTCAGACTTCTGTGATGTCGTCATCGTCCACGTTGCCGACTTCTCTGGCGCCAAGGTCCTTTGTGGTGCCGAGAGTGCTGTCGGCGCCATCTGCTCTGCCGCAGACTCTGTCGGCATCATCCTTGGCATCAGGTGTGGCACTATCCATCTGTACCAAGTGCGGTGTCGTGCTCTTTGTTGATGCTGTGTGTGAAGCAGTTTTCTATAACGGCTCCCTCTTTGTCCTTGGTGCCGTTTTGTTTGACGGCGCCGGGGATGGGTGTGGCACCGTCAAGTTTCCAGAGGTTTTCTACTCCGATTCTTTTTCCTTCTCTTCTTCCTCCTGGTTTTCCCTTTGTTCCTATCTATACAGTACCCCGGACTGTCAGGAGATGATTTTGAACCTGATCCAGATCTTCAAACTGGGTGATGATGTTGATGCTGACACTGTCCTGGGGACAGGAATCAATCCTCCTGCACAGCCTGTTATTGAGGACCTTTCCTTTAAGTCTCTGCTCAAGAAGTTTAATTCTACTCTTTCTCTCTAGACTACAGAAATTGATCCTGGGAAGCTTCTACGTCTCCAGCGTCTTCATGCCCCAGAAATTCCTATGATTTAACCCCTCTGGTACAACCCTCTTTCGAGACCCTTTCACAGACGGTGTGGAAGAATCTGGCTCTTATTCCTTCTGTGGCCAAGTCCACAGATAAGAAATATGCCCCTCCCAAGGATCACCCCATGTTGGCCTCACAAGCCTTTGCTGATGTCATTGTGGTCCTGGCAGAGAATGATAAGACTGTCCTCCCTCAGGAATCTACAGCTTGTCCTATAAACAAAGAATCTCGCAAGATAGACACCTTGGGTAAGAGAGTCTTTGCTGCCTAAACCCTGGACATGCACATTGCCAGCTACCAGGGTTATTTTTCTTAATACGAGTATGTTCTTTGGCATTCACTCAAAGCAATGGTAGAAGCTCTCCCTGAATCGGAGGTTAACTCAGAGCTCCTTCAAACCATAACTGGGGATATCGAGTCCAATAACCAACAGGTTAAAGCTGCAATGGATGCCTTCAATACTGCTTCCCGGGCAGCGGCGGCTGGCGTCTGCACCTGTCGCCACTCTTGGCTGCGTACTTTGGGCTTAATGAATGATGGCCAACAGCAAGCCATGGCCTTACCTTTCGATGGCATGCATCTGTTTGGACCTCAGGTGGAGCAAGCACTACAGGCCACATGGAAGACTAGGTCTGCCATCAAGACAGCCAGACCTACGCCCTCCCCCTCTTGAGGGGGTGGGAGCAAGCGTCAGTTTCACAACAGTCAGTCTTTTCGGGGCAAAGGCAGAGGAGGTTTTAACAGAAACCAGAACCCTCAGCCGTAAAAGAAAGCTCAACAGAATGCACAAGGCCTAAAAGTGCCCAGTGCCACCTTCTGAGTTTGCGGCCCAGGTCCAACCTCAGCTGCCCGAGGGGGACTCCTCCTCCACAGTGGGAGGACGTCTGACTCAGTTCTACAACCAGTGGAAATCTATAGCATCAGATAAATGGGTCCTCAGGATAATCCACGAGGGGTACTCTCTGTCTATCAGAAACCCCTCCGGATCACCCTCCCAAACGACAGCCCAGTCAGAGCTTCTTTCTTCCAAGGTACAAGGCCTTCTGAACAACAGGGCAGTAGAAGTAGTTCCACTGGGTCAACGAAATGCAGGTTTCTACTCCCATTACTTTCAGGTCCCAAAGAAAACCGGCAGCATGCGCCCTGTTCTGGATCTCAGAAAGTTAAACAAGTTCCTACACAAGGAAAAGTTCAAGATGATATCACTCGGTACCCTGCTACCCTTGATTCATCAGTACGATTGGCTAGCCTCCCTGTACATGCAAGATGCCTACCAGCAAATTCTCATACACCCAAAGCGCCACAAATACCTAAGGTTTGTCGTGTTGGGTCAGCACTATCAGTTCAGAGTCCTGCCCTTTGGGCTATCCTCGGCGCCTTGAGTTTTTACAAAGTGTTGTGCAATTCTCACGGCACACCTCAGGAAAATCGGAATACAAGTATTTCCATATCTGGATGACTGGCTTCTAGCAAGTCCCACCAGGCAAGAGATTCTGGAGACCGTGGCCATGGCCTCAGACTTCCTCACGTCCATGGGAGTCCTGCTGAACCTCAAGAAGTCGCAGTTGCAGCCCTCCCAGAAGCCCCTCTTCATAGAAACTCTTCTGGACACCTCCTGTGTAAAGGCTTTCCTTCCAGAGGACAGAAGGAGCGATATCTTACAGATGGCTCGATACATCAGAGAACACGGCTCAGTTCGAGCTATCTCGATGCAACGGATGCTGGGCCTCATGACATCCTCAGTGTTCACTGTACCCTTGGCTCATCTTCACGTGAGAACCTCTCAGTGGATGCTCAGTACTCAGTGGTCGACAACCACTCACCCTCAGTCCTTTCTCGGCAGGGTGACAGAACCTCTGAAAAGGTCACTCATCTGGTGGTCTCAGAAGGACAATCTTCTGGAAGGATATCCCTTCGCCCCTCTGCATAATCAGATCTCCATTACCACGGATGCGTCCCTGATGGGTTGGGGAGCTCACTGTCTGGATCTCCACACCCAGGGTATGTGGACCCAGGACGAGTCTCAACTTCACATTAACGTCCTGGAAATGAGTGCCGTCCTCTATGCAGTCTGAGCTTTGAAGGACATACTCTGTCACAAACAATGCAGTGATGTTTTACATCAACAAACAGGACAGTGCACACTCTTACCCATTATGCAGTGAAGCAATGAGAGTGTGGGAATGGTGCCTGGAGCACAAAGCTCTGATTCAGGCTGTTTACCTGCCAGGAGTACAAAACGAGCTGGCAGACTGTCTCAGCAGAATGGAGGCGGATCCTCACGAGTGGTCTCTCGACTCAACCATCATTCAGTCACTCTTCAAAGAGTGGGGAACCTGGACCTTTTTGCACCCCCACTCAGTGCAAAACTGCCTCTCTTCTGCTCCAGAAATCCAGGACCTGGTGTTTTTGTCAGGATGCATTCAGGCTGCGGTGGACAAAACGCTTTCTATACGCATTTCCTCCTCTTCCCCTAATTCAGAGGATAATGCTCAAATTGGAATCGCAGGGGGGCAGAATGATTCTCATTGCCCCTTCTGTCCTCTGCATATATGGTTCCCACTACTCAACAGGCTATCGGACCCCCCCCCACACACACACACACACACACACACAGAAAATGTTTCCCCTCCGGATGAACCTTCTGACCCAGGGTCCTGTGGTCCATCCCAACCTGAGGTCGCTTCACATTCACGCTTGGCTCCTGAGGAGATAGAGGTGAATAGGTTTAATGTTTCTCGTAGAGTTTCAGATATTCTTTTGGCCGTGCGTAAGCTGGCCACTAGAAAAACCTACACAGCCAAATGGAAGCGTTTCTCTATCTGGTGTGCAAAATCCTCTTGGAATCCTTTTTCCTGCCCACCGAATAAAGTCTTGGGGTATCTCTTAGACCTCTCAAACACTGGTCTGCAGTACTCCACAGTTAAAGTTCATCTTTGTGCCATTTTGGCATATCATGAGCCGGTACTTTACATGTTGCTGGCTCAGTTGCCCGTAGTTGAGAAGTTTCTTAAAGGTATTCTGCATACTAGACCTCCTATTAGATGTCCAGTTGCAGCCTGGGACATTAATATTGTGCTAGACATGCTCACTCGTAAACCTTTCAAGCCTCTAGATACTTGCGAGTTGAAGTTCCTCACTTGGAAAATAGCCTTCCTGGTGTCCATTACTTCAGCCCGTAGAGTCTCTGAAATACACGCCCTGGTCATGGAACACACACACACACACACACACCCCCTGTACACTGTATTTCGCAAGGACAAAGTAGTTCTTAGGACTCTTCCTAAGTTTTTGCCTAAGGTTGTCTCAGAATTCCATCTGTACCAACCTTTAGTCCTTCCTACCTACTTTGTGAACTTTCAGAATGAAGGGGAGTGTACCCTTCATTCACTGGATGTAACGAGAGCATTGCAGTTCTATCTAGATAGAACGAAGGAACTTCGCAAGGCTCAACAACTGTTTGTTTCCTTCAGCATGACCTGGCTGGGTCAGCCTGTTGCTATCAGGTGCATTTCAACGTGGCTGGTGGCATGCCTTCGCCACTGCTATTCTATGGCACAGGTCAAGCTGGAATGCAGAGTGTATGCTCACTGTACCAGAGCAGTCGTGGCATCTCTGGCAGAAATCCATAATGTGCCCATTGCAGATATTTGCAATGCAGCTACCTGGAGCTCCGTGCATACATTCATTAGGCACTATGTCTTGGATGTCCATGCCAGACGACATCAGTCATTTGGTAGGACAGTTCTTAACAGACTTCTGTCCTAACCACATTAGCTCTTTTATCTTCTGCTGCCCATCTCGGGGGTTATTTAGCTCGGTACTTTCCCATTAGTATGAATGAGTGGTGGAGACTTTATGTCCAGGAAGATATGGAAATTACATACCTACCGTAATTCTTCATCTTCTTGGACGAAGTCTCCACCACTCATTCACATGCCCACCCACCATCCCCTGAGCTCACTTCTCTGTTTATGGTCTTTACTCCCTGAATGGCTGAGCTGTGAAGACTTTGTTGTTGACCCTTCTTACACGGGTCATTCAGACAATCTTCTGTCTGATTTTTAGGTTAGTCTTCTAGGTTAGTTATGCTGCACCTCTTCGGAAAAAAGGTACTGAGGCGGTTGGAGGGTTGACGCTGACATAGTCTATACCGCACGCGCTGGGCTCTCAGTGCCACTTCCTCGCAGCTCCATCTCATGCGACGGCCCTCCTGAGAAAAGTTTGCTCCTGTTGGGTCCTAGCACCTCCGGTGTACTCCCATTAGTGTGAATGAGTGGTGGAGACTTCGTCCAAGAAGATCAAGAATTACAGTTGGTACGTAATTTCCATTTTTCTAGGATCGTGGATATGTTGTTCATCCACACTTCTTGGCATGTCCCTTTTCCCTTTAAGGATAGCCGGAAGGTCTTCAAGCTTGCTCCTCCCACTCACCTGGGTGGTATATCCCTCAGCTCCACCCCATGATGCCAGATCTTCCTTTCCGCTGAAGATTCAGGTTGCCTCCTTCGTGCTTCCGCATTTTGTAGGCCCTGGTTTCAAAACCTTCGGTTATTCCGAAAATTCGCCTTGTTTGCATTAGCGATTGCAACTTTTTTTCTTCGACTATGAAAGACGAGTCTTCCCCCACATTTCGCCAGTGGTCTTGCAGCCAGAAGACGTCGCGCACCAACCCACATACCGTGTGCATCTACTGTTTGGGTGTGGACCATGACACCTCGAAGTGCAATTTTTGTCTTGCATTTCACCCTAACATCCTCATTGAGTGTCTCGCACACCTTAAGTTGGGGAGGCCTGAAAAACAGAATCCTCTGGTGAAATCCAAGGAGGCCCGGTGGGCGGTTTCCGTAGCCGCGGGGTCCAACGAGCAATTGGAGTGCATGCAAGCCTTTGAGGAGGAAGTGGCTTGTGCTGCGGAATCTTCCTCTCAGAGCTTCTTCATTCCACTGAACCTGGGCTCTACTTTCTCTGGTTCTTTCTGAGAGTTGTGCCAGTCTCCTGACTAAGGGTGAGAGTCTTGCGGGCACGCACTCTTCTCGGTCCTGTAAGCGGGAAAAGGATCCAGGATCGTCTTTGTCTCGGCGAAGATGCTCTTGGGATAGTGAGAGATCTCGGTCCCAGGAACCGGCCGTTTTGACCTCAGTCGAAATTGCCTCTTCGTCCGCTGGCTTCTCGGCCTTGCTGTCTGGTTAGTCGACCAAAGTGTCGATCAATGAGGTTGAAATAATCCTCGATCCGATCAACCCTTGTCGCTGACTTCGGTCAGCGACTCTCTCACTCGGACTCCGGTCCTTGCTTTCCCAGACGAGGAGACCCAGCCTGCTGGGAATCCCATTGAGAAGTGGTCCCCAACCCCAGGAAAACACCGGCTTTGACGGTGTCTCCCGATCGTCCCCATCAACTGAGAGGCCAAGGAAGAGCCATAAGCACTCTAAGGAGAGGCAACGCCATCAGTCGTCTTCGGATGAGGATAGCTCCAGCGGAAATTCCGCCAGTGCTACGAGGACCTCATGTGGCAACAGATGATTTTGACCGGGCACAAGCCTACCCTGGCCATCACTTGGCTCTCCCCTCCCAGGCCGAAGCTGACTCCTTCAGAGTCGGGTAAGTCGGCTCCTCCATCTGTGGAGCCGGCGAAACCTCCAGTGCGGCCTAAACTAGTCTCTTCACCGAAAGTGGTGGAACCACTACCCAAGCAGCCTGTAGATGGGGCTCCTTCTAAGGAAGCTAGACCAGACACCGGGCTTCCCCAGCATCTTTCAGTCACTGTCACCCCGGACCGCCCCCAGCGGGTCGAAGGTGATCTCAGGGGTCGATCGTTGTATCCGGATTCCTCGGATTCAGATGAGACCGGCCTCCATTCTCATCCAGGGGATGACGAATCAGCCAGTGGGATAGAGACAGAGGAAGGTCCTTCGTCCTTTTAGGGCATTCTTCACCTCATCTCTGAGTCTACAGGGATGCCCTTGGAGCCAACCAGAAAAAGGCAGAGTACCCTCTCACGGACATCCTCAAGAGAAGGGATACCCCCACGGAAGCCTTTCCTGTGGCTGAGGCCGTCATTGGCCCAGCCTTAGAACTTTGATAGCACTTTGTCTCTTGTCCAGCTCTGTCTGCCCGCATGGCCCGCAAGTATGCGGTGCCCGTGGTGTCCCTTGCTGGGTTCGCAGAGCACCCATCAGCTAAGAGCCTTGTGATCGCCTCTGTGTTCAGGCGTAATGGCATTTCTGCCAATACTGAACGACCTTCCGAGAAAGAATCCAAATATTTGGATCACTCGACTCGGAAGGTCTATGCAGCCTTGTCTTTAGGCTCCCATCAGGCAAGTTCGGCTGTCATCATGGCACACTTCTCCTATGCCCTCTTGGGGTCTCTGGATGAAGTCCTCCCACACCTCCCCGCGGACATGCAGACCATGGTCAAGCAAGTCTGGGACCAGGGCCGGGCTGCAGCTTCAGACGGCCTTGGATATTGGGGACTCTTATGCCCCCTCGTTGGCAGACGCAGTTGCCTCTCACCGCAGGGCTTGGCTGAGGCTCTCCTCCTTCCTGTCGGATACTCAGCACAAACTAACTGATGTGCCTTTCCTGGGCACCTATCTCTTTGGCCCAGGTGTGGCTGGTCACCTTCAGCGTATTGAGCAGTCCAGTGCCATCCTGTACACCACTTCTGCTAAAGGTTCTTCTGGTAAGAAGCAGCAGCAGAAGAAGAAGCCTTTTCGACACTCTTCCCCCCTCCTTCCAAGGGGGGCAGCAGCAGCAGGCTCAAGCTTGGCACCCCTGGCCCAAGCCCGGACCCTCCCAGCTCCGTAAAGGAGTCCGAGGTTCAGGTCCTGGATCCTCCTCCTCCAAGCCTGCTCAGTGACGGGGCGGGGGCTGCCACCCCCACTCCCATCATGCCAGCTCTGGGTCCTCCCGTGGGAGGCTGGCTCCGCCACTTCCTTTTGGCCTGGTCCGTTGTCACCATGGACAGGTGGGTCTTGGAAGTGGTCAGCCAGGGACTGCCTCTGGAATTCGAGCAGTACCGTCCAAGCCGAGCCCGCTCCCCACGGGAGGAGAAGATATCCGCCCATACTCAGTCAGCTCTTCGAGACGACATTGCTCAGCTCCTCCTCAAGGAGGCAGTAGCTCCAGTGATGGATCCTCCAGCAGACCCAGGCTTCATCTCCAGGTACTTCCTGGTTCCCAAGCAGACAGGGGGCTGGCACCCCATTGTAGATCTGCACTACCTGAATCAGTATGTCAGGTCACGCACCTTTCGGATGGTCACTCTGTCCCAGATCATACCATCCTTGGAGTGAAACGTGGTTCTGTTCACTGGATCTGCATGACACATTCTTTCACGTCCCAATCCGTCTGTCTCACCGGCAGTTCCTCCTCTTCAGAGTCGAAGAGACCCTATACGAGTTCCGAGTCATGCCGTTCAGCCTGTCATTAGCCCCACAGGTCTTAACCAAATGCATCGCAATGGTGGCAGCCCATCTCAGGCGTGGGGGGGGGGGCAGAATTTACCCCTACTTCGACGATTGGCTCTTAGCAGGCCTCACCCAACAGGAGGTGGAGAGGTCCAGGGACCTGGCCCTCCAGACCTGCTCTCAACTCGTCCTCCTGATTATCGAGGCCAAGTCGGAATTCGTGCCGTCTCAGGTGATGTGCTTCATCGTGGCAGAGCTAGACTGTCATCAAGCCAGAGCTCGGCTCCTCGCGGAGAGGGTGGAGGTTCTCGCCTCCTTTGCCCAGTCTTTTCTGGTTGGGCAATTGCGCCCTGCCCGGGACTTTCTGCACCTTCTGGGTTACATCATGGTGTGCACCTCCGTGGTCCGTTGGGCACGGTTGCGCATGTGCCCCCTCCAATGGGAACTGGCCGCCCAGTGGACTCAGCGCCACGGTCATTTCGACCAGCTGATTACTGTAACCCAGAAGGTGTGGGACACTCTCCGATGGTGGACCACCCCAGACAGGTTGCAGGAAGGGATCCTGTTTGTCCACCCAGAGCAGATGGCCGTTCTTACGACCGATGTCTCTCTCAAGGCTGGGGAATCCACATGGGGGACAACAGGGCCCACGGCTTCTGGACCACTGAAGAGTCCTGTTACCACATCAACTTGTTGGAGCTCAGAGCAGTCAGACTGGCACTGTCAGCTTTCACTCCTTAGCTCTTGGGTCAAGTGGTTCAAGTTCAGACAGACAATACCATGACCATGTACTACCTCAATAAACAGGGCGGCACGCATTCCCGTTTGCTGTGCAGGGAAGTGCTCTGCATCTGAACCCTCGTGAGCTGTCTGGAGGCAGATCTCCTAGCCATTCATGTGGCAGGAGCCTGAAACCATATGGTGGATGCTCTCAGCCGCTTAGGCGAGACATCCCACAAGTGGTCTCTCCATCCAGAAGTAGCTTACAGCCTGTTCTCTCACCGGGGCAGACCGATGGTGGACCCGTTTGCCTGCAGGGAAAACACCAAGCTGAGGCTGTTTCATGCCCACCCCACTCAGCAGGGCTCACTGCTGGGGGATGCTTTCTTGAGGCCATGGACCCCAGGCCTCCTCTACGCCTTCCCTCCATTTCCTTTGATCCACAGGGTGCTCATCAAGGTAAGGAGGGACAAGGCGAAGGTGATTCTGGTAGCCCCAGACTGGCTGCGCCAGCTCTGGTATCCAGATCTCATCCTCAGCTCCAGGCCCCCGGAGTGGCTTCCAGCACACCCGGACCAGATCTCTCTCAAGTATTTCATCCTGACCTTCAATCTCTGCACCTCACAGCCTGGTACCTGAGCAGCTAGAGTTCCAGGCTTTGGGTCTTTCCGAAGATGTCCTCACCGTGGTGGAGGCATCCAGAAAGGAATCGACCATTAAGTGTTATGCCTTCAAATGGAAGAGGTTTTCCATTTGGTGTCAGAGCAAGGGCCTGGACCCTCTGTCCTATCCAGTGGCTAACATTCTCGACTACTGTTGGTCTTTCTCCAAAGGGAGTCTTTGGTCATAGACCCTTAGGGTGCACCCGTCAGCCATCTCTGCTTGCAGGCGCGGGCAGTTCAATACGATGGCACAGGAGGCAGTGGTCGTGCACTTTTTCAAAGGCCTGGATCACATATCCCCTCCGGGGCATGAACCTCCACCTCTAAGGGATCTACTGCTGGTACTGGCAAAGCTCACGGGCAAGCCATTTGAACCGATGCACAAGTGTGAGCACTCCCACTTGTCGTGGAAGACGGCCTTCCTACTGGCTATCACGTTTGCCAGAAGGACAGGGGAGTGCCAGGCGCTCTTGGTGGACTCCCCTTATCTGTTCTTCCACAGGGACAAGGTTGTACTGTGCCCCTGCCCAAAATCCTTCTGAAGGTGGTGTCACCTACGCTGAAGCCACTTCTGGAAGACCTGCAGCAAAATGGACCATTGCAAGGGTGGGTTACATCTTGCATAGGTCTGTGCTATGAGTTGGCAGGCAAGGAGCCTCCCAGAGGGATAAGAGCTCATTCTACCCACCATACTGCTGCATCGGTGGCTGCCTCCAGGGACATCCCCATACAGGAAATCTGTTGGGCTGCTACCTGGAAGACAGTAAGCACCTTCATTACCCACTATCACATCGACCTTGAGTCACGACGGGATGCTGGTTTTGGGGCCTCAGTTCTCCAATCTCTATTTCCCAAGTAAGTATTTCTGTGGGGGAAGGGGGTGCGCCTTGCCTCCCTCCTCCCGGAGAACTGCTAAAAGTCTGCCAAGAAATTTGAATGAACATATCCATGATCCTAGAAAAACAGGTTACTCACCTATAACAGTAGTTCTGGGAGTGGTATATGTTGTTCATCCACACGGACCCACCCGACCTCCCCTGCTGCGGACACACAAAACCTGGCTTCCAGCAGGCTAAGATCTGGCATCATGGGGCAGAGCCGAGGGATATACCACCCGGGTGGGTGGGAGGAGCCAGCTTAAAGAACTTCCAGCGATCCTTAAAGGGACATGCCAAGAAGTGTGGATGAACAACATATACCACTCCTAGAACTACTGTTACAGGTTAGTAATCTGTTTATTTGGATCAAGGCATAAAATGAGTGGGTTTGCATCACAGTCTGAGACCTAAATACAAGCAACTGTGAATCAGTGTTGGACTTGATTAATTGCATAAGCTAGTCAATTTGCTAGGTTATGTTTAAAAGACTGAGGGGTTTTTTTTTTGCCCCCCTTTGGTCGACTTGGTTAAGGCTGGTAAGATATCTCTCCTGTTATGGCCTTGATTGGCATATTTTTCAGCCAGTCAGAAAGTAGCCCGAGCTCCAAGCACCCACTCTATACCCAATCAGATAGGGAGAGCCGACTGAACAATGCAGCGTACGAGTCAGAAGTGACTGGAGCCAGCGGAAGTCTAGTTAGCTAGCAAGCCCAACAAAATGCTCGTCACAGTCTGCACAGCTGAACAAATGATGTCGTGTGTAGTGAGCCGTCCAGGCTAAGCAGCACTTAAGAAAAATGTAGCCCTTATCTGGCAGGTGCTAAGAAAACATTGAGGCAAGGTATGTAACATTTGTTCTAGGGTCATGGGTACAGCTCACTATCCACACTCTGAAAATTCCACTGGAATAGGCTTTTCATCGAATGTCTTTTAGCTGAGCTCCTCCCACCACCCAGATGGTATATCCCCTGACTCCACCCCATGATACCAGAGCTTTCTCTGTGCTAGGAGAAGAGGTCGCCAGTTTCTTCAAGTGCTTTCTTGGCTTTCAGCTCTCCTTGTCAACAGAAGATGGAGCCATGGAAACGTGCCATCAATCAAGAGACCAAGCCGAGGCATGTTTTAAAACTTCTGGTGCCCCCCATGACCTTCAGCGCTACCGCACGCTCCGCAACGCATGCACCAAAGCCATTTGGCATGCCAAAGCCGAGTATTTCCAAGCCGCCTTCCATGAAAATATCAGCAACCCTTCCAAAGTCTGGAAGGTTATCCACGCCCTGTTTTCCCCACCTGCCCATTCCCCTTCACCTGTCCTAAAAATTGGTTCCCGAACGTTAGATGACACCCCCTCCCCGTGGCAGCCAAATTCAACAACTATTTCACTTCCTGTGCCTCTTCCCCTCCTTGCATCGTGACCCTACATGTCCCTTCTCAACCTCCCCCCGCCTCGCACTTCTCCTTCGACCCTGTACCACCTGCGGACACCCTGCATGTTTTATTGGCTCTGAACCTTTGCAAGGGAAAAAGCCCCGACAGCCTTGACCCAAAAACTTCTCCACCTCTCAGCTTACTCTATTGCTCAGTTCTGTCTACTCTTCTGAATCTATCCTTGTTTCACGCATCAGTCCCTGATGCCTGGAAATTAGCTACCATTATACCCCTTCCTAAAGGTGGCAACCTCTCCAACCCTGGCAATTTCATACTAACATACTAAAATGCCAGCAGAATAGGCCTGACGGTCTCTCGAGTCTGCTCGATTTTCAGCACCCGCACTGAGGGCCGATTTTGGTGTCCCCTGATGTTCTACCTGTATTGGGCCTGGTCAGATTTACCCTCCCCCTGTACCTGTCCCATCCCCTGTTAAACCCGTCCACAGTCTCTACCTCTACCAGCTCCTTGGGCAGTGCATTCCATGTCTCCACCGCCCTTTCAGTGAAATAACATCTCCTCCTCTCCCCTCTGAGCCTGCCCCCTTCCAGCTTACACCCGTGACCTCTTGTTGCTCCACCCTCCTTCCTTTGGAGCACCCTGACGGGGCCTTATTTATTGATCCCTTTCATGTACTTAAAGACCTCTATCGTATCCCCGCTGTCCCTCCTCTACTCCTGAGTGTACATGTCGAGCTCCTTGTGCTTCTCCTCATAGGTCCTCTCCCCCAGGCCCCAGATCATTTTGGTTGCCCTCCTTTGGACCCTCTCTAGGAGTGTAATGTCCCTCTTTAAATGTGGTCTTCAAAACTGTACACAATACTCAAGGTGTGGCCTAACCAAGCAGTTGTACAGTGGAAGGATCACTTCTACCTTTCTGGAGGTAATCCCCCAGCGATGCATCCCAGCATCCTATTTGCCCTTGCCACTGCCCTCCTACAGGTCCCTGAGTCATTCATTTTGTCATCTACCACTACCCCTAGGTCCCTCTCACCCTTCATGACTTGAATCATGTCTCCTCCCAGGGTATACCCCTGGCCTGGATTTCTGACTCCCAGGTGCAGAACCTTGCACTTCCCCGCATTTAATTTTTATTTTCTATTTTTCTTACCACCTTTCCAGAGCCTCCAAGTCCTCCTGCAAGGCCACCCTTCCCTCCACCCCACCCACCACTCAATCCAGCTTTGAGTCATCTGCAGAGAGATTCATATCACTTCTGATCCCTCTCCTGATATCTGAGATATAGGCATTGAACAGGAGTGGCCCCAGCACTGACCCCTGGGGAATCCCACTAGTAACCCACCTTGGGGATGAAGTTAACCCTCCAACCACCACCTTCTGAGTACGCTCAGAGAGCCAATTTCCTATCCCATCATAACAACGGTCTCCATACCGCTGTTTCCTTCAGCTTAGCCAGCAGGCCACTGTGGGGTACCAGATCAAACACCTTGCTAAAGTCCAGAAAGAGGACGTCCACTGGCCTACCCCGGTCCAGGGACCTCGTCACCCAGTCATAGAACACAGCAAGGTTTATCTGGCATGATCTTCCCATGACAAAGCCATGCTGCCTATCGTCCAAGTACCCAGTTTGCTCCAGTAATCCACCTAGCCTTTCCGTGACAATACCCTCATGATCTTGCCGACCACCGATGTCAGGCTAACGAGCCTATAATTTCCTGCCTCCTCTCTTGATTCCCCCCCCCTTGTGGATCGGCACGACATGGGCCACCCTCCAGTCTTGGGGCACCCACCCAGTCCTCAGAGAGATGTTGAAAAGCTCCGCTAGAGGGACTGCCAGGACATCCGCCAGTTTTCTCAGCACCCTGGGATGTATCTCATCTGGCCTAGGTGCTTTCTCCGTCCGAAGGGACCTGAGGGCTTCCCTTACTCTCTCTACTGGGATTTCAACTTCCACGTCCTCACCTTTTCACCCTACACTGCTGGGCCCCCACCTGTCTGTGGTGGCCGCTCCCTTTCCCCAGACCCATCAGGGCCTCGGTCTCTACCGGTCCCACCCCTTGCTCTGGTTTGCCCCTGCTCCCCTTGCAAGACATAGCCCCTCCACCCCCCAACCCCTGGTAAAAACTGAGGCAAAGTATTCATTTAGAACTTCTGCCTGTTCCCCCGCCTCCTGTGCCCAACCATCCCCTATCCTTATCTTGCTGATCTGCCCCCTTACTTTCCTTTTTTCCTCTATATATCTAAAGAACCCCTTGTCCTCCCCTCTGGATCCTACTGGCCAGGGACTGCTCCTTTTTTGCCTTAGCTGGTCTCACCACCCTGGTGACTCTCTTGGCTGTCGACTCATATTCCTCCTGATCCCTTTCACTTCTTGAGCACTTGAAGAGCCTCTAGGCTGCCTTCTTTTCCCTCACCACATCCTGTACCTCCCAGGTCTACCAGCAGGGTTTTCTGGCCTTACTGAACTTACGCCTTTCCCTTGCGCAGGATCTGGTAACCTCCTGTATTCCCCTCCTAATGATCCCCCACCTGCTGTTAGCATCCATATCTGGCCTTATCCTGCCCAGACTACCTTTAAGGATCCTTCCCATCTCCCTGAAGTCTGCACCCCTAAAGTCGGTTCCTACTGTCCTTGTTCGCCTTTCCTCCCCCCCATGTCCAGGAAGAACCAGACTGTGGTGTGATCATTCCCAATCAACGGGTCCCTCACCTCTAGGCCCATAATCTGATCACTGTCTGCCAGGACCATGTCCAGTGTCTGGGCCTCCCTAGTTGGCTCACCCACTTGTTGTGTCAGAAACGCTGCCTGGAAGACATCCATCAGCCTCTGCTCTCTGGCCACTGGTGATGTCATAGTCCCCTAGTCTGTTCCTGGCATGTTGAGATCCCCCATTACCACTACACTTCCCTGTCCCACTCTACAGTGTCCCTCGAGATTTGCCAGCAAACTTTCTTCCAGGACCTCCGCCAGTGCTGGTGGTCTGTATAGCACTCCGACCTTTATTTTCTTACCCCCTGTGTCAACAAGGTGACCCAAATAGCCTCCACGTTCCCCTCTGCCTCTTCTACACCTCCAGTACCCATGCCATTTCTGACTAACAGTGCTACACCACCCCCTTCCTCCCCTTATCTTTTCTGGAACATAGTGTAGCCTCCTGATTTAGGTCCCATTCATGCCCTTGAATGGCCCAGTCTCGTGACTGCTGCCACATCTACCCCCCAATTAGCATCACCTGGAGCTCAGGCATTTTATTTCCTAGCTCCTGGCATTTATCAGGACTACTCTCCACCCCTTTTCCCTCCTCTCCTTTCTCCCCCTTGAGCTCGCATTTCTCAGCTCCTGCACCCTACCCGGTTATCCATTTCTATATCTTCCTAGCCCCCTAGGGGAGTGGAGACCATGTCCCTCACCTATCATACCTGCTGGCACTGCCCCTTTTTTGATCCCTCTCCCTTTCACAAGTTTAAACCCCACCTTTCGCTGATGAACCCAGCTAGTTTGAGCATCCGGTCTTATACTCTCCACACTGGCTAAGCTCCAAGAACGTTTAGCCCCAGAGCAACTCTCCGCTTTCCTTGACTCTGCCTCCTTTTTCACCCCTTTCCAGTCTGGATTCTGTAAAAAACACTCTATCAGCACCTCCCTCCTTTGGTTCACTGACTCCATACTCACAGGTATGGATCAGGGACGCATCACCTCTGCCATCTTTGTCGACCTGGCCAAAGTCTTCAACACTGGCTCCCACTCCCGCCTTCTGAGCAAGCTGTCATCGGCTGGCCTCTTTGTATCCGCCGCCAGGTGGTTCCAGTCCAACCTCATAGGTTGAACACAGTCGGTTAGAATTGGTAGCTCTGTCTCCCCTCCCCATCAACATTGGTGTCCCCCAGGGTACAGTACTCGGACCAATACTGTTTCCCATCTTCCTAAATGACCTTCCTAATGCCTGCATTTCCTCAGGCATCCACATGTATGCAGACAACACGGTCTTATTCTGTTCCGGAACCTCCCCCTCTGAAGTGGCCACCATCCTTCAGCAGAACTTTAACAATGTCCAGCACTGGTTCGGCGCTAACCAACTCTCCATGAACATCAAAAAGTGGTCTCCATGACCTCATGACCTTTGTCTCCAAAGAAAAACTGTCCAGACTTTTCACCATCCCTTCCTTCAACACCCTCTCTGATGCTATAGTGGATGATATGCCCACCTTGAAGTACTTTGGGGTATGCTAGACAAGTCCCTCAACTTTGGGGCTCACATTGACGCTATCCACAAAAAACTGCTCCCTAAGCTCGGTGGTCTGTACAGACACCGCAGCTGTCTGCCACTGCAATCCCAGAGAGAAATCGTCCAAAAGATGATTCTCCCCGTCTTTGATTTTGGGGACACAGTATACTGTTCTGCCCCTAAATCCACCCTCTCCAGACTGGACACCCTCTTCAGTTCCTTCTGTCACTTCGTACTGGGTTGCCTTCCATTTACTCACCACTGCAATCTTTATACCTTGCTCTCCTTTCTCTCACTTTATGCCAGACAATTTCAACACAGCGCCAATCTAGTTGGGAAGTTCTGGCTCGGATCTCTCTCTCCATACTTAGCCTCCCTCCTATCTCTCCCTCCTCCTCCTCTTCCCCCTTCACAATTCCACTCATCGTACCCTCGCCCTCCCCCCTTGGCAAACCTCATAAGATCGCGCTGCTTTTTCCTTCAGGTTCCCTAATACCTGGAATTCCCTCCCTCTTGAAATTCGCTCTGCTCAGTCTCACCATTCACTAGCCCTTCTCCTTCAGAAGCACACTGTTCACAGTTGCACCTGCACCTAACCCCTCACCTCCTACCGCCTTTTTCCAGTCCCCAACATCCCCACCCATTTTCTTCCAGTTTTGCTGACAACAGCCTCTGCCACCCCCTTCCTCTCCCTTCCCCCCTCACTGTACTCCCCCTCCCTGTCTCTCTCTCTCTCTTTCTTCTCTCCCTCCCCTCCTTCCTTTCCGGTAATTCCCCCCAGGGTTCTCAGCATCCTAATGGGGTAATTTCACTACCCACCTTCCCCACCCCTCTCCCTATGCCTCCTCTCTCTCTCTTTCTCTCTCATTCACTCACTGCCTTCCTTGGGTGTACTTCCTTCCTTGCTTTGCCTTCCCCACTTCCTCTTTCCCTGCTCTCTCCCTCTCCCTCACTTCCTTCATGTCCGGTATATCGCCTTGCAGGGTTCTCAGCATCCTGAAGTGGCATAACCCCTGGCTTGCTTTGCCTTCTCTCCCCCTCCCTTCCTTTTCCCTGCCCTCTCCTCTTTCTCACTTCCTTCCTATCTGGGTTCTTCCCCCCTTGCAGAGTTCCCAGCATCCTGAAGGAGTTGTAACTCCCCCGGCTTGCCTTGGCTCCCCCCCTCCACTCCTCTTTCCCTTCCCTCTCACTCCCTTCTTGTTCGGGGTCATACCCCCTTGCAGGGGTTCTCAGCATTCTGAAGGGGTGTAACTCCCCAGCTGTCTTGCCTTCTCTCCGCCCCCTTTCCCCTGCCCTCTCCCCTCTCTTTCACTTCCTCCCGGTCTAAGTTCATACTCCCTTGCAGGGTTCTCAGCATCCTGAAAGGGTGTTACTCCCCAGCTTGCCTTGCCCTCTTCACCCATTCCCCTACCCCTACCAGTCTACCTGCCTTCTTAGCACTTCTCCCATTCTACCTGCCTACTTAGCACTTGGTACCCCCTGTGCTCTGCCAACCTAATCTAGCACTTTAAGGTATACTCTATTAGGGTCTACACCTTCCTTGTTACCTATTATACTCTTGTGCCTATGGTATTGTAAACCTGTGTGATTTTACCTTAATAATATTATGGTTAGTCCTTCTTCCTTCTCTGGGCTAGTAATGTATTATACGTATGCTATACTGTTTTTATATTGCCTGTCTTTGTTTTTGCTCCCCCACTTATGTAACCCCTCCCCCCAGGACGCTTCTGGAAATGAGCTGTTTACAGCTCATGTTGTCTTTCCTGGCGAAATCTTTTCAAATAAATAAATAAATAATAAAACCTGGGTTTAAACTTTGCGTTTGGGGCCAGCAGAAGATGTCAGTCCCTGACCCGCAAGACTCATGCCTGTACTGCCCGGGCAGGCAGCATGACTCAGCTGGGTGCAGCCTTTGTCCTTCCATGCTTCCAAAGTCTGTGGAAGACAGGAAGCTCCGGCTTACCCTCAGCTGGCCTTCAGAGCTGGATCTGAAGACCTGGTCTAAGGGCCACAAGAGGGCCTCGGTGGCTGCTGGGTCCACATCTCAGCTGCCTTCAAGGAGGAAACGGCAGCCATTGCAGTGGGCTGCCTCCTTGGTCTCAGTGCTGCTCCCGGCTGGGGTAGCATAGGAGGGTCCTTCATGGAAGGATTTCGTGAGATGTACATGGCCCTCCAGACCTTGGGGGAGAGCCCTGCCTACCGCAGCAAGAAACAAAAGCGCCACTGGTGTCAGTCCTGAGACCGGGAGAGTTTGAGATCCTCCTGATCCCTCAACTCCCTTGACTTCACAACAGTGGTCGAGACACTTTCTTGGTCTTGATCGAGGTGGTCCCGTTCTCGATCCCACTTAACTGGGAGGCATCGCTGTTGACGTTCCTCCACTTCCTTATCTTCAGGTGAGGAGAGGCACCGGCAGAAGCTGCATCAGTTTTACAAGGAGCTTCTCTGACAGTAGTGGGCTGGTGCAGAACTGGGTAGGTTTCTACCCTCTGGACCTTCAGTTACCTGGCAGCCATGCCTTTGCCAGTCCATGCAGTTTAGGTGCCCCCCACAACTGCTTCTCTGTGCCTGTCGGTGGAGCCTTTGTCTTGCCAGGCTGGTTGCAGGTGGAGATTTCCCAGTCTGATCCATGGCGAGAAACTGTCGAGGGCCGTCTTCCACCAGAACTCTTATCTTTGATCAGGGTTTGGTCGAGGAGTTGACCACCGACCATGGGCCAGTGTCATTCTGGGCTTAATTTGGGCTCTTATCCTACTCATATCGGATTCTTTGTATGTCCCTCTGGAGCCTGTCCAAATAAGGGCCAGGTACTCCTTCATGGACAGGGACAAATACCCGGGGGTTGCCTTTTCCCATGGCTGAGGCCCCCTTGGAACAAGCCCTGGAGCTTTGGCAGCTTCCAACATCCTGTCAGCACCCTCCATCTGCACGGTCTGCAAGTATGCAGTCCCCACCGGGTCCATTTCAGGATTCTCAGACCACCCTTCAGCTGAAGGACTGGTCTCTGATTCAGCCATCTGCAACTCCAGGGGCCAAAGGGACATGGACAAGCCTGCGGATGAAGAGTCCAAAAAGATTGATCACGCTGCTAAAAAGGTGTATGCTGCAGCATCCTTAGGTCTCCGCCAGGTGAGTTTCTTCATCATGATGACCAACTTCAGACACTTCTTGGTGGGGATCCTCAGTGAGATCCTCCCTCACCTCCCTGCTGATATGCAGTTGCTGGTGAAGTTGCTCTGAGACCAAGGTCAATTACTGGCTAAGCACCAGCTCCAGACGGACTTGGACGTGGGTGATTCCTGCGCCTGTGCCATGGTAGCGGCCACCTCCATATGTCACAGGGCCTGGCTACGCCCATCCTCCTTTACGGCAGACACCCAGCACAAGTTGGCCAATGTCCCTTTCTTGGGCACTGACCTTTTTGGTCCTGGGGTGGAGGGACATCTTACATGCATAGAGAAGTCCAGTGCCACCCTTGACTCTGTGGCTTCATCCCAGAAGGACAGAAAACAGAAGTCTTCAAAAAAAGGCTTTCCAGTTCCAGCGGCCCTTTCAGCCACAGCCTTCTTAGCAGCAGCCCCAGCAGGAGCAGTACCAGGCCTGGCACCTGAAACCCAGTTCAGTGGCCAGGGCCCCAAGTGTGGTGGGAGCAGGGGTGATGCCCCTCCAGCTGTTGCATCCAGTGCCCCTGGAAAAGCTGCACAGAGACAAATTGGGAGTGTAATCCCTCCACCTGTCCTGTTCCTGTCTGCATTTCCTGTTGGGAGCCAGTTATGCCACATCTTGCCACGTTGGTCCACTATCACAATGGACAACTATCACAGGTTCATTGGGGGGGGTTCATGTCACACTAATCTGACTGTCTTCTTTGACTGGGTCACTAAGACAGTAGACAGGCGAAGCAGTAGACATCCTCTATCTGGATTTCAGCAAGGCCTTTGACCCTGTGCCCCACAAAAGGTTGATCAGGAAGTTGGCAGATCTCGGCATTGGGGATAAGACAGCCAGATGGGTAGAACACTGGCTGAGGGACAGAACCCAGAGGGTGGTTGTGGGAGAGTTATCTGGTGCCAGAGAGATCACCAGTGGGTCCTGCAGGGCTCGGTGCTGGGGCCAGTGTTGCTCAGTGTCTTCATCAGTGATATTGGGGATGGCATTAAGGGCACAATGTGCCTATTCACAGATTACACTAAGCCCTGTGGGAGACTGGACACAGCTGAAGGGATACAAGACCTACAGGATGATCTAGAAAAGCTGGGGAGGTGGTCCGGGATCTGGCAGCTTGACTTCAATGCCAAGAAGTGCAGAGTTATGCACACTGGAGCCAAGAATCTCAAGACAGAGTACTACCTGGGTGGAGTCCAGGTATCTGCATCAGAGGAGGAGAAGGACCTGGGAGTGATGATTACTAGTGACCTGAAGCACTCCATGCAGTGCAAAAAAGCAGCAGCAAAGGCAACCAAGATGCTGGGATGCATGGCTAGGGGGATCAGTAGTAGGAGAGAGGAGGTTATACAGTACTGCCCTTGTACAGGTCAGTGGTGAGACCACATGTAGAGTATGGAGTTCAGTACTGGTGCCCACACCTCAAAAAGGGCATTAACCTGCTGGAGAAGGTCCAGAGGAGGGCTACAAAGATGATAGCTGGTCAGCAGGGTAAGGCATATGAGGAGAGGTTGGGGGCACTGAACGTGTACTCCCTGGAGGACAAGAGGGAGCGAGAGAGAGGGGAGCTGACCGAGACCTTCGAGTACTTGAAAGGGGAAAATAAGGTTGATAAGGAGGGTCTCTTTAAGCTGAGTGGCAACCACAACACAGGGAGGCACAGTCTTAAGCTGGGGTAGGAGGTTTAGGAGGGAGGTTAGGAAGCACTTCTTCATGGAGAGGGTGGTGGACACTTGGAATGAGCTGCCGGAAGAGGTGGTCTCATTGAAGATGGTGGAGAGCTTCAGCTGAGGCTAGGATAGGCATGGGGAGTGTAAGGATCATGGGTAGGGAGGATGGGAGGAGTTGGGGGAGGGTAGGGACAGTTGTTCAAGCTGTGGACCCTGCAATATGAGCAGACTAGATAGACCAAATGACCTCCTGTTGGCTTCTTTGTATGTTCAAGTGGGTGTTAGAGGTAGTAGGCAAAGGGCTGCCTCTGGATTGTGAGGCTTTTCCTCCTTACCTGCTCTATGCGCCTCAGGAATCCAGGGTGTTGCAGGACACACTGTCCACCCTTTGGGAGGACATCGCTCAGCTCCTTGGAAAAGGAGCCATTGCCCATGTCCAGGATGCTCTAGATAGTCAGGGTTGCATGTCTAGTAGGTACTTCCTGGTCCAAAATGGATGGGGCTGGCATCCCATATCTGAATCAGTTTATGCGGAAGCGCACATTCTGGCTGATCATGCTGGATCAGATCATTCCTACCTTGGAGCAGGGCATTTGGTTCTGCTTTCTGGACCTGCAGTGCACGTTTTCCATATCCCAGTCAGTCCATCCCACCGCTGGTACCTCCAGTTCCATGCAGAAGGGATTCTGCACCAGTTCCAGGTCATGCCCAATGGTCTCTTGTCCATGCCCAGAGTCTTCACCAAGAGCATGGCAGTGGCAGCAGCCTTCCCTGGAACAAGGGCATCACTGTGTATCTGTACCTGGACGACTGGTTGTTAGACATGCCATCCAGAGAGACTGTTGAACGGTCCAGGGATTTGGCCCTCCAGACCAGTCACAAGTTGAGCCTGTTGGTTAACTTGAACAAGTCTGAACTGGTCTCCTCACAGGTGATCGAGTTCACTGTGGCAGAACTAGACTCCCTGCAGGTCTTGTTGACTGGGTTCTAGATCTTACCCCTTTTGGCCGATCATTTCAAGTTCAGCTGTCGTGCCCTGCCTGAGATTTCCTGCAGTTGCTGGGTACATGGTGTCCTGCAGGAGCATGGTCCACTGTGCCTGCTAGGAGATACACCATGTGCAAGGGGGAGTAGGGCCATCAGTAGTCCCATCACCTATGCTACCTGGACCAGCTGGTCACAGTGACCCAGCCGATGTGGGATGGCATCCAGTGGCAGCTGGTCCCGGAACATCTGTATTAAGGAATACCATTTATCTGTCCATAGACGACCATCATACTAATAACGGATACATCTCTGGTGGGGGTGGGGAGCACAGAGCCCATGGATTCTGGTCACCCATTGAGTCCCGGCACCACATAAACCTGCTGGAGCCCCATGCAATGTGACTACCTGTGACAGAATTTGCTTCTCTGATTAGGGGCACGTCATGCATGTCCAGACAGACACCACAAGCATGTTCTACCTGAACAGGCAGGGCGCAATACATCCCTTCCCCTCTGTCGGGAGGCCCGCCGCACCTGAATCCTCGTGTGCATTCTGGTGCAAATCCCCTGACAATCCTTGTCACAAGAGTGAACAGTCAGCTGGTGGATGTTTCAGCCAGGTAGGAGAGATGTTGCACAAGTGGTCCATGAATCAGGAGGTGGTGAACCACCTGTTCTCCCTCTGGGTAACTCTTCTAGTGGATCTGTTTGCCTCCTGGAGAACACCAAGCAGAGGCTATTTTTTTGCCCGCTCCCCACAGTCGGAGGCACTGTTGGGGGATGCCTTCACAAGGCCCTGGCCCCCAAGCTTCGTGTACGCCTTCCCTCCCTTCCCCTTGATCAACAAAGTGGTGGTCAAGGCTCGGTAGGACAAGGCGCGAATGATCCTGATAGCTCCAGACTGGCCCAGACAGTTCTGGTATCCAGACCTCCTCAGCCTCAGCAGCAGACCTCCATGGCAGCTGCCTCTTTGCTCGGGTCTGCTGACCAGACAGCAGGGGACAGTCCTGCACTTGGACCTAACATCCCTGTGTAACCCCCCACCGGCCACTTAGGCACACCTCCCATACTTTTTCTGTCTAGGGGAAAAGAGAGGGGTGGGGGTACAAAGCAATTGCAAACAGAAACCCAAAGTGTGTACTAGACACAGACCTATACCAAAACCCAGGTGCTGAGGAAAGAACTTTTGCTCAGGGCTACGGTAGGTTTGCACTTCTGGATAGAGGTACCCAGTAAATCCACACAGGAAGCAGTACCTAGATTGTCCATAGCAGGTTGGGATTCTAGAGTGTGGCTTTATTCTGTAAGAAAGTTGGAACACCGAAACAAAGATTGACCCCCAAGGGTTTACACTTCGTAGCACAAGGCAATGCAGAATACATCTGTAGAAAACAGAAACTTGATCCTCCCATAAAGCATAGGATTAAACATCTGGAAATGTGGTACTACACAAACGTTCTTCTAGAAGTGGCACTAGGCCATTACTTAGAACAGTTCCCATATTTCATAGGATTAGACATCTGGAATGTGGCACACCGGCCACGACGCAGCACACTAGAGCTCAAAATTAGCAAAAACCCACATACAAAGGGGTAAACTTCTTCAGGTGTTGGCTATGCTCGTTGGCAAGCCTTTTGAGCCTGTGCACAGGTGTGAGAGTCACACTTGTCATGAAAGACGACCTTCGTCATGGCTGTTGCATCAACCAGAAGGATCAGTGAGCTCCAAGCTCTCTCAGTGGAGTCTTCATATCTGGTCTTCCACAAGGATAAGGTCGTCTCTTACCCCCACCCGAAGTTCCTCCTGAAGGCTGTATCAGAGGTCTATCCTAACTAGGTGATGAATCATCTGGTAAATGTTATCAACCCATCTTCAGAGTCCAACTGCAAACTCGATACTCTGGACCTACAGAGGGCACTCTGTTATAAGGAGTGCATGACTGGAGTTTGGATTGATACTCACCAGCTGCTCATAATGTACGCTGAAGCCGTGCCTGGCAGACCAGCAGCAAAGTGAATGATTGGCAGGTTGATAACATCCTACATCAATCTCTGCTATCAGTTGTCTGGTAGGGAGCCTCCCTTTGAGCTTAGGGCATTCTGCCAGACATACCACTGCCTCAGTGACTGCCTCCAGGGACACCCCTTTCCAGGAAATCTGCAAGGCTGCTACCTGGAAGTCAGCACACACCTTCATATCCCACTACAGTATCAATCTAGAGTCTTATTGGGATGCTGTTTTTTGGACCTTGGTTCTCCAGTCTCTGTTTGCGGAGTGGGGTTATGCGCCTTGCCCCTTCCTCCTGGAGGACTGCTAGGAATCTGTAAGAGTATGGATAGAGAACTGTATCAATGCCCCTAGAAAGATAGGTTACTCGTCTGTAACTGTTGTTCAAGGAGTAATATGCAGTTCACATCCACACAACCCACCCGACCTCCCCTGGCAAGTGGCATACGGATCCCTGCTTCCAGTATGCAAGATCCGAACATCATAGGGCAGAGTCGGGGGATATAACGCCTAGGTGGAAGGAGGAGCTTAGCTTAAAGATATTCGAGAGAAAGTCTGTTCCAGTGGAGCTGCCAGAGAGTGGATGTGGGCAGTATCCTACTCCCAGAACAACGGTTACAGTTGAGTATCCTATCTTTTTAGTTTGCAGAAAAGGCCTGGGAGGATGGGGTTAACGCAAGAGAGTTAGTGTGCGTGTTGGTGGGTTGCTTTGAGTGAGGGGGGATTCCGTTTGGTTAGTGGGTTCAATTGTGCAGCATGTCAGGGTAGTGTGTAGGGCCCAGACTTGAACGGTAAAGCAAAGTTTGTTAAAACCTTTTTCCTGCAGCCAAAATCACAAACTGTGGCTGTGTGTAGTGCACCTGAGGTGGATCCGAGGACTACATGGATGTATTTATTTTGTTATAGGAAAGATACTTATTTTGTTATAGGAAAGATAGGAGCTTTTACATGTTGCAATTAAAAAAACAATCTTCAGAAGTTGCTCCTCAAAACTCACTGATAGCTAATCAGTTTGTTTTTCGATTAGCAATTCCACTAATCAGTAGTCCAGAATTAATATGTGCTTTGGTGGTTTCTTACCTTCAACAGTGTTTCTCCTAATGGCATTCATCGAAACAACCACACAAACACTCCACGACCCCCTCCTTCACCCCTGGCTAGTGCCTCTGCTGTTTGATGCCCTTGTTTTGAAGGTAAGAGATCTGAGGGTTTGGAGGTTCTTGGCACAGGGCATGAGGCGAAGACAGATGCACCAAATTCTTTTAAAATTACGAACATTGAGAGAGTCTGTGCATACACATTAACAAACACGCCACCTGCTAAATTGTGTGGGTCTTTTGATGAATTCCTGTAGAATAAACAGCTACAGGTAAGTAGCCTTGTTTAATGATGCCTTTTTATTCAGCACTAACTTTTATATGTTGATTAACACTAGGTTATAACAGAGCTTATGCTTGTCTTTGGTGTGGTTTGTGGTGTAGAGGAGGCGTATGTTGCGTTGCTTCGTTTCAGTTCCTTTCCTTTTCCTCATGTTGACTCTTTGTTTTGTTTCTTTTTACTGTTTTTTTTTTTCTACGTTTTTTTTCTGCTTTCGCTGACAAACTTACCCTGAGCATCCATCCTTGAATTCCCCCCCTGTCTCCTCACAGGTTTGGCCCGAAGGGTTTCAATCTATCTTGACAGAAGTAAGCAGGGAGGTGAGTGCTTTCTTTCATGCTACTGTGGGGGCCGGGGATATTTATCAAGTTGGGGCCTATGCGACCAATCCAGGCCCAGCCTGCCCTCTTGGTTCCTTTTCCTGCTGCACATCTCAGCTCTCTTCTGGGGAGTACTTGTGGCTTTTTCACACTGGCTCTTGCTTTCAGTTTTATAAATTAATACGTACATTCATGTATTTTCAACAGTAATTTGTGGCCTGTAGGAATGTTTCCCTGTAATTTTTTGGTGTGAGTGATTTTGGTCGGCATGACAATTTGCTTGCCGCAGTCGACTACTAAGAGAACATTTCAAAAAGAATTGTGACCTGTGAATGCCAAGAACCAGCCATTGTGAAGTCAGAAATTAAAAAGCAGAGTTCGGCCAGGCTTACTTTGTGCCTTTTACCATCCAGGTGTTTGAGTCAGTATTTAATTACCTTTCCCCAAAAGTTAAGAGGTTATTGGGCTGTCATACTGTCAACCCTGTGTATGCATGTGCGTACGTAAGTACATTCATTTTATTTATTTATTTAGTTTTTGTTGACCGGGTAAGTGCACTAGACAAATCCTGCCTATTTTCAGGCACGACCCGGGGGAGGGGGATACAGATGAATGCCAACTGACCTTGAATCAGATTAAACTGTTGGTGGTATTTTTAGTGAATACATACGAGCACACCATACACCAGCAGGTTTTGTTCCTTTTCAAAGCATTATTCTCCCTGTATCTTGAATGTTGTTACTTGGATTGCATTCAAAAATGGTGGGTACACAGGCAGTGCGTGTGCCGTTCTGTATATAATGCAGCCATGCCCCCAATTGACCTGGCTTAAAAGGACTAAGGTTGAAAATAACATCTTGTTCGTTGCACAGTAGACTGCATCTGCTCTGGCTAGTTGTCTACACCTCCTGTTTATCACATCAGAAATCTGAGCAGAAATTATCTAGGGGACAAGGATCCTGTTTTCATGTTAATGTGCCTAGTAAAAACTAAAAGGGAAGGCCGTCCTGCTGGTGCGGCGGTTATGTTACCACTTGCGATGCCAACAGCTGGGGTTCAGGAGCCAGTCTGGGCCATCAGAGGGACAGCCGGGGGAGGATGATCAAACATCCCACAGGACACACTTTTCCTCTGGGGAGGGAGGGTATCACGTTCCACTGCTCTACTGCCACCTGGATAACCACAGGTGGCGGTGCAGGGAGACTTGAATAGTAGGTGGGACCACTGGAGCACGCCCACAGGTTGATTACATCAGGCCTCACCGGCAACCAATCCTGATATGCGCTCCTGGGGTGGGGGGTGCAGGGAGAAAATGAGAAAGCTGGATGCACAGCGACAGGCAGATGATGATTTTCCAGCAGCCCACTCTCGCATAAGACCCTAGCTGTGACATTCCTTGGGTTGACCCACATCTTTACCTCTACCCCGGGCGGCAAAGATTATTTCGTGGAGGAAATGCTGAAGTCTGTATTGGGGTAAGATCGGGGAGGGGGACAGCACAGGGGTGTGAGCAGGTGGTTGTAAGGACTGGGAATAAGTTGTAGCAGGATGTCGGGTAGAGAGGGAAGCACGCTTGGAGGTAGCTGAAGAAGGTCCTAGCCTCTGACTATGAAGGAGCATAAACATATTTGGGGGGGGGGAGAGAAAAAGGAAAGCTAAATGCAGAAGATAGAAGAAATAGAAGCTGCAGTTTGTCTGTAAATGTTTTTTCAGCATTTCCCCCAAGACACATGGTGCTTTTTAACAATGAGGTATTCTTGAGGAATAAAGACGTTTACAGCTATAAAATCCCTGTTTAAACCGTGGTTGTTGACATGATGGCAGTAGAGAGAAACAAATTCATTTAATTTTTTTATTTCCATTTTAGTTATTAATCCAGGAACATTTTCAGTGAGCTGAGACTCTCATACAGTGAAGCCCTGGTGTACAGTGCCTGCGATTACATCACAAGTGCACAACATAAACAGCATGCAGTGGGGTACAGAGCATTTAGTTATTACATAATGTGCACAATTTACATTTTACAGACAAATGTACAGATGTATGCAGTAATTAAGTAGTAATACATGACAGGGTGTGCATTGTGAAGCAGTAATGTAATAACTGTACACCCTGGGTGGGTTGTGAGGCAGGAGGCACAGCCTTCAGCCACCCATGATGTGGGGGTATAGCAGTTTTGGCGTGCACCTGGAGTGGATTATTCAACTTATTTACATTTGAAAAAGGTTAAAAATGTTATAACATGGCATATCGTATCGCCTCAGGTGCATTGTGAGGCACAAAGCCATAGGCTAAGTGACTTCAGGCACAAGGCCAAGGGCTGAGTGACTTCACATTGTGAGGCATAGGGCCATAGGCTGAGTGACTTCAACCACCTGAGAGTGGATGATATCCCTTGATATGGCACATCCTGGAGTGTTTTTTGTTTTAAACTTTGTTTTTTGCTTTAAAAAGAGGACCATAAAGCTGATACTGAACATAAGACATAAGTATTTCAACGATTGAGGGCGCCACGCTTCTTAATAAATAGAAAGCTGTCTGTCAAATGTTATAAAGATGCAACATGAGAAGGAAAACAAGGAGATTAAAGAAGTACTTTTAAAATGTCCACATAAATTTGCTGCAAGGCATCCTGGAGTGTTTTATTGTGATTATGAAATAGCTTAATTTTTGAATTAATAAAAAAAAAATTGGGGGTGGAGCCTAGCAACCCAGCAAGCAGCAAACTTTTCGTTGAGCTTCTCAATGCAGGCTTTGATTGTTTTATAAAACTTAAGTAGGACAGTCATTAGAGCTTGCTTACTTTTCTCTCGGACCAACTTAGATGACGATGGGCCATCCAAAATCAGCAAAACAGATAATAATCCCGGTCCTTCCAAATGTGGTGAAATGCCGTGGCAGCCTTTTCCTCCTGACAGTGCACAGCTGGTGACTTAAGACACTCTGCAGCGAGCTGTAACAGCACTGACTCAGTCCAATTCCAGGACTGAGAAAAAACTGGACTCGCACAGAAAGATAGGTGATGCTGTTAACTGAAGTTGAGGGTCTGACAAGCGCAATCAGAGACTCCTCTACCAATGCAAATAAAACGGGTGCAGTGGCAGCAATGTCTGTGAACAAACAGGGCCTGATATGAACGAGACTGAAGCAGCTGGAGAATGCCATCGGGGGCCCCCAGTGTTTGGATTTTGGGGGTACCGGAGGGCATAGAAGGCGATGCTACAGTGACCTTTCTCGAGCACTGTCTCCCAGATGCACTTGGCCAGACACCATACGTTGTAAAAGCCTACCGCATCAATCCTTGCAGAGCCAGAGCGCAATCATAGGGCTCCCGCACAATATTGATGGTAACGGGATGAGTGATTTTGATCAGCATGACAGTTTGTTTGCCGCAGTCGATTACTAAGAGAACATTTCAAAAAGAATTGTGACCTGTGAATGCCAAGAACCAGCCATTGTGAAGTCAGAAATTAAAAAGAAGGGTTCTGCCAGGCTTACTTTGTGCCTGTTACCTTTTACCATCCAGGTGTTTGAGTCAGTATTTAATTACCTTTCCCCAAAAGTTAAGAGGGTATCGGGCTGTCATACTGTCAACCCTGTGTATGCATGTGTGTACGTAAGTACATACATACGCGCACACTGTACATCAGCAGGTTTTGTTCCTTTTCAAAGCATTATTCGCCCTGTATCTTAAATGTTGTTACTTGGATTGCATTCAAAAATGGTGGGTACACAGGCAATGCGTGTGCCGTTGTGTATATAATGCAGCCATGCCCCCCCCCCCCCAATTGACCTGGCTTAAAAGGATTAAGGTTGAAAATTAACATCTTGTTCTTTGCACAGTAGACTGCATCTACACACACTTTTCCTCTGGGGAGGGAGGGTATCACGTCCCACTGCTCTACTGCCACCTTGGTAACCACAGGTGGCGGTGCAGAGGCAGTGAATAGTAGTGGGACCACTGGAGCACACCCACAGGTTGATTACGTCCAGGTCTCACCGCAACCAATCCTGATGCGCTTCTGGGGGGTGCAGGGAGAAAATGGGAAAGCTGAATGCACAGCAATGGGCAGATGATGATTCTCCAGCAGCCCACTCTCGCACAAGACCCTAGCACAGGGTTGTGTAGCAGGTGGTTGTAAGGACTGAGAATAAGTTGCAGCAGGATCTCGGGTAGAGAGGCAAGCACGCTTGGAGGTAGCTGAAGAAGGTCCTAGCCTCTGACTATGAAGGAGCATAAACATATTTGGTGGGGGGAGATTAAAGGAAAGCTAAATGCAGAAGATAGAAGAAATAGAAGCTGCAGTTTGTCTGTAAATGTTTTTTTAGCATTTCCCCCAAGACACATGGTGCTTTTTAACAATGAGGTATTCTTGGGGAATAAAGACGTTTACAGCTACAAAACCCCTGTTTAAACCGTGGTTGTTGACATGATGGCAGTAAAGAGAAAGAAATTCATTTAATTTTTTATTTTCATTTTAGTCATTAATCCAGGAACATTTTCAGTGAGCTGAGACCCTCATACAGTGAAGCCCTGGTGCACAGTGCCTGCGGTTACATCACAAGTGCACAACATAAACAGCATGCAGTGGGGTACAGAGCATTTAGTTATTACAGAATGTGCACAATTTACATTTTACAGACAAGTGTACAGATGTATGCAGTAATTAAGCAGTAATACATGACAGGGTGTGCATTGTGAAGCAGTAATGTAATAACTGTACGCACTGGGTGGGTTGTGAGGCAGGAGGGGCAGCCTTCAGCCACCCATTATGGGGTGTATTGCAGTTTTGCCGTGCACCCGGAGTGGATTGTTCACCTTATTTACATTTGAAAAAGGTTAAAAATGTTATAACATGGCATATCGTATCGCCTCAGGTACATTGTGAGGCACAAAGCCATAGGCTAAGTGACTTCTGGCACGAGGCCAAGGGCTGAGTGACTTCACATTGTGAGGCACAGGGTCATAGGCTGAGTGACTTCAACCACCTGAGAGTGGATGATATCCCTTGATATGGCACATCCTGGAGTGTTTTTTGTTTTAAACTTTGTTTTTTGCTTTAAAAAGAGGACCATAAAGCTGATACCGAACATAAGACATAAGTATTTCAACCACTGAGGGCGCCACGCTTCTTAATAAATAGAAAGCTGTCTGTCAGATGTTATAAAGATACATGAGGGGGGAAAACAAGGAGATTAAAGAAGTACTTTTAAAATGTCCACATAAATTTGCTGCAAGGCATCCTGGAGTATTTTATTGTGATTATGGAATAGCTTAATTTTTGAATTAATAAAAAAAATTGGGGGTGGAGCCTAGCAACCCAGCAAGCAACACACTTTTCATTGAGCTTCTCAATTCAGGCTTTGATCGTTTTATAAAACTTAAGTAGGACAGTCATTAGAGCTTGCTTACTTTTCTCTCCGGACCAACTTAGATGATGATGGGCCATCCAAAATCAGCAAAACGGATAATCCTGGTCCTTCCAAATGTGGTGAAATGCCGTGGCAGCCTTTTCCTCTTGACAGTGCACAGTTGGTGACTTAAGACACTCTGCAGTGAGCTATAACAGCACTGACTCAGTCCAATTCCAGGACTGAGAAAAAACTGGACTCACACAGAAAGATAGGTGATGCTGGAAACTGAAGTTGAGGGTCTGACAAGTGCAATCAGAGACTCCTTCTTCCAATGCAAATAAAGCGGGTGCAGTGGCAGCGGTCTGTGAACAAACAGGGCCTGATATGAACGAGACTGAAGCAGCTGGAGAATGCCATCGAGGGCCCCCAGTGTTTGGATTTTGGGGGTACCGGAGGGCATAGAAGGTGATGCTACAGCGACCTTTCTTGAGCACTGTCTCCCAAATGCATTTGGACTTGGCCATACACCACACGTTGTAAAAGCCTACCGCATCAATACTTGCAGAGCCAGAGCTCAATCAGAGGGCTCCCGCACAATACTGATGGTAACGGGGTGAGTAGGAGAGAGAGAGACAGAATCCTTCGAGCTGAGCATTCACCTAGCACAGATGACAGTAAAATCTTATTCTTTCCACATTATGCCTGTGCAACTGTCTCCGAAGAAAGGCTTTTGAGGGGGTAACAGCTAAACTTAGAGAAGTAGGGATACAGTATAGAATGAGCTTTCTAGCACAGCTGCAGTTTAATCTGGCAGATAAAATGTAGTGTTTCACAGACCCCAAAGTGGCAGGGTTTTTGCCGAGAAGTTCAGCAAAACACCAGCGACCATGAATAAGGATTATTCCGCAGATGATGGTGAACAGGGATAAACACTTGATGCAAGCAGTACAGGACTGTTAAGTATGACACCAAAGGTGGAGAACAGTGAATAAAGTTCTTGTACAGTGTACTCTTTTTCCTGTATCTGAAAAACAGTATATAAGGCTTTCATGTACAGCCACAGAGTCTTCCTATGTTCGAATTTTTACAGACTGTGGGCTTTTGGCCCTTGATTTCCTAATTGGACTGGGTTGCCAAGGGGATTTGTGGAGATCTGAGAGGAAAGCTGGCATTGGGACAATAACTGAGTAATCGTGGGGGGGGGAGATACTATGCCGTGGTTCTGTTACAGCTGTTCTAGTTATGTAATGAGTCTGTTTTAAAATGCTATTCATGTCTTATTTTCCTTACTGTGAGTAAAAGATATTTCCCCTTAGAGTATGCACTGGTTAGAATTTTAATGTTCTGGGGTCAGAGCAATCTGTAGGCATGGGTTTGGCAGAGTGTATTGTTAATATGGCAACCTCCATGCATGCCATGTGGTAAGCGTGGCCAGGGTATATCTTCTGGCACTCCTTTCTGCTACAGCGTGAGGGAATTTTTGCGGGTGGCAGGGTGCACCATAGTTGAATAATGGATTTATTTTTTATTTATTTTTATTTAGTTGCTTAACCAGGAGTAGCACACTAAGCCGAAAGCTTTTTTGCAGGAGCGACCTGGGAGCACAGGGAAGTTAAGTGACTTGCTCAGGATCACACAGTATGCAAGTGGAAGCTGTGGGATTCAAACCCAGGTCTGGTCTGCTGGATGTCACCAGATTTGCAGCTCAGATCCTTAAACCTCTGCGCTATACTGCCTCCATGTGATGCCACTGTGCACAGCCAGTATCCCAGTTTAATGTTTTAGCAGTCCGAGGAACCTAACTATGGAACACCAAGAGAAGTTGCAATGATTTGTTATCAGTAAGTCACCAACTCTAATGATTTCCTTAAAGATGCAACAGGGGGAGCTTTGTGGGAAGTTTATTGTGAGTCACTTCCATGAACCACATTAACAGTGCATTATTAGGCAGGTTTTCCTAATTGTACCTATTAATTTTTAAAGGATAATTAACTTTTTCACTGCAAAAGGGCTCAGTGTGCAGACTGTCTTGTGTGAGTTAGAGGATTACCCCTATATAGTGGTAATACATGGAAGGGTATGGCGAACATCCTTGTTGGATTTAATGTTTAATGACTTCTGTATTCTGCATCTTCCAGTATACAGTTTGTTGTATTTTATATAATTCAATAAAATGAAAGTTTAAAAAAATTTAAAAACAAGTTGTAAAAATATTTTATAATTTTGGTTGATTGATAGCATGAACTGCTTGTTGATTTGTGTTATGAAGGGCTTTTGTTCTGCGATATCATTCCAGCTGAATGTGGTCTCAATCAGAGTTGAAGATTTACAGATAAAGACACTAATTTCCACAGTGCCCTCACAGCTCGAATCTCCATATTTGATGTTGTGTTCCACATTCTGAGGGCCGGTGTCCCACATTTTGAGTGTCAGCGTCCCTCATTTGAATGAGACTAGGTGGAGAATTATACATCCATTTCCTAACTGATGGTATAGAAGCAATATGTTAGGTTGCATTAGACCTGATTTTTGGTTTTTAATTTACATTTTTCGGTGTTTTTCTGCCTCCGGTTTTCGTCTGTCCCCTTCCTCGTGCGCTTGTATGTGGAGGCACACGCTCGCTGCGGTCTGAGACACCGTCCCAACTTGCCACCCCTCCTGCCTGTGCAGCCAACGGACCTCCACCCGGTGGCAGCGGAAATACGGGGGGTGACCACCCTGGGAGAGGAGAGTTGCGGTTAGGAAAGGGACATGTGGAGTTATCATAGCTGATGACCTCAAGGTGGTGAGGCAGTGTGTGATAAGGCAGTTGGCACAACCAGCGGGATGTTGGGAATCACCACCAGAAGGAGAGTGGTGGTGTTACCACTGTATCGATCATTGGTGATACCCCACCTAGAGTACTTCGCCCAGTTCTGCAGACCACATCTCAGGAAGAACATAGATAGGGTAGAGACTGTCCAGAGGAGGGCAACTGAAATGGTGCAGGGGCTGCATCATAAGCCCTATGAGGAGGGGCTGATGGATCTCAGTATGTACACCCTGGAAGAGAGGAGAGATGTTATAGAGACCTACATGTAGATGAACATGTACCACTACACAAAAGCGGTAGCTAGGAGGAGGCTGGCAATTATAGGCCAGTCAGCCTGGCATCAGTGGCGAGGAAGTTAATAGAATCACTGCTGAAGGAAGGGATTGTGGAATATCTTGAATCCAGTGAGTTACAAGACTCAAGGCAGCATGATTTCACAAGGGGTAGGTCATGTGAAACAAATCTGGTAGATTTCTTTGATTGGGTGACCAAGGAACTAGATCAGGGTGGAGCGGTGGAAGTGGCCTACCTAGATTTCAGTGAGGCGTTCTACACCGCTCCACATATGAGACTAGTACACAAGATGGGTAGCTTAGGAGTGGGTCCAAAGGTGGTAAACTGGATAAGAATTTGGGGCTAGGTGTCAGAGGGTGGTGGTAAACAGAGTTCACTCCAAGGAAGGGAGGGTGATCAGTGGGGTGCCTAAGGGATCATTGCTGCGACTGGTCCTCTATAATGTCTTTATAAGTGACATTGCAAGAGGAAGGGAAGGTCTACCTCTTTGTGGATGGCACCAAAATATACAGTAGAGTGGACTCTCGAGAGAGACCTGGGAGAACTAGAGGGGTGGTCAAGGGTATGGCAGCTGGGTTTCAATGTGAAAAAGTGCAGAATAATACACTTAGGGCACAGAATCCCAAGGGCAGAGTACTAAATGGGTGGAGTGGTATTGATGGCCACCAGGCACAAAAGAAACCTTGGGGTGATCATATCAGATGACCTAAAGGTGGCCAGGCAGTGCGACAAGGCAGTAGGGAGGGCTAGTGGGATGAAGGGATGCATAAGGAGGGATATCACCAGCAGAAAGTGGGAGGTGGTAGTGCCTCTGTATAGATTGCTGGTAGGACCCCACCTAGAGTATTGTGTCCAGTTCTAGAGACCACATCTCCGGAAGGAAATAGAGTAGAGGCAGTCCAGAGGAGAGCAACTAAAATGGTGCAGGGTCTGCATCAAAAGCCCTACGAGGAGAAGCTAAATGGTAATTAGCTTCAAGTTATTGTATAATTTAAGTGTTAGAAACGTCATTGTTACACACACCCTCTGACAAAGCCTGTCATCTTAAAGGCGAAGCACTGGGTTTTGTGCCATGCTCTCTTATGCTGCAAGCTTGAAGTTAAATAAAAATATTTTCCTTCAGAACAATCATTTGTTTACACAAGTTTTCTTTTGCCTGAGTGCAGCCTGTTTTATGTCTTTCTATAATGGTGAAGGGTCTGCATCAAAAGCTCTATGAGTAGAGACTAAAGGACCTCAGTATGCACACACTGGAACAGAGGAGGGAGAGGGAGATATGATAGAGACCTTTAAATACCTCACAGAGGTAAATAAGGTACAGAAGGGGAGTATTTTTCAGAAGAAAATGTATTCAAGAACAAAGGGACATGCTGTGAAGCTGGAAGGGGTAGATTCAGGAGAGATGTGAAGAAGTACTTCTTCAGAGAAAGAGTGGTGGACTTCTGGAACAGCCTTCCAGTGGAGGTGGTGGGGGCAAAATCAGTGGTGGGGTTCAAGAATGCATGGGATAAGCACAAAGGAATCACAGTGTAAAGGAAGGGGGGCGGGAGAAAGAGCTGTAGATCGGGCACGGTCTGATGTAATAGTGTAGGTAGGGAGAAATGGGCAGACTGGATGGGCCAAGTGGTCCTTATCTGCCATCAGATTCTAAGTTTCTATGTTACAAGAACCTCACGGAGGTGAATAAGGTACATGAGGGGAAAATTTTGCAGAAGAGATAGTGCACAAGAGCAAGGTGGCATGCAGTGAAGCTGGAAGGGGGGGATTTAGGGTGGATATGAGGATGTACTTCGTTACTGAAAGAGTGGTTGATGCCTGAAACAGTCTTTCAGCGGAGGTGGTGGGGGCCAAAACAGTGGTGGGCTTCAAGCATCCATGGGATAGGCACAAAGGAACTTCCGTAGGAAAGCGGTGAGGGGAGTAGCCATAATTGACCAAATGTGTAGACTGGGTGAGCCAAGTGGTTCTTTTCTGCCAACAAATTCTGTTCTAGGGACGTGGATATGTTGTTCAATCCACACTTACTGGCAGGTTCCTTGCCGCTTTAAATCTTGCCGGAAGGTCTTCAAGCTGGCTCCTTCCACCCACCCGGGTGTTAAAACTTTCGGCTGCGCTCCATGACGCCAGATCTTCCTTACCGCTTGGAAACTCCGGTTCCCTCCTTAGTGCTCTGCGTTTGAGACTGGATCCACACTCTTCGGTTAAACCGAAACTCATTCTCAAGTTTAAAAGACTTCGGTCTTTCTTTTCCCTATCAGCTGCGTTGGATAAATCGACTCCCGGATTTCATCGGTACCCTGTGGGCAGAAGATGTCCCGGACCGATCCACACTCCACATGCGTTTATTGCCTTGGACTCGGCCATGACGCACAGGCTTGTGCGTTATGCAAATCCTTTTCGGTTTCGGTCTTGGAGGACCGCGCTGTCTGATTGCTCTTGGGGCGACATGAAAACCGTTATCCTCCGGTCAAGTTGAAGGAGGCCCATTCGGCGGTGTCCGCGGCGGCTGGCGTGGCAGAACTGCTAGAGCAGATGATCGCCCTCGAAGAGGAGGCGGCCCAGGCCACATCATCATCATCCTCAGTCGCATTTATCCCACTCTCCTTGGGCTCTTCCTACACAGCTTCTTTTATGGAGCTTTGCCAGTCCCTCTCCACCAAGAGAGAAGGGCCATCGGGACATTCCTCTCGGTCCAAAGAGGAGGACTGCAAAGGTAAGTCCCACCATCGACGTTCATGGGAGCGGGATAGGTCCCCTTCCCCGGATAGTCGACACTCTACTTCGGTTGAGGTTGCAGCTAAGGCTGCTGGCTTCATGGTGTCCCCATCAGGTCAGCCGGCCAAGACAACCGTCAATGCGGTCAAGATTTTTCTCGACCCATCGGACGGTTTGTCGACTGGAGAAGCTGACAACCCTTTTTCACCGGTTCCCCCGGTGGAAACCAAGGACTTGCCTGTGCCTCCTGTGCTGAAGTCCCTGGTTAAGGTTCCTGAACCGAGGGAGGAGCGGGTTTCCCCCGCCTCTGACCCACCCTCGAATCCCCATAGGTCTTGATCTCGGACCTCTTCTAGGTCCAGCTGGTCCGCCCGACATCGGGCGGTCTCTGTCTTGGCAGCATGGAAAGCGCGACGCGCCATCCTCGCATCCTCTTCGGAAGATAGGCTCCGCGCAAGTTGCATCAGCACTACAAGATCTAATGTGGCAGCAACTTGTTGTTCTGGAAATAAGCCAACTCTGTCGCCTCTCCAGCCATTAAGGGCTATCACCGAGCTGCAAACAACTCCTCGTGAGTGCCTAAGAGCCAAGTCAGCACTGGTTGTTCGGTTGGAAACCGGCCGCGCCACCCATTGTGGTGGAACCCCCACCTCCACAACCAAAGACTGGGGCCCCGACCAAGGATTCTCGGTTGGGTCAGGGTTTGCCCATAGGTTGTCGGTCACCCTCACTCCCGATCGACCTCGGCAGGTGGAGGGTGGCTCAGGCACTCAGCAGCTGTCTGAAGACTCCTGGAGTCTAATGACAACTCCTCCCTGTTCTCCGGGCCTCTTGACTTGGAGCCCACTGGGGGTCAGTCGGTGGACGAGAGCCCATCCTCGTTCCTTGGAATGCTTCAACTCATCTCAGAGTCCACTGGGATGAAGCTTGAACCTGTTTCAAAACAGGCCATTTATCCCCTCACGGAGATACTGGACTGATGGAATTCTCCCGGTGGCCGAAGCCATTGTTGGCCCAGCCCTGGAGCTGTGGCAGTGGCCAGCTTCTTGTCCAGCACCTTAGGCCAGGATGGCTCGGAAGTATGCTGTCCCTACCGGTTCACTCTCCGGTTTCTCGGAGCACCCCTCTGTGGAGGGGTTAGTGACCGACAGCGTTTTCCGGCATTCCGGGAATGCTCAGAATGTGGACAAGCCACCCGATAAGGATTCCAAGAAATTGTACTACTCCTGACGGAAAGTCTATGCTGCTTCCTCCATAGGCCTTCATCAGGCTAGCTCGGCCATCCTAATGGCACATTTTTCACACGCCCTTTTGGGCTCCCTGGATGAGGTGATTCCTCATCTCCCAGCTGACCTTCAAACGACGGTCAAGCAGGTGCAGGATCAGGGAAGGGTGGTGGCCAAACAGCAGCTCCAAACTTCCTTGGACATCGCTGACTCATGTGCCTGGTCAGTAGCGGCCACAGTGGCCATGCACCGCATAGCTTGGCCGCCGCGGATCTCCACCTTTACGGCGGATACTCAGCACAAGCTGGCAGATGTTCCCTTCTTGGGTACCGACTTGTTCAGTCCCGGGGTGGAGGGTCATCTTCAAAGAATCGAGAAGTCCAGTGCCACCTTGGATTCTGTCACGTCTGCCCAGAAGGAAAAAGGCTGCCAGCAGCAGCGTAAGCCCTTTCGTCCTTCGGCCCCTGCGGCACGTCCGGCCCAGCAACATCAGCATCAGGGCCAGCAGGCTCGCACTTGGCACCCCAAAGCCAAGCCTGCCACTTCCTCCAGCAGGAAGCCGGGAGGGAAAGGTCCAGGGGGCTCCTCGGCCGGCCCTTCCTCCAAGCCTGCCCAGTGACAGGTTGAGGGGTGTCGCCCCCAGCCTCATCACACCTTCCCGGGGACTGCTCCGCCACTTCCTTTCCACCTGGTCCGTCATCACCACAGACCTCTGGGTGTTGGAAGTGGCAGGCAGGGGTCTGCCTCTGGAATTCGAGCAGTCCCCACCCTATTGAGCCATCGCCCCACGGGGGGCTACGGGTTCTGCAGTCTCTTTGTCAGCTCATTGAGCTGACATTGCCCTGCTCCTCCAGAAGGAGGTGATCAGGGAGGTGGCGGACCCTCCTCCAGACCCAGGGGTTGTGTCCAGGTACTTCCTGGTCCCAAAACGGATGGGGGTCTGGCGCCCCATTCTTGACCTATATGACCTAAACAAGTTCCTAAGATCTTGCACCTTCAGGATGGCCACTCTGGCTCAGATCATTCCATCCCTGGAACGAGGCATGTGGTTCTGTTCTCTGGACCTTCAGGACGCGATCTTATCTGTGTCAGTCTTCATCTTTCATCACAGATGGGTATCTGCCGGAGGTCAGGACCCCACGGGAGCTTAATTTTTTTTTAAGGGTAGGCAGAGCCAGCCATCGGCCGCCCTCAGGGCCGGCCCTTTTCACGTGGCGCTTCAGCGGGTTAACCGGATTGGGCTGTGTCGACTCTGCCTGCCGCGGTTCTTCATCTTCCGCCATAGAGGTCACCTCCTGTGGAAGCTGAAAAGATTCGAGGCCTGCTTCGCAGTGTTCTACCGTTACGCAGTATATCGTGCCGAAGTCCGTCGGTGATTCCTACTGGTTCTGTGTTGCTTTACTTGACGTCGCCTGGTAAGATCTTTCCATTATTATTCTTTTTTGCAACGTTGAGTCTGTTTTTGGTGTTTTTTTCCCCGTAGGTCATGTCTCGGTCGGAGGGCAAGAAATCTTCCAAGAAGGGTCAGCCCCCCATGCGACGGTGCCCATGCGGATGAAATTTCTCCATCACCGACCAGCACGACCGGTATCTCTCATGTCTTGGCCCGCTTCATGACATGTATTCGTGCAACGCCTGCTTCTCCTTGGACCAGCGGGTCCTTGAACAACGCGCGTGGAAAGTGGGGCGAGCTCCGCCAACTTTTGGGGGTTGGGTGCGCACTTGTTGGGCCAAGCCACGCTCTCTCGGCCTTTCCTCCGGGTCCCCTCCCGGTTCTATATGGACCAAGGAGGAGGGAGCCTCGACTACTTGTAGCCTAGCCGTCTGCCGAGGCTTCTGCCGCAGAGCAGGAGGCCCATCCCGCTCCTTCCCGGGAGCGGGCGGGAGGCACCACCATGGCAATCGCCCCTTCGGGGGTGAAGGTTCCCCTGATGTCGCTCCCGCGGCGCAAGGCCTGGGTCGGCGCCATCCTCAATGCCGTCGGAGGCCTTGGCGCCGTTCGCGGCACTGTAGGCCCTCATGGAGCCGTCGACAGCGCCGACTTGTCGCGTGGCGCCATTATCTCTGTCAGAGCCATTCACGGCGCCAACACTGCTAGCGGCGCCGTGAGGTCTACTACAATGCCATCCTTCTCCATGGCTCGCCTCGGCGCTGAGGTTGAGCATGGCGCTGTGTCCTCGAGGCTCGGTGCCGTGGGGTCTTACGTTTTAGGTCAGTCGGTTGCCCCCTTCCCTCGGGCGCCACTTGCGGGCGCCATGCTGGCGCTGTGTGTCCACTTCGGTGCCATCACGGGGCCGCCCCTGCCCTCAGCACCGTTCGAGGTGCCGGGGAGCCGGGCCGGTGCCGCTGGGGCTGTCGTCGGTGCTGTCTCCGTCCTCAGTGGCCTTGTATTCTTCTTCCTTCTTCATACAGGCCTCTATTTTGTCACCAAACAACACATTTTTCTCAAATGGAAAGTCCATCACCTTGGCCTGGGTGTCCAAGGTCAGGTTTGTGGCTCCAAGCCAGGCAAATCTCCTAAGGGAGACAGATAGTGCAATCAACCTGGCTGCAGAATCGTTATTGTCCACAGTCATGTGGAACTGGAATTTTGTGGCATCTAAAGCAGCTCTTGCTGTATCCTGTAGGTCCAGGGCTAACAACTGCATTCCAGAGTGCCTTCTGGTATTGCACTGCATAAGCTATATAATTGGCCTGTCCGTATGAGCGAGGCAGCCATATACCTGCGGGAGCTCCTTTTTTTTTTTTTTTAGGGTAGGCGGGCCGACACACCATCGGGCGCCACTCGAGGCCGACGTGACTGCGTATTCAGGTTGGCCCTTAGGCTGTGTTGACTCCGACTGCCTGCCAGTTCTGAGTCGCCGGAGAGGTAAGAGGAAGGAAGTGGAGGGTGGAACAAGAGAGTCCAAGGGACAGAAAAAGGAAAAGATGTATGAACTAAAAGGAGAAATAACGACTAAGAGGACAGAAAAGAAAGAGGTTAGAAACTAAAGGGGATTGGAAAGGGCCCCAATCTCTGGAAGCGGAAGAACAGGGGGTAGGGTGGGTGAAGAATTTAGGAGAGAGGGGAGAAGGATAAGATATCCCGGACCTTGGTCCATCTCCAGATTGTATGGGAACGGCAAGGAGTAGCAAAGCTTTCTGCCAGAATTCAAGGCACGGAATAACTGGCAAGCAGTGTTGACTCTGCTGGTGAAACATAGACTTTGACGGCAGATAAGGACCGCTTGGCCCATCTAGTCTGCCCATTTCCCTACCAACAGGATAGGCCGCAGATCCTAGTTAACCAACAGCCTATTTCTTCCTACCCCCCACAAGAATTGCCTTATGTCTGTCCCATGCATTCTTGAATTCTCACACAGTTTTAGACCCCACAACCTCCTCAGGAAGGCTGTTCCATGCATCCACTACCTTCTCTGTGAAATAATACTTCCTCACATTGCCCCTGAACCGCCCCCCTCTATCTTTAAATTGTGTCCCCTTGTTCTTGCACGTCTCTTTTTCTGAAAGATGCTACCCTTTTGGACTTCGTTGATTTCACTGAGCTACTTAAACGTTTCTATCATGTCCCCCCCTCCCTACTTTCCTCAAGGGTTAAGGCAGAAAGAAGCAGGGAGGGAAGTCAGAATAGCAAAGGCCCAAACTGAGGAAAAGATAGCCAACTCAGTTAAGAAGGGGGATAAAACCTTTTATAGGTACATCAGCGAGCGTAGAAAGACAAAGGGAGGGATAGTGAGGCTGAATAGAATGAATGGTGGGTGGGCAGAGGGGGACAGTGAAAAAGCAGGAATACTGAATGAATATTTCTGCTCAGTATTCACAAAAGAGGCGGGGGAAGTGCCTAATCCAATTAACAGAAGCACTCTTGATAGGGGGGTCGATCCCAGTCCTTTCACAGAAGAAAGGGTTCTGCAAGAACTCCTAAAACTGAAGGTGGACAAAGCAATGGGTCCTGATGGAATTCACCCCAGAATTCTAAAAGAATTAAGGAAGGAACTAGTGAAACCACTGGCTACTCTTTTTAATAAATCATGGGAGGATGGTGTGGTACCGAGGACTGGAGGAAGGCAGATGTGATTCCCTTCACAAAAGTGGGACCAAGACAGAGGCAGGAAACTACAGACCTGTCAGTCTGACCTCTGTGGTAGGAAAGTGATGGAGTCACTTCTGAAGGAAAGAATAGTTGAGTACCTAGAGGTCAGTGGAGCACAGGATCCAAGGCAGCATGGGTTCACAGCGGAAGGTCATGTCAGATGAATCTAATAGATTTCTTTGACTGGGTGACCAAAGTAGTAGACCAGGGAGGGGCTGTGGACATGGCCTACCTAGACTTTAGCAAGACATTTGACACAGTCCCACACAAAGATTATTAGTCAAATTAACCAGCCTGGGAGTGGGTCCCAGGTGGTAGCCTAAATAAAACATTGGCTGGACAACAGGACACAGAAGGTAATTGTAAATGGAGTCCACTCTGAAGAAAGGCGGTTACTAGTGGGTGCATGAGGTTCAGTATTGGTCCAGTCCTTTTTAATGTCTTCATCAGTGACATTGCAGAGGGACTGGAAGCAAAGTATGCCTTTGCAGATGACACAAAGATCTGCAACAGGGTTGATCACGAGGCGTGGAAAGGATGAAAAGGGACTTGGCAAGGTTGGAGGAATGGTCAGATGTATGGCAGCTAGGATTCAATGCAAAAAAGTGCAAAATAATGCACCTGGGAAACAAGAACCCAGGTGAAGAATACACAGTGGGTGGGGAGGTAATAACAACAACAAAACAGGAAAGGGACCTGGGGGTAATCATATCAGATGACCTTAAGGTTAGCAAGCAAGGTCACCAGCTGTCTGTACAGAGGGATAACAGCTTCCTGTTTTCTGCTGCAGATGCCTCTCCCTATGCATCCCAGTATACCCCCAGCCCTCCCTACTGCCTTCTCACATTGCTTGCTAACCTTAAGGTCATCTGATATGATTACCCCCAGGTCCCTTTCCATTTTTGCTGTTGTTACTAACCCCCATTGTGTATTCTTCCCCTGGGTTCTTGTTTCCCAGGTGCATTATTTTGCACTTCTTTGCATTGAATCCTAGCTGCCATACTTCTGACCATTCCTCCAACCTTGCCAAGTCCCTTCTCATCGTTTCCATGCCTCCTTGTGTATCAACCCTGTTTCAGATCTTTGTGTCATCTGCAAAGAGGCATACTTTTCCTTCCAGTCCCTCTGCAATGTCACTTATGAAGACATTAAAAAGGACTGGACCCAATACTGAATCCCACTAGTAACCCCTCTTTCTTCGAAGTGGACTCCATTTACAATTACCTTCTGTGTCTTGTTGTCCAGCCAGTGTTTTAGCCAGGCTACCACACTGGGACCCACTCCCAGGCTGGTTAATTTGACAATTAATCTTTTGTGTGGGACTGTGTCAAATGCCTTGCTAAAGTCTAGGTAGGCCATGTCCACAGCCCCTCCCTGGTCTACTACTTTGGTCACCCAGTCAAAGAAATCTATTAGATTCGTCTGACATGACCTTCCCACTGTGAACCCATGCTGCCTTAGGTCCTGTGCCCCACTGGCCTCTAGGTACTCAACTATTATTTCCTTCAGAAGTGACTCCATCACTTTCCCTACCACAGAAGTCAGACTGACAGGTCTGTAGTTTCCTGCCTCTGTCTTGGTCCCACTTTTGTGAAGGGGAATCACATCCGCCTTTCTCCAGTCCTCGGCTACCACACCATCCTCCCATGATTTATTAAAAAGAGTAGCCAGTGGTTTCACTAGTTTTTTCTTTTAGAATTCTGGGGTGAATTCCATCAGGCCCCATTGCTTTGTCTACCTTCAGTTTTAGGAGTTCTTGCAGAACCCTTTCTTCTGTGAAAGGACTGGGATGGACCCCCCTATCAAGAGTGCTTCTGTTAATTGGATTAGGCACTTCCCCCTCCTCTTTTGTGAATACTGAGCAGAAATATTCGTTCAGTATCTCTGCTTTTTCACTGCCCCCCTCTGCCCACCCACCATTCATTCTATTCAGCCTCACTATGCCTCCCTTTGTCTTTCTACACTCGCTGATGTACCTATAAAAGGTTTTATCCCCCTTCTTAACTGAGTTGGCTATCTTTTCCTCAGTTTGGCCCTTTGCTATTCTGACTTCCCTCCCTGCTTCCTTCTGCCTTAACTGGTACAGCTCTCTGTCCTGCTACTTCTGTGTTTCCTTATACTTCCGGAATGCTATATTTTTCTTCGTGACTTTCACAGCCACCTCTTTTGAGAACCATAGTGACCTTATCTTTCATTTTGATTTGTTTATTTGCTTCACACAAAGGCTTGTTGCCTCTGTGATGACAGTTTTGATGATTCCCCATTGTTGCGCCACACCTCCTTCTAGCCTGTTTGCTAGTGCTTTTCTGAGGCACTCTCCCATCTTGCCAAAGTCAGCCCTCCTTTAGTCCGGTACCCTCACTTTTGTATGGCTTGACTCTGTAGCTGAGTTTAACGTGAACCACACTGTTTGATGGTCACTTATTCCCAGATGGCAACCCACTTCAAGATCTGAGATCCTCTCACTGCCCCCGTTTGAGAGTACGAGGTCTAAGATTGCTCCCTCACGAGTGGGTTCCGAAACTAGCTGTCTGAGGCCTGCCACCTGTAGGGTATCAAGAATTGCCCTGCTCTTGGATGTGGCTGCAGCAAATGTACTCCAGTTAACATCTGGCATATTCAGGTCTCCCATCAACAGTATCTTCCCTTTCTCTGCCATTCTAAGAATGCCTTCTATCATATCCTTGTCCATTCCCTCCCCCCGACATGGGGGTCTGTACACAACCCCTGTGCGGATTGTGGTGCCCTTTCCAGTCTCCAAGGTGACTCACAGTGCCTCCTCTCCTCCCTGTTTACTCTTTTGTTCAGTTGCTTTATCCCTTCCTTTACATAGAGAGCTACCTCCCCTCTTCTCCCTGCCTCTCTCTCCTTAGGTTATGTACCCTGGTATGTTAGCATCCCAGTCATGGTTCTCTGTGTGCCATGTTTCTGTGACTGCTACGATATCCAGGCATCCCTCTTCCATCAAGGTCACCAGTTCAGGGAGCTTGTTGCCCAAACTACAGGTGTTGGTACTCATTACCCTCCATTTCCCGATGGCCTTACTCCTTTTTTCCCCATCCCTGTCTTTCTTGCCTTTGTCACTTTCTCCATTTACCCCTGCCCTTCTCCCTATCGACACCTCTATGTTGGTGTTTACCGCACTTACTACCGTGATTTTTTTTTTGGGGGCTAGGATTTCCCTGCTTCTTTCCAGTGCCTCCCCCCTTGGCTAGTTTAAATGCTTGCCAATAAAGCATTTCAACCTATCACCTAAGATCCTGGTTCCCCTCCTGGACAGATGCAGCCCATCATGCCAGTATAGGCTTGCATTACTCCAGGTGGACCTCCCAGTCCCCAGTGAAGCCAAATCCCTGAGCTCCACACCAGTTTTTCAACCACTGATTGAATCCCATGGTGTGGAACACCCTAGCCTCTCCTACACCATAGATGGCAGCACCTCCGAGAAGGTTACTGTGCGTGCTAGTTGTCTAAGGCCCCTCCCCAATTCCACAAACTCTTCCTGCACTTCTCTAATCCCTTTCTTAGCCCGGTCATTTGTCCCTAGGTGGACAATGACATCCAGCTCCCTCCCCTGTGCAGCTGCTCCAGCAATCCTGAGGATTCGCTCCTTGTCCCTGCAAGCCATGGCACCAGGCAGGCACCTTACCTCCCTCTCCTCTTCTTCCCCCAGTTCTACCTTCCTAACAATGGAGTCCCCACCAGGAGTTGTTTCCTTCCCCTGAGGGGTCCCCTGCCACCCTCCTGTGGGTCTCCTTTGTGGAGGTTCCCAGCATCCTCCTTGGTCTCCAGTGCAGGTGCCTCCATAGAGGAACCACACTTTGCCAGAGTGGCATAGGAATTGTGGAGAGGTACAACTGGAGGGATGCACCTCTGTTCCACCATGCTCACCCTCCCTGAGCCCATTGTGGTCCAACCGCTCCTCTTTCTTGGCAACCTCTGAGGCAACGGCAGTGGCACTGGTGGTCCCTGGATGGAAGAGGAGGTCCCACAAATCCTGGCCAACTCAGCCTGGAGATGAGCAACCTCCTCCCTCGGCCCAAAGTGCTGCATCCTCCAGAACGTCTCCCGGAAGACTGCTGCTCCACAGCTACTGCACTGCACCTCTCCCATCATGTCTTAATTCTGGCCCCTTAACTGTTTGCAATCCTTACTCTTTCCTCTGTTTTTTTTTTTCTCTCTCTCCTTACTTTCTGCCTGTGTGCCCTTTAAGCTCCTGATTGTCCTGTTCTGAGACAAGAATATCCTATATTTCTCAGTAGACCCCTTACTTGCTCAGAGGCAGACCTCCAGCAGCTAGAGGGGGCCGGAGAGCTACTCTTGCCCTTCTAGGATGTTGGGTCTTTGGTGGCTCTGTGATCACTCACTTCCTGCTCCCAAACAGGAAGTTCCTGTTGTCAGTCAAATCCTGTGCCTATAAAAATAGAACTAGCTTTGGAGGGAAGGCAAGGAGGGCAGTATAGTCCCAGCAGAGAAGTCCAGTCACACAGCAGTCCTTTCTCCTGGTGTCTTCCGTCAAGCTACTAGCAGAATTTCTCTAAGGCAGTCTTTAAATGTAGCTTCCTTCTAGCTAAGCCACTCCCTCTACTTACAAGATCTTTCTACAAGTAATTTAAACCTCACAGCAATCAAGTACTTTGTCACCTGAGATTTACACCTAGATAACTGTTCAGATAACCATTCAGTTCAGTTAACTCAGACAAACATACACTTTTTTGTTTTGTTAGTTTTTTTTTTTAACCTAAATTAAAGGTCCAAGTACAAGAGTTCTACTTCTTTAGTCCCAGCAGAGAAGTCCAGTCACACAGCAGTGCTTTCTCCTGGTGTCTTCTGCCCAAGCTACTAGCAGAATCTTTCTAAGGCAGTCTTTAAATGTAGCTTCCTTCTAGCTAAGCCACTCCCCCTACTTACTAGATCTTTCTACAAGTAATTTAAACCTCACAGCTATAAAACCTTTCAATCACCTGAGATTTACACCTAGATAACTGTTCAAATAACCATTCAGTTCAGTTAACTCACACAAACACACACTTTTGTTTTTGTTTTGTTTGTTAGTTTTTTTTTTTTTTACCCTAAATTAAAGGTCCAAGTACAAGAGTTCTGCTTCTTTAGTCCCAGCAGAGAAGTCCAGTCACACCGCAGTCCTTCTCCTGGTGTCTTCTGCCAAGGTACTACTGGTGTATTACCTCAGTTACACCTTGGAGGCCGAGTACAGGCTCCATACTTTGGACCTGAGACGAGCGCTCTCTTAGAAAAAGGAGCGAATGGCTGAAGTTCGGGGAGAGGTTCACCAGCTGTTTGTCACCTACACTGAAGCCACACCTGGCAGACCTGCAGCAAAGCGAACGATTGGCAGATGGATTACGTCCTGCATTGATCTCTGCTACCAGTTGGCGGGCAAGGAGCCTCCCATTGGGATAAGCTCATTCTACCCGCCATACTACTGCATCGGTGGCTGCTTCTAGAGACATCCCTATCCAGGATATCTGCAGGGCTGCTATCTGGAAGTCAGCAAACACCTTCATTACCCGTCACCACATCGACTTAGAGTCATGCTGGTTTTGGGGCCTCACTTCTCCAATCTCTGTTCCCCAAGTAGGGGGTGTGCGCCTTGCCTCCCTCCTCTCAGAGAACTGCTAGGAGTCTGCCAACAAGTGTGGATAAGAACAACATATCCACATCCTTAGAAACACAGGTTACTCACCTATAACAATAGTTCTAGTAGTGGTATATGTTGTTCATCCACACTGACCCACCCAACCTCCTCGGCTTTGACACACAACCACTACTTCCAGCGGGCAAGATCTGGCATCAGGGGCCAGAGCTGAGGCATATACCACCTGGGTGGGTTGGAGGAGCCAGGTTTTAGACCACCCGGCAAGATTTAAAGGGAAAGGGACATGCAAGCAAGTGTGGATAAGCAACATATACCGCTCCTAGAACTGCTTGCTTAGTTATGTGCAGCTGCATGTAATGTCTGTTTTCATAAATTATATTCATACCTCTAACAGATCCCTGTTTAAAGGGGCACTGTCAACTTTGCCCCTTCGTATTGTCACAAATGCAAGCAGTATGCCTCTTGGCACACATCTATCATACATCTACTCCAGAATGCCCCTATGTATATGGGATAGCAGCCTTTTTAGTGTTTTTCCTATATTTTGCTGAAATATTTGAATGCTCGATCCAACAGTAACTCATCTGCATCCTGGATGCACATGGAAGTGAGAAACGCGCGTCTGCCCCACGCGCTGTCCCGAAGTGTGATTTTTTTTTTTTCCAGATGCAAAATCTAATATCATATTGAGCCTGTTCCTTCTGTTATAATAAAATGCTGTTGATATGGCCGACTCAAAACCGAGCACTGCGAGATATATAAATCCGATTTTAATATTGGTGGCGAAATCCCACGCATGTGCTTGAGAGGCATGAACAAAGATCCCGCATATGCGCAGAAGCGTGGTGCTGTCCGCATGTGTGGGATTTTAGCTCTAATATCAAAGTATCAGTTGTGTTTTGTATTGTTTTCTTTGTATGGACAACATTCTGTACAGTTCCTTTCATGGAACCAGGAATTTGGAGTTCTAGGATCATAGATATGTTGTTCATCCACACTCTTTGGCATGTCCGTTTCCCCTTTAAATCTTGCCGGAAGTCTTCAAGCTGGCTCCTCCCACCCACCCGGGTGGTATAACCCTCAGCTCCGCCCCATGACGTCAGATCTTTCTTTCCGCTGGAAGATTCGGGTTGCCTCCTTTGTGCTCCTGCATTTTGTAGGCCCTGGCTTCAAAACCTTCGGTTATTTTGAAGCTTGAACTAGTTCACATTAGCGATCACGACTACTTGCCTTCGATTATGGAAGACAAGTCTTCCCCTGGATTTCGCCAGTGTTCGTGCGACCAGAAAATGTTGTGCACTGCTCACCACACTATGTGCATCTACTGCCTGGGTGTCGACTCTGAGACCTTGAAGTGCGATTTTTGTCTTGTATTTCACCCTAACGTCCTTGACAACCATCTCGCATGCCTGAAGTTGTGGAGGCCAGAAAAATGGAACCCTCCGGTGAAATCTAAGGAGGCTCAGTGGGCGGTTTCCGCGGCTGCAGGATCCGCCGAGCAATTGGAACACGTGCAAGCCTTTGAGGAGGAAGCTGCTCGTGCTGGGGAATCCTCTTCTCGGAGCTTCTTTGTTCCGCTCAACCTGGGCTCCACCTTCTCGGGTTCTTTCCGAGAGTTGTGCCAGTCTCTCCTGACTAAGGGGGGAAGGTCCTGCGGGCATGCACTCCTCTCAGTCCCGTAAGTAGGAAAAGTCCCGGGATCATCTTCGTCTCGACGAGATGCTCTTGAGGATCAGGAGAGACCTCGATCCCAGGAACCCGGCAGTCTCGACTTGATTGAGTGCTTCTTCGGCCGCTGGCTTCGTGGTTTTGCTGTCTGGCCAGTCGACCAAGGTGTCGATCAACGACATTGAAATAATCACCGCCGACTCTGGTCGACAATTCTCTCAGTCGGACTCGGGTCCTTTCTTTCCTTGACGAGGAGACCCAGCCAGTTGGGAATCCCATCAAGGAAGTGGTCCCCGACTCTGGGAAATCACTGGTCCCACTGGTGTCTCCCGAACGACCGAGTCGGCCTGTCTGATCTCAATCAAGGTCCAGGACCCCCTCCACTGACACGCCAAGGAAGAGCCGTAAGCTGTCTAAAAAGAGGTGACACCATCGGTTGTTCTCATCTCCCTTGGATGAGGAGAGGCTCTGGTGGAAACTCCAGTGCTACGAGGATCTCATGTGGTAATAGCTGATTTTGACCAGGCACAAGCCAACTCCGGCTCCTACCCCGGCCATTACTTGGCTTTCTCCTCCTAGGCCGAAGCAGACTCCTTCGGAGCAGATTAAGTCGGTTCCCCCGCCCGTGGAGCTGGCGAAACCTTCAGTTCTGCCAAAACTGGTCTCTCCACTGATTGTGGTGGAACCACTGCCCAAGCAGCCTGTGGGAGGGGCTCCTTCTAAGGAGGATAGACTGGACACCGGGCCTCCCCAGCATCTTTCAGTCACTGTCACCCCGGACCGCCCCTGGCAGGTCGAAGGTTAACATGGGCAGTCGACCGTTGTATCCGGATTCCTCGGATTCAGATGAGACTGGCCTTCATTGTCATCCCAAGGATGACGAATCAGCCGGTGGGTTAGAGAGGGAGGAAGGTTCTTCGTTCTTTCAGGGCATTCTTCGCTTTATCTCTGAGTCTTCAGGGATGCCCCTGGAACCTATCCAGAAAAAGGCAGAGTACCCACTCATAGACATCCTCAAGAGAGGGGATATTCTGATGGAGGCCTTTCCTGTGGCCCAGGCCATAGTTGGCCTGGCCTTAGAACTCTGGCAGAACCCTGCCTCCTGTCCAGCTCTGTCTGCCCGCATGGCCCGCAAGTACGGGGTGCCCATGGGGTTCCTTTCAGGGTTCACAGAGCACCCTTTGGCCAAGAGCCTGGTGACCGCCTCTGTGTTCAGGCATACTGGCAGTTCTGCCGACACTGACTGTCCTCCCGGAAAAGAATCCAAACTCTTGGACCATTCGGCTAGGAAGGTCTATGCGGCCTCATCTCTAGGCCTTCGTCAGGCAAGTTCAGCCTTCATCATGGCACACTTCTCCCATGCCCTCCTGAAGTCTTTGGATGAAGTCTTCCCATACCTCCCTGCGGAAATGCAGACCATGGTCAAGCAGGTCTGGGATCAGGGCTGGGCTGTTGCCAAACAGCAGCTTCAGACAGCCCTCATCATTGGTGCTTCTTGTGCCCACTCGATGGCAGCCGCAGTTGCCTCTTGTCGCAAGGCTTGGCTGAGAGTCTCCTCTTTTCCGGCAGATACTCAGCACAAACTCGCTGATATGCCTTTCCTGGGCACCAATATTTTCGGCCCAGGTGTGGCTGGTCACCTTCAGCGCATTGAGCAGTCCAGTGCCACCTTGGACGCTACTTCTGCTAAAGGTTCTTCGGCAAGAAACAGCAGAAGAAGAAGCCTTTTTGGCACTCCTTCCCCATGGCACAGCAGCCCTCCTTTCAAGGAGGGCAGCAGCAACAGCAGCAGCAGGCTCAAGCTTGGTGCCCCCAGCCCAAGCCCGGGCCCTCCCAGGCCCGTAAAGGAGGCCGAGGTTCAGGTCCTGGATCCTCCTCCTCCTCCAAGCCTGCTCAGTGACGGGATGGGGGCTGCCTCCCCCTCTCCCGTTGTGCCAGTTCTGGGTCCTCCTGTGGGGGGCCGGTTCCGCCATGTCCTTTCCACCTGGTCCGTTATCACCACAGAGAGGTGGGTTTTGGAAGTGGTCGGTCAGGGACTGCCTCTGGAATTCGAGTAGTACCCTCCAAGCTGAGCCCGCGCCCTTCAGGAGGAAAGAGTATCCGTCCAGACTCAGTCGGCTGTCCGAGACAACATTGCTGAGCTCCTCCTCAAGGAGGAAGAAGCTCCAGTGTTGGATCCTCCAGCAGACCCAAGCTTTGTCTCCAGGTACTTCCTGGTGCCCAAGCGGATGGGGGTCTGGCACCCCATTCTATGTCTGCATGACCTGAATCAATATCTCAGGTCATGCACCTTTCGGATGGTCACTCTGTCCCAGATTATACCATCTTTGGAGCAAAACATGTGGTTCTGTTCACTGACGCGTTCTTTCACGTCCCAATCCGTCCGTCTCATCGGCGGTTCCTCTGCTTCAGAGCCGAAGGGACCCTTTATGAGTTCTGAGCCACGCCGTTCGGCCTGTCATCAGCCCCACGGGTCTTCACCAAATGCATTGCAGTGGTGGCAGCCCATCTCAGGCATCGGGGGGTTGGGGTGTCAGGATTTATCCCTACCTTGATGATTGGCTCTTAGCAGGTCCCACCCAACAGGTGGTGGAGAGGTCCAGGGACCTGGCCCTCCAGACCTGCTTCCAACTCAGCCTCCTGATCAATGGGGCCAAGTCGGAACTCGTACCTTCCCAGGTGATGTGCTTCATCGGGGCAGAGCTCGACTTTCGCCAAGCCAGAGCTTGGTTCCCGGCGGACAGGGCGGAGGTTCTCTCCTCCTTTGCCCAGTCATTTCTGGTTGGGCAATTGCATCCTGCCCGGGACTTTCTGCGCCTTCTGGGTTACATGGCAGCAGGCAATTCAGTGGTCCATTGGGCCCGGTTGCACATGCGCCCCCTCCAATGGGAGCTGGCCACCCAGTGGACTCAGCGCCATGGTCATTTCGATCAGCTGATCACTGTATGCCAGAAGATGTGGGATGCTCTCCAGTGGTGGACCACCCCAGACTGGTTGCAGGAAGGTATCCTGTTTGTCCGCCCTGAACCAACAGCCGTCCTCATGACCAATGCCTCTCTCATGGTCTGGGGAGCCCTAATGGGGGAAAGAAGGGCCCATGGGTTCTGGAACCCCAAGGAGTCCTGATACCACATCAACCTGTTGGAGCCCAGAGCAGTCAGACTGGCACTGTGAGCTTTCACTCCTCAGCTCCAGGGTCAAGTGGTTCAAGTCCAGACGGACAATACCATGACTATGTACTACCTCAACAAACAGGGCAGCACGCTCTCCTATCTGCTTTGCGTAGAGGTGCTCCGCATCTGGACCCTTGTCAGCCGTTTTGGAGGTGGATCTCCTAGCCATCCATGTGGCAGGAGCTTCAAACCATCTGGCGGATGCTCTCAGCCGCTTAGGCGAGACATCCCACGAGTGGTCTCTCCATCCAGGGGTAGCTTACAGCCTGTTCTCCCACTGGGGCAAACTGATGGTGGACCTGTTTGCCTCCAGGGAAAACACCAAGCTGAGGCTGTTTCATGCCCGCCCCCCCCCTCAGCAGGGCTTGCTGCAAGGGGATGCCTTCTCATGGCCGTGGACCCCAGGCCTTCTATATGCCTTCCCTCCATTTCCTTTGATCCACAGGGTGCTCATCAAGGTGAGGAGGGACAAGGTGATTCTGGTAGCCCCAGACTGGCCGCGCCAGCTCTGGTATCCAGATCTCAGCATCAGCTGCAGGCCTCTGGAGCGGCTTCCAGCACACCTGGACCTGATCTCTCTCAATCAGGGGAAGGTATACTATCCAGACCTTCAATCCCTGCACCTCACAGCCTGGTACCTGAGCGGCTAGAGTTCCAGGCTTTAGGTCTTTCCGAGGATGTCCTCACATCCAGAAAGGAATCGACCAGGAAATGTTATGCCTTCAAATGAAAAAAGTTTTCCATTTGGTATCAGGGCAAGGGCCTGGACCCTCTGTCCTGTCCGGTGGCTAACATTCTCTCTCCAAAGGGGGTCTTCGGTCATCGACCCGTAGGGTGCACCTGGCAGCCATTTCTGCTTTCCGGGCACGGGCCAGTCAGCCGACATTGGCACAGGAGGCAGTGGTCGGGTGCTTTTTCAAAGGCCTGGGTGACATATCCCCTCCGGTGCGAGAACCTCCACCTCTGTGGGATCTACTGCTGGTACTGGCAAAGCTCATGGGCAAGCCATTCGAACCAATGCACAAATGTGCCTTGTCACACTTGAGGAAGACGGCCTTCCTGGTAGCTATCACGTCTGCCAGAAAGACAGGGGAGCTCCAGATGCTTTCGGTGGACTCCCCTTATCTGGTCTTCCACAGAGACAAGGTTGTCCTGCGCCCCCACCCGAACTTCCTTCTGAAGGTGGTGTCAGAGTTTCACCTTAACCAGGTGTTAACTCTGCCAGTTTACTACCCTAATTACACCTCGGAGGCCAAGTACAGGCTCCATACTTTGGACCTGAGACGAGCTCTCTCCTATTACAAGGAGAGGACGGTGGAAATTCGTGGAGAGGTTCGCCAGCTGTTTGTCACCTACACTGAAGCCGCTTCTGACAGACCTGTAGCAAAATGGACAATTGCAGGGTGGATTACATCTTTCATCAGTCTGTGTTATGAGTTGGCGGGCATGGAGCCTCCCAAAGGGATAAGAGCTCATTCTACCCACCATACCACTGCTTCGGTGGCTGCTTCCAGGGACATGCCTATCCAGGAAATCTGCCGGGCTGCTACCTGGAAGTCAGAAAACACCTTCATTACTCATTACCACATCGACCTTGAGTCACGCCGGGATACTGGTTTTGAGGCCTCAGTTCTCCAGTCTCTGTTCCCTAAGTTGGGGGTGTGTGCCTTGCCTCCCACCTCCCGGAGAACTGCTGGGAGTCTGCCAAAGAGTGTGGATGAACAACATATCCACGATCCTAGAAAAACAGGTTACTCACTTGTAACAGTAGTTCTAGGAGTGGTACATGTTGTTCATCCACAGCCCACTGACCTCCCGGCTGCAGGCGCACAACACCTGGCTTCCAGCAGGCTAAGATCTGGCATCATGGGGTGGAGCTGAGGGTTATACCACCCAGGTGGGTGGTAGGAGCCAGCTTGAAGATGTCCAGCAAGATTTAAAGGGGAAAAGTACATGCTAAAGAGTGTGGATGAACAACATACACCACTCCTAGAACTACTGTTACAGGTGCGTAACCTTTTGATGAACAACATATACCACACCTAGAACTACTGTTACAGGTGCAAAACCATTTTTTTTTTTGGCTATGTCACGTCATGGTTTCAGAACCGTGGGCACTATACTGATACGTTCATGCTCACATTCTAAAACCAGTAAATGACATAGTCAAAACTCCAAATTCTTGGTTCCATGAAAAGAACTGTACAGAATGTTGTCCATGCAAAGAAAACAACACAAAACACAACTGACAACTTCAGCTTTTATTAAAGCACAATTAAATAGGGATATTTTAGAGATATGAATATAATTTATGAAAACAGAAACATTATAAACAGCTGCACATAAGTAATCACTTCCTGTCCCCTTTAAAACAGTCACTCCAATGTAGATGTCGTTATGAAATTCTAAGCAGAGGTCTTCTTTGTTACTGTCTTTGTTAAATGAAGACATCACTGAAGATTAACGTTATTCCTAATGAGTATAAACATTCATTAGCAGAATTAGGAATGGAATGGGTGCGCTGTAATTAGCATAACTAAGGCAGCTGCTTGAATGAGTGCGGAAAGCCTGTAACTGCAACTCATTACTCATTAATTACTGACCCCTGGTGCCCATTTAGCTCCCCTTTTGTGAGGCAGCTGAGGGTGATCTGTGAAAGCCCGTTGGCCAGGTTTCCCTTTTTCTCTGCAACCTTGCAGTCTGGAGTGCATTCGTGTGCGAGCTGTAAATTAGCAGATGCTGTCAAAGGGAATACCATCCCTTGGAAAATTAGCAGTGAGGTTTGCGCAGTGCTTTGATCGAGAAAAATCAGCCCGTGTACCACTGGGTTTGGAGCTCACCCAATGCCAGGGTTTATCAGATAAGGGAAATCAAGGTGATTACCTTGGCACCTGGAGAACTCCTCTCCCCGTGCTTTCTGAAATGTTGTACTATGTGTTTCTTTTTGGAGGGGAGGGAGCTTGTACTTACAACAGGTTTTCGGTTTCATTTGTGATGTGGAATGAAGAGTTTGTTACTGAGGCTGACTAAACTGATTTATAAATAGTTTTTCAACTTTCTTATATCTTCCTTTGTTCTTACTGACCAGAAGTGCTTTGTGTTGCAGCCAAGCCTCTTTTCATCCTTTCTAGCTAATCCACCCCAGCGCTCTCCAGGATACAGCACCTCACCTCACGTTTCTTCTCCAACACCCCCTTCCCCGGTGCCAGTCAACTCTTAGGCAGATGGCTCCTAACATCCAGAATAGGAGGAGTGGGGAGGAGCTGGAGGCCCCTGGGACAGTCCATAGAGGGGGAGAGAGGAGGTCATAAATGAACATGGGGTGGGGCTGAGCTTCATCTTACAGTCCTGTAACTTTCCTTTTTCCAGTGTTGATTTGTTTTTTTAACCCCAAAACCCCGCCCTTGAGGAGTCAGGCATGGCCCTAGTGGCAATACACCGGCCACTGTTCTCCCATACATGCCGTCTTTCTGCATCTTGGCTGTAGTGCAGCGAAAGACCATCCTCTGGGTGCTCAGTCCTCCTCCTTGCCACTACGCAGCAACATCCCTGCCTCAGAGCGTGAACCCGGGTCGAAAATATGGGAGGTGGTGCGTGCTGCCAGTGTGCTATCACGCCAAATTATTTATGAATTTGTAACCCTTCCCCATTATGGCAGTCACTGTGGTTAGGGGTTAGAACACTGAAGGATTAAATTGGAAATTAAAGGTTCAGAGCTCACCACCACCTCTGGCTTACACTGTGTGACCTTGAGCAAGCCACTTGAATGACCTTCCTTTGTTTCTGTCCTCCTGACTGAAAAATTAGTCAGAACCAGTACCCCACTGAAAATGGGATTTTACACCTCAGCCATGCTATACTGGTCAACTAAAGTGGCACCTAGATGGTCAGTGGCATGACAAGCCATGGACTGGGGGATGCCAGGATTGAGGTGACAACCAACAAATCCTATATTATGATCATCTTGGGTTCAAACATGTCACGCTGAAGGTGAGGCACTGTGCCGCTAAGAAGGGTGCACATGCTGCCTGGCATTTGTCGCTCTCTTCCTTCCCACCCCCGAAGGGACTGATTGCATAGTGGCATTTTAAATCGGCTTTGAAAGAAGACACTTTCCTTCCTCCCAGCCAAAGGAAAGGTGCAGACATAGTGGCCTCAATTGTAGGGAATGGGATAAAAATATATGAGACTGCCTGATCTGTCTGCAGAAATGGAGGATTACTTCCAGAAGTCCAATGGTGTAGCTGTTGTACCACTGTACCATCTTGTCCTGTAAAGTGTAGGCGGTCCAGCCCTTTGAAGGGCTGACATGGTCGCTTGGATTGTAATGACTCGAGCATGGCCCAGTCCAGATTTCACCTCAGTAGTCTAGAGTTTCGCTTTATAAACTAAATCCTACCACACAATCAAAAGAAGGCCTCTTTGTAGCCAGAACACAACCCCTCTGTCTGTCTCCCTCTTGTACCCATTTCTTATACTGTAATTTGCCACTGACCAATTAAGATTACACAAATCAGAGCATCTGCAGTGCTGTAGGTACAGAGAAAGCTGGAAAACTGATGCCAGATTTTTTTTTTGTTTTATCTCTTTATACTCCCTCCTTGCCCCCGATGTCCCCCTCCTTCCGACTGCACAATCCCCCGACGCCCCCATCGGGATCTGCCCCTAGAGTGCTCTCTTACCTCTCCTTTCTCCTCCATAGCACAGCGGGGTCTGTCCTTAGGTGGGCTCGAGATGGGGCAGTCTTCATCTAGGGACACTGAGGACGGCCGTTTTTCCTCTGTTCTCCCACTTCCCCCGCCCCCTGGGGCGCGGCACACAGGACGTCGTCCCTAGAGGAGACGACGTGCTGGCCTCGCCTCCCTCAAGCACCTATCAATGTCCCCCTCCCGGACTCTTGGTTGCGGGCCACGACCCCAGCGCGGTGCTCCCACCGACATTCTCGGGTTGGAAATCCCACTGAGGAGAGAGCATCCGTTAGAGGCGCTCAATCCTCCCTCCCTCCCCGGCCGACCCCGGCGACCGAGTCCGTTCCTGAACCCGGGTCGCCGGCGTGACGCGAAGTGTGGCGTCCAGCGCCTCAACCCTCAGCGCCACCGGGCCAGCATGATGCCAGATTTAAGGTGTAACTGAGCCCTCTGAGTCAGAAAGAAAGGGCTGATGAGGAGACACTGTGGGACAGGTGAGAAATGTAACCCTCACGTGTCCTGCAGGGTATCAGAACACAAATCAGATTTCTGCGTGTTAGCGGTGATGGATTGTGCTTGTGTTGTCCGGAAGGAGTTATTCCATCAGCAGAACTGCATCAGTGGAAACCAATCTCTGCACAATTTTCCCACGATTATCATCAACTATTTTCTTTTTTTTGGGGTGGGGGGTAAGGGAGGGTGTGTTTTTCTTTCAGAAGACAAGGTGAAACGGGACAACTGCACTGCATGCTAGAAAAGACCTGTGTGACCTCACTTGACTAGAGATTTTCACTAGCCAGATCATCCCCCTCTCCCCATCGCTGGCAAATACAGATAGCGTACGTAGCAAAATAGCACCTGCTGCCCTTAGGTCAATGAACAGTAGCTGTTTGTGTCTGTTTTGAGTTTTAAAAGGGAGCATTATTCTGGGGAAGTGCCACCACTTGACATAATTACAGCCCTTTACTAGAACCACCCTGCTATCCGTCAGCCCTGCTCTACCCCCCCCACCACCACCACGTGCACTAGTTTCTTGGTATCAGTACAGCAACATGAACCTGCTGCAACTATTTAGCTAGGATGTTACAAATAAGGTAGTGTGATCTAGTGGTCAGTACACCAACTTGGGAACCAAGAGATCTTGGGTTCAAACCTCACTGGAGCTTAATTCTTGCCATATGATGTTGAGCAGATAGCTTAAAGAGCTGCTGACGCCTCTGGGAAAACTTTAGAAAACCAAAATACAGAGAAACAATTCAGACTGTGTGTCATTTACGTTCCATAAATTTCACCTCCCTGTTGTTTATTGCTAAGGAAGTTCCCACAAAAATAGGATCTTTATCTCGGAGTTCATCTACCTGTACAGCATATTCCTTACTTGAAATCATAATGCTCTTTTGTGATATCACGGTTGCCATAGGAATAACTGTGATGTCACAAGCAGATTATTATGACATCAGGTTGGGAGTAAACAATTGGCACTGATGAACTCTCAAGATGCAAAGATCCTGTTTTCATGCATATGACGTCAATAATAAATAATGACAAGGAGAATTACAGAGCTAATGAGAAACAGAGCTGCTTTGTGCTCAAACCTAATGTTTTCAAAGTTCCCCTGGAGGTGTCAATGGCTGTTTTATTCCAGTGCTCCAGTTCACCCAGCTGCTGAAATGAGTAGAAGTAGAACTACCCACTGAAACCGACGTGGCTTTGCACCATGGCAATTTGGGGTAAATAAATTATATTAAAAAACTGATGCGCAACATCTCCTTTTCAGTAGGGAGTCATTTTCCTATCCATTTTTACATCAGGGAGAACAAAATTCAAGTGAGTTGTTCACATAGCAAGCAAGTAACTGTGGTGGGATTTGAACCTGTGATCTGCTGTTTCAAAGGCACGCCTGCCGGCAGCACCACACTGAAAGTGGTCAGTACCAGTGAAGAACCTACTCCGCCGCCTCAGACAAGAAATGATCAATGTCCACCTACCAGCCATCATTCTCTTTGCCAAGTCCATCCATCGACACCACCCTCTAGTTATTGAGGGTCACCAGTTTCACTGTTTCCTCCGGTGTAGGAGAGCAGCAACGTGCTTCCTCTGCAGTTAGTGCCAGTGTCAAAGTCGTCTCTCCCTCTGCTGCCACTCACACTTTTGTTTAGCTGTGCGTGCAGTCATGCTGTAGTAACACATTTCTTTGTTGTTTTTTTAATAGAAGTTTAAGACATAATGAGCTCCAACAGTCCGTAGTGGAAGACCTGTTCGAAAGATGGGGACGTGCAGATCTGGAACTCTTCACTTCCCCGTCCTACGCCAAACTGCCCAATTTCTGCTCACTAGATCCAGGGCATGGTGTTTTTTGTCAAGACGCATTGTCCCTTTCTTGGACAGGGAGATTTCGGTATGCCTTTCCTCCCTTTCCTCTTCTTCAAAGGGTCCTCCTCAAGCTCCAGGTGGAGAGTGCAGACATGATTCTGATTACTCCACTCTGGTCACATCAGATTTGGTTTCCACTGGTACAGCAGCTGTTGGTGGAAACTCTGGTCCATCCGGATCTCGGATTCCTACTTCTGCATGCATGGCTCCTACAGATGTAGTTATGACCCATTTCCGAGTCTCCTCAAGGTTCGCAGAAGTCTTGGTCGCGACTCGAAAACCTTCCACTAGGGCTGCTTGTGCCATGAAATGGAAGCGTTTCTGCCTATGGGCTTCCACTCGTGAACTGGACCTGTTCTCCTGCCCTGTTCTATCCTGGAGTACCTACTTTCCCTCTTGGACGCTGGCCTCTGTTAGTCCTCCATTAAGGTGCACCTTTTGGCGATTTCAGCCTACCATGTACCTGAGGAGGGCAAATACGTTGCCCAACTGGACTTGCCACGCACCTTTCTGTGTGGCATGCTGCATCTAGAAACCCCCCCATCAGGGACTCTATTCCCCCTTGGAATCTTTTATTTTTGTTAGAGTAGCTCACCCTACCCCCGTTTGAACCAGCTCTGGACTAGGAGCTTCGCTTTCTGTTGTGGAAAACGTTATTTTTAGTTGCCATTGCTTCTGCTGAGAGGATTTCCGAGCTGCAGGCTCTTACAGTATGTGTAAAGAGCTCTGCCTGGTTTTTCACAAGGACAGGGTGTCCTTGAGAAGCAATCCTAAGTTTCTTCCAAAAGTGGTGTCCAAGTTCACCCTCAGTCAGGACATTCACTTGCCGGTGTATTATCTGGAGTATGCCAATCGGGGTCGAAGCCTTCCTGCACATCCTCGACATCCATAGGATTCTTCACTATTATGTGGATTGCAGTAGATCCACAAGGAAGTCTGAGTAACTGTTTGTCTCCTTTACTCTTAGGTCATTAGGCTCACCAGTGGCTAAACAGACGCTCTCAAAGTGGCTAGTAAACTGCATCACTTTTTGCTATAGCAAATACGACAAACCCTTACCGGGCTCGATTAAGGGTCACTCCACAAGAGGGGTTGCCGCTTCATTTGCATCCCTCAGGAATGTTTCAGCAGCTGACATTTGCACTGCTGCTACCTGGAGCACACTGCATACTTTCATCAAGTACTACAGCTTGGATATTGCCTCTCATAGGAGAGCAAGCTTTGGCCTTGTAATCCTTCAGGGACTCCTCTCTTGAAGGTTCTCATTAAGTTTGCTCCTCCACCCTTTTGACCTGGGCCTCTCTGATACTGCTTGGTACTCCGTCCTTATTGTGTAGCCTGCTCCAAGAGCTCCAACTCGAAGTAAGATAGTACAGTTACAGAAGAACTTACTGTAACAGTAGATCTTCGAGAAGAGCCCTTGCAGCAGGCGTTGTTTTCCCTCCCTCCTTCCTTCCCCCCGGTCTTTTTGCTTGGGAACTGTCGAACCCCCTTGGTTCTCAAATCCTTTTCTGCTCAGCCAGGACTCTGGCAGGAGAACTGAGGTGGGGCTATGGACCGACCCCTTCATACCATTGGTGGATGTCGGAGGCGGTCCCCGCTGTGGACTGCTAGCTAGAAGTTTTCCGTGGGGTCCTAGTGCCTGATGGCATAGTCCTTATTGTGTAGCCTGCCGCAAGAGATCTTCTCGAAGCTCTTCTATTACAGTAAGTTCTTATGTAGCTGTACTGTTCCCTCCTTACCGATCTCCGTGCTGAGTAGGCACTTTGATTTCTGATTTACAGAATGATTCCAGTCTTCAAGCAAAATTCAAATCCGTTCAAATTCCTCATCATGGATGACTTGAAGTTGGTGCCCAATTTCAAAAAATGCAAGTGCAGGCAGAAGATGTCCTGGATGGACCCGCGCACCTCATATGTCTACTGCCTAGCCCACGATCACAATCACCCCCAGGCATGGCCCTGTGTAGCACCTTGCATCCCAGTACTCTGGAAAGACTGGCATGCTCAGCTGCTTTTAGGGCGCCCAGATGAATGGGATCCTTTTGCTAGGTTGAAAGACACCCATCAGGCAGTCTCTGTGGTTGCAGAGTCTGCAGAACAACTTGCGGCTTTTGAAGAGGCGGCGGCTCAGTCCGCAGAGATATCCAGTGAGGATAGTGACTGAATATGAGCAACCATTGAAACAGCGACTCATAAACAGCGCTATCCTCATGGGCTACCCTGCAAGGCTAGCGACCCTATGCGAAAGCAACCAGAAGGGGAGGACGACCAGAAGGGGAGAATAGTAAGGGGAAGGGGAAGGATAGGGAAGAGGGTTTCTCAGGGGGTAGTGTGCCTGCTGCAGCTGAGCTAGCCGTGTGGTGTGGTGGTGAGGGTGGCTAGCTGTGGCACAGCAGGTACCGGGTTCAGGACTGGGGGAAAAATGTTGCCGCTGGCTGCTGTTTTTTTTTTTTTTATGCAATCTGGAGTGTTGCCCCCTCCCTGACATGCACTCCACTGGCACACCCCCCAGCATAATCAGCTAATGTGGTTGCTGGATGTTTGGTTACCGGCATGTGTATATCGCCAATTTGCTTTTCAGCGATATACACTTGCCATAATAGCGATCGCTGTTTTGTGATCGCTGTTATGACATGGAACTGGCTGCAGAGCATGCCGCTTTGGCCTTTGTGCTGCTTTTCTTTTGGTACCACCTTCATGGGGTCGTTTAGGGACTTGTGCCAGTCCCTTCCTACCCTTGGGTAGGGCCCCTGTAAGGGCACCAAATCCTCCAAGTCTTCAAGAAAGGAGACTAAAAAGAAGCCTCATCATTGATCGTGGGATTGCGAGCACTCTCGGGCCTCAGATTCCTGCATTTCTCTGGAGGTTTCGATTACGGTCGATCCTTTTGTTCAGGCCACTGGCTCCCTGTTGGGCCAGTTGGTTGAGATGCCTGTCAACCAACCTATCGAGATTCTTCTCGAGCCAGTCGATGCACTGTCGCAGGATGAGGTGGATACCTCACTTTCTTGGACTCGGGTCCAATCTGTCGCATCTCCAGGTGGATCCAGTCACTAACCCTCGGGATCCCATCACCCCGGAGGATCCTCGGCTTTCGCCGATTCCCTCTGATTCTCGCCGTCTGCTTCCCTGACGGTCGAGCTCGCAATCCCAAAGTCAGGAGTCAAGCAGCCCATGCTGAGATTGACTTTCCTGCTCTCGGCATTCAGGCAAAGAGCACCACTGCTATGTCTGTTCTTCCTCCTCAGATGAGGAGAGGCTCTAACACAAAATGTGCGGCACTAGAACTCATGTGGCATCAGCTCATGTTTTCCAGGGTTAAGCCGATTCCAGTTCCCACCCCGGCTCTTCTGTGGCTTCCGCCACCAAGGTCTCAGCCTGTTCCGGCTCGGCCAGCTCCAGCTTGTCCACCTATCCAGGTGGAGCCACCGCCTAAGCAGCTGAAGGATGGTCCCTCTCCTAAGGATACCCGTACCGCTGCCGAGCTTCTTTGTCAGCTGTCAGTCGTCGTGACTCCCAACAAACCCCATTGGGTCAGTGGAGACAAAGGCAGTTGACCGCTTTTTGATGAATCCTCAAAGTCTGAGGACTCCTCCTTATTTTCCTATCTGTTGGATGCCGAGTCGGGGGAGAATTTGTCCATGGAGCATGGTCCCTTTTGAGGGATTGCTTCCCTTGATTTTGGAGTCCATAGGGATCCAGATGGAGCCCATCCAAAATGGGCCACGTACCACTTGACCGAAATTCTCAGCCGGGGAGACTCCAAAAGGTTAGCCTTCTAAGTTGCTGAGGCCATTCTTAGCCCACTCTGTAGCTTTGGCAGCACTCTGCCTCTTGCCCTGCGCTGTCGGCCTATATGGCCCGCAAGCACGCAGTTCCTATGGGTTCCCTGTTGGGTTTCCCTGAGTATCCCTCGGCCAAGGGTCTGGTGGCAGACTTGGTCTGTCAGTGTACCAGCAACGTAGGGGACATGGAAAAGCTTCCCAACGAGGAATCAAACAAGTTGGCCAAGAAGGTCTGTGCGGCCTCTTTGCTTATCCTTCTGCAGGCGAGTTTGGCCCTTTTGATGACCCACTTTGCTCAAGACCTGCTTGGCACTCTCGATGAGGTGCTTCCCCAGCTCCTGGCTGACTTACAGATCATGGTCAAGCAAGTCCGGGACCAGGGCTGAGCACTGGCTAACCAGCAGCTCCAGACAGCCATGGACATCGGCGATTCCTGCATCCAGTCTGTGGCTGCTGCGGTGGCACTGCACCGCAGGGCTTGGCTATGGATCTCTACCTTTATGGCAGATACCCAGCTCAAGTTGGTGGATATCACCTTCTTGGTCACTGACCTGTTCAGGCCGGGGTGGAAGGACACCTTACTCACACTGAGAAGTCCAGTGCCACCCTGGACTCTGTCACCTCCGCCCAGAGGGATCCCAAGTGCTCCATGCTTCAAAGGAAGAAGCCCTTCTAGGGATGTGGATATAATGGTCTTACATCAAGAGGGTTCATGCAGTCTGTCTTCACATCTAGGACTGCGCCTCATGGCGTCAGGACTGCATGGCAAACTTGTAGCTAGCAATCATCAGCAGGGACCCCCGTCGTCAGGTGATGCAATGTCAGCATGACTGTTAAAGGAGCAGTCCCACGACTGCCCTCCAGTTCTTTCCCGCCATCGCTCAGTGTCATTTGACAAACGCGGTAGAACAGCATTCAGTCACCCATTTTTTGTGATATTTAGCGATTTGTTTAACCAAAGTTCTCTTGTTTTCTAAACATCGCCATTATGGTGTATATTGTCTAGTCGGCCCAAAAAGAAGTGCTCCAAGTGCAGCGTGCAGATCCCGCATGAGGACGATCACTCCTGGTGTGTCCTCTGCCAGGGGCCCAAGCACAACCTGGCTGAGTGTTCCACCTGCTAGGGCCTCAACCAGGCCACGCGCAACCGTCAGAAGAGGCAGCTTAGGTTCAACACAAAGAAGTGCAAAGTAATGCACCTGGGAAAGAAAAACCCAGGGCAAGAGTACACAATGGGGGTTGCGATATTAACAACAACAAAAACGGAAAGGGACCTAGGGTAGTCATATCAGATGACCTAAAGGTGGGCCAGCAATGTGAGAAGGCAGTAAGGAGGGCTGGGGGGATACTGGGATGCATAGGGAGAAGCATCACCAATAGAAAACAGAAAGTTGCTGGCCCTCTGTACAGACAGTTCGAAAGACCACATCTGGAGTACTGTGTACCATTCTGGAGACCCCATCTCCGCAAAGACATAGACAGGGTGGAGGCTGTCCAGAGGAGGGCAACCAAAATGTTGCAGGGCCTGCACCAGAAGACAAATGAAGAAAGAATAAAGGAGCTTAAGATGTATAGCCTCGAGGAAAGGAGGGAGGGGGGGACATGATAGAAACTTTCAAATACCTCAAGGGAATCAACAAAGTCCAAGAGGGTAGCATCTTTCAGAAAAAAAGAGATGTGCAAGAACAAGGGGGCACAGTTTGGAGATAAAGGGGGATGGCTCAGGGGTAATGTGAGGAAGTATTTCTTCACAGAGAGGGTTGTAGATGCATGGAACAGCCTTCCTGAGGCGGTTATAGAGTCAAAAACAGTGTGGGAATTCAAGAATGCATGGGACAGACATTGGGCAATTCTAGTGGGGGGGTAGGAGGAAGTAGGCTGTTGGTTAACTAAAATCTGCAGCTTATCTGTTAGATAGGGAAATGGGCAAACTAGGTGGGCCAAGCGGTCCTTATCTGCCATCAAATTCTATGTCTCTATGACCTGTGAAGCCCATCTGCTAACTCAGAGGCTGGCATCCATAGAAAAGGAGCTCCAGGAGCAGAGAGAAATATTGTTGTCACCTGCCCCGGAGAAGAAAAAGAAGAGAAAGGACAAGGTGAAACACCGGGAGTGGAGCCATTCTCATCAGGGGAAGACCAGCCAGACAACAGACGCCGACCAGAGTGGGCCCTCCACCTCAATGAGTACCCTACCTGCAGGGCCTTCGTCTGCTCCAGCGGACCGGACCAGATGCCCTCACTCTCTCCCTCCCCCTTGGTGTTTCTATTAGATCTCCTGCTCTGAGCACTGCTGATAAGCCACCCTCCGTTGCCGGGCACCAGGCACAGGCCGATCAGCCTGTCCTGAGTACTTCTACTCTGGTCAGCCCGGCTGCACCCAGTAAGTTAGTCGACTGCTCCTCCACCGACCGCGTGGACGCCTCTACTCTCCTGTTGGGCTCCCTTGAGGCCCCGACGCCGGGACGAGTGTGCTCGCTGGTACACCTTCATCTCTGGGGTTTCCTCCCCCAGGGATTCACTACCTGTACCTGAACTCCTCTCTAAACCAGTAGGATACTTTACCTGATTTGACACTGGGGGACTTGCCTGACCTCCGCCCCTCGCCAGGCTTCATTCCACCAATGGATCCCCTCCTTCCTGCGGATCCGTCACCGGACCTACACGGGCAAGGCATGGACCCTCCTGCCATGGGACCTTCGGGTCTTCTGCCTACCCCGTCGCCAGACCCGCTTCCTAACGGGCCCTAAGGGAGACTTTCTGGGGAATCGCCATGTCCCCCAATACCCTCTGCCGGGGGGGGTCCGTCACCAGGTTACAACCCACTGAATCCAGGCTGTCCTACGCCAGGCTACCCAGTGCCAGGATATCTGACGCCAGAATACCCTACACCGGGCTACCAGGGTCAGACCTTCTACCAATACCTTTTTTGGTTCCAGGCCCCACCTACCCCCTTAATGGGGTACCCAGTTACCCACCTCCTCGCCACCGCAGCCCATCACAAATCCATCCCTGCGTGGTGGAAGGATGCCAAATCTCAGCTTTTGGAGTTGGGTCAACCTCAGGTCACGGTCAGGGCCACCCCTCTTTATAGGGTGCCCCCTCCTAGTCCTGTGCACTCTAGCCAGGTTTATGACAGGGACTTGGGTGCTGTGTCCCCCAGGGAATTTAGACCCCGGGATCAGGTCTTGATCCTTCCTTGCCCAGCACACTGGAATCTCTGGATTTGGATGAGGAGTCGGACCTAGGGAACCAGTCCGAGCCTCACTCCCCGGTCAAGCTTCAACCAAAGGAGTCCCTGAAGTCTCCCCCTGAGGATCCCTCCTTTGGGGAGCTACTTAGAAAAATACAAAAATCATGCGGATGGGCCTCCAAGGAGCTGGACCCCCAGCGCAAGAAACTTGCAGAGCACCTGGACCTGGTCAGTGTGGATCCCCTTCCCATTCCCCCCTGGATGGGACCACATGAGGATCTTGCATCCAGTATTTGGCAACAGCCCTCTTCCATTCCGGCTGTGTCACTTAAAGTGGATTGAACTTACTTTCCCCTAGAAGGGGTCTCTCATTTGACCACCCAACCCAAGGTCAACTCCATGGTCATTACTGCTGCCCATGACAGATCAGCCCAGCCTAAACACCTTAGTGCCTCTCCGAGAGATAAGGACTACAAACAGCTGGACCAGTACAGTAGAAAAAATCTACTCCTCATCCACCTGTGCCATCAGATCCCTGAACAATGTCACCCACATGGTGGCCTTCCAAAAGTCCTCCTTAGCAGAGTTAGAGAACGACCTTCAGGAGATTCCTGATTAACAGCTCAGGAATACACTCCAGGAAAAAGTCAGGATGAATAAGTCATCCTGCTGCCATGCCCTCCACGCCAGCTACGACTCTGTCAACTCAGTGGCTCAGGGTGCGGCCACAGGGATTTGTCTCAGATGCCTAGCCTGGCTTTGACTGGCGGGGTTGGCACAAGATGTTCAGTCTTCTCTTGTGGACGCTCCTTTCAGGGGTCCAGTTCTGTTTGACGGCGCCGCAAAAGACATTATTCTAGGGACATGGATATGTTGTTCATCCACACTTCTTGGCATGTCCCTTTCCCCTTAAAATCTGCTGGAAAGTTTTCAAGCTGGCTCATCCCACCCACCTGGGTGGTATAATCCTCGGCTCCGCCCCATGACACCAGATCTTCCTTTCCGCTGGAAGATTCAGGTTCCCTCCTTTGTGCTCTCACATTTTGTAGGCCTGGGCTTCAAAACCTTTGGTTATTCCGAAAATTTGTCTTGTTCGCGTTAGTGATTCCTCTTTTTCCAGTATGGAAGACAAGTCTTCCCCCGGATTTCGCTGGTGTTCTTGCGGCCAGAAGATGTCATGCACCAACCGCATGACACCTGTGTTTATTGTCTAGGTACGATCGCGGGACACCGTGTGATTTATAGTTTTGCCTCAACAACTATCTCGCATGCCTTAAGCTGGCGAGGCGTGAAAAACGGAACCTGCCGGTGAAATCCATGGAGGCCTGATAGGCGGTTTCCACGGCTCCGGGATCCACCGAGCAGTTGGAATGCATGTAAGCCTTCAAGGAGGAAGCAGCTCGCGCCACGGCATCTTCCTCTCAGAGCTTCTTCATTCCACTCAACCTGGGCTCCACTTTCTTGGGTTCTTTCCGAGAGTTGTGCCAGTCTCTCCTGATTAAGGGTGAGAGTTCTGCAGGCACGCACTCTTCTCGGTCCTGTAAGTGGAAAAAGGACCCCCAGGATCATCTTCGTCTTGACGGAGTGCTTTTGGGATCGGGAGAGATCTTGGTCCCAGGAACCAGTCATTTCAACCTTGGTTGAAATCGCCTCTTCGACCGCTGGCTTCTCGGCCTTGCCATCTGGGCAGTTGACCGAAGTGTCGATTGACGAAGTTGAGATTATTCTTGACCCGATCGACCCCTTGTCGTCGACGACTTTCTTGCTCAGACTCCGGTCTTTATTTTCCCCGATGAGGAGACCCATCCTGCTGGGAATCCTGTTGAGAAAGTGGTCCCCGACCCCAGAAAGTCACCGGTCCAACCGGTGTCTCCTGAGCGACTGAGTCAGCTCATCCGATCTCAATCGAGGTCCCGGGCTCCCTCGATCGACAGGCCAAGGAAGAGCCATAAGCGCTGTAAAAAGAGGCAATGCCATCAGTCGTCCTTGAATAAGGAGAGGCTTCGGAGGAAACTCTGTCGGCGCTACAAGGACCTCATGTGGCAACAGCTGGTTTTGACTGGGAACAAATCTACCCCAGCTCCCACCCTGGCCATTACTTGTCTTTCACCTCCCAGGCCAAAGCCAACTCCTTCGGAGCCAATCAAATTGGTTCCCCTGCCCGCGGAGCTGGCAAAACCTCCAGTTCGGTCTAAACCGGTCTTTCCACCTATTTTCGTGGAACTGCCACCTAAGCAACCTGTGGGAGGGTCTACTTCTAAGGAAGCTAGACCGGATACTGGGCTTCCCCAGCATCTTACTGTCACTGTCACCCCCAACTGCCGCCGGCTGGTCGAGGGTGATGTGGGCGGTCGGCTGTTGTATCCAGATTCCTCGGATTCAGATAAAACTGGCCTCCATTCTCATCCGGGGGATGATGAATCGGCCGGTGGGATAGAGACAGAGGAAGGTCCTTCATCCTTTCAGGGCATTCTTCACCTCATCTCTGAGTCCACAGGGATGCCCCTGGAACCTATTCAGAAAAAGGCGGAGTACCCTCTCACTGACATCCTCAAGAGAGGGGATACCCCAATGGAAGCCTTTCCTGTGGCCGAGGCCATTGTTGGCTCGGCCTTAGAATTTTGACAGCACCCTGCCTCTTGTCCAGCTTCATCTGCCCACATGGCCCACAAGTATGCGGTGCCCATGGGGTCCCTTGCAGGGTTCACAGATCACCCTTCGGCCAAGAGCCTAGTGACCGCCTCTGTGTTCAGGTGTACTGCTAGTTCTGTTCATACTGACTGTCCTCCTGAGGAGTCCAAATATCCATATCATTCTGCCCGACAGGTCTGTGCGGCCTCATCTTTAGGCCTCCATCAGGCAAGTTCAGCCGTCATCATGTCACACTATTCCCATGCCCTCTGGGGTTCTTGAACAAAATCCTCCCACATCTCCCCGCAGACTTGCAGATCATGGTCAAGCAGGTCTGGGACCAAGGCCAGGCTGTTGCCAAACAACAGCTCCAGACGGCTTTGGCTATCGGGGACTCTTGTGCGCGCTCGTAGGCAGCTGCAGTTGCCTCTCGCTGCAGGGCTTGGCTGAAGCTGTCCTCCTTTCCAGTGGATACCCAGCACAAACTAGCTGATGTGCCCTTCTTGTGCACTGATCGCTTCGGCCGAGGTGTGGCTGGTCACCTTCAGCACATTGGACTGCTCAATGCCACCTTGGACGCCACTTCTGCTAAGGGTTCTTCGGGTCCTAAGAAGCAGCAGAACAAGAAGAAGCCTTTTCCGCACTCTTCCCCTGTGGCCCAGCAGCCTAGGGGCTGCCACCCCTACTCCCGTCACTCCAGCTCTGGGTCCTCCCTTGGGGGGCTGGCTGCACCACTTCCTTTCTGCCTGGTCCACTGTTACCACAGACAGGTGGGTCTTAGAATTAGTCGGCCAGGGACTGCCTCTGGAATTCGAGCAGTACCCTCCAAGCCAAGCCCGCACCCATGGGAGGAGAGGGTATCTGCCCAAACTTAGTTGGCTCTTTGAGACGACATTGCTCAGCTCCTCCTCAAGTAGACAGTAGCTCCAGTGGTAGATCCTCCAGCAGACCCAAGCTTCGTTTCCAGGTACTTTCTGGTTCCCAAGCGGACAGGGGGGGCCCTGGTGTCCCATTCTAGATCTGCACAACCTGAATCAGTATTTCAGGTCACGCACCTTTTGGATGGTCACTCTGTCCTAGATCATACCATCTCTGGAGCAAAACATGTGATTCTGTTCACTCAATCTCCAGGACGTGTTCTTTCACGTCCCAATCCTTCCATCTCACCAGCGGTTCCTCCGCTTCAGAGCTGAAGGGACCCTATACGAGTTCCAAGCCATGCCATTTGGCCTGTCATCAGCCCCACAGGTCTTCACCAAATGCAGTGCAGTGGTGGCAGCCCATCTCAGGCATCGGGGGGGGGCAGAATTTACCCCTACCTCGACAATTGGCTCTTAGCAGGTTCCACCCAGCAGAAGGTGGAGAGGTCCAGGGACCTGGCCCTCCAGACCTGCTCCCAACTTGGCCTCTTGATCAGTGGGGCCAAGTCGGAACTCATGCCTTCTCAGGTAATGTGCTTCATTGGGGCAGAGCTCGACTGTCATCAAACCAGAGCTCGGCTCCCGGCGGAGAGGGTGGAGGTCCTCTCCTCCTTTGCCCAATCATTTCTGGTTGGGAAATTGTGCCCTGCCTGGGACTTTCTGCGTCTTCTGGGTTACATGACGGCATGCACCTCCGTGGTCCGTTGGACCCGGTGGTACATGCACCCCCTCCAATGGGAGCTGGCCGCCCAGTGGACTCAGCGCCACGATCATTTCGACCAGCTGATCACTGTAACCCAGAAGATGTGAGATGCTCTCCAGTGGTGGACCATTCCAGGCCAGTTGCAGGAAGGGATCCCGTTTGTCCACCCCGAGCCGACAGCCGTCTTTACGACCAGTGCCTCTCTCATGGGCTGGGGGGCCCATATGGGGGACAACAGGGCCTACGAGTTCTGGGCCCTTGAGAAGTCCCATTATCACATCCACCTGTTGGAGCTCAGAACAGTCAAACTGGCAGTGTCAGCTTTCGCTCCTCAGCTCTGGGGTCAAGTGGTTCAAGTCCAGACGGACAATACTATGACCATGTACTACCTCAACAAACAGGGCGGTGTGCATTCCTGTCTGCTCTGCAGGGAAGCCCTCTGCATCTGGACACTTGTGAGCTGTCTGGAGGCAGATCTCCTAGCCATCCATGTGGCAGGAGCCTCAAACCATCTGGCAGATGCTCTCAGCTGCTTAGGCGAGACATCCCACGAGTGGTCTCTCCATCCAGAGGTAGCTTACAGCTACCACTGGGGCAAACCAGTGGACCTGTTTGCCTCCAGGGAAAACATCAGGCTGAGACTGTTTCATGCCTGCTTCTCTCAGCAGGGCTTGCTGCAGGGGGATGCCTTCTCGAGGCCGTGGACCCCAGACCTCTTCTACGCTTTCCCTCCATTACCCTTGATCCACAGGGTGCTCATCAAGGTGAGGATGGACAAGGCGCAGGTGATTCTGGTAGCCCCAGACTAGCCACGTCAGTTCTGGTACCCAGATCTCCTCGGCCTCAGCAACAGGCCCCTGGAGCGGCTTCCAGCACGCCCGAACCTGATCTCAGTCAACCAGGGGAAGGTATACCATCTGGACCTTCAATCCCTGCACCTCACAGCCTGGTTCCTTAGTGGCTAGAGTTCCAGGCTTTGGGTTTTTCTGAGGATGTCCTCACCGTGGTGGAGGCATCCAGAAAAGAATCAACTAGGAAATGTTTTGCCTTCAAATGGAAAAGGTTTTCCATTTGGTGTCAGGGCAAGGGCCTGGACCCTCTGTCCTGTCCAGTGGCCAACACTCTCAACTACCTTTGGTCTGTCTCCAAAGGGGTTGTTCTGTCATCAACCCTTAGTGTGCACCAGGCAGTCATCTCTGCTTACCTGGCATGGGCTAGTCAGCCAACATTGACGCAGTAGACAGTGGTCAGGTGCGTTTTCCAAGGCCTGGATCACATATCCCTTCTGGTGCATGAACCTCCACCTCCATGGGATCTACTGCTGGTACTGGCAAAGTTCATGGGCAAGCCATTCGAACCAATGCACAAATGTAAGCTGTCACACTTGTCGTGGAAGATGGCCCTTTCTGGTGGCTATCACATCTGCCAGAAGGATAGGGGCGCTCCAGGCACTCTCAGTGGACTCATCTGGTTTTCCACAGGGACAAGGTTGTCCTGCGCTCCCACCAGAAATTCCTTCCGAAGGTGGTGTCAGAGTTTCAATTTAACCAGGTGTTAACTCTGCTGGAGTACTACCCCAATTATACCTTGGAGGCCAAATACAGGCTTCATACTTAGAACCTGAGATGAGCCCTCTCCTATTATAAGGAGAGGACGGCAGAAACTCGGGGAGAGGTTTGCCAACTGTTTGTCTCCTACGCTGAAGCCACTTCTGGCAGACCTGCAGCAACACAGACAATTGCAAGGTGGATTACATCTTGCATCAGTCTGTGTTACAAGTTGGCAGGCAAGGAGCCTCCCAAAGGGATAAGAGCTCATTCTACCCGCCATACCACTGCATCGGTGGCTGCTTCCAGAGACATCCCCATACAGGAAATCTGTTGGGCTGCTACCTGGAAGACAGCAAACAGCTTCATTACCCACTACCACATCGACCTTGAGTCACACCGGGATACTGGGTTTGGGGCCTCAGTTCTCTAATCTCTGTTCCCAAAGTAGGTATAGGGGGTGTGCACCTTGCCTCCCTCCTCCCAGAGAACTGGTAGGAGTCTGCCAAGAAATGTGGATGAACAACATATCCACGTCCCTAGAAAAACAGGTTACTCACCTGTAACAGTAGTACTAGGAGTGGTATATGTTGTTCATCCACATGGACCCACCCGACCTCCCCGGCTGCAGATTCACAAACCTGGCTTCCAGAGGGCTAAGAGCTGGCATCATGGGGCGGAGCCGAGGATTATACCACCTGGGTGGGTGGGAGGAGCCAGCTTGAAGACTTTCCGGCAGATTTAAAGGGGAAAGGGGCATGCCAAGAAGTGTGGATGAACAACATATACCACTCCTAGATCTACTGTTACAGGTGAGTAACCTGTTTTTACTGAGCTGCAAGAGAGCAGCAAGTCCCTCCGGGACGTCTGCTCCATGTACCGTTCTGGCCAGAAACAACGGCAGCAGCGTTCTCGCCACCAACGGGAGAATAGGCAGAACCAGGGCAAGCAACAAAATAAACGTCGTGCCCCAGGTTCTGGCTCCCAAACTCCTCAGGCCAAGTTTTCAAAAGCCACCTCCAGAGGAAAGGCGCCACTCCTCTCTGCATCCTGACTCCCTACCCCTCCTTCCTCTCCCTCCAACTCTCTCTGAGGAACCAGTAGGGGGAAGGTTTGGCCTCCACCTGGTCCGGTGGAAGGCCATCACTGCAGATGTGTCAGTTCTTCAATTCATAGAAAAAGGTCACTCAATAGAGTTCCTGCAGAGGCCTCCTCCCAACCCTCCGGGAAGGTCCTTTCATCCATCAGGCAGGAAATACAGGCTGTGCTACAAAAGGCAGCTTTAGAGCCTGTTCCTCTGGAACAAACAGGAAGGGGATTCTGCTCCCACTATTTCCTGGTTCCAAAGAAGACAGGGGATCTAAGACCTATCTTAGATCTCAGCATGCTCAACCTCTTTGTGGAGTACAAGAGATTTCGCATGTTGACTCTCCAGGGACTGTTACTCCTGCTCCTACCAAACACTTGGCTGTGCTCCCTGGATATGCAGAGTGCTTGCCTTCATATCCCCATTCTTCTGGCCCACTGCCGTTTCCTGAGATTCTCCTTCCTGGAGGACCATTTCCAGTTCAGAGCCCTCCCGTTTGGCCTCTCCTCAGCACCTCAGGTTTTCACCAAGTGCTTAGCGGTGGTTGTGGCATTTTTACGCTGCAGGGGCATTTATGTGTTCTCATACCTGGACGACTGGCTATTTTCAGCCCGACCAGACAGTCTGAAGGAACCCCTCTCCTTCACTCTGGACCTCTTTTCTAATCTGGGCATCTTGATCAATCTCCCCAAATCCCAGCTAGTACCCTCCCAGCACCTCCAATTCTTTGGAACAGTGCTTGACATGGTCCAGAGCAAGGCCTTCCTTCCAGTCGACCGAGTGGAGACTTTAATCTCATAAGCCACACTCATGGTTTCCTCTAAGTGGAGCACAACTCGTTCGGTCCTGTGACTCTTGGGTCTGATGGCAGCTGCCATTTCCGCAGTCCCTTTGGCCAGACTGCACATGAGGGTCACCCAATGGTCTCTCAGAGTCCAGTGGGACCAGCGCCTGGATGACATGGACCAGAGAGTACTTGTCTCCAGCAGCCTTCAAAAGGATCTCCTTTGGTGCAAAGACCCCGGCAATCTGTCAGTGGGGGTCTCATTTCATCCTCCATCTCCCTCTCAAATCCTCACTTTGGATGCCTCAAACCTGGGATGGGGAGTGCATATGGAAGACCACAGAACCCAAGGCTTCTGGTCTCCCACGAAGGAGAACCTGCATGTCAGTATTCTGGAGATAAGAGTGGTGCTCCATGCTCTCCAGGCCTTTCAGTCACTTCTGACTCTGGGAACACTCCTCATCCAGACAGACAACATGGCCACTGTCTGGTATCTAAACAAACGGGGAGGCACCCGATCCTACCCTCTCTGCAGGAAGGCGATGCGGGTGTGGTACTGGGCAGTTCAGCACGGCCTATCTTTGACAGCAGTCAACGTGCGGGGTGTTCACAACATTCTGGTGGACAGACTCAGCCAATCGATCTCCAGGGTTCACGAGTGGGAACTAAAGCAGGAGGTAGTAGAAGACGAGATTCTTCAGTGGGGTTGACCAGACCTAGATCTGTTCGCCTCCCCATCCAACGCAAAACTACCCAGCTTTTGCTAGCTCGTTACCGGGCATGGTGCTTTTTGGTTTCTATATGCTTTCCCCCTTTCCTTTCTTGCAGAATGAGGTTCTGCTGACGCTCCAAGCAGAGGGGGCTTACATGATCCTCATTGCCCCTCTGTGGCCTCAGCAGATATGGTTCCCGTTGTTAAAGTAACTTGTACTGGAACCCCCAGTACCTCTTCCTCTGTCTCACGACCTACTGTCAAGTCTCTCCATCTTCATGTGTGGCACCTGTGGACCTAGCAATTTCTCGCTATGGAGTCTCTACAGGGGAAGCGCAGGTCTTAGTGGAAGCTAGGAAGCTTTCTACCAGAGCCACCTACGCCATTAAATGGAAGAGATTTTCTATCTGGGCCTCCATGAAGGGCCTAGACCCCTTTTCCTGCTCGGCCTCCCCGGTGTTATTTATTTATTTAGTTTTTGTTGACCAGGTAAGTGCACTAGACATATCCTGCCTATTTTCAGGCACTACCCGGGGGATTGGGATACAGTTGAATGCCATCTGACCTTTAACCAGATTAACCTGTTGGTGGTATTTTTAGTGAATGGGGGAAATTTGGCCAGGGCACCAGGGAAATTCTCCTACTCTTTTTTGATTAGTGCCATGGGATCTTTAACATCCACCTGGACTACCACTAATACAGGCAGATGGAACCTCGGTTTAACGTCTCATCCGAAAGACGGCACCTCAGAAGTGCAGCACCCCTCTCATGCTGCACTACAGTGTCAGTATTGGGATATTAACCCAAGTGCCAGATGTGGGAACTGAACCCACAGCCCTCTGGTCTCTCGGCCTCAGAGGCGAGTATGCTACCTACTGAGCCACTGACACTGACCGACACCGACTTGTTACACTCTATTCAGTCTATGCCTTGCAAGTTTGCCAACAATTCAGTCTGCTGTATGCTCATTTCAGTGTACAACATATCCATTTTAATACATCATTTTGTTTTCAGTACTTCATAACTGTTTTATTTACTACAGTACACATTCAACAAGAATATCAATATAGTAAATAAATAAATATAATTTACAATTCAGTATGTGTCATTCATTTTGGTATACAGTATAATAATATAAGTATCTTAATTATTTAGGTACATGTGATAACCATTTCAGTATGGGTCATATCCATTTCAGTGTGTGTTTTATTCATTCTGGTATGTTATATTCATTGTAGTATTTTCTTATCGATTTTTGGTATGCATTATATGCATTTCTGCATGGGTCGTATCTATTTCAGAAAGTTCCATATTCATATTAAAAAGTGTCATACCCTCCCTCTTTACTTGTCCCCCCCACAGATTCCACACTCCTCCCCCTTGTCACCCCCTTGTGTTTGTCCCATACCATCTTGAATCCCTCCACTGTTTTTGCCTGCACCACCTCCTCCAGCAGACTGTTCCAGGGTGCCACCACCCTCTCAGTGAAGTAATGCCCCCTAATGTTCCCCCTAAACCTACCCCCTCCACTCACAAACCATGTCCTCGAGTCTCTGCATCTACCTTCCCCGAGAATAAGCTCTCGCCCACTTTATTGACCCCCTTGCAGAAGGTGCGATCCCTCCCTCCATCCCCCTCCTTCTCTAAGAGAACAACTTTGGATCTAATATATATGGGAAGGGATACCTACGGTACCTTGGCTCTCCCTCCTCGGTCCTCGCTTAGTGAGCTGAATCCAGCGGGGAACTGAGGATACCAGGGACTGTCCACTCTTATAGGAGCCGAATGATGATGTCGTGCGGATGGCTCCTGGAAAAAGACTGCTAGAAGAGAGCAGCTGTGCACCACTGCACCCTCTGGTGACAACCCAGTTGTATTACCTGCTGCAAGGGATACCCCTCGAATATCTTCTGTTACGGTAAGTACGCAACTGTACTTTCTAGAAGTGGTATATGATGTTCATCCACACAGACCCACCTGACCTCCCCAGCTTTGGCGCACAACCTCTGCTACCAGCGGGCAATATCTGGCGTCATGGGGCAGAGCTGAGGGAGTTACCACCCGAGTGGGTGGGAGGAGCCAGCTGGAAGATGTTTCCGGCCAAGTCTTAAAGGGAAAGGCAACTGCCAGACAGTGTGAATGAACATCATATACCACTCCTAGAACTACTGTTACAGGTGAGTAACCTGTTTTTTTAATCCCTCTCTGCCCCTGTGGCCAAGTTGTCCCAGCCCCCAGCTGGGCAGCTGGCTGAGGCTTGGCATCCTTGACCAAAGTCAGTTGCTTCGATCATCCGTAAACCAAGTAGTCGAGGTCCCGCTACTTCCTCAGCCCATCCCTCCTCTGCCTCCATACCTGCACAGTGACGGGATGGGGTGACTCCCCCATGCCTGTCCTGACTCCCCTGGGTCCTTCTGTGGGGGGACCGGCTCCACCACTTCCTTTCCATCTGGTCCGCTGTCACCACAAACAGTTGGGTCCTCGAGGTGGTTGGTCAGAGTCTGCCTCTGGAGTTCGAGGTTTACCTGCCTTGCTGAGCCTGTGTCCCACAGGAGGACATGGTGTCTGCCGACATGTTGTTAGCCCTTCTGGAAGACATTGCCCAGCTCTTCCTGAAGGTGGTAGTGACTCAAGTCCTGGACCCACCAGTAAGCCCAAGGTTTGTCTCCAGGTACTTCTGGTCCCAAAATGGATGGGGGTCTGACGCCCCATCTTAGATCTGCACAACCTGAACAAATTCCTTCAGTCACGCACTTTTAGGATGCTCACTCTGCCTCAGATCATTCCATCTCTGGAGCAAAACATGTGGTTCTGCTCCCTGGATCTTCAGGATGCATTCTTCCATGTTCCCATCCATCTGTCCCACTGCCAGTTCCTTCAGTTCTATGAATTCCAGGCTATGCCCTTTGGTTTCTCCTTGGCTCCCAGTGTGTACACCAAGTGCATCGCAGTGGTGGCAGCCTACCTGAGGCGCAGAGGGGTCTAGGTGTATCCTTACCTGGACAACTGGCTTATAGCGGATTCCTCCAGGGACCTAGCCCTCCAGACCTGTATGTTCCTTGGCCTCCTGGTGAATGAGGCCAAGTCGGCGCTCGTACCTTTGCATGTGATGCATTTCATCAGGGTGGAGCTCAACTCTTGCAGAGCCAGGGCTTTGCTTCCAGTGGACTGGGCAGAGACCCTGTCCTCCTTTGCCCGATCACTTTGGTTTGGGCAGTTGCACCTTACTCGGCATTTCCTGCATCTCCCGGGATACATGGCGGCATGCACCAGTGTGGTCCCTTGGGCTCGGTGGAGAATGCGCTCTGTGCAGTAGGAGCTCACGCATCGATGGTCTCAGTGCCAGGGCCACTCCGACCAGCCGGTCACTGTGACCCAGCTGATGTGGGACGCCCTCCAGTGGTGGTTAGTCCTGGAACATCTGTAGGAAGGAATCCCATTTTTCCACCTGGAGCCGACAGTCACCATCATGACCAATGCCTCCCTCATGGGCTGGAGTGCCTACTTTGGAGAGCACAGAGTTTGCAGAATCTTGACCACTAAGGAGTCCCAATGTCATATCAACCTGCTGGAGCTTTGGGCAGTTTGGCTGATGCTGACGGCCTTTGCTCCACATATTCGGGGTTAGGTCACTCAGGCCCAGACGGACAACACCACAATCATGTGCTACCTCAACAAACAGAGCAGAACACACTCTATTCCCCTGTACATGGAAGCTGTCTGCATCTGGACCCTCATGATGGATGCCCTCAGCCAGGTGGGCGAGGTGTCTCATGAGTGATCTCTCCATCTGGAGGTAGTACACAGCCTGTTCTCCTGGTGGGGCACCCCTCTGGTGGATCTGTTTGCCTCCAGGGAGAACACCAAGTTGAGGCTGTATTGTGCCCGCCCCCCCAGCAGGGAATGCTGCTGGGGGATGCCTTCTCGAGGCCCCGAACCCCAGGCCTCCTGTATGCCTTCCCTTAATTTCCCCTGATCCACAGAGTGCTGAACAAAGCCAGGAGGGACAAGGCATGGATGATCCTGGTGGCCCTGGACTGGCCCCGCCAGTTCTGGTACCCCAATCTTCTCAGCTGCAGGCTGCCGTGGCATCTTCCTCTCCACCTGGACCTGCTGTTTTGCAATCAGGGGAAGGTATTCCATCCGGATCTTCAATCCCTGCACCTGACAGCCTGGTTCCTGAGTGTTTCCTGAATGGCTAGAGTTCCAGGCTTTGGGTCTCCCCGAGGATGTCCTCACCATGGTCGAGCCTTTTCGGAAGGAGTTGACCTGAAAATGCTATGCCTTCAAATGGAAGAGGTTCTCTGTTTGGTGCCAGAGCAAGGGGCTTGACCCTTTATCTTGCCCGGTGGCTAGTATTCTCAACTACCTTTGATTCCTCTCTGTCGGGCCTTTGGTCGACGACCCTTAAGGTGCACCTGGCAGCCAACTCTGCATACCAGGCGTGGACTGGTATGCTATCGGCACGTGAGAAGGTGGTCTGGTGCATTTTTAAAGGCCTTGACCACATTTACCCTCTGGTATGTGAACTACCACCACCTTGGGACTTGTTGCTGGTGCTGGCAAAGCTCATGGGCAAGCCATTCAAACTGATGTACAGGTGTGATGTCTCACCTGTCGTGGAAGACTGCCTTCTGGTTGACTATCACGTCAGCCAGAAGGATCAGTGAGCTCCAGGCGCTATAAGTGGAGTCTCCTTACCTGGTCTTCCATAGGGACAAGGTTGTCCTTCGCCCCAACGCAAAGTTCCTCCTGAAGGTTGTGTCGGAGTTTCACCTTAACCAGGTGATCAGTCTCCCAGTATATTTCACCAACCACACCTTGGAGGCCGAGCACAGGCTGCATACCTTGGACCTGTGGTGAGCACTTGCCTATTATTTCGTATCTGCAGTTTGCACTGTTTTTCCCCCCCTGTTGTCTTGTATTCTCCCTACCTTGTTCCACCAGTGTAAATTTGTAATGTACTCTTGTTTTCTTAACACTGTTGAAATTACAATGTATCTGTTGAATTTACCCTGACACATTTTGTAAACTATACTGTATTACGCTATTTTCTGATTGTACATTGATTGCACCTGTATGTATATTTCGCTGTGCCACTTTTGGGCCCGGGTCATGCCTGAAAATGGTCCCTTGGATCAGTGCACTTATCCGGTATTCAAAGACTTAAATAAATAAATAAATTATAAGAAGCACACAGCTGGAGTTCAGGGAGAGATTCGCTAGCTATTTGTCACCTACGCTAAAGCCGCACCTGGCAGACTGTCAGCTAAGCAAACAATTGGCTAGACTAAATATTAAAAACCCGGATGCCTCAAGAGTGCTGAATTTAATTTTTACTTCCCACCCAAATAAAATTATAGCAAGCGGAGTTTTGCCTGACTCTTTGTCAGACCACCAAATGATGTTCTGTGTAAGAGAATTGAACAAAGGCAAAAAACCCGGAAAGATTAAGCATTATAGATCTTATAAAGCATTTGATTATGCCCAGTTCATGCTGGACATGGAGAATCATAATTGGGATTGAGCTGATTTAATACCAACAGTTAAGGAAGCGTGGGGTCTTTTTTATGAAGACTTCATGATGTTATGTAACAAGCATGCACCCAGGAAATCTAGGAAGGTAAAAGCATATAGTTCAGTATGGTATAATTCAGACTTACAGAAAATTAAGAAATCTAGGAATAAAGCATGGAAAACAGCTAAAACAACAAAGCTAGAGAAAGATTGGGATCATTACAAGAAATGCAGGAATCAGTACACAAAGAGCATTAGACCTGCCAGAGAGGAGTACTATAATAAGGAACTGTCTGAATTAGTAACAAGTAACCAAGGACAGTTCTGAAAGAAAATTAGAAAAATTCTAAATAATCAAAAGCCTAAAACATCAGAACATTTTCAAATAAATCCCCAGAAAGTGCCTGTGGGTTCTTTGGTAGTGGAAGAATTTAATAAATATTTTACGTCCGTAGGTTTACAGCAAGTAACTAATTTGGACGGAACAAATCATTCGGACAGTACACTCATGGATTCACATAGAGGCAGTATAATAAGGGATATACAAATACCCATGTTTCAAAATTCAATAAATAATAATCAGTTGTTAGAAAAATTTTCTTTCCGTCCAGTCAGCTTTAGGGAAGTAGGCGATGCCTTATTCAAACTGAACCCAAAGAAAGCCTGTGGTCCTGATGAAATACCTACATTATTATTAAAGTATGCTGCTCCTATTATTGCAAATCCCCTATCAAAGATTTTTAACATGTCCCTCACACAAATAGAGCTTCCTTCTCAGTGGAAAATTGCGAGAGTAATGCCAGTCTATAAAAATGATCCAAAAACACTAATTGAAAATTATCGCCCAGTATCTCTTTTACCAATCATTGCCAAAATATTTGAAAGATTATTGAGTGTTCAACTACAATATTTTTTCCAAGGTCAACTACAGTATTTTTTTGAAGGATAAGAAGATCATTAATAAATTCCGGTCAGGCTTTAGGCCGCTGTACAGTACCTCCACTGCTTTAGTGAGGGTTACTGGAGATATTACAGAGGCGTTGGACAGGGGATGTCATTGGGTGCGGTCTTTATAGACTTGTCTAAAGCTTTTGACACCTTGAACCATGACATCCTCCTGTCCAGCCTCAAAATTGTTGGCTTGTCTGACTCTGTGATAAAATGGTTCCAGCAATATTTTCTACACAGAAAAAAAATGACTACCATCGGAGACTGGAAGTCTACCTAGAGGAACATAGAGACAGATGTAACTCAGGGCTCAATATTGGGCCCTGTCCTGTATAATATATATATATATATATATATGAACAAAGTCTGCATGTCAGATCCTAGGGTTAAATATTTATACACTTACGATACTGTAGTGTATGTTGAAGGTTCCTCCATAGAAAATATTCAGCCTACACTTCAGCAGGCTTTCGACGAATTACAGAATTACTTGCTGAAGTCTAGATTGATTTTGAATCCCAAAAAATCCCAGGTAATGATTTTCTCTAAACAGCAAAAGATGCCTTCCCCCGAGTCAATTTTGCAGATCAGAACTCTCAATAATATTTTAATAGAACAGGTACAGAGTTACAAATACCTGGGAGTTTATTTGGACTCAGCATTGAAATGGAACCTGCATGTAAGATCAATAGAAAAAAAAGTGGGAAAATGCCTAGGCTGTTTATATAGGAATAAGTTCTCTGTCTGACGCAACACAAAGGCATCTGGTTAATTCTTTGATTTTACCTTTAATATCTTATGGGGACATAGTATATGGAGGGGCTACACAAAGTAGTTTAAATAAACTAGATATAGTATATCATAAGTTGGCGAGATTCATCCTAAATACCTCAAAGAGGACCCATAGACTAGAGCTTTATGAAAATCTCAAATGGTTTAACCTTAGAGAAAGACAATCCCTACATGCTCTGTTATTCATGACCAAATGTGTTTTAGGGCAGGCACCAGACTATATTATTGACAAATTATCACCAAGACCAATAAAACGAGGATTGAGGTCAGCATCAGGTCTAGAATACAGTCAACCAAATTATAGACTGAAGATGGGTAGAACACATTTTTTTCATAGGGGACTGATGCTTTGGAACTCCACACCCCAAGCTCTTCGATTAATAAATGGCAATATTAGACTAAGTGAAATAAAATCGTGGCTCATTAAAGAGGCAAGACAACGAACCATATTTGAATTGTCTTAGGGCATTCTCGAATGGCTGGGTGGGGTTCTTTTGTTTTTAGTATGACTTATAAGTTTACTTTTTGGATTTCTTGTTATCTGAGCCTTGTATTTAACTGTAATCATCTGGTTTTTGTACTTAATTGTATTTACCTGTTTTTGTATTTTGTATTGTGTTGTGTGTTATGTAAATTTTGTAACTTTGCACAAAGGACCTCACTGAAAATGAGCTTGTCTCAGTTGAGCTATCCAATTCATTCATCCTAATGTATGAAATTAATAAAAAAAAAAATTTACTACTACATTTGCAGCCTTGTGGGCCTTCTTTAAAGATAAACAGGCTCTCTTGGCTCCAATTTCACCAGTACACCAAGGGCCGTCCCCCTACTCCGCCTTCCAGGAGGCCAACGGCGGACAACGACTTGCCTTCCCCAAGAGATCATCTTCGTAGACCTCCGAGGTCATGTTTGTGACAGGGAAGAATAGGACCCTGTCCCATTTGTTATGGAGAATGTATTTAAATGCAAGGATCTGTCTTTTTTTCTGTCACTTCTCTGATTGCGCAACCAAATTTTCCTGCGAGACCTCAGACTTGATCAACCAGAACAGTCTCGCAATTCTTTGCCTCTCAGTTTTCTCTTGCTGTCTTTTTTCCTCCCTTGCATACCTATATCAGCTAATATAAAATGATGTGCAAATCAGTGTATGGAAATGTAACTGATAATGGGATCACTTTTGTTTAGAAAATATTTAGTATTACTGTTGAAATGTATATTAATTGTATTTTGATACGACTTTAAAAAGCTAGAGGTTACTTGAGTGCAAATGCTTGAGTCTTTTGCAAAAGCCGGAGGGGCCTCAAGAAGCACAATGTGTTCTGCCTTCATCCTGCCTGAAATATACAAGGACAGGATGTTTGCTAAGAATGGAAGTTGAAAAAACATAAAATAGCTACTGCAATTGTTTAGATTTGTTTTGGAAGAACAAGGGACACAGAGATTACAAGAAAGATTTTTTTTTGCCTGTGTACATAGTTATTATGAACAAGTTTATATATATATATATATTTTTATGGTACTGCTACTGTAAATAAAGTTTTGGTGAATTTTACAACTGCTCCTGAGTTTTCCCCTATGCTTCCTGACCTGTGCCTCGATGACAGTCTTCTCCTTCCCCCGACTTGGAGGACTCGGAACCTGACTCCTACTCCTCCAACTCTGGGGTCTCGGACCCTCTGTCCAGCCCTGACATCAGGAAGGACACGCCGCGCTGCCCGCCTGGTGTTCCATCCTTTATGGATGTGATGCGTCACATCCAACAGTTGAATGGCTGGAACTCTGAAAATCTTGACCCGGAAAGGAAGAGGTTAGTGGCATTTCTTCAGAAAAGGATGCCCACCCCATGGTCGTCCCTCCAACGGTCAACTCGTATAAGGACACTAACAAGCTGGCATTGAAATGCCCTTTTTCGACCCATGGCAGTTTGCAAAAAGTCGGAGCGCTTGTACAGTGTCCCCCAGGATGACCCCTTCTATGGGGACAACCGGAGGCAGACTCTGTGGTGCTGAACACCGCCCACGACAGGTCCAGACATCCACGACATCTCAGCACGCAACCCCCAGGTAAGGTCTTTTCCGCCACAACTTGTGCCATTCTGTCACAAAACTTCCTTGCCCACATGGTACAGTACCAGATTGTCCTGTGGGACAAGACACTAGAACTCATTCATCATCATCATCAAATCTTTATTTATTCAGGCGAACATCATTGAGCAAGGCTCATTTACCCAGTCTGGTGGAGCTCATGGTGATCATAAAGTCCGGTTCAGATGTAAGCAACCACGTCTTGTGGGCTTCTTACAACACTGTGGATTCAATGGATAGATCCATGGCTTCCACAGTCTGTATCCGCTGTTACTCTTGGCTGAGGGTCTCTGGGTTCACCCAGGACATCCAGTCCAAGATTATGGGTGCCCCCCTCAGAGGGTCGGTTTTGTTCGGGGAAGATACCCAAACTATCTTTACCTGTTTGCAGGAGGCAGGGAAAGCAGTTAGGTCGGTACAAACCATGTACAAGCCTAAGCAGCCTCCTAAGCAGTCCTTTCATAGGCATGGCAGACAGCAATTTCGAGGTCAGCAGCAGCAATGGGCTGGCATCAAGCGCAAGGCCACTGCCCCGCTGCAGGAGGTTCTGACCGTCTGGCCCCTAGGACCGCTCAGCCTGCCCTTCCCGGCTCCTCCACCTGACTTGCTGTTCGACCCTCCTCCTTCAGTGGAGTCCACTGGGAGAGAGGTGGGGGCTCAGTTTTCTTTGCTCACAGAGAGGTGGCATCAGATAACGTTGGACCGCTGGTTTCTGCAGCTCATTGAGAGAGGGCGTACTCTCAAATTTACAAAGACCCCCTCCAGACAACCCTCCAGTACCGTCTCAGTACTCTCAGGCCCACAGTGCCCTCATAGCACAAGAAATCCAGGCTGTGCCGGCCCAGTGGCGCTGAGGGTTGAGGCGCTGGACGCCACACCTTGCGCCACGCCAGCGACCCAGGTTCGGGAGCGGACTCGGGTCGCTGGTGGGCCGGCTGGGGGGAGTTAGGCTTGGGCGTCCAACGACAGCTCGCCTACTCCGGGGAGGGTTACAGGCGTATGCCCGTACACTTGTCTGACTCCGAGCGGAGGCTCGGAGTACTGCAAGCCCCTAAGATCAGGGGGAGGGCTGCCACGATACAGCGCGACGTCGGCGCCTTGACGTCAGGAGTCTCACGCTGTAAGGGGTGGGGAAAAGTGGAAAAATGCCTGCCATCGCCGGGAAGACGGAGCCTCCAGAGACGTGCCCTCGATGTGCCTTCGCCTGCCCGATGGCCCCTGGACCGACGACAGTTGATTGATGGGGTAAGGGGGCCCTGCCCCATCCCTGCTCGGGGGGTAATCCAAAGCTCTATGGGGTTCCAGAGGGGCATACGGGCAGGGTGGAAGGTAGAGGGATGTCTGCCTTGAGGCTCCGGAAGGGTCAGGGATGGCAAGCAAGGAAGGTGGATAAAAAGAAATTTCAAAAAAAAAAGAAATCCAGGCTGTCCTTCAGAAGAAGGCCATCGAGCCGTTACCTCCGGAGCAAGGAGGAACAGGATTCTACTCCCACTTCTTCCTCATGCCAAAAAAGATGGAATCTTCATCCCATCTTGGATCTAAGCCATCCGAACAGTACATACAGTACAAAAGATTCAGGATAGTCACCGTGATAGGCATCCTGTCCCTGTTACATCAAGGGGACTAGACATGCAGGACACATACCTCCACATTCTGATTTTCAACCACACAGGAAGTATCTGCGCTTCTGCTTTCAGGGCCCCCGTTACCAGTTCAGGGCCCTGCCCTTCAGCCTGTCCTCGGCATCGAAGCTGTTCATAAATTGCCTAGCCGTGGTAGCCACAAATATCAGGAGGCAGGGGCATTATGACTTCCTCTACCTCGACAATTGGCTTCTGACCGCTCCCTCTCTGGATAGGCTTACAGAAACCCTCCGAGACACGTTCTCCCCCAGGACCTGGGTGTTACTGTAAACCTCCCCAAGTCCTGCCTTTGGCCAAGTCAGTGGCTTCAATATATAGGGGCCATCCTGGGCACAGCACAAGGCAAGGCCTTCCTTCCCCTGAACAGGGTGGAATGCCTCCAGTCCCACACACAGCAGCTGCTCTCGGCTCGCCAAGTAGAGGCAAGGACAGTTCTCCAGCTACTGGGCTATATGGCAGTGGCTATCGCCACAATCCATATGGTCCGACTTTACGAGGGTGATCCAGTAGAACCTTCGAGTTCAATGGGATCAGAGGTCAGATGACCTGAACCAGCCAGTCCTGATATCAAGCCTGGCCAAAGCATGGTGGCTGGATCCTCACAACCTGTCTATAGGGGTTCCCTTCCAGTGAGAATCTCCCACTCAGATCCTGACCACAGATGCGTCAGGTCAGGGTTGGGGTGCGCATCTGGGCACTTGCCAGACTCTGTGGTCCTGGTTTCAGCAGGAGCTTCATCTTCATGTCAGTATTCTGGAGATGAGGGCAGTTCTTTACACCTTGCAAGCCTTTCAGACGGCCCTTCAGACTGGCCTCCTGCTAATACAGATAGACAACATGTCAGTGGTATTCTTTATCAACAAGAGGGGACACACTCTTACCCTCTTTGCAGAGAGGCCATGCGAGTGTTGTCTTGGGCGATAGATCACCAGCTGGAACCTGCAGTGATCCACATTCCAGGCATTCACAGTTTCCTGGCTGGCAGTTTCAGCTGAAAGTGGTCCAGAGCACGTGAGTGGGAGCTGCTCCCCGCAATGACAGAAGATCTTTTTGCCAGATAGGGTCCCCAGAACTCGACCTCTTTGCCTCACCGTCCAACGCAAAACTGCCAAATATTTGCTCGCTAGATCCAGGGCCTGGTGCTTTCTGGGAAGAGGCGTTGTCCCTCCTGGGCAGGGAGGTTTCTTTACGCGTTCCCTCCCTTTCCCCTTCTGCAACGGGTACTTATCAAGTTGCAGTCAGAGGGAGCAGAAATGATCCTGGTGGTTTTCTTCTGGACTCGTCAGATTTGGTTCCCACTGTTGCAACAACTGGCTGTGGAACCTCTGGTGTCCTTGCCCCTCAGGTCAGACTTGCTCTCCCAGGAGCAGGGCCCACTGGTACATCCGGATCTCAGATCTCTGCATCTCCATGCATGGCTCCTATATACCTAGCTGTCTCCAGATTCAGGGTCTTCTTAAGGGTAGCAGACATCCTAGTGGCAGCCAGGAAACCCTCCACTAGGACGACCTACGTTATGAAATGGAAGTGGTTCTGTGTTTGGGCCACTGCCACGAGTTTAGATCCTTTTACTTGCCCAGCCAATTTGGTTCTGGAGTACCTCCTCTCTCTCTCAGATGCAGGACTCGGCTACTCTTCATTAAAGGTACATCTGCCTGTTGAGGGCAAGTATATTGCCCATCTTCTGGACCTTTCCCCACACTTTTCTGCGGGACATGCTTCACTTGAAGCCTCCCATGCGGGACCCTGTCCTGCCTTGGGACCTTTTGTTTGTTTTAGAGAAGCTAACTCTGCCTCCCTTTGAGCCTGCCGTGAGCTGCGCTTTCTGTCGTGGAAAGCGTTATTTTTAGTTGCCATTACTTCTGCTCGAAGAATTTGCGAGCTTCAGGCCCTGATGTGTAGGGAGCCTTTTTTGGTTTTTCTCAAGGACAGGGTGTCCTTGAGAACTAATCCTAAGTTCCTTCCGAAGGTGGTCTCAGAGTTGACCTTGAATCAAGATATCCATCTGGCAGTATATTACCCAGAGTACTCGAACCGAGGGGAGGCTTTGTTGCATAATCTGGATGTCCACAGGGTACTCTTGTTTTATTTGGACCGTACCCATTCTTTTCACAAATCTGACCAGTTGTTCATGTCTTTCGCCCTGCGAATGCTAGGGGCTCCGGTTTCTAAGCAGTGTTTATCCAAATGGTTGGTTAACTGCATCGTGTTCTGCTACAACAAGTACAATAAACCTTTACCGGGCTTGGTAAAGGGTCATTCCAGCAGGGGAATGGCGGCTTCTTTCGCCGTACTTAAAAATGTGTCTTTCACAGACATATATGCGGCTGCCATTTGGAGCTCTGTCCATACCTTAATGAAGCATTACAGTATGGACATTGCTTCTTGCCATAGGACTGGGTTTGGACTTACTGTCCTCCAGGGCCTCCTGTCCTAATTCCACCTGAGGAGACTTGTACTTCCACCCTTCTACCTAGGATTCCTCCTCTACTGCTTGGGGCTCTGCCCTAAAGGTGTTACCTGCTGCAAGAGCTCCTCTCAAAGCTCTACTGTTATGGTAAGTTCTTAATGTAACTGTACTTTCTAAGAGTGGTATATAATGTACGTCAGCACTGACCCACCCGACCCCTGGCAAGTGACACACCGGTCTTGCTTCCAGCGGGTAAGATCTGATGTCACAGGGTGATGCCGAGGGAGTTACCACCCTGGTGGGTGGGAGGAGCCAGCTTGAAGACGTTCTGGCAGGAATTAAAGGGGAAAGGAACACTGCCAGAAGTGTGGATGTACTTCATATACCACTCCTAGACATACTGTTACAGGTGAGTAAACTGTTTTTATCTGATGGATCACCTCCTAAATTGCTCTGTTACAGGTTGACTGGGGAAGAGCTATCCTTGGGGATGGAGGTTCACTCCACTAGGCATATTGCTGCCTCTGTTGTTGCTGCCAGGTGCACCTCCATTTCTAAAATCTATAGGGCTGTTACCTGGTTGAATGTGCACACATTCATTTATCTATTACAGCATTGACTTTCTCAGTTGTTGTGATGCAATGTTTGGTCTTCTGATCACTGTTCATTTAATATGGGGTGCGCGCCTTGCCCCCTTTTCCTGAGGGCTGCTTAGAGTCTGCCTAAGCATGGATAGTGAATTGAATCTAGGTAAACATAGAAACATTGAATGTGACAGTAGATAAGGGTCGCTTGGCCCACCCAGTCTGCCCATATTGTCATTTTGGTTTGGGGGGGATTCCTTCATTTTTTTTGCTGTAGACCTCACTTGCTCTGCAGTGCCGTCTCTTCCCCTCCCTTCCTTACATCTACAATTCCGTTGTGCCTGTCCCAAGCATTTTTTAACCCTTCCACTGTTTTCGCCCCCCACTACTTCTGCTGGAAGACTGATCCAGGGATCCACCACCCTTTCCATGAAGGAGTACTTTCTCACATCCCGCCTGAATGTACCTCCCTCTGGCTTCATAACATGCTCCCTTGTTCTAGAGCACCTTTTTCTCTGAAAAATACTCCCCTCCTGTACGGTATTAACCCTTGTTAAGTATTTAAAGGTCTCTACCATATCCCCTCTCCTCCAGGGTGTACATGTTCAGCTGCTTTAGCGTCTCCTTATAGGACTTTGGATGCAGAGCATACATCATTTTGGTAACCTTTCTCTGGACTGTCTTCACTCCGTCTATGGTCTTCCTGAGATGTGGTCTCCAGTACTGGACACAGTACCTCTAGGTGAGGTCTTACCAGCAATCTGTATAAGGGCAGCACCACCTCCCTCTTCCTGCTGGCGTTACCCCTTTCTGTGCACCCCAGCATCCCACTCATTCTTACAATTATCTTGTCACACTGCCTTTCCACCCTTAGGTCATCCAGTATGATTACTTCTAGGTCACTTTCCTGCTTGGTCATTGTCAGTGTCACTTTGCCCACTTTGTACTCTGCTCTTGGGTTTCTATGGACCAAGTGCATTATTATGTACTTTTTTTTTTTCATTAAAACCCAGCTGTCATACCCATGGCCACTCAGATTGCTACTTATCCTTTCCACACACACCCTGGAGTGTCCACTGTGTTGCAGATCTTGGTGTCATGCACAAAGAGGCAGACTTTCCTTCCAGTTCCTCCACTATGCCACTTATAAAGACGTTGTAGAGGATCGGTCTCAACACTGAACCCTGAGGTACCCCACTGGTCACCCTTCCTTTCTCAGCGTGAACTCCGTTTACCACTGCCCTCTGTGTCCTGACCGCTAACCAGTTTTTTACTCAGGTTACCATCTTGTTACCAACCCCCAAGCTCTTCAACTTGCTTACCAGTCTTCTATGTGGAACGTTGTTGAAATCCTTGCTGAAATCCAAGTAGGCCATGTCTACCACCACTTCCTGATCCAACTCCTTGGCCACTCAGTGAAAAAAAATCCTATCAGATTTGTTTAGCATGACCTTCCCCCTGTGAACCCTTGCTGCCTTGGATCCTGTAATCCGCCGGATACAAGGTATTCCACAATCCTTTCCTTTAGTAGTGTTTCCATTAACCTACCTACCACCGATGTCAGGCTGACAGACCTATAATTGCCCGCCTCTTCCCCGCAGCCACTTTTGTGAAGTGGGACTACCTCTGCCCTTCTCCAGTCCCCCGGACCATGCTGGTCTCCAGTGATCTGTTAAATAGGGCTGTCAGAGATGCAGCCAGTATCTTCCTGAGCTCCCTCAGCACCCTCACACGTATCCTGTCTGGCCCCATAGCTTTGTCCACATTCAGTTTAGCAAGTGTTTTCTGGACTTTCTCCTCAGAAAATGGACTGGTGTCCACTTCCCATCCCTCAAAGCTCATGGTGCCTTTTCAAGGTCCCCCCCCAACTGTGAATACTGAGCAGAAGTATTTGTTCAAGATGTTTCCTTTTCTTGATCCCCCTCCGTACAGTCACAGTACCCTAGTTAGATACAGAGGTTGCTTACTTGTAATCATTTATCTTCCAGGAATCGATCTTCGATCTTGACTCCTCCTACATTATAACCACATGGTCCTCCCGGCTCTATCCCAGTACACTCAGATCTGTAAGCTGGAACCGGGATCCGAACCAAGTCTTGCCAAGGGAGTTTGGGTGGGTTGCAGCGATGTGAACAGAATATTAGTAGTAGTAATGAAAATTAAGTACTCACCATAATTGTTGAACTTTCAGAATATCTTCACCATTCATTCACATTAATGGGTCTAAGCCTGAGGCGCTACAACCCCATAGGTGCAAAGTCTTTTGCAGCTTAGGAGGGGACAGACGCTGCTGCTGACGCTGCCCACGAGGCAGGTGTGCTGACATCGAGCCTGGGAGCCAGCCAGTAACCGACGCTAGCCCCTTTCCTTCCTCACTTCTGTTTTTCCTGCCATAGAGTACGCACCATTTGAGTAGCTGCAGTCAAAAACCAGGTCACAACATTTTGTCCTCAGTTTGCTGTCACTGATCATCTCTTTTTGATGCTGAAAGCCCTCCGGCACTATTTATAGTACTCTATATTTTCTGGCTCTGTTATTTTTAGTTCAGCATCGAAGTTGTTTTACTCCTCGTTTTTCTTGTTATAACCCATCAAGATGCTGAGGTGTAAGGAGCAGAAGAAGAAAGAGTTTGCCCCATGCAACAGTGTCCCTGCAGGGACCCTCTTGCAGTATCGGACCGGCATCTGAAGTGCCACACCTGCCTTGGCCCTGACCATGACATGGATTGGTGCAACATCTGCTTCTCCATGGACAAGCAAGTCCTTGAATTCTGTGCGCTCAAGTGAGGTTGTTTGCCCCCAACCTTTGGAGACATACATCGCACCCGCAATGCCAAGGCAAGGTCTCTGGCCCTTTCTTCTAGGCCCCTTCCCAGTACTACTGGTACTGAGGAAGACCAAGATCCTCCCCACACTTGTCCCACTGAGATGTTGGAAGTCCTGGGGGAGGGCCTGGTGAACAGTCAGGTCTTTCTGTAGGGTTGGCTGAGCACCCCCATCCATCTGCCCTCCTGGGCAGTGGACGTCTAGAGTGATGAGGCTGAAACTAAACGATCGATCTATACTAGTGAGCACCTCGGTGTCATGGCCTGTTGCTGCCCCATCTCCTGGTACCACCCCCATTACTGGCGAGCAGGGTGGTGCTGGCCATGAGACCAAATCCTCTTCTGGTGCCATTTGCAGTTCCAGAAGAGGGGTAGGTTCTGGAGCTCACCCTGAGGTGGTGGTCATCCTCTCCCCTGAGCACCCTTGTGGTCTGGGGGAGGATAAGTGCGCTGACCTTGGGCTTGGGTGGGGGGGCGGAGATGATAGTGATGGATCTGATCCTGGGCCTTGTTCCAAGCCTGTCACTAGTGTCATCGTTGCCACTACCATTGCCCTGGGGGTCTGGTGCCAGGGATGGTACCGAGACTGGTTTTGGTACTACTTACAGTTCTTTGCGGTGCTGGATACAGGAGCAGCTCTGGGGGTGACGTTGGTGTTGGAGAAGGACTTGGCTCGGGGTGGTGCAGCTCCAGCATTGGTGAAGGGATGGAACCTGTCACTGGACTTACTGTTGACCCTGTGAGGCAGCACCAGCCAGGGTTCCAGCAGTGGCCTGGTGGCTAGTTTCTTCCTGGAACCAGCTGACATTGTTGCTAGTGAGCATTGGGGCTGCCCTGTGGGGTGTGTGTGGCTCCCACTCCAGGCATGGTCTGGGTCAAAGCTCTGAGATTGGTCGACTCCACTCAGGTGAGTTTGCCAGGTCCTCCCCTGGGAGAGGTTCCCTCAGCACTCCTGCAGCCCTGACAGAAATCCTAACAGGAGAAATCAGGCTCTCGCCTCTTTAAATGAAAATAGTGAGCGAAATGGGGCACTAGAGAGCACTCTTGCAACACAGGTGTGTTTTTCTTCAGTTCTGCATTTTTGGGACAGTTTTCTTTAAATACTGAAGTTTTAAAGATAACAAGGCTGGTTAAGACTACTTGCACTGGTTTCCTCAGGCCGAGTGAAATTGAAGGATACCAAATTTTTATAATGGGGAGGTGGAATAAAGGAGCCACAGGTGGCCAAAAATCACAGCAGTCAACAGAGCCACAGGCCACGGCTCCTCCTTCAGCATTGGCTACAGTGGAACTGCCATGGAGATCCCTGCAGTTATCTATGCAAGTGATAGACTCTAAGGTGGGAATGATTTTACAGTGCCTTAGAGAGCAAGATGTTAAGATCAAGCTTGCTACTAAAAACAGCAAATACGGCGGAGTCTCGGGCTACCCAAGCCTTGGCAACAGTAGCTAAATTAGTCAAGGAAAATGCTCAACTCCGGTACTGACTGGAAGCCCTGGAGAATGCACATCGAGCCAGTAATGTGCACATAGACAGTTTACCAGCGGGCCAAGAAGGAGCTGACCTCTTACAATTCTTAAGGTCTTGGCTTCCATCTGCGTTGCTGCTGGAACAGTCTACAGCCGACCATTTTGTTCAGGTCTATCGTATTATACCACATTCCGTGGAGGTGCAGTGAGATCTTCCACGGATGGCCCTGGTGGTTACCGATTGCATTTTGGTAAAAAGAGCTCTTGGTGAAGGGTGCGTGAGAATCGGAATCCCTTAATTGTAATGGAAAGACTGTTCATCTCTTTTCTGACTTGTCCTTTGCTACCAGGGCTTGTAGGAAAGAATTTGATGGTGTGCGGGCGAAATTGCATAATTTAGGAGTGGTACACTCATTACTTATGCCTGCTTACTTGCGGATTTATTATGGGAGCCAGACATTTCAATTTTCAGATCCTGATGAAGCTGGGAAAAAAGTGGCAGCAATCGCTAAAGAATTTGAGGCTGCTCACCAGGAGGCATTGAAGGAAGAGGCGGTAGATTTTGATCTGGAGGATACCTGAATTTTGCCCAGAGGTACCAAGTTAGGAGGAGATGCCGGCCCACCGGTGCAGCGGTAGGGCTTCCGCTTGCGACACCAGCGACCTGGGTTCGGGAACGGACTCGGGCAGCTGGAGGGACGGCTGGGGGGAGGAGGATTGAGCGCCCAGCGGCTGCTCTCCTCCTCCGGGAGGGTGGGAGGAGATGCAAAATCCCACTGCAACACCGCCACCTGGGTGACCACAGGTGGAGGTGCAGCAAGACTGCACGTAACAGGGTGGGAGGACGTCTGCCGGGAGCCGGCGCGTCAGGCACGTCATGACGTGCTCCGCCCCTAGGCTTCCCCAGCGTGCGGACGTCCTGAGGGCAGGGAAGACCAGGAAAAATACCAGAAAAAGACCCTCTCGGACTTCCAGTAGATGGAGCTCCTGGCCACAATCCCCAATCCCCCTATCGGTTGTCAGCACCAGCATCTGACGAAATTCAAGTCACATCGGGGTACAAGGGCCCCACCCGTACCGCCAGAAGTATAGCCAAGGCTCCGTGGGGGATGGACTGCGCTAGTCACGGATAGCAGGGCGAGGGACGAATCAGGCGGTTGGACACTCCGAAGGAGTGAAAGTCCAGCGGTGAGGAGGGGGTATACGAAGAAAATAAAAAAAATTAAAAAAAAAAAGTTAGGAGGAGACCTGTAAAATCTGTCAGGACTGGTTTTTAGAATGTTTGAGATTTGCTTTTGTCTTAAACAGTTTCTACAAACTACAGACTGATTACTTGTGCTTATGATTTTAGTGCTATATTACCCTGGCGATTTTGTAGGACACTACAGGTTAAAGGCTTTGGGGTATATGCTTTAATTCTAGCGCCATCACTGGGTGTTAACATTTCATTTTGGAACTGGTCAGAAATGTATAGTTGATTTTTTGGTGTGATATGCCCTGTAATAATGTTCTTTGAACAGATATGTTCACTTCTTTAAATTCCTCTATTTAGCAATGGTCAGAGCATCCAATAATACTGTATTTTGTTTATACCATTGTTATATAGGGCAGATCAGGTCTTGTTAAATATAATGCTAAATGATATTAGCTGTCCGAGAGGGGGAGGGACATTATCATGTTTGGATTTTTCATATGTTTGGGAGGTGGTATCAACGTTAATTGTTGAGGGTTAAATATGTTGGGAAAGAATTGTTTTATTGGAAATCCACCATAGTTTGCAAGGTGCAGCTATCCTCGGATAACTTTGTATTTGGAAGTAGTATTTTAAAAGGAATACCCCCAAATTGTATACATCAGTGTGCTTCGATTACCTGTTCTTTTCCATTGGATGGCTTGTTTCTCTGTGCTGATGCCTGACATAAGTGTGTTATTTTCCATTCATGTAACGTGGTGAAAAATGATAAAAATAAACTATAAAAAAAAGAGTGAAATGACAGTTTTTTGTTTAGAGGTGTGAGTGCCATTTTTTCTTTGTTTGGTTTACCACTTATGTCATCAGCGCCCCAGTCCATGAGCAGCCCCTGTCTGCACTTCAAAAGCCCTGGCAGAGAGCCCAGAGCCTCTGGCTTCTACATCCCTCCCAGGCCTCTGTCACCCCTCCGTGAACTGCTAGGTGTAGTGATTCCTCTTGGGCCCATAATGTGACATCAGTACCACCTGCAGTCTGACTGGGCCCGGGTCAAGCCTGTGGCCCTAGCACCACCATTCTGAGAGTCCAGCCTCCTCTGAGGAAGAGGATTTTTCCCTCTGTGTGTCTTCGTACCAGTGGTTCCCCATGGTGATGGTGGAGGAGCTGAACATGGGTCTTTCATAGGCCGTAATCCTGCTGCCCTGTCACTGAGATTCCTTGGTGATTTTGGTGATGACTCTTTTGTCACTCATTCTTAGCCTCAGGCCTTTCAGTAGGCATCCAGAAATGTATGGTTCCGTCATTTTTATCCTTCTCCAACCCCAAAGGACATCTAGTGCAGGTATTGCACTCCTGCAGGGGTCTGCAGGAGCCATACTTCAACCCACTTTGGGGATTTTGGTACTGCAGACTCCCACTGGGCCCAAACACTGTGTGCGTAACCATCCTCCTGAGGCTGCTATTGCAGACGTGGATGCCTGAGGGAGGAGGGTTTTCACTGTGGCATGCACCGTCTTGTGCATTGCTGCACATCAGGCAGCTGACAACAAGTGGTTGTAGCTAGATCAGGTTCTGACTTGATGCCTGAGTTCAAGTCAAGCCGGCAAGCCATTTGCCTTTCTTCTCAGGGTCTAGGGCTGGTGAGGCACCAGTCCAAGGGCGTTATACAATGCCAACGAGGTAGCTTCCAGGTTGGTAGGAAAAGCAGTCTGCATTCGACAGACAGCGTGGCTTCGCCTTTCCCAGTCATTACGTCTAGCCTTGCGTAAGGTGCTCAACTCGCATTTCCAGGGGACTCGCTTCTTCTCCTGCAGGGTCAGTAGTGATTTGTCAGGGTGCCCTCTTTTGGTTCCGGACGATGGGAGCCTCCACCTGCCCTTGGCCAATTTTGGATCCCGCTGGACCTGTGAGGAGTCTCTGCTATCAAATGGTTTTATCCGCACACAGACAGCTGAGTGATACTTTTCCCTGAGGATGAGCCAACTACCCCCTTTCTGTGAAAGCTTGGTTCTCTGACCCATTAGTGTGAATGGATGGTGAAGATTGATTCCTGGAAGATATAAAAAGTGCAGACTCACCCTCACCATAATTGCTGATCTTCCGGAGTATCTTCACCATTTATTCATATGCCCACCCACCATCCCCCACTCAGGTAAGAGCTAGGGTCTCGGGCAGCTCACCCTGTTGTGCCCTAGGACACTGGCATTCTTCTTGCCACTCCCTCTCAGGAGGTGTCTCTTCCCCTCCCCCCACCCCCTTCTGAGGGTGAGATTTATTTTCTGTCCTTCATAAAATCAAAACTGGGACAAGGGTCCCCATACCCTCTTCACAGCCCCCGCCCCCAAAAATAATAATAATGAAAAACAAATCTTTGAGTATAATTCTCCTCTTTTCCTTAATCACTGTCCCTCCCTCTCTCTAAGGGATATCAGTAAGGTATATCCCTATTGTTGCTATTGCAACACTGGCTGCACCTTGTCCACAGCTCTAAGCTTCTGCTGTGTGGCATCACCTGGCACTTGGGACAGGGTGCTGCTCTTCACTATTCCTGTACTGCAGCGAGAGGCAGATGCAGTAGGATTTATTGTGTTGTACTCCTCAGCCTGTTGGGCTGGATGCTTCTGTTCCACACGTAGCTGTTGCAATTCACGTTTGTTGATGTTTTTCATGTTCATTATTCTTTTTTCTTCACTCCTTTTGGTGTGGCAAGGAGACAGTATTTGTGCTCCCAAACTCTGATCACACCTAGAGGTGTTTTAGGGTTCTTACTCTACTAAATTTGTTTTATTGTCCTCTTGGGACTACAAAGGCTGTTTGGTTAGGTTGGCATATTGCTGTCTTATTTACACAGAGGTCTTCTAGGTCCCTGTGTACTAGCCAGAGGTATATGCCAGGGCACCTGTCCCTCTCTCTACCTTCCTGTTGAGATAGCTGATATAGGCCCTGGCTCTTACACCTGCCACCCTTAGACCCCAACCCTTAGCTTTGCTAAGTTGGTAGTTGAGTTTTATTGTGTTATTTTTATATCCTATATCTTTTTCCTATTGTTTTGGGCTACAAGTCTATAACCCTCTCTCTCTCTCCTTTCTCTCCCACTTGTTTTTTTCTGCTGGCAAACAGAACTGAGGAAGGGAAGGGGCCCGCATCAGTTACTTGCTGGCTCACATGCACGGCATCAGTGCATTGCCCTGCTGGGCTGCGCCAGAACCTATGTCGGTCCCTTCCTAAGCTGCAAAAGATGTTGCTTCCTTGGGATTCTAGCACCTCTGGCTTAGACCCATTAGTGTGAATGAATGGTGAAGATATTCTGAAAGTTCAACAATTATGGTGAGTACTTAATTTTCATTACTACTACTAACATTCTGTTCACATCGCTGCAACCCACCCAAACTCCCTTAGCAAGACTTGGTTCGGATCCCGGTTCCAGCTTACAGATCTGAGTGTACTGGGATAGAGCCGGAGGACCATGTGGTTATAATGTAGGAGGAGTCAAGTTTGAAGACGGTTAGCCGGCCCGGAGGCACTGAGGGTTGAGGCTTCAGATGCCACAGCTTGCACCATGCCAGCGACCCGGGTTTGGGAGCAAGCTCAGTCAGCCGAGGGGGGGAGCAAGGAACCAGGATCAAGCAGCCGTCAGGCACCTCTCCTCTCCAAGGAGGGACCCGAGGTGTCCCCGACTCTTGGCTGCCACCTGGTGGAGGCTAGGTGGCAGAGCCAGGCTGGGGGGAACCTAGGCGCTAGGTGGGGAGGGAGGATGGGGCTGTCACTGGAGCTGCGGGATGCATGTGTGCCCGCGTACCAGGATCTGGGAAACGAGGGAGAAAATGCAGAAAATCGGGGGTTGCGGCTGGATGAAGCCCCCTGCATCGGCTCCAGTGGTTCTGCCAGGCAGAGGAGGAGGTGCCCGAATGACTGCAGAAGTCCAGTGTCAGTTGGTTGACACAAGCCGCCACCTGCCGCGGTGGACAAACACAGGATGGGGGGGGGTTAAAAGTTTGAAGCCTGTTCTAGTGACTGAGTGTACTGAGTCTGCTCAGTGGAAGACTGCTTAAGTGTGTATGTGAGCTGAATACTAGTAGTAGAACTATAGCTACAAGTAAGTAACCTGTATCTATTCCTTTTCTGACCCCACCCCACCCCCAAGCCTCCAGTCCTCCACTCCAACATTCGGGGGTTGCCACAGCTGTAACCTTCTTCTGACTGAGAGGGTGGGCTGCAGCACACAACTGAAGTCACAACTAATGACGCTCCGTGATCAGCCCACACGAGGTATTTGAATCCCAAGGTGACCTGCACCTTGCCTCCCTGGGAGCTAAACACCTCACCGTAACAACTCGTTTAGCCCCAGTTGGCAACAGAGCAGATGTAGTATATGCTGCCTGTGAAATTGTATGTTTCCTGCATTCAGCCATTCTTCACCAAGGCTCACACTGCAATGTGGGAAATTTTATGAGAAAGCAAAGTTTTATTTCTTTTTAATCAGTCCCGATGAAGAACTGGAAAACTGTATGAAAAATGTTTTACGTAACAGCCGTTTTCATGCAGGAGGCTGTGGGGCACTATAAGGCAGCTCTGAATCGCTCACAGTGCAGGTCAGTCATCTTAGCTTCTGCTTGGTTTAAAAATTAAAATAAAAGTGAGTCTTCAAATTGGCCTGTGTGATCATGGAGTTGAAGTAATTAAGAGTGCTCGAGCTCCAGTGCAGATTTCATAAATAATTGAGAGCCTCCTAAGGATTACTCATATCCTCTTGTAGTATTATTAATGAGTGTAATGGAGGAAATTCATGGGGCCGGGGCACCTTAAACAGATGATGATGTATAGGTTAATGTAGTCCTCCTACAACTGCTTTTGAAAATGAAACATCATTGTCACCTGGTTACACGCAAGGACAAAGAACTATCTGACAAAACCACAGACTGGTGGGTTCAGTGCTATGAAAAGTGGTTTAGAACTATCTGGATTCCTTCTGTGCTGTCAGGCTTGTGTAGTCTTCTGAGCACGCGTGAAGTCCTCGGAAAGCTCACTGACCAGAGTCTCAGCTCTTTCTCATGCCGTTGCCCCTCTATGCTCAAGATGTTTTTCCCACTGGAAAACCAGAGGGTCATATTTTTGAGAGTTCCTGTTTTTTTTTTGTGGGATCCAGATATTTCTTTGTTTTTCTCAATATTTCAGTCGATTCTTCGTCACCATACTTGATTAGAGCTTCATGTTCTCTAGTCTGGCAGTGCTGGCCAAGTTGTAGGTGTTTCTTCAGGGACTTGTCCACTTTCATCATGACAACATGATTGTTCCCAAGCCTGGCTTCAAGCACTGCACACACTGCAACTCGATTATATCTGTTTCCTGTGACATCACAGGCTGGTTTGCTAGTTTATTGGCAGTACATGCCTTTGCTTTGGGGGGGACCAGTATCAATTTCTGAGCAGGCAGGATCCTAGTTGAGGCCAGTGAAGGCTAAACACAGTGCCCAGGGGAATGTACAATGCCTCCATGAGACAGTTGGTGGCCCCTGCTGTTGCATGTCCTTCCCCTTCTAGTTTGGTGGCTGGTTTGATTGGATTGATTAGTTTGATTTTAACACAGCTTTTGGTACAGACCTAACCCTGGCTTTGATTTGTACCAAAAGTCAGGTTAAAATCCGGAAATGCGCATTTTGAAAAGATGCTCAATTGCACTGAATGGAGCCCGCCCCCACACTCTCCGAGTCTCCGTGTGCTGACATCAGAAAACGTCTGAGCACGGGGGAGGAGCTGAGAATAAGGAAGTGGAAGGGAGCAAGTGGCCAGCCCCTTGTGGACAAATTACGGTCCCTTCCTTGGGAGACATATTTAAAACAGCTGATAGTGCCAAGGGAGGACTCCCATACAGGTAACGGAGCTTCTTGTTTGTGCTTTTCATATGTTGTGAAAGAGCATGAAAGGTGTTCTTTAATATCTCAGTCATGTTGCTGTTCTTTAGTGCACACATGATGAGGTCCTCCAAGCGCCCCTCAATGGACATACCCTGTTGCCCTAGAATCATTTTGGTGGCTCTTCTCTGCATCGCCTCTAACTTGTCCCTGTCCATCCTCACATGTGGGTTCCAAAATTCACACAATACTCCAAATGAGTCTGAACCAGTGATCTGTTGAGGGGCTGTATTACCTACCTCCTTCTGCTAGTGATCCCTCTCTCTATGCACTACAGCATCCAATTTGCCTTACCCAAAGCCCTACTACCTTGTGCCGATGCCTTCTTGTTCTCCATTAATTTCCCCAGGTCCCTTTCCTCCGATGAGCTCTCCGCTACCACCTCATTCACTCTGTACTCTGTTCTTAGGTCCTTGGCCCCCATGTGTGTTACCTTGCACATTTTCATGTTAAATGTCAGCCACCACACCCTTGACCACCTGTCCAGATTTTTCTGATCATTCTTTATGGCTCTTATCCCATCCCTGGTGTCCACTCTTCCACAGATCTTGGTGTCATCTGTGAAGAGGCATATCTTTCCCTGAACTCCCTCCCCTATATCACAAATAAATATGTTGAAGGGAACTGGTCCTAGACCCAAGCCCTGGCGCACCCCGCTCCTGACTTCCCTTTCCCTTGAGGGTTCTTCATTTAGAACCACTCTCAGATTTTCCCACATGGCCAGTTTTTCACCCATCCGATAACCTTGTCTCGCACCCCAGGTTGCCCAACTTCATCAGTCTTCCGTGTGAAAAGGAGTCAAAGGCTTTACTGATGTCTGAGTACTGTCAGTGGCTCAGCAGGTTGCACACTCGCCTCTGGAAGATCAGAAGGCTGTGGGTTCTATCCCCACTCCAGGCACTTGGGTTAAATCTCAATACTGACACTGTAGTGCAGCATGAGGGGGGTGCTGCAGTCCTGAGGTGCCATCTTTCAGATGAGACGTTAAACCGAGGTCCCATCTTCCTGTTCTGGTAGTTGTTGAGGTGGCTGCTAAAGATCCCATGGCACTTCTCGAAAAGAGTAGGGGAATTTCCCCAGTGTCCTAGCCAGATTCCCCCATTCACTAAAAATACCACCAACAGCTTAATCTGGTTCAATGTCAGTTTGCATCCATCTGTATCCGCCTCCCCAGGACGAGGCTGAAAATAGGCAGAATTGTCTAGTCCTCCTTTCCCAGTCAACAAAAAATAAAATAAAAGATATCAACTGCCTGACCCCCTACCCACAGCCTTTGTCACCCAGTGGAAGAATTCAGTCAGGTTCATTTGGCATGACCTCCCACTTGTAAATCCATGCTCTCTGGAATCCTGCAACCCATCCTGCAGGTCTTTGACCTTCAGGAACTCCAATATCCTTTCCTTAATTATAGATTTATAGACTCTTATAGTTCCCCACAATAGAAATCAGACTGACTGGTCTGTAGTTGCCAGGCTTGTCTCAGCTCCCTCTTTCTGTAGGGGGGAACCACGTTTGCTATCCCCCACCACCACTACCCTCTCCCCCCTCCTCGAGGGTAGTTAAAGAGATTCACCAGCAGCTCAGCCAGAACCTGCCCCACTTCCTTCAACACTCGCAGATGCATTCCATCTGGGTCCATCGATTTGTTCAGCTTTAGTGCCTGAACCTCTCCTATACCACATACTGATCTATCCATCCAGATTTCCAGTAGGTTCTAAATCTGTTAGCAGCCCAAGGGTTAATGCTGTGAGATTTAAGTCCTGCCGGTGCCAGCTATGATTTTTTTGTTATTTTTGGATGGGGGGAAAATCAAATTGATGATAAAGGCTCCCTCCCATAACTTGGCGTATGCACACACGCACACATGCACACACTCACCCCTTTTATGTTAGTGGGGGGGATTGCAGCTAAGTGGAGGGTGAGTGACTCTTACAACAGATGGAGATTGGAATAGTGTGCTCAAGCAGTTGACAGCGTGTGTGTTAGCAGGAGGCATAACTAAAGAAACTGAAGCATTGCAGAGTGTGCGTCACTTAGCCTGCAGCTGGACTGAAGCTTCAGGTCTCTGTAGGTGAGGAGTGCTCTAGGCATAGTGAATCAGCCTGAAGTCCTAGCTTGGCCACTTTGTCTCGGGAGGGAACTTTACATGTGTAACCCCCCTGCAAATGGGGGTTCCCAAAAGACTTCCAGGAGCTTGCTTGAATGCTCCAAGCCTGAATGGTGTTTGGCGTTTAAGCCATTTATCAGTGAGTGTTTTTAGAACCTCTGGTACTGTCTCTTTAAGAGCTGTCTGCTTGCAGACATAATTAGTTTGTATGGGGGACTGTGTGTTTCTTTGATTGAGTACCACTCAAGCTGCTGCCAATTCACCCCATTTTTGCAGTCACTAGGAGTGCAAAGGGAACCTGTCTGAAAGATGTAACTGATTGCCAGAAATCATTTACAGTAATAATAAAATTACAGTTTGTCTAACCTGCTTTCTTTGCAGTCAGAACTGTCTGCCTAGTTCCCCATTCTGGTTTTGAACTGCTGAACTGGACCAATCAGTGTGGGGTAAACTAGCTCTAAAATGATGCCTTGGGCCAGATCAGAACTTGGGACTCATAATCTGAGCCAGCCACAAGAGGATTGTATGGGCAGTGACTCTGGGAGATGTAGTTTAGACTTGAGTGCCTTTTGGACCAACAGCAGCAGTCTATTGTGGTGACAGCCAATCCAGTCAAGAACTGGGAGGAACTCAAAGGAAGTGCCGGTTTTTTGTCTGTTGGGAGTTTCAGTTTGAGATCTGAAAGTGAAGGGAAAGAAACCCTGTGCTCCTTCAATTGCACAGTTTCAGTCAAAAAACGTGTGCAAGGCCCAGAGTTCCGGTCTACAACTTGTGTAACTGCTTGTTAGGACTGAATCCGTCCTGTGAAAAGAATCAAAGGATCTCTGAAGAGTAGAAACCAGGCTCACCCTGTAGAAGACTGAAGAAATTGTTGAATTACACTCGGTCTGTCAGGAACTGAATCTGCTGTGTGTTCTCCTGGTTATTGTGCAGTAATTGCGATTGGGATACAGATGCAGCCTGCCTGGTATCGTGCTTTTTTTTTTTTTTACCATATAAATGTGTGAGGAGTCTCTTGGAGATCAAAAGTAGCCCTGCTGACATTGAAGGACCATATCTTCTTTGGAGGTCGTGAGTACTAATTCGGGGTCGCTCCCTGTTGAATTGCCACATTAAATCCAAATGGAATTACTGTACTGCTGACTGTTTAATTTTCCTTTTCTGTGTGAAAGGGCCCTACCAGCTGCCACGGTTTGGACTAGCTCACTAGGGCCTGGGTACCCAGGGACAGTAACTGGTAGGGATAGGCCTGTGCACAGAGCCATAGATAGATAGTAAAGTGATAAGCTAATTAACCTGATTTCCCCTGTCCTTGTTATATCCCCTAAATAAATCAGAGCTGTTTGTTTCAACAAAGTTATACTGCCTGAGGTATTTGTCTATGTTAAAGTACTGTACTGTGATTGTTGCACTGTATCTTATTTTACAGGATGTCCCGTGCCTGAACCAGCCTTTGGGGGTAAGTGTATACTGTGAAGGTAATTCTGCTATATTGTGTGGGCCACTAGTGGGAAGAAAGGGGTTGCAGTGTCCCAGAGGGCTGTGACCAAGTAAGTTTAACTATTGCAACCCTGACCTCTGGGTGGAGGCACCCTACATTGGATCCAGGCCCCTCAACCTGTTAGGTGGCAAATCAGGCAGGGGTAGTAGCCCCTGGGATAGCGCCATTCAGTACATCTAGGGGTACATCTTGAGCCTGGATCGTGTCCTCTAGTGGCCATATTTACTAACCACTGTTAAGAAAAAATGGGTACCCGACAGAAGTGGCTGTGCACCGGCTGGTGGAGTGGTGTACTGGGAGGAGATCAACCCCAAATGCTATGCTTATCCTGGACATCCCCTGGGTATCTCTACGGACACTGTGCAGGGAGTACTTTCCAAGGTGGAAGGTTTACAAAACCCTGTGGTGGTGGGTCGGCATGCTAATCTGCTCACCCACTCTTCCTGGCCCTAGTAGAGTTTAAGGATCCCATAGATAGCTCCAAGTGCCACAGACCATTACCCCAGAGGGAGCCCTCACTGCTTGAGTGATAACTAAGGACAGTAAAGACCGGGGAATCAGCCCCACCACTATCTGAAACTTTTGAGGAGAAATTTGCTGAATGGTTGCTGGGAGAGGAAAACTGTGGAGGACTTGAAGAAACTATTCTTGCCACCTGGGGTGTTCCTCCCCAACACCCTCTCCTGCTCCAGTGTCGTAATGGTGGCTGAACCAATGCAGACTCCTATTTCTGCACCTGCCATTAGTCACGACTCTACCGAGGTTGAGGATCTTCTGGCACCCTCCCCACCCCCCAAGGGAGGATGACTGGGAGACCTGGATAGACTATGTTGCCCTGCTTCTGCTAGAATGGCAATGCTCGGGAAGGCGAAAAGCTAAAGAGGGTTAGTGAGAGCCTCCGAGGTCCTGCCCTGGCTACCATCCGTGCTAACGGGCCAGTAACCCTGGAAGCGACTGCACAGGCCTATCTTGAGGCCTTGGAGAATGTATGGGAGCCCAGATTCTGATGAGGACCTATGGTGGAGAGTAAGAAATGCACAACAGTACCAAGGGAGTTGTTGTCTGTGTATGTCTCTCGGCTGGAAAAATTGTTGCAAGAATGCCTCAGAAAGGGTAGTTTGCCAGCATTGAACTGGACCGAACCAGACTGGACAGAATCCTTAAGTCTGCCCTTCTCAGAACTGCTGTTGCTTCAGTTACTACCTGGCAAATCGACTGGAATCTCTACCCTCCTATGATGAGTTAATGAGAGAAATTGAGAGTTGAGAAAGGCGACCCTGGAGGTACCTGCACCAACAGCTGTGGCTACGGACCGAGTGACTGAGGTGACCCATCAGTGAAGTTCAGGGGCAGAGGTTGACAGTCAATGAGTGCTCTGACAAGGAAAAGATATGCCACAATGGGGCGAACTGTTGAGAGAGATCCGAGAATTCAAAAACAGTCCCTTTATGAAGGCCACGCCTGCAAGTACGGGCCCCTGACCTATATCCTGCATCTGCTTATGGGGGTGGGGTACTTACCATGTATCTCCTGCTGATAACAGCTCCAACTCAATTCCTTGACCATGGAAGTGGAGAAACTGACGAGATGTCTCCAAATGCTTATCACGCCACAGACAGAGATGGCACCCAGGTTTCCAGTTAGTAATACCCCCCCCTGGCTCCCAGTGGTGGCTCGGCCAGCTCAAACTCCAGAAAGTATGTTTTGCTATAATTGTGGGAAAGATGGGCACATGAAAAGGGAATGCCAGTCCCCAAAAGACACTGACAAAGTTGCATATAGGCTACAAGAGAGCTTCTGAGAAGAAATCAGTGGTTAAGAGGTGCACGACTATGATCCCAGTGAGGGCACCAAAAATGCTAATTCACGTCCTTTGTGGTAGCAAGGTCAGTTGCCCAGGCCCCACTACCGCCTCTCCAGACTGGTCCAGAATAGTGGGTCCCTCCATGGAGACCACTGTAAAGGTGAATGGAGTGTCTACAAGAGCTGTATTAGACAGTGGGTCCCTAAGTGACAATTATGTTCCAGGATTGGTATCAGAAGCATTGTCAGACGTACCCTTTACAACCATTAGAAGGACTGCATGTATGGGGGTTAAGTGAGAAGGCTCACCCTGTTCGGTATATCCGATTTATTGTCTTCTCACCTCGTGGCTGGAGTGGCCAACAAGTAGAGACTTAGCCTTAGGTGTGTCCCCCACTGACTGTATGATGGTGTCCTTTGTTGATTGGAACAAATGCTCACATGTTCGGAAGGCTGGCACAGTTGTGTTATGAAAACAGGGTCAAAGACTAGTAGAGCTTTAAGAGTTCCGGCTTTAATTAAGAAGGCCTATGAGGCACAGGAGATGCTGAAAAACAGAACCAGAGGAACCGGTCGGAATTGTATGGAAGAAGGATCCTGAGTCTCTGATCCTGGCAAATGCCCAGTGTACCTTACAGGAGAGGTCCGTATCAGAAAGGATGTTAAGAATAAATATTAATGTTGGATGCACCAGGCGATGGAAAATTGCCAGAGGGACTGCTGGTCAGGCTTAGTATTTTGCCCGCTAGAGCCCATGCTTGTGCCAGAAGGGTAATGGTCCAAGTTCATAATGTGTCTGAAAGAGACATTCGAGTAAACAGAGGTTGCATCCTGGCTAATGTGCATTGTGCAGACACTGCAGTGCTACCAGCAGCAAGAGTTCAAGGAAGAATGACAGAGTACTTGACTTGTTTGATTTCGCGACTACCCCGCTGCCAGCTGAATGGAAAGTGAGGATCAGTGAGAAGCTTGCCCAGAGAGACCAGGTGTTTTCTTAAAGGATGTGATGTAGGATGCGTGAAAGGAGCTGAGCACAATATCCGCTGCATGACGAAAAGACCATTTCGGAGAGGTCTCGACGCCTGGCACCTGCTGACATAGATGATGTGAGACGGCATCCGCAAGAGATGTTAGCTGGTGTAATACAAGAATCCAGAAGCCCTTATGCTTCCCCATTGTGGTAGTGAGGAAAAGAATGGAACAGTAAGGATGTGTGGATTATCGCACCTTAAACCGGCGGACTATCCTTGATCAGTACACTATGCCCCCGCATTCAGGATGCTTTGGACTGCCTAAACGGGAGCAAGTGGTTTCTGTGCTGGATCTCCGCAGTGGGTACTACCAGATCCCGATGGCCCCAGAGGACCGGGAGAAGACGGCCTTTATCTGTCCGGCTATTTCTATGAATTCATGAGGATGCCTCAAGGGATTTCAGTGCCCCAGCCACTTTTCAACGATTGATGGAGCGTGCAGTGGGGACATGAACTTACTAGAGTGCCTGGTATCCTAGATGATGTTATTGTGTTTGGCACTCACTGGAGGAACATGAGAGCAGATTATTTAAGGTATTGGACCGACTGGAGGACTTTGGCCTTAAACTGTCCATTGATAAGTGTCAATTCTTTCAAACATCAGTAAAGTATGTGGGACACATAGTATCCACCGAGGGAATAGAGATCCCACCCAAGTAAAGTTGGAGGTCTTTGACCACTCGGCCACAGCCCAAAAATCTAAAAAAGAACTGCAAAGATTCCGGGATTCTGTGGTTATTATCGACGCTCATCAAGGACTATTCAAGAGTGATCCGCCTTTACTTAACCTTACTCAAGGTATCCCCAACCCACAAAAATACCAAAAGTCAGCCGCCCTCAAGACTGAAAGAGTGTATTTTCATCCGAGTGAAGTATTTGGGCCCGCTGGACTCCTGATTGTGAGACTGCTTTTCATGAGATCATATATCAACTTACCCATGCTCCAGTGCTGGCCTATGCCGATCCAAGAAAACCTTACGCCCCGCGACACGCGTTAGCTTGCAAGGGTTGGGGGCTGTGTTGTACCAAGAGCACGAATGGCTCTGAATTGTGGCCTTTGCCAGTAGAAGAAGCCTGACCCCATCCGAAAAGAACTATCCTGTACATAAGTTAGAGTTCAGCTTTGAAGTGGGCTATTGTTGACCAATTCCATGAGTACTTGTATGGGGCTAAAATACTAGTAAAACTGACAATAATCCTTTGACCTATGTGCAGACCTCTGAAGCTGTTGGATGCCACCAGCCATAGGTGCTTTCTGCATTATCGCATAGGACTATGCTCTCTGAATACCGAGCAGGTCTGAACCACATAGATGCTGATGCTCTCTCCGAGGCCTGTTCCCCAGAATGATTGGGTCCGATTGGAGAACCTGACATTCGGCACTGTGCCGAAGTTTGACAGGGAGGAACAAATGTCCACGGACGCAGTGGACTGCATGGTGGATTGCTTGGGACCCTCTGAGAATTGCATACCTGCTGCTTATTGCCACTTTTCTGCAATAGACATTGGTGCACTGCCTCAGCTGGACAATGACAGTATTCATGGCTCAATCCGCGATCCTATGATCAAATCAGCTTAGAAGCCTCTATGCAGGAAAAGATGTGTCCAAATTACGCCCACTGATTTGAGAACTGCAATTGTTATACAAAGAAGGTCCTAAGTTGAAACTGATCAATAAACTGTTATATAGAGAAACAGTAGACAGAGGGGACAAGTAGACAAACAACAACTGTGCTGCCCACTGCCTTTCGAGACTCAGTATTGAGGTCCTTGCACAACCACATGGGGCACCTTGGTATAGACAGAACACTTGACTTGGTGAGATCCAGATTCTATTGGCCTAAGATGGGGCTGATGTGGAGCAACACATACGTAACTTGTAGATTCGCTGCTTACAGAGGAAAGCTTTTGCCCCAGAGGGCTGCCCCCTTGTTAACATAACCACCAGTGCACCCATGGAGCTGGTCTGTATTGATTTTCTGAGTTTGGAGTCAGATCAAAGAAATATCAGTAATGTGCTGGTGGTCACTGACCATTTCACTAGATATGCCCAAGCTTTCCCACCAAAGACCAGAAAGCATCCACTGTAGCCAAAGTACTTGTAGAAAACTTTTTGTTCACTATGGGGCTCCACAAAGAATCCATTCTGATCAAGGAGAGACTTTGAGAGTCGCCTGATCAAAGAGATGCTTTCTCTGTGGGGAGTGCGAAAGTCCAGAACCACTTTACCACCCCCCAGGGGACCCACAGCCTGAACGTTTCAACCGCACTTTGCTAGATATGCTAGGCACCCTGCACCCAAAGGACAAGCCTAGATGGAGCCAACAAATTAGCACCCTGGTACATGCTTATAACTGCACCAAAAGTGATGCCACTGGGTTCTCCCCCTACCGCATGATGTTTGGAAGAGAAGCTGCACTACCGTAGATGTGTGTTTTGGGGTCTCTCCTGATGGGGTTCAAGCTGACAACTATTTTACAGTATGTGCAAAAGTTAAAGGCCCAGCTAACTCATGCGACTAACTGGCTCAAACCATGGCTGCCAAAAGAAATCTACACAAAGAAAGGTATGATAAAAGGTGAAAGCACAGGAACTCCAGGAGGGAGATCGGTATTGCTAAGAAATCTGGGACTGCATGGCAAACACAAGATTGCTGACAGATGGCACCATCTCCCTCACATTGTAGTGAGCAAACTAGATGATCTGCCAGTGTACAAAGTAAGGCCTGAGAACAATTCAAAGATGTAAAACAATGCATAGAAATCATTTACTACCCATTGACAAATCCTGATTGAGTCTGAGCCCCAGAAGATGCCCCTCTGGACCAGTGACTAGAGCTGCTGCTAAGAAAAGATCAAGGAAGTCTGCACCTACAGAAGCAGAGTTAAAGTGTTCCCTGCACAGTCCCAGTTAGCATGACTGTCAGTCCATATCAGAAGAAAGTGAGAGGACTTTGAATACTATCCTTCTTACGGAACTGAGTCAATTGTTTGGGCAACCCTCAGTCAATACTGGAGACAAAGTTGGGCCTTTGGACTGTCTATGCCCCCAGCTTCATCCCTGGAGCCAATGCTCCCAGAAAGTGAAGTGCAAAGCATCAGATCAGATGAAATGGAATCATTGTGCATGGTTGAACTGTTTGAGCCTCAGGGAGGAAAATGATAGATTGGGGCAGACTGGTGATACACCCAACAAGAAGAGTATTTTGAGTGCCCTGACAGTCCACTGCTGGTGTCTGAAAGCCCCATGCGAGCCAAATGTTGTGGACTCAGAAACTGTAACTCCTGGAGCTGAAAGTGCCCCAAGTTCTAGCCTCTCTACCCCCATGGAGACTCCCCTGACAAGTGAGAACAATGCTGAAAATGAGGCTCAGAGTGCAGAGACTGTAACAGCTCCCCCTAGAAAGACTGGTCGAGCTGTAAAGCCTGTGGTGCACCTCAGTTATGATTCCCTGGGCCGGCCAGTGGACCTGCCTCTCAATGTTGTCCATAAAGGAGTGTATGTGTCCCCGAGCTCATTGCCCAAACTGAGCGTTAGTGCTAACTCCAAGTTACTTGTGTTGCCCTCTAAGTATGGTGCCCTTGCCCCGTCCAGCCCCAAGGTAACTGATAGGGAAGGGTCCCCTCTCTTCAGGTTTCATGTACAAGAGGTAATAACTTGAGTTATGGTACAATGTGTGTGTTATACTGTGTAAAGAGTGACGTACTGCAATGTTTCAGAAATGGTTCTTGGTAAAATGATGTATTGACTGATGATTACATGTGTGAGCCTAATGCAAATGTATATGGTTGCAGTTTAAACTTATAGGTACTTGCTTGACCGCGATTGTTAGCTTTTTCCTATGCTGGAAGGGTGTAACTTCTGCAAATGGGGGTTCCTAAAAGACTTTCCAGGAGCTTGCTTGAATGCTCCAAGCCTGAATGGTGTTTGGCGTTTAAGCCATTTATCAGTGAGTGTTTTAGAACCTCTGGTACTGTCTCTTTAAGAGCTGTCTGCTTGCAGACATAATTAGTTTGTATGGGGGACTGTGTGTACTTTTGATTGAGTACCACTGGCTGCTGCCAATTCACCCCATTTTGCAGTCACTAGAGTGCAAAGGGAACTTGTCTGAAAGATGTAACTGATTAGAAATCATTTACAGTAATAATAAAATTACAGTTTGTCTAACCTGCTTTCTTTGCAGTCAGAACTGTCTGCCTAGTTTCCCATTCTGGTTTTGAACTGCTGAACTGGACCAATCAGTGTGGGTAAACTAGCTCTAAAATGATGCCTTGACGAATCAGAACTTGGGACTCATAATCTGAGCCAGCCACAAGAGGATTGTATGGGCAGTGACTCTGGGAGATGTAGTTTAGACTTCGGTGCCTTTTTGGACCAACAGCAGCAGTCTATTGTGAGTGACAGCCAATCCAGTCAAGAACTGGGGGAACTCAAAGGAAGTGCCCGGTTTTGTCTGTTGGGAGTTTCAGTTTGAGATCTGAAAGTGAAGGGAAAGAAACCCTGTGCTCCTTCAGTGCACAGTTTCAGTCAAAAAACGTGCAAGGCCCAGAGTTCCGGTCTACAACTTGTGTAACTGCTTGTTAGGACTGAATCCGTCCTGTGAAAAGAATCAAAGGATCTCGAAGAGTAGAAACCAGGCTCACCCTGTAGAAGACTGAAGAAATTTTGAATTACACTCGGTCTGTCAGGAACTGAATCTGCTGTGTGTTCTCCTGGTTATTGTGCAGTAATTGCGATTGGGATACAGATGCAGCCTGCCTGTATCGTGCTTTTTTTTTTACCATATAAATGTGTGAGGAGTCTCTTGAGATCAAAAGTAGCCCTGCTGACATTGAAGGACCATATCTTCTTTGGAGGTCGTGAGTACTAATTGGGTCGCTCCTGTTGAATTGCCACATTAAATCCAAATGGAATTACTGTACTGCTGACTGTTTAATTTTCCTTTCTCGTGTGAAAGGGCCCTACCAGCTGCCACGGTTTGGACTAGCTACTAGGGCCTGGGTACCTAGGGACAGTAACTGGTAGGGATAGGCCTGTACAGAGCCATAGGTAGATAGGTAAAGTGATAAGCTAATTAACCTGATTTCTGTCCTTGTTATATCCCCTAAATAAATCAGAGCTGTTTGTTTCAACAAAGTTATACTGCCTGGAGGTATTTGTCTATGTTAAAGTACTGTACTGTGATTGTTTCACTGTATCTTATTTTACAGGATGTCCCGTGCCTGAACCAGCCTTGGGGGGTAAGTGTATACTGTGAAGTTGTGCACTATATTGTGTGGGCCACTAGTGGGAAGAAAGGGGGGTTGCAGTGTCCCAGAGGGCTGTGACCAAGTAAGTTTAACTATTGCAAACCCTGACCTCTGGGTGGAGGCACCCGCCATTGGATCCAGGCCCCTCAACCTGTTAGTGGCAAATCAGGCAGGGGTAGTAGCCCCTGGGATAGCGCCATCTAGGGGTTACACATGGATAGTATCTGACACACTTTCTCTGCAGGACCTGACGACATTGATTTAGCTTGCTAGAATGTATTTACCCAGTCATAGAGCCCAGCTGAGATGCAGCATCTCATTTGTTGTTGAGTCCTGTGTCAAAACTTTACAGCCTTAAGTAGGCAAGTGACTGCTAAGATCACTCATATGAATCAGTGGTTGTTTTGTTTTTTTGGGATCTTTTTATCCTTTGCCATTGTCTACACAGTGTTCAGGCCTGGGACATAGCCCCCTGGCAACCACCTCAACCTCTGCTAGCCCCACCTGTCTGATGGTGGGGGATGCAGTGCACAACTCAGGAACCAAGGCCATCACCGGGTGGTGGTGGTGTTTCTGTAGCCCTTTTTTGTCCCTCCACTGACATCAGGTACCGCCTGTGTTACCATCCGACATCACAGCACACACTGGGAACAAGCACCACTCCATATGAAAGAGCATGCCCCCTGGCCCACAGTGAAGGACTGGCTACCAAACCTGGTTCATTGGCTTTGGCTGGGCCATCCGGCAGTGCCAGCACCACGTTAGATGTTCACAGAGCTCTGCTTTTCTACAGGAATTGTATGGCAGAATTTCATGGTGAGGCTCCCCAGGTATTTGTCAGATACCCTAAAGCCACCCTTGGCAGAATGGCAGCCAGTTGCTCAGTAGATAAGTTCCTGCATCATGGTGTTTTACTAGTTGGCTGGGAAAGAGCCACCCATGGGACTGACTGCTTACTCCACCAGACATACTGCTGCATTACTGCCGCCAGTTATGTTCCCATGTCTGAAATATGTAGAGCTGCTGGCTGGTCGAATGCACACATGTTTGTCACCCATTACAGCATCAGCCTAGGGTTACCAGGAGCCGTGTCCTGCCAAAATATAGGAAAGATACAGAATGCCCTAATCTTTTTTTTTTTCCGAACTCTGTTTATTAGCCCACACCGCTGAACTCTCTCCAGCGACCCACCCTACAGCACTCTCTACCTCCCAGCATGGCCCGTTATGTCCTCCTCCACTTCTCCCTGGCACTGGGCATCCCCCGGGTCTGCCCTTCAGGGAAGGGTCACCCCCGCCCAGGGCGCTCTTTCTATCAGTATTGAGCTACCGGGCCGGAGAGGGGAAGGAAAGCGGAGAGGACTATAGGCCCGACAACGGGAGTGTGGACTGTGGGGGAAGGCACCTTCGTCTCTCAGTGGCGAGGGTTTTTTTTTTTCACATTATTTTTACATCCCCATGGAGCCCAAGCCATGTTTGCTCCTTGGCATACAGCCTGCGACGCCCATTCGCCACCCCCAGCCTCCACTCAGAGGACGCCGCTGAGCCACTCGCAACCCTAGCCCTCCCCGTGAAGAGAGAGCAGTCCTCCGGATGCTCAATCTCTTCCCATCCCTGCCAACCCCCAGCCGCCCAGGTCCGTTCCCGAACCCAGGTTGCCGGTGTGGCGCAAGGTGTGGTATCCAGCGCCTCAACCCTCAGCGCCACCGGGCTGGCTGCCCTAATCTTAAACTAGAAAAAATCTTTTCTTACTTTCCTCTAGAAGTAGCAGAAAACCATGATACCTTAAATAAAATACATCAAAATGATTAGAAATAACACAAACTAAAATACTAAGACAGTCTTTGCTCTGATTATTAAGAGAAGTCTGTTGCATTGGTCAAGGTTATGTATTGTCCTGCAAAAAAATTGTTTCAGTATGAAATGTCCTGATTTGAACTTCTTAAAGGAAAATAGTCCAAAACAGTGGGGGCAATCACCAGAGCTGCAAAAACGCCCGATTAAAACAACCTATATGATTTAAAATAAATGCAGCAAACGGAGCATTATAATATGCTTAAAATCATTATTAAAGTTGCAGTTCCGAGTTCGGTCATGCGCAGTAGCACCTAGCGCTACTGCATATGCCTGAACTCTGAGCGCTAGGTGCTACTGCGCATGAACAAACTCGGAGCTGCAACTTTAATAACGGTTTTAAGTATATTACACTGCTCCGTTTTCACTGGGAATTGGTTCTAGAGCTTAAGTTAACAGACCTCTACATGCCACAATGTTTCTTTTTCTCCCGTGTAAATACGCCTCACTCATCATTTTTACGAGTCTTCCGGCACAGGGCAGGATGCCAGGGGCACACTCCATCTTCCAGTGCGGCAGCACTTTTGACATGGCGCATCCAGGAGCAGCATTAAAACACTAAATAACTCAAGAAAGGTTAGCTACATTTATTTAAAACCATATAGGTTGTTTTAATTGGGCGTTTTTGCAGCCCCACTGTTTTGGACTGTTTTCCTTTAAAAGGTGGTAACCCTACATCGACTTGCTCAGTCATCATGCTGCTACGTTTGGGTCCTCAGTCATCCAGTTTCGTGGTGTCTAATTTGGGGTGTGCACGCATTGCCCCTCCTCCTGTGGCCTACTAGGAGTCTTCCTAAGTGTGGATAGTGAAGCGAATCTAGGCAGTTAGAAACAGAGGTTACTTAATTGTAACCATAGTTCTGTAACCAATAAGACACTCCGGGATGTGCAATGAACAGACATTACTGCATGCCCAGGGCATAGTGAGGCACAAGGTCACAGGATGAGTGCCTTCAGCCCCTGGAAGTGCGGTAATATCTGTTCATTGCACATCCTGGAGTGTCTTATTGCACTTACAAAATGGGCTTTTTTTAAAAAAAATTACTGATGCAAAAAGTAAATTTTGGGCTATTATTATCAGAATTATTGATAAAATAGTCCTTCCACCAGCTAGAAAATGACACCATGATTTCTATGGTTGGCAGCCAAGAGCCCCCCACACACACACACACTCTATCAGGTTCAAAGAGAAACCGGCATATCTAGGGACATGGCTATGTTGTTCATCCACATTGTCTGGCAGCTTCCTTGCTGCTTTAAATCTTGCCGCCGGAAGGTCTTCAGGCTGGCTCCTCCCACCCACCCCGGTGGTAAAACTCTTGGCTGTGCCCCATGACGCCAGATCTTCCTTACCGCTTGGAAGCTCAGGTTCCCTCCTTAACGATCTACGTATAGACTGGATCCTAATTCTTCGGTTCGCCCGAAACTAATTCTAAAGTTCTCAAGACCTCGGTCTAATTACTCCCTCGCGGCTGCGCTGGACAAATCGACTTCCTGATTTTGGCGGTGCCCATGTGGGCAGATGATATCCAGGACGGACCCGCACTCCATGTGCATCTATTGCCTCGGCCTTGATCACGATCCGCAGGCCTGCGAGTTATGTCGATCGTTTTCGGCCAATGTCCTGGAGGACCGCGCTGCCCAGTTACAGTTTGGCGCCCGAGCGCCACCGCGGGTGAAGTCCAAGGAGGCCGTTGGGCGGTGTCCGCGGCGGCTGGCTCGGCTGAACCATCGAGAGCAGATGATCGCCCTGCGAGGAGGCGGCCCATGCCACATCCTCATCTTCCTCGGTCATGACATTTATCCCGCTCTCTCTGGGATCCTCCTACACAGCTTCTTTTAAGGGCTTTGCCAATCCTTTCCATGAGAGAGGGCCATCGGGACACTCTTCTTGGTAAAAAAGGACTCGAAGGGTAAGTCCCACCGTCGACATTCGTGGGAGTGCGGAGAGGTCCCCTTCCCCGGACAGTCGACACTCGACTTTGGTCAAGGTTGCGGCTAAGGCCGCTGGCTTCACGGTGTCCCCGTCAGGTCAGCCGGCCGAGACACCCGTCGACGCGGTCGAGATTTTTCCCGACCCGTCGGACGGGCTGTCGACTGGTGAAGCCGACAACCCTTCATTACCAGTTCCCCCGGTGGAAACCGAGGACTTGCCTGCTCCTCCTGTGCCGGAGTCCCCGGTCAAGGCTCCCGAGCCGAGGGAAAAGCGGGTGTCCCTGCTCCTCCCAGACCCCCCTCGAAAACACCGTGGGTCTTGGTCTCGAACCTCATCTTGGTCAGCTGATCCCGTCACATCGGCAGGGGTCTCTGTCCGAGGAGGCAGCCGAGCGCCACTCGTCCTTGTCTTCCTCCTCCGGAAGAGGGCTGACCAGCATAAATTGTGTTGGCCTTCACGAGGACTTAATGTGGCAGCAGCTCCTTTTGTCTGGGAACAAGCCGACGCCATCGCCTTCCCTGGCCATCAAGTGGCTGTCACCCCAAAGGCCGAAACAACCCCTTGCGGTGGTCGAGGTGCCCAAGCCTGGGCTGGTTGTTCGGCCAAAACCAGCTGCCCCGCTGATTGTGGTGGAACCTCTGCCTACACAACCGAAATCGGGGGCACCGACCAAGGACTCTCGGTCGGGTCAGGGTCTGCCCCACCGGTTGTCGGTCACCCTCACTCCCGACCATACTCGGCAGGTGGAGGGTGGCTCAGGCCCCAGGCAGCTCTTCGCAGAGTCCTCGGAGTCTGACGACGACTCCTCCCTGTTTTCCAGGCCCCTTGACCTGGAGTCCTCCAGGGGGCAGTCGATGGACAAGAGCGCATCATCGTTCATGGGTCTGCTTCGGCTCATCTCGGAGTCCACCGGGATGCAGCTCGAGCCTGTATCCAAGCGGGTCAAGTATCCCCTGATGGAGATACTGGACTGAGGGGATTCACCCATGGAGGCTTTTCCAGTGGCTGAAGTCATTGTTGGCCCAGCCTTGGAGCTTTGGCAGCGGCCGGCTTCCTGCCCTGCGCCTTCGGCCAGGGTGGCCAGGAAGTATGCAGTCCCTACCGGCTCTGTCTGTTTTTTTCAGAGCACCCTTCCGCGGAGGGGTTGGTCACTGATAGCGTTTTCCGGCATTCCGGGAACGCTAGGGATGTGGATAAGCCCCCCGACAAGGAGTCCAAAAAGCTGGACTATGCCGGGTGCAAGGTGTACGCTGTGTCCTCCCTAGGCCTCCGCCAGGCCAGCTCGGCTGTGCTGATGGCACACTTCTCCCACGCCCTCATGGGCTCCCTGGATGAGGTGATCCCTCATCTCCCGGCCGACCTGCAGACCACGGTCAAGCAGGTGCTGGATTAGGGAAGGGCGGTGGCAAAACAGCAGCTCCAAATGGCTCTAGACATTGGAGACTCCTGTGCCTGATCAGTAGCGGCCGCAGTGGCCATGCACCGCAGAGCATGGCTGAGGATATCCACCTTCACGGCGGATACCCAGCATAAATTGGCGTACGTCCCCTTCTTGGGGACTGACCTGTTCGGCCCTGGAATGGAAGGCCACCTCCAGCGGATCGAAAAGTCCAACGCTACCATGGACCCGGTCACGTCCGCCCAGAAGGACAAGGGCCGTCGTCAGCAACATAAGTCCTTTTGCCACTTCTGCACCTGCGGCACGTCTGGCCCAGCATCAGGGCCAGCAGGTTTGTGCTTAGCACCCCAAAGCCAAGCCTGCGGCTTCCTCTAATAGGAAGCAGGGAGGAAAAGGGCCAGGAGGTCCCTCGGCTGGCCCCTCCTCTAAGCCTGCCCAGTGACGGGTTGAGGGGTGTCGCCCCCAGCCTCGTCACTCCCCCCTGGGTTCCCCCTGTGGGGGGACGGCTCCGCCACTTCCTTTCCACCTGGTCCACTATCACCACAGACCGCTGGGTGTTGGAGGTGGTAGGAAAGGGCCTGCCTCTGGAGTTCGAGCAGGCCCCGCCCTTCCGAGCCATCTCCCCTCGGGGGGCTACGGGGTCCGCAGCCTCTCTTTTGGCTCACAGAGCCGACATTGCCCTGCTCCTTGAAAAAGAGGTGATCAGGAAGGAGGCGGATCCTCCACCAGACCCAGGGTTTGTGTCCAGGTACTTTCTGGTCCCGAAACGGACGGGATCCTGGCGCCCCATTCTAGACCTGCACGACCTGAACAGGTTCCTAAGGTCTCGAACCTTCAGGATGGTCACTCTGGCTCAGATCATTCCATCCTTGGAACGAGGTGTGTGGTTCTGTTCTCTGGACCTCCAGGACGCGTTCTTTCACGTCCCAATCCGTCCGTCCCACCAGAGATTCCTCCACTTCAGGGCAGAGGGATCCCTGTAGAGTTCCGGGCCATACCCTTCGGCCTTTCCCTAGCTCCCAGGGTCTTCACCAAATGCATGGCAGTGGTGACAGCATTCCTGCGGTGCCGAAGGGTCCGGGTGTACCCTTACCTGGACGACTGGCTGATTGAAGCCTCTTCCAGAATGGAGGTGGAGCGGTCCAAGGATCTGGTCCTCCAGGTTTGCTCTCAGGTTGGCCTTCTTATCAACGAGGCCAAGTCAGAACTCGTGCCAGAGCAGGTGATACAATTCATCGGGGGCAGAGCTTGACTCTCTACGAGCCAGAGCACGGCTCCTGGCGGACAGGGCCCGGGTTCTTTCCTCCTTTGCCCAATCATTTCAGGTTGGGCAAATGCACCCTGCCCGGGACTTCCTGCACCTCCTGGGCCTCATGGCAGCCTGCACCAGCGTGGTCCATTGGGCCCGTTGGTACATGCGTTCCTCAATGGGGGCTGGCCAGCCAGTGGTCACAGCACTTCGATCCCTTGGATCAGCTAGTGACAGTGACCCAGGGGATGTGGAATGCCCTCCAGTGGTGGACCATTCCAGCACATCTGCAGGAGGGCATCCCGTTCGTCCGCCCCGAGCCGACAGTCTCTCTATCGACCGATGCCTCTCTGATGGGTTGGGGTGCCCATCTTGGGGAGCACAGAGCGCACGGACTCTGATCCCCTTGGGAGTCCCGATGCCACATCAACCTGCTGGAGCTTCGAGCGGTCCGTTTAGCCCTCACCGCCTTCACTCCGTTTGTTCGGGGTCAAGTGGTCCAGGTCCAGATGGACAATACCACAACCATGTACTACCTAAACCGCCAGGGCGGGACGCGCTCCATGCCTCTGTGCAGGGAAGCTCTCCGCATTTGGTCCCTTGTGCGCAGCCTGGAGGCGGATCTCCTTGCCATCCATGTGGCAGGAGCCTCCAATATTCTGGCTGATGCCCAAAGCCGGATAGGGGCTGCGTCCCACGAGTGGTCTCTCCTGCCGGAGGTAGTACAAGATCTGTTCTCCCACTGGGGCATGCCTCAGGTGGACCTGTTTGCCTCCAGGGAGAATGCAAAACTGAGACTGTTTCGTATCCGCCCCCCTCAGCAGGGCTCGCTGCAGGGGGATGCCTTCTCGAGGCCATGGACCCCGGGCCTCTTCTTCGCCTTTTCCCCCATTTCCCTTGATCCACAAGGTGCTTCTCAAGGCGAGAAGGGACAAGGCGCAGGTGATTCTGGTAGCCCCAGACTGGCCCCGCCAGTTCTGGTATCCAGATCTCCTCAGTCTCAGCTCCAGGCTCGGGGGGCTTCCAGCCTGACCGGACCTGATCTCAGTCAATCAGGGAAGGTATTCATCCGGACCATCAGTCCCTGCACTCGATGGCCTGGTTCCTGAGCTGAGAGTTCCAGGCCTTGGGTCTTTCGACGAGGTCTCAACATTGTTGGCGTCCCGTAAAGAGTCGACCAGGGCTGCTACGCCTTCAAATGGAAGAGATTCTCCATTTGGTGTCAGGCAAGGGCCTGGACACTTCCTCCTGTTCCTTGGCAAGCATTCTGGACTGCCTGTGGTCCTTTCTCCAGCAAGGAGGCAAGGATTCGTGACCCTCAAGTTGCACCCTCGCAGCTATCTCTGCTTCAGGCGGCGGGCCGGGAAGCAGTCGGTGGTGCAGGAGAAGGTGGTCGGGTGCTTTTTCAAAGGCCTTGATCACATATCCCCTCCGGTGCGAGAACCTCCACCTCCATGGGATCTACTGCTGGTGTTGGCTAAGCTCATGGGCAAGCCATTAGAACCACTGCACAGGTGTGACATCTCTCATATGTCGTGGAAGACCGCCTTCTTGGTGGCTATCACGTCAGCCAGATGGATGGGAGAGCTCCAGGCGCTTTCCATCGAGTCTCCTTATCTGGTCTTCCACAGGGACAAGGTTGTCCTGTGCCCCCACCCGAAATTCCTTCCGAAGGTGGTGTCGGAGTTTCACCTTAACCAGGTGCTGACTCTGCTGGTGTTCTACCCCAATCACACCTCGGAGGCTGAATATAGGCTCCATACTTTGGACCCTAGAAGAGCGCTCGCTTATTATAAGGAGCGGACGGCTGAAGTTTGGGGAGAGGTTCGCCAGCTGTTTGTCACCTACGCTGAAGCCGCACCTGGCAGACCTGCAGCCAAGCGGACGATAGGCAGGCGGGTCACCTCCTGCATAGATCTCTGCTATAGGTTGGCGGGCATGGAGCCTCCCAGAAGGATAAGAGCTCATTCTACCTGCCATACCGCTGCATGGTGACTGCTTCCAGGGACATCCCTATCCAGGAATCTGCAGGGCTGCTACCTGGAAGTCAGCACACACCTTCATCACCCACTACCACATCGACCTTGAGTCACGCCGGGATGCTGGTTTGGGGCCTCGGTTCCAGTCATTATTCCCTAAGTGGGGGTGTCTTGCCTCCCTCCTCCCAGAGAACTGCTAGGAGTCTGCCAGACAGTGTGGATGAACAATATTCATGTCCCAGAAATAGGGTTACTCGCCGCAACAGGAGTTCTAGGAATGGTATGTTGTTCATCCACCCACCCGGCCTCCCCGGCTCCGAAGCACAACCTGGCTTCCAGCGGGCTAGATCTGGCGTCATGGGGCAGAGCCAAGAGTTTTACCACCCAGGTGGGTGGGAGGAGCCAGCTAGAAGACCTTCCGGCAAGATTTAAAGCGGCAAGGAACCTGCCAGACAGTGTGGATGAACAACATATACCATTCCTAGAACTCCTGTTACAGGTGAGTAACCTGTATTTTTTTGTGAGCATGGGTGTGAGAGCAGCTTTTGAGAGTGGTGGAGTGTGAGCGTGTGGTTTTCTTTCATTTTTTTCTTTCTAATCAAAGCAGAACGGCAGGACTGAGCGCCCTCTTTCCCTGATGAAGCGAGTGCCGTTGCCAAGCCAGCGGGAGTACTTGTTTCTCTCCGGCATCTTGATAGAAGTGAGCTTCCTAGTGTTAAAAAAAAAACATTACTCACACGGACAGATTTTTGTTTTGAGCGCAGTTGCTACAGGACCCGAGAATGGGACACACTGGGAGCAGCAATGTTGCTGGACCAGTATCGAAACCATCAGCTGACAGAATGGGAGAAGTTATTGTCAGATGACACAGCGAGAACACTTACAATATTTTATTTAAATATTTTCACTTCTGTGTAAGGCTGCTAGTGTATAACTAGCTCTGGTCAGAGCCGACATGGCTGCAGCTCTGTGCGATAGTCACGCATGCATATCACGGCTGAAATAGTCGTACATGCACACAGAGCCCATAGCAGCCATCTTGGGCATGTCAGGCTCTTTTGCACTTGCGTATCATGGCCATGATACTTGAGCATGCGCATGGAGCTCACGGTGGCCATCTTGGACACAGCTGGCTCATTCGCACATGTGCGGCCGTGTGGAAGAAACTGATGGTGACAAGTTCACCGACAAAGACAAACTGGTGCTGGGGTGGCTGGGACTAATGTACTGACAGCAGACTGCTCCACAACTAGCAGAGTTATTGTGCTTCAACTCCACTATTTTATTGTTTGTTCGGATCCAGTGAGGTGAGCTGCTTTTCTGATAGCAAGACATCTGCACGCTCTGCCCTGCAGCTGTAAAAATGAATGGTTTTTGCTGGTACTTCGGCTGAGTATTTCGCTCAGTAGGGAAGAAAAAATGAGTGTTTTCATGGCGCATTTATTTGTTTTGTGTTTTTTCAATGTGGTCCTGCTATTAAGTACTTGTTTTTACCTGTGCATCAAACAGGTTTGATGCACAAGTAAAAAAACAATCAAAATAATGGATTTTCTCTCCCCATTTTATAGACTTCTTTTATTTAGTTCACATCCACACAGCCTCCCCTGGAGAGGCTTGCTTCAGCTTCCTGTTCCTGCATGCAGATCTGAGTGCAAAGGGGACAGAGCCTTAGGACCACATGACTAGGTAGTAGGAGGAGTCAAACTTGAAGACTGTTGCAGTGACTGAGCATGGAAGTGCTCAGTGGAAGACTGCCAAGTGTGGATGAGAACAGAATACAGCTAATAACTGTGGTTCCGAGTAAGTAGCTTCTATTTATGTGTGGGGCCGGCACGCTGCCAGCTAGGGGCTGGGAAAACCCAGTGGCCCCACAGACATTTAATTGGCCAAACTAGGGAACTGAATGAAATGTTACCTCATTCCAAAACTTGCCGGCAGATCTTACTGGGCCAAACACCATAACCTTCTTCACCCAAGTCCTAAACTTGCTCATTGCACATGGTATAAACAGAAGCTTGTTGGGACTTGATGCATATTTTTCAAACAACGTGAAGTCTTGCTATATTATGACAATTGCAGTTTGACCCAGCCTTCGAACTGCTCCGGAGGTGAAAGAGTTAAGTTCCATGCCAGGCATGGAATCTTGAGCGCGATCTCGGTTGAAAACTGTGTCTGTTGTGCTTCAAACTGTAACTGTCAGATTCTTTACTCCGCCTCACTGAACAGTCGCTCCGGAGATTTCTCCTACTGCTCGGTTCATTTTGTTGGTTTTAAAGTATTTTTTCTTGGTTTTCAAACCGCATTTGTCTAAAATTAAACCGCAACTGGTCGGTTCAAGCTCTGTCTGTGGTATCGGAGTAATAGATAGGTTTTACATTTTATTCTGTGTGGAACTTGTAAACGGTATTATCGGTTCGGTTTGAACCGATCAGGTTGTTGTAAAAACTGTTTTAAATTGTATTAGAAGTGCGGTTCGCGGTTCTTGTCGGTTCTAAAAAAAACGGATTTCATTACGGTTTTTTCCACAACCCGTGACACGGTCTGGAACCGATAAGGGTGTCTTGCTTGGCTAAGGGCCGTTAACGGGCAAGTTTGTGGTTAGGCTGGCATTATGTCTGAGAAACCCAAAAGAAAAACCGGGCCCACTGGGTTTCAACACTGTAGTGTCTGTGGGGAAGCTTTTGCTAAGGCTGACCCACACACCACATGTGTCTATTGTCTGGGGTTTGACCACCTCAATACAGACTGCCAGATTTGTTTGAATTTCCCTGCAGCTACTCTGGATAAGAGAGTTGGTAGGCTCAGGGAATGGGAGGCTAAGAAGTCCGCTGACCCGGATAGCCAGCCCGGTTCAGTTCCAACCGAACCAGAGGGAGTGCCCTCCGACCAGGGTGAGTCTTCCTCGGGCAAAAGGAGAGCTGACTCGGAGGAGTCAGTTCCAGCTAAAAGGACTAGGAAATCAGCAGGTGTGGAGCCAAAAAGTCTTTCTCCAACTGCTGCAGAAATAGCCAAAGCGATCAAAATTGTCCAGTCGCTTTCCCCGGTTCCAACGAACCGGCACCATCAGGTAAGCGGTCGGTTCCTCCGGTTCAGGAATATGATATAGAGGATTTTTATGAACCGGAGGAGGGGGGAAGATTATGAGGAGAGTGAATGTGATTTTGAGAGTCTGGATCTGCCCATTGAACCGGACATTTCTCCAGACAGACCTATAGAAGTGTCTCCCCCCAGGCTTTCTGAGTCCCCTTCTCATTTTATTTTTTATAAGAAAGTGGCTGAAACCCTCCAGCTTCCTATGGAAGAAGCTGTAGATGACCAAGAGGAGCCTGACTATGTAGAGATGATGGATATCCCAGAGTCTAGGAGACTGTCTATTCCTATCCACAAATCCTTCAGGAAACAGACAGTAAAAATTTTAAAAGCTCCCCATTCTATACTTCCTGTGGATAAGAAAAAGGACAGGAGGTACACTTTGTCAGGCTCTGACAGGAGTTCCTCTCACAACAATGCAGCCATGTTGGGGTAGTACAGGCTGCAGCCTGTGACAAGGCAAATATTCCTTTGGCTTCACACCCCCCTGACAAGGACTCCAGGAGGATTGATGCCATGGCAAAGAAACAGTACTTGGCAGCATCTTTGAGTTTCAGACAGGCAAATTATATGGCTTATGTTGCAAGATATCAGAAATCCAGATGGGATACTGTTATGGCTCTAGCAAAGCAGGTCCCTGGCCAGCTTGCCAAGGAGCTGGAGCAGGTGGCTGCTGATGGTATTGAGGCATCCAAGGTGCAATTCCATGCTGCAGTGGACTCTAATGATGTATCTTCGAGAGTCATGGCTACATCTGTGGCTTTTCGTAGAATGGCTTGGCTCAGGTGTACTAGCCTGTCACAGGATACTCAGGCTAAGGCCATGGATTTTCCTGTTGTTGATAACTCTCTGTTTGGGGAGCAGACAGAGAATTACATGAAGAAAATGGATGAGTATAGGACCACCTATAGGAGTGCACAGGCCAAGGAAAGGCAGGCCACTCCTCAGAGGCAGCTTTCCAGGGGCAGGGGCAGGCCTTTCACAGCCTTTTACCAAGCCGGCCTCTTCTTCAGCCTACACCCAGAGGGTTCTTCAGAGGAGAGGCAGGCAGAGTGCGAGCAGGCCTGCTCCCACCCTCAGCCTAAAGCCCCTGCCAAGCAGGCACCCTGATGGGAGGCCAGGGCCGATTCTCCATTACCTGTAGGGGCTAGGCTGGCTTCGTCCAGGACTGGAAGTCTTTAACATCAGACAAGTGGGTCCTGGAAGTAGTAAGGCAGGGACTGGTTCTCAGCTTCAAAAAATTTTCAAAGATAGAACCAGATCCTTTCCACCTGCAAATCCATCAGAGGCTCTCGCCTTAGAAACAGAAGTTTCAACCCTGCTGGCTCTCAGAGCTGTAGAAAGGGTTCCTCCCCTACACCAGGGCAAAGGATTGTACTCCAGTACTTCCTTACCCCAAAAAAGACAGGAGAATGGCGGCCCATCCTGGATCTCAGATACCTAAACAAGCACCTTTTAAAACCAAAATTCAAAATGGTGACCCTGGGAATTATTTTACCCTCTCTAAGGCCAGGGGATTGGCTAGCGTCCCTGGACCTCAAGGATGCCTACTTCCATGTTCTCATCAGAAGCTCCCACCGAAAGTACCTCAGATTCGAACTGCCCTCAGGCCATTACCAGTTCAGAGCAATGCCCTTCGGCCTCACCTCTGCCCCAAGGGTATTCACAAAATGCTTGGCAGTAGCAGTTGCTCATTTAAGAAGGCAAAAGATTGCCATCTTTCCTTACCTGGACGACTGGCTCATAGTAGGCCAGTCTCCAGCCAGGTCAAACTACACCTTCAGGTTACCCAGCAGCTGCTTACATCTCTAGGTTTCCTTCTCAGTCTCCCAAAGTCAGTTCTAGAGCCTGTTCAGCTACTCACCTTCATAGGCAGAACTGAACACACAACAGGCCAGAGCCTTCCTTCCTCTAGAAAGAGCAAAGACCCTGGTTTCTCTGGCCTCCTCCTTCACTCTGCAGGTCTCTCGACCAGCAAGGCATTTTGCAGCTCCTAGGGCACATGGCTGCTTCCACAGCAGTAGTGCAGGGAGCAAGATTTCAGATGAGGGACATTCAGTTCCACTTGAGAGCCTTCTGGTCTCAAAGAGAGATCCTTTAACCAAACTGATCCCAGTAACTCGAACCCTGATCCAGGCCCTACAGTGGTGGCAGGATCAGAGCAATCTGAGACAAGGAGTTCCCTTCATCCCGCTGTCTCATTCCTTGACCCTTACTACAGATGCATCCCTCTTGGGGTGGGGAGCTCTCACGGGCGACCTCACCACTCAAGGGTTGTGGTCCCCTCAGGAATCTCTGCTCCACATCAATCTGTTGGAACTCAGAGCAGTTTTTCTAGCACTTCAAGCTTTTTCCACGTCTGTTCAGAACAAAGTGGTACAAGTCAGAACAGACAACACCACTACAATGTGGTACATCAACAAGCAAGGGGGCACTCGGTCTACTGCCTTGTGCACCGAAGCAATGAAGTTGTGGTCTCTGGCTTATTCTCTGAACACCTCCCTTATGGCAGTTCACCTCCCAGGCAAAAAGAATGTCCTGGAAGATGCTCTCAGCAGGATTTCCCAGGGCCATCACGAATGGTCTCTGGATCCCCTTATCCTGGAGGTGGTGTTTGCCAGGTGGGGCACTCCTCAGATAGATCTTTTGCAGCCCCGGACAATCACCAACTTCCTCTTTTGCTGCAGGCCCCCAGTGTTGGCTCAGTCCCTCTGACGCCTTCCTTCTCAACTGGGAAGGGAAGTTTCTTCACGCTTCCCCTTTCCTCTCCTTTTCAAGGTGCTGGTCAAGATCAGGTCTCAACCTTGCAAGATGATCCTGATTGCTCCAGATTGGGTCAGACAGCCCTGGTATCCACTTCTTCTGTCCCTAGCAGTCCACCTTCCCCTGTGCCTTCCCAGGAATCACAATCTGTTAACCTGTGCCCAGAGGAGAGTTTGGTACCCGAATCTCAAATCTCTGAATCTCAAGGCCTGGCTCTTGAAGAGTTAGAGTTTGCTGACTTACACCTTTCTCAGGGTGTACTCAATGTTTTGAAGGCTTTGAGGAAGCCTTCTACCAGGGCTACTTATCATTCCAAATGGAAAAGGTTTTCCATATGGTGCTCTGGTAAGAGTATTTCCCCAGAGTCTGCCGGCTTGCCCACAGTTCTGGATTATATGGTGCACTTAAATGCTCTGGGTCTGAGACCAGCTACCCTAAAAGTGCACCTGGCAGCAGTGTCTGCTTTCTTATCAGCAGGTAAACCCTCTTCTCTTTCAGCTCATCCGGTATTCTCCAAGTTTTTCAAGGGATTGCTTCACATCAACCCTCCATTCAGGGATCCTGCCCCGGCATGGGATCTTAATGTTTGCATTGCCCAGCTTATGCAACCTCCTTTTGAGCTCATGTCTTCAGCAGAGCTTAAGTACTTGACTTGGAAGACTGTGTTTTTGGTAGCCACCACTTCTGCTAGGCGCATAAGTGAACTACAAGCATTGTCAGTGGAGCCTGATTTTATCTTCTTTCATAGGGATAAAGTGGTCCTCAGGACTAATAGAAAATTCTTGCCCAAGGTGGTTTCGGATTTTCACCTGAATCAATCTCTGTCTCCCCCTGTGTACTTCACTGACCATTCCTCCTCTGGTGAGAGGAGATTGCACAGTTTAGATGTCAAAAGAGCCCTTAGCTACTACATAGAGCGTACCAAGGGTCACAGGTCTGATTCCCTCCAACTGTTCCTCACCTATGGTGAGGTAGGTAAAGGGAAACCTGCCACTAAAAGATCCATTGCTAGGTGGATTGTTTCTTGTATCCAGTTTTGTTATCAAAAACTGGGTAGGGTTCCCCCTTCAGGCCTGAGGGCTCACTCTACCAGAGGTACAGCTGCGTCCCTGGCTGCTGCCAGGGACATCCCTATCATAGAGATATGTCAAGCAGCTACTTGGAAAACAGTTCACACTTTCACGAAGCATTAGTCCTTGGACATCCAGGCTAGGAGTGATGCTTGGTTTGGCACAGCTGTACTTCAGAGCCTATTCCCTAAGTAGGTTCTGCCCTCCTCCATGGAGGTACTGCTGTGTAGTCTGCAATTGTCATAATATAGCAAGAGTTCATGTTGTTTGAAGAAAAAATTACTCACCTTAGTAATGTTGTTTCTTCTAATGGACTCTTGCTATTATGACCCTCCCCACCTGCCCTCTCAGAACCTCTGTTTTGTTTTTGGGATGCAGGTAGGCAGTGCTGTGTTGGCACCTAGTGTTTGCCATTTTGTTTGCTGTTTATTTTCATTTTCTTGGTCCCCTGACTTGAGTCTTGCTTTTGGGACCAGAAAATGTGTTAGTATTTAGTAGCCAGTTGGCTAGTGTAGATTTACAGCTTCCACACAGAACCTTAGTGAGTTGTGCTCGTAAAGATCTGACAGTTACAGTTTGAAGCACAACAGACAGAGTTTTCAACCGAGCTCGCGCTCAAGATTCCATGCCTGGCATGGAACTTAACTCTTTCACCTCCGGAGCAGTTCGAAGGCTGGGTCAAACTGCAATTGTCATAATATAGCAAGACTCCATTAGAAGAAACAACATTACTAAGGTGAGTAATTTTTTCTTACTGTCGGTAGCCAGCGAGCGATGACCATAGAAAATGTTTTCCACACAGCGGGGACACAGAATTGCCTGCTGTCAGATGCTCAGAGGCAGTATAGTCTGGTGGTTTCGGCACCGGCTTGGGAACTGAGACATCACAGGTTCAAACCCTCTAGAGCTAAATAGAATTTTTGTTGGACACGGGCTGTCAGCTAGCCTGAGGTACTGTAGTAAAATGTTCTCTTCTCCTTTGGGAACATACCAAGCTCATTTTATGTAAGCATCCTCCTGTCAGTTCTTTCCCTATGGATTTCCCCCCCCTACTCCGACAGTTTTTGGAGTCACTACAGCTGCAGTCACACTCTGGCTGGTCCCAATACTACTGCGATCAGCTGTTTGGGGGGGGTGCAACAGTGGGTGGCCTACATGCTACCTCTCTGGTAGCTAACTAAGCCCCCAGTCTCTGAATCTGTGGATTGCACTCACTTATTCTTTTTTTTTTTGGGTGGGGGGGGCACCAGTGTTAAACACTGCCACTCTAGAAACAGTGTTTCATGTTGCATTTCAAAGAAACATATTAAAAAAATATCACATTTTGTTTTAAGTGCCAGTCATTTGGAGAAGTTGGCAGCTTTGCCAATTAGGAAATGGCTGTCAAGTGGGAGATTAAGTACCAGAGAGTGATGAACACAGGAGGCGCCTGTCATAGACACTAAAATACTATTGATCATTTAGTTCTTGTCTCTTGTCATGATGTCATTTTCAACCAATCAGAATACAATGTTAACCAGAGGTGAAGACCGTTGTTACTTTAAGCCACACATTCACCCAGCTGTTGTGATTATCTTGAAGTCTGCCTATTCGTGCAGGGGAAAAACCTGGAGAATCAAAGCATTTATACAAGGGAATTTAAATATTGAAAACAAAAAAAAATGTCTATTTGCATGGTGACTGAAGCTGTTGAATCCTCAGCTATAGCCTAGCCTGTAGGCTGTTCAGACTGGTGAGAGAGAACATCCCAGCAAGATTTTGCCTCTGGTTACCATTCAGAATAAGTTAAAGACCTTCTTGTACATCATCTCCTTTAGTCAAAAACATATGCTCCCCCAATTTTTTCTTTCTTTATTGTCAGTTGCTAGCTGTGTCCCCGTATCCAGAGCAGACTTCCTCTTGTGCACCTGCTACCCCCATTAAGGGCATTGCTCTTGCCACAGCACCCCTATGCTATGACTGTCAATTAGGGGGTCCCTGAGGAGGGTGCATTCAAGATTTCACCACCTCTTTCGTACCGAGTGCCATTTTCTTCCCCTAAAATCACTCTGTCATTCCCCTAAAAATTGTACTTATTTGTTTTTTTCTTAGCTAGGTAAGTACACTAGACAGCTGAATTCCCATTTTCAGGCATGACACAGGAGAGTGCAAAAGTAGGCATAAGACAATGAACAGTACTGGATACAATGTAAATACAGCGTGAAGGCAAGTCACTACGAGGATAAAAACTAATAGTAGCACAGCACAATAAAAGCCCCATCAGTCGTAAAATAGACAACAAATTCAAAACAGTTTAGACTCGCATATAACAAAACCTAAAGGGTGATGCATCAAAGTGCACAGTGGGACTAAAGAGTGGAGAAGGTAGACCTAAACTGCCCTCTAGGAGGGGGGACACAAGCTTACCCCATTGGAGAGTGACGTGAGTTAGGAACAAGTGCAGACAGAGGATAAGAGCAATGGTAAGATTACATGCTGACTTGTCCGCATCATGGTGTATGGGTGACTTGTGAGCTGGCCACTAGGTAGTACTCGGGACCCTAACCACCACCCCTTGATGAGAGAGTGCATGGCCCCCCAAGTAGGGGAAGTCTGAGGTTAAAGTAGCCATGAATGATAACAGCGGGTACAATTTTGACCTATACTTTTTTTATTCTATTTTAGATTGCCCTTTATCTCCTGACTAGTATGTTACTCTTCCCATTTGGAGTCTTCTTTTGCACTTTTTTCACATTTGAAATAGTAAAAGGAATGCTCTTATTAATATGGCTCAGACCAGTTTTTTCAGCTGTTTCTGTGTACACCTGTTGTCCTATAAGGTCGGCGAGCACTATGTGCTACATGCAGGTTCATTGTAGTCACAAGAAAAGTGATGTTGAACAATGGGTATTCAAAAACAGTAGCGAATAGGGATGAAAACCTGGTCTAAACCTTATTAAAGGAAACGCTTCTTTTATTATTTCAGTAGTAAAACATACAAGTGTCTTACAGGGAGGAACAGGGTGCAGGAATACACTATTTTTAAGCGAAAAAGATGTTCCAGGCCTAGAGGGCATGGGATGAAGTTGGAGGGAGGACGATTCAGAGGAAACGTGAGGAAGATTTTCTTCACAGAACGGGTGGTGGACAAGTGGAACACCCTGCCAGAGGAAGTGGTGGGGGCTGAAACAATCACGGGATTTAAGAATGCATGGGATAGACATAAAGGAATTCTGGAGATCAGGGGCAACAGACTTCTAGGAAAATATAAACTGAACTTACAAGCTCAAATGGGCAGACTGGGTGGGCCATAGGCCCTTATCTGCCGACTCTGTCTATGTATCTATGTAAAACACAAATGGTAATGCAGACTCCTAATGAGGAAAGAAAGGGTATCGTACAAGTCAGGAGATAAGGAGCAGTCTAAAATAGAATAAAAAGTGTAGATCAAAAATGCTCACCACTATCATGCACTGCGCTTCGGTGCTTTAAGATTGAACCGTGACCTAGCGTGTGAAGGTAAAAGTAGTCTTTTGGGGAAAAACAAAACTGGTGCATTACTGTGTAAATCTGAATCCACTGGCAGATACAGTGTTCTTTGTGGGGCCAGTTACTGTACATGAAATTACTCCCATCTGCTTGGCTTCTGGTGAGTACGTTTACTGGTAGGCAACAGAACCCACTGAGGGCACTGTGGAATCTCCCACAGCTGATATCATCCATGGTGTGAAGTCGTATGGGATTGTGGGATATAAAAGATGCACACTGAAGGGATGGCCAGTGGTATCACCCATGTCAAGCAGCTTGCCATTTTCTTTGTGTGTGTTGTAAGAGTATTATTTTTTTTATTTAAAATTTTGTTAACCGGGTAAATAACACTGGACCATGTGTCCCTTTTACAGGCTAGTCCCGGGAGCAGACACACAATGCAAATGTACATACTGATAATTACAATAACTTTGCGTATAAAATAGATGCATTTAGAATAAACAAAATATTAATTCACTACTTTACAAATGTAAGTGAGTGCTATTTTATTGGGATATGGTCCTACACAGTGCATGTGGAGCGAGGTAGTTGCCTATTCCCCTTTACGCAGAATACAGTACAGTACCATATCATGTCTCCTATGCAGCTTAATGCACCAGAAAACACCTCACAAACTAAAGTGAACACAGAAATAAACCGTATTATCAGAGAAAAGTGGAAAAGGCTGGAAGCTGAAGGCGAAAGAGAAGAGGGCATTTCAGCATCTTAATGTGGTGGCAGGAGTCAGTTTCACTTGGTAATCTAGAAAAGCTGTCCCGCAGGGTGGAGGCAAAGAAAAGTTTAGTCACCTTTCTTCTCCAGGGCTTTGGATCGCCATAATTAAAAAAAAAAAATTGTGGATCCAGTACCCAAACCTGTAAATCCTGCAGAGATGCCCTGGTGCCTATTGGACCATCCCACTACAGTACGGGTGGGCGTCAAGCAGCAGCACTTGCGTTCTGATGCACCTGGCAGTGTGTTCTGGGGACACAACATACTGCAGTGGCCTGATCACCATTAGAAACATAGAATTTGTCGGCAGAAAAGGAATGTTTGACCAACCCAGCCTACCTGTGGGTTCCATATCGATTCCACTTCCATGGACTCTATCTGGTGTCCTGCAACCCTCCCCCCCCTTCCTGCCTCTTTTCTGATATATCCCTATGTTTATCCCATGCATGCTTGGAACCGCCCATTGTTTTAGCCTCCACCACTTTTGCTGGCAGGCTGTTCCAGATGTCTACCACCCTTTCAGTGATGAAATGTTTCTCACATCTCTTCTGAACTCTTTCCCCCCAACCAGGTTCATTGCATTCCTCATTGTCCTGGTGCTTGTCCATATTTGAAGGATACTCCCCACCAGGGGTGCCAACGGGGGGACAGCCAGGACAAATGTCTGGGGCCCAGAGGGACTCAGATTTATACATTTATGTGTCTTGGGGATGGGAGGAGGATCCCAGACCTAAAGGTTTGTCCCGGGCCTGGAAATTTCTATCGGCACCCCTGCTCACCACCTGTATCCTGTTCACCACTGTGAAGTACTTGAAGGTCTCAATCATGTCATTTCTTTCCTCTCTTCTAGGGTGTACATGTTGAGATCCCTTGGCCTCTCTTCATAGGACACCCCTTGTAAACCCTGCACCATTTTGTTTGCCCTCCTCTGGACAACCTCCACCCTAAATCCTTTCTGAGGTGCGGTCTCCAAAACTGGACACAGTACTCCAGGTGGTGGTGTACTATAGAGCAATATAATGGCAGCATCACCTTCTTTCTCCTCTTGGAGAATACCCCTCCCTAAGCACCCCAGCATCCCATAAGCCCTGCCCATAGCCTTGACACACTGCGCTGCCAACTTAAGGTCCTCTGATATAGTAAACTCAAGGTCCCTTTTCTGCCTAGTGATTTTCAGTACCTCCCCTCCATCCTATACTTAGCACTGGGTTCTTATGCCATAAGTGCATGATTTAGCTTTTTTTGTCATTGAACCCCATGTCCATATCTTGGCCCACCCCTTGAGTTTTTCATGATCCCTGCACATTTTCTCCACCCCCTCCTGAGCGTCCACCCTATTAAAGATTTTGGGGTCATCTGCAAAAAGTCATACCTTCCCCTCCAGTTCTTTAGCAGTTTCCCCTATGAAGACATTGAAGAGGATTGACCCCAGTACCGAGCCCTTTGGCAACATGTTAGTCACTCTCCTGCCCTTAAGGATGTTGGGTTAGATCTTGGATTGGTGTGGGGAACAGTCAGCTGGGAGCTGGAGGCAAGAGTGAAGAGGGCAGTGGGTTGTCTGGTGTGTGCATGTTGAATGGGTAGAGAGGTGCAAGGCCTTGTGGGGATTTTTAGATGAGATGGGTGACCTTCTGCAGGATACCTGCTGGTCTGGCAGCCAGTAAAGATCCTTTAGAATGGGGTTATTTTTTCCAGTTTTGGCCTTCAGGCCAGCAGATAAGTGGCAGAATTTAATATCTCTGAAGCCTGGAAGGTAGGTTTGATGGGTAAGCCAAATCAAATAGCAAACATCTTTCAAATTCTTTCATAATTTGGTACCAAACTTTCTAACATCTCTTCTATCATGCAGTACACTACTAAAGATTAATGAAAGGCATATGCAAGCCATAAAAAGTAATAGAGATACAGTGATGCAAGGGTGCGCTTATATCAATCAAAAATAATCCACCAAGTGAAGGATTAACATTGTGCTCTTAACATTCTTGTAGAGTCCCATTTCTGCATCATAACATAGACAAGGACCCAAACACTAAGCCAGGATATACCCAACATAACATACATGGTGGCGTTGGTAATGGCTGGAGACAGACAAACACTATCAAGTGGAAAGACTGCAGGATGCTTAGCGTTATCATATTGTCACGGTGTGATACATTGCAGGTGTAACAGAAAATACAAAAAAAAACATGCAGAGACTATCCAGCAAACTACAGAAGCATGCAGTGGGTCTGAGAGCTACTTCCCAGAGCAATGGGGGCTTCAAACACTGAAGCCATACTTACAGAGAACAAACTTATTTAGACCTTATACTGGACCAGAGAAATATTCAGTGGATTTAAGCATGGTAAATTTTATTTTTAGGGCACCCTATCCAGTGCACCTTACAAGGGAAGACAGGAAAATAAATACATTATAATACATGGAAAATATATTTGAAATACAATAATTAAGCTAGCTAAAAACTTACTCAGGACCCTGTCCATAAATGGCATCCAAGTATGGTTTATACATCTGGAGTCTACCTGTTGTGATAACGCTGGTGCACTCATATGCCGCCTGTGTATTGAGTTGTAACCACTCTGAGTGAGAAAATGAGTTGGGTCTCTTCATTGCCTGAGGATGACCCCTTTGAGTCCCACTCCGGGAGGGAAGAATAGGCTGTTTGGGCTCACAAGGAATAATAGGTCATGCTGCTTGCTCTTATGTGGCTCAGACCCCGGTCCAGTATGGATGGAACCCAGCACAGGACCAGAGTGTTTCCCAGCTGGATGTCATCCTTATCATATCTACAGTATTAACTATGCAGTAAAACTCCTCCCAGTTAGTGAAGGGCTGCAGGAGTGTAGTAGGAGTGATGGAGTATTTTATATTGCAGAAGCCATGATTTAAGGTCACGACGTGGCAATTTGTCATCTTCTAAACCAGGTCCCACTCATTCTCGGGAATGACTATACCAAAATCCCTACTCCATACCTCTTGCCTCCCTTGCCTTGGGGCCAGACAAGGCCATTAGTTGACAGTAGAGTTTCCCTGCAAGATCTTTCAAGGTATTCAGATGATCCAGTCAGGAATCCAGGGGGAGGTACACTGGGATACACGAGCTGGGCCCCAGCCTTTTGAACATTGCAGTATTCAGTTGCAAATATTGCCAGAAACTGGTTTTCAGTAACTGATAATACAGGTATATCACAACTGTATTGCACCATATGACATAAGGGAGCCTGTCTCCCAGTCTCAGACGGTGTGCCACCAGCGAAACTTCGGGGGAAATACACTGACAGCCGATAATCTCGACAGGTTTCGAGATTGTCGCTGTGAGGCACCAAGGTGAAATTTCACCTTTGCTGTCTTTGCCCCCTTTCACATCAACTCAACCTCGAGTTGAAGTATTTTAAGAAGGAGATGCTGGGGGCAACACCCCTGCATGGGGGGTTCAGGGGTACAGCCCCCCTGAGAGAAACACACCAATGTCGGACAGGCAGAATTTCACCTGTTGACATTGGGGATCTCGCCATGCCGAACTTTGACAATAGTGTTGTCGATTCGACATAGGTAAACCATCTCAGACATCCCCTACGGCCATTAATGTCTTTTTCTAAAGACGTTCATAATGTAGTGACTTATACATCTGAGGCTGGTTTCCAAAATATTTGCTTATGCGGGTTGGTTGCTGGAAAATATTTTCTCTTCAGCCAAGTGGCATGGTGGGTTGAGGCACAGGTTGCCACACTGCCTACAATATTGGCGCCCCAGGTTTGGAAACAGACCAGAGTAGCTTGGGGGCCTGCTGGGAAAGGGAGGATTCAATGTCCCACAAAAGCTCTCTTTCCTCGGGGAAGGGGGTTCCTGTATCCCGATTCTTGACTACCACCTAGCGGAGGTCAGATGGCAGGAGCAACTGATTAGGGCAGGGCATCAGGAAGCACAGCACTTGCACATGCGTGTGTGTCACTGCATGTACAACATCACTGGGGGAGGAGCCTACAGGAGGAAAATGCCTCCCCACACACACAGTGGGCTCCACAGTGGGCACTAAACAGTGAATAAAGATGGTGGTGGGCCACCACTACTCTCACTGGGGCAGCCAGGAGGGGCGACCACCCCCCCAGCCCCCCCTCTAGCTCCACCACTGGGGGCATGAATGTTAGGCAGTTTGAGCCTTCTCTCCATAGGAGCCAAGCTTTTTACCTCCACGATGCACTCAGCCCTAAGTCATTGCCGCCCCATGGCACTAAGCCAACCCACCAGCAAAATCTAAAACACTGTATTTTGGGGGGCAGAAATATGCCTACCTGAATGTCTAGGAACATTTTCTGAATCTGAAAGAGTTGGACATTTGTATGATGTCTCCTGGAGACCCCAGACAGCCATTTTGTTGCCTCCAAAAAAGTGTTCTAAAATTTGCTGGAGCAACCAAATAGTACGTGTAACTGTTCTGAAATTCTGGCTCTAGGAGATATCTGAGTCCATAGCTGGGCAGTCGCTGGTGAAGGAGCTGGTTTTCTGAAGTCTGATGTCTAATGCTGGGACTGATGCAGCACTTGGTTTCTTTGTTTCTTTTTGCAGGTGCAGGAATGGTTGTGGACTGGGAACAGGAAACGGGACTCCTAATGACATCCGGAGATGTGCGGATTATCCGCATCTGGGATACAGAACGGGAGATGAAATTACAGGTAAACAGCATCCTGTCTCATATTTGATGAGGGTAATTTTCTGCTCTGCAGTACATCATGGGTCTTAAGCATGTCCATCTTGTTTTTCCCATTTTCAGCTTTCAGGGGTAAAACCCTCTGCGCACTTTTTTTTGTTTTTGTGTGTTTTATTGTTTGGTAACTGGGTAAGACACACTAGGCCTAAGCTCTGTTTTCAGGGGCAACCCGGGAGAACTTGGGAAGTTAAGCAATTTGGTCAAGGTCACACAGTACACAGGTGGAGGTTGTGGGAATCCAACCCAGGTCTGCTGGATGTACCAAGCTCATTCACAGCTCATTACTCTAACCTCTAAGCTATACTGCCAGCTCCGTATCTTCTGCCCTGTAACACTTCTGAAATGACTGTAAAGAAACAGTCCAGAAGGATGATCAGAAACTAACATTTTGACATCCAGGCCAGTTGCTGAGGATGTGACAGATCACGAATTCAGGACGCACTCCTTCCCTCTGTGTCAGGAAGTATTCCACACATGGTCACTGATGCGCAGCCTACAGGCAGATCTCCTAGCAGTTCATGTCTCAGGAGAGGACAGCCAGCCGCTAGAAACTCTCAGTCAGATATGGAGACATCACATAAGTGGTCCCTGCACCAAGACATGATAAAGCAGCTGATTGTCATCGAGGATATCTCTTCCATTAGGCCACACTTTTGGAACTATAAGCCGTCAGGGTCAGGACCGCTCAGAAAGTTTTTGCTAGCGGCTGGTTGCCCACAGTGACATGCAGTATCTACATGTATATAACATGGGTGGCCCCGTCACTCCTTAGTTCATTTTCCCGCTGTCGATCATCCTCGTCAGACCTGCTGAAGGAAGCACCGCAAACTTAGCTATTGCCGTTTATTTTACTTTTCTTAGTGTTCTGTTGTTGTCTCTATGCCACCGAAGTCAAAAGAGGTTTTATTTCAATACTATAAGTGCAGATATAAGATTTATAAAGACACACAAGCAGTTTGAGAGTTGTTTTGGCCTGCCTCACAGTGTGATAACTTGTGAGATTTGCCAGAGCTTCGACCAGGCTACAAGGCGACACTGTAAGAAAGCTCTAGAAAATGTCCTTGCATTAAAGGCATTGACAGCCATGGAGAACTAAACAAAAGGGCTCAAACGAGAACAAGGAACGACCATCATCACGGGCTTCCTTATTGTCCAGCCATATGCAGACACATAGGAAAGGACAAATCTGCTTTGCCAGCGAGGTCCCAGTCACTGTTAAGGAAAGGTATGTCCTTGTCAACAGCCGCTCCGGCGGGGTCGACTACAGTGCCCCCACCACCACTACCACTGCCGAGACACCAAGGTCAGGGTTTGGCTTAGGTGCTGCCATACCTACTATAGATGGTATGATGCCATCATTGTCGGGCCAAAGCCCGACAACACAGGTAGTCCTGTCTCCTTTTCAGGGTACCATCAACTCTCAGGCTGTGCTAGCATCATCCTCTGACATGATTCAACACGTTCTACCAGAGTTGCCGTTGCAGGCAGTTATTCTACCGACGGAGCATTCTGGTGCTCAGCCCCTGCCGATGGATTCCAATAGCACTCCACAGATTCCTGCCTCTCAGCCGCCACCGGTCCCTTCTGTGGCTCCCATCGTCACTCGTGCTGACAACAATGAAATGGAATATAATCCTGACCCCATGGACTTAGAGGAGGATTTAGATGAGCAATATGAGGGGAACAGTTTGTGGAAGGTCCCCTCGCTTTAGTTCTACCCTCTCATCCTGTAGGGGGACTCGGTGGTTTATACCACAAGATCTCCTCCTGAGGACCCATTTTTCTAAGCCATGATGCAGCAGATGCTGTTTGCCATGGGTTTTGCTATGGAAGGGGAAGATTCCACTAAAAGAGTCTCATGGAATGTTTGAAAGTGCCCTGCTCCCTCCCCATTATCATTCCGCATATGTATCCTGCATTAGAGGATGCTACTTTTACTGCATGGTACAGATCAAGGTCACTGTCTGCAGTCCCCAGAAAGGCTGATAAACAGTATCCTGCACCATCTGCTAAGCCTTATTATGCTAACAGCCAGAAACTGACTCTGTGGTTATCTTGGCTGCTCATGATAGGTTTAGAGCCCCTAGACATACGAGTACTTTACCTCCTGATAAGGAATCTAGAAGGCTGGATGTGATGGACAAACGTACTTATTCCTCTGCATCACTGGGCCTTAAGATTGCAGACTACCAGACCCAAATGATCAGATATCAGAACAACCTGTGGAAAACTGCTCGTATTGTGACTCAGGCTTTCCCTGATGGCTCTGCCAAGACTAAATTGCGTAAAACATTTGTCTACCAATGCTGAGGCTGGGAAACATTTGCTGCACTCAGTTTATGATGTTTCTAATACCTCTTCCAGGGCTGCAGCTTCTGTCATTTGCCTGAGAAGGTTTTCTTGGCTCAGAATTGCTGGCTTTGCCAATGATGTGCAGTAGGTGGTTTTGAATGCTCCCTTTCAAGGGTCAAAATTGTTTGGCTATGATAATGAGGAGGCCGTACATGGCCTTCAGACTTCAAAAATGACTCTAAGGTCTGTGAAATCCCTGCATCCCATTACTGCTAGAGGTTGTGAGCTGGGCTCCTCCCGGAGCAGTCATGCCTACCATCAGCAAGGCCGTGTTAGAGGAGATTGCCATCTTCCGCTCTCCCCATGCCTATGCAAAAGCACCGAAGGAATAGTTTCTGGTTGTCTTGCTGCCAGCAGTTCTGCCTGATTCTGTTCTGTCTCTCTCCCCCCCCCCCATCTCAGGTGTTACCTCCAGGAATGAGTATGGGGGGCTGGATCTCCCTACATCTGAAACAATGGCAAGAGATAACTATAAGCAAGTAGGTACTGGAGCTAATTGCAAGGGGGCCTGCTCTGGATCTGTTACAACTCCCTCTAGGTCATCCTCCACCTCTTTTTATCCTCTAGGCCATTTGTCCCTTCTGAAGGAAGAAGTTCAGACTTAAATGTGCCATAGGACTGGTTCCTACTCAGGAGAGAAACACAAGGGTTCTATTTCAGATACTTCCTATACCCAAAATGGACAGGGACCTACATCCTGTGTTAGATCTCAGGGTTCTCAACCTGTACATCGAACACAAACAGTTTTGAATGGTATCCCTGCAGGATCTGATTCTCCTGCTGCAGATAGGGGACTGGCTCTGTTCTCTGGACATGAAGGGTGCATACCTTTGTATAAAGATCAGAAAATCCCATAAATAGTACCTATGCTTTATGCTGAAGGACAGATACTATCAGTTCAAAATATTGCCCTTTATCTTGTCCTCTGTACCACAGGTCTTTACCAAATGATTGGCAGTAATTGCAGCTGCCCTTTGCAGGGACAGCCTGTATGTTTTCCCCTATCTGGATGACCGACTGCTAAAGGCCAGCTCCAGGGAAGCTCTGCTGCATACCCTGTCTCAGACATGTCAGTTGTTCAATGACTTGGGGTTCACAGTGAATGTGTCAAAGTCTATGTTGACTCCGTGCCAAAGACTGCAGTACATAGGGGTGCTGTTGGACACAGAGAAGGGATGTGCTTTCCTGCTACAGGACAAGGCACACACTTTGATTGCTCAGTCACACTTGGTATACAGAGACTGTGCCACTGGCACACCTTCATATGAGAATCCATCAATGGACACTTAGGGTCCAGAGGGATCAGTTGATGGATGAGCTGGACCAAATGGTTCTCGTCACATCCCCTCTATGCAGAGAGTTGTTGTAGTGGATGGATCGCAGCAACCTACTGAAAGGCATTCCCTTCCTTGTACCAGTTAATGTACATATCCTAACCACAGAGGCCACAGGCTCTGACTGGGGTGCCCATATTGGCCCTTACCAGACACAAGGGTCATGGACCAGCTCCTGCACAACTTCTCACCACAGAGGCCTCAGACTCCAGCTGGAGTGCTCATCTTGGCCCTTACCAGACACAAGGGTCAAGGACCAGCTCCTGTACAGCTCCCCACCACAGAGGCCTCAGGCTCCAGCTGGGGTGCTTATCTTGACCCTTACCAGACATGAGAGTCAAGGACCAGCTCCTGTACAGCTCCTCACCACAGAGGCCTCATGCTCCAGCTGGGGTGCTCATTTTGGCCCTTGGTTCGTGGACCAAGGTGAAGGCCGTGCTACACATAAATGTCTGGAAATGTGGGCTGTTCACAGCCTCCTGGCCTATCAGAATCATCTCTGCCCCCGTCCTCTGCTAATCCAGTCGGAGATCGGTGTGATGCATTGCAACATCAAACAAGGGGGCACTTATTCCTGTCCCCATGCAATAAGCAGTGAGGGGATGGTACCGGGCTGTACCTCATGGCCTTCAGCTATCAGCCATGTTTCTTCCAGGTCTCCGGATGTCTTGACATACAGATTAAGCAGGTCCCAGTTTATGGTTCACAAATGGAAACTGCTGTCCTCCGTGGTAAACGACCTCTTTGTAAGATGGACTTGTCCAGAGCTAGACCTTTTTGCATCCCCACACAATGCAAAACTGCTACATTTTGGCTTGCTCCCTCCAAGGCCTGGAGTTTTGTGGCAAGACACATTGTCCCGCTCATGGAAAAGGAAATTCCTAGATGTATTTTCCCCCATTCCTCTAATACAGAGGGTTCTGCTCAAGCTGCAGGTGGAGAGTGCTGCTCTCATCCTCATTGCTCCATTCTGGCCTTGTTAGATATGGTTTCCACTTCTTCAGCATCTGGTGGTGGTGCTTCCTGTCTTCTTACCTCAGTGTCGTGGTCTGTTGTCACAGGGCAAGGGATCCCTGGCCGATACAGACCTGAAGTCCCTACACATGCATGCATGCATGGCTCCTGAAGACATAGCCATTGCACATTTTGGGGTATCCCCTAAGGTTGCTGATATTCTGCTTGCAGCTAGAAAGCCTTCTGCCATACCATTTCATTGAAATGGAAGCACTTCATTTTGTGGTCTGCTTCCTGTAATATGGACCCTTTTACATGTCCTGTGAATGCTGTGTTGGAATACTCGGTTTCCCTCTCCTACTCTGGCCTAGTGTTCCTCTCTTAAGGTGCATTTGGCCACTGTGTCAGCTTTCCATGCTCCTGTTGCTGGTTGTATGGTTGCCCAGTTAGAGGTATCCCATATGTTTCTAAGAGGCATTCTTCATACAAACCCTACTATCCATAATCCAGTCCCACCTTGGGACTTGAATTTCGTTCTTGAGAAATTGACGTTGGCTCCTTTTGAGCCTGCCATAAGTCATGGCTTATCTTTCCTATCACGGAAAATGTTGCTTTTAGTTGTGATAACCTCTGCTCTGATTTCTAAGCGTTAGGCTTTAGTGTGTGAGCCTCCTTATTTGATTTTCCACAAAGACAGAGTCTCTTTGCGTACGAATCCTAAGTTTCTACCAAAGGTGGTATCTGAATTTACACACTGAGTCAATTTATACACCTTCCTATATATTTCCTGAGAATGCCAACCAGGGTGAGGCACTGCTCCACCCTTTGGATGTACATAGAACACTAAGATACTGTATTGCTGGCACCAAGGACTGCAGAAAGTCCTCTCAGCTTTTTGTTTAATTTGCCCCTGGGAAAGAGGACACTCCTGTGTCTAAACAATGTCCAAATGACTGGCACATTACATTACATTCTGTTATGGGAAGTACGAGAAGGAGCATCCTAGTGTTGTTCATGATCACTCCACATGGGGTATGGCCACTTAAGTTGCTTATTTCAAAAATGTCCCTGCTGCTGACACATGTACTGCAGCCACATGGAGCAGTGTTAATACTTTCACTAAACATTACAGTCTGGACATCATCGCTTGTTGACATGCTAGTTTTGGGTGTGCTGTACTGCAGGGCCTTTTGTTCTGATTACATATTAGACACTGTCATCCTCCCAGTTTACTTTGTACTGCTTGGGAGTCATTCCAAAGGTGTGGCCCAATGGAGGAAATATTCTTGATGAAGACAGAACAGTTACGTAAGAACTTACTGTAACAGTGTATCTTCGAGAGAATCTCCTCCATTAGGTCATGTTGTACCCTCCCTCCTTCCTCCCATTTTGCTTTCAGTGAGAGTCATATTAGATGCTGTGCCTGAAACCTTACTCCATGCATCCTGTCTCTAACCCCATGCCTCTTCTTGTATGCATTGTGCTGATCTCATCTCCCGGTTCCTCATGGCTGGAGGTCCGCCGAAGCCAGTCTCCGACAGGGAACTGAGTAGTGATGGGGCTGCTCATGTTATATATGTGTGGACACCGCACATCATTGTGGGCAGCCCCTGGCTAACAAAATGTTTCCGAGTGGTCCTGACATTGGCAGCTTAAAGTTCCAAAGGTGTGGCCTAATGGAGGAGATTCTCTGAAAGATCCACTGTTATGGTCAGTTGTTGTGTAACGGTTCATTCTCTCAGTAGGGCAACCTCTGGTGAACCTATGGTCATGGGACAACAGAAATCTGAGGCTGTTCTGGGCCCACTCCCTTCAGACGGGACACTGACGGGGAATGCCCTCTGTTGGCCCTGGATCATGGACCTTCTGTACGCCTTTCGTCCCTTCCCCTTGATCCACAAGGTGATGCCCCAGGCTCGTTGGGAGAAGTTGAACCTGATCCTGATGGCTCCAGACAGTTTTGGTAGCAGGTTCAGTTCTGGTACTCCACAAGGAGGGCTCCAGAAGGTTTCAAGTGGAATAATATTACCGAGTACAACAATAGATTTGTTGAGAAGGGGAGGAATCCTGGAGGTTTCATAGAGAACATTACTGGGTGCAACATTTAATTCATTTGGATGAGGAGGGTTCCCTGAGGTTTCATTGAGAATGACATTACTGAGTACAGCATTAAATTTATTGTGGAGGAAGAATTCACAGAGGTTTTGTAGAGTAATATTAGTAAGTACACCATTTAATTAATTGTGCAAGGAGGATTCACAGAGGTTTCGTAGAGAGTGATATTACCGGGTACAGCATTTAATTCATTGCAGAGGGAGGATTCCCAGAGGTTTTATGGAGAATTATATTACTGGATACTGCATTTTTGTCATTGTGGAGTGGAGGGTTCTTGGAGATTACATGGAGAATAACGGTTCCATGACAGTACAGCGACTGCCATTTCAGCGAATGTAATTTAGCAAAGGCAATTTTAGTGACCGGGATAATCAGCGGCTGCATTTTCAGCTCAAATAACTGCACCTGCAGTTGGGAATTATAGGCAAAGCCCCACAAATAATCATACCGTGACCGTGTACTGTACTCCCGGACACCCTGTAACAAGCGTTCTTTAAAATCACGGTACCATCGTAGACCACCTCCTGCATAAGCCCCCAACACAAGTTGCTCTGTCCGTACCTCTGCCATTCTTTATTCCTCCTACCAGTCAGCCTGTTCATGCAGGGGGCTGCACCCCCATGGAGGGGGGGCTGTGCCCCCGAACCCCCTCCTATTTCTAAGATAACATCCTCAGAGTCGGTCATTGACTTAGGAAGTTCGCTGTAATGTGTCCTTGCCGAAGTGCTGCAGTCGCTATTATTGTACTCGCCGAAATTCAGTTGCTGTAATGTGCTCGCTGTATTGATGTGCTACCGAGAATAACATTATTGGATACAGCATTGAATTCGTTGAGAAATAGAGGGTTCCCAGAGGTTTCCACTTTTTTACCTATGAGGACTGCAGCTGCCTGGATACGGGAGATGAACATGATCCAGCATTTCCGATGTTCAAATACGTTTTCTTTTCTGCGCTATGAGCCACCCTGTAAGTGCAGCAATCAAGGACACTGGTTTATGGTGTTTACTGGTAAAATGGATGGAATTCAGGGAGAAACATTTTGGGCATCTACACTCATGTAAAGGGTCGCCCCAGGAGAACAGGGCTGTGATGAAAAGCAAACAGCAGTACAAAGAACCTCAGCACTTATACCTCATATGGAGATCATAAGCCGGGACAATAAAAATAAAGTACAGTGCAATGGTACTTTTTTCAGTGCTGCTTACGTGCAGTTGGCATATAGCCACAAAGCATATAGCCTGCCAGCCACAAAAAAAAAAAGCCCGTGACGCCATTTTACGCCTCTACCTGGTGCGTTATCAAGAGTGACTTGCACATTTTTTCCACTGTGCATACGAAAGTCACATCACATGACGAAGGGAATGACATGACATCACATCTTATGCAAAACAGTTGATCACATTTAAAGTGTTCTAACATAAATATTAACAGTCAGATCTAAAGATCGTTAATACGTATGTCAGATGTAAGACATAGAAACACATCAAATATTATCACAGTATTTAAAATCATACTATCTGGGAACAAAAACATAGTCTCCTAAATCACAAGCATCGTCAGAACACTGTAAGTTCTCTATGAATGGGAATGCCAGTAACTGGTTAAAAAGAAAAGGCAGCAGAGTCCCATTTAAACAAGCACTTGTCAATGCTGAATGTTCGCAGCTTGCGTTGTTCTTGTGCTCGGTCTTTCTTGTACACATTTGTATTGTAGGAGGGATCATCGTCGACACTTCTTCTGCCATGCTTAAATTCAGCAGCCCATTTCTTGACAGTTGAGTATGAAAGGGTTTCTGTCCCAAGTGTGTTGACCATATCCTCATGGATTTGTGTTGGGGATATTCCTTCGATATGGAGGTGCTTGATGCTCACTCTGATCTCAGTTTTCTCAAATGATCGTCACATAGCAAACTTTGCCTGGAATGTACCTGCAAAAGAAAACGTTTGATCATTATACCGGGAGGTCATATTCTGTTCATACTAGTGTAACTATACTGTCGAATTGAAAAGTAGCGCGTTCATTTAATTTAGCGGTCCGAGGCTATGGGACTTGTTAGCTGCAGTTAAATTTCACTGTCCTGTACTTCCATATAATGAGTCTGACATAAATTACTAACTTAGCTGCTCGATTAATTTAGCTGGTCTCTTTCTACAGCGAACATAGCAAGACTTTTTTTTACAGTGAAATAAATCAATTCTACAGTACATTGAAAATAACTTCTTTCTGTGTCAGGCCACAAATTTTTTGATCAACCCTTGAATATTAACCCAAGAAGCACCAGATGAGATGTAATTGCCATTTGCAATGGGGTCCTGATTTTACACAGTTTTATACTGCGTTTACCCAGGATAGTAGAGGTGAGGTGTGACATCACGTTTTTAGTATGGCCTTGCTTCTACAGTGTATTTTTCTGGGGCAGATCATGTTAAATGCAACATCTCCTTTTCAGTGGGGTTCTGCTGTAGGGTCCTGTTTTTACACATTTTTGCAATATACCTTTTACCCTGGATAACCAAGCTGTGACACAGTATCTCATTTTCAATGTGGTCCTGCTTTGGTACATTTTTGTACTGTATTTGCCCAGAATAGCACAGCTCAGATGCTATCTTATTTTCAGTGGGATCCTACTTTTCCCAGTTTTTTACTCTGTATTTACCCAGGATAGCACAGCCAAATGCAGTATATCATTTTCGATGGGGCCATGCTTTTACCCATTTTTATAATTATTTACCAAGGATAGCCCAGCTGAAAGGCAAGTTACATTTCCAGTGGGGCCCAGCTTTTGCAGAGTGTTTTTCCCAGCATAGAGCAGCATAGATGCACAGTTCAGTAGGGCCTCTCCTGTACTTGGCCGTGCTTCTACACATTTATACTAAATATTTTGTTTTGAAGGAACTGAACATGTGCTCCCTGGAAGAGAGGAGGGAGAGGAGGGATATGATAGAGACATACAAGTATCTTACAGGGAGGAACAGGGTGCAGGAATACACTATTTTTAAGCGAAAAAGATGTTCCAGGACTAGAGGGCATGGGATGAAGTTGGGAGGGAGGATGATTCAGAGGAAACGTGAGGAGGAATTTCTTCACAGAACGGGTGGTGGACAAGTGGAACACCCTGCCAGAGGAAGTGATGGGGGCTAAAACAATCACGGGATTTAAGAATGCATGGGATAGACATAAAGGAATTCTGGAGGTCGGGGTAAGGGGCAACAGACTTCTAGGAAAACATAAACTGAACTTACAAGCTCAAATGGGCAGACTGGGTGGGCCATAGGCCCTTATCTGCCGACACTGTCTATGTATCTATGTATATTTACACAGGATAGACCAGATGAGATGCATGTTGAGTGATCTCCTGCTTTTACACATTTTTACATTGTATTTACCCGATAGGTAGGCTGAGAGGCAATATCTAATTTTCAGATGGCTCCCACATTTTGACCCCAAATTTACAAGTCTTTTTATGATCTGGCATTATGAGCAAGACAGGTGGAAATTTTAAATCCCATCCAAAAGGTGATTTTGCAGTGCGACTGCAAAAACATGTGTCGTCAGAGATTTGAAAAATAACACCTGTCATATTCAGTAGGTGGCGTAACACAAGGGATATGTTGAACATTAGGGGCCCTCTCACGGGGGGAATCTGTGGAGGAACTTGGGTACAGTGGTCCGTTGAGGCAGATGCCAGGCGAGAGGAGGTGGAGACAGAGTAGAGAAGCCTGCCCACACCAACCACAGGGAGAAAAACTTGGATTAAAAAAAAAAAGTGCTGTGCTACCCCTTTAACAGACAGTTAAATGCCACCCCAACCCCCATGAACAAAATAGTGTTACAGTTGGAAAAAGCCTATCTGCGGTGGGGAATGACGAGCACTGTATTCTCACAAAACCTTTGTAAATGAATTACTGTTAGATCTGAGCTCCTTGACCTCTCTCTGCAGAATAATTACCTCTGGAAATCTGAACACTGCTCAAAGACTATCACTTCATCTGTGCAAATTAAAGAACATAAATCAGAGGATAAAAATATTTTATGTTAACATGATTAATTATCTTCCTCGCAGTGTTGCATTCATTTTTGGAAAAAAAAACGCGCTCCATTGGAGATCTTTGTGATCTTCAAATATCCTGCAAATTTGCATACAGGGAAAAAAATCTCCTGGATAAAGTTTGGAACCTTGCAGGAGAGGGATGGTTGCTTCTTCTGGCTGACACAACATGTTTAGAACCAAATAACGAGCAGCCAAAGGCCTTGTGCAGTGGAGGAACACCTCTTGAGATGTGATTCCCTTACAGACAGCCATTTCATGGAATCATGAGTCAGTTTATGTTATGATTGGGAAAACAGAATGTTTAGCAACAGCACAGATTCCCAACCATGGCCTCTCTGCCTGCGCAGTGATAGCGCTATCACTTGTGACTCTGACGACCCAGCTTCAGAAACGAGCCCGGGTCATTGGAGGACTGGCCAGGGGAGGAGGAATAAGCATCCCATACAATGCCCTTCTTCTTGGGGAGGGAGGGCTCTCAGTCTCCGCTGCACTACTGCTACTTGGGTAACCACAGGTAGCAGTGCATTAAGGGAAGGTATGCCAACATAATGCTGTAACGTGTACTGGCACGTATGTGTGTCCCCAAGTACAACAGTCCGCATCCTGAGGTTGGGGAGCACTGGAAAATTGAAAACCCCTGGAAGCTGCTACGTGACATCTGTCCCTGCGGCGCAGGCCCTGTATTGCTAACTGAGGCCCTTTCCCATGGACCAATCTTCAACAAGATTGCCGACCAAGAAATCACTTTCTTTTTCAAGATTACATTAAATTGAGCCTCCTGAACTGCAATGCCATTGATCCAGCTTCAAGAATGAACTGAAGCCTGATACATTCTGCTGAGGAGGGTCTCTGGAAGGTTTTGGCAACACCTGTGAGATGGTAAGGGCGTGCCCCGGACAGGTGCCCACATCACAGGAAAGAGGGTGGTGTGGGGGGAAAGGGGATGTAAAATGCTAGATGCCATCTACATGATGGTCTGTGAACATGGGTCCCCGCTACACTGCAAGCCTCCATCTGGATTGAATCACATTGGGGACAGCCCTTCCCCAAGTCCCCTGTCACTGACTGCATAACCATGGAAGATAGTCAGGTAGGCGGTGGTTGGGGCTTGGTCATAGTGGAGGCCCGATTGGGGAAATCTCTAATGATCAAGAGCGGCTTGGTGGGGACAAAAATACGTATAAAAAAAAAAAGATTACATGAATTGCCTTCTGTTTGAAATCAGTATATAGCGTATGTGAACATGGATATCTGTTTACTTCTGCTACCCCAAGTAAGCCCAATAGGCTGTCTAAAAGAGCTTCTGCCATCGAGCCGTACAGATGCAGGTTTTAGAACTCCTGCATGGATGGCACTAATTTAGACATTAGATCCTTCTAAATGCAGCAGAGTAGAGTGATTCTAGGACATTGTAACTAGGCACATGTATTTACTTTCTGATTCAAAATGTTTCACCAGGTAGGCATACAGAGATGTACAAACACTTTCGTTAACAGATGTGACTTGGGGAAGGGGAAACCGCAAAAAATAAAGCAACAAAGATAATACTGTACATAAAGTAAATAAAAATGCTGTATACAGAAAGTAGAGATTACAACAGTGATCAGTAAGTTCAGCAACTAATGGACAGGTAGATATCAGCAACCCAGCAAACAAATCAGGTGCTGTTACAATAGGACACGCCCCTGTGAACATTTTGATACCTGACTTACGGGCGGGGAACTGAAGGACGATGGCTGGGAACAGAAATGCTGCCACTTTTCTTTCATTCTGTGATTCGCAGCCATATGAACGTCTCTTCTTTGGAAACCAGTGCTGCAAGAGACCATACAGGAGCAGCTTTGGAAACTTTCCAGGAAAGAGTAGCCTAACTGTACCACCGTACAAACTGTCAATCAGAAACAGGATTTGATTGCCAAATGTTTGGCAGTGGTTGAACAACAGATGAACATCTAGAAGAGTACCGCTTATACTCCACAAATGTCTGATTGGGCACTTTTGTTGCAATAGTGAAAGAACATGCAGCGTCGGCGCCGTCTGAGGGCCTTTCGAAAATTGTTCAGAGCCAGAAAAAAATGTACAAATCCTGCGACTCCTGGAAATTAAGGGTAAGCATGCCATAGGCTTCATGGAGCAGCAACAAAAAAGAGAATTATCCGTATCACAAGTTATCAGGCTAGAAAAGGGTGTATAGGATCACCCTTAGGCTGTAGCAGGTTCGGAGCATTCCTGAGCCATGCTGATACACTTCTTTTTTTTTACCTACCAGAGACTGAGACACTGAATTCAAGGTTACACATAGGAATCAGATCTCAGTGGAGGATTAAAAAATTCTACTTTTCCAGGACTGGTCTTGCTTAGAAACATAGATTTTGTCAGCAGATAAAGACCACTTGGCCCACCCAGTCTGCCCATTTTTCCTTACCTACAGTATCATCTCACACCCTACTTGATCTCCGGATCTTTCTCCCTCCACCCGTTCCTTTCCACTAAGATTCCCTTATGCCTATCCCATGCTTTCTTGAACCTCACCACTGTTTTCGCCCCCACCAGGTCTCTCTCATATTCCCTTTCTCCATTCTTTCTTCCAAGGTGTACATACTGAGTTCCTTTAGTTTCTGGTCATAGGGCTTTTGATGCAGACCTCTCTCCATGTCAGTTTCCTTCCTCTGAACCACTTCCACTCTGTCTGTGGACTTTGGATCTGTGGCCTCCAGAATTGTACACAGTGCTCTAAATTAGGTCTTACCAGCAATCTATACATATGCACCACCAGCTCCCTCCTCCTGCTGGTGACACCTCTCCCTATGAAAACCATTAGCCCTCCCAACTGCCTTCTCGCACTGCCTGGCCATTTGTAGGTCATCAGAGATGATCACCCCAGGTCTCTCTTCTGCTTGGTGGTCATCATGCACCCCAGTTTTGTATTCTGCCCCTGTTTCTGTGCCCCAAATGCATTATTTTGCTTTTTTTTTTTTTGCATTGAAACCCTGCTGCCATACCCTTGACCAGTGTCCGAGTTTTCTTATGTCTCTGCTCATCCTTTCCACCTCCCCCTCCCCGAAATGTCCACCCTATTGCATATTTTGGTGTCCTCTGCAAAGAGGCAGACCTTCCCTTTCAGTTCCTCTACAGTGACACAAAGACATCAAAGAGGGCCAGTCCCAGCACTGATCCCTGAGGTGCTCCATTTACCACCACCCTCATCACCTATCCCCTAACCAATTTCTTACCCAGTTTATCACCTTTGGACCCACTCCTAAGCTACCCGGCTTGTTTACTAGTCTATGTGTTCCTGTACCTCGACGACTGGCTTCTGTCAGCCCTGTCAAGGGAGCAGCCGGAACTATTCCTTTCCGCTACCCTGGATATCTTTGCGCAGGTTGGGATCACTGTGATATCCACACACAAGAGGTCGCACACCCCAGAAAGGAGCGAAAATGCAGTTCGTTGATGCAAAAATCAATGTATTTAATACAGATGCAAAAATTGCAATTGAATCCAGTGCAAAAAAGTCAAAACAGTGAAAGGGAACAGTACCCCTACGCTTCGACCTGTCGGTCTTCTGAGGGGGGCACTTTGGTTCCTTTTTGGGATGTGTGACCTCATGTGTGTGGATATTATATTGGGCTGGCCGCCCTGTCTGCACCTACATTGACCTTTTTCTTTTGTTATCTTTAGGATCACTGTGAACCTCCCAAAATCCCAATATGCTCCTTCACAGTGCCTCCAATTTATTGGAGCGGTGATAGACACAGTTCAGGGTATGGCTTTCCTCCCTTTAGACAGGGTGGAAACCTTGCAGACACAGGCTTGTTTTGTAACTTCCAGTAGAAAGGTCTCAGCCAGGTCGATCCTTCGACTGCTGGGCCTCATGACAGCAGCCATTTTCACTGTTCTTTAGCTCCACATGTGGATTTCGCAGTGGATGCTCAGGACGCAGTGGGATCAGAGACTGGACGACCTAGGCCACCCGGTCATAGTCTCCAATTCAGTGCAGTGGGATCTCTTATGGTGGCAGGATCTCACCAATCTCACCAAGGGAGTCCCCTTTCAGTCCCCTCTTTCCACCCAAACTCTGACCACAAATGTGGTGCTCATGGGGTGCTCATCTGGGGAACCAGAAAACCCAAAGTCTGTGGTCCCAGCCAGAGCTCTCTCTGCACGTCGGTATGTTAGAGATGAGAGCTGTACTGTATGCCCTTCAGGCTTTCCAGCACCCGCTCCACCAAGGAACACTATTAGTCCAGTCGGACAATATGTGTGTAGTCTGGTACCTCAACAAGCAAGGAGGCACTCTCTCGTATCCCCTTTGCAGGGAAGGGATGCAGGTGTGGAACTGGGCAGTTCTGCATCAGATTCACCTCACAGCAGTTCACGTTCTAGGCATGCAGAATGTCCTAGCAGACAGTCTCAGCTGCACCAGAGTGAAAGCCCATGAGTGGGGGCTCAAGCAAGAGGTGGTCGACCACATTTTTGACCTATGGGGTCAGCCAGAACTGAATCTGTTTGCCTCCCCATACAACGCAAAACTACCCAAGTTTTGCTTGCTTGCTCCCAGGCATGGTGTTTTTTGGTGAGATGCGCTATTTCTTTGCTGGACAGGGAGATTTTTGTATGCCTTCCCTCCCTTTCCAGTTCTTCAGAGGGTGCTACTCAAGATTCAAGTGGAAGGGGCCCACATGGTACTGATCGCCCCATTTTGGCCTCATCAGGTTTGGTTTCCGCTATTTCAGCAGCTGGCAATGGAACCTCTGGTTCTCCTGCCCTCTACCATGATCTCCTGACTCAGGAGAGGGGCATGCTGGTCCATCCGGGACTGAAGTCCCTTTACCTTCATGCATGGCACCTCGGGACGTTGCTGTTTCACGATTTGGAGTCTCTTCCAGAGTGGCGCAGGTCCTGGTAGAGGCTAGAAAGCCATCTACAAGGACCACCTATGCCATGAAATGGAAACGTTTTTCCATTTGGGCCACCTCAAAGGGTTGGGATCCTTTTTCATGTCAGGCTCCTCACATCATAGAGCATCTCCTGCACCTCTGTGACCTGGGCCTGAGCTACTCATCTCTGAAGGTACACTTGTCGGCTGTTTCTACCTACCATACCCTGGTGGAGGGCAAAACAGTGGCTCAATTGGAGGTCTCCAAGACCTTCCTTAAAGGAATTATCCACCTGAAACCCCCAGTGCGCAACCCTGCACCACCTTGGGACCTTAATTTTATTTTGGAAAAGTTAACTCTGCCACCGTTTGAACCGGCTGGTTCCTGTGATATGCACTACTTGTCCTGGAAAGCGCTTTTTCTAGTGGCAGTCACTTCTGCTCGAAGGATTTCCAAGCTTCAGGCACTGATTTGTAAGGAGCCTTATTTGATTTTTCAGAGACCAGGTGGCTCTTTGTACCAACCCTCAGTTCTTACCAAAAGTGATTTCAGAGTTTACGTTGAACCAGTCCATTCAACTTCCAGTATACTACCCCTGAGCATTCTAACTGGGGGGGGAGCTAATCTCCATACAATGGACATTCACAGAATTTTACGTTATTATACTAAGATGACCAAGTCTGTCTGGAAAACGGACCAACTCTTTGTTTCAGTTGCACCCAAGAGAGAGAAGGGCTCGTGTGATCCCGCTCCACAAGAGTGGTAGCAGGGAGGAGGCGGGGAACTACAGACCGGTCAGTCTTACCTCAGTAGTGGGCAAGATTATGGAGGCACTCCTTAAGGAAAGGATAGTGCAACACCTGGAATCCATAGGGGCACAGGATCCAAGACAGCATGGGTTTACAAAGGAAGGTCCTGTCAAACTAATCTCATAGATTTCTTTTGACTGGGTAACTTAGAGTGGTGGACCAAGGGGAGCAGTTGATGTCGCCTACCTTGACTTACAGCAAAGCTTTGACACCGTTCACATAGAAGATTGATAAATAAGCTGGGTAGGCTCGGATGGGTCAGAAGTTGGTCAACTGGGTGGCAAACTGGTTGACGGGCAGAAAACAGAGAGTGGTGGTAAATGGTATACAGTCAGAAGAGATGCAAGTCACAAGTGGGGTACCTCAGGGATCAGTCCTGGGGCCAGTCCTCTTCAACATCTTCATTAGTGACCTTGCAGATGGACTAGAGGTAAGGCTTCTCTGTTTGCAGATGACACCAAGATCTGCAACAGAGTAGATGATCAGATGGGGTGGGCAGAATATGAAGAGATCTGGATAAACTAGCAGAATGGTGGAAGAGTGGCAACTGGGATTTAATGCAAAGAGTGCAAAATCATGCACATGGGAAGAGAAACCCTGAAGCCACCTATAGGCTGGGAGGGAGTTGCTAGCAGTCACAAAGGAAGAAAGAGACTTGGGCATCATCATCACTGATGACCTAAAATCATCCAAGCAGACCTCTAAAGCAGTAGGTAAGGCTAGGGGTGTTAGGGTAGTGTGGTAGGGGTATCACAAGTCGTAAGAGGGAGGTAATAATCCCTCTGTACAAGACACTGGTTAGGCCCCATCTGGAGTACTGCGTGCAGTATTGGAGGCCACACCTTCACAAGGACGTTAACCAAATTGAGGCAGTCCAGAGAAGGGCAACCAAAATGGTGCAGGGACTGCATCAGAAGACATATGAGGACAGATTAACGGAGCTCAATATGTATACCCTTGAGCAAAGGAGGGAGAGAGGTGATATGATCGAGGCATTCAAACACCTTAAGGGCATAAACAAGGTGAAAGAGTCTAACATGTTTAAATATAAGAAAATAGCAGGACAAGAGGACACAGCTTGAGATTAGAGGAGGCCGATTAAGGGGAATGTGAGGAAATTATTTTTCACAGAAAGGGTGGTGGATGCATGGAATGGCTTACCACAAGAAGTGGTGGCTATGAATACAGTGCAGGGCTTCAAACAGGCATGGGATAGGCATAAGGGAGCAATACAAATGACTATGACTAGATAGGCCACTGACAGAGCAAAGGCCGATGGCACATTTATAAGGTAGAAAAAGAAATGGGCAGACTGGATGGGCCTTGCGGTCCTTATCTGCCGTCAACTTCTATGTTTCTATGTAAGGTGCCACAGTTTCCAAACAGTGTTTATCCAAATGGTTGGCAAACTCATTGTTTTCTGTTACCAGAAGTACAGTAAAACCCTCCCCGGGGGGAGCTTAAGGGGCATTCTACCAGGGGTATGGCTGCCTCAACTGCTTACCTCAGAAATGTGTCAGCCGCTGTGTGCTGCGGCTACTTGGAGTTCTGTCCACACTTTCACAAAACATTACAGCTTAGACATTGCCTCTAGGCACAGGGCAGGCTTTGGCCAAGCTGTCCTTCAGGGTCTCATGTCCTGATTTGTCTGCCTTTATCAGTTCAATTCCTGCCTCCCATGTTTTCAGTTTTCCTTCTGATTACAGTGCTTGGGACTCCATCCGCAAGGTGATTACCTACTGCAAGAGCCCTCTCGAAGTAAGATAGTACAGTTACGTAAGAACTTACCGTAACAGTAGATCTTCGAGAGAGGCTCTTGTAGTAGGTGACCTTTTTCACTCCCTCCATCCCCCAAAATTTGGGTTTTTGATTGCTCTTTCTCTATGAGCCCATTCTTGGGCTCTAGGAGCTTCCTTTCCATTCTCCTCTCATTCCTCCTCGAAGGTCTTCGGCGGGAGAACTAGAAGGCAGGCATAGGGACCGCCCACTATATAGGATCAGGCTGACGTCGGGTGGGTGGTCCCCTGTCAGACACTGCTAGCTAAAAGTTTCTGTGTGGTCCTGACGCCAGGGGGTGCAGTCCTCAAAGTGATTACCTACTGCAAGAGCCTCTCTCGAAGATCTACCATTACGGTAAGTTCTTACATAACTATACTTTATGTAGTCAATCAACAAATTCATTAACAAATATTTTTAATACTAAGTTGTTTAATTTTTCATTTATACAAAAATCGATCCATTGTATAGTTGCAATAATACACTCCATGGTGTGTAATATCATGGGATATCATCCCTTCTAAGGTGGTTGAAGTCACTCAGCCTACGGCCCAGTGCCTCATAACGTACCTGAGGCAGGAAGATGGCCAGTGATATTGCATACCTTGTTGTGTACTGTTGCTTAATTGATCAGCCCTCCCTCTTGTATCAGATACTTAGAATGAGTACAGATATCTATTTTAATATCAAGGGCCTATATGCATCCACTGAGTATGGTCTCCGCAAGTGTCATTTTGGATTGATTTATGATATAATCAATAAACAAAATATTTAATACAAAATAGATTCTCTTGTTGAGGGGTGCAGTTCATGAGCCTTCTCATTTCATAGTGAGTTTAGAGCACAAAGCACAGTCATCAGAAGCTCCTTGCATGGCATTCTGTTTGACAGGCTTCGGTTTGGGGTCGGCATGATAGTCCCATGGCAGCGTTGCCACTTGCCATGCAGGAGACCCAGGCTCAGGCCATCAGGAGATTGGGAAGTATGCCCACAGGATGGTCACTTCGACTGGGGAAGGGACTCACTGTATTGGCACTCGACTGTTTGTTTTCTAGTGTCCTAGCAGGTGCTAGCAAAAAAAACATTGGGAGGAAGGGCAGGTGCTCTGCACAGAGAATGAAATTACCTGCTCTTTCCTGGAGTCAGCATAGCAGCACCTTCTTGGTGGGAATGGCGTAATGGGGATGAGAAAAAAATCACTGGATTGGTCCACAGCTGAAGGACCTGAGGGCCCTCCCTGATGACCTGCCCTGGGCCTCCTGGTGAATATTTCACTGGTCCAATAAGAGTTGGCTCCCGCTGTGAGGAACAAGCCCCAGGTTCCAGTGAGTGAAAGGTCCAGAGGTCTGGGTCGGGGCAGTATACATGGAACAAAAGACAGGTTTTGCTTTGGTATCTTATGCAATAGCTTAGATTGTCCTTAAAATAAGAGACAAGGAAGATGCCCTTCATGTGTGTTATTTTGTTTTCAAGGATATCCCAACAGGAGCGGACAGCTGCGTAACCAGCCTCTCCTGCGACTCCCATAGGTCATTGGTAGCAGCAGGTCTGGGGGATGGATCTGTTCGCGTGTATGACAGGAGAATGTCACCCAATGAATGGTAATTGTTCAGTTTTACAGTAATATCATAACAATGCATGCTACATGTGTATCGCAACCTTACCTTTTCTGGTCAGGGTCGAGCAGTGTGGTCACCAGCCCTCTGTGATACTTAGCTTCCTTGAACTGTCTTCACCTTTCTCCCCTTACCCTAGGGGTAATGATTTTAACAGCCCCACTCCAGTATCAGAAAATGAAGAAAAGAGACTGGCCGGGGGAGACAGGTGACCATCAGCGAGCGGGGACATGGCTGGTGGCCATCCGCCTGCAGCCCAGGAGGAAAAGCCATTATAGAAAAAAAAGAAAACAAAGATGAGAATTAACCTCATCTAACTAAGGAAGGAATTGTTTAATAAATGAAAACTAGGGCCAATCCCTAGGTGAGACCCACGCTTGAGAAAAATGTACACTTTTTGTGTGGTAGATGTTGCAGTATAAACATGGACTAGCCTGGGCTTGCCTAACAACTGGGTGACTTACCCAAGGAGTATACCCCATAATTATTGTTTTTTATATACTCTAGAAGATCTTGAACCACTGGTAATTGTTTCCCTTAAGCAATAAGATACAAGAAGTGTAGTGGTAACATTCCGTTAGCCTGAGTATATGAAGAAATGACTGACGTGAGTGATAAATGCTGAGGCTGAAGGTTGAGGCATTTAATGAACCACAGAAAACCATCCATTTGTGCTGAATTTACTCTAGCTCACTGAATATTATTACTATTATACAGCTAGGAGTTTTGAACCCAGGGGTTTAAAAGTTCTCTGCTAGTTTAAGTGGAACTTGCCTTTATTTCCCCTTTTTTCCGTGGACTGAATGGATAAAATATTGTGGGCTTGTGTGAAATATGGATAAGGTACTGTTGGCGTGTCCAAAATGTGGATAACCTACTGGGCATGTCTGAAAATGTGGATAACATACTGTGAGTGTGTCCAGAATGTGGTTGTAATAGTTTGTGGTGTATTAAATGACAGTTTCTATGGGCGTGGATATGGTTCACTTATCCACAATCTGGCAATTCCACTGGAAGGTGATGATTGGCTGGACATCTTTAAACAAGGCTCCTCCCACCACCCGGGCAGATATATCCCCGGACTCTGCCCATGACATCAGATTTTTTTTCCACTGGAAGAACAGGTCACCTCCTTCACGCTTCTCTTAGGATTTTCTCTGCGCCATTTGTGAACCTTTTTTTCAAAGTTTTTGAAGTTGTTAGTACTTTGCTCATGACTTCCTTAACTCCATCCCCAGATTTACAATGGATCACAAGAAGCCTGGATTAAAATTTTGCTTTCAGTGCCACCAGAAGATGTCGGTCACCGATCTGTACAACACGTTCACGTACTGCCTGGGCGAGCAGCAAGAAGTGGCTGGATAAGGCCTTTTCCTATCCTTGCTCCCTGAGTCTCTTGAGGATCGGAAGCCCCGGTTCGTGCTGGGTTGGCCCTCGGAATGGGTTCCAAAAGATCACCGTAATGGTGGCAAACAGGCCTCAGCGGCTGTCTGGTCTGTGACACAGCATACGACCTTTGAAGCGGACATGGTGGAGGGCTGCGGCAGGCACCTCCTTGGCCTCTGCACTGTTCACACCTGCAGCCAATATCAAAGGGGCCTTCTCAGACCAGTTCCACAATTTGTGCCGGTCCCTCCAGACTGTGGCGGAGAGCCCCACCCACCGCAGTTCTTGGTTGAAGACAGAGTCAAAAAAATCTTCTCACCACTGTCGCCAGTCATGGAATGGGGAGAGATCTCAGTCCTTCCGGTCCCTTGACTCACCTGACTGCTCGGCAGATGTCAAGCTCCCCTCAGCCGAAGGGCAGGTTGACCAGGTCGAAGGCTGATCTGCCCCACTGGTGAGACAGTAGATATCAACTTTGGTCAAGCAACCTGCTGAGATCTTTCTTGACCCAGTCGATCCATTGTCAGACAGGGATTTGATCTCGAAGCCCTCGCTGTTCTCAGTCCTCACCCTGGAGGATGTGCTTCGATCAATGTCCCCGGTTGCTCCTGTTCAAGACAGGCCTCCGACCGAGGTCGGGTCTTCCACATCCATGCTGTTGAATGTTGGCTGGCATGTTAGCTACAACCAGCACCAGGGAGACCCTACTCTCCGTTGACAATTGATGTTGCGGTCGAGACGTTTGCATTCTCGATCCCACTCAAATGGAAAGTGCTGCTGTTGGTGCTGAGGCACTGTTGCAAGATGCACCAGTGCTATGAGAGCTCCTCTGGCAGCAGTGGACCACTGCAGGGCATGGTAGAGGGCTTCCCCAAGGACCTACTGTCCCCTGGTAGTCGCCAGTGGTTCCCCTGCTAGCCCAAATCCCTCTGGTGCTGCCAATACCTGCTTCTCCATCAGTCATGATAGAGCCGCCACCTTGACAGCTGCTGATCGATGCTTCAACCAAGGAGGCTGGCCTTTCGGCCCCCTGCATGCCAGGCCGGTTGTTAGTGAGGATCACCCAGGTGAAAATTCTCAGGAGGTCTGGGGCGAAATGCGGCTGAGGACCATCTCTGAGGAGTCATTGGATGACTCGGATCAAGAGTCCATGGCCTCCTCTGGGGTTCCGCTGTTCGACTGGGGGGTGTGATCAATGAGTCTTCCTCCGATCACTGACCTTATTGCAGAGTCCACGTCCCATTGGAACCAGTCCAGAAGAGGGTCAGGTACCATCTTATGGAGATTTTGGACTGGGACGAATCCCTTGGGGTTGCCTTCCTTGTGGATGAGGCCATCTTGTGACCGGCCCTGAAGCTTTGGCAACATACAAGCACCCTCAGCTTGTATGGTCCGCAATTACGCAGTCCCTACTGGCTCCCTTTTGGGGTTTTCTGACCAGTGTTCTGTAAGTCTGGACAATAGAGAAACATGGACAAGCCCCCGGATAAGGAGTCCCATAAGGTTGATCATGCCACTAAAAAGGTGTACGCTGCATCTACCTTGGGTTTCTAGCAGGCTAGTTACACCATCTTGATGGCCAGTTATAGGCATTCCATGCTGGGAATGTTTGACGTTGTCTTCCCCCACCCTCACCCAGAGCAGCGGGTGGTGGTGGAACTCATCAGGCCCCAGTCAGTTGCTGGCTAAACACCAGCTCCAGACAGCCTTGTACATGGGTGACTCTTGTGCCCATGCGATGGCAGCGGGCTGTCTCCATGTGTCGCAGGGCCTGGCTGTGATTGTCCATCTTCATCCACCTTCATGGCAGACACCCAACAGAGGTTGATGAATGTCTCCTTCCTCATCACTGACCTCTTTGGCCCTGGGGTGGAAGGGCATCTCATGAGGATCGAGGAGTCCAATATCACTCTGGATTATGTGGCTTCATCCCAGAAGGAACCAAAGAAAAAGCTGAAGAAACTGGCCTTTAGATCTGCTCAGTCACAGCCTCTCCAGCAACACCCCCATCCGGGTCAGTTCCAGATCTGGTGCCCAAAATAGTCTGGGGGTCGAGTTCCAAAAAAGGGGAGACGGGGTAGTGGTGCCCCTCTGTCTGCAGCTGCTGGTGCCCCTGCAAAAGCTGCCAAGTGATGGGTTGGAGGGTGTCATACCTCCATCTGTCCTGTCCCTGACCACTCTTCCCGTCGGAGGCAGGTTATGTCTCTTCTTGCCTTGTTGGTCCACTATCACAATGGACAAGTGGGTGTGGGATGTAATGGGCAGAGGACTGTTCTCCCTGTAGGGCTCACCCTTGGTGGACCTGATTGCCTTCTGGGAGAACACCAAACTGAGGCTGTTTTGACCCATCCCGCCCCCACAGTCTGGGACAGTGATGGGTGATGCTTCGAGGCCCTGAACCCCTGGCCTTGTTTATGCCATTCCTCCCTTGATCCACAGGGTACTGGTCAAGGTTAGGAAGGACAGTGCTTAGATGATTCTAATAGCTCCAGACTGGCCAAGGCAGTTCTGGTACCTGGATCGCCTCAGCAGCCAGTGTCTGTGATGACTGCCTCTCCACCCAGACCTGCTGACCAGACTTCAGGGGACAGTCCTGCACCCAGGCCTTCAGTATATATAACCCCCACCCCCCATGACACTGCCGTATGGTGGCTACCACTGGCAATGGGTGATTAACATCTCCTCAGCCGTGATTATTGGTTCAACCCTCAGATTAAATTAGGGAAGGCGCTCAGGCTCCTACTGTCCCTCGGAGGGATGACATCATCATCATCATCATTCTTGTAACAGGCAGTTCTTTCCAGGTAAGGCCTGAAAGCCTTGGTCAAGAACCATCTAATTGCCTGTTAAAAAAAAAAAAAAAAAAATTGCAGCAGAGGACCTAGACCCGAAAGAAAGCACCTGATACCATCCTTCTGGCTCCAGGCCAAGGTCCCACCTCAGCTGCCTGAGGTGGTCGCCTCTCGATCGAGGTAGAGGGCACCTGATTTGTTCTACTAACTAGGGGATGTCTAATCCAGCAGAGGTATGGGTCATCAGGATTTTCCGAGAGAGATTCTATTTTCTTCCAGAGATTTTTCCTAGACCTAGGCGGCAGCCTAGTCCATTGTTTTTTTTCTGTCAGACTCTCTTTCCTTGAATCGGGGCCCCAAAGCAGTGGAAGTGACTCCACGGTGAGTTGGAACTCAGGTTCCTAGTTCCCTGCTTGGTTCCAAGATAACAGACTGCATGCTTCCTTTCTTGACTTTGAAAGGTCAAGTAGGTACTTGTTCAGGAAGGAGTTCTCAGTATTCAAGCCCTCGCTTTCTGGAAATTTGGCTCCACGCCAGCTGTTCCGGGCTGGACTCTTCGGAAGCAGTTGCCTCAGCTTCCCTCTCGCTTCTCCAGGAGGTTTTTTTCTGATTCAGGGAGGGTCACTTTCACCCTCCCAGCAGCTCCTTCTCTTAGGAACTCCCCTAGATACTTCCAAGGTGAGGGAGGCCCTCTGTCATGAAGTTACCCACTTCAAGCAGATCACGAACTTGTGATGTTTTTCATCAACAGGCAAAGTAGAGCATTTTCCTACCCCCTGTTCAGGAAGGCCATGGTGAGTGGTGCCTTCAGCATGTTGCATCAGTTCAGTCATTATGCAGTCACTTTCAACGAGTGGGGCAGCTCAAACCTGGTCCTTTCTGTGTCCCCTCTCAAAGCAGATCTGCCACTATCCTGCCTCAGAAATCCAGACCCTGGTGTCTTCTGTCAGGATGCAGTTCCACAGTAGACAAGTTTCTCCTGTACACTTCCTTCTCTTCCCTTAGTTCAGAGACTGCTGCTCGAGTTGTAGGCAAACGGGTGGAATGATTCCTCATTGAAATAGGAAGTGGGTAGGCTCTGGTTTCTCCCAGACCTTCACAGAGGGCTTCTAAGTCATGCATGGGCCTTCCATCAGGAAGGCTTACATGGCTAAGTAGAAGCGCTTCTCCATTGATGGGCTAATCCCACCTGGACCTTTCGGTTGCCCACCAAGTAAGGTGTTCGAGTGCCTCTTGGACCTGTCAGTTGCAGGTCAGCCATACTTGGTAGTGGAGGTACACATCTGCACTTTTTTGGTCTAGCTTGAACCAATAGGCATTGCTTCTGGCTCTTACCGTTAGTCTAGTTTTTGCCTTAACTCCAGAAGGGAAGGGAGCACTCCCTTCACTCTCTGAGTGTTAGGACGGTTCTGCTGTTCTCATTGACAGAACGAAGAGCTACACCTCCAACAATTTTTTGTAACCTCAGCATGCCTCAGGTTGGTCAACCTCTTGCCCTGAGATGTTTTCGACTAGGTTAAATAGTATGTCTTCGACAGTACTAATCTTTGTCTTAGACCAAATTGAGAGGCTGGTTTCACACCGCTCTACCAAAGTTGTTGTGACTTCTGGCAGAGCTTCATAATGTGTCCATTGCAGTCTTCTGCAGGGTGGTTAATTGTAGCTCAAGTGCATACCTTTGTAAAGCACTGTGTTCTGGATGTCCTTTCCAGACAGCTCTTTTCTTGACAGGACAGTCCTTGGACTTCCTTTCTGAGTGAGCCCTGTCTCCCACCGCGCCCTACTCAGGGTAGATTGGTTTTAGCTTGATACTCTTCCATTAGTGTGAATGAGTGGTGGAGACTTGAGTCCAGGAAGATATGGAAATTACATACTTACCGTAATCCTTGATCTTCTTGGACGCAGTCTCCTCCACTCATTCATACGCCCACCCACCATCCCCCGGGCTCACTCGATTTGTTTCTTTGGTCTTCACTGCCTTCTTGTTTGGGCTTTGAAGGCATTGTTCATTTGACCCTTCTTGTATGGGTCATCTGGGCCTTCACATGCCCGGAGGTTAGGGTAAGTTATTTATTTTATAAGTTATGCTGCACCAACTCGGTTGGAGGGTCGACGCCGAGATAGCCCATACAGGCGCAAGCTAATCTCGCAGTGCCGCACATGCGTGGTTCTATCCAGGCACCAGCCCTTCTGAAGATTTTTGACTCCCGCTGGGTCTTTGTACCTCCGGCGTAGTCCCATTAGTGTGAAAGAGTGGTGGAGACTGCGTCCAAAAAAGATCAAGAATTACGGTAAGTACGTAATTTCCATTTACAGGTGAATAACCTGTTCTGCCATGATGTCCTTGTTACAACCAGCCCCCACTGCCCCTGTCCCATCACCTTGTGTTCCATGGTGCCCTTGCTACAACCACCTCCACTACCCCTGTCCCCCCACCTAATGTTCCGTGGAGTCTTAGCTACAACCTCCTCATCTCCCAGTACCCCAACCCACTGCCTTGTGTCATGGGGCCCTGGCCCCTCGCTAATACTCCTCCTCCCCCCCATTGTACCTATCCCACCCCCTTATGTTCCATGGTGTCTTAGTTACAACCCCTCCCACTACACTGTCCCATACCCCTAGTATTCCATAGTGTCTTAGATAACCACCACCCACCGCCCCGTCCCATTTTATGTTGCGCAGTGCCTAGCCACACACCCCCCCACTGACCCATCTCCCCTCCCTATGTTTCAAGGTGCCATAGTTACAAATTTAGCACCCCACACACACACACACACACAGCCCCTGATCCTCTCCTTATGTTGCACAGTGTCCTACTTATAACATCCCCCTACCGTTGTCCCACCTCATCTTACACAATATCCTAGCTACACCCCAGCACTGTCCCTGTCCCATTTCATGTTGCATGGTGTATCCTAACTACAACACTCCCACCCATTTCATGTTACACAGTAACCTAGCTACAATCCCACTGCCTCATCCCATTTCATGTTACATGATGCCCTGGCAAAAAAATTCCACACTGCTGTGTCCCGTTTCATGTTACATGGTGCCCTGGCTGCAGCCACCCCACCAAACACACTACCCCTGTTCCATTTCATGTTACATGGTGCCTTAACTACAGTCACCCCCCCCCCACCCCCCTGCATCCCATTTCAGGTTACATTTTGCTTTTGCTACAACCCCATCCCCCCACTGCCTGTTCCATTTCATGTCACACTATGTTATAGCTATTACTCTTTCACCCGCTCCTGTCCCATTTCATGCTCCACGATGTCCTAGCTTCAACATCTCCCACCTGCCCCTGTCACATTTCCTGTCTCATGGTGCCGTAGCTTTCACCCCCAATACCTGCCCTCTAATATTTCACGTCTCACCAGGGTTCGAAATTGGCACCCGCCCGCCAAGTGGGGGTAGATTTCACCTTGGGGTGGGTAAACATAGTGTTGTAGAGTGCCCACTGAGCACCTTGTGGTAATCATGCAAACGTTGACTGTTAGCATGATATATTGCATGGGTGCATTAGTGCACTAGCTATTGAATAACATGTATTGCGCTACCGTGCCAATGCACTGTGCAGTATATCGTGCTAATGGTCAACTTTTGCGCAGCTACCACTGTCTTTAGGCAATGAAGTTACAGGCTTGGCAGCTAGGTGCATGTGGAGGGGTTGTGGGATAAGAGATGGACCAGACACCCAACTTCAGGTTCAACACACAATCTCTGTGTGACATTTATTAAAAATACAGGAAATAAGCTTCTACAATACCATATTCCTTTTTCAGTACATCAGTTTACAACAACAGACTATAAATATCCTTTCTCTGCAGTTAGCCAGCACCTTCTGATCCCATTCGCTAGCCAACATGTACCCATAAGCCTTACGCAAGCGCTCATTTGCTTACATAGTGGGGGCCCAAAAAGAAGAAAAACAAAACAAGCTATAAACAAAGAACCTCAATGCAGAATCACTGAAAGAAGGGTTACCCCAAAGGGCACTGGCAACAAATCAAGTTTCAAAGAAATACAACATAATACATACTTCCATAATGCAATGCATCTTTGGATATATGCAAATCACCATGACATTTAGACTTTTTCAGTTTACATTAATTTCAAAGCATTTTAAACAACACAACTACCTTAATTTCTATAATAGACACTTGGTACTTTTTACCATTATCAAAACACCAAGTGCCATGGTATTTTAAACATTTACAGGTTTCATAAACATAAAGTGTACACATTACGGTATTTTAAAACATAGTGCTATTACACACTAAATCCAACAACAATAAACACAACCTGTTTTACATATACTCTGAAGTCACCACAATAACCTCCCTGTACAAGGGAGGACCTGAGAGGGAAAAGGAAAATCAAAGAGGACACTGTAGCATAGTCAAGGGAGGGAGAAGGGGATGCCCACAGGTGGCCAACCATATGGACTAGAAATAGTACAAGATAGATTAGGCTAAGAAATAGAAGAAAGAACTGTTGCAACAGACTTAAGAAAAGGTCGGTCCTCAAGAGTGGCAGGAGCTCCTGGTCACAGTACAGTCAGTGGAAATTGCCAATGGGAGCTCCAGAACGCTCCGAGGACATGGGTAATGACGACTGCAAGCTGGAAAGGAGTCCAAGTATCCTCAGTTGCCTTATCCTGGCTGAGTCTGTTGTCCTGCTGCATCCTAGCTGGGTCTGAGCTGTGCACTTCTAGGTGTATCACAACTGCCCTTTCCTGGCTGATATTGTCCCTCCTGGATGGGTCTGGGCTCTCTCTTCTGAATAGGTTTGTACTGCCCCATCCTCTCTCCTTAAACACTAACTTTATTTTCAGGTTCATGTTGAAGTCCTTTGCCAGTAAGAAAAAAGATAAACACTTCTTTTACATTAAAAGTTTAATACTTATTGTTAAAAACTGCAATAAAACTTGTTTTGCGGGAAAAAAACTAAATTTCTGGTAATTATTGTGTTGAGCTACTGAAAATCCTGTTTGGTCGGTGGGTTTTTCCAGTCACTAGCCCTGCTGGTTAGTGGCTGAAAACGTTAGTTTCAACCCCTGTCTCATGGTACCCTAGTTTTGACACCCCCACCTGCCCTGTCACATTTCATGTCTTATGATGCTTTAACCCCCCCCACCGCCCTGTCCCATTTCATGTCTCATGGTACCTTAGCTTTGAGCCCCACCACCTACCTTGTCCCATTTCATGTCTCATGGCACCCTAGCTTTGACCCCCCCACCTACCCTGTCCCATTTCATGTCTCATGGTACCCAACTTTGATCCCTCACCTGTCCCTTCCAATTTCATGCCAAACGGTGCTCTTGCATCGACCCTCCCACCTGCCCTGTCACATTTCATGTCTCACGGTGCCCTAGCTTCGAACCCACCTGCCCTGTCACATTTCATGCCACACGGTGCCCTTGCATCGACCCTCCCACCTGCCCTGTCCCATTTCATGTCTCATAGTGCCCTTGCGTCGACCCTCCCACATGCCCTGTCCCATTTCATGTCTCATGGTGCCCTTGCGTCGACCCTCCCACCTGCCCTGTCACATTTCATGTCCCATGGTGCCCTAGCTCCGAACCCACCTGCCCATTTCATGCCACACTGTGCTCTCCCTTTGAAACCACCATCTGCCCATTTCGTGCCACACGGTGCCCAAGCTTCACCCCACCTCCCCATCCCATTTCATATCACAGGTTTTGGGTGGGGGGGGGTCGCTAGAAACCAGTTAAGATCTGCTGGGACAGAATAGGCAGGGAACAGCTGGGCATACTGGGTGGGCCAAGCAGTTCTTTTCTGACGACAAATTCTGTGTTTCCTAGCTATAACCCCTTCCCTGCCCCATCCCATTTCATGCGACCCAGTGCCTAGCTACACTCCTCCTTGTGACTGATTTAGATGCTCCACTCCAGTTCATCTCATCGCCCTGTAATTACAGCAGTATGCCTATTTAGTGTTTTGATGTTTTTTCTTGCAGCCGCTTGATGACCTATCGAGAACACAATGCCTGGGTGGTGAAGGCATATTTACAGAAGGGCCAAGAAGGCAACATTGTGAGCGTTAGGTAAGGAGGCTCTGAACAGGAATAAAGACTTCATTAAAAAAATCATTTTTACCCCGTATGTATTTGAATATGTCTCTGGTACTGAAGAACCTAGTTGTTCATTTTGCCAATTTGAATTGGTAATGAACTCTTGATCTGAAATGAAAGACTGCTGTATTCTGACATCTATCCTAGCTGCTCGGTAATTTAATAAGGAGATTTCGGAGCGCTGATTGTGGAAAAAGGGAGAGTGTGAGTGAGAGAGAGAGAGAGTGCATCATTAGGAGACTGAGAAGGGAACAGGTCACAGAATTGGCAAATGTAAGACCTCAAGGAGTTTGTCTGTATAATGGATGTCTGGCAGAAGGGTTGGGTTGCCAAGCTGATGAAAATCTGTCTGCATGCAGCATGAGGCAGCAGCCTTCAGCAGTGCCCAGACTGAAAACAGCTGTGCCACTCACATCTGGGTGGAAATTGTCACAAAGGACGCCTGGAGAAGGGCAAAAACCTTCATTAAGAGACCGAGCAAAATGTGTTGAGCAAAAGCCCGAAGCACTTTTGAGCTACTACTAACCAATCTCGCTCCCCCAAGATATTTAGATTTTGTTAGTCATTTTAGTCTTTAATATTTTTTTAATGCATCGTTTATCCCAGCTTACATTTTGTCCTCCTGTCTTTGCCTCTCCCAGTTAGTTGAGCCTTCTCTGCTCATTGGCCTCACAGTGCATATCCCGACTCATACACATAGTTTTCTGATGGGTCACACCCCACAAGAAAGCGCCCCAGAACCTGTCCCCAGGGATGTACCGGGATCATACAGGGGGACAGGTGGCATTGGAGGAGCCAATTCTGACTACAGTACCCAGATTCATTTCACTAGCCACAGCTGGGAAGCCTTTCACTGAGGGTACACAGTCACTAGAACAGGCTTCAGTCTTGACTCCTTCTACCACCCAACCATGTGTTCCTCCAGCTTTGCTCCATCTGCACCCTGGAACAGGAATTTCATGCAAGCCTTGCCAGGGGAGGTTGAGTATGTGAAATGAATACTAATAGTAAAACTATGGTTACAAGTAAGTAACCTCCATTTTCTAGCATACATACCCCTCCCACCTTTTTGCACACTTCACCAGTTCACAGCAACACCAGCCTGAGGGTGGAGGCTGGACGTTGCATTGTCATCCCAAACCCTCAACAGGAGACCCTCAAGCAGTGTAGTGGCCTTATTAATTGAGCAGTGGCTTTCATTTATATCAAAGGTTGTGTTCACATACGTATAATAACTGGTGAGGTGCTCAAAGGTATTAATAAGGTGAATACGGAGGGCATCTTTAGTCTTAATGGGAACAAGTCCACTAGGGGGCATAGCCTAAAGCTGGTAGGGGGAAGATTCAAGAGAGAGTTGAGGAGGCACTTTGTCGCTAAGAGAGTGGTGGCCAAGTGGAACAAGCTGCCAGAGGAGTTGGTCTTCCAGAAAACAGTGGATAACTTCAAGAGGGGATGGGATAGAATGAATAGAAACATAGACTTTAATGGCAGATAAGGACCACTTGCCCCACCCAGTCTGCCTATTTCCCTACCTACACGCTAAGCTGCAGATCCTAGTTAACCAACAGCCTACTTCCTCCTACCCCACACTAGAATTGCTTTATGTCTGTCCCATGCATTCTTGAATTCCCCCACTGTTTTTGACCCCACAACCTCCTCAGGAAGGCCATTCCATGCATCCACCACCCTCTCTGTGAAAAAATACTTTCTCACGTTGCCCCTGAGCCATCCCCCCTCTATCTTCAAATTGTGCCCCCTTGTTCTTGCACATCTCCTTTTCTGAAAGATGCTATTCCCTTGGACTTTGTTGAGGTACTTCAATGTTTCTATGGGAAAGTTGCTGGTGAGTCACGTGAAACTGAGGGGGGGTCAGGGATTTGGGGTGTTGGGCAGAACCCACTGCAAGACACAGGGGGCCCTGCACAGTCAAACAGGCAATATACAACACAAAGCCTTTATCTGCTGGCCTGTTTATATGTATGTTCATATATTTATCAGCCTGATTCTAACTCCAGGAATCACTCATTATGATTAAACTGATGCACTCAGCCTCCTGTGTTGAATTGCCCGGAGATGGAATGCTATGCAAATGATAGAACTCTCATTGGCTCATGCCAGTTTCAAACTGCTGCCCTAGCAAGTGCTGCAGTCTGAGTGCTTCAGATTCTTTACTCTGCCTGCCTAGTGAAGATGTCCCAGAGAGCTCTCCTTCAACTTACTTCAGATCCTTTAATTTGGTTGCTAAGTAACTGTTTTAAGTTATTAATTTTAGATTGTTGCCCTTGTAAGTTAGGTTGGTGTAGTTTATTAGTGGTTTATTGTTTTTTATCATTTTTTTGTAGTTCCCTCATGGTTCTGTGGAATCGAGGGATTCGCGGTTCTCTTTGCGGTTTTTACCTCATATTTAGTGTTAATTCTCGCTTACTCAACGGTTCCCCTTAGGATCCATTGACCGTTTGTATTTTTATTTAAATTTAGTTTATTTTCGGTTCCCTTTCCAGTCAGGGAACCGATTAGTGCTCAGTTCCAGGAACCGATAATGGTTGTTTATATTTAAATGTGCCTGTTCCAGGGAATTGATTATTTTTCGCTAACATATACATTCTGTACTTTGCTGAATGTCAGAGGTCTCAGGTGATAAACCTAAAAAACGCACAGGACCCACTGGGTTTAAATATTGTGAGTCTTGTGGTCAGGTTATAGCAAAAGCAGACAAGCATTCCCTCTGTGTGTTTTGTTTGTGAACTAGGCACATTTTTTCAAATTGTGAAATTTGCAAAACTTTCTGTCCCATGACTTTGAAAAAGAGATCTGAAAAATTAGAGAAAATGCTAGTGCTGCAGAAGAAAATCCCTCTCCCTCTGTCCCTAATAAGGACAAGAATAAGCCCAAGGATGCTGACAAGGGGTCAGATAAGACTAAGCAAGATAAATCAAAAAGGGTTGTTGAGACAGTAGCTGAAGCTGTCCCACTTAAGAAAAAATACAAAGAAAAACATGTCGCTGCGCCTCCGGCCGAGAAGGCTAAGGAGCTCCCAGCAGACAAACAAACTATGCCCTCAGCTGAGGACATTGCAAAGGCTTTACATATTTTACAAGTCTTACAGGCTGTGGTCCCGGTTCCCACACCGACTGCACTGGTTCCTGTGCAAGTTCCAGCACCTCAGGAACCTCAACCTCTGTATAATAATCCTGAGGAGGATGAAGGGGAGCCTATAGAACCAGAGGTCTCCCCAGAGCAGGATTTTGGCTCCCCTCCCAGGGGTCCAAAGGACTACACCTCTCACTATGCCTACGTAAAGAACATGGTGGAAACCCTCAATCGCCCCCTCCAGAAGATGGAGGAGGATGTGGAGGAAGCAGATTTCTTTGATGTAATGGGGTAAGCTCTCACAAAACACCTTCTGTTGCCTATGCACAAATCTTTAAAAAAGCTGTGCTGAAAATATTAAAGACTCCAACTTCAGTACCTGAAGTGGACAAGACAATAGGTGAGAAATATCAGCTGGATAGAACCACTGCTGATTTCTTGTTCAATCACCCTGATCCTGAAGGGGTGTGCCAGGTAGCTCCCTGTGATAAGGCTAGGATCCCCTTAGCAACCCATCCCCCTGACAAGGACTCAAGAAAGATGGATGCTGTGAGTAAGAAGGGTTATATGGCTGCCTCACACATTGTTAGGCAGGCAAATTATATGACCTGTGCTTTTCAATATCAGAAGACACTATGGAATTCTGTCCTTGCTCTGTCTGATGAAGTTCCAGGTGAAGTGGCAATCGACTTGCAAGAAACTGCAAGGGCTGCACTTGATGCCACCAAATATCAGTTCCACATGGCTGTGGATGCTAATGACACCGCAGCCAGACTGTTGGCTTTTATCTGTCTCCCTCAGGAGATTTGCCTAGCTAAGAGCTACCAACCTAACCTTGGACACGCAAGCTAAGGCTATGGATTTTCTCTGCCAGAAAAATTCCTTATTTGGTGACAAAACAGAGACCTACATGAAAAAGGTGGAGGAATACAAGACCACCTATAGAAGTAATAATAAAGAAAAGCCTTCAACCTCTTATAGGGCCCAATATAGGGGGAGGTAGGGGTAGGGGATCCTATCCCAGACCTTTTCTCCATGCACAGACTTCGCAGGTCTACCAACAGCTGAGAGGTTATGTCAGAGAGAGGGGTAGAAGGGCTATGAGGCGGTCTTGTCCCTCACCACAAACCCAGGCTCAGCCCACACAGAATCCCTGACGGGCTGGTACAGGTCGCCCCTGCACCACCATCACCACCACCGATGAGTGACAGATGGGCCCACTACCTCCAGGTTTGACATGCCATCATCACAGACAAGTGGGTCCTGGAGGTAGTGAGCCAGGGACTGTCACTCAGCTTCAAATCACTTCCCAAGCTGAGAGCAAGAACCCTTGCCCCAGTCACCTCCGCAGACAGGTTCCTCCTAGAGGCAGAGGTAAAGCACCTCCTATCAATCAAAGCAGTGGAAGCAGTACCCCTAAACCAAAGGGGCAAAGGTTTCTAATCCAGATACTTCCTTATCAAAAAGAAAAATGGGGACTGGCGACCTATCCTGGATCTAAGGCTTCTAAACAAGCACATTCTAAAGCCAAATTTCAAAATGGTGACTCTCTCAGTAATCATCCCTACACTGCAAAAAGGGGATTGGTTAGCATTCTGAAATTTAAGGGACACCTATTTTCACATTCCTGTCAGATCAACTCACAGAAAGTACCTGAGGGTTCAGACTAGCCTCAGGTCACTATCAGTTCGCAGCACTCCCATTCGGTCTGACTTCTGCACCAAGGGCATTCACAAAATGCCTAGCAGTGGTAATCGAGTACCTGAGAAAACAAGGTGTGACAGTCTTCCCCTACCTGGATGACTGGTTAGTCGTAGGCCAGTCCCTGCAACACTTAAGGCAGTCACTGGCACTCACAAAATCGAGGCTGGAATCCCTAGGTTTCCTCATAAACAAGCAGAAATCACAGCAAGAACCAGTACAAGTGCTGGACTTCATTGGAGCAGAGCTAGACACCAGCCTGGGCAGAGCATTCCTACCCCAAGACAGGGTGGACAGCATTCTACAGGTTGCAAGTTCCTTCATGCTGGGCAAGCCCAAACCAGCCAGGGAATTCCTCAGACTGCTGGGACACATGGCGGCTGCCACCATAGTGGTGCCAGGTTCCAGATTTCAGAAGAGACATCCAGTTTCACTTGAGACAGTACTAGTCTCAAAGGACAGATCCACTGTCCAAGCTGGTTCCAGTCACCCACAGCCTACTGCAGGCACTTCAGTGGTGGCTGGACAAACACAACCTTTGGGTAGGTGTACCCTTTCTAAGGGAACAGCCCTCCCTAATTCTCACAACAGATGCTTCCCTTCTCAGTTGGGGGGCACACATGCTGGATCACACAGCAAGTGGCACGTGGTCTCCTCAAGAGTCCCTGATGCACATAAATCTGCTGGAGCTCAAGGCAGTGTACCTGGCTCTATTGGCTTTTGCTCCACATCTGCAAAATAAGGTGGTGCAAGTCGACAGACAACACCACAACCATGTACTACATCAACAAACAAGGAGGAACCAGGTCCACCCCACTTTGCACAGAGGCGATGAAGCTGCGGTCCCTGGCATACTCTATGCAGGTATCTCTTTTCAGCCATACACCTTCCAGGGAAGGACAGTGTACTGACAGATTCTCTCAGCAGGATCAGTGAGGACCACCTTGAGTGATCACTGAACCCCCAGATCCTCAGTGCAGTTTTCAGAAGATGGGGCACTCCAGAGGTGGATCTGTTTGCCTCTGCAGAAAATCACCAGTTGCCCCTGTACTGCTGCAGGCCCCCTCACAGGGGTACAGTTATAGTTCCCCTGGATGCAGTGGCCCTTGATTGGTCAGGGAAGTTTGTGTATGCCTTCCCAACGATATTTAGGACCCTAGTGAAATTAAGGTCCCAACCGGCAACATTGATACTGGTGGCACCAGACTGGGCGAGGCAGCATTGGTACTCGCTCCTGCTGACCCTGTCAGTGGCCTCCCCAATTCACTTGCTCAAGAGGCACAACCTGCTGACTGCCTCCCAGGGCAGGATCCTGTATCCCAGCCTCAAGTCACTGAAACTCAAAGCCTGGTTCTTGTGGACTTAAAGTTTGCTAACCTCAAGCTGTCAGAGGAAGTCCTGACAGTGCTCAGGGGCCTCAGAAAGCCTTCCACTAGAAAAACATATTCCTCAAAGTGGAAGAGGTTCTCCATTTGGTGCTCAGGTAAGGATACTGACCCCTCCAGGGCTGATCTTTCTGTTCTACTGGATTACCTGACACATCTGCACATATTAAGACTGAGGCTCTCATTGACCCGTAAGGTCCACCTGACTTCAGTCTTGGCTTACCTGTCAGCTGGCAAGGAGAGGTCCATTGCCTCTCATTCAGTTTTCAGGAAATATTTCAAGGGGCTCAACCTCCTTCATCGTTCTCTGAGGGAACCCGTCCTGGCCTAGAATCCAAACATCTGCATTGCCAAGCTGATGGAACCTCCATTCTAACCCATGGCAACTGCAGACTTGAAGTATGTCACACGGAAAACTGTTCCTAGTGTCTGTCACCTCTGCCAGGAGGATCAGTGAGCTGCAAGCCCTGTGTACAGATGTGGACTACATTTCATTCCACAGGGATAAGGTGGTCCTCAGGATCAGTAGGAAATTTCTCCCCAAAATGGTATCTGATTTTCACCTGAATCAGTCTATGACTCTGCTTGTTTTCTCTACAGAGGACTCCAGTTCTCCTGAAAGGAAATTTCACTGCCTTGATGTCAAGAGGGCACTTAGCCATTACATTGACAGGACCAAGGCGCAAAGAGTAGGACAGACACAGCTCTTCCTCACTTATGGCGAAGTGGGTAAGGTTTGAGCTGCCACAAAACGTACAGTTGCTTGCTAGATAGTGGCATGTATACAGTTTTGTTACAGTAAAGTGGGTTAACAAGTACCCCTGGGCCTGAGTGTACATTCCACCAGGGGTACAGCTGTGTCAGTGGCAGCATTAAGAGATATCCCACTATGGAAATCTGCAGAGCAGCAACTTGGAAAATAGTGCACACTTTCACAAAGCACTACAGCCTGGATCTGCAATCCAGAAGTGATGCCAGGTTTGGCACAGCAGTTCTCCAGAACCTGTTCCCCAAATAGGTTCAAACAACATGAAGTCTTCCTATATTATGACAATAGCAGTTAGCCACAGCACTTGAACTGCCCCGGAGAGGAAAGAGTTAACTCCATACAGGATGGAGTTCTGAGCGCGAGCGCTCCTCTTAGAAGCTCTATCTGGCTAGTTTCAAATAGAAACTGTCAGATTCTTTACTCCGCGTCACTGAACAGTCGCTCCGGAGATCTCTCCTTCAGCTCGGTTCATTTCTCGGTTAAAATCAGTATTTCTCGGTTAAAATTAACCGGGAAAAGTGTTTTATTTTACCGCATTTCGGTTCAAAGCTCTATCTGGTAACCGTAAGTACAGGTCTTTAGTCTGTGTGGAAATTGTTATTTATCGGTTCGATTCTGAACCGATTGGTTTACTTTTAAAATACTTTTAAAGCATTGTATGTGAATTTAGAGTGCGGTTCCTGGTTCTTATCGGTTCTAAAAAAAACGGACTTTTAATTTTGTTTTTTTCAAATACCCGTGACACGGTTAGGAACCGATAAGGGTGTCTTGCCTGGCACTGCCATTAAAAGGGCAAGTTTTGGTTAGGCTGGCATTATGTCTGAGAAACCCAAAAGAAAAACCAGGCCCACTGGGTTTCAACACTGTGATGCTTGTGGGGAAGCCTTTGCCAAGGCTGACCCACACACCACATGTGTTTATTGTCTGGGGTTTGACCACCTCCAGTCAGACTGCCAGATTTGCAAGAATTTCCCTGCAGCCACCCTGGAAAAAAGATTGGGCAGGCTCAGGGAACAAGAGGCCAAAAAGTCCGCTGACCCGGATGGCCAGCCCGGTCCAGTACCAACTGGACCAGAGGGAGTGCCCTCTGACCAGGGCGAGACTTCCTCGGGCAAAAGAAAAGCTGGTTCTGTGGAACCAGCCCCAGTAAAAAAATCTAGGAAATCAGTAGGTCTGGAGTCCAAAATTGCCTCTCCAACTGCTGCAGAGATAGCAAAAGCCATACAAATTGTCCAGTCACTGTCTCAGGGACCGTCCGAACCACCATCAGTTGGCAAAAGGTTGGTTCGTCCGGTCCCAGTGGTTCAAGAGTATGATGTTGAGGAATTTTATGAACCACAGGAGGGGGAGGAGGATTATGAACAGTATGTATGTGGCTGGAGGGTCTGATGTGCCCATTGAACCAGACATCTCTCAGACAGACCATTAGAATCTCCCTATGCTGTCTGAGTCCCCATCTCATTTTATTTTTATAAGAAAGTTGCTGAAACCCTCCAGCTTCCTTAGAAGAGGCTGTGGATGAGCAAGAGGAGCCTGATTATGTTGAAATGATGGATATTCCAGAGTCTAGGAGATTGTCTATTCCTTTGCATAAGTCATTTAGGAAGCAAACAATGAAAATTTTAAAAATCCAAATTCTGTTCCTCCTGTTGATAAAAAGATGGACAGGAGGTATACTCTATCAGGCCCTGATACAGACTTCCTTTCTGAGCAGTGTAGTCATGTAGGAGTGGTACAGGCTGCAGCCTGTGACAAGGCTAACATTCCCCTGGCTTCACATCCTCCTGATAAAGATTCTAGGAAGATTGATGCCATGGCAAAAGAGTATTTGGCAGCCCTTTGGGACTCAGGCAGGCAAATTATATGGCTTATGTGGCTAGATATCAGAAATCTAGATGGGATACAGTTATGCAGTTAGCCAAGCAAGCCCATGGCCAGCTGGCTAGTGAATTGGAACAGGTGGCTGCTGATGGCATTGAAGCCTCTAAAGTTCAGTTTCATGCTGCTGTTGATGTTAATGATGTTTCCTCTAGGGTCATGGCCACTTCTGTAGCTTTCCATAGGTTGGCATGGCTCAGGTGCACTAATCTGTCACAGGACACTCAGTCTAAGGCTATGGATTTTCCTGTGTAGGAAATCTCTGTTTGGGAGCAGACAGAGAACTATATGAAAAGATGGATGAATACAGAACTACCTACAAAGTGCCCAGGCCAAGGAGCTGCAAGCTACTCCCCAGAGGCACACACCCAGAGGTAGGGGCAGGCCTTTCCACAGGCCTTTTATCAATCCCAAGCCTCCTCTTTTTGCTCAGAGGGGTTTTTCAGAGGCAGAGGCAGACGGGGCGCAGGTAAGCCGTCCCCCACCCCTTAGCCTAAGGCATCTGCCAAGCAGGCACCCTGATGGGGTGCCCAGGGCCGATTCTCCTGTACCAGTAGGGGGCAGGTTGGCTTACTTCAGTCGGAACTGGGTGTCCCTAACTTCGGACAAATGGGTCTTGGAAGTAGTAAGCCAGGGTCTGGTTCTCAGCTTCAAACAGTTTCCAAAGATGAGGGCCAGACACCTTCCACCTGCAAGCCCCCTAGAGACCCTTGCTCTGGAAGCAGAGGTCTCTGCCCTGTTAAATTGCAAAGCAGTGGAAAGGGTTCCTCCTTTACACCAGGGCAGGGGTCTGTACTCCAGATACTTTCTTACCTCAAAAAAGACAGGAGAATGGCGGCCCATCCTAGACTTAAGATATCTGAACAAACACCTTTTGAAACCAAAGTTCAAAATGTTAACTCTGGCAATCATATTGCCCTCACTGAGGCCAGGGGACTGGCTAGCCTCCCTGGACCTCAAGGATGCTTATTTTCATGTCCTAATCAGGCCTTCTCACCGAAAGTACCTCAGGTTCGAACTGCCCTCAGGCCACTACCAGTTCAGGGCAATGCCCTTCGGTCTTACCTCTGCTCCAAGGGTATTCACGAAATGTCTAGCCGTGGCAGTGGCTCATTTAAGAGGCAAGGGGTTGCTGTTTTTCCTTACTTGGATGACTGGCTCATTGTAGGACAGTCTCCAGAACAGGTGAAATCCCACTTGCAAGTCACCCAGCAGCTTCTCACCTCCCTGGGATTCCTGCTAAATCTACCAAAGTCAGTTCTAGAACCAGTTCAGGTACTTACTTTCATAGGTGCGGAATTGGACACAAAGCTGGCCAGGACCTTCCTCCCCTTTGAAAGGGTAGAGAAGTTGATTGCCCTGGCCTCCTCTTTCACCCTGCAGGTCTCTCGACCAGCAAGGCACTTTTTGCAGCTCCTGGGGCACATGGCGGCCTCCACAGCTGTAGTGCAAGGAGCAAGATTTCAAATGAGAGACATTCAGTTTCATTTGAGGGCCTTTTGTCCCAAAGGAGGGACCCCTACCAAACTGGTTCCAGTGACCCAACCCTGATCCTAGCTCTTCAGTGGTGGCAAGATCAGAGCAATTTAAGACTGGGGGTTCCCCTTCATTCCTATCTCCCACTCCCTCACCCTCACTACGGATGCCTCCCTCTTGGGGTGAGGAGCACACCTGGGCGACCTTTCCACACAGGGAGTGTGGTCCCCCAAGGAATCTCTGCTCCACATCAACTTGCTGGAACTCAGAGCTGTCTTTTTAGCTCTTCAAGTTTTTTCTGCATCTGTCCAGAACAAAGTAGTCCAGGTCAGAACAGACAATACCACAACAATGTGGTACATCAACAAGCAAGGGGGCACTCAGTCGTCGGCCTTGTGCACCGAGGCAATGAAGTTGTGGTCTCTGGCTTACTCCCTGAACACTTCTCTAATAGCAGTTCATCTGCCAGGGAAGGACAATGTCCTAGCGGATGCCCTCAGCAGGATTTCTCAGGGCCATCACGAATGGTCCCTGAATCCTCGAGTGCTGGGGACAGTTTTTGCCAGATGGGGCACCCTCAGATAGACCTCTTTGCAGCCCCAGACAACCACCAACTTCCACTGTTCTGTTGCAGGCCCCAGTGATGGGCTCAGTCCCCTGGATGCCCTTCTTTGGATTGGGAAGGAAGTTTCTGCATGCTTTCCGCCTTCCCCTCTTTTCAAGGTGTTAGTAAAATCAGATCCCAGCATTGCAAGGTGATTCTGATTGAACCAGACTGAGCCAGGCAACCTTGGTACCCATCCTGCATCACTAACAGTCCACCTTCCTGTGCCTTCCCAGGATTCACAGTCTGCTGACCTGTGCCCAGGGGAGAGTATGGTATCCGAACCTCAAATCCCTCAACCTCAAAGCCTGGCTCTTGTGGAGTTAGAATTTGCTGATTTACACCTTTCTCAAGGTGTCCTTGATGTTTTAAAGGCCTCTAGGAAGCCTTCCACTAGAGCCACTTATAATTCCAAGTGGAAAAGGTTTTCTATCTGGTGTTCTGGGAAGCATATTGCCCCAGAATCTGCTGATTACCCATTTTGTTGGACTACATGGTCCATCTTAATTCTCTGGGCCTCAGACCAGCTACCTTAGAGTTCATTTGGCAGCTGTCTCTGCTTTTATTTCAGCAGGAAAGCTTCCTCCTTTCCTCTCACCCTGTGTTTTCCAAGTTTTTAGGGGTTACTCCATACCAACCCTCCTTTTCGGGACCCAGCCCCTGCCTGGGACCTCAATGTTCATTGCTCAGTTAATGCAACCCCTTTTGAACCTCTGTCTTGGCAGACCTTAAGTTCTTAACTTGAAAACTATGTTTCTAGTGGCCATCACTTCTGCTAGACGATAAGTGAGTTACAAGCCCTTTCAGTAGAAAATGATTTTATTTCTTTTCACAGGGATAAGGTAGTCTCAGGACTAACAGAAAGTTTTGCCTAAAGTGGTTTCTGATTTCCATCTTAACCAATCCATCTCCTTCCAGTGTTTTTCACTGAACATTCCTCTGGCGAAAGGAGATTGCACAGTTTGGATGTTAAGAGGCATTGAGTTACTATTTGAACCCACTAAGGGTCACAGGTTCAATCCCACTAACTTTTTCACCTATGGTGAGGTTGGCAAAGGAAAACCTGCCACTAAGAGGACAATTGCCAGGTGGATTGTCTCTGTATCCAATTTTGCTACCAAAAACTGGGTAGAGAACCCCCCTCAGGTTTGAGGGCCCATTCTACCAGAGGTACAGCTGCATCTCTAGCGGCTGCTAGAGATATTCCTATTTTGGAAATCTGTCAAGCTGCAACCTGGAAAACAGTTCACACTTTCACCAAGCATTACTCCCTGGATGTCCAGGCCAGGAGAGATGCTCGGTCTGGCACAGCCGTGCTTCAGAGCCTATTCCCTAAGTAGGTTCTGTCCCTCCTCCATGGAGGTACTGCTGTGTAGTCTGCAATTGTCATAATATAGCAAGACTTCATGTTGTTTGAAGAAAAATTACTCACCTTAGTAATGTTGTTTCTTCTAATGAGTCTTACTATATTATGACCACCCCAAACCTGCCCCTCTCAGAACTTCTACTTGGGTAGGTGGGCAAATTAGTGCAAGCACTGTGTCATGCCATTATAGGTGTCTCCCTTTTCTTTTAGGATTTGGGGAAATTAGGTTTTATTGTTATTGGTTTAGGTGTTCTGGCCTCCTGGACTTGGAGTCTTTGGGGAAGGGGGTCTAGTAGTGCTTGTCAGGGGTGATTTTTGTTGTTGTTGTTGTTGTTGTTATTGTTGTAGTTGTTGTTACTAATAGGTAGCCATTGGCTAGTGTAGGTTACTTTTCCACACAGACTCTTAGTGAGTGTTTGGCTCCATAAGATCTGACAGTTTCTATTTGAAACTAGCCAGATAGAGCTTCTAAGAGGAGCGCTCGCACTCAGAACTCCATCCTGTATGGAGTTAACTCTTTCCTCTCCGGGGCAGTTCAAGTGCTGTGGCTAACTGCTATTGTCATAATATAGCAAGACTCCATTAGAAGAAACAACATTACTAAGGTGAGTAATTTTTTCTTCTCTGCCCAACCTCCAAAGGTACTGCTTGGTAGTCTGCATCAGTTTAATCATAATGAGTGATTGCTGGGGTAAGAAGAAAATATTACTCACCATAGTAGTCTTGTTTCTTCAAAAGGATCACTCATTATGTTTAACGCATCCACCCTGCCTCCCCTACTAGAACCTTTATATATAAAAAAAAAAAAAAAGGAAATAAGTGGAGGGAATTTTGTTCTGCATCTCTGCTTTAATGTTACATATAGCCATGTTAAGGACTCCCCCTTTAAACCCGTTGGTTTCCTTGTGGTCTCGTTTTAGGCCCGTCTCTTGGGGACTTGTGAGCTTAGGCGGTAGTTTTTTCTTTATGATGTAAAGATTAGCTAGGGGGCCTTACACCCAGTTAGGCTCTGTAAGAATCTGAAGCACTCAGAGTGCAGAAGTTGCTAGGTCAGCAGTTAGAAATTGGCATGAGCCAATGAGAGTTCTATTATTTGCATAACATTCCATCTCTCCAGGCAGTTCAACACACTAACTGCATCAGTTTAATCATAATGAGTGATCCCTTTGAAGAAACAAGATTACTATGGTGAGTAATTTTTTGTTTCAGTTGATGTGAAACACTGTAAGGGAAACAGAGATTTTGTTGGCAGAAAAGGACCTTTAGGCCCATCCAGTCTGCCCCCTGACCTTGCCTGTTCCATCACCACTGACCCTAGTTGATAATAGGGGTCACTCCCTCCTGCTGTTCCTCTACCTAATATGCTCCTCTGCCTGCCCCATGCATGCTTGAAGCTCCCCACAGTCTTTTCCCCCACTACTTTCTCTGGCAGGCTATTTTCGTCATGCACCACCTTTTCTGTGAAGAAGTATTTCCGTGCATCTCTTCTAACCTTTTCCCCTCGTAGCTTCATTGCATGCCCCCTTGTTCTTGTGCCTTCCTTCCTTTCTCTGAAATAGACCCCCCACTTGCACCTTGTTCAACCCTGTGAAGTACTTGGAGGTTTTAGTCTTGTCCCCTCACTCTCCTCTCTTCAGGGGAATACATGTTAAGTTCCTGCAGCCTTACCATATATGGCTTCTTGTACAACCCCCTCACAATTTTAGGTGCCCTCCTCTGTATCGCCTCCACCCTTTCAGTATCCTTGTGGAGGTACAGGTGGGCCTCACCAATGAGTGATATAACAGCAGCACCATTTCCCTCCGTCAACTAGAAACTCCTCTCCCAGTGCACCCCAGCATCCTGCTAGCCTTTCCCTCGGCTTTGTCACACTGCCCAGCTACCTTGAGGTCATCCAGTATGATGACCCCTACGTCCCTTTCTTGCTTGGTGACTGTAAGCTCCACTCCCTCATTTTATACCCATGTCCCTGTCTTGTGGAGTTCTGCAGGTGTCAGTCCTGCCGGCCTTGTTGTTCATGGTGTATGTGCTGCCACTGGGAGACATTATCAGGAGGTATGGGCTGGATTTTCTTTGCTATGCTGATGAGACCCAGCTATACCTGTCCTGTGCACCCGGAAACCAGTGGGTGGCCTCAGTGGTTAATACCTGCCTGGAGGAGATCCAGAACTGGATGACTCACAACTGGTTACGACTCAACCCTGACAAGACCGAGGTACTAGTGGTGGATCCAGGCCATCGAGGAGGACTTAGGGATTCTCCTGGACTTGTTCTTGGGGCGGGTCCCCTAGTCCTCTCGGTTTGGGTTAAGGATTTGGGTGTGTTCCTTGATGATTGCCTGACACTTGAAATGCAGATGTCGGCCATCGTCAAAGGTGGTTTTTACCATCTAAGGAACATTCCCATATCCGAGCCTTGATACCATCTGACGATCTTGCCACCCTGGCACACGCTTTCGCCACGTCCAGGTTTTACTACTGCAGTGCCCTGTACCTGGGCTATCTGGAGGCAATATCCACCAGCTGCAGCTGGTGCAGAATGCAGCAGCTAGGCTGTTGACTGGTGTTTTGTGATTTGACCATGTCACATCTGTCCTCTGCAAACTGCACTCGCTGCCAGTAAGGTGGAGGATTGTCCTCAAGTTCAGATTACTGACCTGTAAAGTCCTGCGCGGGGGTGGGGGTTACCTGCCTACCTGCAAGACCTTCTAGTCCTGTCGCCCATCTCGGGCTCTCCGTTCCGCCGAGGGTTGCCTCTTTGTAGTTCCCAGGGCTAGGTTGCGGCATTTGGGGGATCGTGCTTTCTCAGTTGCCACGTCACCCTCTGGAACTCCCTACCAAAATATCTGAGGGAAGCACCCTCGGTGGAAACCTTTAAAAGAGGTCTAAAAACCCTGCTGTTTTACCAGGCATTTGATTGAAAATTAATATTAAAATATCCTGACTGCTGATTAATTATCAATGTATTGCTGATTTATTGCTAATTCTGTCAATGTTTTATAGTTTGTCTTAGTGTTGTTTTAACATATGATAGGCAGAATGTTTTGTTGATCCCTGCTCTATGAGAACAGTGTGTCATATATTATGGTTTTAAGATTATGTTAAGCGCTCCAAGCCTCCGGAAAGGAGCACTTTACAAATAAAGTTTCTATCTATCTATACACAGTCCCAGGGTTCTGCAGCCTTTTTTTTTTTTTATCACAACCTTGTTTTGTCACCACCTCCGCGGACCTGGCAGGGGCTACGACCCCCTCCCCCCCCCATCAGAAGGGCACGTCCTCCGGCCCATCGGGGCCATCATGGGTCCTGCCAGGTCCCTGTATTTTTCTCTGTTTTTACTCCCCTGCGTCCATGCTTGTGCAATGGGTGTAGCAGCCATCTCCACCTCCACGTAGGCAGCCAAGCACCCCAGGCGCAGGCTGAACCCTGTCTTGTGCTGACGCACGCACGCAGCACAAACCCCCCACCTCGAGGAAGGAGAGCAGTCCTCTGGACGCTCAATCCTTACCTCCCTGGCTGACCCCCAAACGACCCAAGTCTGTTCCTGAACCCGGGTCGCTGGCATGATGCGAGGTGTGGCACTCAGCGCCTCAACCCTCAGCGCCACCGGGCCAGCTAGGTTCTGTAGTCTTAGGCGCATAACCTTGCACTTGATGGCATTGAAACCCAGATGCTATCAGACTTGAGGCGTTCAGCGGGAAAGTGAAACCCCGAGTCTCAGTAAGCGCTGTTATTCCTGTCAAAGCAGTTAGACCAGAGGACCAATTATTACAGGAAATAACATTTAGGTCATCTGTGTGTTTATGAGGTTTTTACTCACCCTCGGTATGTGATGACCTCATAATCCTCGGGTGTGTAACAAAAAAAAAAATGTATAACACACAGATACCTCACCAATGTTCTGTGTTTAGTAACCTAATAAAATACACCCCAGTAGACATGCAGTGGGCGCAGTGTGCGAACTTTGTGTCTGTAGAGATGCCCCCAGCGCCCTGAACATGGGATCCCTTCCCTCTATGTGTGGGTTGCTTGCACTGCCACCCAGACACTTCCAGGTGGCAGACATGCAGAGAGCCACGGCAACTCCCGCAGTCCTCCCTCCCTCCCTCTCCCCAGGTCAACCCCTGAGCGAGCTTTGTCCGTTTCCAAACCCAGGTTGCTGGCTTGGAGGGAGGTGAGGTGCACAGCGCCTCAGCCCTCCATGCCACTGGGTTGGCTGCATTACTTTATTTGTAAGCATTATCAGCACTTATTGAAGTTTTACACATAGGACAGTAAGACCTCTTGAAGCATCTTTATGTTTGGTTAATGAACCTAACTTAGGCGAATGCTTTCACCACGGTTTGCCTGGTTTCACATATTTGTCATGCTGTTTCATGTACATCTGCTCATTCTGATACCCCCCCAACCAATGTTACACAAGACAATATGATTATGTGTGCTGGTTTGAAATGTTTGATATACTTTGTTTCTCCTGATATGATGTTCTTGAGTATTATATTATAGGTTTGAAAGTAATAAAATAAGCAAGCCCACTGGTACAAGTGGTAGCACTACCGCTTGGAGCGCCAGTGACCCATGTTCGGGAATGAGCCCAGAGGGAGGAGGATCGAGCATCCCAGGGACTGCTTTCCTTCTCCGTGGGTATACACCATGTTGAAACCACAACCAGGGGCAGTGGGTGACGGCGACATTATTTGAACATGTGGAGCGCACGTTTGGCACTGATGTTACTGCGTGGTCTGTACCTCCAGGGAAATAAAGCTTAACATCTTGGGGCAGCGGCACGATGATGTCCACCCAAATGACACCCCAGGTGTTAGCCCCGCTCGGGCCTCAAGGTGAGTCTTGACGTATCCCTTCAGGGAGTCCGCCACAGGTGGTAGGATGGGCCTCCCAGTCTCAGCTACTTTTTTTTGTGGAGTGCTGGGTGGATAGTCCAGGCACTGAAAGAAGGGGTACATCAAGCCTGTCACCTGAGTGACAAAAAAAAAAGTGTGATTAAAAAAGCAACCAAATGTAGCAGAAAAGGCCTCCACTTTACAGAGGTTCTTGGTATGCCACCCCTTCTCCCTTTGGCCCATCCACAAGCTCTGCTTTCCACACCATCTGGTGTGAGCAGTTGCTGCTGGCCTGCAACTACCAGCTGCCAATCCCCTCTTCTGTACTGGACTTGCTCTTCTGCCTCAGGCTCATTGACTGCAGCTGGCTGGAAGTTTTTCATGTCCATAGCAGGGTGGGCAGGGAACGTTATTAATAATCTTTATTTGTAGGAAGCGCAGTTCAACAAGTATCAAAGCACTTTTACAGAGACTAAAAACCTTAAAAATGTAAAACCATAAATATATAAATACTCAATTTAACAGCAGGCATACCCATTATTACTTATCTAAGAAGGCCAGTGAAAATAAATAAGTTTGTATAACTGCTTTAAAGCTCTCCACAGCCAGGCATTCTCTAACCTGATGAGGTAGAGAATTCCAAGGGTAGGGGCCACGAATACAAAAGCTTGCGCCCCAGAGGTCTTCAAGTGAACACCGGGAATCTCCAGGAGCCCTGGACGCTGCATTTTGAAACTATCCAGATGTTTGCAGCTGCAGATGGGTGTTTTGAAACTAGAGACATTCATCAGTGCTGCAAAGCCTAGAGTTTGCTGTGCCACAGTTTCTGACAGTTGAACCTGGGAGAAGTCTGTATTCTCTTTGCCCCGCAGAGTGGCATTCAGATGTGTGTTTGTTGAATCTGCTAGTTTGTAAACAGAGACCTGTCTCTTGTGTTGGCACTTTGTGTTTTTCCCTATGTCTATAACTCTGTAACCCTGTGATCTCTTTTGTAATTTGTAACCGGATGTACTGCTCACCTGACCTTGTATGCCTTTTTGTTATTCTATGTTTCATGTAACTAATTCCAGATCGCCCCTGAAATAGGGACTTTTAATCTCAGTGGGCTCACCCAGACATCAGAACTTACTAAATAAATAAATGTTTGGGCCAGCTATAGTTTTTTCTTTCCATTTTGTATTTACTTTGACTGTAGCAGCTTTTTATTCTATTTATATTTGCGTATGGTGTGCGGGGAGAGGACTCTATCCCACCCCCTAATTTTTTGGTCCTGTTCGGTGTTGGAGCGTATGAGAGAGTGCCTCACAGTATTGGTGGGGGAGGGGTCTGGTTTTAAACTGCTTAAGGGTTTTCCATTATATGCACAGTGGCACCAGCCAGGATGCAACACAGTACTGCTGCAGTATACTGCAGAGAACAGTGGGATTCAGTGACAGTAAGCTCTCTTTTGTCATCCAGTATTTTGTGATAGATCACTTACTGCACGTTAATGCATTACATTGTAGCTGGCTTTGCTGTATGTACCTGTACCCATATCATGCCCTTCACAGTGAATCCTGACTAAGGTAGCAGGCAGACATGCCAGCACTACTATAAACTGGCCTCTGACCAGCATGACTTAGGAGTACACGTAGTATGTAAATCTTTGCTACACTGTTCCTTGGTTTGTGTCCATGCAGTGTCAATGGAGATGTCCGCTTCTTTGACCCTCGGATGCCCGAATCGGTTAAGACTCTTCAGCTCGTGAAAGGACTGACTGCTCTCGACATTCATCCTCAGGCCAATCTATTCGCTTGGTGAGTAATGACCACTCCCCACTGAAAATGTGGCTTAAAGAGCAGGTATACAGATCTGTGTATAATTTGGTAAACCTACTCTGTTTAGCTGTTAAAATTTACAAGAGAACAACTTTTCAAAATTGTTCTGCACTTTCTTTTTTTTTTTTTTTGTAATATAGGTATGTTTTTGTTTAAATCCATTAAGTCTGTATAAAAAGTCTTCATCAGGATGTTCTTATCCCAGAGAACACTTGTTAGGACAGACTGTGATGTCACAAACAGAGGTCAGCAAACAGTGATTTAAGTAATCTAAAACACAAAAAACATCAGCACAAAAGTACAGAGGCAAAGGTTACCCAGGAAGGGCAATAAAGTCAGGTGTGAAAGAAATGCAAAATCACACATACCTCAGTTATGCAAAGCATCATGGGAAGTATGTGCAGATCACCATGAAAGAATGTAAAATGGTTCTGCTTTAAGCAGGGATATATTGTGCCGAACGCCCTCTCACACAGTCTGCAAAGGCTGAAAACCGAAGACACAGACAAGGTGGTCAGTCCTTGGTTTCTCCTGCCCTTGGATGTTTCATGCTCATTTAAGGAAAATCCTTTTGATTTTTGTGTACTTCGTGTGTTTTGCTTACATAAAGCACTTTATACAGATACTGTCTACTTGCTTGGTGTTGCCATAAATCTTTTGCCTTTACAAGTTCCACTGGGGATATACTCCCCTTTCTGTGTGAACACACAAGATTTTTTTTTTTCATTCATATTGTCTTTTGGTCTCCCAGTCGCCACCTTCCTCCTTACTTCAGGCGAGTAACCCCTACCGCCACTCCCCCTGCTGTCTCGCTAGAGGGGAGCCACATGGGAAGGGGTCTGAAAGGTCCAATTCCCCGTCATGAATTTTGACCAGGGCACGTGGGATTTTATCCTGTTTTGTCCCTTGTCCCTGCTCTCCTCCCTGACGTTGGGTCTTGTTTCGACAGATCTCGCAGGCAGCTAGTGTGCCCCTGCAGGAGAGGTATGCTCCTTGGCCCACTACAGGGGTGACTAGTGTGGCAGAACCCAACTCCATCCCTCCCTGGTTGGGAGCACAGCCACACAGCAGCACCTCTCTAGCCCTCTTGGGATGCCCGGTTGCCTTCCCTGAGTCTGTTGTTGAAGCCGGGTTGCCAGCATGGGAGTGTGCCATGCTATCACTGGGCCATTGGACGGCCCTTGCACCCTAGATTTTGAATGCAAGGTACTGTCGCAGTTTTCATCCTCATAGCAGTATTGGTATGCCTAGGAGAACAAGGCAAATTGATTGGCTTCGGATTCCTGGAGGTTTTCAGTGTTTCCTATAATATCGAATGGTGCAGCTGCCTGAATGGTAGGTGAACATGATGGACTCACGTCTTTTTTTTTTCACCTACCACGTCCTATGCTCCTGTTCTATTCCTCTACATTGCTTTTCCAGTGACTGTGCGCCCACTGTCCACCCCAGCAGTTTCTTTAGGCCCCCACAAACTAACAACAAATGGCATTTAAAAATACCAGCTTGGTACATTTTAGGTTAAAAATGGACTGTTTGTGTTGTATGTATGTATTTGTAGGTATTGTATTTACCGTCTCTCTTCTTGTTTGCAGTGGTTCGATGAACCAGTTCATTGCTGTTTACAACGCCAATGGTGACCTGATCAGTAACATCAAATACTATGATGGCTTTATGGGACAGAGAATAGGGGCCATTAGCTGTCTAGCTTTCCATCCTTACTGGGTGCGTACTAGAGTATTGTTTATAATAAGTGTACTTTGTTTCCTGATACCTCCTCCCAAACAAACAAAACAAAATGTTGGTTGGCACTGAGCCAGCATTATATATATTTATGTGTACAGTAACTGTGCCTCTTACGGTTGTAACAGTACCTGAATTGTTCAGAAATAAACAATCCTGACTTGCCAAAAATGATGTCATGATTTATAATACACAAGGTAGGACAGTGACACCTGCTGACAGATGTAGGACAAGAACTGTACAGAAAATGGTTTCCTTCCAAATCCAAATAGTGCTTTAGTGTCCTCCTACACAGAAACATAGAAATTGTTGGCCCATCCAACCTGCCCATATGTTCTCTGCCTAATCTGTATCTGAAGACCCTAACTGGTCTCTGGCGACCCTCGCTCCTCTCTGCCAATTTACTAACATTTCCCTATGTCTGTTCCATGAAAGCTTGAAGACTCCCTCTGTTTTCACCTCTATCCTTCTGCTGGCAGTGTCTTCCAGGCATGTACCACCCTTTCAATGAAGTAGTAGTTCCTAACCCCCCCCCCAGTCCATCTTCATTGCATCCCCCCAGTCCTGGTGCTCTTTTTCATTTGAAAGAGATTCCCTACATGCACCCTGTTCACCCTTGTGAGGTACTTGTAGGTCTCTGATCTTACTCTGGGAGGGCTCTTGCAGTAGGTATTCACATATAGGACTAAGCCGCCAGGCATCAGGACCCCACAGAAACATTTCTAGCTAGCAGTCTCTGGTGGGGGACCACTCCCACGTCAGGTGACCGGCGTCATAACGACATCAGTATAAAAGGACGGTCCCCCATGGCTGCCTTCCAGTTCTTTCCCGCCGTCGGCTTGTGAAAGTTCCTTGTAGTAGAACAGCGCTCGTCAGTCTCTAAGTTTTTGAACTTTTTGACCTATTTTCTCTAATTTTCGATTTTTTTCTAAACAATTGCTATGTATGTTGTCCCCAACGCCCTCCGAATCACATAAAAACAAGTGCGACTTGTGTGGTTCCCAACTTCCACACAAGGACAGCCACTCCTTGTGCCTCTTCTGTCTGGACCCTGACCACCCCATGGAGTAGTGCCAGCACTGCCAGAAGTTCAGCTCCGCTACCTGCAAGAGAAGGCAGCTGTCCCTGGAAGCCCATATCCTTAAGAAGAAAATGGCCTCCATGGAAAAAGAGTTAAAAAAGCTTAGGCAGGCGTCTACTTCCCCCGAAGGTCATAAGAAAAAACTTGACAAGGAGAAGCACCAGGAGCGGGAATGGCTTTCACAGCAGCGTTTTCAGCCAAGTCATAACTCAGGTAACATCCTCCGGGGATCGCTCCACGATGGCCGCCTTGGTGGCACAAGAAGGCACGCCCTTCCCATCTGGCTTACGCTGAGGCGCTTCAAGGCCTCTGCTCCCGTGAAGCCACTCCTTCGTCGCGACCTTCCGGTCCAGAGCAGGTCTGGTAAGTAGGGCGTCCATTCCACGGTGCTGCGCCAGACAGGCTGCTTTGCCCTTCGGGGATGCCCAGCCAAAACATCTTCCCGACAAGGCTGCATCCCATTCGTGACCTTCCTCGGGTAGGGAGTCCGATAAGTCAGATGTCAGCTCCTCCGACGTCTGCCCGGATTCAGCCGATAAGTCGGACGCCGGCTTCACCGACGCCTGCCTGGCCAAGAAGCTTTCGCCAGACTCCATCAAACAGTCTGACACCCCAGGCTGTCCACAATATCCCACCACGTTGCCCTCTGAGGTCCCCGCGTCCCCTTGACTGACCCCCGGGGATTATAATCCTCCTTCCCCGGTTATCACCAAGGATACTGAGATGCTGCCATCGGGGCTGCCTCCTCCTGTGCTGGAGCCCTGACACCAGATCCTCAGACGCCGGTCCTGATGCCGGCTGACCCGATGCCACGTGGCTTCCCTTTACCTGACGAAAGGCCCATTCCTCCGTCAGGACCGTCAGTCAAGCTCAACGGTATACCCACGCCGGGCCCGATGCCCACGGGGCCAATGTTTCCACCGTCTAGTCCATCAGCAGGGCTTCTGCCAGGTCCCTGTGTCCCATCAGAGCCCCTGGCACCTGGGTACCCAACACCGCAATATCCAGTGCCGCAGTACCCGGCATCCCAGTACCCAGCGCCACAGTACCCAACGCCGGGCTACCTGCCATCGGGTTATGGATACTCCTGTTACAGATACCCTCAGTATCTGTATCCCCCACCTCCGCCGCCCACTCCTCAGCCACCGGCAGATCTGAAGGAGACCTTGACCTCCTGGTGGGCTGAGGCCAATGCTCAGCTCACCAGGGAGGTTGGGAGTCATCTCCCAACGCCGGACCCTACACAGGATCCCCTGCGTCGGAGATGGGAGACTCCCTTCCCCCAACCCGACACCAGAGGAGAGCCCTCTGGTGTCTGAGGCAGGGAGGATACGCATCCCAGGGAACTTCCCAGAGGGTCCGTCCCTCATCCTCATAGGAAGGAGTCTTCTTCCTCTTCATCATCCTCGGTCACGGACTCGGAGTCCAGCCACTCTGACCTGGAGACGAGCCCCATACTCCGGAATGCCCTAGGCTGAGGGATCCTCCGAAGTCTCCTCCAGAGGACCCTTCTTTTCTGGAGTTACTGAGGAAAATCCAGGAGGTACATCAGTGGCAATCACTGGAGCCAGACCCACAGTGTAAGAAACTCGCTGCTCATCTGGATCTGCCTGAGACCGCTCCTACACTGATCCCACCCTGGATAGAGCCTCACGCGGATCTTGTCTCCACTCTTTGGAAACCACTATCTGCATTAGCCCCCCTTCCAAGGAAGGTGGACAGGCTCCTGAGGGTGTAGACTTTCGTAGCCTTCACCCTAAGGCGGATTCGGTCGTCATCAGCACCGCTCACGGCCGCTCCGCCAATCTCAAACACCTCAGTTCATCTCCACCTGATAAGGAATCCCGGCTTCTGGACCAGTACGGGAAGATGATCTATTCTTCTTATACCCTAGGCATCAGGGCCCTTAACTATGTTGCACATATGGGGGATTTCCAGAAGACCATCTTTAGCCAGGTGGAATCTAAATTGGACTCGCTTCCTGAGTCACAGACTAAACAGGAAGTGAGTGACCTTGTCCGTTCCACTCACTCGGCCTGTTGGCACATGCTGCGTGCCACTTACAATGCAGTGGACACAGCTGGAAGGAGCTCACCTTCACCATAGGCCTACAGCGTTATGCCTGGCTTCGCATGTCTGGTTTGGTCCCTGAGGTACAATCCGCTATACAGAATGCTCCCTTCAGGGGTTCGGTGCTGTTCGGGGGTGATGTCAGTGACATCATTACCGAACTGCAGGAGAAGGGTACTGCACTCAAGTCTGTCCAGACTATGTACAGGCCCCCTCAAGGGCAGCGGCGTCCTTTTTATTGCCAAAACCGACAAAGACAAAAACCACAGGGTAAACAGGCCAACAAACATCAGGCCTGTCCAGCAACCAAGACCCCCCAGCAAAAAAGCCGCGGGAGCTTTGGCTGCTGTGCTGCCCCACACCTCCTGACTCCCTACCTATCCCACTGCCTCTGGAGGTTCCAGAGGAACCGGTTGGGGGAGATTTTCCTCCCATCTGCCAGGTTGGGAGAGGATAACATCAGACGCTTGGGTGCTCCAGTTGATATCGGCGGGCCACTCAATAGAGGTTCTGCAGAAACCACCCGAAGACCACCCCTGCAGTCGTCTTACTCCCTGCAACATCTTCCTCTGGTCCTAGAGGAAATCATCTCCCTTCTCTTGAAGGCGGCAATAGAGCCAGTTCCCACCCATCTTTGAGGAACAGGTTACTAGTCCCATTTCTTCCTAATTCCAAAGAAAACAGGAGATCTGAGGCCCATCCTAGACCTCAACTCCCTGAACATGTTCGTGGAGTACAAACACTTCAGAATGTTCTCTTTGCAGAGCCTTCTGCAACTACTTCGGCCGGGGCAGTGGCTGTGCGCTTTGGACATGCAGGATGCTTACCTGCATATCCCCATATGCCCTTCCCACCGTAAATTCCTTCGGTTTTGTTTTCAAGGGGACCACTACCAATTCAAGGCCCTCCCATTTAGCCTTTCCTCGGCCCCCCCGAGTGTTTACCAAATGCCTGTTGGTGGTAGCAGCCCAACTGCATACCCAGGGAGTTCAGGTATTCCCGTACCTGGGCGATTGGCTCCTGGCGGCCTCATCCAGGGAGGAACTCCTGCACTACCTTTCCCTTACACTGCAGGTTTTTACCAGCCTGGGTATCACCATCAGCCAGGCCAAGTCCCGCTTGGTCCTATGCCAGCGCCTCCAATTTATAGGGGCGATTCTGGACACGACCACCAGCAAAGACTTCTTGCCTCCAGACAGGGTAGACACCCTTCAGAACCAGGCTCGTCTTCTGTCCGGTCGCAGGAGAGTCGGAGCCAGGTCAGTCCTCCGCCTCCTCGGGCTAATGGCAGCTGCCATTCCAACAGTCCTGTTCGCTCGGCTCCATATGCAGATCTCTCAGTGGACGCTTCAGTCTCAATGGGACCAAACCAGGGACAGTCTAGACCAAGAGGTACTAGTATCAGATCCCATGATCAGGGACTTGCAGTGGTGGATGGTTCAAGAGAACCTGTGCCTGGCAGTTCATTTCTGCATCGATCCGCCCTCCCAGACGTTGATGATGGACGTGTCAGGAGAATGCTGGGGTGCCCATCTGTGGTCTGTCAGGACTCAGGGCAGCTGGTCCAAGTTCGAACAAAACCTGCACATAAATGTGCTCAAACTGAGAGCAGTTCTTTATGTCCTCCAGGCTCTACTCTCCTTCATCCTCCCCGGTTATCCCCTCATACAATCAGACAACATGTGCATAGTCTAGTACCTCAGCAAGCAGGGAGGAACAGGTTCCTACCCTCTGTGCCAGGAAGCAATGAGAGTCTGGCACTGGGCAGCCCAACACTGCCTTCACTTGTCTGTGGTTCACGTTCCGGGAGTGAAAAACACACTGGCAGACCAACTCACTCGGTCTTCAGCCAGGTCCCACGAATGGGAGCTGGTTCAAGAAGTCATAAACTACATCTTCAGTGATGGGGAACACCTCAGATAGACCTCTTTGCCTCTCCCCAAAATGCAAACTTCCCCCCTTCTGCTCACTTGTTCCAGGGCGAGACATTTTTTGGTGGGACGCTCTGTCTCTCTGTTGGAGGGACAGATTCATTTATGCCTTCCCTTCCATTCCTTTAATCCCGAGGGTCCTGAACAAACTCAGACCGGAGGGAACTCTATTGATTCTCATTGCTCCCTTCTGGCCCAGGCAAGTTTGGTTCTCTCTTTTGCAACAGTTTTCAGAGGAACCTCCTCTTCCTCTGTCGCAGCAATTGTTGACCCAGGATCAGGGGACCCTTGTTCATCCAGGTCTCAGATCTCTTTATCTCCATGCGTGGCTCCTGCAGACATAGCTAAAGCCCACTTTGGAGTCTCTCCTCTAGTAGTGGACATTTTGGTGGAGGCCAGGAAGCCTCCCATGAGGTCCACCTACGCCATGAAGTGGAAACTATTTTTTATTTGGGCAAACTCGAAAGACTTCAAGCCTTTCTCATGCCCAGTCAATAAAGTCCTGGACTACATGCGTCACCTCTTCGATCTGGGTCTTAAGCCATTCCTCGTTGAAAGTCCACATGGCAGCTATCTCAGCCTACCATATTTCCTTTGGAGACAGAACTTTTGCTCAGTTGGAAATCTCTAAGACTTTCCTCAGAGGGGTTCTCCATTTGAGACCCTCCCATCTGCATTCCTGCCCCTCCTTGGGACTTGAATTTTATTCTGGAGAAGCTTACTCTGCCTCCCTTCGAGCCAGCAGCTACAACTGATTTGAAGTTCCTTTCTTGGAAGACACTCTTCCTAGTGGCCATTACTTCTGCTCGGTGCATTTCCGAGCTTCAGGCCTTGATGTGTAAAATCATGTACTTGATTTTCCATAAGGAACATGTGGCTATGCTCTCCAACCTTAAGTTTCTCCCTAAGGTGGTGGCTGAATCTACGCTGAATCAATCCATGGAGCTACCTGCTTTCTTTACCCAATATTCCAATCTGCTTGGGACTCAGTCCTATATGTGAATACCTACTGCAAGAGCCCTCTCGAAGTAAGATAGTACAGTTACATAGGAACTTACCGTAACAGTAGATCTTTGAGAGAGGCTCTTGCAGTAGGTATTGCCTTCTCACCCTCCATTCCCCTAAGTTTTCTTTGCTTCATTTCCATGGGGGGGAATATCCTCTTCTCTCTCTCTCATCTTGCCTCTTTTGACCTTTGGCGGGAAAGAACAGGAAGGCGGGCATGGGGGACCGCCCCTTTATACCGACGTCGTAAGACGCCAGTCACCTGACGTGGGGGCAGTCCCCTGCCAGAGATTGCTAGCTAGAAATTTTTCCGTGGGGTTCTGACACCTGGCGGCTTAGTCCTATATATGAATACCTACTGCAAGAGCCTCTCTCGAGGATCTACTGTTACGGTAAGTTCTTACGTAACTGTACTTTATGTCCCCTCTCATTGTCCTCTTTAAAAAGTGTACATGTTGAGATCCCTCAGTCTCTCCTCAGAGGGCTTCTCGTGCATCTCCCACACCATTTTAGTTACCTTCTTCTGGACTGCCTGTACCCTGTCTATGTCCTTCCTGAGGTGTGGCCTCCAAAACTGGACACAGCACTCCAGGTGGTATCTTCCATGTGGGGTCCTCTTTAAACCTGCCCCCGTCATAAAGGGGCACTGTGATCTCTTACTGCATTATTTCTAGTTGAAAAGTCACTTTTCCTTGATTGCTTACCTTGTGTAAAATTCACTGATGTTGCTGGTTGTTTTATTTGCTTCCTTTCTTATTAGAACTGAAATGCATGCTAATGGTGCAATTATGCCCTTCCTTGTTTTAGTTTGCATCCATAATCTACTCTTATTGCATACTTTCAGAACATTTGGAGCACCTGAAATGGTGCAGCAACTCATTATACAATAGTCTCCTCTACTCCCACTGCACCATGAGGGGCTAGACTGTGCTGGGAGCATTTTCAAGTCCAGGAAAGATGTAGTGGGAGTTGATCAAGGAATGTAAACAAATATGTTTTTTGTGGTAACACCAGTATGGTGGGTAGTCCGTTTTTGACTTTTAAAAAGCAGAAAAGAATCAGAATTAAACTATCAGCTACATCAGCAATCTCTACAGAATGTGTCCTGTCATAGCCTGTGTTTTTTAAACTAAAGACACATTGAGGCCTGAAGTGGTTGACAGTGTCCCTATAAAAACCATCATGCCAACAGCAGCATAAACCAGCAGCTATGTCCATGGGCAATGCAGGTGCCACTACAAGGCGCTACAGTGTAACTCACATTGCCGCTATCTGCCTGGGGCCTGGGACCTGAATCTGCTCCTGATTCCAGATAGGTGGCAGCCCAGAGCGTAAGCTTGTACTTTAGCTTAAAAAACGCACAAAGCACCAGTAGATGGTCATGCTTTTACTTTTGATCCAAAGAGGGAGAAAAAGGAATTTGGTTTTATATAATGTCTTTTAGACACATTGTAATCCAGAACGCTTACACGCCATGAGCAGTTGTATCAGTCATTAGGCAAGTACCAGGAGGTTAAGGAGTATGCGGGAAGCAGGCCCTTCGGCACAACAGTAGGGATAACACTTGCGATGCCAGTGACCTCGGTTCAGGAACGAGGTAGGGATGTCAGGGGCCAGCTTGGAAGAGGAGGAGGTTCGATAGTCCCACTAGACGCTCTCCTCCTCCACAGAGGGAGTGATTGCTGCGATATCGCCCGGCAGAGGGGAGCAGCAGCTTCTTTGAGGGGAGTGGAGAATGTCGTTAGGCATTTGGCTGGGTGTCCTAATGCACGCGAGCAGCAGCCCTCTTGCTGTGCCAACAAGCAGGCGGCAGGACCCTGTTATTGATCTCTTGGTGGCAGTGCACCACCAGGTCAGCACCATGGCTTGGCTTGTATGCACTGTATTTCAGCACTGGAGACTCCGGTTCAAGTAACCTCTGGTCTCGTGCTTAAGGTGGGGGGGTGTCAGAACAATATCTTTCGATAATTTTCACTGGCAATATTGATGGTGTCCATTCTGCTATATCACGATAACTGCTGTTCACAATATAGCATGCTATATTGATTCAGTCCAGCGCCCATTTTCCCCCCAGTGGTACGGTGCTGAGGGCCCTCCTACAGAAACCAAACCAGATACTATAAAATTGCAATATTACACAGAGATGATTTTTTCAAGGTTATAATACTGTCTATTTCAAAAGTTTCTTCATGAAAGATACTGAGTTGAGTAGCAGCTTGTTTCTAGATGCGTCCTTGGGGGGAAGGAGTAAAGGGAAGCAAAGCAGGCCAAATCAAACCAATATTTACAAGGCAGGAAGAAAACAAAGTGTGCATTGAGTACAATCAACAATGACTGGATCTTTAACATATGTAAGTTAGGCCTGGGTATGGCAGAGGATACAATTTAAGTGCATCAGGGAAGGTCTAGCCTGCATTACTAAACAGCACCCCCTAGTGGCTGGTTCATGAAGGGGACTTGATGTCACCTAAGAGATTGCTGGCACCCCTCACAGCAAAGGCATGATACAGCAGCACAGCTAAAATGAACTGGTGGGGAATTAACATGGGTCAAACTATGTGGGGGAGCACCCACCCAGTCAGGACACTCAGACCCTGGTGTGCCGCCCCAACTCCCTTGCCCTGATCAGATTCCTCTTCCACGGGTCAGATTCAGTTTTGCAGCCAGTAGCCGGCATGGCTAGTGACTGTGAAAGTCTGGTAGCTCCACAGACTTTTCTACTGGCCTATCTGGTGTACTTACTGAAATATTACCATCTTTTTCAGTCATCAGGTACCACTGTAGGAACCTTCGCCATCGGTGAAGGGGAATCCAAACGGAAGATTTTCAGCAGTACAACTGGGGCCGCCCACGCCATCAGTGTCCTCCAACGTCACTGACCCTATATAGGCATTGGCGGCCCCACTCTTTCCTCAATTCTTTCCTGCCATCGACTTGCAAGCACAGTCTCCGAGGAACAGCCGTTGGAGTGTTTGTGCTTTTTTTCACCCTATGAATGTTTTTCTTCTTTTCCACAAAACTTCTTTCAGAGATTTTCTGCCTTTTTTATTTATGTCGACAGTTAATCTTCCTTCCTCTCTTTTCCTGCGCTGTAGCTGTGGAAAGAAGATCGCCTCTACAGACGAACACTCTATTTGTGTCCGCTGTCTTGGGCCAGACCACGAAGTCTCCAACTGTGAGCTCTACCAAAATTCAATCAAACCACCCTCATGTGATGCAAGAAGGCTCTCAAAAAGTTCCTGATGGAGCAGCAGGCAGCCAGCTCCGGGCAGGGGTCCCCTGGGGCCCCAGCCACCTCGTCTCCTACTGGGTCCACAAGCTCCAAGGCCTCCAAGGCCTGAGACAAGTCCTCAGGGCAAAGTCATAAAAACGACTGGGATTGTGACTGCCCCCCTCCAACGGCCATCCCGTTCCCCGCCAGCTTCAACCCCAATGAAGAGACCAGCTGTCTAGGTCTCTGTTCCTTCCAGACACATGCCGACAGCTTCTACATCGGTTCTCAGGGCTCGACTGCCAACCTCGGTTGGCAGCCCTCCTCCGATGGCGATGGGTCAACGTCAACAGCTACTCTGTGTGTCTGCCCTTTCTCTAGGGCTACAAGCTCATCAGGTTCTTTGGGGATGGGCCGCCAGCGTCCGTGCCATTGTACCCCCCTCCGGCAACAACGACTTTATACCTGAATAAAGTTCTGGTTAAATTCACCAGTGTTCTTGTTCTGCAGTTCTCTGCCTTCAATAGGCCGTCATCACCGGCCTCGTCGACAGCGGCTTCACTGTTGATGCCCATTAATCACCCAAGGGCCCCCCCGGGAGCCTCTGTCTGTGCCAGCGCCAGATCCAGAGGAGGAGGAGGTCGACGTCGAAGAGGAATATCTTCCTGCCCTTAGCCTCCCTGATGGCAATGAGGGTGCAGGAGAAATCCTCCTGCCTGACAAGTCCACTGCCTCTTCAGTCAGTGAGGACTCCTATGTCTCCCCTGGAGGATGCCACCTTTTACAGTGTTATGAAACAGCTGTCTGCCATTACGGGCTTCCAGACTGTGGGAGGAAGATGTCAGCAGGAAGGACGTGGCTGACTATTTGGAGATCCCTTATTCTCCACCTAAAATTATCGCTGCTTTGCTTCCAGCCCTGAAAAATGTTACTACGGCAGCCTGGCACAGACCAGATATGGTGGCAGCTATGCCATGCAGGGCAGACAGGCTCTATAATGCCCCTCAGGGCCTTCCTTATTTTGTGGCTCAGACTGAAACTGACTCAGTTGCCATCAAGGCAGCACATGACAACTCTAAGGTGCCTAAACACCTTAGCTCCCTTCCCCCAGACAAGGAATCCCGCAGGATTGATCTCTGGGATAAGAGGGTTTACGCCTCCTCTACTTTAGGCCTGAGGATTGTAAACTATCTGTCACATGTGGTCAGCTTCCAGAATGCCAACTGGTGGATGGCAAGGCGGCTGCCCAGTTCCTCCCTGATGGCATACAGAGGGCACTCAGTGATTTAGCCGACACATTAGCCAGGGCAGCAGCCACCGGCATTTGCCTTTGCAAGCATTCATGGCTGAGGGTTTCTGGCTTTGCAGCTGATGTGCAAAACAAGATGCTTAATGCCCCATTCAGTTGCACCAAGCTCTTTAGCCCTGATGTCCCAGACCTCATTAACGACTTACAGGCCTCTGGCACAGCCCTTAAGTTGATCCATTCCCTCTACCACACCCAGCCTCGTGGTAGAGAGTGCTCTACTGTTTGTAGACAGGCCAACAGACCAGGCTCGGGTCTCTGTACCCAGGGTAAAAGGAGAGCCCACTCTGCCTTGCCAGCTCTCTGCAGTGCTGGAGCAGCAGCCAAGTGTCCCAGAACTGATGATCCAGCCTTCTCATCTTGAACCGCCTCAACTTGACTCCTTGCCAGGCCACTCTAACCTGGTCCAGACCCAGGAGGCAGTTGTCGGATGTCAGTTCTCCCTCCATCTGAATCAGTGAAGAACCATCACTTCAGATGCTTGCATTTTGCAAATCATAGAGAGCGGTCACACCTTGGAGCTCATCCAGCAGCCTCTAGATTCCCCCTTCACCACCCTCAGCCTACCCACCGGCCCACCTGTCTGTGCTCTGGGAGGAGGTGCAGTCTGTCCTGCACAAGCAGGCAATCAAGCCAGTGCTAAAGTGGCACAGAAAGCAAGGGTTTTATTTCAGGTTCTTTCTGGTCCCCAAAAGGACCGGAGATCTGAGACCCATCTTGGACCTCAAGGACCTCAATCTCTTTGTCCAGCATAGAAGGTTCTGGATGTTAACTTTACCAGACCTCTTTCCCCTCCTCAAGATGGGGGACTGACTGTACTCACTGGACATGCAGGATGCCTACCTGTATCTCGGTCTTTCCTCCTCACAGGAGGTTTCTCCGCTTTGCTTTTTAAGGAGAACACTGCCAGTTCAAAGTGTTGCCCTTTGGCTTATCCCCTGCAGCACATGTCTTTAACAAATGCTTGGCAGCAGTTGCAGCAGCCCTCAGAACAGAGGGACTGTATGTCTTCCCATACCTGAACGATTGGCTCCTCAAGGCCCTGTCCAGGGAACTGTTGTTGCTAACTCTGGATTGTACTCTCCAGCTTTTCCATTCTTTGAGCATAACAGTCAGTCTGTCCAAGTCAGTTCTAGTTCCATCCCAACTACTGCAGTACATCGGGGCGGTTCTGGACTCCAAGCAGGGAAAGGCTTTCTTACCCCAAAACAGGGCACAATGCCTTAATGCTCCAGAAGTTGCTCAGCGTCGGTACATACCTGCCAGACTGTACCTCAGGCTTCTGGGTTTAATAGCCGCAGCAATTCCCACTGTTCCACTGGCCAGACTGCACATGTGCACCCTTCAGTGGACCCTTGGAGTACAGTGGGACCAGCGCATGGATGAGCTGGGCCAGCTTGTTCTGGTCTCCTCCCCAGTCCACAAAGTGTTGCAGTGGTGGATGGACCCCTTGAATTTTCTTCAGGGGGTCCCTTTTCAGATTTTGTCCCCACAGCAGATTCTAATTACAGATGCTGCAGATCTAGGCTGGGGAACTCACCTGGGCCCCTTTCAAACCCAGGGCCCTTGGTCCCAATGGGAAGCCACCCTGCATATCAGTGTCCTACAGATGAGAGCTCTGTGCTATGCAGGCCTTTCAGGAACACCTTGTTCCAGGCCAACTGCTGGTGCAGTCGGACAATCTGAGTGTTGTCTACTACATCAACAAGCAGGGCAACACTCTTACCCCCTGTGTTGGGAGGCCATGCAGGTGTGGTACTAGGCCCTGGAGCACAGTCTCACACTCTCCGCAGTCCATGTGCCAGGTTTCTTAAACACCCTGGTGGACAGTCTCAGCAGGACTCAGTCCAGCATGCACGAATGGGAGCTTCTCTTATCTGTAGCAGAAGATCTGTTCTACAGATGGGGTCATCCAGAATTAGACCTTTTTGTGTCCCCACTCAGTGGAAAACTGCCCAGTTTTTGCTCGTTAGATACAGGGCCTGGAGTTTTCTGGTGAGACACGTTGTCTCTCTCTTGGAGCGGGAGTTTCCTATACTCATTTCCTCCATTTCCATTAACATAGAGGGTGCTGATCAAGCTACAAATTTGGGGGGGCAGCATGATCCTGGTGGCCCCATTCTGGCCTTGCTAGATATGGTTCCCTCTGCTTCAGCAGTTAGTGGAAGAACCTCCAGTCCCTCTTTCCCTTCGCAGGAATCTGCTAACCCAGGATCAGGGGACCCTGGTCCATCTGAACCTAAGGTCCCTCCATCTGCATGCATGGCTCCGTCCTGAGGACATAGCCATGGCTAGGTTCAGGGTCTGTAACAGGGTAGCAGACATCCTGGTGGCCGCCCGCAAGCCTTCCACCATTGCCACTTATGCCATGAAGTGGAAGCGGTTTGTCATCTGGGCTGACAAGCATTCCCTGGACCCTTTCACCTGTTCTGTGAAGCATGTCCTGGACTACCTGATTTCTTTGTCTGATTTTGGGCCTCCAATATTCCTACCTCAAGGTGCACCTTTCGGCTGTTTCTGCTTTTCATGAGCCCGTGGGTGACAACATGATTGCTCAGCTAGATGTGTCCCACGCCTTTCTTAGGGATATCCTGCACCTGAAATCCTCAATCCGTTCCTCTGTCCCGGCTTGGGACTTGAATTTTATTTGGGAGAAGTTGACGCTGTCTCCTTTTGAACCAATCATGACTTGTAATTTGTGCTCTCTCTCTTTTAAAGCACTCTTTTTAGTTGCCAGTACTTCGACTCACAGAATTTCAGAGCTTCAGGCCCTCTGGTACGAGAAGCCTTATTTCATTTTCACAAAGACAGGGTATCTTTGTGCACAAATCCTACATTTCTCTCCAAGGTGTTTTTTTAGTTCGCACTTAATCAGTCTGTCCACCTTTCTGTTTATTTTCGTGAGCTTGCCAATCCAGGGGAAGTACTGCTTCCTACACTAGATGTGCACAGAACTTTGAATTATTATCTGCTCAGGACTAAGGAGTCCAGAAAGTCTAAGCAGTTGTTTCTTTCGCGCCAGGTAGAGAGGGCGTTTCTGTTTCTAAACAGTGTTTATCCAAATGGTTGGCAAATTGCATTGTGTTCTTCTGCAATAAGTATGGCAAAGATTTGCCTGGTGCTGTCAAAGCTCATTCCACCAGAGACATGGCTACCTCAGTGGCTTGATTCAAAGGGGTCTCAGCCACCGATAGTTGCACTGCTGCCACCTGGAGTACAGTCCACACTTTCACCAAGCACTACAGTCTGGACATTGCTTCAAGAGCCCATGCAGGTTTTGGTAGGGCTCTACTCCAAGGGCTCCTGTCTTAAGTTTATGGACTCCCTTGGCAGGTCAGTTTCACAAGGCCTTCTGGCTTAAGTTTAAGAAGGTCCTTGGCTAGGTAGGTTTTTCCAGGTCTCTGATCTTCAGTTTATGGAGATCCAGCCTCCCAGACTACCTGTTTCTACTTGTCACCACTTGGTACTCATTCCTACAGTGGTACCTGATGACTGAGATACCCCCGAAGTAGATAGCACAGTTACATAAGAACTTAGCATAACAGTAGATTTTCAAGGGGATCTTAGTCATCAGGTATGCTTTCCCTCCCACCATCCCCTTGTTGGGGCTCCTATTCTGGGCCTGGCTATCTGTTGTATTCCATCACCTTTATCTAGAGCCAGGTCCCTCTGTCTCTCCTTGGTTCTCTTGGGCATGAACCTTGCTCCCTTCATCTCCGAAGGGAAAAAACTGAGGAGGGAGTGGGGCTGCCTACGCCTATATAGAGTTGGTGATGTTGGAGGTCGTCGATTACGTAGGCGGCCCCAGATGTACTGCTGAAAACCTTCCGTGTGGATTCCCCATAACCAGTGGCGATGGTTCCTACATTGATATCTGATGATTGAGATCCTCTCAAAGATCTGCTGTAATGGTAAGTTCTTATGTAACTGTTCTTCCTCTGGTGCAAGCTTACAGGGCTACTTGAAGGAAAATGTTACTAGCCAACACAAAATCTACCAGCATTTGGCTAGTGGTCTGGTGTCAGTTTCGACCCCTCCTCTTAAAGGGCACGACTAAGGTTTAGAATCACTGGCGCTGGAAGAGGCCCCTCTCAGTGGGGATCAGAGGTCTTGCCTGGGTGGAGATATACCAGGGAGTACCAAGGGAAGCAGAGCAGAGACCTGAGTTTAGTGGCCACCCATCCAGAGGTGCCATCAGCCTTGAGGCATCATGAACAGGCTGAATATCCAAGGTGGCCCAAGAGTGAGGTGAATAAAGCAGATACTAGCAGCAGACTGGAAGAAAAATAATATGTGGGTTAACTTCTGCATTTCATATGAACCAAACTGTGAACAAAAAGAAGCTTTAATATAGCCAGACGATGGTGCAGCTTTAGGGCTACCACTCACGACCCTGGTAACCCGAGTTTGGTAATGAGCACAACTCATTGGAGAGCCAGCCGAGGAAGGGCAGGTGAGCATTCCAGAAGATGCACCTTTCCTTTGGGGATGGGGGGCTCCAATCTTCACTGCTGTACCACCCGTTGGGTGATCACAAGGGAAAGCACAGCCTGGGACGCTGGTAGGAGAGGGGCAGTCGACAGTGGCCTGCAGGCATGCAGATTGGGTACAAGCACATCTGATAACATCACAGTAAAATCACAGTAACACTGTCCTCAGGGAGGAGAGAAAAACAAACTTAAATTCTTTACACAGGCAACATGAAGGTCCTCACCTTCCCCCGCAGGCTCCACACCCATTGGCTCAGGCAACCTTCCAGAAATAAGAGCATGAAGTGTCCGGAGGGGGTTGGGGCCACCCTGAAGGCCCCGCTGAAGGGGCAGCCCATGGTAGCCACAGAGGGCAAGAGATGAGCCTTGAGAGAAGGTAGGGTGTTGGTGCTGGGGTGAGGGGAATATCTATCAGATCAGTGTTTCCCCAGGATCAGCTGGACGAACTGTGCAAAATGGAGGACAGGCTGCACCTGGCGATGCTGGTGCACAGAACAAACAAGCTTAGTACCCCTCTCCCCCCAAAAAAATAATGTTTATATTTTCTTATGCACTTTTGTACTTTTCCTTGGCACCATGAGCCTCTGTTATGTAACAAGTATCTAGAATAAATGGAGATCTACCTTAATGTCCATGGTTGCTGAGACAAACATTGTCACTTTAATTGTGACTTGTTCCTTTAAATATAACAGTATAAAAGCATAATTATACAATGGCAAGAACATTTCCTGGACTTTGATTGGTCAGTGTGTGCCTGAGACAGTGATGATATTACACAATAACATCACTGTGTTAATTTTTTGGAGCCTGAGCTTTTTTCTTTTTTTTCAGAAACAATGATACACTGCCTCACTAAAAATCTACTAAAAACATTTTTATTTTTGTTTTTGTTTTATATAATATCGAGCCATTGTATAATTGCAATAAGGCACTCCAAGGTGTGTGTTATCGTGTAATAACATCACTCCTGGGGTGGTGGAAGCACTCTGCTTCACCTCGTGCTTCAACCTGCCCCAGGAGTGACGTTATTACATGATAACACACCTTGTCGTGCCTTTTATTGCTTAATGGGCAGGTTGTAGCTACTACCTTCAAAAAGCACCGATTTCCTGGTGTGAAATGTCTCGGGGGCTTTTACTGAGGGTAAGTATACCAGCATGTTCTGGCTGGTCCCCTTTTTATGCACTTTGAAGCTGCAAAATAAATTGTGCACGTCCTTTTTCACTTTGTTTTGAGTCTTGTGCATTTTTGTTGGGACTGGGTAACGGGCTGGAAGTAGGCAGAAGAAAATGCTAGTAAAAAAAAGAATAAAGCATAGAGGATTATGCACAGACTGTCTCAATACCTTCTCTCCGCTTTCTCTTGGCAGCCTCACCTCGCCGTCGGAAGCAACGATTATTACATGTCAATCTACTCTGTGGAGAAGAGGATCAGATAACAAGAGCTCAATGGTTTATCAAAGCACAAAGCCTAGAAAAAAAAGGGAGAAGAATTCTTCACACACTGCTGTATATTATTGTATATAAACTGACTTATCGACTTGAATGTCTAATGTCGCCTGCTGCAACTTATAACTTGAATTATTTTCTTGGTTTGTTTTAGCTACTGATGGTGCGAAAAAACACACACGTTAAGTGAAATGTTTTCCTCCGCGAAACTGTATGGATCACAAGTAGCCTGTATTTTATTTTAATTTTTTTTTATAGCGACCAGAACATGACTTCCAACTCCCGTGGCACTTCCTGGAACATTTACTATTTATTGAAAGGCGTTTCAGTTTTTAGATTGAAGCAGAATGACGTTTACGAATCCATAGCCTCCCCAGCAGGTGTAGCTCTATTGAGAGAGCTGTAACAGCTTTAAAAGTGACAAAATAGTCTTGCATGGACATCTCTAAAGAAAGGCCTTATGGTAATGGAGCAGCCCTCACTTTCACACCAGTGACTTCTAGAAGTACTACACTCAATCTGAAGTGTGGAGTTTTAAAACGAAAATTGGGGCCAAGGTTAAGGCTATAATGGCCCGTTAAAAGTCCTTTTTGGATGTCATTTTGTAGCAAACAGTGATGAACCTGGAAGCATTAGACTTTTTTAGAGAGGGTAGGAGGTTTAGGGACAGACAGATGGCCATTGCTGCCTTTAAAAAGGGCATTAGTGAGTGCCTTCCTCAATAATTACTGTTCCTTTTACCAATTCTCCCAGTGAGTCCAACCTTTAATATTGTATATCGGAGGTCAACAGCTGTCCAGAAGAAAGAGGGCCAAAGTCTTCACCAGCATAGCTGGGGTTCACAGCCTTTACACTGAGATTCAGTGGAAGACACAACCCCTTCCCTTGATTTCTTTCAGTCAGTTTAAAGGAACCATAAACTGTTTTTTTTTTTTGTTTTTTTTTAATATTTGGCCATGTGTGAGTTCTGTTTAATACCCCTAGTGTATGGTTTCATATGTCATGTACTGTAGTTCCATTTTTTTCCTTATTTAGAGTCCCTTGTTAAATGCTGCCATTTTCCCCACCTGCTGTTCATTTCGGGGCCGGTGACATCAGTTAAGCGTGAGCCCTGCATGGAAAGCTTTACTGATCTTAACTGATGGCACTAGGTTCTGGAACTCATAAGTATTTTAAAAAATTAATATGGAGGTGCACCCAGTGGCCCAGTAGAAGCATTACATGCCCCCTTACCGGCAACCCGGGTTCAGAACAGACTCAGGCATCAGGTTGGGTAACCAGGGCGCTGGGATGGCGCTACCACCTGGGTAGAGTAGGTGCTGCCATTCCACCACAGCAGCAACCCCTGCAGTGGACCAAAGGAGCTTGTCTCCTCCGCAGGGCGTTGCTTCATGCATGTGTGTAGGCTCGCTAAAAAGGGATACAACCCAGTGACTAGGGAGGAAGGAGGGAAAAAGTAGAAAATCCATTTCTCCCTGACACCATTAATGACAGCTGCCAGTACCCTCTGGGTCCCACACCGTGGATCCCCGCCAGCCTCAGTGGTGATAGGAAGCAGCAGATGGGGCTGGTAGGTTCCCGGGTTAAGGGCCCAAAATCAGGAGCAGGTGACGGCTGGGGGCAGAAATCTGGATCAAAGACAAAATTAATATTGGACGGGGAAGAGGCAGCGTTAACAAGGGTCCCTAAGTAAGGGAAAGCATAAAGACTGTTTTAAAATAAACACATAGAATTATACACGGGGTCATTAAAGAGACTTCACACATGCACACATTTCTAATTATATTGAAAAATGGAGAAAAAGTTTATGTTCCCTTTAAACAAACAAATAAATTGACTTGTATCAAGTGAATAAAGGTGGAGATTCTTTTTACTTCCAGAAGTCTGCTAGTGTAGCAAAATGATTTTTAGTTTAATTATTTTCCTCAATCGTTCCCTTTTTAGTCCCTCCCGATGTTCAGGGTCACTACCGCTGCAGCCTTCCTCAGACCAAAGTGTAGCAACAGCTGTCTTCAAAGTTGACACAAATGCCAGCGAGCCATGCCCTTCCTCCCCTGTAGTTGAGTACCCCAACTCTGCATTGTGCCCCACTGCCAGCTGACTTATGATCTTGCCTATGGACATACTAGTCTGGGTATTACATCCGAATACGAGGGGGAGACAGGTCAACAGGTCACACGGCAAGCTACACAAATGTTCACAGCACGTATTGGGGTACTTGACCTGGACTCTTAAGGGGGCAGTGGCATTCCTTCAAGATCTTCTTATAATATTGCTACCGGGGGGGGGGGGATACAGAGTGTGCTCTAACCATGCCACTAGTCCTCGAGAGTGAGTTCAGTGACACAGCTATCCTCCAGGAGACCACTAAACAAGACACCCCAAACATGTGTCTCCCATGTGCTGTCCTCAAGCCATTAGAAATTTGTTTTAATTTAACCACCCCCCCAACATCCTCTTTTCCCCTTCATATCTCCAGCTTCCTACTCCTTTCAGGTGTCTCAGGGCCTACACCTTGCAGATCCCCCAGCACCACCTTACCTACATTTCGCTGTGGTTAACTAACCTAGGCAGGGATGGAGAGATGGGATTTACCACCAAGCTTCTCGATTTTTCAGGTGGCACACCATGGCAGGGGTTGTCATATTATCATGACGCCCACACCCTCACTCAGCCCTCAGTCTGCATACCTACTTGTGGTCACCCAGCTGGCTGTATGCACCAGAGATGGAATCCTCCCATCCTGGTCCTCGTCCTCTCACCTCCCCGGCCGGCCCCTGACATCCCAGGTCACCGATGTCGCAAGTGGTAGTACTACCACTGTGCTAACATAACTGCATTTTTTTTAATCGTTTATTGTAACTCTGTACCCTTGTGATGACTACTTCAGAGTTTGCCCACTGTTGCAGGCTATTCTGGGGCTTCCCCACCCCCACCCAGTGCCCACATTCAGTATGGCTAAGTGAGTTGTGGCTTGTGAGTATCACAGTCTGACAAACAAGAAGCCATTGGTCTTTTGCCCCATTTTCTGTCCTTTTGTAACCTGCCCTGTCTCCTCTGCAAACCTGTGGATGAAGCAGGTATGCATGTGTCCTGGAATCCTCCTTGGCCTGCCACAGAGGTCACTGAGAGTCAGGCAATACTGCCATCAGCAGTACCTCTGACCTGTGGGCCTCCAACAAGTGAGAAACCTGTGCTCACTTCCAAATCTGTGTCACCCAAATCTGCATCACCCACATGGTAGTGAGGTGCTCCAGGGCAGCCCTTAGAAATCAGTTTCTGCTTAAATTATGACTTCCTTTTTCCTTTTCTTCCAGCTCGCTCTTGATTGTCCCCCAAAAGAAGTCTGTGTAAGAGGTGACTATATTGTGCATGATCTGACGACCCTACCCAGGCTCTGCATACTGTCGGTCCCAAACTTTCAAATGGCAAGTCCTGCCCTCTATCTTTTCACAAAGGCGCCCCCCTGCCACTGTCCTCAAAGTTGAATGCCACCAGCACCTCACTGCCACCAGAAGAGCAGGTCAGCATCTTCAAAGCATTGTCTTTCTTTCATCTGAATAAGTTTGGTGCTGTAGCTGTTGACTTCCTGTCATGGGCAAATATTAACCTGCCATACATAGGGGAAGGGAATAATTAAATACTCCTTCCTTACATAATCATTCATACCATTCCAACCCCTCCCCTCTGCACACATACTTCCATAAATAAGGGAGCCCCCTCCCCATGTAACCACTGCCTTGAAACATAGCTTTCCGAACTGCTGCCAGTGACCGTGCTAGCAGGTTTTGGGAACTGCTTGTATAGACCTCATCAGAGAATGCTCTGTCCGTTCTAGGATGGATCCTGGGTATGCTTTACAGAGACTGTTAAGAAAGAGCTGTTTGCTCCTGGACATCCTGGCACCACCATTCCCTTGTATTCCACAGCTCTCCAGGCAAGAACTTTTATCATGAAGCAAAAGTCACACACAAACGTTGGGGAAAAAATGTCATTTCCATTATTATAAAGGACAGTGGCTGTGAATTTGTGACAATGCCACATTAATGCCATATGTGGGGGTAGAGTGTCCACCTAGTGCATAAGGGTAGGTATATGAACTTCACAGTTTACTGGGCTTAGACTATTTTGCAAACCTTTTCGATCCTCTGCTCTCTGGGCAGCAACTTCACTGAGGAGTCCAGAGGAAGCAGAGCTCTTCAGCAGTGCCATTGTGTTGCCAACCTTCTTAACAAACACTCGGACATGCACAGTGTCTAACCACGGTTCTCAAAATGACTGACTCCGTGCTGAAAAGAGGCTAGTGGGCAGTACAGGGTGAGCTCGCAACAGGCTGCTGGCTACAGCTACGTCCATCTGACTTTCGTATAAAATAATGGACTTGGAGACATACAGACTCAATGGAGACATACAAACTCAAAGAACTCTGCACATCTCAGATGAAATCGAGGTCATCCTGAACATCGAGAGGTTGGCTCTCCACATGCAGCAACGAAGGAACTCCAGCGTGCAAGTCACAGGTGGGGTGTCATTAAAGTAGTCTTCAAAGCTATGTCCATGGATGACAACACTTCAACCAGAAAACAAAATGAAAATAGCATTTTATGTTCTGCAGATACATTATCTAAGACTTTAACTGCAACATATCTGCAAAGCACTAGTGCTTTTAAAAAATAAACATACTCACACCAGCATTCTCTGATACCATTTTCTGTGATGTTTCTAAACACAGACTAAGCCAGATAGGAGCGAGTCTTCATTACGTAATTCAGTAGTTGAATTTTTCAGGTGTGGGGGAGGGGGGATAATTTGATGCGAATAGCCAATCATGTTGTTAATCAAAACTCTACAAAGGAACATTCTTCCTGAATGTTGGCCATGTCATGTATTTATTTTAGCAAAATGGAATATACTCAGAGAATGACTCTATTTCAAAAAAATAAAATCTTCAGTAAAGAAAAATGTCTGAAATACTGAAAGTTGTGTCTTTACAATTAATAAAAAGATTAAAACCTTTTTCAGGGGTAGAAGTTCAGATTGAATCTAAGTCATGATTCCAGTAGAGAGATTTTCTTTTGGGGAGGAAACTATTATTCTAGGGACATGGATATGGTGCACTGTCCACACTTCTGGCAGTCTTCCTTTCAAGGGTTAATTTGCTGGACATCTTTAAGCTAAGCTCCTCCCACCCACCTGGGTGGAATACTCCTCAGCTCCGCCCTATAACATCAGATCTTCCTTTCTGCTGGAAGTGTCAGGTCTCCTCCTTCATACCTCTGTGCGTGGTGTAGGCCTTTACTAAGTGTGCCATTAGCAAACTGTTTTTTTTTTTTCTCAGAACTAGTGAGTATATTCTTGGTTCCACTCCAGTCATTCAACATCCATGATGGAATGCAAGGAATCCAGATCGGGTCCAGGCTTCAAGCATTGTGTCCAGTACAACCAGAAGATGTCACAGATTACTCCACATACCTTGTGCATCTACTGACGGGGGTGGGCAGAGCATGAAGTTGCTGCCTGTGGCCTTTGCAAAACCTCCCTATCTTTGTCCCTCAAAGAACACTACACTTGCCTTCTCCTTGGCCGGCCAGCCAAATTGAAGGTGCCCATAAGGTGATCTTCACAGCCGCAGGATCTGCGGCCCAGCTCATAGCGTTAGAAAAGGCGGCATCAAAAGCTACAGTGGGTGCCTCATCAATCTTAGCACAGCTCCTGGCCAGTGTTGGGGCGTCGTTCTCCTGAACCTTTTAAGGCATGTGTAAGTCCCTCCAGACTTTCAGGGAGAGCCCCTCCCACCACAGCAAGAAGAAGCCAAAGAAATCCCACCATCAGTCATGAGACTGCTCCTCCTGATCCTGTGATTTCCCCAACTGCTTGATGGCTGTTGCGGGTCAGGCCGCTAGCTCCACGGTATCCCTGTCGGGCTTGTTGCCCTCAATACAAGCCAACCAGGAGTTCAAGATTTTTCTCGACCCGTTTGATGTGTTGTTGGAAGGGATCAAGGAAGACTTGATCTCCCAGACCCTGGTCCTTTCGGCGCTCACTCAGGAGGGTCAGGAGCAGCCATTAGACCTGACTGTCTCCTCCCACAAACTGCCTCCCTCTGGGGTCATACAACAGGAGTTGGTCCTTGTAGTCTACATGGCCCCTTCACTTGCTTCTCCTCACCATCAGCAGCCATGTCATTGATCAAGGTCCAATTTGCAGTCAAAGATCGCGGTTGAGGGATTCATCGTACTTCTGATCTCAGTTGTCTGGGAGGCATCATTGCAAGCATTCCTCATCCTCTTCTTCATCCTATGACAAGAGGCTCCATGGCCAGATGACGTGCCGCTACAAGGACATGCTGTGGAAGCAGTGGGCCTTGCTTGTGCAGCGTAGGGCTCTGCCCCTGACCCAGATGATCCCCTGGTCGCCACCAGTCCAGCCCATTCCGGTTCTTCCAAGACAAGTGTTGTTGGCACCCATTTCTTCCCCAATCTGGGTGGAACCACTGCCAAAACAGACATTGCAGGGAGCCCCTACCAAGGACTCCCATCTGACTACTGGCTTGCCAGGCTGGTTATCCGTGGAGATCCAACACTCAGATGAACCCCGAGTGGTGCACAGCAAAAAACAGCTGAGGGCTGTGGTAGAAGAATCCAATGGATCCTCCATACTGTCTTTTGGGACCCATGGGTTTGGCCGTGAATCAGCCGAGGAATTGACTACTAACCACAGGCAGGTGTGTTTTGGGGCTCTTCTCAGATTATCTGAGTCCATGGAGGTCCCTCTGGAACCAGTTCAGAAAAGGGCTAAATATTTCTTCACTGAAATTTTGGACATGGACAAATCCGCTGAAGTCGCCTTCCTGATGGCTGGGGCCATCCTGGGACCGGCTCTGGAACTTTGGCAGCATCCTGCTCAGCACTGTCAGCCTATATGATCCACAAGTCCCTACTGGCAACTTCTCCAGTTTCTGGGACCATCCCTTGACTCAGGGTTTGGTGGCCGATTCTGTTTTCAGGAAGACTGGCATTGTTGGGGACATGGACAAGCCCCCTGACAAGGAGTCCGAAAATCTTGACCATGCAGCAAAAAAGGTGTATGCTATATCCTCCCTGGGTCTCAATCAGGTGAGCTACTCCCTGATGATGGCCAACTTCGGTCACTCCCTGATGGGTGTACTAGACCGTATCCTCCTTCGCCTTCCTGCTGCCTTCCAGATGGTGAAGATGGTCCAAGACCAGGGTTAAATGCTGGCTAAACACCAGCTCCAGATGGCCTTGACTATCATCAACTCTTGCTCCTGGTCCACGGCAGCAGCTATCACGATGCGTTGCAGGGACTGGCTGCGGATCTCTACCATCATAGCAGATACCCAGCACACCTTGTTGGGCACCGGTCTTTTCTGCCTAAAGGTGGAGGGGCATCTCACAAGAATTGAGAAGTCTAGTACCACCTTAGATTCTGTGACTTCCGCAAAGAAGGAGCATAAAGGGCAGAAGCCGAAAAATAAGTCCTTTCGGTCACAGCAGCCAAAGCAGCAGCAGCCCCAGCAGGGGCAACCTCAAGCTTGCTGCCCCAGGACCAAGTTCACTGGTTAGGGGACCAAAAAGAGTGGTGGTAGGGGATAGTGGTTCACCTCCAGCAGCAGGTGCCAATGCCCCCTCCAGAGCTGCCCAGTGGTGGGTCAGGGAGTGTCTTAACTACCACCCATCCAGTCCCCGCCTTCGTTCCCTGTGGCAAGTCAGCTTTGTCATTTCTGGCACAAATGGTGTGTCATTACTTCAAACAAATGGGTATTAGAAGGGGTGGGCAAAGGGTTGCCTCTTGACTTCCAGGCTGTCCCGTCCCACCGACCCCACGCACTAAAGGAGCCTGTGGTGCTACAGGACATGGTGTCCACCCTCAGGGAGGATGTTGCTCAGCTCCTTAAGAAAAGAGGTATAGCCCATGCCCCAGACTCCATTGCAGCTCGGGGATTCGTGTCCAGGTATTTCCTGGTTCTGAAAAGGGGGGGCTGGTGCCGGCGCCGCATTCTGGATCTTCATGATCTGAACCAGTTTCTAAGGAAGCGCAAGTTCAGGATGGTCACTCTAAACCAGATAATACCATCTCTGGAGCTGGGTATGTGGTTCTGCTCCCTGGACCTCCAGGACGTGTTCTTCCGTATTCCAGTCTATCCATCCCACTAGGCGGTACCTCCGGTTCAGCGCAGAAGGGGTTCTATATGTGTTTGTGGTCATGCCTTTCAGCCTCTCATCAGCACCCAGGCTCTTCACCAAGTGCATGGCAGTGGTGGCCGCATTCCTGAGGTGCCAAGGGGTCAGAGTCTACCCCTACCTTAACAACTGGCTGATTGCTATGCCATCCAAGGAGGCTGTGGAGCAGCCCAGGGACCTGGCCCTCAAGACCTGCAGTGACTTGGACCTTCTGGTCAGCCTGGCCAAGTCCGAACTGTACATCTTGAAGGCGATTCACCTCGTCATGGCAGAACTAGGCTCCCTTTGGGCTAAGGCCTGACTCCCTGCAGACACGGTATCTGATGTAAGTAAGTAAAATTTATTTTAAACACTTTTCCAAAGATCAAAGCATTTACAAATAGCAATGAATAAAATGAATACAATATTAACAATATAAAGTCATACGCCATAAGCTTTTTCAAATAAAAAAAGTTTTTAACTCTGCTTTAAAACTCTCGACAATCAGGCAGCTTTGTATCTGACGAGGTAGAGAATTCCACAGGGCAGGAGCTGCATATGAAAATGCACAATCTCCAGATGCTTTCAGATGAACCCTGAGAATCTCTAGCAATCCCTCGTCGGCGGATCGGAGTGAACGAGAGGGGCAGTAGGGAGTAAGGAGATCTTTCAGATGCTGTGGTCCCTGTTCATGTAGGGCTTTATAGGTCAATAACCCGACCTTGAAGGTGGTTTGCCATTGTACTGGCAGCCAGTGCAACCCGCGCAGAACAGGCATAATATGACTATACCTAGATGTTCCAGTCAAAAGCCTGGCTGCTGCGTTCTGCACTAGCTGCAGGCAACGAATATAAACCCCCGGTAGCCCCAGGTAAAGGGAATTGCAGTAGTCAAGGCGAGTGGTCACAAAGGCATGGACCAGAGTAGGAAGGTCAGCCGGAGGAACCAGATGTTTCACCCAAGCGATATTCCTCAGATGGTAAAAAGAGGACTTAACAACGGCTGACACCTGAGATTTCAAAGTCAAATCGCTGTCAACAATAACGCCCAGGTTACACACCTGGCCTGAGGTCAAGAGCTGGGCACCACCAAGCCAAAGGCCTGATGGTGCTTCAGCTCTATGGCCCGCCTCAAGTCGACCTGGGTTCACAACCAACACCTCGGTCTTATACGAGTTTAACTTCAGCCAGCTGGCGCTCATCCAGTCATCGATTTCAGCTAGACAGTTGTTAAGCAGAGGGATTGCATCATCCTGACCGGGAGTAAAGGACAAATACAGCTGGGTATCATCTGCATAGCAATGAAAACCCAGACTGCAACGCCTAATGATATCTCCTAATGGCAGTATATAGACTGCGAACAACAAGGGTGCCAAAATGGAGCCCTGCGGCACCCCACAGGACAGAGTGATGGTATCAGAGGAATAAATCCCCATAGTAATCCTCTGAGTCCGCCCTGTGAGGAAAGATCGAAACCAGTGTAGAACTGTACCAGACAGTCCACAAAGAAAGCACAGACACTCCAACAGCACACCATGGTCCACAGTATCAAATGCTGCAGAGAAATCAAGAAGGACTAGAATAGTATGAGCCTTTTGATGTCTCACAATTAGGAGATCATTTAAAACCCGGACAAGAGCAATCTCAGTGCTATGTCTTTTCCTAAACCCCGACTGGAGAGCTTCATAGATGTTGTGATTTATAAGATGGTCATCCAACTGTATCGCAACCACCTTTTCAATAACCTTACCCACAAAGGGCAGGTTAGAGATGGGTCTGCAGTTAGCTGGGACATCTGGATTCAATGAAGGTTTTTTAAGGAGTGGTCGAACGACCGCCTCCTTTAAGGGGGCAGGGAAAACCCCTTGCTGCAAAGACTTCCAGACAATTTCAACAAGGATCAGGCAGATAACATCTACGCAACCTATTAAAAGTGGCGTAGGGCCCAGATCCAAACTACAGCTGGTTGGTTGTACAGTCTGGATAATCCTCACAACATCCATGAATGCCAGCTTACTAAAGTCAGACCGGGTGATACAAGGGCTTGCTTCCTCTCGCCGATCACCGCAACTCCTTATAGAGAGAGTAGGACGGATGCCCGATCTGATGCTGGCAATCTTATCTGTGAAGAATCGAACAAGCTCATCACACTTAATCTGTGAAAAATCTCTTCCAGACTGCAGACACAGTGAATTGCACAATCTGTTGACAGTCTGAAAGAGCTGAGCCGGTTGGTTCCGTGCAGCAGCAGTCTCCCTGGCCAGGAACTCTGCCTTCTTATGGGTGATTGCCGATTGATGGACTTTATAATGGTCCATCAATCTAAGCCTGTCAGCATCCAGACCGGACTTTCGCCAAGCTCTCTCTAGCCTTCGCCCTACTCTCCTTAGCTCCTTCAAAGAACCATCAAACCATGAAGATCTTAGACGCTGAGTGAGCGGACGAACACGGACAGGTGCAATTTGATTCAGGGCATCACCCACAGCCTTATTATAGGCAAGTACAAGATCCCCTGGATCCATGCACTCTCTCAAAATACCCGATAGGTCCAATACCGCCAAAAGCCCATCTGGGGTAATTCCCCTTAAAGGGCGATATTGAACAATCTCCGTAGGGGCAGGTCTATTTATGGGTGCCCTGAAGCTAAATCTTATGGTATGATGGTCTGTCCACACATTTGGTTCCACACCCAAATGTGCGACTTCCAACTCCAGTAGGAACACTAGATCCAATGAGTGACCCCCTACATGGGTAGCAGAGGTAACCACCTGTGTAAGGCCCAACATTGTCGTAAGTTGGAGGAGATTTCTTCCACAAGGCGAGAGTTCGTCATCGACCCAAGCGTTGAAGTCGCCCAGTATTAACCACCTGTGCGACTCCAGCGCTACGTCGACAATGAAGTCCGCAAACTCCTTCAGGAATTCTCTACCATCACCGGGTGGTTAGTAGATGAGGAGAATCCTGAACCCTACGCCTGCTCCCAGGATACACTCAAAGGATCTAGTGAAACCCACTGGGACATCCACAAGACCCAGCTCCATTCTAAAAAAGATAGCTACACCCCCGCCCCTACGATCCAACCTCGGGCGGTGTATCACCGAGAACCCAGTTGGAGCAGCAGATGCCAAAATAAAGCCTACTTTCTCATCCAACCAGGTCTCGGTGATGCATGCCAGGTCAGATGTTGCAACAGGATCTGCTATAATAGCGGTCTTGTTTTTAATTGAGCTGGCATTACATAACACCACCCAGGTTGGATGGGTTTTCGAGGAGGAGCGCAGTACTGGCCCGCAATTTGTGGAGCCCTTGGGTATGGGAATCAGGCAGGGAAACCCCCCCTCTCCTGAACCCATTTCGCCCCAGGGCGTCTCCTAGTCCCTACTACCTCAATCGATCGACCCCTTTCCATTCTCCCACTCTGCCCAGATCATCCACCCCTCAAACGCCTTCTCACTATCCCCAATGATCAGCATTTGTCATAAACTTCGGCTGCCAAAGGGGGACAGTGAAAAGGGCGGAGGTCACAAAGCAAAGTGGGAGAATAGCTTCTGACCGTCTTAACGCCTTCCCAGCACATTTCAATAAACAAATTTATCAAAAAGTATCCAAACAACTCAACAGTCACAACATACAAACTTAACTCAATAAGTTATTATAGATACATGAGTCAGACCATATTCATTTAGCATTTACACACAAATAAATAACCATATTATCCCAAAACCATATCCCACAAAATCCTGAAATGGCAATATCGCTCAAATTATGATGTTAAATGTCTTGTTAAAGGATTAAGGCCTCTCACTTCCCCAATCCAATAATTAAATTCAGATTTTGCTCTCACCAGAATCTATAGAATCTAATAAACAAGGCAATTTAATAAGCTTATAACCCATTCAGGTATTAATAACAAAATACAATGTAAGGTTCGCAGGGAAAAATAGTTGCCTAAAAGCTTTGGGGAAACTTTACCCCCACCGGGAACAGGACTGCGGCCCCCAGAAAGGGACCATTGACCAGTGAACCCCTCTAGCAGGCCTAGTAGGCACTGGTCTCTCCGTGCCCACCCTCTGGTAGACCGGGACCAATACCACCCATCCCAGACCCAGCAAGGACAACAAAACAAACAACAAGCACCCCAGCAGCTCACCCTGCAATAAACCCCCACAATTGCTCTAAATCATCAATCGAGCAGCTTATAAAATTAATTCAGTTCAGCAGATTTACAGTCTGAAAGCTAGTACCACTCAGATCTTCATTCCAACATAAATCCAGCTGTAGTTCACATACTACTCACGGATCAGGAAAACACCTTTATGAGTTCAGCTAAAGTCAGCAGCTCCAAAGATACAGTCAGGGATAATCCAACCCAGCTTGGCTCAGTTCTTTCCAAGTCTAGTCAAGAAGCAAATCACTTCAGCAACTTAATAATAAGCCGACTCACACATTTCAGACGAATAAACAGTCATTCAATATGATCACAGTCACAGCACCACAAGTCTTTAATCCTCCGATTTCTCTTCCCTTAAATCAGGAGGTTTAACTTGTCCACAGCTAAATCACAATCCATTAAACCATACTGACCAAAACACTACTGAGCCGATCATCTGCTTCGGCTCCGGGTGCTGCTCCGCTCAAATCAGGATCCCGTAACACACACAGCGGCACGTATCCTTTCAGATTATCGATGGCAAGAATTAAAGTACTGCGATTAAAAAAAAAAAAAAAAAAAAAAGCCAAAAAATAGGCCCATTTGTTTAGAAATGTGCTGCAATGGACTACAATGGGCGTTAACGAGAGGTCAGAATGGTGCAACACCAGTTAAACTATACACTAAATAATTAACGACTAAAAATTAACTAAAATAGCTAAAATAATTAAAGCAATGAAAGCTCATGGCGAGAGCTCACAGTGGCTGACCCAGCGTGGCCACCATCTTGCCCTCCTTTGCCCACTCATTTCAGGTTCGGTGCTCACACGCTGCCTGGAACTTCCTGCGGCGGCTGGGGTATGTGGCATCCTGCACCAGCATGGTTAGATGGACTCGCTTCACCTGCAGTGGGAGCTGGGCCACCAGTGGTCTCAGCACCTAGGTCAGCTGGACTAGCCGATCACAGTGACCCAGCTGATGTGAGATGCCATCCAGTGGTGGCCCATCCCAGAACATCTGGAGGAAGGAGTCCAGTTTTCCGTCCAAAGCCGACTGTCACCGTGACAGCTGACACACCTCTGGTGAGATGGGGAGCGCATCTGGGGAACCACAGGACCCATGGGTTCTGGACCCCCAAGGAGTCCCATCACCACATCAACCTGTTGGAGCTCTGTGCAGTATGCCTTGCTCTGATGGATTCGCTCTATTGGTCTGTGATCAGGTCATGCAGGTCCAGACGGACAATACCACAACCATGTATTACCTTAACAAGCAAGACGGCCACGCATTCCCTTTATCTGTGTCAAGAGGCTCTCCACACCTGGGCCCTCATGTGCAGCTTGGATGCAGATCTCCTGGTGATCCAGGCAGCAGGAGCCTCCAATCAGCTGGTGGACACACTCAGCTGGGTGGGCAGGGTACTCACTAGTGGTCTCTGCATCGGAGTGGTGAACCACCTGTTCCCCTGTGGGGCACGTCTCTGGTTGATCTCTTTGCCTCCTGGGAGAATGCAGAGCTGAAGCTTTCCTGTGCCTGCCTCCTACAGTACAGGACATTTATGGAGGATGCCTTTGCGAGGCCCCGGACTACAGGCCTCCTCTATGCCTTTCCCCTGATTCACAGAGTGTTGGTCAAGGTGCGGATGATCCTGGTAGCCCCAGACTGACCTCTCCAGTTTTGGTACATGGATCTTCTCAGCCTCAGCAGCAGGACTCTGTGGTGGTTGCTTCTGTGCCCAGATCAACTGTCTTGTCACAAGGGAAAGATCTTGCATCGAGATCTTCAGTCCCTGCACCTGCTCGGCCTCAGCAGAAGGACTTTGTGATGGTTGCCTCTGCACCCAGATTAGCTGTCTTGTCACAAGGTGAAGATCCTGCATCCGGATCTTCAATCCCTGCACCTCACAACCTTGTTCCTGAGCGGCTAGTGTGCCGGGTGTTGGGTCTTTTAGAAGATGTGCTCCACATTGTGGAGATTTCTCAGAAGGAGTTGACCTGCTAGTGCTATGCCTGCCAGTGTTATGCATTTAAATAGAAGAGATTTTCCATTTGGTGTCAGGGCAGGGAACTTGACCCAAATAAGGAAAAGCTGTGCCCAGCAAGTGAGTCAGTGCAGGGTCTGGGGAGTGCTCCCCCAAAGTAAAACCAAATACCGGAAAGACCCGCACTCGGGAGCAAGGAATGGTACAGACACAAATGTCAAGTTTTAAAGGCAAATTGCTGTTCATTGTACCACTTCCTTGTTGTAGACAATGATCAATGCCATGGGGCATTTGGGCAGTGCGCATCTGTCTTTAGTGTGGACTCCATGTTTGTTTGTGTTATTTTGAATTGATCATTGTCTACAACAGGGAAGTGGTAAAATAAATGTCAATTCGCCTTTAAAACTTGACATTTGTTTTCCTTGCTCCTGAGTGCAGGTCTTTCCAGTAGCAGGGAACTTGACCCCCCGTCATGCTCCTTTGCTAACATTTTGAGCTACTTGTGGTTCTTTTCTCAGTTGGGACTGAGGTCGATGACCCTCTAGGTGCACCTTGCCGCTATCTCTGCATACCGGGCATGGGCTGGTATGCCGACGGTAGCGCAGGAGAAGGTGGTTGGGTGATTCTTCAAGGGCCTTGACCACCTGTCCCCAATGGTGAATGAACCCCCACCACCTTGGGACTTGTTGCTGGTTTTGGTAGTGCTCATGGGCAAGCCGTTTGAGCCAATGCACAGGTGTGAGATGTCACACCTTTCATGGAAGACCACCTTCTTGGTGCCTATCACCTCTGTCAGAAGGATCAGTGAGCTCCAGGTGTTTTTGGTGGAGTCTCCGTACTTGATTTTTCACAAGGACAAGGTAGTCATCCGCCCCCACCCAAAGTTCGTCCCAAAGGTTATTTCAGAGTTCCACCTTAATCAGGTGATTAACCTCCCAGTGTATTTCACTAATCCAACCTCAGAGGCCGAGTACCGGCTGCACTTATTGGACCCGAGACAAGCACTCGCTTACTATAAGGAGCGCACGGCTGGAGTTCGGGTGAAGTTTGCCAGTTCTTCATAACATACGCCAAAGCCACACGCATTCCACCAGACATAGTGGCTGCTTCCAGGGATGTCCCTAGCCATGAAATCTGCAGGGATGCTACCTGGAAGTCAATACACACCTTCATTTCCCATTACAGCATCGACCTTGAGTCACGGCATTTGCTGCTTTTGGGACCTTGGTTCTTTAATCCATGTTTGCCAAGTATGGATGTACACCTTGCCCCCTCCTCCTGGAGAACTGCTAGGAGTCTGCCAGAAGTGTGAACAGTGTACCATATCCACGTTCCTAGAAATGAGGGTAATTCTCCTGTAACCGTATTTCTACGAGTGGTATATGTTACACATCCACACAACCCACCTGAACTTCCCTGGCAAGTGGCACAAGGATCCTTGCTTCCAGTGTGCAAGATCTGACATCATGGGGAGTAGCCAAGGGGTATACCACCTGGGTGGGTGGGAGGAGCTTAGATTAAAGGCATCCGACAAGTTAACCCTTGAAAGGAAGATTGCCAGAGGTGTGGATGTCCATGATATACCACTTCTAGAACTACGGTTAGAGGGGAGTGACCCTAATTTCTAAGGATGTGGATATGGTGTACAAATCCACACTTCTGGCAGGATTAGTTTCCCCGTTAAATCTGGCCAGAAGGTCTTCAAGCTTGCTGCTCCCATTCACCCAGGTGGTAGTTCTGGTGCCTGGTTTTAAATGATGTGACTATAGGCAGAAGACGTCCCAGATAGACCTGCACACCTCGTGCGTCTACTGCCTGGGCCACAACCACGATCCCCAGACTTGCAGCCTTTGTCGCACTCTGCATCCGACTACTTTGGAAGACCGGCACGCTTACCTCCGTCTCTGGTGCCCAGATGAACGGGAACCTCCCGTTCGATCGAAAGACACCCGCCAGGCAGTTTCCGTGGCTGTGGGGTCCACCGAACAACTTGCAGTCTTCGAGGAAGTGGCGGCTCAGGCCTTGGAACATGCCTTTTTGGCTTTGTGCCACTTTTCTTGGCACCACCTTTACGGGGGCATTCCGGGATTTGTGCTAGTCCCTTCCCACCCTTGGGCAGGGTCCATTTAAGGGCATGAAATTCTCTAAATCTTCTAAAAAAAGAGACTAAAAAACGGTCTCCTCAGTAATCATGGGATCACGAATGCACTAGGGCCTCAGATTCCCATACTTCCTTGGAAGTTTTGACTACAGTCGATCCTTGGTCCAGGCCGCTGGCTCCACAATCTCCCTGTTGGGCCCATCGGCTGAGACGCATGTTGACCAACCTGTCAAGATTTTTCTCGAGCCAGTCACCGCATTGTCACAGGATGAGGTGGACACTTCCCTGTCTAGGACTCCAGTCCTGCCTTTCGCCTACCAGTGAGGGCTGAACCAACTTCCTGATCAGGTCCCTAACCCTCAGGATCCCGTTCCCTCGAGGAATCTTGGCTTTCGGTGCCTTCTTCTCTTTCTCACTGTTGGGTTCCCTAGCGGTCGAGATCCCGTAGCCCGGAGTTGAGCAGCCCTTAATGACAATGGCGCTCTCACTCTTTGCACTCGGGCAAGTATCGCCGGCGTTCTTATTCTGCCTCCTCGGATGAGGAGAGGCTATGACACAAGATATGCTGGCGCTATGAAGAGCTAATGTGGCAGCAGCTCATGCTATCCGGGCTTAAGCCAATTCTGGCCCTCACCCTGGCTGTTCCATGTCTGATGCTGCTGAGGCCCCAGCCTGCTCCAGCTCAGCTTGTTCAGGCCTCCCTGACCATCAGTGTGGAGCCGCCTCATGAGCAGCTGAAGGATGGCCCCCCTCCTAAGGATGCTTACACTGCTCCCAGGCTTCCTCATTAGCTGTCGGTCACTGTTACTCCCGATGGACCCCACAGAGTCAGTGGGGATTTGGGAGGTTGACTGCTTTTTGGGGAATCCTCAGAGTCTGAGGGCTCCTCCCTGCATTCCATCAAGTGGACGTCGAACTGGGGGAGGATTTGTCTATGGAGCACAGTTGCGCTTCTTTTGGGGACTTTCTTCGTTTAATTCTAGAGTTTACGAGGATCCAGAGCCTGTCCAAAAATGGGCCTAATATCCCTTGACCGAAATTCTCGACCGAGATGACTCCCCAAGAGTTGCCTTCCTGGTTGCCAAGGTTATTCTTGGCCCTGCTCTGGAACTTTGGCAGCACCCTGCCTTCTGCTCTGTGCCATCTGCTCATATGGCCCGGAAATATGTGGGTTCCGTGTTGGGCTTCACTGAACATCCCTCAGCCAAGGGGTTGGTTGTCGACTTAGTTTTTTGTCACACTGGCAATGTCGGGGACGTGGATAAACCTCCCGAGAAAGAAATTGGATCACATTGGCAAAAAGGTCTATGTGGCCTCTTCTCTTGGCCTTCGGCAGGCAAGTTCGCCCCTTTTGATGAACATTTTGCTCACGCCTTACTGTGCACTTTCAATGAGATGCTTCCTCGGCTCCCGGCCAACTTATAGACCATGGTCAAGCAAGTCCAGGACCAGGGCCAAGCAGTGACCAAACAGCAGCTCCAGACAGCCATGGACATTGGCGATTCCTATGCCCCGTCTGTGACCGCTGCGGTGGCCATGCACCACAGGACTTGGCTGTGGATTTCTGCCTTCATGGCAGACACCCAGCACAAGTTGGCAGATGTCCCCTTCCTGGTCACCAACTTGTTCGGGCTGGGAGTGGAAGGAAACCTCACTAGAATTGAGAAGTCCAGTGCCACCCTGTACTCGGTTACTTCCACCCAGAGGGATTCCAAGGGCTTCAAGCTTCAGAGGAAGAAGCCCATTCGGCCCCTCTCTGCCCCTGCAGCCAAGCCATCCCAGCCCCCTGCTGGGCAGCAGGCTCAAGCTTGGTACCCTCGATCAAAGTTGGTTGCTTCAGATGTCCGCAAACCAGGTGGTCGCAGCCCTGCTGCTTCCCCAGCCGGTCCCTCTTCTGTCTCCAAACCTATCCAGTGATGGGGTTGTGGGTGCCCCCCCATGTCTCCCCTGGGTCCTCCTGTGGGGGTCCGGCTTTGCCACTTTCTTTCTTCCTGGTCAGCTGTCACCACAGACAGGTGGATCCTAGAAGTGGTTGGTCAAGGGCTGCCTCTGGAGTTCAAGGCTTACCCTCCATGCCGAGCCCATGCCCCATGGGAGCACATGGTATCCGCTGACGTGCTGTCAGCCCTTTGGCAAGACATCACCCAGCTCTTCCAGAAGGAGGTAGTGGCTCAAGTCCCAGTCCCTCCAGTAATCCCAGGGTTTGTTTCCAGATACTTTCTGGTTGCAAATCAGATGAGGGGGCTGGTGCCAAGTCTTAGATCTGCATGATCTGAACAGATTCCTTTGGTCGCACACCTTCAGGATGGTCACTATGTCTAATATAATTCCATCCTCAGAGCAAAACATTTGGTTCTGCTCTCTAGATCTTCGGGATGCGTTCTTCCACACTCCCATTCATCGATTCCACCTTCAGTTCCAAGCGGAAGGGAATTTCTACGAGTTTCAGTCCATGCCTTTCGGTCTTTCCTCGTCTCCCAGGGTCTTCACTAAGTGCATTGCAGTGGTTGCAGCCTACCTGAGATGTCAAGGAGTCCGGGTGTATCCCTGCCTGGATGATTTGCTGATAACAAGTCCCTCCAGGGAGGAGGTGGAACAGTCCAGGGACCTGGCCCTCCAAACCTGCATGCCCCTTGGCCTTCTGGTGAATGAGGCCAAGTCAGAGCTCTTACTGTCGCAGTGATTGAATTCATCAGGGCAGAGCCCGACTCTTGCAGTGCCAGAGCTTGACTCCCAGCAGAGCGGGCAGAGGTTCTCACCTCCTTTGCCCGATCATTTCGGGTTGGGTAGTTGTGCCCTGCTCAGGATTTCCTGCACCTACTCAGATTCATGGTGGCATGAACCAGCGTGGTCCATTGGGCCCAGTGCAGAACGCACTTTCGGCAGTGGGAGCTCACCCAACAATGGCCTCGGCACGAGTCACTTCGACCAGCTGGTCACTGTGACTCAGCTGATGTGGGATACCCTCCAGTGGTGGTTAGTCCCAGAACATCTGCAGGGAGGAATCCCCTTTGTCTGCCCAGAGCCAACAGACACTGCAAGGGGACAGAGGATTAGAGAGGGAGTAAGTGTGATTAACACTTAGGAGGGGAGATAAGGCCTGACCCAAAAAGAGAACCCTTCAGATGCAATGAATCCTGCAAGGAAGCAGGGAAGTTCAAGTGATTGTAAACCCTCCTGCAATTAGGCATTGTAGTTATAGAGGGAGAGGATGAGAAATAACACCTGGGAGGGGATGAGGCCTGATCCAAGAACCTTCCAGGACACTGGGGACCCTGCAAGGGGACCTGGAAGGTCAAGGATAGGTAGATGGGGAAGAAAAGGCAGCAATCCTAGGCACTATAGGACCCCTTCAGGATGCTGAGAATCCTGCAAGGAGAGTGTGAAGGCTAGGGAAAAAGGTATGAGAACTAGCACCTAGGAGGGGCTAGGGTCAGTAGAGGCATTGAGTAAATTCCGAAGGGGGACGAACTATAAGGAGCAAGACAAAGGAAATTGTTTATTTTATTTGTTTGTTCTAAGATTACAGATACCTTTGAGCTGAGGCTCTTTTACAAAGGTTCCACGTCATTGGTACAATTAAGAGAATCATAAGCAAAGATAGCAGTTTATAAAATTAAAAAAAAAAACACATAATCTTGTAGATGAAAAAAGAACAATACGGTGAAATTTTGGGGAGGGGGAGGGGAAAGGGAAAGGAAGAGAGCGAAATCAGGGAGACTAAGTGGATGGGAGAAAGGGGGAGGTAGGTGTGGGGGACAGAGAGAGGAGAGGTGGAAGGCGGATAAGAATAGAGGTAGTGCAGCCGGGTGGCATTTGTCATGGGCCAGCAGGGGAGGTGAAGATGGGGGTGGGTGCTGGCAAAGTGCAGGAGTAGATGTGGATCCAAAAGGACATCTTCAGCTATGGAACCAAAAGACATGTTTAGCTACAACAGTCACAGAGGTTGAAGGCAGTGAGTGTTAGGCGGAGACGAGTCTTTAAAGTGCTGAGCGATAGTGAGGATGAGAATTAAGGGGGGTTATAACAGGAACAGCTAAGTGCAAGATAGTTGGAGAAGGCAGTGTTGATGGAATAGAGGGAGGAGGAGTGTGGGATTTGGGGAGGCAGAGTGTTCCATATTTTAGGGAAATGGTGAGAGTACCCAGACTGGCTGGAGAGGGTGGAGTGGCGGGGGACAATTAGTGTGCGAGTGTCGGTAGAGCTGAGGGAGTGGGAAGGAGGATGGGATGTTATAAATGAGGAGGGAGAGGCAAGAAGGGAGTTCACCCAGCTAGTGTTTAGCGGTGAATTTAGCGCAGTGTGAGAGGCGTCTGTTTGTAAAAGAGGGGAAGGAAAAGGGCTCAATAGAGGTCATGGTGGGTGCGAGAGGGAGCATCAAGAGCAAAGGGGCAGGAGTTGAAGAGAGTGTCCAGCCTGGTCAAAGCAGAATCCAGTCTGATCAGGGAGGACTTATTTAGGACCATTTGGTGCCAGGGCAAGGGACTTGACCCCTTATCTTGCCCACTGGCTAGCATTCTTGATTACCTTTGGTCCCTCTCCCATTCAGGCCTTCGGTCAACGACCCTTAAGGTACACCTGGCTTCCATCTCTGCATACCAGGCAAGGGCTGGTAAGCCATTGGTGGCACAGGAGAAGGTGGTCTAGTGCTTTTTTAACAGCCTTGACCACATTTCCCCTCCAGTGTGTGAACCATCACCACCTTGGGACTTGTTGCTGGTGTTGGCAGAACTCATGGACAAGCCGTTCGAACCTGTGCACAGGTGTGACATCTCTCACCTGACGTGGAAGACTGCCTTCTTGGGGGCTATCACATCTGCCAGAAGGATCAGTGAGCTCCAGGTGCTCTCGGTGGATACTCCTTACCTGGTCTTCCATAAGGACAGGGTTGTCCTTCACCCCAACCCGAAATTCCTCCCGAAGGTTGTGTCAGAGTTTCACCTTAACCAGGTGATGAATCTCCCTGTGTTCTTCACCAGCTACACCTCAGAGGCCGCGCACAGGCTCCATACTCTGGACTAAGGCAAGCACTTGCCTACTATAAGGAGCGCATGGCTTGAGTTCAGGGAGAGGTTCGCTAGTTATTTGTCACCTATGCTGAAGCTGCATCTGGCAGGTCGGCAGTTAAGCGGACGATTGGTAGGTGGATTGTTTCCTGCATCAACCTCTGCTATAAGTTGGCTGGTAGGGAACCTTCCATACAGCTTAGGGCTCATTCCAACCGACATACCGCTGCCATGGCGGCTGCTTCCAGGGATGACTATGTCCAAGAGATCTGCAAGGCTGCTACCTGGAAGTTGGCACACACCTTCATATCCCACTACCACATCAAGCTTGAGTCACACTGAGATGCTGATTTTGGGACCTCGGTTCTCCAATCTCTGTTACCTAAGTAGGGGGTGTGCACCTTGCCCCCACTCCCTTGGAGAACTGCTAGGCATTTACCAGAAGTGTGGATTTGTACCACCATATCCACGTCCCTAGAAAATCAAGTTACTCCCCTGTAACAGTAGATCTTCCATGGAATGGTCTCTTGCAGTAGGTAATGGCTTCTGGGAGATTCCAGCAGAGGGCGCTGTGGCACGGCAGCTCTTCTAGCAGTTTTCACCAGGGACTGCCCACACATGACATCATCTTGCTGCTTCCTATAAAAGTGTGGGTGGTCCTTGGTATCCTCATTTCATTTTCCTGCCATCTTCAGCTCGCGCAGCAGTTAGTTCAACTTTTGTGTAGCAGTCATTGACGAGAAATTGGATTATAAAATGAATGTCTAAAGATTCTTCAACCAAACAAGCTCTATTTCATTCTTGCCATTGCGATAAGAAGATATACTGCTTTAACAATAACACTTTTTGTGTAAGGTGTCTGGGACCCACACACGACATCAATTTCTGCAGCTCCTGTCAGGAGTTTAATAGAGCAATCCATCGATGATGGTTGCTAGAAATTCAGCACCTTCTTACGGAGCAGAAAATGTCTCTGTCAGAGAACTAGGGGGCTCGTACCAAGGGCTCCCCCAACTCTGGTTCTCATTCTCGGCAGGGTAAGGAGCAGGAAAAAACACCTTCTCACTCCCGACCAAAATGCCTGTCGACAGCAACTGTTTCTGTACCTCCTCCATTGACGGAGCAACTTTACAGCTCCCTCGTCGATGGGGGCTCACACCCTCTCGTCGATGGCGCTTTCCTGTGCTTTGAATGCTGTGCAGGCTTTGTCTGCTCCATTGATGGGGGCATATACCGTGTCATTGACAATTCTGTCTAGCGTATTTAATACAGCCAAATACATGGCTGCTCCATCGACGGGAGCTCCTCTCCCGTCTACAATGTCTGATATCTTTCAGGATAATCATTTCACGGGCATGTCAACGACGTCCCGTGTTCCACAGGACAAACCAATGGCTTTTGCCTTAATGAATGCCCCTCCGCCCTCACAGGTGCCATCTCATAGAGGGCATACGGACAGAGACTGGGACCCTGGTTTATTCTTCCCAAGGGCGAGACCTGCGCACACTGCCCAACCCATCCCATCTATCACCCCCATTGTTTCTCATCCCCCGCTTCTTACCCCCCCCCCAGGAACAGGACATCACCAAAATTGTGACACAGGTCTTGCATACCATGCGGTATACCTAGCCCTCCAATCCAGGAGAGCTGTAGGATCCTTTCCAGTCTCACTCCCCTCCGCCTTAAAGATTTCACAGTGACAGGGATACACTGCCACCCTGGTTGCCTCCTCCTAATATAGAGGATTATTTGTCAGACGAACCTGACTTACTGGTGAATCTCCCTGGTGATACTGAAACATAGAAACATAGACTTTGACGGCAGATAAGGACCGCTAGGCCCATCTAGTCTGCCCATTTCCCTAACTACAGGATAGGCTGCAGATCCTAGTTAACCAACAGCCTATTTCTTCTTACCCCCCACAAGAATTGCCTTATGTCTGTCCCGTGCATTCTTGAATTCTCCCACAGTTTTAGACCCACAACCTCCTCAGGAAGGCTGTTCCATGCATCCACTACCCTCTCTGAAATAATACTTCCTCACATTGCCCCTGAACGCCCTCCTTCTATCTTTAAATTGTGTCCCCTTGTTCTTGCAAGTCTCTTTTTCTGAAAAATGCTACCCTCTTGGACTTTGTTGATTCCACTGAGGTACTTAAAAGTTTCTATCATGTCCCCTCTCCCTTCTTACCTCTCAGGGTATACATATTAGCTCCTTTAGTCTCTCCTTATCGGCTTCTCTTGTGGACCCTGCACCATTTTAGTTGCCCTCCTCTGGACTGCCTCTATCCTGTCTATGTCCTTCAGGAGATGGGGTCTCCAGAACTGGACACAGTACTCAGATGGGGTCTCACCAACTGTCTGTACAGAGGATAACAACTTCCTGTTTTCTGCTGCTGTTGCCTCTCCTATACATCCCAGTATACCCCAGCCCTCCCCTACTGCCTTCTCACATTGCTTGCTAACCTTAAGGTCATCTGATATGATTACCCCCAGGTCCCTTTCCTTTTTTGTTGTTGTTACTACCTCCCCAACCATTGTGTATTCTTCCCCTGGGTTCTTGTTTCCCAGGTGCATTATTTTGCACTTCTTTGCATTGAATCCTAGCTGCCATACTTCTGACAAAGTGTCACTAGCAGTGGTGGGATTCGAACCCACACCCCCAAAGAGACTGGAGCCTAAATCCAGCGCCTTCGACCACTCGGCCACACTTCCGCAGTTCTGATGATGAAGAATTCCATGATCTGGACTTCCAAGACCCGGAGTCCCCCTACTCGAAAATCTCTTCCTTGGACGAGGACCTGCCTCTGCCAGTTGCCATCCGCTCCTCCTGATGACCCATCCTTTAGCGAAATGATGGTCCAAATACAAAAAGTAATGGGGTTTTCTACCACAGAACATGACAAACAACGTAGCGTAAGAATATGGCAGAATAGCTGGAACTGCCAGAGGAGCCAGCCTTAGTGGTGCCCCCAGTGATTCCGACCTATGATAATGCCATGCTGGCTGCCTGGCATCAACTGTCAGCGATTACTGCCATCCCATGAAAAGCCGATTGCTTATATCAGGCTCCCGTGGATCATCCCTTTCTGTCCACCATCCCAGAAGCAGGTTCAGTGGTCATTACTGCCGCTCATGATCATACTTAAAAAACCAAACACACGAGTTTCTTACCACCTGATAAAGAATCTCGAATGATTGACTACCTGGGGAAAAAGGTTTTGGCCTGAGGTACCATGAGTATTTGAATTCGGAACTATATGGGACATATGGTTAAATACCAACATACCCTTGGTGCTTCAGCCATAGACATTATGAATAAACTTCCCCCTTCCCAGGAAAAGGGCAAGTTATTGGCTACAGTCGCCACTAGCAATTCTATTTCCCGTCACCTACTCAAGTCTAGATATGATGCCATAGATACCTCAGCCCGACTCTCAGCTACTGGAGTCTTTCTGCATCGCCATGCTTGGCTTCGTGTTTCGTGTTTTGCTCCTGATATACAGCATGAAGTAGTTAATGCACCCTTTACTGGGTCCAAATTATTGGGACCAGGTACTCAAACATTGTTAGACGACCTGCAGACATCAGGCAGAACCCTTCGTACAGTACATGGCATGTACCATACTCCGCAGACCACCTATTGTATGCAATATTCTTCCTGTTCCAAAAGGGGTGGAAAATAGAAGTCCTCTAACAGAGGTGGCTTTCAAGGTTGTGCCCAAGCAGCAAGAGGCAACACCTCTGCTACCCGTGGCTCACGTGCCCGTCCCTTGGGAGGGGCGTGGCAACTCAGTACCCAGTGACCTATCAGGGCTTTCCCTTCGCCTCCTCGACCAGGCCTCGGAGGCTGTAGGGGGTCATTTTGCTGTCCATCTGGAGGCCTGGAATATGATCATTTTGGACAAATGGGTACTTCAGATCATCCAAAGGGGACACACACTGGAATTTCTCTCTGCCGCCCCCCCACTTGGGTAGTCCATTATCCTCAGATCATTTCCCTATCCTTCAAGAAGAATTGAAGGCCCTTTTAGACAAACAAGCTGCCCTACCAGTGCCCCTTCCAGAACATGAAATGGGATTTTACTCCCATATTTTTCTGGTACCCAAGCGAACTGGAGATCTTAGACTGATAATAGACCTGAGACACCTGAATCGATATATTCAGTACAAATATTTTTGCATGATAACGCTACCCGCCATCATGCCTATTCTGAAACAAGAAGACTGGCTGTGTGCCCTGGATATGAAGGATACCTACTTACATATCCCCATCCATTCTGCCCATTAAACATTTCTGCGCTTCCACCTTCTGGGTCAAAACTATCAGTTTTGAGCACTCCCTTTTGGCCTGTCATCTGCCCCAGGAGTGTTCAACAAATGCCTACCAGTGGTAGTAGCAGCCTTACAGAAAAAAGGGCACTTCGTCTTTCCATATCTAGACGATTGGCTAATTAATCAAAGCAGAATCCAGAGAAGCTCTGCTTGCCTGCCTAGCTTCTACTCTGAGCATGTTCAGCGATCTAGGGAGAACGGTCAGCTGACCAAAGTCCAGTCCACACCCGACGCAGTCTTTCCAGTACATCAGAGCTGTTCTAGATGCAGTCACAGCCAGGGCTTACCTTCTGCCTGCTCGTCAGTACACTCTTATATCTCTGGCTTTGCGAATACAGACCCAGAAAACAGTCACGGCCAGACAAATGCTGAGACGTCTGGGTCACATGTCTGCAGCCATCCCGACGGTGACATTTGCCTGCCTTCACATGAGACCTGTTCAGTGGACCCTCCAGAATCAATGGTCTCAAACAATTGGACAGTTTGATGACAAAATCAAGGTCACTCCTTCTCTGAAGTCATCCCTGAAGTGGTGGACAATCAAAACCAATTTGTGTCAAGGAATGCCTTTCCGCTCCCTCCCATGCAGACGTTAATCACGGATGCTTCCCTGGACAGATGGGGCGCACATTTAGGTCCTTATCAGACCTAAGGCCAGTAGACTGCCTCTTCCCATCACTCTCCTCAAGATGAAGGCGGTCCGTCTAGCCCTTCAGGCATTCCAGCCCTATCTCGAGCCAGGACCATTGCTGATTCAGACAACACTGCAGTGGTGTTTTACCTCAACAAGCAAGGAGGCACGAAATCGCGCACCCTCTGCATGGAGACCCTTGCAGTCTGGCAGGAAGCCATCAGACAAGACCCAGTGCTAACAGACGTCCACCTACCGGGGCGGTGCAATCAGCAGACCAGCTAAGTCGCCAGTCATCCGCTTACAAATAGATACTTCACAAAGAAGTACTCCAAGAAATCTTTGACCTGTGGGGAACTCCACAGCTGGATCTGTTTGCCTCCCCAGTCAATCACCGGCTCCCCAGTTACTTCTCCATCATCCCAAGCAACAAGGGACGCTCAATAGATGCCCTGTCCCAACCTTAGGCAGGACTCTACTTATATGCCTTACCCCCGTCCCTCTCTTGCAACGGACCCTATTGAAATTTCAAATGGAACCAGCCACCATGCTTCTCATAGCACCACTGTGGCTGCATCAACCATGGCACCCTCTAATCCAACAACTTTCAGTAAGGGAACCCATTCAGTTGCCAGTCAGACTGGACCTCCTGACTCAGTGTCACGGACCCCTCCTGCACCCCAGCCTGAAGACCCTTCATCTTCACGCTTGGCTCCTGAGGATGCATTCATAAATCCAGGTGTCCTCTACTGTTGCCAACATTTTCCTGGCTTCTCGTAAACCAGCAACAAGAGAAACATATAATTCCAAATGGAAACGCTTTTCCATATGGTCTGCCTCTCACTTTCTGGACCCTTACTCTTATCCACTGACAAAGGTTTTACATTACCTAGCCTCGCTATTAGAGTCAGGCTTAAGTTACTCCTCCATCAAAGTCCACCTGGCTGCCATATCAGCATGCCATGAACCTTTCAATGGCAAACTTCTGTACCAACATCATTTAGCCAAGATGATTTTGAGAGGAATGATACATATCAAACCTCCTATTAGATGACCCACTCCTCTGTGGGATCTTAATTTTATTATAGAAAAACTGACCCTGGAACCTTTCGAGCCAGCTGCCAACTGTGATATCCATTTCCTTTCATGGAAAATGTTTCTAGTGGCTGTTGCATCAGCTCAACATATTTCCGAGCTTCAAGCCCTCACGTGTAGGGAAACTTACTTGATTTTCCACAAGGACAGAGCGGTCCTACGTACCAACCCATCCTTTCTTCCTAAAGTAGTCTCTGAACATACTCTAATTCAGTCCTTGGAGCTTCCAGTCCACTACCCTGACTGCTCCAATCCCGATGAACATCTATTACATACCTTAGATGTTCATAGTATCCTACACTACTCATACCCAGTCGATTAGGAAAATGTCTCAATTATTTGTCACATTTGCCTCTGGCAGAGAAGAGCTTCCCATTGCTAAACAAACCCTATCTTCATGGTTAGCAAATTGTATTACCTTTTGTTACAAAAAGTACAACAAACCTCTACCAGGACCTGTCCCAGCCCATTCCACTAGAGCTATGGCCACTACTGCAGCTTGCTTTAAAGGAGCCTCCATTTCAGATATCTGCAATGCAGCTACCTGGTCCACAATCCATACCTTCACAAGGCATTATAATCTTGATATTGCCTCACGACGTAGGACAGGCCTTCGGACGTGCAGTCCTACAAGGTCGCCTATCATGATTGTCCTCCCATATGGACATAATTGCTGGGGATTCTCCCAAAAGTAATTAACCTGCTGCAAGAGACCATTCCATGGAAGATCGTGCAGTTACATAAAGTCTTACTGTAACAGTAGATCTTACTTCGAGAGGGTTCCTTCAGTAGGTCATTACATATAGGACTGGTACCACCTGGCGTCGGGCCGCACTGCAGACTTTTCTAGCAATCCCTGATGGGGGACTGCCCACCCGACGCCACGTGACCGATGTCAGCGTGGCCGTATATAGTGGGCGGTCCCCACACCCACCCTCCAGTTCTCTCCCGCCATCACCTCATGTCAGTTGCATAGCAGACTTCCAGTAGCAATCGTCATCTTAGTTCTTGCGTCAGATTTTTTTCCTTTGTCATTCCTTTCAAAAATGTTCTCTTATGTCTTCACCCAAGAAGAAGTGCTCATCCTGCAGCACACAAATACCTCATGAGGACAGTCATCTGAAGTGCATGATCTGTCTGGGCCCAGACCACCCTGTCTCATCCTGCTCAGAGTGGCAAACTTTCAATCAGGCCACCAAAAAGCGGAGACAGCAGGCTTTGGAGGCTCACCTTTTAAAAATCTGCCTTGCTTCTCTTGAAAGCAAATGAACCGGATAAGAGAGTCCTCTTCAGAAACAACTTCTCCCTCCAAGAAACACAAGGAGAAATCTTGGGAGCGGGAGCTCTCCACAGAGGCACAGCTTGAGGCCTCGAGGTCCTCGATGAGTAAGGCCACCTTACAGCTGCCTAAGAAGATTTCGGATGGTAAGTCTAATAAAATTTCCACGGGTCAGTCATCCGTCAGCTCCTCCGACGCCCGCAGTGCCACAGCCACTAAGTACCCCCGGCTCCTCTGGGGACCACCCGGCTGTCAGTAAGTCATCTCCTCAGGCCTCGGGGACCTGCTCGGCCTCAGCCAATAAGTTGACCGGGGGCTCCTCCCCCACCCAGCTCCTTCTGGTAAGACGCCCATCTCTGATGGCCGCTCAGGTGTGGTTCTCCCATTGGGGCCTAACGGCGCCACCCCTGATGCCTGGCAGAACCAGGGGGAGACTGCCCCTCTACCCCCCTTCTCCCCTGCCAGTACCCTCTCCTTCTCGGGTGGATACCTCAGGTGAGGACAGTGCGGACCCCTCAACATCGAAGACCATTCCTCGGGGTTTGTCCCGCACTCCCCCGATGGGTTTACGGGGAAGGAGGCTCCTCTTCAGCCATCAGGTCTAACGGTGGATGCCCCTCCTCCCCATCAGGTGGGATCCCTTCAGAACCATTGAATGTCCCGGTACCAATCCCACCATCGGATCCGGCAACTCCCAACCCGATGCTGGAACCTCTGACAACTATTCCTTAGCCTGGGCCCAGTGGTCTGCCCCAGCCTTTGGCACCGGCGCCAGACATGGTCCCTCCGTTGGGTCCCCTTTGTCCTGCCCCGACGCCGGCTCCCCTTTCTGGCACCGGATTGGGTGGCACCGGTCCTGACATCGGTACCTCTGACGTTGGCTATCCCAACGCCGGCTCCACCACTGATTTACAATGGTGGGTCCGACGTGGGTCCTCCCTCCATCAGACCCCCTGATGAAGGGGATTATTTCTAGACCCTGAACTGTTCCTTATTACCCACTGTGGTATCCTGGGGACCACTACCCGGCTGGTCCTCCTCCTGATTGGAATTCCTTGGGACAGTATTACCCTGGGTACAATTCCTACCAGGGTTACCACTTCCAGGGTTATCAGAGGTATCATTCCCCCCTCCACCTCCCCCCCACAGCCTTAACCTCCTCAATCTCCCCGTCCACCGCCTCTGGCTATGCCAGACTTCAAGGCATTAATCTAGTCTTGGTGGCAGGGGGCGCACTCGGAGTTGGTCTCAGATCTGGAGAATAGGTTCCCACCCCCACGCTCTCCCAGATCTCCGTCCCCGAAGAGCTCCTCTCCTTCCACAGTTGATGTCTCGGGGACGACACGTCAAACCATCATTCTTCTGGACATTCGTGGTTTTGTGGACGAGGGGGCAAATGATGATGATGGTGACGAGGATGCCGACAAGTCAGTGGAGGATGTTTTGGATCAACCTGAGGGTCCGAAGGGCAAGGTTTCCCCCCAGTCCCCCCCCCCAGATGATCCTGCCTTTTCGAACCTGTTGAGGTCTATGAAAGATTTTTTCCACAGAGTCTCCTAGGATCAGGACCCCATGAGACCGATACTAGCTGAACACCTGCACTTAGAGTCTCTGTCCCCGGTCCTGATTCCTCCTTGGACCTCACCTCACCAGGACCTCACCTCTGCGGTCTGGCATATGCCTCATTCTCTCCCAGCCGTCCCTAAGAGTGCAGACAGAGTGTACCGGGTGCCGAAGGAAGCTCCCTTTCTCAAGACGAATCCCAAGGTGAACTCTCATTATTTCAGCTGCTCACAATCGCTCATCTGCACCCAAGCATATGAGCACCTCTCCTCCAGACAGAGTTGAGGCAGATGGACCAGTTCGGCAGGAAGGTTTATGCTTCGGCCACATGTGCGCTCCGGTCCCTTAACTATGTGTCCCACATGGTGTCACACCAAAAAGTTACCTTGGCCAGGTTAGAGGCCCGAGTCCAAGCAATGGTCCCCTTGAGCCTCAAGGAGGAACTTGCCAAGGATCTTCACCTCTCTCGTTTCTCCTGTAGGCATGCTTGCGGGCTACATACGACTCTGTCGATTCTGTAGCCCCACCTTGACAACTGCCGTCGCTTTAAGACGGCATTCCTGGCTTCGCATCTCTGGCTTTGCCAATGAGGTACAGTCTGCACTTCAGGATGCCCCCTTCCAGGGCTCGGTACTTTTTGTTTGGGACACCAAAGATAATATTACTGATCTCCAGGACAGAGGCCTCGCCCTCAGATCAGTGAGGTCCATGTACCAATCGGGCACTCAACAGCAGCAGCAGCCCTTTCAGAAAAGGACCTGGAGGCAGAGGAAGCAGGCCCCGACTCAAGGCCAGGGCAAATGCAAGTACACGGGTTCCACCACTCCTCCTACCTCCAAAAAACAGAGACATTCAGGAGGCCCTCCCCCTGAACATCCTGCCATTTCCTGACTCCCTATCCCCACTACCTTCTCCATCTCATGACGAGGAGCAGGTGGGAGGGGAGGTTCACCCACCATGTGCAGAAATGGCAGGTAATGACCTCAGACATAGGGGTCCTGCAACTGGTATCCGTCGGACACACTATGGAGTTTCTGGATATTCCCCCAGGATCTCTGTCAAAAAGGTCTTCCTACTCCAGGGATCAGGCTCTTCTTGTTCGAGAAGAAATTCAAAGCCTTTTGCTCAAGGAAGCAATAGAGCACGTTCCCCTCCAGCAAAGGGGCAGGGAGTTTTACTCCCATTTTCTCCTGGTCCAAAAAAGACTGAAGACTTGAGACCCATTCTCGACTTAAGCAGTCTCAATCTGTTCATCGAGTACAAAAAGTTCCGTATGCTAATGCTCCAGAGCCGCCTTCCACTCCTTTTGGAGAATCATTGGTTGAGCGCTCTGGACATGCATGATGCTTACCTGCACATCCTGATCTTCCCCAACCACTGCCGATTCCTGCAGTTCCTTTTCCAGTGGGAGCACTTCCAATTTCGGGCCCTCCCCTTTGGTCTATCCTTGGCACCTCTGGTGTTTATCAAGTGCCTGGCGGTGGTGGTGGCCTTTTTACGCCGCCAGAGTATTGCGGTTTTCCCTTACTTGGATGATTGGCTGATCTCAGCCCCTTCCAGGGAATCCTTACTGGAGGCTCTGTCCTTTACTCTGAACCTCTTTGGCAAACTGGGAATTACTGTCAGTATTCCCAAGTCATCTATGACCCCATCCCAGAGACTACAATTCATTGGGACAGTTTTGGATACAGTCCAGTGTAGAGCCTTCCTTTCTCCAGACAGGACAGAGACCCTGGTCCGTCAGGCTTCTTTGGTGGCTTCATCCAGGACTATCCCATCCTGGGAGGTCCTCCACCTTCTTGGCTTGATGGCAGCCTCCATCACTACCATTCCCCTGGTGAAGCTCCACATGAGAGTCATTCAGTGGTCCTTGCGGGTGCAGTGGGACCAACTCCTGGACAACCTAGACCATCCGGTCCTAGGCTCCTCAGCAGTTCAGAAACAATTGCTGTGGTGGAGGGACCCCTGCAACCTTTCCTTGGGTCTTCCTTTCAGGAGCCCTGCTCCTTCAGCATCTCTAACTACAGATGCATCGAACATGGGATGGGGAGCACATCTAGGGGAGCACCAAGCTCAAGGACTGTGGTCCAGCTTGGAAGCATCATTATACACCAGTGTTCTGGAGATGAGGGCGGTCTTGTACGCCTTACAGGCTTTCCAAATCCTCCTTCCCAAGGGATCACTGCTGGTCCAAACGGACAATATGTCGGTAGTTTGGTACCTCAACAAACAAGGAGGAACACGCTCGTACCCACTGTGCAGGGAGGTGATGCGGGTGTGGAACTGGGTGGTCCAGCATGATCTGGCCCTAGTTGACCGTGCACGTTCCAGGCATTCAAAATGTCCTGGCAGACAGTCTCAGCAGGTCTTGGACCCTAGCTCACGAATGGGAATTGAATCAGGAAGTGGCAGAATCTCTCTTCCTAAGATGGGGGCGTCTGGAAATCGACCCAATACAATGCAAAACTTCCCAGTTTTTGCTCACTCGTTCCAGGGCATGGTGCTTTCTGGCACAATGCGCTGTCTTTCTCCTGGACAGGGAAATTTTTGTACGCCTTCCCTCCGTTTCCAATTCTCCAGAGGGTCCTTCTCAAGCTTCAGGTAGAGAAGGTGAGGATGATCCTCATCGCCCCTTTCTGGCCGAGACAAATTTGGATCTTCCTGGACTAAGTCTCCATCACTCATGCACACTAGTGGGATAGCACCAGAGGCGCTAGGACCAAGCGGGTGACTATAATTTTCAGAAGGTCTGGCTCCGAGACAGGACCCGCATCTTGGCGACACCACGAGACTAGCTCGTGCCTGTGTGAAGCTATCTCGGCGAGAGCCACTCCAACACGCTCAGTTCCTTTCCGCTGAGTGCACTAGGACGCCGGCGTCGCTCATCTGCCAGAGTTCACATTTTCGTCTATACGACAGCAGCTTTTAGCGTTTAATTTTATACTTAAGTAGTAATTTCTTATTTTACGAACAAGAAAAGAAGATTATGACGAAGAAAAAATAAATTATTTCCTGCCATCAACGGGGTCATCCTTAGACGGTAGCGGTGACGGTAGGAGGACTTCGTTTTAAAGTTTTTATAGCAGAGGGGCTGTGTCCGGTCTGCCACCCTTAATTAATGGGGGGGGATCCGTCTACGGACAGTCCTGTGCTTGGGAGGGGAGACAGTCCACTGAAGCACAAATCTAGCGGTTCCAGGGGTCCGTTGGTACATCTGCATGAGGATTGTTCATCGGAAGGGGCGATAGGCCTGAACCGACTTTGGTGGGTTCTCCTTGGCCCTGCTCCTAATGGCTGCATTCTCGACTCCGAACTCCATCTCTGTCCTCGTTGGAGCTCCGGTGGGCAGTTTCACCTCTGGACCGCTCCTGTGGAGCAGGGGGTTTGACTTCCCAGTTTCCTGGCTTTGTTCCTGATTTCGAGGCCTCCGGGCCTTGGAGCCGCTGGACCAGAGCTGGGTCGATTGGATCACGATGTGTGAGGTGCTCTCTTGGTGCTTTCGCCATCCTGTCAACCCCTCGTGCCTATCCCCCCTCTCCCTTTTCCAAGCAGAGGCCGGCACGGGCACCACTTTTTCTTTCTCCCCTTCTCCTCAGGTTTTCAATTGGCATTTTCCTTTGGATCCGTGCCTTGGCAGGTGCGTGGCTTCGTGCCCTAGTCGGCGAAGAGCCTTGGAGCCATGGCTCGGTGCCTTCGCTCTGTGCAGCGACATGGGTGCTGCTGTTGCTGCTGTTGGTTGTTGGTGCCGCGGGTGTCTAGGTGGTGCCAGGCTCCTGCGTGTGGCACTGTGCACCTGCAGGTGGCGCCGAGCACCCGCGAGCTATGCTGAGTACCCATGGGTGCTGCAGGTGCCATGGGTGGTGCTGCGGGTGGCACCTCGGGTGCCCAAGGGTGACACTGGTGCTATTCTTGCCATGGGTGCCATGGTACCATGGGTGTCTGGGGTGCCCTTGGGTGCCATTGCTGCAGGGGTGCCAGCGGGTACTGCTGCGGGTGCCCTCAGGTATCGCCCAGGTTGGCATAGGCACTGCTTGGTGCCCTCCTGTGTCACATGTGATGCTGGTGCTGCAGGGGTGCTAGTGGGTGCTGTCTGGCAGAATTAGTGACACAGCTTTCCTTTTCGGACTTCTTCTCCACAGAACTTGTGGCGGGATGTTTTCCACAGAATGAAGTCCTGTTCTGCGGATTATTTTTCCGCACATCTGAGTGAGTGAGTGGCGGTCCATGTGGGATCTTGTGTCATCCAGCGGTTTCTGCTGATAGAACTCTGCTGTACTGTCCTGCCTGTGGAATCTCTCTTTCCGCTCAGCACTTTCTCGGCTCCCTACATGGTATCAAGCTCCTTGGCATCCTTCCTGGTGGTGGAGTCTGTAGTGGCTCTGACCTAGACCTCACTTAGAGGTCCTTCTGGGGGTAGAAGTGCCTCTAGATGGGTCTTTCCCTGTCCTTCTGGTCAGTAATACAGCGGGTGACTCGTTTATATACTGAAGAGCATGTCCTCTCTATCATCAGAGTCCATGATGGAAGATCTTTTCAGTAGTTCCTCAGTAATGGGGTCCACTATAGTATTTCAGACTGCGTTCATGGACCATACACTTTGCGTCTAGACTTTTTCGGTCGTCAAGACAATTATACTCTGTGGAACATTTTAATTTAATGGTTGGGAGCCGCTCAGGCTCTTCCGCTCCTTTGATAGAGGTATATAGCCCCCTTGTGATATTGCCCCTTCGGTGGCTTCTTCGGCACAGGTGGTTTACATCTCTCCAGCTGTGATTATTAGTCTGGTCATGATTTCAGTATGGACGCTCAGACTCCTTCTGCACTCAGATGGAGAACATCTTCGTCATTTTGTAACAAGATGATCCTTGCGAAATAGCAGCCTGAAAACCTTGTTAGGCTGGACTAAAAAAAAATTATGTTATCACTGCACAGGGCCCAGCTAAGTACCGATACCCCCCTTTTTGGGATCTGGTCAGGTTTCGCATTAGCCCCTGAGGTGTTCATCTCCAGAGTATGGTAAAGAGTAGCTGACTTCTTCCCCAGGGGGAGTCCGATCCAGTGGCGGTATGGGTCGTATCTTTCTCCAAGAGAGATTTCTCTCATTCAGAGATATTTCCTAGACCTAGGCGACTACCCAGTCTGTTAATTCCCCTTTCTTTTACCAGACTTTCTTCTCTTGAGCAGGACCTCGCAGCAACAGAAGCGGCTCTCCATCGAGTCAGAGCTCAGGTTCCTACTTCCTTGCTTGCTTTGACTTAACAGGTGATATACTCCTTCTTGACCGAAAGTCAAGTACATCTTTTTCAGAGGTAGCTTCTCAAATATTCACACCTTCAGTTTCTGCGCAGTGGTTCCATGCCAGTTGCTCACGAAGCTATCCTCTCCAAGTGCGTGACGGAGTTGTGATGTTTGTTTTTCAGCAAACAAACTAGAATCCTTTCCTACTCCCTTCAGGGAGGCCAGAGTAAGTAGTGCCTCACCACACTGAGTCACTACCGCTTTCAGTCACTTTCAACGAATGGGTTAGTCCTAACTTGGCCCTGCTGTGTCCCTCCTTGACGCACATCTGCATCTATTTGCCTTAGAAATCCAGCCCCTGTTTTTTTCTGTCGGAATGCTTTTTTCTGCAGTGGACATGTCCTTCTGTACATTTTTCCTTTCTTCCCTGAGTTCAGAGACTGCTACTACAGTTGTACACACAGGGGCAGGATGATTCCTTTTGGAAAATGCAGTGGGTAGGATCTGGTTCTACTAGACCACCACAAGAGGCTTCTATGTCGTGCTTGGCCTTTCATCAGGGATGTCCCAGTGACTAAGTGGAGACCATTCTCCTTGGTGGACTAACCCCACCTGGACCCCCTTTGCTCACCAAGTAAGGGGTTCAAGTGCTCCTGGACCTGTTGTTCACAGGTCAGCCACACTTGATAGTGGGGGTTTCCATCTGCACTTTCCAGTCTACCCTGAACCAATAGACTTTACCTCCAACTCTTTCAGTTCCAGAGGTCCCTTTATGTTACATTAGTACATGTCTTTGACATTATTACTTTTGATCCTAGACCAAATTGTGAGGCCAGGTTCTTGCCACTCTCCTAGAGTGGTTGCGGCTTCCTGGCAGACTTTCATTTTGTGCCCATTGCAGTCATCTGCAAAATGGTGGGTTACAACTAGAGCGCCTATCTTGTAGGCACTATGTTCTAGATGCTGTTTACAAGACAGCTCTTTTTATTAGCAGGACAGTCCTTGGCTGTCCTTTCTGAGTGAACCCTATCTCCTACCACCCTACTCAGGGTTGTTGGTTTTAGCTTGGTACTCTCCCACTAGTGTGAATGAGTGATGGAGACTTAGTCCAGGAAGATATGGAAATTACGTACTCACTGTAACTATTGATCTTCTTGGACAGTCTCCATCACTCATTCACACGCCTACCCACCATCCCCTGGGTTCACTCATTTTCTTTCCTGGTCTTCATGGTCCTATGGGTCAGACTGTGAAAGACATTGTTCTTTGACCTTTCTTGCAAAGGCCATCTGGGCTCTCTCAGGCCCAGAAACTCAGGATGAGTTATTCTCATTAGTTACACTGCACCTCCTCGGTCAAAAAGGTACTGAGGCGGTTGGAGGGTCAACGCCGAGATAGCCTACACAGGCGCAAGCTAGTCTTGTGGTGCTGCGCATGCGTGGTCCTGTCTCGGCGCCGACTCTTCTGAAAATTTTAGGCTCCCGCTTAGTCCTAGCACCTCCGGCGCCATCCCACTAGTGTGAATGAGTGATGGAGACTGTCCAAGAAGCTCAATAATTATGGTAAGTACGTAATTTCCATTTACTGCTGCTACAACAGCTAATGAAGGAACCACCAGTTCCACTTCCAGTGACTCACGACCTCTTGACTCAGGATCAAGGTCACCTTGTCCATCCGGGGCTCAGGACTCTGCATCTTCATGCGTGGCTCCTGCAGACATTGCGATTTCTCGCTTTGGGGTCTCCTCTCGAGTAGCTCAGGTTCTTTTAGAGGCTAGAAAATCCTCTACTCGTTCCACTTACGCCATGAAGTGGAAACGTTTTTCCATCTGGGTGACTTCCAAGAATTGGAACCCCTTTTCTTGTTCTGCTTCACTAGTCATGGAATACCTCCTTCATATGTCAGACTCAGGTCTGTCATATTCTTCCTTGAAGGTCCACCTTTTGGCAATTTTGGCATACCACGAGCTGGTGGATGGTAAACCCGTGGCTCAGCTGGAGGTCTCAAAAACCTTTCTGAAAGGGATCCTCCATCTGAACCCCCCCCTTCGCAGCCCAACCCCACCTTGAGATTTGAACTTTGTGTTGGAGAAACTCACTCTTCCCCCCATTCAAATCAGCGATAAGCTGCGATTTACACTTCCTTTCCTAGAAGACATTATTTTTAGTTGCCATTATTTCAGCTCGAAGGATTTCGGAGCTTCATGCTCTGGTTTGTAAAGAGCCTTATCTTATTTTCCACAAGGACCGGGTGGTCCTCAGGACAAATCCTAAGTTTTTACCCAAGGTGTTGTCAGAAGCCATACTGAACCAATCAGTGGAGCTTCCAATTACCTTCCGTCCCCCACGAACAGAGGTGAGGCACTCCTGCACACCATGGATGTCCATCGGATCCTTCGGTGCTACACACACACCGAACAAAGGATTTCCGTAGCTGCGATCAGCTTTTTGTTTCCTTTGCCCCCAGGTTGAAGGGTAAAGTGGTTTTGAAGCAGTACCTTTCCAACTGGTTGAGCAACTGTATTCGGTATTGTTACCAAAAGTACGAGAAACCTCTGCCGGGTCCCATCAGAGGTCATTCTGCTAGGGGAATGGCCACTTCCGCTGCTTTTTTGCGGAACATCTCTGTGGCTGATATCTGTACCGCAGCCACTTGGAGTTCTGTCCATACCTTTACTGAACACTACAGTCTGGACATTGCCTCTAGGCGGAGGACAAGCTTCGGCCTAGCTGTCTTACAGGGCCTTCTGTCCTAGGCTGAGTCCATTCTTGTTCCCAGTTCTGTTGGAATTATTTTCTCCTCCTCCCTTGTTTCTCTCGGTCTGTCTTTGGAGGGACTGCTTGGGACTCAGTCCTATATGTAATGACCTACTGAAGGAACTCTCTCGAAGTAAGATAGTACTGTTAAGTAGGAACTTACCGTAATAGTAGATCTTCGAGAGAGGTTCCTTCAGTAGGTCACATTTTCCCTCCCTCCTTCCCCTCATTTTATTTCTTACACAAGGACTTCAAATCTTGTTTACTGCTGCTGTCAGGCCTCTTCTTGGCTCCGGCAGAAGAACTGGAGGGCGGGCATGGAGACCGCCCACTATATACGACCATGCTGATGTCGGTTACATAACATCCGGTGGGCGGTCCCCCATCAGCGACTGCAAGAAAAGTCTGCCATGCGGCCCGACACCAGGTGGCGCCTGTCCGATATGTAATGACGTACTGAAGGAACCTCTCTTGAAGATCTACTGTTACGGTAAGTTCCTACGTAACTTTACTATCTTCAAGGAATGTCTCTTGCAGTAGGTGCATTCCCGCCCTCCATCCCCCTCCTTCTCTAACAGAGCAAATTCTGGTCCAATGACTTAGGGTTGGGGATCTGGTACCTCGGCTTCCCCTCGGCCCTCACTTTTGCTAGCTGAATCCGGAGGGGGAACTGAGAATGCCGGGGACCAACCACATTTATATAGGAAGCGGGAAGATGATGTCATGTGTGGGTGGTCCCTGGTGAAAACTGCAAGAAGAGCTGCCATGCAACAGTGCCCTCTGCTGGAATCTCCCAGAAGTAATTACCTACTGCAAGAGACATTCCTTGAAGATCTACTATAACAGTAAGATATTACGTAACTGCACTTTGTAGGGGTGGTATATGGTCTACATCCATGCAACCCACTCAACCTCCCCTGGCAAGTGGCACACTGAATCTTGCTTCCAGCAGGTAAGCTGTGGTGTCACGGGGCAGTGCCAAGGGAGTTACAACCCGGGTGGTTGGGAGGAGCCAGCTTGAAGAGCTTCCAGCCAGATTTAAAGGGGAAGGGAATCCTGCCAGAAGTGTGGATGTACACCATATACCACTCCTAGAACTACCGTTACAGGTGAGTAACCTGTTTTTATGTATCCCCTTTGTTTCATCCTGCCCCCTACCCTGATGATGCGGTTGCTGTGACTGCACACTGACCCCGATTAGGAGGGTGGGCACACAGCTGCCTTTATTGCCAGCACCAGTGCTGCTTCGTAATGGGTCAGCAGGGGGTGCTCAAATCAATCACTCAGTTAAATAAGGTGTCAGCGTGGCTCAGTTAGCAGCACATCCACCTCTGGGCCAGAGGCTTGAGAGTCCTAGTTTCACATTGGAATCTGCCTTGTACCATAAATGCTAGCACTTGAGTGCAGTAACAAGGACATGCTGTACTATCATGGCTGTACTGCCCCTCAGTTGAGGAGTTAAACCAAGGTCTCATTTGCCTGGTCTGGTGGTGGTTCAGGAGGACATTAAAGATCCCATGGCATTTCTCAAAAAGGGTAGGGGAATTTTTATTGTAAAACAGTGTATATGTTAAAATTCCATACAACTTATCACATATGTGCTGCAAGTCCCACATAACTAACATTATGAAATCCACCACCAAAACATGCAGTACAATTATTCAAATTAGTATATCTTAACCCAGTGAGGATTTCATCCAACCAAAGTATGGAATCCCATAGAGGTAGTTTTCGATGCAGGAACCTTACCTACTCATTGTGAATTCAGCTTAGTGAGGCTGCCACAATTCATACTAAATCCTGCTGCGAGATGTCTTGTTTCGGCATTAATAGACATAATCTATTTTATTTATTTATTTAAACATTTGTTGACTGGGATAGGCACACTGAGCCAGGGCTCATTTCCAGGTGTGATCCGGGGGAAAGGGGAGTTGGGGTACATAAAATAATACAGAGAAACACACGTCTGCAAAAACAGTAGTTCAGGAAAACACATAGTCCCAGCAGAGTCATTAACAATTACGGTTCTTAGAGACAAATAGACAGTTTGGATTACAGTGGCAATAGAGTTGCAAAGTATAATAAGATGGAGCAATAGAGTTTGCAAAGTATAGTAAGATAGAAACAATACCTGGACAAGAGGCAGCTGTGAAGAACCAGAAAGCGCAAAGGTAAGTGCACTCGACGAGGGCTAGGTCATTTTAAGTGCTGTGGTATGGAACGACAATTACTGAGGACAGTGGCAGGGGGGAGGTGGTAGGAGGAGCAAGTTTATCCATATGTGATGTTTTAATATAGCAATATACCATTAAACTTTTTCCATCCATGCAGTGTTATACATAGTACCAGATTTTCATATGTCAGTGTTCCAAATAACGACTCATTCCATGTAACTGCTACCTGCTTTCAAAATTCAGTAATGTATGTGCAGGACATAAAAAGATGGTGCTGTGTTTCCAAGATTTGTGAGCAGTTAGTTTTAAGAAAATATCTTTCTTCAATGCTTTTGTACTTACGTGCTGCTCTTACACCTAGGCGACCATGCCAGTTAAATCACACTGTATCCAACATATGTAGTAAAGACCTTTATTTTTAAATAAGTTTATAGGGACACCAGGAGGGCCTGTTATGGATGTAAGAGCGTCCCTCGTGCATTCTTAGGGCAAGAGAACTGGAAGCCAAAAATGAGCAGTTCTGGTACACTGAGGACGCAAGAGTCAACTCTGAGGCCCTCCTAGCGCCCCTATTAACTTATTATAGATCATGTGCTAATTTAATTTTTTTAATATCCTTTTGCTGTACAACAGTCCCTGACTGTGCAGCAGAAGCGATGCTATGAGAAGCCCATTAGTTTAGCACAGCGTGTACGATACTCTTTATGAAAATAAGAGTATCTCGCATGCAACTGAAAGAAGCGCAGTGATTGGACAGTGGAGCCACATGGCACTCCCATGGATTATAATACAGGATATAACTGTTAGGGCTAGATGCCCTGTTTACAAAATTGTCCTGTTACAGAGACACTGTTGCAAAAATCTTAGAAGAGTTAGAATTTACATAAGTCTAAGCAAGCTTCGGACAGTACATTATGGGAGAACATACATTGGATAGTGCACATTTATTTCTGAGTACACAATTACTGTACGTGTTTTCTTGAAAAATGGTCATGCCTCAATTTAAAATCAGTTGTATGTTTCAGACAGAACTATGTTGTGGGATCAGAGTCATTCAGTCATTTTATAGCAACATTCCCCCAACAGACAGTAAGTAAAGGAAGGAACGATCAAGGGAGTGGTGCAATGTTTTGGGACACCTTCTAGAGACTGAGGTGCTGCCCCATTTCTACTCATCTCACTGTGTTGAAGGCAGCGGTTGCTGTACTCCAGGCCAAGCTGGCTAGATTGCAGAGGACCTTCTTCCCCATGCAGTGGCCACCAAGTCCACCACTGCTTCCCAAATGATGCCTAGGTAGAAGCAGAGCAGTTCAAGCTTGGTGGGCTCCGTGAGGGTGGGGGTGGCAGGAAGGATGTACGCTCCTCAGCCAGTACCACTGCAGAATTCCATCGCTGTATTGGCTGGACAGGGCAGGTGAGAGGAGACACCCATAGCAGAAGGAAGTAAGGGTCCTAAAAAGTGGAAGTCTCAGAGAGGGAGGAAGAGGCCCCCAGCTGAGGAGGAAACAGCTGCTGGTGGAACACTTTGTTGTTGGGGGCAAGGACTTGAGAGCAGAGGGTGGAAGAGAAAGGGGAGTGAAGTGCCTGAGAGGTGCTTCATCTTGGACAGATGGACTGTGTATCCAGAAGATCACTAGGGCAGCATGAACTGGGAGGGAGACATCATTTTCCACCTGGTAACAAATGGCCTGGCAAGAAACATGGAAGGGCTAGTGAAGGAAAGATCTTACTTCGAGAGGGCTCTTTCAGTAGGCAACACTATTAGGACTGAGCCACCAGATGCTAGGACCACACGGAAAAATTAGCTAGCAGTGTCAGGTGGGAGACCACCCACCCGGTGTCACATGACCGACGTCAGTCCCGGGGTTATATAAGGGTGGTCCCCCAAGCCTGCCTCCACTTGTTTCCCACCGTCGACCTGCGCATGCCAGACCTCGTGGAACGCTGCTACATTTGACTGCTATTTTCAATAAGTATATCTTTTGAACTTTTCTTATTTTTGAAGTAAAAGTTATGTTCTAGGAGCGTGGATATGTTGTTCATCCACACTCTTTGGCATGTCCCTTTCCCTTGGAATCTTGCCAGAAAGTCTTCAAGCTGGCTCCTCCCACCCACTCGGGTGGTAAATACCTTGGCTCAGCCCCATGATGCCAGATCTTCCTTTCTGCTGGAAGGTTCAGGTTCCCTCGTGCTAATTCTAGCCATCGTAGGCCCTGGATTCGTATCGTCGGTTTTTAGCGAATTTAACACACAAACTCGTCAAGAGTTTTCGATTCCGATAATAGTGCATTGGATATGGAGGACAAGTCGTCCCCCGGTTTTCGCCGATGTACGTGTGGCCAGAAAATGTCGCGCACTGATCCCCACCTTACCTGCATGTACTGCCTGGGTGTCGGTCATGACATCACCACCTCCTCCTCTACCTTTTGCTTGGCTTTCCATCCCAACATCCTCGACGACCGCATGGTGTGCCTTAAGCTGGGGAGACCGGAGAAGAGGAACCCGCCGGTGAAATTGAAAGAAGCAAGGTGGGTGGTTTCCGTGGCTGCAGGATCCGCTGAGCAGCTTGAGCAGATGAAGGCCTTTGAAGAAGAAGCTGCCCAAGCTTCGGCCAGCCGGAGTTCCTTTGTGCCTCTCAACCTCAGTTCTTCCTTCACAGGTTCCTTCCGTGAGATGTGCCAGTCTCTCCCCACCAGGGGTGAGGCGTCCTCGGGCTCGCACTCCTCCCACCCTCGGAAGAGGGATAAGGATCCGACATCTTTGAAAAGGAGACGTTCCTGGGACCGAGAGAGGTCCGAGTCCCAGGACACTGCGACCTTGACCTCAGTCGAGATCGCTTCCTTGGCCGCCGGCTTCACAGATCTTCCATCTGGCCAGGCGGAGACCGAGGGATCGGCTGATCCAGCTGAGATTATTCTCGAGCCGATTTCGCAGACTCCGTTTGATGATTCTCTAGAGAGGACCCTGGTCTTTTCTTTCCCCGATGACGAGACACTTCCTTCGGGTGTCCCCATCAAGGGAATTGATCTGGAGCCTCGATTTTCTCCGAGCCCGGTTTCGCCCGATCCTGGTCGCCCCTGTCAGTCTTGATCAAGGACTCTGTCTCCTTCTTCCGTGGGAAAACTGAAGAAAGGCCACCAACATTCAAAAAAGAGGCGCCGACACAGGTCCTCATCCTCCTCCTCGGACGAGGAGAGGCTTCGACGGAAACTTCCTCGACGCTATGAGGAGCTTATGTGGCAACGGCTGATTCTGGCTGTACAGAGGCCGGCTATGCTGTCCACCCTGGCCATTACTTGGCCTGCGCCTCAAGGGCCGACGCCGACCCCTTTGGACCCAAAATCTTCGGTTCCTCCACCTGTGGGGCCGGTCATTATACCTAAGCCCATACCGGTCTCACCACCGATTAGGGTGGAACCACCGCCTAAACAGCCTGTCTCGGGGGCTCCCTCAAAAGGGGACCATCCAGACACCGGGCTTCCCCGATGCCTGTCCATCATGGTTACCCCTGACCGCCCTCAGCTTATTGAGGGGGACATAGGTGGGAGACCGCTGTATCCCGACTCTCCAGATTCGGATGCCACCGGTTTGCACTCCCATCCAGGGGATGAGGAGTCACTCTCGGCAGGTCTGGAAGAAGGTCCTTCCTCCTTTCAGGGCATCCTCTGCCTCATTTCTGATTCCACTGGAATGCCCCTGGAGTCTATCCAGAAAAAGGTGGAATAACCCCTTACGGATATCCTTAAGAGGGGGGGATACCCCGACGGAGGCTTTTCCAGTGGCTTAAGCCATTACTGGTCCAGCCTTTGAGCTTTGGCAGCATCCAGTCTCCTGCCCAGCACCGTCTGCCCATATGGCCCGTAAGTATGTGGATTCACGGAACATCCCTCGGCTGAGAGTCTGGTGACTGCTTCCGTCTTTAGACGTACTGGTAGCTCGGACGACACCGACCAACCTCCGGACAAGGAGTTCAAGAACATGGACCACTCTGCTCGTAAGGTCTGTGCGGCCTCTTTCTTGGGCCTTCATCAGGCCAGTTCGGCTGTAATCATGGCACACTTCTCCCATGCCCTCCTAGGGTCATTGGATGAAGTACTTCCTCACCTCCCTGCGGACATGCAGACCACGATCAAACAAGTCCATGATCAGGGCCGTGCTGTTGCCAAACAGCAGTTCCAGACGGCCCTGGACATCGGGGATTCTTGTGCCCACTCTTTAGCAGCCGCAGTGGCCACCCACCGCAGGGCTTGGCTGCAGTTATCCTCCTTTCCAGCGGATACCCAGCACAAGTTAACTGGTGTGCCTTTCCTTGGTACTGACTTGTTCTGCCCAGGAGTGGCAGGCCACCTTCAGCGTATTGAACGGTCCAGTGCCACCTTGGACATCACTTCTGCTAAGGGTTCCTCAGGCAAGAACCAGCAGAAGAGGAAGCCTTTTCAGCAGTCCTCCCCTGTGGTCAGGCAACCCTCCTATCAAGGAGGTCAGCAGCACCAACAGCAGCAGCAGGCTCAAGCTTGGCACCCTAGGCCCAAGCAGGGCCCTCAACAGCCCTGTAAAGGAGGCCAAGGCGCTGGTCCAGGAGCTTCCTCCTCCTTCTCTAAGCCTGCTCAGTGACGGGTTGGGGGTTGCCACCCCTACTCCCATCATGCCTGCCCTGGGTCCTCCCATGGGGGTTCAGCTCCACCACTTTCTTTCCGCCTGGTCTGATATCACTTCGGACAGGTGGGTTCTAGAACTGGTCAGGCAGGGACTGCCTCAGGAATTCGAGCAGTACCTGCCCAGCCGAGCCTGCGCCCCTCGGGAGGAAAGGATCTCAGCTCACACGCAGTCGGCCCTTCGGGACAACATAGCTCAGCTCCTCCATGAGGAGTAGCTCAGGGCTGGATCACTTGTAGACCTAGACTTCGTATCAGGTACTTCCTGGTGCCCAAGCGGATGGGGGGGTTGGCGCCCCATCCTAGATCACCACGACCTGAATTAGTATCTCAGGTCTCACACCTTCCAGATGGTAACTCTGAACCAGATCATACCATCTCTGGAGCGAAACATGTGGTTTTGTTCTCTGGATCTGCAGGATGCATTCTTTCATGTCCCAATCCGTCCATCCCACTAGCGGTTCCTCCGCTTCAGGGTCGAGGGGACCCTGGACGAGTTCTGAGCCATGCCGTTCGGCCTGTCATCAGTCTTGCAGGTCTTTACCAAGTGCATTGCAGTGGTGGCAGCCCATCTTCAGGGTCGAGGAGTTCGAATCTACCCTTATCTCGATGACTGGCTTCTGGCAGGTTCCTCCCTTCAGGAGGTGGAGAGATCCAGGGATCTGGCTCTCAGAACCTGCTCTCACCTTGGCCTCCTGATCAGTGAGGCCAAGTCAGAACTCATGCCATCTCATGTGATGGGCTTCATAGGGGCAAAGCCTGACTTGTCAAGCCAGAGCCCGGCTCCCGGTGGACTGGGAGGAGGTTCTTTCCTCCTTTGCCTGCTTTGCCTGAACATTTCTGGTTGGGCTGTTGTGCCTTGCCCGGGACTTTCTGCATCTTCTGGGTTACATGGCGGTGTGCACCCCAGTGGTCCGTTGGGCCAGGTGGCACATGCGCCCCCTCTAATGGGAGCTGGCCACCCAGTAGACTCAGCACCATGGTCAATTCGACCCGCTGATCACGGTAACCCAGAAGATGTGGGACGCTCTCCAATGGTGGACCATCCCAGAATGGTTACGGAAGAGATCCCGTTTGTCTGCCCCGAAACGACGGTCATCCTCACGACTGATGCCTCTCTCATGGGCTGGGGAGCCCACATGGGGGACAACAGGGCCCATGGGTTCTGGACCCCCGAGGAGTCCCAATGCCACATCAACCTGTTGGTGCTCAGGGCAGTCAGACTGGCACTATCAGCATTTGCTCCTCAGCTCCGGGGTCAAGTGGTTCAAGTTCAGATGGACAATACCACGACCATGTACTACCTCAACAAACAGGGTGGCACGCACTCCCGTCTGCTGTGCAAGGAGGCACTCCACATCTGGACCCTCGTCAGCTGGTTGGAGGCGGATCTCCTAGCCATCCATGTGGCAGGAGTCTCAAACCAACTGGCGGATGCTCTCAGCCGCCTAGGCCATACATCCCACGAGTGGTCCCTCCATCCAGAGGTAGCTTACAGTCTGTTCTCCCATTGGGGAAAACCGTTGGTGGACCTGTTTGCCTCCAGGGAGAATGCCAAGCTAAGTCTGTACCATGCCTCTCCCCCTCAGCAGGGCTCGCTGCAGGGGGATGCCTTTTCGAGGCCGTGGACCCCAGGCCTCCTCTATGCCTTCCCTCCATTTCCCTTGATCCACAAGATGTTACTCAAGGTGAGGAGGGACAAGGTGAAGGTGATTCTGGTAGCCCCGGATTGGCCACGCCAATTCTGGTACCCAGATCTCCTCAGCCTCAGCTGCAGGCCCCCGGAGCGGCTTTGCACACGCCCGGACCTGATATCATTAAACCAGGGGAAGGTCTTCCATCCGGACCTTCAATCCCTGCACCTCACAGCCTGGTACCTGAGCGGCTAGAGTTCCAGGCTCTGGGTCTTTCTGAAGATGTCTACACTGTGGTGGAGGCATCTCGTAAGGAATCGACCAGGAAATGTTATGCCTTCAAATGGAATAGATTTTCTATTTGGTGTCAGAATAAGAGTCTGGACCCCATATCCTGCTCTGTTGCTAACATTCTAGACTACCTTTGGTCTCTCTCCAAAGGGGGTCTGCGGTCCTCGACCCTTAGGGTGCACCTGGCAGCCATTTCTGCCTACCGGGCGCGGGCCAGTCAGCCGACATTGGCACAGACGACAGTGATCTGTGTTTCTGTGTTTCTATGAAATGTCATTCTGCACCACCAAAATGTCATTCCATGCCGCAGGTGCGAAAACACAGTTTGGCTAGGATTTAAAAATAACAGCTGTGACATTCATGAGGTGCTGTAAAAAAAGGTTATGTTGAAAATTTTTGGTCAAAATATTTAAAATGACCAAAGTTGCAAGCGAGTGTAGTAAAATTTAAATGGATGTACATAACTTTGCCATTTTTACATATTTCACCCCAGATTTTCAACATAGCCTTCCTATGACCCAACCTCATGAACAAGGGTGGTGAAGATTTTCAAATCTTGCCCAAAAAGTGATTTTGCCAGGTGACCACGAAATTGCCTTTTGGGCCTGATTTGTGAAATTCCTCCACCATTGTTCATGAGGCGGGGTCCCAAAAAAGCCATGTTGAAAATTTGGGGTAAAAATATGCAAAAATGACAAAGTTATGCATCAGAGTTCAAAACCCCATTGAAATACATTGATCTGCATTTACTGTAGTTTCTCATATTGAAGTCGGCAGTTCCAGTAGCAAGACGTGTCTTCAGTCAAAGAGTGGAGCTTGACCTTGGGTCCTGTTCAGGTGAGTGAGGATGTGTGTGGGGTGGTGGGTGCTCAGTGGGAGGTCAGATCAGTGAGGGACCTTTTTTTTTTTAACACGTTATAAAAATACATTAAGGTAAGGTTTTCTTTTTTACAGGGTATTGAAAGACAGGGGCGGCAATGGGGGGGTGGCACTAGACACCAGGGAAATATATATTAATTATGGGGAAGGTGAACAGAGGATGGGGTGCCACTAGACACCAGGGAAATATATAGTAATTACAGAGACAGCGATCGGAGGGTGGGGGGTGTCACTAGACACCAGGGAGATGTATATTAATTACGGGGATGGCGATCAGAGGGCCAGGGGTGCCACTAGACACCAGATAAATATATATTACCGGGACAGCATTGAAAAGTGGAGGGTACCACTAGATATCGGGGAAATATATATAATTATGGGATGGCGATGGGAGGGAGGGGTACAGCTAGACACCAGGGAAATATATAATAATTACGGGGAAGGCGAACGGAGGATGGGGTGCCACTCGACAGCAGGAAAATATATAGTAATTACAGAGATAGTGATCAGAGGGTGGGGGGTGTCATTAGACACCAGGGAGATGTATATTAATTACAGGGATGGCGATCAGAGGGCTGGGGGTGCCATTAGACACCAGAGAAATCTATATTATGGGGACAGCATATGAAAAGTGGGGGGGTACCACTAGACACCGGGGAAATACATATAATTATCTGATGGCGATCGGAGGGAGGGGTACAACTAGACACCAGGGAAATATATATTAATTACGGGGAAGGCGAACGGAGGATGGGGTGCCACTAGACACCAGAGGAATATATATTAATTATGGTGATCAGAGGGTGGGGGTACCACTAGACACCAGGGAAATATATATATACATACATATATAGAGAGAGAGAGAGAGATGGCAACTGGAGTTGGAGGGGCGTGCCATTAGACATTAGGGAAACATTTATTGTATATTTTCTTTTTTTTACTTATGATGGAATCCTTTTTCGTATGACCAAATTCTTTTTTCGTATGGTCATATGAAAAAAGCGGAAGCAAGTCACGAAAAAGGATATAAAAAAAATTGGGAGGCAATTTTAACAATAGTAAAGTGTAGAATCCATCTAATGGGGCCCCGCTGAGCAAGACACATGTGTTGGTCTCTGTGCAGGCTGTCATTTTGGGGGTTTGAATTTTGTTTAAAAAAAAAAATGGAAAACAAGGATCTTCCTTGTCAATCTTCACCATTCATTACTACTTGGGTTAAGCCAGAGGCGCACCCGCTAAGGGAGGTTTTTTGGAATCGGCTCAACAGCACACGCCCTCGAGGATGAGCGTGCTGCGTCATGCTTGTGACGGCCGTTAGGTGCTGCAGACTCCTCCTCTATCAGTTCTGTTTCTCCGCAGTCAAGGCTGCACCTGCTCCGCGGTAGCGAAATAGTGTTCTCGGGTTTTTCTAATTCTCAAGACTCCTCGCTTTCTCCTCAGCGACTCGCTCAACGCCGTATACCGGTAAGACCGTTCTTGTTTTTCTATCTACGGCGCCTAGTGCTTATTGCTTTTTTGCTTTATTTAGTTCGCATCATGTCAGGTTCGGGAGCAAAGCGTAAGTCGACGGCGGGCCGCGCCCCTATGCATCGGTGCTCCTGTGGCCAGCATTTCTCCATCTCAGACCTGCATGATGTCTGTCTCCGTTGCCTGGGACCCAACCACAACATGGACGCGTGCGACGCCTATTTCTCCATGGACTGTCGTGTCCTCGAAGTCTGCACGTTCAAGCTCGGCAAGGCCCCGCCGACCTTCGGGGACGGTGTTGCTCCAGGGATTCCCAGGTAAGGTCTCTAGGCCCTTCCTCCGGGTCCCCTTCCGGGCCTATATGGTCCACGGAGGAGGAGGCTTCCTCCTTTTCTCTTGCCGAAGAGGAAGCTTCTCTCGCAGTGTCGGGGGAATGTCGTGGTCCCTCCCGGGGCCGCGGCGAGGACACCACCTCGGCAGTCACCTCCTCGGAGGTGCAGGCTCCCCCAGTGTCGAGGCCCGCACCTGCTGGGCCTGGCACGGTGGACCTCCACGCCGCCCTCCGGTGCCATTTCAGATCCCGGCCGCAGGTCGGGTTTGCACTCGGCGGTGCGGGTTGGGTTCGGCGCGGGGTGGTGCCGTGGGCCTAACTGGTGCAGCAAGGGAGCTGGGACCAGGCCTAGCAGTTGCAAGTGGGCTGGGGTGGGTCAGTGCCGTCCCTGGCACCGGCTGGTGTGGCGCCATTCCTCCGGGGACCCCGGGTTGCCAGCATTGAGGGTTCTGCTGGTCTCGTCCTCTTCGGAGGTCGATGACTCGGACGTGGACCCATCCTGACACCCTGACTCTCCGGGGTCGGGGTCCCCGATAATACATGGTGCTAGGCGGCACAGCGGGCCCCTCCTGCTGTCTCCACTCCCGTCCTCCCTCAGGGCCCTCAGGCTAGGGGTGGCCCCAGGTCCCGGAGGGGTGATGTGGTGGGGTCTGAGGGGGGGCTCTCCCTCCTAGGGGGTCCATGACAGCTACCCTTCTGGGTGCTGTTTCCACCTCTCGGGGTGGGAGAACACTGGAGTCGAGGAGGAGGGCTCTCTCAGAGTCCAAGGGGTCGGGGTGGGGATGGTGGTTCTGCGGTCTCCCATTGCACACCTATGATGGGGTGGCTAGGAGCCGTAGCGCCGAGCCCCGCCTTCCCCTCTTGGGCCCTGGGGTCCTCTCTGGTGGCATTGCTGCGGACTGCCCTTCTGGATCCATGCAGTCCCAGGTTCATCACAGGGGAGGTTCTCCTCCTGGGCTCTTCCAGGGTTCGCATCCCCACGGTTCCATTTTGCGACCTGGTCTGTTGTCTGGAATCCCGCCAGCTCGGGCTCTGTTCTCTGAATTTCAGAGCCCTAGCAGAGGTCAGTTGCCTCTTCACAGGTGCCCTTCTCCAGTACCTCTGCAACCACCCCCCGCTCTTCCAGGCCATGTCGGTCCTACGGGTCCGTTATCCTGGGAGCAGTTCAGAAGTTCTGCCGCGGCCTTCCCCTCATACGTTAGGTATATGCATGAGCGGTCTTTCAACTCTCCCCACTGCCGCGGAATCTTCTGGACATTCGAGCTCTCCATCATCCTTGTCTCCCTCCTCTGAGGGAGAGGAACCCCTTGCTCATATTTCCTCCGACGCTGATTTCACTGAATATCAGCAATTCCTTTCAAGGATGGTGAGGGATCTTCAAATCTCCTATGTTAGGCGAGACAATACTGAATGGGAGACGCGGTAATTCCTTGGAGAATTCAGTGCCCAGCACCTGGTGGTACCTTCCTGGCCTATCCTCTTCCAGGAGGCGTCTATCCGTTCCTGGCAGTTGCCAACCGCCCCTTCTCCAGCCCCGGCAGACTGTCAACGAAGGTATTTTGCCCCTTCGGAATCCCTGGGTACCCTTCCCAACCCATCCTCAGGTTTGGTATACCTAGAGACTCCTTCTAGGTGTCGCCGCCTGGTGCACAACCGTCCACCGGATTCGGATTCCCTACAATTCGACCGGTGGGGGCGAAGAGTGTTTCCTTCCTCTCGTGCGATGGCTTGCATTGCGTCACATCAGGCTCACCACACTGCCTACAATAGGCATCTGTGGTCGATGCTCTCCCAGCTCTTAGCATCAATGCCTGATATGGAGCAAACCAGACAGGCTGTTGCCCTCTCCACTATAGGCCTGGAGCTGGCAAGACACCAAGCAAGGGCATCTTATGGCCGCCAATGAGGGTGGCTTCCAGGCTTCATGGGGACAGTGATCTGCATTAGGCGGACGACGTAACGCCGTCTATCAAGGTTGTCACCCTGGCCCGGCGTGGGGTGATTCGCTCCGCCTTCCCGGGGACCCGTCTCTTTTCCTCCAGAGCTAGGAGACTTCTGCAGGGGCTTCCTCCATCTCCCCGTCCTTGGGGGCACCTCCTAGCTCTTCTCCCACATAGGCTTCTCTCTGCATTAGCCCAGGGTCTTCCCCTTCTGTTTCTCACCAACAGGAGGCTGGGGGTCTTGTTCCCTCAGGGTTCTCCCCCCTTTTTAAGGGGAGGGCTAGCACTCACCCCAGCAGTAATGAATGGTGAAGATTGACAAAGGAAGATATGAAAGTCGTACCTACCGTGATTCTTGATCTTCTCTTGTCTTCACCATTCATTACTGATACCCACCACCTTCCCTCAGTGGCCTCCTTCTGTGGCGTCTCCCCCTCCCGTCTCGTTCCTCTTCCTTCCCTTGGCCTTTATGCCAAAAAAAAAAAAACTTACTGTTTTCCATTCTTAGTGAATGGATCCCCTTTTTTCCTCAAGGTAAAGAGGAATGAGCATGGTTGTATTTTCTCTAATTCTGAGGGAACTCTTTCTGACTGCCCTTAGGGTGCGATTCCTAAATACCTTCTTCAGGTTATGCAGTTTCACAGCCCAAGTGGCCATGCCCTGACTTGGCCTCGGCAAAGTCTAGAATCCTCCTGGCAGGTATTATTTCGAGCTCTTCTAGCTACTGACTGAACTTGTCAGCTCTGAGCATCTGTTTGCCTTGTCTTAGGGAGTCTGATTGAGTTCCACTCTATCTTTCATACAAAACTGCCTTCGAGAAGGCATAGTCTTTCCCATACACTACTGTGTTAGCACTTAACAAGGTGCTAAGGGACTTAGTCCCCTTCCTGGATGGCTCTACCCAGAACAGGTTCTGCCGGGCAGTCTAGGAGCCTCAACCAGGATGAAGGGACTTGGCATGTTAAGAGTTCAGAGAGTCTGCCCTCATTCCGGATCTGTTCGGGTGGTTAGGTTGAACCTCCCTCAGTCTAACAACTGGGATTCTTGCTCCTTGTGTTTAGAGCCTATAAGCCTCTCAACCAATGCTCGGGACTGTTCTCCCTCTCAACGTGCTCTTTCTTTCTTCTTCTTATTCTTCTTCTACTCCCTTTCCTTCTCTCTGTTCCTCCCCTAGAGCCGCCCTGGAAAGGAGGCCCTGCGGTCCCTTAGGGTAGGAATTCTCTCTCCTCTGTCTATTCTCCATCGGCTTATTCCTTTTTCAGTTTATTTCCTTTCCTTTTCTATCCCTCAGCTCTCTTGCCTCGCTTTCTTTTTTCTTCCTTTATTTTCACCTCTCACGGCTACCAGAACTGAGATAGAGGAGGTCCTGCGGCACCTAATGGCGCCCTCGCGCATGGCGTGATGCGTCATCCCTCAAGAGGCGGCGTTGGAAGCCGACTCAAAAAAAAACAAAACGTAGTGGGTGCGCGCCTCCGGCTTAACCCAAGCAGTAATGAATGGTGAAGATACAAGAGAAGATCAAGAATTACGGTAGGTACGTAATGTTCATATTTTTCCCCTCACGGAAAAGGACTGGCCTGATACGAAAAAGGATTATTTTTTTCATTTCATATGGCTATTTTGAAGTGCTTACTAAGCATGCTCAGAACTTAAAATTTTTTAATTTAATAACTTTGGCATGGAGTAATATTTTTTCATCAAACTGCTGAAAGGCACATCTGTGGGTCAGACCCTTTCAACCCTGAAAATTTCAGACCAAAATTCCAAACCATCTGGGCACTACAGCTCTTGGGGAAAAAAAAACAGCAAACCCCCCCTGAAAAATTCACCTTTTGCACTATCCCGATCTCAGAATCCGCACATCTGACTGAAACAAAATTTGGCACATCAAGTGATCTACCCCATGAGACCAAGCATGCAAACTTTTGTGCAAATCCATTGAACTGTTGTGAAATTATTGAAGTGCAAAATGTTGGGTTTAACATTAAAGTGCATACTCAACCCTAAATATAGTGGTGCAGAAGATATGTATATATATATATATATATATATATATATATATATATATATATATTCATTAGGAAGCCTTTTGCTCCTATATATGAGTGTCTTGGTTCACCTTGGGTGCCTTTTAGGCTGGCTTACTGCCTGCCCCTTCTCGTCTTCCACCGATAGTGTGGCCTGGCCCTTACTGCAATGGTTTGTGCCCACTTCCTTCTAGATGTCCTCTTTTTGGGGGGACATGGCTTTATCTCTGCTGCTGGAGGGTGCATCCTGCCATTTTTTTTCTAGCTCTTGGTCTAGTTGCTTTCCCCCTTTGGGAAATGGACCTTCTTCACTTAAGTTTTGGGAGCTTTTCTTTCTGACAGCCCTCGTTTGCCCTCCACCCAGGTTGACTCCTATTGGTACTGCTTGGGAATCATTTTATAGGTGTGACCTGATGAAATGAGATGTCCTCGAGGAAGTTAGGACAGTTACGTAGGAACTTACCATAACAGTAGATCTTCAAGAGAATCTTTTTCATTGTGTCATGCCATCCCACCCTCTGACCCCTTCTGGACTGGGCCTCTGTTCTCTTCTGTGTATCTGCTTCTATATTCTCTTGTGGACACCCTCCATTGCCTGTTATGCTGAGTGCTGGCATGATCTCCTGGTTCCCCAGGCTTCAGTCCTCCAAGCTTCATCTCATGTGGGGAACTGGAGAGAATGGGGGCTGCCCACACCTTATATGGATGCCAGCACATGACGTTGCCATGGGAGGCCCCAACTGGCAACGTTCCTTGAGGTCCTAGTGCTGATATGGTATTAGTTCTATAGGTGTGACCTGAGGAAAGAGAGTCTCTCGAAGATCAAATGTTACATTAAGTTCCTACTTAACTGTTCTTTCTGCTGTACATTTATTTATTTATTTATTAGCTTTTGGTAACCAGGTAAGTGCGCTAGGCAACAATCCTGCCTATTTTCAGGCACGACCCAGGACAGTACACAACAGAATACAGAAATGCACAGTTATACAAATTCACAAGTAAAAACAGCATAGTACAGACAATGTAGTACAGGTTGAGATACATCAGGATAAGTCAAATTTACCAATTAAGACACAATAAAGTAAATACCATGAGATAGGTTATACAATAGACCTAAGCCCATAGGGAGACTAGAATCAGTTTCATCTACATGCATTTGCAGTTCCCACAGCTGTAGAGGTGAGAGAACAGCGAACGCTTAAACACGAGGTGGGAGGTGGAGTTTTTGATATGCAGTGGGAGCGAGTTCCAGAACTTAGGAGCAAAATTGGAGAACACCTGTTCCCCCATTTTGGTAGTACAGGATCGTACAGAGAGCATTGGGACAGAAGAGGACCTGAGGGTGCAGGATTGGGAGACCGGGGTAAGCAGGTCGGTCAGAGAGGCCAGACTAGGTGGTCTAGTAAGGGAGTCAATAAGACACCCTAGGGAATAAGCCTGGAGGTCTTTAGGTGACAGCCAGAATAAAGTAGGCAGTGATGAGTTAGGTGAGGGGTCGATAAGGTGAACCTACAAATATTGTTATAGGAAGTGCCCCATTTGCAAAGCACACTGGTATTGGCAGGGTAAAGAACCGGGAGGGCATAAGGGAGTTGAGGGAGAAGTACCCCTCTAGCTACTGACAGTCTGGACCCTGTGAGCAAAGTTCATTAAGCACATTAGTTTTGGGAATAGCTGAGTAAATCCCTGTCTATTTTTTTCTTCCTGCAACCCTGTATTTTTAGTGTTTAAAAAAATTCATACATAAAAAATAAGTTCCGCTATACGTCCCTGAACCCAGTGAGCACAGTTCAAAGGAGCAAGGAATAGTCGGGTAAATCCCTTTTTTCTCTCCCTGCAACCATTTTTTGAGAAGTTCAGAAATTAATTCATAAACTAATAAGTTTTGCAACACATCCCCTGACCCTGTAAGCAGAGTTCATTAAGCAAACAATAGTTTCGGGAGTGGCAGGGCAAATCCCTGTTCAGCTGTCTCTTTTTTTTTTTTCTTCCTGCAACCATATTTTGAGTGTTTAAAAAATTAATATGTATAAATAACTTTTGCTGTATGTCCTTGGACCTTGTGAGCACAGTTGAGTAGTCTTGGGAATAGCTGAGTAAATCCCTGTTGTCTTTTTTTTTTTCCTGCAGCCATATTTTAAGTGTTTAAAAAATGAGTACATAAAAATAGCTTGCTGTGCATCCCTGAACTTTGTGACAACAGTTCAGTAGTCTGGGGAATAGCTGGGTAAATGTCTTTTTTTATCCTGCAGCCATATTTTGATTGCTTAGAAAATGTAATGCATAACTTCTGCTCTACATCCCTGGACCCTGTGACCACAGTTCAAAGCACGCAGTTGTCTCGGAAGTAGCTAGATAAATCCCGGTTGTCTTTTTTTCTTCTTCCAGTAACCCTATTTAGAGTGTTTAAAAAATGTAATACCTTTTGTCTGAAATAACCCATGTCTTCTTTATGCAGACTTGTTTTAAGTGTTTAAAAAATGTAATGCATTTTGTCTGAGACTAGACACTGTAAAAAAAATCATATTCTTAACCTCGCAGACCTTTTTTGGGTATACAACATTTGATAAAAAAAATAAACACAGACTGAGACAGTAAAAGCTCATTTTCTTTAAAGAGGGAGTCCGGCCAAAAGTGCAGCTTTGCAGAATTAGAATAAGCATACTCCCAATAAATCACATACCAAAAATTAGGTTTCTGTGTTACTTCTTTTTAAAATTATGAGCTATGTTGTAACCCTGATTTCACTACCTGTTCATAAAAGCCAGTTTCAGTGAAGAGCTGATGATGATGTCATCTCCAGAACTCACAGTCTAGTCTCCCCTGTCAGTAAGCTTACAGGACCTGTTTTTCCAAAGTTTAAAACTCATGTGCAATGGTTTTTACAAGTAAAAGAGGCAGTAACATTCAAAAAACATTTCTATAAAAACTATGTGTGCTTCAAGTTTTGGAACAAAGTTGACAAATTCATATTTTTAATGCCTTTTTGATATGGTCCATTTCTCCAGGGTCGCTGAATGCTGAGTCAGCATGCCTCCAGGTTGCTGATACCATTTGGGATGCTACTCTACTGTGTCTGTTAGGAAGTTATACTGTTACTAGTACTGCATAATGTTGATAACTTTACTGCTGTTTGTCAGTGTCTGCTTTATAATATGTTTTAAAGAGTACCTTTCCCAGTTATTTTGACTTTCATGCATAAATTACCTCTTATTTCATTGATTCTGGAATTGCATTTCATTACTGTCCTCTGCAGTTAGTTTTTGCATTCTGCAAAATGAATGAAATGCAATTCCAGAATTGGTGCAAGAAGGGATAATATATGCACAAAAGTCAAAAGGACTAGGAAAGGTGCTCTGAATTTCAATCTCTATCTCTCAACAAAATATTGCTCTGTTTTACAACATATCTTTTCCTAGCAGTTGAAACTCGGCCTCCTGTTCTTGTAAGTTTCATATTCTGTCTTTCACAAAATGGGGTAATTTTTGCATGAAAGTCAAAAGGACTAGGAAAGATGCTGACAGCAACTCTACCTTCTCTCAACCCCCATGCTTTGTTACCGAGGCAGAAGAAAGTCAGTTTTACAAAAAAAACATACTGACAGGGCATTTGGATTTTGGCATAATTCATTGCTAACAGAGTGTATTGGAGAAGGGGGACCATAGCATGTACATTGAGTACTGGTAGTTTTTCCTTGCAAAATTGCTGTGACTGCATTGTACTACACAGTGTGAGTCACTCCTCTGCCCTACAGTAATGCCATCAGGAGCCAGCAGCTGAACTGCAAAGGCAAGTGCAGCAGGGCTCAAAAACAAATCCATATTATGGAAGGCAGCGTAAACCTTGGCCAAAAATAAGTGCACACACTGTTTTAGTTCTAGTGCTGCATATAATGACTACAAGATGTAACTTTTTGGACCATGATGAAAAGTGCTCTTTAACAGGGGCCTAATATGTGTTAATTCCTGCTAGTGGTGGAAGTGTTAGCCCTTGTAAAATTATCATTTTAACATGGAATACAACATAGATGAGTCTGAATGCAGGTTAAGTAACAGCCTGTCAGGGAGAAAACACTAGGGGCCAGATATTCAAAACTTTGCGCCCAGCACAAATCGATTGAGTCACGAATGCACCACATTTGTGCCAGAGTGCTATATTCAAAAGGCCAAGCAGTGCCAGCACAACGTGATAGCACCAACGCTATGAGATAATGTATGTGCAGTGCAAAGTGAGGGGTGGAGACATGCATACAGGCACAACGGTATATTCAAAAGTATAGTGCCGTGCAATGTGCATTAGTGCAACATGTAGCACGGCACAAAGTACCGCCCATGAAAAGTTGGTCTTAATGCCAGGCAAACCCAGGATGGGGGGGCATGGACACAGTAGCAACAGGGAACAAGGCTGTATGCATCCAATGAGGAGGCAGTGTGGCCGAACAGCCACCCTGAGCCACTTCATATGCACAGGCACACAAACTGTGGAATGCAGTACCCCAACAGTGCTACGAAATGAACACTCATGTAAATGTTACAACTGAGCTAGAACACACTTGCAGCAACAAACTATTTGTACGGTATTGTAATGTATTGTAATGTGTACCTGATGTGATATGTGTGTATTGTGTGTTGTTGAGCATTGTATGTCTTTATTGTACACTGTTGCATCTCAGCCACACAGTTAGTGTCTCCGGGTCATTCCTGACACTGGGCCATGGCCCAGTGTGCTTACCTGGTGAACAAGGTGATAAAAAACAATGAACAGAACACATACATGGCAGAGACATGCTGCACACAGACGGCTCCACCCATGTCACCATCATCTGGCACCGGCCCTAACCCTGCCAGGCTTTAATGGGTGCCTTAGTGCCCAGTGGACACCATGGCAGTGCATTCATGCAGCACAGACCTCCAGTTCCCCCATTGGGGTAACCCAACACAGTCCAGAAGACACATGCTGCACTGGGAGAATGAAGGGTGTTGTAGGGAGGGTGTACAGGTGGCCAGACTACACCTCATAGTAGGTACTGCCACACAGCTGGGGCCATCCATGCAGTGTACCTGTTCCACGGATGGGACTGTGTCTGACAGCAGTGTGCCAGTATGATGGTATGTGTGGCTCCCCCCAGGGCACATACCCTACACCTGTCCGGGATTCCCGCATACATTGACAGTCATGTGTATGGTAGTGTGGGAATCCCATGCCACTGGTGCAGCACATGAGGGTCACAGGACAGTATGACTGTGGTGTCCACTGTCAACCACACCTTCCAGCTGTGTTGTTCACTGTGTGGATAGCACCAGTCACTGTTGTCTGACACACCACAGGCATTGCTGTGTACCTCACAGTTTTGCCTACTATGGTACTGTACTGTCTGATAAACACTGTGGCAGGAACAATGATTTGCCTCTGGCATGCAGCATGACCACCCATTCCTGTAGTGCTACTTCCCTGGGCCACATTAGTCTTTGTATCTGTGTCCAAACCAAGACTGCAGCTAATGTTCTGTGAGCTGTGACTACACAGTGAATGTGGCAACTGACCTGTAATACCACTCGGACCTACAGGTGGAGCTATGAGCACAGAAAGAATCATGGCTACTGATCTGTAATTCCAGTTGGACCTACAGGTGGAGCTGTGTGCACCATGTTATAACACCGGGCAATCTAACATGTAAAGCAGGCTGTAATGAGATGCTAATGTGACTGTTTGCCCATGGATTGCCTGAGTAGGCTCATTTGCATTGCAGTTTTGAATATAGCAAACTTTAGCGCTGGGCAAACGTGTCAGCGCCGCGCAAACTTGTTAGTGCCATGCAGTACTGTAATGTTCCATTACATGGTTCTGCAGTATTTGGTCTGCACTGTTTGCTGCTGTTGTGCTCCACTGCCTTGCTAGCACACATGTTGCCCACATTGTTCAGCCTTACCTCACTCCATCTCTGTGTGCACTGGGCCGCTGTTGCAGTTTGCATGGCTCTCGGTTGCTATATTCAGTGCTATCTTATTTGCTGGACTATTGTTGAACTGCACTCTCAGCCCTATTTGCCTGCTATATTCAACTAATTTAGCCCCAGGGCTATTCCTTTGAATATGGTGAGCAAATGGTTCCAGGCTATTTTTGCCCGCTGTGCAGTGCTAATTTTGCCCTGGGGTAAAGTTTTGAATATCTAGCCCTAGGTTGACTAGGCTGGCTACTGCATAGAACCTCATAGTAAGATTTCAAAGCAGCAATACCTGTCCCACCTCCATTTACAGGGAGGTAGGATAATTGTTTTAAAGTGCCATCCTGAGAAATCACCTCAGTTCAATGACAGATGTGAATAATCACAGCCTTCCACCACATCAGAAAATTATTCAGTTGCAAACCTCACCAGTGGAAACAGGAAATTTTGCTCACATGCCTTTCCAGTATAAAAAAAAACTGAAACTAAACCTCACTGCAGTGTGTTATGATTCAGCATTCAGCAACCCTGGAGAAAAGGACCACAACATAAAGACACCAAAATAAATAAAAATACACATTTGTCAACTTTTTTACAGAACCTGAAACACGATTTTTATAGCAATGTTTTTTGAATGTTGCTGCCTCTTCTACTTGTGAAAACTATTGCACATGAACTCCAACCTTTGAAAAACAGGTTCTTTAAGCTTCCTGACAGGAAAGACTAGACTCTGAGTTCTGGAGATGACATCAGCAGCAACTCTTCACTGAAACTGGCTTTTTATGACTGCAGTAGGTGGAGCCTGCAGATATTTTGCATGTACAAAAGGAGTGATGTCATGTTTTCTGTCCGTAGAACTGACTGAAGGTGTAAATAGTCTCCTCCGACTTACCCTCCTCCAAAAAATGTTTTTCACCCTCAAATAAATACACTTTCATGTTAGTCAATAGTTGCAGGGTACTATTTTCTTTCTTAAATGGGCGGTACAAGAACTGGAACCTGAGTAGTGGGAGGCAGCATTGTTTTTTTGGGGGGAGTAAGATCCACCCCCACCTCCACCTTTTTTTTATTCATGTGGGAGGGGCATGAGGTGGATCTATTATGTTGAAACAAAACACACTAGTTTGGGATCTGGACCAAGAAACAGAACAAGTTTGTGGAGTCCCTGCATTTTATTAAGGACTAGAAGAACAGAAGTACTTAATGCCTTTAAATTGACTTAAAAACCCTTGGAACAAATGATTATCAGAGCCACCTGGTGTCTCAAAAGGAAAGAGTAATTAAGAAGTGTATGAAACTACAGCTCCCAAGGAAAACAATAGACACAGCATTCTGGTTGAAAGAGACACAGGTTTTTCTTAAACATTTATGTACTAAAAACATAAAAGTTCAGCTTTTGGGATAAACAATTTTTGTTTACCATATTCTCTCTCTCTCTCTCTCTCTCTCTCTCTCTCTCTCTCTCTCTCTCTCTATATATATATATATATATATAGTTTGTCTTTTAGTAGTTTCAAAACTTTGAAAACATTGGTGTTAGTAATGCATTTAGAAAAACATTTTTAATTGTCTTTACAGTTAATCATGCAGTTTCATGTGAGGGCACATTTTTGTTGGGGAGGGGGTTCAAATGTATTTAATCATGAGCACAGTACTTGGTAAACATAGCCTTTGATGAAGTGTATTTTTTCTTTTAAATTTGAGAACTGGAGTTGCCTTGCACATGTTAACAATACCAGCTGCAATTAACAACTACTTGTAGAAACAAAATGCTGATTTTTTTCCCTGTTTTCTTTTAGTGAGACAAGCTGAGCCAGGAAAAAAGTAAGACTGGAACAACTATCAGAGCTGCCATTCCCTGGACATGCCATTTATCACTCATTTAAAATAACACAAATGTAGTTTCACATTTTTACTATGAGGGAAGCAAAAGGACGAACCAGCATGGTTAACAAATACATTTATTGACACCTGTGAATGAGTGGGGAGGGGTGTTTTTTTGTAACATTCCTGGTGGTTTAATACTCCCTTGAATCTGCTATTCAGGTTTTTTTTATTGCATCTTGTCCCAGGCAATCTTCCCAGAGTGCAGTTTGCTCTATTTTTTAATATTTCCAGTGGAGGCCAGTGTCTTGTTACATTGTCTTTTGTTTCAAATTAACCACAGACATCATGGCAGCCAAAGGAGAGACACTTTGAGTCTTAGGGTATTTACTGAAGGGGGAGGATGGGGGCTGCGTGGAGGATGACAACAGTAAAGCTGACATATTGAACAGGTATTTCTGCTCAGTCTTTACTGAAGAGGAGGAGGGTAATGGGTCTGAAAGGAGTACAAGGGGTGAGAATGGTGCAGAAATGGACACAAGTCCCTTTACAAGAGAAAGGGTCCTGAAGGAACTGGAAGTAATAAGAGTTGATAAAGCAATGGGGCCAGATGGGGTGCACCCCAGGGTCCTTAAAGAACTAAGAGAGGTGGTGGCTGAACCTCTGGCTAACCTGTTTAGCCGATCACTGGAAACAGGGGAGGTACCCAAAGACTGGAGGACAGCAGATGTAGTCCCCTTATACAAAAGTGGGAACAAAGAGGAAGCAGGGAACTACAGACCAGTCAGCCTCACCTTGGTAGTGGGAAGATCATGGAAGCACTACTGAAGGAGAGATTGGTGGAACATCTGGTTGTCAATGGACTACAGGACCCAAGGCAGCATGGTTTCACGGGGAGGTCATGTCAGACCAACCTCATTGAATTTTTGACTGGGTGACTAGGGAGGTGGATCAGGGAGGCAGTGGACATGGCCTATCTGGACTTCAGCAAGGCTCTTTAACACTTTGCCACATAGAACACTATTACACAAACTGCGGAATATGGATGTGGCCAGGACAATAGTGTAGTGGGTAGGTAACTGGCTGGGTGGCAGGACACAGAGGGTGGTGGTAAATGGTTGTCACTCCACAGAGGGAAGAGTGACCAGTGGGGTACCACAGGGATCAGTGCTGGGACCGGTCCTATTCAACATCTTCATCAGTGACATTGCACAGGACCTAGAAGGCAGAATTTCATTGTTGCTGATGACACAAAGCTCTGTAACAGAGTAAACACACCAGAGGGTGTAGACAGAATGAGAAGCGACCTGCAGAAACTTGAAGAATGGTCAGGGTTTGCAGTTGAAATTCAATGCAAAGAAGTGCAAGATAATGCATATGGGGCACAAAAACCCTGGCACAATATATCAGTTGGGGGTGAGGATATAGCATGCCCCAAGCAGGAAAGGGATCTTGGGGTTGTCATCTCTGATGACCTCAAGGTAGGGAAACAGTGTGACAAGGCAGCAGGTAAAGCAAATAGGATGCTGGGATGTATAGGCAGGGGCATCACCAGCAGGAAAAGGGAAGTCATAATTCCGCTATACAAGACACTAGTGAGGCCCCACCTGGAGTACAGTGTACAGTTCTGGAGACCATACCTACGTAAGGACATAGACAGGGTAGAGAAGGTTCAGAGGAGGGCAACAAAGATGGTGCATGGATTGCATCACAAGTCCTATGAAGACAGGTTGAAGGAACTGAACATGTACTCCCTGGAGGAGAGGAGGGGAGAGAGGAGATATGATAGAGACATACAAGTATCTTACAGGGAGGAACAGGGTGCAGGAAAACACTATTTTTAAGCGAAAAATATGTTCCAGGACTAGGGGGCATGGGATGAAGTTGGAGGGGAGAATGATTCAGAGGAAACATGAGAAAGAATTTCTTCACAGAATGGGTGGTGGACAAGTGGAACACCCTGCCAGAGGAAATGGTGGGGGCTGAAACAATCACGGGATTTAAGAATGCATGGGATAGACATAAAGGAATTCTGGAGGTCAGGGGTAAGGGGCAACAGACTTCTAGGAAAACAAACTGAACTTACAAGCTCAAATGGGCAGACTGGGTGGGCCATAGGCCCTTATCTGCCGACACTGTCTATGTATCTATGTATCTATGTACTGCATAATTAATAAGTTTTCATGTGCATAGACATACTGCAGCTAGCTTGGCTTGAGGAAGGGTGAACATGGTCAGGACCCCTTAGAAATTGAGATGCAAATGCAGCAAATAAGTCCAGATGCGCTAACTGCCTGCTGAATAAGGAAGGGTTGCAGGAACCCAGGGAATTATTATTGGAGGGGCTGATGGTCATCAAAATAGAAAGGGATATTGGGGTAATCATATTGGATGACATAAAGGTGGCTAAACAATGTACCAAAGCTGTGAGGAGAGCCACTGAGATGCTATGGTGCATAGGGAGAGGTATTACCAGCAGAAGGAAGGAGGTGGTAATGCCACTGTGTAGATCACTGGTGAGGCCTCATTTGGAATATGGTGTCCAGTTCTGGAAGCTGCATTTCTGTTATGTAACTTTAAATCACAAATGGGTTCAATGGTTCTATTTTAGATTTCTATTCCTCTCCCCTATTTCTCCCACTGGTTATGCATAATCTTTCCATTCATCTTATTGCTAGACATACTGCAGCTAGCTTGGCTTGAGGAAGGGTGAACATGGTCAGGACCCCTTAGCAGTTGAGAAGCATATGCAGCAAATAAGTCCAGATGCGCTAACTGCCTGCTGAATAAGGAAGGGTTGCAGGAACCCAGGGAGTGATTACGGGGGCAGCTGATGGTCATCAAAATGGAAAGGTATTTTGGGGTAATCATATTGGATGACCTAAAGGTGGCTAAACAATGTACCAAAGCTGTGAGGAGAGCCAGTGGAATGCTATGGTGCATAGGGAGAGGTATTACCAGCAGAAGGAAGGAGGTGGTGATGTCACTGTGTAGATCACTGGTGAGGCCTCGTTTGGAATATGGTGTCCAGTTCTGGAAGCCGCATTTCTGTCATGCAACTTTAAAGCACAAATGGGTTAAATGGTTCTATTTTAGATTTCTATCCCTTTCCCCTACTTCTCCCACTGGTTAGCCTTATGGAATGCAACCAGAACATATCTTGGCTAGCATGATGAATGCACCTACACAAGCTGCTTCTTAGACTACAGCACTATCTTTTTAAAATGCTAACTTCTTGTTGAAAATATGGCATAACGTTTCCATCCATGTTATTGTTAGACATACTGTAGCTAGCTTGGCTTAAGGAAGGGTGAACATGGTCAGGACCCCTTAGCAGTTGAGATGCATATGCAGTAAATAAGTCCAGATGTGCTAACTTACCCTATAACTGTTAAGTGTCACAGTTTGGATTTTCTTCTTGAAATGGTTACTTTTGCATTTATGTTTATTTTAAAATATTTAATATTCTGACCATGTGGTTATGTCATGGACTATAACTGATCTCCAGCCTTAACCCCTCCCCCCGTGCTCCAACTTGCATAGAAAATAGTGCTTGTAGACAAATCTAATCATTTTGTCAGTGTGTTCTGGCATGTTCTCGTGTGTGTGTTTGTTTTACTGAAACAAGAAATGTGCAGCTGTCATTTTTTACATCCTATTCAAAATGTGATTTTTCACCTGTGGTGCCAAATGGCACAGTCGCTGTGCAAAATCACCTTTCCGCTAATGAACTGATAGTGTCACTGTTCATGTGGTGGGGTCACAAAAAGCTCATGTTGAAAACTTGGGAGTGAAAATACCAAGAAACGCCCACAGCACTAGGGTTTCTGACCATAACACCCTGCACTGTAGGGACTGACAGACATCAGGGGTGTGACTTGGGATTGTCAACAGTAATGCTCTCGCCATTCCACCCCCATCCCCACCCTGCAGCCAGTGACAGGTATTGAGGTTTGCCTTTGACTCTTCAGCCCCAAAGTTCACTCCATTCCCTTATACTGTACCCATTTCAGCGAATTTCCTTATGGAATGGGGTGAGTGTAAAGTTTGAAAACCCCAAGGCACACCCTGACTCTTGTCTGTGTCTGCAGGGTAGGGTGAGGTGAAATGGCATGAGTGTTATGAGCAATGACCCAAAGGCACACCCCAGTGCCTGTCCATGTCTGCGGGGGTTGACATCACTTCAGTACTTCACTGCCATTCCCATTCTGCCTGTCTGTGTGTGTCTCTCTCTCTTTCTCTGTCTCTCTCTCTCTCTCTATATATGTCTATGTAATTATCTATCTTTCTATTATTGCATGTATCGCTATTTTTACCTATCTCTAAAACAAACCTGCATCTCACATTTGCCTGCACTCTGAGCACATACTTGTGAAACTGTGCATATTTGTTCTCCACTTCTGCATAGACCTCATACTTTCCTAATATTCCCATTATCACACACATAACTACCTTGCCCTTATCGAAAGCGCCCCCCTCTGACAGTTAATATCACATTTTCTCTAACAGTCCATCATCATTACACCGGACTTCCTGACATTAACACATTGCATAAATATAACTTACATCATCTCATGGACAAAAACTCTGTTTCTCTTAAAAAAAATAATTAATTAATTAAAAAAAAAAAAAGTGTAAATAATCCCAAGGCTGAACATATGCCAGCCATTACTTTTTCATGTACTGCCACCTTCTGTACTATCATGGGGATTTGCATATGTTTCCCTTGATGCTTTGCATTATTGGAATATATGCAATTACGTTTTCTTTAAAATTTGGCTGTCTGGCCAATATCATCCAGGATAACACATACATCAGTGACATTTGCTCTGGGGTTCTTTTGTAACATAGAAACATAGAAGCTGACGGCAGATAAGGACTGCAAGGCCCATCCAGTCTGCCCATTTGTAATGGCCTATGTATTCATACTCATCTGTATTGTTCCCTTATGCCTATCCCATGCCTGTTTGAAGCCCTGCACTGTACTCATATCCACCACTTCCTGAGGTAGGCCATTCCATGCAGCCACCACCCTTTCTGTGAAAAAGAACTTCCTCACATTACCCCTTAATCAGCCTCCCTCTAATCTCATGCTGTGTCCTCTTGTCTTACTATTTTTCTTATATTGAAACATGTTAGACTCTTTCAACTTGTTAATGCCCTTAAGGTGTTTGAATGTTTTGATCATATCACCTCTCTCCATCCTTTGATCTAGGGTATACATATTATGCTCAGTTAATCTATCCTCATATGTTTTCTGATGCAGTCCCTGCACCATTTTGGTTGCCCTTCTCTGGACTGCCTCAATTTGTTTAATGTCCTTGTGACGGTGTGGCCTCCAGTACTGCATGCAGTACTCCAGATGGGGGCTAACCAGTGTCTTGTAAAGAGGGATTATTACCACCCTCTTCCGACTTCCTATTCCTTCCATTAAAATGTACATCTGCATATGTGTTCCTAATAATGTGTATTCCTTCCTTAGAACAGAAACTAAACCAAATCTTACTACTTACAAATCATTGTGTTGTTTCTTCATGCCTCCTTAACAATTCCACACAACTTCACTAACTTCATTATGCAGCCGTGGTGGATCTGACCAAAATTTGTTTGAACAGGCAGTGAATTTAGGGTTGTAAAATGACTTGTAACTTTTAAACAAAGTAGTAGAAGGAAGTAGAAGGAGGTGTGGAGCAACAATGGGGAATCATCAAAACTGCCATCACAGAGGCAACAAGCCTTTGTGTGAAGCAAATAAACAAATCAAAATGAAAGAAAAAGCCACTATGGTTCTAAAAAGAGGTGGCTGTGAAAGTCAGGAAGAAAAAGACAGCATTCCGGAAGTATAAGGAAACACAGAAGGAGCAGGACAGAGACCTGTACCAGTTAAGGCAGAAGGAAGCAGGGAGGGAAGTCAGAATAGCAAAGGCCCAAACTGAGAAAAGATCGCCAACTCAGTTAAGAAGGGGATAAAACCTTTTATAGGTACATCAGCCGAGCATAGAAAGACAAAGGGAGGGATAGTGAGGCTGAATAGAATGAGCTGGGTAGAATGAGGGGACAGTGGAAAAGCAGGGATACTGAACGAATATTTCTGCTCAGTATTCACAAAGAAGGAGGGAAGTGCCTAATCCAATTAACAGAAGCACTCTTGATAGGGGGTCAATCCCAGTCCTTTCACAGAAGAAAGGGTTCTGCAAGAACTCCTAAAACTGAAGGTGGACAAAGCAATGGGTCCTGATGGAATTCACTCCAGAATTCTAAAAGAATTAAGGAGGAACTAGTGAAACCACTGGCTACTCTTTTAATAAATCATGGGAGGATGGTGTGGTACCCGAGGACTGGAGGAAGGTAGATATGATTCCCTTCACAGTGGGACCAAGACAGAGGCAGGAAACTACAGACCTGTCAGTCTGACTCTGTGGTAGGGAAATGATGAGTCACTTCTGAAGGAAAGAATAGTTGAGTACCTAGAGGCCAGTGGAGCACAGGACCCAAGGCAGCATGGGTTCACAGGGAAGGTCATGTCAGACGAATCTAATAAATTTCTTTGACTGGGTGACCAAAGTAGTAGACCAGGAGGGGCTGTGGACATGGCCTACCTAGACTTTAGCAAGGCATTTGACACAGGCCCACACAAAGATTAATAGTCAAATTAACCAGCCTGAGAGTGGGTCCCAGGGTGGTAGCCTGGTAAAACATTGGCTGCACAACAGGACACAGAAGGTAATTGTAAATGGAGTCCACCTGAAGAAAGGGGTTACTAGTGGGGTACCATGAGGTTCAGTATTAGGTCCAGTCCTTTTAATGTCTTCATCAGTGACATTGCAGAGGGACTGAAGGAAAAGTATGCCTACAGATGACACAAGATCTGCAACAGGGTTGATACACAAGGAGGCGGAAAGGATGAAAAGGGACTTGGCAATTTTGGAGGAATGGTCAGAAGTATGGCAGCTAGGATTCAATGCAAAGAAGTGCAAATAATGCACCTGGAAACAAGAACCCAGGGAAGAATACACAATGGTGGGAGGTAGTAACAACAACAAAAGGAAAGGGACCTGGGGTAATCATCATCAGATGACCTTAAGGTTAGCAAGCAATGAGAAGGCAGTAGGGAGGGCTGGGGGTATACTGGGATGTATAGGAGAGGCACCAGCAGCAGAAAACAGGAAGTTGTTATCCCTCTGTACAGACAGTTGGTGAGACCCCATCTGGAGTACTGTGTCCAGTTCTGGAGACCCCATCTCCGCAAGGACATAGACAGGATAGAGGCAGTCCAGAGGAGGGTAACTAAAATGGTGCAGGGTCCACAAGAGAAGCTGTATGAGGAGAGACTAAAGGAGCTTAATATGTATACCCTTGAGGAAAGAAGGGAGAGGGGGGACATGATAGAAACTTTTAAGTACCTCAGTGGAATCAACAAAGTCCAAGAGGGTAGCATCTTTCAGAAAAAGAGACTTACAAGAACAAGGGGACACAATTTAAAGATAGAAGGAGGGTGGTTCAGGGGTAATGTGAGGAAGTATTATTTCACAGAGAGGGTAGTGGATGCATGGAACAGCCTTCCTGAGGAGGTTATGGGGTCTAAAACTGTGGGAGATTTCAAGAATGCATGGGACAGACATAAGGCAATTCTTGTGGGGGGTAGGAAGAAATAGGCTGTTGGTTAACTAGGATCTACGGCCTATCCTGTAGGTAGGGAAATGGGCAGACTAGATGGGCCTAGCGGTCCTTATCTGCCATCAAAGTCTATGTTTCTATGTTTCTATGTTAACTTAGAGATCTCATTTTTGGCATGAGACTGACTGGGGCTACGTTGATCCAAATTCTGAAATTTTTTGAGGCCAGAAATTTTGACTGTAGTCCCTCTTTAATTTATAACAAATAGCTAGTTTCCATCAGTCAAACTTACTAGCTTCTCTTCTGCAATATAATTTCTTAAAGTAAAATACCTTATAGAGGCCCATCCTGAAACTATATCCTTTTCGTAGTGGTCAGTCCTGTCATGTCACTTCTAAGTTTTGAATTTAGCAGTTCAAAAACTGAAAGCAGCCAGAGCCTTATACACCATTTGAACAACTGTCCTCATCCTTAACCACCACACCACCAGATACTATTTATACACCAAAGAAAAAGAAAAAAACAGGCCCACACTTGGCATGTATCCACAGTGCAATCATGGCAGTGCCAGAAAGCAAATCCAGATTTGTCCTGGTCACAGTTTGAATCACAAGACAGAGCTGTGACTAAAATGTGGTGTATGTTTTGCAAAGAGAAACCTGATATCTTCAAAGTGGGTTACTAGAGCCGAAAAAATTATCGATGTGGATTCTTACGCCACTGGCACCAACAATGTCAAGAAAACTGTCTATGAGATACATGCAGTATCAGACGAGCATAAACAAGCAAAAGCTGCTGCTTTACTGATGTTAGACCCTCTGGTGGTGAAATAAAAACATGTATTTTTAAAATGAATAAAAAAATATCTTTATAGATTAGATAAACGATTTGATATTGCCTACGACCTTGCCAAAGAAGAGGACCCCTTCCAGAAATTTTTGAGAGACTCCTAGCACTCAAGAAGAGACATGGTGTTGAACCTGGGGGAAGCTTATGCCAGTCTTCTGCTACATTTATTATGGGCCGCTTATGAAAACCAATTGTGAGTCTTTTCACAGGAGAAACAGCACCTTACCAATATAATTCTGTCTTTATGGATGGGACAACTGACAGGGCCGCTACTAAGAAGGAGATAGTTTATGTGAAAATTCTCGATGGTGGGCAACCAGCTAGACATTCCTGGCATTAATTGATGTTGAGTCTGCTGATGCCAGTGGTCTCAAATCTGCAATGATGTCTGCATACTCGCAAGTTCTGGATCTGGGCATGGTTGACCTTCAGCAATTATCCTGCATTGGTGCAGGAGCAGATGGTGCATCCATCATCTTTGGATGTAATAAAGGGATGATGGCATTAATAAAAGATTGCCCATGGCTTATTGCCATTCATTGTGTTTCTCACATACTTGAACTCACAGCAAAAGATGCTTTCAAGAATACCTATTTTTTGCAGACCACTAACAGCATCTTAATTTCCATATTTTATTTTTATTAGAATGACTGAAATATTACCGAAAGTTAAAAAGACTGGCTGAAGTTCATCAAACCAGTCATCAAGTTTAAAAAATCACAATGAACAAGATGGCCCATTTATAAAAATGACTGTCTGCTTGCTCTTCTTCACAAGTACTACACCAATTTTTGTCACTGGGATGAGCTTGTATGCGATACTAGAGGGATATCACTCAAGCAGACAAAATGAAAATTAAGGGAGAAAGAAAGCAAATCTTCAGTGTCAAATTTTTGATATTCCTCTCACTTTTTATCTTGACCTATTAACAGGTTTCTCAACGGTTTCTCATGCATGTCAGAATGCCGATCTCTCTGATGCCATGATAGAGGACAGTGTCAGTATTGTACTCTCAGAAGCAGAAAATCTCATAGAAATAGATGGAACCAGACTAGCTCAGTTCAGGAGAGGTGATGGTTAACGAGGAAGGAACAGCAGTGTTTAAAGGAGATAGGAAATCATGTTTACCTAGTTAACTGCTATTCCATCTTCCTTTCCATGCCATTTATGTATTCCGATGTGCTTTAACCAATTTTTGGCAAATAAGTAATATAGCTTTGGGGTACCCTCAGATCTACATAGAGTTCCACTCTCCTCACCAGCTATTGCTGTTTCTTTTCATATTTCTAAGACATCAGTAACACCATTCCATGCTATCATTTAAATGGCCTGGAATGGTGTTACCGATGTCATAGAATGTTCAGACATTATAGAGCAGTAACTACTGAGAAGAGAGGGATTCAAGGTAGTTACAAAGGCAACACAATCAGGTTATTAATTTAACAGAAAAGGTAAAAACGTATCAGAATATTGGGTAGACACTAAAAAGGCAACTGAAGGGCATTTAGAGCTGAAACACTGTTTCCCGTCACCCTTTAAAGGATGTGAACTCCCAGGAGGAAGTAAGGGATGCTATTTCTGACCTTGCCAAGGAAAAGACTGTAAACAGTGTAATGGAATGTCTTGACTGGCGCTTCTTGGGCTTTGCAGATCCACTCTTAGTAAATGGCAGTGTCACTGACCCCCAACGAATTGGCCTGAAAATGATAGTTTACTCACCTGATAAAGGTGATTGTGGGAGAATATATCTCTGAGGCACTCCACATTCATGACATCATGGGTTGTGTACACCTGATAGGTTGCTTGATGCACATGTGACTTGAAGGAAGTCCATCCCCCACCTGAGAGGGGGGGGATCTGCTCTCCTATGGTCAGTTTGATATATTCCAAAGCTGTATCTGTAACAATAATCTGTTAAAACATTTTGCTGTTAATGAGTGTAGATATGTAGTGACCACTTAGCAGTAGAAAATTGTTGTGTAACTTTATTTTGTTATTACACTGTACATATAGACGTCGGTGATGTCCAAACCTACTACTTTGTAATAGCGAGCATCATACATTCATACAATGTTATGAAAACTTGTTGAGTCTTTCACACATCTGTTGGGTGGGATGTGGAGTGCCTCAGAGATGTATTCCCCAACAATCACCTTTACCAGGTGAGTAAACTGTCATTGTGGAGGATAATCTCTGAGGCACTCCACATTCATGACATCATGGGTCATTAAAAAGCAGTAATCTGCTGCTAGACTGGATCAGACATGTTGTCTTGTACCTTGTCCTTGCATGCTGCAATAGGAGATTTCCTCTGCAGTATTCCTGTTTTTCTTTGTCCAGGAAGTTGCGATTGCTCTGGTAGAATGAGCCTTCAGATCTCTTGGTGCAGTCGAGTTATTCACTCTGTATGGTTCTGTGATTGTTGTTTTAAGGTACATAACAATCAATGATTTTGAAGCTGGTTTTCTTTTCTTTTTCCATGTAGCGTTATGAGCAGTCTGTTTTGTATATTTCTTCTGTCCTTGATAGGTATGTGCTAAGTACTGTTTTCATACCCAGCACTTTAAGCTGAGGATTGTTTTGTATTCCCCCCCCCCCAGGGGTTCTGCAGGTATTTCAATAGTTTGGTTGATGTGGACTGTCAATTATACTATTGGTCAGAATGACACTATAGGTCTAAGGGATATTCTGTCAGTGTAGAATGTTATGAATGGGGGTCTGCATGAGTGTGCCTATAGTTCTCCTCCATGTCTGGCAGATGCTAGTGCCATCAATGAGAGTAAAAGTGTTAATGTCTTTGCCAAGCTATGTCATGCACTGGGCCCTGTTTGCTCATGAAGGGTACGAGAGGTCTCGTGTTGCACTTGGTCCATGGCACTATGTCTATCAATGATGACATCACTCCCAGTACTTGTGAATCTGTTTGAAGTTCTGGATTTCTGTGTTTCTGTCATTGTGTAGTCTACACAATAATTGAGTGGACTTGGGTGTTTACTGGGTTGCCGAGACCCGCATTTGTGTTGATCAGTGAGCTTAGATGATCTATAGACTGGCTAGGGATGACAGGTAGCTTTCTGATAGATTATTACACGGCTGTGATTTTGTAGGCAGTGTACTACCATGTTTGTTCTTGAATGGACTGTTGTACTGATCTGGTCTTGATCAGCCGATCGTTCAATAGGATATTACTTGTATCCCTTAACTCTAATTTTTTGCAGCAAATGCTATTGTTACCATCGTGAACATGCTTGGGGTTGATAGTAGGTTGAATGGTAACACTTGTATTGGTATTGCTTTCCCAATATGTGAAATCGATGGAATTTGTAGTGTGATGTACGTGTCCTACAAATGTAGTGAAGTTAGGTATCTCCTGAGCTTGTAACCGTGAGGGTTGACTTGACTGTTTCCATTTCAAGGGTTTGAATTGTACAGAATTGTTTAGGTCCAGAAATGGGCATAGCCCCTCTGGTCCCTCTTTTGGGGTACCTTGTCAAATATGGAGTATCCTTCTTTCCCCTTTTTTGTAATGTGTTACCCTGTCTATGGTCTTGTTGTGCAGTAAGTCTGTCAGTACTGTTTGGACTTATGTCGGGGTAACTTTGTTTTTCGGCAAAGGGAATAGGACTAGAAGGTCCTGTGTTGGTATGCGAGAAAGTTGTATCACATATCCTAGTCTTATTACTTGTAGGACCCACCTGTCTTGTGTGGTTTGTCCCATGCTTGTGTGAAGAGTAGTAGTCGGTCACCGACTAGAATGTTTTGGTATTACTTGTAACAATAGTAGTTGTTGTTTCAACTGGGTTTTGTGTGGGGGGGGGGAGCAGTTTCCTCTACCTTGGTTGGTAAACGTTCTAGCTCAAGATCTGATGTAATTTTTTTTTTTGTTTTTTTTGTTTTTTTGGTGGGTATGGCTGCCTGTGGTAGTGTAGCCTGTAGTTGTAATTGCCCCTGTCTTATCTCGAAAGGAATGAGAACAGCATGTTTGTCTAGCTGGCAGATAAGTGGATCTGTTTGACTGATCTTTGGTATCTTGTCATCCTCTTTTCCCCTTGAGGTATCTTTGCAGACCCTAACCAAACAGTAGGTTGCCTTTAGTAGGTAAATTATGTAGTATCACTTTAGTCATTGTCTGCATTTCCTTAGATTTGTCCACAGAGACCTCTGTGCTTTGTTATTAGGAATGTGGTGTGTGGATTAATCTCTAAGAAATCCACTGGCATGTCACCAAGATGGTAGATGGTATGGTGTTTTGAAGGAGTTGGGATTCTCACATATTTTATTGTTTTTATTCATTTATTTTTCTCTTTTCATTATGACCTCTTGTAACAAGGTGAGCTGCGTTCTAGTAGCATAGATGGCTGTTGTATCAGCTCTGTCTCCTAAGCTGGCTATTAAACTACCCTCTAATTTTAGGTCTGTGGGGTCTTGGGACCTGAGGCTGTTTCGGTAGATAGCATAGCCTTTTATTAGTGAAGCAATATGAGGGTCTGTTGTCAGTGGTGTGTACTCTAATGCAGGTTGTCTGCTTGAAGTGAGTACATTTTGTCCCAATATCCGCATCCTATATGCACTCCGGTTTGGCAGATTCCCATTCTTTAATCACCACCTCATCAATAGACTCGCATACTGGGAATACATCTGCACGTTTTTACCAACCGTTAAGATGTGTAGATTAGTTTGGATAGTGTGGTAGGAGTTGGTGTCTCAGACCCCGCCTTAGCCATTGTGTTTTGCACTAATGCCTGTATCTGATCAGGAAACACCCTTTGGATGTTAGTGATTGTGTAACCACCTCCATCTCTGTTTCTAGATCAGAGTGAGTTTCCGAGTCTGGCTGTAGTGAGTGAGGTTCTGTCCCTGCTGATACCTGACTTTATTTCACATGTGTTTTACGCTAGTTGTTGTGCCTCTATCACTTGATTATTTTGGTGGGGAATTGTTGCTGTGTCTAAATCCTGCCCAGCAGAGGATTAAGGATTGTAGGTGGCATATTTGTTTGTGCCTTGTCTTTTGTGTTTTCATTGGTGTCTTTCCCAGCATCCTCCTGGTCAGATGGCATGGGTGCATCTTCTGCATCTGATGCACGCAGTATGCTTAGTTGTTTTGGGGCTAGTGCCACTTTGCATTGGCTATAGCTCTTTGTTTTGGCTATTGCAGTAAGTTGAGAAAAGGTACATAGAGAGGGTGTTTTGTGATTTTTTTTGAGAGGGAATTTAGATATATTGTTTTATTTATTTATTATTTCCATTAATTCTTCCCCTGCAGAGTAATTGATAATGTTCTGCACTGTACGTGCTATTGCTATGCCTGTGCATTAAAGTGTGCACTGTCTCTTTAAATGTGGTTAGAGTGAGTGAGAGACTCAGTGTTATGCTGCCTTGCCCACAGCTGTGGTGATAGTGCTGCCCCAATATATTTTCCCCATTGTTAATTGATTTTCAAATCGTTGCCCTTATATTTAATTTTTCGCATTGTGATCTGCTGTTTCAGATTGGTTGATGCTTTTAACAAACACTCTCTGTGCTGGTTGAACGTTTATGAGTGTAGTTATGCTCTCCACAAGACGGCGGCAGTGACTCTCAGTCAATCTACACTGTCTGGCAGCCACCTATACCCTTAATCCCACATGGATAAGGGATGAGTGGAGAGCTTTTCCGAGATCACAGCAGCAAGTCTCATGATATTCTTTCTCACGGCTGCTGATCTGGATAGGTAAGTTAGGTTAGTCTCTTAATGCTCCTCCTCCTCCTCCTTGTGAGACCTACTTGTTTATAGTGTTTCAGTCAGGTAGATGATAAAGGAGTTTCCTCTACCTTTTGATAAAAGAAGGTGGTGAGTTTAAAAGACATAATGTGCCATAAAAAAAGTCTAGAGAGCACGTCATTTTCAGATGAGGCACAGAGCGACTAAGAAAATGCTTCAGAGACTGTTGTGTAGTGATGTCTTGAGTGAGTGCTTCAGGTGCTACTATGCTTGTAATGGGGAACTGTGGCACGTTAGTTAGTATTTTAGAAGTCTGTGACACTGGCATGGTACTCCAGATGTTCTAAGGTGGCCACTTGCACATTTAATACTGTATAGACTCTGAAGCTGCTGGCATGGCTCTAGGTCATCAGGCATCTTAGTAAAGTGGTATGCTTGTTCTGAACAGCACGTAGGGGAACTCAGACTGTATGCCCAAGTAAGGAATGAAAGCCTTTAATTATGTAGTAGCCCCTGATGTACTGAGCTCCTGGGACCATTGGTAGGGGTTTCCAAGTAACTGTGGCTATGGAATTTGGTTGGTCATCTGTGGAAGATCTCAGGCAATACACGGCTCTGTTAGCATCCTTTAAATTTAGCATCCTTTAAATTTAAAAAATGTGATAAATTATCATGTTCAAGCCCTTTTTTTATTAAATTAATAGGGCTAAGTCATGTATTCACATTGGTATGCATTACTTTTGTCACATACAGTACATAGCAGCAGCTCCTTAATTAATATGTGATTGTGCCTTTAAGAGAGGAAAAAAACAACTGAATATCAGTGAAAGAAATGACTACTAAAGTTCACTATTTCCCAAATAGTTATTTTAATCAAACCTCCTTGTATGTTGACCCAGTATAGTACAGTGCTGTGCATCATTTGTGGCCCCTTTTGTATGCCTTGGTTATCTCTGGGATAATATAAACATGTGCCTTTAAGGGGAGAGGGGAGTAGGTGGGCAGGTAAGCTGAGTGAGGAATCATCTGCATTGCTGCTTGTGTAATAGGACAGTTTGGGGCAGAAGCATTTTTTGTTCTTTAAAACATGTTTTTTCTGTTCTCCCTCATGGTCATTGTTAAAGGTTAGGGGACTTAGACTTGAGAAGGTATAGCAATTGCTAGCTCCATTCTCCATTGCAAGATATGTTGGATTTAGTCAGATCTTGTTTATCCTCCTCTAAGATGGTGGCTGAAATCTCATGAGAGCTGAGAGCCATTCAGCTTGCAGCTCTCATGTAGCAGGAGATTTGAAAACTAGAAAGAAATGGGGGAGATGGTCATGCTGCTAGGAGTTGTTTGTGAAGCTGGGGCCATAAAATAACATTTGGATGGCTCAATTTTGGCCTTTAGAGCTTCCTTTTCTCTGTGGGAGTGTTTTTGGGTAGAAAATAGCACAAAGTGGTCACGGTGCTTTTATTTAATGCCACTGAATTCCAGTAATGTCTGAATCCAGCTCATGTATTTTAAGCATTTTCCAGTGCAAGGTAACTTTTCTGGGTGAGTTTGTGAGTACCTTTTTTACAAGTTAGTGATGCTAGCAGGGTCATTGTTGGTGATTAATACAACTCAGGAACTGCTGTCATGGGAACCAGGTTGATTATTTATTATATTTCCTTCTGTAAATCATTGCATAGATTCTGTGTTCAGTTATGTGGGTCTGACATTATTTTAGCTCCTGGCACCGCTAGCAGGGGTGTTCAGGTAGCTAATAATCTCTATGCTTGTACAATGTGATAATGTTCATAACTTGAATATTGTGCTGGCAATTTTTTAGCTAACATTTTTCTAGACAACTGACGCTAGTAGAAGCCACAGTGCTAACATCTCTAAGACTATCAGTTTTACAATTTTTAAACAGTTGCATATCTGCAGAAAACATACTCTTGTGGACTTGTTTGATCTTTGTTGTAGGATATTAATAAATGGCTTAGCCAGGTGGCTTCTTACCTTAGTAATGAAGTTGTTCTTTATAATAAACATTGTTTGTTCTTTACAAGAAACACACTGGAGCTCTAGGGAGTACTGCAACCTGTTTTGATGCACATTAATAACTGACCACAGGAGAGCAGAGCCCCCCCAGGTGGGGGATGGACTTCCTTCAAGTCACATGTGCATCAAGCAACCTATCAGGTGTACACAACCCATGATGTCATGAATGTGGAGTGCCTCAGAGATTATCCCCCACAATGACCATGAGCATTTGGAGTTTGGAAATGAGGAGATCCAGTTTCTTCTGAACCATTTCTCTCCTGTCTTGCTACAGAAAGGGAGTGATGTGCATAGTGCAATGACAGAATGGAAACTGTTGAAACAAAATATAACAAATATCACATGCAGCTGTCATTCCTTGAAGCATAGCATGTAGTCTTCCAGAGAAAATCACAATATTTCAGAAATGTTCTTCAAATCAGGTCATAGCTATTGTACTTGTGTATCCAATATCACAATGCTACACTATAAAGAGTCTTTTCAGCTATGAAAATGATTTTTTTAGACAGGAGAGCTAACTTGAAGACCAGCACCATTAAGGACTTTCTTTTAATCTCCATGGAAGGTGCGGAACCACAAGATTTTTGTAGCACGCCAGGAGTAAAAGACTGTTATTAACATCAAAGCATAGGTTGGAAGCAAAACCTCACAGGTCGCCAGCAGCAGGCTAAAGCAAATTCACAGTAGTGGAGAAAATTCAGATCACATCTAGTGAAAGTGGGTTGAGGAGGAAATCCATCGTCATCCAGAACCAAATTCAGAGGAAGACTAAGCCTGGAGATTGTAAAAAAACAAAAACAAACCTGACTGAGCCTGGAGATATTACTTTTGGAGTTAAGCTACTGGTTATGCTTGCTTAATTTTTACAGTTTGTTTCACATGATTGCATAACATTCAACTTGACACTATGCTCAAATAAAACTGAGTATATCTGGTAAAGTCCTGAGTGGGTTCTTCCTAAAATTTAAACTGAACTGCAGTCTCAAAAGCTTATTTCTGTGCTTGCTGGCCACCTCCTGCAGTCTCTGTTGTCTATCTGGCCTCTTTCTGAGCTTGCTTTCACTGCATCTCTCTTCCTGGAAGTCTATCATCTTTGCCTACTCGTCAGGTGAGCTGTTTTTCCATCTAAGCAAAAAATAAAGATATATTTTTGTTAATTAATTTTATGAACGTTTTGTTTATTTTATAGGTTTTAGTTCCTGGTTGGCTTGAGTAGCTCCTGGTCAGCCAAAAATGCAGATGTCCAGGAACTCTTCATTGGCAGAACCTTATTTTGGTCCCTTTATTCAACAGTTCATTGGAAACAAGCATGGTTCCAGAGGACTGGAGAAGAGCAGATGTCGTCCCTCTATATAAGAGCAGCAGCAGGGAATAGGCTAGGAACTATAGGCCGGTCATTCTCAGTTCAGTGGTGGGGAAGTTAATGGAAACCCTGCTTAAGGAAAGGCTGGTAGAATATCTTGAATGCAGTGGGCTGCAAAACCACAGGTAGCAAGGATTTATGGGGGGAAGGTCACGCCAGACAAATCTGATTGATATCTTCAACTGGGTGACCAGGGAAATAGATCAGGAGAGGACAGTGAACACGGCCTATCTGGACTTTAGCAAGGTCTTCAACACTGCTGCTCAGGAGACTGATAAAGCAATTGAGCAGCCTAAGTGTGGGATCCAATGTAGTGAATAGGGTTAGAAACTGGTTAATGATAGGCAACAGAGGGTGGTGGTTAATGGCACTTGCTCTAATGACAAGAGAGTGACCAGCAGGGCACTGCAGGGCTCAGTACTGGGAACTGTCCTCTCTAGTGTCGTCATAAGTGATGTTGCAGAAGGACTGGAAGGGAAGGTATACCTTTTTGAAGATGATATCAAAATCTGTAATAGTGTGGACAATAAGGAAGGGGTGGAAAGAATGCACAGGGATCTTGGGAAACTCGAAGAGTGGCGAAGAGCATGGCAGTTGAGGTTCAGTACGAAAAAGTGCAAAATCATGCACCTAGGGCATAGAAACCTAAGAAATGAGTATAGGATGTGAGTAGGTACTGTCAGTCACTAAGCAGGAAAGGAACCCTGGGGTTATCATATCTGATGAGCACAAAGTGACAGGGCAGTGTGAAAGAGCAATGGGTAGGGCCAGTGGGATGCTTAGTGATGGGTATCTCCAGCATGAGGAGAGAGGTGGTGTCCCACTATTTGGTTTGCTGGTGAGACCCCACCTGGAGTATTGTGTCCTGTTCTGGAGGCCACACCTCAAAAAAGATATAGGGTAGAGTCAGTCCAGAGGAGTGCAACTAAAATGGTGTAGGGGTTGCAGTAAAATCCCTATGAAGACAGACTGAGGGATCTCAACATGTACACCCTGGAAAACAGGAGAGTGAGAGGGGACATGATAAAGACCTACAAGTACCTTGCAGGGGTGAACAGGGTGCAGGAAGGGAGTCTCTTTCAAATGAAGAAGAGCACCAGAACCAGAGGGCATGCAGTGAAGCTGGAAGGGGGGGCATTTAGGAGGGATGTGAGAAAGTACTACTTCACTGAAAGAGTGGTGGACCCCTGGAATAGACTGGCAACAGAAGTGGTGGAGGCAAAAACAGTAGGGGCCTTCAAGCATATGTGGGATGGATGTAGTAGAATATTAGGAAATGGACAGGGAAGAGGGAGGTTCGCTGGAGACAGACTAGGCAAGGAACCATCTGGGGAGACTGGATGGCCCATGCAGTTCATACATGCCAACAAATTCTGTGTTTCAATGTTAAATCTCTGGGAATGGTCGAGGCAAAGATGGTGAAGGGATTCAAGGTGAGGTGGGAGAGGCATAAGGGTCTGATAACAGTTGGGGCTAGGGAAGTAGGAGGGGATAAGCCTATGAAACAGACTCAGCTGCACACAGGGTACTCAGACTAGGCCCACCCAGCAGTTGACTGGAGCGACAGTAGGTAGGACCAGAACAGAGTGGTGGACCTATAGTCTTTTTCCTCTCTGTAATTATTTGTTTTTATGTGTGTAGGACCTGAGAAATTGGAGTCTAATGGTTCAGTCCACAAAGGTACCCCAAATACTTTGCTGTTGAGGTCCATATGCCGTCATCAGCCTCTCGCTGGAAATACAGCTTTGTTGTGTATGATTACCCGTACAGTATTCTATATATATATATATATATTCATTGCAAAAAATGTTAATGCATCAGGACTGAAGTGACAAAAGTAGGGAAATGAGATGTTAGGGTTGAGCCTCTAACCCTACCACCCCATCCTCCACACACCAACAAGCATCGGGGTGTGCCATGCGGTCATTAGGCCCAACTCTCACCCCATTCCATGTGTAAACAGGCTAACATGGTACCGCATAGGAGAATGGGGTGAGAGTTAGGTCTAACTACCTCATGGCACACTCCGATGCCTGTTGATGTGTGGAGGATGGTGGATAGGTGGGGGGTTAGGGGCTCAGCCCTAACATCTCATTTCCCTGCTTTTATTGCTTAACCCTAACTGATGCATTAATGAAGTTTTTTGCAATGAATTTCCTTACTTTTTGAGAAAGTGTATTGTAACTGGTAACTGGTATGTGTTGGTGGGAGCGCAGGCCCTCTGGGCCCACGCTTCTTTACAGTTGCCCATTTTTGCATAATGATATGCGTCTGTGAGAGTGTGGGCACTCCGGGCCTTGCACTCCCATTTACACGTAACCACGGAGCCATACAGCAGCCCTATAGAGCTGAAAAGGAACCCTTGTAACACTAATTTGCCAATATCTCAGTAACCATAGCAGCGTGAAAAACATTCCACTGCAGTTGTAAGCATAACTTCGAAACCTCCATGTGTACTAGTTGCCTGAAGTGAAAAATCCATATCTTGCATAGTTTCCGAGACGCGGCCACCGAAAGGAGCTGTGGGCGCCACAATGTTATCCTATGGGAAAAATCTCAACTTTGTAATGGCATATCTATGGAATCAATTACATTTTTTGCACCTAAACAGCATAATTCACATCTCTGATACACCCCCTTTATACCCTGTAAATTTCAAGCCAAAAGACCAAACCATTTATTTACAATGCACTGGGAAAGTTTTAAAATTCCTAGTTCATGAGGTGGCAAAATCCCCATTTATGAGGTCATCTGCCTGGATTGGTGGTAGTTCAGGTGGATGTTAAAGATCCCATGGCACTTATCGAAAAGAGTAGGGGAATTTCCCCGGTGTCCTGGCCAAATTTCCCTCATTCACCATAAATACCACCAACAGCTTACTCTGGTTCAAAGTCAGTTGGCATTCATCTGTATCCCCCTTCCCCAGGTCGTGCCTGAAAATAGGCAAGATTTGTCTAGTGCACTTACCCGGTCAACAAAAACGAAATGAAATAAATAAATAAATTCCCGTTTGCAAGCTGTCAAATTCGCCGTTTTGTGAGAATTCCTTGTTCATCAGATTTTGTCCATCTGGTCTGAAAATCACAATCAAGGATTTTGACAGCTTGCAAAAGGAGATTGGCTCGCTAAAGGGGATTTTGACTGCTTGCGAATGGGTATTTTGTCACCTCACAAAAGAGGATTTATAAAAGCAATCCCTTTTCGCAAGCTATCAAACTCCCCTTTTGCGAGTTGATCCCCTTTGCTAGGTGACAAAATCCCTGTTTGCGAGCCAGTTCTTGTTTGCAAGAGGGGCCATCTGGTCTGGAAATTACAATCAAGGATTTTGTCAGCTTGCCAAAGGGGATCGGCTCACGAAAGAGGATTCTGACAGCTCACAAAAGGGAATTTTGACAACTCGTGAAAGGGGGATTAAAAAAAAAATCTCCTTTCACTAGCTGTCAAAATCCCCTTTTGCGAGCCAACAGAATCACCGTTCGTGAGCCAGTCCTTGTTCGCGAGATAGGGCCATCTGGTCTGGAAATTGCGATCTAGGATTTTATCAGCTCACAAAAGGGGATCAGCCTGCGAAAGGGGATTTTGTCACCTCGCAAACGAGGATCGGAATCGAGTGAAAAATGAAGAATTTTTAATTTTAAAATGTCTGTTTTTTTACCAAAATAAAGCAAATCAAAGCCATGGGTTTGTAGAGGGTGTCACCCTGAACAAAACCCATGCTTAATTTACAAGAGAACACATCCGTGGGGCAAGCTACAACATTTTGTTTGTGGGGAAAAATGAAAAGAATATGGCAGCTCGAAAAAGGGGAATTTTTCCTTACGAATGGGGATTTTATAAATCCCCATTTATGAGGTGAAAAATCCTTGATCATGAGCCCAATCCCCTTTCGCAAAACATACATATAAATCTAAGACTGAACTGAGCATGCTCAGAACCCAAAAATTCAAAATTAAATACATTTTTAATGGATTAATATGTTTTCACCAAACCAACACTGGATTGTTCTTTGGGCAAGCCTCTTTCTACCCTGAAAGCTTCAGACCACAATTCCAGTGTGGCAGCAGCGTGATGGGCAAAAATCTGCGTTTTTTTTTGCACTTTGCTGCACGAAAACTGCAAATCCGATCGAAATGCAACTTGGCAAATCAAGAGCTGTACCATATGAGACCGCACTTTGCAAATTTCATGCAAATCCATTGAAAGGTTGCAAAGTTATTAACGTGCAGAATTTGGGGTTTAACATTAAACTACCTACTTCAATTTTGACTAGAGTATGTAACTGTTTACCATAATATAGATATATTTATATATATAATGCTGCCTCCATATTTACTCTGCACAGTCTAGACTGCCTCTACCACTGCTCTGTAGCTTTGCTGTAGAAATAGTTCTTCCCTGCCCCCCCGGACTCAGCACTGTTCCCCTATTCCACCTTCTCCTTCCCTATCTGGAGGGTAGACATCTCTCTGTGCCACACAGCATTGCCCTTATCCCGGTACATTTTGTCTCAGCTCCCTCCCCTTACTACCTCAAGTCTCTCCTAAACTGCCCTCTCCCTGCCTCCAACTCTCTTAGAAACTCTCTCACACTGTCTCTTTCCCCTGCCCCAAGCCTTCAGTCAGAGCTTTTTCTCCTAGCGGGATGCTGGTAGGTGCGGCTTCGGGTCTCCCTCATTTGAGAGAGCTCCATTCAGCTCTTCAGCGCATCATGAACCCTGACAGCGTCCCTTTTCGATTTTTCTCACATTCCCCATTGCTGAGATGCACACATCAGTGTGCGTACATGGTGGCGTGCACGTGCTGCAGAGTCCTGCAGCACCCTCCCAGCTGTTGTCATCCCAGACCTGCACTACCACCAGACCTCCACCTGGTGGCAGTCATTCAGCGGGAATGACAATCCACCTTCCCTGAGAGAGGAGAGTAGTCCTACGGATGCTCAATCTTTTCCCTGCCCGGCCAACCCCCAGCAACCCACACTCACCACCAGAGGTCGCCAGTGTGGCAGGTGGTAAGGCGCCAGCACTTCAGCCTTCCACGCCACTAGGACAGCCCCAGGCTGCCTTCTCTTATGGGCTCCCTCATCCCTGATCTAGCCTCCTTCGCATCGCTCATCCTCCATCACTCTACTGAGAATTCTCCTCCATGAACGCACCACTCATGCCTATACGAACTTCTAACCCCCTACCACTTTCACCACTTGCCTCTTCCCCACTCCTTTCCTTCTCTCCCAAACCATCACTCCAAGTACCTCTCCTTTAATCTGACCTATAAACTAACCACCCTCCACCCTTCCACAGTGTACGGCCCCCCCGGATTATACTCAGGATTAAATTGGAGCTAAAAGGCGAGGTGCCCATAGAAGCTTCTCAAAGCTACACACAGTAGGACATATTTTTGTGGGCAAGTAAAAATCTATTCAATCTATTTTTAAATATGTTTTTGTTTTCACTAATAATAACTGATGTCTGCAATTTATTCCAAGGGTTGTTTATTCTGTGAGAGAAATAATATGCCTTTTTCTTTGATCGAAATGTACTTCTATTCAGCTGAAGTGGATGACCTCTGGTGGAAAAAGCTACTTGTTTAAAATCAAATCCACATTCTGAAGTCAAATAGAGGTCATTAATAATGTCCCAGGTAAATAAGAGGTCACCCTTCACCTGTCGTCGTTCCAGGGACATTAAATTAAAATTGGAAAGTCTTTCGCCATTTGGTAGATTCTTATCTGTACAGATTGATTTTGTAAGTCCCCCAGTGGACTTTGTTTTAATCCGTGAACTGTTCCTTTACTGGAATGCTTCTTGCTTTGTCGTTATGTAATCATTTGTATTGATAATTCCATACATATGTACCTTGTTTTTTCCTGTATAGTATGTATCCAACTCTACCCCTAGGACACACCTGGAAACCAGCTGATATCAGCTCATTGTGTTTTTGGGGCCAAGTATTTTATTTTAGTTTATACATTTTTTTTGTTATTCTAATTTGTCTCCTTGTCACCAGAAGTGCTCCCTTTGCACTGGCCTCCCCAGCACCCTCACCGGTCTTCCCTTGGGCTTACCTCAACTCTGTTTTTCCCCAGCTCACCCCTTGTTGCAGGGGCAGTGGGACTCCCCAGCTCCCACAGCAGTCAAGATCCAGAATCTTAGGAGGGCCAAGTCACCAGTATCGCGCCCGCAGACGATCTGTGTCATCCTGCACTGGTGAGGCTTTCTGTCTTCAGTCCCTTAGGATGTCAATGGCTTGGGCAGACATTCCTGTGAGCATGTATAGTGTGGCACCAACTGGTGTACCCCTCCCTATGGAGCCATTCTGACTGCACTGCCACCAGCAAAGCCAGCTGCCCTTCTTCCCCCGTGGAGGAGGGTGTCCTCTCAGATGTTCACTCCTTCTCCCCACAGCTGGCACCGATGACCCATGTTTGTTTTCGAACTTGAGTTGCCGGCATCACAAACGCCAGCCATACCACTCGCTGATGGGCCATGGTCAAGCCTTTTAAATAATAAGGGTTATGTATTTGTAACTGTTGTTTTACTGCTGGTATGCAGTTGACATCCACACAGGTTGGTGGGGCCCTACAGATGATGTAAACATGTTTGAACCCACCACCATCAGGATTGTCCAAGGGTTCTTCCCTCATACACACATGATTGTGTCTTCCTTCATTCCGGGGTAAATGGATCCTAGTGGACAGGTAAGCTGGCAGTAGGGAAGGAGGGGGAACTAAGTCCTGAGAGAGGGAGAGAGAGCAAGAGAGAGAAAGCTCAGAACTGAGTTCAGACCCTGCCATGGGGCTGCACTCCTGCAGTGAGCCACTTCTACCTTCACACAGATCCTGCAGTGGCTAGCACCACTATGCCAGACAGAAGGGGGTGGTCAAATGTTTAGTCAACCACAGTGGCTGTAGCGCCCTGGAATCTGCCATATGATGGTGATCAGTCCGTGGAATGGACTGTACCCTACCCCTGGAGTCTAAACCTGTTGACTCCACAGCCCATCTGAGACTCCAATGACTTGGGGCTGTGATTCAGGATGGTGAAGCGATACCCAGGTCTCAAACATGACAGTGCAACCTACTAGTGCACACAGGCACCCCTGGACTAGGGGCTATGTAGAACTACAAAACATGACAAATTTAGCCCATTTTATTTTTCATTTTTTTTCAGAAGTTGTTAACAGTACACAAGGCTGTTCTCATTCTCCTCCATGGTGCTTGCGCTTCTCAAAATGAGACCTGATCTTGTCAGGTAGTCGACATCCATGAGTCCCCCTGCTGGTTAATTTGAAATGATGTGTACAGAAAAGGCAATTTCGGCTGGCAGCAGGCAGATGGGAATCATTTAAAGCTGAGAGCTGCAAGAAACCCTCCCAATGATGAGTGCCAGCAAGCAGCAACAAGCCGTCGTCCTTTCCTCCCATTTAATCAAATTTAACGCACAAGTGCTGCAAAGAGTTAATACTCGGGGCTGTTTCTCTAAGCACTTGATACTGGGTATTAGAAAGCACTCTCCCCTGCTGTGGTGTATCGAACATTGCATTTGATTTTGGTGCTCAAATCAATCAGCATTTCCTCTCTGCTTTCTGAAGATGAGACAGATTAAAAAAAAAGTGTTTAGGTATCACAGTCATTTTTGGTGTGAGATGGAGGAGGAGGAGGAGGCGAATGTAAACGTGGCATCTTGCCAAATAAAGAAAACAAAAGGGGTCTTGCAAGCTAACATGACAATTTGAACGCACACAGTGATATGCCTGTAATTCTGACATGCGTCTGATTATGGTGTTTGTCAGGCAAATCTTTGCTGCATCTCCCTGTCAATTAAATGGTTCTCCAGTGAGCCCAGCTGTTAGTTTCACAGATGTGGCCCCACTTCTGTTCAAATTTGTGTTATATTATTGATCTGTTAAAGAGGGATATCACATAATCATTTGTTATTCTCTCTCGCTCTCTCTCTCTCCACTCACACATCCCACCACCCTAATTCCAGCAATTAATAAACCTTGATTTTAAAGATAAGCCCTTTCGTGGCATCCAAATCTCTAACTGCCACTTCAGATCCCAAGAATTCCGACCCTGGGATTTTATCATCTTTTTTCCCCAATGTCTGACTCAGGCTTTTAATTCAGTCTCAGGTGTGGTTACCTAGTCACTCATTACTTGCCGGACTGCATGTACAGTGCCCTGTCTGGAAAAAAACAGAAAGAACTTAAAGTAGCCCCACAGACTCCAGTGACTGCAGTATAGACAAGGTAACCTCTCCAGTAGACTGTATTTGGAAGTCAAGATTTGTTCCCGTGCTATGTTAAGGTCATTATTAAAGTTAGGACCATTGTGCTTAAATTATTTAAAGGGACACTGTCAACCCCCTTAGGCCTCAAAGTGACCTTAGTTTAAAAAACATATTTCATGATTGGTCACATTCTGTAGAGATTGCTTATGTAGCTGGACGTTTGATTCTGACTCCCTTTTTCTATTTAAAAGTGAATGATACACAATAGACTGCCCACCATACTGGTGTTACCACACACAATGTGTGTGTTTATGTTCCTTAATCAACTCCCATTGCATCTTTTCTGGGCTTGGTAACACCCCCTACACAGTCTAGCCACTCATGATGCAGTGGGAGGAGAGGGGACTTTAGCATGATAAATGGCTGCACTGTTTGGGGATGTAACCAGTGTTCCGGAAGTATGCAATTAGAGTAGATCAAGGATTAGAAACAAAACAAGATTTGGTGTAATTACTCCATTAGCATGCATTTCAGTTATACTTGAAATGAAGCAGATAAAACAACCAGCAACATCAGTGACTTTTAGAGAATGTAAGCAATCACAAAATGTGGGTTTTCAATTAGAAATAATATGATGCAAAAGGGTCCCTTTAAGACTGTAATTAATATGTTCCTCCACTGTCTTAAAACCTTTGACTTCAACTGTACAGCTCCTAGAAACCAAGAAAAAAATTATTGGTGGCCAGCTAGCACAGCGGTAGCGCTTCCACATACCATCTAGACAGCTGGGATGTCTGGTGCTGACCAGTAAGGCAGGGTTTCAGAGTCCGCCTTGGATGCATCCTGCCTCAAGAAGGAAGGGTACCTCCTACTGCTGCATGATTGCCCACCCCCTGGTGGCCTAAGGTGATGGTATGCCATGAGGGAAGGAGCGGTGCTCCCTTACAGAACAGCCCTACATCTGCATTCACTGCTCACTTTGTATGTGATGCAGAGGTGTCATATGCCTAGAATGGGGCCGGCAGGGGGTTCCAAATGAGGGGAGGTGCTCACTATCTCTATGACAGCCCTCATAGGATCAGGGCCAGGTCAGTCCACAGGAGCCTACCCTGTGAGTGAGATACGTGGTAGGACTACAGGATGAAAAATAAGGGGCAGACCTGGGACAGATGAAGTCCCCTTATCCCACCATGCCCATCTGGCTGCCAGGCTCACCTCCTCGTCAACTCCTCAGCCTGGCATCCTGGGCTTGTTGAACAAAGTAATCTCCTGTGGCTGGCCCGCCGGCACAGCAGTAGGGTTACAGTTTGTGGTGCTGATGACCCAGGTTCGGGAGCAAGCCCAAGTCGGAGGTTCGCCCGGGGGAGGAAGATTGAGCATCCACAGGACTGCTCTCCTCCTCTGGGGAGATTGGACTGCTGTGTCCAGTGCAATCCTGACCCCTAGCAGAGGCTGGGGATTGGACACATGGGACTGCAATTGTGGGAGGGAGGAGTTACAGTTGCTGCTATCTCATGTATGAGAGCATATGTGGGAAGCATCTAGGCAACACGGCATGCCATCCTCTCAAGGGGAAGCAGTAAAAAAAGTGGAGGAGAAAACATTGATGGCCAGCATGACAAGGCCAACCCCTCGCAGGCCTGCACCCAGCTCGTGGCACGCTTTGCATCCAAGGATACATTTCATGGTCTGAGGGCCACCTGTGCCACAGGGGGAACACCATTGGGAAGACAGTTGAATGATGGTAAGTCCACAGGACGCCAGGATGATGGGGCTGGGGGGGGTCATTCCCCGATGATGCTTCCTTCCAGGAGGAAGATAAACTAACTGCAAAAATCAGTAATATCCTTGGAAGACTGGCCCCCTTCTGAGCTCCCAGCTGCAGAAAATAAGCCACAGTTTGCCTGCCTGGAGGCCAGAGTTAGGAGTGAGTGAAGGCAGGAATGGAGTGAGGGACTCCAGAAGTTCTATGGATGGGAAAGGGACACTGAGAGTGACGGAAGGAAGACCATAGGTGTATCTGCTCTGGTTCTACCTACAGTACTGCTGCTCCCACTTATTGCTGGGCAGGCTTAATCTGTGCACTCTCTAAGCAACTCAGTCTAACAAGTTTACCCCTTCCCACTTCATTAGCACCCAGAGTTACCAGCCGCTTATACCTGTCCCACCCCACCATGAATCCCTTCATTTTCTCTGCCTCAACCACTCGCTTTGGCAAGCTATTACACTTGTCCAGCACTGGGACCCCCCTCTGTGTGAAAACGTATTTCCTCACATTTCTTCTGAACCTACCCTGGCCAATTTGTATCTATGCAACCCAGGGACAGGGGAAGTTATTCAAGTCAGTAGCAGTTTTATCAGGGGTATAGCACTTTCCCAGAAAAATGTACTCTGTTCCCTTTTAAACTTCAGATTAGACTACAAAAAGCCAGTGGCAGAGCTAGAAGAGGGTCTGGGGGGGTGGTCGCCCCTCCTGGCTGCCCCAGTATGAGTAGTGGTGCCCCACCTCCATCTTTATTCAATGTTTAGCACCCATTGTGGAGCCTATGATTGACTGAATGCCCCCGGCTCCCAAATGCTCCCAAACCTGGCTCCGCCACTGCAAAAAGCTACCATTTCCAGATCTAAGGGGGAGTGGATGCTACTTAGCTATATAGCTGGTTTCGCTAGTGATGCCCCCGTGATCCCATTGCTGCATTTGAAAAGTTGCTGAAAGTTCACCCCATTGGTCCCTTTGGGTACTTCCATTTTTCTATCAGATCTTTCTTTTTTCCTTCTAACCTCAAGCGTGTACATGTTCAGCCTGTTCAACCTTGCCTCACATGACGTTCCTACCTGCCATGTATTATTTTGGGGGGCCTTGTCTGCACTGTTTCCAGGATATCTCAGTCTTTCTTGCTGTAAGATTAGGGCTCTGAAACTGCACACCATACTTAAGCTGTGTTTTTACCAGCAGTGCTATAGTTAGCTAAATAAGATTTGCAAACCAGAACCCTTTCTTGCCTGTTTACCATACCACTCTCCATTGTACCCATGCCCCATATTTGTTACATAGACCCCTTGTACATGCTCTATTTTACTATTGGAACTGCATAACAAGAGCATAAAATAAAGCAGTACTTCATATGCATGTATTATGATGTTTAATTCAAACAGAACCCAACCCAACACCAGCAGGGGTGGATATCAGACAGTAGGAGTGACAAAAATCATTGGTCAGGGACCTGAATTCCAGCTCCCCTTCTACAATCAACTTGTAAGCTGTGACTTACTTGGGGTATACGTTCCTACACCCATGCTTACCAGAAAACTGCATAGGGGTAGGATCCCCTCCTGCCTTTTGCTGATGAAATCCCTGCAAATGTAGCCCAGCATTCTGTGGGCCTTAGCTTATATCTTATTGCCCACTAGTAATTGGAAAAGCTTACATTGAAATGGTTTAATTGAATCCGGTCTTTTAAAGGGTGAGGATAGGCTTAGTTTGGGATTTTATATTAGAAACATTAAGATCAGTAGCCTTCCACATTTTTGGTGTTATATAATATTCTACTAGCTGGGGATGTGGAACCAAATCCAGGGCCCAACGTTATTAAGGAAGATTTTGAGTGTGAATTACAAAACTGGTACAGGTTAAGTGGTTTAAGAATAGTACAGTTAAATGTTTGTAGTATTTTATCAAAGAGATCTGAACTCGAGGAGTGAATGCAGTTACATGCCCCAGATATATTAACTATCACTGAATCCTGGTTGACACATAAGATTGATGGAAATTTAATACATATTGTGGGGTATGACTCTTTCAGAAAAGATAGAACTAATAAAAGAGGTGATGGGTTGGTAATTTATGTGAGAGGCTGTATGAAAGCAGAAATTTTAGATGTCAGTACACTACCATCTGGTTGTGAAAGTTTATTCCTGGAAGTCATTTTAGGTACCAAAAATAAACGATTATTGGCTATGTTTAGAATCCTCCACAGTAAAGGTACCAGGTTTTGAGGAGCTAGTACAAGACTTAAGTAATATCAGGAACTGAGAAATAGTTGTTCTGAGTAACTTAAATTTAAACTGGTTGGGTGCTGAGGTAGTCAAATGTAAAAATATTTTGCAGAGCAAATTTGGTTCAATTAGTGACTTCACAAGATTAAACCACCATACTGGGGTGGGATCTTGGATTGACTGGTTTTGGAAAATAAGGGAAGGAATATAAGGTATGTTGGTAATATGCCTGACTCCATAAGTGACCACCAACCAATCCATTGTATATGGAGCAATAAAAGAGTAAAGGGACAGGGAAAAGTTATTTTTACAAGATCAGTGTTTTAACTAAAATGAAATCAGACTGTGGTAATGTTAATTGGAACATATCGGATGACTAGGTTCATGTGAATGTCTCTCTAGAGTATTTTTTTTTTATTTTTAGAGAAATCTTAGACAAACATGCCCCTTTGAGGAAAAAGAGGGTACACAGTGTGCAAAATGGTTGGTTTACAGGAGCGCTAACTGAAGTTATTAAGCGGAGGGAAGCTGCCTGGGTAAAATACAAAAGGATGAATTATAAAAAAGACTGGATCTAGTATAGAGAATGTAGAAATAATAGTAAGAGGTCAATAAAAAAAGGCTAAAGTAGATTTTTACAAACAAGAGCAGGAAAGGAATTTTAGTGATAAGATACATTTTTGGAGGGGATTAAACAGATTGCTAAACCCCAAAAAGAGGGAGGAGGTTGATTGTATTCAAAATGGGAATTTAATTTTTAAAGAAAAAAAGTACAAAGCTAATTACGTGAATGAATTTTTTACAGATTTAACTAGGTACATTTCATTTAAATATTCCCGAGATGGAGTCGGTTTCAGGTAGACCAAATTTTTATTTTAAAAGAATTTCCGGGATTGACGTTTTCAGAGTTAAAAAAGCTGGATGTAACCAAAAGCCCAGGACTTGACATAGTAGAAGGCAAATTTATGAGGGCTGCTGCACAATAATTATCTGTTCCTTTGTAAAAACTGTTTAATAAATCTTTGTGTGATCTTTATATATAAAGGTGGCTAAAAATTGAAGTTTCTAACATACAAACTTACAAAGAAGCCAGCAGAAGAAGGCCATTTGGTCTATCTAGTCTGCTCATATTGCAGGGTCCACAACTTAGTTACTGTCCCTGCCCCCCTCCCCACTCCTCCCATCCTCCCCACCCATGATCCTTACCTTCCCCCTATGCCTATCCCAGCCTCTCTTGAAGCTGCCCACTGTCTTCAATGAGACCACCTCTTCTGGCAGCACATTCCAAGTGTCCACCATCCTCTCTGTGAAGAAGTGCTTCCTGACCTCCCTCCTAAACCTTCCCCACTCTAGCTTAAGACTGTACCCCCTCGTGTTATGGTTGCCACATAGCTTAAAGAGACCCTCCTTATCCACCTTATTTACTCCTTTCAAGTACTTGAAGGTCACAGTCATGTCCCTCTCTCTCTCTCTCTCTCTCTCTCTCTCTCCTTTCCTCCAGGGAGTACATGTTCAGTGCCCTCAATCTCTCCTCATATGCCTTACCCTGCTGACCCACTATCATCTTTGCTCACCTCTGGACCTTCTTCAGCAGGTTAATGTCCTTTTTGAGATGTGGGCACCAGTACTGAACTCCATACTCTAGATGTGGCCTCACCAGTGACCTGTACAAGGGTAGTATAACCGCCTCTCTCCTAATACTGATCCCCTTAGCTATGCATCCCAGCATCTTGTTTGCCCTTGCTGCTGTTTTCTTGCACTGGGTGGAGTGCTTCAGGTCATTAATGATCATCACTCCCAGGTTCTTCTCCTCCTTTGATGCAGATACCTGGGCTCCACCCAGGCAGTACTCCGTCCTGGGATTCTTGGCTCCAATGTGCATAACTTTTCATTTTTTGGCATTGAAGCCAAGCTGCCAGATCCCAGACCACCTCCCCAGCTTTTCCAGATCATTCTGTAGGTCCTGTATCCCTTCAGCTGTGTCCACTCTCCCACAGAGCTTGCTAACTATAGACCAATTATAGACTATAGATCAATTTCTATTCTGTCCCTTATGGGAAAATTACAGGAAAGATTGCTCTATGCACAACTGATGGATCAGCTGAAGAAATATAATGTGATCATGAATGTTCAGCATGGCTTCAGGACGGGGTTTAACATAGTGACTGCCTTAGTCAGGTTCACGAATTACATGTATATGAATGTGGATGGGGTTGTTTGCGGGGAGGTGTTCATGGAACTGACCAAGCATTCAACCTGGTGAATCACCCCCTCCTGTTGCTAAAACTTGTAGGCTGGGAATGAGTAAGCCTGTAGTTGACTGGTTCGCAAATTATTTAACTAATAGAGAACAAGTAGAGAGAAAGGGGTTTTATCAGATATTCAAACACTGACTCATGGTGTACCACAGAAGTACATTCTTGGACCCCTGTTGTTCTCTTTGTTCATCAGTGACCTGCCTCAGCAACTTACATAGCCTGATATTATTTTATACACAGATTATGTGATTTTGTATTTGGAGGATAATAATTTGAAAGTTTTGAATGTTAAATTGGAAAATAAGTTTTGTATTTTGACTAGATGGTTTTTACAAAACAGATTGTTGATGAACAAAAGGAAAGCAAAGATAATGGTGTTTTATATGGCACAAAAGGCTAGTAGAATAAATGATAAACTAAAATTTGAGGATGGAAGTTATTTGGAGGAAGTGAGTAATTTTAAATATTTACGTGTAACTTTGGATTGCCAGTGAACATTTGATGCACACATTGATCAGATCTGTAACATATTACATGGGTGCCTTATATAGGTCCCAGGGATTGCTCACAGACAGTACAAGAAAAATATTATCTCACGCCTGTCTTCTTCCTTCATTAGATTATGGAAGTGCGGTATGGGGTGGGGTGTCAGATAGGGTTTTTTCCAAAAGAACATCAGTGTATAATGCGATTAGTAGATTTGCTCTATGTGCAAAGTATAGGGAATGTCATTGTACTCTATATAAAATTTTAATTGGTTACCCCTTGATAGTAGAGATTGTTTCTAAATGAATTGTATGATCTACAAAGCTCTGAGAATGGGGAATGTGGGACCATTGATGGGTATTATTATCTCCAAAAACAAGCAGCCGTGCTTGTGTTCAGATGACACTTTAACTATCCCACATCTTAAAACTTCAACAGGTCAGAGTTCTTTTGCTTATGTTGCTGCAAAAAACTGGAATTCAGTACATCCGGAAATTCGGAACGCAAATTTTTTTAGTGTTTTAAAACTTTGTATGAAGTCCGATTTTTGTTGTAAATGTTATCAATGATTGTTATATATTGTATGTTTTGAAAAATATGTATATATATATATAGTATGTTTTGTATTTTGTTATCATGTTGTATGTTCTGGGTTGTGCCTGTAAAAGGGCCACATGGCCCATTGTGCTTACCCAGTTAACAAAATTCAAATAAATAAAAAAATATATATTTTGCATTTGGCTGATGCCTTGAGATTGTCACTAATAATTACAGCAGGGTCCCTTTCCTCTATTGTTTGGCTTATTCTGATACCTCCTATCTGATACTCTTTTGGGGAATTCTTTTTGCTGGTATGTATAATCTTGCATCTTTCTTCATTGCGTTTTGACTTGCCAGATCTTGGACCACAGTTCACAAATCCAAAATGTTCCAAGGCCATTGGCCAGGCTGGGTCCTCCTTCAGGCTCCCCATTTCATGGAACAACTTGCCTACTGCTGCATGCTTGGCTAATTTGCAGTATAACTTACATGCACAGCTTCGTGCCATTGCATACTTCATAACATAGTAATTAAGGTCTAGAAGGGTTTCTAGGTCCATCAGGTCCACCAGTGTCCCCTCCCCTCAGCTTCATAGACTGGGATGAAGACAGTTGTTGTGAAAACATGTACTAAGCTACAGGGATTGTTTACTAACCCCACCTGCTACTGTGGATAGTTTAGTACTGGGTATTGTATATACAGTATCACTGCTTGGTCATGTGATAAGTCTAGGCCAATCATAGCAATCTAATTTTAGTTACTCATGCTATAATGTGTTGTATATTGTATTTGTTGTATTTTTGTTCACAGATCTGTATACTATTTAATACCCATTAATATTAAATATTAATATTAAATTAATATTCATTCTTGGTTTGTTTTCATGTATTTGTAAAGCGCTGTGGTCTTCTTGGAACAGCGTCTTTAAATAAAGTTGACTTGACTTTCAAGATACATCTGGAAATTATCTGGCTCAGCTCAGCATGCTTTTCCTGGTTAAAAACTTTGAATGAGCTGGACCATTGGTGCAACAGTCGTCATCCTTTGTGATGCCAGCAACCCTGGTTTGCACCCCAAGTCTGGGTTGTCAGAGGGTTTGTGGGGGCGGGGGATTCAGCATCCAATGGACAACTGTACTTTAAGGAAGGAGGATCTTGGAGCCTGGCAACAGTCTGACCCCTAGTAATGTCTGGGGTCAGTGCACCAGGGACTAACACAGATGCGGGGCTGGTGGAGCAGTGGATGTAGGCAGACTGGACACAAGAGCATGCTCAGCACTGCCCAGACATCGTTGCTCTTCTGCTCTGTTAGAGGAACCAGAAAAGCGTAAGCCACCAAAGGGAGATGATGCACTGCTACGCCCCCACATCTACTCCAAATCCAGCCTACCTGCCTGCTCCTGGACCACCCAGGGCTTCACCTATGCCAGACTTCACTGGATCATGTAGGGGAATCGTTGAAGCACAGAATACAACCCCATCCTTGGGGCAAGCTGGGAGAGCACAATCCTAGCGTGTCGTGAGAGGCCTGCAATGCCTGGAAGCCAGACAGAAGGATTTCAGGAGGACGGGGAGGCACTGCAGAGGCTGAAGAAAGCCCTGCCAGGGGGTACATTGGAGCATAAATAGAACTGAAAAACAAAACACTTTGAATGAATAAATGTAATGGGATTTACAGGGCTAGTACATCCTTAAAGAGCCATTAACTCAGTTGAAACTTTGTGACAAAAGAAAAAGAAGTTGGGGCACATTCTGTTAGAAACAGAATTTGTGGTTAGAAAAGGACCACTTGGCCCACCCAGTCTGCCCAGATGATCCCTGCCTAGTCTGTCTCTGCAGAGCCTAACTGGTCTCCAATGACCCTCCTTCCTCCCAGCCTGTTGATGAATATTCCCCTATATCTGTCCTACCCATGCTTGAAGCCTTCACCTATTTTCACCTCCACCACTTCCGCTGGCAGTCTATTCCAGGCATTCACGGCTTTTTCAATAAAGTACTACTTCCTCGCATCCCTCTTAAACTTGTCCCCCCAGCTTCATCGCATGCCCTCTTGTCTTGGTGCTCTTTCTCATTTGACAGAGACTCCCCTTCTGCACCCTATTCAACCATATGAGGTACTTATGGTCTCTGTCATGTTCCCTCTCACTTTCTCTTTCAGGGTGTACATGTTCAGATCCCTCAGTCTGTCTTTGTAAGACTTTTGCTGCAACCACTGCAGCGTTTTAGTTTGTCTCCTCTGTACTGCCTCCGCCATATCTGTGCCTTTACGAGGTGTGGCTCCAGAACTGGACACAGTACTCCAGGTGGAGCCTCAGAAGTGAGCGATACAGTGGCAACACCACCTCCCTTCTGCTGGAGATACCTCTACCTATGCATCATAGCATCCCTCTTTCTCTACCCACAGCTGTGTGACACTGCCCTACCACTCTGAGGTCATCAGATATAACTACAAGCCCTTTCCTGCTTAGTGACTGTCAGTATCCCTCCCCACATCCTATACTTAGCTTCTGGGTTCCTATACCCTAGATTTTTCACTTTTTGGAATTGCACCCCAACTGCGATGCTTATGACTATTACTCAGGTTTTTTAAGGTCCCTACACATTACCTCCACCCACTTTTGAGTGCCCTCCCTATTACAGATTTTGGCAGTTCTTCCGCAGTGTCACTTAGGAAGACTTTGAAGAGGACCAGTCACAGTACTGAGCCCTGTGGCGCCCTGCTGGTCATTCTTCGATCATTAGAGTGAGCACCGTTAACCACTACCTTCTGTCGTCTATCCATTAACCAGTTCCTTACCAAACTGACCACTTTGAGTCCCACCCCAGGTTGCTCAGTTTCTTTATTGGCCTCCTGTGTGGCACAGTGTATAAAGCTTTGCTGAAGTCCAGATAGGCCGCATCCACTACTTTCCAGTGAATTCTTTCTCTGGTCACCCAGTCAAAGAAATCAATCAGATACCTTTAGCATAAATTCATGCTGCATTTGGTCTTGTAGTTCACTGGATTACAGATACTCGTCATCCTTTCCTTTAATAGCATTTCAGTTAATTTCCCACCGCTGATGTGAGACTGACCAGCTTACAGTTGCTAGCTTTTATTTTAACATTATTCTTTGGTAACCAGGTAAGGCCCACTGGGCACAAGGCCTGTTTGCAGGGGCAACTCGGGAGCACTGAACACTTAAGTGGCTTGCTCAGAGTCATATAGTATGCAGGTTGAGGTTGTGGGCATCAAATCCAGGTTTTCTGGATGTACCAAGCTTGTTTACAGCTCGTTAGTCTAACCTCTAGTCTATAGATTTCAAGTTATATTTACAGTTATATGTAAGTATAATGAAAGTAATATAATTAAAATATGATAATGAATAAAGTAATAAAAATGAATAAACTGGTTTAAATATATTTAATGTAATTAAATGATATATTTTTTATATAATGTATAATTAATATATTAAATATAGTTAATGTAATGAATTTAAATATATTAGTATAATTATTATATAATTTATAATATATCCAGTATTTATATATAGTTCAAGTTATAGTACTGTATTTGGCTTACCCACTGACTTTATAAGACTGCACTGGGATGGAGGCTTAAGTGTGGATGTGTATGGTTTGGGGAGATGTACAGAAACCAAACAACTGGAATATTTCTTCTCTTCTAACATCCTTTTATGGATTCTGTGCGCTGCTTTTCCTGCAGTCTGCCTCTTCAGTATCTCACTCCAAGTCTACTAAATACCTGATTTCCTCTGGGGTTAACTGGTACTTGACCGAGGTGAGAAGGAGCCAAGATGGCATCAGGTGTGGTGCCATGTTAAAGAGCTCAGCCCAAGACTGTTTGTCTACTTTCTTTAAAAACTTACTTGAGCATGAGAAAGCCAGCATCCAAGTCAAAGTCAAAAACTCAAAAGCAACCAGAACAGAAAGATTCATCCTCCTCTGACAAGAGACATTGATTTGCAAGGGCAGTTGGACCATTTTTAACTCGAAGCACTTGTCCTGGAGATGCTGCCACTGCAGAGCACAAGCTGACTGGTGTGAGCGATCTATCTGTAGCCCTTGGAGGGTTGGGGCACCTTGGAAGCACCAACCTGTTAACACAAACTGCTTCTTGCTTTGCCTCAGTGAAGTCCAGAGTTGAGCTTGAACTGTATAGGGCTCCTGGATATTTGCTTGCTGAATCCACCATGGTAACTTCCTCACAAGCTAGAAGTCCCTGTGGTTACAAAATCTTCAGTGTGTTGGGGTGGGGGGGGAGGAGAAGGCAGCTGTAAAGGACTCCAATATTGAGGTAAAAATGTAAGCCTCTTCTGCTTTGCCTGTCTCAACTTTGACAAATATAACCTTAAGAACCGACTTTAAAAATTGTAGAGGTCTCGTCCTCTTTCTCAGACCTTTTCGTGTTCCTTCAGCACTTTGATAAAAAAACTGGATATTTTTATATGAAAAGCTGATTCCACGGAAGCGGAAGTTAAAGCCATTCAAAGTTAAGTTAAAGCAGAACAAGATTAGCATCTCTGAGGCTGAGAGGGCTTGCTGAGACCAGGATCTCCCCGCACCATGCTACCTCAAGAGTTCCTCCCAGTGCTTTTCCCTGGACTTCTGTGGCTGTTTTTTGGCATTGAAAAATGCACCAATCAGCGGCCAATATGGACTGAAGCCACGCCCCTGCCTCCACCGAACAGTCAATCCATTCCTGCCCGCTACAACCACTGAGCAGAGATCAGAAAGGGGTCCGGTTTAAAGAGCTGTACTTCATGCTCTATGGTGGCTTCCTATTCCCACCACTGCTGCAGCATCTCCAGGGTCAAAAGAGCTGAGACGAAGACCACCCTCCCCCCACACTGCACTGCCTCAGGAGTTCCCTCACTGCTTTTCCCTCGCATTGAAAAAAACCATCAATTGCAAGGCATAAAATAAATGGGTTTGCATCGCAATTTGCAACCCCAAAAATGGCAATTGCTAATGAATCTTAGACTTGATTCATTGGAATTGCTAATTGATTTCTTTGCTGGCCTGTTAGTGTGTTTTACAAAGTCTGCTTAAATCTGAGTTGACAGCCTGAGGTCCACATATTCTCCAATCACTGACTATGTCTCTGCTGCCTAAACCCACCCTCATTTAGCTGTCTGACCAATGCGGTCTCATGTTTTCTTTGCTGTACTTTGTATTACAGCTGCTGAAAGATTGCTCCCATGCCATTGGGTCTTCCCACCTGCAGAAGCCAATCACAAGTGGCAGAGAGGAAGGGTAGGTGGAGCTGTTGTGGAGCTGGGAAGCTGGCCCTAGACCCACTCGCATGGGAACAATCTTCAGGGAGCTGTTTTAAATGTATTTCCCAGTCATTGACTGGGTCTCTGCTGCTTAAACCCACCCTCATTTAGCAGTCTTACTAATGCAGTCTCACGTTGTCATAAGCATGTGGGAAGAGGTTGAAGCCAACTGAGAGCAGTGCATGTGAAATGAGAGACTGAGGAAACTACAAGATCCCACCAAAAAGGCAGCACTGAACAGTCCAAGTAAGAGTGACCCGTTGTCTTACATTTTGACTGCCAGAAAAGCCCAATGTCATATCACGAACATGGCACTGCTCAGCTGCTGTCTTGAGGCACTGTCTCGGAGGCCCATTGAGCTGCTGAGGTAAGAGGCTGCCTCGGGCCATGTCGGTACTTCTGTCTAAAAGGTGTTGCTTGCATGGCAACAGGCAATAAGGGAGCTGTGGATTTGGGACAGTGTGACCTGAGGCAATGTACATGCTTGTCTCACTTTGGGCTAATTGGAAGTGGGCAGCTGTGAATTCAGACAGCTGTCTGCCAGGATCCGCATTGTCCACTCTCCAAAGATCATTTAGGAGGAGGCAGGATGATATGTTCCTTTTTTATTGGGACCAAAATCAGTGTAAGAAGCTGAATCTGGGAGCATACACATTAAACTGAAAGATCTAGTAAAAAGACAAATTATTATGGAAAAGAGGGAGACTAAGGGGCTGGGGCCAATACTGAAATTGTGCTCTAGTCTGCATAGAAAAGTTGTGTGAAACTGGGGTGAGACCAAACAAAACCAAGGTGAAGTGCCCTGCAAGACAATGTCCAGCCTGTAGTATGGCAGAACCTTGCTGCAGAGAAAATGAACATTGTATTGTGTGCCTGGTAAAGTGTGTGTGTGTGTGTGTGTGTGTGGTCATGGTCTTTCAAGGTGGAAGCAGATCAGAGACTGTGTATGTGCATGTGTGGGGGTGGGGTGCTTTCAAGGTGGGAAACAGATCAGGGACTATAGCATCGTTATTCTTGTGTCTGCCTCAGCCTCTGCTGTGTTGCATTCAAATGGTTTTCTCACCGCTGACTCTGCCTTCAAGCACAGTCCTGCAAAAGAACAGAAGCCAAGACTTTAGTGCCTTAAGCAACCCCTGGCTCTGTGCTGATGTAACAGTATGGCCACTGAATGTGCAGCTGGCAGGCTGCTGGCCGCCTTGCAATTCATCTGGGCTGTTTTGAAAAGAAAAACAGAAAAATAACTCAGAAGTGTTTATGTGTTTATTTTACTGTAAATAGCAAATACAATCAGTTTTGATAAGCTGCAGCTAAAAATTAGCACTTTTAGAAATTGCTCCTCAAAATCGGCTGATTGCTAATCATTTTTTATTTTGAATAGAGACGCCATGAATCAACTCCCCAGTACTAATTTATGCCTTGCAATTGGCGACCACTATGGACTGAAGCCACGCCTCTGCCTCCACCAAATAGCCAATCCACTCCCATCCTCTACAGCCACCAGGCAAATATCAGGAAGGGGTCCAATTTGAAGTGCTGTACTTCACCCTCCAATGACTACTTCCTATTCCCGCCACTGCCACAGCATCTCCAGGGTCAAGAAAGCTAGCTGAGTTGAGAATCACCTTCCCCCTCCCCCGCACTGTGCCACCTCAGGAGGTCCCCTCAGTGCTTTTCTCTACACATCTATGACTTTTTAATGGCATTGAAAAATCTACTAATTGGTGGCCACTGCAGTCTAAAGTCGTGCCACTGCCTCCACTGAACAGCCAATCCTCTTCTTCCCTCTACATCCACTGGGTGGCGATCTTGACCTTGATAAAGTTGCCCTTTCAAGCAGTCCTCCACACTGTGGTTCTGCGCTCTAAGGACTGCAGCACAAAGGACATCAAAAAGGGAGTCTGCCTGAAGGATTCAACCAGGGGAGGCAGCCGGCTGCAGGACACTCTGTGTAAGTTGTAAATTTTGCAAAGCTTCACTTTTAGTAGGCTTTCATACATACTGACTGATGTTTTTTTGCAACATGCCTGCTTAACACTCTCCACTCTGCATAGTTGTAGTATGTTTTTGAAATCTATATAACAAAATATTACCTAAGTTGTGTTTCACTGCTGCCTAGCACATATCCACATTCCCCCTTATGGAATTTGAATTTGACAGCACATAAGGGCTGTTTGGCCCATCCAGTATGCCAATTTTTCCCTACTGCAGTATCACCACAGACCCTAATTGGTCTCCGGCTCTTTCTCCTTCCTTTCCACTAAGATACCCTTATGCCTATCCCATGCATTCTTGAACCCCACTACTGTCTTTGCTCCACTACCTCTGGTGGAAGACTGTTCCTGGAATCCGCCACTCTTTCTGTGAAGCACTTCCTCACATCTCTCCTGAATCTACACCCTTCCAGCTTCATAGCATGTCCCCTTGATCTTGAGCTTCTTTTCTTCTGAAAAATATTTCCCTGCTGTACCTTATTTACCCCTGTGAGGTATTTAAAGGTCTCCATCATCTCTTTCCTCCTCTCTTCTGGGATGTACATATCGAGGTCCTTCAGTCTCTCCTTGTATGGCTTTCGGTGCAGACCCTGCACCATTTTAGTTGCCCTCTTCTGGACCGCCTCAATTCTGTCCATGTCCTTCTGGAGATGTGGTCTCCAGAACTGGACACAGTACTCAAGGCGGAGTCTTACCGGCGATCTATATAGTGACAACACCACCACCCCTCTCTCTGCTGGTGATGCCCCTCCTTTTGCACCCCAGCATCCCAATAGCCCTCCTGACTGTCTTGTTGCACTGGCTGGCCATCTTTAGGTTATCTGATATGATTACCCCAGGTCCCATTCCTGCTTGACAGTTGTCAAAACCACTCCACCCATTTTGATCTCTGCTCCCCCCCCAGGTTTTATATTTCCTAAGTGCATTATTTTACAATTTTTCATATTGAAACCCAGCTGCTAATGTACTTTTTATTTAATCAGGTTTTATGTATCATCGTACCTTACTCTTTCACAGACCCCACTCCTTGTACGTAGTTGGGGATGTGTGCAATATGTCTTGTCATGTGTTGTACATGTGTTAACTAAAAAACAATAAAACAAGCTTAGTTAAAAAAAAAATGAAACTCAGCTGCCATACCTTTCACCACTCCTTGCGTTTTCTCAGGTTTCTGCTCATCCCACCCCCAGTCTACCCTTTCTCCCCCCAGAGTGTCTACCCTTTTGCAGATTTTGATGTCATCCACAAAGAGGCAGACCTTCTGTTCCAGCTCCTCTGCAGTGTCACTTATAAAGGCATTAAAGAGGACTGGATCTTATCTGTGTCAGTCTTCACCATTCATCACTGGTGGGTTCTAGCCAGAAGAACAGGACCCTCTGGGAGCTTTTTTTTTTTTTTTGTAACGAGGAGGAGGCAATGTCAAGATGGCGCCACCCTCGAGGCCAACACATTGCATGGTGCTCGCGGGTTGGCCAGTAACTGATGTTGACTCCTCCTCAGTCCCAGTTCTGCTTCTCCCACCATTGAGTCATCATGACCTAGTGTGAAGCGAATTTTCTGTGTCAGTGGCCTAGTCCGTCGGATTGTCCTAGTTCTGTACAGCTGCATTTCTCAGCGCTGTCGACTGGTAAGACCTTTCCTTTTTAATTTTCGACAATGCCAAGTACTATTTACGTCTGTTATTTTCTGTCCAGTCATGTCTCGTTTGGGGGACAAGAAGAAACTTTCCAAGGTGGGCTGGCCTTTTATGCGGCAGTGTCCCTGCGGCTATCTTTTCTCAGTCTTGGACCAGCATGACTGGTGCTTGACCCACTTGGGCCCAAACCACGATATGGATTGTTGTGATGTCTGTTTCTCCATGTACCATCGAGTTTTGGAAATGCATGCATTTGAAGTCGGACGTGCCCCCTGCCGACTTTCGGTGGACTGGCATGCACCAGAGACACCAAGATCAGGTCTCTTGACCTTTCCACCGGGCCTCCTCTCGGTTCTTGTTTTTTTTTAATTTCATTTTTATTATTGGAGACATCATTTATACATCATATAGTGTAACCCTTCAAGGCAGACATGACTTAATACAGTTAAGGTTATATGATTTACATATTCCATGTCTTAAAAATAAAACAGTTAAAATGAAGGATATTACTTTTATCATTCACTAACTAAAACATATACAGCCCTCTATATTGTCAAGTAGGCCAATGGACCCCCCCCCAAGAAGTCTGGGGGAGCAGAGGGGTTCCATCCAGAACCCTCCTCCTGATTCTGTATGGACGGGGAGGAGGGGGTTTCCACCTCTTCATGACACACCTCGACAGAAACTCCTATTATGGTGCAGGAGGCCCAGTCTGATCACTCCAGGAGTCAGGGGGGAGGCACCATCCTGGCAATTGCCTCCTCAGAGGTGAAGGCTCCCCTGGCATTGTGGCCTAGGGTCTCCGGGCCCAGCCTGGCCCCTTCCTTGGTGCTGTCTGTCGGTCCTATCTCAGATCCCGGCGCTGCTTGCAGTGCCAGAGATTGGAGCAGCACCATGGGTGGTATGGAGCCGGTTCCCAGCATCGTCTCTGATCCTGGTGCCACACACAATGACGGGGATCATGGCAGTGTCGTGGGCAGAGCAGGGCTGCCTTGCGGTGCCGGAAGCAGAGGAGTTCATGTGGTGGTCTGGGTCTGTGCCTACTCAGGTGAGGATGACAATCCGGAGGTGGACCCGGACTGGCTCCTGGATTCTTCGGAGTCCTCCAACTCCTCTTTGCCCAGCACAATGACTCTGGTTCAACCCCCCTCTTTGGATTTGGCAGTTACTACCGGAACTTTTGTCTGTGGTCCTGACCAGTCATCCTGTCTTGGGAGTGGCACCGGAGGACATTTTGGAGCCGGTGGTTCTCTTTCTCTTCTAAGAAGTGTACCCCCTGCTATGGGTGCTCAGGCTGGGCCCATTTCTGGGCCAGCTACTGTGCCTGGAGCATGGCAGGGTGCTCTTATGGCACCCGTCTCTCAGGAGTTGGCTACTGTGGTTGAGGACAGCTGGAGTGTGTGTGGAAGGGGCTGGAGAGCAGGCGGAGGTACTGAATGAGTACTTTGCCTCAGTGTCCACTGGGGAGGAGGCTGGGGAACTTCCAAAAAAGGGGTTGAAGGACACAGAAGGCACAGCAGACCTGACTATTGGGGTACCTGCTGAAGAACAAGCCGCTGGGGGAGGTAGGCCTGGGGGTGAGATATCAGGCTGGATCTGCTGAATGGGGGGGAGAGATGCTGATATTTCTATTGGTCAGGTGTGGGAAGCCCTCCAGTCCCTAAAAAAGGATAAATCTCTGGGGCCTGATGCTATTCATCCCAGAGTACCGAGGGAGTTGGTGGGTGTTTTGGCTGCGCCATTGGCAGATCTCTTTAACTTGTCATTCCAGACAGGGAGGGTACCAAGGGATTGGAAGCAGGTGCATGTTGTGCCTATCCATAAAGGGGGATTGAGAGAAGAGCCAGGAAACTATTGACCCGTCTGTTTGACGTCAGTGGCTGGGAAGGTAAAGAAGAGCATACTTAAGGAAAGGCTGGGAGGTTTCTTGGAGGAGATGGGTTACCTGGATGACCGGCAGCATGGGTTTGTGCCAGGTAGATCATATCAAACAAACCTTGTAGAGCTCTATGAGTGGTGTCATCAGCACTCGACAGGGGGAGACCAGTGGATGTACTGTTCCTGGATTTCAGCAAGGCATTTGATTCGGTCCCTCACATTGGCCTAAGGGAGAAGCTGGGAGGGATGGGGGTAGGTGGATTGGAAATTGGCTTTCAGGTCGCACTCAGCGGGTAGTGGTCAGAGGGGAGGTCTCGTCTCCTAGGGAGATCATAAGTGTGGTCCCACAGGGATCAGTCCTGGGGCCACTCCTGTTTAACTCCTACATCTCTGATATCAGGGAAGGTATCGGGTGTGAAATGAGTCTCTTTGCAGATGACTCTATGCTGGGGGGGCCGGTGTGGAGGGGGAGGAGAGGAGATTGGCCCTGCAAGAGGACCTGGATACTCTGGATAGGTGGTCCTGCACCTGGAAATTGAAATTTAACTCCTACAAGTGCAAGGTGCTACACCTAGGGTGGGAAAACCCCAACTATGTGTACACCCGGAGGGGGGGATGAGTTACAGGCCATGGCAGGGGAAAGAGACCTAGGAGTCTTGGTGGATGTTAACATGAATAATTCAGAGCAGTGCAGGAGGGCTGCGGTCAGGGCAAATAGGATGCTTGGATGCATCGCTAGGGGGATTACCTCAAGGAACAGGGAGGTGATTTTGCCACTGTACAACAGCCTGGTTAGGCCACATCTTGAGTACTGTGTGCAGTTCTGGAGGCTGCACCTAAGGAGGGACATCTTACTCCTGGAGAGGGTTCAGAGGAGACTAACCAGAACGATCCAGGGCCTGGGGGATATGACATATGAGGAACGACTAGGGGAGCTCAACCTGTTCTCGCTGGAGGAGAGGAGGGACTGGGGGGACATGACTGAGGTCTTCAAGTACCTCAGGGGAGTAAATAAGGTAAGCCGAGATAGGATCATTCAACTGAAGGAGGGTGGGATCACCAGAGGACACAGTTGGAAGAGTGAGGGTGGTAGGATTAGGGGGAAAAGAGGAGGATGTACTTCACCGAGAGAGTGGTGGAACCATGGAATGTGCTGCCTGGTGAGCTGGTACAGACAGCAATGGTGGGCGGATTCAAGAGAGGGTGCAACAGGTATAGGCAAGGGGTGAAACAGAGGCTGGTTTGCCCGGGGGGGCAGGACTGGGGGATGGAGTAACAGAGGACGGAGACAGATAAAGGGCTGCGGTACCCAATCAGGGTGCTGAAGCACGAGCAGACTTGATAGATCAATAGGCCTACTCTGCTGACATCTAGTATGTTAGCTGCCTAGGTTGACTCTGAAGAAAAGGTCACTCTCTGAGTCTGAGGGGTTGTGGGGACAGAATCAGGGGCAGCATCCCTTCCTTGGAGCCCGTAGGGGCTCAGGTAGGAGTCTCGGTGCCGGTCCTGTCTTTTCCTCTGAAGTCTCTCTGGGAGAAATCTCATCTTTAGAGGCTAGGGGCCGCCCTTCTGGACTCATGCAGCCCTGGTAACCTCGCAGGGGGGATTCTCTATTAGGGCTCAGTCCTGACCGTTCCAGTCCAGTTGAACGGCCTTCGACTGCTTTGGCCCGACCGATCTTCTCCAGTTTTGGGGTCTCCTACTCTGTTCCCCAGCCCTGGCAGAGTTTGCACCCCTCCTTGGAGGTGTTTAATCTCCTTATCTCTGCCAGCCCCTCCTTCTCTCCCAGGCCACTCTGATGCTACGGGACCCCTGACCTGGGAACAGTTCAGACCCATTGCTGTGCTATTCCCTGCCTATTTTAGGTCCATTGACAGAGGTGTTCCACCATTCTCCTGCACAGCCAGTGCCTGACTCACTTAACTCATCGTCTTCCTCGTCTTCTTCTTTTGAGGGAGAGGATTCCTCCATCCACCTGACCACAGCTGCTGACTTATCCAGTTATCAGTGCTTCCTTTTGGAGTTGGTCAACGAGCTCCACATTTCTACACTAGGAAGTCGCAATCCTGAGTGGACGGCATGTGCCTTTTTAGGTGAGTTCAGTGCGGCCAACCTGGTGGTTCCCACCTGGCCCTCCCCCCTTCAGGGAGGCGTCGTACCGCACCTGGGGAAGTCCTTCAAGCCTCTCTCCAGCCCCAAGGGACTGCCAATACAGATATTGCACAACCCTAGGGTCTCCAGGAGCCTTAGTCCATCCTCCTTCAGGCATGATGCTCCTAGATATGCCTTCTGGGCATAGATCCCCAAGACGTGACCGACCCCTGGAGACAGACTCTGCTGAGTTTGACTTTTGGGGGATGAGAGTGTTCTCTTTGGCATGTCTTTCTCTCTCTTTCTCTATTTCAGCTCATCAGGCCCATCATGCTGCCTATAACAGGCACTTATCATCCTTACTAGGACAAATTCTAGTATCTCTGCCGGATTTAGAGAAAGCCAGACAAGTCATTGCCCTCTCCTCATGGGGCCTGGAGCTTGCAAGGCACCAAGCAAGGGCATAGTATGATGCCAGTGAGGTGGCATCCAGACTGGCGGGGACAGCGATCGGCATTAGGTGGACAGCATGGCTTTGTCTATCCAGGTTATCACCCATGGCCCGGCGAAGGGTGACTGCCTCCACTTTCTGGGGAACCCACCTTTTCTCCTGCAGAGTGAAGCGGAAACTTCAGGGGCAACTTCCTTCTCTGGGACAAGGAAGAACCCTACCTCATCCAGACCAGTATCAGGCTTAATTAGACCTGTAAGGGTTTTCCCCTCTGGTGTCTCCCCAGAGGAGGTTGAGGGACTTCCCTCAAGGAGGTACCAGGTCCCCTTTGAGGGGCTTGGTAATCACCCACCAGTGATGAATAGTGAAGATTGACACAAATAAGATATAAAAACTATGTACCTATTGTAATTCTTGATCTTTCTGTGTATCTTCCCCATTCATCACTGCTTCCCCATCCTCCTTCACGTCTTGGGCCTCAGTTTCTGGGCGATGCCTCCTCCCTGTTTGTTTCTCCAAATTGTGACCCTGGTGGTACTTCTCTGAAACCTCTTGGCTCCGCTCCTCTTTGGAGGGTGTTGAGAGTGTCTTGGGGAGACAAGCAGGGAGGCAACCCTCTTTTTAGATCTACAGGGCTCCTTGTCATCCTTATGGGACCCTCCTCCTTGGTCGGAACCATTTTTGGATCTCCTCTCTGCTTTAACCTAAAACTCTAGGGGTTCTCTTTAAGGCAGTGTTGGTGCGGCCCTGGTGATCCCTCCTTCCTTTTTAACACTGCTTTAAGTGGTCTTCCCTTGTAGGGTTCCTCTCCGGGGGATCATTTTCACGTTCCTTAAGGATAATCCTACTCATCATCTCTCCTTCGGAGGTGATACTCTTCTAACACCTCTTGGGAAGCTTATTTTGTGAGGAGGACCCTGCTTCAGGGTGGGTCCTGTCCCCATTTCAGGCTATCCTTTAGTTAAGAGGGGGAGACATTAGCCTTCTACTCTTTAGTCTCCGGTGAGGACTCCTTGGAATTGGTGCACTGCCTTACCTCTCCTGGGCTTCAAGCCAGCCATCGTCTGGATAATCCTAGTCAGAGGGTTTCTTTTTCGCTCCTTCCTGGATAAAAGAAACTTGACTTAAAGCAGTAGTGCCCTTCTTCAGCCCTTGGATAGTCCTCTTGACCCCTGTGAGTGAGGTACAGTGTCTCCCCTCTTTTTTCTCTTCTCTCTTCTTTCCATTCTACTTCTTCTCCCTTCCTTATTCTATCCCTCCCTTGCTTGCCCAGAGGTTGGGGCCCTCTGTCTCAGACCCCTATGCTTCTTTTCCTTTCTGTCCTCTTATCTGGCATTATTCCTGCTTGGTTTTATATCCTTTCCATTTCCTATCCCTCGGGCTCCCTTGCCCCACCCTCTCTTTTCTTAGCTACTCTCTGGCGTGCAGAACTGGGACTAAGGAGGAGTCGACGTCAGTTACTGGCCAACCAGCGAGCGCCACGCAATGCATTAGCCTCCAGGGGCAGTACCGTCTCGATGTTGGCTCCTCCCCTTTACAAAAAAAAAAAGCTCATGCGAGGTCCTTTTCCTCCAGCCAGAACCCACCAGTGATGAATGGTGAAGATACACAGAAAGATCAAGAATTACAGTAGGTACGTAATTTTCATTTCCAGCACTGATCCCTGAGGCACCCCACTGGTTACCCTCCCCTCTGTTTACCACCTCCCTCTGTAGTTTATTCACTAATCAGTTTCTTATCCAGTTTAACACCGTTGGACCCACTCCCAAGCTACCCAGCTTGCTCACTAGGTTCCTGTGCAGAGCAATGTCAAAAACCTTGCTGAAATCTAGGTAGTCCACATCCACCACTCCACCCTGATCTAATTCTTTGGTCTCCCAATCAAAGAAATCTATCAGATTCATTTGACATGATCCCCCACCCCCACCCCCGTGAATCCATAGTACCCTGGGTCTTATAGCCTATTGGATTCAAGATATCCCACAGTCCTTTCCTTTAACAGGGTTTCCATTATCTTTCCCCCCAACCAATGTCAGGCTGACTGGTCTATGATTTCCAGCCTCCTCCCTGCTATCACTTTTGTGAAGTAGGACTACATCTGCCCTCCTTCAGTCATCTGGAATCACTCCTGTTTCCAGCGAGCTTTTAAATACGACTCTCAGAGGTGCAGCCAGTACCTCCATGATCTCCCTCAGTATCGTTGGATACACTCTATGTGGCCCCATTGCCTTGTCCACTTTCAGATTAGCAAGCCCCTTCAGGACTCTTTCCTCTGAAAAAGGACTAGTGTCCATCTCCTCCCCATATCTCCTGCTGTGTTTTTGTGGTCCTTCTCTTTCTCCTTCCTCAGTGAACACTGAGCAGATGTAGTTGTTCAGAATGTCTGCCTTTTCCTGGTCCCCCCTGCAGAGTCCCCCCCTTCCCTTTTTAACCTTGCAGTCCCTCCCCTGGACTTCCTTTTTTTGCTTACATTCCTAAAAAATGTCCTGTCCCATTTTGTTACCACTTTGGCTATTCTCTCTTCAGTTTGCACCTTCGCACTTCTTACTGCTCTCCCTTCCGACCCTTATTTGCCCTGAAACACCTCACTATACTCCTCCCTCTGTGTCTCTTTGTACCTTCTGAATGTTACCTTCTTAGCTATTACATTTTCTGCCACCTCTTTCAAGAACCATTGTGGTGTCTTTTTTCTCTTACTTTTGTTCACTTGCTTAACACAGAGGTTTGTCCCTTTACTATGCCCCCTTTTAGCTTCATCCACTGATCTTCTTTGATGATATCTCTTTCATCAGGCCACACCTATGGAACATAAGCTGTCAGGCACTAGGGCCACATGGAAATTTTTCTCTAGCAGTCTACTAGGGGCTGCCCGTTATGTCGGACATCAACGTCCCAATAAAAGCGTGGGCGACCCTATCCTCCCTCAGTTCTTTTCCTGCCATCGATCAAGACCCATCAGACCCTGCTGGAAATGCCACCAACCTCTAACTACATTTTTCCCTTGGAGTACTTGAAAATTTGTCATCTATGGCACTGAACATGAAGATCTTATCCATCGTCACCACCACCTGTGACCTGTGTACTGACTGCTCCGCTCCCTGTCATGTTGTACTGGAGCTCCGAAGTGGCATGGGACAAGGCTGAATTGTTTACCAGGATCTTTCCTAATGAATCCCCTAAACTCCTCTACATGTGGGAACCATGATCTACAGTGCACCGAAAGGATCTTAACTTCTGGGACACAGCCCCTTCTCTTGCCCAGGACCGTCTTCTTTGGAGCTGCTGTCCTTGAGGACCTCAACCCCCCCCCCGCCAACAGGACAGCCAGGCAAAGGGCCTCGGGGCCAGTTCTCCCTGTTCCAGCTGTGGCTGGTAGTCCGTCAATGATGACACCTGTGCCTCTCCTGTCAACCGCTGCCTTCTGTTGCCTAGTGCATGGGGTATGGCCTGGATTTAGCTACCCTAGTTCCGGCTATGGCTGGCTGCTGCCCATCAATGGTGGTGCCTTGGCCTCCCCCATCGATGTTGGTCTCAGATAGCCTTTTCTGGCCCCTGCCCATTGACAGTGGCTCCTTTGGCCTACCCCGTCAGTGCTGGCTATGGCTGGCTGCTGATATGGCAGCCCCTGCTTGTCGACATGGAGTCTCAGACTCCCCAGTTGCCACCAGCCACAGATGGCCTTTTTGGGCCACTGCCTTTCCAACGGTGGTGCCTTCTGCCTCCCCTGTCGATGCTGGCTCCCCTGTTGACATCCCCCTTCAGTGCTCTGAGGGGGTTGGGACACTCATACTGTTGGTGGCTCCTTGCCTTCCTCACCAGTTCCTTTTTCTCACCCATTGATGTGGTATTCATCTATGTTGGGCAGCTCCCTTACCTCAGGTAGTCCCACCCACACCAGCCTTCATCCTCACTGGGATCCACCAACGGGCCATCTTACACCCCCATCAACGACGCACGGCATAACCCCGCACGCTTAGTTTCTGGTCCAGGTGAAGGATGTCACCGCTTGGTTCCCACCAACCAAAGGCCTCAGCAATGACTGCTTTTATTGCCCATGGCTACTGAGGAAGGGTGATGGGCAAGCAGTGGAAGTGAGCTCTGTTGCCAGGTTTCCACTCCCAAGCAACCTCTTATCTTGGGTCCCTAAGAGAGCCCTATTTTTCCCACCATGAGGTTGCCATTATAACATCGAGGAATACCAGCCTATGTCCATCTGGACCTCTTCTTAAGTGATACCTTCCCCAGATATGAGGCGTATTCAGGCTCACACCTACCCTGCCATGCCAGCTATGGACAATCCAAGGGCTGACAGGTCCAGGACAATAGCACCTTGACTCCCCCCCCCCTTTGCCCTGAGGCTTGTCACATGCCAGGCCCACCCAATTCCCACATGCCATTGGTGGCAGCCACCTGGGACCATTTCAAACATTTTGGTCCAGTCACTGGTACCGGCAGCTTGGCGTGGAGACAAGTTTCTGACATAAGGGGGTGCCAACATATCCTCTCTGGCCTAAGAGGCCTATGGCAGACCCTGCAGGTGGCCCTTTATTCTGGCTATGCCCAGCCAAGGGGCAGCTGGGGTGGGGGTGTCCTTCCTGCCTGCGCAGGGGTCGTCACTGCTTTTTGTGTGACCTCAGGATAGGGTGGCGGGAGCCTTGTCTGCTCCACCCAACTTTCCGTTACCCTCCAGATCGACACCTGGTATTTCTGAGAGGGCTTTACATCTCCTTGCAGCAGCTGGTAATAGAACATCCCCACTGATATCTCCTGGTGGCTCTTCTCTTAGATTGAAATCCAAATTCTTTATTCTTTATTCATTACAAATTGGGTTTACAACCTTTGAGTCAGAGACTCATTTACAAAGGCACCTCGTGGCAGGGAAGGCAGACATCAAAATAATTATTACACTGCATTACAATGATTGGTGCCTGGGCATCATACACCATTCACCCAGCCAGACCATGATATGAGACTGGAGCGAGGAAGGTTCAGGAGGGAGATGAGGAGACACTTTTTTACAGAGAGGGTGGTGGCTGGGTGGAATGCGTTACCTGCTGAAGTGGTATGCAGTAGAACAGTGGACTGCTTCAAACGAGGATGGGACAGGACAAGGGGAAGGGTGGAAGGGAGGGGCAGCTGCAGAATAAGGGGTGCTAGCTGCACATTCGAGCAGACTTGATAGACCTCTAGGCCTTTATCTGCTGGAAAATTTCGTATGTTCGTATGTTGTCCACCCCCCCCCCAGCAGTGACAGGGGCCTAGAGTTATCAATGGGGGATGTAGCATACCCAACATTTACCCAACATTTTTTAGACACCATCTACCTCATACCAAATCAAGACATTTTGGTGTCCAGAGCTACATTTGCTACCCAGGAGATTCTTCTTTGGTCTGTGATCCACACCAGTTACAGGATCTACTGAAGGTTCCTGTACTAGGGGACCTAATGCCAATTTCAGATATTGCCCTCTGGGTTGTCTTCTGGGCCGTGGGTACTTTTTTTTTTTTTATTTATTTATTCACCTACACCCCCGGGCATCCTTCAGGAGTGCCCACTTGTAATGCGCCCTACTCCTAGCCTGAACCCTCGCATCTCCCTTGATTCCCTTCCCCAAATGACCTCAGGCAGGCTTGACCCCTGGTACCATCTCCGGGGCTGATTCCGCCCTTCCCTCAGTGGCTTACGCCTAAGTATGAAGAGACCTTACCTGCTGTCGACAGGGCGAGTCTGGAGGGAATCTGGGTGCGTCTGGGCCAGCATTTGGGATAATTCCCCTGGGGCCACCGTCATCTCACAGTCAATGTAGGAGGCTTTTCTGTTTCTGTCCCATACGGCGAGGAGGCGCAATGGTAATCAACACGCTGGCTATCCCCGTTAACGCCTGCTACGCTCATCCCCAATTGTAAATCCCAAGCATGTAGTACCCCTGGTCTCCACAGGGGGCCACCAATGTGGCGGGAAGCCCCTGGATCCCTCCCCGGGAGAGGAGAGCAGTCCTCTGGACACTCAATCCAACTCTGTCTCCTGCCGACCCCCAGCACCCGGGCTCGCTCCCGAACCCGGGTCACCAGTGTAATGTGAGGTGTGGCATCCAGTGCCTCAACCCTCAGCACCACTGGGCCAGCCTTGGACCGTGGGTACTTATCAACATCCCCCGCAGCTGTGCCAGCTCATCTTCGCAGGGGCGGTCTCTCTTCCCTCCCTTACCTGGATGATGGCCTTCTCAAAGCTCACCTCACGGAACAGCTTTGTCTCACCCTAGAATGCAATAGACACCCACTCAATGCTATAGGGGCCCCTCCTAATGTGGCAAGGTCTATATTGACCACTTGCTGGAGTTTGCAGCACGTAAGTGAAATCTTGGCTACCTCTCAAGTCCTTGATTTCCTGCCATAGGATGGGGCAGCGTGTAGGAGGGTGCAGGCCCAGGTACTCTATAAAAGCAGGTGTGCCACACCCAGGACATCTGAGACTGTTGCACCTGATGGCAACAGCCATTGTCATGGTACACAAACAGAACTCCTCTGTGCTCCAACAAAATAGTCATCTGCAAGCACCACCAGTGAGGCGGCCAGCCTCCACAAACCAAAACAGTCCAAAGATGCATGGTGTGCAAGGAACACAGGAAATGTGTGGGGCTACCACATTTCACATTCTGTATTCTTGTAATTTTGTACTCACCTTTGCAGTAAAAACATTTGCTAACCAGCAGATTTGTTTCCTGTGTTCCTTACGCATCACGCATCTTTGGACTGCCATTGTCATGGTACCCCTGGCCAGGCTGCCCATGATACTTCCCCAGTGGACTCTGAGGATTCAGGGGGATCAGCGCACTGATGATCTACAACAGCAAGTTTTAGTGGCATCCACTGTCAGCAAGGTGCTCCAGTGGTGGATGGAACCCAGCAACTTGCTAAAAGGGGTTCCCTTCCTCATTCCGTCCCCACAGCAGATTTTCATCACAGATGCTTTGGGGCTGGGCTGGGGGTGGGGCGCATCTTGGTCCTCATCAGACACAAGGAACATGGACCAAAGTGGAGATTTCCTCCTCATAAATCTTCTGGAGATGAGGGCCATTCTGTATGCTTTGCAAGCTTTCCAGAACCATCTGTCCCTGGGACCCCTGCTGGTGCAAATAGACAACGTCGGTGTGGTACACTACATAAACAAGCAAGGAGGGACTCATTCTTAACCCCTGTGCAGGGAGGTGATGAGAGTTTGGTACTGGGCTCTAGAACATGGTATAGAACTGTCAGCTGTCCATGTTCCAGGTGTCCAAAACATCCTGGCAGACAGGCTAAGCAGGACGCAGTCCAGAATGCACAAGTGGGAGCTGCTGACCTCAGTAGTGGAAGACCTGTTCGACAGATGGGGTCATCCAGAGTTGGACCTGTTTGCATCCCTACTCAAGGTAAAACTGCTGCTTTGATGCTTGCTTGATCCAGAGCCTGGAGTCTTTTGGTGAGCCGTGTTGTACCTCTCTTGGAAAGGGAGGTTCCTTTATGCCTTTCCTCCGTTTCCTCTGACTCAGAGAGTGTTAATCAAGCTCCAAATGGAGGGAGCCACTGTAATGTTTGTAGCTGTCTTCTGACCTCATCAGATATGGTTTCCATTGCTGCAGCAGTTAGCAGTGGGACCACCAGTACCCCTCTCCCTGTGCAAGGGCTTGCTGTCATAGGAACAGAGAACCCTGGTCCATCCAGACCTCAAGTCACTCCATCTTCATGCCTGGCTCCTGAAGACATAGCCATTGTGATATCTGGAGTATCTCCCAAAGTGGCTGACATTCTGGTGGCTGCCAGGAAGCCATCCACCAGAGCTACTTACTCCTTAAAGTGGCAGCGTTTTGTTTTGTGTGCCGCTTCTAGTCACCTGGATCCCTTTACTTACCCAGTGAATCAGATTATGGAGTATTTACTGTCCTTGTCAGATGTACGACTGCAATACCCTTCTATCAAAGTGCACTTTGCTGCTATATCATCTTTCCATGTGCCTCTTGGTGGCCGTGCTGTGGCCTAGCTGGACGTGGCTTGTACGTTTTTGTGCGACATTCTTCACTTGAAGCCTACCATTTGCAATCCCGTCTGGGCTTGAGACTTAATTTTTGTCTTAGAGAAGCTTACTTTGGCTCCTTCTGAGCCAGCCATGACTTGCAAGCTATGCTTTCTGTCATGGAAAGTGTTATTTTTAGCTATTACTTCTGCTCAAAGGGTTTCCGAGCTTCAGGCTCTTATGTGTAAGCCTCTGTTTGATTTTCCACGAAGACAGGGTGTCTTTGCATACGAACCCTAAGTTTTTACTAAAGGTGGTGTCTGAGTTTACTCTACATCAAACCATCCACCTGCCAGTTTATTTTTCAGAGCATGCCAACCAACCCAGGGGAAGCATTGCTCCATACATTGGATGTACATGGAATACTCAGGTATTGTGTTGACCGTACGAAGGACTGCAGGAAGTCCTTGCAGCTTTTTCTTTCTTTTGCCCTCCCCGGGGGAAAGGGGGCATTCCAGTTTTTAAACAGTGCCTGTCCAAATGGTTGGCCAACTGTATTACCTTCTGTTATAGGAAGTATGGTAAGGAACTTCCTTGAGTTGTTCATGGCCGTCCAACCAGAGGCATGGCCACTTCTGTTGCTATTTTCAGGAACATTTCAGCTGCAGAAATCTGTGCTACAGTAACTTGGAGTACTGTCCAACTTTCACAAAGCACTACAGTCTGGACAGTGCCTCCAGAAGAAGGACAGGCTTTGGCCTGGCTGTGCTTCAAGGCCTCTTTCCTTAGGCCTCTAGCCTCCAGCCACCCAGACTGTATCTCTCTGTCAGTACTGCTTGGGACTCATTCCATAGGTGTGGCCTGATGAAAGAGATATCCTTGAAAAAGATAGAACAGTTATGTACTTACCATAACAGTAGATCTTCAACAGAATCTCTTTCATCAGGCCACGCTGACCCACACTCTATCCCCCTTAGATACAGAGCCTTTTTTAACTCTTGGTGCTTTCACCTGGCCCTTTCTCCGGGATGGTTTGCCTTTTGTTTCCAGTCGTGCCTAGTAGCTGGAATCATTCACCCTCTCCTGGCTTCCTAGAGGGAGGCCCTCTGAATGTGATCCCTCTCAGGACATTGGAGCTATATAAGTGTTGCCTTTTTTCTTCTTAAGGGCTTCTGTGATGTTTTCTGCCTCATCTGATGGGCAGAACCATAGTCCCTCTCTTGGTTTCCTGTAGGAAGGTCTTCCGATCTCTGGTGGGGAACTGAGGGAGGATGGGGCTGCCTACACTTAAATAGGGATGTTGATGTCCAACATCATTGTGGGTGGTCCCTAGCAGACTGCTAGAGAAAAAATTTCCATGTGATCCTAGTGCCTGACGACTTATGTTCCATAGGTGTGGCCTGATGAAAGAAATTCTCTTGAAGATCTACTGTTATGGTAAAGTATATAACTGTACTTTCCTTCACCCCCTCCCCCCGCCAGCTCATCCCTGAGGCATTCACCCATTTTTATAAAATCTGCCCTCCTGAAGTCCAGTTCCCGCCCTCTTGTGTGGTTACATTTTGCAATCATCAGTATATATATATTTTTTTTATTTGATTTTTATTAAAAGTTTTGAACACACAAGTACAAAACATCTTCTTAATACTCTTTTTGACATGTTTCAGCAAATCATCATATACATTACATCTTTCAGGTTTGGAGAGGGACATCATGACATTTTATTGTACAGAGACTGATTCAGATTGTTTTCTGTCTTTTGTTTATCATAGAATGCATGTTAAAGAGAAACCTTTGTTCTGTTTATGACCCCCAGAAAACAACAACAGGCCTTCCTTTAAAGGACTTTTATAGTTTCTTATTTGTCCTATGTATGTCCTTCTCTCACCCCTCTTTGTCTATTAGCTATGTCAGAGTACAAAATCTGGATCTAACTCTGACTGCCTGAGAGACCACTTCGTCCATCTGATCATGGTCCTCTGAGTCTGATTATTTAAGGAGGCAGTAGGAGTCTCCATTTGAAAAATATTTTTATTACTGCACACCAGTCTGCAATGGAAGGTACTACCGGGGTCATCCATTTTCTACTTATAGATTTCTTTGCTGCCAGAATATATACCGGGAGCAGAGTTTTAGTCCATGAAGGGGAGCGATCCGGATAAATAACCAATAAAACAAGTTTGGTCGTTAGCTCTATGGGTTCCCCCAAACAGATTGACAATTCTGCCTGCAGTGTGATCCAGAAGGGCATGAGGTAAGGACACTGCACAAGATGTGGGCTAGATCTGCTAGGGGGCAGCCACATCCTCTCCAACAAACTCCATATCCTTCAGGGAGATACTTAGCTGGAATAGCCGGAGAGCGAAAAATTCTAGGTCTGCATTTCCATGCAAATTCTCTCCATCTGGGAGAGGAAGTAATCGTAGTTGCTTGAAGTGCCGTCTCAGACCAAATAATTGTCGGAATCTCCATGCCAAGGCCTCTGTTCCAACCCTCGAGTATGAATTGTGTTGTTTCTTTGATCATCTCTCTGAGAACCCCATAAAAGGATCCAATAAGATGGTCCCAAGTATTTCCCTGTACAAAATCTATGAATATTTTTCATAGAGGAGGCATTGGAGAGGGAATCCTGGCTTGTATTGTTCGACTTCTGAGGATGTGAATTCTGGTCTGAAAATACCTGAAAAGGTCAGATCTCTGGAGATTGTATTTGTCTAATAGGGTTTCGAATGGGAGAATTCCCTTTGGTCCCAGAAATTGGAATACATGTGATAAACCATGATGCCTCCATCTGGAGAAGGTAAGGTCGGTTTGAGAAGGGAGAAATAATTTGTCCTCTGATATTAGTTTACAGTACTCATAGGCATGTCTGAGGTCACATTGTTTTCTGGACCATAAACATAGTTTCAGTGTGTTAGCTGTCATAGTAGTGAAGTATTTTAATGGTGGGGGTCTTTTTATCTGAGGAAAATAGAATTTTATTTATATGATACATATCATTAAAATGGAATTCTAGGGTTATCCATGGAGAGTTACAAGAGTCATCCAGCCAGAGAAGAAGAATTTTAAGGAAGGCCACTTCAATATATTTTAAGATTTGGGGAGGTTTGTTCCTCCCTGGGCTGGAGATAATTTTAATATAGATAGGTGAATTCTTGGGAGTTGATTTCCCTAGATAAAGGTGGATATCATTTTATCCCAAGATGTAAAGTAGTATAAAGAGGGGAAAAAAGGGGATGTTTTGGAATAAGTACAAAAGGCGTGGTAGGATGTTCATACATATAGTTTTGATTCATTGAAAGAATGTTAGGGGGAGTTTCTACCATTTGTTCAAGTCTGTTTGAATGGAGACTGTCAGGGGTCCATAATTAACTAGTTCTAGGACATTAAAGGTGTGAGGAATGTGAATATTTAGGTATTTCATTTTGGTTGCTCTCCATTTGAGCGGGTACATTTGTCATAATGGTTTAGGAGTATCATAATTGAATATCAGGACTTCTGTTTTAGTGATTTTGAGTTTGAAACCCGCTACTTTTTCATATTGTTTAAGTATTTTCCAGACTTGGGGAATTGAATTGGCCGGGGAAATTAAGGATAGTAAGATGTCATCTGCAACATGCTAACTTTATATTCTTGTTGGCCCAAGGGTGTTTCCTTTACTTCCGGGGACATCTGTAGGGCCACTGCTAGGGGTTCCATGTAAAAGACAAAGAGAAGAGGGGAGAGTGGGCAGCCCTGTTGAACGCCCCTCTGCAGCAAGAGTGGGGAGGACACTCCACCATTTATTCGGACATATGCTTTGAGTGAAGCATAGAGATTCCTTAACCAGGTCAAGAATGATTCTGGGAACTGGAATTCCGACAGGGCGTCCCATAGGAAAGATCAGGACACCCTGTCAAAAGGCTTCTCCACATCAAGACTGAGAAAAGCAGCTGGACTTTTACAATCTTGGATGTATTCCATAGGGTTTTGTGGATATTGTCTGTTGTACCTCTGTGCTTGATGAAGCACGCCTGATCAGGGTGAATTATCTGGGGTAGAATATTTTCTAACCTCGATGCCCAGATTACTGTGTAGATTTTATAATCTGTGTTTAAAATTGAAACTGAACAGTAAGAGGTTGGGTCTGTGATGTCTTTGTTTGGTTTGGGAATCGCTGCTAGAATGGTGTAATCCCAGGATGGGGGGGGACGTCCCTCCGCCACCTCCCTGCATAGGGAAAGCAGTTTAGGAGCTAGTAGTTTCTGGAATGCTCAGTACCACTCAGCTGGGAGACCGTCAGGACCTGGGCAATGTTCTGAGGAAAGAATTGCAATCATCAGTATATTGAACCACACTGTACCACACTCATATCTGGGTGGCCCCTATATTTTGCTTATTATAAAAAGGGACTCATAAATCTCTTACACTGTCATGTACGGCCTGATCACCATGCTGCATGAATTCTTCCTGTCAGCATTTCATTCTTTACAGGGTTTTAAATAATTGATTAGCAGTTTTTTTCTTGGGACTATACTAACTGTACAGAAAGTATTTATACAGATTTTCTAGAAGTGCTGTGTTTGTTAAACACAGTGAGGCAAGAGCTATGCATTTTCATAAAGATTTAGCACTTTTATGAGCAAAACGCTAATCAATTTTTTGAGTTAAATAAATCCCTGCTCTAGCATTGAGAAATGACTGGAATGATGCATTCTGATTCTGAACCAGCATTCTTCAACTGTTGGTGGATGAACTATTTCACTGAAAATCTCCCTTTCATTGAGGAAAACATTCAAAAGGTACATTTCTAACACTTTCCTTTTGAAATCATTTTTTTATTATAGCAATAAAGCACTCCCAGGAGTTTGATTAACAGTCCGTTAATCATCTCTAGGGGCAGTATGGCACTCAGCTGTAACTCGTACCACATTACATCCCTATGGGGTGCTTAAAGGGGAACTGTCGGCAATAGGAGCTTCACACCCAAGTGTGAAGCTGATCCCAATTAGCCCTTTGTGTGCAAAAATACTTTGTTTACTTACTCATTACTGCGGTGCAGTAGGCTATATCAGGCTAATTTCATTGACTTGTAAGCTGACATTTCCTATAACCAGAAATGCCAGACTCCCCTGCAGCTGACTTCAGAGGAGGGCTGTAATGGTGGGAGATTCAAAAGCCTGCAGTGAATGTCAGAGTTTTTTATAGGCTGTAATCTTCTTTTTGCTTGTCTGCTGTTCTCCTGGGAGCAAGGTACAGTCACAAAGGACTGTACTAAGCCCTGTGTTCAGCAGGACCTGCAAACATCTGATTTTAGCTTACAAAATCTTTAACAAGTATACTGTGGACTATTGAATCTCCCAGCTCTGCAGCTGTCCTCTGAAGTCATCTGCAGGGGATTCTGGGATTTCTGGTTGCAGAATCCACAAAATTAGCCTAATGCATTGTACTATACTGCAGTAAATAGTAAGCAAAGAAAATGTTATTGTACACAAAGTGCAAATTGGGATCAGCCTCACACTTGGGTGTGAAGCTGTTATTGCTGACAGTTCCCCTTTAACAGACAGTTACTCTAACCCCGGTCATGCCTTATTGCTTAAATGGCTGCTCTATTTGTACCTAGTCATTGTTAACAGACTTTGGGAGTCTCCCTTTGTGATGTCACTGGCCTAGCATATTTACTGCTAAATAATATATGCTGCTGGTTAGAGTCTTTGAAACTATGCCTGTGCATCCCACGTTAATTTACACCAATGCTATCTCTTGTACCGGGGTCCCTACACTGGTTTTGCAGCCTTGCAGGGTTGTGTGCTGGGCTACTCTTTGTCACTGATGATAGTACACCTAGTATGTATCCCTGCAAGACTATCTATATTGATCACTCTGACTTCTCAATGTTGAATTTGTCTGCCTGTACAATAGATATGTTCCTTACTTTAGCCATTGTTTTAAGCCAGTATGCTGAAGTATACTGTTTCTGAAAAGACTATGCTAGAAATCTACTCCTGCGTCCTCAGCTAGGGAATTTTGCTACCCAGTCCTCTTAGCCCTCTCCTGCATCCTTATAGTGGGGACATTGAATCGAACCCTGGTCCTAGGATAATCCTCCCTTTCTCTTCTGCCCCCATCATGGCAGGCCACAAAGGGCCTTAAGATAGCCCATATAAATATTAGAAAACCTGATCCCTAAGTTAGATGAACTCGCTGCTTGGATATCACACTATCAAACCTGACATCTTAGATATTACAGAAACTTGGTTAAAGCCTACGATCCCTGACAGTCTTTGTTCTCTGTCAGGTTATAATCTACTTAGACGTGATCATACTACCTCTAGAAAGGGAGGAGGTACCTTAATCTATTATAAATCCCACCTGGATGTCTACGCACCTAAACCCTCACCCCCTTCTCCTGATCCCCACCTTGAATGTTGTCATGGAGTACTTAGCCTTGGGAATGCCAAGCAACAGTACCTGTTTTGTATTTACATATGAACATATAAAGAAGCCAGCAGAAGAAGGCCATCTGGTCTCCCAAGTCTGCTCGTATTGCAGGATCCACAGCTTGAATTTATGTCCCTGCCCTCCCTCTCATCCTTCCTACCCATGATCCTTAATTTCCCCCTGTGCCTATCCCAGCATCTCTTAAAGCTACCCAGTGTCTTCAATGAGATGACCTCTTCCGGCAGCACATTCCAAATGTCCACCACCCTCTCTGTGAAGATGTGCTTCCTGACCTCCCTCCTAAACCTCCCACCTTCCAGCTTAAGACTGTGCCCCCTCATGTTATGGTTGCCACTCAGCTTAAAGAGACTCTTGTTATCCACCTCATTTATCCCTTTCAAGTACTTGAAAGCCCCAATCATGTCCCCTCTCTTCTGTCTTCCAGGGAGTACATGTTCAGTGCTCTCAACCTCTCCTGGTATGCCTTACACTGCTGACCCACTATCATCTTTGTAGCCCTCCTCTGGACCTTCTCCAGCAGGTAAATGTCCTTTTTGAGGTGGGGGCACCAGTACTGAACTCCATACTCTAGATGCGGCCTTACCAGTGACCTGTACAAGGGCAGTATAACCTCCTCTCTCCTACTACTGATCCCCCTATATTTCCCCATCAGGTAGCCTGGCTATATTTTCCTTTGTAGTTAAATATATTGGTACCCTCATCAAAGCAAATGAATTCCTGCTTTTTGATGACTTCATTTTTAACTGGTTCACTGTTAGTAGCAGAAGTGTTAACCCATTCTTACCAATAGTGCCAATATGGTGTCGGAACCAGCCATTGCTTAATCCGACCCAAAATGGCCGCACAAGATAGAATGATAGCAGTCCTTTAGCAAGCTTCACCTGTCCCAGATAATATCAGAACACACTAGACGTTCTAACGATGGGAGCAGCCAAACATTAATTGATTGTCTTCTTACCCCTAGAACTGATAGAATCAGATGCTCTGGTGTTCTTATGGATGCTGTTGGTGATCACTCACCAATTTTTTGTATCTGGAGTGCCAAGGTTATCAGAGCTTCAGCTAGAACAACCTTGGTGATCCCCATCACTTCTGGGCCTCAACTGGGTCCTTGCTCAACCCCAAGACCCATAGCCAAGTTACTCAGCTCACTGACCCCTCAGGCCCCCTGACTGATCCCTCTGAGATCGCACAGATTTTTAACAGAATGTTTTCTGACCTCTCCACCTATCTTACCAAACTACTCTCCCAGCCACCCCCTAGCCCTGGTATTCAGGCTAATTACTCCCCCCCTCCATCACCACCACACCCCTGACACCCCCCTCTTCTAATTTGGAGCCATCAGACCAGGTGTTACCACCAAGCTCCTGAAGTCCCTTCCTGCCAGGGGTAGCCCTGGCAGTGATGGGCTTTTTCCTCTCATTCCTTAGGCTCATCTTTCCAACAGTCATTGAACCCCACATCCTCAAGATTTAAAAAGCGTTTGAGGAGGTAAGCTTATGATAATTTCAAAGCTAAAACTTGATAACTAAATTTACTGGGTAAGCATTCAAAATGCTAAAAAAGTAAACACAAGAAACACCAAACTTACGTCTCCACAGGATAAGAGACTACATATTTAGATGCCCAACAAAAAAGCAGCTTAACAGCTGCAATAAGGTATGCTGTTTCGATGTAAAATGGTGGGGAAAGCCAAAAAAGGCTGCAGTAAACTAATTTTGACTGCTTAAGTATTGTGGCTGTGATAAAATGACTGAGCACATTCATTTGATTGCAGGATGTGCAAGAAGAGAACGAATGAATGAAGTATCATAAACCTGTTGAGATGTATAAATGGAAAGGTTTTTGGCAGACGCTGTAACAGCGGTGTGTGTATATGCGTAAAGAAAGTTGCAATATATGAAAGAAGTATAAATTGAATGCAATAAGAAAATTAATATATAACCACATATTTTTAACAGATTAAAAAAGGGAAAAAGAAAAACCTGTGACCAAGTTCTCATTCACAGCAAAACGTCGGGGATATCAAAATAAAGAAGCTATGAAAACTGAAATTGAAGTGAAGCGTGAGAATTTAAAGGGCCCCCACCTTCTTTAAGTGTACTTAGCATTGGAGCCTTTTTAAGGGGGCTGAAGAAAAGAAGATGCCTTCCATTTCCCACTACTTTTTGGTTTTGTAAATCCAGGAGAAGTCAGGAGATAGGTCGGGGGGGAGTCAGAGGGGAGATAGAAGACTGCCAGGAGGAGAAAGATAAAAATATATATATATACATATATATATATATACATATATATATATATATATATATATATATATATATTTATGGTTTTTTCTTTGTAGATTGTCCCACTTTCCCTGCCCAAGGCCCCAGCACATGACTGTACATGCGTGTGGAGGCACGCATGCACACCGTGGCACTTGCTCAGCTCCTTCCACCCTCCCATCCTTGCTGCCCCCCCTCTGCCTACGTTATCCCACCGGACCTCCACCCAGTGGGAGCGGAACTACAGGAGGGCATCAACCCACCCCCACCATGAGAGGAGAGGAGAGCAACCTACCGGCTCGCTCAAACCTGTTCCTACTTCCCCCCCACGCTGGCCCCCCGACAATCTGAGGTTGTTCCCGAACCCAGGTCGCCGGCATAGCATGAGATAACGTGTCCAGCGCCTCAACCCTCAGCGTCACTGGGCCGGCAAACAATCTACCTTTTTATATCATGGGCCTTTCTGGTCCCTGCTAGGAAATTGTTAGTTGCTCCAAAAATAGGAAACAAAAATGCTGCTTCTTCAACCTCAAATATCCCAGAAATCTTCTTTCACCAGACTCTGAAGCAGTGTTTTATCAAGAACAAAATACTAACCGGCCCAGTGGTGCTGAGGGTTGAGGGGCTGGACACCACACCTCATGCCATGCTGACGACCAGGGGTCAGGTGCAACCTCGGGTGTTGGAGGGTCGACTGGGGTGGAGAAGGATCAAGCGTCCCATGAACTGCTGTCCTCTGAGGAGGAGGGTGGAAAGGGGAATCCGTGGATGTGCTGGCTCCTGGCGGAGGCTAGGGGGTGGTGCAGGTTGTGGAGCAGTGGCAGGGATGGCATGGGCAGACGGCTGATGTGCAGTGTGCAGAAGCACACACAGATGCATCATTGGTGTTCTTGCACATCCATGCCATGTGAGGATCGGGGGGGGGACTTAGCCCAATCCTCTGGTGCTTGTGAAAGTCTGTCCCTATGGCACTGCACCGGATGCTCCCAGGTGCTCCCTCGGTCCCAACTCCTCGGTCTTCCTTGCTGTGGGGGTGCACGATGTGGTCTTAGAGAGAGAGAGAGCGAGGGCGAGAGATCAAAGCTTGGGCACGGCTCCAGGTGCAGGTGCCGCCAGTGACAGTCCAGATAAGGGGGACCATAGGACCACCCCTGCCGAGGAGGTAAGGCAAGGAAAAGAAATAAACAAACCAACAAAAAAAAGCACAAAATACAGCAGCCATATTTCACAATGTCACTGGCCCAAGCAATGCTGTTATATTGTCTTTAACTTTTTTTTCCCCATATATGCTTTCTCGGTTTTTCAGTTTTCTCCCTGCCCCCCGAGGCCATGGCGTACACATGCGCCTGCGCATGTGGAGGCACATGCACATGCCAGGATCCAGTGGCCCCTTCCACCCCTCCCCTGACTTGCATTGCCACACCATGCCGCCTACGCACTCCACCCAGTGGGAACGGGACTACGGATGGGTGGGCATACACCTCTTTGTAGGGGAGAGCCATGGCTCAATCCCACTCCAACCCACCTCCCCCTGAGTTGGCACCCCAGTGACCCAAGATCATTCCTGAACCCGGGTCACTGGCGTAGTGCGAGGTAAGGCGCCAGCGCCTCAGTCCTCTGCACCACTGGGCCAGCTATTCTCTTTGACATCTGACACTGACAGGGATCTCATTGTTACTTCATCCAGAAAAAATGGATGCCTTAAAATTTAAAGAAATCCGCATGCCGTATTTTCCCTAATATTATCCCAGTTGCATTGCAAAGAAGAAAACAGTTCCTACGGTACAAAAAAGATCTAGGTAAGACAGAGGCAGAATTTAAATTCTTTTTCCAGCAAAATTCTAGCTTACTTGTGGACCTGATAAAATACTCCCATTTCTGACCAACAATAATTGAAAACATACGTAATGACCAAAAAAAAACCAGAAAATGAAGAAAAGAAGAGTAGTGAAGAAGGAAAAGGAGGTGCCAAAATTAGAGGAAGAAAACTGATGGATAAAGAAATAGGTGGACAATTGTTTATGATATCCTTTTTTTTAATTTTGTTTTTATTAGTTTATAAGAATTTCTTACACACATAATGTGCAACATAGCAAGCATTATACATTGATGTAATTACATCATACTTATCATAAGTTACACAGTTGTTACATCAAGTTTTATACTTCATGAGGGGGCTATAGCATCATCTTAGTTCAGCAAACATTACCCCAAATGTTGCACATATACCAGCATTTTGCCATAAACAGGAACAACCTGGAAAACAAACATGCATTAAACTTCATTTGCCTGGCTATATACTGTTTGTAGGGTCTCAAAAGCAGTGTAGGTTAAGCAATAGATAAGTGCGTTCCAACAATGAGCCCCCCCTTCCCGAATCCTATTGGAAGTATACAATTGAAAATGAAAGAAAACATTCACTATTGTGTTATATGAAGTGATTATGTCTATACTTTATGTTAAAAATCATTGTTTTAGCTAATTTGAAACCTGAACATCTAACTGTACAGTACATTAATACTATATAAGAATTTGAAATCAACAGTTAAACATATTACAGGTTTCAGCTGTCATTAAACAGCAAAAATAGAAACTTACGACCTCCAAGTTGTAACAATCAGTACATTCTAATTTTGCTGAAGATGGTCTTACATAAGATCATAAGTCCAAACCACCAGGTGACTTAATCTCCTCATAAGACAGTTTCTGTGGCTGCAAACCCCTTAAACGATGGAATTCTCAACGAGTGCCATGAGGAGGTGCCATTTTAATGTTACCAGACTAAATTTAAAGTTACAGTCAGCTGATCAGGTCGGTGGCTATGAGGGACCGTGAGCCGAGTGGGCTCTAAGCCACTGGAGGGGCTTTTAAACTGCATCTGTGCCTGATTTACCTGCTGTGTGCATTTTGTGCAGGTTTCCAGCTCCTGTAAACACTGCCCCTGCTTACAGCTCGAGCCAGTCGAGAGCTGTCTGTTGGTCTCTGGGTGGGACACCAGTAATGTATTTCAAGGAGTTGGCCTAGCAGTTCTCCATTGTGGTCCTTAAGCTGACGACCATAGCATAAGGGCAACACAATGGGGGTGGTAGTCAACAGGAGATGCTGCACCCCTGATGCGCCACCCTTGACCATGCTACATTTTGGTTTTAAGTGTATTAAAATTACAAAGGTAAAGGGTAGGCCATAACAAGGAATGGGAGCAACACCCTTTCTAGGGTAGGTGTTCAAGGAAAATAACACAACAGAAGGGCAAAATTAGAAACACCCTATCAGGGTAAAGGTACAAAAGGGATGGGTGGAAGGGAAAGGTTAGGCTAAAATAAAGAATAGAAGCAACACTCTGTCTAGGGTAGGTGTACATGGAGCATAACAAACAATAAACAAGCATTTGTCAGTGCCGAATGTTTGCTTGCTGGCTTTGGTAGTGTAGAAGTTACAGAGCTGCATGATAGGAATGGCAGTGAAGTATCGAACTGAAGCCAACCCCACCACCACCCTGCAGAGAGTGACAGGCATTGGGGTGTGCCTTTGGGTCGTCAGGCATAACGGCCACGCCATTTCACCACACCCTACCCTGCAGACACTGACAAGTGTCACGGTGTGCCTTGGGGTCTTTGGCCCTTATGCGCACCCCATTCCATCAGGAAATACGGTGAGATGGCTGCGGTATAGGAGAATGGGGTGAACTTTGGGGTCAAAGAGTCCAAGGCATACCTCGATGCCTCTCACTGGCTTCAAGGTGTGGAATGGTATGAGCATTACAGGTGAGAATCCCAAGTCACACCCCTGATGCCTGTCATTCTCTACAGGGTGGGGTTTTATGGTTGGAAACCCTAACACCTCAGGCATTCGTTGGTATTTTCACTCCAAATTTTCAACATGGTTTTTTGGTGACCCCCACCTCATGAACAGTGGCAATATCAGTTTGTTAGCCGAAAGCTGCTTATGCACAGTGACTACGGCAATTAGCACCACAGGTGCAAAAACACATTCCGAACAGGATGTGAAAAATGAGAGCTGTACTGTTCATGGGGAGGTGTAAAAAATGGCAATGTTGCAAATCTGCAGTAAAAATATTAAAAAAACTGGTGAAGTCACAAGCATGCATAGAAACTGTGCAATGCACACCCATAATGTAATTAGTTTGGGGAATTTTTACAGCACAGGCATTTTGGGACCTCTGATCTGAACAGTGTCACTGTGATTTTCTTTATCTGTCCCGAACAATGATTTCCCACAGCGACCACGCATCTCTGTACTGAAAGTGTGAAAACACATTTCGGCCATGTTGAAAATGACAGCTGTACTGTTCATAAGGTGGAAAAATGCCACTGGTGAAAATCTGGACCGAAAATATTACAAAGTCATGAACTTCGCTGCGTGGAAACTGCGCAATGCTCACCGTAACACAGTCATTTTATGGACTTTTGTCACCAAATTTTCAACATAGCCATTTTAAGACCTCTGCTCATGAACAGTGTCACTGTGATTTTCTTAATGTGTCCCATACATTGATTTCACACACCGACTGCGCCATTGTGTGCTACATTGGCGGAAACACATTTTGGGCAAGATGTGAAAAATGACAGCTGTACTGCTCATAAGGAGGTATGGTAAAATGGCAATGTTGAAAATCTGGAGTGAAAATATTGAATTTTCACAAACTTACGAGTGTGCATAGGAACTGCGCAACGCACGCTTGTAAAACAGTCATTTTTAGGAATTTTTCCACCAAATTTTCAACATAGGCTTTTTGAGAGCCCACCTTATGAACAGTGGCAGTGTCGTTTCATTACTCAGTCCCGAAAGGTGATTTCGCGCAGTGACTGCAAAATCACCCTTCGGGCCTGATTAACGCCATGACAGTGAGAGCATTCATGAGAAGGGGTCCCAAACACCCCATGTTGAAAATTTGGTGCAAAAATTCCAAAAAATGCCTGAGATATGCCGCAAAGTTGAAAAAACCCTATCTATCCCATTATACAGCTTACCGGCATTTCCTCCGTTCGCGGTCGGCTCTGAAGAGTGCAGACGTGTTTCTGGTCCACCGAAGATCGTCGTGCCGGAGTCCAGAGGTAAGTATGGGGTGTGGGTGTGGGGAGGCAGGGTGCAGTGGTGGGTGCGGTGGGCTGGGTGAACGCCGAGGAACATTTTCTTGTTTACAGTTTTTTGGCAGGAAGATGACGCTGGACATTTGCCATGCTGGGGTGGGCTCCCAGCATGTCAGCTAGAAAAGCTGTCTGGGGTTGGAGCCGGCGGGGATTGGGCACCCCGATCGTGCTCTGAACGTACCCGCGGCGCTGGGATGGGCTCCCAGCATGGCAGCTGTAAGGCTGTTTGGGGCCCGGAGCCGACGGGGGATTGGGCAACTTGCCACCCATACGGATGTGTTGCCACGCTGGGGTGGGCACCCAGCATGGCATCTGGAACTCTGTTTGGGGGGGGAAGCGCAGCACAGCCGACCAGGGATTGGGCACCCCCATCGGCTATACAGTGTGTACATGGGGAGGGCGAGCACACAGTATGCGTGCGCATGTGTGTAAGGCAGTATGCGTGTGTGTGTGTGTAAGGGGGGGAGCACGCATGAGCAGGCGATATCTTATCGTTGCTCACTAAAGCGTAGCTCCCTCTTTCAACTGTATGCCACTGCATTTTCAACTGTTATCATAGACAGCTCCAGCAGTGATTGGAGAACTGCGACCGTGCCTGCAAACACACTGACTGAATTGGAAGACGCTGACACACCTCTGAAAAACTCGGATGATGGCACTATGTTTCTTGCACATGTGTGCAAGCAAACATAAAAAGGAAAACTAGTAACACCCTACCGGGGGTAAAGACACATAAGAATTTTCAAATACCACAGGGAAGTGTAGGAATTGAGAATGCTGGGAGTGGTGCAGTGCAGTGGCTTGGGGGCAGCAGTTTTCAGAGAGACCTTCTGGAGACTGCAGTGCTGCCCCAACTGTATGCACCTCTCTGGGTTGAGGGTGGAGGTTGCTAGACTCCAGGCCATGTTGACTGGGATGCGGGCAGCCTTTTTCCCCACCTAGGGGCCACCAAGTGTGATAGTGCTGCCTCAGAGAGTGCCTAGGAGTAGGAGCAGCTGGACTGTGTTGGGCTTTGGAAGGGTGGGGGTGGCAGGTCTGAGGCACATCCCTCAACCGGCACCACTATGTAATTCCTTCGCCGCTCTGGCAGAGCAAGACTGCCAGGAGGAGGCACCCATTGTAGGGACCAGGGAGGATGTGGGGGTCCTCCATAGCAAAGACCCCAAGAAGGGTGATAGAGGACCCCAGAGGAGGAGGAGGAAGCAACTTCTAGTGGGAGATTTGATTATGAGGGAGATAGATCTGGGAGTTGGAAGGGGGGGGGGAGGTTAGATGCCAGCACGGTGCTATATCCCAGAGGGATGGGAAGCGGATCCTGAGGATCAATAGGGCAGCAGGAAGGGAAGTGGAGGTGGATGTCAATTGTCCACCTGGGGACTAATGACATGGCTAGGGACAGCACTGGGATAGTGCAGGGGGTGTTCAGGGAGCTGGGGAGAGGTCTTAGGCAGGTAACACGTTCAGTGGCATTTGCAAAGGTGCTGCCTGTCTATGACAGGGGAGATGAGGAATCTCTGCATCAGGAGCTTTGACTCATGGTTGAATGAATGGTGCAGAGAGGAGGGGTTCAGCGACATTGTCGACAGGGGTCCAACCTGGAGGATAAGAGCCTTTATGGGGTAGTGGCCTCCATCCATGCAAGAGGGGAACCGCAGTCCTCAGTGGACGGTTTAAATGTTACTTTCAAGGTGCAAGTTAATAAAGGAAGCAAGCTGGTAGAAATGAAAGGGAATGAAAATGGGAGCATTAAAAACAGAGGGGAGAAGCAGGGAGGGCAAAAGGGAAGAAAGAGGGGTAATAATCAGAGTGATAGCAAAATCTGAAATGTTGTGTGTGAGAATGCTAGAAGTCTGGGAAATAATATTCCGGACCTAGAGGCCATCATGGTAGAAGCCAGCCTGGTTACTGTGCCTATCACTGAGTCATGATGCACTGAAAACCCTGACTGGGGATGTGGCCATAGCAGGCTATACTCTGTTCAGGAAGGACAGGGTGGGAAGAAAAGGAGGGGGGTATGGTACTTTATGTGAAGCAAGCATAAAAGCAACAGAGATACCAAGAATACGGGGGCAGAGATACTGTGGGCCACCCTGGAAAAGGGGAACAGAGCCCCTATTTGAATGGATGTGATCTACAGACCTCCAGCATAGGACAGGAGTTAGATAAGGTTCTGGTAGAAGCCACTGGCAAGATAGCAGAAAAGGGGAGATACTGCTGGTGTGGGGATTCAGTCTGACAGATGTAGATTATAGCCTCCCAGCTGTGGCTTCGACTAAGTAGCAGAGACATCCTAGACTCTCTGCATGGGACACTCCTCAGGCAACTAGTCAGCAAACCTACTTGTGATAGGGCAATACTGGACTTGGTACTCACTAACAGGGACAGTGCTGCAGACATCAAGGTGAGAGGCCACCTGCAGAGCAGTGATCACTCTACAGTGTGATTCAGTGTAAGGATGGCTGCAGAACTGAACCACACAAGGCAGATGTCTTGAACTTCAGGAAGGCAGATTTTATAAATATGGGTGAATGCCTCAGGGAGGACCTGGTGGCGGGAGGGGGGGAGATGACCTGGGTGTGGTGGAAGAACAGTGGGTGAAGCTAAAAGGGGGTATAGTGAAGGCAGCAAACATCTGCGTCCAGCAAGTGAGCAAAAGTAAGAGGAAAAAGAGACCACTACGGTTTTCGAAAGAGGGGGCTGAAAAGGTGAAGGCTAAAAGAACAGCATTCAGAAGATGTAAGGAGTCACAGAGGGAGAAGGATAGGCAGGTGTATAAAGAGAAACAGACAGAAGTAGGGAAAGTAGTAAGCATGAAGGTGCAAACTGACGAGAGAATAGCCCAGGCGGTAATGAAAGGGGTCTGCAAGTAAAAAGAGGAAGACCAGTGGAGGGACTGTGAGGTTAAAAATGGATTGGGGGAGGCTTGTGCCGAGTGGGACCAGGAAAAGTCAGACATCCTGAACAAATACCGTTGTTCAGTTTTCACAGTAGGGGCCACAAAAATGTAACAGGAGATCTGAAAGGAGGGAAGTGGACACTAGTCCTTTTTCAGAGGAGGTAGCCCTAAAGGAACTCATAATCTGAAAGTGGACAAAGCAATGGGACCAGACGGAGTATATCATAGGGTACTGAAAGAGCTCAGAGTGGTACTGCTGCACCTCTGACAGTTCTGTTTAACAGTTCACTGGAAACAGGAGTGGTTCCAGAGTGCTGGAGGAGGGCAGATGAAGTCCCACTTCACAAAAGTGGTAGCAGGGAGGAGGCTGGCAATTACAGGCCAGTCAGCCTGTCATCGGTGGTGGGAAAGTTAATGGAATCGCTGCTGAAGGAGAGGATAGTGGAATATCTTGAAGCTAATAGTTTACAAGACCACAGATCTCATAGATTTCTTTGACTGGGAGACCAAGGAATTAGATCAGGGTGTAGCAGTGGCTGTGGCCTTTCTAGATTTCAATAAGGCATTCAACACTGTTCCACACAGTAGACTATTAAGCAAGCTGGGTAGCTTAGGTGGTCAAATGGGTAAGAAATTGGTTAGAGGATAGGTGACAGAAGGTGGTGATCAACAGGGTTCACTCCGAGGGGAGGGTGACCAGTGGGGTGCCTCAGGGATCAGTGCTGGGACCAGTCCTCTTTAATGTCTTTACAGGAGAGATTGCAGAGAAGCTGCAGGAGAAGGTCTGCCTCCTTGCAGATGACACCAACATCTTTAATAGGGTAGACACTCAGAGGCTGGAAAGGATGAGTAGAGACCTGAGAAAACATAAGGAGTGGTGAAGGGTTTGTCAGCTGTGTTTCAATGCAAAAAACCAAAAAAAAGTACGAAATAATGGTCTTGAGGCACAGGAACCCAGGGGCAGAGTACAAAATGGGGGCAGTGTCTCTGACAACCACCAAGCAGAACAGAGACCTGTGAGTAGTCATCTCTGTTGATCTAAAGGTGTCCAGGCAGTGTGACAAGGCAGTTAGGAGGGCTAATGGGATGCTGGGTGCATACATATATATATAAGGTGCACAGGGAGAGGCATCACCAGCAGAAGGATGGAGGTGGTGCTACCTCTGTATAGATTGCTGGTAAGAGCTCACCTAGAATATTGTGTACAGTTCTGGAGGCCACATCTTAAGAAGGATGTGGACAGTAAAGGCAGTCCAGAGGAGGACAACTAAAATTATGCAGGGTATGCATGAAAATCCCTGTGAGGAGAGACTAGAGGAACTCGGTATGTACACCCTGGAAGAGAGGAGGGAGAGGGAGGATATGATAGAGACCTTTAAATACCTCATGGAGTAAAGAAGATACAAGAGAGAAGTATTTTTCAGTAAAGAAAGGTGCTCAATGCCGGCCCAGTGGCGCTGAGGGTTGAGGCGCTGGATGCCACACCTCGCGCTACGCCAGTGACCTGGGTTCAGGAATGGACTCAGGTCATTGGGGAGCTGGCATCAGAGAAGGGTGGAGCAGGATTGAGCTGCCTAATGGCATCTCTCCTCTCGGGGAGGGGGGTTGCCCTCAAGGTGTCCTGTCACCTGCGGGTGGAGGTCCGGTGGTGGCGCAGGTGGGCAGTGGGTGACCAGTAGGGTGGGACGTCTCACAGTACATGACACACACGCCTTCACACAGCGCACTCATGCCAAGGACGTGAGGGTGGGCAAAAATTGGGAAAAATGGCTGAACAAATAATAGGAAAAGAGAGGTGCTCAAGAACAAGGGGACATGCTATGAAGTTGGAGGGGGTAAATTCAGGGCAGATGTGAGGAAGTACTTCTTCACAGAAAGCATGGATTCCTGGAACAGCCTACCAGCTGAGGTGGTGGGGTAGAAACAGTGGTGTGGTTCAAGAATCCATGGAATAGGCATAAGGGAATCTTAGTGGAAAGGAATTGAGGCAGGGAGAAAGCGACGGAGATCAGGTAGGGTCTGCAGTGATACCACAGATAGAGAAAACTGGTAGACTGAGCAGGCCAAGTGATCCTTATCTGTTGACAAATTCTATATTTCTATAAATAATACACGGCTCCAAAGCATGCCTAGAATGACAGAACATTTCACTACTGGATTATATACAAGTCTATGAAAACTCTGAGCCATGCCCAACATTTTAGTTTATTATGACTCCCCCCCGCCTCATACAAAGACTCCATAGTCCCTGGTTCAAACTGCACACTTTACTCACAGCTGATGTTCAGTCTGAGTCCTCCTCTGCATTGTTCTGAGTTTGGGCTCCAAGGTCCACTTTTATTTTCTCCATAAGTGGACCAGTGTCTTTAGGATCGCTAAACGAGTACTGTTTCCTGGTGTATACAGTTTTCAACTTTGCTGGGTACTGTAGATTGTGAGAAACTCCAAAAGAGCACAGCAGGGTCCTGGTGCCATCAAATGCCTTGCACCTTTCATGTGTGGTAAAACTAAGGTTGGTTGTATACAGATACCTTTTCCCCAGAGTCAAGCATTATGGGTCCAGACCTTCGTGCTGCATTTAGAATGTGCTTCCATTGTTGAGGTTCCTGGAAGGTCACTAATAGAGTTCATGGCGTGTACTCATTTGTTCTTCTTTTCCTGGAGGTGAGTCTAAATGCAAGGTAGACTATGGGGCTGGCTCCAGGTAGAACTGCCCACCCACCCACCCAAGACATTGCAGATGCCACCAAATGGTTCCCCTCATTCACCTCAGGCAGACACAACACCCGTAGGTTTGCTGACCGTGCCAAGTTCTCCATTGCCTCCAGTCTATACCACATTATCTTATTGTCTTTCACCAGACCTGTTGTTACAGTGGCTTCTTTTGCCTCTACTGTCATTGAAAAAGACAGGGTTTCACAAATAATTAAGTGGGAACTGAAGGCCACCACCTCTTGGTCTAAGATGAGTTTGTGTGGCAGTGTGGGGTCATTTTATGGCATCATGCAGTGCAGCATACGTTGGATATTGTGACATTTTTCATTTTAAGCAGAAGCTATGGACATTTGAGTGCCTGTCTTTTTTTTTTGCTACTACTCCCCGTCCCTGGTCGGCCTCTCATCTGGCCGCTGTCCCTAGCCTTCATTCTCTTTAGGCCCTCACCCTTGTAACCCCACGGCTTAACCCCCATGGCGGGGCAACGGGAAACCCCCTACTCGCCCACCCATCCAGGATACAGCTCAGGGTGTTACCTCCAGGAACAGAGCACCAGGGGACAGCCATCAAGTTGCCATGACCAGCCACCAGGGTCTTTTTCCGTTTTTCTCTCCTGCAGGAGCCAGCATACAATAACACCAGTGACGGGCACATGCACGCATCCACGTGCATCCTCATCAGGCATCTGCCATGCTCCCGCCCCCATGTAGTGTCAGCAGCACTGCACCAAGCCCCAGCTTCTGCCAGGGGTCAGACGCGCACCGACCGCAGAGCATCCCCCTTCCTGGAGATGGACAGCAGTCCATTGGATGCTCAGTCCAACTCCTTCCTGCTGACCATCGACAACCTGCGCTCGTTCCCGAACACAGGTCGATGGCGTGGCGCGAAGTGCAGCATCCAGCACTTCAACCCTCAGTGCCACCGGGCTGGCTGAGTGCCTTGTTTTTATAAAAAATTAAAACGTTAGGAAACTACAGGAAGCTACGAATGATTGAGTTGCTTTTTTCTGTAAAATAAAAGTAAGGAAACTACTGTGCGCTGTTGTGTAACTAATAGTTTTATTTCACAAACAGGAGTATACAGTAATTTTGGTTTGATTTTTCAAAAGGCAAGACCTGGAACTGTTTATTTTTTTATTACAAGTCCTGAACATTTATAAAACTACAAGTGCAGAACATTTTCTGAGGTGGAGAACATTTGGAAAAGCTTAGCAGTGCACAACATTTCAAAATGCTACAACTGCTGAACTTTTAATGCAGGTGTACAATATTTGCAAAGGCTACAGCACATTTCAAATAGACATTTGCAAAGAAGTGCTGCTTCCTAAGTACAAACAGAACATTTTGAATATGTATTGCAAAGAAGTGCCGCTTTCTAACTAACAGAACATTTCAAATTTGCATCACAAAGAAGGGCAGGTTCTTAACTACAAAGGACAACATTTGCACAACTCAGACTGACAGCATGGCTTTCCTAATGTTTCTATTGTGCTGCTGCTTCTTAAGTACAAGGTTTGAAGTGAAATACCTGAGCATTTCTTTTTCTACTGGTTAGTAAAGCTAAAGGAGACATTGCCAGCGAAATAGCACTGTCAATTAGAGAACACTTTGTTCATTGTTGCATTCATGTTTTGTTCTTGATAGGATGCATTAATATTTTCTGTGGTGTTTGCGTTGGTGGCATTTGATTCCTTCTTTTCTGGATATGCTATTCTGAGCTAGTTGAGGGTTGTGCAATAATTGTTGCTGAGGTACTTGAGTCCCTGTGGTGTAGTTTGGTTCAGGTCTGTAGGATGTAAGCTTTGGCGCTGAGTGGCATCGGTGCTGGCTTGTGCAAGTATTCGGCTCCATGACTGTTTTTCAGTTACTGTAGGAGTCCAATACTTTTTTAAGGAGCCCTCATTTTTGTGTCCGGTGACGCTTATTATTTCTCTCGCATCAAGACAAGCATTTGATAGTATTTGAACTGTGGTTGATCTCACTGAATGATTAGTGTAGGCTTGGGACAGTTCAGCAGATTTGCTCAGTTTTTTCATTGTTTCTCCGAGGATGTTTTTTCCGACAGGCACATTTTCATACCAGCATTCTGTTGTTGTTAATTTGTCCTGTGGTATGGTTTTTGGATGTAAATAAAAGCTTTTGGGTTCTGGTGGCATTTTTGAGAGGTACTTTTTCAAAGATGCAATTGGGCATTGAGGTGTATCTGGAGTAGCATATTGCACATTCCACCCCTGTACCTGCATGGTTTTTTGTTATGGGAAAGTGTGGCGTATTCTTGTCCATGTTCATCTTGTTGGATTAGAAAAGCATTTGCAGGCATTTCTCTTTAGCTTTCTCTACCTCTGCGGCCAAAGAACAACTGAATGTCAAACCAGACCTTATTAAATAAACCTTGTAGGCTGTTAGTGTCCATGGTTAGTGAATTCCTAAGTTTATTTAGGTCTGCAGAATTTATAGTACGGTATGCTACTGTTTTATCTTGTGCTGTTTTCTTTATATTTTTCAAAACTGTGAAAAAAACATTATTTGAGGATGTGAAATCTTGATTTTGTTAGATGTTTAAGTTTCGGCTGTGTGGTGGCCCATTTAGGTGCCTGTTTATCCCTGCTCTGATGGACACAAAGGTTTGTACGGAGTATGGCTGTCCTAAGTGTTTGGTTCAGTTCTGGTACTGGGAGAGTTTCAAATTCTGTGCTTTTGCCATTTTCTGCCAGCTAACTTTTAAATAATTTGACAATCCACTTTGTGACAGTTTGTGGTGTTTTTTCGTTGCGCTCATTTTCAAGGTCTATAGTTTCCAGTGGTAGGTGCCTGTTGCTGCGATGACTGGTTGTGGAGACTGTCTGGTTTTCTTGAGCTGAGGTAGTAGGTAGTAGCTGAGGAGGTGCTGTGGTAATATTCTCATTATGTGTGGTTTCAGTGGCTTGCTGTGGGTTTACAGGGGGTGGTAGCTGTGGAGGTGCTGTGATAATATTCTCATTATGTGTGGTTTCAGTGGGTTGCTGTGGGTTTACAGGGGGGTAGTAGCTGTGGGGATGCTGTGGTAATATTCTCATTATGTGTGGTTTCAGTGGCTTGCTGTGGGTTTACAGGGGGTGGTAGCTGTGGAGGTGCTGTGATAATATTCTCATTATGTGCGGTTTCAGTGGCTTGCTGTGGGTTTACAGGGGTAGTAGCTGTGGGGTGCTGTGGTAATATTCTCATTATGTGGTTTCAGTGGCTTTGCTGTGGGTTTACAGGGGTGGTAGCTGTGGAGGTGCTGTGATAATATTCTCATTATGTGCGGTTTCAGTGGCTTGCTGTGGGTTTACAGGGGGTGGTAGCTGTGGGGGTGCTGTGGTAATATTCTCATTATGTGTGGTTTCAGTGGCTTGCTGTGGGTTTGCTGTGGGGGGTGCTGTGGTAATATTCTCATTGTGTGGTTTCAGTGGCTTGCTGTGGGTTTACACTGGGTGGTAGCTGTGGGGGTGCTGTGGTAATATTCTCATTATGTGTGATTTCAGTGGTTTACTGTGGGTTTACAGGGGGTGGTAGCTGTGGGGGTGCTGTGTTAATATTCTCATTATGTGTGGTTTCAGTGGCTTGCTGTGGGTTTGCTGTGGGGGTGCTGTGGTAATATTCTCATTGTGTGGTTTCAGTGGCTTGCTGTGGGTTTACAGGGGTGGTAGCTGTGGGGGTGCTGTGGTAATATTCTCATTATGTGTGGTTTCAGTGGCTTGCTGTGGGTTTACAGGGGGTGGTAGCTGTGGGGGTGCTGTGGTAATATTCTCATTATGTGTGGTTTCAGTGGCTTGCTGTGGGTTTACAGGGGGTGGTAGCTGTGGGGGGTGCTGTGGTAATATTCTCATTGTGTGGTTTCAGTGGCTTGCTGTGGGTTTACAGGGGGTGGTAGCTGTGGGGGTGCTGTGGTAATATTCTCATTATGTGTGGTTTTAGTGGGTTGCTGTGGGTTTACAGGGGGGTAGTAGCTGTGGGGGTGCTGTGGTAATATTCTCATTCAAACAACATGAAGTCTTGCTATATTATGACAATTGCAGTGAGTCCCCATCTTTGAACTACCCCGGAGGTGAAATAGTTAACTTTCCATGCAAGCATGGAACTCTGAGCACGAGCTCGGTTAGAAGGCTCTGTCTGCTGATCTTCAAACATAAACTGTCAGATTCTTTACTCTGCCTCAGTGAACAGTTGCTCCGGAGATTTCTCCTGCTGCTCGGTTCATTTTATCAGTTTAAAAGTATTATTTTATCGGTTTTCAACCGGAATTATACCGCAACCGGTCGGTTCAAACTCTGTCTGTGGTAATGTAAGTAATAGATAGGTTTTACATTCGTTTTCTCTGTGTGGAACTTGTAAACATTTATCAGTTCGGTTGAACCGATCAGATTGTGTTTAAAATTGCTAGTCCTTTTTTAGAGTGCAGTTCCTGGTTCTTATCGGTTCTAAAAAAGCGGATTTCATTACGGTTTTCCACAACCCGTGACACGGTTGGGAACCGATAAGAGAGTCTTGCTTGGCGGATTGCCATAAACGGGCAAGTTTGGTTAGGCTGGCATTATGTCTGAGAAACCTAAAGAAAAACCGGGCCCACTGGGTTTCAACACTGTAGTGTCTGCGGGGAAGCCTTTGCTAAGGCTGACCCTCACACCACCTGTGTCTATTGTCTGGGGTTTGACCACCTCAATGCAGACTGCCAGATTTGTAAGAATTTCCCAGCTGCCACCATAGAAAAGAGAGTTGGTAGGCTCATGGAAAGGGAGGCCAAAAAGTCCGCTGACCCGGATGGCCGGCCCGCTTCGGTTCCAACCGAACCAGAGGGAGTACCCTCTGACCAGGGCGATACTTCCTCAGGCAAGCGAAGAGCTGGCTCTGAGGAGCCAGTTCCTGCAAAAGGACTAGAAAGTCAGCTGGTGTGGAGCCAAAGTTCTCTCTCCAACCGCTGAAGAAATAGCTAAAGCAATCCAAATTGTCCAGTCTCTTTCCCGGTTCCGACTGAACCCGGCACCATCAGGAGAGGCGCTCGTTAAGCCGGTTCACAGTTCAAGATTATGATTTTGAGGAATTTTATGAACCGTGGGAGGGAAGAGGAGAATGAGGAGAGTGAATATGGTTTTGAAGACCTGGATGTGCCCATTGAACGGACACCTCTCCAGACAGACCCTTAGGGTTTCTCCTCCAAGGCTCTCTGAGTCCCTTCTCATTTTATGTTTTATAAGAAGGTTGCTGAAACTCTCCAGCTCCCTGTTGAGGAAGCTGTTGATGACCAAGAGGAGCCTGATTATGTAGAAATGATGGATATTCCAGAATCTAAGAGACTGTCTATTCCTCTGCATAAATCTTTTGAAGCAGACAGTAAAGTTTTAAAACTCCTCACACTATACCTCCTGTAGATAAAAGGATGGACAAAAGGTATACTTTATCAGGCTCTGATACTGAGTTCCTCACACAGCAATGCAGCCATGTGGGAGTAGTGCAGGCTGCAGCCTGTGACAAGGCAAATATTCCCTAGCTCACACCCTCCTGAGAAGGACTCCAGGAAGATTGATGCTATGGCAAAGAAACAGTACATGGCAGCATCCTTGGGACTCAGACAGGCAAATTATATGGCTTATGCTGCTAGATACCAGAAATCCAGATGGGATACTGTGCTGGCTCTAGCAAAACAAGTCCCTGACCAGCTGGCCAGAGAGCTGGAACAGGTGGCTAGAGATGGTATTGAGGCATCTAAGGTGCAATTTCATGCTGCAGTAGACTCTAATGATGTGTCATCAAGAGTCATGGCTACATCTGTGGCACTTCGCAGAATGGCTTGGCTCAGATGTACTACCCTGTCACAGGATACCCAGTCTAAGGCCATGGATTTTCCTGTTGTGGGCAACTCTCTGTTTGGGGAGCAAACAGAGAATTACATGAAGAAAATGGATGAATACAGGACCACCTATAGGAGTGCACAGGCCAAGGAAAGGCAGGTCACTCCTCAGAAGCAGCTTCCAAGGGCAGGGGCAGGCCTTTTCATAGGCCTTTTTACCAATCCCAAGCCTCCTCTTCTGCTTATGCCCAGAGGGGGTTCTTTAGAGGGAGAGGCAGACGGGGTTCAAGCAGGCCTGCTTCCACCCCTCAACCTAAAGCCCCTGCCAAGCAGGCACCCTGATGGGGTAGCCAGGGCCGATTCTTCTCTACCTGTAGGGGGCAGGCTGGCTTACTTTGTCCAGGACTGGAAGTCTCTAACGTCAGACAAGTGGGTCCTGGAAGTAGTAAGCCAGGGACTGGTTCTCAGCTTCAAAAAATTTCCAAAGATGAGAACCAGATCTTTTCCACCTGCATCTCCATCAGAGGCACTTGCCCTAGAGGCAGAGGTCTCTACCCTCCTCGCTCTCAGAGCCATGGAAAGGGTTCCACCCCTACACCAGGGCAAAGGTTTGTACTCCAGGTACTTCCTTACCCCAAAAAAGACAGGAGAATGGCGGCCCATCCTGGATCTCAGATACTTAAACAAGCACCTTTTAAAACCAAAGTTCAAAATGGAGACCCTGGGAATTATTTTACCCTCTCTAAGGCCAGGGGACTGGCTAGCGTCCCTGGACCTCAAGGATGCCTACTTCCATATTCTTATCAGAAGCTCCCATCGAAAGTACCTCAGGTTCGAGCTGCCCTCAGGCTATTACCAGTTCAGGGCAATGCCCTTTGGCCTCACCTCTGCTCCAAGGGTATTCACCAAATGCCTGGCAGTAGCAGTTGCATGCCTAAAAAGGCAAAAAATTGCCATCTTTCCTTACCTGGACAATTGGCTCATAATAGGCCAGTCCCCAGAACAGGTCAGCTTACACCTTCAGGTAACTCAGCAACTGCTTACCTCCCTAGGTTTCCTTCTGAATCTCTCAAAGTCAGTTCTAGAGGCTGTCCAGCTCCTAACCTTCATAGGCGCAGAACTGAACACACAGGAAGCCAGGGCCTTCCTCCCTCGGGACAGGGCAAAGACCCTAGTCTCCCTGGCCTCCTCATTCACCCTGCAGGTCTCTCGACCAGCAAGGCATTTTCTGCAGCTCCTAGGACACATGGCTGCTTCCACAGCAGTAGTGCAAGGAGCAAGATTTCAGATGAGGGACATTCAGTTCCATTTGAGAGCTTTTTGGTCTCAAAGAAAGGATCCTCTTACCAAGTTGATCCCAGTAACTCGAACCCTGATCCAAGCCCTACAGTGGTGGCAGGATCAGAGCAACCTGAGACAAGGAGTTCCTTTTGCCACTCAGTCTCACTCCTTAATCCTTACTACGGATGCATCCCTCTTGGGGTGGGGGGCTCACATGGGCGACCCTGCCCAAGGACTGTGGTCCCCCCAAGAAACTCTGCTCCACATCAACCTGTTGGAGCTCAGAGCAGTTTCTCTAGCACTTCAAGCTTTCTCCAAATCTGTTCAGAGCAAAATTGTACAGGTCAGAACAGACAACACCACTACAATGTGGTACATCAACAAGCAAGGGGGCACTCGGACTATGGCCTTGTGCACCGAAGCCATGCAGTTGTGGTCTCTGGCTTACTCCCTGAACACCTCCCTTACAGCAGTTCACCTCCCAGGCAAGGACAATGTCCTGGCAGATGCTCTCAGCAGAATTTCTCAGGGCCATCACGAGTGGTCCCTGGATCCCCTGGTTCTGGGAGTGGTATTTGCCAGATGGGGCACCCTGCAGATAGATCTTTTTGCAGCCCCAGACAATCACCAACTTCCATTCTTTTGCTGCAGGCCCCCAGTCTTGGGCTCAGTCCCTCTGGATGCCTTAGTCCTCAGTTGGGAAGGGAAGTTTCTCTATGCCTTCCCTCCCTTTTCTCTCCTGTTCAAAGTGCTAGTCAAAATCAGATCCCAATCCTGCACGGTCATTCTGATTGCCCCGGTTTGGGCCAGACAACCCTGGTATCCACTCCTACTGTCCTTAGCAGTCCATCCTCCCTGTGCCTTCCCAGGAATCACAATCTGTTAACCTGTGCCCAGGGAAGGGTTTGTACCGAATCTCAAATCTCTCAATCTCAAGGCCTGGTTCTTGAAGAGTTAGAGTTTGCTGACTTACACCTCTCAAAGGCGTAATGGATATATTGAAAGCTTAGGAAGCCTTCCACCAGAACTACTACAACTCCAAATGGAAAAGGTTTTCCACATGGTGCTCAGAAAGCATATTTCCCCAGACTCTGCTGATTTACCCACAGTCCTGGATTATTTGGTCCATCTGAACACTTTGGGGCTGAGACCAGCTACCCTGAAAGTGCATTTGGCAGCTGTGTCTGCTTTTATTTTGGCTGGTAAATCCTCTTCTTTTTCAACTCACCCTGTATTTTCCAAGTTTTTTAAGGGATTGCTTCACACCAACCCTCCATTCAGGGATCCTGCCCCTGCTTGGGATCTTAATATTTGTATTGCTCAGCTTATGCAACCCCCCTTTGAGCCTTTGCCTTCAGCTGAGCTTAAGTACTTGACTTGGAAAACTGTGTTTCTAGTAGCCATCACCTCTGCCAGACGCATAAGTGAATTACAAGCTTCGTCAGTGGAGCCGGATTTTATCTCCTTTCACAGAGATAAGGTAGTCCTCCGGACTAATAGAAAGTTTCTGCCTAAGGTGGTTTCAGATTTCCACCTTAATCAATCTATATCTCTTCCAGTGTACTTCACTGACCATTCTTCCTCTGGTGAGAGGAGGCTGCCATAGCCGGTTTTAGGCACCAGCGAACCCTGCGGTTGCTGGGGGCCCCCAACCAGAGAAGTTTACCTTATTTCTTTTTAAACATTTTTTATTTTAAATATATTTTTAAAACATCAGTAAAGGGCTGTGCAGATCCTTCTGATTATGTCTTGAAATACCTCAACAAACTATGACCCAGTCAATATGAGGTGGACAGGCAGCAATGGGTGGGATGGGAAGAACAGCCCCAAGAACCAACACTGCTGTGTCCTCCTAAACATTTTTTTTTAAATACTACAGGTTATACTAAAGCTATACATAGAACCACAGAAATATAAAATTTACTGGCAGATAACGACTGCTTGACCCACCTAGTCTGCCCATTTTTGCCTGCCTATAGTATCACCACAAATAAAATGTTGCACTTATGGGCTATAGTAAAACACATGGGCTAAAGATGGGTCAAGTAGAGGGGCCCCATGACCTCAGTATGTCTGCTGGGGGCCCCCAAAACCCTAAAGCTGGCCCTGGAGGCTGCACAGCCTAGATGTGAAGAGAGCCCTTAGTTACTACATAGAGCGTACCAAGGGTCACAGGTTTGACTCCCTTCAACTGTTCCTCACTTATGGTGAGGTTGGTAAAGGGAAGCCTGCCACTAAAAGATCCATTGCCAGGTGGATTGTCTCTTGTATTCAATTCTGTTATGAAAAACTGGGTAAGGTTCCTCCCTCAGGCCTGAGGGCTCACTCTACCAGAGGTACAGCTGCTTCTCTGGCTGCTGCCAGAGACATCCCTATTCTAGAGATATGTCAAGCAGCTACTTGGAAAACAGTTCACACTTTTACCAAGCATTACTCCCTGGACATCCAGGCTCGGAGTGATGCTCGGTTTGACACAGCTGTCCTTCAGAGCCTATTCCCTAAGTAGGTTCTGTCCCTCCTCCATGGGGGTACTGCTGTGTAGTCTGCAATTGTCATAATATAACAAGACTTCATGTTGTTTGAAGAAAAAATTACTCATCTTAGTAATGTTGTTTCTTCTAATGGAGTCTTGCTATATTATGACCTCCCTCCCTGCCTGCCCCTCTCAGAACCTCTGTTTTGGGGATGTGGGTGGGCATTACAGTGTTGGCGCTTTCTTTATGCCACTTTGTTGTTTCACCCTTCCTTTGGGGTGAATTGGTGTATTTTTCATTTCTTTTGGGTCTCATGACTTGAGTCTTTGTTGGAGACCAAGAAGTGTGTGTTTATGTTAGTAGCCAGTCGGCTAGTGTAGGTTTACAGCTTCCACACAGAGCCTTAGTGAGTTTTTGCTCGTAAAGCTCTGACAGTTTATGTTTGAAGATCAGCAGACAGAGCCTTCTAACCGAGCTCGCGCTCAGAGTTCCATGCTTGCATGGAAAGTTAACTATTTCACCTCTGGGGCAGTTCGAAGATGGGGACTCACTGCAATTGTCATAATATAGCAAGACTCCATTAGAAGAAACAACATTACTAAGGTGAGTAATTTTTTCTTATGTGTGGTTTCAGTGGTTTGCTATGGGTTTACAGGGGGGTGGTAGCTGTGGGGTGCTGTCGTAATATTCTCATTGTGTGGTTTCAGTGACTTGCTGTGGGTTTACAGGGGGTGGTAGCTGTGGGGGTGCTGTGGTAATATTCTCATTATGTGTGGTTTCAGTGGGTTGCTGTGGGTTTACAGGGGGGTAGTAGCTGTGGGGGTGCTGTGGTAATATTCTCATTATGTGTGGTTTCAGTGGCTTGCTGTGGGTTTACAGGGGTGGTAGCTGTGGGGTGCTGTGTAATATTCTCATTATGTGTGGTTTCAGTGGGTTGCTGTGGGTTTGCTGTGGGGGTGCTGTGGTAATATTCTCATTGTGTGGTTTCAGTGGCTTGCTGTGGGTTTACACTGGGTGGTAGCTGTGGGGGTGCTGTGGTAATATTCTCATTATGTGTGATTTCAGTGGCTTACTGTGGGTTTACAGGGGGTGGTGGCTGTGGGGGTGCTGTGGTAATATTCTCATTATGTGTGGTTTCAGTGGCTTGCTGTGGGTTTGCTGTGGGGGTGCTGTGGTAATAGTCTCATTGTGTGGTTTCAGTGGCTTGCTGTGGGTTTACAGGGGTGGTAGCTGTGGGGGTGCTGTGGTAATATTCTCATTATCTGTGGTTTCAGTGGCTTGCTGTGGGTTTACAGGGGGTGGTAGCTGTGGGGGTGCTGTGGTAATATTCTCATTGTGTGGTTTCAGTGGCTTGCTGTGGGTTTACAGGGGGTGGTAGCTGTGGAGGTGCTGTGGTAATATTCTCATTATGTGTGGTTTCAGTGACTTGCTGTGGGTTTACAGGGGGGTGCTGTGGTAATATTCTCATTGTGTGGTTTCAGTGGCTTGCTGTGGGTTTACAGGGGGTGGTAGCTGTGGTGGTGCTGTGGTAATATTCTCATTATGTGTGGTTTCAGTGGCTTGCTGTGGGTTTTACAGGGGTGGTAACTGTGGGGGTGCTGTGGTAATATTCTCATTATGTGTGGTTTCAGTGACTTGCTGTGGGTTTACAGGGGGTGGTAGCTGTGGGGGTGCTGTGGTAATATTCTCATTGTGTGGTTTCAGTGGCTTGCTGTGGGTTTACAGGGGGTGGTAGCTGTGGGGGTGCTGTGGTAATATTCTCATTATGTGTGGTTTCAGTGGCTTGCTGTGGGTTTACAGGGGGTGGTAGCTGTGGGGGTGCTATGGTAATATTCTCATTATGTGTGGTTTCAGTGGCTTGCTGTGGGTTTACAGGGGGTGGTAGTTGTATCTGTATTATTTCAGCATCACTTACTTCTTGATCTGCTGATGTGTCTACGTGCTGCTCATTTGTGGTTTCTTCTAGTGTTTCCACAGCTGCTGTGCGGTTGTCACCCTGATCGGCTGTCATCACAGCAGTCTGACAAGAATTGAATGCCACCTGCCTCAGCCATTCCTCCACTTCAATGCTGAAAAACAGGTCAAAGTTTGATGCAGGCACTACCATTTTTACGTTTTGGGTACTTCTACTTTGCGATTTGTTAGCCAACAGTCTGACTTTTCGGTGAGATTTTTAGTGAGGACAGCCCTTCCGTGTAGTGGTAGACGAACAACTGCAGTAGCGGGAAGGTGAGAGTGGCTGCCACCCTGGTCACTTCTAAGAGATTTCAGACTGGGGCAGGCAGCCAATGAGAAGCGTTGGATCTGTCATGAATAATTAATTAGACTTACAATTTCAATTAGTCCCTTTTTTCATACAGAAAACTGTGACATTCACTTCATCCTGGCAGTGTCACATTTTCCTGCAATGCAAAAGGGATTAATTCCCATTGAAATTACATTGTTTACTGTAGTAACTCTGCTGCAGCCTACTGCAGAATGCCTTAGAAACATAGAAACATAGAATTTTATGGCAGATAAGGACCACTTGACCCACCCAGTCTGGCCATTTCCCTACCTAATGGATAAGTTGCAGATCCTAGTTAACCAGCAGCCTACTTTTTCCTACCCCCCACCCCCTAGAATTGCCTTATGACTGTCCCATGCATGCTTGAATTCCACCACTGTTTCTGACTCCACAACCTCCTTCGGAAGGCCGTTCTATGCATCCACAACCCTCTCTGTGAAAAAATACTTCCTTACATTACCTCTGAGCCGCCCCCCTCTGTCTTTAAATTGTGCCCCCTTGTTCTTGCACACCTCTTTTTCTGAAAGATGCTACCCTCTTGGACTTTGTTGATTCCCTTGAGGTACTTGCAAGTTTCTATCATATCCCCCCTCTCCCTCCTTTCCTCGAGGCTATACATATTAAGCTCCTTAAGTTTCTCTTCATATGTCTTCTGGTGCAGACCCTGCACCATTTTAGTTGCCCTCCTCTGGACAGCTTCCATCCTGTCTATGTCTTTGCGGAGATTGGGTCTCCAGAACTGCACACAGTACTCCAGATGGGGTATCACAAGCTGTCTGTACAGAGGGATAACAACTTCCTGTTTTCTACTGGTGATGCCTCTCCCCACCCTTAGAAGTGGGTTTCATCCTGGTGAGCTTCACTGTAAGTTAAATATCAGTTTTTTTAATCCTTAAGGCTTGTGCCAACTCTCAGAACTTTATTGAAATAATAATTATCACTTAATTACTTATAAATGGATTTATATAATAGGAATTAGCTTAGTGTGTATAGCAATATACAATAGTTATTTAATAATGTATTACTTTATGATTGAACTCCTATAGTAAAATCCATTATTACTTATTGGATCTCCATCAGTTGTGGACTTTAAACATAAATTTAATCTGAGATGCATTATTGTCTGATGACAGTACAATACATTTTATGTTATATAAAAATATTGTTACTTATATTTCTGTATAAGACTGAAAATGCCAATAAATATTATCAAAAGTGTATGGTTTGGAGGGCGGAACAGAAACCAAACAACTGGCATATTTCTTATCTAATGTTTATTTTATTTATTTATTTTACGATTTTTAGCCAGGAAAGACACACTAAGTTGAAGCTTTGCATCCTGGGAGCACAGGGAAGTTAAGTGACTTGCTCATGGTCACACAAGATGCAAGTGGTAGCTGTGGGATTCAAACCCAGTTCTCCAGGTTTACAGCTCAGTGCTCTTAACGACTACACCATACTGTCTCCATCTTTTCTTGGATCCTATGCACTACTCTTCCCGCAATCTACCTCTTTAGTATGCTCTCTCCAAGTGTACTAAATGCCTGATTTCCTGTGGAGTTAGCTGGTGCCTGACTGGGGCAATGACTGCACTGCACTGGGAAGTCCCAACTAGGGATGCTCGAAATTGCCTGATTCTGATCCGATGGGATTTCGTAGGAATTTAGGAATTTCTAATTCCAGTAAGGATATCAGAATTGGAATCCTAAATTCATATGTAAAAAGATTATTTTACCTTTAGTTTCAGGATAAGGTTTTTCAGACTGCAACTCCATAAAGCCTAATCCCAAAAATCAGAGCAAAATCTGATGATTCTGATTCTTAATACTTTGGTAAATATTTTGGTTGTAGGACGGTCGTAGGCTAATGCCCATGACTGCTGTCCCCACTACTCACTGGTGGTAACTTGCTAGGATACCTTCCAGTATAAATCTGTCTAGCTTTAAGTTGAAATTGACAAAGGCTGGTGCATGTGCCAAATCACATGGCAGTTGGTTCCACAATCTTATCGATCTTGACAAGTACGCATGTTTCCTTATTTCTGTCTTGGGGATACAGTCTACTAGTTGTTGTTTGTGTCCCCTTAAGTCATGATTCAACTCTTTAAACCTATGACCCAGGTCTCATTAAACTGTTATCCTCCAGTAACTTATACATGTATAGCATGTCTCCTCTAAGGCATCCCTTACTCAGGAACCACAGTGCCAAATCTGAAAGCCTTTCCTCATACAGTTTCATCCTGCACCTTGGAATTAACTTGGTGAATCTACGTTGAGTTTTCTCTAACATGTCAGTATCCTTCTTAAGGTGCAGGCTCCAAAACTGAGAACCGTAGTCCAGATGAGGCCTTATATAAGATCCACACAACGGCAATGAAACTGACTCGGATTTAGGAAGAGTGCTCTCCTGACATAGTTTATTACGCGGCTAGTCTTATTGGCTAACTGTCTATAGTGATAACTATGATTGAAATTGCTACTAACTATAACATCCAGGTCCCTCTCATTGTCTACCTTTCAGTTTTGTCCCATGAATCACAATTACGAGCAGCCCTAGTTACTACAAGACAAAACGTGTGTATGTCGTTTGTTGCTCTTGGCCTAGACTGGATTAGATGTATAAACCTGTTTATTAGGCGATATCTGTTCAGGAGAAGCCGCGTCAACTTGCCTTACACTAGGGAAAATAACAACTATGAAGCACTTGGGATGATTTAAAAAAATACTAAGTGCAAACTTGGTACTCCATTCTAATTAAAAACGTTTTTGTGCACTTAACATTTTTTCTGATTGCTTCATAGTTTTTATTTTTCTTTGCGATTATTTCCTGGTACAGACCACTGGTTGCCAACTGAGTATGACACCAAAAATGTGTTTGTAAGTAAGGATTTGCTTACCTATGATGCCTTGCATGGTACTGAGGCTTTAGAGTGTGTGGTTTTATCTTTGAGGGATAAGCAGTCTTTTATCTAGCCCTTTATAACAGTGCACCTCAATATGAAAACTGGACATAAGCCCCCCCTTCCTGTCTAAGGGTATCCTGATGGTAAGTTGGTGGGGGGGGGCACTGTACAACCCAAGCAACACAGCCCAAAGACAATATAAATGTGCTCATTACCTGGTTCTTCTGATGGCAGTGAGTGGACCTCGCTTGTAGGAGAGCAGGAACACTTCTTGCTGAAGATGGTGAGCAGTAGAGGCAAGGGTGATTAGCAGGCACAAAATGCATAGTTCAGATTCATTAAATCCACTGTCCACTCTGGATTAAAATGCAACAAACAGGTTTAATGAACAAGAAAGTTAATGAACCACTCCATGGAGTGTGGGGGTAACACATTTGGTGGGTACATCCACAGGCGGACACCTTAGTTTTCCTGCAACAGTTTCTTTTGTCAACAGACTGAATTATTTCATGCAGTCTTCCTTTGAGCCAACAAGGCTTCATTCCTGGCAGCAGCAATACAATGGTCCGAACAGGCCACACCCAGAGGTAGCTCATACTTAGCAGCACTTCCATTTCAATTCCCTTCTTTCCTTCCAAATCCTTACACAGACCTCTCTGTCTCACTTTCCATTTCTTAATTCTCAAACACTAGACATTCACTAGGGACTATGACAGCACAAGACATTTCTACTGTCTCAAACCCTCTTTCAAACTTGGCCTTTCCATAAACTTTCTCCACTACTGGCACCTTACACTTTATGGAGCATTTCCTTCACTTCAAGGTCTTAAATCAGTCAAACTGGTTATTCTTTAACAAGAACAGAATCACCGAAGACCTTCCAGACACCCAATCACTGAAACCATGTGCTCAAACTGGTCCCCAGGGAACTCTGCATCCTGATCTGGAAACCAGCACACCTCCACTCCTGCAGCGATTCCAGTCTCTGGCCTGTCTTCACCTAGGGAACTAATTGGCATGCCACATGGAGCACCTGGTCAGTCTGCCACTCTGCTGGGGTCCCAACCAATCATTCCCCACATGGACCTTTCCCTGCCTCCACAGACTACCCAGCTCAGGAGTCCCAACTCTGCAGCGGCCACCGGCCAGGGGAATGGGGTACTGCTGCCACCACTACACCCTCAACAGTCCAGGCTGCCACCTCTGGACTGTGCCCCAGGCCAAATCTGCCATAGCAGACCCACCCACAGGACACACTCTGACTCCATGGCCTGCATTCACCCACGGGTAAGACTATGTAAATTACAAGGGACCCATCGGCGCTTACCCAACCAAAGTTCACTTGGCAGGCCTCCATAATTCTTTCACTCCTCAGGCTTCAGCTCCCAACTGCACTGACATGCCTCAAGCCTTCCGCTCCAACTTCTTCCCCTTCACTTTCATGGCCTGATCGCTGCACTTCTCATATGTCGATCTTCAAGAGAGGAAGGCTGAGGTGGCAAACAGCCCATACTGGCCCCACCACGGCCCTCCAGCTGAACCTATGGGCCGACCCCCCCGACTCTTCTCTCTGCTTCTGGAAGCCTCCTCCCAAAATCTAATGTCTCTTCTGTTTATACCCTCTGGGGATGGGCCTCACCTGCAGGCAGCAAGCAGGCTCAGCATCCAGACCTTCCGGTACCAAGCTTTCTCTTTCTGTCTAGCTACGCTTAGCAATCAAAATTAACTAGCAAGCGCCCAAAGGGTGCTTACACTCCCACCCCCCACAAAACGTTCACCCCTGATGAAGGCCTAACCAGGCCTCACCACTGACCCTACAGGGTAGATATGGCCACTCTCCCTCTTCCCAAGGGTCAGAGCACCAAGCTGGCAGCACTGCTGGAATGGTGGGAATTCATACACTTTAAAACCCTTTTACTCTTGACACTCTAAAACTTCACTACATCATAATAGGGCTAAATGACGACCCACCACTGGTTCCCATGGACACTGGCCAGATACTGCAGCAGAGGCGTCCCACTCCCTTATCACTGTAACTCCTTATCACTACACTTGTTATACCATTGTCCCAAAATTAATTTGAAAGGCACTGCTGCCAGGAGTGGGCACAAAAATTGTAGAATTTTCCCCCAAACATCAGTTAACCTTTTATTATAACTGCTTAATCCAGCCATTAACAAATTGCAATATGCCAACTTTTTGCAACAACATGGAACAGCATTTAACATTTTCTAACTCCAGGACAAGCACACAACCATTCACGTTCATACTCTCCTCCAATTGCTCTCAGATTCACGCCACCAACAGGCATGCTTTATGCACACTTTTACCGATTTCTGCATTGTAAAAGAATAAACATTTCACCATATTCAACATTATTATAGTCTTTTTTTTCTCTCTTTTTTTTTTTCAGAACCACTAAACATTTATATCTATTAGAATAAAAGACAGAACTGTCACCATTAAAGCAAGGAAAGAGTCAATCCCCTTTAACAATTTTAAACAATAACTGAAAAGGGTTGATCTCACCCAGAACATGGGAGTCCCAACTAGATTAGTCCAGTAAATTATTTTTTTCTCAGATGCATGACCAGTGCCAGGGGGCAGATCTTAAACAGCCTCTGATTTCTTTGGTTATGAACGGGCAATGCGATTTAACAAATCTTTAAGCAAAGTACAACTTGGGATCCAGTTTAGTGCACTCATCATTGAAGGTGTCTTTGCATATGACATAGTATTTAATACTTTGTCCTTCCACATCCTGGACCATTGTGAAGGTCTTAAACAGAGTCACTCCAGTCCATACTGTCAACAGAAACGTTTGTCTAGCTTTCTTAATGGCTTCCTGCTCATGTCCACCCAAGTTTCGTGCACTTCCATGACTCTTTGTCTTAACTTTGTCCAGAGCAGCTTGGAACACCCAGTCCTCTCACTTTTCCTTAATTACATACCAAATGTGCTCATTTACATAAGGGTAATTTGCTCCAGGATATTCTTTCTGGATGTGACAATGAACCCAACACTCAGCTTGCGACCAGTCAGGGATGCTTCGCACACTGGTTCTGGGGGCAGTACCCTTTGGCAGCCAGACCTCGGAAGTATACTTTAGGTACCGGGGGGTCAAAGGGACAGAGAGTGTCCATGTCCTTTTGGTGCTGCATGCAAATCTGGTGCAGCCAGGGGATAATATCTGGAAATCTCTTACTGGGGAAAGGGTACAGCTTGGGGATGTCCCATTCCCACATTTGATCATTAAACATGTAGACCTTTTACGATACACCAGGAGGGGGGGCACAATATAGTCTTGCTCTTCTCTCGCACTGGAGTCTCCCTCTGAAATAACTCCCTCCACCACCAAATCATGATGCGGTCTGAAAGGGGCCTCTCCAGCCATGGAGGGGTGTCCTCAGGATCTCTCCAGGGTGCCTGCTGCCAAGGAATGTTGGCCCAACACAGGGGACTCAAATGGCTCAGTCCTACCTGCCACTCTATGGCCTCTCCCTCTGCCATGGGGAGGGTCAAGCACCTCAGAGGGATAAGGGCTGGGCAGACAGCTACCACCCCTCTCCCCATGGGTAACTTCACTTGCGGTTGCCCCCACTTGTTCCCAGGTCTCCAAACTAGAAGAGGCCACACTCGCCAAAGCAGAGGTGGTAGCCAAACTCCAGCCAGGTTAGTATTCAATGGCAGGGTGAGCTAGGAAAATGGCACCACTACCAGCACATTTCAGACAAACCGGGAGGACCTTCACCACACCACCAGAATAATGACAAATTATGCACTCTTCTTGTGTTCCTCCCTTTTGAGCTAAGTCCCAATACTTAGATAACATTCATGCTGGCACAAGAACCATTCTGCTTCCAGCCCCCAAAGTTTCAGCCATGGTGGAATTTGCCAAGATTCTTACAATTGTTTTTAGAAATCCAAAGCACTCAGGCGCTTTCCCACACCGACACAGTTGTGGCGCAGTTCAGATGGGGCTAAACAATGATGGCACTCTCTGCTTCATGCAATGTGACTCCCAGTTCCAGCTTGACTATCTCCAACCAATCAGCAGGGAATCCTAACGTTCTGCATACGTTAAGTGAATGCTAAACAGATCATGTTTCAAAATGGCACTGCTATGAGGTGTGATGTTGCAAAGTCTAAAATGGTACTTCCACAGAATGGAAACTCCCCTACAGCTCCCAAATGTTAGTCTAGGTACAGCACTTTCTCCCCAAAGTTATTTTTTAAAAATTCTGGATGAGCCCCCATGTTATAAGTCCCCCCCCGACTAGGGCTATCTGGATGGTAAATTGGTGGAGGGGGCACTGTACAACCCAAGCAACACAGTCCAAAGACAACAGAAATGTGCCCATTACCTGGCTCTTCTGATGGCAGCGAGAGGACCTCGCTTGTAGGAGAGCAGGAACACTTCTTGCTAAAGATGGTAAGAGGCAAGGGTGAATAGCAGGCACAAAATGTACAGTTCAAATTGATTAAATCCACTGTCCACTCTGGAATCAAAATGCAACAAACAGGTTTAATGAACAGGAAAGTTAAGGAACTACTCCATGAAGTGTAGGGGTAACACATTCGGTGGGGGCATCCACAGGTGGACACCTTTGTTTTCCTGCAACCATCTCTTTTGCCAACAGACTGAATTATTTCATGCAGCAATCCCTTGAGCCTTCATTCCTGGCAGCAGCAATACAGCGGTCCGAACAGGCCACTCCCAGAGGTAGCTCGTACTTAGCAACACTTCCATTTCATTTCCCTTCTTTCCTTCCAAATCCTTACACAGGCCTCTCTGACTCACTTTCCATTTCTTAATTCTCAAACACTAGACATTTACTAGGGACTGTGACAGCATGAAACGTTTCTACTGCCCCAGTCCTTTTTTCAAACTTGGCCTTTCCATACACTTTCTCCACCGGGGGGTACCTTACACTTTATGGGGCATTTCCTTCACTTCAAGGTCTTAAATCAGTCAAACTGGTTATTCTTTAGCAAGAACAGAACCACCAAAGACCTTCTGGACACCCAATCACTGAGGCCATGTACTCAAACTGGCTTCCCATGGAGCTCTGCATCCTGATCTGGAAACCGGCCCACCTCCGCTCCTGCAGCGATTCCAACCTCTGGACTGTCATAACCTAGGGGACTAATTGCCATGCCACGCAGAGTACCCGGACAGTCTTCCACCCCGCTGGGGTCCCAACCAACCATTCCCCATATGGATCTTTCCCTGCCTCCACAGGCTGCCCAGCTCAGAGGTCCCAACTCTGCGGTGGCCACCGGCCAGGGGAATTGGGATAGTACTGCCACCACTACACCCGCAACAGTCCAGGCTGCCAACGCTGGACCATGCTCCAGGCCCAATTTGCCATAGCAGGCCCACCCACAGGAAACACTCTGACTCCATGGTCTGCACTCACTCACCTTTGAGACTACTTAAATTAAAAGGGCCCCATCGGTACGTACCCTACCAAGGTGATGAAGTTCACTTGGTGGGCCGTCATAATTCTTTAACTCCCTGGGCTTCGGCTACCAACTGCACCGACAGGCCCCAAACCTTCCACTCCAACTTCTCCCTCTTCACTTTTATGGTCCAAACCACCGCACTTCTCATATGCGAATCTTTGAGGGAGGAGGGCCAGGGTGGCAAGCGGCCCACCCCAATTGGCCGAAACTGCGGGCTGACCCCCCGACTCTTCTTTCTGCTTCTGGAAGCCTCCTCCCAAAATATAATGTTTCTTCTATTTATACCCTCTGGGGATGGGCCCCACCTGCAGGCAGCAAGCAGGCCCAGCATCCAGATCTACTGGCACCAAGTTCTCTCTTTCTCTCTAGCTACGCCTAGCATTCAAAATTAACTAGTAAGTGCCCAAAGGGTGCTTACATGGACAACCATTCCCCAGACTTCCTCTGCTCTTGCTGCTTGTCTACATGTGGCATCACAATTCTCTAAATTTGTCACTGAAAGTTTTTTTAGGTAGAGTTTTTGCTCCCTTCAGTGCTGGTGGTGGCTATATTGGCCTGTTTGGTCTCTCCTCCCCTCTCTTAGGTGGGGGCTGTCATGGTGGTTTCAGCATTGGGGCATTTACCCCTTAGTTTCTCCTTGCCCCCTTCCCCCCGAAGACCCTAGCATGAGGACTCACGTCCAGGCTGGTGACATATTGATGCATGCCTCAGTCAAGCACCTAATGGCATCCTCCCCCTCCCTTCGCCGCTGGCTTTGCACTGCCATGCCTGCCTCCGCAGGTAGCAATGTTGGAGCGGTGTGACTACCTTTCCCCCTGGAGGAGAACAGAATCCCCTAGAATGCCCAATCCTCCTCCCTGGCTGGTCCCCAGTGACCCAGGTTCATTCCCAAACCCAGGTCACTGGCATCGCAAGCAGAAGTGCTAACACTGCATCGAAGGCCTGGCCTGTGTCACTGACAGTTTTTAAACCATCCCCTGTGATATTGAGGGCTCTCTAAAAAAGCACCTTTGTTACCCAAAGAAAATGATGAGATTCATCTAGCACAATCTTCCTCCCATATATCCATGCTGCCTATTATCCTGAAGCCTATTTGTCTCTAGGAACTCGACTAGCCTCTCCCTTACTATGGCCTGCATTAACTTCTCCATTATAGATTTGAGACTGACTGGTCTTTAGTTATCTGGTTCATCCCAGCTCTTATGTAGGGGCACCATATCTGCCATCCTCCAGTCCCTTAGTACCATCTCCGTTTACAAGAAGCAGGTAAAGAAATTCACCAGTGGTATGGCTAGAACCTGTGCAACTTCTTTCAACATCCATGGATGTAACCCGACTGGGTCCAATGATTTATCCACCTTTATAAAATGGCAAGAAAAAAAATCTGGAAATTTTATTGGCCAAGAGATGTCACCTAACTGTGCATTCAATCTTTATAAACGTACACGGTTAGGTGCTGAATCTCATTTTCCTCCTCAAAAAGCCTACTTAGAGCCATATTGTAAGTGTAATAAGCCCCTTCAAGGTGTGCATCTTTCTAATACACTTCCCTGGGGCATAAGGACAGTCTACCTTCAGCCTTGTGCCTTACTCTTGGCCCCAGTGCATTAAAATCCTGTAGGCCAATTTAGGAAAAACCCCTGCTAGCAGACAGAGGGAAGGACACACTAGGACTTCACACACAAATCAAAACACTCTGCACAACATATGTTTTTACAAATTCTGGGTGTACTACTCCTCTAAGCCCCAGAAAATATGAAATGATCACTCCATTTTAGTGTACAAGTGGCCTGTATATATTTGACTGGTCTCCATAGCTTCCCAGCTTTTGCTACTCAGAAAATGTACAGCACACAAACAGCCCCTTATAAGCACTCAGACTGCAGTTGTGTGATTGGGTGGCCGCAGTCACCTTACCTGCCCCGTCCCCCAGAACAATGGTGCCGAAGTCAAGTTCACTGTTTGCCTGCCCCTCAGCCTTCCACAATGCTTTTCACTTCCTCTCCTCCCCTTTAACCAAGCCCCATCAAAGAATCAAATAACCATTCTTTTCAAGTACAAGTGCCCTGGATGTAGTTGCCTAGATCCCACAGCTCGGTGGCTGGTCCTGCTCAAAAAAAGACTTTTGTCTATAGACTCAGTTAATGACTGCCTAAATGGAAGGAAATATTGGTAGGTACTGGCTATGGAACAACTGTGGACACAGCAGCTGAATGGTATATTATGACTACTAAGTACTATGAATAGCACTTTGTATTCAATGTGATGAGATCAGAAGCAAGTTAAACCCTCACTGGAATGAAGTTTACAGCAACTACTGCCAACTGCAGCTTACATTTTCTAATTTATTCCTTCCCCTCCTTTTAATTATTCTGTCATTATGTAGTCATTTTGGAAATCTGGTATGGACACCAGACATGCCATCATCATCATGGATTCAGAACGAGGCTTGGAATACAAAAACAAGATGGCAATCTGGAGGAAGACTCTCGCCCATATTCAAAGGCTCCCTACAAAGTAATAAAAAGAAAAACAAATGTATGTAGCGTGCAGTACATAACTGCTTTCAAATATCCATCCTGGACAAGTTACTTGAGAAATTAGTGGTCATGCAACCTTTGGAACACACAACCAAATATAACCTTCTGTCACTGCACCACATGGTTTCAGCAAAGGTCACAGCACTAGCCGTGTTCATGGATAATATCAGCCAGGCCATGGATTCTGACCTCCTAACTGATGCAATGTTTATTGATCTCACCAAGGCATTTGATTTGGTTGACCATTGACTTGTCTGCTCCATGTTGTCTGTCCTTGATGTCTCCCCTTCAGCAAATGGATTTGCAAACCAACTTTACAGGAGGAAACAATAGGTCTAGTTGCATTCCTCCATGTCAGACTTCACCGAAGTAGAAGTTGGGGTTCCACAAGGTTCCATATTACATAGAAACATAGAATTTGACAGCAGGACCGCTTGGCCCACCTAGTCTGCCCATTTCCCTACCTAACAGATAAGCTGCAGATCCTAGTTAACCAACAGCTTACTTCCTCCTACCCCCACTAGGACTGCCTTATGTCTGTCCCATGCATTCATACATATTAGGCCCAATACTCTTCTTTTGTAGCTCATTTTTATTGAGGAATACAATATGTATACGTGCAAGTAAGTCAATTCACAGCTTCATTTACATACATGTCACCTGTGTCCCACTACTTTTCACCCTATTTATTAACAATCTCCCACATACGGCCAATCAATGTAATACATCATTGTTTGCTGATGACCTGGTTTCATACCACTCTGTGGCTGACATCACAATGACTTGCCATCACTTTTTGAACTCCATGTCCCTTCATACATACCTGGCTATTTGACAGTAAGCTGTTATACAACTGCAAAAAGGCTAAGACCATGCTGTTTGGCTCTAAACCCAGGCTTTATTCAAGTGTCTCATGCCTCTTCATTGCCTGTTCTAATGGTTCCCTCCTGGAGGAAGTTGTCAGTTTTAAATGCTCATGACTGGACTTCTCTCCAGCTATCATGTCAGTATGCAAGGCTACCAGTTCTAAACTAGGCATGGCCCACAAAATTAATGACTACCTCTCCCCCAAAGCCCACCTCTCCATTGCTGAAGGTGTGCTGCTAGCAAGCCTCACATATGGCCTACTGGCCTATCTTAGAACTGCTAAAACTAAAATAACCAAGTAGGGGTGAAGCTTGCAATAACATCTGCCATTTTGCCCTTACCACCCCCCACGACTACCCCACAACTGCCTACTCTACTCAAGAGTAGGCTGGCTATCCCAGGCTGGACTATGCTTCTACCTCCTTGGCTGTTTCATAGACAAACTGCTCAGATCTAGATTCCCCCAGTGGTTGTAGCTTACCTCCTGCAATATCTTGCAGCATCTTACAATCTGAGGGCTACTGAGTCCCCAGTTCTCCTACAGCGTAGATGCGCCACTAACCTTGGTCAAGTTGCCTTTGTTCAGTATGCTCCTAGGACTTGGAACTTCCACTCCCCTTCTGTGCAGAACTCTACTAGTCATCAACACTTTCATAAATCACTAAAGGCTTACTTGCTTCTGTCGAGCTCCTGCACATGACTTATGCTACCTGTGCTTATGTTTAGTCTAACTGCTCAACCAACCTACGGTGTTTGCTATTTATCTGCTTATTTTCCCTGCAATTGCCGTTGATACCATAGTTATTTGCATTACTTGATTTATTGCTGATTAAATAATGCTTTTCCCCGTATGAACTGTTTGATTTTTAATTGTTTTATCCTGCACTGTTTTAACTTGTAATACCTAATATTGTTTGTGTGATCTTCTCTGTTTTCATGCTTGTAACATCTCAGTGCCCTCTGCCTATATAGAGTTTCATCAGGAAAAACATACTGAGGCTAACAGCTTGTTTCAAGATGTCTCCTGGGGGAAGGGGATGTGGAGAGTGCAGTAATAAGATACATCAGTAATGTTGCAAATAAAAACAATATTATACAATGGTGTGTGAAAATCCTGTAACCTCATTGGTCAAAATATGTCATATGACCATGGGTAAATCCTGCATAACCCATGGCTGAGGAATGGCATTCATAAAAAACATAATCAAACACATTTTAAATTTATTTTACACATGGGTCCATTGTATAATCGAAATAAGGCAGTCCAGGGTGTGGGTTATTGGGTGATTTACCCACTTCTTGTGTGGGTAAGTCACTCGCTGGTGCCTCATGACACAACCACACGAGTATGCATGTGTAAATCCCCAATAACCCACACCCTGTTGTGTCTTATTGCTTAAATAACTGTAAAACATGAAAAAAAGTAACAATTACGCTGCAGGCAATTAAGAGGAAACACAAAGAAACTAATGGAAAACATAGCATATCAACAGCAGCAGTTCAGCAAGGTGCAACTGGGAGCAAAATGAGGGAGGGGAGGAAGACTGCGAGTACAAAGGGGGGACTAGTCAGAGGGACAAGTAGACCAAATAAACCAAGGCTGTAGGGGGAGGAAGTAGTATGAATGGAAGAGCAGTGGGATTAGCCTAGGATCAGCGGCAGCTGCAGGAGTGAGTAGTGACGTCATGGAGGAGGGATTTTAGTGATAGGAAAGCGGCAGCATAGAGCTATACTGTATATCACTGTACACTGCTCTGTAACTCTTCCGGGTCACACCTGAAAATAGGCATCTGTTTGCTAGTGCACATACCTGGTAAACAAAAACAAATAAATAGAATAATTTTCTCCAAAGCCATGAACTAACATTCTACACCAAAAACTAGTTGTTAAGTATGAGAAAAGGTAGTCCTTGGAGAGCAACACCATCTAGTGGTGAAAGCTGTGAATAACAGTCAAAAGAAATGGCAAGTAATTGTAACAGCAAATAGTGACCTCTAGTGCTGGTCTGTGAGATCACAGGCATGAAATTCCAAAAAAGTTCAATAACCTCCCAGCTAGAGGGCTGCTTTGGACACCCTCACACCCTACTGTATGCCCACTGGCCTCCCACAATGGCTCATTATGGTATGATAAAGAGCTTCATTGGTTGAAGGCTGTTGGGAGGAAGTAGGAGGTTTGGGTCCTCAGAGGACAAGTGACACTACGTTCTCATTATAATGAGTACTAGAGGGCGATCGCCCTGAAAAAATGCAGAGTTCTTTTCTGACTTGTTCCTGCATCGGGGTTGCCAGCATCACGAGCGGTAGCGTTACCACTGCACTGACGTGCTAGCTCTGGAGAACTTTCTCCAGGTGTCTCAACACCGTGTGATACCTCACTACTTAACATTTCCTGGTAAGCTCTTTCCTAGTCGATTTGATTCCATTTATAGCAGCTCTAAGTTTCTTACACTTTACATATTTTTTCCCTGATTCCATGGCTCCACATTAGACCTTAGTTGATATCTAAGTACACTTGAAGGAAAAAAATCAATTGTAAATAGATTTGTGGATATTTTTTGTTCTTCAGTAAAAAATGAAAATGCTAGGAAATATGAATTACCTGTTAGGTTTCGATTTAGGTGCCGAATCAATAGAAATAACCTCCATTTGCCCCCTTTTACAGTAAACCAAACGTAATCACTGCGCTAGTCTTTCCATTAGCTGCGTGGAAGTGCTTGCCCCTTGACACAGATGGAGAGGAAATTATATTTCAGGTGTTAGAATGCACAGCTACTTGCTGTCTGTCTTATTTATTTAGCATATTTGTCCAGGAAAGGTGCATGAAGATGGAGCATGTCTAATTTCTGGTGTGTGTGTGTGTGTGTGTATATGTGTGTGTGTGTGTGTGTGTGTGTGTGTGTGTGTGTGTGTGTGTAGAGAATATATATACAGTACTGTACTGGGGAACAAAACATTTTGCTGCAGATACTGTTTGCCAGCTACAAAGCAGCTAGATTATTATTTTGAAATACTGTTAGCAAGACAAGGCAAATTGAGCTGTGACAGCTTGTTTCCAGGTATGTCCTTGGAGTGGGTTACATAACCTTGTTTTATTGACACTAGGGAAATTCAACACACACACACACGCTCTTTTGGTAAGTGCCATGATTTCTTTTTTGCCCCATCACTTGCCTAGTGGGATCAGACTCCTTTGGGTCCCCAGTTACCCCTCCAACACCATCGCACCTCTACCCACTGTCGACAGGCACCCACCGGATCTCCAGTACCCCAGCATCCAAGGGGATGGTTTGTCATTACTCGGGGCCTCCCCAGCCTAGAGGACAGAGCAATTATAGATACCCTGGTGTTGACTGGAGGGGTCCTGATGGTGGAATGGAGGGCTGCTGTGCGAATAGGGCCATCATCTTGGTGCGCTGATGCATCATTTCCATTACTGTTTCTCCTGCCCCTCCTCCCACAATCACACACATGCTTACAGCTGCCCTGTGGTGGTACCTGATGATGTGTGACCGCCTACATTATCAATGGTACCTCCACCACGCTACAACCAGGAGCTATGATACAGTGGTACAGTGTGCCTCCCCCAGAGGAGAACATTAATGGAGTCCTCCCTGCTGGCCTATAGTCCCAATATTCCATGCTCGTAGTGCCAACCTGGGTTGTCAGCATGCTGCAGTGATTTCCCATTGCTTGGCACCACAGAGGCACACATGTTTTTTTTTTTTTTTAAATCTGTTTCTGCTTCTGTCACTCATCCAGCCTGTGGCCCCCTCTCCAGCCTCCAGTGCAACCCAACCCCATCAGCTCTAATAGCGGAGCACTCCACAAGCTTTTAATAATGCACAGCTCTTGTTTGTTTGCAATGTATTTTTGTAATGTGTATTTGTGAGTAACTAAGTGCAGTCTTGCCATGGATGTACACAGTAAAGACAGATATTATATTTTTCCAAGCATTTAACTCTCTCTTTCCGAGGGACAGGGTCATTAAACATGGGACACTGTTCCTGGGCTGGGAGCACAGAGTAAGTATAGGCAAGTAGTGACCTTGGACAAGTGGAGTGCTGAGGGAACAGGGCCCCCCCAGCCAGCAGGGTGCTAGCTGGCTGGAAGGATCTGATCCTGTATGAAGGCTGGACTGTGCTTATCCACGTAAAGAAAGTAAGAGTGTCTCAGACTGGTGTCATTGGTGGTCCCCTGGGTGGCCCATCATGTAGGCGAGGATTGGCCAGGAGGGCTGGATAGTGCCCCAGATTGCCTGGCAGTTGGGTGTCAGAAGACACAGCAGCAGCGTGTGTGTGTGTGTGTGTGTGTGTATAGAGTTGCACTGTGGCCCCATGACTAGTAGGGGCAGGCCACTGACGGCAGATTGCCCACTACAGTGTAAGATAAGTGGATTGTTATGGTTATCATTTATTTGGGTTAGTATTTTTGTTCTGGGAAGGAGCAATGCCACAGCCTCCCATGTTGGTTATGATGGGTGAAGGATAGAGTTGCTAACCCTCTCCCCCCCGGGTGTGGTGTGCTGGGAGCTATTACCTGCTCACTGCTCCCATTTCTGGGTATGGAAATTATTTTTCTGATGGGAGAGTGTAACAACCCTCTCCTTACAGCAGGGGGAAGTGGTTACTACCAGATGTGGCCAACAGGGAAATGATGCTTCAGCATCATCCTAAAACTGTCCGACCCGACGAACAAGGCCTCCTTCCAGGTGAGCTGCCTTACCAAGACCGGGGAAGAATTCTGGGGGCCCCAATTGGCTGAAAAGCTGGTACGCTGCTGGGGACTGGTTATTGAGGTTACGGCTTTGCCTACCATTGGCTGCCGTCCCTAAGCTCCAAAACGCTCTGCAAGATCTGCCAGTTTTACGATTCTGCCTGCCCCGACCGTACTCTGGGGAGGATTTTCATCCTCCCCACCCAGCGCTCTTTAAATACACTTTTCCCCGCACAAACTGGGTATGCTAAATAATTGGAACCAATGCCAGTGCATTCCTTAAAGGGGCAGTAGCTGACTCCTTCCGACACTTGAGGTGCGCATTAGCCAGAGACTGCTGAGTCGCCCTTCCACTAACTCTGCTGCCAGGACTCCAGTGTCATTACTGCTGTCAGTACCTCAGGGCTTAAGATGCAGCACGGATTCCTATTTCTGGCGTGTTTTGCGGGCGTGCTCCAGTGCAGCGTGGATCAGCCTAATGATCCTTCTCCTGGTGACCTTTGTCTTTGCTCTTGGGCACCCCTTCCAACTCCATCATCCCATATTTGTGTGCCCCTAGCCAACTTGGTCTATTTCTTCCTTCCCTATGTGCCTAACTGCACAAGATCTTACGCCCTTGCAAGCTGGAATAGTGATTTTATGTGCACTCTCCCCCCTCCTTGCCCTCTGCGCCTTGCTGCGAGGACTCTATTGTTTGTGTCCTTGGGGCCTTCGGCTACGTGGCTCCCTTCTACTTCAGGGGCAGCTCCTTGTCATTACAGAAGGAGCAATAGCTGGTTACTTAGGTTAATGCTAAATGCCCTTAAACAACTCCTCTGGCTGGTGCTTATCTGTGTAGGCAACATTGAACTAAACCCTGGTCCTCCTCTACCAAGCCTCGCTCCCTCTGAACTCCCACAGCTAAAGAGTCTGTCTGTTGCACATAAATGCCTGCAGCTTATTAAAGAAATTGGATGGCATTCAGACATGAGTTAATCTCACTAGGCCCAATGTCCTAGTAGTATCCGAAACTTGGCTAAGCCCAGCCACCCGGGATCTTGAAATTAATATCACTTCATATAATGTGTTTTGCATGGACAGGCCAACTAGGGGAGGTGGTGTAGCCGTCTACGTTTGTGACAAACTCACTGCCACTGTCATCGACTCTACCTCCTCTCCCAAGGAATTTGAATGCACTACTTTAAAGGTACAACTCCCGCAGTTGGTCCCCCTTTTTTCATAATTGGGTATTATAGGCCTCCCTCTGCTGGGTATAAGGTGCTGAATCACCTGGCTGGGATCCTTGACTCCTCGTCATCCGAAGTTATTATTCTGGGTGACCTTAATTTGGATTGGGTCTCTTCAGCTTCCCAGCCCCTAAAAGACCTATGTGGCAACTTTGGCCTCTTGCAGTTTATAACAGAAGTAACCTGTCCCAATGTTTATAAACTCGAACGTAGCACAATATTAGACATAATTTTAGTTAACAAGCCCCATCTCATTACCCATGCAGGCTTGTTCTTCAAAGACCTTAGCGATCACTGTTCTATAGCTGCTATACACTTAGTCCCTAAGATAACCTCTTCTTTGAAATATATCACCAACAGATGCCGGCGGGACTTCAACCCTAATGCCTTTCTTGCTGATCTTCTATATGCTGACTAGCAAGTTTTTTATTTGCCACCTTCAGTGGCTGAAGCCTTCGAGGCATTTCAAAATATTGTACTGGGGACCATTAACAAACAGGCACCCCTTATCAAAACATGTACCAAAAAGAAATCTTGCCCCTGGTTCTCAGCCAGTCTAAAGGCCACCTTGTTACTCAGGGATGTCCTTTGGAAAAGAGCTAGATAATCCCAGCTGCTTGCAGACTGGGCGGCATTTAGAACAGTAAGAAATAGGTGCACCAAAAATAATTAGGGCTCAAAAATCTTACTACTTCCAATCTGAACTAGAATCATCCTCCAAGTGCACTGCTAAAATTTTGGAAAACACTAAAGGAACTGGAGGGCCATACCTCTGCTAATTCTGTAACCCCCCAAATCTCTGCTGATGGTATTACTTCCACCAATAAAAAGGTTATCCTCGAGCTCCTAAACAATCATTTTGCCACAGCAGGGCTAGCTTTTGACAGCTCTCCTGCCAACAAGGTCTGGGCAAAACTGCACCATCCTAACCTGGAAATACCTTGCCATGATGCTGTCTTCTCCTTTTCCTCTGTCACTGTGAAACAGGTTGAGGATTTGCTACTGCAACTGGATCCCAGAAAATGTGCAGGTGCTGACTTTATTGAGCCATATTACCTAAAAATAGGATACCGCGTCCAGCCCCTCCTATAACCCATCTTTTAAACTTATTCCTTGAATTGGGCACCCTCCCCACATTAGGGAAAACCGCCCACGTTATTCCACTATTTAAATCTGGTGATTCGAGTGATCTAAATAATTATCATCCAATTTCCCTGCTTCCTATTCTTTCCAAACTACTCAAAAAGACTGTTAATGTTCAACTAAGACAGTACTTGGAAAACAATAACTTGCTAAACCCAGTACAATCAGGCTTTCGTCCCTGCCATAGCACCATCTCAGCTCTTGCTAAGGGTATGAACGATTGGCAGAAAGCCTTTGACAACAGAAGCTATGTATGTGTCCTGTTACTTGACCTTAGACACTGTGGATCATGAACTACTTCTGGTGGTCTTAAAGAACATTGGGGCAGACTCCTTAGCCTTAAGATGGTTTTCTAATTACAGTATCTTACTAACCAGTATCAACAGATAAAGGCTGACGGCACCCTCTCCCCTTTAAAATCTCTGCAAAGGGGTGTGCCCCAAGGGTCTATCCTTGGCCCTCTCCTTTTTGTCATATATATTAATAATATAAACTCAGGAATTAAGACTGCTGACATACACCATTTTGCCGATGACATGGTGCTCTACCTAGACAGGCCCACCCCAGAGATGGCTTGTAGAGACTGTGACAGGGTGGAATAGGACCCTGTCCCATTTGTTATGGAGAAAGTGTTTAAATGCAAGGATCTATTCTTTCCTTTTCTGTTTCTTCTCTGTCTGGTTGTGCAACCCAATTTTCCTGTGAGACTTCAGATTTGATCACCCTGACAGTCTCGCAATTCTTTGGATCTCATTGTCTCTCAGTTCTCTCTTGCTGTCTGTCTTTTTCTCCCTTGCATATATGCTAATATAAAATAATGTGCAAATCATTGTATGAAAATGTAACTGATAATGGGATCACTTTTGTTTAGAAAATATATAGTGTTACTGTTGAAATATATGTAATTATATTTTGAAGATGATTACAGAAAGCTATTGTAAACTCTAGAGGTTACTTGAGTGCAAAAAATTCCAGCCTTTTGCAAAAGCTGCAGAAGGGGCCTCAGCTCAAAGCACACTGTGTTCTAGCAGCTTCTGAAACTTACAAGAACAGAACATTTACAAAAACAGGATTCTTGCTAAGATGGGGGTTGAAAAGACTTATAAAAGAGATAAGCTGCAACTGCAAGAAAGATTAGGAGAACAAGGGACACAGAGACCGAAAGAAAACTTTATTTTATTTTGCCTTTGTAAATAGTTATTCTGAACAAGTTTATTTATTATGTTACTGATACTGTAAATAAATATTTTTGGCAAATTCTACAACTGCTCCTGGTTTTCCTATGCTTCCTGACTTGTGCCTCGATGGCAGAAACCTTCAAACTGAATTTGATCTGCTTCAGGAGAATCTGTTACACGTAAAATTTCTCCTAAATGCAAAAAAGATGAAGGCTATGTTTTTTTGGCCCTTCAGTGAATGCATCCAAGCATTGTACCTTGGGGGTGCTCCCTAATGTAAAAACACCGTTAGGTGAGCCTTAGGAATATGTTGAAAAATTCAAATACCTGGGTGTTTGGATTGATACTAAACTGTCATTCACTGATCACATAGACAAATTATCAAAAAAGCTAAACCAGAGACTTGGTATATTTTTCCAAATCAGGCACTTGCTTACCTTAGAGGCCAAAAAAGATTAGTTCAAACTACCTATATGCCTCTCTTGGATTATGCGAACTTCTTGTATGGGCAAGCCGTGAGTACGACTCTCTCCAAACTTGATACCCTGTACCACTGGGCACTTAGATTTATTACGGGTGCTTCATTTTCGACTCACCATTGCTCACTCTATTCTTCTGGAGATGGGAGTTCTCTCAGTTACAGGAGATTCAAAAATGCAATCCTTTGGCCCTATAGAACCTTTACTCTTAAGCTCCCCCAGTATATTTCTGAATGTATACCCATCTGTTCTGTTGGGAACTACCCACTATGCAGCCTCACTTACATTTCCCTTGTTGTTCCTAAGGTCTGAACGTGTTTTGGTAGGGCAGCTATAAGTCATGCCCTCCCTGTTCTCTGGAACAATGTACAGAAAATGCTGAGGCTTGCTTCTCCCATTAAGTTTACAGTCTTCAAATCACTGTTCCTGCAACACACTAAGGAGTCCTGTACCTGCTATCGCTAGTTCCTTTTTTATGCCCCTTCCCTTGCTTCTTATCCTTCCCTCCCCATGCCTGTCCTTCCTTAGAGTCCCCTACCTTATTCCTTCTGCTACCTCCCCCCCTTGGTTTTCACCTCTGTGTTGCTCCATACTTCCCTTACCTTTGCCTCCCTTCCCTCCAACTCCTTCTTTCTTATTGTTACTATTGTATATAAGTTCTTTTGACTGTATCGAACATAAATTGAATGAATTTCTGTATTTTTGCTCTCGCTGCTATGTAAACTTGTCCCGTCATTACCTTGTTTACGTCAACTAATTAGCTTATTGAAGCTCCTTATTTACTACTTTTTCCTGTACAGATACTGTGTTCTGTTGTTGCTCCTGTTAAGAACTGTACACAGGTCCATCTTGTAAAAGAGTTTTCCTCATTGATGTTCCACCTGGTAAAATAAAGATTGATTGATTGATTAAAGAGATGTAGCTGGTGTGGGAGGACCTATAGACAGTATATGGATAGGGTGCCCTCGAGGCAACTAAGAGAGTTGGAAGTAGGAGGAGGAGAGTGTCTTAGGAGTCCTAACAGTGTCATTCTGCTAGGTGCCTGTAAGCTTGGCAGGAATGCCAATAAGCTGGTGAGGAATGTCAACTCTCCAGGTGCCCTTTCTGGGTATGCCACCTGAGGGACTTGTGCGAGGGGTCAACTGAGCCAACCAAGGTTGGATGCCAGCTGAGAAGAGTGACCAGGCACCACCAACAAGGCACAGGAGTGACAGGTACTTATTTGTACTCAGCAGCAGTGGGCACTGACTCACTGTGTCTATCAAATGGTTGACTATAGGACTCAGACTAGGGGCACAGGAGATCCCCCAAGGTAGGCCAATACCTGGCAGCATGGGTTCCAGTCACTCTCAGAGCCTGAGAGTGGAATGAGGTCCTGGACATCTTGTTATGGTGAGGGTGTTGGTATGGGAGCCACAGGGGCATCCTCTTAAGGGAGACCTCCCAATGGCTTTCAGACCTCTGGCAAATTCCCCCAAAGATCATCATGGGACATCCTAGTGTAAGGGTGACCCCAGAAATCTGCCTGTCTGAGACCACTGAGCACCTGAAGAGAGAGAGAGAGAGGTGAAGCAGGTACTGCATTGAGACAGGAGGAGTAAGGTAGGAGACTCATCTCCAGGTTACATGAAGGGAAGAGGGAATCCCCAAATGAGAGAGGGACACCCGTGCTCTGTACTGCTGGGATGCAAAACCCAGGTGAGCACAGGGTGTGCATGGTAATGCACTGAAATATAGTGTGGGCAAAGTCCAGCAGACCAAGTTGGCATCATTATTGAAGGAGCACCCATGGGTCTGGTGAGGGAAGTGACAACCGTGATGAACTCCTCTAGCTGAGTGTTTAACCTGCGTATATAGGGTACCATGTCAGTGTGCCATGTAGATCGTAATACATTGGGATTCAGGCTACAGAACATCAGCCTACTTAGGAATTCAAAGCTTTGAGGCTTAGATCAAGTGTGGATCAGCCAGTGGGTTAGGATTCAGCAATGTGGGGGGGGGGAGAGAAACCCAGGAACATTTAGAAACATAGACAATGATGGCAGAAAAAGACTAAAGGTCCATCCAGTCAGCCCAGAGTTCCCTATCTGCCCGGGTCCTATTGTCTGTGCAGGGTTCTATCCCTCCCAGCACATGTGCACAAGAAGTACAGATATGCCAACTGTATGTGCCTGGCTTGACAAATTCAAATGATAGAGTTAAAGGCCCTGTACAGAGTGATATATCTGTTGAGAACCCAACGAGGTTATCTTGCACTGCAGGTGCCATCTGCCTGAGGTGGTGTTGGTTACTGGTGTTAACCTGTGAACAGAAATGAACTGCCTGTAATCCAATGGCATGGGCTTCATAGGCGGGGCCCTATGCACGAACGTGTGGACTGCCTATGCACCGTGTAACTGAGGCATGTAGGCAACACTATGCGTGCATGCAGCACCATGGAGGACTGGCAGCATGCACTATTGGTGCACCAGCCAGTTGTGCAATGGATCCCCCAGTTGATTGTGCCACTCTGCACCAGGGGTTGGGGTTGTGTGTCAGGGGTGTGCTTGCACTCCATGCTATGCACAAAGGCATGGAGTGCTATGCACTGGAGTGCATGAGTTACAGCAGGGGGACCCTGCTGTAAGTGTTACTTGGCCCCTCCAACAGACACCAGCCAGCCGCAGCAGTACTAAGAGTTGACCTGAGTGTTGGAGTGTGGCACATACAACCCATACTATAGAATGAGGCCCTGAGGCAGTGAGGGGGTTCCCCCAATAACAGACTGGCATGTACCAATAATGAGCTGCTTCCCACCCGCTGATGACATTAATGTGAATGCCATGCAGAGTGCCTCTGTCCCGGCTGCTGGCCCACTGCTCCTGCATCATATACATGCATTCATTTGACTCACCAGATGCTAGCACACTGGTTTGGGATGGGAGTTGGGGGCGGGGTGGTAGTCCAGAGCAGGCTATGGCATCAACAGGATGGCAGGAATACACCGTCCAACCACTGACGGCATTTACATGAAAGCCAGGCAGTGTCAGTACCTTCAACCCAGTTACAGCTAGGTGGCTGTCCTGGGCTTCTGGCTGCTGACAATGTACCAACCTGCTCTCCTGCCCTCAGTATGTCACACAGCGCCACGTTGACAGTGTCCACAGCAATACCATCCTTGTGAAGTACATCTGACTGCTGCCACTCCGTGCATTCCACCTGTCAGTCCGTCACTCTGGCATGAGCAGGTCGGCTGTCAACTGGCAATACAGCAGGCATCGTAGTGTGTTGACGCTCCATAATGCCCCAGTCCACTGGCAGCCATTTGGGTGACTGCCCGTACATTCTACAGTTGTGGACCCATGCCTTCCCACTCTCCCTTTCTCCTGCAGTGCAAGGTATCCACTCTGAGACCCAGGACATGCATCTGATTTGATGCCCACCTATGTCCTGTACTCTGCCCCATGCAGACCTGAGATAGCAACTTGTGGCTGAGCACTGAGGGGTGGGGCCAAGGACAGGTGGCTGGCGATAGTGAATATCGATGGGTATGCACCTGTCCATGGGTGCAGAGCTGCGCAGGCTGGGTACATGCCTATCATGCATACTTTCTGCCTGTTCATGCATAGGGCCCATTGTGCAGAAGTGTATAAATGAATTTTGGCTTGATCATCTAGTAAAGAGTCATGTGCTTGAAGCCCAGTCATCCAGTGCATTTTGTTCAGTCACTTAAAGGTCCCACATCCAACAATCCCAGCAGGCAGTCTAGTAACCCATACGACTGAAATGCAAGGGACTCCCAGTAAGCAGAACAGCTGCCCACCCCACTCTAGGCAATGTTGTAGGTTGGTTACCATACCGCCAAGGGGAGCAGTTGCATGAGATTCTGCATCTCACTAGGTTTCAGGGTAAATAAACTAACAAAAAAAGATGAACGCTAAATTCCATGTTGTTGCTGGCTTGTGGGGGCTGGATGTGTTGCAGAGGTGATCATTCAGATCCGGGGGGGGAGGGGGGCCTTGGCTGCCCAGCAATCATGCACCCCTGGCCAGTCACAGAGCAGCATTGACATTGGCTGCAAAGGGCAAGGCAGTCACTTGCTTGTCCTCTCAGATGGTGCTATGATGCATCCAAGCAACGGGCAGGGGATGAGAGGGATACAAAAGAGGGCAAAACAAGAATGAAAAGAACAGTTAAAAAAAAATCTGGGGCCCTTTCACAGTTGAGGGTAGTGGGCATTGGAGGCACACAGAGGTTCCTTGTGCTGACACCCCCAAATCCATTATTCACAAAGGGACTTAGTAGCCACCGGAGGAGTCTTCCACGGTGGCTCAGTTGCAATGCAAATGAAGGCCACCAGATGTTTGTGGTTACAGATGGAGTTTGTGTAGCCAGCCCGGTGGTTCTGAGGGTTGAGGCGCTGGATGCCACACCTCACTCCATGCTGACAACCCTGGTTTGGGAATGAGCCAGGGCCACTGGAGGTCGGCAGAGGAGGAGAAGGATTGAGCATCTGTAGGACTGCTCTCCTCCGGGGAGGGGGGTTTACTGCTGCTGGTGCTCGGGCAACCTCTGGTGACGGCTGGGGATCACTGGAGCACGGGCAGGATTTGTGGGGACATACTGTGGCAGGATGCCAGGATCAGGGGGCATGTGGACACGCGTGCTCAGGTCCTTGGGTGCCTTTGCATGCCAGAGACATCGGGAATGGGGGGGAGAACAGTGGAAAAAAGTAGGGGCACCAGGCGCGGCAGCTTGATGGCCGTCTCTAGCGGGGAGACCGGTTGGCTCTGTGGGTGCGCAGCACTGGATCCTGTTATGAGGGTTGAGCTAAGGGGGAAGAGCTCCCCCCCACCCTGCCGCAGGGGGTAATCTGTGGGTGAAGCCGCGGAACCCGCAATAGGAGTGAGGGATTCCTGAGAGATGGCGGCCGGAGATCTGAAGGGGATGCCTGAAGTGATAAAGGTAGGCAGTCGGGTGGCTCAAGGAGGATAAAGTATAAGTACAAAAAAAACAAAAAAACAAAAACAAATGGGGTTTGTGACTGTAAATACTGGCGGTGCAAAGTCCACCCAATGGTGCGGCAGTAGCACTACCACACTCCATGCCAGATACCTGGGATTGGGAGCAATCTCGGGTTACTGGGGGCCAACTGGGGGGATGAGGTGTCCAGTGGCCTGCTATCCTCTTCCCATTTCTGCCAAACAACTGCCACCAGGTGAAGGCCTGGTGGTAGTGGGAGCATGAGAGTGGCAACAAATGGGTGGGGGCTGTGGCATTCTGCAATGTGTGTGTGCCTCCACATGCACACATTGATGTGTGTGTCCCAGCAATGGGTTTTGGGAGGAAAAAACTGAGGAAAATATGGTAAGGTAGGTGTACATAGCGCTTTGGACAACGAGCCACCACCTGCCTCACCATCAGGAAGAACCTGCCAGCTGAACTGGATTTGGACTTGGGGGTGGCTCTCCTCCTCCTGACCCCACCATGGGGGGCAAACTGTTGGGGTGCCCAGACCAGTCAGGTAGGCCTGGGGTGGTGGTGGATGGTGGGGGTCAGTGGGGCAGGGCAGAAGGGGAGCCCATGCCTGCCATGGCCAAGGAGAATTAATAGATTATGGGGAAAAAAACCACACTGGCTATGCAACATACAGGGACACTTGGGCATAGCAGTGCACCAGTTGTATGGCATGATACTATGCCCAGTTGGGATGCCTTGAAGCATTTCTGCCTCAGTCATCCCCTGACCCCATACTTTATGGCCTGTTTGTGAGGTTCAGTGATATTTAAATATACTGTCCCTTGATGGTCTTCTGTGGTGGTCCATTGGCCCCCCAGACCATCCATTTTGCTAAGTTCCTTCCTCATTGTCCAGAGGGACCTCTTCCCTATCCCTGTTCCCCCATGCTCTGTTAGCACATGGTTGGTGCCTCACCGATCTCGGTTCAGTATTGCCACGTTGGTGGTGTCTCCCTGCAGCCTACTTGCAGCAGTCCTGTGGAACTGCTTTCCACAGTTCTAAGGGGAAGCTGCATTTAGTAGCATGCCACAGTAGACTTGCTGGCAGGAAACAGGTGTGCACAGCACAACACTTTATTAGCATACATGGTCCCGCCCCTTCACCCAAGGGAAAGCCTTGTGACCCTTGACTACTGTACGACACAACCAATTTGCTTCAGTTTACTGTGACAGTGTATGGGTGCCTCTTAAATTTGGTCAGTGGACATAAAAGGCAAAAGTATGAATTATTCCACTATATTTTTTAGTCCCTTCAGGTCTTCAGTTGCACATTACTGAGCGTGCCCAGAAGAAACAGAGTAAGACCAGTACACACCTAAGGGACCTATATTGTTTTAATGTTTTTTTTATGAGGTTAAAAGTCCATTCAAAGTATTTAAAAAACAGCTTTATTAGCCCTTAGCACAGTGTAATTGAATTCTTCCAATTAAGGTTACTTTACTGCAAGTCACTCTGAAAACCAGGGAAAAGGGGACTCTAATCCTTCATCACAGATGACTCGATAGGAAGACTGAGAAAATGATCTGCTCCTGTTTCAGCTAATATTACTAGGCGTCTGGAGTCAGCGTGCAAAATCAATCCCTCTTGCCTCGTCTGAAATCACTATTGACAGATCTGTAGGTAGTAATCAGCGTGGAGTGACAGCCTGAACTCACCCCTGTAATTGTGTTTGTGTTGGTGATAATTATGTGTCATCTCCCTCGCACGTTGCCATGTGGGTTGGGGAGGAGGTAGGAGCAGGCGCATGGCTCTGCTGTCGCAAGTCAGATTTCTCATATCTCTGGGGAGCTCATGAGGGGAAGGGATCAGAATTCTGAGAGGAACGTAAATCACCACATCACAGAGACAGCATTCACTAAGAGCACAAAAAGCAAACAAAGAAAAAGCAATCCCCTCTCCATCTGTCACGTCATCCAAAAGAAACAAACTGAAATGGAACATTTTAAGGCTTCTGTGGAAAATGTGCCTATTCTTTAAATCATTACTCATATTTTTATTTAAAAAAAAAAAATTCCACTACCTTTTCTGAGTGCAGTACTGACTGGTTTTATAATGCACCCATAGCTCCTTACTGACTGGTATAGGAGCCTACTTTGGGGGGGGTTGGGCCTCCCCGACCTAGCGGAGGGAGCAATTTGTAAATACCCTAGTGTTGACTGGAGGGGTCCTGATAGTAGAATAAAGGGCTGCTGGCATGGGGGTGAAGAGGGTCATCATCTTGGCGTGCTGATGCATAATTTCTGTTACTGTTTCTCCACCCCATCCTCCCACAATCGTGTGCATGCTTATGGCTGCCCTGGGGTGGTGCCTGATGACGTGTGGTCACCTACATCATCAATGGTACCTCCACCATGCCACAACCAGGAGCCGTTGTACAGCAGTGCAATGGGTCCCCCCCGGAGAAGAGTGTCAAGTCAGAGTAGCTGTTGCTTTTGGAATCCTCATGTGCCTTCTGATCTTCCAGGAATGTATCTTCACCATTAATTCATTTTAGTAACAGAAATGATGCATCAGCACACCAAGATGATGGCCCTATTCGTCGCCATGCAAGCAGCCCTCCATTTCACCGTCAGGACCCCTCCAGTTATCACTAGCGTATCTACAATTGCTACCTCCTCTAGGTTGGGGAGACCCAAGCCCTGAAGTAGGCTCCTATACCTATACCAGTCAGTAAGGGCTGATAAATTTACAGCTCCCACTTTTGCTAACAAAAGTGACCTCAGCCTGTTGCCTATTTATACAGATATAACCACTAAAAATACCACTAACAACTTAATCTGGTTCAATGTCAGTTGGCATCCCTCTGTATCCCCCTCGCCTCCCCAGATGAGGCTGAAAATAGTCAGAATTGTCTAGTCCTCCTTTTCCAGTCCACAAAAACTAACTAAACTAAAGTATGAGACTAGGAAAGTTTGTGATTGTTTTGCCCCAATATGCAGATTAAAAATTAAAAGGAAAAGTTAGGACTGGACCACCCTGGTTTTATCCTGAAAATGCAGGACAAGGATAAGGCTTAGAAGGCCTGTAGGAAAGTTTGAAATAATGAAAATTTACTGAAGTATAAGAAACTATGGAACTAAAGTAAACAAATGGCAAGGAAAACAAAATCGGACTATTTTTGAATTTACAATTCCAATCCCCTAGGGGCCAGCAGGAGAACTAGCAAGCCTTTAATCAAGCTTTTAGGAAAGTCCAGGGTCACTGCTATCCTGCTGTTAACCGCTGAGCTTGGAAACGTAACTGATCCAGCTGGCTAGTAGGTTAGTCAATTTGAAAGCTTAACAGGCAAGATTTCCAAATCTGAGGGTGCTCCCTGTCATCAGATCACCCCAACCTACCTCTAAGTTACCTAATCCTCAAAAAAAAAAACAATTAAAAATAGAAGTTCTTTTGGGAGAGCTCTGTATATACAGTATACCCCTCGGTGGTACAGCACAGACTGAGTAGCTGCTGTTTTTGGAACCCTCATGTGCCTTTTGGTCTTCCAGGAATGTATCTTCACCACTAATTCACACTAATGGGTCTGCGCCGGAGGCACTAGAACCCCGTGGGAGTAAGAACTTTACAGAAGAGCCAGCCCCCAGGCAAGCCATGCACACATGCACAGCACTGTGAGAGTGGCTCGTAATGTCAGGTTTATCTTGGCACCAGCCCTCAAATGCCTCAGTTCCTTTCTTTTCCGCCATCAAATGCACTTCAGTGACGACGTTGCTCACCCTTCGGGAATCAAAACTTCACATCTATATGACAGCCGCTTCAGTTCTTCACTTTAAAGCTTGAGTTTATCGTTTTTGTGTCAGTTTAGTCTTTTTATTTTATGTTTCTGTAAGTTTTCTTTGGCCCTACCGAGTCTACGTTTAACATCTCTTCAGGATTACGGCAAGGAGAATTCAGGCAGACTGCTTCGGCGGCGGGGCTGTGTCCGCTTTCCCGCGAGGGAAGGGTTTTGACCACTGGTGTTCCTGTGTTCTGGGGAAAAAGGACAGTCCTCTGGAGCAGGAAAGGGCAGGCCCGTTCCCAATTCTGGTCGAGTTCTTGGCACCACTCATTCTCGAGTTCTTCCTCTCACCCTCTGGGGGAAGAAACAGTACCACTTGAGGTCACCCTCGGGGGGGCTACCGCAAGACCCTCGGTTTCCTGCGATGTGGCCCTTGTTGGTGCCGTCCACATCTCTGGGGACCTTTGATGCTGGGATGCTGAGGTTTAGGCCTGGGGTCCCCCCCTCACTGTCCTTCAGTGGAGTCCCCAGTGGGCAGTCCCTCCCTGGGTAGCTTTTCAGAACAGTGGGTGCAGCATCAGGCTGGTGTGTTGCTGCTTCTAGATTCCATCCATAGCCCTATTAGGCTGGTGGCACTGAACCTAGGGATGGGGTCCATTTAACCAGGAGGAATATTGGCTCTAGCACTGGCCTTCTGCCCTTGCCAGTGACCATGCTGCCAACTCCTGTCCCGCTGGTTGCACCCCTACCTTGTGTCACTTAACAGGACCAGCCGGGTACTGTTCTGGTCACCTCAGTGCTGGTGAGGTCATTGGTGCCCAGTCTGGTTCTGGTATCAGTGCTGGGTTTTCGGTCTTGGAGGCCTGACCTAGTGCTGTTCTAGCGCTGGTTCCAGCGCCAGTTTGACTCCTCATTGGCACCTCCCCTGGTGCCAGATTCTGTCTCTCTTCTTGATCTGCCTTGGTGCTGGTTCTGGTGCTGGGTCATCACTGCATTGTCATCGGCCCCTCCCTGGGAGTTCACAGTGCCAGGAATCTCCTGGCACCAGGTTCAGTTTTCCTTTTGCCGTCCCTGGTGATGATGGCAGCACTATGCAGGCGCCAAGGTTCTCTGGATGTTTCAATCTTCCTGGTGCTGCTCCTTGCAGTGCTGACCCCTGGCCCCGGCCTTGGGTCTGAGGTTGTGTGTGGGGCCATGTCTGCCTCTGTGCCTGGTGCTGTCTCTGCCACATTGGGCCTGGCACAGTTTCTGGGGCTGGCATTGTGCTGGTGTGGCACCATGTCCAGTGCTGTATCTGAGTTCAGTGCCATCTGGCAGTGGTCCGGCACTAGGTCTTGCACGGTATCCAGAGCTATTTCTGTCTCCAGAACCAACGACATCTCTGACAGCATTCTGGTGCCATGTCCGATGCCTTGTCTGGCACCTTATCCTCGCTAGAGATTCTTGACTTAGGGGCCTTCTTTATCCCCTCCCTCCAAGGAGGTTGTTTTTAGGGACAATGAGTCTGACCATGGGCTCATTCCTCCGGAGGATGGCAATGACTTCCTGTCCTGATTTGCTGTTCCTCAGTTCATGCCTGTTCTGGTTTTTCTAGCTCCTGGGGTTTTACATCCTTATTTATTTATTTATTTTTTTTACTTTTTGTTTATACATTTTATGTCAAAGCAGTACACTTATAGACTCTGAACAATGCAATACAACATACCGAATCAGAAGACATTGATATTCGGATGATTAAGTCATTGCTACCATTGTAACACGATTCGAGGGAATACCATATTTTATAATTACCTCCCAAAATATCACCCAATTAGCTATTGCTGCCAATGCCTAAATTATATAAAAAAAAAACAAACAGCAAAAACAGTATCACAGAAATGAAAAATCCGGCACTCTTGTCTTTGTGTTATATTCAATTATTTAGTAACTACATTTCCCTCTTGGTATATTCCCACCCAACATCCAAACATTGCAAAACTTTAACAACCTATAGTGTCAGGGCCGGCCTGGTGGTACTGAGGGCTGAGACACTGGACACCACACCTCACGCCATGCAGTTGACTTGCATTTGGGAATGAGCATGGGCCACTGGGGGTCAGCAGGGAGGAGATAGATCGAGCGTCTGACGGACAGCTCTCCATCTCCTGGGGGGGGGTTAACCTTTGGTCGGTACATGCCTGACCCCTGGTGGAGGCTGGGGCTCAGCGCTACACTGCCACAAGACAAATGGGGCAGGAGCACGACAGATGCTTGGTGGGGCCGTGTGTGGGTGCATGTGTGAGCCCACCGCAGGTGTCATTGCATGCCTGGCTCCCGCAGGGGAAAGAAAAATGTGAAAAGACCCTGGTGGCTGGTTGTTGCGGCTTGATGGCCGTTCTTTTCACACTCCAGTCCAGAGGTAACACCCTGAAACTGGATCCTGTCAGCGGGTGGGGGGGTCACTGCTGCCTCGCCATGGGGGGGTAAGCTGTAGGGGTTACAGGGGTGAGGGCCTGAAGGAATGGAGGCGATGGATGGCGGCCGGATGAGGGCCGACCAGGTCCTGGGTGGGGGAGAAATAAGAAAGCATAAAAATAAACAAAAAAAACCAAAACAACCTATAGTGTATCACTACCCTGCAAACCCACCATATCCCATGGACTATATATAATTGCAAACTCAATAAAACATCATAATGTCCTTCCCAGGGGCAGGCTCTGACTAACTGGAAAACAAGCCTTACATCAAAATATTTATCCACCAACTTCTTATAATATCCATCTGGCTCATAAAACAAAAAAAAGCCCCCATACCCCAGTAGTCCAAATATGATATTAGTAAGCCATAGATAGTCCATAGATTGGTCCCAACAAAAAGTCAATGAAATGAGAATGGGAACTCCCTGGTCAGTCCAACAATAGTGTGAAACTAGGACAAGCGATATACTTGCCCCAAGTCCTTTGAAAAACTGGAAGTTGTAATGTCACTCACAATTTGAGTTTAAGCATACCCCTGATCAGAGTCTGAAGAGGAGTCCCACTCTCTTGCCGCTCTCCTCGCTTCCAGCTTATCCAAAAGTTTAGTGGCCTCCTTGAGATCCAAGTAAATGTAGGCCTTCCTACCCACCATGACATGTAGGCGAGTCAGCATGAGCGTGCTGTTAGGGATATCCAAGCCCCGCAAGCGCTGTCGAATGGCGTTGAAACATTTCCACTTCATGCAGGTTGCATAGGAAAGATTGTGAAACAGCATGATCCTGTTCTCCTCCATCTTCACTCCTCGTTTAGCTTGAGCTGCCTGTAGGATACGGTCCTTCATAGCTGCAGACGTCGTGACAAGCATGATGGTTCTTGCTCCATCAAACTGACCACTGGCTTCATGAGTGGTAATTCGGTAGGCCCAGACCACCATCCCCTGGACATCCAGGTCGAGCATTTCCAGCATCCAACAAATCAGAAATGAGGGCAGATCTTCCCCCTCAGTACCCTCTGGCATCCCAATAATGTGCACATTTGCAGCCCTGATAATGTTCTCCATATGTTCCACATGGGACCACAGAAGGGCTTGTTCCTTAATGCAGGTAACTGCCAGCGCTTGGGCCCACTCCAATGATTTCTCAGCAGTTTGCGCTGCTTCCACCACTCCATCCAACCTCTACTCTACCACCACCATTCACTCACGGTAAGTGTCCAACTTTATATCTATTTGTTGGACCGTTTCCATCAAGGACATCACTGCCAGTTGTAGAGATTCCAGTGATGCCAGCCTGGACTCCTCCACGCTCTGTTCCCCTGTCAAGGAGGCTGCAGGAACAGATGGTGGCTTGAAGTCCCCGCCATGGGGCAAAGAAATTTGTCTTTTGATCTGCTGTTTTCTGACCCATTCTATCGAAAGTCTGTCAATCTGCTCACTACACTCGTAGAATATTTGTTGGGGTAGTTTTATCACCAAAACAGCGGTTGAAAATAGGAAAATAAGACCAATATGTGGATGTTAACCAGGGAGCGTCCAAAAGTATGTCCGATCAGCTAGGCAGCTAGCTAGCTACGCCCCTTTACACCCTTATGTTTATTCCTTTGGAGCTTACTTAATCCCTGGCATATACAGTATTAATAAAAACAAACTAAAGAAAAAAAACCAGAAGTTCTGCTAACTGTCATATGCAGATTGTAGTCTTAGCAGTTGCCAGTTGTAGTTTTTTGTTCCAGGACTGGTTGTTCCCTGGATATGTGCACTTCAAGTAGTGTCCCAGAATCTTGGCAAGATGCCATGCATTGCTCCAGCATGTCTGAAGAGCTAGGTGTCCAGATTTGCCTTGCTTCCTTCCATCTCCTTTCGAGCTCTACTGAATCTGGAAATTTCAACCCCTTTCAGCAACTGCTGTTCATAGGATCCCTGGCTGTGATAACACTAAACGCTCAGCCATCCTTCCACAGGGCAGAATGAGGGTGCCCCTGCAGATAGATTTGGAGTGCCTTCTCTTTAGGACTCTCCATGAAATGCATGCTGGCTCTGACAGCAGGTGGTCAAGCCTCTGGTTCCTTCACTCCCTTGTTGGTTGGTGGAGAACAATCTCCTCCAGTTTTTCCCCTTTTCCTACTGGAGCCTTGGGTTTGGAAGCCTCCCTCTTGGGGTGGGTAACCGTCTATTGGGGCTTCAAATGCAATGTGTCTGGAACCCAATAGTGACTCCTCTCCTCGTCTCTTATTTGGAGGTGCGATCTCTTTTCATTCAGACTGCTACAGCAATCTTCTGTATGCAGAGATTCACATATATTTTTATACCTGTAGATATGTAAGAGGGAAGATAAGACAGAAATAGCAAGGGAAGGCAGAGATTTAGTGAGAAGCTGAGAATTGTGAAACTGTCAGGTGATCAGTTTCTAGGTCTCACAAGAAAATTTGGTTGCACAACCAGACAGACAAGAGACAGAAAAGGAGAGGATAGAACAGACCCTTGCATTTAAACTCTTTCTGCATAACAAATGGGACAGAGCCTTATTCAACCCAGTCACACATACTATTGGAAGATGTGGTACTTCTAGTGTTAAAATACTCATCAAAATACTCATCATTGTTCTTTTCTTGACATGTTAGGTTGGCCCTCTCTTAAGTTTGGCATTATTTTACGCTGATTTGTTTTAGACATTTTTTTATGAAGTCCTGTTAGGTTTTCATTCAAATCTCATATTACTGCTAACTCTGGATTCCATATTCCTAGATACTCACAAAATAACAATATACGTTGTCACAAACCCACTTCTGGGGTCAGGCCCACTGAGCTCACAGTGCCCACCCTTAAGTGCAATCCATGACGGGGGGCAGGGATACCCACCTTTGCCATGAGGATTCTGGGCATCCCTCTAGCTCTGGATAAAGGCACAATACCAGTGTTGAGTCCTGTGGCCAAATATGAACCTTTCCTTGGCTATTACACAAAAGAGGAAGACCCAGGTATCACACTCTCTTTGGGTAGCAGCATTTTTATTTTATTTTTATTTATTTAGTTTTTGTTGACCAGGTAAGTGCACTAGACAAATTCTGCCTATTTTTGGGCATGACCCGGGGGAGGGGGATACAGATGAGTGCCAACTAATCTTGAACCAGATTAAGCTGTTGGTGGTATTTTTAGTGAGTGAGGGAAATTTGGCCAGGACACTTGGGAAATTCCCCTGCTCTTTTCGATAAGTGCCATGGGATCTTTAATATCCACCTGAACTACCACCAATACAGGCAGATGGGACCTCTGTTTAACGTCTCATCCAAAAGATGGCACTTCTGAAGTGCAGCACCCTTCTCATGCTGCACTACAGTGTCAGCACTGGGATATTAACCCAAGTGCCAGATGTGGGAACTGAACCCACAGCCCTCTGATCTCCCAGACTCAGAGGTGAATGTGCTACCTACTGAGCCACTGACACTGCATAAAAACCTGATTTGGCCTTCTCCCTACAGGGCATACAACAGCCTGGTCCAAAATCCCTGCAGACTCATATGAGACTCTGGTATCCTCCCTATCCTTCCAGATCTCTTACAGACCTTTCTCAATTTGGTTGCTTAGGGTGGCCCTTTTGGCAATAACAGTTTTCACAGATTATTAATAAACCTTCTACCATCACACATGCACTATTAGAACTCTCACACAGGCAGAATTTCTTTAGAAAAACAAAGGGCTTTACTAAAATTAAATAAACGCACAGCTAAAAGAAGACATATACTAATTTAGGTTACAGTATGCAGAAAGAAATGGGAAAAATGTACAGGAAAAAACTGCACTAAAACAGGTTAGCTAAGTCTACCTTAAGTAGGAAGATTTCAAAGTCCAGTGAATCGCTGGTTTGCGAAATACTGTAGCTTTTCTCTTACCCCTTGGAAGCCACACTGGGTCTCAATAGTTTGACTTTTGGTGTGTGTCAAACAGAGTGTCAAGAGGAGAATGCTTCAAACTGCTCCGTGGACCGTCTTATATACCTGAGGTCCAAGGCATTCTGTAAGTCTTAACTTTTAGGCCAGTAGATGTCACTCTTGTGCTGTCCAAAAGTTTTACTAAGGTTCTGACATCACAACTTCCTGGCAGATGTTAATAACCATGAGCATGACTTCAAAGTTAAAACTTTGATGTCTCAGTATAACACCCTGTAAGACAATTCAGTGTCCTGTAAAGAATGATTACTTCCCCAAATCCTGTTTAACACACCCTGGGATTTGAACTTTACAATGTGGACTAGCTTCTCTCCATAACCTTAAGAGTTTTATTACCTTGGCTTCCCTCAATTAGTTAACCAGGAAAATACTCTTTGATCCACTACCCCCAAAGCCTCTGACAGATAATTATCAGTTTCCTGGCAGATAAGCTGGTTCCTCTCAGGTCAGAGGAAGGTCAAAACATTTTAAAATCTAGTCTATCTCACTATCCTATGAGGCCTTTCTTTAACACTGGCCTTCTCATGGCATGTACGTATACAAAATATAATAGAATATAACACCGCGCGTCTGCCCATCTGACTGACAGGGCATATCTTGCCCCATGCATCTACCCTTCTTTTGCATGTCCCTTGGTCATAAATCTTTTTTTTTTTGTTAATCCTTTTTTTACCCGGCTCCATGGTCTGGTTTCATGTCCCAGCATCTGTCCCATCCAGCTGCCGTCTGGTCAGTCATGGATCCGGAGAGTCCCCACCACTAATTACCCCCGTGGCTTGCCCCCCACGGTGGGGCAGCTGAGAGTCCCCCTATACTCCCCACCAAACCAGGATCTAGTAGCCACGGTGGAGTCCCCAGGCCATGTGTCCCTTGAAATGGCCATCAAGCCACCGTGACCATGCACCATATTTCCTGCTTTTTCTCCCTTTGTGAGAGAGGCATGCAATGACATCAAAGGGGGGAGCGTGCATGCGTCCGCACGTGCTTCCTCCCTGCGCCATGCCACAACTCACCAACCCTTAGGAAGGCATCGATACGCCATCCCCCCAGCCTCCGCTAGAGGTTGCCGGAATGCCGGTGCCTAGAGACCCCCTCCCCAGAGAGGGAGAGCCATCCTACGGATGCTCTATCCCTCCCTTCCCCTTCAACCCCCCGGCGACCTGAGTCCGTTCCCAAACCCAGGTCGCTGGTGTGGAGCGAGGTGTGGCATCTAGCGCCTCAACCCTCAGCACCACTGGGCCGGCTGGTCATAAATCTTTTATGTACAGAGCCATCTCTTCCTCCTTCAGGGGTGCAAGAGATGCGGTTGCAGTAGGGCCTACAGTGTCAGGGGGACCCACTGCCTCAGAGGTCAGGTCAGGTTTTATTGTCACAGACAAACTTGCAACTTTCTTTGTATACACTGCTTATCCATTTGAAATTGGGTCTGTCAGCAGTGGTAGCACTGGAGTCTGTGCTGCAGATTCCATCTCCAGTTTCATGGGATGGGGCACAGAATAAAGAAATAACAAGGCCCATTACTCAAAACTTCTGATCTGGGTGTTGGTGTCACCAGAAAGAGTGGGTAGAAATTACATTGTTCAGTTCCTGAATCAGGAAGAGCAGCAAGAAGAAGGAGGCATCTGCTAGAACGTTGCTACTCTACTGCTGGAACTATATAGCCCTCTCTCACTCCCCACCCCCAAGCCAGGTCCACTTTTACAAGCACTGGATTTGACTGACAACAGGAACTTACTGTTTGGGAGCAGTAGGGGAGTGATCACAGAGGCAGATAAAACTCACCATCCTAGAAGGAAAAGAATAGCTCTCCCTCACCCCCTGACTGCTAGAGGTCTGACTTTGAGCAAATAAGAAGGAGACTACTGAGGAATACAGGAACGTCCTGGCCCAGAACAGGAAGGGCAGGAGCTGTAAGGGCACGGAGGAAGTAGGAAACTAGGGAGAAAAAAACAAGCAAAAAGTAAACAGACAGAGGAAAGAGTAAGCATACAAAGCAACAGTCGAGGGACACAAATAAGACATGATGGGAGTGGTGCAGTGCAGTGGCTGTGGAGTGGCAGTCTTCTGGGAGACATTCTGGAGAATGCAGTGTTGTCCCATCTGTAGGCATCTCTCTGGGCTGAGGGAGGAGGTTTCTCGACTCCAGGCTGAGTTGGCCAGGATTCAGGGGAACTCCTCTCCTATCCAGGGACCACCAGGGCTGCCACTGCTGCCTCAGAGGTTGCCAAGAAAGAGGAGTGCTTGGACCACTGTGAGCTCAGGGAGGGTGAGGGTGAGGGTGCTAGAACAGAGGTGCATCCCTCCAGTTGTACCTCTCCACAATTCATACGCTGTTCTGGCAGAGCATGGTTCCTCTATGGAGGAACCCGTGGCGGAGACCAAGGAGGATGCTAGGAACCTCCACAAAGGAGACCCACAGGAGGGAGGCATGGGACCCCACAGGGGAAGGAAACAACTCCTGGTGGGGGACTGAATTGTTTGGGGGTAGAACTGGGGGAGGGAGGGGAGAGGTAGGTAAGATGCCTACCCAGCACCATGGGTTGGAGGGACAGGGAGCGAATCCTCAGGATCGCGGGAGCAGCTGCATAGGTGAGGGAGCTGGATGTCATTGTCCACCTAGGAACAAATGACCTGGCTGGGAATGGGATCAGAGCAGTGCAGGAGTAGTTTGTGGAGTTGGGGAGGGGCCTTAGACAAGTAACACACATGGTAACCTTCTCGGAGGTGCTGCCTGTCTATGGCATGGGTGAGGCTAGGGTGCTCTGCACCATGAGATTCAATGAATGGTTGAAAAACTGGTGCAGAGTTCAGGGTTTTGGCTTCATTGGGGACTGGGGGTCCACTTGGAGGTATACAGGCCTATACTGGCGTGATGGTCTGCATATGTCTAGGAGGGGAACCAGGATCCTAGGTAATACCTTTAAATGCTTCATTGGCAAGCATTTAAACTAGCCAAGGGGGAGGCACTGAAAAGGAGCAGGGAAATCCCAGCCCCCCCCAACTAAACAGAGTAGTTAGCGAGGTAAACACCAAGACAGAGAAGTTGATAGGGAGAAGGGCAGGGGTAAATGGAGAAAAAGGCAAAGGCAGTAAGGACAAGGATGGGATTAAAAGGGGTAAGGCCATCAAAAAATGGAGGGCAATGAGTACCAATGCTCGTAGTCTGGGTAACAAGCTCCCTGAACTAGTGGCCTTGATGGAAGAGGGATGCCTGGATATCCATGGCAGTCACAGAAACATGGTACACAGAGAACCATGACTGGGATGTCAACATAGCAGGGTACCCAATCTACAGGAGGGACAGGGAGGGTAAAAGTGGAGGAGGAGTAGCTCTCTATGTAAGGGAAGGGATAAAAGCAATGGAACTAAAGGGTAAAGAGGGAGGAGAGGAGGCACTGTGGGTCGCCCTGGAGACATGAAATGGCACTACAGTCCGCATGGGGGTTGTATACAGACCCCCGTCTCAGGGGGAGGAAATGGACATGGAAATAATAATAAACTTTATTTATAAAGCACCCTTCCAGAGATCAAAGCGTTGAACATACAATTCAATAAAACACATACAAATAAATAACAACTCCACCAAACATATTCATAGAATCAAATACATGAACTCCAGTATTCAGAATCAGCATAATAATCTACAGTGGCATTATATAACAAATTCCTATCAGCTGACCTCATCCGGGAAAGCTAAACTGAATAGAGAAGTCTTTTTTTTTTTTTTTTATATTTTCTTTTTATTCAGGGATGAGACATATACATGAAATACAGTCATTATCATGTAATTACAACACAGAGCTTTCCAGTTAAATACCATGTGCCAAGGACAATAAAATACATGTGTTTTAACCTTTGTCTTTGTGTGTGTCATTCTGTAAGGACTGAAATTTATCAGTTTGAAAGATGGTTCGCCTAATATAGAATCTTCAAGGATTTGGTTTCTTCCAAAACATAATTTCTAAGAAACTTAAGGATCTCCCAGGTGTGAAGGCGCCACTCTAGGACCACTATTGGTTCTTGTTCTCCTTTAATATAATATGAACAATTGCGGTGTGGAGAGACTGAAGGGAAGAAGTCTGGGTCTTGACTGGACAAATGCATCACCCATGGTCTCCAAAGGGTTTCGAATGTCTGGTATTTATTATGAAGTTTGGCAGTATGTGATTCCATATAATAAATGTCTAATACCACCCTCCTCCAGTCCCCCACGGACGGAATCATATTAGTTCTCCACCGTCTGGTAATAGCTTTTTTAGCCGCCAAAATATACATCGGCAGCAAAGTACGGTGCCATGAGGGCTTGTGAGGGGGAAATATAGATAAAATAATTAATTCGGCCGTGAATTCGACCGATTTGCCTAGACATTCTGAAACCTCCTGTTGGAGCAAACACCGAAAGGGAACTAAGAGTGGGCATGTGAATGGATAAGTCTTGAGGACTGACTTAAAGCTCTGGATGGTCAGGCACTCCCTCACCCGATGAGGTAGAAAATTCCACAGGGTAAGGGCCGCATGCTCAAAAGATTGAGCCCCAGATGTCTTCAAATGTATCCTGGGAATCTCTAGCAATCCCTTGTCGGTGGATCGGAGTGACCAGGAGGGGCAGTAGGGACAAAGGAGATCTTTCAGGTAGTGGGGTCCCTGATCATGTAGGGCTTTATAGGTCAGCAAGCCAACTTTGAAAGTGATAGAAGGCATCCATAGGGTGGCAGAAAAAGGAGAGATATTGTTGATGGGGACCTGAATATGCCAGATGCTAACTGGAGCACCTTTGCTGCAACCACATCCAACAGCAGGATCATTCTTGATGCCCTACAGGGGGCATGCCACAGACAGCTATTGTTGGATCCCACTCGGGAGTGAGCAATCATAGGCCTGGTACTCTCAAATGGGGATCGAGAGAGGATCTCAGATTTAGAAGTGGGTGGCCATCTGGGAACAAATGACCACCAAACAGTGTGGCTCACGATAAACACAGCTGTAGAGTCCAGTCATACAAAAGCAAGGGTACTGGACTTGAGGGCTGACTTTGGCAAAATGGGAGAGTGCTTCAGAAAAGCACTAGCAAACAGGCAAGAAGGAGGAGGAGTGGAGGAACAATGGGGAAAAATCAAAACTGCCATCACAGAGGCAACAAGCCTTTGTGTGAACAAATAAACAAATCAAAATGAAGGAAAAAAACACTATGGTTCTCAAAAGAGGTGGTGGGGAAGGTTAGAGAGAATAAGATAGCACGCGGGATAGCTCATGATAGTGCTTATCTGAAATATTTCAGAAAATGCAGAACGTATTTCACAGAGCCTTTCAAACAGCATCGGACTGTCTCCAAATGACCTCACAATTGCTGTTTGTGACATCACAGTCTGTTGTCATGGTGAGCACTATGATGTCATAAACAAAGGCACTGTGAGGTCAGTTGGGGACAGCCAAATGCTCTTTATACAGACTTCCTGCATAGGCTACCAAGATGGGTTATAAATCCTGAAAAAAAAAATCTGAAAATCAAAAAAATGTATTCGCTGGCGAATAGCAATAGTTGGAACATTTTGTATAGGAAATTACATGCTGAGGTGTTGAGTTACTCTTTAAGGCTGATCTGGAGGTTGGAAAAGAAGTAATCTGCCCAAGTCTGCCTGACAGCTTTGGTGCAGGCACTGCAGAGTTGTTTGCACCTTAAAGTAGCAGGGCAACAAAACTGGGCAAAAAATTTGACCCTACCATTTTTCACTATAAAAGATTCCAGGCATCTCCCAGTTTGATTTGGTGGTAAAAAATTTTAGTTCCACCAAAATCTGAATATTTTTAAAATATTTTTTTTTTCTCAAGTGAAAAAGATGGCTACCACATTTGGCTTAGGAAAAGCATTATAAATACTGGCAGGGGTTAGGACTGAGAAAAAAAAAACAAACTCATGGTGCTCAGCATAGGAGACACCTAGAAAAAGTAAATTGGACAAGTAAGCTAATATTTTTATTAACTGTAGCTAAAACTAGCTTTTTAGAAAAAAATATTATTCATTGCACTTATGAAGGCACCAATCAGTGTCTCGAGATTGCAATCTACTGACTAGGTCAGCTGTGGCCCAGGGTAGATGAGATCTTTTTATATCTGTGGGTAGAGGAGTGTTTGTCCCTAGCAGCACTGAATTCAGTGGTGAAATAAGTAACTGTGATGTTTGACCAGTCGATGTTGTCAAGGACAGTTAACAAGCTAGCTTCAATACTCAAGAAAGAAAGAAAGAAAGAGAAGCCACAGACTGCTCAAGCTTTAGGCTAAAGGTTTTGTAGACAACGGATGGAGTAAGTTAGGTCTGAGCAGAGTATTAGATAATCTTCCCTTGTCAATCTTCACCATTCATTACTGCTGGGTGTAAGCCAGAGGTGTGCACCTGCATGGGAGTGTTTTTGTTTTTGGAGGGGGGCCTGTGCCCACGAGGCCCACACACTGCATGACGTATGTGGGTTGGCGGTTAGGCGCTGCAGGCTCCTCCTCCACCCCAGTTCTGTTTCTTCAGCAGTCGAGGTCACACCTGCTGCGCGAGTTTCAATGCTTGCTGCGTCATCGGGCCTGTTCCGTATTTCAACGCCATTTCACTGCTTCTCCATCCCGGTTCTGATTTCATCCAATGCCGTTGGATAACAGTGAGACCTTTCTTTTTATTATTATTGCCAATGGAGCTGGGTCTTTTTCCTGTGAATTTTGTTGGATTCTTTTCGCGTCATGTCTGGTTTGGGGGCTAAGCGAAAATCCAAAGCGGGACGTGCCCCCTTGCGTCGGTGCCCCTGTGGCTGGCATTTTTCCATGATGGACTGACATGACGTTTGTCTGCACTGCCTGGGTCCCAACCACAATATGGACAACTGCGAGGCCTGTTTCTCCGTGGACTGCTGAATTCTGGAAATCTGCATGTTTAAAGTTGGCAGAGCCCACCAACTTTCGGAGGATGGCATCGTTCTAGGGATGCCATGGCAAGATCTCTTGACCCTGCCTCCAGGTCCTCTACCAGGTGTATATGGCCCAATGAGGAGGAAACCTCCTGGGATTCCAGCCTTGCTGTCAAGGAGGTTTCTTCTGTGGTGCCAGAGTAACACCTCGGTTCCCTGCAGAGCTGGGTCAGGAGCACCGCCACAGCAGTCACCTCCTCGGAGGTGCAGGCTCCCCCAGTGTCGCGGCCCACGGCTGCTGGGTCCTGTGCTGGTGGACCGTAGGTGCCACCTGCTGGCATCACTTTGGATCCTGGTGCCATTTGCAGTGCCGGGGATCGGGGCAGCACCATAGGTGGTGCCATGTCCTGCAGTGGCACTGTTTGCAGTGCCGTCGGTTCTGGGGCTCCCGGGGTCGGTAGTCTGGTGGTATGCATGGTCTGCTCTTCTTCAGAAGAGGATGACTTGCTGGCCGATCCGGACTGGCGTCCTGACTCACCGGGGTCAGGAAGCCCCCTGGATGTGGCATCAGGTGGCCCAGTGTTCACCTCCCAGACTCCCCGGAGTCTGTGGTCTCTGCAGGCCCCCTTGCTGACTCTGGTGTCGGGGGGGCCCCATGGTGGATAGCAGTCCCAGAGGATATGGTATGGCAGTCTCGACCTTGGAGACCAGGGCAGCTGCCATGTGTGGTGCTGCTTTAGCTCTTTTGGTTGGGATGGGGACTGCTTCTTCTTCTGCAGCCTCCCTCAGGGGGCCTGCTGGATATGGGGACCCCTTAGCACTGGGGTCGAGGAAGAGGGCGGCCTCAGAGTCCGAGGGGTTGAGGGGTCTGGGTGCAGCACAGGGGCCCTCTTACACTTCCCTGTGGGGGTGGGGAGGAGTCACAGTACAGAGCCCCGCTTCTCCTCCTCAGAGTCCTCAGAGGTGCCCTTAGTGAGCAGTGCTGGGGGTTGCCCTTCTGGATCCATGCAACCCTGGTTGCACCACAGGGGAGATTCCCCCTAAGGGCTCAGCCAGGATATGTTTTCACATCTACAGCGTACATTGACTGGGCCGACCACTGGATACCCTCAAGCTAAATGATCTTCAGTGAAGTCTCAGAGCCCTGGCAGAGACCGGGCACTTTCAGTTAGGTGCTCTTCCTCAATCCTTCTGCAGTTACCGCCACCTGGCCATGTGGGCCCCATGGGACCCTTAACCTGGTAGATGTTCAGGGCCACTGCGGTGGTGTTCCCTAGGTATGTTAGAGCCATGGACAAGCAGGTCTTCCACCTGTCTCCACCCGAATTCCTTGACTTCCTCGGCTTCCTCTTCTGAGGAAGAGGACTGTTCAGTCCACCTTTCCTCCAACTGAATATCAGCGGTTCCTCTCGAATTTGGTACAGGAACTCCATATATCCCATGTGGTAAGACACAATACTGAGTGGAAGACATGCTCTTTCCTGAGCGAGTTTAGTGCGCATCACCTAGTGGTACTTTCCTGGCCTAGTCCCTTCCAGGAAGCATCAGTCCGCAGTTGGCAGTCACCAGCTGCCTCATGCCCAGCCCCAGCTGACTGCAGGAGGAGGTATTGCACTCCCCAGGAGTCTCTTGGTTCTCTGCCTCACCCACCTTCAGGGCTGACGCCCATAGATACTCCTTCCGGGCTTCAACACCCGGCACACGACTGACCACTGGATCCAGATTCTGCTGAGTTCGACTGGTGGAGAAGAAAAGTTTTCTCTTTGGCTCGTGTGCTGCTTTGTATCAGTTCACATCAGGCTTGCCACGCTGCCTACTACAGGCACCTATGGTTGATGTTAGTGTGGGCATTAGCATCTTTGCCTGATTCAGAGGAATCTAGGCAAGCCATTGCCCTCACTGTGCAGGGTCTGGAGCTTGCAAGGCACCAAGCAAGGGCATCTTATGATGCCAATGAGGTGTCCTACAGACTGGCAGGGACAGTGATCTGCTTCAGGCAGATGGCATGGCTTCATCTGTCCAGGTTGTCACCCATTGCCCGGCATATGGTGATTTCCTCTCCTTTCTGGGGGACCTGTCTTTTCTCCAGCAGGGTGAGGAGGAACTTACAGGGGCGTGTTCCATCCCCCGGCCGCAGGGAACACCTCCTTAGCCTGACCAGCCTTAGGCCATATGTGGTCTAGTAGGGCTATGGGGTCTCCCCCTCCTGCGCCTCACCCACAGGAGGCTGAGGAATCTGTTCCCTCAGAGCAGTGCCAGGTCCCCTGCGAGGGGCTTGGTACTCATCCAGCAGTAATGAATGGTGAAGATTGACAAGGGAAGATATGAAAATTACGTACCTACTGTAATTCTTGATCTTCTCTTGTATCTTCACCATTCATTACTGATTCCTGCCCAACTTCCCCTCGTGGGCCTCAGCTCCTGGTTGCCACCACCCTGCTTGTCTTCCCCCTTTTCGATGCCAGTTGGGGGCAGAGTCCCCCTGGTACCTCAGGGCCCTCTGTTTCCTTCTCTAAAAAGTCACAGAGTCCCCAACCTCAGAGGGTGGTGAGTAGGGTCCTCACCCTGACCTTGGAGGGAACTCCCCAGGATTCTCAGTGGGGTATACTTGGGGTCCTCACATGTCGTGGCATGGATTGCCATTATAGGCTTTTGAAGAGGTGGGGACTTCATCAGTACATTTCGTGGGAGGACCCGTGGGGACTTCCCTCCATTTTTCCCCTTCACGCTGTCCCCCTTTTCTTATGGGGGTAATTTCTGGACAGAGACCTCTCCTGTTTAAGAGGTGTTTCCCCTTAAACTAACCCTCAGGTGTTGAGCTAGAGGGTTATGCTCCAGGATTTTCATCCCTTATGTGGGTCTAGGGGTGGGGGGGTTACCTCTTCACTGTGCTTTATACTATCCAAGACCATCAAAAAGTTCTCTGTCTGGCCTATGTCCAGTGATCCCTGAAGTTGACAGGATCCTTGCTCCTGTGTCTTCTTTTCCCTCAGGGTTTTGAGGCTGAACTGAGCCAATGGTCTTTCAGCTGAGTACGGCAGAGGTTCCTCCTTCTTCCTCTATTTTTTTCTTCTTCTTCTCCTTCTCCTCTCTTTCATTCTCTATCTCTTTTTGCTCTCTCTCTTTCCTGTGCTGCTGCCCAAGGGCTGGGGCCTTGAGGCCAGTTAGGAAAATGTTCTATACCCTCTGTCCTCTGGTTAGCTTATTCCTTTTTCAGTTGATATCCTTTCCTTTTCCTATCCCTCGGCTCTCTTGCTTCATCTTTGGTTTTCTCTATCCCCCTTTTTTATTTCCTCTTGTGCAGAACAGCACTGGGGTGGAGGAGGAGCCTGCAGTGCCTAATGGCCAACCTGCGTAATCCACGCAGTGCGTGGGCCTCGTGGGTGGCGCCGGCTCCCACCCCAAAAAAAACACTCCCGTGCAGGTGTGTGCCTCTGGCTTAAACCCAGCAGTAATGAATGGTGAAGATACAAGAGAAGATCAAGAATTATGGTAGGTGCGTAATTTTCATTTTTTTAACCCTGAACCGAATTATGCAATCCTCTGCTGAGTTACAGAAAAAATTCAGTCTGCCTAGATTTCATTTCTGTATATATTTACTGTACATCTTAGGGAGATGCTAAGAAATTAGATTTTACTTCCCAATCTCTCACTTCCAGAGCATCCCATATGGGAACAATTGTTAAAAATAGCACCCATGAAAAAAGGCGTTCTTCTTTACAAAGTCTTATCGTGTGTAAGCCAGGTTTCTCTTGAACCCACTAAGTCTAAATGGGAAAAGAAATTGCAAATTACTATAAATGACAAGTCCTGGGGAGACGTTTGATGCAATGTTAACAGATGTAGCAGGAAGGTTCAAGGGAAATGAATTCAATTCAAAATTGTACACCGCTGCTATCACACTTCAAAAAACACTAGAAGACATGGATTTGAATCCGTGGGGACAGTACTGGAGATGTAACACTCCTCATGTAGACATTGTTCATATTCTACGGGATTGCCCTCATATTAGAGGTCTATGGACTGAGGTCTTAATCTTTCGTTCAGAAGTTGTCAAAAGCCAAGTTCTGAGTATCCCATCCTTCCTACTTTTGGGAACTGACTCAGATGGTTTCCCAGTGCATACTAACAAGTTCCGTGGGTGTGAAAAGGCTGCTGATCAGAAACTAGAAAACTGAGATTGTTCCATAATTGCCGAGTGGTTTGATTATATGAGTGTAACTACCAGCAGTGAAAGAATAAGTTACCATACATTAGAACAATAAAATTTAGTTCAGGAAATATGGTCTCCATTTTTACAAAAGTCAAAACAGATTTAATGCAAGGTTGACATATTCCACACTGTCATTCAGTTTTTTTCTGTACTACCCTATACTTCTAATGTGCGGTTTCATAAGTATTAATGATGACTTTATGTTTTTCATATTTTTATTAATATTCTCTTATGTACCACCCATTATTATGCTTAATACGTGTCCTGTATTAATGACCCAGTGTGGTTTTGAGTTCAGTATCTGAACGGTCAACTTAAGGTCCCATGGCAAACAACTCTTAATCCCAAAGTAAACACACACAAAAAAAGGGACAATTATTTCACTATATGGGCAGCCAGGGCTTGGAATAAACTACCCCAGGAGCTGGTAGACTTAACAACATTTACTAGTTTTGGGGAAGGGTTGGATAATTACTTGTTACTGAACTTAAACTGGGAATAATTCACCCACTATGGAGTGAATCCCGATGGGCACTCAGTCTACTTTTGTCTTATACAATCCAAGTAACCCAAGAATGTTAATGTCTTGTATTGATTTTGCTGTAATCAAAATAGTTTTTAATGGAAAAAAGAATAAAAAAAGGTCCATTAACAAGGAGCCTATATCCCGTGACCTGAGGGACAGGAGTCAGGTGACCTGTGTAGGGGTGGAGTGGTTCTCCTGCTCCACATGTGCAGGAGGATTATGGGATATGGCAGTGTGGCTAGGACTGCCAATTTCCTCCTCACAAGGCAGAAGATGGGGAGCCATTACATCAAAAGACCCTCCTCTCATAACTTCAGCAACCTCCAGACACCAAAAGTCAAGTGTACCTGGCTTTGGGGATACTGCAGAGCGTGGCCCATCCCCTACCTGCCACCTGGCAAGACTACATGTGTTACTCTAGTGGAGATGCAGGACGGGGATACAGTAGGGGATCTTGTCTGCGGGTGGGTGGGGGGTCTGAGTGCCGCAGGATATTTTGCTTGTGTGGAGGGGACACTGTGGCATCTGAACCCCCTACATACTTGCATAATTCTCTCTAGACCTGGCCATAGAGATACTGCACATTTGAATGTAGCTGTTCCTCACTGGCTGGTCAGGAGTTATGAATGTGACAAAGTCTGTTAGCTACCTTTTCCCAAGTTTTACTTTGCTTTTAGACTGGCTGTGAAAAGAGTAATGATCCTACCTTAATAATTCAGGCTTGATGAGCCGATCGAGAATCACTAGGCACTTTGGCTGGAAAAGTGAGTTTTTTTTTCTGTTCGGGTGACCCCTACAGGCTTCTAATGAATTCTATATATAATGTGAGAACTTAATCTTTTAATGACTCATAGGCTGCAGACTTAAACTTTTTTAGTTAAACTTTGCTCAGAGTTTCATATAGCAGATGATCTCTTTACTTTTTTTCACATAGGTTCTTATGTTCCCAGCCAAGGTGGATTAGGATCCCTTTAGCCCAGTCCTCACCATCCCCCAATGACTACCATTTCTCCGGGCTTACCTGCAGTCTGGGCTACCCCCACGGATCTTCCCCCCATGGCAGGGTCAGGGAGGGAAGGAAGCACAGTGAAGAAAAGGAACTGCGCTCTGGATAGCAGCCTAGGATGCTTGGAAAAGGTAGCAAACCAAGCAATATCAGAAGAAGGGTCCAGCACTCCAGGAGTATTCATAATGTAATATTTTATTGTGAAAAGGAAGGTGTTAGCATACAGAACATGCCAATAACCGCAGCCCCAGCGCTTCAACCATTAGGTCTTCATCGGGGTGTGTGTGTTCACAATGAAATATTACATTACGGATACTCCTGGAGTGCTGGACCCTTCTTCTGATATTTCAGGGAGGGAAGGGCCATCCTCCCCCCGATAGACACATCCAGTATTGTCCACAGGATCCCGCTGATGGAGCAGGCAGGGGAGGGTTCGCAGGGCTTCATTCATGCCCACCTTGCTGCCACTTTCCTTCAGTTTTTTCTCCCACCCAGTGCTGGGGTGCGCACATCAGCACACGTGTATGAAGGCATGTGCATGTTATAGAGTTCTGCAGCTCCTTCCCTTCATGCCACTCCTGTCCTGCACTACCTCCAGGCCTCCACCTAGTGGCAGTCATTAGGCAGAGCCAGCAGTACACACACACACGCACATATACACACACATACACACACACACACACACGGGAGAGGAGAGCAGTTCTTCAGACACTCAATCCTCTACCCCCGACTGGCCCCCAGCAACCTGAGATTGATCCCAGGTCACCAGCGTGGTTGGCAGTAGCGCTACCACCGTGCCACCGGGCCATCCCCTCTTTACTTTTTTTATTTAACTATCATGTTGAAAATGCTGCTTAAGCCATCCCATTGGCTCACCAACTGTGCCATCATGCCAGAGACACAGGTTTGAGAGTGGCCTCAGGTCTCTCACCGGGCTACTGGAGGGTGGGCCGATCATGGAGCTGAAGGACTCGCTCACTTTGGGGGAGGACTACAGCATGTTGCTTTGCAGAACCCCCTGTGGCTGACTTATAAACAAGACTCCGTTGAGGTCTCAGAGGACACCACCACCTGTGCCCTTTGTGGCTGAGTTTAGGTGTTGGGACTTCCTAGGAGAGCCATTATTTCTCTGAGCCAGGGACTGCTATCTGTTCCATCCTCTCACTTAAAAACAACCATTTATAGTTCATTTGCTGAGACAGCTGCTGTGCTATGGATTTCCCTTTCAGCTGTATTCCATATGGCTCCTTCCTTGACTGCTTTCAAAAGAAAATGTGTGGTACTTTTTATTTGATCCAGTCTTCTCCACATAGTTTTACTAAGATTGACTGAATTATTAGTTATTTATTACGAATATGATAAGTTTTGTTAGGTTTATGTTGGATATCTGATTTATATCTGTATCTGTTGTGTATTAAAAATAAGTTATCACCCGTGACAGGGCATGAGCGTACCAGGCATGAATGCATGCCCCGAGTTGTTGCGAGGCACAAGGCAAAAGCTGAGTGCCCCCCCTTACCACTGGAGAAGTGCATTAATGCCTGATACACCAATCCTCTGGAGTGCATCATTGTACTTATAAAACAGGTAAACAAGTAAAACATTTTCAGTTTGTCTGTAACTTGCCTTGTTTATCCCTGCTGCTCTCTCTTCCTCACTGCTGCGGCTATTGCTTCTGCCCAGGCCATGAGTCTACTGTGCAGTGGAGCTGGATTAATCAACAGTCAGGTGACGCATTTCTACCAATGAGTTTTCTTCTTTTTCCCCTACCCATTTTATAACTGGCTAAAAAGTGCTTTGAGCTCTATAAGGATACTATACAAAATACAATCTTTAAAGTCAGGGAACAGTGTCTGTTCTGTGTTAGCTCATCCTTGTCACTAGAAAAGGGAGGTTAATTCCAGCCAGTAGACTGGAGTCAATGCCCTCAAGACTTGCAAAGGAGGACCAAGGAAGGAATGCCTCAGATAATGCTAAACTTACTGCATAGGGCACACAGCTTTGTTTCACCCATAGCTGCCGTATCACTTAGTGCTGAAAAAGCTTTTAAGCAGGTGGAGAGGGGCTACTTATTATTCCATGTACCAGATTTGACTTGAGCAAAAGATTTATGAACTGGGTTTAAGCATTATAGCTCAAAAATTGTTTGAGGGGAGGGGCACAATAAGCCAATTTATTTCAACTTCTTACCTGCAAAGGTGTTTATTTCACATGTGATAGCACATGCCCCAACGTTTATCAGGCATCTTTTGGCTTCTTCAGGAGTCCACTTTATGCAACTACTTCACTCGTTTATAGCTTCTTCATATGAAATCTCTTACTTATAATGTACTCTGCATGCTGCAGGGTTCTCACTGCGTACTTAGTTTTGTGATTTTACAGCCTAGCTCAGGCTTTCTGTTCATCAGATGGTGTTTTCTGCAGCGTGCATCTGGGGCTGGCTGCAAGTGAAGAACAGTTCACAGAAATGACTATTTCCTGTAGTTAGCCCTGTTTGAGACAGGAAGTGTTAAAACATTATAGCCTTCCAGCCTTACCTCCAGCCACGCTGGCAACCTGTGTTCGTGAACAAGCATGGGTTGCTGGAGGTCCGCGGGGTGGGAGAGGATTGAGCATCCTGGGGACTGCCCTCATCTCCCAGGGAGGGGTAGCCAGCTGACTTGTCCTTTGACTGCCACCAGGTGGAGGCCTGGTGGCAGTGCAGGCAATGAGTGACTCAAGGGAGGGACTGCAATTACACAGGATGTGTGCACCTCCGTGCACATGTCCTGATGTGCTGCCATAGTAGGGGATCCTGGGATAAAATAGAAAAAGAGACCAGTAGGTGAACCACTGCCATGTGCTTCTCCCCGGATCCCTGCCACCACCCCGACACCCAGAGCAATTCTGGATAATGGACCTGAAGGAGGACGACCCTTCCCCTCCGACCCCACCACAGGGGGGAACCTGTGGGGGATTCCCTTCAGGTACTGTAGGTCTGGGGGACGTAGGTGCTGGCTGGCAGGGGTGGGGACAGGTGCAGGGCTCTCTAGAGTGTAGAAAGCTGTAAGATAAAAAATTATACTCCAGTTCTTTGCCTTTGATCTTAGTAAATGATACTCTATCAGATTACTTTTGGCTGTGGAAGGGTACTAAGATAGCGCTGCCCCCCTCACCCTCATGTTATTTGTCTTGTCCTTGGAGCCCAAAAATACAGCTTAAACACTTGTGCTGTAACTCACTAACCCTATATTGACATGGAACTTCTGCTAATAGCTGTAAATAAGCAAAGTTCCTGCCATCCACTTTCTCTTGTTCGGAAGTCTATCAGTATGTAAATATGTGAGCAAGGCTTATCCAAGAATGACAGTCAAAAATCGTCTTATTATTTGTGGGTGTAATGTTGATAATTGCACATTGATGTCAGCGCAGAGGATGTGAGTAGGAAGTTTTGATGCCACAGATCTCAAAATACACCACTTACGTCTTTCCAAAAATAACAAAAAATAAAAATACTGTTCTAAACCTGAATATTTATATTAGGAATACTGTAATACTAAAACTTTTTTTCTTTTTAGACAAATTCTGCTGGACTGCCCTCAGACTCACTTGATATATAATTTTGGCTGCACAATACTTGTGCCTTCTCATCTGTATCAATGTTCCTAGCCTTGTTGTGTTAGCTCAGGTTTTGCTCGTCCCCTTTATTTTATTGTCCACTGTTAGGTTCACTGTTAGGCCCTACTTCATGTATAAGCTGTAGCTACTGTTTATTACCTTGTACTCTTGCATATTTCATGTTTACATTTGTGTATAATTATACATGCATATATATATATCTATATATATTTGTATCTTTAATCCTTACCCCCTGCCCATGGTCGCACCTGCAATCGAGCCTTTGCTCAGTGTGCCTTTCCTGGTTATCAACCTTTTTTTTTTTTAATATATATAGCTGTTTGGTTCCCCATTGCCTCCTCCCACCAAATGGCGATGGGGCATATATGCATTTTTTTTGTTCTTTACATTTTCTCACCTGCCCCCCCCGAGGCCCTGGTACATGGCCGTGCGAGTGTGTGGAGGCATGCTTCACACCCCGTGGCACCAGCTCAGTCCCTTCCACCTCCCATTACTTTCTGCTGCCCCCTCTCCACCTACGCTACCCACCAGACCTCCACCCGGTGGGAGCAGAACTAAGGGGGGTGCCAACCCACCCTCGCCACCCTCAGGAGAGGAGAGCTACTTGCCGGCATGCTCAGTCCTGCTCTGCCACCCCATGCCAGCACCCCAATGACCCAAGTTTGTTTCCTGAACCCAGGTCACCAGCGTAGTGCGAGGTAAGGTGTCCAGTGCCTCAACCCTCTGTGCCACCGTGCCTGGTTATCAACTTTTAAATAAAAAAAAAATTAAAAAATAAGCACTGAAGATGAAAGGATTAAATCATGCATGTGGGTTGGGGGACCTGTAATGCAGAGTCCTCTGCTTATGGTAAATGCCGTAGGTAAATTACCTCCATGGCTTTACCTCCCCCCCATGGCAGGGGTTCCGGAGGGAGGGCCATCTTCTCCCAAGGCAGTTCCCTTGTGAGGACTAGGATCCAGTTTTGGCTGGCACTAGTAGCCACGGGAAGACACAGGACCCAGGTCATCATATAGACAACTGTGGAGCTTTCTTCCCCTTTTCTAGTCCTTCCCACCTCACTCGATGTGAACATAGCCGATGTTGGCCTCGCACACATGCAGCACATTTCCTGCGGCACGAGCAAGTTCCTGGGCCCAGCTACAGGGTCGCTGTGGTGCTAGAGCTCACTGTCAGCACTCAACAGGTGAGGCATGCTGCCGTGTGGCAATTACCTCAGCCTGGCCTGCCTCCCAACCAATGTGGTGACTCAGGTCCCTTCCGAACCCAGGTCACTTGCCCAGAAAACGCACTGCCCATGGGTCAGCGAGGTGGCTTGAAACCACTTTTTTCAATAAAATTTACAGATGCATGTGCCGCACTGAGTTGTAGTGGGCCTTTGTAAGGGATTAATGTCTGGTACATCAGCCAATCAGAGCACGTACTTGCCTCATTAATAATTAGACATATTTTACACATTACAAATAATTACACCAACATCACAATAGCTTTTTCATTTTATGTGACTTATAAAATGGGGTTTAAGGAAGTGAGCAATCCAAGAAACCTAACTGGGATAAACACATCATTTGACCATGCACTAATTCCCCAAAAAACCTACACTCTGTAACAAACCTAAACCAAATTTACCAGGCAACAGTCTATATGAAAATAAAACCTTGTTGTCATCTTATAGGTGCAATAACCCCCAATAGGACATAGATTTCTTCAGCATTAATGCACTTTCCAGATGCACTGAAAGGCACTCGACTGTTGGCCTCGTGCCTTCTAATTCACCCTGGGTGTACATACATACATTTTCTAGAAACCCATGCCCTGTTGTGGGTTATTTCTTACTTACCCAGTCATCCAAAATAGTGGAATATAAAGTTCCTTTTGATCTATTGTAATCCATGATATGAGCGAGTAGATTTGGGCGAAGTAAAAAGAGCAACACAATGATAGCGAAGGAGGGATGGGCGACTGTGATTATTGAGTGACAATACAATGAGCGAGTGTATTGTAGCAATTACACACACATGCACACAAATTATTTCCATAACCAACACACTCATAATTTTCACATCACCTAAACATGTTCCTATACAGTATATTCATTATTTTCTGGTAACTAGGTAAAACCAGTGGAACAAGATTCCTGTTTTTAGGGGGAAACACACAAACATACATTGTGCACACAAACAGGTGAACACATCTTCACAACTGGTCATTTGTGTATAACCATGTTGTATATAATGTTGTTCGTATTGCCTAAAGCCATTTGTGTGCAGAACAGGGTGATCAGTGGGTTGGGGGGTCCACTAGACACCAGGGATAGGGATTATGTACATTACGGAGGGGTGACTGAGGGTGGGGGTCCACTATATGCCAAGGGTAGGGCTTTTGTACAGTATGGGGGCAATCGAGTGGAAAAGGGTCAACTAGACACCAAGGATAGGAATTATGTACAGCGGTGGGACAATCGGGGGTGCAGGTTTCACTAGGCGCCAGGGATATAGGTCATGTACAGTATAGAGGTGAATGATCGGTGGGTAGGGGGTTCACTAGATCACAAGGATAGGGGTTATGTACAGTACCAGGGACAATCAGTGGGTTGGGGAGTCCACTGGACTCTAGGGATAGGGGTTATGTGCAGAACAGGGGTGACTGGTAGGCTGGGGGGTCCACTAGATGCCAGGGATAGGGGATATATATACAGAATCAGGGTTGATTGGTGGGTAGGGGAGCCCACTGGACTCCTGATATGGGGATATGTAGAGTACGGTGGCCATAGGAGGTCCACTAGATGCCAGGGATAGGGATTATGTACAGTACAGAGATGATGGGGTGTGTGGTGTCCACTAGACATCAGGTATGGGGTTATGTACAGTGTGGGGGTGATTGGGAGGAGGGGAGTCCACTAAACACCAGGGATAGTGGTTACGTACATTTGTTTTTGCCCCTCCTCCTCAGCCAGCCCCCATCTACCTGATGCTCCCCCCAGCCCTGTTACCCGTCTTCTCTGGGACTTACCCTCTTGCTGCCCTACAATACCTCATGGATTGCCCCCTTCCCCATAGTGGGGCCTCTTGGGACCCCCACTATCCTGGGAGGAGGCTGGTATGGGATGTGGCAGTGGACAGCCCAGTAGATGGTGTAGGATCTGCAAGACAGCATGGTGTCAACCCCACAGCCTTGGCATTTTCTGCCTATTTTTCACCCCATCCCCCTCAGGTATCTTGGCGGGCTAGGACCAATAACGCAGACAACTTGTGCATTTCTGTCATAGGTATCTTCCCTCCCATGCCACGGCTGCATTTGAGCTACCACCTGTGGTCACCTAGGTGGCAGTTTCACAATGGAGTCAGCAACCCACCTCCCTGGCAGAGGACAGCATCCTGTAGGATGCTCAATCCTCCTACCCCCACCCGAACCCCAAGCAGTCTGAGTCCATTCCCGAACTTGGGTTGCTGGTGTGGCGGCAGGTGAGGCATCAATGCCTCAGCCCTCTGCGCCACTGGGCTGGCGTGGTTACATACATTATGTGGGTGATCAGAGTGTAGTGGGGTCCACTGGACACCAGGAATAGGGGTTATGTGTAGTATGGGGGCGATTGGGGGTTGGGGTCCACTAGACAACAGGGATAGTGTTTATGTACAGTATGGTAGCAAACGGTGGGTAGGTAGCACCACTAACCCACGGGGATAAAAGTTATGTTCAGAACCAGGGGCAATCAGGGGTTGGAGGGCCCACTAGATATAAGTGTAGGGGGTTTGTACAGCAAGGAGGTGATTGGGGGATGGAGGGTCCACTAGACACCAGGGATGGGGGTTATGTCCAAATCTGGGGTGATCGTGGAGGGTTCCACTAGACACAGGGGCAGGTAGCTGCAGTGCAGCCACCCTGCTTCCGGGGGTGTGTGCACAACCTAAGTTGTTTGTGTGTGTGTGTGTGTGTGTGTGTGTGTGTGTGTGTGTGTGTGTACTGCACTAAGAAATGTTTTTTGGCAGCAGTAAGCTGCTCCACACTGGGGTCTGGTTAGCGCCTCTGAAAACCTTTGACTATATATCACTGCACCACTGTGCATAAGGGACTTCCTTATTTGCATGGGTACAGTGATATGGGTAGCGTGATCATGCTGTCGGGCTTGCGCAGCACTCCTGGGGCCTCTGAATATGGTCCCACCCCTGAGCGTTGGCACAAACACTGGTTAGTGCAGCCACTATCTCGTTAGCGACCGTGCTTACCATTGAATACGTGGCCACATACATCTTGCTTAGGGATGACACGCCAATGCACAGCACTCTGTGTGTGATCTGTAAGGGGCCACAGGCTTCATCTTTCATGTAGCATGGTGGTTATCCTCTTTTCTGTCCAATTTCAGCACTTCCACCCCAACCTCAAACATAACACTATGGTGTGCACCCCCGCACTCTCCAGACTACTACATTATAAAACATGTGAGCATGGGGGCGGAGCTCACTATCAGGCAATGGAAAGCAGTGAGGATTAACTAGGTCACTAGGTGTATTAGACACAAGAAGGCCATGGCCCATCGAGAGTGTCTCCCACAACTGCGTGGGCAATTTATTCGTGCTCCTACACCCAATTTAACTGCATATCTAACCTTTTTTTTAAAAACATGTTGAAATTTTCTGCTTCTACCACCTGATGTGGCAAGGCATTCCATAATCTGGTGGCCCTGATAGTACAATAATTATTTTTATTTTGTCACCCTCAAACTCAGGGGTAGATAAGGGTCATTTGTCAGTTTTGAGGGTAACCAGGAAAGGTGCTCCTTAAGTCACCAACAGGTCACATTCACCTGTTTTCGAATATACTTATTTTCTGCATCAAAAAGACAATTGCCACCATTTTACATCTATGGTTATCTATATACCGAATTAGTGTAACCCGGACGTTGTGTTCCAATGGGCTACTTACCCCTGCCTTGCTGGCCAGACCAAGGTTGAGGGGCCTGGGATCCTATTTTGATTTAAAAACTGGTTCTTTTCCAAAGATAACATTATTGCGCAGTGCCTCCACCCAAAGTATATTTTAAGAGGGTCTACATAAAACCTGGTACAACCCCCTGGGATGCTATACCCACCCACAATATCACCTTGTCACTTCACACATGGCTAAATAACCAAAACACCGCATTCAACATTTCTGAATTAATAGTGCTCTCTAATAATATGCTTGCTCACACACAGGATTTGTAAAAAATGGTTAACCAACATTTATTAAAGTGGGATGAGGGTTAGGAAAGGGCAAAACAGATGCAGAAGTTAAACAACAATTTTCAATTGCCATTTTGTAACTCAGCATTAGGCTTGGCATTAGAAAACCTCTAAAGAGGAATAATCATTTTACGTCTTAAATTCAGACATTTACATTTCTGGCCACCCACCAACATTCTGATGGATTCAGATTAGTGTTCTATATAGCCATCTAGCTGCACAGATAATTAGGTGACACATGCCCACAACAGGTACCAATCCCCAGTTCAGATACGGATCCCGCAATCCCATCTATAAATGTTGCAGGCCTGATGTGATACAGTTGCAGCTGGTTGGCCGGTGTTGGAGCTCTTAAGGCAAATCAGATCACAAGTAACTTTTTCCTTTCCTCGATTATTTCTGAATTAACCTCTGCATTAGGCAGGTGTATTTCATCTTTTAGAAGTTTAGGAATTAGGTATTGAACTTGACAGAAAATACAGCAACAACTATTTACAGTCTCTTGGTCACAGAACCAGGTCTGCATTTACTCATGGTTTTGTAGATCTACAGTGGACACAACTGGGTAGCACTTGAATCTGGGCTGAGATGCACGGTGAAGGCTTGCAGCAGAATCCCTCTTACTGACTGCAGGCTCTTGAAGCTTTAGCAGATTGCGCTTTCTCTCAGCTTCTCAGCAGTCGCCGTTCTTCAAAGGCTGAAGTCACAATCAGGAAAAACCAACACTGGGACCAGGGCCGGCACGCCTTAGACACCCACGTCTAGGCTATGTCCCTCAGGGGGAAGCCCATATGGCAGCAGCAAGGCTGGCACACTACAAGGCTGACTCCCAATGCTAATTCTGAGCACAGTATCCCTCTCTCTTTTACACATTGCAGCACAGTTATTTATGTTGATGGTGCAACCATGCTGCCAGTGTGGCAACCATGGCCCTTTAATATTAAGACACAGTCTCATCAGGCAAAACAAAAGTTAATTTTCCCCCTCTCTTTCAGAGGTGAACAGTAACGCTTCAGGCAAGGCTCCACACCAAATCAGGCATATTCAGAATTGTGGAAAATTCACTTTCCTTTCTCATGCTTCTCTCAAACAGAACAACAATTGAACAATTCCTTTTGGCTGGCTGGCGGTTTGGCAGTGCCAATTGACTTTACAGTCCTCACAGGCAACTTCAGGGGAAGCTCCGACCTCAGGGTACTTCTCTTTCCATTCCTGTAAGCACACTAATCAGTTACATTAAGCATCTTTTATCACAAAACCATATGTGGTTATTCACCATTTGTCCACCCATCTCTTGTCACTGGATACGCGCAGGGTGCAGATAACTCACTGAGCACCTCTTGGATTTCTGGGCTTGGCTGCCCCAAGAAAGTCTCCAAATAGCTGGTACTTTTAAGTAGATGTTTACTCACTCAGCATCAAACATGCAGCTTTTCTAGTAACTGAAGTCACATGATTCATCAGCTTCTCATGGCTGAGGCTGAAATGTTCTTGCAGCCCTCTCACAACTGCCGCCAGGTCCCTTGAACAGCTCTCTCACAGCTGAAGTTAAATTCAGGTCTCCCACAAAACCTTCTTAAATGTGGGAAGGCAAATGCCAGCCCTGGGGGACAATAACTGGCAACCCACAGGCCACCGACTCAAATTCCTTGCACCCACATTTCTCTCAGCAGGGGCCAGAGCCCCCCTCCCAGTGGAGGGGTTCATGCCGAATGGAACTCAGATTGAAAAGTCTTCTGGGTTTTTGGGAGCTCTCTGAAGTTCCTGATTGACTGATTCCCATTGTCTCTCATAAAAATTAATATTCATTAGGCCCCTTCGACGCCCGATAGGCTCCTTGTTTAGGCGTCAAACATTGTCCCTGCTTTTTTCCCATAAGTCTCGGGCATAAACCTGGCTTTCTGATTGACTGCCAAATGTCAAAGGCTGCCAATATGGCTGTGGTTGCATACAGTCTCTATGCAGTCTATCAGTGTCCCCACAACAAAGTTCTGGTGCAGCCAGGTCAAATACTTTTTATTTACATTAGTCCCACAGTTTTGTAGCATATACTGTGCCCTATTGAATGCTGCCCATATTTTATTTGTATCTGCAGTCCTTTTTGTGTCACTAGCGCTACAAGTTACTGTCCCCCGGCACTAGACAGGCAGCTCATTAATCTTTAGAAGGTTCTTATTAATATTCATGAGCCCTAAATATAGTGCGATTGGCTCCCCTTATCTAAAGAGTCCTGAGGCTTTCCTCCTGCCCTGTTCAGGTCACCGGCACCCGTCCTGTGCCAAACAGGGACCAAGACCACCTGAAAGCCATCCGTTTGACCACAGTTGCGGTCAGAAAAAGAAGTGCTCTTCTGTGCATGCACAAGCCGTCCGCCCGCTGGGAGGTGGATGGGGGAAAATGCTGGCAGCTCACGAATGTTCCTCCAGCCCCTACCCAGAGACTGCCAGGAGAAGCAAGGTCCGGACAGAGGTTCAAGGCACAGAACAGACACATGTGACCCCTCCTGGTTCCCTGGGGTTATTAGAATCCCATCAGTGTCAGTGTTAGGTAGGGAAGGCAGCTGGCGAATAACTAGTTAAATAGATTTTCACCTGCTCCCTGTCTGTTTACTTGGTCTCAGCTGAGATCAGAGAGATGATGTCATTCTGAACTTTTGCAGCAATATAAGCCACACAGCTTGCTGTGAGTGTGGAGAGGTTTAGAATTCTGAGTCAGTTGTTAGTAGCAGCTCAGAGAGTGAGTGGTGAGGAGTGACAGTTTTCTCACCCTAGTCTGAGAACATGTTTTGTCTGACTTGTGAAGTGGTGGAAACCGTCTCCAGGATTTCCTGATGCCCTCATCCAGAGTGGGATGAGGGGGACTGCAGAGGATTTGAGAGGCAATCCTCTGATCCAACCTAGAACATTTTGAAGCTGTCTTTGGTGTACAAACTGTGAGTAGATTCTGTCTGAGAGTTACCCAGGATATGTACCTGCTGTTTTTCCTGTGGGGTGACACTCTGATAAAGGGACCCATTCATCCATTTCTGTGAGACTTTTCTCAAGTAGTTTGTTTTAAAGTTTGTTGACAACAGTGGATGTCCCACGTGTGACCAGGCACTTTGTTCAGAACTTTAATTTCACACCCCTTGTGGTGTTTCTGATGCTAAAATGTGTTAACATTTGAAGAAAGCATAATTTCTACTGTTCATTATCTGTTGAGGTGTAACATTGAAAGAATGGCTGGGTATGGATGAGGAAGCAAAAGGTGGGCAACCCCCCATCTGGAGTGACCAGTTCAGCACTTTGGGTTCCGTAAGGGCACCTGTTCTTTCATCGCATATGGCCAATACCTTAAGAGTAAAGTTTACCCCTTGTATGTGGGTTTTGCTAGTCTTGAGTCCTAGTATGCTTCTTTGTGGCCAGTGTGCCACATTTTCTTCTGTAAATCCTATGCCATATGGCAACTGATCAAAGTTATGACCTAGTGCCACTTCCAGAAGAATTTGTTGTGTTTTCACAGTGGCTAGTACCACATTTCCAGATGTCTAATCCTATGCTATATGGGAAGTTCGAGTTTCTGTTTTCTACAGATGAGTTCTGCATTGCCTTGTGCCACCAAGTGTAAATTCTTGGGGATCCATCTTTGCTTTTGTGTTCCAACTGTGTTTCAGAATAAAGCCACACTCTAGAATCCCAACCTGGTATGGACAATCTAGTCAATACTTCCTGTGTGGATTTACTGGGTACCCCTAGTAGAAGTGCAAACCTAGCACACCCCTCAGCAAAAGTTCTCTCCTCAGGACCTCGGTTTTGGTGCAGGTCTGTTTGTGTCTTGTTCACACTTTGTGTTTCTCTCTGCAATTGCTTTGTACCCCCAACTCTTTCTTTTCCTCTAGACAGAAAAAGTATGGGAGGTGTGCTTACTAGTTAAACAAGTGGCCGGTGTGGGGTTATACACATACAAGCTTGGGCTGTGGCGGTGCACAAATGTGGGAGATCGGGGAACACCTCAGGCATATGGGAGACAAACGGGAGATCAGGACAAATAGGGTAAGCCCCACAGGGGGGTTGCATTCGTGTGTATTAAGGTGATAAGCTGTAATACAGTGATTGTTTGTCTTTTTGACAATCCTTATCTGGAAGTCGTGCTCGGTGATGTCACGATTGGGAATGACAACCTCATTTATTGTAACAAATATATTAACTGTGCCAGTCAAGGGTTGGTTTACATTATGAAATGCAAATGTGATGCCTTTTGTACTGGGAGAACTATTCAGTGTTTCAGAGTGAGAATGGGTGACACATATGAGCTAGACGAGACAGAAATGAGAAATACGCAATTGGCCGATATGTAAAAAATAAAAGACTCAAGGATCATACAGTCAAATTTTTTGGTATTCTGAGGGTAGATAAAAAAGTAAGAGGAGCAGATTGTGACGCACATGTAAGCAGACTAGAAAGTCTTTGGATTTTTAAGACATGGGCTTGTATTCCACCCGTTCTGAATGACTCCGTTGAATTAGTACATTTTCTGAAATAAAATAAATTCCTCCTTCTGAGTCATGATTAGAAACAGGTAGCCTGCATAGGTCTTTTATATTCAATTGTGTAATGTAATTTCCTGCATTGCAAAAAGTCTTTGTATGTGTGCCAGTTTAGTTGAGAATAAGTTGAATATGAAATGTGTGTGTATATATTCAGACACTTATCTGTGTATTTTTATGTGTCCCGCTATAGAGGCCTTGAACCACTCTTGAGACTGTTTGTGAAGTGCACTCTACAATTTGGACCCCTTGGAGGAATAACATGGACAAGTAACTCGTTCCCAAATGATATGATGTATCGCAGAAAAAGAAATCAGGATTCTACTTCTGAGATGCCACTTGTAGACAGATATTACATTCTGTGTGTGGACTCTTTTAAATATGACGATGCTGTTTCACATTAGGAAAGTTTAATACACTGTTATATGACAGCAATATATGTAGATGGTATACTAAATTGCCATGGCAACAGAAAACAACATCATTAACTGTGGCTGGTTTTTTTTTTTTCTGTCAATGCACTGTTATCATTTTAGTAGTCCATCCACTAGGGGAAAGCTTCTATTTCCAATATGTTTATGAATATTTGACTATTTTTCCGTAAATAATGTATATATAGTTGGTTATATCATGCAAACGTGCGTGTAGATATCTGGGCACTTTCTGAGTAATTGGTTTTTACTCCATGTATACATTTTACTATCTGAATATGTTTCCATGGTAACCAAGTGGCTATATAAGGTGTCTTAGTGCCTAGAACATGTTACACAGTAAAGAAGTCATGCCCAGTCGAGTGCAAAATGTCAGTGGGGGGAGGCTGTAGCCACAGTGGCCCCATAGTAGTCTGCATGAGCTGCTAACTGTTCTTCATGTCCTGATCTGTTTGTTACACCCTTGGTATTATATGCCTCTACTTTTTAATATGGGCCATTTGTATAATGCTGTTAATCACATTGATATGGTTCAATAAAGATTAAATATTTCAGTTGGCCCAGTGACGCTGAGGGTTGAGGCGCTGGTCGCCACACCTCGCGCCATGCTGGCAACCTGGGTTTGGGAGCAGACTCATGCCATCGTGGGTCGGCAGGGGTAGGAGAGGATAGAGAATCTGAAGGACTGCTCTCCTCTCCTCTCCTGAGAGGCAGGGGGGATGGTCCCACGCAGTTAGTGGCACCCGGTGGAGACCGGGTGCACTACAGATGCAGGGACCATGCAAGGAAGAGAACACGTTGGGCGATCGCCTTCTGAATGTGAGCGGGAGTGTTCGCATAACAGGTTGGGTGACATTGCACATCCCACGTTGGGGGGGGGCAGAAAAGCAGAAAACTCCTCTTGCCATTGTTAGGCAATGATGGGGCCAGAGGTCAGGACCCCATGTCACTGCCGGGCACCAGGACACTCAATCCAGTCCCCTCTGAGATGGCAAGCCTTCAACATTGTAGATAGCATGCTAGAGGAGCACAGTGGCCCCTCCCTAGGGGACTCAGATCCCGGGGGGTTGGGTTGCCAGTAATTTAGGGGTGTCCCCACTGGAAGATGGGTGGCTATTGCTTCAGACAGATGGGAGAAGTCGCAGTACCGAGAGTCCATTCCGGAGAGAGGCCAGTGGAGAAGAGATGAGTAAAAAGAGTTTAAAAAAAAAAACATTTTTTGAACATAGTTAAGTGATTGTGGTGGTCCCTACACACTACAGGGTAGTGGGTGTATCTTTTTTGTCATTCTTGTAGTTTAAATATGTTAAATTATATTACTCAATTTGTAGCTTACAGTCCCCAATGTCTATTCTTGGGAACAGCGGTGGTATTAGAGGGCTGGAGGAGAGGGGTTAGTCGAGGTTTTACTTGAGCTCATTGGTGGAAGTATCAGTAGTGGTTGGCAAATCCTGCCTTCACCCCAGCTCACACAGACCCCTAGTTTAGGAGATGAGTTGCCCGTGGAATAGCTGCCCCATGGCAACTGCTTCAGAAGGGCACAGTTATCCCATTTGAGACTGCACAACAGAGGTTTGGGTGGCTTCCCACAGACTGACTAAGGTATTATCAGCTCAGAGACTACATTAATGACCAGTTACAAAAAAACGCAGTTCAGCCTGAGGTATACTCCTCTGAACCTCCTTTTGTATAAATTTGGGGATCTGCCTTTGGGGAAAAAGCTATATCCTTACTATATCTCAATTACATCAGAGACCAAGCTCTGACAACTAACAAAATTAAACAGAACTGGGAGGGAGAGTTGCAAGTTTGTCTAAATTATATCCAGTGGTCCCTGATTTGGAGATACACTTGGAGTACATCCTCCTTCCCGACCAGGAGAGAGAGCCTTTGTAAACATAGAATAAGATATTTTAGGGTTGCTTTGACAGTGGCAAAATCGAACTCATCGATGCCCCCAGTTTGTTGGAGGCATTGTGGAGATGGGACAGCATCTCAGGCCATAAATTCTGGTCATGTGGGGTGCTTCAACATTACTGGATGGAGGTCCAAAGCCACATTAAAAATATTCTGGGCCTTGTGTCCCTGCTGGGCCCTGAACATCTTGTGTTGGGCCTCCCCCAGACGAGCTGAGAGGAAGAGCGGCTAAGGACCACTATGATTGCCACAGCTTTTAAAGCCGTAACTAGGAGATGGCTGCTTCCTGACCCTCCAGTGGTGTCGGAGTGGGTGGATATAATCAACTATATCTATAAATTTGAGAGAATTACCTATGGGCTGCAGCAAAGATCCCCACAACTACAAAATAGGTGGACCAGATGGGAGTTATATGAGGGTGTAGATCACTAAATATTTCTATCTTATTTTGTATTTGGCCTCGCTTAGCTTCTGGGGGGCCTTCAAGGGGCCATATGGCCATCCTCCTTATCAGTCTAGGTTTTTTTTGCCTCCTCTAGATCAGTTATGAAGATTGCTGGGTAATGAATTGCACTTTAAACCTGGTACCAGTTAAAAACTCTAGTTATACCTGTACTGCTTGCTTGATCTGTACTTATTCATAGTATTAAGGTTGTGTACTGCACAATGGAGACACCTGCTTAGTTTAGTCGAGACGACCCTATTAATTTCTACTGTGGCATGGATTGTTTTTTATTCCCCTTTTTCTTTTCATACTGGATTTTTAACCTGATTCTGAATGTACTGATGTAATTTCAATTATATTATATTCTGAAATGTATTACAGTTCCTGTTGTGAGTTACATATTGACTGAATAAAGATTTGCGTATAAAAAAAGAATTTGTAACTTACATGATACAGGATAGGTTTTTCCTTATCTTACATGAACTACCACTGACTCCACATCACTCATCATAATTAAACAGTACTGTAGATATTCACATACAGAAGACAAGATTATAAATTAACTTAGTTTATACATGCCAGTTTATATGGATTTTCACAAATGTTGATATCCTTGCGATTCGACTAACTCTTCCTCAGTTCATTATCTCTCTCTCTCTCTCTCTCTCTCACACACACACCCTTTAGCATCTGACAGCTATTTATATGAACAGCTGTGTGCACAGCCAACACTGCAACTTTGTTATTATGCTGCTGAAGGCGGGAAATTGACTAGTTTATTACTACGTACTTGTGCAGTGCTTATTTGACGTTTGCTTACCCCCATTACATCTTGTTCTGTAAAAAAGCAAAAAAGACAGAACAGCACGATGGCAGGAAATAAATGCGTCAACATATTTTATAACTGAGCAGAATCATAGCACTTATTGGATTGTGCAAGCTGCGAATGTGTCTCCTCTCACGCTATGGCAGACCGCAGCATCAGCTAACAGTGTGTGTCCCCCTCTAGTCTTATTATAGAACTTAATGCTCCCACCTTGCCAGCGTGAGCACAGCCTCCTATCAGCCATGTGTGCATGCAGCATGTCCCTCTGCAGTGACAGCAAGCTCCCCTGGCCCAGCTGCAGGGGTTACTGTGGTGCCAGAGCTCGCCATCAACCCACCCTAGCTGAGGCACACTACCCCAGGCAGCTGCCCAGCCTGGCCTGCCTCCCGAAATGACTGATTGGGTTTGCTTCTGAACCCGGGTCGTCAGCATGGGGCTGGACTATCGTGGCGGCTCCAAGATATATTTATTACTATTGGGTTCTTGTGCTGCTTTTGAGTACAGAGATGAGGAGGGGGTTCAGGGGTTTGACTACCTCTGACCAGACTGGTTCTTTATTTACGAAGTCTCTTATACTGGGTAATAGAATGGGAGAAGGCATTCTTGCCCATTTTACTGTTCCCTGCATAGCGGGCTCACTACTTTAATTTTGACATATTACTTGGTCTATTTCCTTTTTAAATATATCAAAACTATTACTCCGAAAAAAGTAGCATTCCATATTTTTGCCATTCTATATAAGAATGAATAATATTTTACATTGGTTTTTGCAGTTTCTAATTTTATTTGCAATTTATGCGCTCTTAACCCCTCTGGTTTTTCCATAAGCCTTATGCCCATTTCATTCTTTAAGTCTTGATCTTTCATAATTTTAAATAACTGTAATAAATCTCCTCTTTTTTTCCTATTCTCCAGACTAAACAAGCCCAATTTCCTCAATCTGTCCTTGTAGCTATCTTTTTCCATAGACCATATTGATTTTGTAAATGTTCTTTGTACTCTTTCTATCCTTATTATTTCTCCTTTTGCATAAGGGCTCCATAATGATGAACTATAGTCTGTATATGGCCTTAAAAATGTTCTTTACAATGGTAATAAACATTCTTTTGATCTACTTAAAAAGTTTCTTTTGATGTTTCTGATCATATAGTTTGTTTTTCTAACCACCTCTGATCTCTGTGGCCTAAACGTCATTCCTACATCAATTAATATCCCACAATCTTTCTCCTTATCAGTCGATTCATTTTTTTGATTGTTCAAGTAATAAATTTGCTTAGGGTTCTTTTTCCCAAGTGTAATACTTTACATTTTTCTACGCCAAAAGGCATTTTGTTGTCTAATGCCCATAATTCTAGTTTTTTTAAGTCTTCTTCTAAGATTTGAATATTTTTCTTGTCATTCACCTGCCCTCCTAATTTTACATCATCTGCAAATTTGACCAATGCATTTTTTATGTTATAGTGCATATCCCCCAAATATAATGAAAATAATGTAGGGCCCAACATGGATCCCTGTGGCACCCCGCTCGTTACATCAGATGGCCTAGAATATGTGCCCCTGATTCTGACTACTTGTTTTCTGTTCCATAACCAGTTTTGTATTCATACGGTAAGTCTATTATCTATACCTAGTGCTTTCATTTTATAAATAAGCTGATCATGAGGTACCTTATCAACTGCTTTTTGAAAGTCCAACAAAAACACATCCACTGGTTTATTTTCATGCAGTTTGTTATTAACTTGTTTGTAAAAAAAAAAAACAGTTGGTTTGTTTGATATGATCTGTTTTTTTTGAACCCATGTTGCTTTTTATCATTTATGTTAAGAATTTTTAAATTATATTCTAATCTGTCCTTTAGAAATTTTTCTGCTATTTTACATAAGATTGTGCTCGGACTGACTGGTCTATAACTTGATACAAATGATTTTACTCCTTTCCATTTGTATAATGGAGTCACAATTGCATTTTTCCAGTCCTCTGGTACCTCTCCCATAGCAAATGACTGATTAAATAAATATATCAGTGGGCCACTATATGGTTACTTACTTCTCTTAATAACCTGGGGTGTAATTGGTCGGGTCCTGCTGATTTGTGGGGTTTTAAATCATGTAGTAGTTTTGTTACCTGTTCAGCGCTAATGTTTAAATTTAACATGTTGTTACTTTCTTGGTTTAATTCTATTTTATCATACTTGTTCCCATCATAAACTGAACAAACGTAATGATTCAACCCTTCTGCCATTTTTGTTGAGTCTGTTACTTCTTCATCTCTTATCATTAATGGTTCTATCTGTGTGGAGGACTTACTATTTTTCTTGTTATTGATGTAGGAATAGAAACCCTTTCTGTTATCATTCATAAAGACTAAGTTTCTTTCTAATTTCTTACTTTCTCTTCTTATTATTTTTAAATTCCTCAAAATCTTTTTATCCTCTAAAACAGCCTCATGATCTTTTGATTGTCTCATTTTCTTATAGGCTGATTTTTTTTCTTTATATAATTTCATGATCTTATTTGCACACCACATTGGTTTCTGTCCTTTTTATGTGTACAGTTTTTTTGAGGGATATATAGATTTTCCAAGCGTAATAATTTCTGTTCAAATGCTTCCCAAACATATTCCACCTTCTTTCCTCTAAACTCTTTTCTCCCAATTCCAACCTGTCAGTTCCTCTTTTATTTTTTTTTAAATTTGCCTTCCTATAATCTCTTATTATGGTGTTTCCTTTTTCACACACTGGCCAATATTTTACATAGAATTGTACTATATCGTGATAGCTGTTTCCCAAATTTGCAACAATGCTTAACTTGGTTATTACACTTGGTTATTACATTTTCTTTGTTCGTCATCACCCAATCCAATATATTTTCTTCTCTTGTGGGCTTATATACCAGCTGATGTAAACCTGTCTCTTCCATCATGCCTATATACCTTTTTTGAATTGCGTTATTATTACTTATAGATACTCAATTTGTATCTGGTAAGTTAAAGTCTCCTGTAATTATTACATCTTCCTTCAAGGCTATTTGTCTAATTTCATCTTTTATCAAATCATCTTGATTCTTATTTGTATTAGGTGGTTGGTAGTATAAACCCAACAGTAATTTTTTTAATGTTTGTAAAATCTGAAGGGCTAACCATATAGATTCTATCTCCTCATTATGTTCATATTTCTTGTACCATGAGCTTTTTATTCCATGCTTTACATAAATTGCTAAGCCTCCTCCTTTTTTACTTTCTCTTTCCTTTGAATATAACTCATATCCTTCTATTTCTCTATTCCAAAGTACTTCTTTATCCCACTACATCTCAGTTATACCACATATGTCAATATTTTCTATTTTTAGTCTTGTTTCTAATTCTGCTTTTTTTAATGTATTTACACTTCTTGCATTTAAGGAACATGGGCTGGATATTCAAAAGGGTTGCGCCATGCCCAATAGGGTTGCACCTGCGCAGTCCGAAATTGCACCATTCTGCGATATTCAGCAGGAGGCAGTTGCGCCCCCCAAGTCATGCTGAGCAACAACGCAATGCTAATGAAGGCATGCGCAACTGGAAGGGGAGGAACCATGCATAAACTGCACAGCCCGATATTCAGCCCGGTTGAGCAGAGTTGTGCAGGCACAACCCCTACCTGCGCCTGCACAACTTTGAGCCAAAAAAGGATTAAGTCGAGGCCACCCACAGGTGAGCTGCCGCATTGCAGGTGTGCAACACAGTAGCTGCCACCTGTGGGTGGCCTCCTGTTCCCTGTGACCCCCTGCAGCCCGATTGTGGGCAGATCTCACTCCCCTGACTGGCCCGATTGCAGGCATAACGGTAATGAACCCCGAATGGCGATTGTGGGCATAACGGTAATGAAACCCCCTACTGGCCCGATCATGGGCATAACAGTATTAACCCCCGATCGTCCGATCGCGGGCAACAGTTTAAACCCCCGACTGGCCCGATCATGGGCATAACGATGAACCCCCTACTGCCCGATCATTGGGCATATGGTCAACTCCCCAATGACCAATATCCTGGTGATCCAGTGGACCGCAAGCCTAATCGCAGGCATAAGGTCAAACCTCTCAAAGTCCAATTTCCTGGTGATCTAGTGGCCCTCCACCCCACCCGCCCATGGAGCCCTCACTACCCCGCCCCCATCAGCCGGCGGGAGGGTAACACCACCACCTGCCGTCCTCTTCCGCTTGCCGACGAGTGATAGTAGCATGATTACATGCAAGAGCCACGGCATGAAGTTTGATATCAGATACAGCAGTTCAGATTTGTGAAATGAATCCATTCATTCATATTATCTGGACCGCTCTCAGGTATGGGATGCATGCCCACTGGCCTTTTGCCCTGAACCAATGGGCATGCAGCCCATCGAGCTGTCAGTCAGTAGGTGGCGGGTGGCAGGTGGTGGTGCTGCCGACCACCGCTGACGGGGAGCAGGGTGGTGGGCTCCTGGGTAGGTGGGGTGTGTAGCCACCAGATTACCAGGGAAATTGGACTTTGGGGTTTGACCTTATGCCCACAATTGCTTTCAGGGTCCACTGGACCACCAGGATATTGGTCTTGGGAGGTTTGACCATATGCCCGCTGATCGGGCCAGTTGGGGTTCATTACTGTTATGCCCGCGGATCAGCCGCGTTAGTTCATTACTGCTATGCCCGCCGATCAGACAGTTGGGGTGATTTACTTCATGCCCGCGATCGGGCTGCAGGGGCGTATGGTCCCCGATGGCTGCTACTGGCAGGCGCCAGGTGCAAGTTGTTGGGGATTGGCGCACCTGCATGCTAATGGCATGCAAATGGGTCTGTGAGTAGATGCAAATGGCCCCCCCTGCACCTTGCATAACTTATGGCCCCATTTGCATGTCACCTTTTGAATATTGGAAATTTGAGCATAGCGCAATGGAACTTGCGCCACCACATCTGAATGCTCCACTCTGACTACTTGCGGTGGCGCAAGTTCCTCTGCGCCATGCACAGTGGCTGTGGCCGGGGGCGATATTCAAAGGAGTTGCTCAATAGAACAACTCCATTAAGTATCGCCCCAGCCACACCCCTGCACAACTTTTTTGAGCAGCGTAAGGGCTTGCGCTACAGAATGGTGCAGTTTGAATATCCAGCCCCATATTTTTAATCCTTTGTATTTGTTTAATTTTTGTAATTGTTGGGTTAACATTCTGTCTACTACTGGACTTTCTCTCAAGTTCTCTTTCGTGTTGTCTTTGTTTTTCCATCTCCCCAAAGTACTCAGTTTAAATGTAAATCTGTTACCTTTTTAATTTCTATACCCAATTTTCTGCCTTTTTTGCTTAAATGCAACCCATCTGAGCAGAATAAATCAGGATCGTTAACAAAAATTTCCCAGTGGCAGATACATCCTATACCCTCTTGAAGTGTCCAGTACCTCAACCAATTGTTTATGTCCTTTATTTTATTTTGATTTTTTTTTTGTTTTCCCTTGGTACTGGGGTTATTTCAGAGAAATAGATGTTGCACCCCATTTTAATAGCTTCTTCTTCGATGTCTCTATACTCTTGTTTAATATCTTCTATTTCTTGATGTCTAATATTATTTATCCCAAAATCTAATATTAGTATATTATTCTTTGTCTTATCCTCCACAATGTTTGACAGCATTCCGTTTATATCACCAATTTTTGGCCCGGAAAAGTAACTCGTTGTAATCCATTCTTTATTCTCTCTTGACGTATACCTGTCTGTATATTTAAGTATTGAGTCACCTAGAACACAAGCACAAATGTTATCCTTTTTTTTGTTGTAGTATATAGCTTTCTCTTTCTGAATCCTCAATCTCTACCTCCGTATTTTTTGTGTTCTCACTGTCTTTCCCGAGGGATGTATTTACCATCTGGTTTTCTTTATTAATCTGCTGGTAAATAAAGGTGTTGCTAATCACCTCTTTAACCTGTATGTCACTCTCAGAAACGATTTCTTGTTCCATGCCTATTCTCTTAACAACTTTCTTGTGTGACCCCTGTGAACCTAACATTATATTTTCTTCATGATTTTTTGTTCTATTATCTAGATCCCCAACCATAATGAAGGCATCATTCTCTATTTCTGTTTCTTCCAGTTCTGTATTTTCCTCTACATCTACATTGATTAGTTGCTCATATTTATTTGTGGTTTTTAAGGAAAATTTAATTGCCCTTCTTCCTTTTTTAAATTTTCTTGTTTCTACTTGCCAGTCCTCCTCCTCCTCAGGGTTTCTATCCCTCTTTTTATTTGTCTTTTGGGTCTCAGGTCCGATGCTCATCTCTTCATTCATATTAACTATGTGACCTCCATTTTCTGATTGAATCCAATTTTTTTCTGAATAGAAATCAGTTTCATTTCTAAGGCTGTATTTATTTGCCTCAATTCTCTAATAACTAAACATTCTTTGCAGGTGTATATTAAAACTTCGTTAGCTACTTTTGTGGATATTTTCTTGCAGATAATACACCTCAGGCCCAATTCTCCCCCTTCTAATCTTACTATGTTTGTATCCATAATTTACTACTTTTATTTTTTGCGTATTGGATCTTCTTCACAATTCTATGGTCTCTGTTTGTCATGAATTTATTCTTTACCAAATACAGTATGTCTATTGCTGTATTGTCCGTCATTTTCTCAGATGTTATCCTAAACTTTCAGTAAATACTCCCTTTCTGCAAGCTATGTCACTCATTGCTATGGCAACGCTTGCCTTTGGCACTGAATACATGAGTTGCTAAAAACAAAGGAACTACCTCCTTGCAGGGCCAAACAGTGTCTATGTGCTGCCTTTATAAAGGCAACCCCAGCCAAACACTTGAGGGGCTTAAGCAGCCTCCTCAAAACACTGAAATAACAGTGCCTGTTTAGTTCCTGTCCCTTCATAGAACGGGGGGTCAGGAGCGCCTCCACGCAGGTACCACACACAGTTTGCTTCCAACTTAAAAGCTCTTTCAGCTACTAGTACCTTGCTGTGTACCAGTTGGTCCAGCGTCTAGCTTTTCTGATGTTACACTCTAGACTGAAGGTAAGAGAAAAGACCTAAGCTTCATAAATTACATTCTCCCCTTTAACTCTTGGAAACTCTTCATGGCAGTTCCTTGAAAGAGTTGGCCTAAATGCTTCAAGCTACCTCTTCTCCTGCTTTTAAAGAGAGATCTATCTTTTCTGGGAGGAAACTCAGACAGTTGTAGATGAGGGTGGCAGCATTAATAGTAATAGGCAGATGATAGGTTTTAATAATTCTATTCATGTCTTATTTGTGGTTTTGTTCATACTTGGATGACTGAGACAGCAGGAGACAAGGAGGTTCATAGAAAGCTGTCTTATGGTTCAATTACAGTAATTAATCATTTAGATTTTTGCTGTCCATATAACTATCCAATTTGTTTTTTAAATGTATTAATAGTCATGCAGTTTACTGTATTAGATGTTTTAGGTCAATGATTGTTGATTGCTTGGAGGTCTGCTTTCTTTAATTTGGATGTAGGCAATGTCTGAGGGTCAGTTTGCCCACTGGTGTTTTGTTCTATTTGCCACCAACCTATATCCATCTCTTGTGAGAAATGTGCTGTGTGGGTAGGTATGCCTGCAGGTGTATCGGTAGCGCTACCACTCGCAATGCTGGTGACCCGGGTTTGGGAACAAGTCTAGATCATCGAGGGTGGGTCAGGGTGGAGGACAGAGGATCCCATCAGATGCCTCACCATCTGTAGTTCTGGGGTGGTGATGCAGCTGTCGATATGTAAGGGGGAGTGTTGAGATGCATTTCAGCAGAGCATACATCACTAGGGATATAAGTTTGTCATGGATGAGGTTTTAATGACTGTTTGTTCATGAAATCATTAATAAACAGTAGTAAATGTTGTGGCACTGTCATCATTGCTACATTCTGATGACACTAGTGAAAGTCATGAAAGTCCTGAATAAAGATCAAACGTCATGGAATCAATGATATGTATGACTGCCATGACAAACTTACATCCCTACGCATCACCATACTCCTGCCAATACCTCAGTCCCCATGCCGGTGTCCCTAAAGGGCTGGGAATTGCCGCAGCCCACGGAGAAACTAAGTGGTTAAATCTCCTCTTCCTAAATGCTCTGTGATCAATGATAAATCTGGCCTGATGGCAGCATATCTGCTATGCCAGGCAGAGGAGTGAAAACACAGATTAAAATAAATAAATATCTGATGAGGGTACTGACCTGGTTGCATAGAGGTATAGTTTTAAGTCTGGCAGTCCCATATCCCCTTGTGCCTTCAGGGTTGTGACTAGGGCACATTTCTGTCATTACTAGGACTTCTAATGACACTGTGTAGCATGATACTGAGTATTGCCTAGAAAATATATTTTATATAGTGGTCTTCCAAGTCCTCTGCCCCCTTCAGAGTAAAATACACAATAACATCAAAGAATACAACAGCAACCAGTTTAATTACTCTCCCCTTATATATAAAAATCCTTGGTAAAACAATGCATTTTCACCAGTCTGATAAAACAATGTTGTTACTAGAGTTAGATAGATCTTGGCCGGTAGGGGGTTCATAAAAGCATAGAAAATAATGGCAGAAAAAGACCCCAGGTCCATCCAGTCTTCCCAGTTTTTGTACCTTGTACCTCATACTATTGCCCTACTGTACAAATAAGTTCTTTCCCCATAGAGATTTTTCTTTTCCAGTCACTTCCATTGATCAAGGATATTTCCTGGTCCCAGGAATGTACCCTGTTTGGACCTGTGTCTCCTGGCCTCATCTGGCCTCCGGCAGCCCACCAGCTAACCACCATGGCTCTGCGCTCCATGGCAGGGGTTCCGGAGGGGGAGGGCCACCCCTTCCGAGGCAGTCCACCATGTGGACCAGGATACGATGAAGGTAGGCAAGAGGACACAGGGGAGACAGGAGCCCAGGCCATCATTCAGATGGCTGTTGGGTTTTTCTCCCACTTTATGGTCCTTCCCACCTGCCCAATGTGAGCGCAGCCTCCTGTCGGTCTCATGTGCGTGCAGCATGTCCCTTGGCTGAGGCACACTGCCATGCAGCCGCTGCCTTGGCCTCGCCTGACTCCTGGCATGACCACCCAAATTTGCTACAGCCTTGCCTTCTCATCACCTTATTTCTATTTCTAGTGAACAGGTCCGCACTGCCAACTTTGTTTATTCCTCTCAGGAACTTATAAGTCTCACCGGAACTGTGTCCCCCCATCCCTCCTGGTCCAGCGAGTACATGGTTATGTCTGCCAATTTATCCTCCTGTGTTTTGCACCTGATCCTGAACATTTTGGTGACCCTCTGCTTCACTGTCCCCAGCCTGTCCTTCTTCTTCCTCCTCAGATGTGGCTCCAGAACTGGGCACTGTACTCCAAATGGGGCCACACGAGGGACCTACATGGCTTAATATGACATCCCTCCTCCTGTTATTGAATCCCCTTCCTATACATCCCAACATCCTGGTTTGCTATATGCCTTACTGCACTGACTTGAAGTTTTGAGACTGTTGCTGAAAACCCCCAGATCCCTCTCTTCTGCTGTTGCTAACTGTACCCCTCCCATCTAGTGCTCCGTGCATGAATTGCTCTTATCAATATGCACCACTCTGTACTTTTTGGCACAGACCCTCAACTGCCATAGTTTGGACCACCTTTCCAGTTTTCCAGGTCTCTCTGTAATTCTCTGACCCCCCCCCTTTTCACTGTCTACCCTGCCGCAGAGTCTTAAGTCATCTGCAGAGAGACCCATCTTGCCCTGAATACCGTCCCTGATGTCACTGATAAGCATGTTGAACGGGACCGGAACCCTGACTGACCCCTGCAGCACCTCACGTGTGAGCACCCTGTCACCTGATTTAATCATGTTCACTGCCACCTTCTGTCTCCTTCCCTCCAGTTAGTTTCAATGCACCATATGAGCCCTTGCCCCATCCCTAGGTCCTCCAGCTGTTCTAACAGCCTCCTATGCAGAACCAAATCAAAGGCCTTGCTGAAGTCGAAACAGAGCACATTAACAACCTGCCCCTTAACAGCTGTCAGGTTGGTATGTTCCTTACTCACAGCCGTAAATAAGTCTATCAGTAGACTCTGGCTTACCTCCCAACTTTCAGAACTGAAATCGTGGAGAGATACCATTAACCATATTTATTGTATGGGAAAAATAACGCACTTCCTGAATGATTGCACAGATTGACTCCTGCAGGTAATGAGCAAGGACCCAGACTTTGTCCCATAATAAGTAACATAAGGGTCGCTCACCCATTTGACTTGGTGAGCCTCTCATTCCTCCTCTGTCCCCATCCCATAATGTTGCATGTGAGACAAACAGTAAATGTGGCCAGCTCGCCCAGTCTCCCCCACCACCACTTAGGGTCTCTATTCAAGCTACTGAAATTGGAACTATCTTGGGTTGCTAACTTCTGTTAGCTTAACTCTCCCCCTCAAGCTGTGTATTAGAGATGGGAAGACATTTAGAACCACACTGTTTATGTAACCTAGAAACTCGATCTGTGACAAAGAACACCTTGCACCTTTTCGCATAATCAGAATCTTTATTGCTGCTTCCATGTACTGTGCAGACCTGTTCAAACTCAAATAAAAACTATATTAGCAAAAAAAGAATGGTTGGTCTGCTCCAGAGAGCACTGGCAGCCACCACAAGAGCAAGACTGCACAAGTGTCAAATGTCCTGCTAGAACATAAAGGTGTCCTGGACTCTGACCCACAGAAGGAATGATTCTACCAGGGGAGTAGTGAACCAGTCCAGAAGATTGTTGATTAAGCAATAAGGCATGAGCTGGTGTGCGTTATGTAAGAAATAATCCATGGTTGGGTGTGTGGCAGTATTGTAATAACCGAATGAGGGTTCAACCACCTAGGAAGCGAGGTTATTACAGCACTGACCCATATCCACAGTGGATTATTACATTTACAGCATAACATTCATAATCTGCTCAAAAGTGTTATAATGTGGGATAACAGCATGCCTCTGGAAGTGAGGCACAGGACTTCGCCGAGTGCCTCACACACCTGAGAAGTGCTATCATCCCACAACTGAGCACATCCTGGAGTGCCTTCTTACAAATCATGTTTATAAAACAGTTACTCTGATTTTTATTTTGAAAACTGGCGTAATGAGGTTCACTTTCAGAAAGTTAAGTATCTCAGACATGTGCTGTTGTGCCGTAATAACACATGGTATTGTGATTACATCTGACCAGTCACATGTCTTGATTTTTCTTACCTATTTTATAATGGAGAGTAGGGCCCAGTCTGTTAAGGGCTTTCAAAGTTAATATCAAGACCTTAAAGCAGCAGTGCATATTACTGAGAGAATTTTGCCTGTTCCTTTTTATTATAGTTTAGGTTGCCTTTTTTCTCCTGTCTTGTAACATGACCTTTGTTTCTCATTTTGAGTTTGTGTTAGCAGTGTGTTTAAATCTGAAAGTATCACAAGGAGCTCTTCATTTTAAAATGGATATTCTCAGGTTTTAATCAGTATTCTTAGCTGTTTTTAAACACCCATTGTTTAAAATTATAGACAATTACAGGCTTCAGGAGAGGCTGGGCTAGGATGGCACAGTGTCATGCAGCGCTGTGGTGCTGGCGCCTGACCTCCTGCCACGCTGGTGACACGAGATCGGGAAGGGACTCGGGTCACTCAGGGTCGTCCGGGGCAGAAGATGATCAAGCATCTGAAGGAATGCTATCCTCTCCCGAGGAGGGGAGGGATGCTGGCCCGGCCTTAGACTGCCACCAGGTAGAGGCGTGGTGGTAGTGCAGCAGGGGTGGCAAGAAGAGAGGGTGCTGCGGAAATGTCATGCATGCACACCTCCACACACGTGTTTGACATCCTGCAGCAGGGACTGGAGAAAAGCAGGAAAACGGAAGTCGGAGGCTTAATGAAACCTTGTCCACTCGCCCCGAGTCCACACCATCAGCCAGTGATCTCACTGATGGTCTGCTCTGGATATGGCACTGGGAGAAGGACAGTCCTCCCCTTTCTGGCCCCGTTACAATGGGGAATTCATGTGGGAACTACAGACCACGACTAGTACCTGGGGAGATATGTGCCAATCCAGGGGAATGGGGACAGAGCTGATTAGCTGCCCCTGGACTAAAGGAAATATAAGCACTTTATGGGGGGGGGGAGAGAGGGTAGGATAGACACACTGACATGGTGAAAATAATGGTGGTCGAGGGGAGGAGTGGGGGTCACTGGCGTAAAAAGCAGGGCTACAAGTTGGGAGCGCTGTGTAAGCCCTACCAGTGCTAGACTGGTAAGAACTAAGTTAGGGACCGGGCAGACTCAATGGGCTGAAGATCTTCTTCTGCCTGTAATATTCTGTTTCTACGCTGTATAACTTGTCTTGTGGCTAAACTGGACTAGCATGCACTAGACACTGCTTCCTGATCTTATGAGAAGATGGGTGTTCAAAAACATCTGAGAATACTGATGAAAATCTGGGTGGAAACCATATTAAAAAGAGCAGCCTACAGTGAAAAATAGACAGACAGCAGGATTAGGAAGGTTAGTGTAATGTCCCGTCCTTAGCTGGGTGGGGGGCATCTTTTTAAAAGGAATTACAGGCTTGTACATTTAAGTGCCAGACCCCAGAATCAATCTTTCCATTCCTGGTCTCAGAGGCAGCAATTCTAACCATTCAGCTAAGGAGCAAGTTCCTGTTAACTAAGCCATTAAACTGAGCCCACCACCAGGTGACACTCTGCATTGTCTGTCTACTGATTCTATATACATTCTAGTTAGGCCCACGTCTTTTGAGACAGTATATAGTCTCTCATAAAAGAAATAATATACCACCTTTACCCACACTTCAGGAGTCTTTGGGTCCAATGGATTCAAATGAATTCTAATTGAGAAAAAAACAAATAGATTGTCCAGTTTCCAGCAAACTAATTGTTGGCATCAACAGGACTGTTACACAACATTCCCACAAAATTTCAATTTAAGTACTTCAATTTTTTTTTTATTACTGATGATATTCTTGTTAAATCAGGATCGTTTCCCTTACACTTCATCTGTTAATGTTTCTCATACCTGCCATGAAGTCATAGTCCTCTGCTTATGACATCACAACCTGTTGCCATGGAAATGAGTGTGATGTCACAGAAAAGTATGACTTCAGGGCAAGAAATTCAGCAGGAACAGATGAAGAATGAGGGGCAAAGATCCTGTTTTTGTGCATGTTGTAGCCCAGCTTACTGTAATATGAGCTGGGTGGACAAGTAGGCAATGACCCATGACAGGGTGTGCTGTTATTGGGGATTAACGCACACCCAGTTGCATTGTGAGGCATAAGGCTGAAGGCTGAGTGCCCTCACAGCACCCGGGTGTGCGTTTAATCCCCAATAACAGCACATCCTGGAGTGGGTTATTGCACTTATAACATTCGGTCACTATAGCGTCATAAACATAAAGGAAAGTCACATAAAATGATAAAAACCTTCATTTTTTTAAGTATCCTCCCCCCAGAAAAAGTAGTCTCACTGCTGAAATGGCCCTGATATGCCATAATGAAGCTCTACAGAGACCATGACATGGGCTTCTATATGACACATGGTGCATGTCTGCAGAGACGACAGGGAGACTGTGCACAGAAGAAACAAAAACAGTGGCAAGCATGACATACCTCTTTGCACTACACGAAGCAAAACATGACATACCACTGTAGGCACGCTGTGGGAAAAAACCCATGTGACAGGATGTAAGGAGAATGAAGTAGATGAGAGGGAGCTTCAGGGATAATTATCACCAAGGCTTCCAGTTCCCAGAGGATCGCTGTCTTGCTCTCTCCATGTGGTGCTGCTACAACTCAGTGTCAGCGGGGAGCGGACCTGTCTCTTGCACCTGTGCTGTCTATCTTTCTGTCACTTTTAGCCAAGGAGTGCGAGCAGTGGAGGAGAACTGTGGACTGTGGACACTCTCCAGCGAGAGAGGGAGAGAGAGAGAGTGATACCAGGGTACATAGCAACGCAGGGAGAGGACACAATTGCAGCCATATGCTGGAGGACCTTCAACAGGCTCACTCGCTCTGTCATCTCTCTCTCTCTCTCTCTCTCTCTCTCTCTCTCTCTCTCTGGTGTTCTGATGACAGATATGGTGCTGCCTGTATTTGCTTGGGGGGAGGATAGGGAACAGTGGAGCGGCTCTCTCTCTGTCACAAAAACTCCAATGATCGCTGCAGCTTTGTGTCAGGGAGGGTGAACAATGGAGGAGTGCAACTGTGGACACACACCAGCGGAGAGAGAGAGAGAGAGACACTTAAACTGGGCCACACAGCAGCAGAGAGAGAGGAGACAAGATGCTGCCTGTATTTGCTTGGTGGGGGCAGGAACAGAGGACAGGCTCTCTCTCTCTCATGCACACACACGAAGTCTGAAGATCATTGTGGCTCACTCTTGATTCCTGCTGTACTGGACACTGCTGTCAGGGACTCAGCTGTGCTGCTGTACACTGACAGGCAGGACAACAGCAAGCAGCCACGGTCATGGACAGCACACTCTGGGAATGGCTCCTGCACACACTGCTGACAGGGACTTGGCTGCGCTACTCTACACTGACAGACAGGACAATAGCAAGCAGCCACAGTCATGGACAGCACGCTTTGGGAATAAGGTCCATTAACGGGGACAATCTCTCTCTCTCTCTGAGGACACACTGTTTTTGACTCGACCTCTCTCTCAGCTCTGAGCTACAGGGTGGAATGTGAAGGGAAGCAGCAATGGGCACTGTTGTCTGCACTCCCTCTCCCCAAGCACTCCTTCTCCTCAGTCAGTGTGCGGTACCCAGTGATCCGTGGGGCAGGTGGGTGGGGAGGACAACATTACATGGCAGGGGAAGACAAATCTCCCTTTCACTTGGCAAGGATTGCAAATGACTGCCTGTAGTTGTTTTGTAGAGGACAATAATTTTGCAAAGGCACCTCTGTCTTCTGCAGTAATACTGGGAGTCGCTTAGCGAGGATTGCAAATGGCTGCCTTTGCAAAATTATTTTCCTTTACACAACAAATGCAGGTCTACTCAGAGATCTCCCTCAGAGGTGCATCTCAGCTACTGTGCTGTTAACAAACATTAACACACAGTCATGTGGTGCAGTTCATCCAATCACTTACTGACTTTTCCCTGCCCCATGTTTTAATAAATATGGCAGCTTGAGCAGTAGACATGTGTCTATGTCATCAGTGTCCCCGCACAAGATTATTACGAGAAGGATACTGAACAGAGAGAGTAAGAACTCACCTATGAAGTGCCTTGATGGATCACCATTCAATTCGAATCCATGGCACCAAAAGTCTGTTTAGTGATAAAAGCTTGGTTTATAATCACTTTTCGAATCCAGACCCTTTTCCTTAAAAGAGGAACAGGCAAAGAATAAGTTACTCTGTACAACCATTGACCAACTAGATAAGTGTAATCAGATCTGGGATCCCTTTCTAGACACTATGGAGGTGCAGATCCCTAGCGTTAGAAAGTATATTCCTGAATCTCCCCTGTGTCAGCTGTGGAACAAAGGGACACCTGGTCCCCCCACAACCCTGGGGATAAGAAACAGAAGGAATGAGGTTGGTGCATGGGACGTGAGGATAATGGCAGCTTGAGTCAGTGCGTTCCTGCACCATCATGATTAATCAGTTTCATTATTTTGCAAAATCAGTTAATTAGAGGAGTAAATGATAGTTGTCATTAGTATCTGATGTGACATATCAAAAGGAAAAGCCCATAGTGGACAGACAGCAAGGATCAGGAAGACAGGTGTAATGCCCTGTCCTCAGCTCATGGGGGGGCATTTAGGTGTAGTGAAGGACATAATTAGATGGGTGGGTAGTTGGATGGGGGGGAGACAGTAGAGGTTAGTTGGTAAATGGAGTCATATCTGGGGAGAGAGGTCACAAGTAGGGTGCCACAGGGTTCGGTCCTTGGTCCAGTCCTTTTAAATGATATAGAAGGAATTCAGGACAGGATGTGTCTCTTCGCAGATGATACTAAGCTCTGTGGTAGGGTAGACCATGAGAAGAGGGCGAGGGGGTGGTAGAGGGACCTGCAAAGGTAGAGGAGCTGGTCTAAGGGTTGGCAGTTTAGGTTCAAAGCCACAGAATGCAAAGTGATGCACACTGGGAACAGGAACCCCAGGACAGAATACTAGCTGGGAGAAGTTAAGCTAGACACTACTACTGAGGCAAGGGACCTACTGTAGGAGTCATCACAAGTGACTCCCTTAAACAATCCAGCCACTTTAACAAGGCCTACAGCACGGCAACCAGAAAGTTGAGGTGTACTGGAAAGAGATTTAATAGCAGAAAAAAAGGTATTACTACCTCTTTATAGATCACTGGTAGGGCCACACCTGGAGCACTGTACCCGGTTCTGGAGCTCTCACTTGAGGAAAGACAGGGACAGACTGGATATGGTGCAGCATAAAGTAACAAAAATGATTCCTGGCCTGGAGGACAACTCCTACGAGCATCAGCTTAGGGGAGTGAATGAGTACTCACTGAAGGCCAGAAGGGAGAGGGATGATATGATAGAGACCTTCAAGTTCCTAAAAGGAACGCATGAGGTAAACTGTGAGGAACAATTAAACAGGAATAGTGAATCAAGAACACAGGGACATGAGTAAAAGCTGGTGGAAGGGAACTTCGGGAGGGATGTAAGTAAGTTCTTTTTACAGAGATAATGGTTGAGCCATGGAACAGCTTGCTGACTGAGATGGTGGTCACCAAGACAATTAATGGACTCAAATTAGGTTGGAACAGGGTGAGGGGCTTAAGAGTCACCCAGGGGGTAGCAGCAAGGCAGGGAACATGGGGCAGGCAGTGTGGGGATAAACTCCATATAGACACTAGATCTTGGGGGTAGGATAGAGTATTACCAGCGCAGTGGTTTAAGGTTCTGAGCTGCAGACCTGGAGAGGGAGGCAGTATAGTGCAGTGGTTTAAGGCTCTGAGCTGCAAATTGGGAGACCTGGGTTTGAATCCCACAGCCCCCACTTGCATACTGTGTGACCCTGAGCAAGTCATTTAACTTCCTTGTGCTCCCAGGTTATACCTGGAAACAAGCTTTCAGCTTAGTGTATCTCTCCTGGTTAAAAAACCAAACAAACATTACTGGCAAACGTGATGGACCAATGGCCTTTTTTTGCCATCAACTTCTATGTTTCTATGTAATGTTTTTCTTATTATTCCTTACCATGGTGGCTTTCCTCTATTACTTTCCATATTAAAGAAGAAAATGAAGACAGTAAGACACATTTGACAGCACTATGGTAATGAATTCTTTTCCTTCTCTAATTGGCTGCATGGATAGTTGCATGAAATAAGCCTGCAGGGGAGAGGAGAAAGAAAGAAAGGCTGAAACTACAGAATAAAATGTGGAAATATCAAAATAAGAAACAGAAGAATATTACATGTGTAGACTATAAAGTCAATATTAAAAATAAATGCACTCTGCTCCTTCCCTTCACACTCTGAAATCTCTTCTCTGTGATTTCTCTACTACTCACTCCTGAAGTGGTTTGTGATAATGGGATAGACTTGCTTGCTGCCCTCCGTCCTACACTGACACTAGTATATTCTCCTCTCCCCTAGTTACCAGTCACTACCCTACCCCTTTATTATTGCCCTGTTGCTTACTGCTTACTGTTCTTTTGCTTGTCTTCCTGCACTTTATTGTATTGCAAAATTCTTGCTCAGAAGTGTTGCCTGTAATTCCACTTATTTTGTTATACTTACTTCCATGTTATTGCATTTTTGTACACTGTGATTTGGATCTGCACTGTTCTCTCCTCTTCACCTACCCCCAGGACACATCTGGAAACAAGCTGATACAAGCTCAGTATAACTTTCCTGGAAAAACCTTTGCAATCAATCAATCAATCAATCAATCGATCACTCGATCGATCGTACCTTCTGATGGTCTAGGAGTGGGCCTGGACAGCTTTTGCCTGTAGGGCTGCTTGCAGTGTCTGCTTTCTCTGTTGTGGGTAGTGGTGGAATGGGGGTTGTGTGGTGTGGGGAGACCTGCAGGAAGATCTAAAGATGTTTAACAACCCCTTCTTGCCAGCCAGTGGAGAGGGATTGTTTACTGGAATGCCAGATCACAGAGCCTACTGACTGATAGAGCCTCAGGTAGCCAATAAGTGGAGCCTAGGATGCCAATTATGTGTTGGCATAGCTGGTGTCAAGATGGCAGAGTGATAGGAGGGTACAGGTGTGTCTGTGGGGCACCCTTGTCTCAGGTCACTTGCCAAGCCTCTAGGGAAACAAAAATTGCTGAGACTTAGCTCACCTGTCAGTCCTGCCTTCTTTAAGACCCTCTATGACAAAGCGTTTGCTGAAATCTGTAATTGCTTCTATCACTCCTAGCAGCTTGACTATTGTTCCTCTCTTCTTCAACACTAGTCCCAGCTGCTTATCCAAATCAGCCCTTGTCACTACTACTCCCCCCTCCTCTGCCACACTTGCCCTTAGCACCCTCTGCATCCCTCTTATTTACCACCCCCCTTCTGCCGCATTTACCTAAGGCTTACACACTGTTATGCACACCTCCGTAGCTTAGGAATTTCCATCCAGGCCTGTAACGTGTTTCTGCTGGACAGGAATATAAATAATCTTTCTTTTTTTTCTTCTATGGTTTGTATATGACATCCATACACATCCTGCTCCTGTGGAACTGTGTATATATATATATATATATATATATATATATATATATATATATATATATATATACATATATATATATATTACGTTTGGGTTGTGTTATGTATCTTCTTGTACATGCGACTTGGAATGTAAATTCTCTGCTCCTATCAGTATTGTAAACATGTTGTTCCTTTTGTATTATGTATATTTATATGTAACTACAATTTTCTCTGCCAACAGCAGGTCCACCTTGTAAATGAGCTTGCTCAATGGTGATCGCCTGGATAAATAAAGATTTGATTGATTGATTGATTGATTGAAGGAGGTAACGACCCCTTTCAGCAGCCACGGTGTATGGATCCATTGTAGGAGAACAACAGAACTTGTTGTCTAGTCATCTGATAGCCTCCAGGGATGGGCATCAAGACAGCTGTGGTGATTCCAGGGGTTTCAGAATCCAGATGCATTTGGTGTAGATCATCATTAATCTGGGTGGTAAGTGAAAGGGTGATACTAGGAGGGGTATGAGTACCCTAAGGGACTTCCCCTCAAAGGAAGTTCCTGGTGGCCTTCTGGTGCACACGGGGTCCCACCGAAGACGAGCGTTCATCCTTTTTGGTGGTGGTGGCGGTGGTGGGGGTGATCACAGTCCTGTTCTTGAGAGATGCTGCCAGCCGTGCTGAAGATGGTGAGAAACCTGGTGAGAGGGCTCGAGCTGCTGACCAAAGTAGGAGATGTGTCTACTGTTTGTAAACAGGAATCCCATGTAAGGATGGACAACAGAGATGCTGCCACAGGCAGAGGGGTCGGGGTGATAACCAGCTAGGAACAAAAACTAAGCACACCCACTAGTCAGAAAAGTCAAAACACAGCCATATTGTGTGCAAAAATAAGTGACCAGTTTATTAACTTGCACATGCAAGGCAGGATAAAAATGCAATACATGGTAGCAGCAAAAATACCTCAATGTTTCACACTTGTAGTAGCTGTAAGTGTGAAATGCTGAGGTCTTTTGCTGCTACCACCTATAGCATTTTTATCCTGTCTTACATATGTAAGTTAATAAATTGGTCATGTATTTTTCACACAATATAGTTGTGCTGTGACTTTTCTGACTAGTGGGCGAGAGCTTAGTTTTTGTTCCTGGTAGTTTGTGCTTACTCAAAGCACCCTCGGGTTAGGTCTGCAGCTGTTTTTATGGCTGTGGGCAGGGCCTACAGCCATCTTGCTGTCTGTAACTGGAAAAATAGAATATCTTGGAACACATTTTTGTGGAGTTTTCAATGTATCCTTCCACACCTACAAATTACTATACCAGTTGAAAAAGAATACTCCCTTCTTTCTGTTTACAATGTTGGAGACAGAACTCCAAGCTGCTTATCAAATGGCCATTAGGAAACTGAAACAGCTTGTTAAACATTGGTTGCCTATTAAACTGGAGATTTGTTTACCCCATTCAAAATGCAACAACTTGCACATTTAAATACTTAGCATTTAAACAATTTCTTGCTACTAGCTTCAGTTGGGCAGGTATTGTCTTTCAAGAAAGATTCATATCTCATAAATGTCACCCTTTCCCAACAAGGAATCTAAAAAAAGATTTACGCTGTTTTTTTAACCTCTTAAGACACTATCTGATAAGCACCATCTCAGACATATGCCAGGTCTTCTGTGAACTATTCAGGCTAAATTTATAGCATTCAACAGGCATTTGTTACTATGCATTTTGGGAAAAAAATATATTGAGCTACAGCAAACACACACACACTGTACACCATCCTCATGGCCACAACATTCAAAATAAATACTGCAATCTAATATGTTATAAAACAATAAATAAACTGTTTATGTCAATGAACACAGTGATGTTCAGTTTACAGTAGATTTTCTTTAAATACTGTATTTCTTATCCTATATTTTGTATCCTGGATAGCGCAGGGGAGATGCTACATTTCATTGTCATAGGAATCTTCATTTTACACATTTTTGCACTGTATTTACTCAGGATGTCCTAGATTAGATGCAATATTTTTTTTTCAGTGGAGTCATGATTTTACCACTTTTATAATGTATTTATTCAGGGTAGCCTAGTCCAGATGTAAAATATTGTTTTCAGTGTGTTCTGATTTTATGTAATGCAGCATAATATTGTGTAGATGTAAAGCCCCACTGAAAATAAGATGCCATGTCTTCTGTGAACTATCTGGGCTAAATACTGTATATAGCAATCAGCAGGCATATTCTAGGAAAACACATTGTAAATATGTATAAAAGGAAGACCACATTGGAACTGCCTCTAAGCAGATCTGCATTGTGCAAATTTGTCAGAAATAATGAGTAAAATCATCCCAAAAGCTCTCCACAGCCATACTGGCTCTGACCAGAGTTTGTTTCTCTTTGTGGGGATACCTTACTGCAATCTGAGGGTGGGCTGGTTTATGCACTGCCAAATAGTGCCCAGCAATCCATCTTTTGGGAGAAGGAGCTGGTTGATGGGAGGCACTCAGAACAAAAATGGCCAGCTGCCAGGAGAACCTGAGAGAAAATCTCTAAAGTGGTGCCGCCACTTGCACACGGACCAATCAGACACAAAAGTATCACAGTGTTGTGTGAAACAGTCTAAAAGTAAGGTGGGGGTTCTGATAAACTCAGTGCAGAGCACCAAAGCCTCTGCCCCGAGGTATAACCTCACCCACTGGTGAAAGCAAGGAATAAGAGCGTCTGCGGCCCTGGATGTGATGAGAGAGGGTACAACCTATACAAAATAACCTCAATGTTTTGACTCTAGTCTGGAGCCAGGATCAAACATGTCCATACAGTGACAAGCAGCAGAGGGTTTGGGGACTGAATTCCCAGTAAATAATTGTAAATATAGTGACTGCTCAGTAAAGAGTGGCAACTACTTAAGCACTGTGCGGCACTGTGTAGTGTGGTCATTTTTACATCTGACAGAGAGGCATGATGGAGATTGCTCACGGGAGTGAGGAGGTGTACAGAGTTTTTTTCCTGATACTGCGGGGGACCTGCCAGTGAAAATGGCATTTACACATAGACACAGAGGGTATCCCTAGGTTATGCCCTGCCCCGGCCTCATTGGTACCAAGAAAGGGTTATCATGTGGTGTCATCCTTAGCCGAGAGAAAGTGACAGCAGCTGCAGCAGCAGCCGGGTGGTTTGCTGGTTCAGGGGTTGCAAATGAATTAAAAGAAAGAGTTGTATCCTCTCAAACAGAATGACAGAAGTACAGATGCCCTGAGGTTACACCATACAGACTTTCAGACACCAACGGCAATCTACTTGATCAGTCTGTTTCCTTTCTGGTTTTTGCTTTTTTCCATTGAGCTTTTTGTCCAGTGATGTCCATCATCCCAGTCCTTGGGTCAGGACAGGGGTATCCGTGGCAACCTCCCAGCCCTATCAGCTGCTACTAATGCTGTTAATCCAGCAGGAGTCACCACAGTAGATGACCTGAGAGTGCCAGTCTCAGGTGCAAGCATGCAGAATGCCCACAACAGAGGTGCAAGCATGCTGGCCCACAGTTGGGGAACCCTGCGGAAGCGGAACACACCTGCATTCCACCCAAGGCTGGGCAGCACTGCCATTGCCCCACCTAGCCAGCATTCTGGCTGTCAGCGCCCCAGGGTCCCTCCGGAAACCCAGGTTACCAGCATAGCAACATGCTGAGCCTTGCGGTTGGCCAGATTTTTTTTACTTTTTTTGTATTAGATAAAAAAAAAACTTGGGGTTTGATAAAGAACTTACCAGCATATACTAACAATGGGAGTGCATCCAGTCTCCTATAATATATTTACGTTTTTTTACTCATACTATGCCAGCCCTGGGCAGATGAAGTGAAGGGATATCTAGGGAACAGGACAACAATCAGACACTATGGTGGTCCTAGACCCTATGAGAAGCAAGAGATCAGTTATAACCTTCTTTATGAGCTACATGTTTGGGGCCACGTACCATGGGTCTGCTACTTTACACGGAGCACACAGGGCCCTTCTCAAAAGAAGTTGCTGTGCCTCTTGGACCTGCTGCTTCCCACATGGCTGAGATTGTGCCTCACAGGCCTGCTGACTTACTTAGGGCCTCATGGTTGGAACCGTGCATCATGGGTCTGCGCTTTTTAACGCAACAAAGCAAGGTACACATCTGGGACCATGCCCAATGAGTGTGCGTTATTGTGTATGGCCCTACGTCAAATATGACAGCCCACCTGTGAGGCACAGCTCCAGATCATATTTTCTGTTGTTTTTTTTGTTAATCTATTTCTCACTCTGGTTGGCCCACATCTGCTGGATGCCCCAGCACAGCCAACCTGACATCCAGCAGGACTTACAGCCAGCCTTCTGCCCCAGGGCTTATCCCTCTGGCAGACTCTGTAGGGTTCCCCAACCCCCACTATCAATTACGATCTTGTTCTGACTAGTGGACCCAGCTAGTTGATTGCAGGGCCTTCGGGTGTCTGGTGTCATCCTGCCACCAGAATTTTTAATCCTTTCTATAGTACACCCTCGAGAGGCATGTCATGCAATGGTGCCACGACATACATCATGCCCTCTTGTGATGTACATTAGCATCTGCCACACAACCCTGTGCCTAAGCAGTCCTGGATGACTTTTCCTCAGCTTCTGCTAGGCACCAAGAAACTACCAGGCTCTGCAAACCCTCCCCCCAAAAGGAGATGAGCAATCCTTCAGATGCTCGATCTTCCTCCCCTGGCTGGCCCTCTGATGCCCTGAGTTTGCTCTCAAAGCTGGAACGCTGACACCACACACGCTAGTACTACTGCTGCACCGTCAGGCTGGCTAAACGTGCCATGTTTTCTAACTGTTCCAGATGATTGTTCAAGATGACTGCACATGATACTCTGCTCCTTAACAATCACCACAACCATGGTCAGTACTTTCATGGCAGTCCTGTTAGATTCTTCTGCTATCCCCAAAATGCTATCTGTTTTTGCTCCACCAGCAACAATGTCACTTACTGCCTGTCTAGATTTTTATCGAGTTTCTGGATGGTGCTGGTGAAGCACAGCGTCTTTAATGTTACAGGGTAATTTCCTTTACTGTCCGTCGGTAGCTTGTCTGATGGCAGCTTTGAAGGACCCACCGCCTGCTGATCTGATTTTGCCATTTTGGGTTGCCTGTCTCTGAAATTTGTGCACAAAACAGTAGCTTCAGCAATTCTCTCTTGGATATGTCTACCTCCCACGAATAACGGAAAGTTTAACCAGTCGTTCAGGAGCTCATGGAAATACATGCTTCTTGCTGGGCTGCTGGCTCTACCCCCAGATCTGTATCTTGAAGCAGCAGACCTGTGAGACATGGCCCCGGACCTGTAGCTTGGCCTTCTGTCACAAGGGTAGAGCATGTGGGAGAGGGATAGGTGTTAGGGTGTAAATCCCTAACACCTCATTTTCCACCTTTCATGACATTGTAATCGTAATGTATGCATTAATATAGTTTTTTTTTTTTTTTTACAAGTAACGAGCTAGTGGAGCCAAAACATGCAGACAGAAAAATAATACAAATTTTAAGAAGTAGTTAGTTGTAACTTTTTGTTTCTGAAATATTTTTCTTTTTCCTTTTGCTCATCAGAAAGTCTTCTATGTGATAATATTGTGCTGGATGTGTGGAACAGCTCTTAGCCTGGCAGCTGACATATCTAGCGCTACTGCCCCCATTACATCATCAATATTGTGATCTCACTGACCGTGACATCACAGGTGAATGACCTAGGAGTCACTGACTGGCTGTTCTTAAGCAGCAGTGATGTCACAGTTAATGAGGTCACAATGCTGGTGATGTAGTGGGGGGGGGCAATAGAACTAGATATGTCAGCTGCCAGGTAGAGTGCTCTCCCACACATCACACCTACTAACATCAGGTAAACAATCTTCTAATTAACCAAGGGGGGGGGGGGAGAAAATATACCTCAGATATAAAAGTTAATGGTAGGCTGCTTGTAAAATCTAATATTAGTTTTAGGCAGTAGACTAGCTCTTTAATAGGAACATAGGAAATACAGACAAGAGGAAGCGAAATGCTTATTGTGCTTGCCCACCAGTACTTTAATCATAGTAGCCATATATCCCTCCCTCCTGAAGGAAGTTATCCAACTTTGTTTTAAAATTATTTAAATTTTAACATGTCACTATTCCAAATATATACCACCAGCTATGTAAACCACCACCTTCTTTTCTCTGTTTTGAAGTGTTCCCCTTTTAGTTGCAGTGTATGTTCTCTTGTTTCCTTGGCGTGTTTTTTACATGTAAGATATAAACATCTTATGTCCTCATTTGCAGTTATCTTATACACAGTTATTAGATCCCCTCTGAGTCTCCTCCAGTGATGAAAGTGAACAGGAACGCACAGGAACTCAGTTCCTGTACGTTTTTTGCTGCAGGAGCGGAGTTCCTGTACTTCTTCCCACTGACACTGGAACTGAAATTCTTAAAACAGCAACATAATGACAGTTTCTGGCCCTGTGACCTGAAAACAGGGTTTCTATAACAACTTTTGACTTGTACAACAGTGCTATTTTGCCGCAAATACTTCAATATCTCTAACTGACTCTACTAGTGTCTAAACAGATAAGACGTGTCTTCACACAGCTATCCTTCAGATTGGAAGATCTTCATTCTGCATTTCATATTTGCCAGAGCCTGAGTTCCTGTACTTCTTGTCTACCACTTGCACCACTGGTCTCCTCATCTCCAACTTGTATAGTCTGAGATCCTCCAGTCTCATTTTGTAAGTCTTACCATCCGTACCCTTTATCATATGAGTGACCCTCCTCTGCACTCTCTCCAGATTATTAATGTCTCCTTTATGCTGTGGTGACCAGAACTGCCCACAATACTGCAAATGCGGACTCACTATTGCTCTATATATCAGAAATATTATTTCCTTGTCTCTTCTGTTAATATTTCTGTTGATGCATTATAAAATCCTGTTAGGTTTTTTAAAAACCTCCTCACAATGTTTGGAGTGTTTTAAACTATATATACAAGGACGGGAATTTTTCCCTATAGCAGCCACTACTATGCATTTCTCTGAATCTCCCCAACTAAAGCTGTATACCTCCTCAATTAAACCAACTAAAGCTGTATACCTCCTCAATTAAACCAATTAAAGCTGTATACCTCTCCAGTTAGAAGGAAGAGGGGGAGGGTCACCGGAGATCAGATAGGGTTTGTGGAGGTAGAATAGGCAAGGAACATTTGGGCAGACTGGGTGGGCCAAGTGGTCCTTTTCCGCCGACAAATTCCAATTAAAGCTGTATACCTCCAAAATGTTATACCACTGGCAAAAACACCAACTGATCATCACTACAACGGTAAAAAAAACTGACAACCAGGTAAGCCAATTAACACATCAAGTAACAAACCTACCAAACCAGTTACACAAATTGCCATGCTAATTACCACACTTACAAGATAGTAAGAGGACTACCACACCTGGAAAGAAAAAACCCTATCCATACGAAACATAAAATACTGCCTGCAGCCTCTCATTAACTAGGAAAGCCTCCTTCTCTCACCTAACAATCATGTCCCGTGATGCTGCAAGTCCCTCCTCAGATGCCATTCCCTCCATGCTGTTGCCACCGACTCCACTCAGCAAACAGCCATGTCCCTCAATGATACAGCTCTCTCAGAGATGCCTTTCTCTTTATACTGCTGCTGCTGCCTCCACTGAGGCTGAGTTCCTTCATTTGCCACTCCTCACCACAGACCGACATTGGTTCCAACTGAACATGCCATGCTGAACCCGACCACGTAAACACACCGCTCTGCCCTCACATATCATGCCAAACTAAAGGACCCCTACACTATGGAAAAACAACTGGGGCAAAAACAGTCCCTGTACAAAAATGCCACTATATTATGAAAAAACAAGGGAACAAGAAATGAACAGGTAAAGCTGGAAATGGTTGCAAATGCAGTCTGACAAATGCAGCTGTAACTGCTAATCATCCGAACTAAAGTCCCTCCCAGTCTACACTTTGAACTGTGCCAGACTCCGGCTCTGAGGCCGTGTACCATTACTGTGCTTGTTCTACCCTGATTCTGTGTACCTGCCTTATTGTAAAATTGTATGCAGCTGATCTAGCCATCTTTTTTGTACGTGTTGACTTAATTCTACTGGAACTCGCTAAATGTATTTGCAATCTTGCCTTGTAATCTCTGTTCTTGACATGGAACCTTTGTAAAAGAGCATGTGTGCTCAAAGGTATTCTCCAAAATTTTCAATAAATGCATAACTAACTAAATAAATAAATTACCAGTCCTTATATTTGCAGACTGGATGGACCAGCGGTCTTTTTCTGCCATCATTGTATTTGTGTCTGTGTTTTTTATGTAGAATATTATACGTAACAAATGATGGTTAAATGTGTTAAAATGGCTTTACTATCTGGTTAGCAAACAAGATGGGTATATTTCCTTGTAAAACCCACCTACCCATATGTATGTATAGAGAGCTGTATTCCGTGCACAGCGCTGAATTTTTTTTTTGCTATTTGTGTTTGTCTCTCTGGTATTTTGTATTTGCATCTGCCTGCTTGTTCATATTTGCAAAAACTATATTTTTACATTTCAGACTTGTTTCTGTTGTTTATGGTGGCACATGACCAAGAGGCTGACAGTTATCAATGAAATATGTGGATTTATCAATAAAACAATTAATTTGTGTAATGAGCAGTAGTAGTTATATGTGTGTAACCAAGCTTCAGCTCAGGTCTAATGCTGCTTTATATGATGTAACACAAATACAGATATTTAAGAGTGTTTTTTTTGTATTTGCAAAAAAAGTGCAGTATTTGTGTGGTTTTGTCCCAAATAGTATTTGTAGTGCACAGCACAGCCCTAATATCTGTCTGTATCTATCTATCTTTAGCTTTTATTAGCTTTTGTTTACCGGGCAAGCACACTAGACAAGGAATGCCTATTTTCAGGTACAGACAGACTGATACAGACAGACATATCTATCTATCTGTCTGTCTGTCTGTATCTGTCTGTCTGTATCTATCTATATGTCTGTCTGTCTGCATCTGTCGCTCTACTTTTTGAAACGGCACCAGACAACGTCCAGGACATAGGAGTAAGCTTCTGCATAAAAATGGCCCATTGAAAAGGGTAACAAAACTTTAATGGCCCTCACTGCAAAGTAAAAAGATACTGGCAGGCTATTTAGAGGCCCTACACATGAATAAAAAAAAAAAAAAACAAGAAAAACTAAAAATGAAAAACGGTCACCAAATGACATAAAGAGGATTTATGTGTGAGATTGAACAGCAGATCCTTGTCCCTGATGAAGCCCAGAATTGGGTGAAACGTTGGGCCACAGGGGATCGCTGTGTTCATAGTAATGCAACAAATAAAAGGAAATATATTTTATACAAAACAAGTGTGGCTGGTTGATGAACAACAAAACTTTTTCTCTGTGTCTGTCTAGGCGGAGAGAGAGAGCTATTACATATATGTAAATTTCCTGCACAGCTGGGTATCGTGCTCCGCAGAGCTGTTAGTGGGCCTGTAACCAGGTGAACTCCTTTAGCTTCCTTTTCACCAAGCTATACCCAGCTAGACTGTGTGACAGTGTTTACCCCTGGTCTCCTACACAGTGACTCTGACCCTTATGAAGAGAGTCACCCCATCCCTTTCCTATCAGACCTATCCTTTTGGTATAGTCTGGATCTCTATTTTCACATCTGTCAGCTTCTTCCTCCCACAATGACTCTGTAATTGTGGCTATGTCCTGGCCTTTGAAATGCATTAGACCCAGAAGCTCACCTATTTTGCTAGATGTGTTCCTTATGTTGGCCTTCATGCAAGTGAGGAGCATAGCCGGCCCTCCATGTACCCCCAGTCTCCTCTTTTAGCACTCGCCTGTTCTGTCATCCTTCCCACAGTTTCCCTCCATCTGCCTCACTCTGCATTAACCTGCATCTGCTTCTTTCTGTTTCCCTGCATCTGCCTCACTCTGTGTCCCTGCATCTTCCTCACTCTGTTTCCCTGCAGCTTTCTCACTCTCTGTTTCTCTGCATCTGCTTGACTCTGTGTTTCCCTGCATAGGACTCACTGTTTCTCTGCATCTACCTCACTCTCTGCTTTCATGCATCTGCCTCACTCGGTTTCTCTTTATCTGCCTCACTCTGTTCCCCTGCATCTGACTCACTCTGTTTCCCTGCATCTTCCTCATTCTGTGTTTCCCTATATCTGCCTCACTCTGTGTTTCCCTGCATCTGCCTCACTCTGCTCCTCTGCATCTGCTTCACTTTCCCTACATCTGCTTCACTCTGAGTTTCCTTGCATCTGCCTCACTCTGTTTTCCTGCATCTGCCTCACTCTGTCTCCCTGCATCTGCCTCACTCGTCTCCCTGCATGTCTCACTCTGCATTAACCTGCATCTTCCTCACTCTTTCTTGCATCTGCCTCACTCTGTTTCCCTACATCTGCCTCACTTTGTTCCTTGCATCTGCCTCACTCTGTGTTTCTCTATATCTGCCTCACGCTGTCTCCATGCATCTGCCTCACTCTGTGTTTCCCTATATCTGCCTCACTCTGTTTCCCTACATCTGCCTTATTCTGTTTCCCTGGATCTTCCTCACTCTGCTTCCCTGCATCTACCTCACTGTGTCTCCCTGCATCTGCCTCCTTCAGTTTTTCTCTATCTCTGCCTCACTCTGTGTCTCCCTGCATCTGCCTCACTCTGTGTCTCCCTGCATATCTGCCTTATTCTATATCCCTGCATCGGCCTCACTCTGCGTTAACCTGCATCTGCCTCACTGTTTCCTGCATCTGCCTCACTCTGTGTTTCTCTGCATCTGCTTTACTCTGGGTTTCCCTGCATCTGTCTCACTCCATGTTTCCCTGCATCTGCCCCACTCTGTCTCCCTGCATCTGACTCACTCTGCTTCCCTGCATCTTCCTCACTGTGTCTCCCTGCATCTGCCTCACTTTATCCCTGCATCTGCCTTACTGTTTCCCTGAATCTACCTCACTCCATCTCCCTGCATCTGCCTCACTCCATGTTTCCCTTCGTCTGTCTTACTCTGTGTTTCCCTACATCTGCCTCACTCTGTGTTTCTCTATAGCTGCCTCACTCTGTTTCCTTACATCTGCCTCACTCTGTGTTTCTCTATAGCTGCCTCACTCTGTTTCCTTACATCTGCCTCACTCTGTGTTTCTCTTTATCTACCTCACTCTGTCTTCCTGCATCTGCCTCCTTCTATGTTTCTATATATCCACCTCACTCTGTGTCTCCCTGCATCTGCCTCACTCTGTGTCTCCCTGCATCTGCGTCACTCTGTCTCCCTGCATATCTGCCTCACTCTGTGTCTCCCTGCATATCTGCCTCACTTTGTTTCCTTGTATCTGCCACATTCTATCTCCCTGCATCTGCCTATCCTTCCCTGCATCTGCCTTACTCTGTCTCCCTGCATCTGCTTCACTCTGTGTTAACCTGCATCTGTCTCACGCTGTTTCCCTGCATCTGTCTCACTCCATGTTTCCCTGCATCTGCCCCACTTTGTCTCCCTGCATCTGCCTCACTCTGTATCTCTCTGCATCTGCTTCATTCTGTCTCCCTGCATCTGCTTCACTCTGTCTCCCTGCATCTGCCTCGCTCTATTTCCTTGCACCTGTCCCACTCTGTGTTTCTCTATATCTGCCTCACTCTGTGTGTCCCTACATCTGCCTCATTCTGTGTTTCCCTGCATCTTCCTCACTCTGTTTCACTGCATCTGCCTCACTCTGTCTCCCTGCATCTGCTTCACTGTTTCCATGCATCTGCCTCACTGTCTCCCTGCATCTGCCTTACTCTGTTTCCCTGAATCTACCTCACTCCATCTCCCTGCATCTGCCTCACTCCATGTTTCCCTTTGTCTGCCTCACTCTGTGTTTCTCTGCATGTGCCTCACTTTGTCTCTATGCATCTGCCTCACTCTGTGTTTCCATGCATCTGCCTCACTCTGTATTTCTCTGCATTTGCCTCACTCTCTGTTTCCCTGCATCTGCCTCTTCCTCCCTGGCAGTACAGTGGTAGGGCTACTTCTTGCAAGGCTGGTGATCTAGGTTCAAAGATTAGCCCAGGATATCAGGGAATTCTTGAAGAGGAGGAAGACTGAGCATTCCAGAGGACACTCTCCTCCTCCTCCTCTGGGGAGGAAGGGCTGCAGGCTCTGCGGCACTACCACCAACTGGGTGATCTAAGATGGTGGTGCACCTGAAGCAAGCACTGGTGGGTGGATAGAGCCACATCGGAGCATGAAGCATGCCTTGCGTATTTGTGCACTCATTGATGCATGGCATTGGGGCATCCAAGGGGGGAACCTTAGAAAGGAAAAGCTCCCCCCCGGGACTGACTGCAGCATGACGTTGGCTCTCTTCGAGCTCTGAGGACCATGGCTTGCCATGGGTTGCCTACACTTGATGGACTGGATGGGGGGGTTTGCTGCTTACCCCCCCAAATGGAGCCCTCCCTAGCTGCAGGAGTTGCACTAGGGACCCCGTGAAATCCCAAGAAGTGCAGGAGAAGAAGTGGGATAGGATGGGGGGTGTCACTAAGTCATGAAGGGCAAAGCTGCAGAAAGGGGATTAAAAAAGAATCATAAAAAAGAATCCACAGAAAATCAGATGCTGCATCTCAACTGGGACACACTGGGTAAATAAACCAGAGAAAGATAAAACCCTTATGTGAGTTTAGACCCCCCCCTCCAATACATAGCATAACAGCACTGGAAAATAAAGATTTAAAAATGTTTTCCCGAACTGGATAAAACAAACCTCAATTAAAAAATAACTTGTGTGAGAAGCATTTGGTGCAGACATCGAGTTCTGGCAGCTTTTGTTTAAGATGTTTTATCTTTTTGACCACAGTTTCTTCCTATCTTCTGCAGCTGAGACACCCGCAGAGTCGAGTTTTGCCTGAGAACTTGTGCCTCTGCAACTCTGGCAGCACCTCACGTGGCTTTGGGGCTGCGCTGCAGTGTGTATGGAGCTGGGAGATGCTGTGTTCATCTACTGAATTCATAAAAAAGACAGTTTCTGATCAGCTTCCCCCAGTGCAGGTGCCACAGTGCCATCTAGCGGCTATCCTTGCAACGTACGACATTCTTTTTTTTTTTATTTCCTTTTTAGTAAGAGAAGCATAATAAATAACATTAGAAGTATGCCGTTACATTTCAATGGACATATGATCAAGTAGAATCAGTATTGAAATGTGGAATTTGACAATGCATTGCACATTCAAGTTAGCACCAATGAGCTCAGATGAGAAAATTATACACACCCTGAGTATGACTGTAATCAAAAAGAAATAAAAAAAAATCAGTCTTGGCAGAAATAGATATCTGCCCAAATGGAGAGGTTGTTCCACCTCTGGCTCATTTCCACCACCCGTAGTCTAATATATCGGGAGCCCCTGGTGCCCAGTGTGTTACCCATTTCCATGACTAGATGATCATGAGACCCCATGTGTCCATATGGCACAAATTCTTAATCGTGTTGGGCCATATAAAAAATTCATTGTTGCCACTTCTGCCTGAATATACTTCCTTCTAACCTATAAATATCTAAGACAATTTGTCACCATTCCAAAACCGTAAGTATTTTAATAGATATCCACCTACGTGTTATGGCTTTTTTGGCTTCTAAAAGGTATAGGGGTAGCAAAGTGTGCTGCCATAGGGGTCTATGCAGTGGGTAAATTAACAGTACAACCATTTCGGCTGTAAGCTCTGCAACACATGACATTCTATATTGCCAAGACAGAACCATAGCATTTGTCAGCAGAAGAGACTGAAGGCCCATTGAGTTTGCCCTAACGGTACTGTATACCCATGCATTTATTGGGCCAAAAACTATTTTCCTGGTTTTGGCCGTGTTGGGGGCTTTGGCTAGGAAGAACTCATTGATATTGCACCAGGATAAATTGGTGGTGGTTTACAGAGGGGGGATAGAATCTTAGTGATTGGGCGTTCAGTTAAAATAAACTGTTCATGGAGCTGCAATGTGCTGCTGTGTCAGAGACCCAATATCAGGAGCAGACACATGTTGCCCGATGCAAGTGGCTGGGCTAGGAGACAGTATTGCTGTGCCAATGCAAGCGACCTAGGGTCAGGAGCAGTGGCCATTACTGAGTCATGGTGCACCGAAAACCCTGACTGGGACATGGCCACACTAGGCTACACTCGGTTCAGGAAGGGTAGAGTGGGAAGGAAAGGAGGGGATGCAGTGATTTAAGTGAAAGAATGCATAAATGCAACAGAGATACAGGGAATATGGGGGAAGGGTGAGGTGCTGTAGGTCACCCTGGAAAAGGGGAACGGAGCCACTGTTTGCACCAGTGTGATCTACAGACCTCCAGCACAGAGGGAAGAGTTACATAAGGTACTCGTTGAAGCCATTGGCAAGCTAGCAGAAAAGGGGGCAGTGCTGCTGGTGGGAGGATTTAATTCTCCCAGATGTAGATTACAGCCTCTCAGCTGTAGCTTCAAATAGAAGCAGGGACATCCTGGACTCACCGCAAGGAGCATTCTTCAGGAAGCTAGTCATTGAACCCACACATGATGGGGCAATACTGGACCTGGTACTTACTAACAGGGACAGTGTTGCAGACGTTAAGATTGGGAGTCCACCTAGGGACCAGTGAGCACTGTACGGTGTGGTTCAACATAAGGATGACTGTAGAATCAAACCACACATGGGCGAGGGTCCTGGACCTCAGGTGGGAAGATTTTATAAAGATGGGTGACTGCCACATAGATGAACTGGCATGGGGGAAGGACTAGGTGGGATGGAAGAACAGTGGGTGAAACTAAAAAGGAACAGAGTAAAGGCAACACACCTATGCATCAAACAAAGCAAGAGGAAGAGGAAGAAGAGACTGCGATGGTTCTTGAAAGAGGCAGAGGAAAAGGCTGAGGCTAAAGAGGTGGCATTCAGAATATATGAGGAAACACAGGGGGAGGAGGATAAGGAGGTGTATCAGGAAAAACAGAGAGAAGCAGGAAAAGTGATAAGGAGAGCAAAGTCACAAACTGAAGAAGAAATAGCCCAAGTGGTAATGAAAAAGGACAAGGCATTGTTTAGGTATGTAAGTGAAAAGAGGACGACTAGGTGAAGGATTGTAAGGTTAAAAAGGGATAAGGGGGATAGTGCAGAGAGGGACCAGGAAAAGGCATACATCCTGAACAAATACTTTAGTTCAGTATTTACAGTGGAGGGAGAAGTGCATGGGCCACAAAAAAGTAACAAGATCTCTGAAAGAAGAGAGGTGGGCTCTAGTCCTTTTTCAGAGTAGAATCCTAAAGGGACTTGCTAATGTGAAAGTAGACAACACAATGGGACCAGATGTGATTCATCCTAGGGTACTAAGACAGCTCAGAGAGGTACTAGCTGCACCTTTGACAGTACTAACTATTAAACAACTTACTTACTTGATAGAATAGGTAAGAAAGGCAGCAGCTGCCTCTTGTATGCCAGAAACACACTTTGAGTTGCTCTGTCCTCTCCATCTTCAAAGTTGCAGAAGACTATGAGCTACTAGTGGTAAAAACTCAAGCCGGCCTAAATGGCAAGACCATTACCATTGCCACAACCTACCTGCCCCCCCAAAAAAGCTGAGGAAGGCCTTCCTCTGGTTATGCAAGAAATAAGCGGCCTCAAAAAGAGCTCAGAACTCATCTTGACGGGTGACTTTAACATTAACTGGCTTTGTAAAGAGGCGACACCTGCCAGAGATCTAATCACCTCCCACAATCTCACTCAACTCGTAACTCACCCCACCAGGCAGAACTACAAGGCTGGTACCAGCACCCTAATTGACTGGGTCCTGGTCAGCACACAGTTTCGATTCTCTGAACTCAGAATTCTCACGGACGTGCTGAGTGACCACTCTCCAATCTCCTTTCTTTGGACCACTAAAATTGCCAAAAGCCCACCACGTCTCATCGAGAGCAGGGTCCTGCGAAAAGGCAAACTTGGTTCCCTCAAATCAGCTCTGTCTGCCTACAACTGGTCCCCCATACACAAGGCACCTACGTTGGACCAGGCATTCAGCTTTTTCATGGAGGGATTCAACTCCATATTGATATCTATGCTCCATGCACTAAACGGAAAATTCAGGGAGCGGAGAACGGCTGGCTGGATGATAAACTCCTCTCTCTCCGAAAAGAAAGGGACTGCCTTTGGGCAAAAGCCTTAAACTCAGGTTGTAAGCACGACCTACAACATTACAAAACCACTAGAAATCAGTGCACTAAACTTATCCGACTCGCAAATGCCGACTTCCATAAGACCCAGCTCAACAACGCTTGGGGAGATGGAAGGAGGTTTTGGGACAATCTCAAGAACACCCTTGGCAAAGACCAGAAGCTAAATCCTACAATGCTCAATATCAATAACGCACCCTCCACAGATCCTCTAGCCATTGCTGATGCCTTTAACTAGGCCTTTACTGACCTGTCCCCAGTACTGCCCCTAGACTACCTTCTGCCAGTGGAGGACCAAGGTTGCGTCAACCTAACCACTATTAACCACCCAGCTTTCTACTTTAAGAAGGTGACGGCAAAGGAGACCCAAACAATGGTCAGGAAAGTCCTAGGAAAAACTAGGTTGGGGAGTGATGAGCTAGACATGAAGTTACTATCTCTGACCCTTGATGTTCTGATTAAACCCATTACAATGCTATTTAATAAATCCTTGGCCCTAGCTCAATTCCCGGAAGTATGGAAGCAAGCCCTGGTAACTCCAGTGCACAAGAATGGAGACAAGGCACTGGTAACTAACTACAGGCCAATATCTATCCTCTTCCCACTATCCAAAGCTCTGGAAAAAATTGTGGCAAACCAACTCACAGAATACCTCAACAAGTATAATCTGCTCTGCCCAAACCAACATGGTTTCCGGCCAAAACACAGTACCACCACTGCACTGCTGGCATACTCTGACTATGCACAAGGCGCTGGATGAAGGCAAATTGGTGGGGTCCATCTTCATTGGCCTCACTAAAGCCTTCGGCACCGTCAACCACCCTCTACTTGTACTCCAGCTCCAAAGACTGGGAGTGGCTCCAAATGCCCTAAATTGGTTCAATGATTACCTATCACAAAGGAATCAGCGAGTAAAAATTGGGCAGACGTTATCCAGCTCCAGAGATGTACTCCTAGGAGTTCCTCAAGGATCAATCCTAGGTCCCTTGCTTTTCAGCCTCTTTGTTAATGAATTACCCACAGCCTGTGACACCAAACTCATCCTGTATGTGGACGATACTGTGCTGCTGAGTAGCAGGACCTCCCAGGCTGCTCTACGAACAGAACTACAGACCTCTTTCAACAAACTAGAGGACTGGTTCTGTAGGCAAAAGCTACTACTGAACTACAAGAAAACCAAGGCCATGCTTCATTCCAGCCCCTACAATAAACGCAGGCTCACTCTCCTCGAAATCGTCAATAACGCTGGTGAGCAGATTGAGCAGGTACAATCGTTTAAGTACCTATGGGTCACCATCGATGACTCTCTCACTTATACGAACCATATTGACTCCTTTGTCAGATCAGTAAATACAAAGATCGGTTTCCTCTATAAACATAAGAAATCCCTCACCCCGGAAGCACTCTGAATCTCAGTCTCCAGCTCCATACTCCCTATGATAGACTACGGGCTAGTGGTCTATGGAGCTGCCACTGATACTGCACTCAACAGGGTCCAAATTGCACTAAATAAGGCATGCCGCTTGACCCTGTGCGCAGAACAATACATTCATACTTGCATCCTATATGAGTGTACAAACTGGCTTAACCTAAAAGACAGAATCAAATATCAAACCTGTCTCCTGGGTAAGAAGGCACCCTTCAGAAAAAAACCCACCCTGCATAGGAAACCTGCTCGAGGCCTCTCTTATCCCACATCACCAAAGGGAGGAAGAATGGAGCACTGTCCATCTCATTCTGGCGTATCTCACTTGGGCAGCGCACTTTCTGCTACCGAGACCCCCTCTGGCTAAATGAACTCCCATTGAAACTACAAACACACAGCCTGCCACAGTTCAAAACAGGCCTCAAACAGCACCTAAAGTCTAGCTCACAATGCACCTGTTTTTCAGGCCATACTTGAAACATTAACCTTCACCACCAGTAATACCCAGCACAGATACCTAGAAAAGCCTGCCCTCATCCCAGCCTAGCCAGGAGCACTAGTAAGCTATTAATCCTCTTTACTGCTCTGTGTACTGCCCTTCCCAAACCCCACCTCACCCACTTTCTCAACCATAGTCTATCAATGGATTTTGGTGGTCTCCAGGGCTGAGCTACCCAGAGTATCATCCTAGACATAGCCTGAAGCCTCTTACAATTGCTTTGTTTTCCACTGATTGTCTATAATTCTCATGTACTGTTCTTTAATTGCCTAATGTGCTGAACCCTGAAACTACTGTATATGTGCTGAACCCTGTAACTACTGTATTTGTGTCTTGTATTATTTGTCCACCCTGATGTGGAACCTTTGTAAAAGAGCTCATGCTCAAAGGTCTTCCGATACTACAAATAAATAAATAAAAAAAATTAAAAATACTTGAAACAGGTGTGGTTCCGGAGGACTGGAGGAGGGAAGATGTAGTCCCACTTCATGTAAGTGGTTGCAGGGAGGAGGCTGGCAATTATAGACCAGTCATCCTCACATCGGTGGTGGGAAAGTTAATGGAATCACTGCTGAAGGAGAGGATAGTGGAATATCTTGAATCAGATAGGTTACAAGACCCGAGACAGCATGGATCCATGGATGGGAGGTCATGTCTAACGAATCTGATAGATCTTACTTCGAGAGGAAGCTCTTGTAGCAGGTAACACATGTAGGACTGACGCCACCTGGCGGTAGATCTCTGCAATTCTTTTCTCCAGCAGTACCAATGTGGGACCGCCCGCCCGATGTCGGCTCCACCCCCGACGTCACCCGGTATAAAGACAGGTGGCAGTCCCCATGTGCTCCAGTTCTTTCCTGCCGCGGCAACGCATTAGTCAGCTCTTGGCTCTCTAACAGTTCCTCAGCTTTAGAACTTTTTTCTCTATGTCTTGCTTTAGCGATTCATATGATGTATGTCCTCTCCACCGACCAGGCCCGTAATAAGTGCTGTTGTGGGAAGCAGATCTCTTACAAGGATGGACATTTGGCCTGCCTTTTTGCCTGGGCCCAGACCATGATACCAGAGCCTGTATCTATTGCCAGGCCTTCAACAGCTGGACCAGGATTCAGAGACAGAAGTCTCTTCAGGCTTACCTAACCCAACAACGTTTGGCCCAGATGCAGCAGGAGACATCCTCTGGGAGGGAATCTCATTCCCCCCTCTCCAAAGAAAAAACACAGAAAGGAGAAGCGCCACCACAGGGACCGGGATTGCTCGCCCTCCAGACCCAGGTCTTCCAGCTCCCAGTCCGCTGGTCGCTCTGGCTCCTCTGGACATGAGGCCTGGCTTACCTCTCTCAAACCTCCCGCTTCAGCTTCTCTTGCTAAAGGGCCTTCCCTTCAGCCTATAAAAATGAGGCCCCTGGACTCCGGTCCCGCAGCGATGAAAAGGCCCTTGGACTCTGGTTCTGTGGTGGCTAAAAGGCCCTTGGACTCTGGCTCCTTGGTGCCTAAGAGGCCCTTGGATGCCGGCTCCGCAGTGGCTAAAGGTATGTCCTCCTCCTGATCAGCCTCGGTCAATCCCTGGGAGTCAAAACAATCTGTGGGGCACTCTTCTTCCAGGGCTTCGTCCCTGCCTCCTAAGCACAAGTCCAACTGGTGTCCGTCCGCGGATTCCGACTGACACCCCTTGGACAAGCCCTGCAAATCTGCTGACAAGCTGGTCAAGGCCTCTTCTTGCTCCAACCTTTCTCACCCTTCACCGGATAAGGGACATCCATCGGACAAGGCTTCTGGCCCGAAGCCGGAGAATTATCCTTCAGTGACTCCTCCAGTGCCGGATATGCCACCCACTGTACCTCTACCATCGTTAGTCCCCCCAACGTCCCCTGTCGGTAGCCGCGACGTCTCTCCTTGGGACCATACGCAGGTCCATCCAACATCGGAACCCATCAATGGTACTACTGAAGTACCACCAATGTCACCTATTAGACCAACTCTGGATCCAACTGATGCTGGTTCGGGAGAAGGCCGGCCGACATCACCTCCAAAACCTGGGTCTCCAAAGCTGTGCATGTCTCAGGTGAAGGAACTTTTCACCTACTGATGGGAAACTGTTAAGCAGGATTTAGTTTCTCCTCCTGCTCCAAATCCTAAGCCTACTCCTATCACTCTGGAGTCAGATGTTCAGGTCACCCTTGTTCCATCTGAAAATGAGGGGGATAAAACACCCACTAGCCCCAGGAAGCAGAAGAACAAGTACTGGAGGACCAGATCTCCTTCCTCCTCTCACTCTCCTTCACCCAGAAGACCCAGACATAAGGAGAGGAGATGACATTCCTCCTCCTCCTCCTCCTCTTCCTCAGAGGACTATGGAGAGTCAGAACCTTCCTACCCTGATTCTGACCCTGATTCACTTCCTGGTGATACAGAGGACCAGCCAAAGTTTCCGCTTGATGACCCCAGCTTTATGGAGGTCATGAGGCACACACAGAAGAACATGGGATGGGATACAAAGGCCCTGGACCCCGAACACTTGCATCTGGCAAAGTATTTGTGCCAGAAAGACCCCAAGCTGGTGGTTATCTCCCCACTAGTGGATACCTTCCAAGACATCACCCTTGCCACTTGGAAACATCCACACGCTTCTTCTGTGGTGCCCAAAAAGGCAAATCATCTGTACCAGGCCCCCAAGGACCACTGTTATTTAGCCAAACATCCCATAGCTGATTCTGTTGTTATATCAGCTGAACACGATCGTTCACAGAGGCCAAAGCACCTGAGTACCCAGCTGCCAGACAGGGAGTCTAAGCAGCTGGATCCTTTAGGGCGTAGGGCATACTTGTCTGCCACCTGAAGCATACGTAGCCTCAATTTTTTGGTGCACATGGTCCAGTTCCAGAATGCCCTTTGGGACCAAGGACTGGACATCCTGCAAGGCATGCCTGACTGCCCTCAAAAGGCAGAGCTTGCTAAGCTTTTGCAGACGGGCTCAGATGTGGGTACGCAATCCTCCGAGCAGTGTATGACTCTGCAGACACCTCAGCGAGGGTGGCTGCTACCAGAATTTGTCTCCAGTGCCATTCCTGGCTCTGGGTCTCAGGGTTCAACCCAGAGGTGCAAACTAGCCTTCTGGATGCCCCTTTCAGAGGCTCTGTGCTCTTCGGTGAAGACACAGAGAAGGTCATAGTTAAACTGCAGGACTCTGAAAAGGCCATTCGTTCCATGCAGTCTATGTATCGCCCAAAACGGAAGCATTTTCACCGGCCCCAGTTTCATGGCAAAGGGGACATCAGCCTCAGCACCCCTGTATTCAGTCTCACACACAGCAGGAAGGCTTTGGTCGAAGAGGTGGGTCCAGAAGTGCTACCTTGACCCGTTCTAGACAGGCTAGACCTTCTGCCACCATCCTCCCTCCCTCCCCCTCCATCAACCAGACTATCTAAGTGACCCCTCTCTCTCTCCCAGACCTGTCATCAGGAGAGCTGCTGGGAGGTTGTTTTTCTCTTTACGCCCAAGCTTGGTGAGAAGTGACCTCTGACCAGTGGGTCCTCGACCTTGTGGATTTCAGGCACTCCATAGAGTTTGAGTCTTTACCTCTGGACAGACCACCGCCCCCTCCCACTATCCGAGAGACCATAGAGCTCCTATCAGATATGAGATTCAGTCCCTTCTGGCCAAGGACACTATAGAAAGTGCCCCAGAGGCAGAGGTAGACTCTGGTTTTTACTCCCGCATCTTCCTGGTTCCCAAGAAGTCAGGGAACTTAAGGCCCATTCTGGTTCTCAGCGATCTCAATCAGTGGGTCTCCTATTGGAGATTCTGAATGGTCACTTCCAAATTTCCTTCCTTTCCTTTCGGTCGGGGGTTGGATGGCTTCCCTGGATGTGCAGGATGCATATCTGCATATACCCATCTGCAGAAATCATTGGAGAGTCCTGAGATTCATCTTCAAAGGTCGGTCCTACCAATTCAAGATCCTCCCCTTTGGCCTTTCCTCTACCCCCAGGGTCTTCACAAAATGCCTTGCCATTGTTGCAGCTGCACTGTGCAGAAACAGACATTGACTTTTCCCCTATCTAGATGATTGGCTTTTGTTGGCCCTGTCCAGGTCTCGTCTTTGGGGACCATTCTGGACACTCTCTCCCTCTGTCGGCACCTGGGGATCACGGTGAACCCAGAAAAGTCATAGCTCCTTCCCTCCCAGTGTCTACAATTTATAGGAGCCCTACTGGATACCTCCTTGGGGAAGGCCTTCCTATCTTCCAGCACAGCAGAGCGACTCAGGGCACTAGCAATCCAAGCTTGTTCAGCATCTGTCATCCTGGCCAGATCCATTCTTTAGCTTCTGGGACACATGGCATCTGCCACAGTTTCTGTCTTCTTTGCCAGGCTGTGCATGCACACCTTTCAGTGGACACTTCGCGTCCAGTGGGACCAAACCAGGGACAACTTGGATTTGCCTGTCCGGATTACAGAACCAATTCATTTAGAACTCCGCTGGTGGGGGTCCCCTCAGAATCTCTGCAGAGGCCTCCCCTTTCAGCCAGACTCACCTACCCAGACTCGCACTACAGATGAGTCTGGGGCAGGATGGGAGGCTCATCTGAGGATCCACAGGACTCAAGGACTGTGGTCCCCATTAGAGGATAACCTGCACATCTATGTGCTTGAGCTAAGAGCTGTTCTGTATTCTCTACAGGCACTGAGTCCATTCCTACCTCCCAGTCACCTTCGGATTCAGACGGATGTTTCTACGTCAACAAGCAGGGAGGCACACACTCTTACCCCTGTGCAGGGAAGTCATGAGAGTGTGGGACTGGGCGCGATAGAGCATCAGCTCAGTCTATCGGCAGTCCATGTTCCAGGTTCTCTGAACGTGGTTGCAGATGCTCTCAGCCAAGCCAAACCATTAATTCACAAGTGGTCCCTGCTACAGTCGGTAACAGACACCGTGTTTACCAGATGGGGGATGCCAGAGCTGGACCTTTTTGCGTTTCAGTGCAACACAAAATTGCCCAATTTCTGCTCACTCAGTCCTGAGCCTGGAGCTTTTAGGCAAGACACATTGTCCCTATCCTGGAACGAGAGGTTCCTTTATGCTTTTCCTCCCTTCCCCCTTTTGCAGCGGGTTCTGCTCAAAGCCCAATCAGAGAGGGTGGTCATGATCCTGATAGCCCCTCTGTGGCGCAGACAGATTTGTTTCCCACTGCTCAGGCATCTGACAGTGGAGCCTCCACAGCCCCTTCCACTCTCGGGTCAGCTACTCTCTCAGCAACAGAGAGCTTTGGTCCATCCCAACTTATGCTCACTTCACCTGCATGCTTGGTTCCTCAGGACCTAGCAAAGCTCAGATTTGGAGTATTGAACGAAGTAGCTCAAATCTTGGTTGAGGCACAGAAGCCCACTACCAGGGCCACTTATGCCATGAAATGGAAACGCTTTTGTCTATGGGCCACAGCCATGAGATTGGACCCTCTGGTTTGTCCAGTCAACTCTATCTTGCAATACCTGTTATCCCTTTCGGAGTCAGGTCTCAGTTACTCCTCCATAAAAGTACACCTGGCCGCTGTTTCTGCCTATCATCACTGCATCCATGACAGGACAATGGCTCAATTGGAGGTAGTTAAAAACTTCCTTAAGGGGATCTTGCATCTCCGTTCCCCTGTTTAGGATCCTGTTCCTCCTTGGGACTTTTTGTTTGTTCTGGAAAGGCTTACGCTCCCCCCCATTTGAACCAGCCATGAGTTGTGAGTTTCATTACCTCTCCTGGAAGACGTTGCTTTTGGTAGCAGTCACCTCTGCTAGATGCATTTCTGAGCTTCATGCTTTGATGTGTGCAGAACTTTTATCTGATTTTTCATAAGGATAGGGTGGATCTCCACACCATTCCAAAGTTCCTTCCTAAAGTAGTCCTGGAGCTTACTCTTAATCAGTCAGTTCAGCTTCCAGTTTATTTCCCAGAATACTCCAATTGGGGTGAGGCACTTCTACACACCTTAGATGTGCATAGAGCTTTGCGCTGTTACCTGTCAAGAACCAAGGAGGCCAGGCAATTGGATCAGCTTTTTCTGTCCTTTGCGGATAGGTCTTTGGGGTACCTGGTGGTTACCAAACAAATGCTTTCGTGTTCGTTAGTCAACTGCATATCCTTCTGTTCGGTGCAGTCAGGGCGCATTCCACCAGAGCGGTTGCTACTTCTTTCACAGCGCTCAAGAGAGTGTCTGCAGCTGACATTTGTGCTGCTGCCACTTGGCACTCTGCTCACACATTCATCAGGCACTACAGCCTGGATATTGTTTCCAGGTGTCAAGCAGGATTTGGCCTTGCGGTTCTCCAGGGCCTTATCTCATAGCGGTATCTCTCCTGATGTGTGTCTGCCTCTCCTTTCCCCCTCCCAAGGGTTGACTTAAGCTTTATACTGCTTGGGAGCATGTCTGTGTGTTTACTTCCCCTTCCCAAGGGTTGTCTTTAGTTTTATACTGCTTAGGAATCAGTACTACATGTGTTACCTGCTGCAAGAGCTTCGTCTCGAAGTAAGATAGTACAGTTACGTAAGAACTTACCATAACAGTAGATCTTTGAGAGAAGCTCTTGCAACAGGAATGATTTTCTCTCCCTCCTTCCCCCAGGAGTAAGTCTCACTCTGCTCTGATCCAACCTTCATGTTTTTCAGTTGTGGGCTTAGTTGTTTGCCTTTGTTTTTCTCTGTGGAGTTTGTTTTACCCACAGCTGTCCGCTTTTTCCTTGTCATTAGTGTACAAGAACTGGAGCACGTGGGGGACCACCACCTGCCTTTATATTGGGTGACGTCGGGGGTGGAGCCGACATCGGGTGGGCGGTCCCATGCCAGTACTGCTGGAGAAAAGAACTGCTGTGATCTGCCGCCAGGTGGCATCAGTCCTACATGTGTGTTACCTGCTGCCAGAGCTTCTCTCGAAGATCTACTGTTACGGTAAATTCTCACGTAACTGTACTATTTCTTTGATTTTGTGACCAAGGAATTTGATCAGGGTGGAGCAGTGGAGATGGCCTACCTAGACTTTAGTAAGGCATTTGACTTAGTTCCACACAGAAGACTGTTAAGCAAGCTGAGTAGCCTAGGAGTGGGTCAAAAGATGTCAGACTGGGTAAGAAACTGGTTAGAGGATAGGTGGCAGAGGGTGGTAGTAAATGGAGTCCACACCACGGAGGAGGAAGGGTGACCAGCAGGGATTGGTGTTGGGACCGGTCCTCTGTAATGTCTTTATAAGTGACAATGCAGAGGATCTGGAGGGTAAGGTCTGCCTGTTTGCAGATTATACCAAAATCTGCCATAGGGTGGCTACTCTGGGGGTCACAACATGGCAGTTAGGGTTTTAATGCAAACAAGTGCAAAATAATGTACATGTGGCACAGAAACCCAGGGGCGGAGTACAAAAGGGATGGAGTGTTATTGATGACCACCAAGCAGGAGAGAGACCTGGGGGTAATAATCTCTGATGACCTAAAGGTGGCCAGGCAATGTCACAAAGCAGTTGGCAGTACTAGTGGGATGCTGGGGGTGCATAGGGGGAGGTATCACCAGCAGAAGGAGGGAGGTGGTGTTGCCTCTGTATAAGGCACTGGTAAGGCCTCACTTAGAATACTGTGTTTAGTTTTGGAGGCCACATTTCTGAAAGAATACAGGGAGAGTTGAGGCAGTCCAGATGAAAGCAACTAAAATGTTGCAGGGTCTGCATCATAAGCCCTATGAGGAGAGACTGAAGGAACTCAATGTGTATACCCTGGAACAGAGAAGGGAGTCTTTAAATACCTCATGGGAGTAAAAAAGATACAGGATTGCGACGCCGGCGACCCGGGTTCAGGAACGGATCCGGGTCATCAGAAGACGCCGGGGATGGGATCGAGCATCGTTGGGCAGCTCTCTTCTCCAGGCGGAGGGTGTGGGTTGCACTCGGTGCGTTAGAGACTCCTGGCGGAGGCTGGGAGTTCTCACGTAGCCGAGGCTTGACGGGGGGGAGTAGGCGGGGTTGATGCTGGTGTCATTGCACGTTCCTGCCTCCTCTGGGGAGAAAAAGAAGGAAAAAAGATGTCGGGGCAGGACCACCGATAGATGAAGCCCTCCCTGGAGAGCTTCGCATCGCCACCGCCGCTGCAGAACCCCAACCAGTTACAGTTCCGGGGTCACGAAGGTGGCCTGTGGCCCCACCCTCTGGGGGGCAAGCCGGAGGTGACCGAGGGTCCTCTGCAGCAATAGGCGGTGGTAGAGGTCTCCGGGAGCCGTGACCAGGTGGAGAATGTACCGATGGTCCTGCTAGGGATAAAGAAAAAAAAATAAAAAGATACAGGAAGGACGTCTTCATAGAATCATAGAAGCTTGATGGCAGAAAAGGACCAAAAAAAAATAAAAAAAAGATGAACAAGACGAGTATATGCTGTGGGGGGGGGGGTAAGTTCAGGAGAGATGTGAGGAAATACTTCACAGAAAGGGTAGTGGATTCATGGAATAGCCTACCAGCCGAGGTGATGGGGGTGAAAACTGTGATGGGGTTCAAACATGCATGGTGTATACATAAAAGGATCTTAGTGAAAAGAAATGGGGAGAGAAAAAACCAGCCAGAGATCAAACAGGGTCTACGGTGATACTGTAAGTAGGGAAAATGGTCAGACTGGGTAGACGAGGCGATGCCTATTTGCCAACAAATTCTGTATTTCTATGTTTCTATGATGTGGGTGGCTGGGCTGGGAGACAGAGATACCATTCCAGTGACCCAGGTTTAGAAGCAGGCTTGGGTTTCTCAGAATGGGTGGTTGAGCTGGGAGACAGTGCTGCTGTGCCAGAGACCAAGGGTCAAAGGCAGCCTCGTGCTGCCCAGAACAGGTGGTCGTGCCGGGAGACAGTGCTGCCATACAAGCAGGATGCTTGGATTGGGTCGCTGAGCTGGGAGACAGTGTTGCTGTGCCAGTGATCCAGGTTCAGGAGCAGATTCAGGTTCCCTGGAGCAGGCCATCAGGCTGGGAGACGGCGATATTGTTCCAGTGAGCCAGGTTTAGGAGCAGACTTGCAAGCAAAAAGCAAAGAACTGCACTCAGGAAAATGAAGCCAGGCATGTGGTTCACATTTATTGATGACATAATTGTTGTATGGGCTGGAGATCAACTTTATTACATACATTAACAGTAACAGTTGTAACATATAGTTTCCATATGAATTCAATGACAATACTGACAGACATTTGGGCAAAAGGGTCCAAATTGAGGTTATCGTAAAGAAACAGTAGTCAAAGCCAGCCTGCAAACACAGTGGTAATGTTACCATTTGCGACACCGGCATTCTGGGTTCAGGAATGAGCCTACGTTGCCGAAGGACTGGCCGGGAGAAGGAGGAGGATCGAGCACTGTAAGGGCTGCTCTCCTCTTCTGGGGAGGGAGGAGGGTTGCCACATTGGCCCCACCGCAAGCGGGAAAACTTATGGGATTGATGTTCCGCAGTTGGAGCACGCACAGGTGTCGGGGGTGAGCCAGGGTGGAAGTCATGGCTGGGGTGAGAAACTTAAATTAAAAAAAAAACAGTAGTCAACTCAGTTTTGCATGCAGAGAGTGCCACCCGAAATGACTTATTTCTTCTATATCCTATAGAGAAATGATGAGATTGAAACAGAATTGTTCAGGAACAGAAACTTTTTTGAAGCAGATATCAGAATTGAGGAAGAAGTTTCTCCGTAGAGGCTATAATGAACATGATCTTGAAGTGGCATTTAAGAGTCATGGATTTGAACAGAGGGAGCTACTATTCCCTAAGAAAGTCAGAACCACAAACACTTGAGAATATGGCTACAACACTTTCTAACACACCTCCTAACAGTTACACCTGTTACAGGATGTAATCCACTGGCAGGATGAGTGGGCAGTTTGGTCCATAAATTGTGGCCAATACTGCTAACTGATCCGATCGTGAAAAACAACATTGCCTCAAAACCCAGAGTGACCTTTAGCAAAGGTAAGAATGTTAGGGATATATTGACTAAAAGCCACTTTATGGCTACTGATACAACCAAAGATGGATCAAAATGGCTAACTACAAAACCAATGGGTTTCTTCAAGTGTGGGAGATGTAAAATTTTTTAATATGCCAAACTAGGGAACAATTACACTACTGATAACGAACTACTGAACATCAAACAATTTATAACCTGCACATCACCATTTGTAACGCACATATGCTGGTTCTCCTGTAATGTGCAATATGTAGGAAGAACCATAAAACTGGTTAAGATCAGAATATGGGAGCATCTTAGAGCAATAGTAAATGGCCAGCAAAATAATACATTGAGAGCACGTTATCTGGAAAAACACAACTCAAAACCAGATTGCCTTAGATATACTATATGTCTCAGAAGCATGTGCCTAGGAATCCAAGAGGAGGGGAGAAGTTATGTACCCTTCTACAGCAATAAACCACATAGACTGTGACACTGAACACTGCCTCCCCAGCAGGATTAAATGAGGAAGCAGACTTTACTCCATTTCTGTAAAGTTAATTTATGTTATTTTGAATTGTCCTCTTTTGATCTGTTAGTTAACTCTTTCCTCTCCCCTCCTTCCCCATTCCTACTACTTGGTCACCATTTCTTTGCAACATTGTGGATAAAAATATAATAATTGTTATGGAGATTGTGATTCAGCAATTAGTTTTGTATCTAATACCATTTTTTCCTTATGTTTTCTTTTTTTCCTAGTTGTTTCTGAAAACCTTCCATTAGAATTATGGACTACGGAATAAGTGTTTCGCAGAAGCCACTACGGCCCCTTTCTCCACTGCACCGCTGCTTGTACTCTGACCCAGATGGAAATCCTCAGTGCATCCTTTTTAGGATCTACACTTTTCATACAGGGTTATCATACTGGGTCATGGATGGGAGAAGGCATTCATGCCCATTAATTCCGTCCACCTACATCAGCAGGTCCAACTAGTCCCTCAATCTAATAGAAATGTATCAAATCTCCTCTTGAATGTATCCAAGCTTTGACTTTCCACTATATTCTTAGGTAGATGATTCCACAACCGACTAGCTCTTTGTAAAAATAAATTATATCTCCTGTTTTTAACCACAGTATCCAACTTTATTTGGAGTTTATGTGCTCTCAAACCCTCAGGCTTTTCCTGGATTACAACTCCCAACTCATCCATTAGTTCTGCCTCCTGCATGATTTTGTACATTGCTAACACAAATCCCCTCTGATTCTTCTCCATTCCAAGCTATACAGTCCTAATTTTGTAACCTTGCATCATATTGGAGTCCATTTAATCCTCTAATCATCTTAATTATTCTATGCTGGACTTTTTCAACTCGCTCTACCTCCTTTCTCAAATATGTGCTCCACAAGGGAGATCCATAGTCCAGATGGGGTCTGACAAATGTCTTATGTAGAGGCATAACACGGGCTGCAGATTGATTTAGAAAGGCTCGCTTAATGTTTTTTTTATCATGAAGTTAGTTTTCTGCATTATTTTTGTACCGTGCACTCCAACATTTAGATGCTGGTCCACAAATATACCAAAATCCCTCTCCTTTTCAATCCTTTCTTATCAAAGTTGAATTATAAGGATACTATAAAACTATTTAATTGTGTGGGCTATTAGTTTCGAGATGACCATCCTCTGCACTGTTATTTGTTAAACTACAAGCGTGGTGCAGTGGTTACCCGATTATGTGAGTTACTATGCATGCGGTCGCTCGATTAAAGACAAACCTGCTTTTTTCTCCTGTTCATTGGGAAAAAAACTCACCACATGCTTTTTTCTCCTACTACATGTTAACACTTCTTGTCTGGTCCTGTATTCACTCCATTCAAACCGCCCAATTGAGTTCTGTAGGTAGTCTAATTACAATTACATACCAATTACATACATTCAGTTAAGATGAACACTTAAGAACTGGTTCACTGTGGTTGCCCTGTCTTAGCACTGTCTAACAGTGACTGCATTCTGTTTGGCGCTTTTCAAGAACGTCTCTTTATTCATGGCTGCAGCATCTGAAGCAGGTGAAAAGGGACCTGGCAATACTAAATAAAGTGACACCAGATGGTCTCAGTAAGCATGCTGGAGTGTCACTTAAGGTAGCAGAGAGTGTTGTGCAGAAACATTAAATTGCCACCCCACTTGCTAAACGTAGACACACGGAATACACCACATACACAGCAGAAGTCCGTTTTGAAGTTGGATGTTATGCCACTGTGCATGGTGTGATGAACTCCGTGCAATATTACTCTGGAAAGTACAGCAAAACAATTAATGAACGTACTGTTTGCAAATTTAAAAAGGATTATTATGAAAAACTGAAGAGTGCGCCCGATTCCTCCAGCATGACACCCTCCCTTCCCACAAAACCTGGGGACGACCTACTCTCCTTCTGAAGGAGGTAGAGAATGAACTAAAATCAAAAATCAAAAGCTTACGCTGCAAGTGTACAGTCATCAATGCAAGAGCAGTTGTGGCAGTTGGCATGGTGAAAGCTACAGTACAAACCCTCAACTGCTGGTAGAGTATGGGGGCCACTTGAGCTTCACCAGACAGTGGGCCATGGCAGTTACTAAATAGTAATATTCTTACTTTTTATTCAGCTTCCGGGTATGCATAGTTGAACATTTTTCTACACTAAATTGCATATCATTCTCAGTTACCCATCTTCCCACTCTACTCAAATCACTCACCAATCTGTGATATTCTCTGGTGTGTCAACTGACCTTCCTAACATAAAATCATTGGTGAATTCAACCACCCAGCTGTTTAAATTCTGGTGTAAATTGCTAATGAAAAGTGAAAATAACATTGGTCCCGGGAATGATCCCTGGGAAACCCCACTGGCCACTTCACCCTCATCTGAATAACATCCCCTCACCCTGACTCTTTGTATTCTTTTATTCAACCAGCTTTAATCCACCTGAGTAGTCTTGAGTCTATAGCAATCTTTATCATCTTTTTTATTAAAAAGTCATGGGAGACTTTATCAAAAGCCTTCTGGAAATCTAGATGGAGTATGTCAACAGGTATGTTATTATTTATGCTTCTGTTAACCTTCTTGTAGAAGCTTAATAGGTTTGCTATACAAGCCCTGTAAACATACTGCTTCTCATCCCTATAATTTAGAAGATTCAAATTCTCCTCTAATTTAGATTTCAAGAAACTTTCTGCAGTTTTACAAAGGACTGGTGCTAGACTGATTGGTATATAGAATGATTGTCCTGCTCTGTCCCCCTTTTTAAACAGTGGTATCATCGTGGCTCTAGTCCAATCACTGGGTACTATTCCTGTGGAAAAGGAAGCATTAAACAAAAATGCCAGGGGTTGCAATTTGTGATTTTAAACTTCTTTTAACAGTTTAGGGTGCAAAAGATCAGGCCTTGAGGACTTATTTTCCTTAAGTTTATCTAGTAGATTTCATACTTCCAGAGGGGTGATTTCAATAGACAGACCAGAATGTTCTTTACTAACAATATCAGTGTCTCTGACTTTATTTTGATTGAATACTGAGTAAAATAGGTATTGAAGGAGTTTACCATGTCAAATAATGTCAACATTTCCTGACCCTCATGTATTATTGGCCCTACTTGTGCATTATTATATCTATGGTTATTTACATAAGCTTTTCTAATTATCCCTTCTATGCAAGATGTTAAATTCTAACAACTCTTTCTAATTTAATTATCTTTTTTAAGTGTCTCAGTTCACTCCTATACACTGCAATGGACGACTCAGTTTGATTCCTTTTCATAAAATCATGTGCCCTTTTCTTTTTGTCACACTGTTTTAAACATATGTTTGTACACCACATTGGTAACTTTTCTCTGCTGTTATACATTCTTATGTATGTGAGAACAGAAGTGTTACACACACGTTTAAGGGTCTGGGGGGTCTGGTTTTACACATTTGCCTTCAGTCCCTAATTGGTAATTTCTAGCCCTGCCCCTACTCTCTCTCTCTCTCTCTCTCTCTGCTTCCTATACTTTCATTTCCAGAACCTTGAAGTCATCTTATAGCACTAACCTCCCAACTCCCCCGCCCCCAACTACCAATCAATTTTCCTGACTGTGTTTTCCTCCTTGAGGTAGCTCACAAATGGCTTTTACTTCCACTTGTTCTACTCTCATTAAATGCTGGTCTTTTTTTCTCCTGTACTTTCTTAGCACTATTTCCCAACTGACTTAGTCATAATATTGCTTATTTCTCAAAATAATAGCAAAAAACTTTTAGACTTAATAAGCCTATGGTATTTTTGTGCTAACATAACTTAGAAGACTTACAGTGATTTACACATTTTTTGATACTACTGTATATACAGAATGGAGTACAAAGTGATTTTAAGAAGTGTTCTGAGTATCAGTTCATTAAGTTGAAAATAATTGGATTCTTTTGTGTTTTATACCTCCACCATATTTTCATTTCTGATTATATTTTTGTGTTCCTCTGTTATGCTTAGGATGTGTATTTAAAGAATGCAATGTGTAAATGTATTATAATGTGTGTTTCACTTTAAATGTACCATATAAATGGTGGATTCTCCTGATGTGTATTAGGACCGCCCCTGACGAAGACCTGGATAGGGTTGAAGCGCCGTGGCTCAGGGTCCTAGTCAGACTGTTCTTCTGCTGATGCCATACAATAAACAGCATTAAACCTTATTTTTTTCCTGGACAATTGCTTAATCAGGGTCCATGAGTGATGGTCTTTTCCTTGTTCTAGGGCAGACTTAGGTTGCTCAAAGCGGGCAGCTGGGCTGACAGATAGTACTGCTGTGTCAGTGACCCAGGGTCACAGGTAGACTCAAGTTCCTTACAGCAGGTTGACAGGCTGGGAGACAGTGATACTGTTCCAGTGGCTCAGGTCCAGAAGCAGACTTGGGATGCTTGGAGCAGGCAGTTGGGCTGGGTGACAGTTATACTGTTCCAGTGGCCTAGTCCAGAAGCAGACTTGGGATGCTTGGAGCGGGTGGCCAGGCTGGGAGAAAGGCTGTTGTGCCAGTGACCCAGGTTCAGCAGCAGACTCATGTTCCCTGGAGTGGGCTGTCAGGCTGGGGGATACTGATATTGTTCCAGTGAGCCAGGTTCAGGAGCAGATTTGCAAGCAAAAAACGAAGAAACACACTCAGGAAGATGAAACCAGGGTACCTGTTATTGCATAAGGATACAGGTCACTCATGCCCCAGCGATTTGACCAGAACAGCTCTAAGTCAGAGGCTATTCTGGTCAAAGTGCCAGGGCCCAGGTGTCTTCTATCCTGAGAGCCTAATAAATTTTCATTTTTACAGCAACAAGTATCTTGGTTTCATTTTCCTGAATGCGGTTCTTGGCTTTTTGCTTGTGTGTCTGGGACTAACCACCAGAAACGTGCACTGCCACACTTCCTGGATCATACTGCTATCTGTTCCTACTATCAGGAGGAGACTCAGGATGCCCAGAGCAGGTGGCTGGACTGGGATACAGTGCTGCCATAACAGTGACCTGGGTTCAGGAGCAGACTCAGGTTGTGAGGAGCAGGCACTGGGCTGGGAATCAGTGATGCCATTCCAGTGACTCAGGTTCAGGAAGATTTGGGCTGCTGAGGGAAGGCAGCAGACTGGGAAACAGTGCTGCTCTGTCAGTGACCCAGGTTCAGTAAGACTTGTGTTGCTCAGTGCAGGATGTCAGAGTGGGAAACAGTGCTGCTGTGCCAGTAACCTGGGTTCAGGAGCAGACTTGGGCTATCCAAAGTGGGTGGTCAGGTTGGGCACAGCACTACTGTGTCAGTGACCCAGAGTTGGAAGCAGACTCAGGTTGCCAGAGTGGGTGGCTGGGCAGGGAGACAGTGCTGCTGTGTCAATGACCTAGCGTCAGGTACAGACTCAGATTAATCAAAGTAGGTGGCCAGGCAGGGAGACAGTACAGCTGTGTCAGCGACCCAGGGTCAGAAGCAGACTTGAGTTAATCAGAGTGGGCTAACAGGCAGGGAAACAGTGCTCCTGTGCCAGCGACCCAGAGTTAGAAGCAGATTCGGTTGATCAGAGCAGGTAGCCAGGTAAGGAGACAGTGTGGCTGTCCCAGCAACCCAGAGTCAGGAGCAGACTCAGGATGATGGCAGTGGGCATTCTGGCAGGGAGACAGTGCTGCTGCTGTGCCAGTGATCCAGAGTCCGAAGCAGACTCAGGTTATTAGTCATGTGATGCTTCTGATCTGAATGGTGGCTTTCTTGTCGGCTCCTTGAGACATCTAAAAGCTTTTACTGTCAACCCCGAATCTGAATCCATCTAGCTACAACAAAAAATGCTAGAGTGATCATAGCAAACTTACTTTATACACAAATTGTCAGCAAATTGGATAAAATGGAGATAGAAGAGCAGCAACCTGATTTCCCTTTTAAACCGGAGCAAGACAGCAGGAGATCACAGGCCTCAAAAAGGCACAAGATGTTCAATTTATCAATCACACTGCCTAGCAAAAAGCAACAAAGCCAGATATAATGGACAAATTCTTTAAGGAGCTTGGGGTGATTAAAGAAGCTGTGTTCCACTTGACTGGCAAGTTTTAAATGATCAAGCAGCACCCACTGAAATGACCTGCTGAGTCACCGATGCCGAGACATGCATCAACTCCCTGAAAGATCGAGCTAAGCATATGGAGCCAGAGCTAGTGAGTTTCTGCTGAAAACTGCAAACAGTGGAGGACCGCATCAAGGACCAAGAAGATCAGAACCACTTGAATAACCTGGTGGTTGTAGGGCTACATGAGAGAGCAGAAGGTCCTGATGCCATCCTATTCATGCAGAGGGTGTGTAAGAAACTCGCTGGCCCTTTCCCTAACAGGGAAACACACATCATGAGCTGGGCTCACCATGCTCTTTGCCCCATGTCTAGACCCATGATCTTCCACCTGTTGAACTTTCTCAATAAGATACACATTCAAGCCAAGCTGCGAGAAACCAAAGTGCTTTGGTGTGAGGGCACCAGACTATTTGTCTTTAATGACTTGACCCCACAAACCCACACTAAGCAAAATGAGTTCAAAGATGCTAAATCCAAATTATTCGCTGCCGGAATCCAGTTCCGTGTCTTGTACCCAGCAAGGATCTTCATCAACATAAACGAAGGTCAAAACAATTTCATTCAGCTATTAAAGCCAAGACCGAAATACCCAGGCAGTTCCCTAACCTTTTCTCAGCCCCATGAACCCCTCCACAATGAAGATGCATCTGAACAACTGACGTACTCTCAACTCTAGCTGGCTCTCTTACCAGCTTACATACGCTTAGCACGATGAAATGTAAATTAGTTTAACCAGGTTGTTGTCTCCATATTATTAGGTGCAAACAGACTCTTTATTGACATTAGTTTAGCACTAGTTATGCAGAAACGCAGCCTGCATATACCTCAGTCTCTTCCTGAATGGCCTGTGCTTCATACTGACCCGCCATTGTGGTGGAAACACCAAACACTTGCCTCATTCACTATTTTCTTTAGCCCATGATACAATGCTTTCAGCCTCTTGGTCTTGACAGGCAGGGAATGATGAACTACTGCACTTACTATCTGGTCTAATGTAGCTGAGGCCCCAGAAAAAACAAGTTTTGAAAGCGAGATGAGTGCATGTGGCTGGGCATTAGTACTTATTATCACAAACACTCATGCCATGTCACGGCTCACGCACCAGACTATCGTTGGCTCTGTAATCAACAGCAAGTTGGAGCACAGAACAGCAGCCCTGGACTGAACCAACATGATACGTGAACTGTTACTGAGGGCATGTTCTTTTAGGTTTTTAGGATTAATACAGAGGCTAAATCCAATATCGGATTTTTTAAAAAGTTACATGCGCTTAAACTTGAAAATCAAACAGCTACTATGCCTCATCTAGCAAGGAGGGAATTCTTTGGAGAACACGAATATTCTGAGCAACTTTCAGAACAGGATACATGTCTGGAAGTCTGAAACTATATGTATTAAACTGAAACCAAACAGTTACTATGCTATGCTATATTTTTTGAATGGGCGGGGAGGGAGGAGAATTATTTGTAGAACACAAATACTGCAGACAATTTCATGATCAGGATACACACCAGGAAGTGCCTCACAGTTTAAGCCATAGTTTAGCTATATTTGCCTGCCATGTAGCCAGGTCAGCCCTCGGAACAAATGGCATATAAGGCAAATACAACAACTAGCTGATTCAAAACTACGGAGTTTAAACCCAGACTGCCATTAGCAACCATTGATACTTTTGGGGATGCAATGTCTTATATAAACGGTTATAAAAACTGGGCATCTCAGGGAGCTGCACAGAGCGGATCCTTCATCAGCACCACTGTGGACCTATTATCTGGAGTTTGGTCAAAGGACCAGGGAACTGAAAGGACCTGTCTATCCTCAGGCAGGTAGCCCTGTTGTCTAAACACTACTGAGAGTAATGTTATATGTTCTACATGGTTTGTGGCATGTTATTATTCATGTTTGTTATTTATGGATTTATGGGGGGAAGGGACTGTTTAATGGTTAAGGGAATTACATATATGTTTAAATATAAGGAAGGTGGAAAAGGTTTAAGCTCAGGGAAATGCCTGATGAAAGACAGAGATAAAGGGCAGATAATATCATAATGCCTTGCTGGCATCCAGCTCCTGTGACTGCTCGTCCAAGTAGCACCCCCATCTTGCTGTCCTGCCTCTTCATCAAGCACTTCGACAAGTCACTACCCCTAATTTTGTCACTTACACCTGTCTGTCCATGACAAGGCCCACGGGCTGCCCTGCCTTTCCACCAACTGCCTCTCTTCCAATTCCTTCTACCCACTTTTCTCCTCCCCTACTGCCTTACACTCTGTGATCTCTCTCCCCCCCACTCTAACCCTAGTCCTACCTCTCTTCCTATTACCCACTCTTATCTGTGACTCATGTATTACTGAATTGCCTGTCATGTTAATCAAATGTTAATGATCATTTACTGTTAGATACTGTATGCTGTACTCACTGACGTGGAACCTTTGTAAAAGAGCCTCATCTCAAAGGTATTGTTGTAATCCTAGACTTAAATAAATAAAAACAAATAAATAAATAAAGTATCTTGGAATGTAAAATGTTCCAGAGCCAAGAACAAAACATATCAGATACTTAAGCATATCAAAAGATTGAATGGTCAAATAGCAATGCTTCAAGAAACACATTTACTAGAAGGTGAGGTCCTTCTATTCTGAAGGGACTGGGTAAGGCAAGCGTATGCAGCAGGGGACAGCACTGTGCAAAGAGGTGTACTCACACTTATTGCCAGAAATGTGATATTCCAATTAACTCAGACTATCGCAGATCCAGAAGGACGCTATCTATTTTTAATTGGGCATCTTGAACATCCCGATGTGATTGCTAGGAATATTATGTGGTCCTAACATTGACACACCTCAGTTTGTTACCTCTTTGTTTGACATTCTAGTGGCAAATGCTCACCTACCCGACATCTTTGCAGGAGACTGGAATCTAGTCTATGACAAAGACATGGACAAATCAAGGGGGAGGAAAGGGAGTTAACCCCAGCACAAACACTACTGCAAGAGTTAAGGGACTCTCTAGGTTTTTTGGATCCATAGAGAATATTGGAACCACAAACTAGAGATTACACCTTTCACTCACCAGCATACACCTTCCTGTCAAGAACCGACTACTTTTTAGTCAGCCAAGTAAGTGTTACACGAATTACGCAATGTCCAAATTATGGCAAGGGTCATATCAGACCACTCACCTATACTCATGCAACATGCCTTCTCTCAGTGCTCAGAGAAGGACACATGCTGGAAAATAAACAGTCAGCTGCTGAACGATAAACAGACATTGGTTAAAATACAATAGGCTATCCAGCACTTAATAGACACCAACAACAGCTCAATAGAAACACTAGACATTATGTGGGCTGCATTAAAAAGCTTCCTGAAAAGTGAGCTCATTAAGTTGGCCCCCATTCAGAAAAAAGAAAGAGGCTAAAGCCAGGGAACTACTACAAAAAATCAGGTGCATAGAAACTAAACTATCAACCACAACAAGTGAAGACGCCTGTCTACATTTGCATAATATAAAAGAATAATATGAAGAGGTTATTTTCCGTCTTTCGGATGAGACTATAAACCAAGGTCCCATCTGCCTGTTCTGGTGGTAGTTCAGGTGGATGTTAAAGATCCCATGGCACTTCTCGAAAAGAGTAGGGGAAATGTTATTGAAAACACATGTACAGAAAACACGGTCACAATCATAAATCAATCAAAAAAACAATAGGCAAAAAAGATTGAAAATCACTCAACAGAAAAAAGAAAAGTCAGTAATATGAAACAGTATAAAGGCATGTTAAAGGGAAAAAAGAAAAAGGAAACCAATCACAACCCTCTCATTTATACTTAATAAGGTAACTAAATCCCTTCTACCAGTGCATCACCTGTTGTGAAGAATACAAATTGTGATCTCTTAGAAAAATTCGACCTAATTCAGTTGAAACTAAATTACTCAGACGGTCATACGACATTCTCTGTTGTTGTGGTACCCTTTGGCATCTTGTTTGCCATAAATAAAATCTAATACAACAGAAAAAGAGTACAAGTGTATCTGGATGGTAAAGCCTCAATTTTCTGTCATATTTCCCAAGGACCAGAATGTCATAGGTTAAACTTTGAAGCCAACTCATCTTCCACTTGACAGCTAAATATTTCCACAATGCTGTCACATATGAAGACTCCAAAAGAAAATGTTCCATAGTTTCAGTCACCGCTATACATTCCATATATGGGCAATTCCTTTCTTCTAAAACTTTGTGTTTAGCATTCCCCCTTACGTTTAATTTACCATAGGCCGTAAACCATAGATTCTACCACATTTTATGGGGGACCCTGGGATTAGTAAGCTGTCTAAGAAGTAAAGGATTGTCAGCTGTAGGACAATTTTTAAAACATGGTTCTAAAGGATATATTTTGGACATAATGTCCTGATATAATCATTTATTGACATTAGTTAAAATGGCAGTTTTTGTCACACCCCATTTATACAATTTTTGTGCAGACGGTTTAAAATAGGAGGGAATATGAATTTTGGGGTGCAGTTTAGGTGCCAAATTTGTCCACAACTGTAAATATCTATCTAAAGATTGCCTTGACCAAGAATTATGAACATTCAGAGTGACAGTAAAAGCCGCCTGTATTGTCTGTTTAAAAAATAATGTATGTGAAAAAACAGTCAGGTCTATCATACCAAGGCCTCCTTCCTTGATCCACAAATATGTATAACACCTCTTAATTGGATTTAATTTACTACCCCATAACATTTGAAAACTTATGCTATAAAACCTAGTCTCATATTGTACTGGTAAAGGGAAAATCATGGCCACATACTGTAACAGCGGAAGAATACATTTTTTTAGAATCACAATTCTTTTCACTTTAGAAAGCTTCCACTGTTTCCACCTATTAATCTTAGTCTCTGCTTTAAGAATGGACTTTTCCCAGTTTTTTTCAGGAAGATTATGAGACCCCAAAATAATGCCTAATACCTCAATCGGTTCATGTGAAATGGATATGCTGGCTACCAAAACAGGAGCCGAAGCCCCAGGTCCTATAAAATGCCCTCTACATTTAGTTACATTCAATTTAGCATTGGACACCAGCCGGTAGTGACAAAGTACCTCCAAAAAAAAAAAAAACCTGATCTGTATCTAAAAGGAAACTACAAATATCATCCGCATATGCCTGAATATATAAAGGCTGAGGGATACCTGAGCCTGATAAACCCACCCATTTAGGCTGTACCATGATGTGTCTGAGCAAAGGATCAAGCTAGAAAACATACAGTAGAGGGCTTAAAGGGCATCCCTGTCAGACCCCTAAATGTACCTCGAACCCAGTACCAACCTGTCCCCTGTGAAAAGGTCGTACTAAAAATTTAGAGTCAAGCAACTTCAACTGTGTATTGCAAGCTGATGGAATCTTATATGCTTTTAGGACCAAAAACAGGTAAGGATGATAGACTCTTTCAAAAGTCTTTTCTTGGTCTGTTGTAACCACACACCCTAGCAATCCCAGTAGATTACAATGTTCTATTACATCTCGAAGAGTCATCAGCGCATGCTGAATTCTCCTCCCTGGAATCCCACAATACTGTTGGGGAGAGATCACCAGAGAAGCATATCTCTGAAGATGGTTATTTAGAATATGAGCCAGATTGTTATAGTCTGTATTTAATAGAACAATAGGCCTCCAATTTTTTCTACTAGATTTGTCTCCCTTTTTGTAGAGGTAGAGTAACAAACCTTCTGTAAAGGAAGAAGGAATTGAATTAGAACTAAATAAATATGCATACACTATTTCTAGGCCAGTTGCAATCTGTTAACAGAAGGATTTATAGAATAAATGGGGGATGCCATCTAACCTAGGTGCAGTATTGTTAGACAATGAATTAATAGCCTGTAAAATTTCTGATTTATTAATAGGGGCCTGTAGGTTTGTAAGCTCAGTCGGAATGTCAGGGATATGTACTGACTGTAAGAATGACAGAATGTCACTTTCTGGTATAGGAATATGTGGTTGGAGAGAGTCATAGTGCTTCTTTATTAACTCTTCTAACCCTTCTAATGAGCTAACCCATTTTCCCTCTGAGGAGATTCAAAAATCTATGTTCATTCTGTCTCGAATAGTTTTACATGCAGAAAAGGGGTCTCCTATTGGAGTTTTTTGGGTGCCATTGTGCAGCATTTCCTGAAGTATCTTTGCTCTGTCTTGTTGATACATGGTCATTTCATTTTTTACAGCAACAATTTGAGGTGTGTAATCTTGTGTGGAAATATTAGCCAGAGTATACAATCTTTGCAACTGTTGCCTAAGAGATAAATACTTTAAAAAATTATTTCCCCGTGATTTACCATACTTCATAAACCAAGCTTTAATGTCCTGTTTCGTATCGGTCCACCAGTCCCCTTTATCAGTATATAAAAACTCCACTGATAGTCTAGCTGATATTACAGCAGCAACGTCTCGAAGAACTATCGGATCAGATAAAACAGAGGTATTAAGTTTCCACCTACCAGTCTTAGCTGGATGGCTAACCATTTGAGTAAAAGATAGTGTTAACATGAGGTGGTCTGAAAATTCAACTGGAGTAATGGATAAAGCCCCCTTTGGGAGATTCGGGGAAATAAACACGTAATCAATAGTAGATGTATATTTATTCTTAATAAAAGTACATTTTGGGCCTTTTATATGATACTCATTGCAATTTATTAAGCCAGCTGTGCCGACCATTTGTGCCAAAGCATTAGAATCACAATATACTTTCTTTCCTTCTTCATCTTTCCGTTTTTTATTTTGGACAATGCTACAATTAAAATCTCCACAGAGGAAAACTTTATAATTTGTAACTAAAAAAGGCTGGATTAATTGCATATGGCAAACCTTCTCTGCTTTTTTTTGTGAGTTGTAGACATTAATAAATCGACAATCAATTCCTTTCCAAACACCATCCAAAATGAAAACCCTCCCTGGAACCAAATCTATCAATTTACATAAAGTAAATGAATAAGAATGAAACAAGATTCCCACCCCATCAGCAGCTTCCAGGCCAAAGGACCAATAAGAAGGTCCCCAAACCCATTCTTTCTTAAAATTCTAGATATGTTCTTCTGTATATATCCAAGTCTCCTGAAGCAGACTAATATCTAATTTTGCATCATGCAGATACTGAAAAACTGCTTGTCTTTTGACTGGATTTTATAAGCTATGAACATTTACTGACCCCAAAGTGCCAAAAGGCATTCATTTAATTTTAGAAAAGGGGATCTAAATGGAATCAGCTATTTTTTTTCCTTCTTTTCTTTTTCTTCACCTTATATGCCCCTTGCTCCATTGAGCAAGACCCCTGTTCCATAACAAATTTTTGGGAGTCAGAATCCCCTACCTCCATTTCAGAATCTCCCAGGTCATAAATAAGGCAGAGTAAGAATTCTTTGTTCACCGGGAGGGAGGGAGGGGAAGGAAGAGATATTGGGATATCGGGGGTTGGGGTTGTGGGGGAGTTGGTATGGGGGTTGAAAGGTATTGTCTTTTGAAACCTAGAAGACCTTCTACGAGGTAAAGGATCCTGAGTGATTTGACCATGCTTTCCTTCCTCTCCCTCAACCGGGTCAGTATAACATGCTGGGGCCAAAGATTCAAGGATCAAAGGTGGACTTAATTTAGATAGCAGCATTGCTGGCATTACTGACAGGTCCTCCGGTAGCAAGGTAAGATCGACAACCTTAGGCTTGAGGGGAGGTCTGGAGGGGGAGCTGACTTTGGTGCAACTTCTGCATTCGTCGAGTCTTGTGCTTGCTGAATAAGAAGTTCAGGACTGCCGCATGATGCTTTGTTCTGAGCTGCCCATGGGCAATCCCCAAACACACGGCCATATTCTTCGCAAAGATCACACCTTGTGTGATTAGCGCACTGCACTGTAATAAGACCTATTTCCCCGCAGTCATTGCATCTAGGCCTATCACATGAACTCGAGAGATGGGTCCGAGAGACACATTTGTAGCATGCTCATGGTTGTCCTGCATAAAAACACCCCCCGGTCTCTGCCTAGTAAAAAGGAATTTGGAATGTGTTCAGTGCCAGTTTCATTATGTCTGAGCTTTACCTTGTACTTCCAACCACCCATCCAAAAAAATTCACTATCGAGTATGGCCTCTGGTTCCCCCAACACCTCACACTTCTGTGAAATCCAGTAAGTAATATCATCTACGTGTACTCCTTCATTTCTAAACATCACGGTGACATATTTCACAAGGGGTTTTGTCAAGGGGATTACTTCGAAAGGAGTCCATATAGGGGAGAATTTAACCTGCCCGTATCTCTCCCAGAATAAGTCTAATGCATACGCAGTTCAAAAGCTTACATCAAAGTTATCCTCCCTGGAAATATTAATAAAAGCAAAAACATCTTAAGGAGTAAAATGTAATGAGTCTTTCAAAAGAAGCTTCGCAACGTAATGCCCATCAGGCCTATCTGTCAAACCCCCTTTATAACAAATGCGTACTGCATTCCTTCTGGGTGCTGCTTCTTTTTTAACTTTAGAGAATAAATCGGATAATAATGGTTTGTTATCAGTGTCTGTAGTTATAGAGTCTTGCTGCAAGAAGGGAAGTTCCCCAACATGAGGTTCATGAGTTTGTAAAGGTGGAAATTCCTGCAAAAGGTTTATATCCCGCCCCCCCAAGGGAGGGCTGTGGAGGGACTCAAAGCTGTAGAAGCAGTAAAAACTTCTTTCTTTCTTTATCTGAGGAAGGTCTCCATGTGTAGGCTGTCCCAAGCCATGTGGCTTCCACTCTGGAGAGGCTTGTGATAAAGGAAATGGGGAGTCCCAAGTTGTGTCAGGCACCCAAATGCCTCTCAAAGATTGTTGCCAACAAGCCCCTTGTAAAGCCTTCTGTGGAGTCCATGGATCGCATGGAGATGTAATCACATTTTGGGCAGTAGGTGGCACTATGGCTGAAGACGGGATACCTTGTTTAGTGAGCTGTTTGTTTGTAGCATCAAACACAGCCATTGTCCTCATAACCTGGATATTAGATATTGGATTCTGGCCAGTTTTAGCAAAGGTAAAGTCAGTAGTCCCCGTTTGACAATTTTGCTCAGTTTGAAACACAACAGGTTGCGAAGGGCCCATACTCTGTGGTTGTTTAAAAACAAAACCAGCCGATTGGGAAAATGTAGCAACAGAAGCCTGTTTCTCCAACGCCGCTGTTTCAGTTGAATCTAATTTAGCGCTCTGCTCCGGTCTAAATTTCGCAACTTCTGAAACCCGAGCCGTATCGGGAACAGAAGGGATTCTAGGCTTTTGGCACACACTGCCTTCAGTGTCTAAACTGCCAGCCTTTAAAGTTTTCTCTTTAGAATAATTCAAAACTGACTCACCCGGCCCCATTGGTGTGTCGGCTTCTGCTGTTTCCTCCAAGCATTTGACAGGCCGGGTGTCAGAAGTGACAGGGAAAGCTGAAACTGAATTTAGCGCCGCAGGGCTCTCACTCTCCATTCCACTGCTCGTTTCTTCTGAAACCACCGAATTTGTTACTTCTTGAAATTTTTTCTCCAAGTTGCGAAGCAAAGCAGAATCTTTATCCCCACAAGAAGGGTTGCTTAGGTCTTCGGTAGAAATATAGACATCAGCGACGTCCTCATCTGAATCAAAACTTAATATTTTTTTTCTTGATTTTTAGACTCTGGTTTGTCCATGAAAGGAGAGGAGGCCTGCTCTCCCTTCACAAGCACCTCCGCACTCTCCAGCTCTCCAGCCCAAGTGGCCATCCTGCAAACGGACGGCAGGTCCCCCTACAGCTGAGTCGTGCCTGAAAATAGGCAGAATTTGTCTAGTGTACTTATCTGGTCAACAAAAACTAAATAAATAAAATAAATAATAAAGAACATGCTGAGCATGCTATATTCCACTCCCACGTCAAATATGTAGAGAATGAAGAGAAGGTAGATGGATTAATGATTCTCAATCTCAAACAGCAGGAAGCAGCCGGAATAATCAAGACCATCCGGTACACCTCTAATCAGACACTTCACACCACACCGTTGGAAATAGTTAATCACTTCCAAACATACCATCACACACTGTATGCAGAAACAATCCCCACTCTGCAACAAGCAGATATAAATACCTAGCAGAAATACAACCGCCTATGTTGACTCATGAACGCCAGCATCTACTAGAGAGGCCCATATCCTGTGAGGAGGTAAAATAAGCAAATAAACACCTAAACCCAGATAAATCACTGAGATCAGATGACTTTTCAGTCAGTTTTTACAAAGCCCTGGAACCAGAGCTGATGCCCATTTTAACGAGCACATTTACATATACGCATGCCCAAGGAATCAATGACAACACCCTTACTAGTGATATAATCACCTTCTTCCTCAAAACAGGAAAGGACCCTGAACAAGTCACAAGCTATCATCCTATCTCCTGATTAATCAGGATATGAACATTTTAGCAAAAGTATTGACTCTAAGGGTTAACACAGTATGAGGTTACTTGATAGGCCCAGAGCAGGTCGGGTTTACGCCCCCAAAGGGTATCTTCCCATGATTTACGAAAACATAGAGCATACCTTCTCTGTATCTGGGCAGCCTGACACCCCAGCAGCCTTAATCTCCCTGGATGCAGAGAAGGCCTTCAACCGAGTGTCATGGCCCTTTCAGTTTGCAGTACTGAGAAAATTTGGATTTCCTAATTCATTCATTTAATGGGTAGAAGTCCAATATACAAAACCCCAAGTGGAAGTCTACTGCAATGGGTCCGATATCTGTCGTCTGTGGGACCACACAGGGATGCCCCCTTTCACCCCTTTTGTTTAATTTCTGGCTCTGTCTGGAGCCCTTTATACATAAGCTCAATGCCTAACAAGATCTGACTGACATTACACTAGGACAGGAAGTGTATAAAACATCCGTTCATGTCAATGATATCCTGCTATGTGTTACATCTCCCACAACATCTATACCTGCTGTACTAGCTATAATCAAGGAATTTGGCTGTTTATCAGAATATAAATTACATTTTAGTAAGTCTCAGGTAATGTCCCTAAATGCGGAAGTAACACAAAACAAGAAATTACTGCAATGAGAGTAGAATGGGCAGCCAAAACATGACGATACCTTGGCATGGAATTAAGCTGTAACAAACAACGTATGCGGCAAAGTAATCTAGATGATCTCATAAAATTAGACTAGATTTAGTCAGAGATGGTCCAGTCTTCCCCTTATACTTTGGGGATGTATTAACCTAATACAAATGAATATTCTCCCTAGAATCCTCTACCCCCTTAATATGATGAACATATGTCTTCTGGTAAAATGGTTCACGATACTCTATGCACACATCTCAAAATTCATACGGGCTAATAAACACCACCGCAGGGAATATGCTAAGCTTGCCAGACCTAAGCAAGAAGGTGGGCTGTGCCTCTTTCATTCTACCACGTACTATTTTGCAGCCCAGGCAAGTAAATATATGAGTTGGAAAAAACATAGACATAGAAACATAGACTTTGATGGCAGATAAGGACCGCTTGGCCCACCCAGTCTGCCCATTTACCTTCCTATTGGATAAGCTGCAGATCCTAGCTAACCAACAGCCTACTTCATCCTACCCCCCCACTAGAATTGCTTTATGTCTGTCCCATGCATTCCGGAATTCCCCCGTTTTTGACCCCCACGACCTCCTCAGGAAGGCCGTTCCATGCGTCCACCACCCTCCCCACTTGGACATGCGTGGATGTATGGACTGGAAGACTTGGAGAATCCACCTCAGGTTTATTCACCTCCGTGGCTTACTAGTGAATAACAGTTATGTCAAGGATAAGGGATAGGTCCAACTGCATTACTATTCACGTCCCCTAAAGATCTTCCCCCCAAAATTGAAAAACACGGTAATAGTGGTCTCCATCAAAGTTCATCAACCGCTATCCAAGTTATTAAATATACATAACGTCAACTTGCTCCCCTGGTATCGGGCATTTCTCTCTGTTTGTTATTTGTTGTGTTATTTACTGTTTAATGTTCTTTTGCCCGTTCTACAGTTTTACTGCATGGTAATTTACTGTTTGGTCATTTAATCTTTAAGCATTTTTGAATTTGTATATTTTATTTTATTTACATGTTTACATGTTATTGTATTATTTTAATCATTGTACTTTTTATCTGTTCTCTCCTCTCTTGCCCCTCCCCCAGGATGCATCTGGAAACGAGTTGTTACTAGCTCAGGTAAGTCTTTCCTGGCAAAACTTTTGACATAAACAAACAAACAAAGAAACAAATAAATACACTAAGGATTTAAACCGACATTCAGTAGTCCAAACTTCAAAACTGATTGCTCTGTCATTAAGCCCACCGTTTGTCCTAAGATCACCCACCCTTCAATTGTGCAGCTTATGCTGGGAGGCCAACCTCTTCCATTCTGAACATTTAAAGTCCAAACTAAGGTAACAGACTGAACCATTTTTAAATTTATGCAACTGATGCACACTGTGGCAAAACATTTGGGGCATCCCCTATCGCACCACAATCACACTAACCTTGTTACCTCTCTCTCCTGTGCACTCAGGCAACCTCACTCAATTTCATATTTATATCTCATCATTTTCAAGGTATACCATTCCTACAGTGAAGGGAACACAGCGAAGACCATCACAGTGACAAAAATCAACAGTTTGCTGTGATGGTCTGCTGGTTTCCCAGTGCTGCTGTCTCTGGGGAGTTCGCCCCTCCCCCGAACCAACTCTGACTCAGAGTTGGTTATCTAAAGTGCGGAGGGTTTAGGGAGACAGAGCACCCCACATGGGGGTGGGAGGGAAACACATTTTTGTACAGCAACAGCACAATGCCAATTGGCGGCATTCTGCCATCACTGTAGTGACGGTCAGCGAACTTCCTGTCGCTGCGGCCATTTTCAATCACTTACCATATAAGTTGGATGGCAGTTCACACTACTGGCAAGCCAAGATCCCAGACAATTTAAGTGTGAGTGACTCTGGTCGGATGTTTCTTTATAAATGAAAAATGACAAATCCAGGCTAACTCAGTTTACCATTCTGAATAATCTTTATCATACGACTGTAAAGCTTCATAAGATGGGTAGGCTACAAAGAGATTTATGCACCAGATGTAACAAGGAAAATGTAATCTCCACATTGAACAAATGTATGCCAGCCTTAATAATAGATGCAGGGCCTTTGAAAAAGTTTGTGGAAATTGCTAATGCTGTACTCCCTCACCCAGCAGGGAGATTAGGAAAGGGGGGGGGGGCTAGGATTGTGTATGAGGCGTCCCAGCTATTCGATCTGTGGCCCTTCACTGACCTCCAAGTTTCCACCACGATGGCGTGTCACTGTTGGGAGGTTGGGATTAGAAGGCACCACATCGATCAGTTATGGCGGGGTGCCTCAGACACATTGGAAGGGGGTAGGATAGAGGTAGTTAGGTGTAGAAGGTGCCCAGGGTTTTGACGGGTCCTAGGGAGAGGCCAGACGTGTTTAGTCACCGTCCCCAGGGTTCCCACTAGACCGAGTGGACAAGTAGCCAGAGGGGCTGCACCACCCACCAATCCCCTGAGGGCAGTGCTTTGCAATGCCAGATCAATTGGAAACAAGACCGCAATTATAGCGGACTTGGTTTCTTCATTCAGTCTGGCCTGCATTACTGAGACCTGGGTGGGTGACAATACTGGCCCTGTTTTGAAGGCCGCTGTCCCCCCTGGGTACTCTGTAGTGCACTGCCCCAGAGTGGAGTGCAAGGGTGGGGGAGTGGCCATCTGTTTTAGATCTGAGCTAGCCTTCACCGTGCACCCTGTGAGAATGCCGGGTTCCTTTGAATGTGTGGCTGTACATGGGGGTCTGGGCACAGGCTACAGGATTCTCCTGATCTGCCACTCCCCTGGGGTGGTGGGAGAATTCCTGCAGGATGTAGCCAACTTCGTCATTGGTGAAACATTGGAGGCCCCCAGACGCTTGGTCTTGGGGGACTTCAATGTTTGGTCTGATAACGAATCTTCTAGGCTAGGTTGCAACCTCCTCCAGATGATGTAATCTCTGGGCCTGTAGCAAGAGGTTTCTTCCATGACCCACCAGGGTGGCCATATGTTGGACCTAGTCTTCTCGCTGGGTCTTGAGATTAACAACCTCAAGACTGATCGGGTTGTTTGGTCCGATCATTGCACAGTGAAGTTCTCTTTCAGGGCTGCCCCCCCCCCCCGGAGAGCCCTCCCGCAGAGATGGTAAGCTACTGCCCTTTGAGGGGTTTGACCCTGGAGGGATTTCTGGTGGTGGTTAACCTATCTAGTGTGGGTAGTGCATGTGTAGGGGGACCGAGTGAGGTGGTTGCTGCCTATAATAAGGCGATGTCTGACGCATTCGATTCCCTCACACCAGTCTGTGTGTGACCTAAATCCTCTCACTTGAGGTCCCCATGGTTTGATGTGGAGCTCAAGGTGATCAAGAGTATGGGTCAGAGGTTAGAGCGCTGCTGGCGGAAGACCAGGCTGGAGGCGGACAAAATGGCCCTGCATACCCTCTATGGTGAGTACCAGGGGGCAAGCAACTGTAAGAAGGCAGAGTTCCTGTCCAGGGAGATTGCTGCCTGTAAGAATTGACCAACAGTACTCTTTCGGACTGTAGACAGACTATTACATCCAGTCTGTCTGCAGCCAAAAAAAGCCTTTTCTGATGCTTAATGCAAAGAGTTTGTTTGGTTCTTCTCGGACAGGGTGTCTGGCATCCGGTAGGGAATTCCGCCCGTGAGCCAGAATGTGGCCGACAGTGATCGCCTTAGGCATCTGTGGGGCACTCTGCCTAGTTGGGGTGAGTTTAAACTGGTGGAGGTGGCTGATGTCATTGAAGTTGCTTCCAAGCTGAAGTATACATATTGCGAACTGGATCTGGTGCTGACACGTTTCTTGATGGAATGTGTCGACTCTGTTGGCCCGATGTTTGCCTTGATTGTCCAATATTCTGTGTTGGAGAGGGTCTTCCCAGATGCCTTGAAGGAGGCACTGGTGAGACCCCTTCTGAAGAAACCATCGTTAGACCCTGACGACAAGCCAAATTACCATCCTATCACCAACCTTCCATTTTTAGGAAAGGTTGTTAAGAAGATTGTGGCTCAACAGCTTGAGGAACATCTCACGACCTTTGATCTATATAAGCCACTCCAGTCTGGGTTTTGTGCAAGACATAGCATGGAAACTGCATTAGTTTGGGTGCAAAATGACCTCCTCAGGGCAAGAGATAGAGGGGAAGGGACAATTCTTCTTCTCCTCGATCTCTTCTCAGTTTTTGACACAGTGGACCATTGTGTGTTGCTCGACCGACTGAGAGAATATTGTGGTCTCGCTGGCACTGTCATCTGCTGGTTTGAGTCCTACCTCACAAACAGGAGGCAATGGGTAGTGATGGGGAATTTCTCCTCCTTCCCTAGCCTCTTGTCTTGTGGGGTGCCTCAGGGTTCGGTCTTTTCACCAGTGTTGTGTGCCGTGTATATGCTGCCCCTGGGTGAGCTCATTAAGAAGTATAGTTTGGGTTTTCATTGCTATGTTGATGATACCCAACTGTATCTTTCCTTTACCCCAGGACCATCCAACGCGGTGGATGTGCTAAATAGTTGCCTTACCAAGAGCAATGACTGGATGGCCTCCAGCTGGCTGTGACTGAACCCTGATAAGATGGAGGTACTGGTGGTGGAGTACAACAGAGGGCATGATAGGATGGGCTCTGGTTCAGCAACAGGATTATTCCTGGCATCTGTGCCATTGAAGGCCTCCTCTAGGGTACGCAATATTGGCATTATTCTTGACAGCAGACTGACATTTGAATCTCAGGTGTCGTCCGTTGTCCGAACCAGCTTTTACCATTTGAGGAATATCGCCAGAATCAAATCCCTAGTTCCGCCCATGGACCTCCCCACTTTAGTGCATGCATTTGTGACATCAAGGCTCGATTACTGTAATGCGCTCTACTTTGGGGTCTCGGGGGGTACACTTCGCCAACTGCAGCTAGTGCAGAACGCAGCTGTTAGGCTCCTGACTGGGCAGTCTAAGTACTGCCGTATCACCCCAGTACTGCGTGAACTGCACTGGCTGCCGGTCAGGTAGAGGGTCCTCTTCAAGGTGGGCTTGCTGACCTTCAAGGCCCTGCATGGTCTGGGCCCTGGTTACTTGTTGGACCTTCTAACACCTACTGCCTCAATCCGCTTCCTCCATTCCTCCTCTAGGGACCTCCTTACAATTCCCAGGATGAGGTTAAAAAATGCCAGCGACAGAGCTTTTAATGTCGCCGGCCCCATCCTGTGGAATTCGCTTCCTCCAGCTGTAAGGGAGGCCCCTTCAGTTGAGGTATTTAAAGCCCACCTCAAGACCTTTCTGTTTAATCAGGCATTCCCAGACACTGTCTTTTAGACATCGTTTTTAGTGACAGCGTTATTCTGGAAACTGCTATTTTTGTTGCAGGCTGTTGTCCCACCTTGCTGCAGCCTGCTTTTATTTAGTATTGCTGTGCATTATTTATTATTGTGTTTGCTTTTATCTGCTGTTTATTGTGTGCTTTTATCTGTACAGCACCCAGAGCCTCTGGGATTGGGCACCTAAAAATTCAATTTGCCTTCCCTTGACTTATACTCCCAAAGAGGAGGATTACACACTGAATGCTACCTAGATATGTATGTACTACACCTATTCTGTGATACTTACCATATGACTGAATGATATTAACCTTAGCTACCTTCATGTACAACACTGTTGAATTTCCCAATATACAAAGGTTGGGGATCTTGTACTATTTTTGTATGTGAGTTGACAATGTTTGTAATGTGTATTATCTTGTTATATGTACTTAAAATTCAATAAAGTACAGTATATTTATTTGAAAAAGAAAAAAGGAGCAGACTCGGGTTGATCAGAGTGGATGGCCAGGCAGGGAGACAGTGCTGCTGTTCCAGTGTCCCAGGTTCAGAAGGACTTGGGTTACCTAGAGCGAGTTGCTGAAACAGACTTGGTTTACCTGGAGCAGGCAGCTGGGTTGGGCAACAGTGCTGCTGTGCCAGTGACCCCGGGTCTGGAGCTGACTCGACTTGCTCAGAATGGGCGGCCAGGTTGGATGACACTGCTGCCATGCCAGTGAGTCAGGGTCAGGAGCAGACACAGGTTACATGGAGCAGGCAGTCAGCTTTGGAGACAGTAATACTGTGCCAATGACCAGGGTCAGGAGCAGACACAGGTTACATGGAGCAAGCAGTCAGCCTTGGAGACAGTAATACTGTGCCAATGACCAGGGTCAGGGGCAGACACAGGTTACATGGAGCAGGCAGTCAGCCTTGGAGACAGTAATACTGTGCCAATGACCAGGGTCAGGGGCAGACTCAGGTTGCCAAGAGCAGGAAGGGGCTGTGAGATGGTGCTGTGGTGCCAGTGACCCAGGTTCTGAGGCAGACTCAGGTTGGGAGACAGTGCAGTTGCCCAAGGTGCTGCTTGCCTGTCTGATCAATTGAGTAGAAGGTAAGCTTTAATTGATTGCTATACTGCCTTCCCACTGCCATCTACAATAGAGATTGGAGTGACTGTTCTGCTGCCAAGGATGTCACTCCAGAGTGATTATGGTCCATGATATAGGCTTATTTAATGTAGTGCCCTGAGGAGCTCAGCTAACACACACCCGCCATGTTGCAGCTCTAGCCACACCCCCAATACAATGGTTTTAAAGTAATATGGAAACGCAAACTCAGTAGATGCCACTGCTGCCATTGTCTTCTGATGAGAGTGAACTCAGAATTAAAGACTAGCACAGTGTAAGATGGATCAGAGGCCACTGGCACTACATGTCAGCCCGCTGTATGCATACACCGTTTTAAAGTGACACCACCCCCTCCAAGCTGCCGCTGGTGTCTGGCTCTCTAAGGGGGCATATAGTCCGGTATGATTTAGCCCAAAAAAGAACACTGCATGGTAGTTGACTGGGACTGTGATCCTGGAGACAGCATTTAGTCATGTTGAATGTATTCGTGGGAGAGCACCACTCTCGTTGCTCTCCTTAGTCACCACCATGCCGAGGTGCAGAACCACTGTGAGGAAGGTGCCTCCAATACGAAAGGAGGGGGGACCAAGAAGACAGTCCAGTGGCAAAACTATTTCACTAGGGAAACCATTTACAATGTGGAGCTCTAAAGGTGATCCAAGGAGGGGGGGGAACTGGCTATGGAGTAGAGGGATAGACACCAGACCATGCCTCGAGTCCCATTCTAATCTCCATCTGAGCAAAATAGCAGTATTGAGAGGGGGAACAGCTACCCACTCTGCCCTAATGGGTCCAAAGTTCGATATTGTGGAGTATAGGCTCCCTACATATTCCCTCTGCCAGAACTGGAGGCCCAAGATGAAGCCAAAATCTCTGCCCCCAACCCTCTGGCCAGCCGCCAGTCACAGCCCCAAAAGGCCTTGCCTACTCAGTCTCACCCCTTCCCTCATACTTGGTCACCAGCAGAAATCCTCACCACTCCTCAGGTGGATTCTGAAGCCTCTGTTCATTGAAATGTGGCAAGGTGAGCCATCATGTCTTACTTGCCTTTGCACCTGCCATTGTTTGGCTTATCCAGCTGATTGCCAGCGGGGTGGTTGTGGGTTAAGGCTCACCCATGGAGGGGGACATTCAGAAACCTGCAGTCCCCACTGCTTGAGCTCCTCTATGGCCTCTTGTGCTGTTTCAGACTCTTGCTTGCCCTCTGGGAATGAGATTATAAGCCGGGCTGGATACGGTGTTATAAATTTGTCCATTCTTTTTCCATTCAGGCAATAATGGGAGATATTCTCTCCCACTACGCATTGTATAGGGAGCATAGTTGTGATCTAAATAAGCTCTGGTTTGACTGGTGTAAATGGTCCCCCTCCCCAAGCTGTTTGCAGTACTGGTTCCTTGATAGCATAGTTAAGAAATCTGACCAGTATAGAGCGTGGGCGGGCCTTCGGTGATGTGGATTTCAGGTCCAGCGCTCTTGTCTTAGTTTTGCCCTTAATAATTGTTGCCTTTCCCTTCCATCAACTCTTTGTTCCACACTAGACACACACACACACATATTGTTATAACCCCTGCTAATAAAACTCTCTGTCAATATTTATCATCCTTTTTCATACGCTCCTATAGTATCACAGTTTTGTTTCAAGTGCATGAATTGCCCACTTGGAATGTTTTGTACCACGTCTGAGGTGGCAGTTATCAAAATGTAAGCTAGCATTAGTGTCTGTAGGCCTCCTGTAAAGGTCGGTGAACAGACCATCTTCCACATTTTTGAAATTAACGAATCCAGGAAACTAACTTTTGTTGTATCTGCTGTTAATGTGAACCTAAGAGTCTCATTTGAACTTTTCAAATACGCAGCAAAGTTCCCTAGTTCACACATGGCGCCCTTCCATATGATTAATACGTAAGCAATGAGACGCAACAGGGTGTGTATTAAACAGATCTGACCGCACGCCCAGGGGCGTACTAAGGCACGAGGTTGCAGGTTGAGTGCGTCCAGCCCCTGGAAGTGTGGCCAGATCTGTTCAATGCACACCTGAGAGTGTCTTATTGCACTTATAAAATAGGTTCCCTTTTTTTTTTTTTTTTTTATTGTTATTTTTCTCTCCTGCACTGCCGGCCTGTCCTCAGGAGGGTGCCCCCAGCCCTGTCCCCCGGCGTCTACCATCCGATGCTGACTGAACCCCAGGGCTTCCCCCCCCCGGTGGGGTCAGTGGGGGTCCCCAACACCACACAGAAGACTGGATTTAGTGGGCCAGTGCCGTGGCTAGCCGGGAGCGGAGCCTGCGAGGCGCCCTTCGTCATTGTGCATGGCAGTGCTGCTTTTTCCTCCTTGTTCTCCTCAGGAGTCAGGACCGTGCAATGACACCAGCAAAGGGAAGCATGCACACGTCTGCTGTGCTCCCTCCAGGCATCTGGACCGACTCCTCCCTAGGTTTGTGGTATGGCGCCCTGTCCCCCAGCCTACGCCGGGGGGCGAACAAGCGCCGACCACAGGAAACTCCCCCTTCCCAGAGAAGGAGAGCAGTCCATTGGATGCTCAATCCTTCTCCACCCCTGCTGACCCCAGGTGACCCATGCTCATTCCTGAACACGGGTCGCCGGCATAGCGTGAGGTAAAGCGCCAGCATCTCAGCCCTCAGTGCCACTGGGTGGGCTGGGTTCCCTTTTTTAAAATCAATACTTTAAGTAAAAAAAAATTGTTTAGATATAAAAAAACTGAAATAATTCACAATATGTATTGTAAAATAGTCCTTCTGCCTTTCATTTCATGTAAGCTAGATAAGCATTACTGCCCGTTTTCACAATCAACAAGTGGTTACAAAAAACATAAAAAAAATTTTATATAAAAAGATTCAATTGTTCTTACACAAACAATACAAAATATAACAATAAAAATAGACAACAAAAATTCTAGAATTAACAAGTGTATTCCTGTTGATTTTGTAAATGCTTTCTTTAGTCTTGTTTTAAAATTCCATACTGTATTACTATTCCGAGATTCGGGGAATTAAAAAAGAATGGCACTCTAGAGACCTCTGCCCAGATGCTTTTTTGAAGAGTGGAAGTTTAAAAGAAATCTGCTTTGGGTTCTGGTGCCACTGGTATTAGTGTGTCTAGGGACTAAGGCACAAACAGAGGAAGGAAGAAAACCAATTCCTCTGAGCTGAAAAGTACCCATGCTATTACCCAAGGATAAGCAGTTAGACTGTTTTAAGAGCAAGCAAGGGTGTGTTTGGGTGGGAGCACTTAACATAAATCTTAAGATGGAATTATAGGTAACCCTCAATTTATTTAGTACCCATTGCTGCATAAATTATGAGCCCATAAGCTAATATGCTAAGCAAGAAGCTGTGTACCAGAAATTTCCTGGCTTCTACTGTCAAAAATGGTTTAACCCTTAAAAGACAACCTAGCCTTTGATAAATTACTTTTATAACATTTTTTACATGTAGCCTTCATGTGGTGTGATTGCTTTAGGATATTTGTCCTTTCTTGGGATCCATAGTTAACATGTAATGAGTCCAGACCCCCCTTCCCACGTAGCATGCAGCCATACTCCCCCCCCCACCAGCTTAGTAGAAGAAGGGAGTCTGTGATCTGACTTTCAATTTAAACAAAAAAAGAAGAAGCTGCCTTGCAGAGAGTGGACATTTGGGAAAGACCGGGCGTTTGGGAGGGACTGGCTGCATTTCACAGTGTCCTCCCCCTTCACCGAGCATGGGGCTGTACTTCAGGCAATGGCTGTAACCCCCCCACACACACACACACACTGTACCACTGGAATGGAGTGTGTAACCTCAGCTTTAATTTAACAAACAAAAAGAATCAGAGGCAATTTATTTTTTAAACTGTGGGATGGCAACTCAAAGGGTGGGTCAGACCGCAGACACGGACAGGAAGCAGGCAATGGAGATGGGTCCAGTAAGATGCAATTATATGTGGATACATGGCGGGGCTGACTTTTTTTTTAAACTTGCTTATTTTTCATCTGAAAGGGGAAAGATGTGACGAGTGAGAAGCACCAGAGTTTTCTTGATTGGCTGGCAAGTCCGGGAGGAACCACATTAGCGAGAAAAAAAATGGCATCATTTGAAAAACGAGTGTTCTAACAGCACTTTCTTTTTTTTTTTTTTTTGCAATGTGATCCTGCTGTCGAGTACTTGTTTTTACCTGTGCAGTGAATGGATTTGATGCACAGGTAAAAACCAATCAAAACGACAGATTTTCTCTCCCCATTTTACAAATCGCTGATAAACCATCTGTACAGATCTAGTTTATCATGATGTGCACTGTGTTCCTTTGAGTACACAAATCTTCTCTCCCACTGTGCCAAGTAAATGTTGACATAAATTACTGCCATGGCTGCCCCATGGTCGCCGCTTTTATCTGGTAGTACACTTGTTACATAAACAAAAACACATTGTTCACTAGGACTTCCTCAGTGAGGGCGAATACAAATTCAGTAAAAGGTATTGTGTAACTAGTATGTTCATACATCCCACAATGTTTCTAGGCCACCCTCATGGGGGGATGCTGGTGTACAATGACTGGATGTCCAGTGTGGCCAGAGTCCAGTCAGGCTGTATTTCAACATTTTCCAGCACTTCCAAAATGCATCTGGTGACTCTAAAGTATGATTGAGATTTGGGGGCAATATGTTTATTGTAGAGATCCACACATTGAGCCAGGGGCTCCATTAATGAGCCTTGTTATCAGCCCACTCCCATGGGGCAGGATTTCTCTCTGCATCACAGCGAATCCCTCCAGTGCAGGGGGGTGGTGGTCAGGGATATCCTTTCTCCATCCTTCCAGCGTGCTCGCTGGGTCACAACTGAACATGCACCAGAGAATCCCAGGGCACCCTCTCTTCATGTGAGGGGGTACAAATACAGTGTCAAGTCTGTGTTCCTGGAGTAGAACCCCCTCAGTCACTGCACCATGAACCAGAAAACCACAGGCATGTATAGGCTTTGGGGGGCCCTGTACACCCCATTATGTGTCTTTCCCTAGAAATTCAGAACTTGGTTCAAACTCCCACAGGCTCCTCCTGAGACCCTTCATATTTCCTCCCCTCCTTGCATCACAAAGTACCTAGTGGTACTTCACTTTCATAGTGTTTGGCCTTAAAATAGTCACACAGGCACGGTATAATTTGAACAACTTTTCCCAAGGCAGCACACTCACACAAACAACATAGGCAGAATTATTTAAAAATAAGCCAAAGGCTTTACTAATTAAATTAATAAAAACAGCAAATAACATAAAGACAAATAACTTTAGATGTTGGTTACAGGATATTGAAAAAAATGGAAAATATACCTAAAAAAACTAAACTTTGAGAATTCTATTTTTTAAAGTTCTGCCTCAGTGTCCTTAGTTGCAGAATTTTGAAGTGCAAAGTGTCCTTCAGAAGTAGCAGCTGAAGTCTTAGTTCTGGTGGCCCAGGAGAAATTGTCTCTGCTCTCCAAGCAGACAGGCACGGTCCCAAATGCTAAAAGGCAAAAAAGTCCAGATACCCTTTGCATTCTTGTTTTAAGGGGTTTCAAAAGGGCAGGTCCAGTGGACAGTGGCTTCCCTGAGATTGGCTAGCATTCTGTTTCTATGGCTATGCAACCAATCAGATTTTAGTATTTTATTACAAAACACAGATATGCAGTTCTTTATATGAGAGGGAAAGAGAGGTCAACCAGTTTAAACCAGAATTCTGGGGGAACATCCAGCCTCCCTCCTGGGAGATGGCTGTAGTTAAGCTGTACTCAGTACAGTCATTTACTTTAATGGTATCCCATTCAGCTGGTAACAAGATGAAGTCAGTGCAGCTTTGCAGAGACGATGGGAGGCCAGACATCCAGACTCCTGTGGATGCTGTGGTCCATTCAGACACAAATGGGCCTGCCTGCTTGCCAGCTCTGCTTAATTATTCTTTTGTCTCCTTTTAAAAATGTAATTAACTCTAGCCCCTGGCTATTAGCTGACAGATTCCTGCTCAGTAACAAGAATTAGAACATCATTCCATAGGGCCCACATACTTGTACCCATGATCCCTTGCATTTACACTAGCCACCATGGGCATCTCTGATGCATTATATACATAAAATTATATAAAACATGACCAAAACAATATGGTATGGCCTTATCTCGCCAAAAGCCAATGCTAGTCACTGTAAGTCTTTCAGGAGGATTTAAAAGATATTTGTGGAGCTTCAGTAATCCATAACTTGTGACCCACACTGGACACCTGACAGTAAGAAAATCATAGCTTTCTTAGTCAATAATCTGATCAATGACAGCTTCATTTAACATGGTATTGATAGACTGCTTAAATATCATAGTAAGATTGTGCTTACATTTTTCATAAAATTGGCTGTCAGATCAGAATTCTAGCATGGTGTGCCAGTACTTCTCTTTTCCCATCACCACAATCACTCAGCCTTTGTCTGCAGGCTTTACGGTGATGGTGAAAAAGATAAACCTCTGTTTAGTGTATCATGTTCTTCTTTGGTTAAAATGCGATCAGAATTATTTACAATATTAGTGGATACTTCACTATGTCACTGTTCACTGTATGAACCCCACCATGAGAATTAATCTTCACCTTCATTCTCTTTCACTGTAAGATCAACACTATCATTTTTTTAAACCAAGGATGGAAATGAGAAAGGAAAATGTGGGCGCACCGTGATTTGAACTCTGGACCTCTGGTATGCCGTCCCAGAGCTCTAACCATTAAGCTACAGGCCCACTGGTTACAGCATCCAAGAACTTCCTATTTCACAGTCACACATTCCTTTCTCTAGTGTTGCTTAATCTGCAACCAGAAACCAATTTAGAAATTCCACTACTTCTCAGTGCAGTTTAACCCCTGCAAGGTATATAGTTTTTAAACCAAGGATGGAAATGAGAAAGAAAAATGTGGCGACCTAGGATTTGAACTCCGGACCTCTGGTATGCTCGTTCAGCTCTAACCATTAAGCTACAGGCCCACTGGTTACAGCATCCGAAGAACTTCCTATTTCACAGTCACATTCCTTTCTCTCTAGTGTTGCTTAATCTGCAACCAGAAACCAATTTAGAAATTCCACTACTTCTCAGTGCAGTTTAACCCTGCAAGGTATATAGTTTTTAAACCAAGGGTGGAAATGAGAAAGGAAAATGTGGCGACGGATTTGAACTCGGACCTCTGGTATGCCGTTCCAGCGTTCTAACCATTAAGCTACAGGCCCACTGGTTACAGCGTCCGAAGAACTTCCTATTTCACAGTCACACATTCCTTTCTCTCTAGTGTTGCTTAATCTGCAACCAGAAACCAATTTAGAAATTCCACTACTTCTAGTGCAGTTTAACCCTGCAAGGTATATAGTTTTTAAACCAAGGTGGAAATGAGAAAGGAAAATGTGGAGCACCGATTTGAACTCCGGACCTCTGGTATGCCGTTCCAGCGCTCTAACCATTAAGCTACAGGCCCACTGGTTACAGCGTCCGAAGAACTTCCTATTTCACAGTCACACATTCCTTTCTCTCTAGTGTTGCTTAATCTGCAACCAGAAACCAATTTAGAAATTCCACTACTTCTCAGTGCAGTTTAACCCCTGCAAGGTATATAGTTTTTTAAACCAAGGGTGGAAATGAGAAAGGAAAATGTGGGCACACCGGGATTTGAACTCCGGACCTCTGGTATGCCGTTCCAGCGTTCTAACCATTAAGCTACAGGCCCACTGGTTACAGCGTCCGAAGAACTTCCTATTTCACAGTCACACATTCCTTTCTCTCTAGTGTTGCTTAATCTGCAACCAGAAACCAATTTAGAAATTCCACTACTTCTCAGTGCAGTTTAACCCCACGTTATTTTCTGGGGGGAGCTGTAGCAAATTGGGGAATAATGTCTTTGATGGTGGTTGTGGCTCCTGTATTCCTCAGGGGACTGTAACTGTAATATTCTCCCTGCTCAGATCTTGTTGATTTGGTGGGGGAGTTGGTCCGCCCGTGGAGGATCCCTGGCTTATCATTTAAAAAGAAGACTGTGGTACAGACTCCTGTTCATTGCCATTATCTTCTGTGTCCAAGCCCGAGGCACTGGTATATGTATCCATGTTAGGACTACGTTTTAAAACAGAGAGTGGATGCTGTCTGTTCTGCTGATTCCAATCAAATAGCCTGCCCTCCTCATAGTCACAGTGGTCTTGTTCTAATTTCCTCTCTTTTGTTTTCCTGATCCTATCATCATAATTTTGGACTGTGCCTTTAAGCTGACTTCTGTACTGATGATATTCACAATGACTTGAAAATTCCTGCAGCTGGGTTTCTTTAATAATTAATTTGTTTTTAACAGCCAATTCGATGGATTCTGCATCTTTTAAACTGTAGCTGATAAAACCTGCAGATGATTCTAGTAGGCGAATAATTTGCCATCCCCTTAAAAAAATCACTCCAGTCTGTTCCAAAGGTGGGTTGTTCAGTAAATCTTAATCTCCATGGCATGCGGCTTACTTTTAAATAAGCTTCAAGACTAACCCACTGCCAATAAAGGCATCTTGCCATTAATGCGGTTCTTTCTACAGCTATAAATGCTTCCTTTATATCATAAGAAGAAGAAGAAGGAGAAGAATTAGCATTTATATAGCACTTTTTGTGCACATTTTATCCCAAAGCGCTTTACAAGCAATGCTAGACTGGTAGTGAAGTGACTGAATGTGTAGTGGAAGCCATTTCACACATCAGCACCCACACACAGCCTTGGACAATTGCGTGCCCTGGTTTTTATAGGAAGAGGAATGTTAGCCAGGACACTGGGGAAATTCTCCTACTCATCAGAAGCGGGAGAGAACATCCATGGACATGGATTACTTCAAAAACCTTTGGAACAGGCTAAAAGGAGGCATGCAGTCCGACTGCGTTATATCGGTGGTCTTGAACTGCCAGCAGACCATTTCTATGTGGGCAAACAATTGCTCAACCAGGACATGGGTTTCACCCTTATGGAGGTGTATGCCCTAATCTATGCCCCAGGAGAGGCAACCTTTGACATTAACTTCAGAACTGTGTCACTTCTTGATAGATTCTGGACATTGTATACAGCTAACAAATCCACACCCCTATGGTCCCCCTTTCAGGCAATCCCCCTTACGAAACCCACTTTTAAACTGGTTACCATCCTGTTCAGAAATGAGGGGGTTAACATTTCTGATATTATGTTTTGGTTGGGAAAAAAATGCGATGTTCAAGGGGCACTATACCCCATTGTAGATGAAGGTTTCTGGATGGGTGGTTGGAAGGTCCAGGTAAAACTGCAGCAAGACGACTTAAGGATTAAACACCCCACCCAACTGTTTCTATTTAGGAAGGTACAAGGGGATACTATTTTACCAGGGGCAGCCCCAGACTTGTAGTAAATGCAGATCCCACAGACACATCAGCAACAACTGTGAAGTGGTAAAATGTTTACAATGTGGTTCCACAGGGCATTCATTGCACATCACCACCTATATGCTACTTATGTGATGAGGGGGACACTCTTTTTTAACTTGCCCCTAGGCCTCACACAACACCACCAATGCAGATTTTGCAGAACAAAAATTTTAAATTAACAAGGCTACCAGACAAGGGACAGACAGCAGCCCTAGGCCCCCCCTCAGCACCCAAACCACAATGTACAGCAGAAAAGTCAAGAGAGACCCCAGCAGCTCAAACAACCCCCAGAACAGGAAGAAATCCGGATACAATCTCTTCCTAGCACTTCCAACCCACACACTAGGCCAGCTACAGAAGCAGAAATGCCCCTCCCCCCCAACTGATCAAAATTTTCAAGTGGTTACAAAAGGGAAGGGAAAAAAAACTGAAATAACCTCAGTCGACAACGAACCAATCTGTGTACAAAACAAATTCTCTGTGCTTCAATGGGGTGATACTGAAATGGAATTAGACTCAGATGTTCTTTCAGAGAATTCCTTACCAATTGAGTAGGTTTTTGATGAAGAAGAACATCAGGCCACACCTGCAGAGAGGGTTAAAAAAGAAAGAAAAAGAAGTGGATGGGAACCAGATGCAGACTCCAAACAAAAAGCTCTTGAGTAAGACTTTCCCCTAACTCATGGAGGCTGATCTATTTGTGGCATCACTCAACGTAAATAGTATCAAATCTGACAGGAAAAGAAAATCCACTTTTTCATACTTTACAAACACACAGTATGATGTGGTACTCTTGCAAGATGCCCGCCTGTCCACTTTACATGACATACAGACTGCTAGTACAGAATAGTTATGGGGATCAATCCAGTGGTCCTTAGGGGAAGAAACTTGCAGCAGGGTAGGGATCTGCCTCAATAATGCTCTTTTGAAGGTTAAAAGGGTCTTGGACATTTTTCCAGGGAGAGCCATATTATTGGACATGTCAATGAATGGACAACATTTCAGATTCATTAACATTTATGCTCCGCAAGATAAAGCCAGGAGAGTTCAATTATTAAACCTCATTCAGCCTTACCTTTACACAGCAAGAGCTATATTCCTAGGGGAAGATTTTAGCTGGGGCAGATTTAAAACTGTCCGAGGTTTCAGAACAAGTAAAATGTTCTGTGATGCCATTTCTTTAAATAAATTACCGACAAACTAAACTCAAGGATGTTTTTCACAAGCAGCATGCTCAGACACAATAGACATACTTCAGGGGCCCCTTAAATACAAGAATTGACTATTGGTTCATATCCCTATACCTCTCAGTAGTACACTCTGCTGTAATCCCAGTACCCACATCAGACCATGTTCTCCCAGAGGTCAACATTTCTCACTCACCAGAAGAAACTATGGGAAAGGGATACTGGAGATTAAATGCCACATTACTTCATACCCAATCATATGGCAAGGTATTCTTGATATACTTATAGCCAGAAATGTTGTCTATTTTCATTATAGCACCCCACTAGAATGGTGGGAACAAAGTAAAGCAGACTACTAACTTCTTAAAAACAACAGGGAAGCTTGCTGGTAGTTATAGAACCTCCAAATATGAGGAACTTCGCCAACATTTATACAAACTGTTTTCATTACAGGCAGAATCCATTTTGGATTACTCGAAACAAATTAAACTGATCAAGCAGGACTTGGCATTATATCAATATGGCAGAAATAAATCTTTAGAATTTGAACAATGGTTTAATACCAAAGGAAATCGGTTTCAAGCCAACCCATATGAAAGCTGTATGACCCACACTAAAAAGAAAATAATTACCTCTTTTCAAAGGAAAAGAGAGGGTTTGTGGTGTCCTGTTCTGCGTTTGTCTGTGGCATTTGTTTATTTTCCTATGGAATAAAGCTCTACGTTTTAAACGTTATCCTGGGCAGTGCTGAGTTTTGTGGTTCTGACTTTACCTCTTTTCAAACAGATGTGGTGTGATCACAGGGAGCAGGAACATTTTAACAGAAATGAGCACTGTATAAATAAGATGTTTGGAACAACTCATCTAGAGTCTGATCACACACCAGATTGGCTTAAATCCTGCCATTTACCACAAATCTCCCCATCAGATAGCATCCCCTTGACTAGGCCCATTACACCCCAAGAACTTACCACAGTGATATCCCAATTAACAGTGGGCACAGCACCAGGTCCAGATGAGCTATCCAACACTTTCTATAAAAAACTTGTACAACACGTTACCAGAACTAACAGCACTATATACTGTAATTACATGTACTCACTGGAGGAGAGGAGGGACGGGGGGATATGATTGAAACCTTCAAGTACATGAAAAGAATAAACAAGACAGGTACGGAGGGGCTTTCCAAAGTAAGGGAGGGACACCAGGGGCCATGATATGAGACTGGAGGGAGGTAGGGAGGAAGGTTCAGGAGGGAGATGAGGAGACACTTTTTTATGGAGAGGGTGGTAACTGGGTGGAATGCGTTACCGGCAGAAGTGGTATCCAGTAGAACAGTGGGCTACTTCAAAAGGGGCTGGGACAGGGCAAGGGGGAGGGTCAAGGGAGGGAGGGGCAGCTGCAAAATAAGGGGTGCTAGCTGCACATTCGAGCAGACTTGATAGACCACTAGGCCTTTATCTGCTGGCAAATTTTGTATGTTTGTATATTAGCACAAGATCAATTACCATCGAATATGTACTCAGGCCTTCTTATTTTATTACACAAATCTGGGAGCACAGAACAGCTGCAAAACTGGAGACCCATTTCCCTTTTAAATTCCGATTTTAAAATATTGATCAAATTACTAAGTAACTGACTTACTCTTGTCTTACCATCTCTAATACATTCAACACAAACTTGTTCCCTTCCAGGTAGGAAAATCTCAGATGCGCTAATCCTTATCAGAGAAATTTTAGAAAGAGGAAGTAACGGAGAACTCACAGGATACCTTTTAAATGTTGACCAATCCAAAGCTTTTGATAAGGTGTCACATCATTGCCTATGGGCCTGTTTAGCAGGATATGGGTTTCCCCAGATATTTATAGACAGGATCAAACTGTTATAAACATGCTGAGCTGTCACCATACATCAATGGTTGGATTGGTTACCCCTATAAAAATCAAGGCGGGAATCTGACCAGGATGTCCTCTGGGCCCTATTCTGTATCTTCTCACTTTAGACCCCCTCATATGTAAAATCAGTTTACACCCAGACATCCAAGGTCTCTCCATATCAAGCCAGGACATAGAAAGAAAGACCTTGGCATACTCTGATGACCTACGTGTCATCCTAGCAGATTCACAATCCAGCTCTTTGATAGAACCAGTATTTAGGGGATATTCAGAAGTTTCAGGATCTCAAATTAACCTTCAAAAATGCCAATTCATTCCGATAGGGTCGGTCACACCCAACATCACAGACATTTCTGGCATTTCTATTACCCACACAGGCTGCAAATTGTTAGGAATACATTCTGGCCACCCAGACTCAGCTCATTACAATTGGCAATATACATAGATACATAGATACATAGATACATAGACAGTGTTGGCAGATAAGGGCCTATGGCCCACCTAGTCTGCCCATTTGAGCTTGTAAGTTCAGTTTGTTTTCCTAGAAGTCTGTTGCCCCTTACTCCTGACCTCTAGAATTCCTTTATGTCTATCCCATGCATTCTTAAATCCCGTGATTGTTTCAGCCCCCACCACTTCCTCTGGCAGGGTGTTCCACTTGTCCACCACCCGTTCTGTGAAGAAATTCTTCCTCATGTTTCCTCTGAATCGTCCTCCCTCCAACTTCATCCCATGCCTCTAGTCCTGAAACATCTTTTTCACTTAAAAATAGTGTATTCCTGCACCCTGTTCCTCCCTGTGAGATACTTGTATGTCTCTATCATATCCCCTCTCTCCCTCCTCTCCTCCAGGGAGTACATGTTCAGTTCCTTCAACCTGTCTTCATAGGACTTGTGATGCAATCCATGCACCATCTTTGTTGCCCTCCTCTGAACCTTCTCTACCCTGTCTATGTCCTTACGTAGATATGGTCTCCAGAACTGTACACTGTACTCCAGGTGGGGCCTCACTAGTGTCATCAACAAGGCCCTGGACAGGGTAGTGCAGCAGAATAAGTGGCGACTGTGCAAAAAGAAAATGGTGAATACCTTTCTAAATTCAATGTTTTTATACTTGAGTTACGTCTATCCTCCACCTAAAGTATTGGAAACCAGGCCCCTTACCTATTTCTTTCAGTGTATATGGGGAAGCCATCTTAATCTCATCAAGAGAGGCATTTTATATTTAGATATAGCTTTAGGAGGCTTGAAAATGTTAAACCCCGTGTTTTTTTACCACAGCATCTTTCTGTATTCAAATATCCAACCACTCATTACAGGAATCCTATCCATATGGCACCCCTAGGTAGCCGATCATATCTCCCCCTCTTAAAAGCCTGGGAGAAAACAGGAATTATCCCTAAACAAACTAGAATGACAGACTTCCCAAAATATTTAGGGGAAAGCATTAGTAAATTAAAAGCATGGAAAGTCAACAAAACTGCATTATTAAAGTATGGTACGAGACAATTTTTTTCCTACATACAATCAGAGCATTTTATAATACTCCCTACATATATGACTCACCCCAAGAATGAACAAAAAGCAATATCAGGCTTGTTCTCAGATTCTACTGCCTCCCTCAACTATGGGACATCATTTGGTTATGTGCCCATGCTAAGCTCCCGGAGAGGGACAATTTAAAACAAAGACAAAACTGAAAGGTTCTGCCCTAGAAATGCATGTTTCACTCAACCGGAAACAATGGACCATCTCTTTTTCCAGTGTCCCTTTGCACAGGCCTTTTGGGTCTTAGAATAAAATGGAGACAGTTCCTGAGTGAAGTAATAATGATGCTTTGCATTGTGGGGGCATGTGTGATTTTGTATTTTCTTGAAACTTGGCTTCCCAGCCAAATGCCCTTTGGGGTAACCCTTGCCTCAGTGTTTACGCACAGAGGTTCTTTGTCTTTTAAATGGTTTTTTATTTTAATGGGTTCACCACAATATATCCCAGGCACACTGCCTTAGGGGTAGCTGGTCCATTGCACTGGGGTGTCAAACAGACGAGGCATACTGATGAGTCCTGGTAGGACGAAACACGTGTCTATGTCTTCTGTTAGCACCCTTTGCAAACTGTGTGAGAGGCCTTTCGGCACCATGCAATTCTGCTTAAAGTTGGACCAGCATAACATTCTGTGGTGATTTGCATATGCAGCCCATGATGCTTTGCATTGTGGGGGCATGTGTGATTTTGTATTTTCTAATAATCTCTGGTGCCTTATATTTAGGAATTTTCCCACAAACAACCTCTCAGTCCAATAAAAGTACACTCAGGTTAGCATTGACCTGCATAAAATATGGCATATGGCAAGCCAGATGCAAGCTGACCCTACAACAAATCACTTGGACCAAAGCACAAGTTTTGCAGTCCATATCAGAAACCTTACTAAATATAAAACAACAGGAAAAGAAACACTGCCCGCGGGCTCTTTATTCAGACAGATGGGATACAATTACTTGGTTATAAAGATATGAGAAACCAAGTCTCCCCTTTAATTTCTTTCTTAAAAAATGAATAGATGGTAATGGACCTCAGATTTATTTATTTATTTATTGAATTTTGTTGACCGGGTGAGCCCGCTGGGCCCCGGAGGTCCCTTTTTCAGGGGCGACCCGGAGGAAAGTTACATACAAGTCAACAGAACAGTACAAGTTATAAAGTGACAAGATTTAGACAAATAAATATCCATAGGATTACAATCGGGTAGGGGGTAAGGGAACATAAAAAACGTAGGAACATGTAGAATTAGATATATACCAACATTGTACATGCATCAATCTTGTGGACCCTGGAAGAGCTCGAGGTACTGGCTAGTTTGCCTTGAGTCAGGGTGCCATCCCGAGGAATCAAAGTAGATGGGGGTAAGGGTGACCATAAGGCATGCCTTCAAAGTGAGGGGAGGCAGTGACGAATGGTCAGGTCCTAAGGCATAGGCAGGTACTCCTATTAAGCAAGTGTGCTTTAAGTTTAGAGTGGAAGCTAAGGCCTGTTCCTGCCTCTCGTACCCCTAGTGGGAGGTTGTTCCAGGTGGAAGGGGCTGTAAAGCGAAGGACCGGGACCCGGCTTTGGTCCTAGTTTTGGGAACCTCGAGGAGAGTTTGTCCTGAGGTGTGGAGACACCTCAGACTGGTTTTAGCCCTGACTAGCCCTTTGAGGCTTGGGGGGGAGGGGCACAGTAGCTTAAATGTCAGACAGAGAGTCAGGTAGATGAGGCGGGCTTCCAGTGACGGCCACCTGAGCCTTACTAGGGCCTCACAGTGGTGGGTTCTAGGGTGGGACATGGTAGCAAACCGGGCAATCTTGTTGTATAAGGTCTTTAGCCTGTCAAGTTCTGTAGCGGCCACACCTTGGAGAACCGGGGCTGCGTAGGTGAGCTTAGGGAGTAGGACGCTAGTGGCGATGACTACTCTGGCTTCAGGGATAATCTGGTCCTTTATTCTATAGAGGATGCCGAGTTTCACATGAATGGCTTTGGTTAGTAGGCCGACAAGATTTTTTAGAGTTAAAGCTTTGGTCTAGTGTTAGACCAAGGTACTTAGTTGAGGTAACCACTTCGAGTTTGACTCCCCCTCTGGACTGCAGTTGTAGGAGCGTCGACCTCTCAGATCCCAGGGATCTTGGCCCAAATAGCATCGCCTTGGTTTTGCTGGTGTTTAGTACCATTTTGTTCAAAGTGAGCCAGTCCTCCATCTGGAGGATGTCATCTTGAAGGGCTCTCTCCAGTTCTTTTAAATTAGGGGAGGCCCGGTAGATGACCGCATCATCAGCATATTGGATGACTCTGCTGCTCCCACAGTGTAAGTGCAGGTCATTTATGAACAGAGTGAAGAGAAGGGGGCCAAGTATAGACCCCTGTGGTACCCCTTCTTTAAGCGGTGCAGTCTGGGAGACATTGTCCACCCACCTGACCCTCTGGGTACGGCTAGAGAGGTAACTCGAAAACCAACCTAGTGCGTGGGTGTCCAGGCCAAGAGAGCACATTTTGTGCAGAAGGAGGCTGTGGTTGACCAAGTCAAATGCTTTAGAGAGGTCGATGAAGACCGCGCCTGTGCTGACCCCTGAGTCATTGTTGTACAGGACATCTGCCGAGAATTTGGTTAGTGCCGTATCTGTCCCATGGTTGGCTCTGAAGCCATGCTGGGATGAGGAGATTACCTGGTGAGTTTCCAGGTATTCGCGGTTGGGAGCAGACTAGCTTCTCTTGTATTTTCGCTATTGAGCACAGCAGGGAGATAGGCCTGTAGTTCACTATTTGTTCAGTGGTGCCTCCTTGTGAATGGGAATCACTAGGGCCTCCTTCCATGGCTCAGGGACCATCCTTCCAACAAGGACCGGTTAATCAGCCAGGCTATTGGCTTAGCTTGAGCAGGGGTGCCCTCTTTGAGAATTCTTGGCTGGATCCCGTCAGGGCCGCCAGTACCTCTCGGCTGCAGGGTTTAAGGATGAGCAGAACTTCCTTTACCTTTACCAGCCGCAGATGAAATTGAGGGCGGTCAAGTTCATGGGGCTGATGCTCGTGGGCCATTTTTCCGTCATCAGTGTGTCCCATCTTGTACACATCCAGGTTTGTGAAGTAGCCATTTAGGGCCTCGGCGATGCAAGGCCCCTCATCCAGTACATGCCCGTTCACCTGGATAGGGCCGGTGGTGGATTTTTTATGCCCTTTTAGGAGTTCGTTAGTATGTGACCAGAAGAGCCTGGGGTTACCCAGGTTAGTTTTTTTGGAGATTGGAGATGTACTCTTTCTTGGCTTTCTTTATGTTCTGTTTGCAGAGGTTTCTGAGGGCCCTGTAGCTGGCTAAGTCCACCGGAGTTTGGTTTTCGTGAACTTTTCCATGCTTTGTCCCGGTGGACATCTGGGCTTTTAGGTGGGGTGAGATCCACTTATAGCAGTTCCCCTTTACCCTGTGGGTTTTCATAGGGGCAACCAGGTTAGTGATACGAGATAGGGTGGTTTGGAAGAATTTTACAGCCTCCTCCAGGTTAGGTAGATGTCTTATGGGGTTCCAGTCAGTGCCGTTTAGGTAGCCTATGAACTGGTCAGGATGGAAGTTGGAGAAGTCCCTAGAACTGATCGTTCGGGGCGGGACATTTATCCTGTTATTCTTTCATATGGCAAATATCGGCGAGTGGTCGCTTAGAGCATCTGCCAGGGTTTCAGCCAACTTTACATTAATTGGGGATGAGGTCAGGACCCAATCTATAGTAGAGTGTCTGCCTGATTTGTGGTTCATTCTGGTCGGTAGGGAGATTAATTGAGCAAGGTGGGAGTCCTGTAGAACTCCAGATATTGCCGACTTCGACTCTTGTGCCCAGTTTAGGTTGAAGTCACCCAATAGGACAATCTCAGCAGCTGAGTCCACCACGGAGCTCTTCAGGAGCGTTTCCAGAGAGCCGAGGGCATTGGTTGGGGGGCTGTATACGCAACCAATTGTGAGGTGTTTAGCTCCACCTAATGTGAGCTTTAGGAAGACTGCTTCTGAGTCCAGGGCTGAGTCCAGGGGCAGCCTGACTATGGAGGACATAATGTTGTCTTCAACATAAATTAGCACTCCGCCCCCTCTTTTCGAGGGTCTGTTCTTTCTGAAAAAGGCATAGCCAGAGATAGCAACCTCATGGTCCAGGATGTGGGGTTTTAGCCAGGTCTCAGAGACCCCTAGTATGTCGGGTTTGTAGACAGCCAGCCAAGCTTGTACCTCCTGGATCTTAGGTCTCAGACTGCAGATGTTCATGTGAACCAGCCTCAGGCCCTTGGCTCCATTCCAGGCCTTATCCGTAGGGGAGGAGATAGAGACATTGTTAGTCCCTGGGCCAGGGTTAGGTTGAATGTCCCCCGCCAGTAGGAGTAGGGCAGTGAGTGAGCTCAGGAGAGAGAGGGTTGGAGGAGGTAGTGCCAGCTGGACCTGACATTGTGTTGCGCTCGTGGTGCAGAGAAGGACTTTGTAGAGGACCCCCTTCCTAGAGAATTCATAGGCCACGAGAAGAAGGGTGTTAATCCGTGGCGAAGGGCATAAGAAGTGCTTTGCTATATGCTCTCCCGACCCCCCTGAGGTATCGTGGGGAGCGGTAGGCATTGCTGACTAAGGTATCAGTCACAAGTTGGGCCAGAATGTAAATTATAGCCAGGAAAATACCATTGTTCCAGATACCGGGGTGCATGATAGCCCCCTGCCTGTAACTGGCCAGCAGGCGTAGGTACCAGCCAGGTAGCCGGAGATCCTATAGCTACGGCTAGCTTAGGGCCAGAGAGACAAAAAGGCCGATTGTTGTGTATCCGGCAGTAATGTGGGGTAACAGTTAATGCTCGAGATTACAGAATCCTAAGTTCTATGCAGCAGTAGTCAAACGTTAAAAATCAGAGTCTCTTACAAATGTTAAAAGTCAGATTCTAAATAAGGTATGCCCGTTATCTGTAGACATTATCTTTTTGAATACTTAGAATATTAACCAGTCTTTTGATTTTTGTGGTTTTTCCGCTATATAAGTTAATTCTATGTTTTCTCCTATGGATTACAAAAATAACTTTGTATTATATTGAAAGTCCTTTATTCCTTTGTATCATAAGTTTCTTAAATGGCTATTTGCTTTGAATTGTTATGATATTTAATAACAAAGACAGAGTTTTCTCATTTCTGTATGTACATATAAGTTCCTTGAACAAAAACACCCCTACTCTCTCCAGCAGGGGGAACCGCTGGCCATCAGTCAAGATGGGCGACCTGGGTGTTCCTATGGATGGGGACCTGTTTCTCCTCCACTCTGGATGTGGATTTACCTGTTTTGTTATCTGAATTGGACGCTGGTCTGTCCGTGTTTTTGCCTATGTAGGCACCTCCCCTCCAGCCTGGGTCTGTCTCAGTTGGCTCTCCGATACTCAGTCCCACAGAGGTTTCAGTTTTGTCTCAGCCTGGAGTTCCTTTTGGACCTACGTACCCCTTGCTTGTAGACTGCATCACTGCTCAGAGTGCCCGCCTGTATGCTTTAATGGATGCTGAGGATGGGACTATGCTGCCGTTGCCTCTCACTGTTTCTTCATCTGGGGCTGGGCTCAGGTTTCAACTTTGACCCCCCCCCCACAGTGCTTAAGACATGCTGAACTGTGCAGGGTCACCTCCTCGGCCTACAGCACTCCGCTCTGTACCGGGGTCTGCTGTGGATTTGCACAAGTTGACACCTTTCCTGTTTCAACAAGGATGGTGTCCCTCAGCCTCGTCTACTACTACTGCTGCAAGCTCTGGAGTGCCGTTTCCTGCAAATTTGGGATCAAGTGCTGCTTCTGCCTATGGTGAGATTTCTCCTTCTGATTCTGCCATCGTTCCAGCTGCACAGGTAGTTCCATTACCTTTTGTTCAATTGCCACTTATGGCTCACTTGCCCAGTCAGGTAGCTAGTTCTCAGGATTTGGATTTACTGTGGATTTCTTCCATTGTTCCCAGGGATCCTCTTGTTCCATTTTCTCAGATTGCTCCTGATCCCTTCCGACCACCTGTTCAGCCTCCTATTTCACCTCTCCAGTCTGTACCTATGGCTGCTGTACCAGATCTCTTCTCGGGGGTAGTGCGGCTGCTTATAGGTGGTGCTAGTTCTGTTTCTCTGGACCTCAAGCCTACGGATCTGGCTGCTGTGGTCTGTTTTCCTCCTGTTCCTGTTGCCATACATGAACCTTTACCTTTAGTGGAATTGCCTGCCCCAACCTTGCAGGCTACTCTGGCCCCCTGCTCCCTTACCTCAGGGGGGCATCCAGCGTGTTATATCATTCCTCTCCAGCAATGCTCTCTGTTCCGATGCCTGTTTTCCTACCTCTTGGGTAGCAGAGTTCTCCTGTGCCATCCCCCCACCTGCTTGGAGTCCTGACTGAGCCCTTCAATGCACTGGATGGTTTTTAGCACTCGATGGACATTCATGGATCCTCTGATGCCTGCCTTCCAGAATGATTCCTGTACCTGGCCTACCTCTGCAGTTTCTGTGGAATCTGTGGCTTCCACATCTTCTATGGGACACTTGCAGCAACAACATGCATGGGGGTCCCCTACCCCTTCCCCTTTGTCTGCCTTTGCCTCTGCTTCCACCTCTGCTCAACTGCCTGGGGGATCATCGGCTCCTATTCCACCAAAATCTTCAGACTCTTCCAGTGATATCCCCTTCAAACTTTCAGATGTTTGCTGCCCAACCTGCTCCGGCACCCAGGCATAATGCTGTCCACCTTAAGTACACTGGTGCAGGCTGGCCCAGTGGCACTGAGGGTTGAGGCACTGGACACCACACCTCAGGCTACACCAGTCTGGGGTTAGCCGGGGGAGAGGGTGGAAGCAGGATTGAGCAGCTGCTCGGCAGCTCTCCTCTCCCAGGGAGGGACCTTATTACCTCCCCCTACAGTTCCACTGCCCCTAGGTAGAGGCCTGAGTGTAGTGTAGGTGGCACGTGGGGAGGACGCTATTGAACCACGGCATGCACGTGTCTCCACATGTGTATGCACAGCCACGGTGCGGGGGGGGGTTTAAAAATGAAGCTGGCAGGCTCTGTGAAGCTCTGACCACGGTCGCAGATCGGGATGGATGTGAGCCCTCCGAAGGAGGGCCAGAGCTTCCTGCCAGCTCCCAGGGGCATAAATACAATATAGAAAAAAAGTACACTGGTGAGGACAACCTTCCTCTGGATTGTTCTTTCTTGGTTGAGAAGCTTTTGGTGAGGTGTATGGGGTTTGTGCCAGGGGATATTTTTGCATTCATTTATGCTTCAGGATCTGTCCTGTATGATATGAGCTTTCAGCTCCATTCATCCTTGGATCGTTTTTGTGGACTAAGTCCAGCTTGCTGAGGTATTTTGAGCTGTGGCTGCCCTTCCAAGCTCTTCCTCTTATGAGGCCCACCACTCGCACTGTGGCAATGATGTTCTGGAATGAGGGGATCGATGTCAACAATGTCACCTATTCGCTTCAGCAATGTTGTGAAGTTCTGGGCCACCCCGACTCTATTTTGGATCGGTATGGTATCTGGACTGGTGGCTGGAAATTTAGAGTTCAACTTCGAACTACAGACTCTCTTCTTGTTCATCTCCCCAACAGCTTCATCCTTGGCCATGATGAGGAATGTGTTTTTACCCAGGCCAACTTAAGGCTTGTTTCATGTGTGGCTTGCTTTCACATCTCAGTAGTGTGTGCGATCAATGACTTTGTAGCCTTTATCTGGACTATGGACACATTGCAGCTCAGTGTCCAAATAAGGTGAAGTGTAATTTATGCTGCATTGAAGGTCATTCCTTCTGTAATTGCCCCTGGGCTGCACACAACAGGACAGATCAACCCTGACAGGAAGATCCCTTTCAGAATGCTGCTCCTTCCACTGCTGGAGAGATTTCGGTGGGTCTGCCTCAGGGGCTTCAGGACATTTCATCCTCTCTGCAGTCCTCTTCTGATCAGTCTGAGCCAGATGCCCTGTCACCTGCTTCTCTCTCTCTCTTCTCTTCCAATGTCTGTGTCTGGTGCCTCCACTCAGTTATGCTTGCCTTCCCCTCCTAGTTCGGGGACCCATGCTCCACTGGTTTCTTTGGAGCCTTCTGTGGTTTCATCGATGCCTCCTCCATTTTCCTTTACCAAGGTGCCCCACAGGTGGTCTCTTCGGAATAAGTCACTTCCTGCTCCTCCTGCCCCTGCATCCACTGGATCCTTCCTACTCAAGCATAGATTTAGCCCCTTCACTACTTCCAAGAATTAGGGTGCTACTGAGGTGGACATTGACTCAGATTCTTCTTCCATGATGTCCATTTGGCCTGCAGAATTATCAGACACAGAGGACGATGCCTTCAAATTGACGAAACCCTGAAAGCGTAAGGATGGTCCTTCTTCAAGGATGAAAATTAATTCCAAGAAGAAACACTTTCAGCCTCTTTGAGCTTGTGTGTTGCCTTGCTTCCCAGTCTGATCTTTTTCCTTCCTTCTCTTCTGCAAAGGGTTGTTACACTTAATGTGAATAGCATACCCAATCTGCCCTGGAGGAAAGTTACTCTTCGGGTCCTCCAGGATTCTCATGCTGATTTGATTTTTTACAGGACACCAGACTGCGCATGTTGACATCACCATCACCAAAAGGCTCTGGACTTCAGGCATTTCTTATTTTTCACCTAGCGTGGATGCATGCTCTAGAGTTGCTATTTTGCTTCACCGTCTTTCTCCTACTGTGTCAAGAGTGCTGGATGTTCAACCATGTTGGGCTTTATTGCAACATTGATCAGGCTGCCTATTGTTTGATTAACATTTATGCCCCCCAATCTAAGATTGAGAGGGTTTCTCTGTTTCACTCATTACAGCCATATTTGTGTACTTTCCGTTTCATTATTTTTGGGGATGATTTTAACTGCCTCTTACATCTCTGTGATGGGGGGGCTAAGACGCTGAAGTTGTTTTGCAACTCGATCTGTTTACAGGATATTTGTCATCAGTCCCACCTGGTTGATGCTTTTCATGCTCTCTTTCCTATGGGAGGGTTTACTTACTACAGGGCACACTTTGCCACCCGGATTATTTTTTTGTTTCTAGTGTGTGCACCATTGTGGCAACATCCACCTGTCCAGTGGAAACCACAGACCACTGTTTGTTAAGCTGCATGATTTCGATCATATTGACCCTTCTGATTGGAAAGTCTTCCTGGAGGTTAAATAAATGACATCTTATCAGACTCCTCTTTTCAGAGTGCACTTTATTCCCTTTTATGGTTACGTACAACTTTCCAGGATCTTTACATCGATGTGTCCCTTTGGTGAGACCATACTAATCTTGCTATGGGTACTCTAGCAAGGTGATGTTCAAAATCGGTTGGCAGATTGGCTTACCATGCCTATCTTGATTTGTATTATACTCTTTTCAAACTGATCGTGCTTCAGGCTGGGAAGGGTTTATCCCTTTAAGCCCAGATTCAGTCTGTTAGAGACCATATGAAGTCCTTTCAATATTAAAGGGTTAAATCTCTGTCATTTGAACAGACTTATGGGACCCAGAGTAAGCATCTGACGGGGGACATTTTTCAAAGTTGTTTTCATAGGGTAAAGTTCCGTAGAATGGATTCTTTGATTGCCTCTGATGGTGTGGAACACATGTCCTGAATGGGCATGCTAAGGGTGGTTCAGGACTTTTTGCAAGTTACAGTAGGTACCAGTTTCCCTCTAGGGGATTCAGCCTCAACATTTTTAGACTCTTTAAGCTTGTCACAAGTGTCATCCTCTGATAATGCGTTTCTTTCCCAACCTGTCACTAAGGGTGAAGTTTGTGAGGTCATCCATTCCTTACGTAAGTGGATTTCTCCTGGTCCAGATGGGTTGACTTCTGAATTTTACCAGACATTTTCCTCTCTGTTGGTCCCTACTCTCACTTTTGTTTTTAATATTATTTTGCCACATGACTCTATCTTGCTCCATTACGAAGGTGCTCCAATTTTTTTTATTGAAGTCTGGTGATAAGAGGACTCTCTTGAACTGGAGACCTATCTGTCTCCTTAATACTGATACTAAGATTTTAATGAAAGTTTTTTTGTATTAAACTGGCTCAGATTTTTTCTATATTTATTCATCCCCTGCAGTCCTGTTCCATCCCTGGCTGCAGAATTCAGAACAAGTTATTGTTGATTAGGGAACTCCTTGCATACTGTCTTTCTCACTGTGTGGGTCATTTCCTATTTTCTTGGATCAGGCCAAAGCTTCTGATAATGTTTCCTATGATTATTTATTTATTTAGTTTTTGTTGACCGGGTAAGTGCACTAGACAAATCCTGCCTATTTTCAGGCACGACCCGGGAGAGGGGGATACAGATGAATGCCAACTGACCTTGAACCAGATTAAGCTGTTGGTGGTATTTTTAGTGAATTAGGGGAAATTTGGCCAGGGCACCAGGGAAATTCCCCTCTCGCCTGTAAGGGAACCTCTGGCCAGCAAGATGGCTGCCCAGATGGATCCAGGAGGAGGAGGAGGGCTGCAAACAGGAGAGGTAGAGAAGGAAGAACTGTTTTTTGTATCTGCATCTCCAGAGGAAAATAAAGATGTGCGTTCATTGCCTGAAGAAGAAAATGATGCATCAGTATGTTTTTTGATGAAGATAAGGACTGATCACAAATCGTGGAAAATGCTGAGAACGAAGCTCAGGTATCATCTCCTTTATCTACTGATGGTATGAATGTAACTGACAAAGAACGACTGGTCAAAGAGCTATTATTAACGGAGGAGCAATGTAAAACCAAAAGAGAAGCGCTACAGAGAACTGTCAGACTTGCAAGACAGCTCTCTGACAAGAATGTTCAGTGACTCACTGGCATCTCAGCTGAGAGGTGACATGGCAAAAAGCACTAGTACCGTGGAAACAGAAGCTATCCCTAAAAATCAAGATTCTTCTCTAGCTGGCAGTTGTAGACAGCAAAGTACTGTGTGCCAAGAGCCGGTAAAGCCTCCACTTCCAGCGAGACGTAGGTTGGGACTTTCAAATATTCAAGGAGCACCGAAAGTTAAAATCACTTTGTTGAAGGAATCCCCAACGCATTCAGAGCTGTTGGATGCAAATGCGGTAAACAAGACACATTTCCCAATGAGGAAGAATAAAAGAAATGAGGAATTATTAACACTGCAGCAAAATTGGTCCCCTGCCGGTGTGCTAGAAGGTGCAGGATGTTGCAAAGTATGTCAGGAGTCTGGGAACCAGATTCTGCAGATAAAACAGTGCAGAAGTATCATGCTGAGTTTTTACAATGTGAAGCTTCTACTTCTAAAGAAAAGAATAACGCTAGCGCATCTCTACATATGAAGATGAATGTTACTACAAAAGATAAGGGCCCCAACGTTGGAAAAAAAACAAAGTATTGCATATGTTTCTTCAGCTCAAGAGACTAACACTACAGTTCAGACAAATGAACCACCACCTAGATTGAGTCCAGCAGAGCATATTCTACAGGATCCTAACAAAAGGGCTTCATTGGATCCCATGTTTAAACTTTCTGACTTATTCCAAAACAAAGGGGAACCAGCCCCGAGAAAAAATGCTGCCAGGCTAATTTTTTAAGGAGGCCTAGAAGATCCTCCTGATAGGATCTATGTTGCTAAGCAATTATTGAAGGAAACAATGCACTTTTTCTCATCAGAAATCTTTGCATTAATTCACCTAGGTAACGGAAATTATGGTGTTAGTTTTAAAACTGTCTCAAGTTTAGACAGATTCTGGTCTCAGTACCAAACACTGAAAAATAATCCATTGTGGATCTTCTACATGGCCATCCCCCTTATGAAATCAGCTGTAAAATACATCACTATTATGTTTCGTAACGAGAGAGTCCATGTAGAGGACATACTTTTCTGGTTAAGACAAAGATGCAAGGTATTAGAGAAGCCAGCCCCCATTTTAGACAGCAAGCAAATATGGAAAGGGGGTTGGAAAATAAAGGTTAAACTATACTCTACAAACAATGGACCAGTACATCTACCCAGTACCTTTTTCCTAGGGAGAGATATGGGAGTTCTATTTTACATGGGGCAACCCAAATCATGTTTTAAATGCAGTTCTCATACTCATTTAAGCACAGTCTGATATCCCTGGATGTAGCCATCGTCTGGACTATGGACATACCTCATCCACATATGTTAACCTTTTTAAGTGCAATGTATGTGAAAACACAGGACATGGTTATGGGACGTGCCCTTGGGCCTCCCATAATCATGAAGATTGTCCCTCACAAGATGGCCTTATCAATAGAGCTCAGCAGTTGCATGCTAAATAAATTGCCACTGCAGCAAATAAAGGCCCCATTGCTCAAGACCCTTCACTTCCTAGTGCTAACCCCCAACTAGGTATAGTAGAGGAATCTCAAGAAACCGTTAAAGACAGTACCCCTGACACTGATACTCACTCTGAAGTGTAGCACGCTGCAGAAGCTGAAAAACCTGAGGCAATAGGAGAAATAGAGGAGAAGAGTATGCCCCTACACCCACCACCCAGTCAGGAGACAAAACACAGGAAAGCAGCTGCTAAACAAAATAGGTCAGGTAAAACACTCAAAAGTAAAAACCTAGAAGAGAAAAGAAGGGAAAGAATCCATGGAAAAACATGGAGGAAAGGGAATAGAAACGAGGCTTTGGTTTCAGGAAAATCTGATGAGGATGCTGAGGGAGAAATGTAAGACACTTCATCTACAAACACAGGCACTACAGAAGTAACCTCGGACACAGAAGACGTGTGTGGGGAGGGATACACATATTGCCCAGAGGACACGGAGACGGAAATGCAGTAAAACTTCCTGATGTAGCTGTGTCTTTTGGGTAATTTTCTTTTCTCTTAGGAACATTTTAACACATGGAATCCCTTACTTTAACATCAGTAAACGTAAATAGCAATAATGATAATGCTAAAATGATTACAATACTAAGCTCTTTAGCCTCGGAAAAAAAGACATTATTTGTCTTCAAGATACCCAACTTAAAACAAACATAGAACTTCAGCAAGCTTCTAAATACTAGTCAAAGGGGTCATATTTTTGGTTACTAGGTCAGGAAAGATGCGATGGGGTAGAAATTCTAATAAACAACTCCAGTATTAGAGTTGCTAAATTAGTAGACATTAATCCAGGGAGAGCTCTAATGATAGATATTTCCTTGTACTCTGAAAGATTCCGGATAACAAATTTCTACGCACCTCAGACTAGAGCTCTCAGAGTAGCTTTATTTCAGAAAGTACAACCATACTTGCATACATCCAGATTACTGTTATGGGCCAGAGATTTTAACTGTGGATTGGGGAAACTGGACAGAGGGCTTAAAACAGATAACATTTTCTGCGAATCCGCAACCTTAAATAAAACAGTTGAGAATGCAAAATTAAAAGATTCTTATTGAGCAAAATATCAGACAGGTGGAAACACTTTCTTTAAGGGACATTTATCAACCAGGATTGATTTTGTTTTTGTTTCTGAAATTTTAGTTATTTTAAATGTTATCCTGTTAGGTAGGGAATTTTCAGAACAAAAATCAATAACTATATGTTACCTGGAAAGATACTCCTAGACCTAAGAAAAACTTATGGAGATTGAATAGCTCAGTTTTATCAGACGAGCAAGTGCAAAAGGTGTGGAGACATAAATGGCAGGCTAGGTTATCTGTGACTATAGTGTACGATAGTGCTGCCCTCTGGTGGGAAGACACAAAAACATCTTGGAAACATTGGTTTCAGAAGCTCACAAGAGAAATATAAATAATAAATACTTACAAATATTTACAGCTAAGGGCTTAATTGCAGGCTCTGATTTCTAAATCAGAGACATTAAAATTGAACTTAAAAAACTAAATTCATGAAATTAAACAATAAATGTGTGTATTATAATATATATGACAGAGCCAAAAGTCTGGAACAAGAATTAAGATTTGGTACCAAAATAAAAAAAAAAAGGATCACTGGATCCTTTTAAAGATTCCCAAAAATAGAGTAGAACATAGATTTCTACTTAAACTAAAGTTAGAATCTGGACCGATTACTTCCTTGCCAGAACAAATATTGAAGCAGGTGAATACTCATGTTTTAGAAACATTTGGATCAGCACCACAGCTATTCGGGTGGGGGGGGGAGGACATACTACAGAGCCTGCATAAACTTAATAAAAAGGACAGCATTCAGTTGATAGCCCCTATACTGGGTGAGGAAATAAGGAGTGCTATAAAATGACTCAAAAGTGATTCTGCCCCAAGGCCAGATGGAATAGAGGCAGAATTCTATAAAATGTTTTGTGAAGATCTGATACCAGCGCTAGTGAGTATACAACAGCATGTTACAAGAAGGCATGTTAGCAAGATCTATGTATCAAGCATCACTAATTCTACTTTTTAAAAAAGGTGAAAGAGAAGATTTAAAAAACTGGAGGCCACTTAGCCTGTTAAATATGGACTTCAAGATATTATTGTTTATTTTATTTATTGTAAAATCTAGGAATTAATACCTTTGAGCCAAGGCTCTTTTACAAAGGTTCTGCGTCAAAATCAGTTACAAACAAATAGGGGTACAGGGTTGCACAAGTAGGTAACATTGTGGAAATAGACAGTGACAAAACAAAAAGAAAAAAAAATAGCTAAATCTAATGACATTTATGAACAGCAGATAAATCACTTAAGCACTTTCACTATATAGAAACAAGTGGGAGGAAAGATAGGTAAGGGAGGTGTTAGGCAGTGTAAGTAAGAAAAAGAGGAAAGGGGGGGTAGGAGGAAGGAGCAAACCAATTGTAGGAGACGAGGATCCACTAGTAGGCCTTTGTCAAGTAAGAGGGCAAGGGAGGAGGAGTGCGAATAGATTAGGAGATTAAACAAGGCAGTCACAGGAGTTTGAAGTGGCTAGGTGAAAGAATAGTCTAGATTTAAAAGCACCTAATGAGTTAGAAGAGGTAATAGAGGTGCTGAGAGTATTTAGCCAGTTGGGGGCACGATAGGCAAATGATCGTTGACCATGTGTGGTCTGACAGTGGGTGACCTGTAGAAGCTGGGTTTCTGATCTTCTGGTGGATCGTACACTTGAGTTCTGGCATAGCAGGTCTTGAATGCAGGGTGGGGTGAGGCCCCTGATGGATTTCTTGGCCATTGGGCAGGTGAAGAACTTTAAATGGTTTGATAGTTGTAACCACCCAGTATCAGCATAGAGTTCACAGGTATGAGTAAGTCAATGAGCACCTGTAAGCAGCCGACATGCCTTGTTTAGGGAGGTTGTGACCCATTTCAGTGCGCTTGGAGGGGCGGACCCATAAATAATTAAGCCGTAGTCGATGACTGGGATGATTGAGGATTGAATAGCTAGCTTCAGCACTGGATGGGTGAAAAGTTGTCTGTTACGGTAGAGTATCCCTAGCCGCTGATTAATAGTTTTGGAAATACCATCAATATGTGATGCAAAGACAAGGCCTTGGTCAAATGTGATTCCAATATATTTAAAGATAGTCACTTGTTCAAGGGTGATTCCCAGCGAAGTGTTGATAGTAAGTGGAGCTTGTCTTTTCTTGTTCTGTGGACTAGCATAGAGCATAGATTTTGTTTTTTGTGGTTTAGGACAGCTTGTGTCCAACGAACCACCTCAACACTGGCAAACGCGTGCTGTAGGCTGTGGCATAAGAGGTTAGGTCTTTGTGTGAGGATAGAATCACAGCATCATCAGCATAGAGGATGATTTGTTCGGGCAGGATTTAGGAGGAGTTTGGAAAGAGGCTGAAAAGTAGCGGGCCTAGGATGGATCCCTGCGGAACTCCTGAGAGGACAGGCTTAGGGTCTGAGAGGATTCCAGATATTTTTACAACCTGGGTGCTTTGGGCAAGGTAGCTTTTTATCCAGGCACCAGAGCCCAAGGAGAGCCCAAGTGTCTGTAGTTGACTGATGAGTAGGCCATGGTGAACAGTGTCAAATGCCTTCGTTAGATCAATAAACACAGCTCCAGTGAGGAGTCCTTTGTCCAAGGCCTTGTGGATTACTCCTGAGAATTCGAGCAGGGCAGTGGTGGTGCTATGCCTTTGTCTGAAACCATGTTGCTGGTCACAAAGAATGTTATATTTCTGCAGGTAGTCTGTAAGCTGGTCAGCTACCATACGTTCAAGAGCCTTTGATAAGGGAGGGAGTATTGAAATTGGTCTATAGTTACCAGGCAGAGACTTATCCCCACTTTTGTGCACTGGGGTGATTATAGCAGCCTTCCATATACTAGGGAATTTAATAGAACAGAGGGAGAGATTGAATATTCTGGTGAGGGTGAGTAGAACTACATCCAGGGTAAGGGATAGTATTTTAAGGTCAAGAGAGTCACTGCTTGCCCTTGAATTAGATATAGCCTTCTTTATGTATTTATAAACTTCATGTGCTTTAACTATTTTAAGATGGAAGGGTGGAGTGTTTGGAGAGGCAGAGGGGGATATAGAGATAGGGGGGTCGGCAGAAGTGAAGAAGTCAGATGCAAGGACACCGCTGAGGTCGGTGAAGGTCTCATTTAAGGTGTTTGCTATGACCAAGGGGTCAAGGGTGGTGGTGCCTGCCACATTCAGTGTAGTAGGAGAGGATTTGGACTGCTTACCCATGATATTTCTTAGATTGTCCCAGAAAGATTTCCCTTCACCCCAAGTGTTGGAAAGAGCAGTTTTGAAGTAGTCGCTCTTCACTCGACGAGTCTCTTTAGTACAGTAGTTTCAGGCCTGTTTATATTTTAGGATGTCAGTCGGAGAGCCAGAGTCTCTTGCAATAGCCCAGAGGTGGTCCCTTCCTTTGTGTAGTGCCATTAGCTTAGCAGTGAGCCATGGAGTTGAGAGTGCTTTCACTTTGCACTTTTTTACAGGTGCGTATGAGTCACAGGCAGCACCGAAGGTGTAGATAAAGTGGTTAAGAGCTTCATCGATGTCTTGCGTATTGTAAATGGGAGACCAGTCTTTCTGTCTAAGATTTTCCTTGAGTGGAGTAAGGTTACCAAACGGTAGTACTCTGCTAGTGATGGTTCTAGGGGGTGGTTTTCTAAACTTGTTTGACCAGGTACATATTATAGGAGAGTGGTCGCTAAGCGAGTCCGGGAGAACAGCAACATTATTTATCCGGGCTGCGTGGTTGGTGAGGATCCAATCTATTAGTGTACTATTACCAGATTTATAGTTTTTTCTAGTGGGTGAATTGACCAGCTGAGTTAAGTTTGCTGCTAGGATTGCATCCTTAGTCGACCCTATGTCTGATGCAAGCCAGTTGATATTGAAGTCACCAAGGAGGAGGAGCTCGGCATCAGGAGGTTGAGATCTGACAAAATCTAGTACAGACTGGAGGTCCGGCCCAGGATCTTTAGGTGGGATGTAGATAGCAGCACCGTGAGGACTTTTTTATGGGCACCAAGGAGAAGTTTGATAGGGAGGAGTTGTAAAACAGAGTTAGTAGTGGTATACATAATGGAGAGGCAGTTGAGATATTCCTTTATGTAGATGGCACAGCCACCACCCCTTTTTGACGTCCTATCCAGCCTGAGAATCTTGTAGCCTTGAAGAGATATAGCATGGTCAGGGGTGCTAGGTGTCAGCCAAGTTTCAACAATGGCTAGGATATCGGGGTTATGCTGACTGACAAAGGTTTGTAGTGAGGCTAGTTTTGGTAGGAGACTACAAATATTTAAGGTGACAAAGGTGAGACCCCCCTCCGTTTTGGCAGGCTTTGTTGTACTGTAGGAAATTGGGCCAGGATTAGGGTGAACACTTCCAGATATTAAGAGGAGGAGGAGGAGTAGGAGTTTGAGAGTCCATTGTCGTATTTCATAGTAGGTGGTGATCAACCTCGGGTTCTTATGTGTTTTGGACCAGTACAGGCGCCTAGGATCCCAGTGTAACGCATCGGCCAGGAATAGGTGCCAGGTTGCCCCCATGCAATCTTCGTACTTGTTCATATTTAAACAGTCCATAGCTGGATGGCACCATTTTTGCTTATGGGGGGAGATTGCATTTGTGCCTGATGTTGGGTAATTAGCCAGGAGGACCAGAGTAGAGGGTAGTGAGGGATAGGAAGAGGTAGGTAGGTGGGTTAAGGTTGGAAGCAAGGAGAGGGCTAGAAGAGAGAGAAGAAAATGTTTACAGGGAGGCATAGTAGCTAGGAGGGGAGAGTAGGAGGAGAGAAGAAGGAGGAAGGAAAAGGAGGTTAAGTAAACATTAAGTAAATATTAAGTAAACTATTAATGAATAGACTAGTGCCTCTTGCAGATAAATTGATTAGCCCTAGTCAGACAAGTGCAATTCCTAATAGGAAACAAGTAGATAATTTAATCGTGATAAGAGAGATATTCCATAAAGCTGAGAAACAAAACCTGCAAGGCTATATAATAGAAATTGACCAAGAGAAAGCTTTTGATAAAATATCACACCAATACATGTACAAAGTTCTTAAAGCATATGGCATACCTGAGGAATTTATTAGATGGATAGAGATCTTATACAGTCAAGCTACTTTGACGCCCAACATAAATGGATGGATGGGGAAAGATATTAGAATAAAAAGAGGGGTAAGATGGGGTGCCCACTAAGTCCTTTATTATACCTGTTCTGTATCAATGTGTTTTTAAGGAACATAGAACAAGATGATAGAGTAAAAGGGTTGGAACTATATTCTTCTTCTTCACCCAGAGTTAAGAACCTAGCTTATGCAGATGACTTAATTTTATGTATAGACCCTTCAACAAATGAAAATATACTGCTAGAGCATTATCAGACTTTTTCTGATTTGTCAGGCTCAAAAATAAACTTCCATAAAAGTTTAGGAATAGTACTGGGTGATACCCCTGTCCCAGAGAATAAGTCTTTTTCAGGGATCAAAATTGATAGGGGCACCATTCCAGTGTTAGGAATAGTAACATAGAAACATAGAAACATAGAAGTTGACGGCAGATAAGGACCGCAAGGCCCATCCAGTCTGCCCATTTCTTTTTCTACCTTATAAATGTGCCATTGGCCTTTGCTCTGTCAGTGACCTATCTATTCATAGTCATTTGTATTGCTCCCTTATGTCTATCCCATGCCTGTTTGAAGCCCTGCACTGTATTCATAGCCACCACTTCTTGTGGTAAGCCATTCCATGCATCTACCACCCTTTCTGTGAAAAAGAATTTCTTGTCATACAATCTTGGGGGGGCATTGCACCCTGGATTTAAGATTCGGAAAGAACAAGTTATGCATGAATTGAATTAGGTTCTGCAGCTTGTCTCTAAAGAACTAAAGTAATAAGAACAATTCCTATCAAGGAATTTTTTAGCCATAATAAGATGCAGTATACAGAACACGGTTAGGACCTGCTTAGTAAAGTAGCCAAGGGGCACCCCTCTGGCTGCCAGGGCACGTCAGCAGGGGTTCCTGGCTGTGATTTTCTGGCTATAATTAATGTTATTATAGCTAAAAAAAATGTTCCTTGTTCAGAGTTACTCTTATTTACTTTGGATACTGTTTGTGTGAGGCATGCAACCGCTGTAGGAGCACCTCCCTCGCTTAGTAGTGCGCCGCTAAAATCTGTTTTTCTGGTCCTTAAAGAAAACTGGTTCTTTGTACAGAGTCCCAGGACTTACAAAATATGAGGTGGAAATGTTGAAAAATGTAATAAAGTGGAATATTACAAAAGAAATTATTCAACTCAAGAATAGGAAAGAACTATACTCTCACATATTATATGAGGGAGATAGGGATGAACTTTCTTTGGGGGAATGTCCTGATAATAACTTATAATTAAATTTCGACATGTTGAAATCTAAAAGCATTTTGTATGGAGTTTGTATGGGACACAGTATGGCTCGGTGTACATGTGAAATTGGAAGTTCGAAATAACAACAAACACAAACAGGTTTAGGATAGGTACTGCTTAAGTCAATCATGTGTTTAGCAATGGGAAACACAAAAACATTTATTTTTGGAATGTGATTATGTAAAAGATTTTTGGGAATATCTAGTTAAAGAATGGAATGAGCCATTTTTTTCCAAATTATCTTATTGTGCATTGATATATGGTCAAGTGGAAGGGGGCATGGGGAAGTATCATTTTGAAACATTGTATTTAGTGTTGACAATTATAAGATATTATATATGGCAATCCCGATGTTTGTGGGCAACTCAGCAGAGAACAGTGTCGTATATAGAGATGGGTAGGAATATTGGCATCGCATTGCAGAAATTGAAAGGGTTAGATACCAAGAAATGTATGGAGGAAAAAAGAAAATTATTATGGATCACCTGTGAACACTGGGCTAAACCACTTTAAAAGACTGAGAATAAGAAATGTTAATTGTTATGTTTAGCATCAGCATTGTTTAAATTTGTGGTATAATTTAAGGTGTCGGATGATTGTAAATATGTAAAGAATCGTGATGTATATGTATATGTATTGTAAATATGTAAAAGTTATGTATTTTTTTTTCCTGTCTGTAAGTCCTCTTAATAAAAATACCCCTACTCTTTTCAAGAAGTGCCATGGGATCTTTAACATCCACCTGAACTACCACCAGAACAGGCAGATGGGACCTTGGTTTAACATCTCATCTGAAAGACGGATATTATATTTATATTTGATATTGCAGAAATATGGATTTTCTTCACTGGCTTCGGCTTCTGTATTCTCACTGTATGATTGTTCCCATTGTTAATGGCTGGCGGGCTTCCTGTATTCGTTTGCTTCAGGGAGTACGTCAAGGGTGCCCATTAAGCCCCATCCTCTATGTCCTGACTTTGGATTCATTGTAATGAGCCATTTGTGCTGTTCCACACATTTTAGGTATTCCCCATCCCATCTCATCCTCTGCAGTGAGGGTTTTGGCCTACGCAGATGATATCTGTTTATTTGTTCAGGATATCCCCTCAGGTGAGAATGCCATTCAGTTGATCTCTGAGTTTGCCTCATTGACCGGGTCTAGTATCAATCATTCTAAATGCTGTATAATCTCTATTTGGGTTCATGTGGTGATTCCTTCCTTTATTGGTGGTATTACCATCACCTTAGAACCTTTCAAGATTCTTGACATTTTCTTTGGAAGCTCTAATTTGGCAGAGTTCAACTGGAGTAAGGTTTTGGATAGCGGGACCTCCAAAGTGACAATGTGGAAATCCTAGCAACTGTCCAAAAAGAAATGGATTGGTGGGATTAAAATGTTTTTGATCCCACTTTTTGTGTTGCTTGCACGCATGTACAAGAAACACAATGTGTCAGCTTCCTTTAAAAGTGAGTTATGGAGGTGTGCAGTGTTGTGCCGAATGCCAGCAGTCCGTTCTAGGGCTGTTCTCTGCGTGGCGAATAGAGGAACATGCTGTTGATGACAGCAGTTAATGAGCATGCCACAATGAGTAAAGAAATTCGGCCATGTCACTGCACAATCAGCTGCTTTGGTGTATTGTGTGGTGTCCCCATGGTGATGGCTTCTCCGTCGGCCTCTCACAGTCCCCACAAAGCCGATGGAAAACCACCACCCACCGTTCAGTGTGCCTTCCTGGTAAAATATTTCAATAAATAAAAAAAAAACTGACGGGGTGCCCAATCCCCCTGTCGGCATGATCATGAGCGGAGGTCCCATAATGCCTATGTTGAAAATCTGCTGTAAAAAATCCCCTAACTAATTACATTACGGGTGTGCATTGCACAGTTTCTACGCACACTGGTGACTTCACCATTTTTTTTATATTTTCACTCCAGATTTTCAACATTGCCATTTTCTACACCTCCTCCTGTACAGTACAGCTGCCATTTTTCACATCCTGTTTGAAATGTGTTTTCGCACCTATGGCACCAAATGGTGCAGTTGCTGTGCAAAATCACCTTTCCGCTAACGAACTGATAGTGTCACTGTTCATGCAGCGGGATCACAAAAAACCCATGTTGAAAACTTGGATTAAAAATACCAAGAAATGCCCAGGGTGTTAGGATTTTTGACCATAACTCCCTACCCTGTAGAGACTGACAGGCGTCAGGGGTGTGACTTGGGACTATTGACAGTAATGCTCATGCCATTCCACCCCCAGCCCCACCCTGCAGCCAGTGACAGGCATCAAGGTGCGCCTTGGACTCTTTGGCCCCAGAGTTCACCCCATTCTCCTATGCACCCATTTCAGCATATTTCCTTATGGAATGAGATGAGTAAAGCCCGAACACCCAAGGCACACCTTGACAACTGTCAGTGTCTGCAGGGTAGGGTGAGGTGAAATGTCGTGACGGTTATGGGCGATGACCCAAAGGCATACCCCAATGCTTGTCCATCTCTGCAAGGTGGGGAGTGGGGTTGGCATCAGTTCAATACTTCACTGCCATTCCTATACTGCATGGGCCTGATTCTCATAGGGGTCTGCATCTGGTGCAAGCAGTGGCAAACAGCAGCTTGAGCTGATGCCCGGTGAGTCGGGGACCCTACACCTGATTCAGATACAGGAGGGGTCCCAGCAGGTAAGTCCCCATGCTTGCACTGACCGGAACCCTGCGGAAAACCTCTGGGTCACCGCACAGGTCCACAGCAGGCCACCAGAGACTAACACAGGACCCCTGTACCACTAGGTAATGGGCATGTGAACCCAACCTGGTGGGCCGGTGTCCCCCACCATGTTTGGTGCAACTGGCGCCTGGCCACGGAGGTGAGTGGTGGGATGTACAGGGCACTGGGGAGCAGTCGGGACTGGTGTACGGGGGGGTGGGCACCACCTGCTGGGGCATGTGTGGGCACTGTACCACCATAAGTTGGTGCTGCGGTAGCACTGATGGGGCGGGCATCTGGGATCGGGGGAGCTGCTGCTAGTATGGGCAGCATCAGGATGGGGGTACCGATGTGATACATAGGTGGCATCGGGGAGCTGTAAGTGGTGCCATTGGACAGCTAGGACAGGGGCCACACATACAGGACCACACTAGGGGGTGTATGGTGGGTGGACCGTCACCCATGGTGTGCCGCACACAGGCATGTCACCCAGGAGAGAATGTCTGAGTCCCCTTACACCTGCCCTGGCTGGTCTAAGGGCATTTAGAATTTCTCTCACTGGGTAATGTCTGTGAATTGCAGGATGCAGCTTGCCTCAGCTGCAGTCCCCCTACTGCCATGCCACAGTGCATTGCAGGGTGCAGGGTAGGTGCAAGCCCTGTTTGGGGCAGGTGGCCTGTGGTCGATGCAGGCCACCTTTGTGAATCGCATGGAGGGCAGTCATGGACACAAGGCGCACCTTGCACCTTATCTGTTTGGCACAGGCACCTTGCGTCTGGTGCAGGGCTTTGAGAATCGGGCCCCACATATTTAACTTCTGCACTTCCACTGTTAATGCCAGCAAGCAACCATTTGGCATTGACAAATGCTTGTGTAGTGAGCTCTGGCCCATAAGAGGCTCACAGGTGACCAGTGGGAAGCTCATTAATTAGGAACAGGCTGCATCTCTCCTGTCCGCAATGCAGTGTTAAGGGTTCAGCAAGCTCAGCCCTGGCTAATGTACAAAGACTTTATTACATTTCTTATAAGTCTTTCTTAAACATGTTTTATCTGTTTACAGGCGTGCACCTGATTTGAGGCCAAAATCAAAAGCAAATAGTTATAGTAGCAGAGCCCCCACACACACACATACACACTCACTGAAAAGCTGTTTAAAAGCCTACAAGTCATTCAAATAAGTTCCATTTTCTTACTTACTTGGGGTTCAATGTCAACAAGTGTAAAATCATGTACCTAGGGCATAGGAACCCCGATGCTGAGTATAGGATGGGGAGAGATACTGATACTCAGTAGACATGAAAGGGTCTTTGAGGTTATTATATCAGAGGACCTCAAGGTGACAGTACAGTGTGACAAGGCTATGGGCAGGGCAAATTGGATTCTGGGGAGCATAATGAGTGGCATCTCCAGTAGTAGGAGGAGGGGTGTTGTGCTGCCATTGTATCACTCCCACCTCCAGCTGGAGTACTGTGTTCAATTTTAGAGTCCACACTTCAGAAAGGACATAGGGTGGAGGTTTTCCAGAGGAGGGCAACTAAAATGGTTCAGGATTTTCACAGGAATCCCTACAAGGAAAGGCTGAAGAATCTTAACATGTACACTCTGGAAGAGTGGAGGGTGAGAGGTGACATGATCAAGACCTACAAAATACCTCACAGGGGTAAACAGGGTACAGTTGAGGAGTTTCCTTCAAATGAGGATGAGCACCCAAACCAAGGGACATACAATGAAGCTGGGGGGGGGGGGAGTTCAGGATAGATGTGAAGAAATATTTCTTTACTGAAAGGGTGGTAGATGCCTTGAATAGACTGCCAGGAGAAGTGGTGGCCGCTAAAATGGTAGGGGGCATGAAGCATGAATGGGATAAACATAGGGGTATATTAGAAAAAGGGGAAGGAGGGGGTCAACGGAGAACAATAGGGCTATGGAGGTGGAGTAGGTTCAAGTTTATTGCAGGAAAAATCCATTGAGCAAGCTCATTCACAAGGAGGTCCTGATGGATGCAGGCAGAATAAGACATGCAGTAACATATACAGGCAGGAGGTACAAATAGGTAGAGAACACGGGCAGACTGGGTGGGCTTAGCGGTCCTTTTCTGCTGACAAATTCTATGTTTCTATGGCATCATGTGTTCATTCAGGTGCAGTGTTTATTGAAAGTTGGGCCTACCATGCATCCAGATGTAAGGTACAGTAAATTACCGAATTAGATGCAGCCCACTTACAGTACAATGAACAGAACTCCAGTGCTTCAAGAAGCCTTTACTCTTCATAAAGCTGCTTAAAGAGCTGGGGTTCTATTTGCAATGTCCACACCGGTATGCTGATCTTAAAAGTGACGACGTATCTGAATGAGTACTTGATTCTTGCTCACTCCATTTCTTCCCCACTTTGAAACCTGCTTGTCCTGAGTTAGTTTTGGGCTGGCAGCACTTTGCCTGTGTTGGAAGATGACCAATAAGTGGCACTGAAAGACATCAGACTTCATAGACTGTAGCACAGCAGCACTGTTTCCAAACCCGGCTGCCAACTCCAAGCATCCGGAGTCTTCTCCTGACCCTGGGTCACTGGAACAGCATCACTATCTCCCTGAGCCTGGATCATTGACACGGCAGCAAGATTATCAATCTGAGGAACCAGAGTCCGCTCCTGAACCTGGGTCATTGGAACAGTATCCCTGTCTCCCAACCCATCCATCCACTCCAAGGAACTTGAGTCTGTTCCTGACCCTGGGTCACTGACACAGCAGCAGTGTCTCCCAGCCTGATCACCCACTCTAAGCATCCTGAATCTGCTCCTGATCCTAAGTCACTAGCATGGCAGCACTGTCTCCCAGCCCACCCATCCACTCTGAACAACCCGAGCCTGGTCCTGAGCCTGGGTTGTGGGAATGGCAGCTCTGAGTCCCTTCCTGGCTGCCCACTCTGAGCAACCCCAGTCTGCCTCAAACCCCAGTCGGTGTTAGTGCAGCATTGTCTTCCAGTCCATCTGCCTGCTGCAGGTAACCCAGTCTACTCCTGAACCTGGATCACTGGCACGGTTGCACTGTCCTCCAGTCTGGCCACCCACTCTGAGCATTCCAAGTCTGCTCCTGCCCCTGGGTCACTGGTATGCCAGCACTTTCATATTGGGTTTTGTATTCTTGTACATGATTGACAGCATCAGCACTTTGCATAAATATTTATTATATATAGAATAAAGGATGGGGAAGTGTGTGATATGAGAATTTAATGCACACCCGAGGTGTGGGATGCTACATAAACCATGAGAAGCCCGAGGGATTTATTAAAGCATCCCACACTGAGGGTGTGCATTAAATTTGGGTTTTCTAGCCCAAGTCCTGTGATCCTATATGACACACACTCACACCCACACACACCCACACTTGACATCGGGATCCTGATTGCGCTTGCTACGAGGACCCATTCCCGCTTGCAGTCTGCATCGCCTGAAGCTGGTGAATTGAACTACAAGATCAACCAGGTAAGGGTTTTTTGTTTTAATTTATATGCAGAATCAACCAGATAGATAAAGAAAATGGTTTTGATAAGGCAAGGAGTGTTGTTGTGGCAACTCCTCTCTAACGAGATTTGGAGCTGCCATCTTTGAGGAAGTGTTTTGCCAGCCCACACACAGGATAAATGCGAATGAGGAAGCGCTCGATTTTGACAGATGGAGCGCATGTTTGCTATAATAACCCGTGGGCTATTACAGCAAATATCAACTCACTAATCCTAAGAAAAAAAATTGGTCACCAGTTATTATGTTTATTAGTTTTAATTTAGCAGAGTTTTACACATATTTATTTATATTGATATTGTCACTTTAATTTGCATTTGCATATTTTGCACTATAAATGGTGATGTGTTCATGTTATGTTTTCATCTTCAAAAAGCATCAGAATGACTTGAAAAGTTGATGCTTGTATGTGTGGGGTCCTACTCTGGTGTGTGTTTTAGTGTATCTGCAATAAAAGCTTTGTTATCCACTCCAATGTTGTTAACCAATCAGTTTTATAGTGCTTTGGCTCTTTATTTTGGTGTTCGGAACTGCCTTACATCTTTTGTAACAATTTCCCGAGTTTCTGTGGTTTGGCTCGAACATGGACTTCTACACACCCAATAGTATGGCATTGGGTAGCAATATTCAAGCTGCAGCCATGAACAGCATCCCCATATTAATACCAAATGCTAGAGCTGATAATAGTTTCACTGAGTCTTTATTTTTTTTAAAAAGGAACTAGTAATCCCTTGTTAGATAGACCTGCAACTCCTCTTCATGTGACTAATGACAGTGTTATGGATAGAAGTCCCACACCAGGATTGGGCTCATACCTAAACACTGACACCCGAGTGCAATTCTGGGGGGTGCTGTACTGTCAGGGTGTGCCATCCTTTGGATGAGAAGTTAAACCAAGTTCCCGTCTACCCATCTCTGGTGCTGTCCTGGTGGACGTCCAGGTGGAAATAAAAGAATCCATGGCACTTTTCGCAAGAGTAGGGGAATTGTTTATTAAAGAAAAACAAATTAATAATGATACAAGGTGTCAAAAGAAAGTACAGGAAAATTACAGGGTGACAAAAAAACAGGCCTGCAAAGAACTACAGAAATTGAAAACAACAACAATAGAACTAAATCAAAACCTTAAAGGAAAAGGGGAGAGCCAACACGCAGAAGATCAACAAACAATAAAAAGAGAAGTCCAAAGAGGTATTCAGAAGAGATCCACGGGCAATGTTGCCAACGACTAATCCACAAGGCCGGAGAAAGCTTGGTACATTCAACAACACACAGCTTTCAAAGATCGAGTTCCACCATCCACAACAGGGCAGCATGATCCAAAACCTGTTGCAAAGCATATTTACAGCAAACAATCCAAATCATCGCTTTAAGAGAAGAATGAATCAAAAGCAACACGGAAAGATCATGCCTGGAGGAAGTGAGACTGGGAGCACCATAAATAAAGGAATCAAAGATAAGGGATTGCCACAATGGGTCAGCCCATGAAGTACTCAAGAATGTCCAAAAAGGATGAATAAAACGGGCAGTCAAAAAATAAGCGTGGAATGGTCTCCAATGTATCCTGACAACATTCCCGAAGCCAAAATCATTTATTATTGGACTTAACATTTAACCTTCCGTGGCAACACAGCCACGCCACATCCCAATAATGGGGTGGAAAGTGAGTGTCATTCAAATACAACAAAGTCTGGCATCTAACAAGAGGTGGAGGTGGCACTCCTGGAAAAATATCCACCCCAGTGGGAAGTAAACCTTTATAAAAGGCTTTTCTATGGTGTGTATGAACACGATCCCAAGATAACGGGCGTTGTTTAACAAAGGACAAAAAAGGTTTCAGAAACACAGGATAAAGGTCAACTTGCCGGAACAGGGGTCTGGGCTTCTGCCACTTCAATTGAAGGGGGGGGGGGGCAGCCAGACCGACGCCCAATCTTTCCAAGTCAAAACAGGACCAGAAATCCATGGGAGAATATTATAATGAAAAAATAAATACTATAAAAAAACAACACGGGGTGCACCATGTTTAAACCCCCTGCATTATACAGGAGATAAAGAACATCCCATTTTATCGGATTCAACCTACTCCCTCAAACCATTGGGAAAAATATGCTGCACAATTGGGGTTCAAAATGAATGGGGAGAGGATAAATAGCACTTACATAAAGAACAAGCATTTGTCAATGCTGCATGTTGCTTGCTTATATGTGCTGTTTAGGTATTTGGAAGTGACAGTACCACGCCTAAGAACTGTCATGTGCTCCCCCCGCCCCCCCAAGATATCCACTGTGTCTTTCTGTTCAGTATTCACAGAAGAGGGAGAGGGACAAGGGTCACAGTGGTACAGCAGTTGCCAAGGCGGTGAAGAGGTGGACAATAGTCCATTCACAGGCAAAAGAATCCTGCAGGAGCTGACTAAATTGAAGGTGGACAAAGCGATGGGACCAGAAGGCATACACACAAGGATATTAAGAGAACAGTGAAGGGAGATAGCAGTACCTCTGGCAGCCATGTTCACTGAGTCATTCAACACAGGGGTGGTACCAGAGAATTGGAGGAGGGCACATGTGGTCCCTCTACACAAATCCAGCAGCAGGGAGGAGGCGGAGAACTATAGGCCAGTCAGCCTCACCTCAGTAGTGGGGAAGATCATGGAGACATTGCTTAAAGAAAGGACAGTGGGGCATCTAGAAGCCATCAGAGCCCAGGACCATAGGCAACATGGATTCACAGTAGGGAGGTCATGCCAGACAAATCTGGTTGATCTCTTTGACTGGGTGACAAAAGAAGTAAATCAGGGTGGGGCAGTGGACAACGCTTATCTTGATTTCAGCAAAGCCTTTGACACCGTCCCACATAAGAGGCCGATAAACTAGCTGGGTAGGCTAGGCATGGGGGAAAGGGTGGTAAACTGGGTTAGAAACTGGCTAACAGACAGGATGCAGAAAGTGGTGGTAAATGGGGTGCAGCCTGGGGAGAGAGGGTGGCCAGTGGGGTGCTGCAGGGATCGGTCCTGGGGCCAGTCCTGTTCAATGTCTTCATTAGTGACATTGCAGAAGGGCTGAAGGAAAGGTTTGCCTGTTTGCAGATGACACCAAGATCTGTAACACAGTGGATACCCCAGAGAGAGTGAAGAAAATGAGGAGGGACCTGGGGAAGCTTGAAAAATGGTCTGAGGACTGGCAACTGAAGTTTAATTCAAAAAAGTGCAAAATTATGCACCTGGGACATAGAAACCCTGTGGAAAGGTACAGGATGGGGAGGGAGTTGCTGACAGTCACAAAGAAGGAAAGGGACCTGGGGGGTTCTTATTACAGATGACCTGAAAATGTCAAAGTGCTAAGGCAGCTGGGAGGGCCAGTGACATGCTGGGGTGCGTAGGCAGGGTATCACCAGCATACGGAGGGAGGTAGTGATGCCACTATATTAAACCATGGTCAGGCCTCACATAGAGTACTGTGTGCAGTTCTGGAGGTTGCATCTTCGTAAGGATATTAACAGGCTGGAGATGGTCCAGAGAAGGGCGAATAAGATGGTACAGAGCTTGCAACACAAGACTTATGAGGAGAAATTAAGGGACCTCAATATGTACTCACTGGAAGAGAGGAGGGAGAGAGGGGATATGATAGAAACATTCAAGTACCTCAAGGGTATAAATATAAGTACTGAGAAGCAGGAGACAGCTGCTATAGGCACATGTGACAGCTTCTGTGTGATGTTCTTTTGATCTTATAAATCTGTAATCTCCAGTATTTCAGTAACCACATGACCACACTGCCTTCTTTAGGTAATTTTATGCTGGTTGATGCCTGGTGTCAGACGGCAGACAGAGGGCTCACCAGATTGTGTTGCCATTTAAAAAACTTCATAGAGTGTTCTTTTACTGGTAAGCATTTTGGAAAGCTGGTGAAGGTCTCACAATTTTTACTATAATTGTTATCTCCTTATATCTGTCCCCTTTGGTCACCCCATCCCCACACCCCAACAGTCATCGGTAGCCACAATTGCAGGCTTCTTCTTGCCAAGTTCCTTGGAGTGGGCAACTGAGCTGGGAAACAGCGCTGCTGTGCCAGTGGCCCAGGTTCAGGAGCAGACTCAAGTTCCTTGGAGCGGGCAGCCGAGCTGGGAGACAGTGATACTATTCCAGTGACCCAGGTTCAGAAGCAGACTTGGGATGCTCAGAATGGGTAGCTGGGTTGGGAGACAGTGCTGCTGTGCCAGTGACCTGGATTCAGGAGCAGACTCAAGTTCTTCATAGCCAGTGGCCAGGATGGGGCGCCAGGCTGCTGTGCCATTGACCCAGGTTCAGAAGCAAACTCGGACTGAACGGAATGTGCAGCCAGGCAGGCAGACAATGCTGCCATGACAGTGACCTGGGTTCAGAAGCAAACTCGGACTGAACGGAGTGTGCAGCCAGGCAGGCAGACAATGCTGCCATGCCAGTGACCCGGGTTCAGGAGCAGGCTCTGGATACTCGCAGTGGGCAGCCAGGCTGGGAGTCTTCCAGTCCCAACTGCCATGTCCCCTGCTGTCACACCAGCACAGACCTGCGTGGGAAGGACACAAAGGTACCAGTGCCGTAATTAATGGAAACCAGTTTACATTAGGATTTTTGTGGGGGGTTTTCTCCCTTTGTCCTCGCCCATTGCATGCCCCTGATACCGGCAGTGTCCTACAGACCTCACAAGTACATAGCATACCCCTGCAGAGGAGCAAGCTCCCTGGCTCACTGCAGGGGTTGCTGTGATGGCAGAACCCGGTGCCTGTCCCTCCCCAGCTGGCCTCCCTAGCCCCCCCAGCCTCCCCCCCCGGCCACCCAGACGGCTCCGAAGTCCGCTCCCGAACGCAGGTCACCGGTATAGGCTGCTGATGAATTTAACCTGAAATTTTTGATCCTCTTTAACTTCAGACTTGTAACAAAAGAGAGACTGAGACCTTCTCTCACAGTCTCCAGCACCCATTTGTCTGCTGTGACAGACTGCCTGTGCTGGAAATGGTGAGAAAGCCCACCCACCCCCAACAGGATTTGAGGTGTGGCAACCTGTGACTCATCAGCGGTTAGTTCTTGTTTGTGGTGGAGCTGGGACTGATGCTTGCCTCTTGCCCTTCCACCTCTACCTCTATTTGAACCTCTGAGGCATAGGAGCTGACTTTAGGGGGCTGAGGGGCTCACACCCCCCCCCGAAATTGCCAGCTTCCACTTTGCTTACAGTAAGCTCTGCCTGTTTATATAGATACCCTCCCCACTCTGGAAAAACATCTGGATGCACTATGTGGCTGATGGTGGTACTGCCTGTGATAGTACCCCCTTCCCATGCCTCCCCTGACATAGGGTCTGTACCTTCTGGACTTCTTTTTTTATGAGGTTTTTAAAAGTGTGTTGTTTTTAGCAACTTTATTTGTGTAGCTCTGTGTCTGATCTCCAAAGAGAGATGTTCTTTCAAAGGGGAAGTCAGTCATTTTATTCTGCAGATCCACAAATAAACCTGTTGTTTCTTACCCATGCATTTCTTTCTGGTAAATACTGCATTTTCCAGGGCTCTGATTGCTGTATCATTAACGTATGCCGCCATTTGTTTTTTTTTGTAATCGTATTTTAGTAAAAAAAAAATTTTCAACAAATAAAAACTGAACATACATAACAGTATATGGCATAGAATCAAGGAGAGTATATCATATCACCAAGTTATACAGAGGCAAGCTGTCTTATTTATTACTGTATGCTGCACGACATGCAATAAGAGGGCATGAGTTTCCTAATGTCCTTCTTCAGCCAAGAGGCCAGCTAACCTTTGGACCTACGTCGGGTGAGGGGGGCGTGACAGTTTATGATGGTAGAAACACAGTCTATTAGGTAGTCCAGAGCCTAGTCTATGGTGGGCAGGGTACGAATTGGGCTCCAGTTGATAATACATAGTGAATCAAGAAAGGAGGTGTGATCAAAGGTAGTTAGGTCTTGGGATTCTACAGTTTTGGGCAGAGGGTTGGGGGTTTTGTTTCTTCAGACACAGTATACCGGCGAGTGGTCACTTATGCTATCAGGCAGGAAACCTATGCCTGTGATTCTGTGTGGGAAGTTGGCTAAGACCCAATCGATGGTGGAGTGGTTACCTGTTCTAGGGTTCATTCTGGTGGTATCTGTAATGTGCTGAGTTAGGTTGACATCAGCCAGGGTAGAGTGGACATTTCCTAAGCTGTTGGACTTCTGGTCTGTAATGAAATATCTGCTTTTTCTGTGTCTTAGAACAAAACATTTTGCACAGTTTGCAGTTTAGCTAATTGTGATCTATGCCTAAACACTTGCAGCATTCTGTATGCCTATCTGCCTTAGGTAAACAGGGGCCACACATCTGGCATTTTTTTAAACTTGAGGGCCCAGTATGTTTTTAGGCTTTTGTTTTTGTTCTTACTCAAGACTTGAGACCAGGAAAAGGGCACCACAGTTACCTTTTCAACTTTAGTCATTGACAGCTGGTAATTTTACATCAACCACAGTTGCTGTGAGATGACCAGTGTTAAATTATTTGACCACAGTCATTAAGAGGTGAAAAACAGTTTAGGTGTGCTGTTAAACACGGCATAAGTACTTTATCAACCATAGTCATCAAGAGCTGACCAGTTCTTAGCACTTGCTTATTGTGAGTTGAAATAACAGCCTAATGTGCTCAAAAGCAGTGGGCAAAAGCACTTTGAAATATTTTCTATTTAAAGTGGAATGATTAAAACGGAACCATGAGGCTGGAAAACTAAACGGCAAACTCCGCCAAAGTGAACAGAGCACCTTTTGTGGCCTAGGCCACGGTTCCTGGAATTGTGTAAAAATTAAAAAAAAACACTATTTTGAGCTAAAACAGAGATTGGAAGAGAGAGCAAATGCATACAAACTAAATAACCTTTAAACTTTGTTAAAAAAAAATCTTTAAGACTGCCATCATATTAGCTAGGATCACCATCCTGGAGTAACTGCTCTCCTCAGTGGAAACCTAAAGATCTACTGTTGGAATGCTGGAAGGCTCAAGACCAGCACTGTGAGAAACAGAGAGAGCATCTTTGGGTATGTGGGTTTTTACCAATTTTTATTACTTGTCCTCCCTCCTCCCCTGGCATGGACGGAGAGTGTTGATGACCTTGGCTGTATGTAGTGACATCCTATGAAGGCAGCAAGAACCCCTGACCCACTGCAGGAGTTGCTGCATCTTTGAAGTGCCCAACACTATCCCTCCTGACCACAGCACACTGCCAAGTGGCAGTTACTGTGGTCTGGCCTGCCTCCTGATGGGGCATCCCCACTTGCTTCTGAACTCAAGTCACCAGCAAGGCAACATGATGCACTGATGCCGGGCCATTGTTTCAGCTGGCTGTTCTAACTCTTGGAGTAGAAACAAAGATTTAAAAACAAATTTGAATCAGTTCCATATTTGATAAGAAGTGCTGTGTAAGCTGGCCTGTTGGTGCAGCAACAGTTCTGCCACTCGTAATAGTCACAACCTGGGTTTGTGCCCCGTACTCACAGCACTGGAGGGTCTGGCAGGAGGACTGAGCATCAGTGTTAGGGGTACCAGGCCTTGCTACATGGTGCAGCTGAGTGTCTGTGGTGCTGCGGGAGGGTACCTGGCTTCGCTGTGCTTTGGCGCTCTGTGATATTCACATGCTTGGAGCGTCTATGTTAGTTATAACGGAGCAGTAAGAGTAAGGAAAAAACATGTGGACGCCCAGGATTAAGGACTCGTCACTCGCTCAGGGTCTGTGCTTCTACTAGGTCAATGACTGGTACATGTGTTCACATGTCTCAGGAGGAGGTCTAGCCTGTCCTACAAACCCTGTTATGGAGGGAGGGGGTAAGCAGTAGAGGTTGGATCAGGAGTGAGGTTGATGGGACTGGAAGGGTTCCGAAGGGAGGCCATCTTGAATACTTAGGAGTCTCATCAGTAAATTAAAGAAAGAAGAGCTGTGTCATCGATGACTTTTATTGGGTTCCATTGTGTTTAATGCTACAAGTGTTCAAAACTTTGCCACCGTTACTGGTTATGGTTTGATAAATGTTTAACCTACACATTTCCCAACCATTTTCTCCCATGATGTTTTGACCTCACGTGTATCTCTGGCCTAGCACTTGACCATTGGATCTGAGTAAGATCGTTCCCCTTATATGTTAATGTGACTTTACATTAGCAGCTGTGCGTGGTTGCAATAGCTCCATTATAATAGCTTATTCTTGTTAAAACAGTACACTATCCCCCTCTAGTGTTGTTTCAAAGGAGTTGGGAAGAACATGCTGCCTGGATTCAGCACATAATATCTGTAATACTTTATTTCTATCCCATCCATGTGCTTTTGTGCTGTTAAAACAGTAAAAGAACATATGAACATCACCTGTCCATCACCTTACATTCTCAGTTCTGATTGCCCCATTACAGTATTTTGGCCAAAACTCTTAAGAATGACATACGATACATACTGTAGACCTTCCCTATGTTAATTATCTGTGCAGCACCAGGTTGTGCATCAAAGAAAGAATGAGGTGTTTCTGGGATTCCCAGGCAGTGCACAAACAACACGATATTTACAGTACTAAAAAAAATATAGTCACTTCCTATTTAAAACTGATATCAAACAATGTTACTGAGATTTCTAGGACCCTTACTTACAGATATTTAGGGATACTATTAGATGATCAATTAACATTTAAGTTTTATATTTTAAATCTTTCTTCAAAGTTAAGAAGGTTGATGACTTTTTTTACATGAACAAATCACATTTTAAGTTTTCATTGAGAAACACAAAATGTAAAACAATTAAAAACAAGGCACTGCATCAGCATGTAGTCTGAAAGCAACACAAAATGGTTATATTAAATGCACGCTGAAAATAGAAAATAGAGTTAAAAATCTACATTTTGACCTTAGGTCTTCTTCGGGAAATATCTAAAAGAGAAAAAAAAAACAAAGTTAGTGTAGAGGGGAGGTAACATAAGGGATATAAATATATATATATGGAAAGATGTACCTGATATTTGATGTTTTACCTCATTATGTTGTTACATAGTTGTTTTCTACTTATTTTCTACTGGTATGTATCCTGATGTTATCTTCCTACTTAACTGTTTCGCCTGATGTCCCATATGCTGTATCACCTACTTATGTACGCCTGATGCTCCTGTATGTTACCTTGACTGTGTCTGATGCATAGTATGTACCGTGTAACCCTCCCGGGTCGCACCTGAAAATAGGCACTTGGCTGTCTAGTGTGCTTACCTGGTAAACAAAAGCAAATAAATAAAGAAAGAAAAAAGGGGGAGGCTCAGGGAGAAGAAGTGATAAACGGCAAGATTAAGAGAGAATCTGTGAAACAAAAAGGTGATGATGGGAAAGATAAAGCATAATAGGAGTGAAAGAGCTAGAGAAGTCCCCAGGTGGGGACTAATTAACAGGGCCTAGTAAGAAGGCTGAAAGGTGACAAATGTGTGGGAAGGAGACAGAGATGGAGACTTAAGGTGAAAATGAAAAATAAATTAAATGTGTACAGATACAAACAGACTTTAAGGAAAATAAGGGGTGGCTGAAAGATGTTAGTAGAAAATAAATCTATCATTTAAACCAGAGGGCTGCTGGAAGCCAAGGCGGATGATCAGCTTGGTATCCATGTTTTTTCTTTGGTCAGAATCCCAGAAGCCCTGCTGAAGGACACAAACAGAAAGATCATTGACACTGCGGTCTCTGGACATAAAGTGGGATACAATGGGTTTAGCAGTGTCTCTATTCCTGACTGCTCTGTAATGTTCCCTGAAACGGTCAGCAAGGTGTCTACCACTCTCTCTGATGTAAACAGCTGTACACTTCCTGCAGAGAATACAATATACTACATTAGTGGAGGTCCATGAGAACTCCTTGGTGATGTGAAAAACATCTGCAGGCCCCCGAATTTCAGTCACACTAGAAACAAATTTGCAGGTGTAGCAGTGAGTTCTGTTGCAAGGTTTGGTACCTGGTAGGGAGGAACTGTTAGGAGTGGGTAGGCTGCTTTTAACCAGTATATTCTGTAGGTTGGGTGGCCAGCGGTAGGAGGCAATAGGCGGTTCCATAAAGGAAGCACCAATGTTGGGGTTAGTTTGCAAAATGGGAAAGTTACTGGTTACTGGTGATGATCCTGTGAAGAGAAGGTGTACTCTGATGGAAAGGAAGCACTAGTGGAATTTGCTGTTGTTCTTGTGTGACAGTGTCCTTCCTGCAGGGGTCAAGGTTACGGGGCATGTTACTGACCCTGGAGAGTGCTCTGTCCACTGTGCTTTTAGGGTATCCCCGTTGATAAAAAAATATGTACATTATTTAGGTCTGCTCAGCAAAATCATCCTCTTCACTGCATAACCTCTTATCTTGCCATTTATCACTTCTTCTCCCTGAGCCTCCCCTTTTTTCTTTCCCCATATATATATATATATATATATATATACATATATATATATTCCTCATTTTACCTCCCCTGTATACTAACTTTGTTTTTTTCTCTTTTAGATATTTCCTGAAGAAGACCTAAGGTCAAATTGTAGATTTTTAACTGTATTTTCTGTTTTCAGCGTGCATTTATTATAACCATTTTGTTTTGCTTTCATTGAGAAAACTGCTTGTTAGTTCTTTTATTTCTGTCCATTATTGATTATGGAGACTGTATTTATGGAAACACAGCTGTGTCTATACTAGTTGCTCTTGATCCACTCTACCATAATGTCCTACGGTTTATATCTGGTCTACCTTGGAATACTCACCATCGTCATTTATATACTGCTGTTGGCTGCAGTTCTTTAGCTAGTCAAAGACAATCACATCTTTATTTATTTGCATACAAATATGTTTTAAGTATACTTCCTCCATTTCTCTCAAATCGACTGTGTATCAAGCAGATCTCTAAATACAGTCTTAGGTCTAGTATACTACCAAATTGTGCTATACCTAGAACTCGTTCAAAATATAGGGACTATATTTTAGCTGCTTCTGTTCCTCGGACGTGGGAAGAACTTAAGAAAAAATGCAATTTGAATGCCATAATCCCTATCTCCCATTTTAAACCATCTATTGATAGACTTTTGTTTAATCAGTGTGATTGTTTTGGGTGAATTTATATTTTTTAACACTACATTATTCATTAAACTATTGTGTCGTGCTTTAGTACTGTTTGTATATGTAACTTAGATGTTATTTGTTATAGTGTATTTGTGTTTTGTAACATTTTATGGTAACTTGGTTGCAATTGTAAATGAGAGTTTCTCTCAGTTTGCTTTCCAGTAAAACTGATGATGATGAAATATTGGAGCTATTTCAGACATTTGAGGCATTCTCTGGATATGTGATTAACATACTTAAGACAAAGGTGTTGGCTCTCAATTTCTCTCCATCGCAAGCATTAAAACTTTTATTTCCCTCCCGTTGGAAGTGTACAAAAATAAAGTACCCAGGGGTACAACTACTTCAGAATCTATTACATCTGGAACTAGTAAGTTATGAACCACTGTCCCTGGTGATTGAGAGGGATTTGAGTAAATGGGCCCATCTTAAATTATCTTTTTTTTCCAGAATTGATGCTATCCGTATGTCTATTCTACCTCGATTTCTTTATCTGTTTCAAACATTCCCAGTGACCCCCTCCTCTTATTTTTTTTATATCTTGGAATAGAAACCTATTAAGATTTGTTTGGGCTGTCCTCGTGTCTGCTGGTCACTGCTTCAGTTGCTGGTTAACAGAGGAGGCTTAAACCTCCCCTATTTAATGGAGTATTATAAGGCGGTGATTTTCAAAATGATTTTGCTATGGCTTGATCCTTCTTACGTGGCACCTTGGAAGCACATAGAGTTCGTGGTGAATGATTTGTTTGACGTAGGCACAATAGTTTTTGCACCCTTAGCCTCCCCTAGACTTTAAAGCCTTTATGTTTGGCACTACAGACACCTTATGGTCTTGGTTCAAAATTCAACCCCTTCCCTTGCTGGCACCGATCTTGTATTATGTGTGTCTGTTATCGACTGAATCAGATTTTTTGCCAGCTCGCTTTGGTCTCACTTTTCAAAGGTGGCACTGCCTGGGATTATCTTATATTTTTCAATTTCTTGATACCCAAGGGTTAATCTCCTTTGCCCATCTAGAGGCCTCACACCAATTAACCAATCGGTAACATTTCTGATATTTACAAATTCTGACTTTTTTATTGCATAAAGGCCGCTCCTGTAGTACCTTCCCTAATACAATACCCCAGCTTCTGCGGTTAATATTTGACTCGTTAGGGGGACAGGCTTACCCACATTTAATTGGTCAAGCCTACAAAGGTCTCAGCGATTACTGGAGTGAGACTACTCACTCCACCTTAAAGGCGTGGAATGCCGAACTTTCCACAAATTATCGTATGAGAAATGAATGAAGTCCATTCTACCTTCGATGAAAATGTCTCAGGCTTCCTACTGGTGAGAATTTATTTGGAAATGTCACATTTGATATTTTAATACCCCAGATAAACTAGTAAAATATCTTCCAAGTTCATACTGTTCCTGTTGAAGGGCTTGTGGGGAATCTCTGGCCAATTCTGCCCATATTTTTTGGTATTGCATGGTGCTTAGTTCCTTTTGGCAGGAAACTGGGGCAGTACTGTCACATTTGGTGGGACCTGAGGTGATTTTATCTCCAGAATTGGTACTTTTGTATATACCTTCGGATACCACCCCCTCCCAGCAGTATGCTTTATATGTACTTGGTGACTGCAAAAAAAAGCCATCTCCTGTTTATGGCATAGTTTTACTCCCCCTATGCTTGCCCAGTGGCATGCTATTGTGTGTGAAGTTTATTATATAGAGAGATTAATAACACATAGCAGGGGACAGGTTACTCGTTTCAGAGTTCTCTCTGAAGAAGCTCAGCGTTAGCTGTGCAAAATGTCAGGTGTTTCTTTCAGTTAGCCCTGCTACATTGTTCATTACAGCACTTTATTTTTTGTGAGCTCTGTGGTCTGGGATATCTGTAAGCTCATTTGAATGAAATTGTGGACTTTATTTATTTGTCCCTGTGTGCGTCTTACTACGGGTGTTCTACTCTCCTTGACTGTCTACATTTACTACGTGGTGAGCACCAAAGAGCTTGTTCCTGGTGCTCTGCTTTTCCTGCTTTGGTGTACCTCATTCCAAGCTACATTGGAGGTCTTGGGTATTTTACATTCCACAGGAAGATGACATATTTGTTCCTTGATTTTTAAATTTATTGGTGCTGGAGGGGTGGGGCAGAGGCTGGGGATCGGGGTGTTAATGAGTCCGCCCCCCCCTTTTTTTGGACTGACCGTATTACTTGCTTTTGGGGTATTAATCCATGTACTTCGGCGATTAATGATTTGAAGGGATGCCCTTACCTGCCTCCTATTCATTCTTTTCACTGCTTTAATTATATGATAGTTGTGAAGGGGTAACTGTTTACACTGGATGTATAATTTAGACTTTTAAAACTATCCGTATTTACTGTACGCCTACTTCGCATATGATGTTGTATGCTGTATACCAGATTGTCTCTGCGATACTAAATAAACAGTTTAAAAAAAAAACTGATGATGAAACTGATATTTTGGGCAGCCAGGGTTCAAATCCCAGCTAGACCACTTCTTTCTTTCTCTCTGCTGTTTGTTTTTGGCTTCTCTACATTCTCTCTTCTTGGGGCTGCTACCCCAGGGTATAATACCTTAGCTGATTTATTTCAAATGTATATGAGGAGTAGCATTACTGACTAATGCATGAATCATACATCTGTTCGACTCTATCTATCCATCCATCTATCTATCTGTCTGTCTATCTGTCTATCGCTGCACTGCAAATACCAGATTTTGCTGGCCAACGGCACAGCAATAGGTTACCACTTGCTAAACTGGCAACCCTGGTTTGGGAACTACCTCAATTCATCGAAGGGCCATGGGGGAGGAGAACTGATCATCCCAGAGCCACTCTCTTCCTCAGCAGTGGATGGAGACCATCCCCTGCAAGAGCAATGACCCCAGGGGCTCCCTGGGAGTTGCAGACAGTGGGCAGGTCCAGATAGCTGGCTGAGGTGAAAAGCATACCAACTGCATGTGTGCATCGCAGATTAGTGCCGATGATCTTTGGCTGAGGGATTAAACAAGCAAAACTCTCAGCCATCAGCGCAATGACACCTGCTACTCACAGGCCCCGCACCACTGACCTAGGCTCTCCCCTCTGCCCCCCTGTGCTGGATGTAGGACTCTGAGGGGGTTGCTGCGAACCTGACAACCCTGGCATGACAGGCAATCCATGGGGGCTACTAGAAGATGGGAGAGAAGACAGAGAGACAGTGGATAATGGCCTGAGTTGTCAGGCTGAAGGCGGGCTCTGGAGGCTGAGGCACTAGGAAGAAAAAGTGTAATTAAAAAAATATACACAGACCGGCCTGTTGTCACAGTGGGCTGAGGTGCTGGATGCCTTACTTCTTGCCATGCCAGCAACTCATGTTCAGGAACGAGCACGGGACGTCAGAGGTCAGCATGGGAGGGGGGAGGGAGCGGTGCAGGATTGAGCTGCTGACAGGCATCTCTCCTCTCCGGGGAGGGATCTGTGCTTCCCTCGGCTCTTGACTGCCTCACAGTGGAGGCCAGGGGCAGTGCAAGCCAAGGGAGCCAGGACATTAGGCCAATGGGGTGGGAGGAAGGGGCCATCACTGGAGCAAGAGGGTGCAAGCACGTCTTCACACACATGCGCCTCTCTGTCTAGGGCCACTGGTAACTGGGGACAAGAGAAAATGTGGAAAATCGGGGGCCACAGCAGGATGATGCCTCTGGGCCAGCTCCGGGGGGCCACCGGGACACGCATCACATTCAAGATCCCGAATGACCCCAGAGTCCAGTAGGATTGGTGGACAAGAAGCTGCCACCCACTGCAGCAGGATAAACACCTATATGGAAAAAAAAGATATACAGTATAACATTGATTTTCATGAGTGCTTTCAGAACCCCAGTGACCTAACGAGTAGCATAGTCATGAGTGTGTACACAGGCTTTGAGGTACAAGTGACAAGTGGATCTGCTTATACCATCTGGGCAAGCACAATAATTGGTTTATACAATGCCATAACTACAGTATGAAAATAAGAAATGTGGTAAAGTTTTTTTTTGCAAAAACAAAGTTGTAGTTTTGAGAATTTAAAACTGAAACAGTGACTGACTGAAACAGCTTTGTGAAGAACTACTGTCAAATGTTGGCATTGGGAGGCAAGAACAGCTGTTCATGATGAGGACTTCGGTAGCTCCTGCTTTCAGTGCTGGGACCAGTCCTCTTTAATACGGTATCTTCATAGGGGACATTGCAGAAGAACTGTTGGGAAAGGTCTGTCTTTTTGCAGAAGACATCAAGCTCTGCAACAGGGTAGACACCCAGAAGGGAGTGGAAACAATGTGCAGGGATGTAGGAGAAACTAGAGGAGTGGTTGAAGATGTGGCAGCTAGGGTTCAATGCCAAACAGTGCAAAATCATGCACCTAGGGCACAGGACTCCCAGTGCTGTGTATAGGATGGGTGGGGAGATGGCTGTTGGTAGTTACTAGGCAGGAATGGGACCTCTGGATTATTATTTCGGATCTCAAGGTGGCAGCAGAGTGTGACAAGGCTGCAGGCAGGGCTAATGGGATGCAGGGGCGAATAAGGAGGGGCTTCACCAGGAGGAGGACGGAGGTGGTTCTGCCTCTGTATCGCTCTCTGGTATGCCCTCACCTGGAAAACTAGGTCCAGTTCTGGAGACCGCACCTCAAGAAAGACACCGACAGAGTAGAGGTGGTCCAACAAAGGGCCACCAAGATGGTGCAGGGGTAGCAAAGGAAGCCCTATGAGCAGGGACAGAGGGATCTCAATAAGTACATGCTAGAGACCAGGAGAGCGAGGGGTTACATGATCAAGATCTTCAGGTACCTCACAGGTGAAAAGAATGCAGGGTGGGAGCCTCTTCCAAAACAAGTTGAGCTCCAAGACTAGGGAACACGCAATAAAACTGGAGGGGGTAAATTTCAGGAAGGTTGTGAGGAAATACTTCTTCACAGAAAGGGTGGTAGAAGCATGGAACCCACAGCCAGTCAAAGCTAGAATGGTGAAAGACTTCAAGCATGCATGGGATAGACACAGGGGAATGTTAGTGTAGAAACAGGGAGGGTTCCCGAAGACTAGTTAGGGTTTGCGGATGTACAATAGACAGGGAACCATTAGGCAGGTTGGGTGGGCCTAGTGGTGCTTTTCTGGTGACAAATTTTATGTTTCTGTGCTACAGAAATAAAGTAAGTCAGCTATCTACATCTCAGGAGCACAGTTACCAGATTCTTGAAAGCCCACCAAACCGGATCCACTCTAAGTTCCCCGTTGACAGCCTGGTTGCACCTATAGAGGAGAAAAATTAGGGTCACCTATAAGCTAATTAAAACTGAACTCCCAGACCAATCACAGGCAGCGAGGAGAAAGTGGAAAAGCCAGCATAACGTTTAGATATCGAAGATCCAGTGGCCCACTTGTTGGAAATTAGCTCCTTCAACCTGTGCGGATGGACAAGCTCGGCTCATCCAAAACAAAATATCACACCTCTGGTACCAGATGCCAAAGGTCCTACATACTCTGTAGCTGCTTCCAAGTGACTGTTACTTGAGATGTGGGGTCCCAGGGGGAACCTCACACATATACAGTGGTCCTGCCCTGACATACAAACATACTGGAAAGGATGATATCCTTGTGTTGTACAGTCCTTCAGGCACAACACCTGGATTCTCCTTCTCTATGGCTCTTGGACTTCCACTGGAGGGGTATCCTATATTGTGGCACCCAGCTGGGGCGGTTAATGGCAGCTTCAGTAGAGGCAAAGAGATTACTCTTAAGAAACTGGAGGACGCCCAAGGTCCCTGAACTCCTTGAATGGATCAGTTCTGTGGGAAAGCAAGAACATTTTGAACAGCTCTCCCATATCTCCTGAGGGACCCTGGATAGGTACAAAAAATTATAGGGTCCTCTTCTCTCCTCCCCTTACTGTAAGTCCCCCTCCACCCATAAGAGCAGCTAGAGGAGGGGGCGGCCTATGCCACCGTCTAGACCACCATAAAATCTCCACATTGCTGTTGAAATCAAGATTTTCGTTTTTTTTCTTAGCAAGACCACAGTGTTACAAGATAGTTAGAACAATGTAGTAACTCCTAATAACCCCACCACCACTGGTATGTGATAGCCTTAGAGATATTTTTCACACACAGTTTCTGACTGCTAAGGAACTGTATGATATTTGACGTGACATTAGTGCAATTGTTCGCAGTGTAATGGTTCTATTTCTTTAACTGTATCGTGTTTATGTCTGAAAATGTTTTAATAAAAATTATTAACAACAGGAAAGAACACTGGCCCAGTGGCATAGAGGGCTGAGGCCCTGAATGCCTTACCTCTCACCACCCCGGCAACTCATTATTCGGAAACAAGCATGGGATGCCAGGGTGGCCTAGAAGAAGCAGAGGAAGAGGATTGAGCAGCCGCTGGTAGCTCTCCTCTCCCGGATAGGGGAAGTTGGTTCTCCTGGCCTTTGACTGCCACTATGTGGAGGCACGATGGTGGTGCAAGCAGGGCTTGGAGCCGGGGCGCAAGGCCAGGGGTGGGCGGAGCAGAGTCGGTCTGGGCCAAGGTGAGCGTGCATGCCTCCACATGTATGCCTTGTCTGGGGGCTCTGGGTGGGGGGAGTTGAAACTTCAGGGAGAAAATGTGGAAAAATCAGGGGCGGTGGCTGGATGAAGCCCCCTGCAACAGCTCCAGTGGTTCCACCGGGGTAGAGGGGAAGGTTTCCCGAATGACCACGGAAGATCGGAACAGATGGCTCACACGAGCCACCAGCCCACCTGGGGGATAAATATCATATGGAAAAAAAAAAGGAAAGAAAGAAAGTCCAGCCAGTGCTGACTGGTAGAATGCTTGATGACATACATAGGAATAAACATTTATTCTCCTCGACATACATGATAATGCATGTTTCTTTTTCACGTATGTCTACCTGCTGGTCCAGAATAATAGGACTTATCTGTGTCTATTTATACCCAACCCAGTTGTATAAATATATTTATAAAACAACAAGGAAAAGTCTAGTAATTTCATTGGATGAGAGCTGTCACCTGACCATGAAGTGAAATCCTTTAATGTAGTCACGTACCGGATCTAATTTTCATGTCAAAAAAACAAACTATTTCTCAAAGATATCACTACAACCTAATATCCCTGAAAAAGCCCAACTGCCACATCTCGAAATTCCTGTCCTTTACTACCCGCAATTTAAAAAGTACACTTTTCACATTTAATCACCTTCTTATTTTAAAACACAACTCTTTCCTAGAGTCCCACAGCGTGTGACAGTATTCCTCACAGAGGTATAAAATGATTTATCCTCCCCAATCTTTGTTTGCTCTGTGCGGACTAATCCCACCCCCCATTCATGCATACAGCAAAAAAATGTACATCCATGAAAAGTGAAACCTTGAGTGAGCAATCACTGCTAGTACCAACAGCAGCCAAGAACCAAAACCAGCAATGTCACTGCCAAACTGCACCCAGTCAGTTAGCGGGCCCTAAGTAACAGCACCTGGCAACATATCACATAGCTTACTGAGTTCCAACGGCATCAATTCTTTCCTGCAACAAAAAAGCAGCATGAGCAGCATTGCTCTAAAAGGCACAGCCAGTTGTTATAATACACACCTTGCACCACGCTGATGACCCAGGTTCAGGAACGGACTCGGGCCGCTGGGGTTCAGCAGGGGAGGGAAGGGATCAAGCATCCAGAGGACTGGTCTCCCTTCCCGGGGAGGGATCCAGGCCTAGCACTGCTCCTAGGTGGCTCTTGGTGGTAACCAGGGGTAGCGCCAGGAACATGTGGTGCAAAAAGACGGGGAATGGAGTGGCGGCAGACGTCAGCATGCTAGTGCCATGGATGTCATTGCATGTCCACACTCCGGGGGAGCGACCATCAAGGAAAAACCCTCGGTAGACCAGGGAGGCGACGAGGGCTTCAGGGACCAGGCCCACATTCCCAGCACCGGACCACCTCTCCTCCGGGTTCCTCTTGGCTCCCATTCAGGATTGACCCTCTATTCACAGGAAGGCCACCAGGTAGGTGGGCGGGCCCTCCCACGGGGGGGGGGGATCGGGGGTGCTGGAAGATCCTTGGTGGGGGTTCTCGGGGAGGGAGGTCTCAGGCGGGAAGTAGAGGCTTCGGTTGAGCTGGCACCTCCAAGAGATGCCCTAGCCAACCAAGAGCATAAAAATAGAATTGGGAAAAAATATATATGAAATAATAACAGGAGAAATTACACAGCAGCACCAGGCCCAGAACTCTGCATAGAGTTTTCAAATGAGATTTACGCATGGCCAGAGACAGTGGTGGCTCTACACCAGGGCCTGCCAGGGCACGTGCTCCAGTAAAAAAATGCTGTGCCCCAGTTGGTGCCCCATATGGTGCAAAGCTTCCCCCATAGTAACAATATATCAGTGCCCTGGCTGCCATCGGTTGTGCCCCAGCTGTGCTCTGGTAACCATTTGGGGCTAGAGCCGCTACTGGCCAGAGAAAGAGCACTTCTCACCTTGGGGGGAGGCATTCCAGAGAATCAGGGCAGCCACTCTGAATGCCCCATCTCTTGAGTACTTTAAGTGAGATTTTGGTATAGACAAGAGGTCTGCCTCCACCGAACAGAGGGGGCAGCCAGGAGTGTATGGGGTCAGGAGGTCTTTCAGGTAGCCCGGACCCAGACTGTGCAAGGCCTTGTAGGTCAGCAAGCACATCTTGAAGCTGATGTGCTTCCGCACAGGCAACCAGTGCAGAACATGAAGAACCAGTGTGAAGTGCTTAAACTGAGAAGTACCAACAACCAGCTGGGATGAGCAATCTGGGCCCGCTGCAAGTGATGTAACAACTTCGTGAATAACCCAAGGTGTAGAGTGTTACAGTAATACAATCTTGACATGACTAAAGTGTGCACCAGTGTTGCTGGATCAATCGATTGATCAATCGTTGCTGGATCGATTCAAGAAAGGGCTTGATGCGGGAGACACTTCAGAGAAGAAAAAAGCCACTACAGACAACAGTTGACACCTAGAAATATAGAATCTGATGGCAGATAAGGACTGCTTGGCCCACCCAGTCTGCCCATTTTATTCCCCCTACCTATAGTGTCACTGCAGACCCTACTTGATTTCTGGCTCCCCCCACCTTGTTTTCCACTAAGATTACCTTATGCCTATCCCATGCATTCTTGAATCCCACTACTGTTTTCACCCCCACCACCTCTGCTTGAAGACTGTTCCAGGCATCCACCACTCTTTTCATGAAGAAGTACTTCCTCACATCTCTCCTGAATTTAACCACCTCCAGCTTCATTGCATGCCCTCTTGTTCTTGTACATCTTTTCTTCTTAAAAATACTTCCCTCCTGTACCTTATTTACCCCCACAAGGTATTTATATGTCCATCATATCCCCCTCTCCCTCCTCTCCACCAGAGTGTGCATATTGAGGTCCTCTGATCTCTTCTCGTAGGGCTTCTGATGCCGCCCCTGTACCATTTTAATTTCCCTTCTCTGGGCAGCCTCCACTCTGTGTATGTCCTTCCAGAGATGTGGCATACAGAACTTGGCACAGTACCCCAGGTAGGGTCTCACCAGTGAGCTATACAATGGCAACACCTCACATCTCCTTCTGTTGGTAATTCTCCTTCCTATGCACCCCAGTATCCCACTGCTCCTACTGACTGCCTTGTTGCACTGCTTGGGCACCTTCAGGCCATTAGATACTATTAGCCCCAGGTCCCTTTCCTGTTTGGTGATCGTCAATACCTCTTCTCCCATTCTGTACTCTGCCTCCGGGTTTCTGTGCCCTGAGTGCATGATTTTGTTCTTTTTTGCATTGAAATCCAGCTGCCATGCCCTTGACTACTCCTCAAGTTTTCTCAGGTCTCTGCCTATTCTTTCCACCCTCCTGGAGTGTCCACCCTATTGCAGATTTTGGTGTCATCTGCAAAAGGCATATCTTCTCTTCCAATTCATCTGCAGTGTCACTTATGAAGACATTAAAGAGGACCAGTCCCTGTACTGAGCCCTGGGGTACCTCGCTGGTCACTCTCCCTTCTCCAGAGGGAACTCTGTTTATCACCACCCTCTGTTGCCTATCCTTTAACCAATTTCTTACTTAGTTTACCTTCTTTGGACCTATCCTTAAGATGTCCAGCTTCCTTATGAGTCTGTTATGTAGAGGGTGTCGAAGGCCTTACTGAAATCTAATATTCTAATGTCAGCTTGGAGTCCACAATGACCCCCAGATTCCTCACTATCTGCAGCTCCTAGTGTCATGCCATGCAAAGAGGGAAGAACGGCGCCACTACTCATCGCTGCAGACCCAAACCAAACCGGCTCCACCAGTACCACCTCCATCTTCAATTCTAGGCCTGCTGGCTGCCATCCAATCCTGAATTTCTCTAAGGCGCTTGCTCAATTCTGAGGCAACCATGCCATCATTAGGGGCACAAGACACATACAACTGGGTATCATCAGCGTAGCAATGAAAACCCAAGCCATAGCATCTATTGATCTCCCCCAATGGCAATATATACACAGCGAACAACATGGCAACAAGAGTCTACCCCCAACCCCTTTTGGAATCTACCACAGGATCAGCTGCTATAACAGAAGGGGCTTAGCTATAATAAAAAGTATAACCATTCTGTCTTGCACTCTGTACCAGTATGATTGAAATTACTGGCAGCTCCACAATATATGACTGTGCTTCACCCTCACGTCCCTGCAACCCCTCCATCCAACACTTAGCAATAGCTCTGGTATCCCATCTTGCCTTTATAACTGGGGTAATAATGTAGTGAGTACGTACCTTCCGGGCAAACTCACGCCATCTGGGAGAGAAGGCCATTTTAAAAGTAGCTTGCTAAATTCTCCCCTATTCTTTAGAGGCAACTTGTATCTGGGTCTCAGCCTGCCATTAATCTGTAACGTATTATGTTTGTGTGTCACTCTTCAGCGTGGAAAAATTGGTATAATAAAGTATTTGCCCCTTTCTGTTGTATGGAGGTCGATAAAGCTGGAAAGGTGAGAGCCTCTGTTTCTTCCGCCTCCCCCTTCCCTGCTCCAGTCTTAGCTTTTTAGTGATGTAATTCTGGAGTTGAATATATCTGGATCATTCTCCCATGGCCCATCTGAATTCAGCTTTGCATGCCTCAAAGGTTTTGATAGTATTACCAATCAATAATTGCGTGGGGTATTATAGGTTATGTGCAGCTTGCCTCCTGAACCATGGGTCTATTGTACCTGGAATAAATTCTTTGTCCCAATCTAGCCACCTGTAATGCCAGAGATATTTGGCCGCACTTTGTTTTTTTTGGCACATTTATGCCAGGCATCCAGGTCACCTCACACATTTCAGGGGTTCTCTCTTGCCTAAGGGTTCTATCAAATAACAGGGCTGGGAGTGGAATAGTGTTCATTGACTCCATTTCCATTACATTTAATGTAGCTACAGATGTCGGGTCCCTCCACAAAAATACTAATTTGATTTGGGCTGCAGTCCAATAGTCTGCCAGTGACGGAAGGGCCCTTCTACCCCGTCTTTTCCTGTCTCTCAGGACTCCACTATTAACCAGGGGTTTCATCTTCCCCCAGACAAACTTCATGATTTGTTTTTGAGCTGTAGCAAAATACACTGGGGACTGTGGCGCAGGGGGGCACACCAAAGCAAATGACGGTATCTTGGTAAAAGATTAATTTTAACTGCTTGTATTCTAGAGAACACTGGCAGGGATAATGGGGACCACCTCTTACTGTTAACTGCCACTGTTTGTAGTAAAGGTGCAAAGTTGTCTTGATAAATAAAGGCATTTGTGACTCTTAAGTATATACTGGTATTCTCAGGCTCAAAGGTAGCTGATGCAGGAAAATGTATTCCCAGGGGCACAATGATGTGCATCAGAACAGGGACAGGAAAGCCCAGGACAATGCTACACGTCTCACTGTGGCTGCAGTAGTGCGACAAGGCCACCCAATGGAGTTGTGAGAGCACTGTAGTTAACTGCAGAAGTTGAATGAATTCACTGTAGGCCTCATTGATCAGTGTTCATTAACTGTGTGCCTCAAATTACATCTGCTTTAGTAAAGGAGAGTCAAGTGATCTGGAATCCCTGTGTCAGAGTGTTTTTTCCATCAAGTAAAAAAACACCCAAGCCCCAGCAGTTCATGAGTAAGGAGGAAGGTGATCTGGGTGGTTACCATAACTGTTTGCAAGAGGCTCATGGTGAGCTGTAACATCTACCCCTAGACATGGAAGTACTCTGGGCCATGCCCACCCCCATCAAGGGCACAGTTGGCACATCAATGGGGGATTGCACAAAAAATTGTGACGAGTAATTAAAGAAAATTTCAAAAATTATGATCTGGATTTTTTTGTGCCATAACTCATTATCTGATGCTGGCAAAAGTCCTTTGAGCAATAAGCTAAATTTTTTAGAGTTGACCTTTTCAAGAGGGAAGGGATCATAGATGGAGCTGAAGAGATGGCCAGACAATCCTTTCCACTTCCTGGTCTGCCGGCACTGCCCCGTGCTCAGACATCGTGTGACCTCTAATTAGGGAGAGTGCGGTGAGCCGACCCATTGAAGTCTCTAGGGGAAATTTTAAAAATGGCTTTGTATCTGTTTAGGCAACCTTTGATTTAAATGAAAGCCACCGCTTAGGTAGGCAGTAGCTTTTTTTGATATCAAAGGTTGCCTAAACACATATACAGTGGTTTTCAGAATTTCTCCCATAGACTTCAATGGGGTGCATCCCTGTGCTCTTGCTAGTTAGACATCACAAAATGTCTGCGCGCACGGGTGGAGCTGGGAGACCGAGAAGTAGAAGGGATCAGCTGGGCATCTGTTCAGCTCATTTTACAATCCCTTCCCTCCTGAAGAGGACAACTCTAACAATTTATATTAATTGCTCAAAGGACTTTGGCCAGCAGCAAGTAGTGGGTTATAGATCAGAATCTTTGACGTTTCCTTTAAAAAAACAGCTAAAGGAGTAGTCCGCCCAAAATTTGCAAAAACATGCTGTACAGAGTGTTTTGATTTGTATGTTAAAGGGAATCTAAACAAGCATTTGTTTGCAATAACTTACCTACTGTGCAGTTGCCCTGGTCCTCGACGTACTGTTTCACAACAAGGGTGAAAAACAAAAGGTGCTTTTACACACAAGTGGTTTTTTTTTTTGAGTATTCTGTTTATTAACAGTTTTAGTTTACAGACAAACTTGGACATTTAAAAAAAGCACAAGTAACAAAACAAATAGATGCAATCACGTGTGTTATTTGTTATTACCATTGAGAAAAAGAAAAGAATCATATTTCCACTCCATTCCACAGTTTTTATGTACCATTCGAGTTTATATATTCAGCCCCATTCTGAGCATCACATTCTCAGACACACTTAAAGAGGCTAGAAAGGGCGACCATTCTCTCGTAAAGGTCTCCTCCCTATCCCTGACCACATGTGTCAGCTTTTCCAGTGCAAGGGAGTGAAGGATTAACCGCCGCCATACCAGCACTGTAGGCCTGGTCCCTGAAACCCACGTATTTTGGATACAGTGATGGGCTAATACAAACAGAACCCTTATCCATCTGGGAAGCGGCAACCACTCCTCTTCTGCTTCTGTCACCTCAACTCCAAACAGACATATCAAGGAGTCTCATGGCAGCTGTCTTTCAGTTATCCAGTTCACCTCCTTCACTACCTCCCCCCAGAATTTGACCAAGACTAGGCAAGACCAGAAACAGTGGATGTAAGTACCCACATCCCTATTACACCTCCGACACTGCGAGGATATCACGGGGTGTGCCCTATGTACCATTGCCGGGGGCCAATACATTCTATGCAGAAACTTAAAAAAAGCCTCTTTGAACTTATTACAGACCATTATGCCCTCCAGCATATATAAGCCCACTTTCCAATTCTCCTCAGAGATTTGTTGGCCCAAATCGCATTCCCATAAAGCTTTTGTACTCCCAGTCAGATCTGGTAGTCTTTGTTTACCCTGCTTAGCAGCCTTCCCTATAAAACCCTTTGGGTCTTTCTTGGTGTGATACACCAGCTGTTCAACCATATTCGGTTGCATCCCTTCCCTGCCACTCTTATCCAACCTCCCCACAAAAGCTCTTAATTGCAGGTATCTATACAAGTGGGATGTCCCCAGCCTCAAGTTTTGCTTAACCTTTTCAAATGCACAGAGCTCCCCTTTCTCTAACAAGTTACCCACACTTTCTACCCCTGTCCTTTCCCGCTCTTGAAAGCCGCCATCCTCCATCCCCAGCAGAAAAAAGGGGTTCTTCTCTTTCGGTAACAGTATAGTCTCCCCTTGCCCCAGTCCTTTCCTCCTCCAGAGGTATTCCCAAGCCTCAAGTGTCTCCTCACCAATGGGTTGCCACTCCCCAGCTCTCTATATACTCAAAGTCCCCTACTATGCAAATATGCAGTAAGTCTCCCTGAAATCCCCCACTGTTCTAGCTCCACTCAGCTTGCTACCGATGGTCGATGTATCCAGTCGGCAATCCCTCTTAGCTGCACCACCAGATAGTACATACCCAAGTCTGGGAAATTAAGTCCCCCTTTAGTCCTATCCACCTTAAGTCGCTTTAGACTGATTCGAGGCTTCCTTTCCTGCCAAATAAATTCCGAGAACCCCTTCTCTATTCTTTTTACATCCCCCATAGTTAATCTCAACTGCAATATCTGCATAGGGTACAAGATTCGGGGCAGGATGTTCATTTTTATCAGGTTAATCCTCCCTAACCATGAGATAGGGAGTTGCATCCATCTTTTAAGATCCGCAAGAATCATCTTAATCATGGGAGGATAATTCAGCTTATATAAATCCCCCCACCTCCGACCTATCTTTACTCCTAGATACTTAAAATCCAACTGAACCACTTTAAATCCCATTTGCTGTAATTCCATGCCAGCATCCAGAAAACACATCATTTCAGATTTCCCAGTGTTCATCTTATACCCATAAAAACTTGCAAACTCATCAATGATGGACAGCAGCAGCCCCATGGACCTTTGTGGATTTCCCAAAAATAATAGCATATCATCCACATACAATGCCACCCTATGCTCCATCCCCCTTGCCCCACCTATCCCCTCCGCCCCTCTATGCTGTCGTATCGCCACTGCCAGTGGTTCAATCACCAAGGCGAACAGGAGGGGAGACAGTGGGCATCCCTGCCTCGTACCTCTCCCCAACCCAAATCGTTCTGAGAGGCATCCGATAACCATAACTCGTGCACTCGGCTTAAGGTACATAGCTCTTACCCAAACTATGAAAGAGTCACCCGGACCAAACTGGGCCATAACCTCAAACAGGTAGTCCCATTCCCCCCTATTGAATGCTTTTTCAGCATCCAGAGAGGCCACCCCCCACTTTCTCTTTCATTTGGCCAGCCCTCCATATTACATTAAGTAATCTACGCACATTATGATATGACTGTCAGCCTTTAATGAACCCGGTTTGGTCTGGGTGAATCAGGTCTGGGAGAATATTCTTCAGTCTGGTAGCCAGAACGTTAGATAAGATTTTCAAATCTACATTAAGAACGGTAAGCTGCACAATCGAGCCCATCCTGCCCCGACTTGGGTATCAGGCAGATATTAGCATCATAACAAGAATCTGGTAAAACCAGGATCCATGCCTCTCCCTCTACCTTGAACACCTCACACAACACCCCAGCTAGCTGACCACCCAGGATTCTATAATATTGAATAGGGAACCCGTCTGGTACACTAGCCTTTCCTTGTTGCATTTTTTGGATGGCCCCTAAAATTTCTAGCCTTGAAATAGGCTGCCCCAGCAATTCCCTCTGCATAACCATAGCCATCTGCAGATTTACCCCATCCAGAAATCCCCGTATGTGAGCTTCTTTTCCTGTGTATTCGACTCTGTACAGCGACTCATAAAAATTTCCTAAAACATTCCCCTATCTCCCCTGAACTGGTACAAATCCTTCCTTCCCTATTATGCACTCTTAATATACATGTTGGGTGCCTACCCCCTTTCATCAGTCTCACCAACATAGGTCCTGGTTTATTACCCCATTCAAAAATCCTCCTCTGGCAATAAAACCATGATTCTCCTGCCTCTTCTCTCAGCAGTGTATTAAGAGCCTCCCTGGCTGTAAGCAATAACCTAGGGGTTCCCCCCTTTCTCCTCCCCAACCCGCTTCTCCAGCTCCTTCACTTATCTCTCCAGTTCCTCTCGCTTACACCTATTTTGCTTTTTGATTTTTACCATATAGGCTATGATGGCCCCCCCTCATAAAAGCTTTACCAGCCTCCCAAAAGATAGCTCTGGAGACATCCTGTGTGGAGTTTGTTCCCTCATATAGTTTGCACACAAGTTTTTAAAATGGAATGAGTGTTACCTGTGTGGCACCGCTGTACTCTGTTGCGTTCTGGTTCCTTTTTACACCCTGCAAGTATTCCGGCAACCCCCGCCTCCATTTGTTTTGGCTCCCCCAGAATTTGCTGCTCTATATGGCTGTTTCTGCAGTGCTACTGGAACAGCTGTTTTACACAGTCAGACGAAACAGAACACATCAGTGCAAACCGAGAAAAGCAGAGATTACGGTTTGGATGAACGTTCACCAAGGGAATGAAACAGATGCACTTTACACACAAGGGATGTAACAGAATACTGTTTCTGTAACAGTCATTCCATTACTGAAACCTGTGTGTAAAAGTGCCTAAAGTGTTAAAATGACAGAGTTATTTTTGTTTTAAAAGCTGCAATTCCAGGAAGTGAGCTGTATGCATATTTGAATCCCAGTGCCTGTGTTCACACAAGAGAACAAAAGTTGACAATGTCACTCTAGCAAGCTGTCTCCGTATCATCTTGAAGCATTATGTTGTGTTCCATTGCATTCCTGTAAATAGTTTGTTAATAAAATGTGTTGTAAAAGAAAACTTGGTGTGTATTTTTGTCTTTCTGGTCTGCAACAGGCAAAAATTCAGTGAATGTCTATTCAAAGTTAATGACAGAGGAGCTCTACAGAATGTTACTGTAGAACTTATTTGTTATGCTTGTGGAATTAGAAATGAGGAAGCCCCTTCTGTAAAGTGAGAGATTGGCATGCCTTAACGAGCAATGGCAAATGTCATATTGTAAATCTTAACTTTCCCAGTAGTTTTCTACAGCAGTGTAATAAATGGATTATTTTAATAATAAGCAATTTGTCTAGTCTTGTGTTTTTTTGTTCTGTCTGATAGCAAATTGGACCTCATTGTGACAGTCAGTACAGAGCGCTTGAATGATTTTTTTTGTAAACAAAACTATTAAAATTAATATCATGTCAGAATGGCTACTGTCAAAAACAGCTGTTCATATATAAAGCTTTCTTCTGCTCATTTGTTGGGCATTCAGAGTATTTGGGGTTTTGTTTGGGGGGGAGTGTTTCTTCTTCTAAACTACTATATACATGTGTAAGTCATAGGTCTTGCTACTGTGACGACTCATTTTAAATCAGTTATTTTATCTACTACTATAAAAACAAGCATTTGTCAATGTCGAATGTTGTCTTGCTGGCTTTGGCATTGGTAGTGCAGGAGTTACAGAGATGCATAATAGGCAAGGCCCCTGGAATTCTGCGGTTCTGCGGTTGCAGAATTTGCCGCAGAATTTGCATCATGCCGCAGAATATATATAGTGCTGCAGAATTCATTGTTTTTGGTGAATTTTCATATAAATATACTGTTTTTCCATAGTGTTAGGCTTTCTTTCCCACCTCGTTTATCCTGAAGCCCCTCCTTTATGCTCAGCATATGATGTCATCGATGACATCACATCATATTTAGCCAGTGACAGGACAGCATTCTGCCAGAGAAATGAATAAATCATGCCGCAGAAATCAGAAAATGCTGCCGCAGAAGTCAAGGAGCCCTGCCACAGAAATCAGAAAATTCTGCCACAGAACACCAGGGGCCCTGATAATAGGAATGATAGTGAAGTATGGAACTGACAACAACCCCACCCCACCCTGCAGAGACTGACAGGCATTGAGGTGTGCCTTTGGGTCATCAGCCATAACGCTCATGCCAATTTACCTCACCATACCCTGCAGACTCCAACAAGTGTCTTGGGGTTGTCGGGCCTTACACTCACCCTATTCCATAAGGAAATACATTGAGATGGGTGCAGTATAGAAGAATGGGGTGAACTTAGGGGCAGAAGAGTCCAAAGGCACACCTTAATGCCTGTCACTATTTGCAGGGTGGGGTGGAATGGCGTGAGCATTACAGCCAACAATCCAAAGTCACACCCCTGATGCCTGTCAGTCTCTACAGGGTAGGATGTTATGGTTAGAAACTCTTACGCCCAAACGTTTGTTGGTATTTGCACTCCAAATTTTCAACATGGACTTTTTGTGACCCCACCTCATGAAAGCATTTGGGACCTCCGCTCATGAACAGTGGCACTGTGATTTTGTTAATCTGTCTCAAACATTGATTTCCCACAGCGACCGCACCATTCTGTGCCAGATGTGCACAAACGCATTTAGGGTAGGATGTGAAAAATGACAGATGTACCACTCATAAGGAGGTATGAAGAAATGGCAATGTTGAAAATCTGGAGTGAAAATATTAAAAATTCTCGCAGTTATGAACGTGCGTGGAAACTGTGCAATGCACGCTTGCAGCACAGTCATTTTGTGGAATTTTTTCACCAAATTTTCAACATAGGCATTTTGGGACCTCCGCTCATGAACAGTGTCACTGTGATTTTCTTAATCTGTCCCGAACATTGATTTCCCACTGTGACTGCGCCATTGTGCGCCAGATGTGTAAAAATACATTTTAGGCAGGATGTGAAAAATGACAGCTGTACTGTTCATAAGGAGGTGTGAAATGGCAATTTTGAAAATCTGGAGTGAAAATATTAAAAATTCTCAAAATTACGAGCGTGCGTGGAAACTGCGCAACGTGTGCCCATAACACAGTAATTTTTTTGAATTTTTCCACCAAATTTGCAACATAGGCTTTTTGGGAGTCCACCTCATGAACAGTGACACTGTTGTTTCGTTAATCAGTCCCAAAAGGTGATTTCACGCAGTGACCGCAAAATCACCTTTCAGGACAGAATAACGAAATGACAGTGACTAAGTTTATGAGGTGGGGTTCCAAGAACTCCATGTTAAAAATTTAGAGCCAAAAGTCACATAAATGGCCGAGATATCCACCTAAGTCGAACCCCCCTACTGATGCCATTATACAGCTTACTGTGATTTTCTTCAGTTCGTGGTAGGCTCTTGAAGAGTTCAGACATTTCCTGCTCCACCAAAGATCATTGTGCCAGGCTCCAGAGGTAAGTATGGGGTGTGTGGAGGTGGGGTGCGCAGAAGGTGAGTGCGGGCTGGGGGAGGAGGGCATCATCACCATGAGGGACTGTTTTCTGTTTTAGAGGGAACAAAAAAAAAGGACATCACGGGAAGGTTTTTTAGTTACAGGTTTGCTTTCAGCACACTGAGGTGAGATCCCAGTGTGCCACCTGTGTTTTTTGGGGAGGGGGGGACTGAAGCCAATGGGGATTGGGCCCCCCATTGCCAAATGACCTGGGGAGTAGGCATGCCAACAGGGGGATTAGGCGCCCCCGCCATCGGCTTTGTAGGGACTGTGAGAGGTGGACGGTGGGAGTCGCTGCCATGTTTATTGAAATGTTTCACCAGGGGCACGTAATGGAGGCGTGTGAGGTCTGCCGCTGCAATGACGAGCCTGTCTCTCATTACAGTAGCAGATTTCTTTCAACTTGGTGGCATACTTCTGAAGTGCTGTCATAGACAGCGTGCTCATTCATTGGTGCCTCACAGACCAGCACAAAAATGCAGTGGTGCCACTGGCCACAACACAGCCACACCTCCACAACCTGCTACTCCAGCAAGCTGTCACAAAATGTTGCTTGCGCTACGCATGCAAAACAGCATAAAAATGGTTCTTCTGCATCACCATAGTAGACCTGATCGAGTGACAGTAGCCTGGGAAACTTCATATTAAAACCACTATGCTACTTGTCAGTGGGCACTTAGTTGCAATAAACAGGGAGGTATGATGACAGGCATTCCTAGTAGCAAAAAAAAAATGGACTGTATCTAGGGACTGTTTGACCTCATGCCCTCTTTTGCATACAGTTTATGTGGTTCGATTCCTGGTACTGACATGCCTATCAGTGATACCTTAAACAAAATCCAACAAATAGAGATTTTATTACAATATCTGGAAGTAAACAACAACATTTAAAAACACAATAACCTGTGTAATATATAGACTGTGTGTGAGTTTGTTTTCCCCCACATCAATCTAATACATGTCTAAAACTGAAAACTTGTATAAGTATGCCCCAGTTGCAGAACTGCATAATCTTGTAAGCAATCATTTAATGAGATCTAAGTTTATTTTCTCTGTACTTAAAAAACTTTTCCTAATGCACTGTCAACTTACTTACTTACTACTTGCCAGGAGATACAGGCTACACGGTCTATCAAGTCTGCTTGAGTGTGCAGCTAGCACCCCACTTTCCAGCGGCCCCTCCTCCATCACAATTACCCCCACACAGTTGCACGTCAAGTGAGACTAAACCAAATTAAAGCAGCAGTGCAACGAAAAAAGTTATTACAAAAAGCTAATTTTCTTCTATGGTTATAAAAAATATTGACAGAACTGTTGATTTGGGTTTTCTGGATGCTTCCTACCCTGTGTACTGCACATTTGCATTTTTGTCTGGACTCTAATCCTCCCTAGGTCCTCAGTATTATTTATGCGCAAAAATGAGGTGGCCATCTTTATTTCTTGAGAAATAATAACTTTAAAACATTCATAACATTTTTAAATGATAATGAAAACAGAAAACTTCACCACCAAACTAAACAGGAAGACATCTGGCATCAGTCAGAAAGGAAAAAAAAGGTAGGGTAACATTTTAACCCATTTTTGCTGCACTGCTACTTTAAGCTGTACAGTGAAATATCTTTATGTATTCATCCTATGCTTAGGGGTTTTCAAATGTGTTGCATATTTGTTTAACGTAATAAAATATATTTAAACAAAAACAGGATATTTTTCTCTTGGATTTCATCTTTTAACATTGCCATAAAGTCATAATCCTCTAATTTTAGGTTAATACTTTGGTTTGAGAGATATAAGAAGATGGCGAGGTCTATCAGGAATGCCTCCTTGCCTTTCAGCAGGTTCTCCCACTGTGATTTGCATCCATGTGTTTATCTAACTCGTGTTACAATGTATCCAAAAGGCAGTGCTTCCACAACCTCAGCTGGAAAACTATTCAGCGTTTTCACTGCTCTAAAGTACGTGCAAATGTGTAAAATGTATTAAAGCTTTTTGTTTTAATCTGCTATATACAGTATGCCCTTCAGTATTCACTGACTCACTAGTTGAATGTGGAGCACTCTCATTCTTCTGTTGCTAATCTGATGTCATCCGATCATGTGATCAACTCAGCTCATTACTGGTAAACTGACTGTGAACTGCAGTGCTGCTGAGGGAAAAAAGTATTTTTTTAAGGTAAAAACACTTTTGTACATATTCTTTTTTTTTATTAATTTCTTTTTATCAGAAAATTTAAACCACACTATTACATAGAATGCAGTATTTTGAAAGTACAGAAATATATTACTTATTTGGATTCATATCAGCATCATAATCAATTTTATAGAAAACACAGTAGTTGATAACATTGTATTATTCCCAGGCTTTGAAAATTAGGCAGGATTGGGACCGACATTCTAATGCTCTTTTACTTGTTAAGGGAGTCCCCAGTTTAGTACCTGGATTCTCGAAAGGTGTTTTTAACCCTCAGAGTTATAAGGAGGCCCACTGATTTTCCACGAAGTAATTGTTCTTCTCGATCATTGATTATTATCATGGACAGTTGTTTGGGCTTGTTAAAGAATTGTAGTTTATCCAAACCTGCATTTCAAAGTGAGGGGTGGGATGTGGCCCTGTGACTCAGCGTTAAACATTTCTGTTTTGTATATCTCTGACATTATACCCTTCCAATCTTGGATTGAAGGAATTAGATTCGACATCCATCTTCTGGTAATTGCTTTCTTAGCTGCAATAAAACAGATTTGTAGTATGGTTCGACCCCACTGGGGGGCATGGCCCGGGTAAATTCCCATCAAAAATTGTTCTTCTGTAAGCTCCATTGGTTCAGAAAATAGTGTCAAAAACTCATTTTGAAATGACAACCAAAACAGCATTATCCTGGGGCATAGCCAAAGTGCATGACCCAAAGTTGCAATCAGGCAGCCACAACCCCTCCAGCACCTCACGTACACCTCGGGAAGGTATTTAATAAGAATTGCTGGAGCCCAGAAAAAGCGGGAATGGCATTTCCATGTGAATTCTCTCCAGTAGGGAGAGGCAACCGATTTCATTTCAAGCAAAGATGATCGTGACCAGTCTTCAAAGGCAATCTCCAGATCCAAATCTCTATTCCACCCCCTCAAAATAGAAGCCATAGAGTCCGGAAGCCCGCCTCTCAGTTCTTTATAAATTACCCCAATGATATGTGATCCCAAATTGTCCTTAATTGCCTCTATAAAGAGTTTTAATAGGTCAGGGGGTGGAGAAGGTATGATGGGCTGAATGACCCTATTATGGAGTATATGGCTACATATTTGAAAGAAGCGGAACCTGTTTGTATTATCAAGTGGGTATTGGGACTGAAGTTTATCAAAAGGAATAATGCCTTTAGGGGAAAGGAATTGATAAAGGTGTGAAAGACCAATTGCCCTCCACAAAGAGAAGGTGTGGTCCATATAAATAGGAGTAAACGATTCATCCTGTGATAGTAGTTTACAGTATTCAAAGATTTTAAGCAGTGGGACAGATTTTCTAGTCACCCTCCAAAGCTTATATGTCTGAGATGTTATTTCTGTGAAAGCTGAAGGGGCAACCGATCTCTCCTCTGAGGAAAACAAGATTCTTTCAATATCAAAAAGATAATTTAGGTGAAATTCTATTGTTTTCCAAGGGGAACTGTAAGAGTCGGTAAGCCACAGTAACAATGTCCTTAGAAAGGCAGCCTGAGCATATAATCCGAAATCTGGGAGATTCAAACCTCTCCGGGAAAGTGACAGTTTTAAGATAGAGAGCCTAAATCTAGGTAGTTTCTTACCCCCACAAGAATGTTAGTATCATTCTGTTCCAGGATTTAAAGTAGAATTTTGAGGGGAAAAAGGGGATGTTCTGTAGTAAGTATAGAATTTGGGGCAGAATGTTTGTGCGAATTATCATTATGCGTTGGTGAAATGGGAAGAAAGCCGTGGCCCACTTGTCCAAATCTGCTTGAATTTGTACTGTTAGGGGTTCATAATTGACTGTCTCCAGAACTCCAGGGTCAAATGGGAGTTGGAGACCTAAATATTTTATCTGCGTAGACAGCCACCGAAATGGAAAGGCCTTTTTCATTTGAGAGGAAGGGGAAAAGTTAAAGGCAAGTGTTTCTGTTTTAGTAACGTTAAGCTTGTAGCCAGCTATTTTTTCAAATAATGTTAAAATTTCCCAGAAGATAGGAACAGATTGAGAAGGAGATAGCAAGGCCAAGAGCACATCAGCAGCGTACATACTAATTTTGTATTCTTGTTGACCAATCGGAATTCCCTCTACTCCAGAAGTGTTGCGTATGACTGACGCCAAGGGTTCTATAAGTAGAGCGAAAAGTTAAGGAGACAAGGGACATCCCTGACGGGTCACTCTGCCTAAGGGAAAGGGGGGACAGGGAGCCATTTATGCGAACATAGGCCCATGGAGACTTGTATAAATTAACTAAGCAAGTGATAAACTGAGAGGGGAAACAAAAGGATTTTAGGGTTTCCCATAGAAAGGGCAATGAAACTCGATCAAATGCTTTTTCAGCATCTAGGCTGATCAACATAGATGGGATTTGCCTAGTACGTATGTGTCCTTGCAAGATCAAGGCCCTACGAACATTATCAGAAGTGTTCCTGTTTTTTATAAAGCCAGATTGATCCAGATGTATGATTTGAGGGATAATGGATTCTAGTCTGGAGGCCAATATGGCCGTATAAATTTTATAGTCCACATTAACGATGGAGATAGGGCGATAGGATCCTGGATCTGAAGGATCCTTGTTTGGTTTAGGAATTGGAGCTATTGTAGCAAAGTCTCAGGATGAGGGAGACAGACCATCCCGGGAGATGTCATTGAACAATATCTGTAGCTTTGGAACCAGTTCTTTGGATAATTTTTTGTACCATTCAGCGGTGAAGCCATCTGGCCCTGGGCAAAGTCCTGAATGGAGTTTTTTGATGGTCTCTTCAATCTCTAGGACTGACATAGGGGACTCTAAGTTTTTAATTTGAAGAGGGGAAAGAGTTGGGAGATCTACCCATTTCAAAAATTGCTTTGATTCTTCCAGAGGGAAGGAGGGAGAGAGGGAGTATAGTTGGTACAGTACTCAGTAAAGGCCTGTTGTATATGCTCGTCAGTATATGTTTTCGCTGAGGATGGGTTTCTGAGTTTTAGAATAGTAGCTGAATTTTTCCGTGCCCTTAATTTAAGTGCCAAATTCTTAATACCCTTAGGACCCCCCTCATGAACTGCCTGACGAAGGTAGTATAGGGACTGTTGGATCTTATTATTCATTATCCACTGCAAGGAGGCTTTTGTATTTCTTATTAGTATTTGAAGGTCTGCATCCCCTTCCTGATAAAGCATTTGATAATCTAATAATTGGGTCAATAATCTTTAGTATTCAAGTTCTCTTTCTTTGTATTTTCTAGCCGAGTAAGATATTATCTCCCCTCGGATGGTGGCCTTCATCGCGTCCCACTGTATTGCTTTCGGGATGTCTGGATCTGTATTTTTGGAGAAAAAGAGGGGGATTCTAGTGGAGAGAGTCTCTATAAATTCCCTATCAGTTAGGATTGAGGGGTTGAGTCTCCAAAGAGAATTCTTCCTTGGTCTGTCCATGTCTAATTTTAGAATCAAGGGATGATGGTCAGATAATAGCTTAGGGCCAATGCTGATGTCTTGTACCAGGGATAGGTGTTACAGGTTGTTAGTATATAATCAAGTCTCGAGTGGGATTTAAATTTTGGGGAATAATAAGTATAACCAGGGATAGAGGGGTATAGCCGTCTCCATACATCAACCAAACCCAGATGATCTATGGTGGTTTTGAATTGTTTGGTAGTCGCATTGTTCCGATGTTTCTGTGGGTTGGAACAATCCATATGTGGGGCCAAGGTCAGGTTCGGGTTCCCTCCTATAATCAGTTGGCCCTGAAGAAGATTTAGGAGTGTTGTGATAAAACTCCTATATGTAGGAAAGTTCGATTGTGGAGGGAACTATACACTAGCCAATGTGACTAGTTTACCATACAGTGAGCCTTGAACAATCACGTAGCGACCCTGAGCATCAATATGCGTTTGGTGTATCTCCAAAGGTGTGGTTCTTGGAATTAGAATTGCTACACCCCTCTTTCTTCCCCTGGGATGCGATGAGGCAACCACTCGATATCCCCCAAGTTTAGCTTGAGGTGTTCAGATTCAGAGAGGTGGATTTCCTGGAGGAGTATCAGTTCACAGGGGTTTTTGTTTAGGTGTTGCATAAGCCTTGCTCTTTTTATTGGGTCATGTAGCCCATTAATGTTATGAGATATGATTTTTACTGGATTTAATGCCCCCAATTTTTGTCTTTATTAATAATACTCATTTTACTCTTTCTTTCTTTCCAGGATAAACACCAGGGATCTCCCACGCACCACACTGCCCCAGACACCAAGTTTATTCTTGGCGGAAGAGTCATCAACTCAATGTTGTTACTGAAATGATGTAATAAAAGATGATTTAGTAACTTAAATTTTGTGTGTGTGTGTGTGTTTTTTTAAGACCCACCCCCCATATAATCTATTACTGTAATGACAACTGCATGAACCATGTCATAAAAGCCTAGGTTATTAGAGCTCTGACCAAAACCCTGGACAGTAGACCCAATTTGCCTTTGCCAAATTTGGATAATAACAGCTTTATCCAAATTATTTATTTCAAAACCATAAAGGGTGACACCTATATACACCCAACAAAACCGAACTATATACAAATTGACCTCCGTTTGGGAGGCGCTCTCATAGAGCTCCTCCCGACTCATCCAGTCCTGAATTCCGCAAAGGAGAGGAGAGGAATGAGGGGTTCTTAAGTTAACCCTAAGTATGGATATACTTAGGGCCAGCAGTAGAGCCCCTAAAGGAGTGATAGGTGAATCACTCCAGAGTGGAGCTAGTTTAGCCGTGGCGAATACCATGAATTGCCTGACTAGTGGTTCTCTGCCTTAACATTAGGTTTTCTGGCATAATGGTTTTATGTTAAGTAAGCCGATGTAAAGGGACATGATTGGACTGAAGAGCAAGGTCCAACACCCAGGAGAGGCTCTAGGGTGTATGTTTTCGCCCTCTGTAGCCCGACTATTGAGGGGGTGAACTCCCCCCCGGCCCTCAAGGCTCCTCCCCCCCACCTTGACCTTCTCAAAATCCAAGAGGCAGAGGGAGAGAGAACCAAACAACAAGCCTCCCAAATCAGCTAGACTCTCCTTGAATTAGACTGAGTCCTATGACCAGGGGAGGAGGGCAAAAGGAATGGTCCAAGAAGGCGTCTGGGGGAGCCTGTATAGAGGAATGTTAGTATAATTCCTTCTGGACAGAATACCTTAAAGGTGCAACCTTGCTTTGAGTGAGGTACCTTAAAGATGCAACCTTGATTTGAGTGAGGTCTAAGTAAAAGTCATCTCTCAAATATATTCTATCGTAACCCCCTCCCTAACCCCACTGACCCAACTCGACCATCCCTGGCAAATGGACCAGGGAACTTGTCCTAGGGTGGCTACCCCCACAACAACCCGACCAAGGAACCATCCACTTGGCCTCAATCGATTTGGGAGCCGCTACCCTCAGGAATTATCTTCCTACTGCAGTAGTAACGGAGGCACCCAAATTGTTGTAATAATTGTCTTTTAGTGACCCCCTGACTTATAGTAAATTGTTCAGTACTATCACACTGCTGGGGTTATAAACAGAAAGAACAGTCTCCGTAAGTATCACTGGTAGAGCACCATGTCCAATAAAATTGTTCAGGTTGCTATGGGGGAATAGTTATTGGTAGGCCATTCCCTTCTCTTTCGTGGATCTTCTAACCTCAGTTCCTATCTTTTCTGTTCCGACTACAAGTTGCTCTGTTTGTAGAGTGCTAGCACCATCTAGCGGTCAAAAGCAGCGCCGCGGGAGCTCAAAGTTTTGCAATATATCAATGGTATAGCCTAGGCAGGAATCAGGCTTAATCATTAAATAACAGGGCGGTACTCACTGAGACAGGAATGTGTCCAGGCCAGGAAGAAAAGTGAATGCTTTTTCCTTTTTTTCTCTCCCCCGTTCATTCGGCTGCCCTTTCAGCCAGACTGCTTCTATAGATCTGCCTTTCCTGTTCATTCCCAACCCCGATACACAGCGTGGCTCCATTTTCCCTGTATGGTGTGGAGGGTAGTGAGAAGAGCCATTTTGTGCTTACAAGATAACTGCACTGCCTAGGCCATATCTATTCGAGACGGCGTTCTCAACTGGATGGTGACCAAAAATGAAGGAAGGGCTTCTCAAGTACTTTGCCTGATTTTTTTCTGGGATTCTGGACCAACCTACATAGAGGGGGATCCGAGGCCACCCGAAGTCTGGGAAAACCCAATCCGGGTGAGGGGGGGAATCGGGTTTGGGATCCAAGAAGCCCCGGGAGAGGGGGGGTACGGAGACAAAGGGTCGAAACAAGATTAATCGGAGGGGACCATGTGCTTCAAAGAGATGCCCCCTAGTAAGGGAAAACCCCACCATCAGGGGGATCTCAGGAGTCCAAATAGCAACCTGGCCAAATGAAAATTGGAAGAGAAATTTTGTTGCCTGGACTAAAGAAAGAAGCATCCGCTCCACTTGAACCAGAGCCCCCCATCAGCACCCCCAACCCCACCGCTAAAGACTACAATGGAATCGCCACCCCCGACTCACCACTGGATGGAATGACTATGCCTCAGGATATCTCAAGTAGGCAGTGAGGTATTGCGATATTGCTGCAGGCATTCCAGTAGTTCTGGGATCTGTAGTGATGCCTGGGGAGTATTTGCACATGTCTGTTGGACCCCCTGCTTCTGGCGTTGCTTTACTGCTTCCACCGTCTTCTCCATTATGATGCCCTTCGCTAGAAGATCTGCTGCAGCTTCAGAAGCTGATGAATAAGTCTGCTGCCCAGAGGACAAATGGACAATCATCTTGGCCGGGTAAGGAGCTTTAAATCAAATTCTCTGGGTGCACAGTACTGGAAAGAGCGGGCTGTAGTCTCTGCGCTGCCTCTGCATATAAGGGGCATAGTTGTTATCGAATAGGAGTCTAGATTGGCCCCACATAATTTTCCCTTTTTGCCAAGCCCTGCTAAGGAGGGATTCCTTGGTCTTGTAACTTAACAGATGCACTAGGAAGGATTGTGGCCTGGCATCCGGGCGCATTGGTTTTGGCCCGAGTGCCCGATGGGCCCGTTCCACATCTAGTTGGAAGTCAGGGTCCAGGGCTAGGGACAACCTGAGGAAATAGTCCGCAAAAGCTCGAGGGTCATTACCCTCTTCACCTTCTGGGAGCCCGAAGATGTGAATGTTCCTCCTTCGGCTCCTGTTCTCGGCATCTTCTTGCCTCGTAGATATTGCTAGCTGTTCGGCTGCTAGGGTTCTGACAGTTTCCTCAAGGTCGTCCAGTCTAGAGGTGTTTAAGGAGATCTGCTGGTTGGCCTCAGTGGCTCTGTTTTGTAAAAGAGTAATCTCCTGTCTCATTTCTTTAATTGATTCCCTGACCTCGCCTCAGAAGTCAGTGATTGCCTGAAGGATGGTCTCGGTATTCGGTTCCTTTTGGTTTTTATATGCCTTGGATTTAGGAATCTTCTTCTCTGAGCCCATTGAAGATCTGGGATGGGCCTCTCCCTCTTCGGATGGTGGATCATCAACATCTGTAGTTTCAGCTATAGGCTGGAATCTGTTTCGGGATTGTTTGGCCATTGCTTAAACTGAATGCTGAGCGCGACCATTGATTGTTGTTTTGTGTGATTTTTAGAGGAGTAAGTGCGTTCTTTTTTAAATTTTAGGTGAGAGCCATCAGATATCCGTCCTCACCACGGCATAACCTGAACTGGAAGTCTGTTTTGTACATTTTCAAGTTCACAGCACTGCAAAAAACATGTATGGGGTATAAAGGATTGTTTTTCTTAATAAAGAAATACAGAGCCTGTTTATGTTCCCTTTAAGTTCTGGTATGTCCTTCCCTCTGTCTGCTATTAAGAGTTTTTTCTAAATTAGCCTGCTAGCTTTATGGTAGTTTTACGGCCCCTTGGGATCTCCAACTGAGACAGCTTAATTGTATTCCTTTATCCTAAAATGCGCTCTGTCTCATGTGACAGTGATGTAGCAGAGATCATAAATCCAGCAGAAAGCACTGCTTTACAATCAGTTCACAACAGTAGAGATGGCTATATTTTAAAATCTATAGAGTTCAGCTTAGTGACTAACCTCATCGTAAGGGTCTTACTGTCCTGAAGAACTTTGCTGCTGGTAATTTCTGTGCAGCTTGTGAGGTTTCCAAGATATTTAGTTTGCTTGGCATGTGTGTGCTGAATGTTGGATCTCTGCTACATCACTGTCACATGACACAGGATGCATTGTGGGAACAAGGAATGCAATTAAGCTGTCTCAGATGGAGATCCCCGGGGTTGCAAAACTGCCATAAAGCTAGCAGGCTAATTTAGGAAAAACTCCTAATAGCAGACAGAGGGAAGGACACACTAGAACTTCACATATAAATCAAAACACTCTGCACAACATATGTTTTTACAAATTTTGGGTGGACTACTCCTTTAAACACATTCTAGACCTCTATAAACCACATAGTATGGCAACAGTGCCACCTGCTGGCAAAACAGAAAAACTGAAACTTTTATTATGTAGTACTTTTTACACTGGAGGACATTCCCTGGTGTTTCAGCAACCCCATGTCAAATTCATAATTTTTTGCCCAGTACATGATGGCCACCTAAACATTTAAAATCCACAACAAAAAGATGGGTTGCCATGCTTTTTCTAAATCCCTCCTTATGGAAAAAAACTCATAAGAGGTCAGATTGTTTTCTGTAGTTATAAAGTCAATGATTTAGGTGTCAACATGAGTGTGAAAGAAAAAAGTGAAACAAGGACACATGATTTGTCATGACGTCTGCTTCATTTTTTTCCACAAATATAAAAATAATGACTAAATTATCAATATTATGACACCCTTGTAAACACATATACCCCAAAATGGGGATGTTTGCTACAGTTTATGCATAAAGCCGTTTCAAACCCATGTCATTTTCATAACACTTTCTTTTTTTTTTTGTATATTCTTTTTCTGCTCTGTACCTTTGTGGAACTCTCTCTGGCTACCGCCCCACACCGAAAGCTCTACCTCCCACCTGAAGCTCTCTCCTCACCCCCACATCAGCCTGGCAGATCCCCCGCTCTGCACCCCCCGAGGTGGGCCGCCCTATCTGCCCAAGGCACTCTATCTAGTAATCCAATGTGCCGGCTGTGCGGCTGACCCTGGAGAGGAGAGAAGCCTGATGTTGGAGTGTGGCTCGATGGGGCAGAGGCCCCATCGCCTATCCCAGAGGATGGGGATTTTCTTAGTATTTCCCCCTTGGAGTGCGGCATGCAATGATGCCTGCACATGGCTGCTCTGATGGCATCTGCCGCACTCCACCCCTTACGTTCACTGGTGTACTTGCAGTCCTCCGATCTCCATTGGGGGCCACCAGGACACCGAGCGACCCTGTATCCCTCCCCAGGGACAGGAGAGCTGTCCTCCAGATGCTCTATCCTCTCCCTCCCCTGCTGACCCCCGGCAACCTGAGTCCATCACTGAACCTTGGTCACCGGCATGGAGTGAGGTGTGGCGTCCAGCGCCTCAACCCTAAGTGCCACCGGGACAGCTGTCATAACACTTTCTTGATAGATGTAGACTATGTGTATGAATATAGGAAAAGAAAGAAATATAGGGGCTGCTATGCTTTTTTTGGTGATATCTGCTTTCAAAGTTGCAGTTTCAGAGGTGGTCGGCTCAGGATAAAAATAATTGAAAAAATCCCAATAAAAAATAAAACTTGCAGGAAAGCTATTCAAACAATTCAAAAGTGCATGCAGAATGACAAGGACAAGATAGTCAGGAGTGGACAGCATCAGAGGTGTGGAGGAAAAATGGGGGGGGCAATTCAGGGGGCCATTCTCGAGGCAACAAAGTCTTGCATGAGAATGGTATTCAAAAGAAAAAGGAGACCAATATGGTTCTTTGGAATGGTCAGGGAAGCAGAGAGAGCCAAAAAGAAGGCCTTCACCAGGTACAAGGAAAAACATGGGAAGGAAGGGAAGAACGGGGTGAATATCAAACGAGGGCAGGGGAAACCAAAAGGGCAGTCAGAGAAGCAAAGGCAGACACGGAGCTGCGTATTGAGGAGGGGGTTAAGGATGGGTAAAAACAGTTATTTAGATATATTAGGTAAAAAAGAAAGAATAGGAGAAGAAGAATTTTTAGGCTAACAGAGGGAGTTAGGGTAATTAAGGGGAATGGGCAAAAAGCAGCTGTTCTTAATGACTACTTTTGCTCTGCATTTACAAGGGAAGACAGAGGGCCTCTGCCAAAGACTGGCACTAAGGCAGCTGTAAGAGGGGTCCCTGAGATGAGGCAGCAAGTATCTACCAGTAAAGCTAGCAGCCCTTTAGAAAGATAAGGCCCCGGGGCCAGATGGCATGCATCCAAGGGTGCTTAAGGAACTGGCAACGGAACTAAGTGAGCTACTGGTGGGGCTATTCAGTAGCTCAGTTCAGATGGTTGGCTCCAGAGGAGAGTCACGTGATGCATCTGGCTGAATGGCAACTTCCCTGTTGGCTCCTCGAGAAGCGAGATAAAATTCACTTTCTTCAATGCGATTCTGACACATCGGCTATTAAAAAAGCACCACCAAGACAGAGCTTACATACAATACTTCATTGATGCCCATTATAACAGAGAAAAACTGATATTTCCAGACAACAAGAGGATTTAATGGCATCACCAGACCTAGCCAATGAAAGATAACAGGCCGCAGAGTGGCATAAACTCTCCGACTCACCACACTCTCCCCCCAAGTAAATGTCCAGAGCCAGATACAATGGAGAGATTTTTCAAAGAGCTTAGTACCACCAAGGATGCTGTTCTTCACCGTACGGATGAGTTTCAAATTATTAAGCCTGAATTCACCGAGCTGATGAGAAGGGTGTCGGACACGGAGGTGTCAGTCTAAAGGCTGAACTGCTACACAGAGACTCACTCTGGAAGAGGGCTAGGAAACCAAGCAGCCTAACGATTGGGCAGCCTTCAGAGCTGCCAGAAACCATTGCACCAGATCAGTCAGGGAAGCTAAAGCTAGCTACTTTTGATCTGAACTTAACTCTTTCACTAACAGCACAACTAAATTCTGGAAAACTTTAAAGGAAATCCAGGGCCACAGCTCTGCTAGTCACTTCCCGCCAAAAGACTCATCCGGCAATTCCGTGACTACAGACAAACAAGAAATTCTGAAACTCTTTAATAACCACTTTGCCACAGTGAGCCTAGCATTCAACGTCTCCCTCGCCAATAACCTTCGTGCACAACTTTATACCTCATGCTCCTCTTGCCCGGGCCCAGACCCAGCCTCGGCTGCCACAAGCAAGACATTCTCCTTCTCCCCTGTCTCAGTGAAGGAATTCGAGGAACTTCTGCTCCTTCTGGATTGCAGGAAAAGTGCAGGTGCAGACCTGATAGAGCCCTTCTTCCTTAAACTTGGCTTCCATGTCCTGTCACCCCCAATTACCCATCTCTTCAATATGTCCCTAGCCCAAGGCTCACTCCCGACCATCTGGAAAACTGCCCAAGTCATTCCACTCTTTAAATCTGGCAGCACTAATGACTTAAAGACAAACCTGGCCTCAGGGAGTTTAGCTTGAGTAGCACACCTGCGGCCCCTCCCTCCACCAAGGGGAGGTTCACTGGCAACCAGTGGTGGAGAGGGGCTGGGCAGACGGCTATGCCCTTCCATCACTGTTTTTTCTTCAGGTACACTGATGGCAACTTCCTCCAGCTCTACAATTGCTCAACAGTGGAACATTCACTATTTGTGGGGGTTGCAATGCCTTCCCAGCAACTCCATGGCAAAAGCATTGGTGGTGGTGGCACAGAAGGCACATTCACAGTACCGCAGGAACACTGGAGACACAATGGCTGGTGCAAAACTCCATTTCCACCAAATTCACACAGGACACATCTCTCACTGGCACTGCTTCTTTCTAGCATGTCCCACAGCCAGCTCAGCAATGACTCGGGCACAGTCACAATCCTGCCACTAGAACCTGGGACAGCCACCATCACGATTAAAATTTTCACTGTCTCCTCCACAGCAAACACTTGTAAAACATTTTTGCTCAGTTTTCTTTAGTTTTAACTGCGTTAGCGTTCCCAACTCTTGTCTGCAGTTTTTAAGCTCCAGTTACCATGGGTCAAAAAGGCAGTTTAGCAGTCTCTCACTCTGACTCTCTTTTATATGCTCCCAACTGCTTTAACTTATTCTACCAGTCTACAGTTCAGATTCCCATTTTCATTATGCATGCATCACACTGTGAGCCATGAGGCGCCAGGCGCCATTTTGTTTCTCATGAGGGACTCAGTCCTCAGGTGGCAGCTTGAAATTTTACTCAGTGCCTCCGGCCTTCTTTTCGCCCCAGACCTGTCACCCTCCAGCATGCCAGATAGGTGTTGAGCACCCAACTTTTGTAATCCCGGATGAGCCCCCATTTTTGTAACCCCAGCTCCTTCTTTTGGTAAAATCGGTACTTTCAGCAGCTCCCCATACAATTGCAAGTGTCTTTTGTACTCCCATTCACCTTGGAGCCAGCTGCAAACCTCCAAGTCTATATGATGACACACCTGGGCACCTCTACTCCTTTCCCATGTCCAGAGGTATATGAGATGTTATAGTCACGGGGAAAGGGGAAGGGCCATTGGGCAGGACTCAGGCAGTTCCAATGATATTTCTGCACAGACAAAAAATAAACAGTACCTCAGTAATTTGGGATTTCTTCAGGTGACAGCATGAACTTTGTTGAGGGTGCTTGGATGGTTCGCTTATCAGTTGGAGGGGCAATCAGGCCATTTCTGTACAGGAGGAAAAGTCATTAGGAACAACAGTACATCAGGAAATTCATTTGGCATGGACACAATGATGCGATACCACCAGAAAATACATTTGCAATAAGGCATTGTTTCTTTTTTCAAACTATTCACAAGGCTCAAGCCACCAAAACTCATTCTGCTCCATGGAGCAGTGGAGGCACATTTCCAGAACTAGCACAGACAATGGCAAACAGTCACGGCACTTCACTTGGGGGACCTGGGTCCCGAACATGAATCCTTTCACATTTCTTTCCAGAGCCAAATGGGCTCACAGCATATGGGTGGCAAACAGGCTCTAAACATTTTCTTCCCTCACAGCTTTTCTTTGGCCTAGTCATCACTGCCGGGGGGCACTTGGGACCCATGGCTTTCTCACATGGGGAACACACTTTGGAATGGGGCACAGTCCTTCCTCCTTCGGCCTTCTCACCATTGACAACTCTGCGGGGAGTTGCAATGTGGGGCTGACTCTTCCCTGGGTGGTCTGCACGCAGCTTACACTCCCATTAGCTTAGGTGGATATGGGCTTGTGGTAAAGGGTCCAATCCACCACCTCGGATCCTTTGGAACCTGGTACCTGCCACTTACCAGAACCGGACCTGCCATGGCAGCAACCAAGTCTCTCAGCCTTCTCCTTACAGAGTCGGATGGGCTCCTCTCTCCATGCTGCTCCCTTCACGACTCTGTGGATCTTTGTCTTGCCCTCCCCACCGATGGATAGGGGGTCCTTCTTATTCCTTTGGGACCAGGGTGGCAATCAGCCCAACCCTTCTCCGGCACTAATAGGCCCCGATGCTCCTCACACTAACAGCCACTCTCCGAACCCTCTCGATGAACAACTCCCTCGCGGTGCTTTCTCCCACTCTAACTTACTGCAGTGCATGATGCCAGGGCCCTGCCCACATTACCAAGCCTGGCATCACGCAGGGTCCCGATACCAATGGGCACCACCGTAACCCCAAAATGGGGGGGTACAGAATTATAGGCATTTAATGCATGCTTGGGGTGCATTATGAGGCACAAGGACACTCGGCCTGCAGCTTCACGCCTCACAACACACCCCAGACGTGCATTAAATGCCTATAAATTCATACCCTGTCATGGGTTATTACTAACTAATTTGTTTTTCCGTGTTTAGAAATGTTCTCCTGTATCATGTTTGCAATGGCTCCCTGAGCCTCCTAGGAAAGGCACCATTTAAAAAAATAAAGACTATAACTACTACACCCCGATGTCAGGCGCCGATTTCTCCACATGCCACAAGAGTAGGTGGCCCCTCTGCTCTTCTCAGTTATCCCACCGGAGACCATAAGCAGAAGAGTCCTGCAGAGGAACCGATGAGGGACCAAAGGTTCCTGCCAAAAAAGAGACAGAGAGGGGAAGCAGACACAGGACAGCCTCACAGGCTCAGGGAAAAGGAGGGAGCAACAGCATGGCCTGCTGCAAGAGATCTCCTCACAGATCTACTGTTATGGTAAGTTCTTACGTAACTGTACTATCTGACTTTGGGGGTATCTCTTGCAGCAGGCTCACCTACGTAACGAGTCCCAAGCAGTTTCTAACATCAAGAAATGCTGTCTGGGTGGTAGGAAACCTTGAGCCTAAGAAAGTAGGCCCTGTAGAACAGCTAGGCCAAAACTGACCCTATACCTAGACGCAATGTTCAGACTGTAGTGCTTGGTGAAGGTGTGGACAGTACTCCAAGTAGCAGCATCACAGATCTCTGCAGCTGACACATTCCTGAAAAAGGCAATAAAAGTAGCTATGCCTTTGGTGGAATTGATCACAAACAACGCAAGGAAGGTTCTTGCCATATGCCCTGTAGCAGTAAGTGATACAGTTGGCCAATCATTTGGGCAAGCACTGTTTTGAAACAGGGACACCCTCTCTCCCAGGGTGAAAGAAACAAACAACAGTTTGGACTTCCTGCAGTCCTTCATACGATGGATAGAATAATGCAGAATTCTATGCACATCTAAAGTATGGAGCAATGCTTCCCCTGGACTGGCATGCTCTGGGTAATAAACAGGAAGGTGGATGGATTGATTTAAAGTGAACTCAGACACACCTTAGGAAGAAACTTAGGGTTAGTACGCAAAGGCACCCTGTCTTTGTGGAAAATCAAATAAGGCTACTTGCACATGAGTGCCTGTAGCTTTTAAATTTTTCAAGGAGAAGTAACAGCAACTAAAAATAACGCTTTCCGCGATAGAAAGGGTAGCTCGCATGTCCCAACCGTCTCAAAAGGAGCCAAAGTAAGCTTTTCTCACATAAAATTCAAGTCCCAAGGTGGGACTGGATTGCAGATAGGAGGCTTCAGTTGAAGAATGCCTCTCAGAAATGTATGGGACACCTCAAATTGTGCCATCGCACATCTCTCAATAGGCACATGGAAGGCAGAGATGGCAGACGTGCACTTTAAGGGTGGAGTTCTTCAGACTGGAGTCTGAAAGGGATGATAAGAACTCCAGAATCTGATTCACTGGACAAGTGAAGGGATCCAGCTAGCGTGCAGCAGCCCACAGCGCAAAACGCTTCCACTTCATAGAATAAGTGGCCCTAGTGGAAGGCTTCCTAGCCACCACCAGGACATCAGCCACCCTGGGTGAGACCCCAGACCAAGCCATGACTATGTCCTCAAGAGCTATGCATGAAGGTGCAGGGATTTGAAGTCTGGATGGACCAGAGTGCCCCGGTTCTGGGAGAGCAAACCAGTGCACAGAGGCGGAGGAACTGGAGGCTCCACTGTCAGCTATTGCAACATGGGGAGCCAGATCTGATGAGGCCAGAATAGGGCTATGAGAATTACTGTGGCTCTTCCATCTGGACCTTGATCAGAACCCTCTGGAACAGGGGGAAGAGAGGAAATGTGTACAGAAACCTCCCTTTCCTAGAGAGGGACAATGCGACTCACCAGAAAACTCCAGGCCCTGGATCAAGCGAGCAAAAATGTGTCAGTTTTACTTTGAGTGGGGATGCAAAAAAGTCCAACTGTGGACAACCTCACTTGTCAAACAGTGCTTCTGCGACTGAGGTCAGCAGCTCTTACTTGTGTGACCGGGAGTGTGACTGGCTTAGGCTGTCCACCAGGACGTTTTGGGCACTGGGAACATAGATGACCAACAATTTTAGACCATGTCCCAGAGCTCAGTACCAGACTCTCATGGCCTCTTGACAAAGAGGGTAGGAGTGAGTTCCCCCCTGTTTGTTGATGCAGTGGATTACACTTGTGTTGCCCATCTGCACTAGCAGAAGGCCTGGGGACAGTTGAGTTTGGAAGGCCTGCAGGGCATAGAGCACTGCTCTCATCTCCAGAACGTTGATGTGGAGCGAGGACTCCAGAGCGGACCAAGTCCCTTGGGTTTGGTGGGACCCCAGATGGGCTCCCCACCCTATCCCCGAAGCATCTCTGGTGAGAATTTGCTTAGGGGAGAGAATGAGAAAGGGCCCCCCCCCAACAGGTTGTTGGGTTCCATCCACCAAAGGAGAACCTGTTTCACAGGACAGGAGACCAGGACTGGCTGTTCTGGGGAACCCTCATGTGCAGTCTGGTGAGAGGCACTGTGGCTACAGCCACAGCCATCAGGCCCAGGAGTTAGAGAAAGGTTCTGACTGAAACACAGTGACTGTTGTACAACAGACGGGCCTGGGCAATCTGGGTATTTTGCCCTGTTCTAGGGCAGGAAGGCCATGGCTTGAGCTGTGTCCAGGACCCCCCCCAATGTACTGGAGATGTTGGCATGGGATCAGAACCGACTTGGGCTGGTTCACAGTTTTCCCCAGATCCTGGAATAGGCAGGTGATATGTTTCAGGGTCTGTAACAGGCAGTCCCTGGACTGGGCCTTGAGGAGCCAGTTGTCCAGGTAGAGGAAGACATATAGGCCCTCCTGCCTGAGGGCAGATGCTATCACTGCCAGGCATTTGGTAACTACCCAAGGAGCCAAGGACAAACCCAAGTGCAAGGCCTTGAATTGGAAGTGTTCCCCCCGGAACTAAAACCTCAGGTACTGTCTGTGGGATGAGTGAACCCTAATATGCAGGTAGGTATCTTTCATAGCAACAGAGCAAATCCAATCCCCGTGGTACTGAAGGGGCAATAGATCCTGAAGTGTCACCGTCAGAAACTTTCTGAACTGAATGAACAGACTGAGCTCTCGGAGGTCTAGGATGGGCCTGAGATTCCCTGTGCATTTAGGGACCAGGGAAAAATAAGAGTAGAACACCCTGCCCTGCTGATTCACTGACTTTTGCAGCAGAGAGCGTATTTCTTCCCAGAGCATGTGTATGTGGTCTGGAGGGTAAAAGAACTGAACCAGAGGTTCTTCTGGAGGCCACTCTAAAAGCTCCAGAGTGTGGCCATGCTCTAAGAGCTGTAGCACCTGACCATTGTTGATTATCTTCCACCACCCATCCAGGTGTAAGGAGAAGTGACCCGCTATGACCGCCTCCTGAATTATCGGGGGGGGGGGTGGCAAGGAGTCAAGCAGAGGAGGAGGGGGCCACAGTAGTGGTTGTACTACCACCTCTGGGGGCCTTGCTGGCTGCAGCAGCAGGGATAGGCAGAGTGGCAGACCCCTGACACTTGCTCTGAGGTCCGGCAGAGGGTCTGGACTTGTTGGTGGCCCTCCAAAAGGGCATATGTTGGCCACTCTTAGCTTGAGTGTGATACATAGAGTGAACAGATCTGAGAGAATGTCCAGAGGCTTGAAGGGCATCAAGGATCTGCTGCACATTAGCCACAAACAATTTGTATCTCCAAAAGGGGGCGTTCAGGATGGATAACTGAATGTCCTGGGCAAAGCCTAATACCTGAAGCCAAGAGTGTCAGTGGAGGCAGACACCAGCTGTGGCTGCCCTGGCCAAAGCATCAATGGCATTGTAGGCAGAGCATTGGAGATGCAGACCGATGTCAAGTCCTGACTGAAGGGACTGCAAGAGCTGCTTCTTCTTCTGGTCATTGGGAAGGGAATTGGCCAATTCCTGGACTTGGTACAAGCAAAGACTGAGGTAGTGGACCATCTGGGCCATAAAGTTCAGGACCCTGATGGCCAGGATAGCAACCTATGGGATTCTTTGTCCAGGGGGAGTACACTTGAGTGTTTTGGACTTTTGGTGTGGTCATGGGCCATTTTAATGACTACCGAGTCAGCCTGTACCTGCTCAGTGAAGAATGGCTTACCCGCTAGGGTGTGGTAAAGCTTGTACACCTTTCCGGGCCTAGGGGACCAGGTTAGGGTGGTGCCAGGCTGCCATGGTGGTGTCCTCAAAGGGTTCAATCAGAGGGGTAACCACCAAGGAAGGAGCTTGGGGGACACAGAGGTATGTAGCTAACTGACGTCTACTAGGGTCTTGCTTCTCTGTCAGATTCCATCGCTGCCTGCATCTGGCGGAGACCTCCCACAAACGACAGATCACTGGGGGGACCATGGAATATACTTCAGGGTCTCCTCCCCATCTGTAGAAACCATAGAGGCACAGTAGGTGGGGGGGTAGCCCCCCTCATCACCTTCATCCCCATCTTGATCATCATCGGGGAGTTGAAGGTCTGGTGATATTCATCTCCTTCCCCCTGAGGTCTGGAGGGAGAGTGGGGTTCTGGCTATGTGGGGACTGAAAGCTGGAAGCGTAGGAGTGGGGACCGCCATCAGGAGATCCCTAGGGGAAGGGCCCTGTGGGGAGCCAGGCAGGCCTGCATGAAATCCAATAGAGAAAAAAGCAGTGAAGGAAAGTCCAGCATAACTGGTGTCAGGTAGCCAGGCAGTGCTGGTTGAGGAGGGACCGGGGTAGGTGCTGGAGGTGGAGCCAGCGACAGAGACGGGAGAGACCTAGACCCCAAGAAGGAGTCCCCAGCCTGCGTCCCCCTATAGGACAGCAAAGAGGGCCAGGAGGTGGCCTGGGGGGGGCGACGCCAAGGAGAGCGGTGGCTCCAAGGCCGGAGAGGCCTACGTCATGGCAGCGGGCAAAGGTCAGGTAGGCGCAGAAGACCCCTAGGCTGCTAAGCCCATGCCCATTGAAGACTGACCGGCAGAGCCTCCTGACAGCAAATCCACCAAAAATAAGGGCTGGAATAGCAGGGACTGGGGGTTCGGAATGGTACTCAGCCCTAAAAGACCTCCACCCACCAAAGTAAGGCTGGCTGGAGGTGCTGCCAATGGTAGCCCTGTAGAAGATAGGGCATGCAAGGCAGGCGTTGCTGCCTCCGAAGTGGGGGACGTCCCCATCACGGTTGCTGGGCAATGTGGGGACTGGGAACAGGAGGGGACCGAGTTTTGGCTTGGTCCTTGTCCCTATGCTCGTGTTTGCTGAAGGATTTATCTGGGGTTTCAATGTTTGTGAGGCCAATGAAGAAGCCAGGGAGACTGAGGACCCTCTGGCCTGCAACTCCTTTTCCATACTGGTGACCTTTTGCTGAAGCAGAAAGTCTTCCAAAGTACACTGGCAAGGGAGGTGGGTTGTCTGGCTGAAGCCACTGCAGATGGAGCAGGTGTCAATGTCATGGTCTGGGCCTAGATAGAGAACGCAGACAGCATGGCCGTCTTTCTCTGGGAGTTGTTTTTCACAGGCACACTTGGTCGACCGGTTGGAAGACAGAAGCTGAAAAGACATAAACAAAAAAGGGAAATGGCGATCGACTGAAGCAGTGGCATTACAAAAGGTCTGACGTGCGTTGGTTGATGCAGGGAAAAGAACTGAGGAGGGTGTGGGGGCCACCCACTCTTACAGCATGTGGTGCCGTTGGCACCTGACATCGGGGTGGGCAGTCCCCTGGTAGACTGCTAGCTAGAAAAGTTTCCATGTGGTCCTATTGACTGGCAACTATACAGTAGTTCCATGTGTGGCCTGTTGCAAGAGACACCCCCGAAGTCAGATCTTAGTTTTTAAAAGCAGTCAGCCATTACCTTTTATATCTGAGGTACTTTTTCTTTTCCCATTGGTTAATTACCAAATTGTTTACCTGATTTTAGTAGGTGTGGAACAGCACCTTGCCTGGCAGCTGACATATCTAATTCTGTTCCACCCACTACATCATCAGCATTTTGACCTCACTGACTGTGACATCACTGCTGCTTAGGAACAGCCACTCAGAAGCTGCCAGGTCAGTCACTTGTGATGTCATTGTCAGTGAGATCACAGTGTTGAAGATGTAGTGTGATGGTGGGGTGGGGGGGGGGCTACAGCTAGATATGTCAGCTGCCAGGCTGAGAGCTATTCCACTCATCCAACTCAATATTATCACATAAAACAGGTTCAAATGAGCAAAAAAAAAAAAGAAGAAAAATACTTCATGAATAAGCTACAACTGATTACTTCTTAAAAGTTGTATCATTTTCCTGTCTGTTTTGGCTCCACTAGCTCTTTAAATTATTGTGCTACTAATTTTAATTTCAAATTGGTGACAGGAAAAGGAACACAAAGCCAAGGCTCATTTCAAGATGCAACCCGGGGGAAGGGAACAGGTGATACAATGACATGCCTTCCAAGTCTAGCCACAAAACGTTGCCTTAGGCTGAGGTATTCCCAAGATTCTAAACTTGCTGAACTCATTCATGCAGTGCCATTTCAATGTTGAGGACGTGCGATTCCTTACCATAAGGAGCAAACCGTGGAATTTAGGCTGGGACGACTGAAAGTTTGTTTTTTTTTACCAAAAATACATATTAAAAAGGGTGCTTTTGTACATTTTAAGCAGAAATCAGAGAACATACTCAGTGATGCTCTGTTAAGAAGCACAAAAATACAAGTGTAACCCCCCCAAAAGTGTGGGGCTTACCTTTAGCTCCTGGGGTCCTCCTGATGCTCACCACCACCAGCATGGGTTCTGTGCTGCCTCCCTGGACCTCCTGCCGGTCCCTGCAATGTTTTCCCTGCAAGACAGGGGCAGGAGGAGGAGTAAAGACATGCAATCCCTGAGCAGCCATACCACAAATGTGCGAGCTGGCAGTTCGCGAATGTGCAGTATCATGCTGATGTTTTCAAGCCACTCCTGTGCTAAAATGAAGGTTCCCCAGTGCTCCTAGACCTCCAAATTGGCTAATTGGGGTCTGGAGACATGAGGGAGGGATCTAGGGGCACCGAAAAACATTTTTTTAATCCTTTTTCGCTCCAGTCACTGGACACTAGGACCTCCCTCGGGCGTAACCCAGAGGGGTCGGTCGTTTCTCAAGCCCGACCGAGGTCCTCCCACACCAGGCCCCCCTCCGGAGCTCCTCACCAACCCGACTTACCGACCCTACGGCTTGCACACACCCCATGGCAGGGCTGCCGCTCCTCTTTGGTGCCCTTTCTCAGAATCCAGTTGGTGTCAGTGGTGTAGGAGGAATCGGAGGCTCTGGTGCAGGCAGGATCCAGCGGTGGGCATGTGGGACCGGCCCATGGGTCTGTCATCATCCTCCCACTGCCCGGGGTTTTTCTTTGTTCTGCCCTCCCTGAGGGCTCCACCTCCTTTAGACTAGACAGATTAGGTAAGAGAGGAGGTGGGTGTGTTGTATACCTCAAAAAGCAAATCCAGGGACAAGTGTGCTACCTCCTATAACAACCAGTTGTAACACACAATTGTTGGCTATAAAAATACTACTCAGCACAAAAGAAAAAGCACTAACACTGGTATCTGTCTTTATCCCACCCATGGAACAATCCAGCAGGTTCAAGGTGGTCCTCAGCTATCTTGCCGACCTTTGCCAAAACTCGGAGCTTATAATGATTGGGGATTTCAACATCAACTGGTTATTCCCCCAAATCTGGACCCTATAGTGATGCCCTATCTGCCCTTAACATAGCCCAATTAGTTGACTCCCCCACATGTATAAATTACCGTACTGGGACAAGTACGCTGATAGATTGGCTTGTCACTAACCTTCCTGAGAGAATAACCAGCACAATTGTCCTCCCTGATTCCATCAGCGACCATTCCCCTATCTTATTTAATTGGTCCAACGAGTCCCCAAAGATCCCAGCAAAAACACTCACAACTAGGGTTCTGAAAAAAGGGAAACAGGGAGCGCTCACAGCACACCTAAGCCACCAAGACTGGGCCTTTATAGATAGTGAGACAGATGTGGACTGCGCTCTTGAAACTTTCTTCCACAAATTCAACAAGGCCTGTGACAAATATGCCCCTTACACTAAACGTAAAATCCGGGGATCCTGTAACACCTGGATCTCCCCCCCCAACTCGTAGAACAGATGCAGCTCAGAGATAGCATATGGTACAAAGCGAAAAGCACGAGTTAACCAGCAGATATGCAGAACTATAAAACAGCCTGAAACAAGTGCACTTGGGTAATTCGAAAAGCCAAAAACCAACACTTCAAAAGTGAGCTGGCAAACTCCTGGGGTGACAGCCATAGGTTCTGGGAAATCATTAAGTCTCTATCTGGTAAACCTAATAAGGCACTCCCTACCATACTAAATGTGGAGGGAATATTGACCCAGGACCTCAGCAGTATTCTGTCGCCTGGCTTCCTCCAATCCTTGAGCGACAGTACTTTTGCACCCAATTCAATTACCCAACCTGGATCGCCTCCCTCCTTCTACCTTAAAATTATCACCCAAGCAGAGGCCAAAAAGTACCTCTCACAAGTTCTTGGAAAATCGAGAAACAGTAGTAATTTGCCAGACCTCAAGCTCGTTGAACTCACTCTTGACATTATTCTCGCTCCACTTACAAGAATCTTAAATTTATCTCTTATATCAGGTACATTCCCATGACTCTGGAAAGCTGCGGTGGTAACACCTGTTTCCAAGAGTGGTGACAGGACTAACCATTCAAATTACCAACCAATCTCTATACTTCCCCCTCTATCAAAAGCCCTGGAATGCATTGTCTTGGATCAAATAACTGACTACCTTTACAAATATCAACAGCAATGCCCACAACAACATGGATTCTGTAAGTAGCACAGCACCACTACAGCTCTAGTGGAATTTACAGGGTATTTTTTTTTTTTATTGGCTTTTGGCAACGGGGTAAGTGCACTAGGCATAGAAATGCCAATTTTCAGGCATGACCCGGGAGGGTACAAATAACAAACAGTTTGAAGCAGTACAACAATTGGTAATACAGAGGGTACAGATAAAAATACAATTATGATCCAATAGACCAGGGGCTCTTGGTGGGGGCTACATACATAGACCTCATCAAGGCTTTTGACACAGTAAACCATGAGCTTCTTTTGGACCAACTATCCCTTACAGGACTGTCCCCAAAATCAGTGGCTTGGTTCAGGAGTTACCTCACATGTAGAGTACAAAAGGTGAAAATCCTTGATACTTTCTCAGAAAATCGGAATGTAGTTACAAGTGTGCCCCAAGGCTCCTTTCTGGGCCTGCTACTTTTCAGCTTATTTCAAAATTGCCTCCCACTAGCTGTACAAGACAAAGTCCTACTTTACACAGATGATGCGGTTCTATTCCCTAGCCACTCTGACTCTATAGCATTAGAAAATCAGATGCAGTCTAATGTATCGGCAGTTCAAGAATAGTTCCTCAAATTTAAATTATTACTAAATTACAAAAAGACTAAAACCATGGTATGTGCCTTTACTCACAACAGACACAGATCCTACCACCTAAAAATATTTAGCCCAAATTCACCCCTTGAATTCGTCCAAATGTTAAATATTTAGGGGTAACATTAGACAGCTCCCTCTCATATACAAAACACATTGACCTTGTTGCTAAATCCGCTAAAACACCAAACTGGGACAGCTCTACAGGAACAAACAGTGCCTAACTAATGATGCACTAAAAATTGCGGTGACTAGCTCAGTGCTGTCTGTTATAGACTATGATCTAGTGGTCTACAGTGCTGCAACTGACTCGGCCCTCAAGTGGGCAAAAACAACCCTCAACAAGGCATGCAGAGTGGTGGTGGGAGCACACTGTCTCACTCACACACATGTGAACGAGAACCCTCCAGGGCTCCCAGCTCTTCAGCCGCAGGACACGTGGCCACCGGGCGGACGGCGCTTCCTCAGCCACCGCCCGAGACCACTACCCTGGACTCTTCCAGCAGCAGAGCTGAGAACCCTCCAGGGCTCCAAGCTCTTTGGCCACAGGACACACGGCCACTGGGCAAACGGCGCTTCCTCAGCTGCCGCCCGAGACCACTACCCCGGACTCTTCCAGCAGCAGAGCCGAAAACCCTCCAGGGCTCCCAGCTCTTCGACCGCAGGACACGCGGCCACCAGGCAGACGGTGCTTCCTCAGCCGCCGCCCGAGACCACTACCCTGGACTCTTCCAGCAGCAGAGCCAAAAACCCTCCAGGGCTCCCAGCTCTTGGGCCGCAGGACACACGGCCACTGGGCAGACGGCGCTTCCTCAGCCGCTGTCCGAGACCACTAACCCCGACTCTTCCAGCAGCAGAGGTACGGCAAAGCTGCATTTTTTTTGCCCAACCGCCCATTCCCCTCCCTGGGTGTTATTATATAGACCATCTTGCCCCGCCCACCATCTCCATAGGTCCATCTCCAGCTTATCCTCTATTCTCCACCCCTGACGGTCTTTCCAGCTATCTTTTGCATAACTCCTGTTGCAGCCCGCCCCCTGCTAACATAAAAGGCAACCATGAGAGTCTTTGTCTGGCTCCGCTTATGCATCAGCTTTTGCATAGTATCCTATGTGACAAAACAATCAAACAGAATTGATCCCAACAATGAGTCATGCCCTGCACTGCTAGACTCCACATACATCAACACTATGAATAAATGGTGCTGCCACTGTATGACTCTGATCCCTTTTCAATTTGTGGAAGCTCCCCGAAGTGGGACCGCTACTTCATCTCCTCTACATGGCTTCACACCCTATCTATCAAAAATCTTTACGGCTTGGTGTTATTCTGGATGGACTTTAAGCTATGCATCCTTAGGTCATCACAAGGGGAAGTTTGATCACCGGACCCCTGTACTCAAACCTATTCTAGTCGCAGAAAGAGTCGTCCCTTCAAATTACTCCTTGCTGCCCTGAGGAAAATTGTGCTTCTTCTACGTTTGTGTTCAGGCAACGTCGAACTTAACCCTGGCCCCACGAAAGCGCTCTTATAGCCATCTGAACTTACAAGTCTGAAAGGAGTCAGCTTTATGCATGCAAACGTTTGTAGTCTCTTAAAGAAATTTGACTCAGTCCAGGCCTGGATAACTTATACTGCACCAGACGTACTTGTGCTCTCTGAATCCTGGCTTCAGGCTTCCACCCCAGACAGAGAGATTAACATCCCCAACTACCTCCTCTTCAGAGCCGACAGGCAGACCAGGGGTGGCGGAGTAGCCATTTATGTCAAAAACAAATTTACAGTGTCCATATTAGATTCTACTTCCATTGCAGGTGGATTTGAATGCCTGTCCCTTAAAATCGAACTTTCCTCATCAGTGGCGTTCCGTGTCATAGGCTGTTACAGACCTCCTGCAGCAGGACCGCAACTCCTGTCACATCTGTCATCCCTTCTGGACTCTGCCCCTCTGGAAACAATTATATACTTGTTGATCTTAACTATGATTGGTTGACTAAGATCTCGTTACCCCTGAAGCAATTCTGTGACTCTCATGGGTTCACACAACTTATTACTGAGCCAACTCGCATTAACAAGAAAAACCCAATGGGAAGCACCTTACTGGACATCCTACTTGTTAGCAAACCCTACTCCTTTTCCCATGCCAGAATCTTCTCAGCTGATGTTAGTGACCACTGCTTTATTGCTGGTATAAGATCTGATACCAAACCCTTATCAACATCAACATTTTCCACTAGAAAGTCCAAACGGAACTTCGATCCTTTTGCATACTTCAATGATCTAAAAACTCCTTCTCTGGCAGAGCTTCTACCTGGCTAAATCAGTGAGTGACGCCTATGATATCTTCCATGAAATCATAACCTGCGTTCTAAACAACCATGCCCCTGGTCAAAGCACGAATAGAAACTAGAGCCTGTCACTGGTTTTCAGCGGACCTGAAGGCTGCCTTACTTAACAGAGATTATCTCTGGAAAAAGGCCCGCAAATCACATGCAGACGTAGAATGGTGTCTCTTCAGGGCAGCTAGAAATGCCTGCACTGAGATGGTCAAAGAGGCCTAGGCCAACTTTTATCAATCTGAGCTAGTCTCTGCGTCAAAATGCCCTACCAAGTTCTGGGCCACCATAAAAGAACTGACTGGTCACTCTCCAGGAAATGTGCTTCCTTCTAAAATCACTACTGACAATGCTATCATCAACGATAAAAATGAGATTCTGCAGGCTTTCAACAATCATTTTGCCACTGCAGGCCTGGCATTTGATAACGCACCAGTAAGCAGACTCCTCCCACAGATCAGCACCCAGTCTCCAGAACCAAATATCAATAATGTAGCCTTCTCCTTCTTACCTACCACCATAAAAGAAGTTGAAGATCTTCTTCCACGACTGGACACCAGAAAAAGTGCTGGGGCCAACTCCTTTGCCCCATACTTCTTGAAAATAGCATATCACATCCTTGCTCCACCTATCTCACACCTATTCAACCTGTCACTATCACAAGGTTCCCTCCCCCAAGTATGGAAAATTGCTCACGTCATCCCCCTGTTTAAATCAGGGGACCCCTGTGACCTAAATAACTATAGTCCGATCTCCCTTCTCCCCATACTCTCCAAACTCCTGGAAAAAATCGTGGATACCCAGCTGACATCCTTCGTAGACAACTCAAGCTTGCTAAACCCAATGCAGTCTGGCTTCAGAGCAAAGCACAGTACAATTACGGCTCTGGCAAAAGTAACTAATGACTGGCAACAGGACTTGGATAACAAAAAAATTGTGCTGTTTTCCTGGACCTCAGTAAGGCATTCGACACCGCTGACCACTGCTTACTCCTCTCCACCTTAAATACAATAGGCCTTGACTCAACCTGCTTGGGATGGTTCCAAGACTACCTCACTGGTAGGCAGCAACAAATCAAGGCTGAAGGGGAGCTTTCTCCACTTAAACTGATGAAAAGAGGTGTCCCTCAGGGCTCCATACTGGGCCCAATACTGTTTGCTATCTATATCAACAGCCTGGACATAGGCATTAAGGAAGCAAGTATCCATCTGTTTGCTGACAATACGATGCTCTACCTAAGCCATGAATCTCCTGAAGCTGCCTGTGGTGACCTACAAATTGACTTTAATATCCTGCAGCATTAGCTCCTTAGCAAAAGACTACTACTAAACGCTAAAAAAACCAAGGCTATGCTGTTCTCACCAGTTGGCTCAGGGGCTAAGTCTGCCACCGCTGATCCGTTACCTTCTATCTCCACTTTACTAGATGAAAACCTTGAATTTGTGCCTAAGTTCAAGTACCTGGGTGGCTGGCTAGACAATAAACTCTCCTTTGTGAAACATATAGAAGAACTGCTGAAAAAGCTGAGGCAGAGACTTGGTCTTTTCTTCAGAATTAATCGCCTCTTGACCACAGATGCCAAAAGACAGCTTGTCCAGACTACGTTCCTCTCGTTAATTGACTATGCTGACTTCATTTATGGCCAATGCCCTGCTTTACACCTTGCAAAACTGCATGTATTGTACCATAGAGCACTGAGATTTATAACTGGACTCCTGTTTTCTACCCATCACTGCTCTTTATATACAGCTGTGGGGTGGCCCTCCCTGCAATACAAGCGGTGTAGAAATGCAGCTCTATGGACGCTCCAAGCCCTCACCAACAAACTCCCACAATACATTGCTGACTGTCTCCCCCCAAGTCTGATCGGGAATTATGCCTTGAGAAGCCACTCGCGGGTTTCCCTGAAAGTACCTAGGGCCAGCACCCGCTTTGGAAGGGCTGCCATAAGCTTTGTCTTGCCCACGCTCTGGAATAGGATACTGAAACTGCTGAGACTTAGCTCCCCTGTTAGCCTTGGTGTGTTTAGAACCCTGTATGCCAAAACGTTTTTAGAGCTCTGTAACTGTTTTCATCGCTCCTAGCAGTCCGGCTATTGTTTTCTTTTTAGCCACATTAGTCTCTGCTGCTCATCTAAGTCCTCCCGTGCCACTATCACTCCCCCTTCCTCAGTCCCACTTGTATCTGGCACCCTCTGCACCTTCCTTACACACCACTCCCCACCTGTTGCATAATCCTATGCCCCAGATACTGTCTGCATAAGCATCCCAGCATCTTCCCACCAGCACCGCTGCCTTCTATTCATGCACCCCTCCATATTTCAGGGACTTCTATACAGGCCATTATCATGTTCTTGATGGATAGCATCACAAAGGGTTTTATTGTATATGCTAACTGTACACATCTTGCTCCTGTGGTTATTGTATATATCATGCTACTGTTGTTTTATGCATATCTTACTTCTACATGTGCCATTGGAATGTATATATTCTGCTCATATTGTTATTGTAAACATTGTGCTCCTGTTGTCTTATGTATATCTTATTTGTATCTGTACATTTGTCCCTGCAAACTGCAGGTCCACCTTGTAAATAAGCTTGCTCAATGGTGATCGCCTGGATAAATAAAGATTTTGATTGATTGATTGATTGAACTGTATGCACAATCAGGATGGCTCAACTTGGACTGTTGAATATAGTACCAAGTTTGCCTCCTTGCAAAGAAATCCATCCTAGGCCTAACTCCTCCTGGAGTGTGTAATTTCATCAGTGTGTCCAACAAAACCAGATGCACCAGGGGGTCAAACAGCCAGCCCCTAATAGTCCCTTTCCGTTGGACCACCCAAGGCCAACGATCCTATGAGTACCGTGTGCCCCTCTGACTAAACTCACTTAGTGATGATATACTGAAGGAAATCAAACTAGGCCCTTTAAAATCAAAACTACGTGCTTTACTAGCCTCTAGCAATAGCTGTGACTGTGGGGTCTAACCTCTACCATCCTTCTATAATTCCTACCTTCACCATTCGTCAGTTGATCACCCAGTTCCTCCACCTCTTCCCTCCCTCCCTCTGAATGGGATCCCCCTTCCCCCACTCACCCCTCCTACCCAATACCCCATCACTCTCTCATGATCCACCGTTTGCCTCTCCTAGGTGTTCTTGAGCTTTTACCTCTCTCACCCTCTGTCTCAGTTACCCCTCCCATGAGCCCCTTAGCCCCAGGTCCCCCTCAGTCTGTCCTTCCCTACTTCTCTTTGATCTTTGACAGTAATTCTGACCCATCTCCAGTCTTTTCTAACTGCTCCCTATCAACCTCCCCGGTAATCTTCTGTAGGTCTTAATTTTCTCTTGACTCTTAGTTTCCCACCCATTACAGCATCCAATCCTTCCACCCACGCAACACAGAGCTATGTTCTTAACATGTATAAACTGCTACTGCACTTATGATGAGAACTGTTTTTTCAAACATGTCTGGTGTAATTCTGTTTGCTGCACTTATGATAAGAGCTGTTTTTCAAACATGTCTGCTGTAATTCTGTTTGCTGCTCTAATGACAAGAACTGTTTTTTCAAACATGACTGCTGTAATTCTCTGTTTGCTGCTCTAATGACAAGAACTGTTTTTTCAAACATGTTTGCTGTAATTCTGTTTGCTGCTCTAATGACAAGAACTGTTTTTTCAAACATGTTTGCTGTACTTCTCCACAATAATTGTTTTTAATTCTGTTTGTTCTGTACTCAACGTTTATTAATTACTCTCTGTATCTGCCATATGTGTTTTTTTCTTATCTTTTACTTATGTGGAACCTCTGTAAATGAGTTTCTAACTCAAAGGTACTGTAATCTGAGATCTAATAAATAAATAAAAATAGATGAGGCGCGGATGTGCACTGATGTCAGCGCGTGGAGGGTGTGCTCCTGCCCCCTCCCGCAGACGTCCGCCGTCACCTCTCCCCAACTTACATTCTTGCTGGTGTAGTGCTCCCAGTCTCCACCGGGAGCCTACAAGACAGAGATTTCCAGTCCTCCCTCCCCAAGAGAGGAGAGCTGTCCTCCAGATGCTCGATCTTCTCCTTCCCCTGCCAACCCACGACGCCCCAGGTCTGCTCCCGAACCCAGGTCACCGGCTTGGCGCGAGATGTGGCATCCATTGCCTCAACCCTCAGCACCACTGGGCCGGCTCAAAATAACATTTTAAAAGAGCTTAAAGCGCATGTAAATTAGGCAGCTGCCAAGGCTGCTGGGAAATGTAGTTCCCTGTCCACCAATGAACCCTTATGCCTGCTGCCTGGGGGGATAGTAATACAGAGGCAGGGACAGAATGGGGAGAGCCTTTTAATTTTAAACTCTGACATCGAGGGATAGGGAAGAGTGGCTACTATAAAATCTTTGGGGCAGTTAAAAATAAAACATTGTGCTTTGGCTGCAAGGAACTTTTAAAGTAGGGACAATGAATAAACTGTAATGTCAGCAGCCATCTTTGGACCCTTTGACCTCACTGCCACCAATTAGATTTCGCAGAAGCCTTGGAGGACTGAGAGATGACTTCTGGGAGAGGGGATGATACAATGTGCTTGCCGTCCAAACAAGGACCAATCAGGCATCGAGTAACAGGACAGACAGCCCTATCAGCCAGTCGGAGGCTGCCATTTGTCAGAGAAAGTAAAGAAGACTGTTACAGCTCAAGGCAGTCGTTCACGAGCCCTTGGGCACGAAGAAGGGTTCTGTGGCAGTTGGCTGGGAGCCCTCGAACTGTTCAGAGGGGCTCCAGACTGCGTCTCCAGACCAGAGACGTGCCTAATACCATAAGAGGTTTCATCAACCCTGAAACCAGGACAGAGTCTGCCTGCTTTACTACTGTTTTGACCAACCACACAGCAAGCCTGTCTGTGGAGTGAAAAGAAGCTGTTTGTTCCTGAGGGGAGAGCCCTGCCTTGGTGTCTCCTGGCTGCTAAGGATCGCCACCAGAAGTGTCCTGCCTGCTTGTAGAGGCATCCAAGGTACAGACTTGACAAAAGAAAACTAGAGACTGTTTGTTCCGGAGGGGAGCACCCAGAGTTTTGCATCCTGTGGCCTCCGTAACTAGCCAGCAGAGCAGGGTTACTGAAGTTTCCTGTTAAAGCCAAAAGGAAAGAGGAGCCCAGGTTCCCTAGACCAACCAGGAGACCACCGGAAAGTAGGAGCCACAATGAACTATATATCAGCATGTCAGGCATTTCAGGAGAATTTAAATAAAATATTGGCTTGGGCAAATGAACACAAACTCTACTTCAGTACAAACAAATGCAAAGTCATGCACTTTGAGCAAAATAACAAAACGGTTAAATACTACATAAACAGTGCAGAACTGGGAGAAAAGTGAGAAGGAAAGTGACCTGGGCATAGTGATGACCAACAAATTCAGAACATACAAGATGGGTAGCAGCAAAGGGAAACCAGATTTTGGGTTGTATATTAAAACATATCAGGAGCAAGGAAAGAGATATTATACTCCAGCTGTACAGCTCGGTGGTTAGGCCTCACCTTGAATACTGCGCCCGGTTTTGGGCTCTTTATAATTCTCAGGATAAGAAAATACTTGAGAGAGTCCAGCGCAGGGAACTAGAAATATAAATGGCATTTCACAGAGACTTAATACTGTAGTTAGACCTGTTTTCCTTGGAGTACAAGTGTACCAAGGGAGACTTGTGCCTAGTTTACAGGGCATTTAGAAATATAAATCTTTTGGAAGTGCCTTGGACTTCAAAGTAAGCACATCAGTAGGGAACTGAGATGCCAAAAGATGCAATTAATGGGAGAAAACTATAGCACTACTAAAAGGGGAAATTAGTTTAATCAGCATGCTGTCAGCTTGTGGAATAGACTTCCAGAAACAATTGTATGTAGTGCCACAATGGAAACAAAAATCTGACACTGGAGCCGGCCTAGTGGCGCTGAGGGCTGAGGCGCTGGATGCCTTACCTCGTGCTATGCCGGCGACCTGGGTTTGGGAATGGAATCGGGTTGTCGGGTGCCGGCACGGGAGGGGAGGGTTGGAGCAGGACTGAGCAGCCGGAAGGCAGCTCTCCTCTCCTGGGTGTGGTCTCCACCCACCCCCCGTAGTCCCGTTGCCACTGGGTGGAGGTCCGGTGGTTAGCGTAGGCGGCAGGGGCAACACGAAAGGAGGGCACCTTGAGATGTGGTGTGCGCATGCCTCCACATGTGTGCGCGTCCAAGGTAGGCGGTTGGGATCAGGGAGGAAAACGGTAAAAGTACCTAAAATACTTAAGGAAAAAAAAAATCTGACACTGATGAGTATCCCTCAGCAACTAATGTGAACCCATCAATCAACACCCTTGGTGCCTCAGCAGACTGTCTGCCCGCTTCCTACTGCAGTCTTGCTGCAATTGATGTCAGCTCGCTGCCACACCTTACCAACCAAGACCTGTAACGAGAGCAAAGGGCAGACCTGATTATCAAAGAAATAATCTCTATCATAGAAAAAGGAGTGATGCAAATTAAGTGACAACTGATCATCCAGATGCAAGCCTAATGTTGCGATAATGGTCCAAACTCCAAATAAAGAATCGACTGTTGTATCGAGAAATACAAGGTCCTCAAGGTTTCACTAAGTTACAGCTTGTCTTAACCTCAAAGTTCAAACAAGTAGTCTTACATGCCTTTTTGACAATATGGGGCACCTTGGTAATGAACGAACTCTAGACCTGGCCCAAGCACGTTTTTGCTGGCCTCGCATGGCAAGTGATATAGGAAAGTATTGCAAAGACCTGCAGTCATTGTGTCCAGAGGAAGGCATTACCACAGAGGGCTGCCCCTCTAGTAAATATATCCACAAGTGCTCCCACGGAATTGGTGTACATGGACTTTCTCAGTCTAGAACCTGACTCAAAAAATGTGGCAAACATCTTGGTGGTCACAGACCATTTTTCTCACTATGCACAAGTGTATCCCACCAAAGACCAAAAGGCCTCAACGGTGGCGAAAGTGCTGGTAGAAATGTTCTTGGTTCACTACAGAGCCCCACAGCAGATTCTCTGTGATCAGGGGAGAGATTCTGAGAGTCGACTGATAAAAGAATTACTGTCACTATGGGGCATTCGCAAGTCCAGATCGACATCCTACTATCCTTAAGGCGACCCCCAACCAAAATGGTTCAATCAGACTCTCCTTGATATGCTGGGAATGTTAGGCCCAAAAGATAAACACCAGTGGAGCCAGCGGGTCAGTGCCCTGGTCCATGCATACAACTGTACCCGAAATGATGCCACTGGGTTCTCACCCCCCCCTTATGTTCGGAAAGGAAGCCAGGTTACCTGTCGATCTGTGTTTTGGTGTCTAGGCCTGAGACATATCTGCATTATGTTCAGAGACTGCAAGATCAACTCAATGCTGCATACAAGTTTGCTACAGAGACTGCTGCTAAGCACAGCAAACTAAATAAAGACTGATATGATAAGAAAGTTAAAGCGCAAGAACTGCATCCAGGAGACCGTGTTCTCCTACAAAACGTAGGCATCCCCGGCAAGCATAATATATCAGACAGATGGTCCAGTATCCCTTACGTCGTTGTGGAAAAAATGCAAGAGATTCCAGTTTACAAAACTGAACAGGAAAGGAACTAAGAATAGGCAGCGGATTGGCCATTGCAATAATCTACTCCCCCACTGGGCAAATGACAATTACAAGCAGTGATGTAACTGAACCTCCCATCACATGGCCTGCCTCATGCAGGTGCCAGAAAGAAATTCAAGAGAAACTCCCTGAATCAGATTCAGACATGCTAGAGGAAGCTGACGACCAAGACAATTCTGACTCAGATATTGAAATGGCAGTTTATTATCCTACTTTAGAGCATGCCCATCTTTTTCTAAGTAATGACGATTTCACTGACCAAGCTACCCTTGCACCTGCAACAGAGCAAACCCTAACAAATGCTACTCCAGAACTGTGGATAATCGAAACCCCCAGATGAAAGGCCTACATCTGAGGTAGCAACTGAGACAAGAAATGAAGATGTTGTGGAGTTTATGTCAGAACAAACAGAACCTGAACAATCCATAGAAGTCCCAGAGCCGATACTGGAAACTTTTTCAACTCCAGATAGCTCATTGTTGGTCGATGAGATGGGGGATGCCTCCTGAAGCTGAAGAAGGAGAAATGATACCAGTACAACACTCTGAACTAACCCTCAAACCTGTTCTAAAACTCACATATGACACCCCAGGAGAACAACTGATCTGCCCTTGTACGTGGAGCACAAACGGATTTACGTTACACCTAGATCCTTACCAAGAATTGTCTTATGCCCTCCACAAGTTAAACCCCCCAGGCTGGGTACAACCCCAAAGTCTAAAAAGGGAGGTTGAAAAGTGAAAAACCCTCTTATAACGGGTTGCAAATGTCAAATTACCATTGTTCTAGAGCTCTAACAAATATTGATTTCCTGCTGTAGCATCTGAAGATGGAAAAACAAAGTCCAGCCGGTACTAATTTTAAAGAGTTTCAAATCTAAGGGCCTTTAGTATTCTCTTAAGATGTATGTCTGTTCTTATTGCTGCTTAGACCAGGAAACAATCGTCTAGTCTAGCTTGTTTGTTGTATATAATAGACAGAAACTATTTGTCTAGATAGACTTGTTATGTGTATATGTTATGGTTCATAGTTCATTGTGCTGGGACCCGGTTAAGGGCTTGGCGTGGACGCCAAGGTTTTAAGGGATGGGACAGTGTAAACCCCCAAAATTGTGGGGCTTACATTTAGCCCCTGGGGTCCTCCCTATGCTCACTGCCGCCAACCTGGATCCTGTGCTGCCTCTCTGGACCTCTGCAATGTTTTCCCTGCAGGAGAGGGGCTGGAGGAGTAAGGACGCGCAACCACCGAGCAGCTGCACCACAATTGTATGAGCTGGTGGTTCACGCATGTGCTGTACCGCGCTAAAGTTTTCAAGCTGCTCATGTGGCAAAATGAAGGTTCCCTCCATGCTCCCGGACCCCCAAATCGGCTAATTGGGGTCGAGACATGAGGGAGGGACCTAAGGGGCACCAAAATAGTGTTTTAAAAGTGCTTAAAGTGCATGTAAATAAGGCCACCACCGAGACTGCTGGGAAATGCAGTTCCTTGCCCACCAATGAGCCCTTACGCCTGCTGCCTAGGGGGACAGTAATACGGAGGCAGCAACAGGCTGAGGAAAGCCTCTTAATTTTAAACTTTGCCATCAGGGGATAGGGCGGAGTAGCTACTATAAAATTTTTGGGGCAGTTAATAAAATGTGCTTTGGCTGTAAGGGACTTTTAAAGTTGGGACACTGAATAAACTGTAATGCCAGCAGCCATCTTTGGACCCTTTGAACTCACTGTCCACCAGTCAGATTTCAGAGAAGCCTTGGAGGACTGAGAGATGGCTTCTGGGAGAGGGGATGACACAGTGTGCTTGGGCGCCCAAACCAGGACCAATCAGGAGTCGAGTAGCACGATGGATAGCCCTATCGGCCAATTGGAGGCTGTCAATTGCCAGACAAAGTAAAAAGGACTGTTACAGCTCAAGGCAGCTGACCATGAGCCCTTGAAAGTGAAGGAGGGTTCTGTGGCAGCTGGTTGGGGGCCCTCAAGTTGTTCAGAGGGCTCCAGACTGTGTCTTCAGACTGGAAAAGTGGGTAATCTGCCATAAGAGGTTTCACCAACCCTAAAGCCAGGACACATTCTGCCTGCTTTACTGCTGTTTTGACCACCTACACAGCAAAGCCGGTCTGCGGAATGAATCTCAGCAGATCCTGACTAACAAGTTATAAGAAGCTGTTTGTTTCTGAGGGCAGGGTCTTGCCTTGGTGCCCCCTGGCTGCTGAGGATCACAACAAGTGTCCTGCCTGCTTGTAGAGGTGTCCAGGCTGCAGACTTGACAAAAGAATGCTACAGACTGTTTGTTCTGGAGAGGAGCACCCAGCATTTTGCATCCTCTGGCCTCCGCAGCTGGCCTGCAGAGCAGGGTGACTGAAACTTCCTGTTAAAGCCAAGAGGAAAGAGGATACTGTTGCCTGGATTCCCCAGACCAGCCAGGAGATCACCGGAAAGATGTCGAGAGGCCTGTCAAGTGAATACCACATACAAAGGCCCCAAGGGTGAAGTTTGGAAAGGCCTGACAGGTGAAGACCAACATTCTTTCCCCCTTCAACCAGTGCTGCTGTTTCCTGCATTCTCCTATCATGATGCACCACCAACTACCCCTGGTACTACCATGGTGCAGTTCAAGACTAGTCTCAACAAAACCCGCAGCTCCAGCCTGTTTGCATCACATAGACTGTTCACCAAACTGAGAATAAGCAGGGCTGTCTTGCAAAAACTTGGGGAAACTTCAGAAAGTTGTTATAGCCTGCTACAGTTAAAATTCCCAGTTGCTATTAAAGTTAAAGCTTGTTGTCTTCAACTTGTAAGTGCACCACTGCTGGGCAACCTGCGGCAACATCAGGTCTGCACCAGTCTGGGGTACCCCAGCGTACGACTAGGGGGTCTGGTTCCAGATTGGGGTGGGGGGGTCTGTGTATTACAGGTTGCATTCTGGTAGGAGGTTGGGCATTGTTGTTCACTGCTCAGTTTGATGTTTATGTTCAATGCCTATTGGGTTTATTCGCACATCGCATTTATCTGCCATAAAATTGAATGCTTAGTATGCTATGTACATCCCTGTTCCAGGTATTCCCTCCCTATTCCTACCCACTATTGAAAATAAAGCTGTGTTTATTCTTTTTCCTTCCAATTGTGTCAGTGAGCATATTATTAGAGACCTCCTCTAATTACATGGTTGGTATTGGATTGCAAGGTAAAGTGTATTTCTCTGTGTGGGGTGTCTGGGAAGGGAGATGGGTGGGTACAGCAATGCAATGGCAGTGTAGCCAAACCACCAACTGGCCCACAAAACCTTCCTCTTGGTGGAGGCACTGCGTCATTATTGTACAATCTGTGGAGACGAACTCCCAGACCATCTTGAACAGAGCCCAGGCCCCTCAACCTTGAGTGTACACACAAGGCAGGAATACTAGCCCATTGGTGCCCGTGCCCGAGTTACACAAGGGCACTAGAAATGGCTTAAAAGCTGACAATGTCTCTTTAAGAACAAAGAGCAGGCCGGCCCGGTGGCGCTGAGGGGTGAGGTGCTGGACGCCACAGCTCCCGCTACGCCGGTGACCCGGGTTTGGGAATGACCTCGGGTCGCTAGGATGCTGACATGGGATGGGGGGGGAAGCAGGATCGAGTGTTGGCTCTCCTCTCCTGGGTAAGGGGTTGGGTCGCCCACCTGTAGTCCCGCCATCACTGAATGAAGGTTTGGTGCCAGTGCAGGCAGTCAACAGCGCGACTGGAAGGTAGGGGTGTCCTAAACGGTGTGCACATGCATGTGCCTTCACACGCACGTGTTGCGTCAGGGACGTGTGGGTGTAGGGGCCATGAGAAACCAGCAAAAATCCAGAAACTACATATAAATAAAAAAAAAAAGAGCAAAAGGCAGTCAGGACACTTTGGCAGGAGTCTGTGAAACATTTTCCAAAGCTCCATGTTTTAACATAGAGTCTCCCTGATTTTAACCATTTTGTGACACTTCTCTTGCTACTATTACTATTCTCTTTTTTTAAATCAAATTACTAACACAACTAGTCCTGTTGTCGTTAATGGGGTCCAGCACTGAAATGCTAACATCTCATACGCGAATAAGCTGATAAAGTGACCTGTGAAAAGCTCCTCAATTTTTGTGGCCAAAATAAGGAGACATCTTTCATTTAGCGGTGTTGCCTTGAAAGTTCTACAATGGTACAAAACTAGAACCAACACCGGAGTAAAACAATGCAGTCAAAAGGGGACACACGTGCGATAATGAGAGATGGCGATTTAACAAATATAGAGGTAAAGCTGCGCTAAAAGATATGTGAACGTGGACTATAATAAGGGTATCTATACACGCAAGACTTCACTGTGGTGACCACGTAAGAGTTCTGTGGTGGTGACTTTGTGCTTTTCTTCCCCTCTGGCTGGAGTGCTGCACCGTAATAGAACATGATAGCACAGTGATGGCAGAAAACGATGAACGGCAAACCTCTCAACCGCTATGAATTTTGCATAGCGCTATGATTTTCACCCTCAAACTTACCCTTGCTCCGCTATAGTTTTACTGATGTTCTTAATAATGTTAGAGCGATTTCTGGATGCACAAACTATTAAATCATTGACAGAAACATTTCTTATCACTAATTATAAAATGAGTAGGCTAAACCAGCCAATCAGAAATCAAGCTCACCATGCATAAAATATGTTCCATGCAAGGTTAAAAAAAGGACGGCAGTAAAAAGGCTAAAATCATTAAGCCTTAGAATGTTGGCATTTAAAAATGTCACCATTGTTGTTTCCTTGCTAAAAGCAGTGTCCCCTGCAGGAAAAGCAAATGAATGCAGCAGCGTTGAATGGAGTGGTTTAAAACAAAACGCTAAAATACTCACTGCTTCAGCTTCACGAAAACTTCTCATATAACAGTTAAGCAAGGACGGGTAAGGAGGCAGAGACCCGAATATGCACAGTGTGCCACTCTCCTACAGACCCGAGTGAGCACAGTCTCAACTCCGCCACTGAGAGTCACAGTGTCCAGTTCCGCACATTGGTTTGTTGCAGTAGTTTACAACGGGGCGTGACACTCATACCTCTCAACCTTTTGTCCCCCAAATGTGGAACATTGCTTCTCAAAATGTGGAACAAATGAGGAAAATGTGGAACACTTAATCAAATCTTTACCTAGGAGGCTCTGAACACTGTTAAAATGTTTGCATTTATGTTCAGAAAGTCTGTTATTAATTGAATAATATGTTTTTTGCATCATTGATTATAGATTTTTGTTTAAAAATGTTAATACTGAATGTGGAACAGGTCCTCACAATGTGGAACATGGAGCTTTTGTGAAGTACAATGAGGAACGTTCCTCGTAATGTGGTACAGTTGAGAGGTATGCGTGACAGTTCATGATCATAGAGTAACACAGGCTGACTCCCTCCATATTCCTCCTCGCAGTATCTGTTCTGAATCATACTGGGCCACAGCCACGCGTTCCCTACAAAAACAATCAGCTCCCTTGGTTTGTTTTCGTTGTGTTCTCACAGACATGCATCGTCTACTGCGGCTGTACTTTCACTTTCCTTTTTTCTGCTGCATATTCATTTGCTGCGCCGCACTGGCCAACGGCGGCTGGCTGCAGACTGCTTTTGTAAAACAAGCACCATGAGGAACTACACTTCTCAAATCCTTCGGTCCTGCAGTGATAAATAACATGCTGCCTTCAGACAGGACCTCCGCTACCACTGTTCCTTATCAAATGTCTACTATTTTAGTAAACACTCATGTGCAAATAAGCTTATCAATATTAAACAGTATACCCGGAAAGACTATTTTATCATTGATTTGCAGAATAAAATTATTTTTTAACATAGAAGCATGATTTTCTTACCTGTACAAACTAAAAAAAAAAATAGGATCCCATTTTATAAGCGCAATAAGACACTCCAGGGCATTCATGGAACATATTTTACTACGCCAGTGGCTAAAGGCACCGGGATAAGGCCTTGTGCCTTATTATGCCCCTGGCCATGAGGTACAATATGTTCCATGCACACCCTGTCGTGTCTTATTGCTTACTTATAAGGGGCCCACTATTTGTAAACATATTATTGTTTAACATAAGAAAGAATTACACATTTTGCTATGATTTTTTTTTTAACTTTGTTTAACCAGTAGTAGCAGCACACTAAGCTAAAAGCTTTTTTACAGGAGCGACCTGGGAGCACAGAGAGGTTAAGTGATTTGCTCAGGGTCACACAGTATGCAAGAGGAAGCTGTGGGATTCAAACCCAGGTCTGGTCTGCTGGATGTCACCAGATTTGCAGCTTAGAGCCCTAAAAAACTGCGCTATACTGCCTCCCTTTTTTTGAAGGCCAGTGCTATGATTTTTAATGCGGAGTGGTGAAGAGGTATGATGATCGTTCCATCTGGTTTGCCTCAGTTTCCCTATTTAGCCCTGGGACCTACCGTCCCCGGATTGGTGTCTATAGTTGCCGTTTCGATTTCCGTGAATTTGGACTTTGCGTTTATGCACGATGGGGGCCGCTTGTCCCACCGCGGCTTCCGTCCTGGACTACCCTGCACGTGCCGGTGTGTCTGAGCGCGTTCCTGTGCGGAAGGGGCGCGGCTGCCGGCTGTACCTGTTTCCAGTGAGGCGCCGCGGTGCCGACGGTGTGCCGACTCCCTGTCCTCGCGCGGGAATGGTTCCGTGCCGGCGCTCCGAGTAACAGCCGAGCGCTTGAGATATAGGGCTGCCGAGCCCGGGAAGCGCAAGAGGGGGGCGGCCGAGGTGATGCTGGGAGACCAGTCCCGGTGAGGCCTCCCGACATGGGGAACATTTTCGGCAGGAAGAAACGGTCCCGAGTGACCGAGCAGGACAAGGCCATACTGGTGAGGAGGGGCCCACGAAACTGGGCGGGGTTGGTTGAGGGGAATGGGCTGTCGGGTGTCGGGGAGGTTGCCTCATAGGTTGGGTGAGTGTTGATGGGATGCTCGTGAGGGGGCCACGGGGGTATTTGGGGAGGAGAGAGTGTCAGGCAAAGAAGAAAAAAAAGATTTTGAGAGCGGTGACAGTCCTGGAACGGTTACAGAAGGGGCCCCGAGAGTTTGGGGAGGAGTTGACATGGCAGTGACAGGGACTGTGAGCAGGAATATGGAAGGGCCACCTAGGGTCAGGGAACGAGGAGTGTCATGGTATGAACCCATAGGGTTTAGGGAGCAGGTAGGGTCCGGTAGGGCACCAGAGGGTTTTGGGAGCAGGGAGAGTCAGGGTATGGTCCCGTCCCCGGGGTAGTGGGTGCGGGGAGCGGGCCAGGGAGGGAAGGTCTCTAGTGTGGAGGAGAAATGTTTAATAGAGTGGGTGAGCATGGCCAAGTTGGTTCCTGTCTTAAAGTTACAGACGTTTTATACCGGTTTGAGCTGTGAGAGTATATTTTAATCCATTGTCTTCGCGAGGAATTTATTTTTCACACTGACCTGAAAGAGAGTAAGAAGTCAGACTGGCCCACCAGGATACCTGGAAATTTCAAGGTGGGACCGTCTTATTTAGGTACTTGGCTGCCTTCTAAACTGTGAAAATCCTTGGGCAGTAGGTAAAAGTAAATTGCAAACACATAGCCAGTGGATCAGATTGAAGTGGGAAACTGATACGAGTGTGTCTCCTAGGCCCTTTCATATTGATATTCCAGGTGCTGCCCCCCACCTCCCGTATCACAGTTTGATCCTGATTTAGAGTTTTCTTTAAAGTGAAAGTAGATTTGTTTACATAGTTTCGGTTTGCATCAGCTGTGGCACAGATAGATATAGGTTCATTTCGTCCTGTGAGTTGACTTGAATTTCCAAACACCCTTGTGTATATTCCATGCGGTGATGTTCACGTTTTTTGGGTAGATTTTTGCTTCAGAAAATAACATTGATGTATGCTGTAGATTCACACCGTTTACCATACCTCTCAAGTGTCCCTGATTTTTGCCTCAAAATTTTCCTCTGTCCCTCCTAAATTTTGTGTTTTTGTGGCTAAGCAGTGGGGACTGTAAGCACAAAACAATGCCAAGCATTAAAGTTACAGACTTGTTCTTCTTTAGAAAATGCATTGTGCACTAAGCCCCACATTCTACCAGCTTTCTGGGTGGATATCTCTAATTTTGAAGATGTGTCCCTGATTTTGGTCCTTTGTCCCTGATTTTTTTTTTTTTTAAGCCTTGTCCCTGATTTATGAGGCAGGAGGTTGAGAGGTATGCCGTTTACTGTTTATGATTCTGTGTTTAAATGTTTCCTGTGTATTCCCTGGTGTTTCCACAGTCCCATAGTGATTAGGTAATCAAGAAGTTAGTAAACTGAAACATCTAATGTCCCAGAAACTGAAACAATGTAACTACAGAAGAGGGGAAGTGCAAACAAACCAAGAGTTGGCTGGTACCAACAGTAGCTTGTTCTGTGCTTTAGGAAAATGTAAAATAAATTGTTTTTCTAGGAAGTTAAGGTAGTAGGTTTTTGTTCTTGCTCTTTTTATTGTAGTTGCTTAAAATCAGTTGAAGCTTGGAAGTCTTTGGTCACAGTGCAGGGAGTGCCCCCCCCCCCCCAAATAGTGTTTCAGGTGTTACCAGGCTCTGTGTACTGTAAATAAGTTGTTCAGCTGTGCAGGCAGGCTCCAGGTGGTGTTGAGAGTGAAGCTGTGCAAGAGGAAGAGGTCAGTTTTCCGGATGCACTTGAAAGTGTGGTTGACATGCCCAACAAAGCAGTAGTGGCCATCAAGCTGGGCTTCTTTACTCCTGGACTGTACCTCCTGATGCTGATCTACAGGCAGGAAACAGACCTCTGCAGCAGGGGACATCCAGCCCTCCACTTCCTGCCTTCAGTCTGGCAGGTACTTTGCAAGCAGAGCTCTGCCATATGGCAGAGCTGAAGACAGCAGACTGTAAGTTAAGCAATTTTGTTTCAATGAGGATCAGAAATCACTGCTGTATGTTGGAATCCCAGGGTGGGTGCCAGTCTCAGCTTGCAAGCTGCACAGTCTGGCCCCATTTTCACTGGGTTGTTTTTTTCCCTGCACATCCTGCACTAGGCCTGAAATGCTACTTAGTGAAGTGGAAAGTGTTTCTCGGGGAATCAAAATGGGCACCGGAGTGGTTTGATTTTCAGGGAATCAGAACGGGCCCGAAGTGCTCAGTAACCCTCAACATCTGTTTTTAGGGGGTCAGAATAGGATGGGCCCCATCTCTTCGTGAGGCTGTTTCCCCGTGCTTTCTAGGGTGTAAACGGTATGAGGAGTTAGGGAGAATACATCTCCCCTCAGCTTTTGGGCAGAAACTGTGTGTGTGTGTGTTTCCTGTGCTTACTACCTGCAAAGGATCACGCATGTTAGAACAGCCCACAAATTTGCATTTTCTGTGGATGTGCCATGCAGTGAAAACGTGGAGAGTTTCATGATGGCACCTTGTGCAGTTTCAGAGACATGGATACCCCTTATTTTGTAAATGGGTCACATTTTTCCCTACTTAACATGTTGTTTTTTGTTGCGGTTTTTTTGCTGACATACATGCTGCATGGTACTACATTTCTGCACAGAATTTTCAGGGTACATGTGGTCTGTGCTGACTTGGTGCCTTTCGAAGGTTTGGTGGAAAAAAAAATAAACAATCTCTGAGTTATAAGGATTTAAAAAATTGGTTTCTGATAGGTGCCCCATACAAACTGGAAATTTCTGGTTTGCGAGAGTGTTTTTTGGTTTACAAATTTGATGCATCATGGACCAAAAAAATGGGTCTCTCAAACCACTTTTTTGGGGGTCGTGACAGACACTATCTTGTTTGTTTCTGTTACTACTACAGTTGGAAGACACTTGTAAAAGAATAGATTCAGCAAAACTAGAACATTCGTAGTGTACAGTGTTTTCTCTAAGCAAGATTTTATAGTCTGTTTATAGGGAAATTTGACAAAATGTTATATTTCACACATTCACAATCTCTCCCAAGTTATTTCTGGTTCGAACCACTTTCTTTGGTTCAGACTAAACATCTTCTGGTTTGCGAACCAGGGAAATTGGTTTAAACTACTACTTCTAGTTCGTGAACCAGAAAAAGTGGTTTTCACTTGGTATTCTGGTTTGCGACCCAGAAAATGTGGTTCCAACTACTACCTTTGGTTCTCAAAGCAGAAAACATTCTCCAAATTACTACGTTTGGTTCACGAACCAAAACATGTAGTTCAAGCTACTGCTTCTGGTTTGTGAAGCACAAAATGTGGTTCAGAGTTCGACTTTTGGTTGGTGAAGTAGAAAATATGAAGAAGCTAAGAGAAGTCAATTTGATATATGTAGTCTGCTCCTATTACAGTGTCCAGAGGTTGATGTACTGGGTCTGGCTCAACCTTCTCACTCCTCCCCATGCTTCCCAACTTTACTACTCAAGGAGAAAACTTTTCCCTCATGGCTGTTCCAGGCCTTCTTGAAGTGCAGCGCGTTACAAGTGTCCAGCACCCCATATGTGAAGTGCATTGTCAGTTTGCTCCTACGCGTTAGGGTTAACGACCCCAGGGTACACCGCACATCTGATTTATGAAGACACGGGAGATGTGAAACTGTGTTGGTTTTTCTTGTTCCCACTTGCAGGGTATGGGTGGGGTGTTAGGGTTGAGAACCCTAATACACTTCCCTACTTCTGTCACTTGAACCCTAAATGGTGCATTGTTTTTTTTTTTTTTTTTTTTTTTCTTCAGTGAGTATGTATATATTTATGGCACTCAGCAGAACAAAGCTGGCCAGCGGATCTCCAGTTCTGTATTGCTACACGTTGTCCGTAGGAAAGATAGTTAATACATATGGGTAGTATACTCCCCCACTGAGGTAGCTGCTACAGCTCAAAAGCTGTAACCTCAGCACAGACCCCCAAGAACATGGAACATTCTGTCTGTACTACCCCATTTAATGCTGTAGCAACAGCGGGATAGGTCAGCATGGACAGAGCTCTCTGCAAGGTTTTACATTTCTGTTAGTGGTTTGTTTTATCCTTGAAGGAATGTGTAACCTTAAGGCATGTTGGGGTCCTGTGGTAACAGGGGCTTCCAAAATTTAGAAATAGAAACATAGAATCTGTCGGCAGATAAGGACCATACAGCCCACCTAGTCTGCCCATTTCCCTACTTGGTTTGGCAATCCTTACTCTTATCTGGACTGCCTTCCCTCGCATTGCTGTGCTGCAGGGTGCCTTTATGCTTATCCCATGCACTTTTGAATCCCTGTACTGTTTTTGCTTCCACCACCTCCGCTGGTAGGCTGTTGCGGAGATCCATCACCCTCTTTGTGAAAAAAATACCTCCCAGCATTCCCCCAAGCCTTCCTCCCTCCCTCCCTCCAGCCTCATGTTATGTCCTGTTGTCCTTGTGCACTTTCGTCTCTGAAATGTGCTCTCCTCCTGTACCCTGTTTATTCCTCTAAGGTACTTGAAAGTTTCTGTCATATTCCCTCTCTCCCTTCTGTATTCTAGTGAATAGATGTTTAGTTCCTTGAGTCTTTCCTCATAAGGTTTGCAGTGCTGTCCATATATAATTTTTGTTGCTCTTCTCTGGACTGCTTCCAATCTGTCTGTCCTTCCTGAGATGCGGTCTCCAGAATTGGACACAGTATACCAGATGAGGCCTCACCAGTGATCTATACAGTGGCATCACCACTTCACTCCTCCTACTGGTAATGCCCCTTCCTATGCACCCCAGCATTCTGTTTGCCTTTCCCACTGCTTTTTCACATTGTTTGGCTAACTTCAGGTCATCGGATTTGATAACCCCCAGATCTCTCTCCTGACTTTTGGTGGCTAGAACCTGTCCTCCCCCTCCTGTACTCCTCTCTTGGGTTTCTGTGTCCCAGGTGCATTATCTAGCACTTCATAGCGTTGAAACCCAACTGCCAAACCCTTGACCATTCCCCAAGTAGTCTTAGGTCGTTTCTCATTTTATCTAGCCCCTCCTGTGTGTTGACTCTGTTACAGATCTTGGTGTCATCTGCGAACAAGCATACTTTCCCTTCCAGTCTCTCTGTAATGTCGCTCATGAAGACGTTGAATGCAACTGGACCCAGGACTGATCCCTGAGGAACCCTGCTGGTCACCTCTCCCTCTTCTGATTTTATGCCATTTACTGCTACCCTCTGGGTCCTGCCTTTTAGCCGCTGTCTGCTAGGACAGCTTCCAATATCCGCCCCTCTCATATAGGTTCCCCCACCTGTTGGACCAGGAAGGCATCCTGAAAGACTTCCATCAGTTGCTGTTCCCTTCCTGTTCTTCCTGTACTCTTCCTACATCCTCGCTGAAATTATCCAGTATTGTCCCTGTTAACTTCTTCAAAAGTATAGCTATTGATAACTTAAGATACATGTAACTGTTTTTAAACTCCTTCTTTCTATTAGTAGTCCTCACTTTGCCACCACCAATCCCCCCCCTCACCTGTTCTGTACTCCCTACTCCTTCTGTTCCTTACGTCTCTCCACAGGTTCACCCTCTTTATACCAAGATTGTTACTTTCTTTCCTGAGCATTATGTACCACATTGAATTTTTATTGTATATTAAGTATTATGTCATTCTTTTCGTGCATTGTGTGTTTGTCTGTATACCTGTTTCAGGACCTCCTTGTGAATGAGCTTGCTCAATGGAGTTTTCCTTGCAATAAACCTGAACTACATCTACCCCCTCTCTAGCCAGGTCATTAGTCCCCAAGTGAATAATGACGTCTAGCTCTCTCCTCCTTGCTGCTGTCCTTGCAATCCTAAGGATTTGCTTGCCCTCATTTCAAACTGTGCCTCCAGGTAGGCATATTACCTCCCTCTCCCCATTGCTACCTGACCCCTGCTCAATCCCCCGGACAGTGGAGTCCCCAGGATAGCATATGGGTTGCTGGTCCACCCGGCTGGGGATGTGCCTCCGTGGTGCCTCCCGCACCCTCCCCAGGCCCACCATAGTCCATCCTTACCTCCTCCTTGGCAACTTCTGAGGGGGTGGTGGTGGACATGGTGGTCTCTGTACCGGGGGGGAAAGGTTGCCTGTATCCTTGCCAACTCTGCTTGGAGTCCAGCTACCTCCTCCCTCAATACAGAGAGGTGCCTGCAGTCAGGGCAGGACCGCAATGTCCAGAAGGTCTTTCTGAACACTGCCGCCCCACATCCACTGCAAAGCACCACACCCATCATCTTCCTTCTGTCCTTGCCCTAAATGCCCCTTATTGCCTTGTACCCTCTGTTGCACTTTTTTCTATACCATGTCCAGTGCCCAGCTATATATTTGTACTATCAGTACTCTTTAGTGGTATAATGTATCAAGGACTGTAGATTTATGTTAGGGTGTGGTATGTGCCTGTGTTGTGTACTAAATATGATGACTAACCGTGTGTGTATGCAGTCAGCGGGTACCGTATGATGTCATAGAAACCTAGACTTTGACGGCAGATAAGGACCGCTTGGCCCACCTAGTCTGCCCATTTCCCTACCTAGAGGATAAGCTGCAGATCCTATTTAACCAACAGCCTATTTCTTCCTACCTCCAACAAAATTGCCTTATGTCTGTCCTATGCATTCTTAGTCCTCCCACAGCCTCCTCAGGAAGGCTGTTCCATGCGTCCACCATCCTCTTTGTGAAAAAATACTTCCTCACATTGCCCCTGAGCCGTCCCCCCCTCTATCTTCAAATTGTGTCCCCTTGTTCTTGCACATCTTTTTCTGAAAGATGCTACCCTTTTGGACTTTGTTGATTCCACTGAGGTACTTAAATGTTTATCATGCCCCCCCTCCTTTCCTCAGGGGTATACATATTAAGCTCCTTTAGTCTCTCCTCGTATGGCTTCTCTTGCAGACCCTGCACCATTTTAGTTGCCCTCCTCTGAACTGCCTCCATCCTGCCTATGTCCTTGTGGAGATGGGGTCTCCAGAACTGGGATGCAGTACTCCAGATGGGGTCTCAGCAACTGTCTGTACAGTGGGATAACAACTTCCTGTTTTCTGCTCGTGATGCCTCTCCCTATACATCCCAGTATCCCCCAGCCCTCCCTACTGCCTTCTCACATTGCTTGCCAGTCTTGTCATCTGATATGATTACCCCCAGGTCCCTTTCCATTTTTGTTGTTGTTACTACGGTAATCTTCCCCTGGGTTTTTGTTTCCCAGGTGCATTATTTTGCACTTCTTTGCATTGAATCCAAGCTGCCATACTTCTGACCATTCCTCCAACCTTGCCAGGTCCCTTCTCATCCTTTCCACGCCTCCTTGTGTATCAACCCTGTTGCAGATCTTTGTGTTATCTGCAAAGAGGCATACTTTTTCTTCCAGTCCCTCTGCAATGTCACTTATAAAGACATTAAAAAGGACTGGACCAAGTACTGAACCCTGCGGTACCCCACTAGTAACCCCTCTTTCTTCAGAGTGGACTTCATTTACAATTACCTTCTGTGTCCTGTTGTCCAGCCAATGTTTTACCCAGGCTGCCACCCTGGGACCTACTCCCAGGCTGGTTAATTTGACTATTAATCTTTTGTGTGAGACTGTGTCAAATGCTTTGCTAAAGTCTAGGTAGGCAATGTCCACAGCCCCTCCTTGGTCTATTACTTTGGTCACCCAGTCAAAGAAATCAATTAGATTCGTCACAAGTTAATGATATAAAGGAAGTGCTGTGCTTGGGCCCCTCCTGACCACCAGAGACAATCTGCCACACCAGCAAACCCCCACAGAAACCCTCAGCTGCACCTACAAAATCCCTCAAACAGGTAACTTTCCAAATTAATCCAGAAAGCAGCCTGGTATCAACTGAAAGCAACAATAAACTGCAAAAGAAACAATAACCAGAGCAATAAAATCGGCCAAAATCAAAAGTCAGTTCCCTGAAATGAACTGCTGCCTTTTTCTAGCCCCTTATGAGAACCCAACAGGTAAGCAGCTGTACCACTTTGACTCAGCCCCACCTCCAGGTAGTTAGCAGTAGCTCTGCTGAGGAGCCAGGCCAGACAATTGGCACCCCTTCCCCAAGCTACAGAGCTAGACAAAACACAGTTCCTGCCCCAGAAAGTTAATGGCTTAAAACACACACAAACAATAAGCAGAACTGTTTCCCGAGTGAAAATAAGTATAAAAGAACTAAAACCAGCAATGAGCAGGTTCTGCGTTGAACTGAAACGGAATATTCCCTCTTGACCACCAGAGACAAATACATGCCTATTAAGCTGGGGCTTTCCAATTGACTAACTTGCTTGCTGACTACCGTGTTTTAGGCATACAGTGCCTAAAATGGTGACGGAGTAGGGTGTCTAATGCAGTGGGTCTGTTTTATGTCCAGCCTGGTGTCTCGGGGTAAGTGAGGGAGTTTTTTTTTTTTTTTAGGCAAGGAATTAGCAAGATGGGCTGTATAGTTTTATTCCTTTGTCTTCTATACTAAATGTGTTTTTGCTTCTTTCCTTTCTTTCTAGCCTTAGTTTTCCAGGCAGAGTGGATCCCCCCTGCTCCCTTGGAGCAGACTGGTGTGCCTTCTATTGCCGGGGGAAGGCAGATGTATGCCAGACGTATGTTGCCTGTTGCATTGGTGCATATCATCCTTATATATAGATTTATTTCTTATGGCTAGGCAGCATTTGTCTGCTAATGCTGCGTGACATTTTTTCGTGACTGCTACTCTGTTTGGCTAGGCGGCTCAAGCGCCACTCACAGCAAGGTTGGCCCCACCGTTTGTTTATTTGTTTATTTATTTATGTTTTTTAAGCAAGCCACTCTTCAGGGGTTCTTTATTTACTGGTTTCTGCATTTCGTTTTTTATCCCTGCCTTAATTTCTAGGCAGAACAGTGCTCTGGAGCCGGGCCACTGGTGCAGCAGAAGTGCTTCCATCTGCGGTGCCAACAACTGAGGTTCAGGAGTGGACGTCGGAGGGTTGGCTGGGTGGGAGGAGGCGGAGTGTCCCAGTGACTGCTTGCCTTCTCCTTGGAGGGAGGGAACTTGGTGCCCGCCTACTGACCCTTATCATTGACTGGAGAGGGGGGTGCAGCAGTCTGGGACCATATTGGGAGCCTGTTGGGGTGGGAACCGGTAGACCTCTGCACATCGGGTATGGGAGTGCGCCCGATTGTGTACCGAGGTCAGTGCACAACTGGCCCTGCCTCGGACAGGTGGAAAGAGGACACACAAGGGGAAAAAACCCTTGGCGCCTGGATCCTGGTATGTGCTGGGACCTAGCTGATACAGGGGGAGGGTGGATCTCCTCCTTCCCCCCGGCAGCATGTTGGGGCCAAAAATAATGTTTAAAGAGAAAAATTCGGCACTCTTCAGTGCATCTGCCTGTTTGGTAGAGCCACACATGTTTGTTTTTCTGGAGGAGGCATGCAGCATGTCTGCCATTGCTGGCTATCTGCCAGGCTGTCCCTGTGCCACCTTGACTTCTTGGTGATTTGACCCGGCCATTTTTACACTTCTATTTGCCTGGAGCAACTGCAACATCTGGGCAGTACGCGCCTCTGACATGGTGATGTCACGTATCAGTGTGGCACTGTCACAGCGCACAACCAGGCATGCTCCTCCTCGCTTGTCCAGCACAGTGGCTGAGGCGGAGCATTTGTTGAGTTGGAGTTGTCAGGACAGATTTTGGAAAGCTGACAATACCAAAGGAGGAGGAATTTTCACACTGACAGTGGAATGAGTAACACGGTTATGTTTTCTGCTGCACTTACTAATCAGGTTTTATTTTCTTTCAATTGTTTGGGCTCTGTATGCAGATTTGAGGGCTAGTCTACACCTCAGGTTACAATAAGAGCCTGTCCACTGATCGTTGCAGCCATAGGGCAGCATAAAGCTGTAAGGGCTGTGTGTAGAGTTTGCATATAGATTTAGAAAGGTTTTTTATCTGTTTTGGCTAGTAGAATCTGAATCGTGACGTTTGACCCCTGGGTCCCATTTTCCATCAGAAGCTCCAGGACAGGAAGTGGGCCATCCTCAGCATTTTCTTTTTCCTTTTTTTTTTTTTTTGTTTGTTAGCAGTCAGCGCAGTGTTTTCTTTCTCTGCAGTGTTTTTACTTGCCACAGATACAGTCTGTTAGTTAGCACGGCTCTCTCTCTGCTGTGTTCTTTCTGCTAGCCAGGGCAGTGGGTGTCCTTGAACTGTGGATCCTATAGGGTGTAGGGAGCTGGGTCTCCTGATGCTGGTGTTCTTTCCTCGTGTGCGATCTCGGGCCTCAGATTCTGTTGAGGGCATGTTTGTTAAGCCTGTTGGAACATTGTATGTGTGTTCAGTTAGCTGAGGATAGTGGGGAATTTTTTTCTGACATCCTGACACGTGGAGTGTGTGTGATTTATTCTTGTGTGCTTAAAGGGGCACGGGAAAAGACAGTCTGGTTTGTGGTGCCTCGTGGTGTTTGAGCATGGTTATGGCCATATTAATGAGGCCTTTCCTTTGAGGGGGATGTGTTTTTGAACTTGTTAAGGCTGTTTTCTCTTTGAAGGATATTTCCTTATGGAACATTTTTGCCCATATTTCATGGACCAAAGGTAGACAGCCAGATTTGGGGAATAGCCATGCCTACTGGCATGAGATCTGACCTTGGCATTTTATTGCCAAATTTGAGAGAGTTTTGGAAAACACTCTCGGGGGGACAGTGCTACTATCTGGGGACAGTAGTTTCCCTTTAATTGTTTCAATTACACCATGGCTTATGGCAAACCCATACTATGCAACAATCTAAAACCTGCTGTAGGACTGTGGTCCTCGCCTGAATGCAACAGTATGGTTTTCCCCCAGCCAGACCTTTGGGCTGGGGGAAGGGTGCACCTGTGGTGCCATTTGGCAGTGGTAAAGCTGAGTGACACATTTCCATATCTTTGCCCATCTATTTATTTAAAGGTTTTTTACCAGAAAAAGCAAAACTACTGCTTCATTTCCAGATGCGTCCCAGGGGTGGAAGGGAGATGCAACATAATTAAACATAGTATGCAACTTTTACGGAGAGCTTACTGTAGTTAGGGTACAGCAAGCATATGTCAGTGCAGGGCATGTGACAATACGAAATATGAGGTACAGTTACATAAGTGTGTAGCATATACGTACGATATCAATTTACGTTACGCAATTTAATATATTGTGATGTTTAACAACCGAGGATCAGCAGGTTCTGTCTGTGAAGACGTCCATATTTATACGGACTCTTCAGGTCAGGGAAGTGTCCTTACAGGCACGTCCAGATGCACCACAGCAGAGCTAGACTGCTTCTCAATTTTGCAGGCAGCTCCCACCTTGAGGACATCTTGAGTTGAGAGGTTCCTGACCAGACAGTGGCAGGCAGGGCTCCAGATAAGGGGAGTATCAACCTATTTTATTCACCTCATTTTAGAAAATACTCTAAGAAATTTTCTTTTTAATGAGTACCAATACTTATCCAACATTTGTAAATATTCCACCTTCTGAAGAATAGAGTTTCGTAACATAACTGGTGAGTCAAAAGGAACAGTTTTTTCCAGATTTACGGCACTCGAACGCATACCAATTTTATTTTACTCGCTATATTTTAAAAGTGGTGAGTAAATTACTCCTACCTGCCAACATTATCTGGAGCATTGTTGGCACCTGATCAGTTCTTATCTAGAAAAAAACTATGCTGTTTTTAAAAATATACTCCTCACTCCACTCCGTCCAGACATTTGTACACATCTGAATTTGGTTTTACTCACCTCGCTTTCAAAATGAGAAGTACAGTGTTCATCCCAAAAAAATCTTATCTGGAGTCCTGGTGGCAGGTCTCGAAGGAGGAATGTGTCCCTCGAAGGAGGAGTAAGTGGGCAGAACACAATCTCTGTTTTCGATACCCTTTTTGTGCTTGAACACAGAATGATGCTTCCTTTTTAACTGAGTCTCGGTGGTGTTCAGGGGTTACTGCCAGGAGAGGTTCAGACGCTATGGTCTGCAGATGTGAGACATGGTTTAGTCTGGTCAGCTGGGTGGGGGTGAGACCACCTCCTCATGGGTCCGGCACGATCAGGAATGAGCACAGGAGAATGTAGTTCTGGGGCTGGATGTCAGATTTCATTTTTGGTTGAGGACAGTCTTGTGTCGGGTTGGTGAGGGTACAGTCACATAGAGGCTAAGTGTGCTGCCATTTGTGAAAAGTCTGGCACCACAGTAAAGATATCATAACTTTCCCATAGGTGCAGGCTAGCTTGCACCACTGAGTGGAATCAAATCTGGGCATGATACGTGCCTATTTTGCATTTTTTCTGTTATATTCTGGATCAGCCAAGAGGGGGCAGACTTGTCACAGCTCATTGTTGTTCTCAGTGCTGTACTTGGGAAGGGGCTAGACATCTGCTCATTTCAGCCCCCGTAGGGCAGCTGGCAGGTGCTGCAGGCCATTTAGCTAGCTCAATGGTGCTGGTCTAGCACAGTTGGTGGTTGCAGGCAAGGCTTCTGTGTCAACACATCCAGCAGCTTTGTTCAGGGGAGCATTTTCTTGTCCCAAGGCCAGTTGTAAATGGCGGTGCAGGCAGAAGAGATGGTTCTTTTCTCTGGCGGCTCCCAAATGCAGCTAATATTTTACCTGGTATAGGAGTAGCAGAACTGCACAGTTCATTATTGGCTGCATGAAACTGACTGATTGTATTTGCAGGCTATGCTGCACATCTGAGTCACCCAACAGTAGCTGTGCAGATTCCTTAATCAAGGTTTAAGCTCGGAAATCCTGCTGGTGCCGCGGGCTAGTGGGGAAAACAAACAAAAAAATTAGGGTGGTAAATCAGTGGCTGAGGGAGTGGTGTGAGGCTAGGGGGTGGGGCTGTATGCTAGGGACAGGCTTCACCTTAATTTGGAGAGGAGGGAAATCTTAAAGCTGAAACTAGCTGGGTTCATCAGTGAAAGGTGGGGTTTAAACTTGTGAAGGGGAAGGATCGAGGAAGGCGCTGTTGCAGGGAGTATGATAAAAGAGGGACTCTGTATCCACCTCACTAGGGGGCTGGAGGGAGATGGAAAAAGGCCGATGGGTAGGGTGATGAGGCGAGCGTGCAGCCAAACGGGAGCACAAGGGGGGGAATGAGAAGAGGGGAAAGGGGTTGAGGGTGGTCCCGATAAATGCCAGGAGCTTAAGAAATAAGATGCCTGAGCTCCAGGCGATTCTAGTTGAGGGGGCAGTAGATGTGGCAGCTGTCACTGAGACCTGGGCCACCCAAGGGCATGAATGGGACCTAAACCTGGAGGGCTACACTATGTTCAGAAAGGACAGGGGGAGGGAAGGGGGTAGCTCTGTTAGTCAAAAATGGCATAGGTGTAGGAGGCGGGGAAGCATGGAGGCAATTTCGGTCACCCTACAAACACGGGGTAAGAGAGTAAAGATCAGGGTTCTATACAGACCTCCCACACTGGCGGAGGCTCTGGAAGAGAGTTTGGTGGAAAATGTTGTGGGTCACTGTAGATTGGGGAAGGGTAGTGATGATGGGGGACCTAAACATGCCAGGAACAGAATGGGGGACTATGATGTCCCCAGTGGCCAAGGAGCAGAGGTTGCTGGATGTCTTTCAGGACATGTTTCTGACCCAGCAGGTGGGGGAGCCGACTAGGGAGGCTAGGACACTGGACGTAGTCCTGGCATACAGTGACCAGAGTAGGGGCCTGGAGGTGAGGGACCCGTTGGCAGGGAGTGATCATGCCACAGTCTGGTTTTTCCCTGGACCTGGGGGAGGAAAGCCACTCAAAGATGGTGGTAACTGACTTCAGGGGTGCGGATTTCCGGGAGATGGGAAGGATCCTTAAGGGTCATTTGGATGGGATAAGGCCAGACATGGATGCTGACAGTAGGTGGGAGATCATTAGGAGGGGGGTACAGGAGGCTGTCAGGTCCTGTGTAAGAGAGAGGTGTAAATTCAATAAGGCCAGACAACCCTGTTGGTGGACCATGGCGTTTCAGGAGGCGGTGAGGGGAAAGGAGGTGGCCTATAGGCACTTCAACTGCTCTAGGAGTGAAAAAGATCAGGGAGAGTGTGAACAGTTGGCCAGGAGGGTCACCAGGGTGGTAAGAGCAGCTAAGGTGAGGAAGAAGCATATCTTGGCAATGGGGATCGGGGGGGACAAGGGATTCTTTAGAAACATTGGGGGTGAAGGAAACTGAGGTGGCAGAGCAGCAGGATAAGAACAGGGGAGAATAGGCACATAATGTGGGGGAGCAGGCCGAGGTTCCAAACGAGTGCTTTGCCTCAGTGTTTACCAGGGAGGGTGGGGGTTGCATCTTGCGTGGGGAGAGGGGGCAAACTGGGGAAAAGGGTAGGATTTTAGGGATCGGGAGCCCTGACCTGTCTGGGGGGAGAGAGAAGGGCCAGCATTGTCAGGTGGGGGCTTGGCAGTACAGGAAGCAAAGAGGGAGGACGTGGAGGTTGAAATACTGGTAGAAAGAGTGAAGGAAGCCCTCCATGTCCCTTCAGACGGAGAAAGAACCAGGGCTGGATGGAATACATCCCAGGGTGCTAAGGGAACTGGTGGATATCCTGGTGGCACCCCTGGCGGAGCTTTTCAACATCTCTCTGAAGACTGGGTCGGTACCCCAAGACTGGAAGGTGGCCCATATCGCGCCTGTCCACAAGAGGGGGGGATCAAGAGAGGAGGCGGGGAACTACAGGCCCTTTAACCTGATGTCAGTGGTGGGCAAGGTGATGGAGGGTATTGTCAAGGAAAGGCTGGGGGGGATACTGAAACAAAGGGGTATCTGGACAGTAGACAGCATGGCTTTGTCCTGGGTAGATCGTGTCAGACAAACCTTGTGGAGTTCTATGACTGGGTAATGAGTGCCTTGAACTAGGGTAGGCCGGTGGATGTCCCATTTCTAGGCTTCAACAAGGTGTTTGATTTGGTACCTCACAATGGTCTGCCGGCTAAGCTGGAGGAAATGGGGTTGGGGATGCAGATGATCAGATGGATAGGTAATTGGCTCTCGGGGCGTACTTAGATGGTAGTGGTTGGGGGGTAGTCTCCTCTCCAAGGAGAGTCATTAGTGGGGTTCCCCAGGGGTTGGTACTAGGGCCACTCCTGTTTAACGCCTATGTCTCAAACATAAGAAAGGGTATCAGGAGTGAAATTAGTGTCTTTGCGGATGACTTGAAGCTGGGTGCGGTGGTGGAGGAGGGGAGAGTGGCCCTGCAAGAGGACTTGGAGGCTCTGGAAAGGTGGTAGGGAAAGTGGAGATTGAAGTTCAATGCAGGGAAATGTAGGGTTCTGCACCTGGGGGCCAGAAATCTGGGCCAAGGGTATACCCTGGGGGAAGACGCACTGCAAGTCTCGAAGGGCGAGAGGGACCTAGGAGTGGTGGTAGATGTCAGAATGAATAACTCGGAGACCTGTAGGAAGGCAGCGGCAAAAGCCAATAGGATGCTGGGATGCATCGCTAGGGGGATTACCTCCAGAAGGGCGGAAGTGATCCTTCCTCTATATAACTGCTTGGTTGGGCCACACCTCAAGTATTGTGTGCAGTTTTGGAGGCTGCATTTAAAAAGGGACATTGCACTCCTGGAGAGGGTCCAAAGGAGGGCATCACAAATGATCTGGGGCCTGGGGGAAAGGACCTACGGGGAGAGGCTCGAGGAGCTCAACATGTACACCCTGGAGGAGAAGAGGGACAGGGGGGACATAATAGAGGTCTTCAGGTACATAAAGGGGATTAATAAGGGAGGCTCAGTTGGGGTGCTCCAAAGGTAAGGGGGGGGGAACTAGAGGACATGGGTGGAAGCTAGAGGGGGAGACGGGGGGGCGGAGAGGAGGAGGTGTTACTTCACTGAGAGAATGGTAGAACCGTGGAATGCGCTGCCCAAGGGACTGGTGGAGGGGTTTAAGAGGGAATGTGACAGGTATAGGGGGAGGGTGAAGCTGACGAGGCCCAGTACAAGGGGAACATCTTGGACTGGGAACAGAAACCCAAGGGGTGGGGTTGGGGACAGCAAAGTTGGTGCCCAGTATGGGTACTGACTATCTAACGGACACGAAAGACCATTAGATCTCCTCTGCTGACATTTTTAGTATATTAAGGTTCCTGTACATTCTGCAGATTACTTGTCAGCATATTCCTGGTTGGCTTGAGTGTGTGGTGCTATCAGAATTGTGATAAAGTTTTCTGAGTGTATACAGGTTTTTTTCTTTCTCCCAAGCCCGTCTTGTTTTAGGGGAAGATGCGATCGATAGCCGTGGTTTATGTCCGCAATATCTAGCTAGAGGGGATATCAGGATTTAATCAGGGATCAGACTGATTGCATTGGGCTTTCCTACCGAACTCAAGAGGTGGTTCAGAGGTTCACTTGTTCTGTATTCCAGTCCACGTGCTGCTAACACATACCTCGTGGCTACTGACCGGGGTATATATTTTGGCTCAACTCTGAGCCAGCACTGTGGTTTAGTTGCTATGTTGAGACTGTTGAAATCTGGTGAGAAAGCAGATGCATTGGAGGCAGGTAGAGCAAAAATGCAGAGAGGAAGTCTGGGAGTAATTAGGCCAATTATTTTAATGGAGGCGATTGTCTTGACGCTGCGGAAGTTAGGAGTCCTTGATAGTAGTGTCTAGCCTGGACAACTCTGTAGACTGTTTTCAGATAGGGTTTGTCCATGGACTCCAGTAAGGCTTATAGCATCCTGTCCTCAGCTGTAGCCATTATATTGCGCAGTTTTGCTTGTCTAGGCTCCATAGTACCCCCATGCCGGAACATTTTATGCTACACAGTTGTTGTTTCAATCTCTTGAGTGAATGCAGAGCCCACGCTTTTCGGAGCAGGCCTTCATTGGTACCTACTAGAGCCATCCCTGATGTCGGTGAGCTCATCCTTGAGCTGGTGTGGTGTCTGGATCAGATACAGGTTCTTGGAGGCTAAGTCTTCAAGCTCTGTGTTTCCAGTACTCATGTGATTATAGGGATAAAAGAATCTACTTGAGTTCCTGTCCAGGATTTGGTTTAAAATTGACATAAGCAGTAGGAGTCACAGTAGTACGTGTTTGCAATTGATAGTGACTTAATTATTTCTGTGAAGTAGCTATCTCGTGATAATGGTCTGTAAAAGTGCAAGAAACCCTTGTTGATTTGGGCTTTCCCTAGAATTTCTTAGTGGGTAATGATGGTAGAAAGAGACAGTCATGGTGTAGAACAGTAAGCAATAACCCATAATGGGGTGTGCGGTTATTGAGGATTAATCAACACCCTGGGTGTGTTGTGAGTCACAAGGCCACAGGCAGTCTCTCCTCACAGCACCTGGGATGTTGATTAATTCCCAATAACTGCACACCCTGGAGTGGGTTATTGCGCTTATAACATGGGATGTCACCACACCTTTGAAAAAAATGACCTAAGCATTAAGTGATGAAAAGGCAGCAACTTTGTTTGTGTTCTGTCACCACCACAAGTACTGCTGTGTTGAAAGTGATGAAGTAAGCACAGTATGCACTTCTGACAGTTCTGAATGTGTGGTCTGTTGTGCAGCACTATAGAGACACTGATCTCTGCAACCACGGACAGGGTTTTGCTGCAGGTGTAGCAAATATGCAGAGAAAGAGACAGAAAGAGAGAGACAGACATTTCACACTGATATTGCTCACTGTCTCTTTGGCTCACAGTGCTGACCCTGCTGTTTTGCAGGACAATACTGCCGCTGCTTGCCCTGTGTCACAACGTGTGCCATGATTACAGGAGCCCAATCGCACGTCGTCCCTATCACTGCTCTCCCTTGTGCAGTGAGGCATGACTGGGAACGTCACGCAGAGCGGGAGGAACAAAGTAAAAGTCATCTGTGTTCTGGTACACGGCATCATTGTCCCTGAAGCAGCCGTGCTCACTGCTTGTGTCTTCCCATGCAATCCACAGATAGCTAGAGAGAGAGAGCGCTAAAGACTACAGTGCAGTACCTACCAGGATTCGCTGTCTCTCCCCGATTACTTCTTGCACCCGCTGTCACTGCTGCTTCTTGCTGTGTACGTACTCCCAGAGATCTGCTGGGATACTTTTATTGGGTGGGGGACACACAGTGGTGGAGGCTTCACTGTACTGCCACTGAGCAGGTGGGTGGGAACTGATGCAGGCTTGTGGGGATAATGCACAGCTGCTTACCGAGCAGGCAAGATGTCACTTGCCGCCGGTCCTCAGAGGTCTCTGGGCGGGTGGGTGGGAACTCAGAGTGCCAGGGGTACTGTTTACTGTTGAACATGTGAGAGCAGCAGGTACAGATATCATTGGTGCAGGGCATGATCAGGGAATGCTCGCTTAGCGAGGACAACAGTGGCCGCCTGTGATCATTTCCCTGTGGGATAAGAAGATCAGTAGGGCGCCATAATAACAAACCCATGTTATAAATCATTTTATTCATCAGCCATGCAGTTTGCAGGAAGGGGCGTTACCTTTCCTGGGATGACAGATTGCAGCACAGTCCTGTCTGCAGTCCAGATTCTGTCTCAGCTTGGCTTCTAACTCGCCGTATATTTATACCCAACTTGTTTACAAGGTTGGAGGGCTAGAACAAGTGTCTCAAGCTTCTAATAAGAATCACATTACCTTCAGGCCCCAATGTAAGGTTACAGAACATCTCAAACCTTTGACGTTTATCACAAGGTACAAATAATTCCTTCTCAAAGAAAAGTTGCATTTGCACAACTGACAAATTCCTCTAAATGGTTACAGTAAACGGTTCCTCTTCTGACAGTAATTCACACTCATGTAATTTGCAAATTTCACTTTGTGATCCGAGAGTATTCCACGCAAGCATATTAATAAATTCCTGTCTACGGTTACAATAAACAGCTCTTCTTCTGAGTCATCTTTGATGTTAATCATTACTGAGCATGTCCTTTTAGGTGCATGACTGATGAATGCCAGTGCAAGGTTGGAGTAAGCTTTGTCCTCAGTCTTTTTCCTTAAAGGAGAAATGATACAGTCTTTGAAAATCAGTAGCTTTCATTCACAGCATCCTTATACAAATACATAAACTGTCAAATTCATATGTTTACAGGGCTACACAGCTGGGGAATCGAAGTTCTCACCTGATTGTTTTAGACCAGGGGTTGACATTAAGTTTTGCAGCCACTAACCAGCAGGGCTAGTGACTGGGAAAATCAACTAGCCCAACAGACTTTTCCACTGGCCCAGCTGGTGTGCTTACTGAAATGTTACCTTCTCCAGCAGAAGCCTGCAGGGCTAGTTAAAGGAAAAATCTTACTAGCCCAATACAAAATCTACCAGCATTTGGCTAGTGGGCAGGTGCCAGTTTCAACACCTGTAGACCGTGGCCTACGGTTTGGTACATTTAACAAGGTGCGCTGTTGGTGGGCGGGTTTCTCTGTGGAGATAGAAGCTTCAGAAATGGAGATTCCTGCCAAGGGAAGAAGCTCTGTGATGGTCTATAACAGCTGGTCATGTCCGCAGTCATGGCAAACTGCGGATTTATGTGTGCAGTAGTCAGACTTTCGGGGGGGGGCTTAAGGTCTCCATTGCCTCGAGTTTTGGATTTTGTTTTGCATGTGGGAACTGACAGTGGTTTCCTGTAGTTCCACGGTTACATAATTTGAATCTGAACATGGAAGGCCATGGATTCCTACATGTTAGGAATTTTTTGCCATATGAGGCAGAAAGACAGGATCATGCCACTGGTAATTTGGCACGTTTTGTCTACTCAGTCATCCTCCCTTATTTGTGCAGAGCAGCAGAAAGCACAAGGACCTTACTTGGGGTCATTTTTGCACAGGGATAATGACACCCACCTTTTGCAGTGTCTTGAAAAGGTATGGTTCATGCATAACGGCCCCCCCTCACCCCCCAATCAGGGTACTTATAACAGCTTGGTTGAAGAGGACTGTTTGTTGCTGAGTTAAGTATGTGGTTTTGTAGTGCTGTTCCTACGCTCTTGGGGCTCCACAGAGTTATGCTGTACTCCTTATTGTCACACTTGTCCAGTGTTTATTTGGAAAGCGGTGATTGGCAGATGAGTCTAGAAGCATTTGGTTATGGAATTATATGGAACAATATTCTCTCCCACCCTATGTAGATGAGTGCTGCTTTTTAGAACCCGTATGTATTCACTACCTTCCCCATTGATAACGTGGAGTGATACAGAAAGGAGAAATTCCATCATACTTACTGTAATTTCCTTTTCTATTAGCTCCAGTGTTGTCAGTGGAACCTCTTACAGGAGCTTTATGCTTTTCTGGAGAATTGTTCAATATATAGGTGTGTATATACCCCCTTTTGTAGGTGTGGGGTGCTCAGTGGGGGAGGGGACTGACAGTTTTCTCCCCCCCCAGGTTAAAAAAATAAATAAAAAGACATAGGGGGACTTTTTACAGGATTTAAGTAAAGAAATATTTCTGGACACTGCAGCCTGCAGATGGGGCTCTTTTATACCTCGGCCTGTAGCCAGCTGTGGAGGTGAGAAGAACGCTGTGCTGGTTGCAGTCTCAGACTGGGAATGAGGATGGGGGTGCGGGGTGGTGGCATCAGGGGAGGGACTACTACAAAGATTTTTTTTTAATACAGACAAGGCAGCTGACATCGGGGAGGGGGGGAATGCTAGACCACCAGGGAAGGATAGTGCATATGTGAAGGGGAGAGCGGGACAGGGAGGGGGGGTCCGCTAGACCACCAGGGCAGTAAACATGTTATTGTAAGGTTAAATCGGGGAAGGTGAGGGGGTCTGCTAGACCAACAGGGATGAGGCATTTCACCTGAAACTGCAAAATTTTGCACGAGAGGGTTGGAATTCTGCCATTTGTGGGCAAAATTTTGCCACTTACCATTAGAATTTTTGCATTTTGCTCCCGCAAAAAACGTAGTGAAAGGTGTGAATTTCATGACATTTTTCATGGGGCAAAATATGTTAATTTCGCCCATCTCTAGTCGGGAAGCATAGGAAAACCAGAAGCAGTTTCAAAATTCGGAAATAGCATTTTATTTTTCTCAATAACAGCAAAATAAAAAAATAATTTGGTATAACTAGTTACAAAGGCAGTACAAACGGAGAAAACTAAGTCCTTCTGAGCGTATCTCTTAATTCCAAGTTTCAGTCCTGTCTCCTTGTGTCTCTAGTGAAAGCATTGCTGCTCTTTTTATAAGTCTTTGTCTGGGAGCTCATTAAGAGAGTCTGCTTCTCACAGAATGTTCTTGTGAGTTTACAGAATGTTGTAAGTTTTATTCCTTTCAGGTGCAACAAAACATTACATGGTGTCCCAGAACTCACCTCTTGTTCACAACTCTACAAAGGGCTTAAAACTGCACCTCTGGTTAACCCCTTGAGTTCTAAATAGTTTTTTGCAATCATTTCAACAGTAAAACTATAAACTATATAAAGTTTTTTTTAAACGAATTCCAGTATTGCATGCAATTTTACACAGATTCACATATATTTTTTTATAACTGCATATATGCAAGGTGGAAGGAAAGACAACTGCAAGGGAGGGCAGAGTGATAGCGAGAGGCAGAGAATTGCAAAATCGTCGGAGTGATCAGTTCCAAGGTCTCACAAGAAAACTTGGTTGTGCAACCAGACAGGCAAGAGACAGAGGAGGAGAGGACAGAACGGATCCTCGCATTTAACTATTTCTGCAGAGCAAATAGGACAGGGCCTTATTCAGCCCTGTCACAGGGTTAGGAAGGGCATTCCATTGAGAGGGAGCAGAGGAAACGAATGATCTTTTGCCTGCTGTATTGTAAAGTACTTTAGCGTGTTCATCTCTTAGCATCTCAGAGTCTGCAGAATAGGGGCATCATATAGCCATATTGGGAGCAGCGTGCTGTAGGCAATTGCCTGCCGAGAATCCTTGGATATATAACTACTTAGGTGGTGCTTGGTGCAGGGCTTAGTGATATACAGTAGTCAACGTGGGGTTTAAAGGTGCGTCCTGGTCTGTGTAGACTCAGATATTTAATGGAGTCGACAACGGCAATTTGGTTTCCAGTGAAAGAAGCTGAGATTAGCAAATTATATCTGTTTGTATCCAGGTAGGTGCCTTGGACCAAACATGATGGCTTTGTTGTTTTTTTTTTGTATTTAGAACTAATTTATTGCTAAGGAACCATTTTTCTAGTTTACTGAAGTCACATGCAAGCTGATTGTTGATTTGGGCAATATCAGCTGAGCATCTATATAGTATAGCATCATCAGCATATAACAGTAAGTTGGCCGCACCACAGAGACTAGACATTTCGTAAATGAAGAGGGAAAATACCATGGGACCTAAAATGGAGCTCTGGGGAACACCATCTGTTATGGATCTCTTCATGGATAGGGCACCTTTCCACTTAACTTGTTGGGCCCTGTTTTCCAGGTAGTGGGAGAACCACTGACAGGATAGGCTATCAAGGCCTAGCCACTCTAATTTGGCCAGTTGTAGACTGTGGCTCACCAGATTGAACGCTTTGATTAGATTGATGAAGACCGCACCTGTCGATTGACCCTTGTCCATTGCCCCCATAATGTCTGTAGTCAGTCTGACCAAAGTAGTGTTTGTTTCATGATGCTTCCTAAACCGATTGTGCCTGTCCGTCAGGAGGTGATACCTTTCAAGATAGTCCTATAAGTGGTTACATTCCCTCTGGTTTTTGGTCCTGAAATTCCAGATCTCAGCCAACACTGTTTCACTGTTTCAAAACAGGAGTGGGTTAAGGACTGTGTCTTAGCATCTGTATGTCCATCTGGGCCTGTAGTGCTGGCCAGGGAGGGGTTCCTACTGTGCACACTGCCTACAGGACTTAATCCGCTGCCATCTGTCCTCACTGACTGCTGCTGTGTCTTGGATCTGCTCCAGTGCTCTCCTCTGTCGCCTCCTGAAGCCACCTATAGTGGTTTTGAATGTGAAGCTGCTCAGAATGAGGGGTTTTATTCCAGGGACTGATGGAACTCTGTGTTGAGTGGCTCATTGAGTTTTGTTTTTTAAGACAGACTGCCCACTGAAAGTACTTTACTGGTTTGCAACCCACTACAGGATTAAGCTGTGAAAGTTTTAAGTGACAGGGCCTATTAAAAAATGTTGAATTATACTTACTCTACCCAAGAAATAAAATTAACTTTGGTATGTGTGTATTTATTTAGTTTTGTTCTTCATTCACTTTCTTCCATGCCTGCTCGCAACCCTAACACCACTTTATGTGGGAGACATTCCAGCTGGCCACCCCTCCCCCTAGTATAGGGGCCCACAGTGCAACACTCCCTAATATTCGGCAGGACAGTGGTGCTTGGGAGTACCAGGTGTCATCCAGCAGTTCTGGACTTTTCCTCCTTGTGGCCCCCCTCCCCCAACATGCTGCACGCTACCAGAACCAAGCGCACATATACACCAGGCCATTTCTTCCCCACCTCTCCCCTCGAGGTATACTGCAAATGTCATATTCCCCTGAGCTACCAGGGGCCAGTGTAGTGCCATGACTACTTGCTCTCCCCCAAGAGGAGCAGTGCATCCTTTGGGGGAGAGGGAGGTTGATCAGCCCTCCTACACACCTGGCTTGGGGGCACGAACCAGGCAGGGCTTGACAAATCCTGTAGCCCGATGTCCCAGGCAACCAATCTTTGCCTGGGGACAAGCAGGTACCTAAATTCTGCTTGTCCCACAGACTAGTAATCTGAAGGCAGGGTTCAAGATTGGCACCCAGTATAGCACCCGCCGGGCGCCGTGATATTTTGCAAAATCTTGCGGCTGTTGTCCTTGAGTGCCACTAGTGGCTGCTGTGTAGCGCTGCTGGAGATTGATGAAATGCCACCAAAGTGAGCTCCTGAGGATGAAATTGCGTGAGAAGACCTTTTGCTGAGAAGAAACCAGCCCTTCATTTGGGAACTCCATTTCTTGCCGGCGCCGTCTGTGAAGTCAGGAGTTTGTCCTTGCCGTAACTATTTGGTTCTGCAAGCCCATCCGTGTAGCTGCCAGCGTCTCGAGAATCCATGAGTCGAGAGGGAGTGTCCAGTGTCTGTGATCCGGAGAGGAGCAGCGAGCTCAGAAAACCCCAGTGTCTGAGACCGAAGGCCTGGTAGGTAAGTACTGAGAGGGCCTGGGGGGAACGTGCTACTGCTGCTCACAAGAACTGGCAGGCTCATCGGATTGTCGATTGGGAGTGTAATTTTTTCATCTGGTCCTGTATTGTGAGTCATGTATGCTAAAAAGCTGAGTGGTGCCACAAACTGCTTGTTTTGGTTGGGGGGCAAGCAGATACGGGGGGGGTGGTGCCTGGTGCTATTGGGCAGTAAGCAAGTACAGCAGGGAAATTAATAAAACATCCAGATGTGCTGCATTTCCAATTTTTCTTCCTCCCTGACCCTAACGTGTGGGATATGTGTAAATCTCCTCTAGGACTTGTCCATGCTGCTGTTCTGAGAGAGGGAGGGAGCAAGCAGACTGCCACTACTGTGGGTGATTCAGTGACCAGTAAGCCAGGTTGTGTTGCAGTTCTGCATAAGGTCAATACTCATATTAGATGATTGTGTGAGGATACTTAAAGGCATGATAGGGAACAGACAGCTCTGATAAGCATGTGACAGACCAGTATAGGCAGAGTATTTTATTTGTTATGCTAACTCGGAGATGTTGCTAGCAGCATCTCCGAGTTAGCAGCAGATATTACCTTGCTGGTCTGTCACTTGCTCGTCAGATAGCTGTCTGTTCCCTGTCATGCCTCTTTCTCATACAGTCATCTGATAGCTTGTACAATGGCCAGGTTTTATACAGAGCCTCAACACAAACTGGCTTACTGGTCACCATAAGTCACCCAGAGTAGTGACACAGAGTCTGCTTGTTCCCTTCACTGGTAAGCTTGCTTCATCAGAAATTACTGATGCTGCTGCTGTCCTCAGAGTTTCCTCATGCTTTGCTGCGAGTCCCTCTCTCTGGACAGCAGTATGGGAGAGTCCCAGAGGAGAGGGTTGGGCAGGTGAGTCAGGCTGAGTAGTGGCAGTCTGCAGCTTGCTGCTCCCATTATTCACTGCATGCTCTGTGTGTTTATTCTTCAGCTGTATGGTGTATGTGTGCGCATATCTGAGTCGTAAACATTCTCTCCTTACACCAGTGCCAGTGCAACTGCTAATCCTCCTAACTGACCTGCACAGAGCTGCACTAGGCCTCTCCCCGTTGATATTGCAACCGAATGTATAGGACTAACTGTATAGGACGTCTTCACTGCTGATCACTGTCTCTGCTATTTGACAGTGCCCTAGAGGCTGCACCCACACTGTAACTATATCACCTGTACGAATAACAATGCCCTAGCTACCACATGTATAGGTCAGCAGTCACCCAGGATATTATATGTAAATACTTTGCTTAAACTGTGTTGTCTCACTAATGTATTGATCACTGTGCCAACTATATGACAATGCCTCAGAGGCTGCACTTGTTCTGTAATTGTTTCACTGTACTAATATCAATACCCTAGCCACTACATGTATAGATCTTCAGCCACCCTGGCTATTGTATGTAAATACTTTAAAATGTGATGTCCCACAAATGTGGTGTCTCTGAATGTATGACTGTGCTGACATGGAGCCTTTGTAAATGAGTCTGTGGCTCAAAGGGTTGTAACTCCTGTGACTGACTAAATAAATACAGCTGCCAGATTACAGGGTTGTCATTGGAGAGCAGACTGGGCAGTCAGAGTGAACAGAACTTGGTGCTGCTATTGGTTATAAATAATTAGTATTGCTCTGCGACTGCATAATAATTTTTGTTACCAATTCTAGTATTGTGAGGATTTATTTTTGTCACTGGACTGTGCGTGGGGTACTTAACTTACAGACGTTACAGTGCCAGAGATCCCTCATACCTGTAGCACTGCTAAGTTAATTGGTTGAAAAGCATAAAGCAGTCCCAGCAGTTTGTATTTGTGCCAAAATTAAGAAAAAAGAAACCTAACTCTAGCTACTAGTACTAGCTGACTCTAGTACTACAAATAGAGTAACTAGTAACATAACTACTTACAGAGAGAGAGAAGGGAGAGGAGGAGACTGAGCAAGGGTTGGGGTTTTATTTTGGCCAGCCCAGAAAAGTAAAGGAAGAAAGTAAAAAGAAATGGGCAAAATAAAAATAAATAGCAAACTGGTGTCGTGTACTGCATTTAGTGCACTGTGATTGTACCTTGCTAGGTTGCCTACTACTGTCCTAACCAGCTAGCCTAGCTTGCTACAGTGGTGGAAGGGTGTGTGTGTGTGTCGGCTGAGAGTGAGCCCAGACAGAGGAGCCTGTTCTGAAAGGGTAGAGATGCTGATTCAAACAACGTGAAGTCTTGCTGTATTCTGACTATATGCAGTTTGCCCCAGCACTTGAACTGCTCCAGAGAGGAAAGAGTCAACTCTATGCCAAAGCCTAGAATGTCGAGCTCGAGCTTGGTTTTCAAACCTGTCCCTGGTACATTCTAATGTAACTGTCAGATTTTTTACTCTGCCTGCCTATGAAGACTCTCCAGAGAATTTCTCCTTCCTTGCTTCGGTTTGGTTAGTTCTTTTAGTCAGTTTTATCCCACTGTTTCTTATTTTTTCGGTCATCAGATCTCTGTCTACGGTACAGTAAGTGTATTTTAGGTAGATAGTGGTAGAAATTGTTTTTTCATTAGTTCTTTGCCAGTCGGTCTGGTTGGGAACCGAAAATTACTGTTTGAACTGTGTGGAAGTGTGGTCCGGTAACTTTCCAGTTTCAAAAAAAAGTTTTATTCAGTTTTTTTAAACAACCCGTGACACAGTTGAAACCGAAAAGTTTTTGTATTAGTTGGCGTGAAAGCTGTAAAGGGTAATTTTGGTAGTAAGGCCATGTCTGAGAAACCCAAAAAGACAACCAGTCCCACTGGGTTTCAACATTGTACTGAGTGTGGGGACGCTTTTGCTAAAGCAGATCCCCACCTCATCTATGTTCATTGTCTGGGATTTGATCACCTCAAATCAGACTGCCACATTTGTGCAAGCTTTCTTAAAGCCACTCTAGATGAGACTTGCTAGGCTGAAGGAAAAGCAGGCCGAAAAGTCAGCTGACCCGGACAGCCAGCCCGGTTTGGTTCTGACCGATCCAGAGGAGGTGCCTGCTGACACAGGCGATACCTCCTTGGGCAAAAGGAAATCTGATTCAGAGGGATTGGTTCTGGTGAAAAGGAAAAAGAAATCTGCCGGTTCGGATCCTTTTCCTCAGACCTCAACCATGGAAAAGGTTGCAAGAGCGATAAATATAGTGCATTCACTCTGTCGGTTCGATCGGTTCCTGCTCCTTCAGAATTTGAACCAGAGGAGTATTATGAATTGGATTGGGGGGGATCCTGAGTATGAAGGTGGTGATAAAGATGATTATGAAGGCCTAGTTGAGCCAGTAGAGCCTGACATCTTCCCAGACAGGCCTACCAATGTTTCCCCTCCCAGACTGAGTCCCCTTCCCACTTTTTATTTTATAAAAAGGTGGCAGAGACTCTCCAGCTACCAACAGTGGAAGCTGTTGAAGAAGCAGAAGAACCTGACTTTGTGGAAATGATGGATGTCCCAGAGTCAAAAAGGCTGTATATTCCCCTGCATAAATATTTGGGGAAACAGACTCAGAAACTGTTACAGGTGCTTTTCTCCCTACCTCCTGTGGATAAAAGAATGGACAAGAGGTACATGTCAGGTTCTGGGACAGAATTCCTATATTCCCATTGCAGCCATGTTGGGGTAGTGCAGGCTGCAGCCTGTGACAAGGCTAACATCCCCTTGGCATCACACCCCCCAGATAAGGATTCCAGGAAGGTGGATGCCACGGCAAAGAAACAGTACTTGACATCTTCCTTGGGACTCGGACAAGCCTCTTATATGGCTTATGCTGTTAGATACCAGAAATCTAGGTGGGATACAGTTCTGGAGCTAGCTAAAAGTGCCTCTCCCCACTGGATGGCATAGAGGCATCCAAGGTACAATTCCATGCTGCTGTGGACTCCAGTGATGTGGCATCAAGAGTCAAGGCTACATCTGTCTCCTTGTGAAGGTTTGCTTGGCTCAGATGTACTAGCCTCTCACAGGAAACCCAGGCCAAGGCCATGGATTTCCCTGTTGCAGATAATTCTCTGGGGAGCAGACAGAGACATACGTGAAGAAGATGGATGAATACATGACCACCTACAGGAGTACAGTGGCCAAGGAGAAGCAGGCCAGTCAAAAGCAGCAGTCTAGGGCTGGCAGGGGCAGGCCTTTTCAGAGGCCTTTTTAACGAGCCCAAGCTTCCTCTTTTTTTCAGCAGTTTTTTTTTTTGTTTTTTTTTGTTTTTTTTAGAGGGAGAGGCAGAAGGGGGGATAAGCAGGGCTGCATAATCTTCTCAGCCTAGGGCCCCTGCCAAACAGACACCCTGATGTGTCAGACTGGGTCATCTCCTCCATTCCAGTGAGGGCAGCCTGGCTTATTTTTCCCAGGCTTGGAAGTCTATCACTTCGGACAAGTGGGTTCTGGAAGTAGTAAGTCAGGGACTTGCTCTCAGTATCAAAATATTTCCCAAAATTGGAGCAAGGTCTTTCACACCTGCCTCCCCAATGGAAACAGTTGCTGTAGAGGCAGAGGTTTCTCAGTTGCTGCTCCTAAGGGCTGTGGAGCAGGTACCTCTGCCTCACAGAGGAAAAGAGTTGTATTGATAAGATACTTCCTTACCCCCAAAAAAGGCAGGGGAGTGGCGACCCGTCCTAGACCTAAGCTATGTGAACAAACATATCACAAAACTAAAGTTCAAAATGGTGACTCTGGGAATCATTCTTCCTCTCTGAGATCAGGAGACTGGCTAGCCTCCCTGGACCTCAAGGATGCCTATTTCCGCATCCCCATCAGGTACTCCCACAGAAAGTACCTCTGGTTCGAGTTGCCTTCAGGGCACTACCAGTTCAGAGCAATGGCCTTTGATCTGACATCTGCACCAAGGGTGTTCACAAAATGTCTGGCAGTTGTGGTAGCCTCCTCAGAAGGCAGGGCATTTCAGTGTTTCCTTACCTAGACGACTGTCTCACTGTAGGCCAATCATCAGACCAAGTCAGCTCTGGCTGTTACCCAGAGGCTTCTGGGTGTTCTCTGATTTCTTCTCAATCTAGCCAGATCAGTTCTGGAACCTGTTCAGCTTCTCACCTTTATAGGGGTAGAGCTGGACATCCTTCAGGCAAGAGCCTTTCTACCCTCTGAGGGTAAAGGCCCTTGCAGATCTGGCTTCTTCTTTCAAACCTTTGGTTTCTCGTCTGGCCAGACATTTTCTCCAGCTTCTAGGCCCTATGGCAGATTCCACTGCAGTGGTACAAGGAGCCAGGTTCCAGATGAGACATTCAGTTCTATCTCTGGTCTCAGAGGAAGGATCCTCTCACCAAACTAGTTCCAGTGTTCCGCACCCTTGTCCAGGCTCTCCAATGGTGGCTGGAGGAGGACAGTCTCGGGCAGGGTATCCCATTTCTGCATCATACACCCTCAGTTGTTCTCACCACAGATGCTTTCCTCCTGGGTTGGGGAGCCCATCTGGGAGACCTCACTGCACAGGGCACTTGGCCTCAACCGGAGTCTCTTCTTCATATCAGTCTTTTGGAGCTCAGAGCTGTGTTCCTAGCTCTTCAGGCTTTTTCAGAATCAGTTCAGGGGAAAGTGGTGCAAGTCAGGACAGACAACACCACCACCATGTGGTACATAAATTAGCAAGGGGGCACTCTGTCCATGGCCTTGTGCACAGAAGCCATGAAGATATGGTTGTTGGCTTACTCCCTGCAGACTTCCTTGGTAGCAGTGCATCTTCCAGGGAAGGACAATGTGCTGGCAGACGCCCTCAGCAGGATTTCACAGGGTCGCAATGAATGGGCCCTGAATCAGCATGTCCTTCAGATAATTTTCAAGAGGTAGGGCATTCCAGAGATAGATCTCTTTGCAGCCCCGGACAGTCACCAACTTCCTCTGTTCTGTTGCAGACCTCCAGTCCTGGGATCTGTTCCCCTAGATGTTGTCCTGTTAAATTGGACAGGCAGGTTCCTTTATGCCTTTCCTCTGATTTTCAGAGTTCTGATCAAAATCAGGTCTCAGCCCTGCACAGTGATTCTGATGGCCCCGGACTGGGCCAGACAATCTTGGTATCCACTACTGTTGTGTCTTTCAGTAACACTTCTTCTGTTTCTGCCCAGGAGGCATGACTTCCTGTCCTCCTCTCGGGAGGATTTGGTACACCAATCTACAGTCTCTCAGACTCAAAGCTTGGCTCTTGAAAAGTTAGAATATGTAAGCTTACACCTTTCTCAAGGTGTTCTGGATATTCTGAAAGTTTCCAGGAAGCCTTTCACTAGAAAGACTTGCAACTCCAAATGGAAAAGATTTACTATTCGGTGTTCCCAGAGAAATATTCAACCAGATATGGCTGGCATTGCTACAGCCTTTGATTATTTGGTTCATCTGAATAGCTTAGGCCTCAGACCTGCTACTCTTAAAGTTCATTTAGCAGCTGTGTTTGCTTTTCTCTCAGTAGGGAAGGTTCCTTCCCTGACTTCTCATCTTGTGTTTAGTAAGTTCTTCAAGGGTCTGGTTCATATCAACCCTCCCTTTAGGGAGCTTACTCCTGCTTGAGACCTGAATATCTGTATTGCACAGCTTATGCAGCCCCATTTCGAACCCTTATTTTCAGCTGAGCTAAAGTACTTGACTTGGAAGACTGTTTTCCTGGTAGCCATTACTTCTGCCAGGAGGATCAGTGAATTGCAGGCTTTTTCAGTGGAACCTGACTTTATTTCCTTTCACGAGGTTAAGGTGGTCCTTAGAACAAATAGAAACTTCCTTCCTAAGGTGGTTTAGGATTTTCATCTTAATCAGTCTGACTTTGCCTGTGTTTTTCACTACCATTCTTCTTCAGGTGAGAAAAGATTGTACAGTTTAGATGTGAAAAGGGCACTTGGCCGTTATATAGAGCATACTAAGGGCTACAGGAAGGTCTACCCAGTTGTTTCTTACGGTGAGGTGGGAAAAGGTAAACCTGCCATGAAAAGTACTATTGCCAGGTGGATCGTTTCTTGTTTTCAGTTTTGTTACACAAAACTGGGAAAAGAGCCTCCCTCAGGCCTGAGGGACACTCGACCAGGGGTACGGCTGCCTTCTTGGCAGCTGCTAGGGATATTCCTTTGTCAGAAATCTGTAAAGCAGCCACCTGGAAAACAGTTCACACATTCACCAAGCATTACTCATTGGATACTCAGTCTAGAAGTGATGCTAGGTTTGGCACAGCAGTGCTGCAGAACCCGTCCCCAAAGTAGGTTCTGTATCATCTCCTCCAGGGAGGTACTGCTTGGTAGTCTGCATATGGTCAGAATACAGCAAGACTTCATGTTTGAAGAAAAAAATTCTTACCATAGTAATGTTGTTTCTTCTAATGGAGTCTTGCTGTCTTCTGACCTCCCTCCTTGCCGCCCCTCTCAGTACCTAGTTTTTGGGATGTGGGTTGTCCTTCCTGGACAGGTTGGGTATTTCTGATTTTATTGTTTTTGCTGTTATCACTATCTGCATAAGGTTCCTCTTAGGTTCTCGACTTGTCTTCTGGACTCAAGTTTTTTGTTGCCTATGGCCAAAATTTCAAAACAATTTCTGTAGCTGTTAGTATAGTGCTCGTAAGAATCTGTCAGTCACATTAGAACGTACCGGGGCAGAGGTTTGAAAACCGAGCTCAACTCAACGTTCTATGCTTTGGCATAGAGTTAACTCTTTCCTCTCCGGAGCAGTTCAAGTGCTGAGGCAAACTGCATATAGTCAGAATACAGCAAGACTCCATTAGAAGAAACCACATTACTATGGTGAGTAATTTTTTCTTCTGTCACATTCCTCTTCATCCTGGGGAAAAAAAATCACATTAGTCTCCTTATTGTCTATTACAACCTTAAAAACTGATACTGTAATACATCTGTTTAGGTTTTCTGTATTATATTTTCTGTTAAAAATATGCAATTTTTTACCTGGACTACCAACTCAAGCACTGGGACTACTACTTTTTGACAAGCCACTTGTCCGTGAATAAGTACCTAATTTAAAAATTTGTCAAGCCCTGGAACCAGGGTCATTGCAGTGCTGACACTTTGCTTTTCGTCCGTTTTTTTGTTTTGATTCTTTCTTTAAGTGTACCAAAGTACTATCAGGACCCCCCCCCCCCGCAACAAAAACGGAATCTTCCTTGTCCAGTCGGCCCACCCTTCCTGTTGCAAGCTTGGAAGATTAATGGTGGTGATCATTTTTTCCCTCAGCCAGATTGCTAATCATATTCTCTGTTAATACATGTACTGCTCGATGATTTTGTTGCTTTTCATTCCAGACCTGTCAGTGTCTCAGAGCTTTGCTTATGTAAGGTAATCACTGGATTTGTCCGTGATTAGCCCACCAAAGGATTATTTTCGTTGTTACAAAAGAAATGTCAAGAGGGAGCAGTGCACCCCAGCAACAGGGAGAGCAGGATGCGGATGAGCATAAATGCTCGAAACGGAGGAAGAATGCAGATTTAGGGAGAATGAGAACATTTGAAACAGGATGAGAAGGAACATCTGAGGTGCAGAGCTTAGATTGTCTCTGAAGTACGTGATCTTTTACTATGCTTATGCAACAGACTTGGCCTCTTAAGTTTACAGTGATACAAAGCTGTTGTGTAACATGGTCGGGACAGTGAAACTACTCCCCCCCCCTTGCCTGTTGCTGTACGGTGGAGACTTTATTTATTTTGGCAGCGTTACATTTTTATTTTCTCCTTCTCCATAATTAAAGCAGCAGTTCATGCTATTGTGGGTTTGTTGTAAACATACCTGACTGAATGGTAGCTTTTTTCCTTTTTAATTGTCCATTCGTTCCACTGCACCGATGGACCGGCCTTATTTTTATGGTTTTAACAGGCGAGCACGCTTGTTAAAACCAGGTGTGGAAGTAGGTGCAGGTAACCACTACCATTTAGCTGCCCTTTGTTTCCTTGTTTTAGGGCAGAAAACTTTACAAAGTTCACAGTTTTCAAAATTGAAATGTGGGTTCAAACAGTTAACTCAGTTTTGTGTGGGGGGCCAGTTTTATATTGAGGTTAAGCAGTGGAAAGCTCTGACTTAAAAGCGCTCCAGGTAGTAAAGAGATAAAGCAAAGGTCGGGTTTGACAAAGGATGCCAACAGGATTTACGCTGTTTAAACTCTGTGGGGCCTGTATTCTTTTTAGGCCTGTCATGACAGTTTTAACAGGAAAAGGCACCAAAAACGTGTACAGAACTTGAACCCGAATGTTTTATTTATTCTTTTGGTAACCAGGTAAGGCCCACTAGGCCCAAGTGCCTGTTTTCAAGGGCGAACCGGGAGCACTGGGGTGGTTAAGTGACTTGCTCAAAGTCACACAGTATACAAGTGGAGGTTGTGGGAATCAAACCCAGGTCTGTTGGAGGTACCACACTCATGGCTTATTACTCTAGAGCTCTGAGGAAGGGTTGTCTGTTTGGCCTCTAGTCGAAATTCACTGCTCCGGTTAGCACCATGGTAGTGCCTATGGTATGTGTTGTTGTTGTTTTTTTTTTTTTTAGCAGCCGTTAATGTTATCCTATCATTGCCTATCGCCCCGATATTCTGCTGCGGTTATTAATTCTGAGCACATTGCAATTTGAAATAAAGGATGACGACACTGGTAAGAGTGTTCCTTGTTTTGTTTTTAAAGCTCATTTAGCTTTGTGGTCAGTGCTGCAAGTCTGGTTGGACGTTTGCCCTTGTACTGTTGGTTCTGTACACATTGCCTTGCTATTGCCTACAGGACTGTGACCTACCTGGGGTGCGGTTCTCATCCCTCCACCCCATGTCCTCCATCTCAAAAAGCATGGATAGTGGAGTGCATGAGACCAGTCTTCCCAGTATCCCAGTGATCTCAGACGGCACCAAGTTCCAGAAGGGCTGAAGTGTCTGGCAATCCTAGAAATAACAAATGTAGGTGCCTGTGGTGGTTTTACATTGCCTGCATACTGGAGAGAAGTTGGGGTTAAACTTATGGAAAACACTTGGGGTGCAATATAGCCTGTGCATAAATGTATACTGTTATTTTCTTGTATTTATTACAGAGCAGGAGACCCATGTGTAGCTTCAGGATATTCACCAGCTCTCCTCTGAGATATCCATACCCAAGTCTTGCTCCCAGAGGCTCTTTACTTCAAGGATAGGTTGAGGAGTTTGACCCTATCCTGCCTGGCCACTTTAGTAATCACACCCTGGGGTGACAACCTTGAACTATAGGATGCCAGTTCCAGTGAGTAGGGGGTGATAATATCCAGAGGCTCACGTCGCAGTCTTCTCCCAAAAGCCGTCCGCTGCAAGAAGTATCTGAAGTGATGTGTGGTGGGGATCTCAATCCTGTCCCCTTAGGTCCTCGAAGGAACCCATGCCATCCCTGTAATAGAGGTCACTCAGGCATCTCACTCCCTTTTCCTCCCATAACTAGAACCCCCATCCTCCATCCCTGGTAGGAAGTCTGGGTTCCCTGCAGTAGGGACCAGTAGTGTGGTGTTTTCCTTGGCCTTAAAACAGCGCCCCTTCACCCAGGATTCTAAGGTGTACTTAACCAGTGGATCATGCCTGCAAGCAGACCTATATGCCCTTTTCCTGTCTGATCCCAAATAGGCCGAAAGTCTAACAATGGACCCCCTTCTTCCAGGTCCACCCAGCTAGCTGCCTCTCCCTTGTTAACCCATTTGTGGATATACCACTGTTGTATGGCCAGGATGTATAGCCCCTGAGGTCCGGAAAATCTGGGCCTTCTTGTTCTGTCACACTCTTAAGCTCTGCCCAGCTTATAGCCTGACTAACAGCCTTGTTAGTCGGGTGATGGCCTTCCTTAATCTCCAGCTTGCCTTCATAATGTATGATATGAATGGGAGTGTATTTTCATTACTATATCAGTGGAGCATACCCCCTCATTGTCCCTTGCTGCATGTCATAAATCGCTTAAATGTGGGGGTATGTACATGAAGAGGGAAGTGGAAGGGATCAGATGGCCACCTTATCGGGGTCAAACTACAATCCCTTCAAACTAAATAAAGGCTGCAAATAGAAGTTTAAAAATGCCACCAAAGGACCATCACTGGCTTAAGGTACCGTATTATGAAAGTGGTACCTTAATGGAGAAAAGGTATAAAATCACTTTAAAGCTGTATACCTCCCAGTTTCCACACCAGTTAAAGCTGTATACCTCTAGAGGTATACAACCTGTATATTGTGGGACCCCCCCACCTGTATCCACACAAAAATCAACATAGGAATCCTTCCAGGCAACCATCCATCTCCCCAAAAAAAAAAAAACTACAAATAAACACACAGTTGGAGGTTTGCTTTGAGAATACTCCCCAACAAAAAAAAAAAGGCAGCCGGCTTTAGGGAACACCAAAGCCCTCCCTCCTATACTTGTCAGGTGGCATTTCCTCGATGCTCCAGTTCTCTACTACAACACCAAGCACTCCTTGCTGCCACCGCCGTCTGTAAACTTCTGGGCCTCCCCTAACAAGTGGTGTCACTTTCAACTGCAAATCATAGTCCCGAGCTGTGCCGATGCCACACACTGCTCTCAACTGTAAATCATGCTCCAGAGCCACACTGATGATGCCACACGCCACTACCGACTGCAACTGACCCTAAAGGATGACCAGCACAGACGTGCCCCCTTAGGGGAACCCTGAAATCTCATTTCGAGGGGGAGCGCTTGCAGCAGGTAATACCATTAGGACTAAGGCCGCTAGGCGTTAGGACCCCATGGAAAACATTTCTAGTTAGCAGTCTAAGGCGGGGGACCGCCCCTAACGTCCGCTCCACCCATCAGACATGGTATAAAAGGGGTGATCCCCGGCGCCATCTGTTCTTTTCCCATCGTCAACCCACTTACATCGGATCCTTGGATGTCTGTGTCGTAGTCGACTGCCATTTTGCGCCTCCGCGCAGTTAGTTAAAAAATTGTCGTTTTCCGACAGAGTTGCATGTCTTCATCGCGTACCATTTGACGGAAGTCGAAGTGTCTGTTTGGCAAGCAGATCCCGGTGAGAGATGGCCACTCGGCCTGCTTGATCTGCCTAGGCCCAGACCACTGGCCCAACAATTGCCCACACTGCCAGAAATTCAATAACAAGACAAGAATTAGGGCTAACATGCTGAAAGCCTGTCTTCTAGAAAAACAAGTGGCCACCATGCATAAGTCCCACTCAGGGCGTATTTCCTCTTCATCGCCCAGGGAGTCTCCCCCAAGGAGAAAAAGTTGGGAGGGAAACACTATCATCAAGAGAAAGAAAGGGCCTAGTCAGAATCCAGCCAGAGTCCCCCCCCCAGTGAACGTCTGCTTCAGCTGCCTCCGGGATGTCGGAATCTGTCCCCCCGGGTGCCAGAACTGTTTTGGGGCCTACTTCTAAGAAGACAAACTAGTCATCCCACGAAAAAGGTAGGGAGTCTTCTTCCACAGTGCGTTCGTCTGCCCAAGTCCTTTTGGCCCACTGACCCCATAAGTCCTCATGCTGGTCAACCCAAGAAGGACAGGCGTCTGCCTCGAGCAGGTCTTTGGATATTGCCTAAAAACACGGTGGTTCGTCTGATAAGTCCAAGAAACATGACAATCCCACCAGACGCCGGTAGGTCGTTAGGCACCGGACGCCTCCCCCTCCTGATAAGGAGACGTCTGCCTCAGACTGCAGATAGACCACTGGTCCATCTGACTGTGCCTCGGACCATGACCAGACATCCCCGGTCGAAAAGCGGCAGTTGGCCCCGAAGGATCAGGCGACTGACAAACCGCCTGTAGAAACCAAGCCCCCCCTCTGCTCGACAAACCAGACGACCGTCGGGAGAAAGAGGCTGCCTCAGGGGTTGAACCAGACCCTTTGCCAGAGACACCTGTAGAAGGGGTGCCTATAGCCTGGATGCCAGCTGTCGAGGGACCGCCAGACCTGACGCCCGGTCCATCGAACCCAACGCCCCCAACCCCGGTCGTCCCTTTAGCAGACATCAGGGCATTATTCACCTTTTGGTGGAATACAGTTAAAGGGGATCTGCTTTATAGGCCCAGGGACCCGTCCCTGGTACGATCACTACCCAGGGATCCTTCACCCAGGCTGCCCCCTCCTCCTTCCCCTAAGGACCACCGGCCGCCAGAGGATGAAGATCAGCAGCCGTCTGGCTCCAGGGGCAGGAAACGTCACCCATCATCCGTGACCTCAATCGGATACTTGTCGTCGTCCTCCGGCGATGACGCTGGAGACTCCTCCTCCGGACTACTCTTCAGAAGAGGAGCTACCTGTCTCTTCCCCAGGGCCAAGAAATTCTCCTCGATTCCCTACTGGATGATCCGTCTTTCCTAGACATCATGTGGCACATTCAAGCCCTGTACCAATGGGACACAGAGGAGCTGGACCAGGAAAGGCGACGCTTAGCAAAATTCTTAGGGGCCACTGACCTGAAGCCTCCGGTCATCCCACCATTAGTTGAGCCTTTCCAAGATGTCACCAGACTTACTTGGCAGCACCCAACCACTACGCCAGCGGTGCCAAGAAAGGCAGACAGATTTTATAGGACTCCAAAAGAGGAGCCATTCCTAGGGGAGAATCCGAAGGCTGACTCAATGGTATTAACAGCAGCCCACGGAAGGGCACAGCAGCTGAGGCATATGAGTGCCCAACCTCCTGACCCAGAGTCCAAGAAGCTTGACGATATGGGCAGGAAGGTTTACGCGTCAGCCACTGGTGCAGTCCATTCACTGAACTTCTTGGCTCACGCGGTGACCTACCAGAAATCTCTCTGGGCAAAGGCCATGGACCTGGCCAAAGCTCGGCCAGAGTCAGAGGGGCAAGCAGAACTCCTAGCCGTGATACAATCTGGAATGGATGTGGATAAACACGTCCTCAGATGTTCATATGACACGGCAGCCAGGGCAGCCACCCCTGGTATCTGCATGCGGCAGCTTGCCTGGCTCAGAGTTTCAGGTTTCCGTCAGGACCTCAGATTCCATCTTGGATGCTCTCTTCCAGGGTCCTGTTCTCTTTGGGCAAGAGGCAGAGAAAGTGATTATAGGTCTACAGGACTCCGGGCGGCTGCAGTGTCTGAGATCCACAAGATGTACAGGTCAGAACCTCAGACCGGTTGCCGGCATCCTTTTTGTAAGCAAGGACAACAGGGGAAATGGCAACCTCAGCAAAAGGGAGCCTTCAAAAGGCGTGACCACCCTGTCCCTTCAGGCGCCCAGGGCCCAAAGCACCCCAAAGCGCTCAGTCCTCCCCTGCCTAACCCCCCTACCAGCCCTCCTCCTTCCGCAGCAAGTACAGGAGGAAATGGTAGGAGGGAGGTTCTCCTTCTACCTCTCAGGATGGTCCAGTATAACGTCAGGCCAATGGGTCCTGCAGATGGTGGAAAAAAGCTACTCCCTAGAATTAACCCAAATTCCACCAGACAACCCCCCATCCCTCCCACGGTTCACTTCCCATGCTTTCCTTCTGAGAGCAGAAATTCAGGCCTTGCTAGAGAACGAGCCATCCATGAGGTCACCTTTGCTCAGAAAGGTAAAGGTTTTTACTCCCATTTTTTCCTAGTTCCAAAGAAAATGGGAGAACTCCACCTCATTCTGTATCTCAGCCAGCTGAACAATTACATAGAGTACAAGAGATTCAGAATGATAACACTGGCAAGCCTGTTGTCCATGCTCCATCAAGGAGACTGGTTCTGCTCCCTGAACATGCAGGACACACACATGCACATCAAGATACTGCCGTCCCACAGGAAGTTCTTATGCTTCACCTTCCAAGGCGAACACTACCAGTTCAGGGTCCTGCCATTCAGCCTTTCGTCAGCTCCAAGGGTTTTTACCTAGTGCCTGGCAGTAGTGGTGGCAGCCCTCAGGAGAAGGGGTCACTTTGTTTATCCCTACCTGAATGATTGGCTCCTCACTGCCCAGTCAGAGGACCAGTTAACCAAATCCTTTGAAGAAACAGTCAGGATGTTTCAGTCTCTGGACATCACCATGAACTTATCCAAATCGCACCCAGCGCCCACTCAGAGGCTGCAGTACATAGGAGCGGTCCTGGATTTCCAGCAAGGGATAGCCTTCTTGCCCACAGATTGGGCACAGAGGCTCAGAGAAGTCACCTGCAGAATTCAGAATTCCAACCTAGTTTCAGCAACGCTGGTTCTTCAGCTGTTAGGCCACAAGGGCCTTGTTACTTGACCGGTGCCCACGTTTCATTGCCAGGTCGCCACAATATCGTTTAAAATCAGTAGAAAAGCTGCCACCCATTACATGTAATGGAGCGTGCCTCTGCTGCCTCTCATTATGCCTTGCTATGCTAGTGAGCATTGGGGCGGAGCTGGGGGCGGCAGCAAGCAACCGGGAAGTCCTTGGGACCTGGTTTGTATAGTTTTATGAGGGACAGAACTTTTTAAGGGATTAAAAATTGTGGGACATATTAACTTCCTTGGGGTCCTCTGGCAGCAAGGCACTGATGGGTATGGTGCAGGGGCCGACTGTTACCTTGGTGAGTCTCTTTAAAGTACTAACAGCCACGTTATCTGTTCTACAGTTCAGTTCACCTGGTAATGGATCAATTTGAATAGCTAAATGTAGTAGTAGCAGCAGTAGTAGTAGTAGCAGTAGTTGTATATTTATTTCTTATGTGCCTGATCCTATACCTGGTGCTATACCTGGTTAAACAACTAAATTAAAAAAAAAAATAATCCCATAGGCTCTGGGTGTCTTTCATATCAAAGCAGCAGTGAACATTTTGATCTATACTTTTTTGTTCTGTTTCAGATTGCCCCTTATCTCCTGACTTGTATGATATTCTATGTATCCCGTTTCTGTTTGCTCTACCACTTCTTTCACATTTGAATTAATAAAAGGAGCACTCTATGGCTCAAACCAGGTTTTCATCAGTATTTTCAGCTGTTTTTGTACACTTGTTATCCCATAAGGTTATGGAGTAGTTTCTGCTGCATGCTAGTTCATCATAGTCACAAGAAAAGTAATATTAGACAACGAGTTTTCAAAAGCAGTGGAGAATACTGATGAAAACCTGGTCTGAGCCACATTAGCAGTAACACTTTTATTATTTCAACTGTACAAAAAAGTGCTAAAGCATACTCAAACTGTGGAGAAAAAAGGGTATCCTACAACTCAAGAGACTGGGAGCAATCTCAAAAAAATACAGGTCAGGATTTTCACTGCTATCGTGCACCACTGCTTCAAATTACATACAGTAACAGCACAATAAATAACTTTCAATAAATAATACCGTTGATGTATTAACGGTTTAGGAATCAGTTGGGGTAAGCCCTTATAAAAAAAATAGTGCTGTAACCTTGCTTGTGTTAGGAAAGATGCTCCTTTGACAAGCACACAAGAGTTGCCACTAGTCGATATTATTAACGATTATGTTGGAAATATAAAGTTGTTGCAGTGATTTTATGCTGGATGGATGTCAGGATGTAGTTAGGTTCTTCAAGTGGGATATAGATTGTAGAGTATGAAAATACCATATGTTTATCACCATTCTTTTTATGAGACCATATAGGCTAGTAAATAGGCTTTTGAACATACGAGATTATGTATACCTAAATTTACTTGGTCCATCTCTGGCGTGGCAAATGCTGGCATGATGTTTACATATGAAGTAATATCTGGTTTCACTTTTGGTGTTCCCCCATATGTGCTTTATACTGGGCATATGCCAAAGTATCCCAATGTAAGTGTGATGTATTACGTATGTTGATCATTGTATTTTGCCGTGGATATCTTTTATGAGAACATCTTATAAAATTATTTAAAAAAAAAAAAAAAAAATACAGTTCAACTTTATAACAATGACAGGGGTAGAAATTAAGAAAATAATCTAGTATGGAAGGTGTAATGCCTGAAACTCAAATTTGGTATTCTATCTGAGTCTGGTATTCCACAAGAGCATGTTGTAGATTGAACTGTAGAACGGAGGCACAAAAGAGTGGTATTCCAAGTGGAATACCACCATAATGAAAATGGCATTCCACCTTGAAATCTGGTATGCAAAACAGGGCGGAATACCATTAATTCCAAGCCCAGAATGACATTTATGAAGTTCAGCTTGGCAAATAGAGCGAAAGAGACAGCTAATATGCAGTGGCTTTTTAGAACTCCACACAGCTGACAGGACTTTATTTTATGGGGGGCTGGCGACGGCAACTAGTGTGAGAGATATTAAAACACACACACACACACACACACACACACACGGACTGGTTTCAGGTTGTGATGAACTCAACCCTAACCAGTTATCATGCTAACTTTAAAGCTTAAAATGTGGTGTAGTGGCAGTCTGTCACACTGCCACCGAGGAGACTGGGGCTAGTGTGTGAGTCCCAAAATCCCTGATTGGAGATGGCTAGGGATTGGACACATCCTGGAGTGCCAGAGGATGGACCTTCACACTACACCTTGTGTTTTGTTTTTATTTTTTAGCACTGTTTCTCCCCAGACCCCCGCCCATGGTGCTGTGCAGCATCACACTGACCATGCCCGCATTGTATCCCCTGTGGAAGAGGCTGTGTGGCCCACCCTATGGGCTGCTGATGCTGCAGGTGCAGCGTCAACCTAATCTGGTCAGGGAAGTGCCGCTGTCAGTGGCTCTCCCTGACCTGGTTATCCTGTCTCACTGTGTCAGTACGCTACCATTGGGCCACGGGGCAGCCATTGGATCTCATTTTAACAAGAGCTGGGATCTGTACAAGAAGGTCTGGCTATACTTAAATAAGGAAACTGACAACATACAGTTGCTTATATAAGCCTGTTAGGGAATTGCAGAAAAGGTCTGGGGAGCTCCTGTCCCCTCTCACTCCCTCCTTAAATTAACATCACCCAGGCTGGCCCAGCATCGCAGTGGTAGCAATACTGCTCCCAGTGCTGGCAGCCCGGATTCACAAATGAGCTTGAAGTGTCAAGGGGGTTGGCCGGGGGGGGGGGGTTGGATGAGCATGCTGTGGACAGTTGTCCTCTGAGGTGGGGGTCCGTGGGCTCCTGTCATGCAAGTGACATGCAGTGGAGACTGGGTGTACACCACCCGGGACCATGTACTACAGGGGCGGAGGCGCGACGGACGTCTGTGGGATGTGCATGAGAGACATTTCACGCTGACGTCATTGCACGTCTGAGCCTCTGAGGGAAACTACAAGCAAGAAAACTCTTGGGGAAGGCAGCAGAATGATGCTCCCAGGACTTCCTCCTGAATGACACCTCTGCTGACGCCTCTGGTTGATCTCGGTGCTCAGAGGACTCCCTCCTGAATGACGCCTCAGCCGGGGCTCCTGGTTCATCTCAGTCTCTCCCCTCCCCCCAGCGAGCCCCACTGCATGGGGCAAGCTACAGGCTACCCAGACTGGTCAGCTTGTGGAGGAGGCTAAGTGGAGAGTCCATGGGGGGGCAGAACAAGGGTTACAGCTCCACCTAAACCAGACAGAGATCAGTAGAATTGGGGGGGAAAATTACCCTGTGAAATAACCTCTTGCTGCAGCATCTCTGCATCTAAAAATTTTCTGCCGCCTTTTTCAGCAACTGAAGCAACAGCGTGACCGATTAAAGCAGTACCAGAAGAAGATCACCCTGCAGCTAGAAAAGGAGAGGGAGCTGGCACGGCAGCTCCTCAGAGATGGCAAAAAGGAGTAAGTGGCCTGTGTTTCAGAACATTTTGTATGCACATTTTGGGTGGTGTTTTTTTTTTTTTTTTTTTCTCTTCTGTCTGAAATGCTTGATCTTCCCTTGTCAATCTTCACCATTCATTCATTACTGCTTGGGTTAGTGCCGGAGGCGCGCACCCTACGGGAGTGTGTTTTTTTTTTTTTTTTTTTGAGTTCTGCTCCAACGCGCCGGAGAGCTTATGCGATCGTGCTATGCGCCGAGGAGCGGCCATTAGGTGCCGTAGACTCCTCCTCTATCTCAGTTCTGTTTCTTCTGCTGTTGAGGCTGCACCTGCTGCGCGGTAGTTGAACTAGGCCTTCTGCGTCACAATCAAGACAGACTCCTTCTCGTGTTCTCGTATTTCTCCCGATGCCATCACCCGGTAAGACCGTTCTGTTATTTCTATTTTCGACGGCGCTAAGAGCTTTTTTGCTAATTTTTGTCTAATTTTGTTCACATCATGTCAGGTTCGGGGGCAAAACATAAGTCGAAGGCGGGTCGTGCCCCTATGCGTCTGTGCTCCTGTGGTTGGCATTTTTCCGTCTTGGATCGGCAGGATGTTTGTCTTCGTTGCTTGGGACCCAACCACGATATGGATGCGTGCGACGCCTATTTTTCCATGGACTGTCGCGTCCTCCAAGTCCACGCGTTCAAGATCGGCAAGGCCCCACCGACTTCCGGGGGATGGCATCGCTCCAGGGATTCCAAGGTAAGGTCTCTAGGCTCTTCCTCCGGGTTCCCTCTCGGGCCTATATGGTCTGTAGAGGAGGGGGCTTCCTCATCTTCTTTTGCCGAAGAGGAAGCTTCTTTTGCAGTGTCAGAGGAACGTCGAGGACCCTCCCGGGGCCGCGGCGGAGACACCGCCTCAGAGGTGCAGGCTCCCCAGTGTCAAGGCCCGCCTGCTGGGCCCGGCGTAGTGGACCCTCAGACGCCGCCTTCTGGTGCCGTTTGGATCCCGGCGCCGTGAGTGGCGCCCGGTGATCAACAGGCGCAACTAAGCGACACCGTTTTAACTGGCTGCGACCCAGTTCGCTCTCCCGCCGGCGCGCCTGGCGGCAGTGCCATGGGTCTGGCTGTGCCGTTGGGGAGCCGGGCTGGGCTTAGCTGTCGCGGGGGTCCGAGGTCGTCCGTTGCCGCCTCCCGGCGCCGTTTCACCGGGGAACCCTGGGGTTGCTAGTATCATGGTCCAGCTGATCTCTTCCTCTTCGGAGGCTGATGACTCCGACGTGGACTCATCCTGGCAACCTGATTCTTTGGAGTCAGGGTCCCTGGTGGCACGAGGTGCTAGGCGGCCCAGCGGGCCTCTTCCTCTGTCCCCACTGCTGTCCTCCCCTGAGGTCCCTCGGGCTAGGGGTGGTCCGGGGTCCCTGGGGGGCGATGGAGCGGGGATGGAGGGAGGGGCTCTCCCTCCTGGGGGGCTCGTGTCAGCTACTGACCCTGGGGCTGCTGCGGAGGTCGCTGGGGTTGAGGAGGAGGGCGTTCTCAGAGTCCGAGGGGTTGAGGGGCAGGCTTCAGGCGTCTCGGTCTCTGTCTGCCACCCCTCGGGGTGTGGCTAGGAGCCGTAGCGCTGGGCCCCACCTTTCCCCTTTGGACCCCGGGGTCCCCTTTGGTGGCGTTGCTGTGGGCTGCCCTTCTGGATCCATGCAGTCCCAGGTTTGTCACAGGGGGGATCCCCTTCGTGGCTCTTCCAGGCTTCGCATCCACAGGGTTCCATTTTGCGACCTGGTCTGTTGTCCGGGATCCCGCCAGCTCGGGCTCCCTTCCCCGGATTCCAGAGCCCTAGCAGAGGACAGTTGCCTCTCCGTAGGTGCCCATCTCCCATTCCTCTACAGCCACCCCCCTCTCTCCCAGGCCATGTCGGTCCCACGGGCCCGTTATCCTGGGAGGCGTTCAGAGGTTCTGCAGCGGCCTTCCCCTCATATGTTAGGTGCATGAATGAGCAGGTTTTTCGCCTATCCCCACCGCCACAAGAGTCCTATGGACGCTCAAGCTCTCCATCATCCTCGTCTCCCTCCTCTGAGGGAAAGGAACCCTCTGCTTGTCTCTCCTCCGATGCTGATTTCACTGAATATCAGCGATTCCTTTCGAGGATGGTGAGGGATCTTCGAATTTCCTACGTTAGGCGAGACAATACTGAACAGGAGACGCGTGAATTCCTTGGCGAATTCAGTGCCCAGCACTTGGTGGTACTATCCTGGCCTATTCCCTTCCAGGAGGCGTCTATCCGTTCCTGGCAGTCGCCAGCCCTGGCAGACTGCCGACGTAGGTATTGTGCCCCTTCGGAATCCCTGGGTACTCTCCCCAACCCACCTTCGGGTTTGGCATACCTAGAGACTCCCCATGGCGCCGCCGGCGCATCACCGCTCCACCGACTCGGATTCCCTACAGTTCGACCTGTGGGGCTAAGAGTGTTCTCTTCCTCTCGCAAGCGATGTCTTGCATTGCATCTCATCAGGCCCACCACGCTGCCTACAGTAGGCATTTGTGGTCGATGCTTTCCAAATCTTAGCATCAATGCCTGATACGGAGCAAACCAGACAAGCTATTGCCCTCTCTGCTGTAGGCCTGGAGCTGGCAAGACACAAGCAAGGCATCTTATGACGCCAGTGAGGTGGCTTCCAGGCTTATGATGCTATCTGCATTAGACGTGACGCCTGCGGCTTCGCTTATCAAGGTTGTCACCCCTGGCCAGGCATGGGGTGATTCGGCCTCCGCCTCCGGGGACCCGCTCTTTTCCTCCAGAGCTGGGAGACTACTGCAGGGGCTTCCTCCGTCTCCCCATCCTCAGAGGGGCACCTCCTAGCTCTTCTCCCCCATAGGCTTCTCTCTGGATTAGCCCAGGGTCTTCCCCTTCTGTTTCTCACCAACAGGAGGCTGGGGGTCTTGTTCCCTCAGGTTTCTACCCCCCCCTTTTGGGGGGGGGGGCTTGGTACTCACCCAAGCAGTAATGAATGGTGAAGATTGACAAGGGAAGATATGAAAATTAAATTCCTACTGTAATTCTTGATCTTCTCTTGTATCTTCACCATTCATTACTGATGCCCACCCACCTCCCCTCAGTGGCCTCCCACTGTGTATGCCTCCTCCCGCCTCTGCTCCTCCTCTCCTTCCTTTGCCTTTATGCCAAATAAACAAAAAAAAAATTCTGTTTCCCATTCTTCGTAAATGGATCTTTTTTCCTTAAGGTAAAGAGGAACGAGCACGGTCTCTGTTTTCACCTATTCTGAGGGAACTCTTTCTGGCTTCCCTTAAGGTCAACCTCTGGGTACATTGATCATGTTACGCAGTTCACAGCTTCAGAGGCTATGCCCTGGCTCGGCCTTAACAGAAGTTTAGATTCCCCCTGGCAGGTATTATTACTCAGCTCATTCTACCTGGTGCTTTGCACTTCTCAGCCTTGAGCGACTGCTCTTGCCTTGCCTTAGGGAGTCTGATTGAGTTCCCACTCTATCCTTTCATACAAAGCCTTCTTCAGTAAAGCATAATCTTTTCCCATACACTGCTGTGTTAGCACTTAACAGGGTGCTAAGGGACATAGTCCCCTTCCTGGGTGAGCGCTCTCTCCGGAACAGATTCTGTCCGGGCAGCCTGTGAGCCCTCAGCTAGGATGTAGGGACTTGGCATGTTGAGAGATCAGAGAATCTGCCCTAGTGTCTGATCTGTGCAGGTGGTTCGGTTGAACCTTCTCTGTCCTATCAGCAGGGATTCTTGCTCCCTTGTTTTAGTCTCGAGCTTATAAGCCTCTCAACCAATGCTCGATGGGCACTGTTCTCCCTCTCAACATGCTTTCTTTTCCTCTCTTTCTTCTTCTTTCCCTTTCCCTCTCTCTGTTCCTCCCTTAGAGCGCCCCAGAAAGGAGGCCCTGAGGTCCCTTAGGGTAGGAATTCTCTCTCCTCTGTCTGTCTTCTACCGGCTTATGCCTTTTTCAGTTTATATCCTTTCCTTTTTCTGTCCCTCGGTTTTCTTGCCTCGCTCCCTTTTTTCCTTCCCTTTGTTTTCGCCTCTCTGGCTACCAGAACTGAGATCGAGGAGGAGTCTACGGCACCTAACGGCTGCCCTCGCACATGATGCAGTGTGTCGCTGAGGGCAGCGCGCTGGAGCCGACTCAAAAAAAAAAAAAAAAAAAAAAAAAAACTCCGAGAAGGGTGCACGCCTCCGGCACTAACCCAAGCAGTAATGAATGGTGAAGATACAAGAGAAGATCAAGAATTACGGTAGGTACGTAATTTTCATTTTCAGACAAGCTTTGTTTACTGAAAGCCCAACTCAGTTTGTGAATCAAGTCTGCACCGGTGACCCAGCACTGTTGTGCAGACGACCTGGGTTCAGGAGCGAAGTTGGGAGGCAGGCTGGGGCAGCTGCCGTGTGGTAGTCTGCCTCAGCTGAGGTGGGTTGATGGTAAGCTCTGGCACCACAGTTACCCCTGCGGCTGGGCCAGGGGAGCTTGCTGTCGCTGCAGGGGGATGTGCTGTGTGCACACATGGCCGATAGGAGGCTTTGCTCACATCAGGGAGGTGGGGGTGACCAAAAAATGGGAGAAAACTCCACAGCCATCTGAAAGACTACATGGGCTCCTGGGTCCTAGTGCCTGCCTTTCACTGTATCCTGGTCAACATGGCGGATGGTATCCTGTGATATGGCCGAAGCAAATTGAACGACTCCGATATGAGTGACTCGGTTTGCTTGTCCCCTGGAATAGCTAATGTGTTACAGTATTGGCAGGAGGAACAGTGATTGTAAAGGGACAAAACAGCGAGGCAGATCATGAGGGAAGGTGTAGTGATGTGGGTTGAGTGAGGGAAAGAAGCATGCTGCTACCAAGCCGGTTGCCTGAAGTGGTGGATACGGCCACCGCTCGGAATGCTAATGGTTCCAGATTCGGGACTGCCCGCAGGTGTGTTTTTGTTGTGTTGGGTGTTAGTGTTTTTTTTGGTGTATGTGTTGGCCATCCCCTGGTTACCCCGGTGGCCATAGCGCCCCTCCTGTGTACTCCCCTTTCCCCCAGTGTCTAATCCCTCCCGGAGTTGATTATAGTAATATGGGGGGTGCATTACGTGTTAGCATATCTTGTGATGGCCCTGTACTGTGTAGTTTCGTCACTGTAAAGGGGATTGGTGTGTTTGGTGTGTGGCGGATTTTGGAATCGGCAAAATGTGCTCGCTGTTATGCGAGTTGTTGTTCCAGTTTCGATATTATGACATGGAACCATGGTGGACTTCCTCAGAGAGTGGGGGGTGGGACTGCCCTTCCCTAGGAGCCCCTGCCATAGAAAACAGAGCCGTGGATGTAGTGGGTGGGCTGCTGGGGGCCAGGGAGGCCGCAGACATGGACCCAAACAGGGTACATCCCTGGGACTAGGGTATATCTCTGGATGGGATGTAACTGAGGAAGGAAAACCTCTATTTAACAAAAAAAAAAATTTGTGAATCTCTAGTATTTTCTGCATTAAGCCACACCACTTGATCTTAGGCCTGGGCACTAGTCCTCAGCAGGAGCCAGAAAGTTTAGTACCAGCATCACCAGTGCATGGCTCCAGCGTATGGCACCGCTAACCCCAGCTGCCTCCATACCGTTTGTACAGAGGAGGAACACAAGACCATTCCTGATGGTGCTCACCAGCTCAGAGGTGGTAGGAGCTGTGTGAGCTGGGCAGCCATTAGGAACAGCGACTACAACTCCATTTGGTTCAGACTGCCCCACGGGAGCAAAAAACCCCAATCAAGAGCCGAGATCCGTGACTTCAGAAGAGGACTTCAGTAGTTTCAGAGAGTTGGTCCAGGACAAGTTAGTTGGGGTTGACGGCGTAAGAAAAGTGGAAGAGAGATTGGGGGGGGGGCAATAAAGGGGGTCATTCTCGAAACATCTAAGTTACTCATGAGAACGATAACCAAAAGGAACACATTCAAGAGACCATTATGGTTCTCGGTTAAAGTCGGGGATGTAGCAAGGGCCAAGAAAAAAAGGCCTTCTGCAGGTACAGAGAAAAGCAAAGGGAGTAAGAATAGGGAGACTATTTTACTAAGAAGGCAGAGAGGGCGGTTAGGGGGCAAAAGCAGACCTGGAGCTGCGTATTACAGAGGGTATCAAGGGTGGGGGAAATGCATTTCTTCTGGTATGTTAAGGAAAAAAAAAAAGGAAGAAAGGGGAAATCTTTAGGCTATCGGGGGCGGCAGGGTGATAGAGGGGATGAACAAAAGGCTGCCATTCTAAGTGAATACTTCCGCTCTCTCTTCATAAGGGAGGATGGCGGCCCTTGCCAGAGAGTGGCATTGAAGCAGCCACAAAGGGGGTCCCGAAGATGAGGCAGCCATTATTTACAAGCCAAATGGTCTGGGAAGGGCTAGCTGCTCTAAAGGTAGATAAGGCTCTGGGATCGGATGGGTTGCACCCAAGGGTGCTCGGAGAACTGGAAGTGTAAACTGGCTGAACCCCTGGTAGGGCTGTTCAGTAGCTCATTTCATACAGGGGGTGGTACCGAGGGACTGGTGGGTGTGGACATAGTACCACTCATAAGGCTGGGGGGAACAAGGAGCAGGTTGGGAACTACAGACTTGCAGTTTACCTCAGTTGTAGGGAAGGCTGATGGAGTGGTCAAAAAGGACCTTGTGGACTACCTGGAAAGCAGTGGTCTCCAAGGTAGTAAACAGCATGGATTAGTAGCAGGTAGGTCTTGTCAAATTAACCCGATAGTCTTCTTTGACTTGGTGACAAGAGCAGTGGATACGGGCCGTGCTCACAGACGACTGGCAGATGGAGGGTCTGGGCGCGGCTAGGGACGTGGTAAGATGGGTTTGGTGACTGACTAAGTGGGAGGCAGCAGAGAGTTGTGGCAAATGGTGTCGGGTCAGTGGAGAGGGAGGTCATGAACGGGGTAACACAGGGATCTGTCCTGCTCCAGGTCCTCTTCAATATGTTTGTCAGTGACATTGGAGAGGGGTTCCACCTCTTCACAGATGAAATGAAACTTGTGGGAGTGTGGATACTGACGAGGGAATCTGGGAAATGCAGAATGACCTGCAAAGGCTAGAAATGTCTATAGAACACACAGAAACATAGAAGTGTGACGGCAGAAAAGGACCGACAGGCCCACCTAGTCTGCCCAGTTTTCTAGACATCTGCTAGGACATGCTTGAAATTTAATGCTAAAAAGTGAGAAGTGGTGAGTGAACAAGAACCCCAGGACTGAGTACTGGATAGGTGGGATAAGATTCAGCACTGCGGTTGAAGAACGGGACCTAGGAGTTGTCATTGGTGACACCCTTAAACAATCAAGCCAGTGCAACAAGGCTTATAGTAAGGCAGACAGGATGCTGGGGTGTATCGGGAGGGCATTGACTGCAGAAGGGGAGGTATTTCTGCCCCTTTTTAGATCTTCGATGAGGACTTACTTGGAGTACTGTGCCCAGTTTTGGAGTTCTCGACTCAGGAAACATAGGGACAGGCTGGAGACAGTGCAGCAAATGGTGACCAGGATGATTCATGGCCAGTAGGGCAGGTCTTATGAGGAGCGCCTCATGGCACTGAACTTGTACTCACTGAAGACCAGAAGGGAGAGGGGGCAATATGATGGAGACCTTCAGGTTCCTGAAAGGAATAAACGGGTCGAACTGTGGGGAATTATTTAGCATGACTAACAGTTTCAGGTCTCGAGGGCATGAGTGGAAACTGACAGGAGGGATGTTAAAGAGGGACATGAGGAAGTACTATTATTTACAGAAAGGGTGGTGAAACCAATGCCGGCCCGCTGGCACAGAGGCATGGTGTCCGCCATGGCGTTGACGACCGGTTCGAAACTATTTCTGGGCATCAGAGGGCCGGCCAGGGGTAGAAGGATTGAGTGTCCTAGAGACTGCTCTCCTTCTCCATGGGGGACGGGGGTAGAGTGTCTGATACACTGCGGACCTCTGGCGGAGGCTGGGGGAACCCATTTTGTCGGCGCTGTTACCTGCAGGGCGGACACGGGACATCATTGCACGTCCCCAGGTACTGCTGCAAATTACAAAATTCTGGCCCCCAAGCATGATGCCCAGTTCTGCCACTGTCCCCGCTGTCAACCGTGTCTGCCGGGGGTCCCGCTCTCGTGACCCCACCATGGGGGATAAGCCAGGGCACGATACCAAGAACCATGGGGAAGGGACACCTGCCTGGCAGCTCCTCCCAGCAGGGTAAGTCGTGGGGGGCAGCGTGTGGACAGGTCTGAGCTCCCTTTGGGGAGGGACGGCGCCGGACCACAAAAATAGAAAGGGGGGGGTGGTAAAACGTGGTAGTAAGATTTTTAATGAGAACCATGTATGATTCGCGGCAGTTCCTTGTGCCACACGGCTTACATTTCAAGGTCAAGTCTCTCATTCGAAATGAATGGAACGCTGTTCTGCACATACAGTCAGTACAGCGTTCCATTCATTTTTGACTCTGTGGATGAACAGCGTTTCGGTATGGTTGGATTTTTAACGAGAACAACGTTCCTCCATACACTATAATGGTGTTAAGCATGGCTGGGACAGAGTGAAGAGTATAGTGGTTGCTCAGGATGACAGAAACTGAGCGGGGACTTGGGGGTTGATGGTGTGGGCTAGGAACATAGATTCTGAGTAGGTCCTGGGGTGAAATAGGGTGCCATGGGCAGGATAGATTGACCATTGGTCTTTTTCTGCTGTCATTTTCTGTGATACAAACTATTAAGAAAAATAATTAAAAACATTTTGAATACTGGAAAACATGAACAGATGCACAGTAGTGTACATATCCCTGTAAATAGGGAAAGAAAAATGCAGATAATCTTTGCAGCCCATAAATCTGTTTGGGGTGGGGGGGGATATAACATACATACACTGAATTCTTGTGAGCCCATGGGATGCTAGGGTAGCTAAGTGTGGATTCTTTGGAGGAGATGTCCAAGATCAAGTTATGGTAAGTAACTTTACTGTCTTTTTTGTAAGAATCATTTTAACTACCTAGATTTAAGTTCACTCTCCATACTTGGGCAGTATGGCTGGGTGTGGCTCAGAGTCTTCAAGCTTGACTCCTCCCACCATCTGTGGTGTCATCTCCCACTCCACCTGAACTGACATCAGCGCTTCACAGATCCTGCTGCATGAGAGGATTTTTAGGCATTTTATTTTTCCTTCACTCTGTTTTTAATTTAGTATACTTTATTGAATTTTTCAAAAACACACAGTGCACATAAACAATAAAGGGACACTTGGCTTTTATTTCCTTTTTCTGAGTGCATGCAGGCATTTACCTTGCTGCCTATGTAGTGTCTGCAAATTGCTGTTATAGCTTGGTTGATGCACAGAAGTAAAAAATGTGTTTTTTTTTTTTTTTTTAATTAAAATTATATTTTCATTGTCCTGATCTAAATGCCAGCGGGCTGCCACTCCTGCACGTCCATGTGAGTGGAACCGATCTACCGGGACACATTCATGAATGAGCTGGGTGTATTTTTGTTTTTGTAGTTAAAAGAACTAGAGTGCCAGGTAATATTTCATTCACTGTACTTTCGAGTTGGCCCCAGTTAAAATGGAGCGCTGTAACCGATTTTTTATTTCTTTACTGATAGCTGAAACCATAACTTTGGTATGTGCATTAGCAGTAATGCCTAGTCCTCCTTAATGTCTATCAGTGACATTGCAAAGAAGCTGGAAGAGAAGGTCTGCCTATTTGTGGATGACACTAAAATCTGCAATAGGGTGGACACTCGGGGTGGGGGGAGAGGGGGAGTGGAAAGGGTGAGCAGGGACCTGGGAAAACTAGAAGAGTGGTCAAGTGTATGGCAGCTGTGTTTCACTGCAAAATAATGCCCTTAGGGCACAGATACCCAGCTGCAGAGTACAAAATGGGTGGAGTGGTATTGACCACCAAGCAGGAAAGAGACCTGAGAGTAATCATATTGGCTGACCTAAAGGTGGCCAGGTAGTGCGACAAGGCAGTTGGGAGGGCTAGTGAGATGTTGGGGTGCATAGGAAGGGGTACCACCAGCAGAAAGAGGGATGGTGGTGTTGCCTTTGTATAGATCACTGGTAAGACCCCACCTAGAGTACTGTGTCCATTTTTGGAGACCACATCTCTGGAAGGCACCTGGAGTACTGTGTCCAGTTCTGGAAACCACATCTCCAGAAGGACATAGACAGACTGGTGGTGGTCCAGAGGACTGTAGTTAAAATGATGCAGGGACTGCATCAAAAGGCCTACAAGGACAGACTCAAGGACCTCAATATGTACACCATGGAACAGAGGAGGGAGAGGGGGAATATGATAGAGACCTTTAAATACCTCATGGGCATAACTAAGGTACAGGGGAGGGGGAAGCATTTTTCAGAAGAAAAGGTGTTCAGAAAAACAAGGGGATATGCTATGAAGCTGGAGGGAGGTAGATTTCAGGAGAGATGTGAGGAGGTACTACTACATAGAAAGAGTGGTGGATTCCTGGAGCAGTCTTCCAGCGGAGGTGGTGGGAGGGAAACAGTGGTGGGGGTTCAAGAATTTTATTTATTTATTTATTTATTAAAATGTTTGCCAGGAAAGGCACGCGTGAGTAACGAGCTGCTTTCTGCCTCTCTGCAAGTGACTCTGGAGGTGAACAGAGGACTGATAACTGAAGTTATTGAATGAGATACAATTAACATAATTATACAGTGGGAGGAGATTACATTTAGTACAATTTATATAGGTACTGCAGGCTCAGTGCCACATAGGTTTAAACACTGATACATTTAATTCAAGGAAAACAAGTGCAAGCAAATGACAGCACAGAAAGACGAAAAATAAGTGCAGAAGTTGAGCAATATGCCAGCATCCATAGGTAAGTTAGGTGCTGCTGGTCAGGCAGTCGGGGGCGCTGGGGATGGGGCATGCATGGAAGAATGCATGGATAGTCACAAGAGAGTCACAGTGGAGAGGAAGGGAAGAGGGAAAAGAGCTATAAATCAGATATAGTCTGTGGTAATAGTGTAGGTAGGAGGAATGGGCAGTGGCGGAGCTAGGGGGGATCTGGGGGCGGTCGACCCTCCTGGTTGCCCCAGTGTGAGTAGTGGCACCCTGCCACCAGCTTTATTCACTGTTTATTGCCCAATTGTGAGCCCGTGATTGACTGAATGACCCTCCGCTCCCAAATGCTCCCAAACCTGGCTCCGCCACTGGGGCAGACTGGATCGTTCAGGCGGTCCTTATCTTCTAGTTCTGTTTCTGTGAAAAAAGGAGCAGGGAAGGGGGTATTGTTAGGCTGCAAGGGGTAGAGGGTACTAAAGGAAGATGAACAAAAAGCACCCTTAATGATTACTGCTGCTTTGTCTTCACAAGGGAAGACAGGGGGACTCTGCCTGAAAGGGAAAGTCCCCTCAGCCTACTTTCTGTATACGTATGTAGTTTGTAGACATGAACAATGATTCCCTGTCTTGCATTCCCCCTAATATCATCGTAATTTAAATAAAAATGAGGTTGCTTCAGTCTGTTTTGCCCTGGTGTGAACACTTGTTTCACTCTATTGCACATGTTATGACCCCACTGGTGCATGGCATCATGGGAGTTGATGCATACCTGCACAAGCCAGCAGAAGTTATACTGTAATTCAGTTCTGTAACATGTCTTGTGACGTTCCTGTATTCTCTAAAAGCATTTTTTCTTAACTTAGATACATTTTAAACTACAGAAAACAGCAGGGCACTTACTATGCCTAGAAAAGTTTCATAACCTTTATAAGACAAGAACTTAAGTACAGCAGAGGGCAGCAACAGCACTGACTAATAAGTACTGCAGGCTTTAGCACCAAAACATCATAAAATCCCAGGATGCCTCACATGAATCGGGTTATGACCTTTGCAGTGGAATCAAGCAGGTTTGTACGCCAGACTAAAGTAACTTCATTTACATTTCAGTCTTGACAAAATTAGGAGGGTACAATAGAGGCACTCATTGTTCATGCCTACGAACTACACAGGTAAACAGAATAAAAGGCTTAGGGGGCTTTTCCTTGAAAGTGGCATTAGGACGGCTGCCTGGAGCATTCCTGAAATGAGGCAGCCAGTGCTTACCAGAGAAGGGGGCCCATAAGGGGCTTGAAGCCCTAAAGGTAGATAAAGCTCTAGGGCCGGATGGGATGCATCTAAGGATGCTCAATGAATTGGCTGTGAAATTGGCTAAACCCCTAGTAGGGCTATTTAGTAGCTCAATTGAGAAAAGGGTAGTTCTGAAAGACTGGAAGATAGCAGGTGTAGCCTTGCTACACAAGGTGCTGGTGGGGGTGGGTGGGCAAGGAGTAACCTGGTAATTACAGAGCAGTCAGCCTTACCTCTGTAGTGGGTAAACTGTTGGAGTCACTGATCAAAGAGGACCTTTTGGACTACCTAGAAAGCAGCAGTCTACAGGACAGTAAGCGGCATGGTTTTGTGGCAGAGAGGTCTTGTCGGACCATCCTGATAGTTTTCTTTGACTGGGTAACAAAGGTAGTAGATAAGGGCCACGCTATGGATTTACTCGACTTCTATTTCAGCAAGACTTTTGGCTCTGTGCCACATAGAAGATTGCTGAAGAAGCTGGAGGACCTGGACGTGGCAAGGTACATAGATGGGTAGGAACTGGTTGAAGGCGAGCCAGCAGAAGCTGGTGGTAAATGGGGTCAAATCAGAAGAGAGGGTGGTCACCAGTGGGATGCATAAGGGATCTGTCCTGGGTTCTGTCTTCGACGGTATGTTCATCAGTGACACTGGAAAGGACATCTGGAGCAAGTTGTGCATCTTCGCAGGTGTTGCGAGCTCTGTGGGAGGGTAGGTAGCTGCGAAGGGATCAGGCCAGGGAGATGCACAGGGGTCCGCAAAGGCTAGCAAGATGGTCTAAGGTTTGGCAGTGGAAATTCAACACTAGAAATTGTAAGGTTATGCACTAGGGAAAAATAAATGAGTACTGGATGGGTGGGGTTAAATTGAGCACTACGGCAGTGGAAAGGGACCTGGAAGTCATCAGTGACTCAATCAAGCAAGTGTAACAAGGCCTATAAGGAGGCTGATAGGATGCTTTGGTGTATTGGTAGGAGTACTGAGAGCAGGAAAAAAGAGGTGCTTCTACTACTATATAGTTGGGATGTCATGGTATCATGGTTTTATGGTTTACCACAGTATTGGAAATCACAGTATTGATACTGTAGGTAATAGCCCATACCACGATAACTGTGGTACACTGTACACTGCGGTATTCGACCTTTCAACTTTATTTTTTTTATTTTCGGGGACAACTGGCCCTTCTTTGTCAACTCTCCCTAGTGCAGAAGTTGAGGAGGCTTCTTTTTTGTACAGAAATGACTTTTTCTGTAATACTGTGTTATAATGGTAACCACAATATTTACATGTGACATTTATCATACAGTCAGAATTTCATACCACAACATCCGTACTATATAGGTCACTGTAGAGGCTGTATCTGGAATAATGTGGTCAGGTCTGGTGTCCTCACATAAGGAAGGAGAGGGATAGGCTAGAGACGTTACAGCACAGAGTGCCCAAAATGATTCAAGGCCAGCAGGGCAGATCTTATGAAGATTGCCTGAAGGCACTGAACACATGCTCGGGTGGAGACCAGGCGAGAGCTGGGTGATATGATGGAGACCATCAACACTATTTTCCTCTCCACTTCACTGTAGTACCCTTACACTGCAGTCAACTATGCCTGGGTGCACGACCCATGACTCCTCAATAAATCTTAACTACAGCCCACTACTAACTAACTGCAACCATACTGGGTCTCTACTAATTTAAACTGTTCCTTTACGTCTTGTAATCTACTAATCCTAAATTGCGTGTACAATTTGTGAATACTCCGTACTATAATATAATATGCCACCCGTGTTCTCAGGCTGCTAAAACTGTATAATATGTTTGAATTACTCTGTAATATACTGTAACATGATATACCCGTATGTACCTCCTAAAACTTGTAAAGCCTGTTGACAGCGCTGTACTCGAGACGATTTTAAACTGTCTGTTCTCTGTATATGTCCTCCATCTGACGTAGAACCTTTGCAAATGAACAAGTTGTGCTCAGAGGTTGTTACTGATTATTTCAGTGCCCTCCTCATTCATTTCCCACCATTAACTATCACACGTTGGACTTCACAGAGATCCACCAGCTTTAGTTGACCACCATTTCGCTGCCGCATTTTTGCTTGCTCGATCCAGAGCCTAGAGTTTTCTGGTGAGATGCGTTGTCCCTCTCTTGGAAAGGGAGGTTTCTGTATGCATTTCCTTCCTTCTCCTTGCTCCATTTCTGTATGCATTTCCTTCCTTCTCCCTGCTCCAGAAGGTTCTGATCAAGCTCCAGATGGAAGGGGCCACAATGATCCTCATAGCCCCATTCTGGCTTCATCAGATGTGGTTCCCCTTAATGCATCAGCTGACAGTGGAACCTCCAGTACCTCTTTCTGTGTGCACCGGCTTGCTCTCTCTGATCCAGGGCACCCTGGTCTATCTGGACCTCAGATCTCTGCATCTTCACACATGGCTTGGTTCGGGGTGTCTCCCATGGTGGCTGATGTCCTGGTGGCAACTAGGAAGTCTTCCACTAGGGCCACTTATTCTGTGAAGTGAAAGTGTTTTGCACTGTGGGCTGCTTCCCTTCAGCTGGAACCCTTCTCTTGTCCAGTGAATCAGAGTCTGGAATGCTTACTGTCTCTTTCAGATTCCAGTCTGAAGTACTCCTCTCTTAAAGTGCACGTCTGCCATATCTGCCTTCCATGTGCCTATTGACAGACGTATGGTGGCACAGTTGGAGGTGTCCTGTACATTTCTGAGAGGCATCCTTCTCCTGAAGCCTCCTATCTGCAATCCAGTCTCACCTTGGGACCTGAATTTTGTGTTGGAAAATCTTGTCGTGGAAAGCATTGTTTTTAGTTGCTATTACTTCTGCTCAAAGAATTTCAGAGCTACAGGTGCTCATGTGCAAGCAGTCTTATTTAGTTTTCCAGAAAAACAGGGTGTCTTTGCATACTAATCCTAAATTTCTTCCTAAGGTGGTGTCTGAGTTTACTTTAAATCAATCATCCACCTTCCTGTTTATTATCCAGAGCATGCCAATCCAGGGGAAGCATTGCTCCACACTTCAGATGTACATATAATTCTGTGTTACTATACCCACCATTCGAAGGACTGTAGTAAGTCCTCTCACTTATTTCTTTCTTTTGCCCCTCAGAGAGAGGGTGTCCCTGTTTCTAAATCATGCTTGTCCAAATGGTTGGCCAACTGTATTATTTATTGCTACAGGAAGTATGGCAAGGATCTTACTGGTGCCATCTGTGGCCATTCCACCAGTGGCATGGCCACTTCTGTTGCTGTTTCAGGAATGTGTCAGCTGCAGAGATCTGTGCTGTGGCTACTTGGAGTGCTGTCCACACCTTTACCAAGCACTACAGTCTGGACATTGCCCGTAGGCGAAGGGCCAACTTTGGCCTAGCTGTCCTCCATGGCCTACTTTCTTACGCTCAAGGTTTCCTCCGCCCAGACTGTGCCATCTACTGAAAGAACTACTTGGGACTTGTTCCATAGATGTGGCCTGCTGCAAGAGATACCCCCGAAGTCAGATAGTACAGTTAACGTAAGAACTAACAAAGACCATTTCAAGGATGTGCTCTCAAACACTTGGGGTGACAGCAAGAAGTTTTGGGATAACTTAAAGCAACTTACAGGTAAACCCATCAAAACCCCACCCACAATGCTCAAACTTCTTGGCACCACCATCCAGGACCCACTGCAGATAGCCAACACCTTTAACACTGCCTTCTCATTCCTTAGTGGTGTACTCCCTCAAACTTCTTTGTCCCCCCCAGTCCAACCTAATGGACACTGACCCCACCGACAACTAATCAACCCTTCTACCTTAAAACAGTCTCTACTAGTGCTGCCAGAAAATATCTACTCAAGGCTCTTGCTAAATCTCGCTTTAGCAGCAACTCTTTAGATCTGAAGCTGCTACGCATGGCTTTGTAAGCAGTCCTAGTCCCGCTCACTAATAATCTGAACAAGTCCCTGTGTCTTGGACAATTTCTCACACGGTGGAAAGCTGCTGTTGTGACCCCCATCCATAAGAGTGGCGATAGAGCCCCTCACTCTTAACTACCTTCCATCTCAATCCTACCTCCCCTGTCTAAAGCCCTGGAATGGATAGTCACAGACCAGCTCACACAATATCTATCCATGCACAACTTCCAATGCCCCGAACAACACTGCTTCAGGCTAAATCACAGCACCACCTCTGCTCTTCTAGAATACACCACCTTCATACACAAAGCCCTTGACCATGGGCACTTAGTGAAGTCAATGTACATGGACCCAACTAAGGCCTTTGACATGGTAAATCACCCCCCTTCTCATTGACGCCCTTAGCACCATTGGGGTTTCCTCAGTGTTGGTGCATTGATTCAAAAACTACTTGATAGGCAGATCACAACAGGTAAATATCTGCGATGCTCTATCCTCCAGTCTACCTGTCCGCTCTGGAGTTCCCCAAGGCTCCATTTTAGGCCCCTTACTTTTCAGTCTCTTTTTGAATTCCCTCCCTCAAGCTTGCCCTGGTGACCTACTCCTCTATGCGGACGATGCAATACCTTTTACTAGCCACCCTGACCCACACACCCAGATCATGGACTTACAAAAGAACTTCACCGCAGTTGAAAAATGGTTTGCAACTCAGACTTATCATGAACTATAAAAAGACCAAGTCCGTGCTGTTTGCTAGCCCCCACAACAGATTAAAAACCTCCCCACTTAACCATTTTAAACAACCTCAGTGTCCCTATCGATCGAGTTCAATCCTTTAAATACCTCTGCATTACTCTCTATAGTGCATTATCCTTCATTGAGCACATCGACATAACCTCAGTAATCGGCTGTAGGTTAGGCATCCTTTGCAGACACAGAGGCAGTATGTCCCAAGAAGCGCTGACGACGGCAATAACTAGCTCCATACTGTCAGTTGTGGACTGTGGCATAGTCATCTATGGTGTTGCCACAGATTCATCCATAAAAGAATTGCTACGGCCTCAACCAGGCCTGCCACCTGGTTTCGAGGCCACGCAGGACACATCGTACAAGTTGTACTCCGAACAAATTGGTTGAACCACAGGTACAGAATCCAATACCACACCTGCCTTTATGCAAAGAAAATTAGCATGGGCCTAACCCACCAAAACTCCCAGCACCTTCTCACAAGCGCCCCACATTCACATGGCACTAGGAGTGCCACCAGAAGGGCCTTCCAAGTTCCTTTCTGCCAGACCTCGCAAGCCCAACGCTCCTTCAGCTTCTGGGCGCAAAGCTGGCTTTATAGCCTTCCTGTCGAAGTGGGGGTGCCCAGGCGTGGTCCTTTCAAGCACCTCCTCAAACAGCACCTGGTCCTTCGCAGCAGCCGCAACTGCTCCGCTTAACTAGCACTATTCCCATATCCCCATGTGCTTCCCCCCCACTTCCCCCTCTTCCACTTCTTCTCCCTCTGCTCGACTCAGGCCTGCTGGCTTGAGCTGCCAATCGACTTCAGCTCTCCGACTAAGACAACCCCTGGTGGCATCCGCCACCTGATAGAGCCATTCCTCCTGGCTGCCCTCGCCTCCTGTAATTTCTGCTGTTCTCTCCCCGACACTTATAGCGTAACCAGCCTTATCCATACTTAACCTGTACCTCTCTTACTTATGCTAACTAATTCTGCTTTCTGCCAGCTACTTGCTGGTTTGTCATTCCTTGACTTTACCCAGTTTTATTATGTATTGTTGCAAGTTGATGATATAAAGGTGTTGCTGACCCTTAGTATGTATAAATACGTATCTGGTGCTGCACCTGTGTAATTGAGTCTCCAACTCTTAGGCTTTCCCTGTATGTACTGTATTGTGTTGTTGAACTTGACGTGGAACCTATGTAAAAGAGTCTCTGACTCATAGGTAATTGTAATCCGAGATCTTAATAAATAAAAACTTAAAATAAATACATCAATTTTAAAAAAGAGGAAAAAAGCCTGGATTTTAAGATTTTGTCAAACGGCCATTTTTGAAAACAGAAAATCATTGCCTGTAATAGGCAGCCCTGCTGTCTAGAACACACGCTTAACAAAATCACAAGAAGTTTTGAAGAATAGCACAGTCAGAAAACTGCAAATCCCTGAAAACCCTGTCAGTTCAAACCAACCCTTTATAAGGATTTATGGACTAAAAATACTAGATAATGAGACTTCACCTCTGTTAAAAGAAATTACCTTGACCCTGTTAAGGACAGTCTTGGAACTGTCTTTGGAGGATGACGGTATTCTTACTGTAGCAAGATACAAAACAAATGCCTACTGTATGTCGAGGGTGTAGACATTTTTTGTTTTTCCCCCAGAATCACCAACTACTTATGGATAAATAGTCATAGGCTTGACTCTTTGAATTTGAAAGCCATTCTACTTAATGCAGAACTGGGACCACCTAACAGTTTTCACTTTGACGAAATAGATATCAAACCTAAGTTTATTTGGTTTTCCGAAAATAGAAAAAGGAAATTATTCCAGGCTGTCCAAGGTACTATGCAACTTCTTGTGCCGCATTCTTCTAATTAAGCTAGGACGAAATGGAGTTCTGAGAGTTCATAGACCCAACATTATGTCAGATAGTGGCCAAATAGTCTCCTTTAAAAAAAAAAAAAAAAAAAAAAAAAAAAATAGGAAATAGCTAATAGACTTATGGGGAAAACTGATATTTTGGACTTACTGGGCTACTATCTTGTAGAAGAATACCTCTGGGCCCAGAGCAACATAGTGTTGTTGCAAGACAATTTATCCCGAGTTAAGAATACTGGTAGTAGAACTAATGACATTTCAGAAAACTGCAAAATTAATCCCCAGATTCCCATATTTGATAGGTTTCATTCTAACACTGGCTGGATACCATTGACTATCAGAAGACTATGTTACAAACAATAATAATTCTAGTCCTCTTAGTATTGTGACTAAGAATAGTGATCTCAATAACAGCCGTGATGAAAACTTTCTAGGTCCCATAATTTCATTGAACATTTCAGGGCTAATTACAAAATTTACGGATTCAGACTCGAAATCCATAAAAACTTACAGTCATGACGTGTCTCCAAGAAACCTGGCATGACCCTCAACATGATTTTGCTATCAGGAATTAAGCAATACAGATTATTATATATCCGCCAAGATAATAAAAAATGGTACAAATTTAATTATTTTCAACATATATATCCCTCCTGGTAAATCAAAATGTTATGCACAAACTGTATTTGGGAAGCTCTAAACTCAGAAATGACAAATAATGCAGTTGGACTTCCCAGACACTTACATTCTTCTATTAGGTGATTTTTAACTCTAGGCTAGGCCTTTTTGATGGCCTGTTGGACGAAACCATCATGACCTGGAAATACCCTGCAGCTACATGTTACAGTAGAAAAACCACTGATTCAAAATACAATTCTCATGGTCATCATCTGATAAAAATCATGAAGAATAACCATTTCTACCCTCTTAACAGTAGAGTCAAAGGTGACATAGAGGGGTCTCCTACTGCTCTGGCAGATGCTTGTTGGAGCTAGACCTTGCTATTTGGCATGGCCCCCCAGATTTCTGGTCTGAACTGTTGGTACTCTCCAGAAGTGAAAGTGACCACTTTCCCATTATTCTGTTGAGCGACTTCCTGCCCGAACATAAAGAAAATCCGCCCACAACCGTAGAGGTCCCAGAACCTGTAATAACTTACTCCAGAATAATAAGATGGACTAACCAAATTGAAGTAACAGTAATAAAATAAAAAAAAAAAAAAAAGATTAATTTCATTCTGAGGGAATGGGAGGTAATACTAACTCAGGACAAAACCATGGAGAGAATCATTCTCAAACTAGAAAATGTCCTCGATAACATCAAAATCAGCTTAAGTTATAACTAACTAAAACTTTTGGTGAGAAAAACTCGAAGTATAAGGGTTCGTATGACAGGGAGTGTAAATTCAAAAAAGAAGGTTGTTGAAATTCATTAGAGCAGCCAAAAAATTCCCCAATAAAAGCAGATGTCGGGTAGTAAAGTCCGCGAGGAAGGCCTGTAGGAAATTCTTGGAAGAAAAGAGAATATTTCTGAACTCAATGGAAATATGTGCACGAGGCAGTTATAGATATGAACCAACAGCTTATTCTAGTCATTGGTAGCAAAGGGTCTTAATGCATATAAAGGTGAATTTGATGATTATATTTCTGAACAGGACCGGGTCAATCATTTGAGCAACTTTTTTTTTTTACCCTTTTTTAGTGACAGATATGGACACCTTTGATTCTGTTATAATGACCTGCCCATTTAGACCTATTACTGCCCATGAAGTCTATCTTACAGTTCATGATTAAAAGATGAATAAAGCACCTAGTCCTGACAGGGTACCAGCAGAAGCATATTTATGCCTAATAAATCAATGGGCGGAAACCCCGATTCCATTTTTTAATAGATGTGTGAGAGAAGCAAATGTCCTTAACTCCTGGAAAGGATCAGACATTTTTCCTATATTCAAAAAGGGAAACTGACATGATCCTAAGATGTACAGACCAGTCAGCTTGCTAGACATTATAGCAAAGATTTATGCCAAAGTACTTCTGGGTAGACTAAAACAGGACCTTGTTAGAACTAATGATATCTCTAGTCTCCAGTCTGGTTTCAGACAGGGTTACTCAACTCTAGCACGTTTTACAAAAATATCTCTGAGTAAGAGGCCAAAAAATGTGTGTGTGCATTCATAGACTTTACATCGACCTTTGATTCCATAAATAGAGGCAAACTGTGGATTATAATGAGGGAATAGGGACTTTGTCCAGTTCTTATTGATGCTTTTAAAATCTTATACACTGGCACATGGGCCCAAGTCGGGATGGAACCTAGAGGGCAGCAATCTAGAAGCTTCCAAAGTAATATGGGGGTCAGACAAGGTTGCGTGCTAGCACCCACCCTATTTTCAATATACATTAATGGTTACGGACGACCCTGCTGACCCCTGCTTCAGACTATCTTAAGATAGGCAAAATATTTGCCCTGCCTTGGCATATGCAAACAATTTGATTATTTTATCCCTCTCACCCAGTGGTTTGCAAAAAAATTAGTTTTTTAGCCGAGGTGTTTAAAATCTATCATTGAAAATAAACATGGATAAAAAACAAAGATTATTGCTTTGGGAACAAAAAAAAAAATAACTTTCACTGGCACCTGGGAACTGAAAAAAATCAGTTAAAGAGCTACTGACACCTCAAAACTTTAAAAAACATAATAATTAGATATAATTCCGCTTGCATTCCATGTATATTATATATATTTCTCTTCCCCATTGTTTTCTACGGAGTATATTTGCATGAATACATGATCTTTATCCCTTAGAGCTCATCTGCCTCTGTAGCTTACTCCTACTTCAAGTCGTCTTCCTTTGTTGTAACATCATAATCTGTTCGCATGAGAGTAACTGCAATGTCACAAACAGGGCATTATGACCTCAGGTAGGGAGAATGCAACAGGAATAGACAAACTGTTCAGGAGCAGAGATCCTGTTTTCTTGCAAATGACCTCAGTAAAAAATAATGGTGATGGGAAATATAGAAATAACATGACATACAAGCTGAACGGTGTCCAAACATGTTTTGGTAAAGTTGTCTGGAAGGTGTCAGTTGCTCTTTAAGTCATACTATTTCCTTGCTCTGACATTTTCCAGAAACCAGTCCTGGAAATACCACCTCCATAATACATTTACCAAGGCAAAATCAGCCATGGTGGGCCTTAAAGAGTTAGCGTACCTACCATATAGGTGGTTATCAGACCACTGCTGAAGACAGTAAACATAAAATATGCTAACCAGGTCTTGTATGGTGCAGAAATTTGGGCCATCTCTCAAACTGATAAACTAGAAAAACCGGCAATCCAAATTCTGCGCACCGCCCTTGGTTTCGATAAATTAATGCCAGGCTGTATGGTTAGAGCCGAGTTAGGCTTAACCAGTATACAGGTCCATGCCAAAAGCAAAATGATACATTTTTGGATCAAACTTGGTACCCTTACTAAGGAAAGAATGGTTAAAAATGCCTAAAGGAAAAAAAAGAGTCCTGGATAAAGATGTGGTGTAGGACCTCTCTCTGGTTAGACCAGGTGCACAGCTTTCTGTGTAAATACAGCATGGAGGCTCTTCTAATACTTGCAGAGAAAAACATTACTATTAGTAAAAAACGTAACTTGTATATATTTAAGAAAATGATGGATCATTATAATGAGAAAGATCTTAAAGCGATTTCTGGGGCTAGACTTGCCAGATGGTGCAACGAAAATGACTGTACATTTAAATTTACATATTATTTGGATGTCCTGACGAATCCTCTCCTTAGGAGGACTTACGACAAATTCAAAATAGAGATGTTTGAGTCAGACATTCTCAAGGCCAGATTTAGTAAAGCCTTCTCACTGTAATCAAAACTATGCAATTGTAACAATAAAGAAAAAAGATCTTCAACATGTTGTACTACACTGTTCCTGGTATACGAATAAGGCCAGAAGGAAATAGATCCTTCCTGTTTTAAATTCCATACAAAGTACTGATGAAATAAAAATGATTCTTATTATTCTATTTACTGCAGAAGACGATATATTGGATAAAGTATGGGGTGGTGTGTGTAACGAGAAGTTTACACACACCCAAGGGGTTAGATGCTACATAAACCCCAAGAGCGTGTCTCTCTGGGTTTGTGTAAACTTAGTTTATACACACACCACCCCGTATTTTATTTTATATAATTGAGGGGATTTTCATTTTTCGACACAGCAATTATATATCATAAAAAAGACATCCCTGTGCATCCACGGTCCGCTTGGGTTTGAGTATGTGGTCCGTGGTCAATTTTATTTATTTACTTACTTAAACTTTGTTCATACGTCTTTGTGCCCGGAGCCGAAGTGTTTCTTTTTTATGTAAAGGTCCAGTTTTTGTTTCTGTAGTGACTTACCGCCAAGTCTGAGTGGCGGTTCCGTGTCCAAGGGAAAGACGAGGAGCCATTAGTCCGGGAGGAAGAGCTGAGGTAGGCCCATGCACAGACGGAGGAAAACCATGCATGTGTTTGCCGTAATAAACACTCCTTTATTACGACAAATAATGCCACCGGTTTTCTATGGGAAAAATAAAGACCCATTAATTATATTATAATAGACACCATTGCTAACTATTTAGTAACCAAACAGAAAGTTAGAAAACAAATGATTTTAAACTACTAGACTTATTGAAATAGAATTCTCATTGTCTACATACGCCTAGATGTGTTATGCTGTGTCAGGATCCAGAATTTTAAATTTCAACTTCTATTTTCACCTGTATTTCTATACTCATTTATACGCTTTTTTAATTCCATTTTGTATGTGCTTTTGTAATAATCAATTTTAAAATGATTGAACAAATAAAGTATACCTATCTACCAGTAAATGATAGATATTTTATGTGATTTTAATACTTGCTGGGTTTATGTATTGCAGTTACAATAATTTGTAATGTGGCTATGTATTTTGTTCTGTAAACTGCTTTCTGTTTTCCACTGGAAGTGTTGGAATATGTAATCATGTGTGATTGTATAATTTTAACTAACGTCTGTTTACCTCTCTTGTAATACATTCAGGACAACAGTGTAAACAGGGCTGTAATAAGTCCTAATGGTTTTATCCTGTTGAAAAAAATAAATATTTTATCTAATAAAGATTCTTTGTGATCCCCCCCCACCCCTTTTCACACTCCTCTAATTTATTTGTTTGATCTTTGAATAACAGGAAAGCTAAGTATCTGCTCAAAAAGAAGCGGTACCAGGAACAACTTCTGGATAAAACTGAAAACCAAATAAGTAACCTTGAACACATGGTAAGTGGTAGTCACAATTTGTGTTCTTATGGGTCTGCAATTAGTTATTTCCTTTGTAGCCCTGCTGGGCGAAGGAAAGCGAGAGCTACGAGGTTTAAGCAGGGATGCAAAAAAATGACTGCTCTATCTGGTGTAGAAATGTGTCAGAATGTCTGCTTCCAATATTTCTGATTGGACAAACCAGGTTACCTGCCATGCTTGTATTTATTCATGTACGTACAGCAAGTGTTTTATTTTTTGAGATGGCTGTCAAGCACTGACATCACCAGCTGTGCCTCACGTTTGGCTTACTGGGCAACCCCTAAGCACCATGTGCGGACCACCCCAACTTTCTGAGCCAGTGTGGATCCACACGTTGTAGGGTCAGAAAGTGCCAGATACTGTCATTCAGATGTCTCGAGGCACATACATTTTTCTATTTTCCCCTCCAGTTTTGCCCGTGACTCCACCCACCACCTGACTGGCGCCAAGGGAAAAAAACCCTGCATGCTCTGGAGGAAGCAAATTCCCTGGCCACCACGAGGGTCGCTGCAGCAGTGAAACCTCGGTCCCAGCCCTCCCTGGCTGGAGCTCTGATATGTGGAAACATTTCTACAGCTGCTCAACACAGCTTACAGGTTCACTTCTGGACCTGGATCTTTGGCATGGAAGAGCGATGCACTACCCAGTGTGCCATTGGGAGGCCCCTCAGGAAGAGAAATTTGACCCCTGTACAGCATATGAAACAAAGGCCCTTTCGGCAAGGTTTCTAAAAGAAGTGGTGTGATCACAGATTTGAAACAAAAAGTGATAATGTAGAGGGGGCATTAGGAGCAGGTAAGACAGGGGGACTGTGGGATTAGGAGGTTGCCAGAGTGGCTAATGTGTGGGGCACCTGGCTGTGAAGGTAAAAATCTATATGGGGGGGAAATGGGATTGTTTTAATCTGACTTATTTTTTTTGTTTGATTTTCAGGTTCAAGATATAGAATTTACGCAGATTGAAATGAAGGTCATAGAAGGACTAAAAGTTGGGAATGATTGTCTTAAGAAAATGCATGAGGTCAGTGACTTGGTTTAAAAGGCTGTAGTGATGTTTTAATTCTTTTCCTTTTTTAAGAATATTTTTATTATCCCTTGATGATCATCATCTCTCCCAGGCTATGCTAGAATGTCTATGTAACCCCTAGATGGCGCTATCCCCGGGGCTACTACCCCTGCCTGATTTGCCACTAACAGGTTGAGGGGCCTGGATCCAATGGCGGGTGCCTCCACCCAGAGGTCAGGGTTTGCAATAGTTAAACTAACTTGGTCACAGCCCTCTGGGACACTGCAACCCCTTTCTTCCCACTAGTGGCCCACACAATATATCAGAATTACCTTCACAGTATACACTTACCCCAGGACTGGTTCCGGCACTGGGACCTCCTCTGTGAAATAAGATACAGTGCAACAATCACAGTACAGTACTTTAACATAGACAAATACCTCAGGCAGTATAACTTTGCTGAAACAAGCAGCTCTGATTTATTTAGGGGGATATAACAAGGACAGGGGGAAATCAGGTTAATTAGCTTATCACTCCACTCATCTACCTATGGCTCTGTGCACAGGCCTATCCCTATCAGTTACTGTCCCTGGGTACCCAAGCCCTAGTGGCTAGTCCAAACCGTGGCAGCTGGTAGGGGCCCTTTCACACAGAGAAAAGAAAAATTAGTTTAAACAGTCAGCAGTACAGTGATTCCATTTGGATTTAATGTGGCAATTCAACAGGGAGCGACCCTGAATTAGTACTCACGACCTCCAAACAAGATAGGGTCCTTCAACGTCAGCAGGGCTACTCTTGAGCTCCACGAGACTCCTCACACATTTATATGGTAAACAGTCACAGGCAAAAGTCCTTTAATGGCAGCAGGATTCACTTGAGCTGCACAAGCCTCCTCACACATTTATATGGTAAAAAAGAAAGTACTATACCAGGCAGGCTGCTTCTCTATCCCGATCGCAATTACTGCACAATACCCAGGAGAACACACAGCAGATTCAGTTCCTGACAGACCCAGTGCAATTCAGCAATTTCTCCAGTCTTCTACAGGGTGAGCCTGGTTTCTACTCTTCAGATATCCTTTGATTCTCTTCACAGGACGGATTCAGTCCTAACAAGCAGTTACACAAGCTGCAGACCCGGAACTCTGGACCTTACACATGTTTTTGACTAAAACTGTGCACTGAAGGAAACACAGGGTTCTTTTCCCTTCACTGCCAGAGCTAAACTGAACTCCCAACAGAAAAAGCAGGCACTTCCTTTGAGTTCCTCCCAGTTCTTGACTGGATTGGCTGTCACTCACAATAGACTGCTGCTGTTGGTCCAAAAAGGCGAAGTCTAAACTACATCTCCCAGAGTCACTGCCCATACAATCCTCTTGTGGCTGGCTCAGATTATGAGTCCAAGTTCTGATTCTGCCCAAGGCACCATTTTAGAGCTAGCTTACCCACACTGATTGGTCCAGTTCAGCAGTTCAAAACTAGAATGGGGAACTAGGCAAACACAGTTCTGACTGCAAAGAAAGCAGGTTAGACAAACTGTATTTTCATTATACTCTAAATTATTTCTGGCAAACAGTTACATCTTTCAGATAGGTTCCCTTTGTACTCCTAGTGACTGCAAAAATGGAGTGAATTGGCAGCAGTTCGAGTGGTACTCAAACAGAGAAACACACAGTCCCCCCCATACAAACTAATTATGTCTGCAAGCAGACAGCTCTTAAAGAGACAGTACCAGAGGCTCTAAAAACACTCACTGATAAACGGCTTAAACGCCAAACACCATTCAGGCTTGGAGCATTCAAGCAAGCTCCTGGAAGTCTTTTGGGAACCCCCATTTGCAGGGGGGTTACATCTAGTTACAGTTTCATTGGAATCCAAGTGCTCTGTACTGTAGAGATGGAGAACCACAGAGGTCCCACCCTGCAGGAACTGGTAAACTTGATGGGAAAACTTGCAGACTTCACGCATCTCTTACATATCTCTCGGGGTAGTGGGAGAAAGTATCCGTGGAAATGGGGGCCTTTCCTAAGCTACCATCTGTGTTGGCTACCCACTGTTGGGGTAGCAGGCAACAGCCTTCAGTCGCAGCTCTGGAATAAATGTATTTGAGGAAGAACAATACCTTCTCCTTACCAGAGCCTTCCCCTGGTTTGCCCTCACCGAAGTGGTGCATTAGGGGAAGAGTCACACACGTAATCTTTCTTTGACTCTCCAGGCAGGGCAGAGTGCCCACACACCCCCTCCAGATGGGGTGCTGGACAGGGGTGAGCCACCCACCTTCTGAGGATTGTAGATCCTTCACACACACACACACACACACACACACACACACCCCACCCCCATACTTCTCCTCAGTTGTGTTTTGCTCCTCTCCCCACCAGGTACAGGAGAGAGGAGCAACTGCATGTATACAGGATCAGCTGACCGTTGAATGAACTTTTTAAGAAAATGGGGGAAGGAAGTTGCTGCAAAGGTAAAGGCTAGAAGGGTAGCATTTAGGAAGTATGAGGAGATGCAGAGAGAAAAGGATTGGAAGGTGTACCGGGAAGAGAAGAGATGGGTAGGGAGGGTGGTGAGAGAGCAAAGGCTGAGACTGAGGAAAGGATAGCCAGTGGGTAGCTAAAAGGGACAAGACATTTTTTATACATAAGCAAAAAGTGGAAGTCAAAGGGAGGGATAGGTTAAGAAGAGCAGATGCCCTAAATGGATACTACTTCTTAGTCTTCACAGTGGAGGGAGAGTGGGGACGGACTACATAAAAGCCAGCAGGAACACTGGAGGGGAAGGTGGTAGACTCCAGACCACTCACAGAAGAGTCAGGAGAGGATTTGCGAATCTGAAAGTGGATAATGCTATGGGGCTGTACGGGGTACACCCGAGGGTGCTGAGGGAGATCAAGGAGGTACTGGCTGCACCTCTGACAGCCCTGTTCAACAACTCACTGGAAACCAGAGTGGTTCCACAGGACTGGAGGAGGGCAGTTGGTAGTGCCACTTTACAAATAGCAGCAGCAAGGAGGAGGCTGGCAACCGCAGGCTGGTCAGTCCAAACATCAGTGGTGGCGAAGTTAATGGAGACACTTTTGACAGAAAGGCCGGTGGAGTATCTTGAATCCAGTGGATTAGAAGACCTGAAGCCCCATGGATTTATTTTGGGGGGGGGGTCATGCCAGATGAACCTGATTGATTTCTTTGACTGGGTGATCAGAGAAATAGATCAGGGTGGGGCACTGAACATGGCCTACTAAGACTTCAGCAAGGCGTTTGACACAGTACCACACAGGAGGTTTATAAGGAAACTGAAGACTGGGCATTCTCTTTCCATATACTGGTCACAGGGCTTCATTACCACTAGGATCGTCCCTCTTAGGCTTCTGTAAAGGCAGGAAGTAGACCTCTTACTTCAAGGGTTTCACTTGCAGCAGGCCATCACTGGTAGGACCTAGCCGTCAGTCCCTAGGACCACACGGAAACCTTTCCAGCTAGCAGTCAACCAGAGGGGGTCACCCACCTCTGCGTCTGCCTATCCTATGGTGGGCGGCTCCCATGCCCTCCTTAGTTCATTCCTGCCATTGACAAATGCACGTCGAACCACGGACTCTGCCACAGCTACAGTTGACCGCCGTTTTCTCGCGTTTCCCCGCGCTTACTTATTTTCTCATTAATTTAGTTAAACATCAAAATTTTTCAGTGTTTCTTCCTCACGTTTTTGTCTTCACAACCATCATCATCTTCCGACCACTCTACTAAGTGAGCCTGCGGCAAACGGATCCCGGACAAGGACAGCCAGTCTGCTTGCCTCTTCTGCCTAGGCCCAGACTATGACATTCAGGCCTGCGAGATCTGCCAAAAGTTTAACCCGGCCACCAGAAGACGCTGCCAGAGGAGCCTGGAACGTCATCTCCTCCAGCAGAAGGTCACCCAGATGGAATGGGAGATGCAGGCCTGGAGCTCCTCTGTCTCTCCGGCCCATTCCTTGGGCTCCTCTTCCTCCAAATCCAAGGGCAAGTCTTCAGGGAAACACAAACATCAGGACAAGGACTGGGACTGACCCCGGTCTGCTTCCTGTTTGCGGTCTCCGCACAAGGCTCCTAAGCTGACCGGGTCTTGGTCTTCCTACCTCTGAGGGGGTCAACTTCCTCAGCCCCACATGCCCTTACCCCTTCAGGGCTGCTGGTGGCCCCGCCGCCCGCCCGGATCTCTGTGACCTGCGGCGGCTCCTTGGGGCTTGGTCTCCCACATCCTGCTCTGCAGCCCTTGTTTTCCATGGGCTCCTCAGCAGGTGACTCTGCTGGAGCTCCTACAGCTGGCACAGATGCTGCTGAAGTCAGATCTCTGTCTGCTGCTCCATCACCTGCGCCCCCGACGCCTGTCTCAAACTCCAGGACCTCAGTTGGTTCTGCCCTTCCTTTGCAGGGGCAGACTCTACTGGGTACCGGCAACTCCCAGAGCATGATTCTCCCCCCAGCTTTTGCCAGTGGGGCCCTCCTATCCTGCGCCGGGCTCTCCTAATCCGGCGCCTGTGCCCCCCAAACCGGCGTCACCCAGACTGATGCTCGCTGGGCTGGCACCTATTCTCCCACAGCCTGCGGGCCCTTCACCAGTTCTGTCTCTGGCACCAGCAGGGCCTTCACCGGCCCTCCTGCTGCCTGTGCCTGGGGTGGCGTGCTCCAGCCTTTCCACTGCCACTACCAGGGGGACCAACACCTATACTGCTGCCAAGCCCTGTGTGACCACAACCCGGGTGTCCGACCCCATTGCCTAACAGTGATGGGGGATCCTCCTGTAGCCACTTCTTAGTTATCGCTTTGTAAGCCGCACACAACAAAATAGACCAGAGATAGAAAGTGTCTTTTCCTCTCATTCCGCTTGGGGGCACACCCAACAAACAGTTTCCCTCTGGCAGGGGGTGTGGGGTATCCAGCATGCTGGAAATGTGAAGGGAGATTGGAGACCAGAAATTGTGTAATTTGGGACAGAGATAACAAATATGACTGTGTGGCTTCCTGCTCCCCACATCTTCTCCAGTATCTTGATGGAGCTCCTGAAACCCTGCGAGCCATGACTGTGGGAACCAGGAAAAATCTAATTTGTACCCGCCACACAAACTCCCTCCAAGTAGGCGAGGAGGAAGTCGACCATACACCTCTCCAGACCTTAGACCATTCTTTGGCATTTATAGTTGTATTAAACTCCCGTTCCCAACTTGCTTTAACTGGCTCTGTGTGGTAGGAAAGTAAAAGGACTAAGAATTTGTATAATTTTAAAATGGCCTGTTCCCCCTGTGATGAGGTCCATATTTGAATATATGGGGTAGGGTCTTCCCAGACCTGGGAACCAGATGCCTGTTTTTTAAGGTGTTTATGTAAACCCTTATTTGATAGTAATACAATCTTTCCCCCAATCGTCCAACCATATTTGATCTGACCTTCCTCAAAACTAAGTACTACATTCCCTTTAAGGAGTTGCCAGGGAGCAGTTAAACCCCTGGCTGCCTGTCTGGTATACCAGTGTTTGTGCTGTTTAGAGGAAAGCAGCGGGGAGTCCAAGAATCTTTTGGTATTTCCAAAAGTGTTTCTGAACGGCCCTACCATAGGTGCCCCTCTGCCAACCCTCCAGAACTGCCGACGTAGCATTGGGACCTAATTAATTTTTTTAATAGAGGAGTAAAAAGAGCGGTCTGCAGGGGGTAAGACAGGAGCCTTGTCAGGTCCATTTGTTTCCGGTGAGCTTGGTAATTATCATTCCCCACAAAAGTGCTATTCTTGTCAGAGCTGCTATCCAGTAACTTGGCAGTGATGGTAAGCCCCCGCCCCCAACCCGGATCCCTTTGGGAGATCGTTTATTTTAGTTAACCCTGGGCTTCTTGTTGTTCCATAGAAAGGTGAGAAACGCCTCTGCCAGGATAGAATTTCTTAGGGGGATATTATACAAGGGACACATTAAAAGGATATAGTAGCCTAGGTAGTACATTCATTTTTAAAGAGGGTGTGGGAATAATAGGACATTGGGAGGAGATTCCAACTCCTCATATCTTTTAATTTTGTTACTAATGGAGTATAGATAGAGGAGCAAAGGTGAGACAAGTCTTTCGATATAGAAATCCCCAAATATTTGAGTGTCTGTTGATCTCATTTAATCTTGAACTGGTTTCTTAAGGAGGGGGAGAGTATGAAATGGAAAGGGAAGGCTTCAGATCTGTTCACATTGACGGAGTACCCCGATAATTCAGAAAAGTCCCATATTCTTCTAAGTAGTCCTGGCATTGATGTTTCTGGATTAGATAAATAGACCAGAATGTCATCAGCGAACAGTGCCAGCTTGTATTCTGTGCCCACTAAATCCACTCCCTTTACATCTGCGGACGTTCTAATGTATTGTGCAGGAGGCTCTATATAAAGGGCAAACAGCAATGGGGACAGGGGGCATCCCTGCCTCGTGCCTCTAAATAGGGGAAAACTGATATGTCCATTAGATCTAATCTAGCCCGTTAAAATATTACATCAGAAAATTGTATGGGAAAACCAAAAGAGGCAAGGACCCCATGTAAAAAGTCCCAAGATACCATATCGAACGCCTTTTCGACGTCTAAGCTTAGTAGAAGGGCTGGGTGGGGTTGATTTTTAATATGCTCGATTAGATAAACAGTGCGTCTAATATTGTCTTGGGCTTGTCTTCCTGGGATAAATCCACATTGATCAAGATGTGTTTATTATATTTGGGATAAATTGGATTAAACAGTTAGCCAGACTAGTTGTAAGTATTTTGTACTCTGTGTTTAAGACGGAGATTGTCCTATAAGATGGGCATAAATTGGGGTCCTTGCCTGCCTTGGGTAAAACTGAAATTATAGCTTCATTCCAGATGGGGGATGTTTCCCTCTTTAGAAGATACAAAAGAAAATACACTTTCAAGTAAGGGTGTTATAGTTTTAGGGAATGTTTTGTAGAATTCTCCAGGGAGCCCATCTGACCCCGGGCATTTTTCTGTCTTCAAAGTCCCAATCGTAATTTCTATCTCACGGGTAGTTATAGGTTTAGTTAGTATAAACCGCTGCTATTCTGAGAGGGTGGGCAGGTGAAGGCTAGCCAGAAAATCAGAAATGGAGTGTTCTGAGGCCCTAGGGCTTGGATCTGGAGTCTTCCTCCTTTGAGGAAATCCCCTCGGGAGATGAAGGGGAACAACCCAGTAATGTCCCCAAATCACCTCATGATGATCCCACCTGTCTAGGAGCATGGATATGTTGTTCATCCACACTCTCTGGCATGTCCCTTTCCCCTTTAAATCTTGCCGGAAGTCTTCAAGCTGGCTCCTTCCACCCACCCGGGTGGGATATACTTCGGCTCCGCCCCATGACGTCAGATCTTCCTTTCCTCTGGAAGGTTCAGGTTCCCTCGTGCTACTTTTACAAGTACCGTAGGCCCTGGAGTCTAAGCGATGGTTTTCGCCGCATTTGCTTTCTTTAAAACTCGTAAGAGTTTACGAATCCGATCCGAGCGCATTGGACATGGAGGACAAGTCGTCCCCTGGTTTTCGCCGGTGTTCTTGCGGACAAAAAATGCCTCGCACCGATCCCCACCTCTCGTACGTTTATTGCTTGGGTGCCATGCATGACACCACTGCTTGCAGTATCTGTCTGGCCTTCCATCCCAACGTCCTGGACGAGCACAAGGCACGCCTGCAGCTAGGGAGACCGGAGCTTCGCAATCCACCGGTGAAATCGAAGGAGGCCAGGTGGGCGGTTTCCGCGGCCGCGAGATCCGCCAAGCAGCTCAAACAGATGGCGGCTTTCGAAGAGGAAGCTGCCCAAGCTTCGGCCAGCCGAAGTTTTTTTGTGCCGCTCAACCTGGGCTCGACATTTTCTGGGACCTTTCGGGAGCTCTGCCAGTCTCTCCCTACTAAGGGTGAGGCGCCCTCGGGCTCGCACTCCTCCCACCTCAAGAAAAGGGACAAGGACCCCAAATCATCTTCTTCTGGCCGAAGAAGACGTTTGTGGGACCGAGAGCGGTCAGATTCACAGGACCAGGCGGTCTCTGCCTCGGTCAAGATCGCTTCCTCGGCCGCCGGCTTCTCGGACCTTCCGTTGGGCCAAGGCACCGAGGCCGAGGATATGGCAGAACCGACTGAGATTTCTCTCGACCCGATTGAGCCGTTGTTGCCGACCCCACTCAATGACTCTTTGGAAAGGACACCATCTATTCTTTCCCCGACGAGGAGACCCGTCCTGCGGGCATCCTGATCGAGGGACAGGAGCCAGATCCTCGGTTTTCACCGGATCCGGCCTCTCCTGATTGACAGAGCCGACACCGGTCTCGATCGAGGAGCAGGGCCCCCATCGGTAAGAAACTGGAAAAGGGTCATAAACACTCCCGGAAGAGGTGCCGCCACCGATCCTCATCCTCCTCGGACGAGGAGAGACTTCGATGGAAACTCCGGCGTTATGAGGATCTCATGTGGCAACAGCTAATTCTGACCAGTCAAAAGCCGGCTCCGCCGGCTACACCGGCCATTACTTGGCCCCAGCCTCTTAGGCCAACGACGACTCCTCCAGAACCGAAGACTCCGGTTCTCCCTCTGGTAGGACCGGCACGCATTCCTGTTCGGCCTGTTCCGGTCTCCCCACCAATTTTGGTGGAGCCACCTCCTAAGCAGCCTCAGGGAGGGGCTCCCTTGAAAGACTGGACAGATACGGGCCTTCCCCGTCGTCTGTCCATCACTGTTGTCCCCGATCGCCCTCGGCATATTGAAGGGGACATAGGCGGGAGACCCCTGTATCCCAACTCCTCGGACTCTGATACCACTGGTCTTCACTCACACCCCGATGATGAGTTGTCAGTGACTGGCCTGGAGGAAGGTCCTTCCTCTTTCCAGGGCATCCTCCGACTTATTTCAGAGTCCACCGGTATGCCCTTGGAGCCTATCCAAAAGAAGGTGGAATATCCTCTCACGGATATCCTTAAGAGGGGGGATACCCCGACGGAGGCCTTCCAGTGGTCGAAGCCATTGTTAGCCCGGCCCTTGAGCTATGGGAGCATCCTGCCTCTTGCCCAGCTCCGTCTGCCCGCATGGCTCGCAAGTACACTGTACCCATGGGGTCCTTGGCAGGCTTCACAGAGCATCCCTCGGCCGAGAGCCTTGTGACTGCCTCAGTGTTTAGACGCACGGGTAGCTCAGCGGATACGGACCGCCCTCCGGACAAGGAGTGCAAAAATATGGACCATTCTGCCCGGAAGGTATATGCGGCCTCATTCTTGGGCCTTCGTCAGGCCAGCTCGGCAGTGATCATGGCACACTTCTCTCACGCCCTCTTGGGGTCGCTAGATGAAGTCTTCCCTCATCTCGCAGTGGACATGCAGACCACGGTTAAGCAAGTCTGTGACCAGGGCCATGCTGTTGCAAAACAGCGGCTCCAGACGGCCTTGGACATTAGAGATTCCTGTGCTCGTTCACTAGCAGCCGCAGTGGCCACTCGCCGCAGGGCCTGGCTGAGATTATCCTCTTTTCCGGCTGATATTCAGCACAAGTTAGCTGACGTGCCCTTCCTTGGCACCAATCTATTTCAGTCCGGGAGTGGCAGGTCACCTGCAGCGCATAGAGCAGTCCAGAGCCACCTTGGATGCCACTTCTGCAAAAGGTTCTTCGGGCAAGAACCAGCAGAAGTGCAAGAAGAAACCTTTTCGGCACTCTTCCCCTGCGGTTAGACAGCCCTCCTTCCAGGGAGGTCAGCAGCAACAGCAGGCTCAAGCTTGGCGCTCTAGGCCCAAGCAGGGTCCCCAGCAGCCCCGCAAAGGAGGCCGAGGTGCCAGTCCAGGAGCCTCCTCCTCCTCCAAGCCTGCACAGTGACGGGTCGGGGGTGGCCACCCCTACACCCGTCATGCCAGTTCTGGGTCCTCCCGTGGGGGGCCGGCTCTGCTTCTTTCCGCCTGGTCCGGTATCACTTCGGACAGGTGGGTCCTGGGAGTGGTCGGTCGGGGACTGCCTCTAGAGTTCGAGCAGTACCCTTCCTGCCGAGCCTGTGCCCCACGGGAGGAAAGGATCTCAGTTGGCACTCAGTTGGCCCTTCGGGATGACATTGCTCAGCTCCTCCGCAAGGAGGCGGTAGCTCCAGTGCCGGATCCTCCTACAGACCCAGGCTTCATGTCCAGGTACTTCATGGTGCCCAAGCGGACAGGGGGTTGGCACCCCATCGTAGACCTCCACGAGCTGAATCAATATCTCAGGTCTCGCACCTTCCGGATGGTAACTCTGAATCAGATCATACCATCTCAGGAGCGAAACATGTGGTTCTGTTCACTGGATCTACAGGATGCGTTTTTCCACGTCCCAATCTGTCTGTCCCACCAGCGGTTCCTCCGCTTCAGGGTGGAAGGGACCCTGTACGAGTTCCAAGCCATGCCGTTTGGCCTGTCATCTGCCCCTCGGGTCTTCACCAAGTGCATCACAGTGGTGGCGGCCCATTTATGGCATCAAGGGGTTCGGATATACCCCTACCTCGACGATTGGCTCCTGGCATGTTCCTCCCTGCAGGAGGTGGAGAGGTCCAGGGACCTGGCCCTCCGAACCTGTTCCCAATTAGGCCTCCTGATCAACGAGGCCAAGTTGGAACTCGTGCTCTCTCAGCTGATAGGCTTTATCAGGGCAGAGCTCGACTCTCGTCAAGCCAGAGCTCGGCTTCCGGCAGACAGGGCGGAGGTTCTTTCCTCCTTTGCCCAGCCATTTCTGGTTGGGCACTTGTGCCCTGCCCGGGACTTCCTACACCTTCTGGGTTACATGGCGGCGTGCACCTCAGTGGTCCGTTGGGCCAGGTTGCACATGCGTCCCCTCCAGTGGGAGCTGGCCGCTCAGTGGACTCAGCGTCAGGGTCATTTCGACTAGCTGGTCACTGTCGCCCAGAAGATGTGGGACGCTGTCCAATGGTGGACCGTCCTAGGTCGTCTGCAGGAAGGGATCCCATTTGTCCACCCAGAGCCAACGGTCGTCCTCACAACCGATGCCTCTCTCATGGGCTGGGGAGCCCACATGGGGGACCACAGAGCCCATGGGTTCTGGACCCCTAAGGAGTCCCGTTGCCACATCAACCTGCTAGAGCTCAGAGCAGTCAGACTGGCCCTGTCAGCTTTCACTCCTCAGCTCTAGGTTCAAGTCCAGACGGACGATACCATGACCATGTACTACCTCAACAAACAGGGTGGCATGCACTCCCGTCTGCTATGCAAGGAGGCGCTCCGGATCTGGACCTTCATCAGCCGGGTAGAGGCAGATCTCATTGCCATCCATGTGGCAGGAGTCTCGAACCAACTGGCGGATGCTCTCAGCTGCATAGGCCAGACATCCCACGAGTGGTCTCTCCGTCCAGAGGTAGCTTTTACAATCTGTTCTCCCGTTGGGGCAAACCATTGGTGGACCTGTTTGCCTCTAGGGAGAACACCAGGCTGAGGCTGTACCATGCCCGCCCCCCTCAGCAGGGGATGCCTTTTCAAGGCCGAGGACCCCAAGCCTCCTCTACGCCTTCCCTCCATTTCCCTTGATCCACAAGGTGTTACTCAAGGTGAGGAGGGACAAGGCGAAGATGATCCTGGTAGCCACAGATTGGCCTCGCCAGTTCTGGTATCCAGATCTCCTCAACCTCAGCTGCAGGGCCCCGGGGCGGCTTTGTACACGCCCGGACTTGATATCATTGAACCAGGGAAGGTATTCACCGGACCTTCAATCCCTGCACCTCACAGCCTGGTACCTGAGCGGCTAGAGTTCCAGGCTCTGGGTCTTTCCGAGGATGTCTACACCGTGGTGGAGGCATCTCGTAAGGAATCTACAAGGAAATGTTATGCCTTCAAATGGAAAAGGTTTTCCATTTGGTGTCAGGGTAAGAGTCTGGACCCCTTATCCTGCTCTGTGGCTAACATTTTAGACTACCTTTAGTCTCTCTCTAAAGGGGGTCTTCGGTCATCGACCCTTAGGGTGCACCTGGCAGCCATCTCTGTTTATCGGGCGCGGACCGGTCAGTTGACATTAGCACAGGAGACAGTGGTCGGGTGCTTTTTCAAAGGCCTGGATCACATATCCCCTCCAGTGCGTGAACCTCCACCTCCGTGGGCAAGCCATTCGAACCCATGCACAAGTGTGAGCTCTCACACTTGTCGTGGAAGACTGCCTTCCTGGTGGCTATCACGTCAGCCAGAAGGACAGGGGAGCTCCAGGCGCTCTCGGTGGACTCCCCTTATCTGGTCTTTCACAGGGACAAAGTTGTCCTGCGCCCCCACCCGAAATTCATTCCGAAGGTGGTGTCAGAATTTCACCTCAACCAGGTGTTGACTCTGCCAGTATATTACCCTAACTACACCTTGGGCACAGAGTACAGGCTCCATACCCTGGACCTTAGACGTGCTGTCTCTTACTACAAGGAGAGGACGGGGGAAATTCGGGGAGAGGTTCACCAGCTGTTTGTCACTTATGCTGAAGCCGCTTCTGGCAGACCTGCAGCCAAACAGACCATTGCAAGATGGATTACATCATGCATAGGTCTGTGCTATGAGTTGGCGGGCAAGGAGCCTCCCAGAGAGATAAGAGTTCATTCTACCTGCCATACTGCTGCATCGGTGGCTACTTCCAAGGACATCCCTATCCAGGAAATCTGTCTGGCTGCTACCTGGAAGTCTGCAAACACCTTCATTACCCATTACCACATAGACCTTGAGTCACGTTGGGATGCTGGTTTTGGGGCCTCGGTTCTCCAGTCATTATTCCCTATGTAGGGGGTGTGCACCTTGCCTCCCTCCTCCCGGAGAGCTGCTAGGAGTCTGCCAAAGAGTGTGGATGAACAACATATCCACGCTCCTAGAAAAACAGGTTACTCACCTGTAACAGTAGTTTTAGGAGTGGTATATGTTGTTCATCCACACGCACCCACCCGACCTCCCTGGCTTTAGGCGGACCACCTTGCTTCCAGCAGGCTAAGATCTGGCGTCATGGGGCGGAGCCAAGGTATTTACCACCCGGGTGGGTGGGAGGAGCCAGCTTGAAGACTTCCGGCAAGATTTAAAAGGGCAAGGGACATGCCACAGAGTGTGGATGAACAACATATACCACTCCTAGAACTACTGTTACGGGTGAGTAACTTGTTTTTCCTGCACGTGTCCTGGGTTGGCCTTGCCTTTTCTCCCCCCTTCCCTCCCAACACCAGCAACAAGGGTGCTAAGTGCGCAGGCCCACACAGTTGCAGGGCTGCACACAGTGCCGGCCGGCATTCCTTCACCCCAAGTACAACTGCACTGCCACCTATTATCATCCAGGTGGCAGTATTGCAGCAGAGCCTGCTGCCGTCCCTCCCCAGATGAAGGGAGTATCCTCTGGGAGACACTATCCTTCTTCTTCTTCCAGCTGGCTCCCAATGTCCATGGCTCGTTCCTGAACTCTGGTCACCGGCATCATGAATGGCATCTGGTAAAGTAACTGTAAATCTTCCTGCTGGTTTTTTGGTAGGAGTTTTTGTTTGAGGAATGTGCTTCTCTGGCTCCATCATTTGATTTTGAGATGCTCATTGTCATATCACTGGTAATTAGGCTCCAATCTACAGTTACTGCCATCTAATGAAAAAGCAGTGCAACCTCAAAGTGTGTGTGTGTGTGTGTGTGTGTGTGTGTGTGTGGGGGGGGATCGTCAGTTGCCCTCCATAAAATGCTCTGCGACAGTTGCGTTGGGCTGTTGGCTCCATTCTGCAGAATTGCTCCCGAGTTGCTCTCCTGGAATTTTTATTAAATTTATATGAGGATTTGGGTGGGAGGGGGGCGAATTGTCTGAGTTGATTTGTACAGGGGGCTTATTGACACTGGAGCTAATAGTAGGGTGCAAGCTGTCTTGGAGCATATTGGCTGATGCAAACTGTCATGTAGTCGAAGCAGGGTGGCTACTGGGTTATCATGTTCTTGCAGTACCACTTGGTTGTTTATCTGCATATACTTTGGTGTCAGTTTGGAGATGAATAAACTTTCCTTTGATTTATGAAGTCTGCATGAGGACTGGTTCTTCAACATGTTGTTGGCGAGTCCGCTTCCATTCCTGTTGGACAGCCATGAAGTGGTGAGAGCTTCCGTTCTACCCCCCCCCAACCAAAAAAAAAGATCATTGCCCTAACCTGCCTCTGTGCAGCCTTCTGATCTGAGGCATGGGCATGGATCTAGGTCGCCGGCTCTGCAAGTGCAAATGCTTACTGCTAAGCCGTCCAATGGGCCCCCAATCCCACTGGTTCATATTTGGTATGCTGATTTCATTCTCATTTCACTCTTCTGCATTGGCAGTTTAAAAACAGAAAGAGACCCGTCTTAAAAGTTCTCATCGCTAATGTTAATTCCTAGCAGCTTACTTCCACCTTTTTACCTCCCTATCTCCAGGTAATGTCCATAGAAGAGGTGGAACGGATAATGGATGAAACACAAGATGCTATCGATTACCAGAGGGTAAGTTTTTATTTTTAGGACTTTTATTGCTTTTTTACCTAGAGTAGTCCAACATTTTGTTTATAGTGGTGTCCTGCTTCTATACAGTTCTACAGTTGGGAGTACTGAAACACAGGAAGGTAAAGTAAACTGCTAAAGGTCACATGGTAAGCCGTGGCTATGGTAGAATTTGAACTTGACTCGTAGGTCATGGCTTTACCCACTGCATTGCACTGCCTTCTACTATCAGTGTTATTGAACAGGTGTTTGGTTTTACTTTTAATTGGCTTTTTCTTGCCCAGATCTGCCTGATGGCACCTACACAGCCCCATCACCGACCTGCTCACTGACTTACCAGTTACCCACCACTTAACCAGAACCACAGAGTGGTGGGTGGCCAGCTGAGATGGGTCATGCAGAGCCTCTGGAGGCGCTGGCATGAGGCAGTCCTGGCATTTGCCTCTAGTCTCCTGTTTTCTCCGGGGAACATTGAGGGGTGGCAGCCAACCTGCTGTGTACTGAGGCACATATGCCTCCTAGGTGTTTGGCTGTCCCTCCTCTTGTGCTCCCAGCTGTGCTACCCTGGCCTCCACCAGGTGACAGTACCACAGTGGGAGCAGTAGCCCTCCTTCCCTTCCTGAAACAGGTCAGTAGTCCCCTGGCATGCTCAGTCCTTCTTCCCATGGTCAGCCCACAATGATATGCGCCCATTCCCCAAGGCAGGTCGTTAACATGGCAAGAAGTAGCGCTTCCACTGTGCTACCCTGCAGGTGCTAGGAGTTTTTTAAGCTTATAGTCTCTTTTTTATATTTTTGTGAGTTTCAAACATGAGTATAGTTTATCCAGTTAATACAGCAATGCTCACTCAGAACTTCTGAGCCATGGGGACAGTTTTGAAATATTATATTAAGTGGGCATAGTTTAGCTTTTTTTAGTCCATATACTTAGAAATGTTCAGGAAAGCAGGAATTCTCTAGTTTGGTTTTCATCTGCTATGCCTGTGGGTCACAGTCATTACTACAGCAGTCAGTTGTGATATCACAAGGATAGGATTATGATGTCACTTGTAGACAAGCAGAAAGAACCTATACATGCCAGGTGGTGCAGGTCCTGTTTCCATGCAGATTTTCTTGGCAATAAAAGAACATGGGGAAGGGCAGTGTATGAAATATCTAAGGTACAAGTTGATGTGTTTCTAAGATTTGCCCTTTGGCATCAGTTACCGTTTAAAACAGAATTTCATGGTACATGGTGTTTTATATGTGTCAAGTGAAGTTGTCATATATGCATCAAGTGAATTTGTGTAATCAAAGTTTACTTTCAAATGGTAAAAATGCTATGCCAGCTCCGTGAGGTGGAATGCTAGGTGACCGCTTGGCATGGTAGCTGCTGTATTCAAGTCTGGCACATGGAAAACGGAGGTTGGCAGGGAATGAGCATGCATCCTAGTGCTAGGCAGAGGCAGCATGCAGGGATATTCCAGACTGGAAGAAAGGGCTGGCGCTTACACTGCAGTCAGTGTTAGCTCTACAAATGAACTACTGAGCCATTTGGCTTTTTTTTTATTTTTTTTTTGTTTATAAAGATTTTGATAAAAGAATATTTTGTAATTTGCCACTGATGGCTAGTGCTTTTATGCCATGTTAGTAAGTGACCATTTGAAAAAGAAAGCTAAAATAGCTAAAACTAAACAAAACAAGAAAACAGAGTGGTTTAGTCAAATGGCTATTTTTTGCGTGGATGCACCTGAAAATGAGCTTCAAGGGCTGTTTCAGCCTCATGTCCAGCCTACTTTGAGTGGAAGAGCTTGCCTCATTGGCCGGAAGTCCTCTAGAACAGAAACTTGTCCATCCTTCAGCAATGGGAGAGTAAGTCTCTGTGGTCATTCCCTGCCAGAAAGGGGAAATATAAACTGGGATTAAGGACCAGTAGAAGTGGGGGAGTAAGCCCTACCAGGGTTTGGTGTTGGTGTGGTGGGAGGCGGGGATAAAAGTTACAATTCTGCATGCGTACATTAAATGTTTTATGTTCCATTTTTGTAGCAAATAGATGAAATGTTAGCTGGTAGCCTTACTGACGAGGATGAAGAAGCAGTCCTTGCAGAACTTGATGCCATTACTCAGGTGAGGCTTGGGGTTTGTGCTGTGGGGTACATCATTTCATACCAGTTTGGTCAAGGATTCCAACAATTCATGCTTTATGTTACCATATGCCAGAATGGCACAGTTTCCTGAGGCGTTAAAGTGGGATCCCCCTTCTTCAGTGCCAGCTGTTATATAATAGGATAAATTGGTACATAGACACTGTCGGCAGAAAAAGGCTCTTGACCCATCCAGTCTGCCCACCCTACCTAACTATACGTTGCTCTAGTGGCAGTCCTCCCTTTTTTCTTGTTTTCTAACTAAATCCACCTGCCTGTCCTATCCCTGCTTGAAACTGCTGATTGGTTTAGTCGGTACCACGTTGTCCGGTAGCTTATTCCAATTGACCACCATCCTTTCCATAAGGAAGTGCTTTCAGGCATCCTTTAAAATCTTCCTCTGCCAGCTTTAGTGAATTCCTTCTCGTCCCTGTGTCTCAAGTCAAGGAGAATAGTTCCTTGGCATTTACTCTGTTTGTCTCATGCAGGTACTTGTACGTTTTAATCATGTCATCCCTTTCCCTCCATCTGTCCAGGGTATACATGTTAAAGTCCTGCAGCCTCTCCACATCAGTCAAACCCCCAAGGCCATACACCACCGTAGTTGCTCTGTGCTGTACTGCCTCCATTTTGTTGCAGTCTTTCCTCAGGTGTGGACTTCAGAGCCTTGTGCAGTTTTCCAGGTGTGACTTCACCAATGACCTATACAGAGGGAGGATAACCTCCTGTCTTCTACTGCTTATCCCCGCCTGTGTATTCCTGCGTTCTGTTTGCTTTGCTCACTAAACTGAAAGTGAGTGCAAATGTTTTGTCCGAGTAGCAAAAGTTTGTTCATGTATGCATATGTATTAGGAAATCAAGTTATAAGTATTATGTAAATAATTTAAAAAATGTGCCTATCATTGCTTTTTAATTAAAGAACGATATATTATGTTGGCTTCATGGAGTTGAGCAGTTGGGGACCACTCTGGTACACTGGGGACCTGAGTTTACGCCCAGAGCAAAGGATGTTGGGAGTGCTGGCTGGCAGGGAGGGTTGCAGAGCATCTTTTAGATGCTGTTCTCTTAGGAGGGTGGGTTGCCCTGCACCACAACAACAGCTTCTAGAGGCGACTTAGTGGCAACATCCTTGGCAGCATGGGTGTTCATGTACTGCTGGACATCATTCCCCAAAAAAAAAAAAAAACAGGTCTGGCAGCTCGTACACATTTAACATTTTCTTTGCTCCTCCACCTGACAGGGCAGGCGTATTGCATTCGGGCCAGATATTTATCATCTGTCACTGAACTGCAGGCAGTGAGATTTATCCTAGTCCTCCAGGTGTCCCGCCTTCCACGCATCGATGCCGGGTGTGGGGACCAAGTCCCAGCAGGAATGTGCTCACACTGCTCTGCCCAAATGCATACTGCATCCCTCCTCCTTGTGTCCCAATGGCTGCTTTGTCACCGTGCATCTACAGGTGGCAAGCAGCAAGCAGACTCTCCTCGAAGGAGGAGAATGTCCTTTGGGACCCTCAGTCCTTCTCCCCCTCCCGCCAACGTACACACTTACAGGGTGGAAGTCGGGGAAAGCACGAACAAACTAAAAAGAGCTAAAGAAGGAAAAAAAGGATGGAGCTCTAGTGGGGCGCAAGACTAAGTGCTCACACATAGGAAACAGTTACATAAGTAGAGGTGGACTCACCACATAGGTACAAGTGGACTTGCCGCACTTCAGTGCAGCTTTGGTGAGAGCCAAACCGGGAGCACCTTTTTCTGCCATGTGTTGCCTAATCTGTGCTAACATGCTGTCTTAAAATAGGTACCTGCTGAGGGGAAAAGGAAACCGCTTCCTCTTGCTGCATATTTTCAATTATAGGTAGTGATAAAAAAGAAATCTGGCCCCTGATTCACTGAATGATGGCTCCTGGAAGCCCCCTCCCATGCCACTAATCCCAGCAGTATGTCGGTGCTGCACCCTCCTCAGCTATTGCAGCCCCTGATAAGTTGTAGGGAGCCTCCCAGCAGAGTTTAAGCCCAACTTTTGGGGAGCGACGGTGGAATGAGGGTGCTCAGAGGCAGCTCTAGTAGCGGGTAGTAGTTCAGGGGAAGGGGACAGAGAAGCAAGGGCCCCCTTACGAAGGCCTGAAAGTGAGGGGCATCCCACTAATTGGTGGCATTTCTAAAATGATAAAGAAATGTACTGGGGCTCATGAATCTTAGTTGCACTCCTGAGTAGGGACTCACTACCAGAGAAGCAGAGGCAAGACAGATAGTTTATTATAGCATATTGCTTTGCTCTATAATCATGTTGTTGTTTAACAACTGAAAATCTTCACACAAATATGTTGATGTATTTATGTATTTAACTGAGTAAGCGCTAGAGTGGGACAGATCGGGTAGCTAGAGGGCTACCGGATTTTGAAAGCTAGTGGCCAAACTGACCACCAGCTCCCAAACTGACTCGTCCTACCCTGGTAAGCCCTTTGCAACAAGTAACTATTTTCAAGGACAATCCAGGACTGTACAAACAGTAAACGGAAACCTATACAGTATAATCTACAGACAGCACATAAACACTCTTAAGGGTAGAGTTCTAAGGTTTTGTCCCAGTAAAATTTTAAAATTTGACAAGGTCCTGCCGGCATGAATGTTAGTAGAAAGCAGATTTTTTTGACATTGGATAGTTCTAAGTGGGACATTGATAGTTTATCATTGCAATCTGTGGGAGTATTACTTAATCCCGACAGTCAGTTTCCCCGACACCGAACATCCCAAAGCCCCAATCCCGACACCTGTTTGCCCGACACTTCAGTGTTGGCCGTGGCAGAGTTACTGTCGGTATTAAGTAGTATATCCTAATCTGTATGTATAGAATCTGATAAAAAAAAAAAGTATTTATCCTTCAGAGATCTGGTGCGAGGCTTGAGAAAGCATTTTTGGGGCGGTTATGTATGGGATGAGGGGAATTTGGCATTTAAAAAATTTTTTTTTTTTTCAAAATACTTTGCAGTTTAGGACCTGTTGTGTCCAGCAATACTCCTGTACTGTGGACAACCTCCCAACCAAGTCACAGACTTTCTCCACTACTTACCTCATTTATCCATGACTTGCCCTTCATTGCAGGGCCTTCAAACAGAGGGAATCCCTCAGGAGCTTTTTGGTGGGAGAGTGGTCAGCGGTACCCAGTTCAGGAGTACTCATCCGTCAACCTCTTCGTGCTTGGGCATTTTCTCTTTGTCTGCTCCCCACACACCGACATGAGGGCGCATGCATGTAAGGCATGTTGTGCCAGTCCCGTTGATGTCCACACATACAGTAGGTTGCCAAGGTGGCAGGAGGGCAACAGGCCCAGGAACCTTCGAAACCCAGAGGAGAGCTTTTTGTGGGGGGCTCAATTCTCCTCCCCAAGATGGACCTCCAATGCTTCGAGCACGGGAAATGAACTCGTGTCATTGACAGCACTGCTACTACTCCAGGGGGCTGCATGATAGTCCTAGTTTTGCTGTTAAGCTAACTCTATTCTATCCTTACAGGAAGAAACGCAACTTCCAGAAGTTCCCACCGAACCACTACCAGAAGTTCCCAAAGCAGAAGAAGGTATGTGCTACTTAGTTTACTGCACATGATGTTTAACAACTTTCTTGTTGAGTTATGGTTGCATAGTGTTTTACGTTGCCAGTGCAAACCTTGTGTCAGGTTTGCCTATAAATACTGAATGAAAGAATGTTCGTAGCTGTTCCTAGGAAAACTTAGATATATTGGATGATGTGATGCCTATCATTGGACAGAGAGAAGCATCTGAGGAAGGGACCACGTGATTCTGAAAACTTGTGTAGTGGTTATAAAGTCCCCAAATCCTGGTGGTCTCTTAAGTGCGACCGCTGGAACTTACCAGAGCCTCACCCCTTTACTTTTTTACTTCAGCCTCCCTGCCCCCACTGATGCAGCAAATCTCTTTCCACATACTATACAGCAAATGAAGTTTCTGCTGTCTCTTCCCTTGAAATTTATTTCCAAGTGATTTGCTTTAAGTTATATTTTATTAACATAACATACTAGTCGCCAGCAGATTAGGCCTTATGGTCTAGCGAGTCTGCTCGTGCCTCAGAACCCTGGGTGGGTACCAAAGCCATCTCTCCACCTCCCGTATCCCTGTTTCCCTTGACCTCCATCCCAGCGAGCCCCCCCCCCACCGTGGCAAGCCAACCTCTGCTTCATCCCCTTTCTATACCTGTCCCAGCCTCTCTTGAAACCCTTCACCGTAGAAACCAGAACCAGCTCACCAGGAGTGCATTCCACGGTTCCACCACACTCTCTCTGTGAAATCCTCCCCCCACCATCCTTCTACCTTCCAACTATGTCCTCCGGTGATTCCACCCTCCTTTAGCCTAAATATCCTCTCTGATTTACTCTGTTGAGTCCCTTGAGGTACTTGAAGACCTCCGTCATGTCCCCAGTCCCTCCTCTCCTCCAGCGAAAACAGGCCAAGCTCCTCTAGTCTCTCCTCATACGTCAACTCCCCTAGATCCCAGATCATTTTGGTAGCTCTCCTCTGAACCCCTTCCAGGAGCCGGATGTCCCTCCTGAATTGCGGCCTCCAGTACTGCATACAGTACTCAAGGTGTGGTCTAACCAGGCCATTGCACAACGGGAGAATCACCTCCCTGCTCCTTGAGGTAATCCCCCTTGCGATGTAGCCCAACATCCTGTTTGCCTTTACTGTCTCCCTCCTGCACTGTTCAGAATTATTCATGTTGACATCCACCAGGACCCCCAGGTCTTTTTTCCCCTGCCGTGGCCTTCAGCTCATCCCCTCCCAGGAAGTACTCACGATTGGGGTCACCTCTCCCAAGGTGTAACACCTTGCACTTGGAGGAGTTAAAATTTAATTTCCAGATGCAGGCCCACTTGTCCAGGGTCTCCAGGTCACTTTGCAGGGCCAGGCCCCCCACCACTACATCTAACTTGGAATCATCTGCAAAGAGACTCATCTCAAGTCCTTGATAGCTAATTATAGACCCATCTCAATACTCTCTCCACTGTCCAAAGTGCTAGAAAAGATTGTGGCTGATCAGCTCATCGACTACCTCAGCAAGTATAATCTGCTGTGCGCTAACCAGCATGGTTTGAGACAAAGTCGCAGCACAACCACTGCCCTGCTGGACTTTACAAACTATGTACACAAGGCCTTGGATGAAGGCAAACTGGTGGGGTCTATCTTCATTGACCTCACTAAAGCCTTCGACACAGTCAACCACCCCCTGTTACTGACCAAACTGCTTAACATGAGAGTGGCACCCGATACTCTATGCTGGTTCCAATACTACCTGACAAGCAGAACTCAATGTGTCAAAATAGGGCAAACAGTTTCCAGTGCAAGACTGGTATCGCTAGGGGTTCCCCAGGGATCAATCCTGGGGTCTCTACTCTTCAGCGTCTTCCTAAATGACCTCCACACTGCCTGCGACACCAAACTTATACTCTGTGCTGACGATGCGGTGCTCCTGGGCAGCAGCACGTTCCTTACTGATCTGCAAGTGGAGCTTCAGGCATCTTTCTCCTCTTCGGAGAACTGGTTCTGTAGTCGTAAGTTGCTGCTTAACTATAAGACCAAGGCCGTGCTCATTACCGTCCGACACAAAAAAATCAAGCAACACCTCCCTCATCATCACTAACTCCTGCAGAGAGCCTCTTTACCAAGTTCGCATGTTCAAGTATCGAGGGGTCATACTGGATGAAACTGACATTTGCTCAACATATAGACTCTCTGGTCAAAACAGTCAGCTTTAAGATTGGTGTCCTTTACAGGCACAGGCATTACTTCTCCCCCGAAGCCCTCCGCCCTACAGAACACAGCTCTATATTATCCCATATCAACTGTGGATTAATGGTTTATGGGGTGGCAACGGATACTGCGCCGAAACGGATCCAGGTTGCACTAAACAACGCCTGCAGACTAGCTCTTGAAGTGGAGCGCAAAATGGACACTTGTACACTATATGACCTTACAAATTGGCTATCCCTAAGGAATAGGATCATACATCAGACTTGCACCCAAGGGAAGAAAGCGCTCATGGGCAAAACACTGCCTTGTGTTGGCAGTCTGATAGTGGCAGCAAACATGCCACCAGGGGGGAGGACAAGGGTCCTGTCCATCCCCTTCCGTTGTACCTCGCTTGGGCAACTGGGCATTCGCCTACCGTGCCCCACCGTGGATGAATGAACTCCCCAAGCACCTCCTTGCCACCATTTGCCTAGTCAAATTCAAAACTGGCCTCAAACACCTTATTACAGTCTCTGGTTGCACCTGCAACTAACCTCGGGCATTTCAATTCCCCACCAGTTTTTGACTGACGCAGCACTTGTTTCACACAAGGACCTCCTGTATACACTTTTTCATGACATAGCCCCTATGGCTTACCCTCCTCACTACCTCCCCACCCACTGCTTTTACAATTCCCCTCGACCACCCCCTCCCCCCCTCCAACATTCTAGTGACAAGACTCCCTGGGGATGCACCATTTTCTGCCTCTATAACCATGTTCTTGTAGTATACTGTTCATATATGTAACCAAGATGATTTTGTGTACTTGTTCATGCTGGTCGTTGTATGTATGCTCGCTACGTTGTAACTTGCCTAACTCATTGACGTGGAACCTTTGTAAAAGAGCTTGTGCTCAAAGGTATTCTTCCGAATCAATAAATTGAATTGATTGAATCTCACACCCAATACCCTCCCTGATATTGGAGATGTAGGCATTAAACAGTAGTGGCCCCAGATGAAAAGAAACGAGACATAAATTACAAACATGCATGACATCATCATACATTATAGTGCATTAGAGCAGTCATACTTGTGATTTGGTACAGCATTATTGGCGAAAACGGAATCTTTGTTATACAGCAGAGCAGCCTATCAAAGACCGTGGTGATAGCCATGTATCAAATAAATAGATTGAGCAGCAAACAGGGCTGATTATACTACCACTAAAACAAAGTATTACGAATATTTGTGAATTCACGCAGGGCTCTTTTAGCTCTTCCAGTTACTAGCACATAAGAAAATGTTAACATACATGAAACTTTTAACTGCAGTAGTATAAAGCTGTTCAACTTAATGGTAATGTAGTCTGTGTATGGGCATTGCGACTGCTTGCGTCCCTAAATGACTGTAAAACCATTGTGCCATGTAGTGGTCAGAGTCACAAATTTTAGAAGCAAATTGATACACAAGTTCCTTGTTAAAGGACAAGTAAACAATGTTATTGGAGGTGTCGCCGATTCACTAATGCTTTCATAAAGTTTGAGTAAAGGGAGCTCTTTTCAAGGATGTTATTTACTTTGTGAAAGTATGTTTAATCTCTCGGGCGATAAAAATGGTGGTGGGGTTGCATGAAAAGCCCTACAAGGAGAGACTGAAGTACTGTATCTCAATGTGTACACCCTGAAAGAGAGGCGGGTGAGAGGTGACATGAGACCTACAAGTACCTCACTGAGTAAATGGTGCAGGACTGGGAGACCTCAATATGTATACCCTGGAGGAGAGGAGAGATGGGTGAGATATGATAGAAACCTGCAAATATCTGAAAGGCATTAATAAGATACCGGAGGGTAGCATCTTTCAGAAAAGATGTCCAGGAATAAGGGGACATGACATGACATTGGAAGGGGGTAGACTAAGGGGTAGCGTGAGGAAGTGTTCACAGAAAGGGTGGTGGATGCATGGAATAGACTCCCAGCAGAGGTGGTGGGGCAAGCACAGTGGGGAGATACAAGTATGTATGGGACAGGCATAGGGGAACACTAGCTATACGAACGAGGAGGTAAAGTTGGAGATCAAGTAGGGTCTGCAGCTTTTATAGTAGGCAGGGAAAATGGGCAGACTAGATGGGCGTAGCGATCCTTATCTGCCATCAATGTCTGTGTTTCCATGTTTCTATAGAGGAGGGGAGTCTCTTTAAAATAAGAAAAAGCATCAGGACAAGGGGCATACGATGAAGCTGGGTGGGAGGGAAGTTCGGATTTGAGTAAATATTTCTTCACTGAAAGGGTGGTAAATGCCTGGAACAGACTGCCAGCAAAAGTGGTGGGAGTGAAAACAGTGGGAAGCTTCAAGCATGCGTGGGATGGACATAGTGGCATAATAGAAAATAGGGAGAGGGGTTGGCAGAGACAAATTAGGCATCGAACATGGCAGACAGGGTGGGCCAAGTGGTCCTCGTCTGCCTACAAATTCTAAGTTTATTAGACTTTGATATATGAGTTAAGTATTGATAAATATACTTAAGTCAAATCAGAATTGATACAAAATAGGCTTCAAGGCTTTTTAGAAACACAGAAACATAGAAGTTGACGGCAAGGACCGCAAGGCCATCCAGTCTGCCCATTTCTTTTTCTACCTTATGAATGTGCCACAGGCCTTTGCTCTGTCAATGGCCTATCTATTCATACTCATCTGTATTGCTCCCTTATGCCTATCCCATGCCTGTTTGAAGCCCTGCACTGTATTCAGATCCACCACTTCCTGAGGTAGGCCGTTCCATGCATCCACCACCCTTTCTGTGAAAAATAACTGCCTCATATTACCCCTTAATTGGCCTCTCTCTAATATCATGCTGTGTTCTCTTGTCCTGCTAATTTTCTTGTATTGAAACATGTTAGACTCTTTCACCTTGCTAATGCCTTTAAGGTGTTAGAATGTTTCGATCACATCACCTCTCTCTCTCCTTTGCTCTAGAGTATACATATTGAGTTCAGTTAATCTATCCTCATGTGTTTTCTGATGCAGTCCCTGCACCATATTGGTTGCCCTTCTCTGGACTGCCTCAGTTTGGTTAATATCCTTGTGAAGATGTGGCCTCCAGTACTGCACGCAGTACCGAGATGGGGCCTAACCAGTGTCTTGTAAGAGGGATTATTACCTCCTCTTCCGACTTGTGATACCCCTGAATATACACCCAACATCCTCTAGCCTTACCTACTGCTTTAGAGGTCTGCTTGGATGATTTCAGGTCATCGGTGGTGATGATGACGCTCAAGTCTCTTTCTTCCCTTGTGACTGCCAGCAGCTCCCCTCCCAGCCTATAGGTGGCTTCAGGGTTTCTCTTCCCTATGTGCATGATCTTGCACTTCTTTGCGTTAAACCCCAGTTGCCGCTCTTCCGACCATTTTGCTAGTTTATCCAGATCTCTTCTCATTCTGCCCACCACATCTGGATCATCTACTCTGTTGCAGATCTTGGTGTCATCTGCAAACAGACAAACCTTACCCTCCAGTCCATCTGCAATATCACTGATGAAGATATTGAAGAGGACTGGCTACAGGACTGATCCCTGAGGTACCCCACTTGTGACTTGCATCTCTTCTGACTGTATACCATTTACCACCACACTCTGTTTTCTGCCTGTCAACCAGTTTGCCACCCAGTTGACCAACGTCTGACCCACCTCGAGCCTACCCAGCTTATTAATCAATCTTCTATGTGGAACAGTATCAAAAGCTTTGCTGAAGTCAAGGTAGGCAACATCAACTGCTTCCCCTTGATCCACCACTCTGGTTACCCAGCCAAAGAAATCTATGAGATTAGTTTGACAAGACCTTCCTTTTGTAAACCCATGCTGTCTTGGATCCTGTGCTCCTGTGGATTCCAGGTGATGCACTATCCTTTCCTTAAGGAGTTTCTCCATAATCTTGCCCACTACTGAGGTAGTACTGACTAGTCTGTAGTTCCCTGCTCCCTCCCTGCTATCAGTCTTGTGGAGCGGGATCACATGAGCCCTTTTCCAGTCTTCTGGGACCTCTCCTTTGCTCAGAGACTCACTAAACAGTTCTGATAATGTCTCTTCTAGTTCCACCCTTGGCTCCTTTAGTACCCTGGGATGTATGCCATCAGGTCCCATTGCCTTGTCCATCCTGAGCTTATCGAGCTCTTGTAGGATCCTTTCTTTTGTGAAGGGACTAGTGCACGCCTCCCTTCCCCCTGCCCATGGTGCAGAGCTGTGGGCCCTGCCCTACCTTCTCTTCAGTAAATACTGAGCAGAAGTATCTGTTTAGGATAGATGCTTTTACAGGGTCCTCCTTCTCACATGCCCCCTTATCCCCTTTGATTTTAGCAATACCCTCTCTGGACTTTCTCTTTTCACTAATGTATCTATAAAAAGTCTTGTCACCTTCTTTTACTGTTCGTGCTAGTGTTTCCTCAGTTTGGGCCTTGGCCTGCCTTACTGCCGTCCCTGCTTCCCTTAGTGAAGTTTGGTATGCCTCCCTATCTTCATCCTGCTGCATTCCCTTATATTTCCTGAAGGCCAGCCTTTTGGCTCTGACCTTTTCTGCTGCTGTGTTTGAGAACCAAAGTGGTTTCCTTCTTCTTTTGCACTTCCTTTTCTCAGTAACACAGTGGGATGTTGCTTCAAGTATTGCATCTTTAATGCTCAACCACTTTTCCTGTACCCCCTCACCTGTATTTCTTTTTGACAGGGCTAGCTTAACTCTGCTGGCCATCTTATCAAAGTCAGCTCCTCTGAAGTCCCATATTTTTGCCTTGGAATGGAATGATTTTGTTCTAGTGGGCAAATTGAACCATACCATGTGATGGTCTCACTCCAACAATATCATTACGTGATATGTCTGTGCCATCTTATGATCAGGCTGGCTCAGGACATTTAGTACTTGTATACATTCCGAGCTATTTTTAAAAAACTGATGAAAACGGATTAAACATGCTTTTTCAAGGTAAGTAGTCAGTCACTTCTTTGAAAAGAGCTCTCTTTCTCTAAACTGTACAAGAGCATTAGTGAATCTGCTGCATCCCCAATAGCATTCTAGAAGTATAAACCCATAAAAATGTCTCCTCATGACCTTGTGGTCCCTACCATTGTGGATCAGATATAGCAACAGATGAGAGGAAATTCTTTGTACTACTTGTACAGAAGACATAGATACATAGATACATAGACAGTGTCGGCAGAAAAAGGCCTATGGCCCACCTAGTCTGCCCATTTGAGCTTGTAAGTTCAGTTTGTTTTCCTAGAAGTCTATTTCCCCTTACCCCTGTTTAAGACATCAAACCATTGTCCCAACAGAATGTGGAAACAAAACAAAATACAGTATCTTACCCAGTCCAGGTAAATAATCAAGCCCAGCTAACTTCAGATGTCAGTTCATGGGGGAGAGTCAGCATTCGAACAGAAAAGACACTTTAGACACGAGCTACCACTCTACAGAACTTGAAACCAAATTTATTATTTTCGACTGAGCAAATGGTAAGGAACAGTTCAACACCACTTTGCACACCATGTGTCATAATACAGGAGGTGTTGAAGGCAGTAAAACAAGAGCAGAAAAGCCTGGTCCGAGCTGGGAAGCACTGCTGCCTGCTGTATCTTCTGAGATGTCCCAAACATCCAGCTAGGCCTTGCTGAAGGCTATCTATTGCAAATTGGAGGACTACTCTGGTTAAATGCTAATCTTTGACATTAGAGTTTATGGTCTGCATAAGAACACAAAAACAGCAACCAATGGCCTGGTGGCACTGAGGGTTGAGGCGTTGGACGCTACACCTCACACCACGCTGGCAACCCGGGTTCGTGAACAGGCTTTGGTCGGAGGGGGCATGGAGGATTGAGCATCCCAGCGGCTGCTGTCCTCCTCCAGGGGTGGGATCCTGGGGTGTCTTGCACACCCGACGCACCTGTACCGGTGGAAGCATGGGCACTGGTGCATAGGCAGCTCTTCATAAGAGTCGAGGAGGGGAGGAAATTGTGGGCATTTGTCTGCGACATGCGCCAGCACGCCATGCGACTGGACATCAGTACTATGTGCTGATGTCCTCAGAGGGTAGGAGGGACTAAGGGAAGAAAAACGGAAAAAAAAAGCCTCGGGCCAAGATGACTACCGATCCACCTCAGGATCGCTGACTCTCAGGACAGATCCCATTGTGCAGGCACTCCTAGGAGTAGGAGAAGGTAGGAGGGATAAAGGAGCTTGCCTGGCACTCTAGGGGCAGATTCTGTGGGAGGGACCTGTAGGATTGATCAGTGGTCTGAAGGAGTGGGTCAAAGGGGCAGTAAGGAGGGATAAAAAGAAAGTAAAAAATAAATAAATAAAAAAGTAACCAGAGCAGCAGTGATGACCACAGGACTCGGGGGTGTACAGTCCTCCAGTTCTGTCTAGAAAACTCTGTAAGAGCCAGTAATGTACAGATTATCAGTCTGCCTGAGGGTGTGGAGGGGAATGAGCCAAAGAACTTAATACCGCAGTGGCTATAAGATTCTTTAAAAATAGACACAGTTCTGTTCAGCCCAATGGTGTGGAGGTCTGCGGCACTGGGCACCTTACCTCCTGCCACCCTGGCATCCCAGGCTTGAAAAACGAACAGGGTTGCTCAGGGGCCGGCCAGGGAAAGGAGGATTGAGCATCCATAGACATCTCTCCTTCGGGGAGTGGGGACAGTGTGTGCCGCTGCTTGACTGCCACCCAGTGAAGTCTGGGTGACAGCAGGCTTCCATTTCTCTAAGGGCCAGGCATAGGTGTTCAAGTACGGTGTGTGTTTTTTTTTTTCCTGTTTATTAATTTTCAGTAAATACAATCTACAGAAGACTCTTGGTGCAGAGTAAAACATGAGTGTACAGTTGTAGCAAAAACAGGAGGAGAGACCCCTTTCTCTTTTTTTACAGAATGGGGGGGTGGGGGTTAGCAAAAGAAGAACGAATAAATCCAGCCATACGAGTCACTGCTGCAAGACCATGGTGCAAGTCTTAAAAAATGAGGAAGGCGGTAATCCTGAGTGAAGAATCACTCAGTTTGGCCGCTAAAGCGGCCAGCAATGACCATGCATCAATTTAAGAACATCAGACTAGTAAATAAAGACACTTTTCATGAGTCTCCTCCATTTAAGCCTCGAAACAGTCATAGGGGATCCCCATACCCTTCGCTTTTATTGGTTTAGCATTGGGCGTCTTGGGGCAGGTGGAGGGAACGGGTACTAGAGCTAAACTTTATCAAATTCTCCAAATAGCTGCTTTAAAATGCATTACATTGAAATGGCTCTCCCTGCAGCTCCCTATTTTTTCTCCCAGTGAAAACAAAAGGTCTCTGGGATTGAGTCCATGGAGAGAATTACAGCTACACTCCAGTTAAGAAAAGACACATTTTTGGAGATCTAGCATCCGTGGCATCTCTCTTGAGACCTCTGTTGGGGAGACTGAGGGATCATAGCCAAGGTTGGCCTAGATCACCCTTAACAATCCTTTACTGATTTCCCCGACTCTTGGGTCCTACAGGGTGGCTTTCAGAAAAACCTGTTTCACATTACTCACTAATTTTTTCCTTCATTTTCAAACGTATCTCTTGCTATACTAATGGAGACCTCGGATATATATTGAATGTCTAATGTGATGGATTGTACATTCTTTTATGTTTGATTAATCTGCAGATATTTATGCCGTGTAGGTGAATTAAGGACTCTGCCCCTCCCCCTTCGCCCGGCAGGACGGTTTGCACACCCTGTATATACGTTTTTTTTTTTTTTTTTTTTACTGTTTCTTTTTCTTATAACTATTGTGTAGGCTATAACTGATTGTTATTGTCAGTTGCTGTTACCTGTTGTTTCCACTTTGATCAGTTTGACTCCTTTCAGGGATTCACTAAGTGTTTTATGCATAGAAGTTTACTCGGGCAAAGAGGGGCTTATCTACCCTGCAAAAAATGTGCTGAATGATCTTTCTTTTTTCTCTCTCATTAGAAATATGAAGTACATCTAATAGTGATTACATACGGAGAAGCCAGCAGAAGAAGGCCATTTGGTCTATCAAGTCTGCTCGTGTTGCAGGGTCCACAGCTTTAGCTACTGTTCCTGTCCCCTCTCCCCATTCCTCCCATCCTCCCTACCCATGACTCTTACCCTCCCCCATACCTGTCCCAGCCTTTCTTAAAGCTACCCACTGTCTTCAACAAGATTACCGCTTCTGGCAGCACATTCCAAGTGTCCAACACCCTGTCTGTGAAGAAGTGCTTCCTGACCTCTCTCCTAAACCTCCCACCCTCCAGCTTAAGACTGTGCCCCCTCGTGTTACGGTTGCCACTCAGCTTAAAGAGACTCTCCTTATCAACCTTATTTATCCCTTTCAGGTACTTGAAGGTCCCAGTCATGTCCCCTGTCTCTCTCTCCTGTCTTCCAGGGAGTGCATGTTCAGTGCCCTCAACCGCTCCTCATATGCCTTACCCTGCTGACCAGCTGTCATTTTTGTAGCCCTCCTCTGGACCTTCTCCAGCAGGTTAATGTCCTTTTTGAGGTATGGGCACCAGTACTGAACACCATACTCTAGATGCCTTACCAGTGATCTGTACAAGGGCAGTATAACCTCCTCTCTCCCACTACTGATCCCCTAGATATGCATCCCAGCATCTTGTTTGCCTTTGCTGCTGCCTTCTTGCACTGCGTGGAGTGCTTCAGGTCACTAGTGATCATCAGTCCCATTATCTGTACGTTACTTATGTGTTACTTATATGTGGAAAATTGAAATAGTTTGTTTCAAAGAAAAAAAACAGCCATAGGTAACCAGTAATAGAGAACATACTGTAAGCCTCATAATGCAGTATCCAAGAACATAGAAACAAGTCATGACAGTGTAAACTTGCATAGTATAAAGGGAGAGCAACGATGACCACTCCCTTGGGACTTGCGATGAGTACTGAAATCTGTTAAGAAATACAGCGCATTGAGAAACAATCATAAAGTCCCAGTAAAGTTTGTAAGGTAAGAGAAAGCCCATCCGTCGTCTCCTTCAGCTGCAGCCTCTGCTCTACGAGTTGCAAACTCTGCTTTTATTTTATCCAGATATTTGCTGGCAGTATCAGGATCAGTCAATAGGAAAGTTTTACCTGCATAAGAGACCATCAACTGTGCAGGCAGTTGAAGCAAATGGACAATTCCCTAGGCCCGCAAACCCTCTTGGACAGCGTCCAAGCTTTTCCAACGCTGCCGGGTGGCAAAACTGAGATCTGGAAATAAATGGCAGTCCCATCGGTTGGCTGCAAAAAGCCTTGTGTTTTTTTTTTTTTTTGCAATAGTCAAGACCTCATCCCAAATATGAGGCCCAGAAGTGACGATCAGGATAGTACAGGGTTGCTCTGCGTTGCTAGGATGCCATCAAGGGGTAATTCGGTAGGCTTTTAGGATAGCAGACGATAAGTCCAATTTTAATGTAGTTTGAAGAATCTCAAGCACCATATGCTTTAAATCTGGCCCCTCTTTACCCTCCGGTACTCTCAGAAAATGCAGGTGGGCTGCCCGGACTCCATTTTCTAAATGTTCCAAGCAGATCCTAAGCAGTTTGTGTGGATTTTGGAGTCAATGGGGATCCCACTGGAACCTGTCCAGAAGCAGGCCAAGTACCCCTTGATGAAGATCCTGAGCAGGGACAACTCCCCTGGGGTCACCTTCCCTGTAGCGAATGCTGTCCTTGGCCCTGCTCTGGAGCTGTAGCAGTGACCTGCCTCCTGCCCGACACCATTGGCCCTTATGGTCCGCAAGTACGCGGTGCCTACCGCGTTTCTGACGGTGTTCACCAACCACCCTTCAGCCGAAGGGCTGGTTGCCGACTCAGTGTTTCAGCGCATGGGCAATGTCGCGGACATTGACAGACCCCTGACAAGGAGTCTTAAGAAATTGGACCATGTGGCCAAAAATGGCCTATGCTGCCTCGTCCCTGTGCCTTTGGCAGGCCAGTTCAGACGTTATGATGGCCAGCTTTGCCCATGCTCTCTTGGGCATGCTGGACTAGGTTATCTCCCGGCTCCCCCGCAGTTGTCTGTCAAGTTGTCCTGTGACCAGGGATGCGCCATAGCTAAACAGCAGCTCCAAATGGCCCTGGACATTGGTGATTCTTGTGCCAGTTCCATGGCCATGGTGGTGGTTATGCATTGCAGGACATGGCTGAGAATATAGACTTTTACAGCCGATACTCTGCATAAGTTGGCGGACTTCCCCTTTTTGGACACCATCTTGTTTGGGCTCGGCATCGACGGACATCTTACTTGCATAGAGAAGTCCAGTGCTACCCTGGACCCCGTCACGTTCTCTCAGGAGGACATTGAGGGCAAGAAACAGCGGAAGAAGCCTTTCAGTTTTGGCCCTGCTCCATGCCTCCAGCCAGATCACCGCAGTACCAAGTGGGGCAACAGCAAGCCTGGCTGTCCAAGCCGAACCAAGCCAGCCTCAGGTGGCTTAGAAGTCCGGAAAACGAGTGTCCACTGCTCCCTCAGCCAGCCCTGCGGCTGCCTCCAAGCCTGTTATATGATGAGTCCGGAGTGTCATTCTCTCGCGTGTCCTGTCCAGCCTGGAACCTCCCATGAGGGCTGGCTCCACCATTTTGCTTCCGCCCAGTCCATTATTACGTCAGACAGATGGGTGCTCAACGTGGTGGATCGAGGACTGCCTCTGGAGATCGAGGCTCTCACCCAGCCAAGCCTGTGCCGTATGGGAGGATATGTTGTCCGCCCTCTGAGAGGACATCACCCAGTTCCCAGGAGGAGGCAGTGGTCCGTGTCCGGTATGCCACAGCCGGTCCAGGGTTCATCTCTAGATACTTTCTAATACCTAAACCAGGGGAGGTTGGTGCCCCATACTGGATCTGCACGACCTCAACAAATACCTAAGGCCATGCAAATTCTGGATGGTTACTCTGAATCAGATCATTCTGTCTCTAGAGCAGGACATGTGGTACTGCTGTCTGGACCTTCAGGATGCCTTCTTCCACATCCGTCCGTCCCACTGGCAGTTCCTGCAGTTCTGCTCGGAGAGGATCCTGTACGAGTTCCAGGCCAGGCCTTTCCTCAGCCCCCAGGGTCTTCACCAAGTGCATAACAGTGGTGGCTGCCTTCTGGCTGCACTGGGGTGTCCGGTGTATCCATACCTAGATGACTGGATGATCTCCGGTTTCTCCAGAGCGGAGGTGGTGCAGTCCAGAGATCTGGCTCCTCAGACCTGCTCGGCCTTGAGCCTGTTGTTCAGTGAGGCCAAGTTGGAATTTCCTCTCTCCCAGGTCAGTGGAAGAAGCCCTTCAAGTTCCTCCTCACCCTGCAGGAGAAAAGACAGGTCCCCTGGAAAGGGGAGAAAATCGCCCTATGCTGGGCAGTGGGTAATAACCTGGATAGACGAGGCCATGCTGTCCGCCTGATGCAGATCTCTGTCCCTGCCAGTCTGGAGGCCACCTCATTGGCGTGATAAGATGTCCTTGCTGGGTGCTTTGCAAGCTCCAGACCCTGCGCAGAGGGCAATGGTTTGCTTAGATTCTTCCAAATCAGGCAGAGATGCTAACACCTGCGCTAACATCGACCACAGGTGCCTGTTGTAGGCAGCGTGGTGAGCCTGATGTGAGCTGATACAAAGCAGCACACTAGCTGAAGAGAAAACTCTTCTTCCCCATCGGTTGAACTCGGTGGAATCTGGATCCGGCGGTCAGTCGTGCGCCGGGTGTTGAAGCCCGGAAGGAGTATCTAAGGCTGTCAGCCCTGAAGGTGTGTGTGAGGCAAAGAATCTAGAGACTCCTGGGGAACGCAGTACCTCCTCCTCCTGCAGTCAGCTGGGGCTGGGGATGAGGAAGCTGGAGACTGCCAGGTGCAGATGGACACTTCCTGAAAGGGGATAGGCCAGGAAGGTACCGCTAGGTGGTTAGCACTGAATTTGCTCAGAAACGAGTACGTCTTCCACTCTGTATTGAGGCTTACTACATGGGAGATATGGAGTTCCTGAGCTAACCTTGAGAGGAACCGCTTATATTCAGTGAAATCAGCGTTGGAGGAAAGATGGACAGAATATTCCTCTTCTTCAGACGAAGTTGAGGAGCTCGGGTGTTCAGAGTCCTCCTGCAGCAGGGGGGAGACGGGCAAAAGACCTGCTTGTCCATAGCTCTAACATACCTAGGGAAGGCCGCCACAGTGGCCCTGAATGTGTCCCAGGTTAAAGGGCCCATAAGACCCACATGGCCTGGGAGAGGGAGAAGTGTCTGCAGAGGGATTGAGTTAGGGTTAGGGTTAACCCTAACCCTTCTACCTGAAGATCTGCGATCCTTTCCCCATTAGTCAGTACTAGATCCAGGATAGCCTTGTCTCTTGTAGGTTGCACCAATTGTTTGAGGCCCTCCCCCTGTAGGGAAGGGCCTCAAACAATTTAGTCATATGCAATACCTACTATTTTTTGATCATTATTCTTTTACCCCTCTGAGCAGTGCACCGCTGCTACCAACCCTCAGCCTGCTGCATCCTCCGTCTGACTCTCTTGTACAGATACTGCTTTGGTAGTCACCATCAAGGTTCTCACCATTGCCTCCTGCAAATACATGTTGACACTAAGCAGTCTACGTGGGTTAGGGGAATTTGTTCTTGTAGAAGCGCTGGTAGCAGGCTTGGTAATTACTGTAGGATATGTTCCAGATTATTTATCTTATCCCTTTTTCTTTTTCCCCTGTTGGCAGAAGATAGTGTCTTACCAATGAAGCCCTCAGACTCGGTGTGACCAGATAGGGTTGGTGGTGTTGGGGGTTCTGAGACTGACCAGGTTGTGTGATTAGGGTTTTTTTGTTGCCATATTGGATGTTGGAATTGTTTTATTTGCCTCCCACCCCATGTCTTTATTATTTTCAGCATACAGTTTTAGGGGGTACTGCTTTAGAATGAAGAAGGACTGCACTTCATTTTTCAGCCAATCCATGTCGATTTATGTTACGACTATGTATTTAGTGTATTTGATTTGCTCTGTGCCTTTTAAATAAAAAGTTAAAAAAAAAAAAAAAAGATTCTCAGCATTGCCCAGGGATCTCACAGCATGCCCCTCGTGGCAGAACGCTAGTAGATACAGACAGTGCACCATTCTGGCCCACCAGAGAATCGCATCAGTTACTTCAGGTTGGCCAAGGAGTGACTTCTGGGGCTTTTGTCAGCCCTGAGATGTGTGAAACTGTTGGGTATCATGCTTAGTGGGGCAGGATCTTTCTCCCTTATTTTCCTGTCCCAGTCTAGCCTCCGGCTGCAAGGTTGTTATTGGTAGGGGGGGATGTTGTGTGGTCATCCACAGTGCCAACACCATCTGAAGTCCTGCCATAGGAGGCACTGTTTGAGCAACTGGGCTTGCTCTCGCGCCTTCCTTGCAGAGAGCACAGTTAACACCCCACTGGCCTGGGCGTGGGAGTCAAGACCCAGTCTTGAATCTTCCACATAGTAGTGCAGTGCAGTGCAGTACCAGCTGTCACTACTGGGCATTGAAATTCTGAATTAACAGTGACCTAGAGAGTAGACCCAGTGCCATACAGATTACTTCCACACATAACCTTGTTTACATTAGGCTGCTGTGTGTGTGTGTGTGTGTGTGAGTGAGAGAGAATGTGAAGCAGGTCAATCTTAGTTGCATCACATGCTTGGCCCAGCCCTCTAGAGACCCATTCAGTATGGCAAAAAAGCCTTTGTTTTTTTTATTGACAGTTTCTCTACCCAGGATAACCAAGTTGAGATGAGACTCCTCATTTTTCAGTGTGGTCCTGCTTTTACCAAATTTTACAGCTGTGAGAGCTGACACTGGGAGGTTTAGTGAATTGTTCAGGGTTACACAGCAAGGAAATGGCTGTGGTGGGATTTAAACCTGGGTCTCCTGGTTTCCAGGCCTCTGCTCCTACCACTGCACTACACTTCTTTGATGAGACATATTGAAACAAATTGTAACCTCCAAAAACTGATTCTAGCAGTACTGTAATGGTGTGTTTGTGTGCGTGCGCGCGCACGTGTGTATATGTGTGCGTGCGTGTGTATAGATATATTATAGAGCGAGAGATTTGATTACGGATTGAGTCTATGACCTAGTTTCAGGCTTATTTCTAATACATTTTTTTTTCCTTTCTAGAGAAAAAGCCCATCAAAACCAGGCCAAAGCAAGAAATGGTGGCAGCTTAACCCGACTCGCAGACCTCCATTTTCATGGACTGAAAGAAATTCTCTAAAGTATTTTTCTCCAAGAAGATCATGATTCCAACATACTGGGGAAATTTTTTTACTTCACTTTTCTTCATTTTACTCAATTTGTATTATATTAGACAGTGACTTTTACTGAAGAGTTCTAATGAATGAGCACAAGCAGGCAACCACTTCCTGTCTGGCAAATACTTACCAATTTCATTTTTGTCCCGATGGGTGCACTCTGACTTGGATCTAATCATACAAAAGTGGCATCATCCATTTTAATTTTTTCAGAACTGAAAACGCCATTTAAATTGGAAATACAAGAACATAATTCTAAGCCGTTACCAATTGTGTCCCCCCCCGCCTTGGTTCTGAGCAACATTGCAAAATCAGGAATTCTAGCCCCCCCCAATATACAGCTGTTCAGTTTCAGATAATTTTGCACTGGGTATTTTTCTGAATGTACATATGTATTTTGCAGAGCTGGCTTTTCTTTTCATATAATTGTATTAGTTAGTTTATCAGGTCTCTGATGACTACACTGGTAACCAGTTGATGTTTCAGTTATTACTAGTGAGAAAGTACCGTACAGTGCAAGATTGGAGGGATACATCATCTTGGGAAATTTCATGATTAGTCTGTGGTCTGCATAACCACACACCATCAGCATAGTTTCTTTGTAAGGCAGTGCACAAAGCAGAGCGGCCTACAGGTCGACACAGAACTTCATCTTTGACAACATTCAGTCCCCACAGAATGACGTGCTGTGGAACTCCAGTTAGCCACTCAACTAACATTTTTTATATAAATGATTTCACTTCGTCTACAAACATAGATATTATGTTTATGTAACATGTTTTTTTTTTGTGTTTTTTTTTTGGCATCCTGAATTTCATGTATTTGTTTTAATATTGCAGAACTTTGCAGCATTAAGCCTTGGGAGGGATGAGTCCCACATGGCCAGTGTTCAGGTAGTCACCTATGGATGAGGCTAAAACTAGATAATAGACCACACCCCAGGCTCTGTCCCCAGCCTCCCCTTCCTTTTCACAAATGATGTAGTGTTGCTTCATATATTGAAAAAGTCTTTCTGGAAGCAGTGCAAGAGGAGTACTTAAAATGCAGGGTGGATATGCATCTTAGCAGTTTTACTTTTCACCTACCGACAGATGTCTGTATGGCGTGAGACACTTGCATGCAGCCATGATGTTCATCCAGAACAATGGATGATTTGACAGCATTTAATTTGGGAGCATGTGGCCAGTTGGTCACTCCAGACATTGCCGATAAGCCAGTGGAAATCTAAAGGACTGAAACACAAACATATAATTTGTTGGCAGAAAAGGACCGCTTGGCCCACCCAGTCTACCTAGATGTTCCCTGCATAATCTGTCTCTGCAGCCCCTAACTGATCTCTGGCAACCTTCCCTCCTCCCTGCCTGTTTGTAATACAACTTTATATCTATCCCACACATGCTTGAAGCCTCCCTCTGTTTTTCCCTTCACCACTTTTGCTGGCAGTCTTTTCCAGGCGTCTGCCACCCTTTCAGTAAAGAAATATTTCCTCACATCTCTCTAAAACTCTCCGACACCTCTGGCTACATCACATGCCCCCAGTCCTGGTGCTGCTGCTCATTTGAAAGAGACTTCCCACTTCCACCCCGATTACCCCTGTGAGGTTCTTTTAGGTCTCCATCATGTCACCTCTTGCTGTCCCCTCTTCTAGGGTGTACATATTGAGATCCCTCAGTCTCTCCTCGTAGGGCTTCTCGTCCAACCTCAGCAGCATTTTGGTTGCCCTCCTGTGGTCTGCCTATGTCCTTCTTGGAGGGTGGCCTCCAAACCTGGACATGGTACTCCATGTGAAATCTCACCACCAAGCAATACAGTGGGAACACCACTGCCCTTTTTCTGTTGGATATACCTCTCCATAGGCACTCACAACATCTCAATAGCCCTACACACTGCTTTGTCACAGTGTTCTGCCACCTTGAAGTCATCCAATATGATAACCCCAAGGGTACCCTTCCTATTTAGTGACTGTCAGTACCTCCCTCCATCTTATACTCTACATCTGGGTTCCTATGGCCTAGGTGCATGATTTCGCACTTTTTGGCATTGCACCCCCAACTGCCATACTAGACCAGTCTGCGAGTTTCCACAGTTCCCTGCCTATTCTTTCCAACTCTTCCTGAGTGTCCACCCGACTGCAGATTTTGGTATCATCTGCGGAAAGTTGACTTGAGCAGGACCATAAGAAAAAAGATTACTCACTGTAATAATGAGGTTTCTTCTAGGAGGTGTATTTCGTACAAATGACAGCATTTCAGCCAGCCTGGTGGCGCTGAGGGTTGAGGTGCTGGACACCACACCGGCAACCCGGGTTCGAGAACGGACTAGGGCCGCCGGGGGCCTGCAGGGGAGAGGGTGGATTGAGCATCTGACTGCTCTCCTCCTTCTGGGGTGGGTAGTGGGGTTTGCATCGCCCTGTAGCAGTGACTGGCGGAGGCCAGCTGCACTACATTGGCATGCCAAAGTGGGGGGAGTACGCGGAGGGCATCAGCACTACGTGCTCGGACGCCATTGCACATCTGGCTCTCCATAAGGGAGAAAAAGTGGAAAATGCGGAGGGCGATCTTCGCGGCTGATGGCCGCGCCTCCCCGGAGAGACCTGAGAGGGACTTATACCCGTGGGAAGTAGGAGCTAAGAAGGGCCGCCCAATGGGGGAGCGGGGTTCGTTGCTGACGCATTTACCTGAGGTCCTAGGGGTGTGGGTCGGGCGGTTGGAGATCGTGGGGGCCGCTCTGCCAAGGAGGAAAAATAAGAGCATGATAAAAAAAAAAAAAAAAAATGACAGCATCTTGGCCCGGAGGTGTTGCCCCAGAGATAAAAACTCTACGGTACGGTCACGCTGACAGCATCTTGGCCCGGAGGTGTCATTCCGATACCAGATTTATAGCTGAAGAGAGCAATGACCACTCAAATAAACTCTGCCATGTATTACGAAATGTGAATGTCGTAAAAAATGACAAATCGCAATAAGAACAATTGTAAAAACTGAAAAGTTTAAAATTGTAAAATACTTGAGGAAGAACATTTTTAAAATACTTGATCTGACTTCATCTGAAGAATCTTTTGTATGCAGGTTTTAGAAGAGGAGGTATAGAAAACTTTTATGGCTCACAAATACACCCTCTAGAAGAAACATCATTACTATGATGAATAATTTTTTTCTTCTAGCAACGAGAATACAGTGTATTTGTGGTGTTGTACAAATAGCAGACTCCAAGTATTACTTGGAAGGCAGGACCTATTTAGGAAAAAGGTCCTAAAGCCCAGAAGTACCAAAGTTGGCATCCCTTCTAGTTTGGGTGTCTAGACAGTAGTGAGATATGAAGGTGTGTACTTTGGACCATGTAGCTGCCTTGTACACTCATAACAGAAGTAGACTTCTTAATGCTGCCACTGTGGCAGCTTTAGCTCTGGTGGAAGTGCTCTTAAACCCTTTGGAGGCTGCTTGCCAGTCCTGTCATAGCAGACGTCAAGACTCTCTGATCTGGGCCCAAACAGTCAAAGCAAAGGTTGTGGCCATCTGCTTTTGCCAACCGGTGCTTACAAGATATACACTGTTCAAATCTTCTAGGCCCTGTTTTCTTTTTTGGCCTTCCAGCCTTGCCAGTTTGACATAAAGTGACAGAAAAAAATCATTTTAGGGATTGCATTTGAGAAAAAGTACAACAGTTTTAAAAATGAACGAACCAGTAAAAACTGCATTCTCTCGGTTCTGGGCACCTCGGTGGAACCAATTTGGGGGGGGGGACAAAAATGGGAAACTAAGCTAAAGTAACACAGAGTATGGAGGAAACTAAAAACTTTACAAAATAAAAACTGTAGTCCAAAGAACACATCCACAGGGACTGGAACAGGATTCCAGGGAAACTGATCTCTTAAGTTGATAAATCTGTCACTGGAATGTCAGAGGGAGCAAAACTGCTCTGCATAGTTTGAATTTTAATAGTCTAAAGTCCTAACTCCAGGGCTGAGATGCTGCTGTTTGTATGATATCACAAATACACTCTTGTTACTAGAAAAAAAGAATTCCCTTGCTCAGAACTGTACTGGTGGCAGTCTAGTTTCAGTAGTTCCGGTTTAAGTACCTCATTAATCTACTGTATTAAAAAAAATATATATGAAGGTAACTTGACTTCTGCACTGTTGATGATTTTTTTTTTTGATCATATCAGGTAACTTGTGTATTCAGTTGCCACAATTTTTGTAGCAGATATCTAACCATTTATACTGTACCTGCCAGCCCTGCCTGATATAAAGTTAATTTCTGTCTCTGTAGGCGTATGATGAACATCCACCCACACTCCTACGGGACTGTAAGCAGTTTGACTGAATCCTGGTTTTCGTGTTTATCTCACAAGGGGTTTTCCAGCATCATTTATACAGTGCAGTAGTTTTATTCTAGAAAGACATGAAGCAGTTTGGGCTCTTAAAAAGCCAATGGAGTATTTGCTTTTAAAGAAATAAAATGTTTTAAAAAATTCTCAAAAAAAGCTCAGAAGAGGATGGGCATGCTATTGGTGGCAGGTGTTGCTTATATTGTGGGATTCTCATAATCAAGCAAGAACTAAAAGTAACTGAGGGCACAGTTTCCAGCAGTTCTGATCAGTTTTCTAGCACAGCCAGGGATGGAGCATATTATTCACACACTGAGAGCTTAAAGGGACAGTGTCAGCTTTTAGCTGATTTTTATAGCCACAGTGGAGAACGATGCCTGCACATATCTGCATTGCTGGAAATACTATAAGTTGGTCCTGCTTACTTTAAAGTGTCATTTTGTACCTTTATTTTACAAATATTTTTCTCCCCCTTCCCAACTGAAATCTTGGAGCAGTCACGGTGCCAAAGCATGCACTAAAACTTCATTACATGGGACAGGTTAATTTTACCATGCTGTGTAATCAAAAGGTATTTTGTAATAGCGGACACTTTTCTGAGAATGAAGACGTTGATGCATTGTTAAAACGAGAGCTGTAATATATCAGAATCATTATTTGAACTATAAAACCACAACTCGGCATGCGCAGTCCGACACTAGTACACATGCCCAGAGTCACAGCTTCATAGTTCAGATAAAGATCTCAGTATGTTATAGTGCATCAACTTTTTTATTCTCAGGAAAGTGTCCACTATTAGAAAATATATTTAGATTATATGGCATGATAAAATTCAAACTCGTTCATGCACAAGTTTTAGAAGTGCACATACAGCACCTGCAGACTACTCAGGATTTCATTCGGGAAGGGAAGAAACAGATATTTGCAAAATGAAAGTACAAAATGCCATTTTAAAGTAAGCAGAACCAACTTATAGTATTTCCAGCAATGTAAACACATGCAGGCATAGTTTTCCACTGCGGCTATAAAAAATCAGCTAAAAGCCGACTGTGTACTTTTCTGGGATCAAGTTATGGCAGCATATTAACATATGGCAGGCTCTCAGACTGTACCTTGTGATTTGTTGGTTTAGAAACCACAGATAAGATTGTTCTTGAGTGTCTGCAACCCTGTAGAGCATTAGCTGTCTTAACTTTGTCACTGTGAAGTTCACCTAAGCTATGGGAAAAAGTATCAAGCCTCCTCATAGAAAACATCCCAGACAAGTCATTGCACAATACATGAGCATATAAAGTGAATTGCCTTTGAATAAACTACCAAGCTCATCCACCTGGTATTATTTCAGTTTGCCCCACCTCCTCGCATAAACCATAAAAAACTCAGTCTTGCAGCTGCACAACGGTTAGATTTACGCTCGCGATGCCGGTGACCCGGGTTCAGGAATGGACCCAGGGAGTTGGAGGACTGGCCAGGGGAGAAGGATTGTGTGTCCCTGGGACTGCTCTCCTTCTCCGGTGGGGGGGGGGAGGCTGAGTGTCTGGCGCTTGATGGACCCCTGGTGGAGGCTGCGGGCACTGCAGCGCTCGACACCAGTACGTTGGGCGGGGCGGATGCTGGTTGTCATTGGATGTCCCCGCCCCCAGGGCAGCAAGTAAAAAGAAAATGCCAGTCCCCCAGCATGAAGGCCCATTCTGTCCCGCCACCCATTGCCTCTGATGCCCATCGGGGGGGGGGGTGCTCTCGTGGCCCCGATCTGGGGTAATCTGGGGCTTGCCCACAATGTCCAGTCAGGAGTGGGAAGCTCCTCGGCGACACAGCCCTGGTGTTTCTAATACTGGTTCACATTCTATTTTTGTTCCATCTCTACTGGCCTTTTAGTAAATTCATTGAGTGTTTCTGCTTTTCACTGTGATGGGCAATACCATTTTAGAACTGTATGATGTACTTTATGTCCTTGTTAAAGAACTGTAGTGTCAGTGGCTCAGTAGGTAGCACACTCGCCTCTGAGGCCGGGAGATCAGAGGGCTATGGGTTCAGTTTCCACATCTGGCACTTGGGTTACTATCCCAGTACTGACACTGCAGTGCAGCATGAGAGGGGTGCTGCACTTCTGAGGTGCCGTCTTTCGGATGAGACGTTAAACTGAGGTCCCATCTGCCTGGATTGGTGGTAGTTCAGGTGAATGTTAAAGATCCCATGGCACTTATCGAAAAGAGTAGGGGAATTTCCCCGGTGTCCTGGCCAAATTTCCCTCATTCACTAAGAATACCACCAACAGCTTAATCTGGTTCAAGGTCAGTTGGCATTCATCTGTATCCCCCCTCCCCCCGGGTCGTGCCTGAAAATAGGCAGGATTTGTCTAGTGCACTTACCCGGTCAACAAAAACTAAATAAATAAACTTGCATTGTTTTCACAATGCATTCACGTTATGTTCTGTTCAAACAACATGAAGTCTTGATGTATTTTGACTATATGCAGTTAGCCCCAGCACTTGAACTGCTCCGGAGACGAAAGAGTTAACTCTATGCCAAGGCATAGAACGTTGAGCTCGAGCTCGGTTTTCAAACCTCTGTCCCAGGTACTCTTCAGTGTAACCATCATATTCTTTACTCCGCCTTACTGTGAAGTCACTCCGGAGATTCTCTCCTTCACTTTGGTTCGGTTGTGGTAAAATTGTTTGGTTTAATAAACCGCTTCTTTATTTTTTTGGTCTTTACATCTCTGTCCTGGTACAGTAAGTGTATTAGTAGGTAGTAGCATGGTTTGTAAAGAAATTGTTTTTGTTTTCGGTTTCTTCCCAGTCGGTCTGGTTGGGAACCGATGCGATTTGTTGTTCTGTTTTTTTTACAGGTGTTTTAGTGTGGTTTCCGGTATCTATCGGTTCCTGAAAAAAAACGTTGATTTCTCCATTTCTTTCTTCCGACCCATGACACGGTTGGAACCGATAGATTTGGTAGTCGCCTGGCTTGAACGCTGGTAAGGTTGACTTTGTGTTTAAAGGCCTGTCTGAGAAACCCAAAAAGAAAACCGGGCCCACTGGGTTTTAACACTGCACTGAGTGTGGGGAGGCTTTTGCCAAGGCTGATCCCCACCTCATCTGTGTGTATTGTCTGGGGTTTGACCACATCAAAGAAGACTGCCAAATCTGCAGGAACTTTCCTAAGGCCACTGTTGAAAAAACGTTTAAGTAGGCTGAAGGAAAGGGAGGCCGAAAAAATCCGCTGACCCGGATGGCCAGCCCGGTTCAGTTCCGACCGAACCTGAGGGGGTGCCCACTGACCTGGGTGATACCTCCTTGAGCAAAAGGAGAGCCAATTCTACGGAATCTGTCCCTGCAAAAAGAAAGTGCAAGTCAGCCGGTTCAGATCCCGGTTCCCATGGTCCGACCGCTGACGAGATAGCCAAAGCGATCGCCATTGTGCAGTTGCTTCACCCAGTTCGGTTGGACTTGTCTGCTTCTGAGTATAACCCTGAAGCATTTTATGAGGGCGAGTGGAAGGAGATGAAGATGATGATGAGGATTACCCTTGGCAGGAGAATCAGTGAGTTACAGGCTCTATCAGTGGAACCTGATTTCATCTCATTCCATAGGGATAAGGTGGTCCTTCATACAAATAGGAAATTCCTCCCTAAAGTGGTATCAGACTTCCGTCTGAATCAGTCTGTGACATTGCCTGTATTTTTCACTGATCATTCCTCCTCTGGAGAGAGATTAGTCTCGATGTAAAGAGGGTTCTGAGTTACTACTTAGATTCCACTAAGCCCCATAGAAACAACTGCTCCCAGCTGTTTCTCTCTTATGGGGAGGTGGGTAAAGGCAACTCTGCCACCAAGAGTACTATTGCTAGGTGGATTGTCTCTTGCATACAGTTCTGCTACTCAAAATTGGGGAAAGAGCCACCCTCAGGCCTGAGGGCGCACTCCACCAGAGGTACAGCTGCTTCGGTCACAGCAGTTAGAGACATACCCTTAGTGGAAATCTGTAAAGCAGCCACCTGGAAGACTGTTCACACATTCACCAAGCATTACTCCCTGGACATTCAGGCTAGAAGTGATGCTAGGTTTGGTACTGCAGTACTGCAGAGCCTGTTCCCAAAATAGGTTCTGTAGTTCCCTCCTCCTTGGGGTACTGCTTGGTAGTCTGCATATAGTCAGAATACAGCAAGACTTCATGTTGTTTGAAGAAAAAAATACTCACCTTAGTAATTGTGTTTCTTCTAATGGAGTCTTGCTGTATTCTGTCCTCCCTCCCTGCCTCCCCTCCTGGAACCTAGTTGTTTTGGGATGTGGGTGGGTAGGCGCAGTGTTGCACCCCAGGGGTACACCTGGGTGCCTCTTCTTATTTGAAGATTATTTCTTGTTCCTTTGTTTTATTACCTACTTGGATTCTTTTTGTGGGTCTCGACTTGAGTCTTTGGACCCTAAGATTGATGTATTTTGCCCTTTGGCACAAAAGTTTAAAAAAAATTTCTGGGTTGTTAGTTGCTTAGTATAGGGATCGTAAGAATCTGACAGTTACACTGAAGAGTACCTGGGACAGAGGTTTGAAAACCGAGCTGGAGATCAACGTTCTATGCCTTGGCATAGAGTTAACCGTTTCCTCTCTGGAGCAGTTCAAGTGCTTGGGCTAACTGCATATAGTCAGAATACAGCAAGACTCCATTAGAAGAAACACAATTACTAAGGTGAGTAATTTTTTCTTCTGGAACTCTGTGGCCAGAAGGGAACATAACCTATATTATACAGTCCTAAAATGGCACTTCGCCGCAGTGTGTTATCAGAAGCAACCACTATGTTTACCGAAAGGTCAGTAAAAATGAAATAATAACAGAAAGGGATCAAACATATGAAAAAAGCATCTACTGGGAAAAATGACTTTCAGGTTCAGCGCAGTTCTTTAAGCAAGCATTGCTGTGTCACTGTCTTACTTTGTCTGACAGAAGAGTGCTGATATATGCCAGCACTGTGTCACATGATTATTCAAACCCGAGAAACACTGCACCAGAGATTAGCCATGGTTCCAGGGACTTCTTACCCTAATTTTTTCATCCCCTACTGTTTATGCTTTGTGTTTCAACATTAATAGACGCATTAATGTAGTTATTTGTAGTTTATTTCCTTACTTGTTGAAAAAGATACGTCATAACCAAGGCTCCTGGAATTCTGCATTTCCACAGCCGCAGAATTTTCTGCAGAATTCGCATCATGGCGCAGAATTCATTGTTGTTTGTGAATTTTCATTTCAGATGTACAGTTTTTCCTTAGTACCTGGCTCCCTTCTCGCATCCCATTTATCTTGAAGCCCCTCCTCTGTGCTTGGCATGCGATGTCATTAATGGTATCACATCATATTATAGCCAATGACAGGACTGTATTCTGACACATAAATTAATAAATCATACCGCAGAAATCTGAAAATGCTGCTGCAGAAACCTAGGAGCCCTGCCACAGAAATCGGGACAAAGTGTAGCAGAACAGTAGGGGCCCTGATAATAACTGACACCGGTAGCTTTTGCCTTTCTTACATCCCCTGATGAGCACTGCATAATGATGCTCACTGTGCCTGGCCTTTAGCTTACTTCATGGGAGGCCCTGCAGGCCACTCACAGAGCAGCTGCTTAGTGACGTGCAGTGCACCAGTCTTCATAAAGAAGCAGCTACATCTTCAGGCACACACACTGTCCCGGACCTGTGTCAGACGTCATGAGTGGCCTCAGAGGCTACTGACAAAGCTGGTGCATCATCCCATGCACATTGCCCCAGACCTGTAGCTTGCTGTGCATATGACTTGCAAAGTCATCTGTATTTTCTCGTTTTTAGACCGTCACAAACGCAAATGTTGTGTCTCATGAAAGAGTTTTTTCATGACACTGAACAACCTAACTTCTTTTATGATTTGACTTTTCTTCTTAAAAAAAAAAAAAAAAAAAACTCTTGAAGAATAAACCTTCCACCCTATTCTGTTGAAAACACAAGTGTCAGACTACAGCCCTAAGCATTTATTTTGTTTTTAATTTGCAAAGTTTTCCCTCATTTTACCCACTTAAATCACTAACTCACTAAAATGAGTTTGGCAGTCATGAAAAAATACAATTTTTGTGGCTCACAACAACCTAATTTCATTAATAATGTATGTAGCTCCCTTCCCACATCTATATCTATATCTATCTATATATATATATATATATGTACATGTATGTATATGTGTGTGTGTGTATATATATATATATATATATATATATATATATATATATATATATATATATATATATATATATATATACAGATATATATATATATACAGATGATAATAAAGGGAGGTGCATACAAACAATGACATACACTTACTTGACCTCCCAGGACTTGGATGACCTCCAGAGCACCCAGTTGCTTTCGGACCAGTGAGAGCTGCAGTTCAAGTGGGTTAGCAACACAGTGGTATCCAAACAGTAGCTGAAGGGTCACACCTTAGAGAAAGCCTAAAATGGGAGCCGTTTCTTTTCCCTAAAACTCGTGAGCATCTTTCCCAGGAGGGAACTTTTGCAACAGTCTCTGCTCTGACCTTCAAAGTCCTTCCTTGGTATGCATTTCAATTCATTTGTCTCCAAAAGGCACTTTAGTTTACCCACAGGGGTGGCAGTTTGTGGTATTTCCACCCCCCCCCTTTAAATCCTTGATGCACAGTTCTCGCTAGTCCAGAATGAATTTGGATGTTGCAAGCAACCAAGTGGTGCACACATTTTGTTTTTCTTACAGTACTCCACCAGAGGCACCAGTCTGTCTTCTTACCTATAAAATGGGGCCCTCCAACTGTGCTGGTTTATAGTACTTATGTGCTTAAAGACGTAGCTCAGCCCAGAGGGACAGGTACTTTCTAATAAGCCGCTTGTTTCCTCAGCCCAGGTCCCCAAAGGGTGCCAGTATCCAAGGCATGGCAGAGTGTATTTCATGCCGCGACACTGCCGAGGGGAGGGGGGCGACTGCCTACCTCCCCTAGACCCAGTATCAGGCACCCACTACCTGCCCCTCTTCAGTGGGCAAACGGTGGGGGCCCAAGCCCTTAGGCCTACATTACCATTCACAAGCCCTGCACCCACTTAGGGAACTGGACCTACACCAGCTGCTAAAAATACCATACTTTATTCCCTCCTACCTTGATGCAGGGTGGTAGGCACTGCTGGGTGCCTAGACAGTGTTTCAGCTCAGAATAAAATGCATTTCACTGTATATTTATAGTCAATTCTATATTGCTGCACATTGTCAATGGGAAGTCTTTACAGATGAGTAAAGACCACCCCCACTGGGGTACTGGCACAGCCCGAAGCTGTCAATCAGCATAGAATCCTGGTCATATGACCATTCTGAAAGCTGAGACTCTCCAGTCTTTGCTGTGCTATTAAGGGGCAGACAGCATAGGAATTCTCTGTCTCTCTCTCTCTAAATTTTCTTCAATCTGCAGTCATTTTTGTTTTCTTGGCCTAATTGTGCAACTCTGGGGCAGATTGGGACTACCTGTTTTCAGGGGGTACCCTAAAATTTAGAAATCGTGCCTGTTAAACTGCGGCTTTCAAATTTAATAACCTGCTATTCCTTTTTACCCCATTTTTCATTGCTTACTATACATGATTTGGGGGCCATATGCCTTATTTTTACAGAGTGTGCTTTTTGCAAGTCTCCCTAATATTTTCATAGCCTGATGCCTTTTCCGGTAAGTGATGATGATCTTCGGGGGTATCTCGGTCATCAGGTTACACCGTAGGAACCTTTGCCATCGGTGAAGAGGAATCCACGTGAAAGATTTTCAGCAGTACAACTGGGGCCTCCCACACTGTCGACGTCCGACGACATCACCGACCCTATATAGGTGTGAGCGGCCACGCTCCCTCCTCAGTTCTTTCCTACCATCAGCTTGCTTGTATGAGTCACCACGGAAGCTTCATCGTAGTGTTCGTGCCTTTTTCAGCCTACGGCTTTTTTCTCTTGACCTTTCCTAAATCTCTTAAGAGATTTTTGTTTATGTTGAGAGTTAATCCCTCTTCTCTTTTCCAGCACTGCCACTGCGGAAAGAAGGTTTCCTGTACAGACAAACACTCTGTCTGCTATCTTGGGCCTGACCATGTCGTCTCCGGCTGTGAGCTGTGTCAGAAGTTTAATCGGACAACCTTCGGGCGACGCAAGAAAGCTCTCAAAAAATTCCTGATGGAACAGCAGGTAGTCAGCTCCAGGCAGGAGTTCTCCAGGGCCCCGGCTTCTCGGTCGTCGACCGGCTTTTCGAACTGTAAGGCCTGAGACGAGCCCTCAGGGAAGAGTCACAAAGACAGAGATCGCAACCACCCCCCCGATGTCAATCTTGTTCCCCGTCAGCCTCTCCTGAGGGGGGATCTTCATCGGCTGCAGCTGCTCCGATGAAGAGGCCAGCTGTCCAGGTCACTATGCCTATCAGACCCATACTGACAGCTCCTCCGCCCGACACACAGGGTGCCTGGTTGTTTGAAGTCCGTCTCGAGATCTGCCCCTTCTCCCACCAGGGCTACAGGCTCGTCGGGGTTCCCAGGACACAGCCGAAGGGTCGTCTGCACCTGTGCCGTCGAACCCCCCTCTGTTGATGTCCACTCTGGACCTGAACGAAGTACTGATAAAATTTACCAATGTACTAGTTCAACGGCTGGGTGCCATGAATAGGCCCCCTTTACTGATGCCACTCGGCGGCTGCTTCATTGTTCCGACCCAGGAGACTCCTGCGGGGCTGCTGCTACAACAAATCCAACGCCAGACCCAGAGGTTGAGGAGGTTAACGTCGAAGAGTATCGCCCTGATCCATTTTTACCTGAGGATATGGAGGATGAAGAGGAAGAGATACTGATCTCTGAGAAGTCCACGGCTTCCTCAGTCAGTGAGGACTCTCTGAAACATACTCCAGTGCCCCCTCCTGAGGATGCCACATTCTTTAATGTGATGAAGCAGTTGTCTTCCCCTGTGGACTTCCAGACTGAGGAGGATGACAACCAGGAAAGACGTGGTGGATTTCCTGGAGATTCATGAGTCTCCCCCTAAGATCATTGTTCCAGTGTTGAAGAATGCAACCACTGCAGCCTGGCACAGGCCAGACATGGTGCAAGCCATGCCATGAAGGGTGGACACACTTTATAACGCCCCTCAGGGTCTCCCTTATTTTGTTACCCAGGCAGAAATAGATTCCGTTGTTGGCAGCTCTTGACAGATCTAAGGTGCCCAAACACCTTAATTCCCTCCCTCCAGATAAGGAATCCTGCAGGATTGACCTCTGGGGGGGAAAAGGGTTTATGCCTCCTCCACCTTAGATCTGAGGATTGCAAATTATCTGTCGCACATGGTTAAATACCAAAATGCCAACTGGAGAAAGGGCAAAGCTGCTGCCCAGGCCCTCCCTGATGGATCTCAAAGCAGAAATTGCTTCAGTGTTTACAAACTGCTGAGGATGTTGGCAAACACTTCCGGGCATTGTACACATGGCGGAAAAGTTGCCAGAGTGGCTGCCACGGGCATATGCCTTCGTAGGCACTCCTGGCTTAGAGTTTCTTGTTTTGCAGCTGATGTGCAGAACAAGGTGCTTAACACCCCTTTCAGTGGCACCAAACTGTTTGGTCCTGATGTTCAGGACCTTATAAATGATCTGCAGGCCTTGGGCACTGCCATTAAATCAGTCCATTCCCTCTACCACACTCTGCCAAAGGGCAGAGGGTGGCCTACTTTTTCGTAGACAAACCAGTAGGCCCGGATCGGCTCCCCGTACCTAAGGAAAACATAGAGCCCAGGGTCCCTTGCCCACCCCCTCCCATGCTGGAGTGGCGGCCAAGTGACCCAGAAATGATGGACCAGCCTCTGCTGCTGGCTCCACCTCAGCTTGATTCCTTGCCAGACCCCCCCCTCCTCTGGTTCAGACCCAGGAGGCGGTGGTGGAGGTCAGTTCTTCCTTTCATCTGAATCGATGGAGGACCATAACTTGAGATGCATGGATTCTGCAGATCATAGAGAAAGGTCACACCTTGGAGCTTATACAGCAGCCTCCAAACACCCATCCTCCACCCTCCAACTATCCCCTGGCTCATTTGTCTGTTCTCTGGGAGGAAGTACAGTCTCTTCTGCACAGGCAGGGCATCGAGCCAGTGCCCAAGCACTAGAGAAACCAGGGGTTTTATTCCAGGTTTTTCCTAGTCCCAAAAAGACCGAAGATCTGAGGCCCATCTCGAATCTAAAGGAACTCGATCTTTGTCCACTACAAAAAGTTCTGGGTGGTAACTTTGCCAGGCCTAATACCCCTCCTCAAGACCAGGGACTGGCTCTCTTCACAGGACATGCAGGATGCTTACCTGCATGTCTCTGTCTTTCCTCCTCACTGGAGGTTTCTACGTTTTGCCTTTCAGGGTGAGCATTATCAGTTCAAAGTGCTGCCCTTTGTCTTATTCTCTGCACCACAAGTCTTTACCAAGTGCTTGGCAGTGGTCGCAGCAGCTCTCAGAAGAGATGGACTGTAAGTCTTCCTTTACCTGGACAATTGGCTCCTCAAGGCCCTATCCAGGGAACAGCTTTTGCTGACTCTGGAGCGCACTATCTAGCTCTTCCACTCCCTGAGCATTACTGTCAACCTGCCCAAGTCTGTTCTAGTACCGTCCCAAAGACTGCAGTATGTAGGGGCGGTTCTGGATTCCACACAGGGGAAGGTTTTCCTGTCCCAAAACAGGTTGGGGAGTGCCTCGTCACTCAAGCTTAAGAGGTCGCTCAGAGTCGGTACATCCCTGCCAGGGTGTACCTCAGATTGTTGGGCCTAATGGCAGCAGCCATTCCCACCATTCCGCTGACCAGGCTTCATATGCATACCCTTCAGTGGACCCTCAGGGTACAGTGGGACCAGTGCACACGACGAGTTGGACCAACTAGTCTTGGTCTCCTCTCCAGTATGCAAGGTACTGCAGTGGTGGACAAACACCTTGAATGTGCTTCAAGGTCTTCCTTTCCAGATTTCTTCCTGTATCAGATCTTAACCACAGATGCTTCGGGTCTGGGCTGGGGAGCACGCCTGGGTCCTTCGGAAACCCAGAGCTCCTAGTCCCAGTGGGAAGCCAGTGTCTTGGAGTTGAGAGTGGTGCTCTGTGCCATGCAGGCCTTTCAGGAGCATTGTGCTCCGGTCCAACTGCTGGTGCAATAGGACAATTTGGATGTAGTCTACTACATCAACAAACAGAGCGGGACTCACTCTTATCCCCTTTGCCAGGAGGCTATGAGAGTGTGGTACTAGGTGCTGGAACACAGTCTAATACTCTTTGCAGTCCACGTGCCAGATGTCCTAAACACCCTGGTGGACAGTCTCAGCAGAACTCAGTCCAGCATTCATGAATGGGAACTTCTCTCATCCGTCGCAGAAGACTTTTGTTCGACAGATGGGATCATCCAGAGCTGGACCTTTTTGCATCCCCACTCAACGCAAAACTGCCCAGTTTCTGCTCGCTAGATCCAGGGCCTGGAGTTTTCTGGCGAGACATGTCCCTCTCTTGGAGCAGGAAGTTTCCGTACACATTCCCTCCATTTCCTCTGATACAGAGGGTGTTAAGTTTCAGATGGAGGGGGCCAGTATGATTCTGGTGGCTCCATTCTGACCTCACCAGATATGGCTTCCTGTGCTTCAGCAGCTGGCAGAGGAACCTTCGGTCCCTCTTCCTCTTTGCAGCAATCTGCTGACCCAGGATCAGGGGACCATGGTCCATCCCAACCTCAGGTCCCTTTGTCTGCATGCCTGGCTTCTGAGAACATAGCCATCACCAGGTTCGGGGTCTCTAACAGGGTGGCAGACGTCCTAGTAGCCGCATGGAAGCTTTCCACTCGTGCCACATATGCCATGAAGTGGAAGCGGTTTGCCATCTGGGCTGCCAAACACTCCCTGGACCCTTTCACCTGCTCGGTGAATCATATCCTGGACTACCTGATCTTAGTTCAACTCAGGCCTCCAGTATTCCTCACACAAAGTCCACCTTTTCGGCTGTTTCTGCCTTTCATGAGCCCGTGTAACTGCACGATTGCTCAGTTGGATGTCGCCTGTACTTTTCTTCGTGGCATCCTGCACTGTTCCCCTCTCCCAGCTTGGGACTTGAATTTTATTATGGAGAAGTTGACCCCATCTCCTTTTGAGCCAATCTCGACTTGCAGTTTGCGTTTTCTCTCTTGGAAGGAACTCTTAAGTTGCAATTACTTCTGCTCAAAGAATTTCAGAGCTTCAGGCCCTGTGGTGTGAGAAGCCTTATTTGATTTTTCACAAAGACAGAGTATCTTTGTGCACAAATCCTAAGTTTTTAACCAAGGTGGTTTCTGAGTTCGCACTAAATCAGCCTATCTGCCTTCCTGTTTATTTTCCTGTGTGTGCCAATCCAAGGGAAACAGTGCCCCATACGTTAGATGTGCGCAGAACTTTGACGTACTACCTGCTTTGGACTAAAGAGTCCAGAAAGTTGAAGCAGTTGTTTGTTTCCTTCGCCCCAGGTAGAGAGGGCTTTTCTGTTTCTAAGTAGTGTTTATCCAGATGTTTGGCTAATTGCATTGTATTCTGCTACAAGTACAGCAAAGAATTGCCTGATGCTGTCAAAGCTCATTCCACCAGAGGCATGGCAACCTCAGTGGCTTGTTTCAAAGGGGTCTCAGCCGCTGACATTTGTGCGGCTGTCACCTGGAGTACCATCCACACTTTCACCAAGCATTGCAGTGTGGACATTGCCTCAAGAGCCCGTGCATGATTTGGCAGGGCTGTGTTGCACGGACCCCTGTCTTAAGTTTATGGAGATCCAGCCTCCCAGACTGTCTGTTTACTCTTGTCACCGCTTGGTACTCATTCCTACAGTGTAACCTGATGACTAAGATACCCCCGAAGAAGATGGAACAGTTACGTAAGAACTTACTGTAACAATAGATCTTTGAGGGGATCTTGGTCATCAGGTATATTTTCCCTCCCACCATCCCCCATCTTGGGGCTCCTGTATAGGAACTGGCTATCTGTTGTATCCAGTTTTTTTTTTTTTTTGAAATTGTATTTTATCCTCCTCCTCTGCCTTCTCCGACCCTTCGGCATTGTCCCGCAGACATCCCACTACCATGACCCAGCTCCACACAATCCACGGGCCCCCATGGAGCCGGGTTTACCCAGTCGGGGCGAGTAGAGGCCATCCCCGTAACTACAGTTTCGTCGGCCCGTGGACTTGCTGAGTGGGCGCGGGCACGTCAGCGGGCACGTCCCAGGACCCGCTTCCTCCCGGACAAGGCAGGCTCCATTTTCCTGTTTCCTCCCTCCCTTAGCAGATGCAATCCTGGCGTCATGGCGTGCGTCGGCGTCTGCTCTGCTATTGGTGGCCGTCTGACCAATCCCTGAAAGGGCATGCGCTTCCTCGAGCTTCCGCTCGAGAGTGGCGCTGAGGAGCCAGAATGTGGCGAATCCCTCCAGATGGCGGGCTGTGATCGCTCAAGCCTGACTCACCCGACTGACCCACGGCTGCGAGTCCGGCTCCCGAACCGGGTCGGCGGCGTGGGCAGTGTGGCGTTCAGCGCCTCAGCCCTCTGCGCCACCGGGCAGCTTGTATCCAGTTTTTATTCAGATCTGGGTACCTCTTTCTTCAGTCTCTAGGGTGTGGACTTAGCTCCCTTTGTCTCGGGGGGGGGGGGAGAAAATGAGGGAGCGGGGCCACTCATGCCTATATAGGATTGGTGACATTGGCAGCCCCAGCTGTACTGCTGAAAATCTTCTGTGTGGATTCCCTTCACTGACAGTGAAGGTTCCTATGGTGTAACCTGATGACTGAGATTCCCTTGAAGTTCTACCGTTAAGTTCTTATGTAATTGTTCTTTTTTTTGTTTGTTCGGGGGGGGGGGGCAGTTACAGGGTCTAGGGTTCTGTCCTGTCCTGTTCCTTTTTTGTTGTCTTATTTGTCCTTTGTTCTTCAGCAATGGTCCCCTTCCTTCCTTATCCCTCTCTGAGGTGTATTTTTGAGTATTTAGTTGCGTTTTGTGTTTAGACTGCTGGCAGGGCAGCTAAGCTTTATTTATCTTTGCCTTTTTTGGGGGGTGCATTTGTTCATACAGCCTCTCAAGACAGTTACAGAGCTCTACTGCCTTTGTTTTTATATTGGCCACCTTTTTTTGTGTATGTTTCAAGCCTTTTGGAGTTTTTCTGTTTAATCGGCGTCTTGTTGCTGTCTCTTCAGGTCGGGTGGATTGCCGTCAATTAGGATGTCGCATTTTTCTCTCCATTGCTGGCTCCCTGACAGCAAGTTTCATGCTCTTTTCCTGAGTGCAGTCACTCAGGCGTGAGCTTTGGGCACCCTGTTCTTTCATGCGTACTTGCCCTTGTAGTGCCGTCAGTATAAGGACGCGCGCACGCATGTGCGCCTCACTTCTGCTAAGGACATGTTCTGGTGCTGCTCCTGTGCTGGCAGACATGGGAGGTGTGGATTTCACTGTGTGGCTTTTTCTACAGATGCACTGCTTGGAGAGCTTAATGTGGTGAATCAGCACTTGATCATCTTCGGGGATATCTCTGTCATCAGGTCACACCTATGGATTTCGGCTGTCGGGCGTCAGGATCTTACTGAGTCTTTTTCTGTAGTAGTCCATTAGGGGCTGCCTATGCTGACATCTGGCTCAGACGTCACACGCTCTATGTAGGCGTGGGTGACCCTGCTCCCTCCTCAGTTCTTTCCCGCCCTCGACCATTCATTCGTGCACAGACTCCATGGAGGCTTTGTCGCTCAGTTCAACTGCCAAAACTACTTGCCTTTGAATCACTTGTTTTAAGTGATTCTTTTGTCAGTTGTATGTCGAGAACTAATCCCTCATTGACTCACTTCCGTCGTCGCTGCTGCTGTGGAAAGAAGATTTCTTCCACCGACGACCACAAACTCTGTGTCTGCTGTCTTGGGCCTAGCCACTACATCCTCACCTGCGAATCAAGAAAGCCCTGCAGAAGTTCCTCATAAAGCAACAGGCAGCCAGTGGAGAGCAGGGGTCTTCTGGCCCCCCACCCAGTCACCGGCATCTTCGGGCTCTCAGGCTACTAAGGCCCAGGAGAAATCCTCAGGAAACATTCTCATCCAGATGAGGACTGGCCTAAGGACCGTTCCCTGGTAAATGATCCTGGTGCACCTTGGATTCTTGGATCATGTATATGTTCTAGCCACACTGTTTGGCATGTCCTTTCCGTTTAAGAATCTTGCCAGAAGGTCTTTAAGCTGGCTTCTCCCACCCACTCAGGTAGTATATCCCTCTGCTCCGCCTCTTGACACCAGATCTTCCTTTCCGCTTGGAGATTCAGGCTCCTGCCTTATCACTCACTCGTTACAGTAGGCCCTGGTGAACAAATCTCCAGATTTACCAAAACTTAAACTCTCTCGGGTTTCCACAAATTGCTTTGCAATTATGACCGTGATGGAGGACAAGTCCTCACCTGATTTCTGCCACTGCCCATGCGGGCAAAAGATGTCTCGGACTGACCTGCATGCCTTATGCATCTATTGCCTGGGTCATGATCACGACACCCAGGCGTGTGAAATTTGTTGCGCGTTCCAACCTAATGTCCTGGACAGTCGTCTTGCATGACTTCAGTTGGGCAGAATGGAAAAACGGAACCCGCCAGTCAAATCAAAAGAGGCCTGTTGGGCGGTCTCCGCTGAGCAGATGAAGGCCTTCGAAGAGTAGGTGGCACGGGCTGCTAATTGGTCCTCTTCTCTTTCTGTCTTCATCCTACTTAATCTGGGCTCCAGCCTCTCGGGCTCCTTTAAGGAGGTGTGCCAGTCTCTCCCTACCACAGGAGAGGGTCCTTCGGGTACCTTTCATTCCTGCAAAAAGATCAAGGAGCAAAAAGGTTTGTCTCGTCAATGACGTGCTTGGAATCGTGAGAGATCTCGATCCCAGGAATCTGCTGTCTCGACTTCGGTCAAGGTTGTGGCCTCGGCTGCTGGCTTCACGTACCCCCGTCAGGCCGGCCAGCCAAGACGCAGGACGACGACCCGGTTGAGATTATAATTGACCCCGTTGACCCGTCGTCGCTAGATGAGGCCAACTCCTTATTCAGGACACTGGCCCTGCCTAGACCCACTGAGGAGGAGACTCTGCTCGCTGGGAACCTCTTCACAGTCCTGGTCCCTGACTTGGAAGAGCCACAAGTTTCCCTGGCTCCCTCAGAGTGACCCCGTTGATCTCCCCGATGGTCTAACTCGAGGTCTCGGACCCCTTTGACTGACAGGCTGAAGAAAGCACATAAGCTCTCCAAGAAGCAGCACCAACGCCATTCTTCCTCATCCTCTGAAGAGGAGAGGCTTCGACGCAGGCTACATCAATGCTACGAGGATTTGATGTGGCAGCAGCTGATTATGACTGGCCTGAAGTCGACTCTGGCTTCCACTCCGGCCATTACTTGACTGTCACCCTCCAGGCCAATGCCGACTCCTCAGGAGCCGGTCCATACCATTCTTCCACCTGCGGAGCCGGTCAAGACTCTCCTGGCTTGGCCGAAACCGGCCTCTCCACTAATTTGGGTGGATCTGCCACCTAAACAGCCCATCTCCGGGGCTCCTGCCAAGGAGTCTAAGCCTGTCATGGACCTTCTGCATAGGCTGTCTGTCACCCTCCCTTCCGACCATCCTAGGCAGGTGGAAGGCGACTCAGGTGGCTGGCCAATCTATCCAGAGTCCGAGGACTGTGACCTGCATTCTCATCCTTTGGATGACAGATCCATAAGGAGTCTCTCTATGGAGGAGGGTCCCACTTCCTTCATGGGTATTCTCCGTCTCTGAATCCATGGGGATGCCCTTGGAGCCCGTCCAGAAACGGGCCGAATACCCCTTCACTGATATCCTCAAACGAGGGGATTTGCCAACAGAGGCCTTCCCAGTGGCTGAGGCCATTGTTGGCCTGGCCTTGGAGCTGTGGCAGCACCCTGCCTCCTGTACTATGCCTTCAGCCCGGATGGCCTGCAAGTACGCGGTCCCCATTGGCTCCCTCTCGGGATTCATAGAGCACCCCTTAGCTGAGGGGTTGGTGACCGAATCTGTGTTTAGGTGCTCGGGAAATTCGGGAGACACTGATAGACCCCTGGACAAAGAGTCCAGGAAATTGGACCATTCAGTCTGGAAAGTCTAGGCTGCTTCTTTGCTTGGCCTTCGTCAGGCAAGCTCAGCCATCATCATGGCGCATTTTTCTCATGCCCTCTTGGGCTCTCTGAATGAGGTCCTTCCTCACCTTTCCGCAGACCTCCAGACCACAGTCAAGCAGGTCCACGACCAGGGCCAGGCGATTGTGAGGCAGCAACTCCAGACAGCGCTGGACATCGGGAACTCTTGTGCCCACTTGGTGGCGGCCACTGTTGCCATGCACCGTAGGGCCTGGCTGAGGGTTTCCACCTTCACGGCGGACACTCAGCACAAATTGATGAATGTCCCTTTCCTGGACACTGACCTTTTCGGACCAGGAATGGATGGTCACCTTCAGCACATAGAGAAGTCCAGTACCACCTTGGACTCTGTGACTTCAGCTCAGAAGGAATCTCGGGGTTCCAAAAAGCAGAAAAAGCCTTTTTGGCCTTCTGCCCCTGCAGCCAAGCAGCCCTGTTTTCAGTTGGGGCAGCAACAGCAGCAGGCTCAACCTTGGCGCCCTCTGCCCACAGCAGGGCCCCCGGTGGCCTACATGCCCTGAGGAAATGGTCCCAGTGGTCTCCATACCAGATCTTCCTCCTCCAAGCCTGCACAGTGACGGGATGGGGGTTGACAGCCCCATACCTGTCACACCAGCTGTGGGTCCTCCTGTGGGGGGCTGGCTCCACCACTTCCTTTCCGCCTGGTCCGCTGTCACAACAGACAGGTGGGTTTTTGAAGTGGTCTGCCAGGGCTGCCTCTGGAATCGAGCAGTACCCACCAAGCAGAGCCTGCACCCCATGGGAGGAGATGGTGTCCGTGCACACTGTCGGCTCTCCGAGAGAACATCGCCCAACTCCTCTGCGAGGAGGTGGTGGCCAGAGTAGTGGATCCCCCTGTCAACCTGGAGTTCATTTCCAGGTACAGCCCCATCCCAAAACGGATAGGGGGCTGGCGCTCCATTCTAGATCTGCACAACTTGAACCAATTTCTCAGGTCTCGCGCATTCAGGATGGTAACTCTCTCGGATCATGCCATCTTTCGAGCAGAACATGTGGTTCTGTTCACTGGATCTCCAGGACGTGTTCTTTCACGTCCCGATCCATCCGTCTCACTGAAGGTTCCTCTGCTTCCGAGCAGAAGGAGCCCTCTTTGAGTTCCAAGCCATGCCGTTCGGCCTGTCATCGGCCCCCCAGGTCTTCACCAAATGCATTGCAGTGGTGGTGGCCTACCTTCGGCGTCGGGGGGGGGGGTTCAGAATATACCCCTACCTCGACAACTGGCTCATAGCTGGTCCCTCCATACAGGAGGTGGAGAAATCCAGGGATCTGTCTCTCCAGACCTGCATTGATCTTGGTCTCCTTGTCAACAAGACCAAGTCAGAACTCATGCCTTCGCAGGTGATTTGCTTCATCAGGGCAGAGCTCGACTTTTTGTGAGCCAGAGCCAGGCTCCCGCTGCACAAGGTGGAGGTTCTCTCCTCCTTTGCCTGATCATTTCTGGTTGGGCACTTACGCCCTGCCCTGGACTTCCTGTGCCTTTTGGATACATGGTGGCCTGCACCGCCGTGGTCCAATGGGCCCAGTGGCATATGCTCCCCCCTCCAATGGGAGCTGGCCAGCCAGTGGACACAGCGACATGGTGACTGCGACAAGCTGGTCACTGACCCAGAAGATGTGGGATGCTCTCCAGTGGTGGACCGTCGTAGAACACCTGCAGGAAGGGATCCAGTTTGTCGGCCCTTCTGACAGTCTATGCCTCTCTCATGGGCCGGGGGTGCCCACATGGGGACTCACAGAGTCCACAGGTTCTGGACCCCCTGAGGAATCCCGATGTCATATCAACCTGCTGGAGCTCCGAGCAGTTCGGCTGGTACTGACTGCATTCGCTATGTTCCTTCAGGGCCAGGTGGTGCAGGTCCAGACAGACAATACCACAACCATGTACTATCTCAACAAGAAGGGCGGCACGCACTCCCGACCTCTGTGCAGGGAAATGCTTTGCATCTGGACCCTTGTGAGCTGACTGGAGGCAGATCTCCTAGCCATCCATGTGGCCGGAGCCTCGAATCAACTGGCGGACGCCCTCAGCCTTGTGGGTGAGGCATCCCACGAGTGGCCTCTCCACCCAGAGGTAGTACACAGTCTGTTCTCTCACTGGGGCAAACCTCAGATGGACCTGTTCGCCTCCAGGGAGAACGCAAAGCTGAGGCTGTTTCATGACCACCCCCCTCAGCTGGGCTCGCTGCAGGGGATGCCTTCATGAGGCTGTGGACCCCAGGCCTCTTCTATGCCTTCCCTCCACTTCTCTTAGTTCACAAGGTGCTCCTCAAGGTCAAGGGGGACAAGGCACAGGTGATCCTGGTAGCCCCAGACTGGCCTCACCAGTTCTGGTATCCAGGTCTCCTCAGCCTCGGCACCAGACCACTGAGGCGTCTTCCAGCACGCCCAGACCTGCTCTTGATCAATCAGGGGAAGGTGTTCCATTCGGACCTTTAATCCCTGCACCTGACAGCCTGGTTCCTGAGTGGCTAGAGTTCCAGGCTTTGGGTCTCTCCAAAGATGTACTCACTGTAGTTGAGGCATCTAGGAAGGAATCTGTCAGGAGGTGCTATGTCTTCAAATGGAAGAGATTCTCCATTTGGTGTCAGGGCAAGGGCTTGGACCCTTCATCTTGTCCAGTGGCTAGCATTCTCGACTACCTTTGGTCTCTCTCCAAAGGGGTCTTCAATCTACGACCCTTACGGTGCACCTGGCAGCCATCTCTGCTTATCGGATGCGGGCCAGTCAGCAGCTCAGGAGAAGGTGGTCTGGCATTTCTTTAAAGGCCTTGACCATATTTCCCCTGCAGTGCGTGACCCACCACCACCACCATGGGATCTAATGCTGGTACTGGCAAAGCTCATGGGCAAGCTATTTGAACCAGTGCACAGGTGTGAAATGTCGCATCAATCATGGAAGACTGCCTTCTTGGTGGATGTCATGTCAGCCAGAAGGCTTGGGGAGCTACAGGTGCTCTCTGTTGAGTCTCCTTACCTGGCCTTCCACAGGGACAAGGTTGTCCTGTGCCCCCCAACCGAAATTCCTTCTGAAGGTGGTGTCGGGAGTTTCATCTCAACCAGGTGTTGACTCTGCCAGTGTACTACCTCAGTTACACCTCGGAGGCAGAGTACAGGCTCCATACCTTGGACCTGAGACGAGTGCTGTCTTATTACAAAGAGCACATGGCTAGAATTTGGAGAGAGGTTCACCAGCTGTTTGTCACATACGCTGAAGCTGCACCTGGCAGCCCTGCAGATGATTGACAGATAGATAACATCCTGCATTGATCTCTGCTACTGGTTGGCAGGCAAGGAGCCTCCCATAGGGATAAGAGCTCATTCCACCTGCCATATTGCTGCGTTGGTGACTGCTTCTAGGGACATCCCTATCCAGGATATCTGCAGGGCTGCTGCCTGGATGTCAGCAAACACCTTAATTTCCCACTCCCACATTGACCTAGAGTCACGACGGGATGCTGGGTTTGGGGCCTCAGTTCTCAATCTCTGTTCCTCAAGTAGGGGCTGTGCGCCTTGCCTCCTTCCTACCACAGAACTGCTTGGAGTCTGCCAAACAGTGTGGATAGAACAACATATCCATGCTCCCAAAAGAACAGATTATTTACCTATAGCAGTAGATCTTCCACGGAGTGGTCTCTTGCAGTAGGTAATACTTTTGAATTACCAGCAGAGGTCACTATGCAGCATGACAGCTCTTCTAGTGGCTTTTTACCAGGGATTGCCCACACATTACATTAGCTTCCTGTTTCCCTATATGTGTGGGTGGTCCCTGGTATCCTCAGTTAATTTTTTTGCTGTCTTCAGCTTGCATCCAGCAGCTAGAAACTTCTGAAAACAGCAGTCATTGATGAGAAACAACATTGAAGATTCTACAAACAAGGGGGTTCACCCAACAAGAGCTCACCCATCTACTGATGTACGTTTCTGGACACACACAGAGCAGGAGTACCTCTCTTCACCCTCTGTTTTTCTTACTCATCGATGGCCACCAGACCATCGACGATGCATGTATAATTTCATTGACGGCCTATAACCATCAACATCCTCATTGATGGCTACCACGTCGATGATGCATCTATATTCTCATTGATGGCCATAACCGTCACTGTTCTTGACTGCTACCACCATTGATGATGCATCTGTATTTTCATTGACAGCCATACCCGTCACTATCATCGATGGCTACCACCGTCGACAATGCATCTGTAATTTCACTGATGACCAATAACTGCCAACATCCTCATTGATGGCCACCACTGTCAATGATGCATCCATATTTTCATCGACAGCCATACCAGTCAACGATGCATCCATATTCTCATTGACAGACATCCCCGTCAACGATGCATCCCTATTTGTTGTCGACGGCTGTCCCCTGTCTATGCTGCTTCATTATTCTGCCTACTCATTGGGATGTTTTTTCCCTCCCTCGTCAACAATGCATCCAACAGTATAAAAAGGCAATACATAAGTAACCTTTTCTGGGTTCCATTAGAGTCACAGAGCGGGAGAGATCCTCCTCAACCTCTCTATTTCACACCTCGTCGACGGCCATTGCTCCAGGTGTCCCTCAGTCGACAGCACGCCCTCATATTCTTTCTTAGTAAATGGGGCTTCTTAAAAACCTAATGGCTTATGCCATGTTTCTACCCTTCCACCTTCTTAGGAGGACAGTCACAGGGGTCAGGCGGACAGAGATCAGAACCTTGGACTTTGTCACCCAGGAGCAAGACCTGCTGAGGCTACACGTCCACTCCCCTCTATTGCCCCCCCATATCTCAAACACCCTTTCTCCCCCCGTTCTCAGAAGGAACCTGACGTCTCCACTATAAGTACAGCATGTCTTGCATGCCATACGGCACTCTCAGCCCTCCGATCCAAGGGAGCAGGGTGACCCTCCATGACCTCCTACTCTTCTGCCTAAGAATTTTCATGATGACCAGGATCCAGGCCCACCCTGGTCACTTCCTCCTTATATGGAAGAATATTTTAAGATGAACAGGTGCTCCCGGTTGGCTTCACCGGTGACCTTCAACACGAAGATTTCCAGGAGCTGAAATTTCTTCCTCAGTCTCCCTTTTTCAGAAATATCTTCTTTGGATGAGGGCCTGTCTGGAGTCCGCAGGACCCCTTCCTGATGACTCTTCATTTCACAAAATGATGATATAAATATAGAAAGTCATGGGATTCTCTCTACCACAAAAACATGACCAAATAAGGATATGGCAGAATACCTTGATCTGCCAGAGGAGCCCATCTTGGTGGTTTCCCCACTAATTTAAACTTACCAGAATACCATGCTGGCTGCTTGACATCAGCCTCCAGCTATTAGCTGTTCCATGTAAGGTGGATCATATTTATCAAGCTTCTTTGGTTCATCCCTTCCTTCAAGCTATCCTGGAAGTGGACTCTGTTCTGCCACGTATGATCCCCTTACCATCTGATAAAGAATCCCAAAGACTTGCCTTTCTGGAGAAACGGGTCTTTTTCTCCAGTATCAGAATTCCAAATTATGAGTCATATGATTAAACACCAACATACCCTTGGGTCATCTGCCATTGAGACTATCAATCACCTCCCTCCTGCACCAGAATGAGAGCGATTTGTTGGCTACTATGTCAACTAGCAATGCTATTTCTTGTCACCTACCTGGGTTGGGATATGATGCCATAGATACCTCGGCCTGACTGTAAACTATTGGCATTTATTTGTGACGCCACACCTGGCTCCACTTTTCAGGCTTTACGCCTGATGTGCAACATGAAGTAGCTAATGTCCCTTTTAATGGATCCAAGTTATTTCGGGCCAGGTACTCATACTTTACTGGATGACTTACAGACATCAGGCAGAACTCTCCATATGGTTCATGGCATGTACCATACTCGGCATCCGACCTACCATACTCGATCCTCTTCCTTCTCTGAAAGAGGTGGAAAATACAGAGATACCAATACAGGTGGCTTTAGAGGTCGTACTCGACCCACAAGAGGCAACCCCTCCGCTGCCCGTGGCTCTCACCCCCACCCTCCCTGGAAGGCTGGGCGGCCCAATACCCAGTGATCCACTAGAGTTTTTCCTACCCCTCCTTGACACAGGCCTCTGAGGCTGTGGGCGGTCGTTTTTGCCCTCCATTTAGAGGCCAGGTGAATGATCACTTCAGACGAATGGGAACTCCAGATTATACAGAGGGGTAATCCTCTGGAATTTATCTCCAGGCCCTCCCTCGGTTGTCCCTGACATATTCATTATCCATCAGATCATATACCTTTCCTTCCAGAGGACTTGAGGGCTCTACTGGTGACACAGGTCATTTCTCCAGTACTCCCCTCACAACATCAAAAAGGGATTCCACTCCCACTTCTTTCGAGTACCCAAACGAACTGGAGACTCTGTCTGATTCTGGACCTCAGAAGACTGAACCTTTCCACCCTGTACAAATGGTTTTGCAAGATAACCTTGACTTCCATCATGCCAATACTGAAACAGGGAGATTGGCTTTGTGCCCGAGATATGAAGGGTGCCTACCTGCGTCCATCCTGCTCATCGCAGGTTTCTTCATTTCTGCTTGCTAAGTTAACATTACCAGTTTCAAGCACTCCGGTTTGGCCTCTTCTCTTCCCTGAGTATGTTTACCAAATACCTAAAGGTAGCTGCAACAGCCTTAAGAAGGAAAGGGCACTTTATCTTTCCATATCTAGATAGCTGACCAATCAAAGCGGAACAGCTTTGCTTTCTTACCTAGAAGCTGCCCTGCAAATATTTTGACTGTCTAGGGATCAAAGTCCAACCTGACCCTGACTCAGTCTCCAATACATTGGAGCCGTCCCAGATACAGTCTCAGCCAGAGCTTACCGTTCAGCAGGCCACACCCTTGTCTCTGGCACCACGCATACAGACTCAGAAAGTAGTCACAGCTAGACAACTGCTATGCCTTCTGGGTCCTGTGGTCACTGCCATCCCTACGGTAGCACTCACCCATCTTCATTTGAGACCTATTCAGTGAACCCTCCAGAATCAATGGTCTCAAAGAACAAGAACAATTTGAAGGCAAGATCAGAGTCACTCCTTCTCTGATGTCTGTTCTGACTTGATGGTCAGTTGAAACCAATTTATGACAAGGATGCTTCCCTGGCAGGATGGAGCGCACACCTGGGTCCTTATCAGACACAGGGTGAGTAGACTACTTCTCTCCTGCAGCCTCACATCAATCTCCTACAGCTGAGGGCATTCTGCTTAGCCTTTCCGGCCTCCCAGCCTCTCTTGACTCTAGACCGTTGCTGATCCAATCCCATAACACTGCAATGGTGTTCTAACTCAACAAGCAAGGAGGTGCTCCAATCCTCAACCTCTTGACTCAAAATTAAAGAACCCTGTTACATCCCAACCTGAAGGCTCTACACCTTCACGCTTGGCTCCTGCAGATGCTTTCATGGCCAAATTACAAGTATCCTCGCCTCTTGCCAATATTCTCTTGGCCTCACGTAAGCCAGCAACCAGGGAAACATACGTCTCCAAATGGAAATGCTTTTCCATATGGGCTGCTTCTCGATCACTGGATCCTTATTCCTGCCCACTGATGAAAGTTCTAGACTTCTGGGCCTCGTCAGTCTGGTTTGAGTTATTTCTCCTTCAAAGTCCATTCGGCCGCTATTCTCTGCCTTCCGTGGACTGCTAGAGGACAGATTACTGTACCAACATCATCTAGCCAAAATATTTTTGAAAGGAATGTTACACATCAAACCACCTATTAGACGACCCACTCCTCCATGGGATCTCAAATTTCTAATAGAGAAATTAACTCTTGAGCCTTTGAACTGGTGGCCACTTGTGCTCTCTGTTTTGTGTAATGGAAAACCTCATTCCTAGTGGCTGTCACCTCAGCTTGCCGTATTTCTGAGCTTCATGCCCTCGTGTAGGGAACCTTAATTTTTCATAAATACAGGGTGGAACTCTGTACCTACCCTTCCTTCCTTCCGAAAGTAGTCTCTCAAAACATTTTAAATCAATCCCTGGAGTTACCGGTATACTGTCCTACTCCAACTGAGGTAAACATCTACTATATACTTTAGATGTCCATCGTATATTACGTTACTGTACTAATTGGACAAAATCAATTAAAAAAAATTCTCAAATTATTTGTTACTTTTTGCCTTGGGCTGAGAAGGGCTCCCAGTTACTGAAAGAACCCTTTCAAGCTGGTTGGCAAATTGTATTAAATTTTGTTACACAAAATACAACAAACCCTTACCAGGACCTGTCCAACCCCATTCTACTAGAGCTATGGCCACTACTGTGGCTTGCTTTAATGGAATCCTCATTTCAGATATCTGCAGTGCAGCTACCTGGTCCACAATCTATACATTCACAAGGCATAACAATTTGGATATTGCCTCACGTCGTAGGATGGCCGTTGGCTGTGCTGTCCTACAAGGTCTTCTGTCATAACTGTCCTCCCACATGGACATCACTGCTTGGGAATCATCCCAAAAGTATTACCTACTGCAAGAGACCACTCTGTGGAAGATAGTACAGTTACGTAAAAACTTACCCTAACAGTAGATCTTCAAGGAGTGTCTCTTGCAGTAGGTCTGTTCCCACCCTCCGTCCCCCTCCTTCTCTAAGAGAGCAAATTCTGGTCCAATGACTATGAGTTGGGACTCCTTTGGTACCTTGGATTCCCCTCTGTCCTTGCTTTGCAAGCTGAATCCGGCGGGGGAACTGAGTATACCAGGGACCACCCACACATATAGGAAACAAGATGCTGATGTCATGTGTGGGTGGTCCCTGGTAAAAAACTGCTAGAAGAGCTGCCGTGTGCCACAACGACCTCTGCTGGTAACCCAAAACTATTGCCTACTGCAAGAGACACTCCTTGAAGATCTACTGTTACGGTAAGTTTTTACATAACTACTTTCTACGAGTGGTATATGTTGTTCATCCACACAAACCCACCTGACCTCCCTGGCTTCGACGCACAACCCTCTGCTTCTAGTGGGCAAGATCTGGCGTCAAGGGGAGGTGCTGAAGGATATACCACCTGGGTGGGTGGGAGGAGCCAGCTTAAATACCATCCGGCAAGATTCTTAAAGGGAAAGGACATGCCAAACAGTGTGGATGAGCAACATATACCACTCCTAGAACTACTGTTACAGGTCAGTAACCTGTTCTTCCACCTCTTCTCCCAGAATCACTCCGTCAACCACTTTGGCACCTCACAACGTGCAGGCCTCTGCTCCTATCGGACCCCCACAAAGGAATCTTCTTCCAACTATCATAGAACTGCAGAGGGGTCACTGGACCCAGCCCTGCCGTCAAGACCTCCACAGGTGCTGGGCCCAACCGCTTCCACTGTTGCTAGCATTGTGTCATCAGCGCTGGTGTAGCCCCCCCCCCTTCGCCACGCCAGTGTCAACGGCGATTCCTTTTCCCACTGTCTACTTAATGCTATTCTGTCCTCCATTACCACGTTTCTCATTCAGCAATTTGTTTCACAGCCCAGGCTGTAATCACCTGTGCTGTCGGGTGCTGCTTCGGCGTCGACACCAGTTCAGTCCATTCACTCCGCACCTTCCAGAGAGCTATCAGTACTCCCAACCATCAGTCCCTGTTTAAGAGCAGGCTGACGTCAAGGACTTTCACCCTTACCTCATTCTCCATGAGGAGGAGGACGACATTGAAGTGGAATCCTCAGGTAGGTCCACTGTCTCCTCCAGGAGTGAAGACTTGGTTAAACACACCCCCGGACCCCTCTTTCTTCAGCATTTGAAGCAGCTCTCCTTCACCATGGGCTTCCAGATTGAGGAAGAGGATGAGACGGGGAGGAATCTGGTGGATTTCTTGGAGATCAGTGTCTCCACCCAAAATTATTCCTTCTCTGCTGCCAGCACTGAATGATGCTGCCACCACGGCCTGGTGCAGGTCCAACCTGGTACCAGCCATGCCCAGGAAGGCTGACAAGCTTTACCAGGCACCTCAAGGGCTGCCTTTTTATGCTGCCCTGCTGGAAACCAACTCAGTAGTTATTAAGGCTGCTCATAAGATAACTAAGGCCCTTAAGCATCTTGGTTCCCTGCCCCTTGACCAGGAATCTGGAGGATAGACCTCTGGGGCAAGAGGACTTTTGCCTGTACCACTCTGGGCCTTAGGATTGCCAGTTACTTGGCTCATCTGATTAAGTACCAAAATATCCTCCAGAGGAAGGGCACAGCTGCTGCTCAAGCCCTCCCTGAGGGTTGCTAGAGACGAGAGCTCCTCAAAATGCTCCAGGCCTCAGAAGATGTCAGTAAGCATCAGTTCAGAGCCACTTATGATATAGCTGATACTATGACCAGGGCGTCTGCCTGCAGCAGTTGCCTTAGAAGGCACTCCTGGTTTAGTGTCTCTGGCTTTGCAGCTGACATCCAACAGAAGGTGGTGAATGCCCCTTTTGTGGGTCACTAACTTTTTGGACCAGATGTGCAGGATATTATCAATGATCTGCAGGCTTCTGGCAGGGCTACTCGGTCTGTCCACTCCCTCTACCGTACCCAGCCCAGGAGTAGACTCAGGACCTCCTTTCATAAGGTATCTCACCTTTAGTGTCCAGTTTCCCATTAGCTGATTATAATGATCTGACACTAGAGGGACCTTAGGTTGTTTTTTTGCAGCGTGACTGAAGTAAGAGGATCTTTCATTGTTAACTATATGCCCCCTTAATTGCTCTTCGCTGCCCATATTCTTTTGGCGATATGGCGCTTGCAGGACCTCACCATGCTAATTGCTGCTGCTCTAACATGGGATGCATTCTCCTCTTGCTCTTTGTAACCTCTTTCTGTGCCGTTGGCCCTTGGTACCGGTATGGACCACTGCCACCTCTACAAGAACCATATCTTGGAAACTGGGCTGTCAACCGTGTCCACAGCAACTCCACTTCCATACCACCAACAAACCGCTTGCTACCCTTTGTGACATCAGAGGTAGGATGAGGGTGGCCCTATCAACACCTTTCTGTTGTACTGCACTTGGACAATGCACCTTCACCTATAGGGGCCCCCCTCCAGTGGCTTAACGAAATCCCTGTGCCCATTCAAACCTCCAAATGCCTATCAGACTTCAAAACTGGACTAAGGCAACACCTTAAATCAATCGGAGTGTGACTGCCTCTGAAGGCTAGTCTCTTCCCCCTCCTTAGCCTCCCTAGTTGCTCATATGGCAGCCCTGCTGCACCCCGCTCCTCTGTATAGCTAGTGTCTGCTCTTTGTAGTAGCCACTCTTCCCCTACTTTGGTACTCTCCCCCTCCATTAACCTACACTTTGCCCCCTGAACTGACACCTGGCATCCACTTTGTTTCCCCCCACTCCCCTGGTCCCTTCTGCCCCCCCCCCACCTTTTCTGACATGCCTAGGGCCAACCCCACCCCCATGTGGCTTTCAGCATGCCATCCCTGCTGTTCCCCCGAGTACCTCCCTTCATCATAACTCCATCCCCACACCACTTCCCTCCCCATTTCCCCTGTATGACCATTTAGTCAAGCACTTTTCTCCTCTGGTGCCACCTTCCCCCTCCCTGGCACCCCCAGCCATTATGTCGCCCTCCTGTTTTTGACAAAGCCCCAACACGAGGCTGCATACACTTTCTAAGTGTCCCGTCAACTCAAAAGGGGGTCCTCCCCTGCTTTCCCCACATAACTCACCACTGCTTTTCTGTATCCTTTACTGATGCTGTGCTAATTTCATGGTACTAGTGATAACACTGTAATATTGTAACGTATGTATGTTCTATATCTGCTTGATGTAATATGTCTATCGCCTGTCAACCTGACATGGAACCTTTGTGAAAGAGCTTGTGCTCAAAGGTCTTCGAAGAATCCTTAAAATAAATAAATGTCTGGTTCTGGAAACAAGCTCCAGGGTGAACACAGAGCCAGCTCCTCCTTGCCTTCCCCCTCCTCCACCTCTGGTTCTTTTGCCAAGCAGTCCAGAGGAGGAGGTGTGGCCCCGGCCACCGGTTCAACCTCAGCCTTCAGGAGGTGCTGGTCAGAGGTCAGTTCTCCTTCCATTTGTCCCAGTGGAGAACCATCACAACAGATGCTTGGATCCTGCAGATAATCAGCAGGACCATGCTCTCGAACTTCTAAAACAGCCTTCAGATGTCCCCCGTCCCACCTTTTATCCTCCAGACCACATAGAGGTGCTTACGGAGGAGGTCCTCATCTTGCTCTGCAGACGGGCCACAGAACCAGTGCCCAGCCAGCAGAGAAACCAGGGGTTCTTTTCCAGGTTATTCCTGGTTCCCAGAAGAATAGGGGGCTTGAGGCACATTGTAGACCTCAAGGAGCTGAACCTTTTTATCCAGTGTGAAAATTTCTGGATGGTTAGCTCACATGGCCTTCTTCCTCTGTTGAAGCAGGGCGACTGGCTATGCTCCCTTGATATGCAAGATGCCTACCTGTATATCATGGTTTGTCCCCCTCACAGACGATACCTGCAGTTCCTGTTCCAGGGGGAGCATTACCAATTCAGGTTATTGCCCTTTGGCTTATCCTCTGCACCACAGGTATTTACCAAGTGCTTAGCAGCAGCCCTCCGACATAAAGGTCACCGTGTTCCCATACCTGGATGACTGGTTATTGAAAGGCCAATTCAGGGAGCTCCTACTGTTGACTCGTCAATGCACCCTGAAGTTATTCCAGTTCTGGGCATCACTGTCAGTCAGCCCAAGTCTGTGCTGACCCTGTCTCAGCGGCTACAGTACACAGGGGCAGTCCTGGATTCTACTCTGGGCAAGGCCTTCCTCCTTCCCTCAAGACAGAGCAGACCGTCTTATTGCCCAGGAGGTGGCTCAATGCCAGCATGTCCCATCCAGGACATTTCTCAGGTTGTTTTCTGCCATTCTTTATGCCACAAAACCCAGTGAAGAGGCAAGTGATAGTCCAGACCTTGGATCAGCTGTTACGGATTGGTGCAATTCTCCCGCACCCCCCCCATCCCATGAGGAGTGCCTGGGGCTCTACTCTATTTGATTTTGTGATCCCCAAGAAGTTGGGGGAGCTTCAGATCAATTCTGGACCTGAAGCACCTGAACAAGTTTGTTTGCCGCATGACCTTCAAGATAGAGTCATTGTGGTCAGTCATCTGGGACCATCCAACCAGGGGATTATCCGGCCTGCATAGATCTGAAAGATGCCTATCTCCACATCCCCAGTTGCACCAGAAGTTTTTGAGGTTCACAATTCAGGGATGGCATTTTCAGTACTGGGCACTTCCCTTTGAGTTGGCACCAGCTCTTTGGGTATTCTCGAATGGTCCTAATAGTACTCGTGGTGCAGTTGAGATAGGAGGGACATCTCGTATATCTCTGCCTGGTTGACCTTTTCATCCGAGCATCGTCCACTCACATGGCAAGGAGATCAGTGTCCAGGACCTTGGAGATTTTACAGACTTACAGTTGGGTCATCAACCAGGAGAAGAACTCCCTCATTTCATCCCAGAGTCTTCCTCTCGTCATCAGGAAAGGAGACCCTGAGTTGAGAGGTTCTATGGCTGAGCAGTCAACTGTCAGTCCCTGCTCACAAGCTCCTAGGGATTCTTGAGCTGATGACTGCAGTGATAGAATTGGTTCCGTGGGCCCATTTGCACATGCAACCCCTCCAGATCACAATGCTGGAGGCCTGGAATCTGGTCTTGGAAGACTACCAAGCCCTGGTTGCATGTCCTCAGTCCAATGATCATTGGCTTGGTGGGTATGTCCCAGGAGCCTCAGTGGGGGGGGTGTCGTCTCCCTTCAAAGCCATTGACAGCAAATGCCAGCCTTTCGGACTAGGGTGCTACCTTCAACCACATTCTGGCCCAGGGTATTTGGACCCTTCAAGAACAATAGCTACAGATAAACGTACTGCAGATGCCAGGAGTGTGTCTTGCTCTTCTCCATTTCTAGTCTCAGGTGTTGGCCAAGACAGTGAAAGGTCGGACAATGCCGTCACCATGGCGTACATAAACAACCAAGGAGACACAAGAATCAAGGAGTTGGCAGAAGTCCTGCTGTGGGTGGAGAAACATCTGGCTTTTCTCAGCTGTTCATCTGACAGGAGAACTGAATATCCAGGCTGCTTGGCTGAGTCGAGACAGTTCGCCTGGGAGTGGACGTTAAACCTGGAGGTGTTTGATCTCCTGCACAGAAGGTTTAGTTGCCCCCAGATCGACCTGTTTGCCTCAATGGAAATTGCTCTGGTGGTGTGTTTCTTTAGTTGGGACTGGTGTCTTCAGGCTGGCGGAGGTGGTGGGTGCCCCATCTCAGACATGGGATTTCATCAGAGCATACCTGTTCTCTTCACTACTGCTACTTCCCAAGGTGCTTTGCAAGATAAGGCGCTCAAGAGGAAGTTTCCTACTGATATTACCTGGTTTCCTACTGAATGGCTGGGAAGGCCATGGTTCTCAAACCTGGTGAATCTAGCCCAGTACATACTGTTCTGGCTCCCACTGTGGGGGGGGAACGTTATATTCCAAGGGCCCATTTTGCATCCAGACCAGGAGGTAATGCAACTGGCAGCTTTGCTCCAGAGAGGAGGAGATTGTTAAAACAGGGGTTTTCCAAAAAGGTTGTGGATGTTCTAATGGCCTCCAGAAAGGTGTCTACGTCTGCTTTCTATGACTGTGTGTGGAATACCTTCTCCACTTGTGCGAGAGAGAGAAAGATGTGTCAGATCCTCCAAAACTATGGTTCCATGGATACCGGATTTTTTGCAGGTGGGAATAGACAACATCCTTGCGCTGAGCACATTGAGGGGTCAGGTGTCTGTGCTAGGAGCAGCCCTGAGGCGTTCCATGGGAGCATCTCTGAAGACTAATTGGGAGGTTATCCATTTTGTAAGAGCAGTTAGCAGAAGCAGACCATTGTTTCAGTCTCTGGTTCCTACCTGGGACCTTGATGTGGTATTGAACACTCTTTGTAAGGCTCCTTTCGAACCACTTTCATCAGTACCATTGGATATCCTGTCATACAAGGTGTTTTTTTTTAGTTGCAGTCTGCTCTATCAGGATTGGTGAACTTCAGGCTTTGTCTCACAAAGAATCTTCCCTTATTCATAAGGAGATGGTATTGACGATGATTCTGTCCTTTGTTCCTAAGATCCTTACAGCATTTCATGTAAATCAGGAAATTTGCTTACAGTACTATTTTAAACCCGGCAAATCCAAAGGAGCATGAGCTGCACAAATTGTATTTATGCAGAGCAGTCAGAATGTACCTCAAGAGGACAGCAGAATTCAGGAAATCTGAACCTCTTGATCTTACTTCGAGAGGAGCTCTTGCAGCAGACTGTTACCATTAGGACTATACCGCCAGGCACTAGGACCTCATGGCAAACTTCTAGCTAGCAGTCGAAAGTGGGGGCTGCCCCCCCCATGCCAACTCCACCCCAATGTCAGCCAATGGTATATCCAGGGATGGTCCCCAGCCCCACCCCTGTTCATTACCCCCGCAGACCTGTTAACTTCGGCTCTTTGGTGAACTTCTGGAAGAACTAGTGTTTCTCTCTGATTTTTTTTTTCTGCCTGTTTCTTCAAAAGGTTCGCTTTTCTTCTTTTTTCTTCGCGGTATGTCGTCTTCTCTTTCATCCATCTCTTCCTCCGAGAAAAAGATGACAAAGTATGCCTGTGGTCACGAAGGATACATATGATGCCTGCGTCTTTTGCTAGGGACCCGTCCATGACACCAAGGCCTGCTCAGTGTGCAGAGGCTTTACCAGCCGAACTAGCATTCGCCGCATGAAAGCACTAAAGGCCCATCTTCTAGAGCAGCAGGTGGATCTGATCACTCTTCCTGCCACTCTCATCAGTCTTCCAGGGGGCAAGAGGCTTCCATTCCTACTAAAACACCGGCGTTGGGAATGGCAAGCAGGATTCTGGGTCTCTAACCCAGACTTCCCTGAAAGTGAAGGCAATTCCTTTAGGGATGTCCTCCACCTCAGGGGTTGGGACCTCTACTTCCACCACAGGGGCTCTGCGTAGGGTCCTGACGTCGCCCGCCCCCGTACACTGGGTACGGCCTTGGTTTCCAAGGATCAGGAGCCGGTCTCTTGACTGGTCATGACTCACTGATCCTCAGTGGCACCAGCCACGGTTTCCAAACTGACATCGGCCTCTAAGCCCACCGACTCCAGGCCATCGTCGGTTAACTCATTCACACCACAAGAGCTCTTTGAGACTTCCACCACTTGTGCCCTGTATACTCTTAGCACTGTATCCTGGACCTTTCTAAGCAAAATCAAACCATAATCAGCATGCCACAAACAAACGTGAATATCTCTTGAACAGTAAGTGCTACACACAAAGTATGAGTGGCAAAGTTGTTCAGCACAACATTACCTTTCCAATGGTGCTATGCAATCAACTGTAATCAATTTGGTTTTCATTTTCTACTAGCTGAAATGCAAACAACTGATTTTTTTTTCAGATTTTTTCAAGGTGCTTAGTTGAGGTTTGAGAGACAAATGTCAGCCATGCACACCATACCTTAAACAAATGCAAATAACTCCTAAAGTATACATGATAGACACAAAGTATCAGCAGCAGAATTGTTCAGCACAAAATTAAATTACCTTTCTAACAGTGCTATGCAATCAATTCTAAGCAATTTGGTTTGTTTAATATTTAGGTACAAACTGCTGACTTCTTCAGATGTTTCCTGGCCTGAGTAAAAGTCAGCTGAGTATGTCTACAGGCGTTATTGGCCTGAGTGGCTATGCTTTCAGACACCCCCTACAGGCGTATCTAGGCCTGAATGAGTTTTAAGGAGAAAGAATATCCAACGGGCAAGACTTCCTCTAAGCCCGAGTGTTCACTGGTCCACCAGGTGTCCACACCTGAGGATAAGGGGGACCAGTCCATTCCTTCACCAAAGGATTTACCAGAACTTCCTGCCTCACCTATTGTGCCCCCTACACCAGAGCGGCCTCCTTCAGGGGGTTCAGTCGTGGCACAGTTCACCAAGAAAGAGCTTACTGAACTGTTCCAGTTCTGGTGGGGACAGGTTCAGAAAGACGTTATTCCTCCACAGCCTGATCCTGAACTGGCTCCGGATAAAGACGGAGAGAAAAAAGCCCAGCCACAGAATCCTTTGGCTCCTGTGCCAAAGCAGTCTTCCCCTAAGCTGAGGACAAAGTCTCACTCACAAAGCTCCATGGACTCTCGTGGGCAAACTTTGCACAAGAAGAGGCGACAAAGATGTCACTGTCAGTCTCTTAGCTCTGACCACCACTGCTTCCATAGCCGGGGGTGGTCATCAAGCTGTTGTCAGTCTCACAGCTGCCACCGGCGTTCAACCAGCTGTCGCCAGTTCCACTCCCATCGCCGGTCATCTAGCCATCGTTGGTCCAGCAGTGGGCGGCGTTCCCTTGGAAGGCACAGATCCTCTTCTATATCAGCTTCCCCTTCCTCTAGGGGTCAAGGTTCAGAGCCCAGTTTGAGTTCCAACCGTTTCCTGTCCAGGGACATGCCGGCGTCCCTGGACGAGAAAGATTCTCCTAGGTCGCCTCCTGACTATTCTACGTTCATGGATGTCATGAGGCACATCCAGTCCTCTAACAGATGGGAGACAAAGGATCTGGATCCCGAGCACTGGAGACTTGCAAAGTACCTGAGGCAGAAGGAGCCAAAGCCATTGGTTATCCCGACTCTCGTGGATGCCTTCTAGGATCTTACGTGGATCACTTGGAAGCATCCATCTACTACTCTGGCAGTCTCGAAGAAGGCAGACAGGCTGTACAAAGCACCGAGGGATGAGCTTTTCTTGGCAGAACACCCTCCGGTGGTCTGCAGGGTGATCACGGCCGCCCATGACAAGTCAAAGCAGCCGGAGCACCTTAGTTCACAGCCTCCTGATGTGGAGTCCAGGTATTTAGATCAGGTGGGCAAGAAGGTCTATTCTTCCTTCACCTGCTCTATCCGGTCCCTGAATTTCATAACGCATATGGTAGAGTACCAGAATGCGTTGTGGGGAAAGGGGGTTAGAGGTCACTCAGGCCTTGCCAGACTCTGCACAAAAGACCGAGCTACTGGACATTTTAAAGTCAGGTTCAGACGTAGGCAGTCACGTTCTGAGGGCCTTGTACAACGCTGCAGATATGGCATCTAGGGCAGCAGCATCCGGCGCTTGTCTTAGATGCCACGACTGGCTCAGAGTCACAGGATTCTCCCAGGTTCTGCAGTCCGGGATCCTGGACCTCCCTTTCCAGGATTCTGTACTTTTTGGGGAGGAGACTTAGAAATTGATCTCACATCTCCAAGACTCTGGGAAGTCAATCTGGCCCATCCCAAAAATGTACAAGAGGGACCAGAAACCTTTTTGCAGACAGTCATTTCGTAAGACCTCAGGGCAGAATACCCACGGCCAGTTTTCGCAGAAGGGCGGCTTCTAGAGAAAGGCACCAGCCCAGACCTCTGGGAGCTCTACCTCAACAGGCCCTAAGTCCTCCCAGCCCTCTCTGCCTACTCCTGGAGCTACACAGTGACTCCTTACTGGCCCCCCCTCCTCCAGCAGAGGTGATGGGGGAGGCAGTAGGGGGCCACTTCTCCCTTTATCTCAAGGGCTGGAGCAACATCACTTCAGACAACTGGGTCTTGGACCTCGTAAGGAGAGGGCATACTCTTGAGTTCACGCAAATCCCTGCGGATATGCCACCAGGGTGCTCCTATTATCCTCCTTCGCACATTCCCTTGATTGAAGGAAAGATTCAAGCCCTGTTGCAAAAAGTGGGTGATGGAGCCAGTCCCCTCGGAACAACAGGGACAGGGCTTTAATTCGCACTTTTTTCTGGTCCCAAAAAAGACAGGAGACCTTTGGCCCATTCTGGACCTCAGCTCACTAAATCTCTTTATAGAGTACAAGAGGTTCAGGATGGTTACCCTGTCAGGCCTCATTCCCCTCTTGCATCAAGGGGACTGGCTCTGCTCCCTGGATATGCAGGATGCCTACATGCACATCAGGGTTTTTCCTCCACATCGGAAGTTCCTGAGGTTCCACGTCTGAGGGAAACATTACCAGTTTCGAGCCTTACCATTCGGCCTCTCCTCCGCTCCTCGAGTCTTCACCAAGTGTCTGGCGGTGGTGGCTGCAGCTTTCAGATGCCAGGGCCATTATGTCTTCCCTTACGCAGACGATTGGCACTGGCAGCTCCCTCCAGAGCTCAGCTCATTCGCACTCTTGGAACCACCTATACTGTCTTCTGAGAGCTGGGGATTACCCTGAATTTTCCAAAGTCTTCCCCAAAACCCAGCCAGCAACTCCTTTTTATCGGAGTGGTCCTTGACAGTTCAGGACATGGCCTTTCTCCCACAGGACAGGGGGATCATCTAAGGGGGCATAGCCCAGATGGTATCCATGGCTCCACAGGTCCCAGTCAGGACCTTCCTCAGACTTCTGGGGCACATGGCAGCAGCCATTTCCACAGTTCCTTTGGCTCTCCTACATACGAGAGTCCTACAGTCGATGCTCAGTGTGCAGTAGGACCAAAGGACGGATGACCTAGATCAGCCAGTCAGAGTCTCCGACCCGGTCAGAAGGACACATTCCTGGTGGTTAGATCCCTCAAGCCTGGTATGAGGGGGTCCCTTTCCAACAGGAGCCACTGAGATGGACTCACCATGGACACCTCAGGTCTCGGGTGGGGTGCTCATCTGGGAGTCAAACAGACCCAGGGGACATAGTCTCTGGATGAGCAACTACTCCATATCAATGTTCTAGAGATGCGAGCGGTCCTGAACTCCTTGAAGGTGTTTCAATGGACCTGTTGCCAGGCCCTCTTATCCAGATGGACAATGCATCAGTAAGAAAGGGGGCATGCACACTTACCCCCTTTCCAGGGAGGCGATGAGGGTCTGGTATTGGGCACTGGAACACAGCTTAGACCTCACCGCTGTTCATGTTCCAGGCATCCAAAAACATCTTGGCTGACAGCCTAAGCCAGTCTCGGATCAAGGCTCACAAGTTGGAGCTCCTCCAGTTGGTAGTAGATCAGCTATTCGACAGGTGGGGCCATCCGGAGTTGGACCTCTTTGCATCTCCACTCAATGCCAAATTGCCCAGTTTCTGCTCGCTAGAGCCCATGCCTGGTGTTTTCTGACAAGATGCTTTGTCCGTCTGTTGAACAGGGAGATTCCTATATGCCTTTCCTCTCTTTCCCATTCTTCAGAGGGTCCTATTGAAGCTTCAGACAGCAGGAGCAGAGATGATCCTCATTGCTCCTTTGAGGCCTCAGCAGATTTGGTTCCCACTACTTCAGCAGCTGGCAATGGAGCCTCCAGTACAGTTGCTGCTGAGCTCACACTTACTGTCTTAGGATCAGGGAATGCTGGTCCATCCAGACCTTAAATCCCTGCATCTTCATGCCTGACTCCTGCAGATTTGGCCTGAACCAAGTTTGGAGTCTCCCAGGAAGTGGCAGACATTCTCATAGCAGCAAGAAAGCCCTCAACTAGCTCAGCTTATGCCATGAAGTGAAAATGTTTTTGATTATGGGCTTCACCTGACCACCTGGACCCATACACCTGTCCAGTGAACTCGATCCTAGAGTACCTCTTCTCCTTGCTGAATCAAGGCCTGAGCTACTCTACCATAAAGGTACACCTTTCTGCAATCTCTGCTTATCATGTACCTGTAGAAGGGGAAACCCTCGCTCAACTGGACATGTCCCATATGTTTTTGCGGGGCATCTTACATATCAAACCTCCCATCCAAGATCCTGTTCCACCCTGGGATCTCGTTTTTAAGCTGAAGAAGTTAACTCTTCCCCCATTTGAGCCTGCCGTGGAATGTGAGCTTCATTTTCTTTCATGGAAAGTGTTATTTTTGGTTGCAGTTACTTTAACCCAGAGAGTTTCTGAGCTTCAGGCCCTGATGTGTAAGAAGCCTTATTTGATTTTTCATAAGAACAGGGTGCCCTTGAGAACGACTCCTAAGTTTTTGCCAAAGGTGGTGTCCAAGCTTACATTAAACCACGATATCAACCTCCCTGTTTACTATCCAGATCGCTCAAATGGGGGGGGAGAAGAAAGCAATCCTGCATACCTTGGACGTCCACAGGGTGTTACGCTATTACCTTATCCGCACTGCAAAACGGAGCAATTGTTTGTGGCCTTTGTGCCATGCTACAAGGGCACCTCTGTGTCTAAGCAGACACTTTCTAAGTGGCTGGTCAACTGCATTGTTCTAGGATCATGGATATGTTGTTCATCCACGCTGTTTGGCATGTCTCTTTCCCCTTTTAATCTTGCCAGAAGTCTTCAAGCTGGCTCCTCCCACCCACCAGGGTGGTATATACCTCGACTCCGCCCCATGACGCCAGATCTTCCTTTCCGCTGGAAGATACAGGTTGCCACCCTCGTGCTCACGCATTTCATAGGCCCTGACTTTCAAAACTTCGGTTTTACCAAGATTAAAACTCGTTCGAGTAAGCGATCGCGCTTTTGCATCTTTGATCATGGAAGAGAAATCTTCTCCAGGATTTTGCCGGTGTCCTTGCGGCCAGAAGATGTGCACTGATCCCCATCGCATGTGCGTCTACTGCCTAGATGTCGGCCATGACACCTCATCCTGCAGTTTTTGGTTGGCCTTCCAGCCCAATGTCCTGGACTACCACCTGGCATGTTTGAAGTTGGGGAGACTGGAGAGAAGGAATCCTCCGGTGAAGTCTAAGGAGGCTAGGTGGGCGGTTTCTGTGGCCGCGGGTTCCGCTAAGCAGCTGGAACGCATGAAGATGTTCGAAGAAGCCGCCGCCTGCACTTAGGTGAATTGAAGCTTTTTCATTCCCTCAACCTGGGCTCCACCTTCACAGGTTTTTTTAAGGAGTTGTGCCCATCTCTCCCCACCCGGGGTGAGGCACCCACGGGCTCGCACGCCTCCCACTCTCGAAAGAGGGACAAAGAACCTGGTCTCGATGAAGGCACTCTTGTGACTGAGCGAGGTCTCAGTCCCAGGAGCATGCGGTCTCAACCTCAGTAGAGATCGCTTCCTCAGCCGCAGGCTTCATGGACCTTCCATCTGGCCAGACGACCAAGGAAGTGGCCGATGAGGTCGAGATTGTTCTCGACCCAATCAACCCTCTGTCGACGGCCGTGACCGACAACTTCTTGGAGAGGACTCCGGTCCTCATGTTCCCTGATGAGGAGACCCAGCCCGCTGGTGTCCCCATCGAGTTCCTGGTTCTGGACCCCCGGGTTTCACCAATCCTGGTAACACATTTCTTCAGTACCTTGTTACCAATTATGAAGGGCCTGCTCATACTGGGGGGGACGGGACACCTAAATGACACACTTTCACTTGAACTTAGTGCTTCCAACCCAGTAGCACATCGCACTTCCCCGCTTCAGAAATATTTAAGGCAAACACTACTGCATTTAGGGCTTATCAATCTATGGAACCCCCCCCCACCACCTCTAAACAATATTCTTTATGCCTCCCATCCAGGGACAGCATCGCGCCTAGATTATATATTCACCTCGACAGAACATTTAGACTCGGTCCAAGACATCTATAACAGCACCTCCCTTCTAGCTGATCATATACCAGTCTGCGTGGTGTTTGACCTGGGGAAGCCGTATCACACTAATATGTGGTGATTTAACCTGTCGCATCTCAAAGACCCCGAATTTAAAAAATGGTCCAGAATACCATCACTTGCATCCATTTGGATAATTTACAACTGAACATCTCACCATCAACCTTCTGGGACACCATTAAGGTGGTTCTACGGCGGGGGGGAAATTATATTTTACACATCCTGAAAAAAGGAAAGGGATAAGAAAATGATTGCTCTCCAGGAGGAGATGCATATTCTCCAAATCTTTCTCCTACAAGGGGACCAGTCAATCAAGGCCCAGTTCCAGAGAGTAAAGCAAGAACTCCAAAAACTTTATGATGAAAGAATAGAACAGCAACTCTTATACCTCAAACACTCCCACTATGAAGATGGTCCCTGAGGAACTCGAAGCTTGACCCGCCGGATTTGAAACTACAAGGCACAAGCATACATCATTCACATGCAAGACCCAGCAATGGGTATCACCCTGACCAGCCCAAGTGAAATCAGAAAGCTAATGCCGCCTAATACCAGCATCTTTATATGGCGGACACCTGAGCCACAGAGGCCTGCATGGATGCCTGCCTCAACCGTAATCCACTACCCAGCTTGAATGAGACATAAGCAGATAATCTACTGGCTCCTTTTACAGCCTTCGAGCTCATCAGTGTTCTCCGCGAAGCAAAGACCAAAAAAGTGCCTGGGACCTGATGCCTACCTGGTGGAATTCTACCACGCCTTCCGGGAGCCCCTTGTACCCCACCTACTATAGACCTTTAGGGGAGTCCCCCTCCATCATGGAAATATACCACCCTTACAGCCCTCCTAAAACCACAGAAGGACCCTCGCCACCCTGCTTTGTCTAGGCCCATCGCCACGCTAAACACTGACTATAAAATCTATATGTCCATAATGGCAAAACGACTTAAACCTCTCCTGCTTCTAATTAATCCGGATCAGATGGGATTTGTCCATTGCTGTCAGACGCATGATAGTGTACAACAAAACCTTTTGCTCATTGATTTCACAACCACGAGACAGATCCCACTGGCATTGCTTAGTTTAGACGTCGAGAAGGCATTCGACAGGGTGGCTTGGCCATTTTTATGGAGGACCATGACTCATTTTGGACTACCCCAACAATTTATACAAACACTCGAAGCAATCTATTTCCCAGCCCAAACTTATCTTAAGCTAAATGGCTCCCTTTCAGAACCATTCCACCTGTCTAGAGGCACTTGCCAGGGCTGCCCCCTCTCCCCTCTTTTATTCGCCCTTTATCTAGAGCCCCTGGTTGAAGCAATACGATGCGACCCCAAGTAGAGGGCCTCCCTGTTGGAGGACGACAATACAAAATACCCTTCTTCGGACGATGTGCTGCTTACTCTAGCCTCTCTTAAAGAATCAGTCCCAGCAATATGGAAGCACCTACAGGAATTTGGCTCCCTAGCAGGCTACAAGTTAAAGACTGCCAAAACAGAAGTTTTCATATACAATTATATCCCACCCCTTACACTAAAACAAGCCTTTCCTTTTAGATGGCATATAAACAAGCCATCTGATACCTGGGTATCAAGTTAACCAAAAAACTTGACCACCTTGAACTTCTCAACTATGAGCCCCTCACACAGCAAATCAAGGCCAATCTCTCTAAATGGACAGGGTTAATCCTTAGCCCCTTTCATAGAATAGAGATAATCTGAATAAATATCTTACCACGCATACTTTATTTTCTCCAAACACTTCCCCTTATGCTGGATAAGCTCTATTTTAAAATATGGAACGAAGCCATTTCTTGATTTCTATGACAGGGCAAACACCCACGAATAAGATATTCCATATTGCAGCTGCCCAGTGTCAACGGGCGTGGGAAGTGATAAGCCAGACACAGACGTTCTTTATAACACACAAGACTTTGTGTGAAATTTATTTACAAAAAAAACCTCAAAATAAACTTTTCAGAAATTAACTGTAAAGAAAATAAAGCCAACAACATGAAAAAAATGGCTTTCTCTCAACTTGAGACTATCAGTACTTTTAACAGCTTGAGTACTGCCACAGAGTAGATGAGCTTATCCCAGCACATCTACTATCCTCTGTGCTCCTATACTATCTGCTCTCTTGCACAAATCTCCACCTTATATAGGTGAACACTCTGACATCATTGATCAGCTGATCCACCCTATTCTAATACATTTAATCTCTACCTAATACATTAAGTAGGGGATCAGCCTGACCATAAAAAATACATTGATTGGGCTTGATTATACCCAGAATGAACCACCTCTTAATTAGTTTCACAAGACAGAAACAAAGCGTAATTAAAACTCAAGGGTTTAACCCTCCCTTCTGGTGCTGACTTGCCACACCTGTACCCTATAAATATATGTTAGGAGCTGCGCTGGCTCCTTAGAGTGCAGTACCTGCAGCAAGTGAGACAGCAAGTGGACCAGGTGAGGCCTCATTTCTTACATAAACACGAAGGAAAATAACTATTTAACCTTATATTTCTTGTAAGGTACCTCATTTTATTATTTAACTACAGCATGACTATATGCTGAGATGCTTCTTGTTTTGAACCTAATTGGGGCTGCTTATTTTATTACCATTCCTGTTTACAATGGTAACCTTACATTTCAAAACACAGGCAACACAGGGACAACAGAGAACATTAGAGGGTAGAATAGAAGAGATACCATGATGGGAGGCCACCCTTCATGGTAGAAATATGAAATAAGACAAAGGACAGTGGAGAAATTACTACTGCAGTAGATTTGAGAGAATATAAGGGTAAGAGGAGAGGAATGTCCCGTGGTGCGGGGGGGGGGTTACAATTATCACACCCAGAGATAAGGGGGGGGGGGGGCAGGTCAACCTTCCCATTTTTTTCGGATATGCACTGGCAACACATCTACGTAGTATGTGCCTTTGGTCCAACCCCCACTATCAGTCATACTGGAAAATAATCAAATTCACACTGAATGATAGATCAGATCAGGCCCAGTACACATTTGGATACCCTCCAACCTGCATACCCGTGGGCAAATTTTACAGATTTATAGCCGAAACTTACAAACATTGGCTCCTTATTAGGCAACATTACCCGACTACCACAGACCTATTTTACCTCAGGGCATTAGCATACGACCAAGAATTTCCTCCCAATCAGTTAGATAAGGCCCTACATAAGTGGCATCAATCCAGCCTTACATATGTGTTTCAACTGATTTCCCCATGAAGTATTCTAGGTTTTGTCTCTCTCCAGGCTTCTTACCATCTTCCACAATCGGCTTTCCATAAATACATGCAGCTTCACTCCTACCTTCAAACTAGGGAGGGGGCACTGGAACATATAGCTGAAAAAAAAAAAAAACATTACTGGTCCAACTTCTTAAATCCCACGTAAAAGGAGATTCCTCCCAGCACCTAATTAGCAACCTGTATAAAGATCTCCATGCAGTCTATCCTATCCAGATGGAATTCAGAACTGGTTATGACCCTTAGCCTTGAACAAAGGCACAAATATAGTCCCCCAGCATTCAGAGTAACAGCGGCCCTATACCGAAGAGAATATGCCTGGAAATGTTGTCTGCGGTATTTTCACACCCCAGCAGTTATAGCTAAGTTTGCAGGACCACAGGCAGCCAGCTGTTGGTGATCCTGTGGAACCTCCCAGGCAGATCACACCCACATAATGGTAACATGTCCTCTTCTCCAAATGTTCTGGCAGAAAGTCACCCAAGAACTTGAAGCTACATTTGACTGCGTAGGTTTGATAACTACCACAGTCATCCTAACGGCCATTCCACCAACTCGCTCTGCTACCTCTCTTTCTACCATAAAACTGATAAACCTTCTCCTGCTCTCAGCTAAAAAGGCCATAACTCAGCTGTGGCGGACAGAAAAGATCCCGACTCCTGAAATGTGGAGAGTACTTACCCATAAGATATATACCCTAGAGAGAATATTGGCACAGGCCATTAACCATGTGTCCTCCTTCGACATTAAATGGAGGAAGTGGGTTTTACACCAACTTGACAATTACTCAGACTTTGTGCCATAGGGTGGGTCGCACTCCCTCCCCCCTCTTACCCCATTTCCCCTTCCAGTTTATTACACCCCTTTCCTCACCCTTCTTTTCCTTTTCTGTATAGGGAGAGGTATCACCAGCAGAAAACAGGAAATTGTTATCCCCCTGTACAGACAGTTGGTGAGACCCCATCTGGAGTACTGCGTCCAGTTCTGGAGACCCCATCTTCGCAAGGTCATAGACAGGATGGAGGTAGTTCAGAGGAGGGCAACTAAAATAGTGCAGGGTCTGCAAGAGAAGCCATGCGAGGAGAGCCTAAAGGAGCTTAATATGTATACCCTTGAGGAAAGGAGGGAGAGGAGGGACATGATAGAAATGTTTAAGTGCCTCAGTGGAATCAACAAAGTCCAAGAGGGTAGCATCTTTCAGAAAAAGAGATGTGCAAGAACAAGGGGACACAATTTGAAGATAGAGGGGGGACGGCTCAGGGGCAATGTGAGGAAGTATTTTTTCATAGAGAAGGTGGTGGACGCATGGAACAGCCTTCCTGAGGAGGTTGTGGGGTCTAAAACTGTGGGAGAATTCAAGAATGCATGGGACAGACATAAGGCAATTTTTGTGGGGGGTAGGAAGAAATAGGCTATTGGTTAAATAGGATCTGCAGCTTATCCTCTAGGTAGGGAAATGGGCAGACTAGGTGGGCCAAGCGGTCCTTATCTGCTGTCAAAGTCTATGTTTCTGTTTTCATGTTGCATACTCCGTTATTAATACTTCACGAATAGGGGGTTGCAATCTCGCTGGGGGAAACTTGCTTTCGTCAAGGTCTCTTCCTCTCCCTTCCATCTTTTCGCACTTCCTACTTCCCTCTGTTCCTTTTCTATCCACACACTATTTCTTACAGCTGTAATCTATCCACTTGAATTAAGCGTAGATACAGTCTAAAGGCATACACGAACGCTAGTGAGCAGGCCTTCATGTAATGCAATTCTATAAATTACAAGGTCTATCAAGACTAGCCACCCTTAAAGCTGTTATATCAGGCTCCGCCTTGTTCAGATCCAGATCTAGATCTTCTACCAAGTAAATGGAATGTTCCACTATGAAGGACAGGGGTGCTTAGGCCCCCAACATATGCAGACTCATCACAAGACCCCACCTGGAAAATAGGCCATAACTTGGCCATCTTGCTTTTATTTGACTCTGGACTCCTTTGCTGTGTAACAACATTATTTTAATGAAGATGTGGTTCTGTATTTTACTTGTACCTTTTCTGTACTTGACTTAAACTTTTAATAAAAAAATTGCTGTTGTAAAAAATAAAGTATAAACTGGTTCACACAATGCCCTAAATCACTTTACAGTATATACATTGTCACATTCCACCTATATACCATGTCACGTGTGTACCCTACTTTAAATCTTGTGTACCTTATGTCTAGCATACAAATTACCTGGAAAACCCTCTCTAAAATCATATGCATTTCACATTGTTCCCAACATATATCCTTCCACACATGACTGCAAAAGGGGTGCTTACCTCTGAATTTAGATGCTTAAAGGGCCAGGCCAAATCTTAAACCACTTAGTAGAAACATCTAGGCTTTAAAAACATTTTTATATTTAAAACATATACAAACATGCGAAGAAGCCAGCAGAAGAAGGCCATTTGGTCTATTTAGTCTGCTCGCATTGCAGGGTCAACAGCTTGAGCTACTGTCCCTGCCCCCCTCCCCACTCCTTCCATCCTCCATACCCATGATCCTTACCTTCCCCCTATGCCTATCTCAGCGTCTTTTGAAACTGCCCACTGTCTTCAATGAGACCACCTCTTCTGGCAGTGCTTTCCAAATGTCCACCACCCTCTCTGTGAAGAAGTGCTCCCTGATCTCCCTCCTAACCCCCCCTTCCAGCTTACAACTGCCCCCTAGTGTTATGGTTGCCACTCAACTAAAAGAGACCCTCCTTATCCACCTTATTTATCCCTTTCAAGTACTTGAAGGGCCCAATCATGTCCCCTCTCCTTTCTCTCATTATTGTAGCTCTCCTTTCCTCCAAGGAGTACATGTTCAGTGCCCTCAACCTCTCCTCATATGCCTTACCCGGCTGACCTGCTATCATCTTTGTAGCCCTCCTCTGGACCTTCTCCAGCAGGTTAATGTCCTTTTTGAGGTGTGGGCACCAGTACTGAACTCCATACTAAAGATGTGGCCTCATCAGTGTACAAGACCAGTAACAAGAACGGGTGAAACATTACAATAAAACAGTTGCAAACAGAATAATTTGCAGGTGGCCACAAGGACCTGGGGCAAATCCTTAAATGTCCATCTAGGGCAGGTTATAACACTTTTAAGTAAAGTCATTATAGTGTCTCTGGTAACACCAGAAAGTCAATGTGAATGACTCTGCTCAACCCCCAGCAAAGTCATATATTTCCCAGACCACCCCCGGGGAAAAGAGATGGAACAGACTCACCGACTGTAATGTCAGATAGTCCAGGTTTGGCTTCGTCCCTCTGGCAACAGCTGGACACTTGCCTCTGAGACGTCTCTTCCCTTTGAACTCTGTGACTGCGATCACCTCTCTCTCTCTCGGGAACCTCGGGTCATCAGGTGGTGGTGTGAAGTCTCTGGCAGGAAAATGATGTATCTCTGGGATGCCTATTGCTGGGCTGAGATCATATTCTAGGAGAGATCAACAGCTGGCATGAGGCCATCTCAGTTGTAACCTGGGCTTCTACACTGGTGACCCAGCCAGACATGGGTAAATGCTAGCCTGGTGCATGGTGGGAGGTTGGCTGTCAAAGATGGATCCACACGTGTCTTGCTTCTGTTGCCTAGGAGCAGCACACGTTTCTGTCTGTGGCCTATGTCCGGCAGTGCTTCCCCCCATCCCACACTTAAAGTTTGTGTGGCCCAGTAACTTCTCATCTGGCCAACAGGGATCCTAAGCTCTGACCAAAGAGTTGCAAGACGGCCACTGATGTGGTGCGTTGTCAGCTCAGCTTGCGGCCATGGAAGAAGTGGGGGTGGCTGCTATGGTGGGCACCTTGTCAGCCTTGATGCTGCTCCTGGCTGGGGGAAGTGTTGTAGGATCTTTAATTGAAGACGTTTGTGAAATGTGTCTGGCCCTCCAGACCTACAGGGAGAGCCCTGACCACCATGGTAAGAAACACAAGCACTGCCATGCCAGTTGTGTAATCAGGAGGGATCGTGGTGCTCCCATTCCCTCGATTCCCTCGACTGCTCAATGAGCATCAAACTTCACGTGGTTGAGGGATTGGACGACAGCTTCATGGTTCCCCTGTCGGGCTTGCCAAGCTCAACACTGGCCGGTCAGGCTGTCGATATTTTTCTCAACCATGTCGGCTAGTTTTCAGAGGAGATTGAGGAGTCGATTTCCAAGACCCCAGTTCTCCCTGTCCTCTCCCAGGAGGACATGGACTGGTCATTGTCCCTGACCAGTCCACTGGGGACCAGCCTCTACTGGTGGTCATGCTGCTAAAGCTAGTGCTGCTTTCTGCACCTCGCATGTGATCTATATCAACCCGCTGGTGGCTTCTTCTTAGCGTCAGCCCTCCAGTCAATGGTCGCAGTCAAGGTGCCCTTCATGCTCTTGATCCTGCTTGATCAGGAGGTGCTATCTATGTTCCTCAACCTCCTCATCCTTGGGCAAGCATGGCATCCTGCATCGGCACTACGAGAAACTCTTCTGGCAGCAGTGTACTAATGCGAGGTGTGGTAGGGCTATACCTCCTGGTCCTGTGGGCAGCTGACAAGTACCAGTACTGCCCACGCTGGTCTATCTTCAGGAGATGTCCCTGGCGTTTACCTCTCCACACTTGTGAGTGGAGCTGCTTCCTCCGCAGCCTTTGGTGTGAGCTCTGACCAAAGACTTCCGTGCTGCAGCTGGATTGCCAGGCCAGCTGTCGGTGGAAATCACCCAATCTGAAGACTCTAGGGTGGTCATGGGCGGCACACAGCCACAGTCCATCTTTGAAGAGTCCTCGGATGGATCGTTCATGGTGTCATTGAGGATCCACTCTTTCGACCATGTCTCGGCTGAAGACATGTCCACCGACCACGGGTTGGTGTTATTTGGGGCTCTCCTCCATTTAATATTGGAGCTATGCATGTGTTCTCGGAGCAGGTCAAGGTGTGGCCTAAATACCTCTTCACAGACATTTTGGACAAGGATGACTCCCTTGGGGTTGCCTTTCCCATGATTGAGACCATCTTGGGACCAGTCCTGGAGCTCTAGCAACATTCAGCATCCTGCCCAGCACCCTTCACCTATGTGGTCCTGCAAGTATGCGGTCCCTACGGGGTGCCCTTTGGGGTTCTCAGACTATCCTTCGGCCAAGGGGTTGGTCTCAGACTTGGTGTTCTGGAAGTCCAAAGGTCAGAGGAATATGGACAAGTCTCCCGAAAAGTAGTTTAAGAAGCTTGACCGTGTGGCTAAACGTCTATGTTCTTCTCTCAGTCTGTCAGGTGAGCTACGCCATGATGATGACCAGCTGTGGTCACTCCTTGATAGAAGTGCTGGATGAAGTCCTCCCTTACCTTCCTGATGACAAGCAGCTGCTGGTGAAGTTAGTCAGAGACCAAGGTTAAGCAGTGGCTAAACAACAGCTCCAGATGGCCTTGGACATGGGCAGATTCTGCACCCATGCCACGGCAGCGGCTGTTGCGATGCATCATAGAGCTTGGCTGAGATTGTCCACCCTCACTGCGGACATTAAACACAAGATGGCTGATGTTCTCTTCTTGAGCACTGAGCTCTTTGGCCTAAGTGTGAAAAGACATCTCACGAGGATTGAGGAAGTCCAGTGCTACCCTGGACTTGCTGGCTTCATCCCAAAAGGATACTAAGGACCAGAAACCTAAAAAGTAGCCCTTTCAGTTCTGCTTCTTGCAGCCACAGCAGCTTCTGCAGCAGCAGGGCAATACCAAGCCTGGTGTCCCAAGGCCAGGTTCTCTGGCTAGGGGCAGAAAAGAGCCATGGTAGGGGAAATGGTGACCTCCAGCCTCAGCAGCCGGTGTCGCCTCCAAAGCTGCCCAGTGACAGATCAGGGATATTAGTCTCCTGCCTGTCTAGTCCCTGAGCCAGGGGTTCCCTGTGGGGCATGGGTTTCATCATTTTTGGCCACGTTGGTCCATCATTACCATGGACATGTGGTTCCTAGAGGTGGTAGGCAGAGGGTTGCCTCTAGATTTTGAGGCTCTCGCCTTCCCAATCCCACACCCCTTGAGAGTCCTTAGTGTTGCAGGACATGTCCACTCTAAGGGAGGACATCACTCAGCTCTTTGCAAAAGGAGCCATAGCTCATGTCACAGGTGCTTTGGCAGGTCAGGGGTATGTGTCCAGGTACTTCCTGTTCCCAAAATGGGCTGGGGGGCTGGCATCCCCTACTAGATCTGCACAACCTAAATCAGTTCATGCAGAGGCGCAAGTTCAGAATGGTCATTCTGAACTAGATCATACCATTTCTGGAGCAGGGCATGTAGTTCTGCTCCCTAGACATCCAGGATGTGTGCTTGCATATCCCAGTCCACCCATCCCACTGGCAGTACATTTGGTTCCACACAGCAGGGGTTCTATATCAGTTCCAGGTCATGCACTTCAGCCTCTCATCCACGCCCAGGGTATTCACCAAGTGCATGACAGTGGTGGCAGTCTTCCTGCATCACAAGGGTGGCAGGATGTATCCATGCATAGATGACTGGCTGATAGCCAGGCCATCCAAGGAGACCATGGAGTGGTCCAAGGATCTGGCCCTCCATACCTGCAGAGACTTGGGCCTGTTGGTCAATCTGGACAAGTCTGAACTGATTCCCTCACAGGTCATCAAGTTCATTGGGTCAGTGCAAGACTCCCTGCGAGCCAAGGCCCACCTCCCTGTGGACCGGGGTCAGGACCTTAACTCCTTTGCCCAATCATTTTAGGTTGGGCACTCGTGCCTTGCTCAGGATTTCCTGTGGCTACTGGGGTACCTGGTATCCCCCACCAGCATGGTCTGTTGGGCACGCTGTCAGACAGAAACATAGAAACTGACAGCAGATAAGGACCACTAGACTCATTCAGTCTGCCCATTTCCCCTACCTACTGCTAAAGCCACAGACCCTTCTTAATCTCCAGCTTTACCTTCTTGTTCCTATCGCTAGGGTTCCCCATGCCTGTCCCATGCATTTTTGAATTCCCCCACTTTGTTTGCCTCACTACCTCCACTGGGAGTCTATTCCATGCATCCACCACCCTTTCCATGAATAAATACTTCCTCACATTACCCCTTAGTCTTCCCCTTCCAACCTCATGTCATGCCCCCTCGTTCCTGAACATCTACTTTTCTGAAAGATGCTACCCTCTGGTACCCTATTTATGCCCTTTAGATATTTGTAGGTTTCTATCATATCACTCCTGTCTCTTCTCTCCTCCAGGGTATACATATTGAGGACTCCATATGGGAGGGTCTCGGCACCCAACTAAGGATCTAAAGTTTGAGCAGACTCGATAGACCGTAAGGCCTAATCTGCTGGCAAATAGTATGTTAGTATGTCTCCCAGTCTCTCCTCCTATGACTTTTTGTGCAGACCCTGCACCATCTTTGTTGCCCTTCTTTGAACTGCCTCCACCCTGTCTATGTCCTTACAGAGATGCAGCCTCCAGAATTGGACACAGTACTCCAAATGAGGCCTCACTAGTGATCTGTACAGTGGCATCACCACCTCTTTTCTTCTGCTGGTGATACCTCTCCCTGTGCACCCCAGCATCCCACTGGCTCTCCCCCAAAGCCTTGGCACATTGTTTTGCCACCTTTAGGTCATCAGATATTATTACCCCCAAATCCCTTTCCTGTTTGGTGACCGTCAGTATCTCCTGCCCCCCCCCCCATCATATATTCCTCTCCTGGGTTCTTGCTCCCCAGAGGCATAATTTTGCACTTTTTCACACTGAATCTCAGCTGCCACACTCTAGACCATTTCTTCAGTTTACTCAGGTCCTGCCTCATTTTTTTCTACCTCTCTCGGAGTCTCCACCCTGTTGCAGAGCCTAGTGTCATCTGCCAAGAGGCACACCTTCCCTTCCCTTCCAGTCCCTCTGCAGTGTCACTTATGAAGGCTGAACAGGACTGGCCCCAGAACTGATCCCGGAGGCACCCTGCTGGTCACCCTCCTTTCCTCATATTGAGCTCCATTTACCACAACCCTCTGTCTTTTATCACTCAACCAGTTCCTAATCCAGTTTACCACCTTCTGACCCACTCCCAGGCTTACCCAGCTTGTTCTCCCTCAGGATGTGCCACCTGCAGTGGGAGCTGGGCTGGTAGTGGTCCCAACACTTAGGACACCTGGACCAGTTGGTCCTCATGACTCAATCAATGTGGAACACCATCCATGGGTGGCCGATCCCAGAACACCTGGAGGAAGGCATCCCATTTTTTCACCCTGAACTGTGATGCTCACGACACTCTCTAGGGGGTGGGGAGCACACCTGGGAGACCACAGAGCCCACTAGTTCTGGTCACCTTGGGAGTCCTGTCACCACAACAGCCTTCTGGAGCTCCTTGCAGTGCAGCTTGCTCTGACAGAATTTTCTCCTCTAGTCAGAGGTCAAGTCATGCTGATCCGGATGGACAACACCATGTCCATATTCTACCTGAACAGGCAGGATGGAACTCATTCCCTTCCTTTGTGTTGGCAGGCCCTCTGCACCTGGACCCTTGTGCGCAGCCTGGCTGCATATTTCCTGGTGATCCATGTCACATGAGTGAACAGACAGCTGCAGATGCTCTCATATGGGATGGGGAAACATTGCATGAGTTGTTCCTACAGAAGAAAGGGTCCTGAAATAACTCCTGAAACTCAAGGTGGACAAACCAATGGGGCCTGATGGGATTCACCCCAGAATTCTAAAAGAACTAAGGGGAGACCTAGTGACACCACTGACTACCCTTTTTAACAAATCATAGGAGGATGGTGTGGTACCTGAGGACTGGCGAAGGGCAGATGTGATTCCCCTTCACAAAAGTGGGAGCAAGGCACAGGTAGGAAACTACAGACCTGTTAGTTTGACCCCAGTGGTAGAAAAAATGATGGAATCACTTCTGAAAGAAAGAATTGTTGAGCATCTAGAGGTTAGCAGGACACAGGACCCGAGGTAGTATGGATTCACAACAGGAAGGTCATGTCAGACGAATCTAATAGATTTCATTGACTGGGTGAGCTAAGTAGTGGACCATGGAGGGCTGTGGATATGGCCTACCTAGACATTAGCAAGGCATTTGACACAGTCTCACACAAAAGATTAATAATCAAGTTGGCCAGCCTGGGAGTGGGTCCCAGGGTGGTAGCCTGGCTAACAAATTGGCTGGACAACAGGACACAGAGGGTAATAGTAAATGGAGTGCACTCCTGAAGAAAGAGTGGTTACTAGCACGGTACTGCATGGTTCAGTACTGGGACTAGTCCTCTTTAATGTCTTTATGGGAGACATTGCGGAGGGTCTGGAAGGAAAAGTATGCCTCTTTGCAGACGACACAAAGATCTGCAACAGCATTGATACACAAGGGGGTGGAAAGGATGAGAAGGGACTTGGCAAGGTTGGAGGAATGGCCAAAAGTATGGCAGCTTAGATTCAATGCAAAGAAGTGCAAAGTAATGCACCTGGGAAACAAAAATCCAGGGAAAGAGTACACAATTGGGGGGGGTACTAACAACGACAAAAATGGAAAGGGACCTGGGATAGTCTTTTCAGACAACCTTAAGGTAGGCAAGCAATGTGAGAAGGCAGTAAGGAGGGCTGGGGGATACTGGGATGCATAGGGAGAGGCATCACCAGTAGAAAACAGGAAGTTGTTTTCAAACAACATGAAGTCTTGCTGTATTCTGACTATTGCAGTTAGCTCCAGCCTTTAAACTGACCCGGAGAACAAAGGGTTAACTTTCTATGCAGTACATAGAATGTTGAGCTTGAGCTCAGTTGAGATCTCTGTCTGCATCCCTTTGAAACTCAACCATCAGATTCTTTACTCCGCCTCACTGAATAGTCGCTCTGGAGATTTCTCCTTCAGCTCGGTTCAAAAGTTGGTTAAAGTGTTGGTTAAGTTGTTGGTTTTAAACTGAATTTATTCCGCATAGTCAGTTCAGTCTCTGTCTGCAGTACCGTGAATACTAGATAGGTTTTGTCTGATTTTCTGTGTGAAAATTGTAAAGTGTTAGATCTGTTCGGCTGAACCGGTCACTTGTAGTGAATTCTTGTGTTTTACTTTAGTGTGTGGTTACTGGTCCTTGACAGTTCTAAAAAAACGTGTTTTGAACGTTTTTTTACAATACCCGTGACGCGGGTAGGAACCAATAAGGGAGTCTTGCCTGGCAGTTGCCATAAAAAGGGTAAGTTTGGTTAGGCTGGCCATGTTTGAGAAACCCAAGAAAAAAAACGGACACATTGGGTTTCAACACTGCAGTGAGTGTGGGGAGGTCTTTGCTAAGTCCGATCCCCACACCGCCTGTGTTTATTGTTTGGGGTTTGAACACCTCGATACAGACTGCCAAATTTGTAAAAATTTTCCTAAATCTACCCTTGAGAAGAGATTAGGTGGACTTACGGAAAAGGAAGCCAAGAAGTCCGCTGACCCGGATGGCCAGCCCAGTTTGGTTCTGACTGAAACAGAAGGAGTGCCCTCTGACCAGGGCGATACTTCTTCAGGCAAGAGGAGAGCCAATCCTGAGGGGTTGGTTCCTACAAAAAGGAAACACAAAGAAAAATCGACCTGTTCGGATCCAGAGATTCATGTTCCGACTGCCGAGGAAATAGCCAGAGCAATTCAGATTGTGGAATCACTTCGCCCAGTTCTGACCGATCCGGCACCTTTTGGCAGGGGTTCGGTTTGGGCGGATCCCCCAGTTCAAGATTATACCCCTGAAGACTTTTATGAACAGGAGTTTGAGGAGGAGGGGGAGTTTAAAGATGATGGGGAAAGTCTGGATGTGCCTGTGGAACCGGACATCTCCCCAGACAGACCTGGTGTTTCCCCTCCTAGGCTTTCTGAGTCCCATTCCCACTATCTGTTTTACAGAAAAGTGGCTGAAACCCTCCAGCTTTCTATGGAGGAGGCAATGGAGGATCAAGAGGGGCCTGATTATATGGAAATGATGGCAGAATCCCGGAGACTGTCTATTCCCCTTCACAAATCCTTTGGGAAGCAGATACAAAAAATCCTAAGGTCTCCCAATTCTGTACCTCCTGTTGACAGAAGGATGGACAAGAGGTATACACTATCAGGCTCAGATACAGAGTTTTTATACCAACAATGCAGCCATGTTGGGGTAGTGCAGGCTGCTGCCTGTGACAAGGCAAACACTCTCTTGGCTTCACCCCCAGACAAAGACTCCAGGAAGATGGATGCTGTGGCAAAGAAGCAGTACATGGCATCTTCCTTGGGATTCAGGCAGGCAAATTATATGGCCTATATAGCCAGGTACCAGAAGTCCAGGTGGGACACTGTACTGGCACTGGCTAAACAGGCCTCCCCCCAGCTGGCCAAGGAGCTGGAGTGGGTGGCTGCTGATGGGATTGAGGCATCGAAGGTACAGTTTCATGCTGCTGTGGACTCCAATGATGTGTCATCAAGAGTCATGGCTACATCTGTGGCTCTTCAGAGGATGGCTTGGCTCAGCTATACTAGCCTCTCACAGGATACCCAGACTAAGGCCATGGATTTTCCTGTGGTGGGTAATTCTCTGTTTGGGGAGCAGACAGAGAATTACATGAAGAAAATGGATGAGTACAGGACCACTTATAGGAGTGCTCAGGCCAAGGAAAGGCAAGCAACTCCTCAAAGGCAGCAATCTAGGGGCAAGGGCAGGCCTTTTCATAGACCTTTTTACCAAGCACAGGCCTGTTTTCCCTTTTCACAGAGTGGGTTCTTCAGAGGGAGAGGCAGAAGGGGGATGAGCAGGGCTGCATCCACTCCTCAGCCTAAAGCCTCTGCCAAGCAGACACCCTGATGGGTGTGCCTGGGGTGACTCTCCTATCCCAGTAGGGGGCAGGCTGGCTTACTATGTCCAGGACTGGATGTCTATTACATCAGACAAGTGGGTCCTGGAAGTAATAAGCCAGGGACTGGTTCTCAGCTTCAGAAAATTTCCGAAGATGAGAACCAGATCTTTTCCACCTGCAGGTCTCTCCGAGACCCTTGCCCTGGAGGCAGAGGTTTCATCTCTTCTGGCTTTAAGAGCCATAGAGAGAGTTCCTACCCTACATTGGGGCAAAGGTCTGTACTCCAGATACTTCCTTATCCCAAAAATGACAGTGGAGTGGCGACCCATCCTAGATCTAAGATACCTGAACAAACATCTTTTAAAACCAAAGTTCAAGATGGTGACTCTGGGAATAATTCTTCCCTCTGTAAGGCCAGGGGACTGGCTAGTCTCCCTGGACCTCAAAGATGCCTACTTTCATATTCTCATCAGGTGCTCCCACAGAAAATACCTCAGGTTCAAGTTGCCCTCAGGCCATTATCAGTTCAAAGCAATGCCCGTTGGCCTAACATCAGCTCCAAGGGTCTTCACAAAGTGCCTGGCAGTAGTTGTTGCCTTTCTGAGAAGGCAAAAGATTTCCATTTTTCCATACCTGGACGATTGGCTCATAGTGGGTCATTCTCCAGACCAAGTCAAGTCAGACCTGCAAGTGACTCAGCAAGTGCTCACTTCTCTGGGTTTTCTTCTTACCCTCCCCAAATCAGTTCTCGAACCAGTTCAGCTCCTTACGTTTATAGGGGCAGAGCTGGATACTGTCAAAGCAAAAGCCTTTCTTCCCCTGGAAAGGGCAAGAGTTCTTATAGAACTGGCTTCGTCCTTCAGCCTTCAGGTGTCCCGACCAGCAAGGCACTTCCTTCAGCTCTTGGGCCACATGGCAGCTTCCACAGCAGTGGTCCAAGGGGCAAGATTTCAGATGAGGCACATTCATTTCCATCTGAGGGCCTTTTGGTCCCAAAGGAAGGACCCTCTTACCAAACTGATTCCAGTGACTCAGACACTGATCCAAGCTCTTCAGTGGTGGTAGGATCAGGACAATTTAAGGCAAGGGGTCCCCTTTGGCACTCAGTCTCATTCGGTGGTCCTTACCATGGATGCTTCTCTTTTGGGGTGGGGAGCTCATCTGGGGGATCTCACAGCGCAAGGACTGTGGTCCCCTCAGGAGTCCCTCCTTCATATCAGTCTCCTGGAACTCAAGGCAGTTTTTCTGGCCCTGCAAGCTTTCTCTCAGTTGGTGCAGGACAAGGTGGTTCAGGTCAGACCAGACAACACCACCACCATGTGGTACATCAACAAGCAGGGAGGCACTCGGTCTACAGCTTTGTGCACGGAAGCCATGAAATTGTGGTCCCTGGCATATTCCCTGCAGACCTCTCTGATAGCAGTCCACCTTCCAGGAAAGGACAATGTGCTGGCATATGCACTGAGCAGGATCTGCCAGGGCCATCACGAATGGTCCCTGGACCCTCTGGTTTTGAAAGTGATTTTTTCCAGGTGGGGTACTCCAGAGATAGATCTCTTTGCAGCCCCAGACAATCACCAACTTCCTCTGTTTTGTTGCAGACCCCCAGTCTTGGGTTCAGTCCCTCTGGATGCTCTGATTTTGAACTGGGAAGGGAAATTTCTGTATGCTTTCCCCTCCCTTTCCTCTACTGTTCGAAGTCCTAGTCAAGATAAGGTCACAACCTTGCAAAGTGATTCTGATTGCTCCAGACTGGGCCAGATAACCTTAGTACCCCCTGTTGCTGTCTCTAACAGTCCATCTTCCCCTGTCTCTTCCTGGGAATTACAACCTGTTAACTTCTTCTCAGGGGAGGATTTGGTACCCCAATCTTTGGTCTCTCAATCTCAAGGCATGGCTCTTGAAGAGTTAGGGTATGCAGATTTGCATCTGTCTCAGGGGGTTCTGGATATTCTCAAAGCTTCTCAAAAGCCTTCCACCAGAAAGACTTATAACTCCAAATGGAAAAGATTCAGCATTTGGTGTTCCAAGAAGCATATTCCTCCAGACACTGCTGTATTGTCTACAGTTCTGGATTATATGGTCCATCTTAATGGCCTAGGCCTCAGACCATCTACTCCCAAGGTACACTTGTCAGCTGTGTCTGCTTTTTTGTCAGTGGGAAAGTCTTCCTCACTATCATCTTATCCTGTGTTCTGTAAATTTTTCAAGGGATTGCTTCATACCAATCCTCCCTTTAGGGATCCTGCCCCTACCTGGGTCTTAAATATTTGCATTGCTCAACTTATGCAACCTCCTTTTGAGCCTATGTCCTCAGCAGAGATTAAGTACTTGACTTGGAAAACTGTGTTTTTAGTAGCCATTACCTCTGATTCAGTCACATATCTGGAATGCGTAGTATGGTAGAGGCTGCACGCCCATTGGCTCACTCTGTGAAGCAATGGGCGTGCAGCACTAGTGAGGTGTCATTCGGCAGGCGGCAAGTGGGTGGGGTGCTGCCACGCGCCAGGTGACTGGGGAGGAATGGGGTGGTGGGAGCTCAGTGGGTGGGTGGGGGTACCACTAGACCACCAGGGATATTGGAATTATTTTTTTTTACAAATGCCAGCAATCGGGCAGATAGTGGTCCACTGGACCACCAGGGATATTGGATGGATATTTCTTTCTTTAATACAGATGCCCACAATTGGGCAGATAATGGTCCACTGGAACACCAGGGATATTGGATGGATATTTCTTTCTTTTATACAGATGCCCACGATTGGGCAGATAATGGTCCACTGGAACACCAGGGATATTGGACCAAGTCTTTGTTTTTTACAAATGCCCACGATCGAGCAGATAGTGGTCCACTGGACCACCAGGGATATTAGGAATATTTCTTTTGTATACAGATGCCCACGATCAGGCTGCAGGGGGCATCAGTCCCCGACGGCTGCTGCCTGGCAGGGCGCCAGGCACAAGTCGTTGGGGATCAGTGCGTCTGCATTCAAATGGGGCCATAATGACATGCAAATGGCCCCATGTGCACCTTGCTTACATTATGGCCCCATTTGCATGTTAAGTTTTGAATATCGCGGTTGCTGTGCATGGCGCAATGGAACTTGCACTAGCGCATCTCCATGCTCCACTCTGGCCACTTGCGCTGGTGCAGTGCTAGTGCACCATACACACTGGGGGTGGCCAGGGTGTGATATTCAAAGCTGCTGAGCCATGGCGCAGCTCTGTTGAATATTGCACAGTCCACACCCCTGCACAGCCAAGTTGCGCTGTGCCCAAGCTTGCACCACAGCCTGGCACAGTTTGAATATCTGGGCCCCAGGCTGCATCACGCAAGTGCCTGCACCATGAGATGTGCTAGCACAAAATAATGGTATATTCAGAAGATGTGCCATAAAATGCAATCACACATGCCCATTTGAATATCCTAAACATATGTGATCGTACAGTGGAAGATGTGTGGCAGGTGCCCTGAGACCTGAGGTGTGCACCTGGGTCCCTTTCAGACTCAAGGAACATGGTCCCAGATTGACATGTCTCTGCACATCAATGTCCTGGAGATGTGTGTGGTCCTGTATGCCCTGCAGGCCTTTCAGAACCATTTAATTCTGAGTCAACTTCTGATCCAGTCAGACAACGTCAGTTTTGTATACTATATCAGCAAGCAAGGGGGTGTGCATTCATACCCCCTGTGCAGGGAGGCCATGAGAGTCTGGTACTGGGCACTGGACCACAGTCTGGTGTAAAGTTTTTGGACCAGCTTCAGCTTGGCCTGTGGCTGGGGGCCCAGAAAGTCACACAGACTACATTTTAGTTGTTATAAACTCTATGCTTTTATTGCAGTAGAATAAAAAGTCCCTGATACAAACAAAACTAAACAGTTAACAGCCCACTACTGTTAGAGCTACAAGCATACAGAGAATACAGAGATGATTGTAATGTGAAAAACCCTCTAATATTATTATTGCATGATATTTGTATTATAAATAAATGGTATGTGATTGTAATCTAGAAATTCCACAGCCCCTGGGCCTCACCCGTAGTCCTTGTTCCCAAACCAGATAGCTGTACTCATTTTTGTGTGGACTATCGTGGACTGAATGCAGTCACGAAGTCAGATGCCCACCCAATGCCACAGATGGATGAACTCCTGGACAAGTTGGGAGGGGTGCCATACCTCACAACTATTGACCTGACAAAGGGGTATTGGCAGGTACAGTTAGCTGTTAGTGCTAGGGAGAGGTCGGCCTTCATCACTCTGATAGGGTCATATGAATTTAAAAGTAATGCCTTTTGGAATGAAGAATGCTCAGCCACTTTCTAAAGGTTGGTAAACCAGGTGTTAAATTGTGCTGAGGAGTGCGCTGTGGCATACCTGGATGACACTGCCATCTTTAGTGCCAGCTGGGAGGAACACCTGTCCCACCTTAGGGAAGTGCTGGTCAGGATACAGAGGGCCGGGCTCACTGTCAAAGTTGAGAAGTGCCAGGTGGCCATAGCTGAAGTGGTATACCTTGGGCACATTGTAGTCCAGGGACAGCTCCATACTAACCAAGTGAAAATAGAGGCAATCAAGGCATGGCCCAGACCAGAAACACAGAAGCAGGTCAGAAGTGTTCTAGGGACAGCAGGGTACTATAAGAAATTTGTACCAAATTACAGTGCCCTGGCTGCTCCCCTCTCTGGGCTGCTAAAGAAATGGATGCCTAAGCAAATTACCTGGGAACCAGCCTGTGAACAAGCCTTTACAAGACTAAAGGAGGCACTGTGCAGTGATCCTGTATTGACACAACCAGACTACAGCAGACCCTTTGTAGTCTAGACTGATGCCTCAGATGTGGGTATTGGGGCAGTGCTGAGTCAGACAGCCAACCAAGGGAAAGATCACCCCATAGTGTACCTTAATAAAAGTTACTTCCCTGAAAGCAGACTTACTCTACTGTGGCAAAAGAATGTCTTGCCACGGTGTGGGCCCTAAAGAATTTAGAGTCATACCTATACGGGCAGCATTTTGAGGTACAAACTGACCACAACCCTCTGGTTTGGCTGGCACAAATGGGTAAGATGAATGGTAGACTACTAAGATGGAGTCTTGCCTTACAAGGGTATGACATGACTGTCTCACACAGGGCTGGGGTAGCAAACAAAAATGCTGATGGTTTGTCCCATTACTTTGAGATGTAAACTGAATTTGGGGAATTCATCCAATGCAGGAATAGATCCCCCAAATTCAGTCTATGGAGGGAAGAGTGTAACATGAAAAACCCTCTATTATTATTATTCTGTAATATTTGTATTATAAATAAATGGTATGTGATGGTCTGCCTAAGACACTCCAGTCAGCAAGTAAGCTTGACCTTTGATCCAAGGTTTCAGTGGTATTGAAAACAGCAGAGATGGTAAACTGACCAGTGAGGAGAAACCCTAATTAAAAGTTTCCTGTTGTGTCTTGATTAAAGCCTTCTGGCCATCTGCCAGGAGATAGGACCTCATAAAATTTTATGATTCCTGCAGGAAGAAGCCATTTGCTAACAGAACCGTGTCATACCAGTTGTAAACCTGCGATTTCTCTAGCAAAACTGGAAACCTGCAGGGAGGCATCAAAGGGGATGTTTTGATGAAAGACTCATATTTTAAAAATTACTGACTGTTGATTTCCCCAGTAGAAATAAATCTATGGGAGGATCTAATTGTGACCCAAAAGGGGTGGGGAGATGGATTCTGAAATGGGCATGTATCAGAGGGAAACATAGTATATTATTCTGGACTCAGAGTGAGACTTAATTCTCTGGACTTTAGAAGGCACTTAATGGTAACAGCTAGATAGGCAAGAACTTTTAAGTATTTGGGGTAGACGTATTTGTGTTCTGTAAATTCCTATTTATTTCATATGACTGTAAGTTAGTGATATAATTGTTCTGTGTTTGATTTTACCTGGTTTACAATTTTTAGTAAACAATATTTTCTTTGAAATTCTGCCTGTATGTTCTCAGTTTTCTTTTACATGTGATTGCTGAACCTGTGTTTAAGTCTGACCACTGTTAAGGGCTTGAATGTGTTACTAAGCTTGCTAAAAAGGTAAGAATATACCTAGGTCTCATATTGAGTCATAAGGGTACATTTTGGGAACCTGGCTGGGTGCCACTGGGTGAAAGATTATATTGCATTTCCCCAAAGAGAATATATATCTGAGCCTGTTAACTGGGTATGCTAGCATAAGGTTCACATTTTCACCCCCAGGACTCGAAGCTAGTAGATGATTTGGACCAAAAACAGACAGGAGAGTTACTCTGTCTGTTCTGTGTTCACACTATTGTGCTTCAAGGTTGGCACTGTGGGAACAGAGGGGCTTGACCTGTGGAGTGCATTTGTGACAATGATCAGCATTGATATTATCCCTGTCCTCCAGGAATTCAAGCACCACTGGATTTTGATGGTATGTGGTCATCTGCTTCTTACTTCTCAAACCTCTCGAATTCACTAAGGCTCATAATCTAAGCTTCTTATATACAGCAGTTGTTTATGACGAGAAAGGCAAAAAGAGGAAGTTTTGCAAGATAGGGGTATTTTAACCATAAAAGGCAGGAAAGGAAGTTTTATGAGATAAGGGTAGGTTGAACATAACACACTGTCCTTCATTAACACCTGGTGTTGCACGTACCACTTTATTTTTACTTATGCAGTCCCTTTTTTCAATCACATCAAGTCTGGTATGACATCCTGTCCTTACACAAAAACATTTTGCTAGCAAAAAAAATTTTTGCTAGCTGCAGCAAGTTTTGCGTTGAGCAAGGCATGTGCCATTTAACCCTTTATTTTCTAGTACCTTTTTCATTAAACATTTTGCTATTGTCTTATAGTCATTTTCCTTCAACACTTTGCTTTCATAGAACATTTTGCCATAATTCCACAGTCCCCACCATGGGGAGTAGGAGGAGACCCTACAAGGGGGTATCTGACTCCCCACCTTGCAAAGTAGTTATGATGAGACTTATTTGCTGTTAAATGTTTTACACAAGTAAGTATAATAACTTAGGTAGCTTGCAATGCTACCAAAAAAACCCTCTAGTCATGACGTTAGTCCTAAGCATAAACATGTTAGCTGAGTATTTGCATTATGCATTACATTATTAGCTACCGCTTAAACCTTTATAGTTTGTCTAGCAATGTAAATCAAGTGCATACCTTTTGCCTAAAAGCTTTTATAATGCAGGCCATGTCTTAGAGCCTTGTTAACTGGGCTATCAGTAGATTGTGTGGGTGATTGGAGGGGTCGTTTAGTGAATATGGGGTACCAGTCTTCTTCGGTGGGAGTAGGTGGGGGAGATAGTTTGGTAGCAGTTGGTTGGACCTGAGGTTTTGGATTTTGGGATGGCATGCCCACCACTTGGACACACTTGTGGTACGTGATAGGGGTTATATAATCAGCACTTTCAGCACAGACCCAGTCTTCAGAGGCAAGGTATATACAACACCACTGTCCAAAGTCATCCTGTTTGATGTCCTTTACTGTAAACACAGTGAGATGCTTACTTATGCGTTTTATGGATACCCTTCCCTTGTAGTAGGCTGCGACAGTCACATACACATCCGACCATTGATCTCTGGGTCGAATGGCCCAACCATGTATGTGTTTGGGTCTTTTACACTGCACCCCTGAGGGTCATATCCCAAAGTGGTCACCCATGGAGATTGATAATCTCTTACCTAATGGTTGAGGGGCATACTTAAGTTGTTTGAGGAACACTCTTTTCTTCTTGCATGGAGGTTTGTCATCACAGAGCCCTTGTTTCCCTGTGGGATCTATGTTTACGTTGCGGTACCACTCTGCCTGCTCTATGGTGTCCCCATTGAAGCCGTAGGTCCAGCGTCTGTATTTTACACTGATGTCTTGCACCTCTTTAAGGCACAGGGTGAAGATTACAATCAGCATCTTTCTATTCAGTTGCATGGTGATGGGACTGATTTTAGGATTCTATTCTTGGCACTCTGTGTACAAAAGAAAGATCAACGTTAGCAACTGTTCCTATTTAATGCTTTTTAAATGGTTTATGTTATACCATTTGAGCACATGCTGTTTTTTCTTGCCTGGGATTTTTAGCAAGTACACTGCAGGACTCACTTTATCAACAATGGGAAAAAGGGTCCTTTCCATGAGGGCACAAAAGCATGTTCCTTTTTAGCATAGTTTTTCACCATTACTGAATCTCCAGTTTGATATTCAAATGAATGTACCTTTTTGTTAAAATAGTTTTTCATCTGTTTCTTAGCTTTATCAATGTCTGTAGCCACAAACTTATTAACGCACGGAGGTAACATTTTAGCCCAGTGCTTTGGTTTGTCAGAATAAAATTTTGTTAACATAGTTTTTAAAGTTCTAGTTCCCCGTTCTACTACCCCTGATGATTGTGGGTGGAATGCCACGTGCAGTTCTTGTTTAATATTTAGCATAGCTTGCAGCTGTTTAAAAAGTTTGCCTGTAAAAGATCCTCCTTTGTCTGATGAGACTACCTGTGGCAGCCCCCACCTAGAAAATAGCTGAAAGAGCAAAATACGTGCTGTTGTTTGGGCCTCCATGTTTTTCGTGGGAAAAACTTCTATCCATTTAGAAAACATGTCGATAACAACTAAGCAATGAGTAAAATTACCTGGTTTGTGGGGCAATCCTGTGATAAAATCTATCTGTATGTGGTCCCAGGGGCCACTGGGGGCCTTAGTTGAAAGCAAGAGTGCTTTATTGAAGGTATGTGGGTGGGGGGTTGTAAGCATGGTAAGCAGTGATTGTACCTCTCTTGGAGGTGCTGTTCTATTTGTGGCCACCACATGGAGGCTTTAACATTTTCAAGTGTCTTGGAGAGAGAATAATGTCCTTCTGTGGGGTGGGCATGGTACAAATGAAAGACCTCATCTGCTAGGTCTGGGGCACACAGGTGACTGGAAAAGCTTGGTCAAATTCTTGGTATAGGAGGACCAGCATGGGGGGGGTCCTGCCCATGCTAGTTGTGTCTTTGTTGCCCATGGGGTGGGGGTAGGAAGGGAGCACTGCTGTAGGTGCCAGTTAATCACCAACTGATAAGGAGGGTAGGTCTGTTGTAATGATTTGAGATCTGGGGAGGTTGCATATGTCACTGCCATTATGGGCGGTGGCATTTAGCTCGGGGCTGGATGCCAGGGGAGCCCTGCATGGCTGCTACCTGTGCCGCATGATGTGCTGCCTAATTGCCCTCTGCCTACAGGGTACCAGTTGAGTGTCTCTTTCCTTTAAAAATTGCAATTCGCGTGTTGCGTGCTTGTAACAAATGCACACTATACTGCAACAAATCCATATCGGACAAAGACTTACTACTGGAGGGTAGATAATTGTTAGACAGGTACAATGATAACATTACAACAGTATTTATAACATAAGCACTGTCAATATAAACATTAACTGATTTTTCAGTAGCATTTTCTAAAGCACAAGTAATAGCAGCTAGCTTGGGATGCTGAGAGGAATGTGGAGTACAAGAGTGAGAATTAATATGTTTTGGTATCACCACTGCAAATCCTGTACATGGTTTACCTTAACATAATATGAGGACCCATCTGTATACCAGTTTTCGGCTGTGGGTATGGGGTGGTAAGGGCCAGGGGTTCAGATAATTACATGGCATAAGTCAGAGGGCAGTCATGTGGCTGTCCCGTGTGTAGGAGGCGTGCTGGCAACAAGGTTGTTTTCTTTGGAGTAATGTCCAGGTCTCTCTGCAAGAGCATTAAAGTCCACTGCGATAGTCTCTGAGAAGACACTGCTGTCTCCCACGGTTTGAGCAGGTAGTTTAGTGGAGTGTGAGGGGTGTGCAATACAGTCTTTTGCAGTCTGGTAATGTATGTGAAGTGCTGCACAGCCCAAAATATTGCTAGAAGATGCTTTTTACAGGTGGACATTTTTTTTACCTCAGTTAGCACTCTGGAGGCATAGGCAACTGGTCTCAACTTGTTTTGCTGTTCTTGGCGCAGGACTAACTATAGCGATGGCAATTGGAGAGGTGGATAATTCTAGATGATACGGCAGTGCTGGGTCGAGCTGGATTAGCAGTGTGGCTGCCGATACTGCTTCTTTGAGTTTGCTCACAGCCGTGGTGTGTTCTTGAGCCTATGCTGCTCGGATGTCATCATCTACAGAAGCTTTTAGCAGATCATACAGTGGCCGTGCCAGTTCTACATAAAAATGTATGACGTCTCTGTGATAGTTTGTGAGCCCCAGAAATGAGCGTAGGGCAGTCTTTGTAACCGGCAGGTCAAGTCTTTGAATAGTCTTTATTTTTGCCTCATCTGGCTGATTAGTGTTTGGAGTTACTGTGACACCCAGGAAGTTAACAGAGGCACTCATTAACTGGCACTTCTTTGGGTTTACTTTGAGTCTGGCTCTCTGTAGTAGAGCCAACAGTTCTGCTAGCAAGGCTAAATGTTCTTCTTAAGTCTCCGTTGCTAAGAGAATATCATCCACATACTACAATACAGCTTGCGGCTTGGAGAAGTGTTTAAGTACTGCTGCCATTCTTTTATGGAAAATAGTCTGTGAGTTATGGAATCCTTGTGAGAGACAGTTCCACATGAATTGTTTATCTTGCCAGGTAAAAACAAATTTGTATTGTGAGTCTTTATGCACCAGCACACTCCAAAATCCATTTTTAATGTCCAGATTACTGAATACCTTTGCATGGGGAGGGGGTGGGATTTGAGACAGGAAGGGGGGTTCTCTGACTACTGGGAAACATGCTGGAGTGACTGAATTTAGCTTTTGGTAGTCTATAGTTAGTCTCCAGCTACCGTCGAGTTTTCGTATTGGCCAGATTGTGGAGTTAGTCATGGACTCACACCCTCTTAATACCCCTTACTGTAATAATGACTGAATAACAGCATCTACATCATTTTCACCTTCTGCAGGAATTTTGTGCTGTTTTTGGGTGGCATGAGCCTTTCCTGTGATGACTTCCTCTCAGTCTATCCAACCGCAATCATGTTTGTGCTTGGCAAATACCTCAGCACGATGTGTAACTATTTGTACAACAGTCGGGGAGCTATGAGTGGGGAAGGGCAGAATCTCAGTTTTTTTAATAGCAAAAACAGCATGTACCTCAGAAATAGTAACACCTTCCTCAATATGTGGGACTCCCTCTGGTGTTAACAACAAGCTGGGTTTGAGCCACATCCTGTTGTTGGTGTAATCAATTATTGCCTTGGTAGACCAGAGGAAGTCAGATTCTAAAATACATTTTTCATCAGGCAGATTCATAAGATGTGCTAGCAGAGAAAAGCTGCATCCATTTATTTTGATTTTGGTTGGTTTTGCTTTAATGGCAGTTGCCCTTGAGCCCTGAAATGCAAAGAGTTGCACCAACTCTCGAGTAGCAAGCAGATGTTTTTCTGGTTGCAAGGTATGTATGATGGACATAGAAGCCCCTGTGTCAATTAATATGGATTGCTGTCGGCCTCCATTCACAGCTGCTGGTATGACTGGGTGATTCCATGCACCATGCCAGAACCTCACTACTGGCTGTAGGGAGGGCACGCATCCCTACTGGGGAGGTGAGTGGGTTACTTCACATCCACTGCTTGGACAGCTTCTTACCACTCCATTTTTAACTTCATGTTATATAACTCCTGTAGGAGTTCCCCATGAGTGGGTACCATAACTCCAGGGAGTTGCATTGATGCAGATGGTGCCGATGCCTGTAACATGGGGCATTTGGGCTTGATATGTCCTGGCTGTTGACAGTGGTAACAGACCACCAGTGTTTTAGCTGTCCTGGAGTAAGTAGCTGTTTGGGTGATCCTTCCACTGCGGCTATGGGTTCTTTTGTAGTCCTGTCCTGGGAATGGGCAAGAGCTTCTGCTTTTTGTAACTTAGCCATTAGACTGAGGTACCACATACTCTCAGTAACCAATACTCCAATGAGTGACCTAAACTCTGGTAGGATGCTTGACAGCAACCTCTTTTTAAAGGTTTCATCACTGTACGAAAGGTGTCTGCCACTGTCAGGGGGGAAGGTGAGGCGGTAGTATGTGTATGGGCACTCAGTGTACCCCACAACTGGCTACCCCTTTCTCTGATGAGCCATTGCAAAGGTTTAGTGGAAGTCTATGTGCCCAGCCACCAATTGGGCCACTTGTGCCAGGAACTCATCAATAGTCCAATTGTTTCCCTGCATTGGCAGGGAGTCCTGCATGTAACTCCAAATGGAGGCAATGGAGAACTACATGTCTTATGTCCTCAACCTCTAGAGAATTATGCAGCCTTCTGAAAGTACTAACTTGGCTAAAAACATCAGCCACATTGTCCCCAGGATTTATGGGTGCTATTTTTTGGCTTAAAGCCACTAAGTGTACCCCACTAAGGTCATACCAGGTGATGGTTTGCCTGGTGGTTTGCTCCTGGTTATTTCAATGTATTCAGGTGACTATAGTCAGTGTTGACAGTGTCAGTGGCTCAGTAGGTAGCACACTCGCCTCTGAGGCTGGGAGATCAGAGGGCAGTGGGTTCAGTTCCCACATCTGGCACTTGGGTTAATATCCCAGTACTGACACTGTAGTGCAGCATGAGAGGGGTGCTGCACTTCTGAGGTGCCGTCTTTCGGATGAGACGTTAAACTGAGGTCCCATCTGCCTGGATTGGTGGTAGTTCAGGTGGATGTTAAAGATCCCATAGCACTTATCGAAAAGAGTAGAGGATTTCCCCGGTGTCCTGGCCAAATTTCCCTCATTCAGTAAAAATACCACCAACAGCTTAATCTGGTTCAAGGTCAGTTGGCATTCATCTGTATCCCCCTCCCCCGGGTTGTGCCTGAAAATAGGCAGGCTTTGTCTAGTACACCTACCCGGTCAACAAAAGCTAAATAAATAAATAAATAGGGCCATAACAGGGGCCCAAACACGATCGTTGGGGTATTTTTGGCAATCTGCCTGCCAGTTGGCATCTTCTGTGTTTTCCCAATCTACCTTATCCTCATCTGAATCATTATTTAGAGAGGTGCCATTGAAGGCGGCAACCACTGCTCGGTGTTTTCCTAATTGATTTTCTAGTTCTTGAATATGCTGTTCACGTTTACGGTGGTCTGCACTAGGTTTGGAGGAGTTTTGTGAGAGGCACCTAAAGGTTCCCTGCATCTCATCCAAACACTTGGTTAGGCAGCAATTTTCTTTTTCTAGGTGTTGGTTGTGTATTTGGGCTTTGGAGACAGCGGCTTCCCTGACTGATGCTGTTTGAGCAGCTGTAGTAAGGACTTGCTGGTGTCCTTGTAACATTCTCATTTGTTGATTACACTGTTCTAGTTCTCTTAGTAACTTTTCTTTTTCAGTTTTCCACTGTCCTGCTATCCAGCCTCAGTGCCCTCTTTACTGGACATACTTTTTTCCTTAACACAACATTCAACATGTCCTTGAGCCTGGCCCAGGGATCTGTCACTCCCTGTATACATTTGACCAGCTCTTCAGCATGTTCACATTTACCCAACTTTTTCCTTAATTTATCCATGGGCCTTTACTTTTTGAACTCTCCATGTCTAGTAGACCCCTTTTCCTGGTACTGCAGTTAGGTTAGGACCCTTACCTGCGTACACCCTGTCTAGTTTTACCTATTTTACTTACTGGACTGAGTCAGACCAAAACCAAATCAAGTCCTGCCATGGTCACCAGAAAATGTAGAGTTTTTGGACCAGGTTCAGCTTGGCCTGTGGCCGGGGACCCAGAAATTCACACAGACTACACTTTAGTTATAAACTCTGTGCTTTTATTGCAGCAGAGTAAAAAGTCCCCAATACAAACAAAACTAAACCACTAACAGCCCACTACTGTTAGAGCTACAAGCATACAGAGAATACAGAGATGATTTAAATTGATATTACCCCTGTCCAAGAATTTGTGCGCCACTGGATTTTGATGGTAGGTGGTCGTCTGCTTCTTTCTTCTCAAACCTCTCGAATTCACAGAGGCTCACAATCTAAGCTTCTTATATACAGCAGTTGTTTATGACAAGAAAGGCAAAAAAAGGAAGTTTTGCTAGATAGGGGTATTTTAACCATAAAAGGCAGGAAAGGAAATTTTATGAGATGAGGGAATTTTGAACATAACACACTGTCCTTCATTAACACCTGGTCTTCTTGCAAGTACCACTTTATTTTTACTTATCCAGTTCCTTTTTTTGATTACATCAAGTCTGGTGTGACATTCTGTCCTTACACAAAAACACTTTGCTAGCAAAGCCTTGAGCAAGGCATGTGCCATTTAACCCTTTATTTTCTAGTACGTTTTTCATTGAACACTTTGCTATTATCTTACAGTCTTTTTTCCTTCAACACTTTGCTTTCATCCAATGTTTTGCAGTGATTCCACACTAGTTCTCTCAGCAGTCCATGTCCCAGGCATGCTAAACACCCTGGTAGACAGCCTCAGCCAGACTTAGTCCAGCATGCATGAATGGGAACTTCTCTCATCCATCGCAGAAGATCTGGACTTTTTTGTATCCCCACTCAATGCAAAATTGCCTAGTTTCTACTCACTAGATCCAGAGCCTGGAGTTTTCTGATGAGATGCATTATCCCTCTCCTGGAGTGGGAGGTTCTTTTATGCCTTCCCTCTATTTCCTCTGATTCAGAGGGTGCTAATCAAGCTACAGATGGAGGGGGCCAGCATGATCCTGGTTGCACCCTTCTGGCCATGACAGATATGGTTTCCACTACTGTAACAGTTAGTGAAGGAGCCTCCAGTACCCCTGCCCCTTTGCAGGGATCTGCTGATGCAGGCTCAGGGGACCCTGGTCCATCCAAATCTCAAGTCCCTTCATCTGCATTCCTGGCTTTTGAGGATATAACCATTGCCCAGTTTGGAGTATCTTACCAGGTAGTGGGTGTCCTTGTGGCAGCTTGAAAGTCCTCCACTGGAGCCATGTATGCCATGAAGTGGAAGAGGTTTGCCATCTGGGCTGCCAGACATCATCTGGACCCTTTTATGTGTCCAGTGAGCCAGATTCTGGACTATGTGATCTACCTGTCAGACCCAGGCCTCCAGTACTTCTCCATCAAGGTGCACCTTTTGGCTATTTCTACCTTTCAAGAGCCCATTAGTGGCCATACAGTGGCTCAGTTAGAGGTATCCCATACTTTTCTCAGGGGCATACTGCATCTGAAACCTCCAATCTGTTCCCCTGTCCCATCTTGGGATTTAAATTTTGTTTTGGAGAAACATAGAAACATAGAAATCTGATGGCAGAAAAGGACCTCTAGGTCCATTCAGTCAACCCATTAAACCCAGATCCAAAGGTAACCCTAGACCTGACCCTCTGCACCCATCCCCTGGTCTCCTCCCCCAATGTAGACTTCAGTGCCTGTCTCCTTTTGAACCAGCAGCAACTTGTGATCTACACTTTCTTTATTGGAAAGCATTATTTTTGGTTGCTGTTTTTTTCTGCTCAAAGGATTTCTGAGCTCCAGGCTCTTTGGTGTGAAGAGTCTTATTTGATTTTTCACAAAGACAGGGTGTCTTTGCACGTGAATCCTAAGTTTCTCCCAAAGGAGGTGTCTGAGTTTACCCTGAACCAATCTACCCACCTGCCAATTTATTTTCTGGAGTGTGCCAGTCCAGCGGAAGCACTGATCCATTCTTTAGATGTGTGCAGAATTCTGAAATGCTATCTTCTCTAAACTAAGGGCTTCAGAAAAACAAAGCAGATTTTTGTTTCCTTCGCCCCAGGAAGAAAAAAATACTTAACGTGGTAATCTTGTTTCTTCCAAGGGAATCTTCCTGTATTCTGACATATGCAGTATGGTCTCCCCATAGAACTGCCCTGGAGCTAAAATGGCTAAAAGAACCTATGCTAATCATGGAATGATAGACTCAAACTCAGTTTTCAAACCATTGTCCCTGGTGTATTTCCTGCAACCATCAAATTTTTACGGAGCATACATAAAACAATCCATCTAAACTATCCCAATAAAAGGACCAACACTCCCGAAAGTAAACAATCCCCTTTTTAAATGGTTTGGGCATCACTAAGACTCAAGTCACAGATGCCCAGAAAAACAACCAACTCAATAAGTTTCAAAGACAATGTAGACAGCTGAAGTGCAGTGCCCATGGGTTCCAGTTGGGGAGGTAGGATGGGAGCTCAGAATACAGCAAGATTCCCTTAGAAGAAACAAGATTACTATGGTAAGTAATTTCTTCTTCAAACCCCAGGAAAGCTTACCTATATTCTGACATATGCAGACTACCCAAACAGTACCTTTGGAGGAGGGCACAGCACCTATTTAGGAAACAGGATCAGCAGTACTGCTGTGCCAAACCTGATATCACTTCTTGCCTGGGTATTCAAGCAATAATGCTTGGTAAATGTGTGAACAGTTTTCCAGGTAGCTGCTTTGCAGATTTCTAACAGGGGAATAGCCCTAGTGGATGCTAAGGAGGCAGCTGTACCCCGGGGAGAATGAGCCCTGAGGCCCACGGGGAGCTTCTTGCCCACCTTACTGTAAAAAAATTTAATACAGGCAATGATTCAGCATGCAATAGTCCTTTTTGTAGCTGGCTTTCCCTTTCCCACTATTCCATAGGTCAGGAAGAGCGGTGTATTTCCATACCTATGGTCCTTTGTGTGGTCTAAGTAATAGTTGATAGCCCTCTTAACATCCAGGCTATACAATCTTCATTCCCTTGAACTGGAATGGTCAGTGAAAAAGGCAGCTAAAGTGATGGACTGATTGATGTGGAAGTCAGATACCACCTTGGGGAGAAACCTCCTGTTGGTCCTGAGGACTACCTTGTCCCAATGGACTGAAATGTAGTTAGGCTCTGTGGACAAGGCTTGGAGCTCACTGATCCTCCTGGCTGAGGTGATTGCTACCAGGAACACTGTTTTCCAGGTCACATATTTAAGCTCTGCTAAAGACATAGGCTCAAAAGGTGGCTCCATTAGCTAGGCAATGCATATATTGAGATCCCATGTGGGAGTTGGCTCCATGCATGGGGGATGCAAGTGTAACAGCCCTTTGAAAAACATTCTGAATAACTGGTTCACAGCCAGGGATGAACCCTTACCCACTTATAGGTATGCAGAAACAGCTGCCAGGTGCACCTTAAGGGTGGATGGTCTGAGGCCAAGGGAATGAAGGTGTGCCAGATAATCCAAAATGACTGGCAAGCCAGCCTGGCTGCAGTCTATATCCTTTTGCTGACACCAGATGGAAAACCTCTTCCACATAGAGGTGTAAGTCTTCCTAGTAGAGGGTTTTCTAGAAACTCTGAGAACCTCCAGAACTCCTTCAAAGAGATGCAGGTTAGCATACTCTATGTCCTCAAGAGCCAAGCCTTGAGCCTGAAGGACTGGAGGTTTTGGTAAAGGATCCTGCCCTGTGAGGAGGTCAGTAGGTTGTGCCTCCTGGGAAGGGAGACTGGTCTGGATACTGATAGGGACAGGAGCAGTGAATACCAGGGCTGCCCAGACCAGTCTAGAGCAATGAGGATCATTGTTGCTGGCTAAGTCCTGTGCTTGTTCAGCACTCTGAGCAGTAGAGGGAATAGGAGGAAGTCATACAGGAACTTACCTGTTCAATCCATTAGTAGTGCATCCAGTGGCACTGTGCCCACTGCAGGAGGCCTGCAACAAAACTGTGGTAGCTGATGGTTGTCTGGGGCTGTGAAGAGGTCAACCTCTGGAGTGCCTAACCTTCTGAACACAGCTTGCAGGGCCTGCCTGTTTAGAGACCACTCATGGTGATTCTGGTTGATCCTGCTGAGGTCATCTGGAAGGACATTGTTCTTCCCAAGATGGACTGCTGAGAGGGAGATCCTGAGGGAATAAGCTAGGCTCCATATTTTCATGGCCTCTGTACACAGGGGGGATGACCTTGTACCCCATCGTTTGTTTATGTAGTACATGGTGGTTGCATTGTCTGTTCTGACCTGAACAACCTCAATCTGTAGCATTGTGGCAAAGGATTGAATGCCCAGTAAAACTGCCCTGAGTTCCAGCAGATTTATGTGAAGTAGAGACTTTTGCTGGAGTCATGTACCGTGTGCAGTGTGCTTCCCAGGTGGGCGCCCCATCCTAGCAGGGAAGCATCTGTTGTAAGCACTGCTGATGGAGACTGTTGTACAAAAAGTACACCTTCTCTAAGGTTGTCCTTTCCCCTGCCATCACTGGAGTGCTTGATGAAGAGTTCCTGTGACCGGCTTCGTCTTTGAGGTTCAACCACTGTAAACATCGGGATGTCCTTGACATCCCCGACATCACGGAACAGTGCCGACTGTCAGGCATTGCTCCTGACAGAAGAAAGTGTCTTTCTGTGGGGAGGCTCTTCCCTGCACCCTCCATGTAGGGATATATGCCCCCTACACACCTCTCCGTCTGAATAACCAACTCCGAGTTGAAGTTGGTTCAGGGTGGGGGAGCAACACTGGGAATCGTACCGATGGGTCACAGCAGACCACCACAGCAAAATATCTCAACCTGGTGAGATTCATCACTGTGGTGGTATTTCACCATAATGGTGTCGCTGTCCTGACGTGCTACCCATCTTTGACAGGGAGTCTTTTTTCTGGGACCAGTGGGATCTGAGGTAGAACTGGATGTCTCTCATTTGGAACCTGGACCCTGATACCGTTGCTGTTGATGCATCCATGTGACCCAACAGCTGTAGGAAATGCCTTGCTGGCCTGGCAACATGCAGTTGGAAGGAACTGGCCAGCTGCACTAGGCTGTGCACACTTACCTGAGAAAGGAATGCCTTTCCCCTGTAGTGTGTCCAGCTCTGCTCCTATAAACTCCAGGAACTGGACTGGTCTTAGCACTGACTTTTTCCAGATTTACCAGAATCCCTAGGGGCTGAAGGGTATACTGTGTGGTGGTTAGTGCATTTCTGACCTACTGAGGTGACTGGCCTACCACAAGTCAGTCATCTAGGTAAGGGAACACTGTCACCTTCTGCCTCCTTAGGTGTGCTACAACTACTGCCAGGCCCTTTGTAAACACCCTTGGAGCACAAGTCAGGCCAAAGGGCAGGGCCCTGAACTGATAATGGCCTGATGGCAATCTGAATCTGAGGTACCTTCTGAGAGATTGTCTGACAGGAATGTGAAAGTAGGCATCTTTCAGGTCCAATGATGCCAACCAGTCTCCCTGCCTGCCTGAGTGTTGGGAGAATAGTTGCCAACGTGATCATCTTGAACTTTGGTTTTGTCAAATGTCTGTTTAAATATCTGAGATCCAGTATGGGTTGTCACTCCCCTGTTTTCTTTAGAGTGAGGAAGTACCTTGAGTACAGACCCTTTTCCCTTTGGGCCTAGGGGGACAGGCTCCACTGCTTTCTCCTGTAGGAGATTGGCTACTTCTACCTCCAGTAGAGCTGTTTCTGATGGGGTGGCAGGTCTGAAAAACCTTTCCCTCAGCCTGGACATGACCCTGAAGCTGAGTGCAAGGCCCTTGCTCACTACCTCCGGGACCCACTTGTCTGTGGTGATGGTTTGCCATGCCTGGAGGTAGTGAGCCAGCCTGCCCACTACTGGGAGTGGGGAGGTGACCCTGACAGGCACCTCAGGGATTCTGTTTTGCCTGTGCACCTGGCTGGGGACTGAGGCCAGCACGACTGCTGTCTCTTCTACCCCTGCCTCTGAAGTACCTTCTCTGTGGCTGATAGTCTGGGAAAGCCTGAGTCTGGAAGAAGGGCCTGTGTGGATTCTACTCTACCCCTTCTACTCTGGTGCTTCTGGGGTGTGGATGCCTTTTCCTTAGCAGCCGCATTCTTGTAAGCCACTTTATACTCATCCATCTTTTTCATGTAGGCCTCTGTCTGCTCCCCAAAGAGAGACGTGGGCTCACAGGGGAAATCCAGGGCCTTTGTCTGGGTATCTTGGTTCAAATTAGTGGACCTTAACCAAGCAAACCTCTGCAGGGACACTGAAGTCGCTATCAGTCTAGCTGCAGTGTCACTGGCATCCACTGCAATCTGAAATTGGTATTTGGAAGCCTCTATGCCCTTTTTTGCAGCCTCCGCCAGGTCAGATGCCATGGCAGCAGGAACAGCCTTAGTAATCTCTAAGACTGTGTTCCTGCGATTTTTGCGGTACCTGGAAACATTGGCCATGTAGGAAGCCTGTCTAATGGATAGAGAAGACCCCAAATAAGATTTCTTGGCCATAAAATCCATTTTTATAGAATCCTTCTCAGGAGGATGTGATGCCAGAGGTATGTCTGCCTTATCACATGGAACAGCCTGCACCACCCCTTCATGGCTGGGTTGTCCAAAAAGGAATTCAGCTCCCCCCCTTGGCAACCCAGTACTTCCTCTCCATCTTCTTGTCCACCGGGGGGACAGAAGTGGGTGTTTGCAAAATCTTTGTGGCCTGTCTCTTAAGGGACTTGTGGATGGGTAATAGCAGTCTCCTAGTTGCTGGTATTATCCATCATTTCCATGTAATCTGGTTCCTCCCCCTCCTCCTCCTCCTCAGTGGACTCCTAAGTGGGGAGATCCAGAGTCTGTGCCACTTACTTCATGAAAGTAAAATGGGAGGTATAATCTTCAGGTTCCTTATCAGGGGACACGGGGCTTTGAGGATCAGGAGAAATATCCGGTTCAGGAGGTTCTCCACAGTCCTCATCTTCCTTCTCTTCCTCCTCCTCCTCATCCTCATCATACAACTCAGTGAGTTGTTCAAAGGAACTGGGAACCAATAAGGAACCTGAAGTTTGAACTGATGTCTGATGAGAACTTAATCATGGAACCGGAACCGGATTGCCGGATTGTAGCGACTATATTATTTTAATGGCATTAGCAATCTCCTGAGTGGTAGGAACTGATGGGTTTGTTGGTTGTGGTTCCTGTGCTGTGTGCTTTTCCTTCTTTTTCCTTTTGGATGCAGTAGCTGGTTCAGAGGCTGGTTTTGCACTGCGCTTTTTTTCCTGAGGAACCCTCGCTTTTGTCAGAGGGCTGTTGCTCCAGTTCCTTAGGTTTATCTTTACTGTGAGTAGAGGCTGGTTTGTCCGAGACCGGGTCAGCAGCATTGTCAGACATTTTTTCCCCTCAGTCGGTTCAATCGCCTATCAAGGGTCGACTAGAAAAAATGTTTACAAATGTCACAGTCTGCGTTCAGGTGGTCAAACCTTGGGCAGAACACACAAATTAAGTGTGGATCAGCATTAGAAAATGGTTCACCACACTCCGCACAATGCTGGAAACCGATAGAGCTGGTTGTTTTCTTGGGTTTTTGTGACATAACATAAAAAAACCCTGAGTCTGGGTTTTTAGCCACATACACAATTTAAAGCAGGGACTTCTCTGGTACTCTTATGTTTTTTTGTGGTTGGTTCAGTGCCTAAAACAACAACTGAGCATTACCCCGGTCAAACCAAAGATAAAGAAAATGGTCCACTAGAGAAGTGTAATTTAACTAAATATTTCTAGAGAATACAACGAAAGTCTGGTTCCTTCCCGGTTGCAAGGAACTGACAAGGAACTGCTAAACTTACCGAAACAACACTAAATGTAGACTAATCTACCTGTAAACCAAGGACAGTACTTCAAAAAATGAAAGGAAATAAACAGTAACTTTAAAAGACAAGAAAATAAATATCACCAGGAAAGATGAAGGAGAGCTCTCTGAGGCGTCTTACTTAGGCCAGCAGAGTAAAGAATTTGACAATTGCAGGAACTACACCAAGGACAGTGGTTTGAAGACTGAGCTTGAGCCTAGCATTCCATGATTAGCATAGGTTCTTTTAACCATTTCAGCTCTGGAGTAGTCCTATGGTGAGACCATACTGCATATGTCAAAATACAGTAAGATTTCCTGGGGTTTGAAAAGAAGGCGCTAAGGTTTTGAATTAATGTTTGATCAATTAGTTGCCCACTGTATTGTGTTCTGCCACAACAAGCATGGCAAAGAGTTGCCAGGGGCGGTGAACTGTACACCACAAGGGGTATAGCTACCTCTGCGGCCTGTTTCAAAGGGGTCTCAGCTGTTGACATTTGCGCTGCCACCACCTGGAGCATCATCCGTAATTTTACCAGGTATTACAGTCTGGACATTGCTTCTAGAGCCCAAGCAGGCTTTGGCCGAGCTGTTTTACAGGACCTCTGTCCTAGGCTTTGATTGGCCTTCCTCCCAGACTGTTTAGCTGCATATGTAACTGCTTGGAACTCGTTTGTACGATGTGACCTGATGACTGAGATACTCCCGAAGAAGCTAGAACAGTTACTTAAGAACTTATTTTAACAGTAGATCTTCAAGGGGATCTCAGTCATCAGATCTGCCTTCCCTCCCACCATACCCCTATTATGGAGCTGTCTTCTCAGAACTGGCTAACTGGTGAATCCAGCCTTTTATTTTGGCCTGGGCACCTCTTTCTCTCTCTCTCCTCGGTCCCCCATGGCATGGGTTTGCTCCCATAGGCTCTGGGGGAAAGAACTGAGGAGGGAGTGGGGCCACTCACGCCTTTATAGGGTTGGTGATGTTGGCATCTGACATCAGCATTGGAGGCCCCAGTGGTACTGCTGGAAAATCTTCTGTGTAGATCCTGCTTCACCGACGGTGAAGTTCCTATGGTGTGAGCTGATGACTGAGATCTCCTCGAAGATCTACTGTTACAGTAAATTGTATTGTAACTGTTTTTTATTTATGTAATGGATAGAGGAAAAAAATGGAACTCAAATCTGTTTAAGTTTCAAAAGGATTATATGAGCTATTTCAGCTTGGTCATGGATCCCTGATGCAAAATGTTTTTAGTAAATGTTTAGCATTTTGGTTTGGACCTTCCACCATGTTCAAATCCCACTACAGTCCTGTTGAACTACCCATTTTTGTAAGTTCAGCACCAAGATCTCTGTTCTCCATTTAAGTCATAGGTGATCTGTGTTTTTGCCTGTGGAGTCATTCTTAGTATTATATTAGCTCCTTTGAGCATTTTGCAATGAAAAATGAAAAACAGAACCTGTGACTTTGAGTTAGCTTGATGTTATAAGGAGGGTTTTAGAAATAGAATGGTAAAAGAACATTGCCAGTTCAATAATGATTATTACTATATGGTCAATAATTGTGGATATGTCGATTTACAGTTGCTGTAATTTTGTGTTTTTGTAATTATTGTACCTTGCACTTTACACATAGTTTTTTTGTGTAATTGGGTGGTGGTACTTCCCAGTGCTGACTTATGACGTGGTTTGATGTCATTAGAAAGGACCATAAGAGACATGGGAATGAACAGAATGGGAACCTCTGATGAAGCCTCAGGCGGCAGGGGCAAAATGTTAGGTTGGATCAGTGATGGTTTGTCTGCCTTTCCAGTGCATCACCCACCATGTAATCATTTTGAGCAGTTTGTGCACATGATTTTGTACAAAGGAAAATAAATGTGACGGCTGCGTGAAATTTCCCATCAGGCATTCATTTGCTAATGTGTGCAAGCTGATATTTTAAATAAAGAAGGTGAGTGCTATCTCCTTTTCCCCTAAACTGTTGCAAATCTTGTGGAGTGAGGCACCACCACACCTTGATGTGCTTTCTTTTTCTTTTGATTCATCCTAGGATTACGTTCACATGTTCCCTGAAGTACTACAGTTACCACATTTCTTGCAACATGCACGTCTTGGCTGTACCCCAGCTTTGCTAGGGAATTACCTATCTGTTCTCTTCCTCAAAAAACCAAAACAGACAAAAATTAAAACTTTTGAGGAGAAGGTGTATTTTTTATCTTTACTCCAATTCTAAATTGTCTGACACAGCCTCCTTCTGTGTCTATCTCAGTTTCGAGAGGATCCTGACTTGGGGTCTCCATTTTAACTCTACTAGCCGCTCTGTGTTCTCACTTTTTCAGGTCAGTTACCTGTCATCCACTCTCATCTAAGTCAGCAAGTATTTGCTGTGTAGTGGGTTTGCAATTTCTTGAGGCTTTGGCACACTTGATCTGACTACCACTAGCCCTCTAGGGGGGATATAGGGACACTTGCATACTCATACCCTGTACGCCCATCTATAGAGACGTCCACAGGCTAATCGTATGTATTTTTGTATTTTGTTTCTGAAATCAAGGTTAAGAGTTAGAACAGTCTACATTAAATCTGTCTAATAAGGTGGTGGAAGTTTAAAGGTTGCCCAAAAGCCAGCAACCAGAAAAACACATGCTTCAAAGCGGAAAGCAATCATCTGCTGTGCTTCACAATGAGTCACAGCTATGACTGCAGACTTGTCAGTTGTACTGAACTACATAGTGCATTTACATTCCCTAGGACTGAAATCCTTTACTTTGAAGGTGCACTTGGCAGCTCTCTCAGCTTTTAAGTCAGCAGGGAAAGAAAATTCATTTGCTTTACAGCCAGTCTTCAAAAGGTTTTTCAAAGGCTTGAACCACCCTGTGAGAGACCCAGGCCCCGGCACAGCTAACGGAGACTCCTTTTGAGCTCATGTTCTCAGAAGAACTCAAATATTTGACATAGAAGACTGTTTCTTATAGTTATTGCTTCTGCAAGAAGGGTCTGTGAACTACAGGACTTCTGTACCGATCAAATATTTGTCTTCCACAGGGATAAATTGGTGCTCAATGGACATATTACATTTCTTCCCGAAGTGTTTTCAGCTTTTCACATGAATCAGTTTGTGATTTTTGCCTCTGTACTTTCTAAAACTTCACACAAGTGTATGTAAGTAATCTAGATGTTAAAAGTGATAGGAAACAGTTTTTACACTTTTAGAAGCCCTCCAGTTGTCCTTGTATTGGCTACCCAATAGTCTATGTTTTTGACCTCTTCTGTTAAACTAATAATCTAATTGTGTTGCCTTTGTAACTACCCTCAGTCCCTCTTTCCTCAGCAGTTACTGCTCTCTCTTTTCATACTGACTGAACATTCAGTGACATCACAAACTCCTTTCCAGGCCATTCAAATGAATAGAATGGAATGGGAGTTATTGATGTCATAGAATGTCTTGGAAATATGAAAATCAAGAGCAGAAGCTGGTGAGGAGGGCATACCTCTATGTAGATCTGAGGGCACCCCAAAGCTAGATTATTTATTTATCAAAAAAAATCATCAAAGCGTATCAGAATACATAGCTGGCATGGAAAGGAAGATGGAAAGGCAGTTAACTAGGTAAAAATCCTTTCCTATCTCCTATAAGACAGCCTTGAGTTTCTACTTGGACAGAACCAAAATATCCAGAACTGCCAACACTCAGCTCTTTGTCACTTATGGGTAGCTAGATAGAGGCAAGTCAGCTGCTAAAACTTATTATTTTTAGGTGGATAGTCTTTCAAATACAGTTTTGTTATGAGAAGGCTGGCAAGCAGCCACCAGAAGACCTCAGACGCACTCCACTACAGCTACTTCTGCCACTGTAGCATCACTGACGGGCATACCAGTCCAGGATGTCTGTAAAGCAGCTGTCTGGTTTACAGCACACTCCTTTACTTCTCATTACTGCCTGGACAGCCAGTCTGGATGGGATACCAGGTTTGGTACTTCAGAATCTTTTTTCCTAAGTACGTGCTAGACTCTGCCTCCCAAGGTACTGCTTAGATTCTGCAGACTGTATGGCATTACTAGTAAACCCTTGCTGCTAAAACAACAAATTACTTACCATAGTAATGATATTTTTTTCTAGCATGTTTGCTAGTGATCCAAACAAACTCTTCACTACATCTCCTTCTTATTCCCATGCTACTAAGGGTATTACCTAATAGCAAAGCTAAAATAATCATTCCAAGTGACTCCATTATTTGCTGCAGTGTGACTATACTGTGCACACTCAGTAAATATGGTTGATTTTTGATCACCTACCTAACCTGCTATTGTGAAATAAGGATTATATAAATATTAACATATGTATTTTATTTTTTTACTTTCTTAAAGCATGCAATGGGATTTTGGGATCTGTGCAGTACGTATGTATTGTTTTATCTTTTGTTTTGACATATACAGTATATCATTAAAGCTTTTAGCTGATTAACTATAAATAGTTGAACCTCCACTTCTAGAACCTTAGTATAAAGGGTTCCTCAGTGTAAATATAGAGAATACTGTATGGGCAACCACACACAACAAGGCTGTGTTTCCATCGAGGGGTTGAGATGACAGCATATGAACCTCAAGAGGTCCAGGCTATCTCAGTCCCAGATTGGAAACACATGCCAAGCTGTGTGTGTTTGACCATATTTTATTTTTTATAGTATATGGATTTTTACATGAGAGTGACAGACCCTCACTAAAGTGAAAACAAAAACTCTTGCCATTTCTTTGTTCAACTCGCATATCAAAATCAAATTTCCAGACTTTTGAAAGGTAAAAGGTATGACTTTGGGCACTGGGTGGTTAGTAAGTAGCTCGGTATAAAATAAATGAGAAATTTAAAATTGCATGACCTTTAAACTGTGCATAACAACTGTTCGGAATGTACATAACAACACTTTAAAATGCGCATAATGGTTTAGAATGTGCTTAACAAGGATTTTGAGCAGGCTGATTTTATACATAACAAAGGGTAACCATATACTATAAAACATTTGTTTAATTGTGACAGGGTTGAATAGGACCCTGTCCCATTTGTTATGCAGAAAGAGATTAAACATAAGGATCTGTTCTGTTCTGTCCTTTCCTTTTCAATGGTGGAGTAACATTTCTCTCTGTTGTGCAATTTCCTACTGATATACAGAAAGGGATGTTCCTTCCCATACATATTCTGATTTAGGACTGTACCTAATCACCGACAGGAAAAGGACAGAACAGGTCCTTGCATTTAAAGGGAATGTAAACAGGCTTTAAAAATTACAGCAAAAAAACACACATCACTGTAGGTTATCAGCTTACCTACATAATGATGTGTTCAGTTTGCCTCAAAAATTGCTTTAATCCACCATCACTAAGTTTTAAAAGTGTCCGAAAGACGTTATAACTGCTGCCTCCTACTTAAGCTCCGTGCATCAGTAGCTGTCTAAAATGGCTGCTACATGCTTATGCGCTGAAGTCAGATTAGCAAGAGTGCTCTGTGGCAATAATACAAGCTAAATTGAGAGCTAGCAGTAAACTTTAAAAATAAGATTAACAAAGCACTTTTATCTAAATCCTTTAATGTGCAGTACACCTACACATAATCACTGGCGGGTACAGTAGAAAGGGGGTGAGAAGAAACAGTGGGAGAGATAGGAAGGGAGAGGAGAGTGGATGGGATAACTGAGAGGGATCTTGGACAGACAGCAAGGCAAGCACCGAGGCAAAATGGGAAGTGAAATAAGAGTAACAAAACTCTTTTTATCCAAATCCTTTACTGTGCAGTGTAGTTTGTTAAACAAAAAAAATGTCATGACTGTCCTGCGCACATCTGTGCTCCTTAGCACTATCCGTCCTCAGTCAAAACTACGGCGGACCGATCACCTGATGTACATAAAACACAGAGGCCCAGATATTCAAACTGCGCCATTCTGAGGCGCAAGCCCCTGTGCTGCTCAAAATAGTTGCGCAGGGGGGCATGGCGACTCTATTCAGGAGTTGTGCTATTGAGCAACTCCTTTGAATATCACCCAACCACACGAACGTGCCACATGAAGTTGCAGTTGAACATTAAACTTGCGGTGGCGCAGAGTACCATTACGCCATGCGCAAATTTCCGATATTCAAAGGTGACATGCAAATGGAGCCATAATTGTCACAAAAAGCACAAGGGGGCCATTGCATCTATTTATAGCCCCATTTGCATACCATTAGCATGTAGGTGCGTATTCCCACAGGACTTCGCCTGGCCACCTGCCAGGCAGCAGCGTCGAGGACACCGCACCCTGCAGCCGATTGCGGGCAGTATCAGTGTATACATCCCCACACACACACATCTCGAAGCCCGATTGGACATGCAATGCTATGACCCCGCTACATCTCCCACCGGCCCGGTCGGGCATGGTAACATGACCCCGCCCACATCTCCCAAAGCCCAATCACGGGCAGAACGTGTATCACCCTCCCAGTGCCTGATCACGAGAATGTAAAAGCCCCACCCGAATATCTCCCTGGTGGTCCAGTGGACTGTAATGCCCAATCACGGGCAGAATGTCAGAGTTACAACCCCAAACATCTCCCTGGTGTCTAGTGTCATGAATGAATGTTCACAAATCTGGACTGTCATGTACAGTATGGGCTGCCGCCCATTGGCTGTAACTCTGCACCAATGGGCGTGCAGCCCTACCAGACAGTCAGTCGGCGGGCGGCGGGCGGCAGGCTGGTGGGATGCTGCCGCCTGCCGCTGCTGGGGGAGCTGGGTGGAGGGGCTTCGTGGGGGTGGGGAGACACTAGACATCAGGGAGATGTTTGGGGGTTGTAACTTGACATTCTGCCTGCGATCGGGCATTACGGTCCACTGGACCACCAGGGAGATATTCGGGTGGGCGGGGGGTCATGTTACTGTATGCCCGCGATCGGGCTTCGGGAGATGTGTGGGCTGGGGCTTGTTTTTACGTTCTGCCCGTGATCGGGCTGGTGGGGGAGCACAGGGACCGAGTTGGGGGCCAGCCAGGGGTGGCAGCTTCTGTGTTGCACCCTGCAATACAGCAGCTCACCTGTGGGTGGCCCTCAACTTGATCCTTTTTTTTTTTGGCTCAAGGTTGTGCAGGCGCAGGTTGGGGTTACAAGATGACAATTTCCGCACAACCCGACTGAATATCGGGTTGCAGTTTATGCATGGTTCCTCCCTCCTGTTGAGCATGCATTCATTTGCATTGCGCTGTTGCGCAACCTGTTGTCAGTGGCGTAACTGCCTCCTGCTGAATATCACAGAATGGCGCATTTTTGGACTTGCGTATGCGCAACCCTTTTGAATATCTGGGCCAGTGTGTATTCTCGGCACAAAGGATGGAACCGTCTTCATTACTCCCTTTTCCTTTTCAACTGAAGTTTGCCAGTCCCTCTGACTGCACAGATTTTAATTATCAACATAGCTTGCAAGATAGAATGTCCAGCAGTGCTGACAAAGGGACTGGGAAGCTGCTTCACGAGGAATATTCAACACCAGATTCTGGTCCCACGAAATACCAGGGATCTTAACACTGGTATATTTCTCCTAACTGATCTAAAATCGGGTGGCTTCCCAGTTCGTCCCCGGAACAAACCCATATGCGGTTCCCAAGTTGCTCCCAGTACTGAGACTTGACCTCTCAGAGTATGAGGTGCAAGTGGTTTGCCTACTCCAGTCTGCAAGTAATTCCAAAAAACTAAAACCGTAGCTTAGAAGGTCAGATAGCCCTTTCTCTAGCACAAGCCGAGAATGTGTTCCACCTTGTGTCAGAAGCTGTAAACATAGAAATCTTCCTGGTGGTCCATGAAAGTATCCACTGCTTTTCTTGGGAACCCTGGATAAACCGTCTCCTCCTCTCAGGAGCCAGGCTGCCAGCTGCATCGTATCTGCCTTGGATGCATAATGGGTCCTTCAGAGAAAAATGACTCCGGCATGGAAACCGGGACAGTGCATGCTGAACTAAATTCACAAGGTCTGAGAACCGTGGTCTTCTTGGCCACCCTATTTCTATCAGAAGAACATTATCTTTGAGTGACCTATTTTGTGAAAAATCCTGGGAAGAAGTGGCAGAAGAGGATAAAACCAATATGCTCTGCAAAATTCCATGTCTTGGATAAGGCATCCTCTGCTTTTGCCTGCAGGCACTGGTACATGACAAACCTTGGTACTTGAGCATTTTGACTTGAGGTGAAAATGTAGATCTGGGACTGATCTACCCTTCTGCATGGAAGGTCGCACGCCTCCAGGTATAACATCTTTTCTCCCAGATGAACAGTCTCTCAACTCTGCCAGTTGGCCTGGAGGTTCAGTTCCCTGACAGACAAACTGTGGAGAGAGAAAGGTTCTCCTCCAGCCAAAACAGTGCTTCAGCTGCCACTTGATAGTTTAGGTATGCCACTGCGATGGTGTTGCCTGACTTGGCTTGCATGGCTTTGACCAAACCTGACTGAGAAAATGAAAGGAAAGTCATACTGCCCTCATCTCCAATACATCTGTCTGTAGCTGCTGCTCCTGTGCAGTCCCAGTGCCCTGGTTAGACTGGGTCCAGGACTGCGACCCAATGTGACAGACTGGTAGTGATCAGCAGACTTGACTATGATGAGCCTTCTAATGTGAACCCCTGGCGTGGGCTCTCGGAACTCTCCCACTCAGTCAGACCTTGCCAAAATGATCATGTTAGTGGAATCAAGGCCTGGCAGCCCTCTAAGGTTGGAGTCCAGGTTGCTAATAACCCATTCTAAATGAGCCATATGTGTAAGCTTGCCCACAGCACAAGCTGTATGACTGCAGTCATCAGCCCCCAAATTTGGCCAACCTGTGAGCAGACACTGACACCTGGCTTCTCAACCACTGAACCGCTTGTCTCAGGGTTTCCTTTCTGGCTGAAGAGAGGAAAAAGAAGCTTTCCCCTCATCTGATCTGAACATCGTGCCTGAGTGTATCAGATCTTGAAGGTCGAGTGGCGGACAAACCTGTTTAGGTGCATCAGCCCCAGAACTGATCTGAAGTGCCCCAACTACTTGGAAACCAGAAGGAAATTGAGTAGAACTCCCCTGCCCTTCCTTGTTAAGGGGCACTGAACGAATGCAACAATTTGTCTGAAGTGATCCAGGGTTCGAGATGCTGTCCGTCTCCTTCACTGGGTCTTTTGAAGTGGGGAGCTGCAGGAAACCGAAGATCCTCCATTACTTTTCTTACCAAGTTCAAAATAGGCTCTCCGATTTCTTTCTGTTTTTTTGTTGTTGTACAGGATGACAACTACCTCAAGACTGTCACTGACGGTCACTTCCTCAACCCCACAGTGATGAGCTTGCTTCATTTACAGCCTGACACCAGAAAGAGTCCTTTATCTTAGCTATCTCTCAAACTGTGATCCAGGCCACATCCATCAAACGGCCATCCCTTAAAAGGGCAAAGTAAACATCTCGCCCTCAAGGCCTGGTCTGCGACTCAGTGTCTGAGCCATACACCCTACAAGGCTGACACAGTGTAATAAGCAGGGGATTGCTGATATTCATAATTGTCCACTGTGACAACTTCTAGAAGGCGGAAACCATGAACATGAGCAGTAAAATGTTCGCCCCCACCGATTCTGGAGGAAGAAAACTAATCCGAGCTGCAATCCAAGAGTTTTGGGCTCTGGAAAACAATAAAAGATGTATAGAAGATGCAATGTTTACTCTGTTTGAAGGAAATAGGCTCACTGCATGTTGTATGCACTCACTTATCATGTGTGCTGGCCATAATTAAGCACCACTTTGTCGGCTCAGGGAGGGGTATCTCACTTCAGGTAGTTCTCCTTCCTGAATGGATAACATGACCCCATGTCTGGATGATGATTTTGCTGCTCCATGCCTTTCCTGTCCACTAATCTGTAAAACACTTCAGTGTGGAAGAAGACATGGACAGAATCATGTTCGTTTCCAGTGCTCCCATGGCAGGCACATCCTTCAACCAGAATGTCCTGCAAGCCTTCCCAACGAGGCAGAACAGAGATTTTTGTATCAAGCAGGGAAAGGATTGGAGTCTTACATAACTATTGAAAGCTTTATACTTTACTGACTGCCTCGTCTTATGTGGTAGATAGATATATTATGATCTTGTTTTTATGTTCGCTGTTACGTGATTGTGGAAGTGTTTTTCTGATGATGTTTTTAAAGAAATTGTACAGCGCTCCGAGCCTCCGGGAATGGGACACTTTATAAACAAAATATATTATCTAACTATCTATCTATCTATCTATCTATCTATCTATCTATCTATCTATCTATCTATCTATCTATCTATCTATCTATCTAGCTGTCTAGCTATCTATCTACCTCCACTCAAATTCCTCCTCCTCTTCAGAGGGGTCCTTATCAGAGAGCACATTTGGGTCAGGAATTTCCTCATAGCCCCCTGTATTGTCATCTTGACCCTCTACAAATAGTCAAGGTCAGGGTCTGCCTGCATATCTGGGTGAGTAGTCTTGACCTACTCTGGCACACCTGGACATCCCAGTATGGGCCCCCCATGACCTGTGGGGTCTGCCTTGTGTTCAGGTGTGTTGGTGGAGAGCCCTGTGGGACATCAGCACTCAGTATCTTATTTAAGAGAAATATAACAACAATACAAAGATTTTTGAAACTCAGACTTGTCACTGCCAGTCAGTATCCCAGGTACCCCAGTTTGAGGAGTTGACTGGGGAGAACAAAATAGACATATTAGATTGCGTACATCATTAGGGCAATAAGAGCCTAAGGGGAGGGTCTCATCACCCTCTTGCAGGTGTTACATTGATTAAATACCACTGGTGTCCAAACAATTCATGGTTCTACTTGTGTTATAAATATAATCTAATAAAATAGAAATCGCAATATTTGTGAGCCTCCTGAATTCTTGTAATGAAGGAGAGTGTGCACACTGCACCGAGCCTCCTATCTCACCATTTTCTGTGGAGATGAAGGAACTAAACTATGAGAGGAGACTCTGTAGACTGGAAAAAATGAGATTTTGTAAAGGTCTCTCACATATATATTCATCTATGAAGAAACCTGTACCAGTTTGGGACCTAAATCTGGTCCTCACCCAGTCAATGACCTACCTTTTTTTTTCATTCTTGCTTTATGCTCCCTTCCCATCTCCAGTCCTGAATTCCTTCGCGATCCCAATGGTACATCCACCTCATTAGCACGCCACCATCTCCATGCTGCATCAGATTACCCGCTGGGCAGGGTCGGGGAGGGGGATTTACCCCTGAGCATATTATGCATGTCAGAAGGTGCATGCATGGCTAGAGGGGTGAAGCCATGGGTATACCGGGGTCTGTCATCTCTGAGGACCGGGCCATTTTCACTTTTTTGGGCCTCCTCTAGGGTCTCCATTATACCTTGATGTTAAGGGATGTGTGCTCGCTTTGAATTTGGCAACATCCCAATTTCTACAGAGTCCCACCCACCCCTCAGTCCTCCCACTGCACTGCCACCTGTGGTCACCCAGGTGGCAGTATTTAGCAGAGGACAGGAACCCACCCTCCCCGAAGAGGGACAGCATCCTGAGGAACATTCAATCCCTCTTCCCCCAGCCAGCTCCTGATGAGCTGGGCTTATTCCCGAACCCGGTGACTGGCGTGAGCAGTAGTGCTACTGCTTCACTGACAGGCCAGCCAGAATGACCTACCCTTTTGTACCCATTGGCCATAACATAGTTAAAATACCTCATATGGAAAACCATATTCCTCGTGGCTGTAATACCAGCAAGAGGGTCATTACACTACAAGCACTCTGCATTGATGCCTCTTACTTGATTTTCCACAGGGGACAAGTAATGTTATGAACAAATGTACTATTCCTCCTGAAGATATTATCAGCATGCCACTTAAATGATAATGTTATCTTGTTGGTGTATTTCTCAAAACCACTTGACAATAGATGGGAGGAGGGGCTTCACACATTAGATGTCAGAAGGGCCCTCAGTTTCTAAAATCTAGAACAGAAGGCATTAGGAATAATAAACAAGTTTCACATATGGTGAGGTATCAAAGGGACACATAGCTTCTAAACAGACCATATTAAGGAATATAGTCTATACAATAAATGTCTGCTATACCAAGGCAGGGGAAAGTAGCCCCAGGTGGCATCAAAGCACACTCCACTTGGAGTACAACAGCATCAGCTGTAGCTAGGAGAAATTTGCCACTGGCAGAAATGTGTAAACTGCTGCAGACCGGTCCACATTCCACTTATTCATGTCCCATTATTTCAAGACACCCAGGCAAGAGAGGATACTAGATTTGGGATTTCTGTACTTCAGAACCTATTCCCAAAGTGATCCTAAAACCTTCCAATCGAGAGTACTGGAGCTCTCACAAGTTTGCCTAGATTGGTCTAATTCATGTAGTTAGAAGGAAAAGTTACTCATCACCGTAGTAAAATCATCTTTTCTAATGGATTAGTATAGGCAATCAAGCTACCTCTTCACTTTCTCCCTGTTTTAGGATGAGGTAGTGTGACAGTCAGCACTACATACAATGATACCATCCCATCTCATCTCCCATCACAATCCTAATATTGCTAAATTCACACTAAGTTGAATGCACCTTTAGTGATTGATATCACATTGTGGTGCACCATCACTGGCAATATAATTGTTGATGGCAGTGGATACCACTGTTATTTATTTTCTTTTTTTCTACCCCCCCCACCGAATATTCTATGTTTCATCAGGAGGCACCTCTTCCCAGCCAGGCAGGGGGATGCAGTGGAACCGGGGGACATTCATCGTCAGGTGCACACACTGTGTTTTTTCTTGTCTTCTGTGCCTGTCCAGCAGGAGCTGAGCGAGCAAGGGCTGCAAGGATGCATTCACACAATTGTGACATCTGCAGCCAGCATGGCTCCTCCCACCCCAGTCACACCACTCCCTACCATCCCCTCCATCCAGGGGGTAGTATGGTAGCAACAGAAGGGGCCCTCACTCCCCAAGGAAGGAGAGTGATCTCTGGGATGCTCAGTCCCCCCCCCATCCAGCCCCTCATGAGCCAAGCTTGTTCGTGAACCTGGGTCACTGGAGTAGTGCTACCGCAATGCCGCCAGGCTGGCAGCTGACACTGATATTACATTCCTCAGAATTATTTATTGTCGTGTAAAGCCTGAGCATTTAATTGGAATAGTTTTTTATATTAGATCTCAAATCTTCCAGCCTCTTCAGCTCAAATATTTACCTTTGGAATACTGGGAGGCTCAAAACCAGTAGAGAGAGAGAGAGAGAGACAGAGGGAGAGAGAAACTATGAAAAAATATTCTTAGTTCTGGGGTACCATGTACCTCGCAGAGATTTAGGGGACATGCAATGGCCTGACTCAAAATATGTAATTTATCCTTAAATGTGAGGGAGCAGGACCATAACTCACAAGTGGCTGAGCCACAAATGAGTTATGAAAGTCCTGCCCCCTCAGAAGTGTTAATAAACAGCATATTTTAAGTCAGACTATTGCATATTCAATTTAAAAAAAACATTGGTTTATTTTTTGTTTTACTTCTTAATTCTTTTGTAACCAGGTAAAGCCCACTAAACACATGTGCCTCTTTTTTTAGGGGTGACCCAAGAGCACTGGGGAGGTTAAGTGACTTACTTAGAGTCATACAGTATGCAAGTGGAGGTTGTGGGAATCAAACTCAGGTCTGTTGGATGTACCAAACTCAAAGGCAGCAGAAAAGTTTGCACTGGTCTGGGGTGCCAGGATAAAAGCAGGAACACAGTAAAAAATGGAATCCTGCACTCACCACCCAAGAAATAAGTGGGCTGCTCACAAAACATACTGGTGCTTCATTTTATTCAGAAAGTGCCATGTGTGCAACTCCAGACATGTTTTGGAATGCTCCTGATTCCTTTTTTAATGGATCCTGACTATCCCCATACCAGGACAGAAACGCTTCATGATTGCGGGGGGATGGGGGTGGCAGTCTGTTTCAAGACTGAGTTGGGCCTCATGAATGTACCAGTTGAGGAAGCTGAATTATTTGAGTGTACCGTGGTGGCTGGTGTAGAATGCAGGTTAGCCCTCATCTACCGTCCACCCGGGGATGAGATGCGATTCCTGCAGGAAGTAGCAGATTTTGACGCCGACATGTCATTGGAGTCACCCAGATTGATGGTACTGGGAGACTTCAGTGCCTGGGTCGATGACAAACTCTTGCAGTTTGGACAACACTTCCTCCAGCTTATGACATCTCTGGGCCTTACACAGGTTGTTAACTCTGCCACCCATAAACATGGTCACTCTCTTGATTTGGTTTTCCTCCTGGGGATCGAGGCCTCTGACTTGGAGGTGGAACTGTTGGTTGGTCTGATCACTACGCAGTGTGGTTCAATATTTGCACCTCCCTTTGAAGGCCTGCCCCTGTGGAGATGGTCAGTTACCACCCTTAATGGGAAGTGAGCCCTAGAGGCCTAGCAGCAGTGATTGATCTCTCAGAGTTTCCTGTGACCAGCTCGAGTCCAGAGACTTTAGTGGTGGCCTATAATAAGGCCATTTCTGTAGCCATGAACTTGATTGCTCCCATCCGTGTTTGTCCTCTCCCCCTTTGCCCTCGGGGCCCCTTGGTTTGATGGCTCCTTAAGGGAGTTATGGTGAGTAGGATGTAGGTTAGAGCAACATTGGCGGAAATCCACCCTGGAGGCCGACCACCTTAGATTGATTGAGCATTATCAGACTTACCAATCAGCGATCTCCTGTAAGAAGGCAGAATTCCTGTCCAAGGAGATCACTGCCACTCAGAATTGACCATCTCAGCTTTTCCGAACTGTCAGCAGGTTGTGCAACCCAACCTGCTGGAAGCTCCGAAGACCTTTTTTGCAAGTGGAGTGTGATGAACTTGCTTGGTTCTTTGCAGATAAGGTGGCCGACATCAGGTCGGAAATTCTTTCAACTCGCTCTGTGGGGGTTGCTGATGATTGGTGTTTGGTCACCTCACCCTACCTCGGACTTCCTGGAGTACCTTTGCCTTGTCTGAACTTGTGGATGTCATGCAGATTGTCCAGGGTATGCACCCTACATGTTGTAGTTTGGATCCAGGCCCAACCTCCTTGATTATGGGTTGTTGGGATATGATCAGTCTGGTCCTGGTGCAGATAGTCTTGTGCTCCCTGGAATCTGGTGAGTTTCCAAGCTCCCTGAAGGAGGCAGTTGTAACACCCCTCCTAAAGAAAGCTTCTTTGGACCCGGATCTTTCTGCCAACTACAGACCAATCTCAAACCTTCACTTTATAGGGAAGGTGATTGAGAAAGTAGTAGTGGTACAGTTGGATGACCACCTGACCATCCATAACATCTATGAATCTCTCCAGTCCAGTTTCAAAAGAGGCACAGTACTGAGATGGCGCTGGTTCGGGGGCTCAATGATCTCCTGATGGTGACAGATCAGAGAAGCCATTCTATCTTGATGCTCCTTGATCTCTCTTCAGCCTTTGACACTGTAGACCATAGGATGCTGCTTGGATGTCTGGGGTCCATTTGTGAACTGACAGATACGGTCCTCAGGTGGTTTACATCTTTCTTCACTGGCAGGAGTCAGACAGTGGTGTCTTGGATTTTTTCCTTGGACCCATTCTCCCTGCCATGTGTGGTACCTCAGGGTTCAGTGCTGTCCCCATGTTGCTTGCAGTGTATATGCTGCCCCTCAGAGACATTGTAAGATGGTATGGGCTGTAGTTTCACTGCTATGCTGATGATACCCAGCTGTACCTGTCTTTTGCCCCTGACCAGGATAGAGCTGTCTCGATATTTAATACCTGCCTTGCTGAAATCCAGGATGAATTTGAGCTTGTTAAAGTTGAACGCCGGAAAGATGAAGGTGATGGTAGTGGACCCAGGTCACCGGATAGAGGGGTTGTGGGCTGATCAGCCCTCTGGACTTTTTCTTGGGGGCTCTCAGATCCTATCCTCTGAATGGGTGCGAAACCTGAGGGTAGTGCTTGATGATGGGCTGACTTTACAAGCCCAGGTATTGGCCATCATCAAGACTTCCTTTTAACATCTTAGGAATATCTCCAGGATTAAGCACCTGGTTCTGTCCAGGGACTTGCCTACATTGATCCATGCTTTTGTGACCTCGCACCTTGATTATTGCAATTCCCTGTACTTAGGGCTGCCTGGGATTGATATCCGCCACCTGCAGCTCATGCTGAATGCAGCAGCAGAACTGTTGATGGGAGCTTCTCGAGCTTCCCATATTACTCCTGTGCTGCGCGATCTGCACTGGCTGCCAATCAGGTGGCAGATCACCTTTAAAGTCAGTTTACAGACTTATAAAGCCCTACATGGACTGGGCCCTGACTACTTGAAAGAGCTTCTTGTGCCTTACCACCTGGTGCAACAGTTGCGTTCGGCTGATGAGGGGTTGCTAGAGGTTCTGAGGGTGTCTTTGAAATCTTCAGGGGCCCGTGCATTTATGCACATGGCCCGACCCTCTGGAATTCTCTACCCCATCAACTTTGGGAGTGCACAACTGTGGGGGGGGGTTTAAACAGGTGCTGAAAACTTTTTTATGGTGCCATGCCTTCGGTGGCACCGATTAATTTGGATCCTCTGTTTATTGTATTGCTACGTTTACAGTTTTTATCATGATTTTTGTTATCTTTTTGTAAAGTGCCTTAATGATTGAAAGGCGCATGTGTGAAATAAAATTTATTATTATTATAACAAAGGGTTTGTTCACAAGTAAAATGTGATTTTAGCAATAAAAAAGTAAGTACAGTATCCTTTTTTTGTACCCAGGTATTGAAAAACATGTAATGATCATATCTACAAAAGTGTGTTGAATGCTGTGGTGGCTGAAGGAAAACATTGCCTGTATTATTTTGACTAACAGTCTACACTCTGTTTCTCAGCTATGCACCAACATCAGAATTTGGATGGTCACTAAGCCTAAAAACCTCAGAGAAATTTGGGGACTCTTTCCCAATGCAGTACTGAAACCACAGGGAAAAAAAACAGAGAAGAAGAGCTCACCTGCACTGTGGGGAGGCAGTTCCTTGAAGAGAAACCCTGGTAATCCCAAGACTGAAGGAGCATCTGGCCTCTTTCTGCTCCAATTTTTCACAGAATGCTGATCATGTGTGTCTGCAAGTCAAGGAGCTAGCGTGGACCAGGACCACAGAAATTCTGCAGGAGGGTCTGTTTGAGGCACATTGAATGATTCTGAACTTGTGGAGAACAACAGAGACTGGTGAATTAGAAGTTTTTTCCAACTTGGGTTCATCTCAGTCACCAGTAACAGCTGACCCACATAGTGTGGGAGAGATAGAGGAATTGGTGGGAGAACAGGCCAGAGGAAAATCAACAGTACAAGTTGATTCAGACACAGAAATACAAAGAATAAATATGGGGGTAAACGGTGAAGAAAGAATAAGTATTTTTAGTGACTCACAAGCGTCAGATATGCAGGAAGCTTTTGATAGAGGAAGGTTCCTAAGGGAAGCCTGGAGCAGTGTGTATTCCCCCACAAGAATACTACTAAGAAAGACTTAAAGATGGCAACTAGATAAAAAAAGAAACACACAAACCCAATCTGGAAAACTCTCAGAGTTCAAGTGAATGTGCTGACAGGGAGAAAGGAGAAACAGATTTAGGGAAACAGAAACAAGAGGATGCACTATTACAAACTATACTCCAAAAAGTTGAAGACAGGCTGGAAAGAATTAATACCCAAATGAAAGATATAAAAACCGAAGTACAAGAACTAAACAACAGAATGGCACAGTTTGAAGGCTGAGTTTCGGAGTTAGAAGATGAATTGCCTGGTATTAAACAAAGTGCAGAAAAATTAACAGGGGATCTTTCAAACATAAAGGACAAGGTTAAAGACCTGGAGCTAAGATCAAGACAATCTGAAAATTCTATAGATATCCAAGGGTGCAGAACAAAATGATATACTAAAATTTTGTGAGAGGTCTTTGACTGAATTAACTGGAAGACAATACCTGGAGGATAAAATTGAAATTCAGTGGGCACATACATCTGCAGCAAATCTGAACCCAGCTTTTAAATACCCGTTAGTAATCTATGTCAAATTCCTTAGGAATCAAGAGAAAGAAAGCATATTAATGCTTGCAAAGCAAAAAATAAACTTTAATAATTCAAGAAAACAAGACATTAATCTTTCCTGATCTAGGCATTGAAGTACAAAAATAAATAAATAAATAAATAAATAAAGGAATGCATTCCAGGCAAAACTTTCTTTGGGAAAAACACATTCCATTTTATCACCCTACACCAGCTACACTGAAAAATCACTTACCTGGGAAACAGCAGTTTTTTTTCTTCAGCTGAAGATGCAGAACATTGTATACAAAGAACTTAAATGAAAACCTTCAAGAAACAATATTGAAACTGAGAATGGTCCTCCAAAAAAGGGAAACAAATGAACCACACTAAACCACAGACAAAAGGAACAACAGAGTTTTTCCCTTCAGTTGAGATAAAATATTAAGTGAATAAAGAGTGGAATTTAAAAAAAAATATATGAGATTCTCTCAAATAATTTTATTTTTGGGACCCATTTTCTTAAAGGGTAATGAAAAAACTAGAAAAAAGATACTCAATATGGTCAGATTGGTTGGAGGTAGGTAAGATAAAGAGAACCTCTAAAATTTCAATTGCGGGATGAGCTCAGGAAAAGGAGAGGCAACTTTTTGCATAGGTGGGGGTGTACAGGGTCAAGGGAATAAGAGACTCTTTTGTGGGAAGGATTAGGAGAAAGGAAATAAAACCTAGCTCAAATGTTAAAAATCATAGGGAAGAGGTAGTGGCAAGTTATAAAGGGGGGGTGGGGGGATACGGGGAATGAGAAATTAATCTAGTTTACATGCAAGCTCCAGTGGTTGGGGGAAGGGAGAAAAAAAATGTTAAAACAAAAAAAGATTAAGTAAAAAGGGATCTGATGGGTGCCTTATAGAATTAGGAAATAACAAAGTAAGTGTACAGAGAAAAGACAACAGAAAACAAACACAGCAGGGGAAAGTGAAAGAGGAGGAAGAATGAATATTATTGGAAAGTTAAATCAAGGAACAGTGATGGATTATAGGAGTAAGTGGATAAGCTTGAGATACTTTAATTGCACAATTAGAAGAAAACAAAAATGGATGACCAATTAAAAATGTTATCATGGAATGTAAATGGAGTCAACAATCCAGTCAAACAGAAAAAAAAGTTTGAATTATATAAAAAAAGACATAAACTGTTTCTTAGTACAAGAAACACATCTTAAAGATTTAGAATTTGAGAAATTTAAACAAATGTGGGGAGGACAGGGTCTACATGCAAGCTCAAGCAATAAAAAAGGGGAGTAGCCATTTTATTTGTCAATAAACATAAGATTTTAATTAAAGATTACTATAAAGATCAAGGGGAAGATATATAATATGTAGAATTGCAACAATATTTGTGGAATTTACAATTGCATGCATATGTGGTCCTAACAAAGACAGCCCCAAATTCTTCACAGACTCTTTTTTCTAAATTTATCAAAATTTCCAGACTCATATTTGGTGGGAGGTGACGCCAGTATAATTCTAGATCCACCGATGAATAACACATAATCATGCGCTACCATGTCAAAGGCTGCAAAAAAAAATGTGTTAAAAAGTATGACTGCACTAAATTTAGAAGACCTTTAGAGGAAAGAAAATCCAAATATACATGAATTTTCATTTTATTCCAAACCCCACCAAACACATTCAATGATTGATTTAATGTCAGGATCTAGAGAATTCAGATTAAAATATTGCAAATTGGTTATGAAGGAATATTGATATCAGACCACTCTTCATTATACACAGAAATACAAGGAGATAACATTAGGTTAGAATAGATGGGTTACAGATCCCTAGCTGATTAAAGATATTGATTTCTCAAGCTTTATTAAAGAAGAACATAAAAACTTTTTTCTATTTAATAAAAAGGGGGAATGCTCATTAAACACCATATGGGAAGCATGGAAACCCTATATAAGAGGACACATTTCCCACTACACCTGTTAGAGGAATAAATCAAGAAAAACACAAATAGAAAAGGAAATTCCAAAACTTGAAATTAGGTATTTACATGCACATAATGAAAAAGATTTGAAACACTGGGAGAACTTAAAATAGAACTATAATAAATTAACAGATGTTCAGATGTTAAAACAGAAAGGCTTATAATGAAAACCAATGCCAAATATTACGCACAGGCAGACAAGTCTAGTAAAGTCTTAGCTTATCCACTTCAAAGAGAAAAGACTGAAAGATTAAAAAAAGAAATTGAAGTTGAAGGGAACAAAATTGTGGATTACAATAAAATAAATGAGGAATTTAGGAAATTTTATGATAATTTATATACATCTAAAATTTAAAAAGTGTAATGGGAGTTTGTAAATAAATTAAACATCCCTTATATAAAAACACAGGATAAACTAATGTTAAATGACAGAACGAAAGAAGAAAAAGTAAAATTAGCTATTAAACACTTAAAAAAATGATAAAGCCCCAGGAGCAGATGAGTTACCATCGGAACTATACAAGATGTGTATGGCACAATCAACACCGGTATTAACAGACCTTTTTAATACCTTTTTGGAAGAAAGGAAAAGTCCCCCCAAAATTTTGGAAGCATTTAATTATATTAATCCCAAAGGAAAGCAAAGATCCTTTACAGTGTGTCATATCAATCTATATCACTTTTAAATGTAGATAATAAAATATTCATTAAAATGTTGTCTAAAAGACTAAACAAAATACTACCAACAATAGTTCAGATAGACTAAACAGGTTTCATCAAGGGAAGAAAAGTCTTCAACAATATAAGAAATGCTTTAAATGCCCTGACAACAGAAGATCAAAAAGAAATACTGATTTTATCACTTTGCGCAGAAAATGCCTTTGACAGGGTGGAGTAGGAATGCCTTTTTTTGATCATGGAAAAAAGCAAATTTGGGAGAGACATTTATAAGATGGGTAAAACAGATTTACTCACACCCCCACTGCACAGATTCTAATGAATAGCAACACATCCCAACCTTTTGAACTGAAAAGAGGCACTCAACAGGGTTGTCCCCATCATCCTTGCTCTGTGTCCTGGCAATAGAGCCATTAGCAAACTTCATAAGAAATAACAATGATATAGTGGAACTCAAAAGTGGAAATAAACACTTGAAAATTTCATTTTATGTTGACTATATTGTATTATATATAACAAAATCCTGACAAGGCTCTTGATATCACAGTGACAGGGAGAAATGCATTTGGGGCCGTCTCTGGGTATAAGATAAATTGGGACAAGTCAGTAGCCATAAATATAAATGCAGGACAAAATGCATATGCAACAAAAAACTATCCATTTGAACTAAAAAGGGATAAAATGAAATACTTGGGCATATATTTAACTCAGAATAGAAAAGATCTAATAAAGTGGAATATTGATATTCTTCTGGGGAAAAGTAGAAGATTTATTGCAAAAGTGGAGAGATCTCCCCCTATCCCTAACCAGGAGGGTCTAAGTAATAAAGATGAGTATACCACCCAAGGTATTATATACATTTCAGTCATTACCTATTAGACTAGATAATAGTTGGTTTAAAAAACTAGATTAGAAAGTACAAACATTCCTCTGGAATAGTAAACAAGCAAGAAGTAACAAGAAAAAACATAAAGCTCCTAGCTGGCCTGGTGGCATTGAGGGCTGAGGTGCTGGATGTCTTACCTCATGTTACACCAGTGACCTGGGTTCGAGAATGACCTCAGGTCATTGAGGTGCCATACCATATGCTACTGCTGCACATATCAAATAAGTGAGAGATGGATCCCTCCATGAATTTACATTCATGGGAATAGACAAAGTATGTAGGAATCCAAGAGCAACTATAATAATCTCCTTTGGAAAAGGGAGACCCTCTGGATTTTAAAGCTAGGGGCATACAAAGAGCCTAGTTTGAACTTCAGCTTTGATGTGAGGTTATATTTGGAAAAGAAGAAAAACAATAGGTCCTAGTGTGTATCCCTATAGGGTCTTGTGTTTTGAGCTAAAGAGATCAGCTTGTTAAACATAAAGTTGGGATATTTCTATTCCATACATTTATATATGCTATTCAGAACTAGAAGAGTACTGTTTAGAAAGGGTGAATGTGATGGTATTGGTTTAATTGCTGTAGTCACTTTATCATATATTTATTAAATTTATTAAGATATATCTTAGTATTTGGAAGTAATTTCTTTCCTAGAAATGGCAGAATCAAAAATGTTTGCAATTAGGAATATGCACTTTTTAATCTTCCCCATCTTTCTCCCCACCCCGTGTCTCTGTTTGTTCTAAATGTACATAGTGTGAGTTTCTACTTAAACTAGCTACTGTCCCCCCACCCTTCCTTGTTGTAATGACTTTTTCACACTTTCTCTTAATGTGTATAGCTGTTACCATTTTTAACAGAATTAAGAATTAGGTTTATTTCTATATGTTTATTATGAAAAGCATGTAGTATAACTTTGCCTTTTTAACTGTTTTTTTACTTAATATAGTTTATTAAATACAGTAATCAAGTAATGAATTTTTGAATTCTATAGGACCAATCAGAGGGTGGTCCAACAATGATGTCATAATTGCTTCAGTGTAACTGACTTTGTATTTAAATACTGGCTCACTTGGTGTTCCCCAGCCTTTGATAAAGGACATGCGTCCAAAACATGTCAGGCGGGGAAGTGTGGTTTCTTGGTAAATAAATTGTTTGGGTATTATGTACCACAGAGTGAAGGCGTCTTACTTCATAAATAGAGGTGGAGAGTGCTGGAATCTTTGGTAAATGAGTACTGGACTTTCCTAGTGGCACCACCAATCCGAGTGCGAATCCACTTGTGAAAAGTATATAAAATAACACAAAAATTCCTCTGGAATAATAAACAAGCAAGAATTAGCAAGAAAAAACTTAAAGCTCCTAGCCAGCCTGGTGGCACTGAGGGCTGAGGCACTGGACGCCTTACCTCACACTACACCGGTGACCTGGGTTCGGGAACAACCTCAGATCTTTGGGGTGCCAGCATGGGTAGAAGGGTGGGAGCAGGTTCGAGCAATGGCTCTCCTCTCCCAGTGGGTGGGTTGCCCAACCATAGTCCTGTCACTGGAGAGAGGACTGGTGACAGGCGTAGGTGGCAACAGAGTGACAAGTAGGGTGGGGTGCCCCATAGGGTGTGATGTGCGTGTGCCTCAACACATGTTCATCACATCAGGGATGTGGGGACTGGAGAGAAAAATTAAAAAAAAACATACAAATTACCTACAGAAAAAAAAGAGAAAAAAATTAAAGCTCTCTTGACAAAAGTATGGCTTAACCTCCCTGACTTTAAAGGTTACAACCAAGTGGCAATAATAAACCAAATAGGTGAATAGTATGTAGGAGAACCTCCATAGTGGGTATTCCATGAAACAAACCAAACAAGATACACTGGTCCAGCTCAAATGCTTTTCTCTAATATGGGGAGAAAGGAGACTAAAAATATTAAAAATGAACTGACAAGGACAACTTTAGAAACATGGAATAAATACCATAGGTTAACTAAGGAAAACTTAATTAACATCCAGACGTGAAACTCAAAGAAGTGCTCAACTACTGGACTGTGCAAACAGGCATGAGGGTGCTGGGATAGGAGGAGGAGTATTGTGTGCTCACTCAGACTCCTGAGTGCAACTTGAGTGGAGGTGAAGGCAAAGAGCTAATACAGACCTGGGGAATGGCAACAGCATTCCAGTAACTGCGGCACTGAATGATGTTTTATTTTCTGATGGTGAAACTTGGCAGTACTCAGTCAGATTCAGCAGTGAGGCTTTTCCGGTTGAGTATATAATGAACAGAGCTGACTCGGAGGCACTAAAAACTAGAAAAGAGTGCTCCTCTGACAGGTGGTCCAATTAGAATGAATTGCCACTGTGTTTTCAAATCCATACCACACAGTCCTGGCCAGTGCCAAACGCATGGCTGCAGGTTGCATATTGCAGCACAATAGCTGCAAAGGCACTAAAAATCAGAAAGAATGCTTCCTCAACCAGTGGTTCAGACTGGATGAATTGCCACCACAGTTTTCAATTTGTACTGTATGGTCCCAGCCTGATCCAAACGCCCCACAGCAGTCTGTGTACCATGGCTCAATAGCCACAAAATGGACTCATACTCTAAATCTCACCAAGAAAAACAGAAGGTAAAAGCAGAATCAACTAACTGATAAGTAAGAACACAATAAATCATGAAATTTAAGATCTTTACTTCCCTCATTGCCTTTGTATACTTTTTCTTTGTTGGTGAAACAGCCAGAGGAAAAACAGCCAAACAATACTCAGAATGCCAAGTGTGACTTTCCCGATAATTAAATTAAAAAGCCAGTGGTTTCAAGTTAAGAGAAAAAGTTTGAGTTGTTACTGAAAGTTTTGAAAGGCAAATGCATGTTGAATTGGTTGTTATTCACAGGTGTTTGGGAAAGAAATGTATGCTGCAAAGGTTATAACCGCGGCTATAAATTGCAGTAATAGAAATCAGTAGCCATTGCCTGTAAGTGTTCCTTTTTCTATCAAAGCAAGAAGGGAACCCTGAAAGAAACAGAGAGAGAGAGAGAGAGAGAGAGAAGGTGGAAAGGTGAAGAACATAGAGGGAGATTTAAAAAGTAAAAGGAAAAGGGGGAAAAATGCCAAATGGACATAGACTGTTTCCGATTAGGGTGTTTCTGTTATATACTAAATGCCATTAGAAACAACAAGGCATAGTGTAATAAAACAAACCACAGCATTTTAAGCAGAATTTCCAATGATGGTTTTAAAGTACTCTGGGTCTGAGTAAACAGTCTTAAAGCAGGAACATACACTGAGAGAAGACTGTGTGGAAACTGAATGGACTAAAACTTGTTAGTAGAACTGATAAAAGTGAACCCAGTTCTAGTGTTTACCAGAAGTAGAGAGCAAGAGTAGAAATGTAAAAAATCTAAAACCACTGCAGAAAGATTAGAAGCCAAACCAAAGAGGATAAAGCAGACCAAGATAAAAAAGAATAAAAATATTGAACAGGATCTGGAGACAACACCACTACAAAGGCAAGCAGAAATACCTAATCAATCAAAACTTAACTTCTTCTTTGGCACCTCCTCCACATCCACAAATATATTATCCACCCCAATTGCACAGATCCAACCCCTTGAAAAAGCAATATTGGAAGATACCCTACCAAAACAAGTGGGAGACCAGGAACAGGCTGAAAAAGCAGATGGGACACACCCGAAGGAACTATCGCCTGAAAAAGACCACACTGAGGAGTTGTTATTCCCAGAGGAAAATGGACAATCACCACAAGAGGAGACCTATCAGAAACATAATGTTAAAGAGGAAAGACCCCCACAAGGAGTGGAAACCACTAATAACCCACAGAAAGTGCAAGATCAAGAACCCCCCCATGGGCAAAAACAATGTTACAAGCAATTCTTTTGATAAAAAATATAGTGGACCCATTAGACAAATTAGTGACAGAAGTGGACAACATAAAAGTATCGTTAAAAATATTGAAAGTTCCAACAAGTAAAATATGGAAAACAGCAGAAAAAAGAATAAGTGAAGCTGAAGACAATGTGACAGCACTCAAAAGACAAATGTCTCAGCAAGAAATAAAAATAAAACTACTACAAAGCAAGCTAATAGATGCCGAAACAAGATCCAGGAGCAAAAATCTTAGATTGTTGGGAGTGCCAGAAAACTGAACCAACATGATACTTTATCACAGACCCTGGATGAAATTTTCTCCACATTATTAGAGATCCCAAGAGATGATTTTAAAATGGAATACAATAGAGTGCATTGGGCCTTAAGACAGAGACCAGAGGAGGATGCCCCACCCAGGGCTATTATTGTAAAGATGCAAAAGACTGAAGAGAGGAATAAAATTATGTCCCAAGTCTTCAAAAAGAAATTACATCTGAAAGGAGCAACCATTAGCATTTTTCAAGACCTACCAAATGAGGTCATTACTGAAAGGAAGAAATATGTTACATTAAGAAGGACTATTTGGAAAAATGGAGCTAAATCTATTTTTATACCACCACATAAACTAAAAGTTTTTATAAAGAGCAACCAGTGAACATATGAGACTGCCCAAGAAGCTTAAAAAAGACTTTAAAGAAAAATATCCAGAAATGTTTTGAACTTGCTATCTGATTTGAATATCAAAATAATTCAATAGACTGGAAAGGAGCTGATCAGAACACACAGATTTTTTTTGTTTGTTTATTTCAGTTTTTGTTTTGTTCTGAACAATTCATTTAGGGGTAGCCTCTGAAAAGTAGAAAGGAAAAATAACAGAAGGAAAAGGGAGAGAGAAAAAAGGAAAAGGGGGAAACAGGAAAAAGGAAGAGGAAAAGGGGGAAAAAGGAAAAATATGAGATTTTGTATGGGTGTTCATTCCCATCCATGTCCCTTCATCCACTGCTTCTATTTCCCATCCATTTTCATGGGTTGGAAGGGGGAGGAGGTAAGGTGAAGGGAGAATGGTTAAAAGATAGGAGGTGAGTAAAAAGGAAATGAAAAGGTAAAAAGATAGAAAAATATAGTATCTCTCTCAAATCTGGAAATTCTGCTAAAATATAGGAGAGTGTAGGAAAAGGTATAATCATTTTGTATTTTGTTTCACTCCAGTAGGGAGTAAGGGAGTTTTGTAATAGCCCATGATGAATAAAATAATTGCCCAATGCCAATCAAAATTAATACAAGGATAAGGGGGCATACAGCAGTGTTATTGGTTCAAAGTATTATTGAGGTGCAAGAAAGCAAAAAAATAATTTGGTGGTATATAGTAATCGAGGACAAAGCTCAGATCTTGAATCTAACAGGAAAAAAAGGAGGTTAATGAAAATATATAACTTTAGATATGTTAAGTGATATACCTGGATTTCCTGAACTCGTATTTGCCACATTGAATGTGAATGGAATAAATAATAATAATAAAAAGCATTAATAATGCAGTACTGTAAGGGAAAAGGGTTAATATTGTAGCATTACAAGAAACACATTTGAACTCCAATAAGCATAAAAAACTAAAGAAAGGTTGGATAGGGCAAGTATAGTATTCAAATGATACAACAAATAGTAGAGGAGAAGCTTTATTCATTTCAAAAAAACACGGATTTCAGATTCATTCAACAGTGGCAGGACAAAGAAGGGAGGATAATACTAGTTAAATGATATCTTTCTTGAACAGAGTATATGGTCCATTTATTGTATACCAGGACTGTATTACTCAAATATCCCAAGTACTTATTGAATTAGAAGTTAATAAAACTCTAATAGGAAGCAATTGTAATGCCCTGTTGAATCCCATTCTAGATAAATCATCCAAAACTAATGTACAAGACAATAAGATATCAAATATCTTGAATAATATTTTGATAGAACATGAATTATGTGACATTTGGAGAAACAAAAATCCAGATATTAAAACATTTTCCAATAAATCCAGACTTATAAATGTGTACTCCAGGATTTATTCAATTTTTTCTAACAAAGAATTGATTAAAGACAGCCAAAGTGGAAATAAGAGAAATTTCAGTCTCAGGACATGCAATGATTATTGCTAATTTTATCCCTTCAAAAGACCGTAAATTCATTCCTCAGTGGAGAGTTCAAACTACCCTATTACTGAGTCCTGACTTTATAAACAATACTAAAAGACAGATACAGGAACTTTGGATGTTCAACTACAAAGGACAAAAAATTGCCAAAATCTGGGATGATTTTAAGGTCACTATCACAGAATAAATTATTTCATATCAAATCATTCAAAATAAAGAGCATAAGGGTAACATTAATAAATTAGACTTAGAAATTTCAAAATTACAAGAAACGGTTAGACAAGACATTCCAAATTCTCAGATATTGCTGGATCAAAAAATATTTTGAAAAAAATTGTGTCTAATGAAAACAGTAAAAGCAAACTAGTTGAACATTAAAAATAAGTGTTATCATTATGCAGATAAGTCCAGTAAATTATTGGCTTATGCCCTAAAAAAATTAAAAGAAAGAAATACCATCACTGGTATTAAAAATATAGCCAATCAGATATTAACAAAATATGAAGAAATAGCCCAATCCTTTACAGAATATTACAAAACTATTTACAACATTCCAAATTATAATAACAAAGAAAACATAGCAAAATATTTAAAAGAGATCAAATTACCAAAATTTCAAATAAATTCTGATAATTATACCAGACAAGAGATATTAGAAACAATCAACTCTATGAAATAAAACTCTGCCCCTGGAGGCGATGGTTTTACCATATAGTTCTACCAGGCCTTCAAAGAAGAGCTGCTACCTTGGATACACAAGCTGGCTGAAGAAATGACTGAAGGGACTGAATTAGCCTTATCCTTTGCAGAAGCTGATATTATACTTATACCAAAAGAAAATAAGGATAAACATCAACCAGAAAATTACAGACCAGTGGCACTTCTAAATAGCGATTACAAGATAATGGCCAAATTAATAGTCCAAACAATTCAAGATCAAATTCCTAAAATTTTACATACAGACCAAAAAGGTTTTGTGAAAAATCATAATATATTTGAAGGCCTTGGAGAAATACAGTCCGCCACGTCACGAGTTAAAACAACTTACATGGATACAATAGTCATTGTCTTGGATGCATCCAAGGCTTTTGAAATCGTTAACTGGAATTTCATGTTCACAACATTGGAAAAATGGGGCTTTCCAGAATTTATAATCAGGTGCATCAGATCCTTATACAAAAATCTAAAAGCCGCTTTCAAAATAAACCAATTCAAATCAGAGTTCATGCAAATGCACAATGGTGTTAGATAGGGTTTCCCCCTGTCTCCCATCTTATTTATCATCACATTAGAACCACTGTTAAATTATATACATAATAATAAACAAATAACACATAATCATTTTAAGTTAAACATATATGCAGATGATATTTTAATGATATCAAATCCAAAAAAATACATACCCCACTTTAGTGAAGGAGTTTGATAAATTTTCAGGCTTACCAAATTATAAGCTGAACTAGTCTATATCCATGATATTAACAGTAAATAAAGTAGATATGGAATCAAAAGAAGTCATTAAAGAAATGAAAATATCTGAGTATACAACTATCAAACACTACAAAAAATGTTACAGAATAATCTATTATATATGGAGCAGATTACAAGCATGCTAGGGACTTGGCAGGATAAATCTTTATCTCTGTGGGGTAAGATTGAAGCTATAAGCCGGCCCGGTGGCGCTGAGGTTGGCGCTGGATGCACACTGCATGCGGCGACCGGGTTCGAGGAGCTGGCTGGAGCCATCGGGGTCAGTGGGGAGAGGATTGAGCATCCATGGGACTGCTCTCCTTTCTTGGGGAGGGATCCAGGGGTATCCTGGTGCAGCAGAGGCCCCCGGTGGAGACCGGAAGCACTGCTATGCACCAGGGCTCATACCGTAAGGGGCGATGTTGGGCAGCTGCCTTTCTGACATGGGTGGGAGCACCTACATCAAGGCTGGGTGGCATTGCACATCCCGCTTTGGTGGGGGGGTAACCAAGAACACAGGAAAAACCTGACTCCAAGGATCAGGTGACGGCACTGATCATCCATGCCCTATGCCAGGGTTTTCCTGGCTTGCCTTCAGTTTCCCCAGGCCCACTCCTCATCTGATGCCAGAGTCTGCCTTGAAGAGCACCCCAAGTAGGAGAGGGGTGACCCACCCAGGATAGGGTTAGCCAGCGGTGCTGGCATCGGTGAGGAGGAAGAGAGGAGGCATAGCGTGGGATCCTCAGGTGGGCAGGACAAGGATGGGATGCCTGAGAGAGGACCTTGGAGCCACAATGGGAGTGAAACAAAGTTGACAAAAAAAAAAGATTGAAGCTATAAAAATGCTGGTAATGCCTCATCTGATGTTTCTTTTTCAAGGTACGCGGGGCAAAATCCCACTATCCTGGTTAGAACAAATGCAGAAAATATTCAAGAACTTTTTATGGCATGGTGGAGCTCCAAGAATAGCATCGGAAAAACTAATTGTTATTCAAAAACAAGAGGGTATGGGGTGTTCTGACCCCATTTATTACTATTTGAGCTGCTAAAATGAAACAAACAATACAATGCATAGTCTTGTAATTATCTATTAGATGAAGAAGGTTCTTACCAGTCCCAAGTTCAATACCTTTTAAACAAGGAAAATTCTTCATTAAAATTACAAGATCTAATAGCTTATCCTCAAAATGTCCATTACATTAAAAATCCAATAATATATATAGTGCAAAAAATATGCATTAAAATAAATACTTTTTTTTCCAATAAATAACCAAGTTAATCTACAGCATAATGGGTAATCCAAAGATTTTGAAAAAAAAAAAAACAATATGACAATAAACAAAGAAGAACTAAAAGCTTTGCATATTATAAATTGGATAGGTTGTATAGAAAATAATGCATTCATGGAATGGAAAACATTCCAAGAAAAGTATAAAACATTTCAAATTCAAAATGCATGGCTAAAATATGTTACCTCTAGAACAACATTTTACAAACATATTATACCATCCTCTAAGAAGATAATAAAAATATAGATATAACACATGCTTTCAAAACATAATAAGAAAAGCAAGGTTAGCATAATAACTTTTTTTATGAAGCATTTATACAAGTCAAAACTACAAAAGCGGAAAAAAGTTACTCCAAAATCTAAAATAAAATGGGAGGAAGAATTGATTAAATGGGATAAAAATAAATGGAAGAATACTCAGATTCAAGCAAATAAACTATACGCCAACATAAAAACTAAATCCATCCAATTTAAAATCATGTGCAGAGCATACATAACTCCTCACAAGCTCAAATTTATTGATGCTTCATACAGCCCACTATGTTGGCATAACTGTGAAGAAAACATTAAGAAAACAGACCACTTTCACTTGATTTGGGACTGAGGGGAACTTCTAACATGGTGGCAACAAACAAAAGAAGAATTTGAGAAAATTATAAAGATAAACATACCTCTTAAGCCAGAAATAGTTATAGTTAATCACTTATAAGAATTAGACTTACAAAAGAAAGAAAATAAAATCATTGCTTTAGCCACCATGACAACTAAAAGATTAATATTGGAAAACTGGAAATCTGCCAAGCTTCATAGAAACATAGAAACATAGACTTTAACGGCAGATAAGGACCGCTTGGCCCATCTAGTCTGCCCATTTCCCTACCTGCAGGATAGGCCACAGATCCTAGTTAACCAACAGCCTATTTCTTCCTACCCCCCACAAGAATTGCCTTATGTCTGTCCCATGCATTCTTGAATTCTCCCACAGTTTTAGACCCCACAACCTCCTCAGAAAGGCTGTTCAGTGCATCCTCTACCCTGTCTGGCGAAATAATACTTCCTCCACATTGCCCCTATGAACCGCCCCCTTCTATCTTTAAATTGTGCCCCTTGTTCTTGCATATCTCTTTTCTGAAAGATGTTACCCTCTTGGACTTTGTTGATTCCACTGAGGTACTTAAAAGTTTCTATCATGTCCCCATTCTCCCTTCTTTCCTCAAGGGTATACATATTAAGCTCCTTTAGTCTCTCCTCATACGGCTTCTCTTGCAGACCCTGCACCATTTTAGTTGCCCTCCTCTGGACAGCCTCTATCCTGTCTATGTCCTTGCGGAGATGGGGTCTCCAGAACTGGATGCAGTACTCCAGATGGGGTCTCACCAACTGTCTGTACAGAGGGATAACAACTTCCTGTTTTCTGCTGCTGATGCCTTTCCCTATGCATCCCAGTGTACCCCCAGCCCTCCCTACTGTCTTTCTTACATTGCTTGCTAACCTTAAGGTCATCTGATATGATTACCCCCAGGTCCCTTTCCTTTTTTGCTGTTGTTACTACCTCCTCCCCCATTGTGTATTCTTCCTCTGGGTTCTTGTTTCCCAGGTGCATTATTTTGCACTTCTTTGCATTGAATCCTAGCTGCCATACTTCTGACCATTCCCCCAACCTTGCTAAGTCCCTTCTCATCCTTTCCACGCCTCCTTGTGTATCAACTCTGTTGCAGATCTTTGTGTCATCTGCAAAAAGGTATGATTTTCCTTCCAGTCCCTCTGCAATGTCACTGATGAAGACATTAAAAAGGACTGAACCCAATACTGAACCCTGCGGTACTCCACTAGTAACCCCTCTTTCTTCAGAGTGGACTCCATTTACAATTACTTTCTGTGTCCTGTTGTGCAGCCAATGTTTTACCCAGGCTAGCATCCTGGGACCCACTCCCAGGCTGCTTAATTTGACTATTAATCTTTTGTGTGGGACTGTGTCAAATGCCTTGCTAAAGTCTATGTAGGCCATGTCCACAGCCCCTCCCTGGTCTACTACTTTGGCCACTCAGTCAAAGAAATCTATTAGATTCATCTGACATGACCTTCCCGCTATGAACCCATGCTGCCTTGGGTCCTGTGCCCCACTGGCCTCTAGGTACTCAACTATTCTTTCCTTCAGAAGTGACCCCATCACTTTCCCTACCACAGAGGTCAGACTGACAGGTCTGTAGTTTCCTGCCTCTGTCTTGGTCCCACTTTTGTGAAGGGGAATCACATCTGCCTTCCTCCAGTCCTCGGGTACCACCATCCTCCCATGATTTGTTAAAAGAGTTGCCAGTGGTTTCACTAGTTCCTCCATAATTCTTTTAGAATTCTGGGGTGAATTCTATCAGGACCCATTGCTTTGTCCACCTTCAGTTTTGGGAGTTCTTGCAGAACCCTTTCTTCTGTGAAAGGACTGGGATCAACCCCCTATCAAAGTGCTTCTGTTAATTGGATTAGGCACTTCCTCCTCCTCTTTTGTGAATACTGAGCAGAAATATTCATTCAGTATCCTGCTTTTCACTGTCCCCTCTGCCCACTCACCGTTCATTCTGTTCAGCCTCACTATCCCTCCCTTTGTCTTTCTACGCTTGCTGATGTACCTATAAAAGGTGTTATCCCCCCTTTTAACTGAGTTGGCTATCTTTTCCTCAGTTTGGGCCTTTGCTCTTCTGACTTCCCTCCCTGCTTCCTTCTGCCTTAACTGGTACAGCTCTCTGTCCTGCTCCTTCTGTGTTTCCTTATACTTCCGGAATGCTATCTCTTTCTTCCTGACTATCACAGCCACCTCTTTTGAGAACCATAGTGGCTTTTTTTTCATTTTGATTTGTTTATTTGCTTCACACAAATGCTTGTTGCCTCTGTGATGGCAGTTTTGATGATTCCCCATTGTTGCTCCACACCTCCTTCTAGCCTGTTTGCTAGTGCTTTCTGAGGCACTCTCCCATCTTGCTAAAGTCAGCCCTCCTAAAGTCCAGTACCCTCACTTTTGTATGGCTTGACTCTGTAGCTGAGTTTAATGTGAACCACACTGTTTGATGGTCACTTATTCCCAGATGGCAACCCACTTCTAGATCTGAGATCCTCTCACTGCCCCATTTGAGAATCTGAGTCTAAGATTGCTCCCTCATGAGTGGGTTCTGAAACTAACTGTCTGAGGCCTGCCACCTGTATGGCATCAATAATGGCCCTGCTCTTGGATGTGGCTGCAGCAAATGTGCTCCAGTTAACATCTGGCATATTCAGATCTCCCATCAACAGTATCTCCCCTTTCTCTGTCATTCTAAGAATGCCTTCTATCATATCCTTGTCCATTCCCTCCCTCTGAGATGGGGTCTGTACACAACCCTGTGTGGATTGTGGTGCCATTTCCAGTCTCCAAGGTGACCCAGTGCCTCCTCCTCCCTGTTTACTCTTTTGTTCAGTTGCTTTTATCCTTCCTTTACATGAGGCTACTCCTCCTCCCCCTTCTCCCCTGCCTGTCTCTCCTGTAGGTTATGTACCCTGGTATGTTAACATCCCAGTCATGGTTCTCTGTGTACCATGTTTCTGTGACTGCTATGATATCCAGGCATCCCTCTTCCATCAAGGCCACCAGCTCAGGAGCTTGTTGCCCTAGACTATGGGCATTGGTACTCATTACCCTCCATTTCCTGATGGCCTTACTCCTTTTTGCCCCATCCCTGTCCTTCTTGCCTTTGTCACTTTCTCCATTTACCCCTGCCCTTCTCCCTATCGACACCTCTATGTGGGTGTTTGCCGCACTTACTACCATGATTTTTGGGGGAGCTAGGATTTCCCTGCCCCTTTCCAGTGCCTCCCCCCTTGGCTAGTTTAAATGCTTGCCAATGAAACATTTAAACCTATCATCTAGGATCCTGGTTCCCCTCCTGGACAGATGCAGCCCATCATGCCAGTATAGGCTTGCATCACTCAGGTGGACCCCCAGTCTAATGAAGCAACAGCCTGAGCTCACACCAGTTTTTCAACGCTGAGTTGAATCCCATGGTGTGGAACACTAACCTCTCCTATGCCATAGATGGGCAGCACCTCCGAGAATGTTACCATGCGTGCTACTTGTCTAAGGCCCCTCCCCAATTCCACAAACTCTTCCTGCACTTCTCTAATCCCTTTCTTAGCCAGGTCATTTGTCCCTAGGTGGACAATGACATCAAGCTCCCTCTCCTGTGCAGCTGCTCCGGCAAACCTGAGGATTCGCTCCCTGTCCCTCCAAGCCATGGCACCAGGCAGGCACCTTACCTCCCTCTCCCCTTCCTCCCCCAGTTCTACCTTCCTAACAGTGGAGTCCCCCACCAGGAGTTGTTTCCTTCCCCTGCGGGTCCTCTGCCACCCTCCTGTGGGTCTCCTTTGTGGAGGTTCCCAGCATCCTCCTTGGTCTCCACTGCGGGTGCCTCCATAGAGGAACCACACTTTGCCAGAATGGCATAGGAATTGTGGAGAGGTACAACTGGAGGGATGCACCTCTGTTCCACCACCCTCACCCTCCCTGAGCCCACTGTGGTCCAACTGCTCCTCTTTCTTGGCAACCTCTGAGGCAACGGCAGTGGCACTGGTGGTCCCTGGATGGAAGGGGAGATCCCACAAATCCTGGCCAACTCAGCCTGGAGATGAGCAACCTCCTCCCTCAGCCCAGAAAGGTGCCTGCAGATGGGACAACAACGCATCCTCCAGAACGTCTCCTGGAAGACTGCTGCTCCACAGCCACTGCACTGCACCACTCCAATCATGTCTTATTTTTGGCCCCTTAACTGTTTGCAATCCTTACTCTTTCCTCTGTTTTTTTCTCTCTCTCTCTCTCCTTACTTTCTGCCTGTGTGCCCTTTAAGCTCCTGATTGTCCTGTTCTGAGACAAGAATATCCTATATTTCTCAGTAGACCCCTTACTTGCTCAGAGGCAGACCTCCAGCAGCTAGAGGGGTCCGGAGAGCTACTCTTGCCCTTCTAGGATGTTGGGTCTTTGGTGGCTCTGTGATCACTCACTTCCTGCTCCCAAACAGGAAGTTCCTGTTGTCAGTCAAATCCTGTGCCTATAAAAGTAGAACTAGCTTTGGGTGGGAGGGTGCAGGGGAGGGAAGGAGGGCAATATAGTCCCAGTAGAGAAGTCCAGTCACACAGCAGTCCTTTCTCTTGGTGTCTTCTGCCAAGCTACTGGCAAAAACTTTCTAAGGCAGTCTTTAAATGTAGCTTCCTTCTAGCTAAGCCACTCCCCCTACTTACTAGATCTTTCTATAAGTAATTTAAACCTCACAGCTATTAAGTCATTTCAATCAGTGTCAGTGTCAGTGGCTCAGTAGGTAGCACACTCACCTCTGAAGCCGGGAGATCGGAGGGCTGTGGGTTCAGTTCCCACATCTGGCACTTGGGTTAATATCCCAGTACTGACACTGTAATGCAGCATGAGAGGGGTGCTGCATTTTTGAGGTGCCGTCTTTCGGATGAGACGCTAAACTGAGGTCCCATCTGCCTGGATTGGTGGTAGTTCAGGTGGATGTTAAAGATCCCATGACACTTATCGAAAAGAGTAGGGGAATTTCCCCGGTGTCCTCGCCAAATTTCCCTCATTCACTAAAAATACCACCAACAGCTTAATCTGGTTCACGGTCAGTTGGCATTCATCTGTATCCCCCTCCCCCGGGTCGTGCCTGAAAATAGGCAGGATTTGTCTAGTGCACTTACCCGGTCAACAAAAGCTAAATAAATAAAATCACCTGAGATTTACACCTAGATAACTGTTCAGATAACCATTCAGTTCAGTTAACTCAGAAAAACACACACATTTTTTTTGTTTTGTTTGTTAGTTTTTTTTTACCCTAAATTAAAGGTCCAAGTACAAGAGTTCTTCTTCTTTAGTCCCAGTAGAGAAGTCCAGTCACACAGCAGTCCTTTCTCCTGGTGTCTTCTGCCAAGCTTCCTGATTTTGAAAAAATAAATGGAGCAATAATTTCAAGAATACGCTATGCTATGAAAAATTAATGAACCATGAAGATGAAGATGTTGATATCTACGATAAAAAGATATCAAATATGTATATTTTGATTGTGTGTAAGAATTGCTATACATATCTTGAAAATAATAAAAATATGATGGGGAAAAAAAAGAATTAACATCCAGACACCCATATACCTAAAGAGCAGCTGATGCCTTTAGGAAAACTTCAAAACACATAGGCCCAGATAGTCAAAGCTTAGTGCCTGGCGCAAATCCTTAGTGCTGGAATAGCACTGGATTTGATCCAGGCTGCAATATTCAAACACCCTAATAGCGCCAGTGCTGTTTGGTAGCACCAACGCTAAAAGATAATGGGATACAGGGGTGGAGATTAGGGGAATGGCCAGGAATGCTGACTGTACGGCATATTCAAACATACAGTGCTGCGCTGCAGGCAGTAGCGCGACCTGTAGCACGGCGTTAAATACCGCCAACTAGAAGCTAGTGGTAATGCAGCGGTGCCCTCCCCTAGCACGATCCCTGACCCCGGTAGCTGCTCACATATTCCAATTCCCTGGTAGTCCAGTGGTTCCCCCAGCATGATTCCTGACCCCATTAGCCCCACAAATTATCATTTTCCCTGGTAGTCTAGTGGTCCCTCCACCCTCCAACCACGATTCCCGACCCCGGTAGCCCCACAAATGATCCTTTTCCCTGCTAGTCTAGTGGTCCCCACACCCCCAGCATGATTCCCGACCCTAGTAGCCCCCAAATGATTGTTTTCCTAGTAGTCTAGTGGTCCCCCACCCTTGCATGATCCCTGACTCCACAGCACTGAAATACTTGGTGATCTAGTGGTCCCTCCATCCGGCAGTGATGGCTCCTGTTACCCCTGAACACATCCTCTGAACGGAGCCGGTGACTGGCTCAGCCCTCCTCTCACCACCACGGCTGGCCGCTGACTACAGTATTCATGAGCACTACTGAAATGAATGAGTGAGTCAGTAGTTTATTTAATTTAATTTAGTTTATTTAATTAGTATTTCGGAAAGACCTTTGAGCGTGAGCTCTTTTACAAAGGTTCCACGTCAGGGTGGACAATAAGACAATACACATATTCAGTGGTTACAGAGGCCTGATCATTAGGCATTAAAGAGCAATTACATGACAATTAGACCAACAGGAGAAAAAACAGAGCAGTTGTAATCGAATACTAAGCTATTTCTAATTGATTGCCCTTGGTAGCACACCCCTGGAAACCTCCAAATCCATTGACAGACTATGGCAGAGTAACTGCATAGGGTTTAATGCTATCCCAGATGGTGAGAGGCTGGGTGACAGTGAAGCAAGGGGGATTGGGTTTGAACCTACCGCAGAGAGTGAGAGGTGGAGGGATAGTGAAAAGGGGCTGTAATGGGGGAGCAGCTCCAGAGGGCTTTGTCTAGTATGGTGTGTGTGTGGGGGTTGGGAGGGCAGTACCAAGTGTGTTTAAAGAGGACTGATAGCTTACTTAAGCCCTTGGCTAGGCTGGAATGGAGTCAGGGTTCTCTAGGTAGTCCTGCTGGGTGCTACCTTGAGGGTAGGCTTGTTTATCAAGTGGGGCCTGAGAAGCAGGTGCATTTTGAGCTAGACATTAGGTGCTGTTTGAGGCCTGCTTTGAACTGAGATAGGCTGTTGTTTGTTTGTAATTTCAACAGGTGTTCATTTATCCAGAGGGGGGGCCCGATAGGAGAAAGTGCGCTGCCCTAGTGAGGTTCGACGAAATGGAATGGACAGTGCTCCATTCTTCCTCCTTCTGGTGATGTGTGTTGAGAGAGAAACCTTGAGCAGGTTTCCTATACAAGGTGGTTTTTTTCTGAGGAGTGCCTTCTTTCCCAGGAGGCAAGTTTGGTATTTGATCCTGTCTTTTAGGTTAAGCCAGTTTGTATGCTCATACAGGGTGCAAGTTTGAGGGTAGTGATCTGCATACAGGGTGAGGCGGCATGCCTTATTGAGTGCAATTTGGACCCTTTTGAGCACTGTATCAGTAGCAGCTCCATAGACCACCAACCCAGTAGTCTATCATGGAGAGTATGGAGCTAGAGACTGAGATTCGGAGTGCTTCCGGGGTGAGGAATTTCTTATGCCTATAGAGGACTCCGATCTTTGCGTTTACCACTCTGACAAGGAAGTCTATGTGGTGTGCATAAGTGAGAGAGTCATCAATGGTGACTCCAAGGTACTTGAACAAGTGCATCTGCTCAATCTGCTCACCAGCCTTATTGGTGATTATGAGGGGAGCATGCTAGTGTTTGTTGTAGGGGCTGGATTGTAGCATGGCCTTGGTTTTCTTGTAATTTAGTAGCAGCTTTTGCCTACTAAACCAGTCCTCGAGTTTATTGAAAGAGTTCTGTAGTTCTGTTTGTAGGGCAACCTGAGAGGTGCTACTGCTCAGCAGCACGGCATCGTCCGCATACAGAATAAGTTTGGTGTCACAGGCTGTGGGTAGGTCATTTACACAGGTTGGTACACTTCGTCCTGGTTGTTGGAAGGGTTCCTGACCTGGTGGTTGTCACCCCGTAAGGCACTGGGTTCTGGACAGTCTCGGCCAATCAAGATGCAGCAAATTCTCTACCCATTTTATTAATTTGATAGAAACAATTGTGCCTGGGGGGGTGTGATTGCCCGCTGAGGAAGATGGTCCAAACTTGAAGCACCTTGGTTCATGCAGCTACAGTCGAGGTGCATTCTTGTTTTTCATTTTTTGTGGTATTGCACAGTACTCTGTACTGCAGTCATGAATGGTGAATGCCCCTGTTTCTAGCACCTTGCTACTTTTGTAGTCAATAAAATCTTTATTATATTTGCAACAGGCTATAGTGCTTGGTTTCTGTGATTCAGTGCACGTGATTAATGGGGCTTAAATGGGTGCTGAACTGTCACTGTTTACTAGCCCTGCCATGTAGATAGCCCTGTTGCATATATGCATCAGTCTTTTTCATAGCAGTGTTATATGGCATGAAACTTAGTGTTGAAGTTCTTTTTCTATATTTGCTGTTGTCTACCTTACAACAGTTATACTGTATTTTGTAGTGGTTTTCTCCCTTGAATTATTTAGTATATATAGAGGAAGAGAACAATAAGGCTTCCATCCCTGAGGAAAACTTGTTTGGCAGTATAGCCTAGAGGTTAGAGGAATGAGGTGTCAATGAGCTTGATACATCCAGCAGACCAGACCTGAGTTTGATTCTCACAACCTCCACTTGCATACTGTGTGACTCTGAGCAAGTCACTTAACTGTCCAGTGCTCCCAGGTCACCCCTGAAAACAGGCACTTGTGCCTAGTGGGCCTTACCCGGTTACCAAAGACTAAAATAAAAAAATAAAAATTACATCGGATGCATTTTCTCTGGTTCCACAGGTGAAGTTTAATGGATTGTGTCTGCGTATGCAGAGGAAATAAAAGTATTTCTCATGTTTGCCATTGTGTGGGCCAGATTTTGTTTTATCTCTATGTTTTGATTTGAGCTTTCAGAAAACTAGCGGCACCAAAACCAAGAGAGTGTGCATTCTTTTTTACGTTGCACAAATCTGACTGTCTGTTCTAATCCATTAGATGAGAAGATATTACTATGGTTAAGTAACTTTTTCTTCCAGTTAATCCATCTCATCAATGAATCCTCCACTGTTGAGTGGACTGGACTCTGTATCAGTTCAGGGCCATGCCCTTTGGTTTGTCATCAGTGCCAAGGGTATTAAACAAGTGCATGTCAGTCATGGCTGCCTTCCTCTGGTACAGGGACATTGAGGGGTTTCCATGCCTTGACAACTGACTCGTCATGGGGAGCTCACTGTGGAACATGGAGCTTTTGTAAGTAGAGAGAAAGGGTCAACTCATAGTCTAATCCAGTCGTATTCCTTTTATTGCTTCCACAAATACACATTTCGTGGCACAAGACCACGTCATCAAGAACGGTGGTAAATTACTGATGAAACAACAACACATAAAAGGATACAAAAGATAAAAATCAGTCTTCCTTAATGTTTACAACTAGTCATAAGCTACCACCAAATATATAAATTATACATCAAAGCTAGAGCTTGCAACTATTGTCAGACTCACCAACATGCAAAGGCAAACTCCATGTACTGTATTAAGTGCTGAACTTAAGGTAAATTCTGATTATTTGATGCATTTAACTTTTGAGCGAGAGTATTTCATTTTCCAGTTGTGTTCTGTTCCTCTGTGTATTTTTTCATCAAACTTTGCTGCAATAGTGCGGCTGTCCCATCGACGCAGTGATGGTGCTACTGCTTGTGACCCTGGTGACTTGGGTTTGGGAACAAGCCCAAGTCATTAGAGGTCTGGCCGAGTGCGGAAGATTGAGTGTCCCAGAGGACATGCGACCATAAACTGGGTGACCACAGGTGACTGTGTAGGCTGGAGCTCATGAAAGTATGGGGAGACGTCGATTGGCTTGATGGAACGTCGTCACACTTTGCATGCACGGGTGCATCATGAGCATCTCTGAGGCAGTGGGGGAAATGGAGGAAATTATGACACAGTGAACTGAGGCTTTACTAGTACTCTTGGGTCCCAACACGTCAATTATCTGCCTCCCTCCCGGAACCATGTTGTTCAAGGGGGAGCCTGGCCAGCTGCCTAACAAGCTACCTTGAAGGGGGAAGTCTGCAGTAAGAGAAGGTGAGGGTTAGAGCAGAGATGGGCTGGGTGGGACTGGGAGGTTGCCAAGTTAGAAGTGGATGAGAGCAGTTTTAGGGGCAGGGGAGAAAAAAGTAAAAGAAAAATAGTTGCACTTATGGCAAGAGATTACTCAGCACTTTGTGGTAGCCAAAATGGAAACTGAAGTGACTGAAGTGCAATACCAGGAGAGCAGTTTACCAGCACAATTACACTGTGGTGAGTAGCTATGAGGGCACATCTTTAACAAGACAATAGTAGGTGGAGCCTGCATTGGGGAAGACTTCGGTCCAGTGGCCGTGGTAGGGATCAAACCTGCAAACTGTGAAAATCAGTTCAAATTCCTGAAAGGAATGAACATGGTAGACTGCGAGAAACTGTTCAGCAGGAATGGTAAGTCAAAGACATGGAACATGTCCCCTGACTCCCTTCTCTCCGACCTCAACTCTGCTGATTGGTCTCCTGTCCTTTCAGCTAGTGATGTAAATACGGCCCTCCAACACTTCTACTCTATCCTGACTCGAATCTAGAATTTTCATGCACCTCTCCACACTACTGAGGTAAGGCGTCACCGCCTCCCGTGGATAATCCTCAAAATTCTATCCCTATGCAAAGCTGGCAATCATGCCTGGTCCCTTTACAAATCCTCTAACTCTATCTCTAACCTCCATCCCTACCGCTCCTTCAAGAAGTGGTGCACCAAAGCAATCTGGTTAGCTAAGACTGAGTATTTCAAGTCACACCTCTCTTCCAGCTCTAACCCGTCATCCCTCTGGACTACTGTCAAAACCCTCCTCAACCCTTCCCCTCAGGCTGCCATCCTATCCCTCAAAGTCAACAAGTCACTCGTCTCTGACCCTGCTGAAGTTGTCTCCATATTCAACAAACTCTTGACATCTTGCACACTCTCTGAAACACCCTACACTCCCTACTCCCTCCTTCTTCCTCTGCAGGTTTTAGCTTCCCTCCCATTTCCTTCTCTGAGGTCTTTCAAGCCCTAATCTCTTTAAAAACAAACAAATCCATCCCAGATGGGCTCCACCCCAAGCTGTTGCGCTTCTCTGCCCTGGCAATACCCAACCCCCTCATCCATATCCTCAACCTTTTCTTTTCAACAAGCACTGTTCCCGCACAATGGAAACAAGCCAAAATAATCCCCCTCCCTAAAGGCAACGATCTTTTCTCCCCTAACAACTATCATCCCATCTCCCTTCTCCCCTCGCTCGCTAAACTCCAGGAGTCCTTAGTACTCTCAAGACTGACTTCCTGTCATCCTCGCACTTCTTCTCTGACTACTAATTTGGATTCCACAGAAATCATTTTACAATTTCCTCCCTACTTCACATCACAAACTCCATCCTTTCCGCCATGGACAGCAGACACATCACTGCAGTGATATTCACAGACTTTGCCAAGGCCTTTGATTCCATCTCCCACCCACTCCTTCTTCAAAAGCTCCACTCAGCAGGTCTGGCTTCTTCCACAGTTATTAGTTCAGTGCTTACCTCTGTGACAAACAGCAATCTAACTCAGTGGGAAACTCAGAGTTGTCTCCCCTCCCTATCCTCTCTGGAGTCCCCCAGGGATCAATTTTAGGTCCAAGTCTCATTTCTTTATTTATAAATGACCTCCCCAAAGCTTGTCTGCATGCAAACATTCACCTCTACGAAGATGATGACACCATTGTCTATGCATCTGGTCCCTTCCCCACTGTTTACTCTACCCTCCTGTCTGATTTCAGCCAGGTCCTCCACTGGTTCCAAGACAACAGTCTTAAAGTCAACACTAAGAAAACAATCTCCATGGGTTTTGGGACATCCCATAAACAGGCTAAACTCCCACATCATCCCTCCTTCTCCTCTTTGGATGGATCCACTTTAGACACTGTTTCATCCTAATAAATACCTTGGCCTGTGGCTTGATCAACAACTCAATTTCTCTATACACATTGACTCTGTTTGCACTAAGCTACACCCCAAACTCGGTATGCTCTTTTGAAACAAAGACTCCACCCCTTTGCATCTTCGCCATGTCCTGGTATCCAAAACCATACTCCCTCTATTTGATTATGGTGATATTATCTATGTTTTGGCTTCTGACATCTCCCTCTCCTGTCTTGACACCATCCTTAATGTGTTCCGCCACTTTACCGCTAATTCCCCTCCTTGGACTCATCATTGCACCCTACTCTCCTCCTTAAACCTCCCCCCCCAACACACAGGAGGTACATTCATTACTTAACTTTCATTTCCAAATACTGGTTCAGCCTCCTCCCACCATATCTCTCTTCCCTCCTCTCTCCAGCCCCTGTCCCTTCCTACTCGCTGAGATCTTGCCACCCCTGCTCCTTCTCCCACCATTGCTCCTCCTCCTCCGGAGTCTCTGCCTTCCCCTTCCCTCTCCCTTGCCTCTGGAATCAGCTACCCTCCCTCCTCCATGACTACCCCTCCTTTCCTGCTCTTAAGTGCCAAATTAAGATCATGCCTCCACCATCCTGTGTCTGCCTCCTCTCTTCCTTCTGCTTCTCCTCTTCCCCAATAACCACTCAGCTCAAGTCTCTCCTATTGCTGTTACTACCTCTGTCAATGAATATGCAAATATTGCGAAGTATACTTTGTACAGCTGCCACTTGTTTGTATATTCTTGCCCTAATGTCGCATTGCATATTAATCTCCTAATTCTATTCCTTACCTCTGTCAACAAATATGTAAATATTATAAAGTACTTATTGTACTGTTGACACCACTTGTTTGTTTCTACTTCAAATGGTTGAATAACATACTCACTGTGTCAATCGTCCTGTACCCTATCCCCCGGATCATGCCTGTAAACGAGTCTTGGCTCAGTGTGCTTCGTTATCAGTTTTAAAAAAAAATGAGTGGAAACTGGCAGGAAGATTTAGGAAGGCTATGAAATTGTTTTCTTTTACGAAGAGAGTGGTCGAGCCATGGTACAACCTACTGGCAGAGATGGTGATTGCAAAAACCATCAGTGGTTTCAATCAACCATAGCTGAGACAGAGGTAGGGGTTTAATAGTTGCTCGGGGGGGGTGGGCAAGGGTAAAAACCCCATCCAGACAATAGGTCTTGGGTTTGGATAGAGTATAACAGGGAAGAGTGGATGGACCAATTTTTTTTTTTTTTTTTTGCCAACATTGTCTATGATTCTATGATAACTGGTTTGGATCTCACCACATCCATTGACTTGCTGTATGACCTTGAGCAAGTCGCTTGATTGTCTGTACAAGCCAACCCAGTGGTTTGGTGGCAGTGCATAGTGTTGCCTCCTTCGAGATTGCATGAATTGTGTGCAAGTTCTGAAAGTCCACACTGATGCCTTCAGGCTGAGTGTGTTGTGAAGGTGAGGCATGTGGCTTTAGGAAAGGGAGGGATATACTTTATGTTTATAACTTGAGCTTTGGTGTTTCACTGTATCCCACCCTCTGTGGGATACTGGGTAGGTGTAAGATTTAAGCCCCAAAAAGAGAATTAGTGTAGTGATTATCTCCTCCAACTCCAGACAGTGTGACCAGTAGCATGCAGGAGAAGAAAATCCTCCTTAGGAGGAACCTCTGAGGACCCATGGCTACTGACCTGCTCATCCTCTGTGCATACTAAGAGGAGAATAATCCTTAAAGAGGTTAAGGTTTTGTTATGGTTATGTCCAAGGATTCAGTCTGATATGCTGGTCGAAGAGTCCTGTTTCCGAGATTGATGATGAGCAGGAAGTCAACGTTGAAGGTTCTGGCAGATGAAGATATCCAACTTGGAATAATGTCCAGATGGAGAGACGATGGTTAGTCCATGTCCGAGGTAGCTGAGTGAAGCAGATGTGAAGTGTACATATACGGTCAGCATGGCTGAGGAATGTGTGCAAAAGTTGCAAATTTGAGGGATGTAGAGATCATAGATGATGAAATGGTCGGGAGCGTTGCATGGCTGGTAATGATGATAAGGCAGAAGTGTAGCCCAGCGGGGAGGCTTGAATGGCTGTTGTATGTCTGTTGAAACAGTAGGGTGCAATCGAGTATCATGTCAGACAGGAGAAATTGTCCTAAGATGACCAAGACATTGAGGTGTGCTCCAAGGAGATGACTGGCATAGAAACTAGGCTGAAACTGGAACACAGGAAGGTGGATTGCAGTAGAAAAGTGAATGAATGATGAAGTAATGTAGGCCCGGATGTGGGCTGGCTGGAGCATGGAACCTTTTTGTCATCACTACAGTATGGTATAATCCAAAGTAAGGAGGTGAAACTGCTTGACACTGCTTGTAGATAATAGAGAAATACATTTGAGTAGTAAATAATATCCATTGTAGACGTGTTTGCGTTGGGATGGCAGGACCTTCCCACAGGTCTGCCATAGCTGTAATATGACATGATCCATAATAAGAATTGCAAGATCCTTTGTTGGGATGGCAGGACATCACGTGGTCCACCATCGCTGTTGTCTTGAATAGTTCAAGGTAAGAGGACAAGATTCTCACGTATGTCTGCCTGTAATGACATGGAAATGTGAGTAAGGCCCCTCGTGGGGCATGCGTGATTGGGATGGCAGGACCACACATGGTCCACCATTGCCATAGTATGGAATAGTCCAAGTAAGAAAGGTGAAGCCCCCAGGTGAGTCTGCTTGTAGTGACTTGGAGATACGAGTTAGCTATGAGTAGGTCCCCTTGTGGTGTGTGTATGTTTGGAATGGCTGACCCCATATGGTCTACCATTGTCATAGTATGGCACTGACTGAGATAAGGATGGTGGGCACCCCTGCTGTCCACCATTACAGTATTAGTGCATAAGTCCAATGTAGGAGGATGAGATTCCAAAGGAGGCCACCTGTAGGAAATGTAAATGAGGTTGAGCAAAGGGTAGCTGTCCCATCGTGGGCACGGTTGGTTGTGATGGCAGGACCCCACATGGTCAGCCATCGTGTTACATTGAGTAGTGTGTGATAGGGATGGTGGTACCTCACGTGGCCCACCACTGCCATATCACTAAGTAGTGGAGATTGGGATGGCGGGACACCACGTGGTCCGCCATTGCTATGATATGGAATAGAGTATGTTTGGGATGGCGAGACCTCACATGGTCTGCCATTGATTAGTATAGCCTTTGTAGGGTAAGGATGATGGCGCCCCCGCGGTCCGTCATCATGGGATTAGCATAGTTCCAAGTAAGAACAAGACCCCAAGCGAGTCCACCTGCAGTAAATGGAAAGGAAATAGAGTAATGAGCAGAGTCCCTTCATTGGCACGTTAATGGGGATGACAGGACCCCCATGGTCCACCATTGCAGTAATAGCTCATAGTTCAATGTATGGGGATGGATCCCAAATGAGTACACCTGTAGAAAATGGAAATGAGGTTTGAGTAAAGAGTATATGCCTTCTCATGGGCATGGTTGGTTGGGACGGCGGACCCCCGTGGGTCTGCCATCGCTGTAGTAAGTTTGGACAATATTGAGCTTTCTGAAGTTTACATGGAGGCTGAGCTGAACTGGAGAATCCTGAGAAGGATGACTGGATGAGTTGAATGGAATTGCCAAGAGGCCATCTATATAGACAGCTGGATGCTGAAGCTCTCGTGAGGGGTAGCAAGGCAGGTGTAGAATGTATGGTGCAGTCTGCTCTGCAATGGCAGGATCCCTACGTGGGTCCACAATGGCTACAGGATTGCATGATTTAAGGTTGCACTTAACCTGTCGTGTTAATAAAGTTCTCAGGTAGGTACACCAGTGGGACCTTGTGGAGGTCCGCTAGAAGACAGCATGTAAAGTAATCGAGTAACGAGCTAGGCCCCCATGTGGGCTAGCTGGAGAAGCAGGACCCACACGTAGGTCTGCCTGAGAAGGAGAAGAGTTAGTGAGTTGAGCTAGGCCTCTACATAGGCTAGCTGGACCCCCGAGCAGGTCTGCCTGAGGAGGCGTAGAATGAGTGAGTCAAGCTAGGCCTAAATGTAGGTTAGCTGGACTGGCAGGATCTCCACATAGGTCTGTCTGAGGAGGACCAAAGGTGCGTGGGTCAAGCCAGGCCTCCATGTAGGCTGGGTGGACCGACAGAACCCCCAAGAAGGTCTGCCCGAGGAAGGAGTAGAATTTAGGGAGTCAAGCTAGGCCCACATGTAGGCTGGCAGGACCCCCATGTAGGTCCATCCAAGGAAGAGCTGACATGGAAGAGTCGAGGTAGGCCTCCACATAGGCTAGCTGGACCAGTAGAAGCCAGGCTGGAATACAGAGCCCCCATCAAGGCTGGGCAGCAGAAGAAGGCTGCAGGAGTGGGGAATTATTTCTGTTATAAGTTGGCAAGTCTGTCCCTGTTGTCAATCTCCCAGAGCATATAGTGGTAAGTAGTTTACCTTATACAGGAACCCAGGAGGAAGTGTCTCCTTCTCCGCTCCTAAGACTGTATTGTCATGCGGTCAGAACTGCGTTCCAACAGAATAGCAACAGAATCCAACTTAAAATACAATTACAGATCTTATATGCTCCTTCAACTCAAATGATAGGTAGTACTGTCGCAAATGCATGCATACGGTCCTGTAGACGATACTGCAAGTGGTAGGGTATCTCAAAGCTTTAAGGTTAGGTGTCTGACTGCCAGGGTTTATGTAGCAGAGAGGGGATCTCTGCAACATGAGTGGAAGTGCTGCTGTCTGTCTTAGCAATTCAGCTCAGAGTTATGTGTGTAGGCGGGCCAACCGCGTAGCAATGAATAGGGAGAAGAGAAAGGCTGGAGTGTACTCATGGAAACATTGAAGCAGTAGACAAACACTTGCTGGTCATGAAGGAAGAAATGAGGAATGGATAATCCAGGTCCATGGAGACGGGGGGAGTAGTGAGGGGTGACGTCACGCGGAAGCCCTAGCATGGCGATGGAGAAGGAGAGCAGGCGATCAGGAGACCTGCAGATGAGAACCATGATCTGGAAGCATTGGTATGGGCCGGACTGAAAAAGGAGGTCCTTGAAGCAGTGAAGCAGCTGCAGTTCAGTAGCTGGCTAGTGGAAGAGCGACACAGTGGCTGGTGAGGAAAGGAAGAGAGACAGTTCCAAAAGGAAAAGGAAGAAGAGAACTGAAGGACAATGGAGGACAGATGGACGGGCCAGAATTGGGGGGGGGCAGGGAGAACAAACAAGGGAGCAAAGAGAAGGCAAAACAAAAAAAGGGGGGGGAGACCAAGGCAGCAGACGAAAGGCAAGAGAAGGAAATGAGTACGGGAAGGGGGCACCAGGGAGAAGAGGACGACCCAGCCCCACCAGCCATGCAGCACCGAAGCACGGTCAAAATGCTCAAAGCTGAGTGAGCGGAAGCCTTAGGGTTAAGAAGGGGATGTGGAAGGAGCTATTTCTCCCCCATTGAACCTCAAGCTAAAGCCTTCCAAGTGAGAGGAGAGTATATACAGTTACTTTTAGTAACTGTATTCTCTTTGGTAATGCCTCTTTAAGGTGGCAGTCAACACAAGATGATGCAGGAGGCAGAAGATGAAGGGGTAAAGGAGAGTGTCAGGTGGTGAACCAACTCCTACAAGACCGCTACCATGTCTGATGTGCTTGTGTATAAGAAGAGAGTCCCCACTGACCACATCTTCCATATCGCGATGGCCCACTGTAGAATCATTCTCACCTATGGTTAACCTTTGATATGCAGATTCTAACTGAAGATAAAGACTCAGTCTATCCAGTCTGCCCATCTTTACAGCTGCAGTGGGCATAGCCCAGCAGACCTTTTGGGATGAGTAAAGGGACTCTGCATTCCTTCCTAAGTTGCCACCCACTGTTCCACCCACTGTGCCTGACTGCCTTTTAGGATGAGTAAAGGAACTCCACATTCCTTCCTAAGTTTCCACCCACTGTTCTGCCCACTGTGCCTGACTGCTTTGCTTGAATTGTGACTTTTTTACCATTCATTTCATGTAGAAAGTGGGGAAAGAAAAAAAACACAGAATCAAGTCCTGTTTCTTTGAAGTAACTCCAACAGGTATACTGATCATTAAACAACTGCTGTGAGTGGCTTTGTGATACGTGTGTGTGTGTGTGTGGGGGGTTGCATTATCAGCTACAACAGAACAGTTGGCAGCAGTGGGAGATTCAATAGCCCATAATGCATGATACAGCTTTTGTTTAATCACCAGTTAGACCAGCCCTCTGTGACTGAAGATGGCCCAGGGAGGATGACAGGACCAGCAAACAAAATATCAGAACTTATATAAACTCTAACATACAGTGCAGGCTACTGAATTTCTCACTGCTGTATACTGTCCTCGGCTATGCCTCGTGCTTCAACCCTCCCTGAGGTGGGACATTATCCCACCATAACACACCCCTGTCATGCCTTATTGCTTAATTACTCTCACCTATGCAGAGATAATGAACACTGGCTTTGGATTAATGAAAGGGGTGGGCCTTCAGGGGCCATCCAATCCTCATCAACGTGTTAGATATTTAGTGTTATTGACTCAATAGGTTGCATGCTTGCATCTCAGGCCAGAAGGACATAGGCTGGTGCCCCACACCAGGAAATTGGGGCTAATACCCAGTATTGATACTGTAGTGTAGCTTCTGGGTATGGGATGTACTACACTGATTGTTGAGGTGCTAGCCTTTGTATGAGATGTTAAACCAAGGTCCCTTCTGTCCATCTTTTTTGGTTGTCCAGGTGGAAGTTAAAGATCCCATGGAACTTAATGCAAAAGTCAAAGAACTTTTTATTTTAAAATCAGTTAGCAAATTATAATACAATATTCATATATCATGTCATTATTCCCTACCCCTAGGACCCACCTCCTTATTATATGCACTTCGTTTACACAATTTCTGCTACACAGTATTTCTAGTAACATTATTATGGGGGTATTAAAAGGTTTTTCTCATTAGTTATGGAAAGCTTCAGTCTCCATTATTAGCAATTCCTCCTAATATTGCAGCCTAATTAAGACTTAAAAATTGTCCAACCATGATTTCAGAAGCCACCTCCAGTTTAGTATAAGAGATACTTGGCACTGTGTTTGCCATAGAAAATATCTGAAGATGATGAACACTAACTGCTGCATTCCCGCCTCACACTTCCCTTGTGGAAGGGAGTTTAAGCTGTAAACAATCCATCCATCCTGAGAATTACACAAAAAGAGGCTCCCTTAAGACCCTTAAAACATAGCCCCAATGTTGTGGGTAAAGGAGCATTCTGAGAATAAGTTCTTTATTATTTTGCTTTGCTTTACAAAGGAGGCTATTAGAAAGTACTGTTTAATCAGGTTTTTATGCATTAAGTTTGCTTTCAATTATAGTCACACAAGCAGACTTAACCATATGATTGCATCTCTTTTTTTTTTTTAAATCTCTGTTTTTCTTCCTACTCCCCTACCAGCTCCACATCTTTGTGAGGATCATGGAGTCTACCATTGCAAGCCACCTTACCCAGTCCATCGCTGGATCCCCACAGAGCCTCAATTTACCCCCTGGGTGGGGATGGGATGGGGCCCTTACACCCTGAACTCTTGCGTTTCGTTGGACCCTGGGTGGCCGGGCAGGTGGCTGCATATGAGGGCTAGCTCCTCAAACCTCCATCTCCCTGGAGCTGGTAGGGCCTTTTCCCTGGTGTTCTATGGGTGTCGCAAGTCCCCTGACATCATGGCGCTACCGCCGACGTCCTCAACATCCTACTCCTTGCTGCCCAGGCCCTCGGTGCCGGCATAGCTTCAGACCTTTGTCTGAGACCAGCCTAATGCTTTGGGCACTTGATATCCTGCTGAACCCCCGGCCTCCGTCAGGAGTCAGCTGACTTTGAGCCGCATCCCCTCACCCTTCCCCCCTCTGGAGAAGGTGAGCTGTCATGGGATGCTGCAGCCTTCTCCCCCTGGCCGGTCCTCTGATGACCCAGGATCGCTCCCAAATCCAGTTCACCGGCATCGCAGACAGAAATCCAACTGCTGTGCTGGTAGACTGGCCTTGCATCTCACTATTTTTTATCAGGATCCTTGCATTTTGCATATCACAAGAGCCACACTTTAAACATAGACATTTACGGCAGATAAGGACTGCTAGGTCCACCCAGTCGGCCCATTTTCTCTACCTGCTGCAGAAACCACAGACCCTACTTGATCTCTGGCTTTGTTCTCTTTTCTATCACTCACTCGGGTTTGGCAACTTGCTTGTTTTGGTGCTTTTACAAGGGACCACCATCTTACAAAGGAACCAGTCTGGCCCAAATTCCTCATCTGCAGCCCAATCGGCTCTGGCCAGAGTTTTTCTGTCTAACTCTGTGTCCAGCTTGATATCAATGCAGAATAACTGGGCTTCTTGCCCTTCCGGTACCCCATTGCCTCCTTTCCCCAGTTGACCATCCTCCCCTGACCTTAGGTCTGACTATCTCCAAGTGCCTATCCAATCTATCTGAAACTGTTAACTGCTCTGACTTCTACCACCTGCTTTGGTAGACTATTCCAAGCATCCACTACTCCATGCAAAAGTGCTTCCAAACATCACTTCTGAATCACTCCCCCAACCCCAAACTTATGTCTCCTGGTTACTGTGTCTCACCTTCCCTGCCAAATGTGTTTCATTGCTTGAGGTGGCCTTTCATATCACAATAACTGCATTGTCCTTCTTGGGGGAAGGGGTTTATGAATGATCCCATCCTAGTTAAGCAATTAGCTGAAGGTGTCATTTCTGACCATCGCAAGATAAACAGCATTGAGGTGTCATCGTCATGCCAGCCAAGTCATTCCTGCTGTATTGTTCTCCCATATTTTTATTTAAACAATGTGGAATTGATTGAAGGTATACACCAGAGCACAACCTGAATCATACAATTGAAGGCACAATGCCATAACAGTTATTGTATGCTTTTTAGATATCTTTTCAGAGCTCCTATCGCAATGCATGTAATGCCAACCTGAATGCACTGTTTTAAATCCTTGTTGAAGTAAAACTCAACAAAATAGTGTTGGAAAAAAAAGTATAAAAGATTTCGAATTAGCAGTGCTGCAAAACAGATTGTTTTTTGTTGCTGTTAAGCTCATAGTAGGGCTACTTTAACAGGTTGGAAACTGCGGTGGCTCTGAGATTTGGAGCCTGCCTCTTATTGACTTGACATTGCAAATCAGCTGTGACTGTGAGCTGCAATAATCACCCTGCAGAGCACTGGTATGGGGGACAAGGAGTAGCCACCTGCTACTTATTTATAGGGATTGTCTGCTGGTTTTCATGATGGGCTTTTTAGCTTCTGTTGGTCTTGCAACATTATTTACACTACTTCTGAGATTAAGAGTTATCTATATAGGTTGATCTAATGAGATGGAAGCACCTTGTCAAAAGGCACACACAAAAGTGTGTGTGTGTCTTACTTTTTTTTTTGCTATTATTATTTTTTTTACCCAGGACAATCCAGCTCAGATACAACACCTCAATTGCAGTGGTTCCTGCTTACACCCATGTCCACAGCTATGGGGGTTGGAGCACTGGGGGATTGTGACTTGCTCAAGGTCTCACTGATTATTCCTCTGAGAGCAGGAAGAATGGCCTGCCTGCTAGACATACCTCAAAGCTCACAAGAGTAAAAATTGCAAAAGAGTAATGACTGCAGACAAGGTCAAGTAAGCTGTGTTTCAAAACCAGACAAGGGAAGTGCTTCTGTTCACAATGATTGAAAGCATTTATCAAGGCTGGAACCAACAGCATTCTGATGAAGTGGTGTAATTTAACCCCAAAACGGCAACTAATTGTGGTGGATGATAAAAAACAATTATGCGTCCCTATACAGGAGCTGATCCTTGATTCTTTGTGCATTTGGAGTGGGTCTGTATAGTACCTTCCAACTTAACCAGTGCATAATACAAGGGCACCCTTGACTTTTCCATAGCAGGATTGTGATTTGCCCAAGGTCACAGAGTAAGTATTGACTCTACTGGTGTTTAAACCTTTACTCTCCTGGTTCCCCAGTGGGTGTTCTAACCACTAGACCACACTGCCCTGCCTCCTAATACAGTATCAGCACCATTCAGGATTTGCCATTTGAGAAAGAAAGTGGCTGTGGAGATCACAGGCTAACGAGTTGGCATAGTAGTTCAGCTTGTGATGCATGTGTGTGTTTCTCGGTGGTCCCAGGGCTTCATATTTTGGTCACATCACATTGATTGCCAACTACAGGCTGTGACTCGAATGCCTGTAGGTGGCTAAATACACCAACCACTTACTTCCCTCTTGTTATTCCCACCTGCAGGATTTGCAATATGAGAAAGAAGAACAAATTACTCACCATAGTAATTGTGTATCTTCTAGAGGGCATATCTGAGTCATACAAATAGCGACATGTCAGTCCTGAGGCATTGCCTCAGAGAAAGAACTTTAGAATGTTAAAATTCAAACCCTGCAGTGTGGTCACACCCCCCCCTCCGACATTATGGTGGCTGATTATAGCTGAAGAGCAGAGCAGTGCAGTGACCATTCAACTAACCTATGAACATATGTACTCGGTAACATAAATACAATAAGAAATGACAAATCACAATATTGGAAATGGTAACAATTTCAATTTTAAACTGTGAAATGCTTAAGTAAGAATTTTTTAATAAACATTTGACTTGCCAGCCCATCCGTAATGCTACCACTGTCGACGCCAACAAATGGGGTTCAGGGGTGGACCTTGGCCATTGAGAACCAGTCAGGGAGAGGAATCGAGCATCCCAGAGAATGTTGTGTCTCTCTCTCTCTGGGGAGAGATGCTGTATGATGCCACCAGTAGTGACCCCCAGGTGACCACAAGTGTCATTACAGGCAAGAATGGGCCTTTGGGAAGTGCACACTTAGTGTGTGTTCATGTGGTGTCAAGGAGCTGGCATCCTAGTGGGAGGGGCTGAAACATGGAGGAAAAACATTGCCTGAGATGACAAACCCCTGTAAATCCAGGTTCCACTCATCCACCACACTCCTGGAACCCCTGTCAGGGGCATATCCCCACCCCGATCATTTTGGATTTGCTTCCTTCACAACTCTTTCCTTCGGTTCTCTAGTTTGCTGCAAGTCCTCCATTCTTGCTTCATTCAGCTCTGCTGCAGACACACAGCTCTTATATTCCAGGCTCCTACAGTTTCATAGTGCTCAGCTGTTTCTCATCATAATCAAAACCTGGTTCAGATTACTAGGCTTTGGGAATGGACTGTTTTTTGGGTCTAGACTATGTTGTCCTTTGTTTCCAGAGAAATCCTGGTCTGTAGTCCTACCTCACTGTTTTTGCTTTCCTTTATTTCAGCTATTCCCATTCTGCCTGGGCTTCTCAGGTCCTTTATGGAGGCCTGGCCTCTAGGCTTGCTCTACGCCCTAGCTGTATGCTAGATAAGTGACTCCTGTATTCTGCACTCCTTTAGTTGCTCTGTAGCTACTCTGCTGGCCCAGAAGGCATGGTCAGGCTCACATGCTGCTTAATGTTAATTTTTTTAGCTGGCTGCCTATAGCCCTGTCTAGTCTCCACCAGATCTCTTTACTTTAGAGATGTCAAGCCCATCCTTCATTCAGGATGGGACTTTCACCATGCTGGGATTCCTTTAGCCATTTGACCAAGCTCTGTGGCATTACCATAGGCTAGGCCTCCTGGCAGTTCAAAGGTGGGCGTACCTCTCCACAAAAGTTTGGTTCCTGCTCCAACTGGAACTGTGACCCACCACTCTAAGGTGTAGTGGGGAAACAGAGCTAGACATGTCAGCTGCCAGGCTAAGAGCCATTCTACACATCCAGCACAATATTATTACATAGAAGGCTTTCAAATGAGCAAAGGGTGAAAGAAAAATACTTCAGAAATAAAACATTAGAGCTGACTACTTTTTTAAATTTGTATTATTTTTCCTGTTTGTCTGCCTTGGCTCCACTAGCTCTTCAAATCATATTTAACTGCTAAAAGATATCACCTACAAGTAGGAATCCTCTGTTACATGATGGTGAAACTGGAAAGGGGAATGCTACCGGAGATCGCAGCAAAGAGTAAGCAGGGGCAGCTACTGCAGGGCCCAGTACTAGATCAACTCAACAGAGACCTTCAGAAGGGTATGGGTTGGAAGAGACACTGCCGTGTCTCAGACACAAAATTAAACTGTAGCTGGCATCAGTCATCAGTGACTGCTATGAATGGCAAGTCTGATGGCATGGCAGGTTGACTTACCTCTGTTGAAATCTCTGTGGATTTAATCAGTAGATGTCGGTGCTCTGAAATGCTACACAGACAAATGCCATACTGTGACAGTGGGCCAAGTTAAAGTCACACAACACATGAATAATCATCTTGAACTATTAGAACATCAGATTCTGATCAATAACATCCGAATGATCAGTCTGCCTGAAGGAGCAGAGAGAGATCATGCCACATTATTCATTATGGACTGGTTTAGGAGCAATTTGAGGAACAAGGCAACCTTTCTGACATGAATATAGTGAAGGCTTACAGAGTGCAACCATGATGCAGAACGTCGAAGGAAGCCCCATGAGTCCAGATGGTGGTGGTTGAGAACATGGGCACCAGAGACAGACTACTGAACTTAGAGAAAAGGATTTTCCCCTTGAGTGTTGATGGGTACATTGTCAACTTATTCCCAGATGTTTCCTTTGTGACATAGCAGTGCCAAAAAATATTTTATGGCATGAGAGGTAAACTGATGGACTTGGAGATTCCTCATGCTATATTCACAACAGGAATCCATCAATGATGTCTCATAAATAGTATCAGTTCGCAAGAGTGTGCTGCCCTGCAGAAAGAACTTTATACAAATTTGTAGTATCAGTCCACTGGAGTGTGCTGCCCTGCAGACAGAACTTAATAAAAATTATAAAATGTAGAATACAAGTTCAAATTCTGCACTGTGATCACATTTCCCCTGTTGACTTAACATCAGGTTTTTTTCTCCACTTGAAGAGAGCAGTTGCCCTGAAGTCATCTCAAGCCTCCTGGTCTTCAATTTAATATTTCAATTTTATTGTTTGTTGTTTTTGTTGTATGGTTAGTTTTTAAATACTATGTGTAAGCTAGGGTGTTTATTTAACAAATTTTATATTTTTTTACGGTATCTCTGTTTTCCTATGGGTTCCCAGAAACTGAAAGCCACTTTATAGGGCCAGCTAGTTGATGTTCTGTATCTGGACTTCAGCAAAGCCTTCAAGTTATTGCTTCATAGGAGACAGGTCAGGAAGCTGGAGGACCTGGGGTCAGGGCTAAGATCACGGGATGGGTCACAAGCTGGTTGTAGAACTAAAGCCAAAGTGTGGTAGTCAGGGGAAACTTCTTAGAGGCAAGGTCTGTGACCAGTGGGTCACTGATAAGACACCACTGTGAGTACTGTGACAAGTGGGGTCCCACAGGGCTCAGTACTTGGTCCAGTGTTATCATCTTCGTGAGTGACATCCCAGATGAAATCAAGGGTGAAATCTGCCTGTCCGTGGATGACACCAAGCTCTGTGGGAGGGTGGACATAGAGAAGGGAAGACAGGAAACTCAGAGAGGACCTGGCTAGGCTAGAAAAGTGGTCTGGCATTTGGCAGCTGAGGTTTAATGTGAAAAACTGCAAAGTAATGCACTTGGGGCGAAGAATCTGCAGACCAAATACTGGCTTGGCAGAGTACAGGTAACTAGGTCAGAGGAAGAAAAGGACCTGGAAGTAATAATCACAAGTGACCTGAAACACTGTACACTGCAAGAGAGCAGCAGCCAAAGCAAATCAGATTCTGGGATGCATAGCCAAAGGAATAACCACTAGGAAGATGGAGGTCATTCTGCCATTGTACAGGTCAATAGTAAGACCACACCTGGAGTACAGTGGGCAGTTTTGGTTCCCGTATCTTAAGAAGAATATCAGCTTTCTGGAGATGGTCCAGAGAAGGGCAACCAAGATGATGCAAAGCAAGCAGGGCAACACCTTTGAGGAGATCCTCAGGGGAGCTCAACATGTACTTTCTTGAGAAAAGACTGGAGATGGAGACATGTCTGAGACCTTCAAGTACCTTAAGGGTATTAGCAGGGAGAGCACTGAGGCCTTTTCAGCCTTAGCAGGAACAGGACTGCTAGGGGCAGAGTCAAAAGCTGGTGGGGGGAAGATTTAGGAGGGAGATGAGAAGGCACATTTTATCGTGGGGGTGGTGGCCAGGTGGAATGAGATGTCAGAGGAGATGATATCCCTAAAATCGAAGGACAGCTTCCAAAGGGGTGGGGACAGGGTGAGGGGAAAAAGTTGCAGGTAGAAGGGGGTGGGGATGGGAGGAAGAGAGGGAAGTTGAGGGAGGTCAAAAGGGAAATGGGGAGAGGGCAGTCCCCTTTGTAAATACATAGGGAGCTGCACAGTCGAGCAGACTAGATAGACCATAAGGCCTTTATTTACTGGCATGTTTGTATGTGTATATGTTAGCTATACAAAGGGGAACTATGACAAAACAAAAACGTCTTTATAGGTTATAAATAAACATTGCATTACATAGAGAATAATATATGGGGTGGTGTGTGTAACGAGATTTTACACACACCTGAGTTGTGGGATGCTACATGAACCCCAAGGGGGAAGCCTGAGGGGTTTATAAAAAGCATCCCACAATGAAGTGTGTGTAAAATCAGTGTCACACATACCCCTATGTTTTATTTTTTATAATTGCTGGTGCTTTTTCCCCTCAGCAACTATAAAAAATAAAATAAGATTGCTGTTCAGGAAGTCGCAGAGCAGTCTGGATTCTGTGTGGTCTGCGGTCTTCGTAGTTACAGTAATACACTTGTTGGGGGAAAGGACATGGATGTTTTCTTTAAAATGTATAGAAATGTTGATTTTACCACTGAGTGGCAGTTGCAGCATCTTTCCCGGCTTCACAAGGCAGGGACAGTCTGTGCCATTCACTCGGCTGCGATCGCATGCTGATGAGAAACACAGCACTAGTTTTACTTTTATTTTGTTTCCTTGGTTCAGTCAAGAAAGAGTTCATTTAAATAAATAAAAAAGTAAATTACCACCGAATAAGAGGGACCCGAAAGTGTGCTTCGGGATTGCTGCACGGAATGTGAAGATCAGAGACTGGGGGCTGTGCATGGCTGCTCCGAGGGAAACCTGGCACGTGTTTGCCATTATAACCAGCCCAGCTGGTTATAATGGCAAATTATAACCGGGTTTCCCTGTGGGAAAAAGTGCTACCCAGTAATTATAGTTATATTACAGTTATAACAACACAGGGCTAAACCCGTCTCAGTGACATACATACTGGCAAAAATTGTTTGGCGTGGGGATCTGTTTAGTATACTAGCCATTCAGTCTAACAGATCCATGAATACAGAAGGAATCATGGGTTGCCTTCATTCGGGAAACAGGCAAACAAAGTTGGCTAGGACGGTGCCCAGCAACCCTGCTTTGAAAAGAGAATGTATGTCAAGATGGTGAAGGGGGATGCCAAACCATTCCAAAACCTATGGGCGGCTATGGAGAAGATCCTTTCTCCCATACAGGTGGCCACCGGGGGATATTTGAGGAGAGGGTGGGAGGAGGACCCGAGGTTATGAGTGCCAGCCTTGGGGTGAAGGAATGCAGATAGAGGGGAGATAGTCCTTTCCCTAAGAGGCTTATCAACAAGGCAGCTCAAAAGGGCATCACAGCAGGCCTGGTGGAGAGCCAACCCAACCTCTGATATAGGGAGCAGTGGTGAGTGTCGAAAGGGGGCAAAAGGGCAAATCTACAGATGTTATGTTAGGCTGAGTTGCACCTGGAGACATTCCGACTAGAGGTCTGGGAGAAAACAGGTGATCCAGGAGGGGAAGAAGTATACCAGTGGTAATGGCTAGCTCTACCTCCCGGGTCATGAAGTTCCTTAACCTGTAGCAGTCCCCTATTTTCTAGATTATGCACGTCACTGTTGTTCATACATGGTCTGAGAAGGATATGAAGGAGTCCAGTGTAACCCCCAAGTATCTAAAAGCCATTACCTGCTCCAGGACGACCTTTCCTATGATAGAATGTTCAGGGGATTCAGAGTACCAGGGTCTGCAGCCAAGTCTGTGAGCTTGGGTTTGGACTTGATTGATTTGACCCAAGGGGGGTAAAATGACTAGGGAGAACAAGTTATGCCTGAGAAACAATGGTGTGGTATTTACTGTTCCATTGTTGATCACAATTTTTCACTTATGTGGCGTAAATCTGGGATGGTAAATACCTGTTAAAATATGAGACACAGATTTAACATTAAGCAAAAAGTATGTTGATTTAAATTGTTATAACTCTTTATGAATTAAAATTGCAACTGTTACTAGACTGTATAATACTAAAGCAAACTATCAGACATCATTTCAGTATTCATAATGCAGCGATGTGCTACAAGACATGATATTAACTGCTTTACATCATTAATGTACATTTCTATTATAAAAATGTTTTTATCAAATGTATTCTTCCAACTATAGTTCATATAATCAGAGATGACAGCTCTGTCCCATTTCTATTCTGTGGCTTAATGATGCTTGCAGTTGCTTGATATATATATATATATATATATATATATATATATATATATATATATATATAAATCAACAGTATTAAAAAAGAAAAAGACAAATATGTAAAGCTGACAATATTAAATTGTCAATATAAGAAGAATGCCTATTATACTAGTTAGTAAGGAACCAAACACTTAGCCACATAGACAAACACTTAAATCCCTAAGCCAAAATAAGAACTGTTAACAAAAATTAATGCTAAATTACTGCATGGTATGAAAAAAATGATGACCTCAACCAGTCTATCTTATGTGTTGATAGATTTAGAGGTGAATGGTTATACCATGCTTACTCTCATTGGGGGCTATGCATGAAGGTGAGTAAAATGTGAAAAGATAATGTAACCATCCAGCCCGCCTACGCATTGTGCAGATAGCACAGTACACGCTGCATTCACAAACATGTGCACAAGGAGAGGCAGAATCAGGGGCAGGGAAGATAGATGTGTGGAAATGATGCAGGGGTGTGCCAAAGAGCTGCACAGCACACAGAAATGCCCCTTGACCCTAACATCTATGGAGATATGCACCCTGTGGGTGAAAGCACTTATGAGAATACCGAAGAAAAAATGGCCGACTATGCAACACAGGGGGAACAGAGTGCAGGAGGCAGGTGGCGGACAGGCAGCTGCAACCACCCAATGGTAGTGGGCGTGTGGAGGCAGACAAGGGAGGATACACTGAAGGCACCCAGAAGACTAGGTCAAGCAACTTCATGGGTGTGCATGTGACCACCCTTGTCACGGACATCAGCACCAACTACGCCATCATGTACGAGACACATGCCTTAACCGCGGCCATGGAAACTAAGCACAGGATCTTGCTGGACATACAGTCAACTGTCAATGCCACTGGGCCAGAGGCATGAAACCTGTCTACAATAAAACACAAGTGGCTTAACCTCCAGTCAGCCATGAAGCAGAAGCTGGCAGTGGCCAACTGTTCACAGATGGGCACCGATGGCCCCCAAGCCCCAGAACACATGCTGAGCCCCATTTAATGGATAGTGGTGGAGATCATCACTGAGATCACCAGGCATGGGGAAGAGGAGGGAGTGGACAAAATGCCAGGTATGCAATGGCCCCAGGGAGACAGGTGTGTGTGTGTGCTGGACCAGCAACACAGCTAACTGTAGTGTCATCCATCCCACAGGGGCCTTGCATGAGAACCATCCCTGGGTGGTGCCCAACCACAGTGCAACAGGACTCCATGGTACAGAGGTCCGGGGAAGGTAAGCATTACATTCCGCACATTCCACAGGACTGAGCCACATGCGTCATGGTCGTACAGAGTACCCTAACACCTGTCATGTCGCCCACCCATGGGTACCATCCTGGAGCAGCCGACGACGGAGGAGACTGACTGGGAGGAGAGCCTGGCAGGAACTGATACATCGGAGGCCATGGACACCAGACCCATGTGTCCAGATGCCCCAACACATGGTAGCGTGGAGGCATCCTAGCACAGTGCCACTGCACCACCAGCGATGTGCCTGGACCCAGCGACCATGGCTGTTGCTGCAGGAGTCAGTGAAAGGGGCATGCCGGCAGACACTGCTCCCCCTCCCACCAGCCAACACTGATGACACCACCAGCACACAGACTGCAGCACCTGTAGAGGTGGCTATCCAAGATGCCTGAAGCAGAACACACGGTGGACCAGCCAGGACTCACACAAGATGTGACAGGAGGGCATCCACCATGGGTGTACCACATACCTACTACCCAGAACTGTCCCATCTGGAACTGAAAAGGCTTGGGGCCCAGCAAGACATACACTGTGGTGCCTGAACGAAGTGGTGGTGGGAAGGAGCCGGGGTATTGATTGCACAGAGGACGTGCTGTAGAGGATCGTGGACCACCTGATGGGAGGGTCCATCAGCAATGTCCAGGTGCCCACAGATACACTGACAGAGGTCATTGGGCATGCCGCACTGGGGCCCTCCACCCACCACGACCCCCAAACAACAGGCTAACATACAACATGAAGGGGCGACAACACAACAATGGGTGGCATGATTGCTAAGAGGTGGACCGGCACATGGTGCATTGCGGTGCCTGGGCACACACATATCCACCCACTGTGGCCGGACACAGAAGTGAAGCAGCATACTGAATACCGCACAGTGCATAGTCACTGGTACATACATAGTGACATGGTCATACGCCAACACACGTGGCCCACTCCCACGTACAGACAGCACATAGGGCCCCCTACCACAGCAATACACTGGAAATGCCCACTCCCTCAGATGCCCCTACCATGCCCACAACCCCTGTATGCATATGTCATAGCATACAGAGGTCTCTGTGATGACCAGATGTGTGGCACATGGGCGCATGTGCACTCAGAGGAGTGGGTCATGACGGTGCACATGGGCCATCCACCTATCTGCCAAATGAGCCATGGGCCATGGTGTGGTAGACAGTGCAGCCAGTGTGCATGTCTTGCGGGGCGGGTCTGTCTCTGCATGCCCATCATGGTGGGGGTTGGTCACATGGCACATCTGGTGGCGCAGGTAGCCACCACCGCACACATATATTGTGCAGCATGACACATGCGGTGAACGCTCTGCATGCCATCTCTGGAGCAAGCATCATTGAGCAACCCACGTGATCCAGGCATCAGAATCACATCTTCAGTACACCGATGGTCCTTTTGATGACTAGTGTGTATTCTGATGTGCCTTGTTGTATGCCACTTCTGCCTGTCTTTGTGGTGCCAGGTACAATGTCATCAGGTATGGGCACAGCGGATACCTGTGTTGGTCTGTGTGCTGGACCAGCAACACAGCTAACTGTAGTGTCATGCATCCCACAGGGCCATCCATAAGGACCATCCCTGGGCAGTGCCAGTCACAGTGCAGCAGGACTCCATCGTACAGAGGTCTGGGGAAGGTAAGCATTACACTCCGCTCATTCCATTGGATTGGGCCACATGCACCATGGCCGTACAGAGCGCCCTAACACCTTCCATTTTGGCCACCCATAGGTACCACCCTGGAGCAGCCGACGACGGAGGAGACTGACCAGGAGGAGGGCCTGGCAGGAACTGATACATCGGAGGCCATGGACACCAGACCCATGTGTCCAGATGCCCCAACACATGGTAGCATGGAGGCATCCCAGCACAGTGCCACTGCACCACCAGCGATTCGCCTGGACCCAGCGACCATGGCTGTCACTGCAGGAGTCGGTGAATGGGGCATGCCAGCAGACACTGCCCCCCCCCACCACCACCAGCCGATACCGATGACACCACCAGCCCACAGACTGCAGCACCTGTACAGGTGGCCACCCAAGGCATCTGAAGCAGAACACATGGTGGACCGGCCAGGACTGGCCCAAGACATGACAGGAGGGCATCCACCATGGGTGTACCGCATACCCACTACCTGGAACTGCGCCATCTGAAACTGGAAAAGGCTTGGGGCCCAGCAGGAGAACAGAGAGGCACTGTGGCGCCCGACTGAGGTAGTGGTAGAAATGAGCCGGGACATTGATCGCATAGAGGACATGCTGGAGAGGATCGTGGACCATCTGATGGGAGGGGCCATCACCAATGTCCAGGTGCCCAAAGATGCACTGACAGCGGCCACTGGGCATACCACACTGGGGCCATTCCCCCACCACCACCCTCCACCACCTACACCACCCCGAAACATCAGGCTAACAAACAACTGGAAGGGGTGACAACATGACAATGGGTGGCACGAGTGCCAAGAGGTGCACCGGCACGTGGTGCATTGTGGTGCCTGGACGCACACATGTCCACCCACCATGGCTGGATGCAGAAGTGAAGCAGCACACTGAACACCGAACAGTACATGGTCACACACAGGTACACAGGCCACACTGCCCACCAACACACATGGCCCACTCCCATGCACACACAACACATAGGCCCCCCTGCCACGGTAACACACTGGACATAGAAACATAGAATTTGATGGCAGATAAGGACCGCTTGGCCCACCTAGTCTGCCCATTTCCCTACCTAACGGATAAGCTGCAGATCCTAGTTAAACAACAGCTTACTTTCTCCAACCCCCCACTAAAATTGCCTTATGTCTGTCCCATGCATTCTTTAATTCCCCCACTGTTTTTGACTCTATGACCTCCTCAGGAAGGCCATTCCATGCATCTACAACCCTCTCTGTGAAGAAATACTTCCTCACATTACCTCTGAGCCATCCCCCCTCTATCTCAAATTGTGCCCCCTTGTTCTTGCACATCTCTTTTTCTGAAAAATGCTATCCTCTTGGACTTTGTTGCGTCCCTTGAGGTATTTGAAAGTTTCTATCATGTCCCCCCTCTCCCTCCTTTCCTCGAGGCTATACATCTTAAACTTCTTTAGTCTTTCTTCATATGTCTTCTGGTGCAGACCCTGCACCATTTTGGTTGCCGTCCTCTGGACAGCCTCCACCCTGCCTATGTCTTTGAGGAGATGAGGTCTCCAGAACTGTACACAGTACTCCAGATGTGGTCTTACCAACTGTCTGTACAGAGGGCCACCAACTTCCTGTTTTCTACTGGTGATGCCTCTCCCTATGCATCCCAGTATCCCCCCCAGCCCTCCTTACTGCCTTCTCACATTGCTGGGCCACCTTTAGGTTATCTGATATGACTACCCCCAGGTCCCTTTCCATTTTTGTTGTTGTCAGTATCTCATCCCCCATTGTGTACTCTTCCCCTGGGTCTTTGTTTCCCATGTTCATTACTTTGCACTTCTTTGCGTTGAATCTAAGCTGCCATACATTTGACCATTCCTCCAACATTGCCAAGTCCCTTTTCATCCTTTCCACCCCACCTTATATATCAACCCTGTTGCAGATCTTTGTGTCATCTGCAAAGAGACATACTTTCCTTTCCAGTCCCTCTGCAATGTCACTTATAAAGACATTAAAAAGGACCAGCCCCAGTACTGAACCATGCTCCACTAGTAACCCCCCTTTCTTCACTGTGGACTCCATTTACTATTGCCCGCTGTGTCCTGTTGTCCAGCCAGTGTTTTACACATGCTACCACCCTGGGACCCACTCCAAGGCTGGCTAATTTGTTTATTAATCTTTTGTGCGGGACTGTGTCAAATGCCTTGCTAAAGTCTAGGTAGGCCATTTCCACAGCCCCTCCCTGGTCTACTACTTTGGTCACCCAGTCAAAGAAATCAATTAGATTTGTCTGACATGACCTTCCCACTGTGAATCGATGCTGCCTTAGATCCTGTGCCCCACTGGCCTCTAGGTACTCAACAATTCTTTTCTTCAGAAGTGATTCCATCATTTCCCCTACCACTGAGGTCAAACTGACAGGTCTGTAGTTTCCTGCCTCTGTCATGCTCCCACTTTTGTGAAGGGGAATCACATCCGCCCTCCTCCAGTCCTCTGGTATCACACCATCCTCCCATGATTTATTAAAAAGGGTAGTCAGTGGAGTTACTAGTTCTTCCCTTAGTTCTTTTAGAATTCTGGGGTGAATCCCATCAGGCCCCATTGCTTTATTCACTTTCAGTTTTAAGAGTTCTTTCAGAACCCTTCTTCTGCGAAAGGACTAATATCAACCCCCTTGTACAGAGTGCTTCTATTGACTGGATTAGGTGTCTTCCCCTGCTTTTCCATTGTGAATACTGAGCAGAAATATTCATTCAGTATCCCTGCTTTTTCACTGTCGCTCTCTGCCCAACCACCTTCCTTTCACCATTCAGTCTCAGTATCCCTGCCTCAGTCTTTCTTTGCTCTCTAATGTACCTATAAAAGGTTTTATCCCCCTTCTTAACCGAGTTGACTATCTTTTTCTCGGTTTGGGCTTTTGCTATTCTGACTGCCTTCCCCACATCCTTCTGCTTTAAATAGTACAGTTCTCTGTCCTGCTCCTTCTGTGTTTCCTTATACTTCCTGAATGCTATCCTTTTCTCCCTTACCTTCCCTGCCACTTCTTTTGAGAACCATAGTGTTTTTTTCTTTCATTTTGATTTGTTTATTTGCTTCACACAAAGGCTTGTTGCCTCTGTGATGGTGGTTTTGATGTTTCCCCATTGTTGCTCCACCCCACCTTCTTGCCTGTTTGCTAGTGCTTTTCTGAGGCACTCTCCCATTTTGACAAAATCAGCCCTCCTGAAGTCCAGTGCCTTCACTTTTGTATGGCTTGACTCTACAGCTAAGTTTATCGTGAACTACACTGTTTGGTGGTCACTTGTTCCCAGATGGCTACCCACTTCAAGATCGGAGAGCCTCTCTCCCATCCCCATTTGAGAGTACCAGGTCTAAGATTGCTCCCACCTAAGTGGGTTCCAAAACTAGCTGTCTGAGGCATGCCCCCTGTAGGGCATTGAGAATGGCCCTGCTCTTGGATGTGGCTGCAGCAAAGGTGTTCCAGTTAACATCTGGCATATTCATGCCCACCCCCCAGATGACCCCACCATGCCCACAACCCCTGTACTGTACACATATGTTATGGCATACAGAGGTGTCTGAGATGGCCAGATGTGTGGCGCATGGGTGCATGTGCACTCAGAGCAATGGGTCATGACGGTGCATGTGGGCCATTCACTTATTTGCTGAATGAGCCATGGGCCATGGTGTGGTGGCCAGCGCAGCCAGTGTGCATGTCCCACGGGGGGGGGGTCTGCCTCTGCATGCCCACCAGAGGGGGGGGTCGGATGCATGGCATGTCTGGTGATACAGGTAGGCACCACCACACACATGTGTTGTGCAGCATGGCACATACAGTGAACACTCTCCAAGCATCATTGAGCCACCCATGTGATTTAGGCATCAGAATCGCATCTTCAGTACACCAACGGTCTGTTCGGAGACTGAGTGTGTATTCTGATGTGGCTTGCTGTATGCCTCATCTGGCTGTCCCTGTGGTGCCAGGTACAATGTCATCAGGTTTGGCCACAGTGGATACCTGCTGCTGCCTGTGCATGGGAGAATGGACAGTGTTAGTACAGTGCACTGTGGCCTACCCCCTGCATCTGTGCCCGTTCCGTGCCAATACATACCTAGCAGCCATCTGTCCTCACCGCCACATGCAGTGAGGTGTGCACCGAGGCCTGAGTTGTTGAGGACATAGGTGTCTTAGCATGAACCTGGGTACTTCATGCACATGTTGGTGATGATGCCGTGTGCACTGTACATGACCTGACAGTTTATGCTATGGAACCCCTTCTGATTTCTGTATGCCTCTTCATCCATGGATGGGGCAAGGAATGCCACATGTGTGCCACTGAGGGTGCCCATGGTACTGGACATGCCATGCATGGTATAGAAGGCCTCCTTGGTTGCTTGTATATCCTGCCATTATGTGGGAAATCGCATGCGTGACTGGACATCGTGGAGCAGTGCATCAGTCACCTGATGCACAGTGTGAGACACAGAGGACTGGATTACCTCTGTTACATCACCACACGCCCTCTGAAATGACCCTGTGGCATAGTAGGATAATGCACACAGCACCTTCATTTCAACTTGTAAGGCATGTGACTGATGTGCCATGACTCCTGGCAGGGTCTGACCATGGTGCACAGGTGTGCTAGTGTATCATGGTCCATCCGGAAGTTGTCCAGGCAGTGTGTGTCCCAAAGTTCAGTGTCCTGTAGCTATGAGCAGAACACATGTGGGTATGTGGGTGCCTCCGTCTCCGTTGATAACCTTCACGTGCCACAGCATTGTCCAGCAGGTAGTTCTGGACACATCCCCATATTGTGCTGGTGCCCTGTATCCAACCTGCGAGACCTGCACTGTGTGTGGTGTGCTGGACCTCCCAGGTCACAGTCATGCTGGGACCCCCTTCCTGTTGTACCACGGGGTGGAGGGGGTGTGAACCCCCACGCTGCGTGGTCACACAGCGTGCCCTTGCATGGGTTTGCCATTCACATCACTGTCATCGTATGACATAGCTGCTGTGGCAGAGAACACTGCTGCTGTAGGGTGATTTGCAGCCTACCCATGGAAGCTGTGGAGGATGTCCGCACACTACTATCAAGACAGCCTGGAGGGCGGCGCCATATGGCGCATCACCGAGCAGGAGGAGGTGGGTATCCAGTAGTGTGTGTCCTCTCTCTGGGTGGGCAGCAGGCATCTGCAACATACTGATGTTCTCCTCATATTTGTGTCTTCACAAGACTTTGCAAGCTGCCTGGAGGAGTTTGCTTTGGAGCAGTGTGGCCTGGGGCTACTGGGCAGGAGGTCGCCAAAAGATTGCGCTGGATGGAGCAGTTGCAAGCCTTCCTGAGCCTACGGGTTGGTAGCACTGACATATATTACAAAGATGACTGGAGGGAGATGTGTTTGGTGCTGCAGCCCTCTAAAGTGGTACTCCTTTGCTGTACAACACCTGATGGTTACTGCCGCCGCCATGCATCTGCATCTCACTCATATGCTCCTCTCCATGTTTTCTATCATTTCAGGGGTACTGTGGTCCACTGCAAAGGATGGTGCAGGTACAGTGGTCCTATAATGACAGCACACCGCTACATTCATCTGAGGACTCGGAGGAGGGGGAGGAGGATATGAAGGCATGATGTGGCACTGCGGAGGGCTGGGGAGGTTGGTATGACCATCTGGTTTAATGATGCCATTTGCTGGTGTGGGCACTAATAAACATTTAAGTGCCTGCATCCCTTGTGTCTTGTGCATTTCCTTTGGGTGGGGATGGGCCATTCGGGGGTATATGTGGGTGGCCTGTTGAGGGGTGTGGAGTGGGGGTGGTGTGGGCGGTCCTGCCCAGCTAATGCCACTGCCTGCTGTGACTGGCATTGCATGGCTGTCAGTGGTGTGTAGTTCACATGGGGAATACAATGTGTGTTGCCTGGTCTGTGACCTGTGGTCATCTGTTGCCTATGAGGCACCCCATGGTGCCCCCTGCAGCCATGTGGGCACACCACAGATGCAGGGTGTGCCGTGCAGGTCTCCTCGGGCTAGGAGGGTGGTGGTGTTCTTAGAACATCTGGGTCCTCTCCTTGCCATAGGGTCATACTACCATGCATGGGGACTGTGTGTGTTCCCCCAGCCATGTGTGGTGCTGTTTGTGCTGGTCCACACTGTTGTGGGGGGCTGTGCCTCCAGGGTCTGGGCATGCTCCAGCCACCGGCAGTGGTGTTGTGCCACCCATGTGTGTCCACGGGTGTGGTCCAAATTCCATGGTCGCCCACCAGGGAGGTGTCATTTTGTGTCACTCCTTTGGGCATGTGCAGGGCCCATACATGCCCTCCCATGTTGACATTGCCATTGGCAGGGCATTTCCTGTCACTGTTGTGCCACACAAGTGCTGTGCTGCAGTGATGTACAGTGCTGGACTGCCCCTGTACACCATGCGCAGAGACTTTACGACAGCCCCTGCCTGGCATACCACCTCCCCTGATTCTGTACATGCTTTGCCGACATAACTGACATCATGCATGCGTGTGATGGGGGCTGCGGGGTCTACTGTTCGGGACCATCCCTACACATGTGGGGCTTTACCTCATAACTTTGGAGTCTGAAGGTGGCATGTGTCTTCCATAATGCACTCCTGTTGTGCATGCTGCACATGTGTGGTTTCTATGCATTGCAGGTATCCACCTAAACATGGCGGATGCGTGCAGTGAGCACATACTTTGTGCATAGGGCCCATTGTGACTAGCAAGCACAAAAAAAGGACAAAAGTGGGGGAAGGTGAAAAGTAAAAATGAGTATTAGTAAAACATACTTTCCAGTGAATATTGTTAAAAATAACAAGACTACTAATATTAAATATAATGAGAAAATTCATAACATGAAGGTAGGGGTGGGGGAATCAACTGCAGTGGTGATAGAATAAAATGTTTATAAATGAACGTCTGCTAGAGAGATGCACTGTACTTAATTACTGTGTTGCTATATATGCTCCATGGGAAACTTTTAAATGAAACATTGGCCGCTGACTTGCCAGACGAAAAGGGGGGGTGGTAGATGAGGCGGTCAGTATGAGACAAAATAGAACAAAATGAATTATAAGAATTGTGTCTCAGTATAGGTTAACATCCAAGGAAACCAAAATAATTGGTACAAACTGTCAGCATGGTGATAGGTGGGGAACTCCATAAAAATTGGGTTTGAACTGAAATAGTAAACTTTGGGATAATGGGGAAAGTTTCGTTATTTTGTGTTTTGTTTTCTTAGGGGCAGCCTGTACTCACTTGATGTGCAGTACCATACATTCCTTTTGTTTCCAGCTGCTTCTCAGTCATTACTACATGTTTAAGATCAAAGATACATATTTTATGATTACTGGCTGCTTTAGTTACTATTTTAAACTGATTGTTTTTAAAATGATAAATCACAGTGCTAACCAAGACACTAGATTCGAGACTACTGGGGATGTTAGCTGCTACAGCTGTTCCACTGAAAGTGTGACCAGCACCTGGTACTTGCACTTTGTCGAAGTTAAGGGGCAGCAGGCAGCCTATAGCTGTGTGCATTACTGACACACACAAACCTTAGCCCATTGGGTGCCCTCAGAGTGCAGTACTCCGCATTGATGGCAGTGTAAGAAGTGCAATTATTTCAAAGTAAGTTATATGTCGAGTCATTTTAATTTTTGACTTTACGTCCCAGCATCGTTAGGGTGATACTGTCATTGTGTGTAATATTTCAGAACTGCGTTTTTTTGATTGGAGGGCAGGGGAGGCAGTTAGCGTATCAAACAAAGCAAGGCTGCAAATATCAATATGTGTACTGCTCTGTGCGTTACTGTTCTGTATGCCCTTGTTACCACTGGACATTGGGGGAGGGGGGAAGAGGAGCAGGCTGAGTATGACCTCGCTCAGTTGGTTGATGTGTGACATCATGTAGATGAAAGGATGCAGCCGCTGTCTGACAGGTGAAACTGCCTCCTTTCCACTACATGAAGTTCCCCCCCATCACCCAGCAGAACAGCATCGTGATCACACAGTGACATGCCTCTGAAGCCCGCTACTCTACTCTCACAATATGGCTGCTTCTTGCTGGCGCAAGCAAGAAAACATAAAAAGCCAGGAGTTTGCTGAGAACCTAGTGGCAAACGTCCTGAAAGACCTAGTAGCTGGCTGAAGATATGCAAGATGTTTATTTTATTTTATTTTAGTTTTTGGTAACCAGGTAAGGTCCACGTGCCTGTTTTCAGGGGTGACCTGGGAGCACAAGTGACTTGCTCAGAGTCACACAGTATGCAAGTGGAAGTTGTGAGTATCAAACTCAGGTCTGATCTGCTGGATGTGCCAAGCTTGTTCACAGCTCATTTCTCTAACCTCTAGGCTATACTGCCAGCCCATATGTGGCTGTGTGGAGTTTTTTTTCCATTCAAGGCAAAAAGACACTTCCTTCTTCTTACACCTACATCAAAGCTATAGCAGAATACAGTATATATTGGTGGTATTTTCCTAAGGTTGCCCTATGTAGGATAGAACAGTGTAAAATCCATACCATTTCCATTTCAGATCATGCCCCATCTCCCTGAAAATAAATCTAAGAGAACTGCAAAGGAAAGGGATGTGGGGGGGAAGGGGGTTGAGGCAGTATAGCGCAGTGGTTTAAGGCTCTGAGATGCAAATCTGGAGACCTGGGTTTGAATCCCACAACCCCCACTTGCATACTGTGTGACCCTGAGCAAGTCACTCAACTTCCCTGTGCTCCCAGGTTACACCTGTAAACAAGCTTTCAGCGTAGTGTGACACTCCTGGTTAAACAATTGGAACACTGCATGCCTAACAAACCCTACATTTTAAAATGATATCTGCAATGTTCTTGTGTGGTTTACTTTGAATTAAACCAAACAAATGAGGTATCTCTGCTGACAGTTTGGAATTCAATGAAAGCAATCATTAGTAAAATACTTGCATGCCTTACTTGCCAAAAAAAAGGGAAAAGAAACAATTGGAACTGGAAGCACAATTTGCAGCTTAGTTTGGAGAAAGTTTAGAAACATAACAATGATATAGCTACTCTTCCTCAGCTAAAAGAGCTACAACTGCAGTTACTAAAGCTTACAACTGACAAGACAGAGAGCAAATTATGATTTACAAAACAAATGTGTTATAGTTAAGGAGGTAGGGCAGGGAGACTTCTGGCACTATAGCTGAGAAGGGAGAATGCTGGCAGCCCTGTACAGAGAATTCGTACTAAAACAAGGGGATGGGTGGCAACTTACGACAAAACCACAAGAGATAGCTCTGGAGTTTGCAGCATATTGTGAGCAATTATATCACACTGGGGAGAGAGAGAAAGGGATGCAAATGTGTTGGAAGCTTTCTTTCATCCTCTAAACCTACCATTATTGCCAGAGGGGGAGAAATTATCCTTAGAAGCCTCTGTCAACTTAAAGGAAGTGCAGCAGACAATTAAAAGTCTCATGAATAGGAAATCCCCAGGAGAGGATGATTTTTTTTCTTCAGAGTCATTTTCAACTACTCCTATACAGAACCCAAAGCATATTAAAACTCAGACACATTTTAATGTCACAATGGAGAGGAAAAAAATTAAATAAATGTTCTCTATTATACACCTCGATTAATGTTTAGAAGACCAGGGCACGTAAGTAGATGTTAAGTAGACCACTTAAGGCAAAGAAACCTGGGGGCTGAGTACAAAATGGATGGAGTGGTATTGATGACCACCAAGCAGAAAAGAGACCTGGGAGTAATCATATTGGATGACCTAAAGGTGGCCAGGCAGTGTGACAAGACAGTTGGGAGGGCTAGTGGGATGCTGGGGTGCATAGGGAGGGGTATCGCCAGCAGAAAGAGGGAGGTGGTGTGTTGCCCCTTGATAGATTGTTGATAAGACACCACAGTGAGTACTGTGTCCAGTTCTGGAGACCACATCTCTGGAAGGACAAAGACAGAGTGGATGCGGTCCAGGGGAGGCAACTAAAATTGTGCAAGGTCTGCACCAAAAGCCCTACAATGAGATACCAAAGGACCTCAATGTGTACATCCTAGAAGGGAGGAGGGAGGAGGGAGATGGCAATATGATAGAGACCTTTTAATACCTCATGGGGGTAAATAAGGTACAGGAGAGAAGTATTTTGAGAAAAAAGGAGATCAAGAACAAGTAGACATGCTATGATGTTGGGGGGGTAGATTCAGGAGAGATATGAGGAAGTACATCTTCACAGAAAGAGTGGTGGATTCCTGGAACAGCCTTCCAACAGAGGTGGTGGGGCAAAATCAGTGGTGAGGTTGAAGACTACATAGGACAAGCAAAAGGGAATCTTGGTGGAAAGGAAGGGAGTGGGAGAAAGAGCCAGAGCAGGTAGGGGAAAATGGGCAGACCGGGTGGGTCAGGCAGTTCTTATTTGCCGTCAAAGTCTATGTTTCTATGAAACCCAGACCCATGAGTCAGGTAGCCCTCAGAAATAGATACACTGTGTTACAGGAAAAGAGACCATGGGCAGACACGGAAGAGGAGCAGGAAGACCGAGACCTCTATCTCCTCTTCACTTAGGGACCAATCCTCAGATAGGGAGAGTCTACCTCAGAATCTTCCCTAGCAAAAAGAGTCGAAAATAGGACCCATTCTGACTCTCAGAGATTTAATTGCTGGATTCCATTAACTACTCCATCGCATGTGAACGGGGACCTCTTTAACTACTGTATCCTTAAATGTAAACAGTAATTAAAGACTTACCATTCTACCACTATTGACCACTTTACCTGGTAATGTGTTTTTTTATGGGATACCAGATTGAAAACTAACTTTGGGGTCTGACAGGCTAGTAAGTTATGGGCATCTGGTACCTCAATTTGGTTACAGGGGATAGACATATGCACTGGAGTAGGAATCCTGTTTAAAGAGCTAGTGGAGCCAATTAAGACCTGCAAGATTCACTCTCACAACCTTGTAATCAACTGCCTTTTCTCTGTATCTTACTTTGTAGTGTAACTCCTGGGTCGCTCCTGAAAAAGGGACCTTCAGGGCTCAGTGGGCCTACCTGGTCATCAAAATGTAATAAATAAATAAAACAGGCAGACAAGAAAATAATAAAACTTTTAAGTAGTAGTTAGCTGTAACTTTTTATTTCTGAAGTATTTTTCCTTTTCCTTTTCCTCATCAGAAAGTCTATGTGATAATATTGTGCTGGATGTGTGGGACAGCTCTTAGCCTGGCGGCTGGCATATCTAACTCTACTGCCCCACACTACATCATCAGCATTATGATCTCACTGACAGTGATGTCACAGGTGAATGATCTGGCAGTCACTCACTTGCTGTTCCTAAGTAGCAGTGATGTCACAGTAAGTGAGGTCACAATGCTGATGATGTAGTGTGGGGCAGTACAGCAAGATATGTCAGCTGCCAGGCTAAGAACTGTTCCACATATCACACCTACTCACAGCAGGTAAACAATCTTCTAATTAAACAAAGGGAAAAGAAAAGTGCCTCAGATAGAAAAGGTAGTGGTTGGCTGCTTTTATAATGTAATATTAGTTTTAGGCAGTACAATAGCTCTTTAATGGCTTTGGTTTTCACATTACAAATGTTGCGGATATTTTGCCAGGGAGAATGCTAACATTAGACTCTGATTACTGTGGGGCTTCTTATAGAATGTTGTGTATCTGCACACTTCAAACCAAGGCAGACAGGATTTCCTTGTTTTCTGAAATAAAACCCTACTTACATACTAATTGTACTGTAATAATGGGGGGTGGGTTTAATTGTGAGGTTCTGCTACAGAAAAGGCATACAGCCACTTCTAGCTCTACAACTTACTCTGATGTACATTTTTATTATATACAGTATGGTGCACACTGCAATTCTCAGAGATGATTACACAGTCCTGCATGGTGCTGCCTATATCAGAAACACTTTGGCATTCAGGATTGATTTTTTTTTTTTATCTCTAAGTCAGTACAAGTTAACAACACTACTACCTCACCTATTGAAACCACTGAGCACATGGCACTTATGGTATGTAGTAGGGTAAACACTGAGGTACAGAACTTGTCAGAGGGCAGAACAGGGGCAAATGGAAAAATGGACAAGGGCAATAAGAGCAGGGATGGGGTAAAAAAGGATAAAGCCAACATTAAATGGAGGGCAATGAGTACCAATGCCCGTAGTCTTGGAAACAAGCTTCCAGAGCTAGTAGCCCTGATGGAAGAGGAACACTTGGATATTGTGGCAGTCACAGAAACATGGTACACAGAGAACCATGACTGGGATGTCCACATTCCAGGTGCACAATCTACAGAAGGGACAGGAGGGTAAAGAGGAGGTGGAATAGCTCTATACATAAGGGAAGGGATCAAAGCTACAGAACTAAAAAGTAAAGGGGGAGGACAAGAGGCACTCTGGGTCACCTTGAAGACAGGGAATGGCATCACAATCCACACAAGGGTTTTATACAGACCCCTGCCTCAAGGGGAGGAAATGGATAAGAAAATGATAGAGGGCATTCTCAAAATGGCTGAAAAAGGGGAGATATTGTTGATGGAGGACCTGAATATGCCAGATGTTAACTGGGTGACATGGACTGCAGCTACATCCAAGAGCAGGGTCATTCTCGATGCCCTACAGGGAGCATGCCTTAGACAGCTAGTAGTGGAACCCACTCAGGAGGGAGCAATATTAGACCTGGTACTCTCAAATGGAGAGAGGATCACAAACTTAGAAGTCAGTAGACATCTGGGAACAAGTGACCACTGCACAGTGTGCTTCACTATAAACACAACCATGGAGACAAGCCATACAAAGACAAGGATACTGGACTTTAGAAGGTCTGACTTTGGCATAATGGGAGAATACTTGAGGAATGCATTAGCAAATGGCCAGAAAGGAGGGGTGGAAGAACAATGGAGAAAAATCAAAACTGCCATCATGGAGGCAACACGCCTTTGTGTGAAACAAATAAAGAAAACAAAGCGGAATAAAAAACCACTATGACTCTCAAAAGAGGTGTCAGGGAAGGTTAAGAAGAAAAAAGCTGCATTCAAAAAGTATAAGGAATCACAGACGGAGCACGGCAGGGAACTGTATCAATTAAAGCAGAAAGAAGTGGGGAAGGCAGTCAGAAAAGCAAAGGCCCAAACCGGGGAAAAGATAGCCAACTCAGTTAAGAAGGGGGATAAAACCTTTTATAGGTACATTAGGGAGCATAGAAAGGTTAAGGGAGGGATAGTGAAGATTAATAAAGGGGAGGGGAGGTGGGCAGAGGGAGACAGTGAAAAGGCAGAGATACTGAATGGATACTTTTGGTCAGTATTCACAAAAGAAGAAGAGGAGGAGTTACCTAAACCAAACAGTAGAAGCACTCTGGATAGTGGGGTTGACACCAGTCCATTTACAGAAGAAAGAGTACTGAAAGAACTCCCTAAAACTCAAGGTGGACAAAGCAATGGGGCCTGATGGGATTCACCCTAGAATCCTAAAAGAACTAAGGGAGGACCTAGTGACACCACTAACCACACTTTTTAACAAATCATGGGAAGATGGGGTGGTACCTGAGGACTGGAGGAGGGCAGATGTGATTCCCCTTCACACAAGTGGGAGCAAGGCAGAAGCAGGAAACTACAGACCTGTTAGTTTGACCTCAGTGGTGGGGAAAATGATGGAATCACTTCTGAAAGAAAGAATTGTTGAGTACTTATAGGCCAGCGGAGCACAGGACCCAAAGCAGCATGGATTCACAGCAGGAAGGTCATGTCAGATGAATCTAATCGATTTCTTTGACTAGGTGACCAAAGTAATAGACCAGGGAGGGGCTGTGGATATGGTCTACCTAGACTTTAGCAAGGCATTTGATACAGTCCCACACAAAAGATTAATAATCAAGTTAGCCAGCCTGGGAGTGGGTCCCAGGGTGGTAGCCTGGGTAGCAAACTGGCTAAACAACAGGACACAGAAGGTTATAATGAATGGAACACATTCTGAAGAAAGGGGGGGTTACCAGTGGAGTACCTCAGGGCTCAGTTCTGGGTCCAGTCCTCTTTAACGTCTTTATAGGTGACATTGTGGAGGGTCTGGAAGGAAAGGTATGCCTCTTTGTGGATGACACAAAGATCTGTAACAGAGTTGATACACAAGGGGGGTAGAAAGGATGAGAAGGGACTTGGCAAGGTTGGTGGAATGGTCAGACATATGGCAACTTAGATTCAATGCAAAGAAGTGCAAAGCAATGCACCTGAGAAATAAAAAATCCAGGAGAAGAGTACACAATAGCAGGAGGTACTAACGACAACAATAATGGAAAGGGATCTGGTGTAGTCATATCAGATGACCTAAAGGTGGGTAAGCAAATGAGAAGTCAGTAAGGACAGCCAGGGGGATACTGGGATGCATAGGGAGGGGCATCACAAGTAGAAAAAGGGAAGTGGTTATCCCTCTGTACAGACAGTTGGTGAGACCCCATCTGGAGCACTGCGTGCAGTTTTGGAGACCTCATCTGTGCAAGGACATAGACAGGATGGAAGCAGTCCAGAGGAGGGCAACTAAAATGGTGCAGGGTCTACATCAGAAACCATATGAAGAGAGACTGAGAGAGCTTAATATGTATACCCTTGATGAAAGGAGGGACGGGGGACATGATAGAAACTTTTAAGTACCTCAAGGGAATCAACAAAGTCCAGGAGGGTAGCATCTTTCAGAAAAAGAGATGTGTAAGAACAAGGGGCACAATTTAAAGTTAGAGGGGGGACGGCTCAGGGGTAATGTGAGGAAATTCTTTTTCACAGAGAGTGGTGGACACATGGAACCACCTTCCTGGAGAGGTTGTGGGGTCTAAAACAGTGGGGGAATTCAAACATGCATGGGACAGACATAAGGCAATTATAGTGGGGGGTTGGAGGAAGTAGGCTGTTGGTTAACTAGAATCTGCAGCTTATCCAATAGGTAGGAAAATGGGCAGACTGGGTGGGCCAAGTGGTCCTTATCTGCCGTCAAAGTCTATGTTTCTATGTTTCTGTGTTTCTATGTATTGTAGAAGCCTCTGACCTCATGGCACGTATGGTATGCACTGTAGTGCCATTGTAACAGCCCCCTGTGACAGGGTTGAAGAAGACCCTGTCCCATTTGTTATGCAGAGAGTTAAAGGCAAGTATCTGTTCTATCCTCTCCTTTTCTGTCTCATCTAATTGTGCAATCAAATTTTCTTGTGAGACTTAGGAACTTCATCACTCTGACAGGCTCACAGTTCCTCCTCACCTACTATCTCCCTTCATTCACTTGCTGTTTCTATCTTTTCTTCACCCTTACTTATCTTTGGTTATAAAAATATATGAGAATCTTTGTGTGAAACTGTATGAATCTGGGATGCCTTGGTTTGAAAATGTATATAGTTATATTGTTGAAATGATTGCAGAAAGCTATTTGGAACTCAGGGGGTTAATGCTGAGATGGAGTTTGACCTCCACAAACTCTCTTGCAGAGTTGTCAACAGGAGATCAGTTCCGGGATGCAAGAAAAAGTTACCACAGTAATCTTGTTTCTTCCAAGGGAATCTTTACTGTATTCTGACATATGTAGTTAGCCTTTACCATTCAACTGCCCCAGAGAGAAATGAAGTAATAGAACCTATGCTAATAGTGGAACATTGATAGTCTCAAGCTCGGTTTTCAAACCACTGTCCCTGGTGCATTCTATGCAACCATCAGATTCTTACGAATTATGCATGAAAAAATCCTAACTATACTATCCTAAAGAAAACAAATTCACCCACCAACAAATAATCCCCCTTTTAACAAGGTGGCATCCCCAAGACTCCAGTCACAGATGCCCAAAAACAACCAATTCAAACTGGTTTCATCAACAATATGGACAGCTGGGGTGCAGTGCCCACCAGGTTCTAGTAGGGGAGGTAGGGTGGGAGCTCAGAATACAGTAAAGATTCCCTTGGAAGAAACAAGACTACTATGGTAAGTAATTTTTTCTTCAAGCTCCAGGAAATCTTTACTGTATTCTGACATATGCAGACTACTCAAGCAGTACCTTTGGAGACGGGCATAGAATCTGTTTAGGAAATAGGCTCTGCAGTACTGCTGTGCCAAATCTGGCATCACTTCTAGCCTGGGTGTCCAGGCAATAGTGCTTAGTGAATGTGTGGACAGTTTTCCAGGTAGCTGCTTTGCAGATTTCTAACAAGGGAATGTCTCTGGCAGGTGCTATAGAAGCAGCTGTGCCCCTGGTGGAATGAGCCATAAGGCCCACAGGGGGCTCCTTGCCCACTCTGCTGTAGCAAAACTGAATACAGGCAACAATCCAGCATGCAACAGTCCTTTTTGCAGCTGACTTTCCCTTCTCCACTTCTCTGTAGGTCAGAAAGAGCTGAGTGTTACCCTGCCTATGGCCTTCTGTGTGATCCACATAATAGATGATAGCTTCTTGACATCAAGGCTATGCAGCCTGTGTTCCCCTGAACTGGAATAGTCTGTGAAGAAGACAGGCAGGGTAATGGACTGGTTGAGGTGGAAGTCAGATACCACTTAGGGGAGAAACTTCCTATTGGTCCTAAGGACTACCTTGTCCCCATGGACTGAAATGTAGTTAGGTTCTGTGGACAAAGCCTGGAGTTCACTAATCCTCCTGGCTGAAATAACTGCCACCAGGAATACTGTTTTCCAGATCACATACTTGAGTTCTGCTGAGGACATAGGCTCAAAATGGGGTTGCATTAGCTGTGCAATGCATATATTCAGATCCCATGAGGGGGTGTTGGGGGGGTGCAAATGTAGCAGACCCTTGAAACATTTTCTGAAAATCAGATTAGAAGTCAGGGAAGGGCCCTTCCCAGCTCAGAGACAGGCAGAAACAGCTACCAAGTGTACCTTGAGAGCAGATGGTCGCAGGCCAAGGGAATGGAGATGAGCCAAACAGTCTAACAGTACTGCCAAGCCAGCCTGGTGAGGAGCTATATCCCTCTGCTGCCACCAGATGGAGAACCTCCTCCACTTGGAAATGTAAGTTTTCCTGGCGGAGGGCATTCTCGAAACTCTAAGGACCTCCAGAACCCCTTCAGAGAGGTGCAAGTTAGCATGCTGTAGGTCCTCAAGAGCCAGGCCCTGAGCTTGAGGGACTTGAGGGTGGGGTACAGGACCCTGCCCTGGGAGAATGTCAGTAAGCTGTGCCTCCTGGGGAGGCAAATTGGACTGGATATTGACAGGGACATGAGCAGGGAGTACTAGGTCTTCCTGGCCCAGTCTGGAGCTATGAGGATCATTGTTGCTGGCTAAGTCCTGAGCTTGTTCAGTACTCTGGGTAGCAGGGGGAATAGGGGGAAGGCATACAGGGACTTCCCTGTCCAATCCAGCAGTAGTGCATCCAGTGGCACTGTGCCCACTGCAGGAGGTCTACAACAGAACTGAGGCAACTGGTGATTGTCTGCGGCTGCAAAGAGGTCCACCTCTGGAGTGCCCCACCTCTTGAAAACAGCTTGCAGGACCTGCCTGTTAAGGGATCACTTGTGGAGGTTTTGGTTGATCCTGCTCAGGGCATCTGCTAGGACATTGTCCTCTCCTAGAAGATGAACTGCTGAAAGAGAAATTCTGAGGGAGTATGCCTAACTCCAGATTTTCATGACCTCTGTGCACAGCAAGGTCGATCTTGTGTACCCTTGCTTGTTTATGTTGTACATGGTGGTCGTACTGTCTAATCTGACCTGCACCACCTTGCCTTGGAGCACTGTGATGAAGGATTGGAGGCCCATACAAACTGCCATGAGTTTCAGCAGGTTTATGTGCAGTAATGACTCCTGCTGGAGCCATGTACCATGTGCAGTGTGCTCCCCCAGGTGGGCGCCCCATCCCAGGAGGGAGGCTTCAGTTGTCAATACTACTGTTGGGGACTGCTGCAGGAATGGCACACCTTCTCTGTGGTTGTCCCTTTCCTGCCACCATTAGAGTGCTTGAAGGAGAGTTCTGTAACTGGTACTAGTTTTGACAGGGAATCCTTTTTCTGGGACCAATGAGACCTTAGGAGAAACCGGATGTCTCTCATTTGCAACCTGGCTCCTGGCACCATTGTTGCAGAGCCTGCCACGTGACCCAAGAGTTGCAGAAAATGTCTTGGTAGCCTGGGGGTGTGCAGCTGGAAGGAGCTTGCTAGTGGAACCAAATTGTCCACCCTTCCCTGAGGGAGGAATGTTTTTCCCTGTAGTGCGTCCAACTCTGCTCCTATGAACTCCAGGAGCAGAACCGGTTGCAAGACTGACTTTTTCAGATTTACCAGGAACCCCCAACTGTAGAGTATCCTGAGTAAGAGTCAGAGCATCCCTGATCTGCTGAGGGGACTGTCCCATGACTAGCCAGTCATCTAGGTAAGGGAACACTGTCACCCCCTGCCTTCTCAAGTGTGCCACTACTACTGCCAGGCACTTTGTGAACACTCTTGAGGCAGAGGTCAAGTCGAAGGGCAGGACTCTGAACTGGTAATAACCTGATGGCAATTTGAATCTGAGATACTTTCTGTAGGATTGTCTGATAGGAATGTGAAAGTCTTTGAGGTCTAGTGATGCCAGCCAGTCTCCCTGCCTGAGTGTGGAGAGAATAGTTGCCAGAGTGACCATCTTGAACTTTGTCTTTGTAAGGTGTCTGTTCAAGTGTCTGAGATCTAGTATGGGTCGCCACTCCACAGTTTTCTTTAGTGTTAGGAAGTACCTTGGGTACAGACCTTTTCCATTCTGAGCTAGGGAGCAGGCTCTGCTACCTTCTTTAGCAGAAGGTTGGCTTCTTCTGATTCTAGCAATACCTTTTCTGTTTGGGTAACAGGTCTGAATAGTCTTGCCGTCAACCTTGGCACAACCTTGAAGCTGAGTGCAAGACCCTGGCTTACTACCTCCAGGACCCACTTGTCTGCGGTGATGGCTTGCCATGCCTGAAAATAGTAAGCCAGCCTGCCCCCTACTGGGACTGGGGAGGCAACCCTGACAAGTGTAACAGTCCCTCTTGCCTCACTCACCTGAGCTGCCCCGGAGCCTTCGGGGGCCTCAACATACTTCCCCAAGGGGTCCGGCCAGGCCTGAGTCCTGGCCGGATTGCCAATGGTGACTTGGTGCCTTCACCTGGTGCAGTGGTATGGCCTCCTGTGAGCAAGACAGGTTACCACCCCCCCCAGGAACAATGATATATCCCCTTAGTGACTGACTCCTCTGGCATAGTTTAATCAACACTCCTACCCCGCAATAACGATAACAAAGCACAAAGCACAAACACTTATGTAAGATGGCAAACAATAATCATTCTTTATTTAAAATGATCTAAGACAGAGGAAGTGAGGGCTACTCCCTCGAGCCTCCATAAAATCAGGCACACAACCCAGTATGAGCTTCCCCCCTTCCCTGGGTGCACCCAGAACAATCCCAGATGGTGGGTACCTCACCATTCTCAGTTGCAGGCCTGCAGTCTCTTGTTGGAGCCCTTGCAGAGCAACACAGGTTCAAGGAAAATCTGTCTGTCATTGGGGGTGGGTCTCTTCCCCAACCCTCTTAGCTGATGCAAATAAAGAATCCCCAGAGCTGCAGCTCGTGGTACTCACGGCTTCCCCAGGAGGATGATGGTCTCCCTGATTCAAAGATATGCACGGAGGGTGGAGGAGGCACTGTTCTTCACCTGCCTGGCTTTTTCAGCTTTGCCTGAGGGCCTTTGTATACAGTATTCACCAGGCAGGCTTGTTTGTCCTTCTGTCTCTCTGGTCTCTACTGCGGCAGTGGATTCACACTGAAGACACAGGGTGGATCAGCTTCCCCTCAGCCAGACCTGAGCTAGTGGCCACTCAGCTTCCAGGGCTCTCCCCTGACTGGAATTCAAGGGCCCCTGCGTGGAGCAGTCCCCAAAGCCCGAGGCTCACCTTAACTGTCCCTTCCAGTCAAGTCAGTTAGACCCCGTCTCCTCAGGGAAACCTCCTTCTCTCTGTCTCCCCAGCAGCTCAGCCTTTTCTTCCCTTTTTGCATCCTGCAGCGGGGAAGGGTAGCCAGAGATCCTCCCTTCCAGCAGGCAGCCTTCCTCCTCTCTTGCTTTTTGGAGGGGGGAAGGAGCAGCCATAGAGTCTACATCCCAGCAGGTAGCCTTCATAACTGCCTTTTCTCTTGGTGCCATAAGGTAAGCCTGTTTTGGTGGGCTTACAGAAGCATATCAGGGATTGTTTTGCTTGTGCAGTGGACTGGGGACTGGGGCCAGCCCATCCGCTGCTCCTTCTACCCCTGCCTCTAAAGTACCCTCTTCACTACTGATACGCTGGGAAAGCCCGGGTCTGGTAAAAAGGTCTAGAGAAGGACCTTCCCCTACCTTCCCTACTCTGGTGCTTCTGGGGGGCGGATGCCTTTTCCTTTGCAGTAGCACTCTTTTAAGCCACCGTGTACTCATCCATCTTTTTCATGTAGGCCTCTGTCTGCTCACCAAACAAGGAGGTTGGCTCACAAGGAAAATCCAGGGTCTTAGTCTGTGTGTTTTGATTCCAGTTTGTGGCCCTGAGCCAGGCAAACCTCCTCAGAGACACTGAGGTTGCCACTGCCCTGGCAACAGTGTCATTACAATCCACTGCCATGTGGTATTGGTACGGTACTTGAAGGCCTCAATGCCACATTTTGCAGTTTCCATCAGATCAGCTATCAGTGGAGAAGGAGCTGACTTAGCCATCTCTATCACAGAGTTCCAGAAATTCTTCGGACACCTTGAAACATAAGCCATATAAGAAGCTTGTCTAATAGCAAAGGAAGCCCCTAAATAGGCCTTCTTGGCCATAGAGTCCATTCTTCTGGAGTCTTTATCAGGTGGAATTTTGGTGGTCTGCCTCTTCAGGGACTCGTGGATAGGAAGAAGCAACATCTTTGTTGCTGGCACATCCATTATCTCCATATAATCTGGCAACTCCTCCTCCTCAGTGGTCTCTTGAGTGCGCAGGTCCAGAGCCTCTGCCACTTTTTTCATTAAAGAAAAATGGGAGCAATAATCCTCAGGACATTTAGGAGGAGACTCAAACTCCTCTCTGTCTGGGGAAACATCTGGTATGATGGGTTCCCCAAACTCCTCTTCTTCCTCCTCCTCCTCCTCATAATAGGAATCCTGTTCAAGTGAACCTGGAACCGTTAAGATATCCAGTGCTTGAACTGGGGGCTGTTGTGGCACTTGTTGAGCAACCGGAACTGGAGTGTTGAGCTGCAGCAGCCGAATAATTCTAATCCTGTTTCTGATCTCCTCAGCGATCGGAAACTGAAAGTACCTTGGGTTGCAGTTCCTGCACTGTATGCTTTTCCTTCTTTTTCCTCTTGAAGGCCGTGGCTAGTTCAGCTGCTAGTTCTGTGCTCCTTTTCATTCCTGAGGAGGTTTCACCCTTGTCAGAGGGCTTCTCTCCGGTTCCTTCGGTTTATCTTTGTTAGTAGGAGGAACCGCAAGTCCAGAAGTCAGGTCAGCAGCTCTATTCGACATTTTTTTCTCTCAGCCAGTTTAATCACCTATCAAGCATAGACTGAGGGAAATTTTTACAAATTTCACACTCTGTGTTTAGGTGGTCAGACCCTAAACAGAGTATACAAATTAATTGTCGGTCGGCCTTGGTAAATGGCTCACCACACTCAGTGCAGTGTTGGAAACCAGTAGGGCCAGTTCTCCTTTTAGGCTTCTGTGACATAACCTAAAACCCTGTAATATTGTGGGTTCTGAGAGCAAACACACTTAAACAGCAAATAAACCAAAGTTCTCAGTTTTTTTTTTTTTTTTTTTTTTCGGTTGGTTTAGTGACCGATAAGAAAACCGAGAAACCCCACGCTTTAAACCCACAGAACTGTGAGGAGCACAGACAACTGAATTACATTTAGCCAGAAACTAGAACTTTACCTCAGAAAACAAAGTAAGGCTGGTTCCCTCCTGGTTGTGAGGAACCAACAAAGAACAGCAAAACTTACCAAAATAGCGCTAATTTAGACTAGTCTGCCAGTAACCAAGGACAGTGCTTCAAAAACTAAACAAAATGAATCGGTAGCTACGAAAACGGAGAAACAATAAATATCTTCAAGAAAGCTGAAGTAGAAGTCTCGGAGGTGTCTTACTAGGCAGGTGTCTTATTAGGAGTAAAGGATCTGACGGTTGCATAGAATACACCAGGGACAGTGGTTTGAAAATCGAGTTCGAGCCTATCAACGTTCCACTATTAATATAAGTTCTATTAACTCATTTCTCTCCAGAGCAGTTGAATGGTAAAGGCTAACTGCATATGTCAGAATATAGTAAAGATTTTCTGGGGCTTGAATATTCTATTTTGTTGCAGCTGCAAGGAAAGAAACTGACAAAGTTTTGGGACATTGTGTGAAAACAGTAGGTCTCTTAACGAGCTCAAGATGCAGAAGTTAATTGCTAGGAGAAGACATTATATAAAGAGAACAGTATTTTGTTTGCATGAGAGAGAGAGAGAGAGAGAGAGAGAGAGATTGAAATTTAGAATTAGAGCTACACTCAGATGAAGGACTTTGTTATGTTTGAACTAACTGTAAAAGAGCTGTCCTGTACAATTTTATTTTTTTATTTTACTGTTAACAATAAAATGCTACTTGCAAATTTTCTAACTGCTCCTGGTTTTCCTATGCTTCCTGACCTATGCCTCAATGATCCCCCCTCTGGACAAGAAAACATAGGGACTGAACAACAAATTATTGTCCTCTGACTTGGTGTCTGACTGAGTTACTGCATTATATAATGCCAGGAAGATTGTCCTTTGTTCCTTTAACACCGCTATTGACAGATGGGAAGACACAAATGCTGAGCTTAAAAATGTTTTTATTAAGTGCAGTAGACAAAAGAAACAGGAAACCTATTTTAAGTACTTGGCCTAAGGAAGAGTTTGCAAAATCTTACATCAAAGTGGCAAGTAGAATAACTCCTCTGTAATTATGGATTTAAGACATCAAGGGCCTGATATTCAAATCTGGGCAAAGCAGAGGGCAAAACTTTGTATTGCCCCTTGCAGTTGCCCAGGTGTCCAAAACTGCTATATTCAGTGGAATACCACGTCGGTGTTATTAGACTGAATATAGGGCCATTGAAACCCAACGCTAAGCTGCCTAGCACTGGGCAGACATGGCCCCCGAAACAGGGTGGCACAATGGCTGCCCCCGCACTAAATATCCCATATTCAAATGAACCTATGCAGATCAATCCATTGGGCATGTAAGGTGCTAAGGTGCCATTTGCATGCCCATTATGGGCTCATTTACATAGGGAGCAAGGCTGTACTGCATGGCACCCCCCCCCAATTGTCCATTCCCTGAGAGCCATCCGTGGTGCTAGCGGTGACCCCCCCCAGCCGATCACTGTCCCGACATAAAAAAGTAATGTTTCCCTGGAGTAGTGGCACCCCCATGCCAATTTCCAGCCTGATATAAAGAAAATGTTTCCTTGGGGTCTAGTGGTGCCCGCCGCTGATCACCGGCTGCTGTTGAAACAACTCATTCCCTGGTGGCTAGTGGTCCCTCCCCCCAGCCGATCACCCACCTGACATAGGTATACAGTTTCCCTGGTGGCCAGTGGTCCCTTTCTACTCCCAATCCTCTGTAACATAATGTGACATCATTCCTTTGTGTCTAGTGGACCCCCCCCAGCAGGTAGTGCTCCACCACCCCACTCCCCATCCCAATCCTGAGCCGGTGACCAGCACAGCCCTCTGCTCACCACCATGGCCGGCCACCGACTGAGCTGCCACTAAGCATGTACTGTATAAAGTACGTGCTCGGTGACAGCACAGTCAGTAGCTGGCCGTGGTGGTTAAGCAGAGGGCTCGTGCTAGTTCTAGCTCAGGATGGAAGATGGATGAATGGTGAGCATGCCAGAGTGAGGGCCACTGAGCCTGAGAATGGTATCACATTATGTTACGAAGACTCGTGATGAGGAGGGCCACTAAACACCAGGGAATGGTATCACAGTATGTTACAGGGGGTTGGGTGGGGAGGAAGGACCACTGGCCACCAGAGAAACTGTATACATATGTCGGGCAGGTGATCGGGTGGGGGGAGGGACCACTGGACACCGGAGAAGGATTAGATATTACATCGGGATGGCAATTGGCAGGAGGGAGGGACCACTAGCCACCAGGGAATGAGTAGTTTCAACAGCAGCTGATGATTGGCAGGGGGACCTTTAGACCCCAGGGAGACATTTTCTTTATATCAGGCTGGTGATTGGTTGGGGGGGATCACTAGCACCAAGGAAGGATTACATCTAACATCGGGACAGCGATCAGTGGGGGTGGGAGACACTAGATGCCAGGGACTGTTGTGTTAGGAGTCAGTGGGGCCACCACACTTCCTCCACCAACCGCAAGGGTTGCAAGGGAGTAAGTCATGGTTTGATTAGTAGTATGTGCTCGTGAAATTACCGAGCAAAGCGGTTTTACCGCAGGCGCACATACTCTGAATATTGGACTTCACCAATATTCAGGTCCCCCTGCTCATTTACAGTGGGCTCCCAGATCTTGCCAGGCATGAACCCTGTTTTCCCGTGCTAACTGCTTTCAATGTTACATTCATAAAACTCGGTTTGCACAGCCAAACTCGGCTTTGCATCCAGGCAATCTTTTCAGTATCGGGCCCCAAATGCCTTTGTATCAGTATGACAGAGGGAAATCTCTGCAATTTGAATTGCAGGCTGGGATGCAAGGATCAAAACAGTTGTTGGGCCCATTCAAAAGCTGTGGGGACAGAGTTAAACATAGGTCATGCCTTCTGCAACTGGCCAGAATAGTACTGGTGAATCAGAAGTCAGGGAGACTTTATGGGTGGTAGGGGACTGCTCAGCTACCTAGTGACTCTGTGGAGGACTTTATGGAAGATCTGAACATAGCATCAGTCCTTGACAATATTATAGGCCAAATGAGCAGTCCATTTACACCTGATAAAGTCTTTTATGCTATTAAATACCTTAGTAATAACACTGCCCCTGGACCAGGTGGTTTAAAGTGCAGATTTTATGAAGAAAATCCAACGAAATGCTGGGAACTGAGTTATTTATCATGTACAGTAGTATTTGGGATCACAATTTTTTGACCTCCACTTCCCTACAAGACTTCCCAATTTACATATTTAAGAAAGGAAGTAGGTCAGATCTGAAAAATTGCCGTCCCCTCTGTTAAATACAGATGTTAAAATCCTGTCAAAATTGCTTCATTCCAGATTGGTGCCTTTTGCTTCAGAGGTTATTTCCCCATTTCAGACATGTGCTTTTCCCCATAGGTCCATTCAGGACAATTTATTATTGATATGGGAAATTTTCCATAAAGGACAAATAAATACATTATCAGAGTTTTTCCTGGCACTTGATCAGGAAAAAGCCTTTGATAACATAGACAGACCATCATTATTTGTTCTCAATACTAGCATGGTATGGAGCACCAGAGGTGTTTTTTGAGTGCTTACATGCACTGTATGAGGGCACTATGGTTATCCCTCACGTTAATGGATGGCTGGGGACTTTTGTTAAATCCACAGTAGGGGTTGAAAAAAGCTGTAACCTCAGACCCTGCAATACATACGAGCATATGAAAAAGCCAGCAGAAGAAGGCCATTTGGTCTTTTGAGTCTGCTCGGCAAATGGTGCAGGGTCCATGGCTTACACTAGTGTCCCTGCCCTCCCCGTATCGTTCCTTCTTTCCCTGTTACCACTCCACAGTCCTATGGGTTCCCTTTATGTTTGTCCCAGGCCTTCTTAAATGCCCCCACTGTCTTTACTGAGATCACCTCCTCTGGCAGCACATTCCATGTGGTCACCACTCTTTCCATAAAAAAATGCTTCTTAACATCCCTCCTAAACCCCCCTCCCATCAACTTTAAGCTGTGCCCCTTCATGGTTCTGTTGTCACTTACTTTATAAAGGCCTTCTCTTTCTACTCGGTTAATCCCCTTCAAGTATTTGAAGATCTATATCGTATCCCCCCCCTCTCTTTCCTCTCCTCTCCTCTCCTCCAGGGACTACATCCTTAGCCTCCATTCTTAGAACCTATCTTGCTGACACATGATCGTCTTGGTTGCTCTCCTTTGGACTCTCTCCAGCAAGCTGATGTCTCTCTTGTGGCATGGATGCCAATACCTTACCCCATATTCTAGACGTGGTCTTACCAGTGACCTGTACAAGGATAAAATGACCTTGATACTCCTACTACTGAATCTCTCAGCTATACACTCCAACATCCTGTTCGTTTTTGCAGCTATCTTCTTGCATTGGATGGAGTGTTTCCGGTCTCTAGTAATCATCACACCCAGATCCTTTTCTTCCTCTGAAGCAGCTACCCGCCCCCGGATTCCTGGCTCCAATATGCATCACTTTGCATTTTTGGCATAGAAGCCAAGTTGCCAGATTCCCAACCATCTCTTGAGTTTACCAAGGTCCTCACACAGGTCCTGTATCCCTTCCTTTGGAGTTTACTGTCCCACAGAGTTTGGTGGCTCCTGCAAAAAGGCACATCTTGCACTTGATGCCTTCCCCAATGTCGCTTATGAAGACATTGGACAACACCGGCCCCAGCACCGATCCATGCGGTGCCCCACTGGTAACCTCCTTGGTGCTGGATAACTCTCCCTCCACCACCACTCTCTGGATTCTGCCTCTCGGCCAGCTGTCCACCCACCTTACCATTTTCTCCCTCACCCCTAGATCCACCAGTTTCCTGATCAGCCTCCTATATGGTACAGAATTGAAGGTCTTGCCGAAGTCCAGGTATGTGATGTCGACTGCCTGGCCTCTGTCCACCGCTCCGGTGACCTAGTCAAAGAATTTGATCAGATTTGTTTGACATGATCTGCCTGCCACAGATCCATGCTGCCTCTTCTCTTGAAGACCATTCTCTTCTATGTACCTCACCTGCCTATTCTTAAGTATGGTCTCCATGAGTTTACGTACTATCGAAGGCAGACTGACTGGCCTATAGTTCTTCAGGTCATCCTTAGGTCTGCTCTTGTGGAGAGGCACCACATGTGCTGTTCTCCAGCCCAGCAGCACCATGCCCAACTCCAGGGATCTATTGAAGAGATCCACCAGTGGCCCCACAAGCTCCTCTGCTAGCTCCTTCAGCACCCTCGGGTGTATGCCATCTGGTCCTGGGGATTTGTCCACCTTCTGTACCAGCAGCCCCTCTCTCACTCTTTCAACCTCTATTACTATATCTGCCTCTCCTCGTCCTCTCCCATCTCCCATCTCATGTGACACTGGCCCATCCTTTTCCTTTGTAAAGACAGAGCAGAAGTATCCATTCAATACTTCCACTTTGCTCACTTCTTCTTCAACCCATCCATTCCCCTTCCTTAGCCTAACTATTCTGTACTTTTTGTCTCTGTTTTTGCTTATGTAACGAAAGAAGGCCTTCTCCCCCTTCTTGATGCCTTCAGCTATTTGAAGCTCTTTCTGTGCCTTTAGCATTCTGCACCTCCATTCTTGCCACTCTAGCCAACTTCAGGTACTCTTCCTTGTCTCCTTCCCTCAGGGTTCTCCTGAATATTCTGCATGCCACCCTCTTTTCTCTCACCACCTTGGCTACTTCATAGTTAAACCAGATGAGTGGTTTGGCCCCCGAGTTCTTCCCTGTAAGCCTGATACAACCTTCTGTGGCTGTTAGAATTGCCTCTTTGATGATGGCCCATGTTTGGTCCACCCCCATGTCCTCTTTAATGCCCACTGGATGTGACCTTAGCACCTCACCCATCATCTTGAAATTAGCTCTCCTGAAATCCAGTGTTTTAGTCTTGGTGGGAAAATTATCCCTGCCCATGTCCAAATTGAGCCACACCGTACTGTGGTCGCTACCACCCAGAGATTTCCCAACCTCTGTGTCCTGTATGTGCTCTGTATTGGTAAGCACTAGGTCAAGGATTGCCCCCTCCCTGGTGGGTTCAGTAACACCCCGTGTCATGAACTTTCCCTGTATCGCATTTAGTATCTCTTGACTTCTGGCACAGGACGTGGCCAGTAGATCTTAGTCCACCTTGGGCAGACTAAAGTCCCCACCACTATTGCCTTCCCTTTTCTTGCCGCTTTCAGCATCTGTGAACATAGTTCTCTATCTCATTCTTCATCCTGGTTAAGCAATCTGTAGACCACCCCAGGCTGATCTCCCCCAACCCCGTTAGTCTATAGTTGGTTCTATAGTGTTTCTACCTTCCCTTGCTCACTCTCTTCCCTCATGCATGTTATTGCGTCCCTGATGTAAACTGCCACCCCCTTCCTTTGCCTTACTGTTTGTCCCTTCTATAGAGTTTGTATCCTGGGATTATGAGATTTTGAGCTCTGCATTCAGCAAAGATTAAATTGTTAAAATTACCTTAAAATTGTACTTTTGCTGGCAATGAAACCTACCCATCAGGAGTAGAAGCCTCCGTGCCACAATGGGAAAGCCTAAATCTACACAAACTGTGGATGATAGCAAGAAAGAACACTCTAAAATGGAGACCTCTGGGCCCAGCACTCGATCGATGACAAATAATGGAGCTTCAGAAGCAGGAGCTGAGGAAACACTTCTGTCTAAGGATCAAAAATGAAACAATTACTGGCGTTGCTCTCAGCTATGAATAATAAGTCTGAAGCCCTTACCTCAAGGATGGCAAGTGTTGTCAAAATGGAGGTCGATGACACCCAGTGACAGACACAGTGATGCAGCATTGTGACAGGGTTGAATATGGCCCGACCCATTTGTTATGCAGAAAGAGTTAAATGCAATGGTCTGTTCTATCCTCTCCTTTTCTGTCTCTTCTCTGGTTGTGCAACCAAAATTCTTGTGAGACCTAGGAACTGATCACACAGACGGTTTCACAATTCTCCGCCTCTCACTATCTCTCTGCCTTCCCTTGCTATTTCTGTCTTTTCTTCCCTCTTCCATATCTGCGGGTGTGAAGGTGTATGTGAGTCTTTATGTGGACATGTCACTGATACTGGGATCCCTTTGTTTAAAACTATACATAGTTATACTGTTGAAATGAGTGCAAAAAGCTATTTGGAACTCAAGGGGTTAACCTGAGATGCAGTTTTTAAGTCTTTTACAGAGCTGTAAACAAGAGGTCAGTTCTGGGTCACTATGTACTGTTTTGCTGCACCTGTAAGGAATGAAACTGATAAGAACATTCTGCAAACTGGCATGAACATTCTGTGAGAAGCAGGCTCTCTTAACGAGTTCCCAGACGAAAACTTATAAAAAGAGCAACAATGTTTTTGCTAGAGAGACAAGGAGAGTGACAGGCTGAGAGACTGAAACTTGGAACTGAAAAGAAACCATCAATGAAGGACTTTGTTTTCTCTGTTTGTACTGCCTTTGTAAATAGTTATACTGAACAAATGTTAAATTTTTATTTTGCTGTTATTGAGAAAAATAAAACGCTATTTGCAAATTTTGAAACTGCTCCTGGTTTTCCTAAGCTTCCTGACCTGTGCCTCGATGACAAACATTGCTTCAGCACAGTATGCCAAGAACTTTACAGTAACACCCAGTCAACTGGTAATTTTGGAGAACCAAATCTACTCAGTGAATGTCTGATTTATCAGCGTTCCTGAAGGAGCAGAAGGAAATCACTTTCTCCTTTTCCTTAATGAATGGTTGTCAGAACAGCTGAAAGACTAGATGGCGATACAAAGCTGGCCAATTCTTAAAGCTTTTCAGCTCAAACCTTAGGGCTGACAAGATGGCAATGCGCCACATACAATTTTAGCTACTCTGGAGTCAGTAGCTACTCAAGACAAGCTTTTACAACTTAGAAAGCACCATCATCCTGTATTTTTTTTTTGGCACTGGATCCCGACATGGGGCTCAGCCCCCGCCCCTGGTCCGACACCCACTGCCCCTGGGATTTACCTCAGGTGGTCATCCTCCCTGGCTTGCCCCCCAGGGTGGGACCTCCACGTAGGCACATTCCCTGCAGAGTTAAAGCCCAGTTACTGGCAGATATCTCTGATGATGTTCCTCCCTGGCTTGCCCCCAGGGCAGGGCCATGTATCTGAGCCATTCCTGGAGGCATTTGAGCTTGATTTCCAGTCGAGTGTACCGGGGTGGTGGCACAGGGCCTGAGAGGCAGGGTATCATACTGTGGGCTGGCATTTTCAGACTGTTTTCCCCAGGGAGGCATGACATGCAGTGACATATGGCATGCAAGTGCCAATGTCCAGCATGGCCCCCAACATCGTGAGCTACAACTACTGTGACTCCCAGACTCCACCAGAGATCAGGCATGCACCAGATGCTTCCCCCTCTCCCACTGGAGAAGGAGAGAAGTCCATGCAACACCCAGTCCTCCTGCCCCCCCCGGCCGGCCTTCCAACTCTCTGGGTCCATTTCTGAACCCAGAGCATTGGCATTGCAAGTGGAAACAATACCACTACGCCGGCTGACTCAAGCACCACCATCCTGTGTTATTAGATGGGAACCCTGTACTGTTATTTCCTGAAATTTGTTATGGTGCTCATCAGAGAAAGAAAACATCTGGGCAGCTGGACTTCAGCAGTCACATTGGAGGCACGAGGAATCCAGTGAAGAAGCTGAGTATGGCCCAAAAGAGGGCCAAGACTTTTATAATTACCTGTTTCTCTTCTTACTCTTCAAAAGGCAATTTTTTCCTCTACCTTCTAGGCTGGTTTGTAAGTTTATTCCATATGAGGACCAAGTATGGCACATAGGTTTTTCTTTACTTTCATGGTAATGGTTATATGCTATTAGCAATTTCACTGAAAGCTCTGAACAGGGTGATTACTGCCTGTAATAAGATTGGAATAACTGGGAAGAGTTTTCTCCCATAGGAAAACCTGGTTATGATTTACCATTATATCCAGCTGGTTATAACGGAAAACACATGATAGGTTTCCTTTGGTCCAGACATGTGCACCTCTCTCACGTGCACACACTTCGACTGCCGCACAGTAAATGGACTTCTCTCTGAGTAAGTGTTTTCATAAACTTCTTTTCTTTTGCTCCATACAAGGGATATTTCTCAGGCAGCTGGTTTTGGAACCTAGTAGGGACGAGATAGTGCTGGACTTGGTACTTACAAACAGAGACAGCATTGCTGATGTCACAGTGGGTGGTCCCCTGGGTACAAGTGATCACTCTACAGTCTGGTTTGGCATACGGATAGGACAGGAAAAAAACTAAGATGAGGGCTCAGGACTTCAGGAGGGCAGATTTTAAAGAAATGAAAAACTGCCTCAGAGAATGCCTCAAAGAGGGGAAGGCAGAGGGGGAGTGGAGACTCAATGGAGAAAAATTAAGGAGGGTAAAACCCTGGCAACGGCATGCTGTTTGAAGGTAGTGAGCAGGGGAAAGAGGAAGAAGACAAATGTAGTAATAGAGAAAGGATGGAGTGAGGGAGGGCTGCTGGCATTGAAGGTGGACAAATCACCAGACCTGAACAGAGTACATCCAAGGGTACTAAAGGAACTGGCTGAGGAGCTGGCAGGGCCACTGGCAGACCTGTTTAATAGTTCATTAGAGTCAGGCGTGGTACCACAGGACTGGAGAACAACACATGTAGTGCCCCTCCACAAAAGCGGTCCTATGGATGACCCAGGGAATTACAGATCAGTCAGTCTGACCTCCATTGTGGGCAAGCTCGTGGAGACCATACTAAAGGAAAGGTTGGTGGAATATCTAGAAGAGCATGGTCTCCAGGATGCGAGGCAACATGGGTTCATGGGGGGGAGATCATGTCAAACAAATCTGATTGACTTCTTTGACTGTGTCACTAAGACAGTAGACAGGGGCCAAGTGGTAGACATCCTCTAGCTTGACTTCAAGAAGGCCTTTGACTCTGTGCCCCACAAAAGGTTGATCAAGAAGTTGGTGCATCTTGGGATTGGGAAAAAGATGAAAAGATGGCCAGATGGGGGTAAAACTGGCTGAGGGACAGAACCCAGAGAGTTGTTGTGGGGGGGAGAGTTATCTGGTACCAAAGAGGTAACCAGTGGGGTCCCACAGGGCTCAGTGCTGGAGCCAGTGTTGTTCAATGTATCCATCAATGACATTGGGGATGGCATTAAGGGCAAAATGTGCCTATTCATCAATGACACCAAGCTCTGCGGGAGAGTGGGCACAGCTGAAGGGATACAGGACCTACAGGAAGAACTGAAAAAGCTGGGAAGGTGGTCCAGGATCTGGCAGCTTGGCTTCAATGCCAAGAAATGCAAAGTTATGCATATTGGAGCCAAGAATCCCCGAACAGAGTACTACCTGGGTGGAGTCCGAGTATCTGCATCAGAGGAGGAGAAGGACCTGGGAGAGATGATCACTAGTGACCTGAAGCACTCCACACAGTGCAAGAAAGCAGCAGCAAAGGCAAGCAAGATGATGGGATACATATCTAGGGGGATCAGTAGTAGGAGAGAGGAGGTTATACTGCCCTTGTACAGGTCACTGATAAGGCTGCATCTAGAGTGTGGAGTTCAGTACTGGTGCCCACACCTCAAAAAGGACATTAATCTGCTGGAGAAGGTCCAGAGGAGGGCTACAAAGATGACAGTGGGTCAGCAGGGTAAGGCAGTATAGTGTAGTGGTTTAAGGCTCTGAGCTGCAAACCTGGAGACCTGGGTTTGAATCCCACAGCCCCCACTTGCATACTGTGTGAGCCTGAGCAAGTCACTTAATTTCCTTGTGCTCCCAGGTCGCACCTGGAAATAAGCTTCTGCTTAGTGTGCCTTTCCTGGTTAAACAATTTCCCCCTTCCCCTTTCCCTTACGAGGAGAGGTTGAGAGCACTGAACATGTACTCCCTGGAAGACAGGAGAGAGAGGGGGGACATGATTGAGACCTTCAAGTACAGTACTTGAAAGGGATAAATAAGGTTGATAAGGAGAATCTCTTTAACCTGAGTGACAACCATAACACTAGGGAGTACAGTCTTAAGCTGGAGGGTGGGAGGTTTAAGAGGGAGATCAGAAAGCACTTCTTCACAGAGAGGGTGGTGGACACTTGGAATGCAATGCCGGAAGAGGTCATCTTTTTGAAGACAGTGGGCAGCTAGAGGCTGGGGTAGGCATAGGGGGAAAGTAAGGATCATGGGTAGGGAGGATGGGAGGAGTTGGGAGGGAGGGCAGGGACATTAGCTCAAGCTGTGGACCCTGCAATACAAGCAGACTGGATAGACCAAATGACCTTCTTCTGCTGGCTACTTCGGATGTTCGTACGAGGCCACTATTGTTCTCTAAGGAGGTAGCAAAGGAAGTCAATGAGAAGAAAATAGCATTTAGAAAGTACAAGGAGACCCAGAAGGATAAAGACAGAGAGGTATATCTGGCAAAGCAAAGGGAGGCAGGAAGCAGGGCGAGGACAGCTAAAGCACTAATAGAGCTGAGTGGATAGCTAAAGAGGTCAAAAAGGGGACAAGACCTTCTTCATGTTTGTGGGGAAAGAGGAAGACAAGGGGAAGGATAATAAGAATCAGTAGGGTAGGAGGACTGTGCAGAGGAATATCAAGAGAAAGCAGAAATACTGACTGATTACTTCTGCCTGGTCCTCATGGTAGAGGGTGGGGGGGGGCGGATCACCTCCCATGCAGGGGGCTCTGCCCCCCACTACTAAAATAGTCAAGTCGGAGTTGTTTCAGGGACGGGGTGCAATATCCCCAGAAAGCAGTGCTGGGATCCGTGCCGACACTACAGTGACCTGGCGCTGTTGTCGCTGTAGTGCCAGGCACCGTAGAATTGTCATGGTAGCATCAGTATACCCTCAGGGGAGACAGTCTGGAAGGGATTGGAAGCCTTAAAGGAGAATGAAGTGATGGAGCCAGATGGAGTTCATCTAAGAGTCCTAAAGGAACTGAGCACAGTACTGGCCACTCCTCTGGCAGCACTTTTCAGCACCTTAATGGAGATGGGGGAATTTTCAGAGGACTGGAGGAAGGCCGATGTGGTCCCTCTGCACAAAAGCAGCAGTAGGGATAATGCTAGCAACTACAGACCAGTCAGTCTCACATCAGTGGTGGGGACGTTGATGGAGACACTACTGAAGGAGAGGCTTATGGGGCTCCTGGAGGCAAAAGGGATGCAGGACTACCAGCAGCATGGTTTCATGGGGGGAGGGGGGTCATGTCACACTAATCTCACAGATTTCTTTGACTGGAATACCAGGGAGATGGATCAAGGGAGAGCAGTGGACATGGCTTATCTGGACTTCAATAAGGCTTTCAACACTGTGCCACACAGGAGGCTAGTTAAGAAACTAAGCATCCTGGGGTGGGTGAGAAAGTGACAAACTGGGTATCAAACTGGTTAAAGAAGAGGAGGCAAAGGGTGGTAGTGAATGGTAGCCACTTAGATGATAGAAAAGTGACTAGTGGGGTGCCACAGAGTTCGGTCCTCTTCAGTGTCTTCATAAGCAACATTGTGGAGGAGCTTGAGGGTAAGGTGTGTCTCTTTGAGGATGATACAAAAATCTGCAACAGGGTTGACACTCAGGATGGGGTGGAGAGAATGCAAAGGGATCTGAGGAAACTAGAGGAATGGTCTGAGGAGTGGCAGCTCAGTTTCGATGCCAAAAAGTATAAGATTATGCACTTAGGACTGTGGAACCCTGGGGCTTTGTATAAAATGGGGGGAGTTGAGCTTACCAGCACCAAGCAAGAAAGAGATCTAGGAGTCATTCTATCTGATGACTTCAAGGTGGCTGGGCAGTGTGACAAAGCAGTGGGAAAGGCTAGCAGGATGCTGGGCACATCGAGAGAGGGATTTCTAGCAGGAGGTGGGAGGTGGTGCTGCTGTTGTATCGCTCACTGGTGAGGCCCCACCTGGAGTACTGTGTCCAGTTCTGGAGGCCGTACCTCCTCAAAGACATGAAAGAATGGAAGTGGTAGACAGCAGGGCAACCAGAATGGTGAGGGAGTTGCACAAGAAGCCACACAAGGAAAGGCTGCAGGAACTCAACATGTACTTCCTGGAAGAGAGATGAGCGAGAGAGAACATGATTGAATATTTCAGAGAAAGGAAGGCACTTGAAGAAGGGGGCATGCACTGAAGCTAAGAGGGGGAAGTTTAAGAGAGATGTGAGGAAATACTTCTACATGGAATGGGTGGTAGATGACTACAACAGCCTGTCAGAGGAGGCAGTGTGGCCAAAGACTGTGGAGAGCTTCAACCATGCATTGGATAGGCACAGGGGCAAAGTCGGTAGAGGAATGGGGAAGGAATGACACCTATGACCAACTAGGGTCAGTGGTGATGGAATAGGCAGGGGCAAGGGGCAGACTGGATGGGCCTAAAGGTCCTTTTCTGCTGACAAAATCTATGTTTCTATGTTTCTATTCTATAATGGCTATTTGTCCACCTCATTCAGGGGTGGCTGATCAGCCCTGTCCCTGTTCCCCTGAACTGGCCACTGACTCCCCTGGGACCTAGCGCAGTCAGGAATCCTCCCATGAATGTCCCGTCATGGTGGGGCCAGAGGGATGAGGGTCATTCCCCCTCCCTCGATGCACATATATCCAGGGCGGATCAAGGCTTGGTCCCAGATGACAGTGTAGGCCCAGACAGATTGGGTAGAACTTCACAAAGTCCTCAATGCTTTTCCACTTTTCTCTTCCCCGCTGTTGCCGTAGGACATCCAACGTGTTCATGGAGGTGCTCATGCAGAACGTTTCACATCTCCCTCTCTTTGTGCTGCCCAGACTGTACTACCACCAGGCCTCCACCTGGTGACAGTCATAAGCCGGGCTGACATCCCTCTCATCCTGACGAGAGGAGAGCAGTCTTTCAAACACTCGATCCTCTCTCACACCGGCTGACCCCTGGCAACCTGTACTCGTTCCTGAACTCGGGTCACCGGCAAGGGAAAAGGTAAGACGCAAGCAGTGCCTCAGCCCTTTATGCCACTAGGATGACTTTTTACAAGTTTCTTAAAGGGAAAGTCCCCTCAACCTATTTTTTGTATACTTGTGTAGTTTGTAGACATGAACAATGATGCCATCTCTTGCATCCCCTAATGCCATTCTAATTTAAAAATAAATGAGGTTGCTTCACTCTGCTTTACCCTGGTTGAAAACTTGTTTGCCTCTATTCCAATGGTCATGACCCCACTCATGCAAGGCATCGTGGGAGTTGATGATGTGTACGGGCACAAGCCAGCAGAAATTATATTCTCATTCAGGTCTTTTACATGTTTTGTGAAGTCCCTCTATTCTCTAAAAGCATTCTTTTCCTAAATCAGTTACACTTTAAACTACAGAAAATAGCAGAGCACCTAGTATGCCTTGAAACGTTCCATAGCCAGCATAAGACAAGAACATAAGGACTGCACAGCATAGCAAAAGCACTAACTAATACAGTGTAACTACTGCAGGCTTTAACACCAAAACATCATACAATTCCAGGATGCCTTATGTAGCCCCTAGGTGGCGCTATCCCAAGGGCTACTACCCCTGCCTGAGTGGCTAGTAGCAGGTTAAGGGGCCTGAGTTCTGAAACGGGTGCCTCCACCCGGAGGTCAGGGTTGGTAGTGGTCAAACTAACCTGGGCACAGCCCTCCAGGACACTGTAACTCCCCTCTTTCCCTTCTAGTGGCCTGAGCAATATACGATAATCACTTTCACAGTACCCCTTGTACACCATACCAGTACCCACACTGTTTGCACTTATCACCAGGGCTCGTTCCTCTGGCTTGACCCTGGGGACCCCCTGTAAAACAAGGTTAGGCACAGTAAATAGCAACAGTACAGTACTTTTGGCACAAACTGGAACCACAGTCAGGTTAAATGCAGCAAAACAGTCAGATCTGATTTATTCAGGGGACCTGAACAAGGAAGGGGCATAATCAGGTTGATTGACCTAAAGGCTATATTAATCAAACAGTTATGCATGTGCTTTAAGTCCCCACACAGTCACATACTCTGGGTACCCAGGTAGGAAAATGGTGGGCTAGCCAGGAATGTTGCAGCTGGTTGGGGCCCTGTGGTGGAAGAAAAGCAACATGCACAACACACACTACTTGTAATCCGGAGCTGGAGGGCTCAGTTGGTGAAAAAAAAGCAACAAGACAATCAGATGACAACACTTTAGATTTAGCTGTTGTTGCAGGGAGCTACCCTGATGTTTACTCACGATACCCAATACTGGACACAGGCAGGATGAAACCGAGACTGCAGGCTGTTGAGCTGGAGTGCCTGGAGATGCGGGGCCCACATGAATTACCGAGGCATTGTTCCTGTTCAAATGTTGAGCAGGGGGTGATCCCCAGGCAGGTCTCTCATCAATGGCTTTCCCTGTGCAGCGGGTAGTCAGGCTGAGCCAGTGTGGCAAGGCCCAGGCCCAATGGAAATGATTTTGGATTCAGCCCGTGGGGCTGGATGTGGCTTCCAGCAAGCAGAATACAGTTCAAACGACAGTGGGGAACCAAATCGTGACCCACTAGTAGCATGCAGCACATTTATACGTAAGGAAATTCTAATGCAGCTTCCAGCAAGCAGAACACAATTCAAACCACAGTGGAGAACCAAATCACAACCCACTATAGGCACACAACACATTTACATGTAAGGAAATTCCACTGTACCAAGCAAAAGGCTCTCCGGTCGCAATTACAGAGTCTCTGTACAATCCGGGAGTTCAAAGGTGGCTGGAAGTCCAGACAGGCCGATTGCATTCAGCAAATCTTTGGTCTTCTTCAGGAAGGAGTCTGGTCACAATTCAGTGGTTCACTTCGCGCCCCAAGTTCGGATTCAGTCCAAAAAAGGCAGAAGTTCCCTCTCCGGGACAACAAGCAGGCATGCAGGCCAAAACTCAGGTCTTTCCACAGTTCTCCCACGAGAATCTATGCCGGGGCTGCTGCTTGAATCATTCAAGCTGTTATCTCTTCACTTCCCAGCTCAGAACTGAAATTAGCTGCAAGCAGCTTGAGAATTCCCCCAAGATCCAAAAGGTTCGGTTGGCTGATCTGTCTGTCAGTCACAACAAGGGCTCCCCCTCCAGGTTATTTTAGGTGCCAAAATGCAAAAACTACAATTCCTACAAGTTTTGACCCCACCAAGCCCCTGTAGGCAGGCTCCATTTTAGAGTCCCAACAGTACTGATTGGCTCATTCTAACAGTCCCGGGCCAAGTTGGTGGAGATAAATAGAACAGTCCTTGCTGCAAAGAAGGCAGGTTAGAACAAGCTGCAATATTATTACTACTCTAACAAATGATCAGCAAGCAAGCACATCTTCTAACAGAGCTTCCTTTTAGATTAATTAAGACTGCAATCCAGGCAGCTCTTAAAGAGACAGTACACAGAAGCTATACAGGCACTCTCTGGCAATACATTTAATCTGCTAAAATGCAGAACACCAGCCTGGCAGTGCACATTTAGGCAAGCTCATGGAAGACTTTTTGGGAAGCCCCATTTGTAGTGGGGTTGCACCCTTCTCTGCCTGGAGAAAACTTGGCATCCACATCAAGTCTGTACCATCACAATATCAAAAATGCGATATAAATGAGACATATATATCATTAGCTTGTTACATTACTATACATTTCAATATACTTCACATTACTACATCCATATTGACAATACTTATGCAGGTTTCATACAAGTAATACTGATTCATTTAATAACTTCTTGTACATTAAACAATGTAAGAGGGGGCCCTTCCCTGTCAGCTAACTTGGGGCTGGATGGAGCAGGGGCACCATGGTGAGAGGAAACAACAAGTAACCTGGAGTTGGCCGTCATGCTCAAATTGGGCAGTGAGCGTGGCAAAACATAAACCCCTTTGTGAACCACATTGAGAGGCAAATCCACTGGCCTCCCAGGGGAATCATAACTAAAGCGTAGCACTGGCTTGACAGCTTGGCCAGTCTTTCTGGGGGGAGCGGCCACAGTCTCTGTACTGTCAGCACTAACTTTGGAGCTTTTGTCACTTGTGAGGGGTGCCGCTGCATGGATGGGAATGTCCAAACTTGGAGCACTGTCAGCTCCTTGCTCTGTAGGCTCTCTTTCCACAACACTTTGCTCATTATTTTCTGATGGAGGCCCAGGATGCTCATTTTGAGGAGGCTCTAGCACAATTAGGCTTTGCGGCACTGAAGGGGGGGCTGTTAACACTCTCACATTGTTCTTCAAGTTCTGGTGTGTTACCAGAGAAACTCAGACCATCAGCCCCTTCTTCATGCAATTCACACAGTTCCACATAACACATAGTCCGCAACCTCACAAGTAATACTTTGCACTTTACTTTCAGGGAGCATTGGCTCCAAGGACGAGTCTGGGGAGTTAGGCAGTCCAGAAGGCCCAGCTTCATTCCCACAATTAATCCTAGGGTTACCTTGAAACAGCTGACTCAATTTATAGGAGGGGTAATAGGCATTGTCACACTCACTTTCATCAGAGGTGGACTGACAGTCACTATCATTCTGGGCCTGTTGCGGGGGGAAACCTTAAATCTGTAACTACTGGGGTAGGTTGACTCTGTCTCTTTTTTGCAGCAGCATGAGTCACCGGCCCAGGGGAATCAGTCTTTGATGGTTCAGCCTCAATTATGACTTGGCTGATAGGTAGCAAGTGGTTACGGTGCATGGTCTTGACAGCTTTGGAGTTATTCTCTGGGCGCACCTTGTACACTGGTAAATCATTCAACTTTCCAACTACTACATGGGGAAGATGGTGCAACTTATCAGCAATTTTGTGTTTGCCATGCAGTCCCAAATTGCATAACAACACACGGTCTCCAGGCTGAAGCTTTTCAGCCTTTACTTTTTTATCATGCCTCTCTTTGTTGGTGAGATTTCTTTTAGAGGCCATTGTCTGGGCCAGTTGATAGGCATGGTTCAGTTGAGCATTCAGTTCCTGTACATAGTGTAGGTAATTTTCATCTCAGACCCCATCTGGAGAGACCCCAAAGCAGACATCAACGGGCAGTCGGGCCTCCCTTCCGAACATGAGGCAGTAGGGGGAGACCCCAGTAGCATAATTTTTTGTGCAATTGTATTTGTGGACCAAGGTGCTAATCTGCTGGCTCCACTTAGGCTTGTCTTTGGGATGGAGGGTGCCCAGCATGTCTAGAAGGGTGTGGTTAAAACGTTCTGGTTGAGGGTCCCCCTGTGGGTGATATGGGGTGGTTCTTGACTTCCACACCCCCACAGAGAGAGCATTTCTTTGATTAGCTGACTTTCAAAATCTCTGCCTTGGTCAGAGTGGATCCACTGAGGGGCACCATAGTAGACAAAGAAATTTACCACTAGTAACTTTGTCAAGGTAGAGGCCTTTTGATCTTTAGTTGGAAAAGCTTGCCAAACCATGTGAAATGATCTGTAAACACTAACACATTGCCAATATTCCGCTGATCAGGTTCTAAACACAAAAAGTCTATGCAGACTAGTTCCATGGGGGTGCTGGTAGTAATACTGACAAGGGGGGGGGTGGGCAGCCCTCTGAGGCAGGGCTTTTCTTTGCAGGCAATGACTACAGGTCTTTACATGGTGCTCAACATCAGCCCCCATCTTGGGCCAGTAGAATCGAGATTGTACCAAGTCGAGAGTTCTGTCGATACCAAGGTGCCCCATGTGATTGTGGAGGGACCTCAGTACCAAATCTTTAAAGGCCGTGGGCAGGACCAATTGCTGCTTGTCTACTTGACCACTATGATCCACTGTCTCTCTGTACAACAACTGATTGAGTAGCTTCAACCTGGGGCCTTCTTTAAACAATAGAGCAGGTTGCAAGTCAGGGGAATGCAACTTGGACACATCTTTCCCTGCACGCAGGGCATGAAATGCAGGCTGAATCATAGGAGCTTGGGATTAAGCCCACTGAATGCTGTCATTGTCAAACTGAGGTAGTGCACTAATATCTAGAGCAGAAAAGTGGCAATAGGCAGTCTGTATGCAGGTATCAGGAGGGCCCAGTCAATCTACTAAACAGTCCACTGTGTCCGCAGACATCTACTCATCTCGGTCAAATTTTTGGCACAAGGCTCGGATGTCAGGATCAGACAGCCTGACCCAATCACTCTTGGAAACTGGTCTTCATGACAGGGCATCAGCATCAATGTGGTTCAGTCCTGGCCTGTATTCAACAGCATGATCATAGGTTGATAAGGCGGAAAGTCACCGGTGCCCAGTGGCGTCTAACTTAGCTGAAGTCTGTACATAGGTTAATGGGTTGTTGTTGGTCTTCATCAATATCTTTGCCCCATACAGGTATTGATGAAACTGGTCGATGATGGTCCATTTTAGTGCAAGAAACTCCAACTTGTGCACAGGGTAGTTTCGCTCCGACGGGGTCAAGCTCCTACTGGAGAAGATCACTGGTCTCAAACCATCCTCATGGGCTTAATACAGTGCAGTTCCTAGACCCTGCAGACTGGCATCTGTATGCAGCACATAGGGCTTGGTGGGGTCAGCATAGGCGAGGATGGGGGCATGGGTGAGCTGGTATATGACTTCTTAAAAGGCTGCTTCACATTCGGGTGTCCAGCGGGGCCCAAAAAGTTCACCTGTGTGGAAGTACACTTTCTCTGGTTCTTTGACGGACCCTTTTTATATTTATGGTTGGTAGGAGGGTAACCCTGGGTAATATTCAAGAGCGGGTGAATCACCTTTGAATAGTCTTTTATGAACCTGCAGTAGTAGCCACAGAACCCCAGGAAACATGGTAGTTCTTTCAAATTATGGGGCTGGGGCCAAGTAGTCAGTGATTCAAACTTACTGGGATCAGTCTCTACCCCTTCTGCAGATACTATGTGCCCTACATACTTCACGGAGGTTTGAAAAAACTAGCACTTGACAATGGACAGCTTGAGGCCGAAGTCTTCCAATCAGTCTAGAACTTTGAACAGTCGGGTCTCGTGCTCCTCTAATGTGTGCCCAAACACAATGACATTGTCTAGGTATACTAGACATTCCAGCAAGTTCATATCTCCCACCGCACGTTCCATCAGTCGCTGAAAGGTGGCAGGGGTACCTGAAAGCTCCTGTGGCATTCTCAGGCGTTCGTAGAACCCCAAAGGACAGATGAAGGCTGTTTTCTCATGGTCCTCCGGGGTCACTGGGATCTGGTAGTATCTGCTGCGAAGATCCAATACCAAAAACCATTTGCTCCCATTCAAACAATCCAGAGCATCTTGTATACGGGGCATGGTGTATTGATTGGGGGTGGTTCACCGGTTCAGGGTTCGATAATCAACACACATCCTTACCGACCCATTCTTCTTTTGCACAACCACAATGGAAGAGGCATATGGGCTCCTTGATTCTTGTATCACACCAGCAGCGAGCATTTCCTGCAGGTGTCTCCTCACATCATCTATGTCTGCTGGGACGAGACGTTGGGATCTCTCTCGAAATGGCTGGTCATCATGCAGGCATATGTGATGCTCTGTACCCTGGACACACCCCACGTTCCATTCTTTTAATGAAAACACTTCGTCCCTCTAAGCGAGTTTCTTGCTAATCCTAGCCTTCTATTCAGCTGGCAATGGAGAGTCACCAATGTTAAATAAGTCCGGGGTCACTCTCTCCTTCTCACCAGAACACTTGTTGCTGGGCAAAACGGCATTGTTGGCACAGTGTACTGTAGCTAATGTGCACCCTCTGTTCACCTGAATCTCCCGATCTGACACATTCTGAATCTGCACCATCACTTATCGAGCATAGGCATGGGCACGAGCAGGCAAGATGCTGGGTTTGACCAATAATCCTTCTGGCAATTTTCCATCTCCTGGTGCATCCAACATTAATATTTTGTTCTTTAGGTTTCTCTTTAGGTGGACTTCTCCATGGATTGTGCACTGGGCATTGGGGTCCAATACCAAGGAGTCAGGTTCTTTTTTCCACACTATCCCCACTGGCTCATCTGGGTCCACTTCATTGGGTCTCTGTTGCCAGTCATAAGCCCTTTTTACTAAGGCTGGAATTCTTAGAGCCCATCCAGTCAGCTGCCCTTGTTTCTCATGGCAGAGTTGTGCTAGTCTCCCAAACATGTGGGCGTTTGTTCCAATTACCAAGGGGACCCCATCATACAGTCCAGTGGGGGGGACATACTATGGCCAGTGTTTCTACTTGCTCCGCTATGCCAGTGACAGTTGCAGGAAAAGACAACCAGAAACAGGCATATCCTAGAGATGGATAAGACTTGTCACTCAGTCCCCACACATGTTGGTCTTCCAGGGATTGTAAGGGCACATCAGATAAGTGTTTGTCATACCAGTCCTGAAACACAATGGTCACTTGCGACCCACTGTCAAGCACGGCCCAAGTAGGAATACCATTTACAGTCACATTAGTCTTCATTGAAGGGCCCACTATCTTGGACCAGTCTGGAGGGGACAGTAGCAGAGGCCAGTAAAGACGACTTAGCCACAAAGAAGTTGGAGCTGGGATTTCCTGAGTCTTCACTGTGGTCGTTTCTAGCACCCCTCGGCCATGGTTTCTCTTTCTAGAGCTCCCCTTGAAGTCTGTATAGAACCTTATCTAAATCTTTTGGGGACTGGCATTCTTTCTTCATATGCCCCTCCTTCCCACAATTATGACAGAGTATGTTTTCTAGAGTCTGGCGTGGCTGAGGCATCACATTGGGGGCTGATGCGGGGGTACCACCAACAGAAAATCATGATTCAACCTCTGCCTGGTGTGTGGTGAGCCGGTATGCTTCAAATGCCCCGCGGCTCAAACATCATTGTCAACTGTATAGTGACCTTGACTGGCTCTCTCCCCTCCGCCACCAGGCTATACTATCTTGGCTGTCTCTGTGACTCCATTATCAGGTTAAACAAACCTGCATCACTAGCTGAGCTACTACATCCCGCTTCCTCTACTCGTGAACTGAGATCATCTGATAAATCTCTCTTGAGTCCCCCGTTGTCGCACCTCTAAAGGGTCTAATGCATTCGGGCATACTGCCCCCCAGATGTGGAACATGTTACCACTGGATCTAAGACATACCTCATCGCACAACCTCTTCAAGCGAGGGCTACGCAACTACCTAGCTACCTCCGACCAATGTGCCTGTTACGACCCTACCTGACTGTACCTTTGAAAGCCTGTCCTACCATTCCCCCTTTCCCTGCCTTATCGACCCCCACCCCCTTACGCTGGGTCACCCTCTTCCAAATGCTTCCTCTTCCCTGCCTGTTTCTCATACCTTATCTATCCACTCATATCTTATATTTCCCTGTGTTCCCCTAATCAAACTGCTCGGTTTGTAGCCTACTGCTCTATACAAGCTGTGTTATAAGAAAAAGCCTTTACTGCTATGCCTTTATTTCATGCTGTGTAATGTCTGAACTTTGCCTTTTGCTCTACACATTGTTGTTTTAACAATTGCTGTTTTTCAACTTGTACTGGACCTCACGGTTTTCTAACAGCAGGACAGAATTTTTGTGAATTGGGTACTGGTACAACCAGGGTCGTAGCCTCTCTCCTGCCCTCCCAGTGATGTACTCCCCCGGGTTTGTCCGGGATTGCTCGCTAAGCTCATGTCCAGCTACGGAGCCATGTTGCCAGGCTCCGCTTCCTTATTTTTCAGTCACCGAAATATCAAGACTGCCAATAATTCTCTCAAAACCCTGACTGCGTGCTGCTCCCATGCCCAGCAACGGATCCATGAGCCCCGGTGACTTGTTCCTACTTTCAGCTGCCCAAGCCGTTAGATTACCGCAAACCCCTCCGAACCCCTACAGCGTGCAGCTTCCATGCCCGGCAACAGAACCATGAGCCCGGGCACTTATCCATACTTTCGGCCGCCGAAGCCGTAAGGTTGCCGTAAAACACCTCTGAACCCCGCCAATTTTTGATGCTCTCAAGCCGCACAGTGTGCTGCTCCCATGCCCGGCAACAGAACCATGAGCCCGGGCACTTATCCATACTTCTGGCCGCCGAAGCCGTAAGGTTGCCGTAAAACACCTCCGAACCCCGCCAATCTTGACGCTCTCAAGCCGGGGAGCGAAACCATGAGCCTGGCTACTAAACCCCACTCTCAGCCGCTAAAGCCGTAATTTCTTGCCGATTAAACCTCTAAACCCTGACAACATGCTGCTCCCATACCCGTCTTTAGGACCTTGTGGCCGGCTGCTTGTCTCAGCTTTCCAGACGCAAAAGCCGTAAATTTGCCGAGTCATCACCGCAAAGCCGTAAGTCCTTGCCCGGATAGCCCTGACAGAACGCCGCTCGCATGCCCGGCAACAGAACCATGAGGCCGGCTGCTTGTCCCTACCTCCAGCCGTGAAAGCCAAAATTTGCCGCTTCAGCCCAGACATGGACATACCAAGATAGTCTTAGAGGCCCCTGATAGGTCTGCTGTCAGAGGCTGCCTGCCGTGTTTCATGCCCATGTAGTAGTACCATGAGTCCGGCTGCATGGTAGTACTCTGAGCCACCAAAGCCGTAAGCCGTTTCTGTGCTCTGAGCTGCAGATAGCAGTTCTCTCAATGTGGTCCTAGCTTGCTCTTTTTGGATCTGCAGGCCTCCTCCTCCACTCCGCTCCCCCCCCGCTTCCATTTACTATGTCTGCCTGGGACCAACAATTAGCTCTGTCCGTGCACCAGTACCCGCTTTAGCCTTTTGCCTGCTATATACTACTTCAGAACAATGTCTTATTCGTTGTACTTTGACTAATGTCCGCATTGTTATCCTAGCCTCATAGGTTTGCTCCACTGTCTTTGCAATTGTACTGTTTTTGTTATCACCCTCAGTATGTTTTGTCTTGTATCTCCCGGGTCGTGCCTGAAAATAGTCACCTGTTGGCTAGTGCACTTACCCGGTTAACAAAAACTAAATAAAAATATTATTACTACTCTAACAAATGATCAGCAAACAAGCACATCTTCTAACAGAGCTCCCTTTTAGAGTAATTATGACTGCAATCCAGGCAGCTCTTAAAGAGACAGTACACAAAGGCTATACAGGCACTCTCTGGCAATACATTTAATCTGCTAAAATGCAGAACACCAGCCTGGCAGGGAGCATTTAGGCAAGCTCAAGGAAGACTTTTCCGGAACTTCCTTTTGTAGGAGGATTACACTTATAAGAGTCATGTCATGACCTTTGCAAGGAGTCAAGCAGCTCTTCAAGCTCTTCACACCAGACTAAGTGCCTTCATTTACATTTAATCCTGATTAAATTAGGAGGGTGCAATAGAGACAACCCTCCTGCATGCTTTCAAACTACACAGGGAAACAGAATAAAAGGCTGAGGGGACTTTCCCTTTAATATAGTTGTTTAGTTCTTAAATGACTAGTTTCGGGGTAATTGTGCAAAAAGAAAAAAGTAAACTGTTAATTAAACCACACTCCAGCCCAGCCGTGCTACCAGAACCACTGTTTTCTATAACTGCTCAGTCCTGTTTTCAAGGAGAGAAAGTGTTACTCAGCAATTATATAAAACAAGACATGGGACAGTGTGTAAAATTCAAAGTTTACACACACTCTCGGTGGTGAATGCTTGAATAAACCCGAACTTCATTGGGGTTTAGGTAGCATCCAACACCTCGGGTGTGTGTACCACAATTCTTGTTAGACACACTACCCCATGTATTATTCTATATATAATAACTGGTTTCCTTTTTTTCCCCTTAGGGAAACTGTGTCATAATTTGCCATAATAAAGGGGGTGTTTATTATGGCAAACACGCGCACAGTTTCCCTTACTCTGCACATGCGCCCACCGCAGTTCCTCACTTCTCCACTGCTTGCCGAACCCCTGGGACACTAAACAGCCACCTAGAGTAGGTGGTAAGCAATTTAAAAAAAAAACTAAATGTACCAAAGGACTTGTTTTCGACTCCCCACAAGATTTAAAAAAGAAAAACATCAAATAAAGGCGACCGTGGTTGCGCACTATAATGTAACTGGACCGAAGAGGCCCAGCAACTTTTTATTTTATATAATTGCTGAGGCAAAAAAAGGGGAAACCTAGCAATTATATAAAATAAAATATGGGTCGGTGTGTGTGTAAACTCAAAGTTTACACACATGAGGGTGAATACTGTAAACCCTCGAGCTTCGCTCTCAGGGTTTTGTTAGCATCTAACCCCTCAGGTGTGTATAAACTTCTCATTACACACACAGGCCCAGATATTCAAACTGCGCTCAAAAGTAGCGCAACAGCAGGAGCAAGCACAAACCAGTTGCGCAAATGTGCAACAGGTGCGATATTCAAACATGGAGCAGAGCAAATTGTGCAAGCAACCAACGTCTGAATATCGCACATACTGCGCCATCGCGCAACCAGGAAGGAGAAGCTGAGCCAAAATGTTGCGCTATGGAGCAACCAGGGAAGCTCAGCTGAGCATTCCAGAGCTGCCATAGTGCAAGCACAGCCCCCCAGAGCAATGGAACTGCACATCCAGGGAGGCAGGCTGGGGCCCACCGCCAGCCATGCCACACATGGGCACAGGAACACACTGCAGAACCCACACCACACCTGCACACCCCAAGCACAGCATCACTGGGGTGGGACGGATGATCCATGTGCCCATGGGGACAAGCCAACAAAGCATAGCAGAGCCCTGACACCCCAGCACAACCACTGGCAGGCGGAGGTGCCACCACAGGGGTTGACAACCACAGTGCACATCAGCCCCCGTGCACTCACAGCACACACTGTGACTAGACCCAAGACACCACCCATGTGCAGTGAATGGCACTGCAGGAAACCATGCAGTCCCCAGCACTCGTCAGCCCGTGCAACACAGAAGCCTACAAGCCAGACACACCCTGTGCACCCAGCAGTGGGTGGCAGCAGATGGCAAGACCAACCGAAAGTCACTGCCATGCTGGAGATACCTCCCCATGCACACACATGCACACACACACACACACACACACACACACACCCAGGACCATACCAGCCCAGATGGCATGTACACACCTGCAACTGAGCACCCATAGCCAGCTGCAAATCAGAGACCAACACAGTATTCATATATCAAAATAGAAATGTATATTGAACATTAAATAACAACAACAATAGAAACTATTTACAAGGGGGACGGGTACAAGGAAGGGGTGTTCAGGGGAGGATTAAAAACTTGGAGAGGAAGGCAGGGTGGTAGGGATGGGAGAAGTGGGAAGGAAGAAAATCAGTGTTCAGCCGGACGCCCGTCCTCCGCCTGCTGTCGGCCAGTTCCATGCCGCCTCCTCCGCAGGCCATGGCGGTGTATGGACCTCAGGATGGCCTGGTCACCACTAACCGTCTGTCTGAGGGCCCGGACATCCCTGGATATGTGCTGGAGCACCTCGAGACCTAGGAAAATGGGAACACAGTCAATGGCTGTGACTGACCACAACCCTGAACACCACCCAACCTGCAAGCCATATAGCCCAATGTCCCGCACCTGTGATGGCATACACCCACCCACAGTGAACATGCACATGGCCATCACAAACAGGCGGCACCAGCTATCGCACCACCGCCACACACACTGCCACGTCAATCACAGTACAAACTAGGCTGGCAAGTGACGTGGCAACATGGTGCGATGCCAGTTACACAGCTATGTGCCCAGTGCATGCCTGGACCACCAGTGACGCATACACAGACGTGCTGTGATACTGCACAGTGATGCATGTTACCTGTTTCGTGCCTACATACATGGATACATAGACAGTGTCGGCAGATAAGGGCCTATGGCCCACCCAGTCTGCCCATTTGAGCTTGTAAGTTCACTCTGTTTTCCTATAAGTCTGTTGCCCCTTACCCCTGACCTCCAGAATTCCTTTATGTCTATCCCATGCATTCTTAAATCCCGGGACCAAGTCAGCCCCCACCACTTCCTCTGGCAGGGTGTTCCACTTGTCCACCACCCGTTCTGTGAAGAAATTCTTTCTCATGTTTCCTCTGAATCGTCCCCCTCCAACTTCATCCCATGCCCTCTAGTCTTGGAACATCTTTTACGCTTAAAATAGTGTTTCCTGCACTCTGTTCCCCTCTGTAAGATACTTGTATGTCCCCATCATATCCCCCTCTCCCTCCTCTCCTCCAGGGAGTACATGTTCAGTTCCTTCAACCTGTCGTCATAGGACTTGTGATGCAATCCATGCACCATCTGTGTTGTCCTCCTCTGAACCCTCTCTACCCAGTCCATGTCCATATGTAGGCATGGTCTCCAGAACTGTACACTGTACTCCAGGTGGGGCCTCACCAGTGTCTTGTATAGTGGAATTATGACCTCCCCTTTCCTGCATGGTTGTGTTGTGCATGGCTGGTGGTCTTGCCCCCACCCCAGCATGCAATAGCATCCATGAAGTAATAATCTCACACTCCTCCAGCAGCTGGCTCTGCCGCTGCTGCCTGATGCTGCTGCTGCTGGGGCTAACACCCCCGGCACGGGGCCTGGCCTGACCCATGTCACCGTCGCCCTCGTCCTCAGATTCCGGCCTGTGGGAGACATATGTTGAGACAAACATCAGTGTGACTCAAAGCAGAGTGCCCCTGCCCCAGTGAGAGTGCCTGCCCACACAGCCATAACCATCCATCGCACAGCTGCACCACTGACACAGCCAACGTGTCAGGCAGCACTGCTGCAGCCACCCAAGCACACACACACCCTACAGAATATAGGTGCAAAGATGGTACACTCACCTGGCCTAGGCACTACGCCCTGCCTGGCACGTGACCGCAGCCACGACAAAAGTTCTGGCTCCCTCCAGCGGAGGTCACTGTACCGGTGCCGGCACTGCTCAGCAGACTGGCCCCATCCAGTGATCTCCACCAGGTCAGTGGCCACTTGCTGCCACAGCTGAGTCCTGGCACTGGTGAGGTGCACCTCACCATACAGGCCATCATAGTGTGGCTCAACTAGGGCCACCAGGTTGGCCACTTCAATCTGGCTCCAGGACACCGGCCTCCTCCTAGCCATGGCACCAACTTTATAGCAGGCAATATGGCGCCCCGCTGCGCCGTAACCCCACGTGGAGTTGTTGCGCAATAGACCACCACAGGCTCCAATCACGCTGTTCGAACAGCGCCGTCACTTCACATGGCGCTGTCTCCAGACAGCGCAATAGGGACGTACACATGGCATGCCAACAGCGCCAGGGGTCAGAGGGCATACACAAGGTCACGGCAATGATGCAAGGCTACGCACAGCACCATCGGACATATAGGCATCCTGCACAACTGCCAAGCTGCGCACCAGTGCCACAGTGGACTATCACGCAGTAGTGCCACAGCGCCATATAGTGCCCAGTGCTGCAGCGCCACTGGCACAATGGTGGCCATGGCCTGAATCGCCTATCACGCTCAGCAGGTCTGCAGCGCGATAGACGCATGCGTAAGCTGTCTGGGCATGCGCATACGGTGTGGCACACAGCCACAAACCTGCGCCATTGGCTCAGCGGACCTTCCGTATTGCGCCAAAGCGCCAATACGCGATATTCAACCAACATATGCAAATCATGCGATCAGCCATTCAAAGCGCGAGTGGCATGATTAGCATGTCATTAAAGTTGCGCCACACCTCATTTGCATGTGTTGCGCTATAAAAAATCGACAGTGGGTTGTGCTGGCCAGATTTGGTTACTGCAGGTGAGAGGTGAGTTACATGCTGTGTGATGCTCAGGACAATGCTCATGGGCGGAGGATGATAAAGGCTGAGGGGCTGAGCATGAAAGGGCATAGAAAGGGACAAAGGCACCCTTTCGATCAGTATCTGCCATGCGGAGAGGAAATGGGGGCTTCTGCCCCCCCCAGGCCGGCAGCTATGCTCATGGGGAAATGCTGTCGACTGCACAGTGGCAGGTGTCCACTTCCACCCATACAGATCACCATGACTGACCAGAGCCAAGCTGAGGGTGTGGATGGCGGGCGTAGGGGGAGGCCGAACTTCACCGCGGCAGAGACGGAGGCCCTCTTCCAGGCCTACCTGGAGGATGAGCCACTAGTGAGTGGACGGAGGGGCACCCCTCAGGAACGTGCAGCTGCATGGGAGGGAGTGGCCAGACACGTCAGCAACCTGCACGGAAGCCACCAGCGCTCCGTGCAGGAATGCAAGAAGAAGATGGGGACTGACCGCAGGAGGCTGAAGGAGAGGGTGGCAGCCTTCAGGGTGGCACGTGCTGGCACTGGTGGGGACCCACCAGTGGTGTTGCAGCTGACCCCTACAGAGGAGACACTGGTCGTGGCCATGCAGCCGAGTGCCATTGCGGGCGTACCAGTCGGAGGATTCCAGACAGGTGGAAGCCCATCATTGCACGGTATGACATGGTGGTGTTGTTGGGGGGGGGCTGTTGTTCACATGCACTCACATGTACTCTCTTTCTGTTACAGATCCTGTTCGTCTTCAGGAGACGGTGGTGGTGGTGGGTCCAGACAGTGATGCAGACCTGCTGGACGTGGAGGAGGGACCATCCACCTCCGCCACCAGCCTGCAGGCACTGCAGCAGCATGCAAGCTGGGCCAACAACTCCGGTTGTCAATGATACGGGTGCAGGGGACACAGCCTGTGTCACAGCGGTCTGGCATGCAGGTATGCCAGCATGCTGTGCCTATAGCGGTGCACGCACCTGCACCATTGATGATAGCAGGCCTGCAATGGGCAGTGATAGGTGTGTGTCCCATGACGGACACATGGCAGGCCAGCATGTGCCCCTGGCCTTCCTGGTTCACACCTGTGTACCAGCATGCTGGCACAGTCCCAGGCTGTGCCTGTCAGCACCGGTGGGGCAGCACCGGTGGCTGTGCAGGTGTCTGGCACTGTTGTCAGCACGGAGGTGGAACAGGTGGACCTGGGGCTCAGCAGTTGGAGGGGCGGCAGCAGCAGTCGCACACCAGGTCCGGGGGTACAGTGTCAAGCAGTGGCACATGTCCACCGCCCTTTGATCCGCCCATACCTGGTCCTGGTGAACAGCGCCACCCTCAAGGGTGCTGTGCACCAGGACGTCCCACCCTGGGGTCCGATGCCATTGGGGCACAGTACCCATTGGCGCACACCCGCCTGCTGCGGGACTCGGTACAGCTGCAGGGGCGGGTTGCAAGGTCCGTGGAGGCACTGTCTGTCCGTGGAGTGGCATAGCAGGGAGTGTGCTAAAGGACGAGCCGAGCTGGTCCACCATGCGGATGGATGTGACCGCTGCCATTGACAGGCTGACCCAGGCAGTGGTCTCTCTGTCGCGGGATGCATTAGCCACACTGTCAGGTGCCCTGTACCACACACCACCAGTGCACTCTCCACTCCCGTTCAGGCGTCATGTGACACCAGGCCTGTCGACGCTGGGTTCTGCTGTGGGCATCCCGAGCACCCCTGGTGCAAGTTTGTTTGGCAGGATGCAGACCCCTGTGCGGGCAAGGTCGCGTTCGCGCAGTGGGACCCCTGGTGGTGCACCAGCGCCACCCGATGTGGCCCCTGCTCAGCCTGCCAGTGCTGCTGAGCCATGGCGGGGCCGCCCATGCATCCGTGGTGGCCGTGGGACAGTGCTACCTGACTGAGCTGTCTCCCAGTGCAGGCCCTGTCTGGTGCTGCCCTGTGTGCAATGTGTGTCATGGTGGGCAGTGCACTGCTGGGTGCTCTGCTCACCACGCTGACCTACGGACCACCTGCACACTCTCCCAACTGCTGTCCACAGGTGCGTGTGCATGATGATGCCTGCATTGCACTGTACACCAAGGTGCAAGGGTACCCAGGTCCTGACACTGCGTCGTGGACAGTCCAGGTGGTGAGGGTGGTTGGTGGTGCTGTGTGTTAACTGTCGCCGTTTCCGCAGTGCTGTACTGCTGCCATGCACGCTGCCGGTGTGTGTGTGTGTCCATATGAGTGCTGACCCCTCTCTGATGGTGTGTTGGTATGCCTGGAACCTTCAACTCCCTGACCTTCATGCACGGTGTGTTCCCCTGTGTGCCTGTGGTTTGCGCATGGACAGTGTTGCCTGCACATGTCCCCTTGACTTACCTGTGTTGGGCGTAGTGCTCTTCTGCAATGGTGTCCCGGTGCAGCTGGGCCTGCCGGGTCAGTCGGGGGTCCCTCCATCCTAGGGGGGGCTGCTCATCACCAACATCACCGGCGCCACTGGCGTCCCCATCGCTGTCCCCCTCTTGGACCTGTATGGCTATCACATGGTCTTTGGCCATGTTGTGCAGGATGCAACAGGCCAGGAATATCCCACAGGCCTTTTGGGGGCTGTACTGTAGGGCTCCGCCGGAGGTGTCCAGGCATCGGAAGCGTGCCTTGAGCATCCCAAACACCCGCTCTATGATGTTACGTGTTGCGGCATGTGCCCTTATTGAAGCATTGCTGCGCTGGGGTCGTGGGGCGCAGGTACGGTGTGAGCAGCCAGGGACGGAGTGGGTATCCGCAGTCACCTGTGTGGAGATAGTGGAGATCAGTGTCATGTCAGGTCCATATTGCCCATATCCTTGTGTGCCACTACCATGGCACCTGTGTCATTCCCACCCTTGCCCAGAGTTTGCATTCCATACATGTGTACTCACCCACTAGATGACCTGGGGATGTCCCCACTCTAATCGATGGCACAGTGCAGACTGGTGCCATATGAAGCCATCATGTGCTCCGCCAGGGTGTGTGGCACAGACATTGATAATGCGCCCAGTGGCATCACACACCACCTGGCAGTTGACACTGGAAAACCCCTTTCGGTTCCGATATGCCTGGCCGTCGGGGCCAGGTGGCGTGCGAATGGCCACATGGGTGCAGTCTATGGCCCCTAGCACGCCAGGCATACGTGCTACCCTGTGGAACTCCTGCATGTTTGCTGTACGCTCTGCCGCGGTGCTGGGGAAATGGATGTACTCCGCAGCATGAGGCAGCAGTGCGCTGAGGAATTGGGTGAGGATGCGTGATGTGGCTGACTGTGTAATGCCTGTGGTGTCCCCTGTTGGCCTCTGGAAGGTGCCCGTGGCGAGCAGGCACATGCAGGCTGTCACCTTGGTCTCCACGGACAGAGCGTGACTCCGTCGTGAGGGTGCCTGCATCACATCACTGCACAGCTTGCAGAGCCGTCTCAGTATTGCCCTGTTCAGGCGGTACCGGCCCACAATCTCGATGTCTGTGTACAGCTCGAAGCTGATGCGGGCACGATACCGCCTGTCGGGGGCATACCGCCGACGGGCCCCTCTGCGGCCACGTCCCCCTGCAGCATGGTGTCTCACCCCCCTCATTACAGCTTCCATGTGGAAGCTGGCACTGTCCATCTCCCTGGCTTCTGCCCTCCCCGGCTGCTATTCCTGTGTTACCCCCGCTACCCCCACTGCTGCTTCCACTGCACCGGGCACCCCCCACTGGCCTCTCTGTCCTCCTGGACCCACTGTCCCTCTCTGCCCTTCCAGCTCCTGTCTCTCTCTCTCTCTCTCTCTCTGTCTCTCTCCCCCAGTTTGCGGCCTGCTAGGTTTCTTGCGCCGCTTCCTTGAGCCTTTTTATTTTGGCTCAATTCCGCTACTGCCTAACTTCCGCTGAGCCACTCTTCCACATTGCGCAAGTGTTCGATTATCGCATTGCGCACTTTATGCATGGACCCGCCCCCTTCGGTTGCGCATGCCTTCATTTCCATTGCGCTGTTGCTCAGCATGTTTTTGGTGGCGCAACTGGCCCCTTCTGAATATCGCAGAATGGCACATTTTTGGAGTTGCGCATGCGCAACCCTGTTGCGCATGGCGCAACCATTTTGAATATCTGGGCCACAGACTTTATTCTATATGTTATGTTTTCAGTATACTAATGGCTGGCCTTGCAAGTATTCTGAACGTTTTACATTCTTAGGCTTTTATATTAGGGCTTTGCAAGATTTTTGGATGTTAGTTTCTGTGCCCTACCTTTGAAATTTTCTCCTCCAGTTCATCGAGCTATATGTTAAGCTTATACTAAATTGTAGAAAGGTTTAAAAAGGATTTGATGGTGCCCTGGTTTATTTTATTTCTAGGATGTATATAAATTTAATTTTGATCTTTGACTCATTTTTCAGGTGCTCATTAATTAATTTATCTAGGTCGTAGCTTGCACATTGGATATATGTGTGGCACTACGCCCTTTTTGGGGTCAGCTATATAGGACTGTAAGCTGGACTTTTGAACTTTTTTAGGTAAAAGCCATGTGCTCTTGGGCGACAGTTATATAGCATATTTTGCTACTGTTTGCATTACCTGTATGTTTGTTTTGTCCTCTGACTGGAGATAATTCAGGATTACAAATTTTTTTCTATATGTATTCTAAATGATGTTTCCTGAATGAAAATGATAGTTTCTGTAATGGTATTAGCCCAGTTCCAGTGTGGGGCTAGAACCAGTGTTCATGGTATGAGCCCAATCCTGGTGTGAGACTAGAACCCAGTGTTTATGCTATGAGGCCAGTCCTGGTGTGGGACAAAAAAACTGTGTTTGTGGTATGAGCCCAATCCTGGTGTGAGACTAGAACCCAGTGTTTATGGTATGATCCCAGTCCTGGTGTGAGACAAGAACCCCAGTGCTTATGGTGTGAGCCCAGTCTTGGTGTGAGACTAGAACCCATTGTTTATGGTATGAACCCAATCCTAGTGTGAGACTAGAACCCAGTGTTTATGGTATGAGCCCAATCCTGGTGTGAGACTAGAACCCAGTGTTTACGGTATAAGCCCAGTCCTGGTGTTAGACTAGAACCCAGTGTTATGGTATGAGCCCAATCCTGGTGTTGGACAAGAACCCAGTGTTTATGGTATGAGCCCAGTCCTGGTGTAGGACAAGAACCCAGTGTCACAAATCCACCCCAGTGGTCAGACCCTCTGCTCCCACAGTGCCCAACTTTGAAGTGCGATTCGTGAACAGGAGACAAACAGGGACACACTCCTGTTTGTTTTGGGTCCAAGCAAACTACCAGTCTTGAGTTTTCGCTAGCACACCCAGGTAACAGGTCAAAATATCAAACTCTCTTCGGGGAAAGCAGTGCAATACTTGACCCAGCAGGCATACAACCAACCTGGGTCACAACCCCCTGCCGACTCAATTGAGTCACTGGTATTTTCTTACCTTGCTGAATCTTTACACAGATCCTTGTTAGCGTGGCTGTATATGGTGACACACCAAGCATTTTAACAGTTATGTCAGAAGTACCAATACTGTTCCACCATTCACACTCGAATTGAAAATATGTCTTAGGCAGGTTTAAGGAAAACCAAATTTACTGAAACTAAAAACATTAAATAAATACAGTACATCAAACAGAATATAAATACATAATGATTACAGTCAGAAAGAAATGGAAAATTACAAAACAAAGTGCCTTGTAACTGAAATAACTAGTCTTGGCAGAAGAGATCTCTCTTGAGTCCAGGAACAGAGTACCCCATAGAAGTCCAGAACAAAAAGTGTGCATCAGTCCCTTCAGCCAGTTTGGCAATATCAGAGTTAAAGTCCCACCCTTCTTGTGATGTCACAGCACATGAGGTCACTTTTAGTACTGTAATTAATATGTAACATGCAGCTGCATAGACAACCAGGTCAGGTTAGTACTGAATTGGAATCTGCAAATACAGCAATATTTTTAATTATAACAAGACAATCTCTTCTTCCCATTACAGCATGGTTTTTATGACAGGTTACAATATCCCTTTGATTTCTCAGGAAAACAGTCTGAGAACCACCTCTCAACATTGTGAGATTTTTGACATAGACTGACTAGGAAGCATTCTCCTGCCTGTCACCTCGTAAAAAGGCAATATTTTCACTTCAAAGCACCAACTCTCTGAGAACATGACTTTTATGATTTCCACACAGGTTTTATTAGGCATGTGTTAGTTTCTTTGAAGTTAGCTATTTCCTTCCATACAGAGAGAACAGTACATTTTCAAAAATCTAATGTCCCAGGATGCCTTGTGTTGACTGCCATGTTTCACAAGCAGAAGTCAAAACATATATTTATATCAAAATTATATACACATAACTGGCAAATGGCGATTCCCATCACACCCCTCCCTCCTAGACTGAATTTGGGGAGATCCATTCTTAGGTGGAGGATGAGTTCCCTAAATTCAGTTCACTGCTCTAATTGTCAGGATAACCCATCTGCATTCGCATTTGCTGACCCTGCTCTGTGGGTGATAGTCATATTGTAGCCCTGTAAGGCAAGACCCCATCTTAGAAGCCTGCCATTCATCTTACCCATTTGGGATAGCCAAACCAAGGGGTTATGATCCATCTGTACCTCAAAGTGCCTCCTGTACAAGTATGGCTCCAATTTCTTCAGTGCCCACACCAGTACAAGACATTCCTTCTCCACTGTAGAATGGGCCTGTTCCCTAGGAAGTAATTTCTTACTGAGGTACACTACTGGGTGATCTTTCCCTTGGTTAGAAGTCTGGCTAAGTACTGCCCCAATATCCATGTCTGATGCATCTGTCTGGACTAAAAATGGTTTACTGTAGTCTGGACTGGCTAACACAGGAGCACCGCACAGTGCCTCCTTTAGCTGTGTAAAGGCTCGTTCACAGGCTGGCTCCCATTTTACCTTTTTAGGCATTCTTTTTTTTTCTTAGCAGGCCAGATAGGGGAGCTGCCAGGGCACTGTAGTTTGGGACAAACTTTCTATAGTATCCTGCAGTCCCTAGAAAACTCCAAAGTTGCGTCTGTGTTTCAGGTCTGGGCCACGCCTCTATTTATTTATTTTTTATTTATTGAGAGAAATTGGAATTACAATCCTTTGAGTAATAGACTCCTTTGCAAAGGCTCCACGTCAGTACAGGAAGACAGAAGCACCTGCATATAATAACAGTTATACATTGTTCACAAGGTGGAACCTTGGATTGATTAGGACGGAGCTGTCCCCAACCTACTACATGCCCTAGGTATGTCACCTCCACCATGGCCACCTGGCACTTTTCAGCTTTGACAGTGAGCCTTGCCCTCTGTATCCTGCCCAACACTTCCTTAAGGTGGGACAGGTGTTCCTTCCAACTGGCACTGAAGATGGCAATCTTGTCCAGATTCACCATGGCATACTCTTCAGTACCATGTAACACCTGGTTCACCAACCTTTGGAAGGTGGCAGGGGCATTCTTTATTCGGAAAGACATTACCTTGAACTCGAATAACCCTATCGGAGTGATGAAAGCTACTCTCTCCCTAGCTCCTGCAGTTAATTCCACCTGCCAATACCCTTTTGTCAGGTCAATAGTAGTAAGGTATGTCGCCCCTCCCAACTTGTACAGTAGTTTGTCCATCCATGGCATTGGGTGGGCATCAGACTTCTTGACTGCATTGAGACCATGATAGTCCATACAAAAATGAGTAGAGCCATCTGGCTTGGGAATGAGGACTACAGGTGAGGCCCAAGGGCTGTGGGATTTCTGGATTACTCCTAAATCCAGCATTACCTGCATATTACTGTATTCTAAATTTTCCCTTGTATTGCTGCTATACGTCAAGTAATTGTTACATGCTCCATACAATATCCAATGTACTCCATGTGTGTTGCTTGTCAATTAATGCAATTGTATCCATATGCTGCTACTTGCCTCTGTTATTTGCTCAGTTGATAACCTGCATGTTATCCAATCCCCTTGTACCCCCTCCTTCCAGGTCGCACCGGGAGACGAGCATCTTGTCGCTCAGTGTGCCTTTCCTAGTGAAACTATTTCAATAAATAAATACATTTCCTCCACCTCCCTCCTAATATCATTTTGGACAGCCTCTGACACCTGATATACTGTCTGCCGTATGGGCGCTTGCATCCCCGTATCTACATCATGTGTCATTAAGGGGGTCATTACAGGCTTGGCATTAAACAATGCGGCAAAGACTGCTAAAACCTCCCTTACTTCCTGGATATGTTCTGGGGTCGGCTTGGGCGACAGTTTGATTGCCTCCACAGAGGGCTCCCATTTGCTTTCCTCCAGCAAGTCTGGAAGGGGGTCTTCCTCGTCTGTCCCCTCCCCAGGACTACACACTGCAAATACCATGTCAGCCCTATTTGCATATGGCTTCATCATCTTGACATGGTACAACCTTTGGGTACATCTCCTGTCAGGCAGTTCTACAATGTAATTTACGTCATTCACCTGTCTGACAATGTTGTATGGTCCTGCCCACTTGGCCTGCTACTTGTCCCTCTGGATTGGGATTAGGACCATGACGTCCTGACCCACAGTGTATGAGTGAGCTCTGGCTCTGTGGTCATACCATACCTTTTGCTCCTGCTGGGAAGCTGCCAGGTTGCTCTGTGCTGTTCTCATAAGCTCCTTCAGTTTTTCCCTAAACTTAAGGACATAATCCACTATGGGAGTTCCCAGCCTTTCCAGTCCTCCCAGCTCAAGTCTAGGGGGCCCATGCACCCTGCATCCATATAAGAGCTCAAAAAGGGAAAACCCTGTCGACTCTTGGGGCACCTTCCTGTATGCAAACAACAGGTGGCAAAGGTATTTCTCCCAGTTCCTCCCATGCTGTTCAGCAAATGCTTTGAGTATCGATTTTAGGGTACCACTAAATCTTTCCAGAAGCCCATTGGCCTGTGGATGATAAGGTGTTGTGCATCTCTGCACCACCCCACACTTCTCCCAAAAACACTTCATCAGGTCCAACATGAAGGTACCCCCTCGATCAGTGATAACCTCCTGTGAAAACCCGACATGGGAGAAAGTCCCTAGCATGGCATCTGCCACTTTGTCTGTCCTCAGTGAGGATAGGGTGACTGTCTCTGGGTATTGGGTGGCATAATCTACCACTTTCGGGATATACCTCTTCCTGGAGGAGCTTGGGATACTCAAAGGTTCCACAATATCCATTTCTACCCTCTGGAATGGCTCCTCCACGAGGGGCAAGGGAATTAGAGCAGCTTTGCTTTTACTGCCTGCTTTCCCTATTTCTTGGCACCGGTGATAATACCTTCAATATTCCTTCATCTGCTGGGTGAAGTTGGGCCAATAGAAATTCTGGGCCAATTGTTGCATAGTGTGCATGATTCCCAGATGTCCAGACATGGGGATATCATGAGCAGTCTTGAACAACTGCTCATGGTACCCCGGGGAATGACAAGCTGCCTGCCCATCACCCCTTCCTCTGTCCTTATGTCCTGCATATACAACAGCCCATTGTCCCAATACACTCTATGTTTCATGTCACCTCCCTGTGTCCCGTCAGATTCTGCACAAGCCCTCAGCCTCTCTAAACTAGGATCAGTCCTCTGAGCAGCTACAAAATCCGCATATTTTTCCAAACCATAGGACATGTCCCCTTCAGTCTCTAAACTGGGGTCCATAGCATCAGGGCACTCAGCATCACTGCCATCCCTATCCCTCTGACCATCGGCTACCCCTGCTACTACAGAGTAACCTTCTGTAGCTGTTTTGCGAACTGCTGCCTGGGGAAGTTCTACCTCCCTTTCACCACTCCCCATTTCAGGAGACACAGGCTGGGGAACCAACCTCCCAATGTTTTTCACAGGGGCTTCTACAGGGTTCAGGGAATTACAATTGGCCTTTGCTGTCTGGCTGCAGGTAACCATACACCACCCTCTTTTGTAGATTATTCCCTATAATCACATCCAGGACGAGGTTGTCCACTACAGCCACTTTCTGCATCCTCTCTCCTGTGTCACCCCAGTCCTGGAGAACAGTTGCTAGGGGCAGAGGTTTTTCCACCCCAGTAAATCCCCTTACAGTTATGAACTGATTAGGTATAAGCTGTCCAGGCTCAACCAATCCCCTTCTACCAAAGCAAGAGATGCCCTTGTGTCCCTTAAACAATGAATCTGCACCCTATTCACAGTACTTGGGTGTATGTGCTCCCTCATGTTTACTGGCATGCTTTCAGGGATGCACAAAAACCCACCACTTTGCCCACTCTGTGCCTTTTTAGGACACTGTCTCGCAAGATGTCCAGGTTGTTTGTAAAACCAACAATTATCATTTCTTTTATCAGGCAAATCCTTTCTTTGTACCTTGGGGCTGCCCACTTTCTGGGTAGGCAGTGAGGGTTTTAGCTACCCTGAAGGTGCACTTTTTCCTTTGTGTGCTGCCACACCCACTCCATTCTCTTTCAGAGCAGACCTGCTTCTGGCATAGCGGTCCGAGAGCTCAGTAGCCTCCTGCACTGTTTTTGGATCTCGGTCCTCCAGCCAGGTTTTCAGCTCTGCTGGGCAAGCCCAAAAGAACTGCTCCAAAAGAACCACATCCTCTATTTTCTCTACAGAGTCTGCTTTGACCCCTTCCCAGCAACGTTTTAAAAACTGACTTTGCTTTGTGACTAGTTCCTCGTAGCTCATGTCAGAGCTTCTCCTGAGCTTACAGAACTTAACTCTGTACGTTTCAGGTGTCAATTCATACTTTTTAAGCAATGTAGCTTGAAGTTTTTCATAATTACTACTGTCCTGATTGCCCATTTGACCCAATGCGTCACGAACTTTACCAGTAAGTAGCAGGGATAGCTGAAAGCTCCAGGACTCCCTGGGTATTTTAGCCTGAATACAGACCTTTTCAAATGAATTCAAAAAAGCATGCATATCCTCCACCTCTTTAAATTCAGCTATTAATATTTAGAATTTAACTTGTGCTCCAGTCTTGGAGGTCCAGGTTCACCCCTGCCACTTACCTCCTCTGGCACTGGTCTTTGGAGTTTTAGTTTTGCAAATTCGAATTCCATCTGTCACTGGTTTTCTCTTTCCTCAACCGCCCTCTGAAGCTGTTTTTCCTTTTCCTCGGCCTCTCTCTGGTGTTGTCTTTCCTCTCTCTGGTGTTGGTTTTATTCTCTCTCCATCTCCAGCTTTCTCTGCTCGAATTCCCTCTGTTGCTGCTGGGCTTTAAACCTCCTCTGCTTGAATTCCAGTTTCCTCAGCTCCAACTGTAGCCAGATCCCTTCCAGCTCCAGCGTTGTGGTGACCTTCCCCTGCTGCAGTGGCTCTGGGTTCACTCCAGTCTCACTGCCCTCCTCACTGGGACTGGACACTGCGATAGACTCTGGCACCACCACGCCCAAGGTCTGGTCCCCTTCAGTCACTGACTGTGACCCGCGGTCCTGGACAGTTGCTTGTGCATCAGCTGCCACAAGAGCCTCCATGAGGTGCTGTTTGTTTTGCCCCTCACTCCAAACTCCTCTTTCCTGGCACAACTGCCTCAGGTATTCCGCAGTGTATTCACTGTAGGTGGAAGCCATCTTCTTCCCTAATCTACAGCTACACTAGCTTGCACCCAAAAAAAAAATAAAACAGGTAGGGGAACTTTAGACTGTAACCAAAATGAAATACTTCTTTAAAAAAATCCAGTCCTATTTGTGTGTGAAGTGTTACAGTTTATCAATCCGACACACTGGACTCTTAACACCCGTGCCACCAAATAATTGCACAGTATGCAGACAAATCTTTTAGATCGCACCACTGTGCACCATATCTGTCATAAATCCACTCTGGGGGTCAGGCCCTCTGCTCCCACAGTGCCAGACCTTGAAGTACGATTCATGAACAGGGTACAAACAGGGACACCCACATGTTTGTTTTGGGTTGAGCAAACTACCAGTCTCGAGTTCTGGGGTCAATTATGAACACTTTTTAGCCAGCACACCCAGATAACAGGTCCAAATATCACACTCTCTTTGGGGAAAGCAGCACAACACTTGATCCAGTGGGCATACAACCAACCTGGTTCACAACCCCCTGCCGAATCAATTGAGACGCTGGTATTTTCTTACCTTGCTGGATCTTCACACAGATCCTTGTTAGCATGGCTGTATATGATGACACACTAAGCAATTTAACAGTTACATCAGAAGTACCATTACTGTTCCACCATTCACATTCAAAATGAGAATATGTCTCAGGCAGATTTAAGGAAAATCAAATATACTAAAACTAAAAATAGTAAACAAATACAGTACATAAAAAAGAATATATATACATAATGATTACAGTCAGAAAGAAATGAACAATTGCAAAACAAAGCATCTTGTAACTGAATTAACTCATTTTAACTCTGTTTCAGTTGGTAAAGGTTCACATTTGAATTACCGGTCTTGGCAGAAGTGGTCTCTCTTGAGTCCAGGAACAGTGTCCCTTAGAAGTCCAGAACAAAAAGTGTGCACCAGTCCCTTCAGCCAGCTTGGCAATATCAGAGTTAAAATCCCACCCTTCTTGTGATGTCACAGCACATGAGATCATTTTTAGTCCTGTAATTAATTTACAGTATAATATGTAGCTGCATAGGCAAACAGGTCAGGTTACTACTGACTTGGAATCTGCAAAGACAGTGTACCCCCCCCCCACAAATTGATGTTTACTAAAGTGTCTTCCTGGGCTCTTAAAATGCTCACAGTCAGAATGGTGTCCTGTCTGCAGCAGCTCTATTTGTCTGCATAAGAGTGCTTTAATAAGCCTCCATGCCTGTCTCTTTAAGAGAGCTTCTGTGCTGTGTGAGAAAATTAGTCTGGGCTGGGTCCAAGTGATTTAAGGCTTGTGACTGGCCAGACAGTCCGTAGTTCTGCTCCGTTCTGCAATCGCTACTTGAGCAGAGGGAGCTCTGTTAGGAAAAGTGATTATTTATTGTTTATCTGTTATAATTATAATACTGTAGGAATTTGTCTAACCTGCTTCTATTTGCAGCATGAACATTTTATTTGGAGCCACCATTTTGGTTCTGGAACTGCTGGTGTTGGACCAATCAGAACCTCAGGGGACCTGACATGGAGACTGTCCCCAGAGGTCTTGTGGGATTGAAATCTGTAGGAATTGTAGTTTTTAAGGTTTGGCACCTAAATGGACCTGGAGAGGGAGCCCTTGCTGTGACAGACAGTTCCCTCAGCCAACCAAACCCTTTGGCTCTCAGAGGAAATCCCCAGAACTGCTGAAGCAGTGTGCCAGTTGTGACTTGGAGTTTGGAGAGTGAACAGCTTGAGTCATCGAGCAGCTGCTCCTGCGTAGGAACACAGGAGAATTGGCGGGAAGGCTCTGCTGGCCTACCTGTCACATCTTCCAGTGTGAAGAGCTGCCTTGAGTGTGAAAGTCAGGTTTATCTGATTATGGAATCGAGACCTGTACCTGAAGAGAGAAATTGCATTGTTGCTAATTGAGAGTGGACTGAAGACTTGCTCCAGAAGCGATCAGCCTGCCCAGTGCAGAAGTGAGCCTCATATCAAAAGGTTTGCACAGAGAAGCTGCGATTTTCAAACAGACTTTATCTGAACTGTGGCAAGTTACTTTACGTGTTATAAGTGTACTGAATGTGCGCATGGGTCGCGATTTGGTTCCCCACCACAAGTTCTGTTACGCCAGCTGGAGGCTGTTCCAGCACTTATCACGGACTTCATCCGAACTGTCTGCTCTGCCTGGGCTCTGCTACCTTGGCCTAGGCCACTGCTTCCGATTCAGAGACATTTCTGGTGAAAGATCCGCTTGGCGATTCGGCCCCCTGCTCAACACCACTGAACAGGTAGTGACCACCACGATGAGTTATGTAGGCTCTGCTTCCCCTGGCAATCCAGTACAACATGATGAGGTTGTCATCTCGCCTGTCCTGCATCCTGGTCTAGGTAGCGTGAGTACAAAACAGGGTAGCTCTCTGCAACAAAGCTGCAATTATTTGTGTGTCCATCTGATTTTCTTGTTCTGGGTTTATTTGCAATGGACTGAGCCATCCGGCTCCAGATTACAAATATTTGGGTTGAGTGCATGTTAACTGTGTTTTTCCTTCCTAAGGGCCCCAACAACAGCTGCAACACCGGCCTACTCCAGGCAACTCTTCAGGCTAGCCTGTTTTTTCCATACTGGGTACCCAGGGTTGTGAGGACTGTGCTAAAGGGACTCACTGTGCATGCTTGTTCAACCTGAATTTAATCAGATCTGCTAATCACCTGCTAGATTCACACCCCACCCTTGTTCACATCTCCTGAATAAACCAGATTATGGGTTTTCATGTTTAAACTGGCTAGTGTGTACCTTCTTGGTGGGGATACAGTACTTCTATTGTTTGTTGCCTCACTGGTCTTATTTCACAGGGGGTCTCCAGGGCAGTTGCAGAGGATCCAGCCCTGGTGGTAAGTGCAAGGATTGTGAGCATATCATTACTGTCATATGGTAAATGTGAATGTCCTGTTGCTATACTGTTTAGGCCACTAGAAGGGTTGGTGGGTGGTTATAGCATCCCAGAGGGCTATACCAACAGCAGTTACGCTACCCTAAAACCATTCCTCCAGGTGGAGGCACCCACTCACTTAGCTCAGGACCCTCAACCTGTGCCTAGTCCCACAGGCAGGGTAGTAGCCCATAGGAGAGTGCCACCTAGGCGTTACAACAGCAATATTTTTAATTATAACAAGACAATCTCTTCTTCCCATTATAGCATGATTTTTACGGCAGGTTACAATATCCCTTTGATATCTCAGGAAAACAGTCTGAGAACCACCTCTCAACATTGTGAGATTTTTGATATAGACGGACTAGGAAGCATTCTCCCTCCTGTCACCTTGTAATAAGGCAGCATTTTCACTTCAAAGCACCAACTCTTTGATAACATGACTTTTATGATTTCCACACAGGTGTTGTTAGGCATGTGTTAGTTTCTCTGAAGTTAGATGTTTCCTTCCATAAAGAGAGAACAGTACATTTTCAAAAATCTAATGTCCCAGGATGCCTTGTGCTGACTGCCATGTTTCACAAGCAGAAGTCAAAACATATATTTATATCAAAATCATATACACATAACTGGCAGACAGCGATTCTCATCACACCCAGTGTTTATGGTATGAGCCCAATCCTGGTGTGAGACTAGAACCCGGTATTCATGTTATGAGACCAGTCCTGGTGTGAGACAAGAACCCAGTGTTTATGGTATGAGCCCAGTCTTGATGTGAGATAGAACACAGTATTTATGGTGTGAACCCAATCCTGGTGTGAGACTAGAACCCAGCGTTTATGGTATGAGCCCAATCCTGGTGCGAGACTAGAACCCAGTGTATATGGTATGAGCTCAGTCCTCTTGTGAGACTAGAACCCAGTGTTTATGGTATGATTCCAATCCTTTTGGGGGGCAAAAACCCAGTGTTTATGTTATGAGCCCAGTCCTGGTATGGGACAAGAATCCAGTATTTATGGTATAAGTCCAATCCTAATGTGAGACTGGAAGCCAGTGTTTATGGTATGAGCCCAGTCCTGATGTGAGACTAGAACCCAGCGCTCATGGTATGAGCTCAATACTGGTGTGAGACTAGAACCCAGCATTTATGGCATGAGCCCAAGCCCAATCCTGGTGTAAGACTAGAACCCAGTGTTTATGGTATGAGCCCAGTCCTGGTGTGGGACCAGAACCCAGTGTTTATGGTATAAACCCAGTCCTGGTGTGGGACAAGAACCCATTGTTTATGTTATGAGCCCAATCCTGGTATGGGACAAGAACCCAGTGTTTATGGTATGAGTCCAATCCTGGTGTGAGACTAGAACCTAGTGTTTATGGTATGAGCCCAATCCTGGTGTGAGACTAGAACCATAGAACCCAGCATTTATGGTATGAGTCCAATGCTGCTATGAGACGAGAGCCCAGTTTGTATGGTACGAGCCCAATCCTGGTGTGAGACTAGAACCCAGTGTTTATTGTATGAGCCCAATCCCGGAGTGGAACATGAACCCAGTGTGAGACAAGAGCCCAGTGTTTATGGTATGAGAGCAATCCTGGTGTGAGACTAGAATCTAGTGTTTGTGTTATAAGCCCAATCCTGGTGTGGGTCAAGAAGCCAGTGTTTATGGTATGAGCCCAATTGTAGTGTGAGATCAGAACCCAGTGGCTATGGTATGAGCCCAATCCTGGTGTGAGACCAGAACCCAGTGTTTATGGTATGAGCCCAATCCCAGTGTGGGACAAGAACCCAGTGTTTATGGTATGAGCCCAGTCCTGGTGTGGGACAAGAACCTAGTGCTTATGGTATGAGCCCAATTCCAGTGTGAGATTAGTACCCAGTGTTTATGGTATGAGCCCAGTTCTGGTGTGAGACTAGAACCCAGTGTTTATGGTATGAGCCCAATTCTGGTGTGAAACTAGAACCCAGTATTTATCATATGAACTCAATCCTGGTGTGAGACTAGAACCCAGTGATTATGGTATCAGTCCCATCCTGGTGTGAGACCAGAACCCAGTGTTTATGGTATGAGCCCAATCCTGGTGTGAGACTAGAACCCAGTGTTCATGTTATGAGCCCAATCTTGGTATGGGACAAGAACCCAGTGTTTATGGTATGAGCCCAATCCAGCTGTGAAACTAGAATCCAGTGTTTATGGTATGCACCCAATCCTGGTGTGAGACTAGAACCCAGCATTTATGGTATGAGCCCAATCCTGGTTTGAGACTAGAACCCATTGTTTATGGTATGATCTCAGTGCTGGTGTGGAACATTAAGAATATAGTGTTTATGGTATGAGCCCAATCCCGGTGTGGGACAAGAACCCAGTGTTTATGGTATGAGCCTAGTTTTGATGTAAGGCTAGAACCCAGTGTTTATCATATGAGCCTAATCCTAGTGTGAGATTGGAACCCAGAGTCTATTGTATGAATCCAATCGTGGTGTGAGACTAGAACCCAGTGTTTATGGTATGGATCCAATCCTGGTGTGAGACTAGAACTCACTGTTTATGGTATGTGCCCAATTCTGGTGTGAGAGTAGAACCCAGTGTTTATGGCATGAGCCCAGTCCTGGTGTTGGGCAAGAACCCAGTATTTATGGTATGAGCCCAATCCTGGTGTGAAACTAGAACTCACTACTTTTGGTATGAGCCCAGTCCTGGTGTGAGATTAGAACCCAGTGTTTATGGCATGAGCCCAATCCTGGTGTGGGACAAGAACCCAGTATTTAAGGTATGAGTCCAGTCCTGGTATGAGACTAGAACCCAGTGTTTATGTTCAATGTTTTGGTGAATAGAGTATGGAGTTGGTAGTGCTTATGTAACGTTGTTTAATTTTGGCTTTTCTCTATTCCAGCCCTTGGTAGATAGATATGCTGGGTAGTGTCTGTAGGGAATAGAGGGCCCAGTGGCAAGGATGAGCAGAGTGCTGGAGAAGGAGGAGGCTAGGGAAGGTGGTGGATGAATCACGCCCTAAGCAAGGTTTTTGGGAGAGGCTGGCTTATGTCAGGGATGTGGGAGGAGCTATTCCCCCACACTGAACCTTGGGCTTTAGCCCTCCCATTCAGTGTTTTGGTGAATAGAGTATGGGGTTGGTAGTGCTTGTGTAATGTTGTTTACTTTTGGCTTTTCTCTATTCCCACCCTTGGTAGATAGATATGCTGGGTAGTGTTTTTAGGGAACAGAGGACCCATAGATAACTCCTCCAATTCATGGAGAGTATGATCGTGAGCACACAGGAGAGAACCCCCCCACCTCCTGAGTGGAGGAAACCTCTGAGGATCCATGGCTATTGGTCCACCCTCAGGGCATACTAAGAGGAAAGTGCCCTAAACACCTGACAAAGTTCTGACTCAGGTTCAAGAATGTACGTCCCAAAGGCTGATGATGTTGCTGCTCCAATTTGGAAGGAAAGTCCGGAAAATGAATGAGGATTGAGTCTGAGTCGATGAAGGAGATTTCTATGGTGAGCCAAGAACCATTTTGTTGTCATAGGTCGCTGCATACTGGAAGTAATAAGGATGGATCCAAATGAATGTGGGAGGACATCAGTTTATCCAGGTAGGCGATCACACGCCAGGTGGAGGTAGAGAAATACTAAATGACTACTCCTTTGTTGAGCCTATCAGTCTTAGAGGAGGATAAATGCAGCTCGTAATGGTCATTAGATTTCCATAGGTTGGAAATCTTGAGGAAATTAGTAGCAGAGGGGGAAGAAACAGTAAATTCGCCAGGCCGCAAAAAGCCATAGAATGCCAGGCAGATGGCGGAGGATAGCATGGTGGTAGAGACAGGATCAAGGTGGTTCAAAGCAAGTAGGTCCAATAAGTTCCGTAGGATCAATCCATTAATGGGAAGGCACTGAGGGAACTTGGGGCCCAATGATCTTTGAATGCCCAACAGAAGAAGCTTGATGGAGGGGTTGCTAAATAGGAAAGGGAAGGAAGGAGCAGATTGAGAGAGAAAAAAATGGATGCTGGAAAGGTACTGCTTTATAGTCCCATAGGATAGCTGCACGGCTTGATGGCAGAACATGAGGAAGGCCAGGACAGTGTCCACGTGCGGGCTAGGCAGGGAAGAGAATGGAAGTCCACAAAAAGAAGTATACCTGGTCCATGCAGTAGAGTAGGTGGCACAGGTGGCTGGAGCCAAAGTAGACTACATGATATGGGAAGCTTGCAAATGGCAGAAGGTTACAGCATGATGAGGTCCAAAAGTGAAGGGGGAGATGGCATGACTGGATCTTCTAAAGGGTACAGGCGATAAAAGGTCTGGAACCAAAAATAAGAAAGAGCATCAGCTGCTTCGTTAGTGTGGCCAGGAATGTGAAAACATTGTAATATAAAGTTGTGGATGAGAGAGAGCCAAGTTAGTCTCCTCAGGAACATCATGATTGTAGGAGACAACGACCTGCCTTTATTGATGATGTCCACCGTGGGTTGGTTGTCAGAGAACATGGACATAGTTTGGAGGGACCAGTGGGGACCTCAGAGCAAAGCAGCAGCCGCAATGGGATAAATCTCAAGAGGGGAGAAGTGGTGGAGAAGTCCAGATGGGAGGTTACATCCAGGGGCCAAGAGGCAGCAATCCATGAGTGATGAAAGATGGCAGCATAACTACATTTTGGTGAGGCATCAGTATAGATCCTGGGGCAGAAATTGGGAGATGGGTCCTTGTAGCACATGGAACAACCATTCCAGCAGGAGAGAAACCGGGACCACACGGCAAGATCAGGTTTAGCGGCTGAAGTAATGGTGACATAGTGGTGTAGTCCAGTAACTGAATATGCCAGAATCAGGAGATAGAAAATGAATGATCACCCTGAGGAATGACCCGCATTGCAAAGTTAAGATATCCCAGGAGAGATAAGAGGTCTTGCTGCGAGCAACTGGATCTGGAGGAAAAGGAGGTAACCAAGTCTCAGATACGGTGAACCTTGTCCTAAGGCAGTCTGGTTTCCATGCAAACAGAATTGAGGATGATGCTGAGGAACTCAATTGATGTCACAGGGCTGAGAGTCTTCTCCTTGGATAAGGGAACAACCAGATCATGAAACAGGTGAACCAGGGCAGAGATGCCAGCAGCACGAGAGGAATCCAGAGGACCAATAAGCATGAAATTATCAAATAAGTGAATTACAGAAGGACAATGACAGACATTCAGAATCCAGAGGACCAATAAGCATGAAATTATCAAATAAGTGAATTACAGAAGGACAATGACAGACATTCAGTAAGGCCCAGCATAAAACTTCAGTGAACAGGTCAAATAGTTTGGGGCTACTCTTGCAGCCAAAGTTGAGGAGGGTAGTGAAGTAGTAATTATTCTGCCAGAGCATGCCATACAGGTGCCAAGGGGAAGGGAGGATGGGCAGCAGCTTGAAAGCATTAGTGATGTCTGCCTTAGCAAGCCAGGAACCAGGGATGAAGTGCTTGATGACTGAGATGGCATCGTTGATGCAGGCATAAGACAGAGAATACTCGTCTGAAGGTATCAGAGAGTTAATGCTGGAGGTTGAGGAACATCTGGGCACAGACAGATTGACAACAAGGCACTTCTTGTTGGAGAACTTCCTGGTAGTGATGCCAATAGGATCGATTCGGTAGATGGGAAACGGAGGAGTGCGAAATGGTCCATTGATGAAGCCTTTCTGGAGTTCCTTCCATATGAGCTGGCACACGATGTCCGGTTCCTGGATGGCAGACTGGAGGTTGGGACAGATAAAGGACTGGGTAGGGAGTACGGAAATGCCAGTATGAAATCCATAAGAGAGTGTCCCAAGAAATTGTGGACAGCTGCTGGGAGAGGATGGAGTTCCAAAAGGCAGAGCCAGAGCAGAGACATCAACAGGCATGGAAGGGTGAGTGACTAGGCATCGTTGGCTCTTGGGGGCCTTAGGACAGATGTATTGGGCATGGTGGACCTCACCACAGAAGGTGCAAACGTGCAGGAGAGTACAGACTTGAATAGGGCAGCCGGATTCATTAAAGTAGTTGCAAACTGCTTTTCCCCCAAAGTATTTCACAGGATGGCCTCGGAGATCCAGATGGGAAGGAGGATTGGCATGGGTATGAAGCAGCTTAGGGACAGAGGCAGTGGGGGAAGCCTGTGGTCAATCGGACCTGGCTGTATTTGAGGAAGAAGGAGAGGCACAGACGGACATATGACAAAGAGGTGCAAAGTGATTGAAGGAGCCACACGGGGAACAGGAGTAGGCTCGTTGCCCGGCAAAATGGCGACAAAAGAGCTCAGTGTCTAGGACTGCCCAATTCAGTTTGATGTTATAATGGGTCAAAGAGGCAGCCACCTTTGCTGAGAAGGATCAGTGGTAATCATAAAAGTGGGTTCCCCCATAGCATACATTGAGGTCTGTAATGAGACAGAGATAGAAGTCAAGCTCTTCACGCCTTGATGGGATTGCAGAACAGAGAACATCACAGTACAGGCTGAAAGCCAAGATAAACTCGAAGAGAGTCAGTTTGTGTAGGAGACAAGGGTCCTTGGATTTGAGAATGACAGAGACATTGGCACAGGAGACGATCCTATTTTCCAACCACGTCTTGTGTGGAGATGAGGAGGGAGGCCAAGTTGATATCTTTCCCATCAATGATGTCCCTACAGAGATGAGTTGGAATGAGATGAACTGGAATGATGATGGGAGAAGGAGCAGGAACCAAAATACCTGGTGTCGGAAGCAGCACTGGAGTACTGGATGTCGAAGGAGGAGGAACTGAAGGAGCAAGAATGGGGAAGATGGGGGCCTGGCTGGTGAATGGAAGAGCTGCTGGAGCTATGGGGGCAGATGAAGGAGCTAGAACTACGGGAATGTGAGCTTCAAGTGCGGTCATGCAGGATTCCAAGCTGAAAACAGAGGAGGAGATTTGGCACATACAGTTCCGGATTTCTGCCATGGAAGAGTCTTCAGCAGGTGGATCGGGCTGCCCGGGAGCTGCAGGCAGGGCCGGCCTGGAGTGAGAAGTGAGGAAGAGATCATAAAATTCCTGCTTACAGGCAGAGGCCGCATGAGAGATGCTACATTTCCTGAGTTCAGCAACTAGATGAGGAACAGTCCGGTCCGAAATGGAAAAGTTAGACTTAGAGGTACATTTCCATGAGGAAGGAGCTCGGCCAGAGGGCTGCTGAGGCTGAGCATCAAAGTTGGCAGAGGAGGTAGGAGCAGGATCAGTGGAAGGGGTTGAATTCATGGGCAGCTGAAGTGGACACATGAAGGTCCAATCAGGCAGCAGCAGTGGGTCTTTGGAGAAAAGTTCTCACCTTCAATGGAGATAGTGAACTACAGCATGGATGAAGGAACCTAGGGGAATAGTAAGGGAGAAATTGAACGATCCCTGGGCTTCCATCCCTAAAGATGGGCCACCGTCTTCAACCGAACCTCAATAGGCAAGGTTAGGGATGGAGACCAAGGACTGATGTAGTAGAAGAGTCAGATGATAAGTAGTCATGAGAAGGACTCCCAGGCCTGGTACCTGGAGAGGTCTATCCTTCACTCCAATACTGCCGCCAGGTATGAGTTAGGGTCAGAGTCGCTGGGTAGCAGGTAGTAGGTAGTAGTAATTGTAATGGAATCCCACCCCCAGTAGACAGGGCAAGCCTACCTTCACTTGGTACCTCAGAAGGTACAAGTTAGGGACAGAATCCGGAAAACTTCTGGTATGGGCTGTCAGGAAAGCAAGGTAAGCTGCTGTAAAAAGGAAAAATGGTTGGGTTGATGAGGAACAGCCAAGGGAGAGCCAGAGGGACCACAAATGGGTAGGAGGCAGGAGAATAGCGCATAACGGACAAAATACACATGGGTAGGAAACAGGTGAGGTTAGGGGAAACAAGGAAACAAAGGGGTTACTAAGTTCAAGCCTGAAGTAGCTGGATGTAGTCAGATGATGCGGGCCTGCCGCTGTAAGGCAGTAGGGAGCGATGACTGGTTGTGAGTTGCAGGAGACTGAGACGAGCAGGAAGGGACAACTGCATGAGCTGCCCATCACTTTAAGGCAGAGGCAAGGAAAAGGGAGCATGTCACTTTAAGCCAAGAGGAAGGCACTGAACAGGGGGCCCAGAAAGAACTACCAGCACAAGGGGAAAATAACATGGAAAGCAGGTGAAGGACTGGAATGACGAGGTGGACCATCATTGTTTGCGATTAGCAGGTAGCATTCGTTCATATGGCATGGTTGCGTGAGGTCGGTAAACATAACGGGCAGCAGGGGGAACAGGCCAACTAGGATGAACACTCTGGATAGGAGACACAGGAAAGCACCTGCAGAAGCACAGCACAACGGAGCAGAAGCAAGTAACAAAAGTACAATGGGCAAAGGGGAAAAGAAGGGCAAACCCAAGGGGGAGAACCTGGAGCCAGGGAAAGGAACAACAGAATCGGGGAGCAGGCAAAAGTAGGGGATGGCAAGGGGACAGAAATGAGAGCTCTGGGTGGTGGTGGAACCAGGAAACAGCCTGGGAGGAGGACGCAACAGGGAGGAGGACAACGATGGGAGGAATGCAGGTCAGGGAAGCAGAACCAGGACAAACAGCGCCGCACTCAAGGCACGTGGAAAGAAGGACCAGATAAACATGTGGCAAAGCCGCCGGGGTGGCCAGCTGGGCTGTGGCAGCAGGGCAAGCCAGGAGACCCAGAAAAACATGGGAAGAGGGAGCAGGAGGAAACCAGGAGGAACAGCGGGGTCAGAAAACAAACCCAGCAGGACAGGAGCAAACAGGCAGAAAATGCAGCAGCAGTGGGGAAACAGGAAAAACAGAGCACAAGGCAGGAGACAGAAGAGAGGAGGAAAGAAAAACAAGGAGCACACAGGGGAGAAGGGGCAGTAAACACAGGGCAAGAACTAAAGCTAACTGGAGCAAAGGCAGGCAGCAGCAGCAGCAAGAAGGGGAGAAGGCACAGCCACAGGAGCCACGCAGGAGCCCAAGGAATGATGAATCACGCCCTAAGCCAGGGTTTCTGGGAGAGGCTGGCTTATGTTAGGGATATGGGAGGAGCTATTCCCCCACATTGAACAACAGGCTTTAGCCCTCGCAGTATAAGCCCAATCCTGGTGTGACTCTAGAGCCCAGAATTTATGGTATGAGACCAATCCTGGTATGGGACAAGAACCCAGTGTTTATGGTATGAGCCCAATCCTGGTGTGAGACTATAACCCAGTGTTTCTGGTATGAGCCCAGTCCTGGTGTGAGACTAGAACCTAGTGTTTATGGTATGAGACCAATCCTGGCGTGAAACTAGAACCCAGTGTTTATGGTATGAGACCAATCCTGGCGTGAGACTAGAACCCAGTGTTTATGGTATGAGCCCAATCCCTGTGTGAGACAAGAAGCCAGTGTTTGTGATATGAGCCCAGTCCTGGTGCGAGACTAGAACCCAATGTTTATGGTATGAGCCCAATCCTGGTGTGAGACTAGAACCCAGTGTTTCTGGTATGAGCCCAATCCTGGTGTGAGACTAGAACCCAGTGTTTCTGGTATGAGCCCAGTCCTGGTGTGAGACTAGAACCCAGTGTTTCTGGTATGAGCCCAGTCCTGGTGTGAGACTAGAACCCAGTGTTTATGGTATGAGCTCAATCCTGGTGTGAGACTAGAACCCAGTGTTTATGTTATGAGCCCAGTCCTGCTATGAGACAAGAGCCCCAGTGTTTATGGTATGAGCCCAGTCCTGGTGCGAGACTAAAACCCAATTTTTATGGTATGAGCCCAATCCTGGTGTGAGACTATAACCCAGTGTTTATGGTATAAGCCCAATCCTGGTGTGAGACTAGAACCCAGTGTTTCTGGTATGAGCCCAGTCCTGGTGTGAGACTAGAACCTAGTGTTTATGGTATGAGCTCAATCCAGGTGTGAGACTAGAACTCAGTGTTTATGGTATGAGCCCAGTCCTGGTATGAGACAAGTACCCAGTGTTTATGGTATGAGCTCGACGCTGGTGTGGAACAAGAACCCAATGTTTATGGTATGAGTCCAATCCTGGTGTGGGAAAAGAACCCAGTGTTTATGCTATGAGCCCAATTCCAATGTGCGAGTAGAACCCACAATCTTCTGACCCAGAGGCAGATGTACTACCAGCTGAGGTATGCTGACAAAACTCAAGTTCATGGAAAGGTAGCTGCAGAATTCAACCAGCTCCCCCAAATAAAAAGTACAACTTCCTATCTATCACAAATCTCAAATTACTGTACATTCTTAATAACTTCAAAGGGATCTCACTGCTTAGGTCTCTAGGTTTTCTGTTGTTCCTAGTGTCAGAAAGAGATAAAGGATTGTTGCTGCTTTTTATCATGCAAATGGTTTTAGCGTGTCTGAATGTCATAGGAGCTGACATTGTGGGGCTGTGGAGCCCAGGGACTTACCATAAATTTCAAGCTTCCGCTTTTGTTGTCAGTGAGCACAGCCTGGCTATACAGATATGCCCTACCCCAGAAAAAGAAAAAGCTGGCTCCTATGTTGAATGTCATATATTTCTGTTAAAGTGTTGCAATGTGCTACAACTTGTACCTCAGTATGATTTTCAGTAGTAAAGGTGAAGCCATGCATGCTCTGTGTATCGGCATGTAGTGTTTTGTTCCTTTACAAATTAGCTTGGAAAGCAATAAAGAACTGACAGGCTGTGGCAGAGCAGTGGGAGGAGCCAGTCTTGGAGAGAAAAACATTTGAAAGGTATGTGTATTGGCCTATCAGATGACCGTGGATTACTTAAAGGAGAGTACAGACAGAATTTGCAAATGTGTATGTTGTGCAGATTATTTTAATGTGTGTGTAGTCCTAGTGTGTCTTTCTGTCTGCTATTAGGAGTTTTTTCTAAATTAGCCTACTAGTGTTACAGTAGTTTTATGGCCCCTAGGGACTCTCCATCTCAGCAAGATTTATTGCTCTTCTTATTCCTAGAATACCTCCTGTCCCATGTGACAGTGGTGTATCCAGGACCATGGATTTAGCAAGCACTTGTTTAGAGTCAGTTTACTACAGCAGTACTGTGATGTTAAGTAGTGATCCTTATCCAGTGAGCACTAATTGCTACATTTACAGTTCAGCAAATACTTGAGGACTAACTGAGTGGGCTATTCTGTAAGAAAACAGCTAGAGTTGTAACTAATTCTAGCATTGCTGATTTGGGGTGATTTGTGTGCTTTTTATGAATGTGTGTCATTTGATAAAATGAAATGATTTAAAAGCAAAACATTTACTCCTGCTGTCTAGACCTGACACACATAGAAAACATAAATACTGAATTAGAGCTATTCGCTGGAGGCCCAAACATTAGGCTGCTATCTTTAGTACTTGCTGGATCAGTGGTCGTAGACTCATCACAGTAGGAACACTAGTGATAGGAATGTAAAGCTACAGCCAATGACCACGTAGAGTCACGGGCCGCTATTACGAGCAATACAATGGGCAGACTGGATGGGCCTGGTGGTCCTTATCTGCCGACAATTTCCATGTATCTATGTATCTACGTATCTCTGTCACATGGGACAGGGTGCATTGTAGGAAAAAGAAGAACAATAAACCTTGTTGAGATGGAGATCCCCAGGGGGCTATAAAACTACTATATAACTGGCAGACTAATTTAGAAAAAACATCTAATAGCAAACAAAGGGAAGGACACACCAGGACTACACATAGAAATCAAAACACTCGGAAAAACATGTTTTATTTGCAAATTTTGACTGTACTACTCCTTTACTGGTGAGGAGTATCAGAGTGCTATAAGTGGTGCTCATACAATCACCTTTCCCAGGTGAGTAAACGTACAGTTCTATTGTCACTGATAGCATCTCCTTAATGGAACAAACAGATAAAGGGTGCTGGCCCAGCGGCATGGAGGGTTGAGGCAGTGATGCCTTACCTCCTGCCACGCTGGCGACCCGTGTTCACGGTGCGAGTGGGTCACCAGGGGTCGGCCAGGGAGGGAGAGGATCAAGCATCGGGAGTACAGCTCTCCTCTCCCAGGGAGGGGTGGGGATGGAGTCCGCTGCTTGACTGGCCCCTAGCAGTGGCTGGGGGCAGTGCAAGGGACCCACATAAGGGGGGCGGAGCCAAGCAAGACACCCAGCGTGCCGCATATGGAAGCATGTGCGGCTTGGCCATTGGTGTCATTGCACGCCTTGGCTCCGTGCTCAGGAGCGGGACAAAACCGGAGGAGAAAAGAAGCTCATCGGCAGGATAAAGCCAGTCTCCCTGCCGCACTCGGTCAGCTGGCGCCTCAATTGGTGAGAGGTGATGACCGGCATGTCGCCCGGTGGCAGTGATGGGGGACGGTGGAAGGGGGCTGGTCAGTGGGGGATAAATATATAAGGAAAAAAAAACAGATAAAGGGGATATTGTGCTGTTCGCCATGGGTAGTATCGTTAAAAGTCTTCTACTGTAACAAAAAAAAACAACAAAGATTAGTGTTTATTTGTAACCCATTAACACACAATGCCATGGAATCCAACTAACTAAATACCTGATACAGCCTCAGATTATGCTTATGATAATCTCCATTATAGGAAAAATCTTACTGTGCACCTCTTTGTATGTATCCAGGAAGTATAACGAAGCCCTCTGAATGACATGGTGACATCTCTGAAAAAACTTTGAAATACTTACTCTTTTCAGACAATTCTGCTTGTATTTCACACATATTCTGTATTCATATCCCCAATTTTTTCATTACTAAGGACAGCTGTTTGAAAACAGAACCCTTGTCCCCCATACTTTCTGTTCCTGTGGCCTGCCAACACATGATGTCACAATTCTGTTTATGAATAGACATACAAAGACATAGAAAATGACAGCAGAAAAAGAACCATTGGCCCATCCAGTCTGGCCACCCTACCTAACAACCCTACGCAGACTCTAGTGGCCGTCCCTCTCCCACACCTCTGCCCTCTACCCACTTACTATGACCACATGCCCGTCCACCCTACCTTGACCGCCCCCTCACTGTTATGGCCTTCACCGTGGCATCAGACAGTTTGTTGCACTTGCCCACCACTCTTTTGGTGTAAAAGTGTTTCTTGACATCCCGCCTGACTCTGCCACCCACCAAGTTCAGGGAATTCCCCCGCATACCTGTATTCATACTTCAGACAAATATGTTTTTGCAGTGCACACTGTTTACCCCATGCAGATATTTGTATGTTTCTGTTGTGTACCCCCTACCCTGTAGTCTTTAGGGTGCACGTCAAGGTGTTGCAGCCTCTCCTTATATGTCTTTTCACCACACCCTGGATCTTCGCTGCATTGCTTCCTCCCGCTCACAGTCCTTATGCAGGTATGGACTTTGACACCTTGCACAGTATTCCAGGTGCGGGCGCACCAATTTTCTGTACAGCAAAAGGATCACCTCCTGGCTTCTGCAGCTGATTTCCCTCCCTCTACACCCCATCGTCCTGTTTGCCTTCCCCCCCATCTTGTTTCACTGTGCTGTGGATTTTAGATTTCTGATATTATTACCCCCAAGGTATTTTTCTTTTTCTGTGCTTTCCAGTACCACATTCCTCATCATGTATTGCATTCTTGGGTTCTTCACCACAATGTGCAACACTGTTTGTGGTTCAGTTCAGCTGCCACATCTTGAACCATTTTACCAGCCTACCCAGGTCCTTCCTCCATAACCGTCATCCCATCTTCAGGTCCCTCAGTTTTTTTTGACCAGTCTCCTGTGGGGGACCGAGTCAAAAGTCTTATTGAAGTCCAAGCACAGTATTTTAACTGTCCTGTGTTGGCCACCCTAGTCGCCCGGGTGAAGAACTGTATTTGGTTTGTCCTTCCTACTGCTTTTATGCAGAGGAACCACATCAGCAGTTCTCCAATCCCTGGCGACCACTCCTGCTTCCAATGAGCAGTTGAAAAATATCTTCTAGGGGGCGTGGCTAGCAGCCGACTGAACAAAACATGTTTACAGGGAGCTGTGTGGCAGTTCTTGAAAAAGTTTCAATCCTTCTGCTGTTTTCTTTACTTTTTATGTATCCAGTGCTTTAGTGTGGTTAAATACCTTTTATGCTACTGAAATAATTATACTTTTAAAAGACAACGGGCAAGTCTAGAAATCCAGCAGCTTCCGAAGCTAGCAAAAGGAAGCCGCCTGAGGGGCCTTCTGAGACACTGAATAGTTTGGTCCTACAGGCCATGAAAGACCTGGAGAAATGTGTACGTGATCTTGATAAGAAGGTCTACACTTAATAATAGAGTGTTGGTCTTGGAGATGAAGATTGAGACAGTCACTGCGGACAGTCACACTGACAAAAGTGCTGCTGAAAAGGCCATGGCAGTTTCCTCGGGAGTGGGCCAAGAAAATAAATTTTATTTATTTATTTTTATTGACACTAAAGGTTTTTGTTGTACAAAAAACAAACAGTACAAATGCACAAACATATAGACAAACGATCACTATTGCGTCTTAAGTAGGTGTACACAAGTTTCATCACTACCTTCAGTATTTTATATCTATCTAATGTCCAGTCTATTGTACCATTACCCTTCTAAGGGATACATCCTGGCTTGTGATCTATCATATATAGTACCCATCTTTGCCATAGTGTGTCAAAGTGCTCTGTGGTGTTCTTCAGTTTGGCTTTTAGCCGTTCCATGTCATAGACTTGAATCATTCCCTCCTGTCATTGGGTGATTGTAGGAGCAGGGGGGTCAACCACAGTCTGGTTATAGTTTTTTTCGTTACTAATCAGCAGGCTTGTGTCAGTTTTTTAGTCAGGGGGCTTCTGTGCCCCTGATAGGGGGATCAAAAAAGATTACCAAACATTATTTGTAGGGCAGCCTGGAGCTGTGGCCTCTATGTCTGTAGTACAGGACAAGATCAAACTATATAGCCATGTGTGGCAGGACTGGTGCCATGGCATCGCCAGCGCAGTGCTGACTGTGTTGGAGCAAGTTTAGTTATGATTTGTGGGGCGCAGAAGTATCTAATAAAACATTTCCATGAGAATTCCTTCCAGGCGTGGGAGGCAGTAGGTTTGTGGATATGTTGAAGGTCTCTGGTCCAGTCTTGTGGAGGGATGGCAGTTTGTCGGTCTGCCTCCCATCTTGCTTTGGTTAACTCCACCTGAGTCCCCTGAAGCACGAGGAGTGCTTTATATACCTGGGAGATTAGAGAGTGTACCTGATGTCTGGTCAGTATTGATAGAATTAGCTGATGAAACTGTGGGATCTCCAGACCAGGCGGCCAATCCCAAAGTTTCTCTTCCAAGTAGTGGAACACCTGGTAGTATTTAAACTGATCTTGATGGTGGAGAGGGAAAGACCCCTCTGCCCCAAAGGAACTGTGTGTGGGGGGGAGGCCTATTCGCCCCCACTGGGCATAGGCACTGTGTATGCATCTTGGCGTGAAGGAGGCATTTTGGAAGAAGGAACTAACCAAAAATGTTGTTGCCCTGAGTTGTTTGCAGGATATGACTTTTTGCCAACACTGCCAAATGGTTAGAGTGTAAGGGTTGGTAGTTATTGTTTCCCCCTTGTTGGAGGGGGGGGACCACTAGTAATATTTTCTGGGTAGATAGAAGATCTTCTATAAGTTCTAGTGTTTTCCAGTGGGTGGAGTATTGCTCTGTCAGCCAGTACAAAGCTGTGCACATCTGGGCTGCTGCATGATAGAGAGAGAGACAGATTTGGTAGGGCTGATCCTCCCTGTGTCTTGGGGAGTTGTAGTATATAATATTTTATGTGCAGTTTACTTCCTCCCCATATATATCAGGATATGAGTTTATTCCATCTTTGGATGGATCCCCCCGGAGGGGGGGACAGGTAGGGCTTGGGCTAGATACAGTAGTCGGCGCAGTATGATCATTCGTATGCTATCTATGTTTTGTAGTAATGAGAGAGGAGCTGTGTTCCAGGTTTATAGGTCCTTTACCATTTGGTTCGTAAATGTATCATAATTCAAGTGGTTGAGTTGGGGTTGGATTTCAAGTTGCAGCTGGGCCACCCTTGAGCCCTGAGATGTCTCTCCACCAGCATGGGCTCTTTGGGCCACAGCCAGTTGTGTCTGCAGGTCCTGCACCTTCTGTTCTCTCTCTCCTGCTTTAAGCGCAAGGTGTATTTGATGAGTTCCACTCTAAGTACTGTCTTTATTGTGTCCCACAGTATTGTGTGGGCAAGATCAGGGGCCTCATTGTTAGTTTGTGTTTGGGCAAGCCTGTTGCTGATGAATTGTTTAGCTTCAGTTTTGTTCCGCAGGGAGACATTAAATCTCCAAAGTTTAGGGCCTCGGGGAGGGTCCCAGTAAAGCTCGAGGCTTAAAGACGCGTGAGCGGATAGCCAAATAGGTAGCATCTTATAGCTTTTGAGGCGGTCTTTGTGCTCCGAGGAGATATGAATCAGGTCGATTCGGGAGTAGGTGCGATGGGGGTGGAAGTAATGGGTGTACTCCCACTGTGTTGGGTGTAAGTATCTCTATGTGTCTGTCCAGCCTAATTCTCTAAGAATGGTATGGCCTTTTTTCTGTACATTAGTTTCCCTGGGCAGGGAGGGACTGGATGTGTCCCTTCTGTCAAATATTAAATTATAGTCTCCCCCTAGAAGGAGTACACCTCTCTGGTATTGGAAGACTTTGAGTAGTGCCTATATGGTTGGGGTATCTGATCCCTGAGGGAGGTAGATGCTAGCTAGATTGAGTTCCTTTCCTAGGTAGGCGCGGATCACTATGGCCAGTCTATCCTGTGGTTCTGAGTAGGGACTTGTGCAATGAAGGGGAGTCTGGTGCGGGACAAGTACTGCCACCCCACGTCATTTTCCCTGTTTGTGTGATGAGGCGATCATCTGGTAGAAGCCGAATTTAGAAAGTTTTTGGTGCTCCAGGGAGGACAGGTGGGTCTCTTGTAGCATTATAAATGTAGGGTGGGCTTTTTTAATAGCTGTAATCACCCTAAAGTTTTTGACCGGGTTATTTAGACTATTTACATTTTGACAATACAATGTTGTAGTTTGACTAAGAATAATGGTAAAAACAGAAGCAAGTATTATAAGCTGTCTCGAGCCCACAGTCAAGCGGTCCTCCCTCCTCCAAGTTCTGGTGTCGGGGTGGATTCCTTGGAGCTGGTGTCACTGTGGATCTCCAACACACACATTTTCGATAAACACAGTAATCCATTTATTTCTTAAAGGTAGCAAAACTTTTAACATTTTAGAAGACGCAGACATGAAACAAATTATAACTCTATGAACTATAATTACTAAGACAGTACTACATTTATCTACAACTAATAGGAGACCCCCCTCTGGGTTCCTAGGGGTATCTTAGTGTGAGCTTCTAAGGCAGGAGAGCAGAGAGCTGTGCCTTCTAAGGTCCTGGACAGCCGGTGGACAGGTACCCTCCCATTGTCCAGGTAGAAGGTAAAAGGTGTGTTCAAGGCACCAGTGGCCTCCTGTGTGCTGGTCCAAAGGCCAGCAGTGGGGTGTGATAGGGGTGGGCATGGGAAAAGTGTGTAGGGATGTCGTCACACATATGGGCACAAGGCTGGTAAGTGGTGGCATTTAGTATGCAGTGCTTTTCATTGCCTACCTCCATCCTTTTCTTTACAACCAGCCGGTAGGGTGCTGGGTTTGTCCTGTCTGCTGAGTGTGGGCGAAGTCCCAGCAGCATAGTGGTATGACATGCCTATTTTGTTTTATACCAGCAGCTCTCCGAGGTGCTGCCGCTTTCTTGTATTTTCATTCAGAGAATCTCTTGGTCCCATATATGTGTGGGGCTCTCAGTTTAGAGGGTGTCTGGGGTATGGGTGGATTGGTGTCATATGATGGACGTGATCTCCAGTGCATATTGTATTCTAGTGGGGATGTGTCAGGATGGGCCTGGGAGGAGGGTGGCTGCCAGTTGCAGCATAGCCAACCGACTTATGGGGGGGACCACGGGAGGGTAGCTTGCGCTGGGTTGTACCATTTGTTCATTCTCCCTATGGTTATGGGTTTGGTTGAGCTTGTGGTCGGCAATACAATATTATACATTCTGTTCCTTACGGCAGCAGTGGCTGCACGGGGAGGGGGTGGACTGGGGGCAGGTCATAGCTCATTATGCAAACACCAGCATGATATTATTGCACCTGGGTGTGCAGGGAGTGAGCGGCCCATACAAAATTAAAAAAATAACTCATGCATGTTACAGAAACACCTTTCTGTGGGGTAGAATCTCCTCTTCCCTTTTTTTTCTTTCCTCCCTTCTCTTCTTTCCTCCCCCCTTCTCTGCCCACTTCCACCCCCTCTCCCTCCCCTTCCCCCTTCACTTTCTGCCCCCTCTCCCCCCAGCAGAGTGCCGCCACAGCTGTACTCTGTGGTGTCTTCATGTTCCACAATGGATTACAGGAGGCAGCCCATGGCAGCAGAGTTACTTTATATTATAATCAAGTGGGGTAGCAGCTGTCCTCTCAGTATAATTGCCGCTTTCTATAAAGTAAATTCGGTCAATGAGTGAGGCTCAGAGGGGAAAGCAATTGGGCGGCCCCCTAGAGCTATTTCCATCAGCTCCAGGATGGAGCCGTCCATTGGTGTGAAGTAACTACAGTTCCTCCCACTGAACACTAGGCAAGGACCAGATGTTTGACATTAGCCAAGGGTTGCATGACTACATCTCAGAGGAAAAGGCTACATATGTCTGTTTGCAGCTGGACAGGAAGCAGACAAGGAGGCATAGGTTGTGATGTTTGTAGCATTTGCTATAAATGTCCTGCCCCCTGTTGTTGCCGAAGAGTGTTACTGGTCATCTCAAGTAACTTTAGCGGACCAGCGTTTTTTAATTGTTTGTTTGGTTAGGACTGATAAACCAGCCTTTCTGGTTGGCAGGCCTAACTTCAAATTTAAAATTATGTTACTGAGTGACCACTGGTATTCCATTCCTGTCCCCTCTGTGGCCAGAGCCAGTCCCGTATCTCCACCCTCCACCCAATCCTCCTCTTGGGCACCAGCACCACTGATTGCCATTTTAAATTCACATGCTACATTTCTCTGTTAAAAAACATCTGCTGGTATCCCTGTGCCTCCCCCCAACTATCCTGCAAATAATTTAATTTCAGTGACTACCCCCATTTTATCTCCAACTGTCCCATAAATGTCCTCACAGTAAGGCAAATAAACTCAATGCAGTGTTATTTACGCTGGCCCAGCTAGTAATTATTTATGTCTGTTGGGACCACGACTGCAGGTCAGAGGGAAGTGAGGAGAGCCGTCCCCTCCGCAGTTGCCCCACAGTGCATCCCACATCTGAACACGGGTCATTTGGTCTGCAATTCACACTTACATTTTGTGTCTTTCTATTCAAGCATGCTCAAGCAACTTCACCGTTTTTCTATAGCCCTTCCATTATTACCAAGTTCTCATCATTTGTTTCTTACCTCGATTTTTGAAATACATCCCCAGATGTTCCCAGAGTTAAGTGTATGGAACTGGAAATCAATACAGTGTTATTATTCGGCAAAGAAAAGCAGGTTATGGGGAGCCAGACAGAAGAACCAAAAGTAAGAGAGGAGATGCGGATTAATATTAAAAGAAAGGAGAGAGACAGGGAGGAGTGGAGAGCGTGGAAAGCAAGGCGCAGGTATGCCTACGATTACCTGCAGTTAGGATTAATTGCATAGAAAGGCAATCAGTTGATTTAGACCCGGTGCCAGGTCCCAAGGGACAAAATCAGCACCAGCAGAATGTGTAGTCGGTTCCCGGGGGAAACTTTCAGCTCTGAGCGGCTGTCTGGAAGGAGTGTAGCACCGCTGTAATGTCTTTCATACTGGCCGCAGCATGCAGGCGTCACGATCCCCTTATAATTTCACTTAGATCTGCCCATTCTGCTGGGCGGCTTGTGGTGGTGGTGGTGGTAGTTCTGGGTGACTTAGGGATCATGATGCCCTTTTCCTAAAGACCAGAGATGGCTTCTGTGATGTTGTCATATAGGATTGGACCCTCTGTATGTAACCCCTAGATGGCGCTATCCCAGGGGCTACTACCCCTGCCTGATTTGCCACTAACAGGTTGAGGGGCCTGGATCCAATGGCGGGTGCCTCCACCCAGAGGTCAGGGTTTGCAATAGTTAAACTAACTTGGTCACAGCCCTCTGGGACACTGCAACCCTTTCTTCCCACTAGTGGCACACAATATATCAAATTACCTTCACAGTATACACACCCCAGGTCTGGTTCCGGCACTGGGACCTCCTGTGAAATGAGATACAGTGCAACAATCACAGTACAGTACTTTAACATAGACAAATACTTCAGGCAGTATAACTTTGCTGAAACAAGCAGCTCTGATTTATTTAGGGGATATAACAAGGACAGGGAAATCAGGTTAATTAGCTTATCACTCTAATAATCTACCTATGGCTCTGTGCACAGGCCTATCCCTATCAGTTACTGTCCCTGCAGTGCAAGCCCTAGTGGCTAGTCCAAACCGTGGCAGCTGGTAGGGGCCCTTTCACAGAGAAAAGGAGAATTAAACAGTCAGCAGTACAGTAATTCCATTTGGATTTAATGGAATTCAACAGGGAGTGACCCTGAATTAGTACTCACGACCTCCAAATAAGATAGGGTCCTTCAATGTCAGCAGGGCTCACTTGAGGTACACAAACCTCTTCACACATCCATATAAAAAGAAAGCACTATACCAGGCAGGCTGCATCTGTATCCCGATCACAATTACTGCACAATACCGGGAGAACACACAGCAGATTCAGTTCCTGACAGACCGAGTGTAATTTTCAGCAATTCCTCCAGTCTTCTACAGGGTGAGCCTGGTTTCTACTCTTCAGAGATCCTTTGATTCTTTTCACAGGACAGATTCAGTCCTAACAAGCTGTTACACAAGCTGCAGACCGGAACTCTGGGCCTTACACACGTTTTTGACTAAAACTGCACACTGAAAAGCACAGGGCTCCTTCCTTCTTCACTGCCAAAGCTCAACTGAAACTCCAACCGACAAAACGGGCACTTCCTTTGAGTTCCTCCCAGTTCTTGACTGGATTGGCTGTCACTCACAATAGACTGCTGCTGTTGGTCCAAAAAGGCACTGAAGTCTAAACTACATCTCCCAGAGTCACTGCCCATACAATCCTCTTGTGGCTGGCTCAGATTATGAGTCCAAGTTCTGATTCGTCCAAGGCACCATTTTGAGCTAGCTTACCCCACACTGATTGGTCCAGTTCAGCAGTTCAAAACTAGAATGGGGAACTAGCAGACACAGTTCTGACTGCAAAGAAAGCAGGTTAGACAAACTGTAATTTCATTATTACTCTAAATAATTTCTGGCAAACAGTTACATCTTTCAGATAGGTTCCTTTGCACTCCTAGTGACTGCAAAATGAAGTGAATTGGCAGCAGCTTGAGTGGTACTCAATCAAAAAACACACAGTCCCCCATACAAACTAATTATGTCTGCAAGCAGACAGCTCTTAAAGAGACAGTACCAGAGGTTCTAAAAACACTCACTGATAAATGGCTTAAATGCCAAACACCATTCAGGCTTGGAGCATTCAAGCAAGCTCCTGGAAGTCTTTGGGAACCCCCATTTGCAGGGAGTTACACCCTTCCTAGCCTGGGAAAGACTTGGCGTCCGCGTCAAGCAAAGTACCATAAGTTTCAACTGCAACCATATACATTTGCATTAGGCTCGCATATGTAATCATCAGTCAATATATCATTTTACCAAGAACACATTTCTGAAACATTGCAGTACGTCACTCTTTACACAGTATTACATACACATTGTACCATAACTCAAGTTATTACCTCTTGTACATGAAACCTGAAGAGAGGGGGCCCTTCCCTATCAGTTACCCTGGGGCTGGATGGGGCAAGGGCACCATACTTAGAGGGCAACACAAGTAACTTGGAGTTAGCACTGATGCTCAGTTTGGGCAATGAGCTCGGGGACACATACACTCCTTTATGGACAACATTGAGAGGCAAGTCCACAGGCCTCCCAAGTGAATCATAACTGAGGTGCACCACAGGCTTTACAGGTCGACCAGTCTTTCTAGGGGGAACTGTTATAGTCTCTGCACTCTGAGCCTCATTTTCAGCATTGTCCTCACTTGTCAGGGGAGTCTCCATGGGGTAGAGAGGCTGAGAACTGGGGCACTTTCAGCTCCAGGAGTTACAGTTTCTGAGTCCACAACATTTGGCTCGCATGGAGAGCTTTCGGACACTGGCAGTGAACTGTCAGGGCACTCAAAATACTCTTCTTGTTCGGTGTATCACCAGTCTGCCCCAATCTATAATTTTCCTCCCTGAAAGCTCAAACAGTTCAACCATGCACAATGATTCCATTTCATCTGATCTGATGCTTTGCACTTCACTTTCTGGGAGCATTGGCTCGGGATGAAGCTGGGGGCTTAGACAGTCCAGAAGGCCAGCTTCATCTCCAGTATTGACTAGGGATTGCCCCGAAACAATTGACTCAGTTAAAAGAAGGATAGTATTCAAAGTCACTCTCACTTTCTTCCGATATGGACTGACAGTCATGCTCAACTGGGACTTGTGGAGGGAACACTTTAACTTTGCTTCTGTAGGTGCAGACTTTCTTGATCTTTCTTAGCAGCAGCTCTAGTCACTGGTCCAGAGGGGCATCTTCTAGGGGCTCAGACTCAATTAAGATTTGTCCAATGGGCAGTAAATGATTTCTATGCATTGTTTTACATCTTTTGAATTATTCTCAGGCCTTACTTTGTACACTGGCAGATCATCTAGTTTGCCCACTACAATGTGAGGAGATGGTGCCATCTGTCAGCAATCTTGTGCTTGCCATGCAGTCCCAGATTTCTTGCAATACAATCTCCCTCCTGGAGTTCCTGTGCTTTCACCTTTTATCATACCTTTCTTGTTGGCCAGATTTCTTTTGGCAGCCATGGTTTGAGCCAGTTAGTACGCATGAGTTAGCTGGGCCTTTAACTTTGCACATACTGTAAATAGTTGTCAGCTTGAACCCCATCAGAGAGACCCCAAACACACATCTACTGGTAGTCGAGCTTCTCTTCCAAACATCAGGCGGTAGGGGAGAATCCAGTGGCATCACTTTGGTGCAGTTATAAGCATGTACCAGGGTGCTAATTTGTTGGCTCCATCTAGGCTTGTCCTTTGGGTGCAGGGTGCCTAGCATATCTAGCAAAGTGCGGTTGAAACGTTCAGGCTGTGGGTCCCCTGGGGTGGTAAGGAGTGGTTCTGGACTTCGCACTCCCCACAGAGAAAGCATCTCTTTGATCAGACGACTCTCAAAGTCTCTCCTTGATCAGAATGGATTCTTTGTGGAGCCCCATAGTGAACAAAAAGTTTTCTACAAGTACTTTGGCCACAGTGGATGCTTTCTGGTCTTTGGTGGGGAAAGCTTGGGCATATCTCATGAAATGGTCAGTGACCACCAGCACATTACTGATATTTCTTTGATCTGACTCCAAACTCAGAAAATCAATACAGACCAGCTCCATGGGTGCACTGGTGGTGATGTTAACAGGGGCAGCCCTCTGGGAGCTAAACTTTCCTCTGTAAGCAGCGACTACAAGTTGAATGTGTTGCTCCACATCAGCCCCCATCTTAGGCCAATAGAATCTGGATCTCACCAAGTCAAGTGTTCTGTCTATACCAAGGTGCCCCATGTGGTTGTGCAAGGACCTCAGTACTGAGTCTCGAAGGCAGTGGGCAGCACTAGTTGTTGTTTGTCTACTTGTCCCCTCTGTCTACTGTTTCTCTGTATAACAGTTTATTGATCAGTTTCAACTTAGGACCTTCTTTGTATAACAGTGCAGTTCTCAAATCAGTGGAGGCGTAATTTGGACACATCTTTTCCTGCATAGAGGCTTCTAAAGCTGCTTTGATCATGGGATCTGAGTTGAGCCCATGAATACTGTCATTGTCCAGCTGAGGCAGTGCACCAATGTCTATTGCAGAAAAGTGGCAATAAGCAGCAGGTATGCAATTCTCAGAGCTCCCAAGCAATCCACCATGCAGTCCACTCGTCCGTGGACATTTGTTCCTCCTGTCAAACTTCCGGCAGAGTGCCGAATGTCAGGTTCTGCCAATCGGACCCAATCATTCTGGGGAACAGGCCTCCGGAGAGAGCATCAGCATCTATGTGGTTCAGACCTGCTCGGTATTCGAGAGCATAGTCATATATAGATAATGCAGAAAGCCACCTATGGCCAGTGGCATCCAACTTAGCTGAGGTCTGCACATAGGTCAAAGGATTATTGTCAGTTTTACTAGTATTTTAGCCCCATACAAGTACTCATGGAATTGGTCAACAATAGCCCACTTCAAAGCTAGGAACTCTAACTTATGTACAGGATAGTTCTTTTCGGATGGGGTCAGGCTTCTACTGGCAAAGGCCACTGGTCTCAGGCCATTCTCGTGCTCTTGGTACACCCAGCCCCAACCCTTGCAAGCTAGCATCAGTGTGCAGGCCGTAAGGTTTTCTTGGATCGCATAGGCCAGCACTGGAGCATGGGTAAGTTGATATATGATCTCATGAAAAGCAGTCTCACAATCAGGAGTCAGCGGGCCCAAATACTCACTCGGATGAAAATACACTCTTTCAGTCTTGAGGACACTGACTTTTGGTATTTTTGTGGGTTGGGGGATACCCTTGAGTAAGGTTAAGTAAAGGGCAGATCACTCTTGAATAGTCCTTGATGAAGCGCCGATAATAACCACAGAATCCCAGGAATCTTTGCAGTTCTTTTAGATTTTTGGGCTGTAGCCAGGTGGTCAAGGCCTCAACTTTATTTGGGTCGGTCTCTATTCCTCGGTGGATACTATGTGTCCCAATACTTTACTGATGTTTGAAAGAATTGACACTTATCAATGGACAGTTTAAGGCCAAAGTCCTCAGTCGGTCCAATACCTTAAATAATCTGCTCTCATGTTCCTCCAGTGAGCTGCCAAACACAATAACATCATCTAGGTATACCAGGCACTCTAGTAAGTTCATGTCCCCCACTGCGCTCCATCAATCGTTGAAAAGTGGCTGGGGCACCTGAAATCCCTTGAGGCATCCTCATGAATTCATAGAAGCCAAGTGGACAGATAAAGGCCGCTTCTCAGGTCCTCTGGGGCCATCGGGATCTGGTAGTACCCCTCGGAGATCCAGCACAGAGAACCACTTGCTCCCATTTAGGCAGTCAAAGCATCCTGAATAAAGGGCATTGTGTACTGATCAGGGATAGTCCGCCCGGTTTAAGGTGCGATAATCCACACATCCTTACTGTTCCATTCTTTTTCCTCACTACCACAATGGGGAAGCATAAGGGCTTCTGGATTCTCTGTATTACACCAGCAGCTAACATCTCTTGCAGATGCCGTCTCACATCATCTATGTCAGCAGGTGCCAGGCGTCGAGACCTCTCACGAAATGGTCTTTCGTCATGCAGCCGGATATTGTGCTCAGCTCCTTGCACGCATCCTACATCCCATTCCTTTAAAGAAAACACCTGGTCTCTCTGGGCAAGCTTCTCACTGATCCTCACTTTCCATTCAGCTGGCAGCGGGAGTCGCGAAATCAAACAAGTCAGGCGTTACTCTCATATCTTCCTTGAACTCTTGCTGCTGGGTAGCACTGCAGTGTCTGCACAATGCACATTAGCCAGGATGCAACCTCTGTTTACTCGAATGTCTCTTTCAGACACATTATGAACTTGGACCATTACCCTTCTGGCATAAGCATGGGCTCTAGCGGGCAAAATACTAAGACTGACCAGCAGTCCCTCTGGCAATTTTCCATCGCCTGGTGCATCCAACATTAATATTTTATTCTTAACATCCTTTCATGGACCTCTCCTGTAAGGTACACTGGGCATTTGGCGCCAGGATCAGAGACTCAGGATCCTTCTTCCATACAATTCCGACCGGTTCCTCTGGTTCTGTTTTTCAGCATCTCTCTGTGCCTCATAGGCCTTCTTAATTAAAGCCGAACTCTTAAAGCTCTACTAGTCTTTGACCCCTGTTTTCATAACACAACTGTGCCAGCCTTCCGAACATATGAGCATTTGTTCCAATCAACAAAGGGACACCATCATACAGTCCAGTGGGGGACACACTAAGGCTAGGGTCTCTACTTGTTCGGCCACTCCAGCCACGGAGGTGGGGAAAGACAGCCAAATTAGGATATACCCGGAATAGGGTAGGCCTTCTCACTTAACCCCATACTGCAGTCCTTCTAATGGTTGTAAGGTACGTCTGACAAATGCTTTGATACCAATCCTGGAACATAATTGTCACTTGGGAGCCACTGTCTAATACAGCTCTTGTGAACACTCCATTCACCTTTACAGTGGTCTCCATGGAGGGACCCACTATTCTGGACCAGTCTGGAGAGCGGTAGTAGGGGCCTGGGCAACTGACCTTGCCACAAAGGACGTGAATTAGCATTTTTGGTGCCCTCACTGGGATCATGTCGTGCACCTCTTAGCCACTGATTTCTTCTCCGAAGCTCTCCTTGTAGCCTATATGCAACTTTGTCAGTGTCTTTTGGGGACTGGCATTCCTTTTCATGTGCCCATCTTTCCACAATTATAGAAACATACTTTCTGGAGTTTGAGCTGGCCGAGGCGCCACACTGGGAGCCAGGGCGGGGTATTACTAACTGGAAACCTTGGTGCCATCTCTGTCTGCGGCGTGATAAGCATTTGGAGACATCTCGTCAGTTTCTCCACTTCCATGGTCAAGGAATCGAGTTCGGACTGTTATCAGCAGGAGATACATGGTGGGTACCCCACCCCATAGCAGATGCAGTCGGATATAGGTCAGGGCCCGTACTTGCAGGCGTGGCCTTCATAAAGGGACTGTTTTTGAATTCCTCGATCTCTCTCAACAGTTCAGCCCCATTGTGACATATCTTTTTCCTTGTCAGAGCACTCATTGACTGCCAACCTCTGCCCTGAACTTCACTTGATGGGTCACCTCAGTCACTCGGTCGTAGCTGCAGCTATTGGTGCAGGTCCTCCCGAGGTCGTCTTTTCTCAACTCCTCAATTTCTCTCATTAACTCATCATGGGAGGGTGGGATTCCAGTCGATCTGCCAGGTAACTGAAGCAACAGCAGTTCTGAGAAGGGGCAGACTTAGGATCCTGTCCAGCCTGGTTCGGTCCAGTTCAATCGCTGGCAAACTACCTTTCTGAGGCATTCTTGCAACAATTTTTCCAGCCGAGATACACACAGACAACAACTCCCTTGGTACCGTTGTGCATCTCTACTCTCACCATAGGTCCTCATCAGAATCTGGGCCCCATACACATTCTCCAAGGCCTCAAGATAGGCCTGTGCAGTCGCTCAGGGTTACTGGCCCGTTTGTACGGATGGTAGCCAGGGCAGGACCTCGGAGGCTCTCACTAACCCTCTTTAGCTTTTGCGCCTTCCGAGCATTGCCATTCTAGCACTTGGGGGCAACATAGGTCTATCCAGGTCTCCCAGTCATCCTCCCCTTGGGGGTGGGAGGTGCCAGAGAAGATCCTCAACCTTCGGTAAGAGTCGTGACTCAATGGCAGGTGCAGAGATAGGAGTCTGCATTGGTTCAGCCACCATTACGGGCACTGGAGCAGGAGAGGGTGTTGGGGAGAACACCCCAGGTGGCAAGAATAGTTTCTTCAAGTCCTCCACAGTTTCCCTCTCCCAGCAACCATTCAGCAAATTTCTCCTCAAAGTTTCAGATAGTGGTGGGGGCAGATTCCCCAGGTCTTTACTGTCCTTAGTTATCACTCTCCAAGCAGTGAGGGCTCCCTCTGGGGTAATGGTCTGTGGCACTTTGGAGCTATCTATGGGATCCTTAAACTCTACTAGGGCCAGGAAAGTGTGGGTGAGCAGATTAGCATGCCGACCCACCACCACAGGGTTTTGTAAACCTTCCACCTTGGAAAGTACTCCTGCACAGTGTCCGTATTGATACCCAGGGGATGTCCAGGATAAGCATAGCATTTGGGGTCGATCTCCTCCCCAGTACACCACTCCACCAGCGGTGCACAGCCACTTCTGTCGGGTACCTTTTTTTCTTAACAGTGGTTCGTAAATATGGCCACTAGAGACACACAATCCCAGCGGTGAGCCTCCAAGATGTAACCCCTAGATGGCGCTATCCCAGGGGCTACTACCCCTGCCTGATTTGCCACTAACAGGTTGAGGGGCCTGGATCCAATGGCGGGTGCCTCCACCCAGAGTCAGGGTTGCAATAGTTAAACTAACTTGGTCACAGCCCTCTGGGACACTGCAACCCCTCTTCCCACTAGTGGCCCACACAATATATCAGAATTACCTTCACAGTATACACTTACCCCAGGTCTGGTTCGGCACTGGGACCTCCTGTGAAATGAGATACAGTGCAACAATCACAGTACAGTACTTTTAACATAGACAAATGCTTAGGCAGTATAACTTTTGCTGAAACAAGCAGCTCTGATTTATTTAGGGGGATATAACAAGGACAGGGGGAAATCAGGTTAATTAGCTTATCACTCTAATAATCTACCTATGGCTCTGTGCACAGGCCTATCCCTATCAGTTACTGTCCCTGGGTACGCAAGCCCTAGTGGCTAGTCCAAACCGTGGCAGCTGGTAGGGGCCCTTTCACACAGAGAAAAGGAGAATTAAACAGTCAGCAGTACAGTAATTCCATTTGGATTTAATGTGGCAATTCAACAGGGAGTGACCCTGAATTAGTACTCACGACCTCCAAATAAGATAGGGTCCTTCAATGTCAGCAGGGCTCACTTGAGGTACACAAACCTCTTCACACATCCATATAAAAGAAAGCACTATACCAGGCAGGCTGCATCTGTATCCCGATGCAATTACTGCACAATACCGGAGAACACACAGCAGATTCAGTTCCTGACAGACCGAGTGTAATTTTCAGCAATTCCTCCAGTCTTCTACAGGGTGAGCCTGGTTTCTACTCTTCAGAGATCCTTTGATTCTTTTCACAGGACGGATTCAGTCCTAACAAGCTGTTACACAAGCTGCAGACCGGAACTCTGGGCCTTACACGTTTTTGACTAAAACTGCACACTGAAAAAGCACAGGGCTCCTTCCTTCTTCACTGCCAAAGCTCAACTGAAACTCCAACCGACAAAACCGGGCACTTCCTTTGAGTTCCTCCCAGTTCTTGACTGGATTGGCTGTCACTCACAATAGACTGCTGCTGTTGGTCCAAAAGGCACTGAAGTCTAAACTACATCTCCCAGAGTCACTGCCATACAATCCTCTTGTGGCTGGCTCAGATTATGAGTCCAAGTTCTGATTCGTCCAAGGCACCATTTAGAGCTAGCTTACCCTACACTGATTGGTCCAGTTCAGCAGTTCAAAACTAGAATGGGAACTAGCAGACACAGTTCTGACTGCAAAGAAAGCAGGTTAGACAAACTGTAATTTCATTATTACTCTAAATAATTTCTGGCAAACAGTTACATCTTTCAGATAGGTTCCCTTTGCACTCTAGTGACTGCAAAATGAAGTGAATTGGCAGCAGCTTGAGTGGTACTCAATCAAAAAACACACAGTTCCCCATACAAACTAATTATGTCTGCAAGCAGACAGCTCTTAAAGAGACAGTACCAGAGGTTCTAAAAACACTCACTGATAAATGGCTTAAATGCCAAACACCATTCAGGCTTGGAGCATTCAAGCAAGCTCCTGGAAGTCTTTTGGGAACCCCCATTTGCAGGGGGGTTACATGTATAAAAAAAACTCAGTTGTGATAGGGAAGGGAGTCTGGAACCACATCTTCTTGTCACGCTGCATGGCCATTATAGGGTTGTATTTCTTGTGCTGCTCCATGTCTTTTGGTGGATAGTCATGGCCCACATATACCCGCCATCCCTCATGAAAAACTTCTTTTTTCTGCCAGAACCCCAGCAGGATCTTTTGTTTCACTGCAAAGCTCTGAAATTGTAGTATGATAGCTCGTGGGTGCTGCTGTGTGTTTGTCAGGGCTGGACCCAGTGCTCAGTGTGCTCTTTCAATGCCCACCATAAATTTTTGGGGACGATCCAGCTGTGTGAGGAAAAACTGTTCTAAGAATAGGGTCAGGTTCAATTCTTCGGTCTTTTCCCTGATCTCGTGGACTCGCATATTTCTGCTTTGGGACTGACCTTCTAGGTCTTCGCATTTGTCCTCTAGTGCGGCGATCTTTTGGAGCACCTCTAACAATAGGTGGTCAGTGCAGTCCGAGCACCTCTAACAATAGGTGGTCAGTGCGGTCCGAGCACCTCTAACAATAGGTGGTCAGTGTGGTCCAAGTGGGAATTCAGCTCTGTTATTGCTATCTGCTGCTCATCAAAGGTTTGCTGTAGTCGGCTTATATCAGTACAGATCTCTGCCAGTGTAGCCTTATGTTTCTCACAGAATTCCTGAATCTCCTGTAGAATCACATCTAATTTTTCCTTCTTGCCATTGTGGCCTGCCATGGTCCTGGGAGCATTCGCCTCACTAGATTGGTCGTCAGACTCACCGCATAGAACATAGAAACATAGAAACATAGAAGTTAACGGCAGATAAGGACCGCAAGGCCCATCCAGTCTGCCCATTTCTTTTTCTGCTGGTTATCTCCTCCAAGATGGACAAACTGGCCATCGCTCATTTACTCATATGTCGTTGAGGTGCCTTGCATTAAATGGTATATGAAATATTAAATTTGGTGCAGTTTATGGGCCCTTTCATAGGAGGCAACGGAGCCCCAGCTTAAGCAGCCATCTTGGGTGGTGGCTTGACCGGAAGTCCGAAAATAAAATATTAAGACTGTGCCTTCAGCAACTTGAAAATGGTGCCTGGCAGGCAATTCTGTGCTTGTTGGACATTCCTGAGGGTTGAAAGGTGCAGGATCCGATACAGTATGTGACTGATTTTCTGCAAACTCAGCTAAACCTCAACCTACAGGACTTAATTTTTAAAGTTTATAGTATAACTCCGAGCAGGTATTCAAAGGATTCTGATTCACCTTGCACTCTCCTAGTAGTGATGGCAGGAGATCACAATAGAAACTCTGTTTTATTAGCTGCTAAGAACAAGGGGCAGATCGCATTATCTGATGGCACAAAGGTCTTTTGTTTCCACAACTTGTCCTATGCTACCAGGCAGCTCAGAAAATCTTTTCACTCTGTGCGAACTGAACTTCATCAATTGGGAATAACGCATATGTAACCCCTAGGTGGCGTTATCCCAAGGGCTACTACTCCTGCCTGCTTGGCTAGTAGCAGGTTAAGGGGCCTGAATAAAGAAACGGGTGCCTCCACCCGGAGGTCAGGGTTGTTAGTGGTCAAGCTAACCTGGGCACAGCCCTTCGGGACACTGTAACCCCCCTCTTTCCCTTCTAGTGGCCTGAACAATATACAATAATTACTTTCACAATGACCCTTATTCACCAGGCAACTACCCACTTGGTTTGCACTTACCACCAGGGCTGGTTCCTCTAGCTTGACCCTGCGGTCCCGTTGTAAAACAAGGTTAAGCACAGCAAATAACAACAGTACAATACTCTTGGCACAAACTGGAACCACAGTCAGGTTAAATGCAAACAAAGTTAATTCTGATTTATTCAGGGGACTTGAACAAGGGAGGGGCATAATCAGGTTGATTTGCTTAAAAGCTATATTAATCAAACAGTTATGCATGCAGTTCAGAGTCCCTACACAGTCACACACTCTGGGTACCCAGGTAGTAAAACGGTGGGCTAACCAGGAATGTTGCAGCTGGTTGGGGCCCTGTGATGGAAGAAAGCAACATTCACAACACACACTTTTTGTAATCCATAGCCAGAGGGCTCAGTTCATGAAAGAAAAGGCAACAAGACAATCAAATGACAACACTTTTAGATTTAGCTGTTGTTGCAGGGAGCTACCCTGATATTTACTCATGATACCAAATACTGGACATAGGCAGGATGAAATCGAGACTGCAGGCTGCTGAGCTGGAGTGCCCGGAGAAGCAGGGTCCACACAAATCACTGAGGTGTTGTTCCTGTTCAAGGCATTGAGCAGGGGGCTGATCACCAGGCCAGTCTCTCATCGATGACTTTCTCTGCGTAGCAAGTATTCTGGCTGGGCCAGTGTAGCAGGGCCCAGGCAAATAGAAATGGATACAGATTCAGTCCGTGGAGCTGTATACAGCATCCAGCAAGCAAAATACAGTTCAGACACACAGTGGGGAATCAAATCACTACCCACTATAAGCACACAGCACATTCACATGTAAGGAAATTCCACTGTACCAGGCAAACGGCTCTCCGGTTGCAATTACAGAGTCTCTGCACAATCTGGGAGTTCAGAGGTAGCTGGAAATCCTGTCAGGTGAATCGCATTCAGCAAATCTTCAGTCTTCTTCAGGTTAAAGCCTGGTCACAATTCAGTGGCTTAATTCGCTCTCCAAATTCAGATTCAGTCCTAGAAAAGCACAAGTTCCTTCTCACGAACAGCAGGCAGGCATGCAGGACAAACTCAGGCCTTTCCACGGTTCTCCCGGCCCGCGCAAATCCACTATGGATTGCTGCTCGAAGTATCTTGAGCTGTTACTTCTTCACTTCCCAACTCAGATCTAACTGAAACTGCAAGCAGTGTGGGACTTTCCTCAAGATCCAAAAGGTTCAGTTGGCTGATCCGTCTATCAGTCACAACAAAGGCTCCCCCCCTCCAGGTTATTTTAGGTGCCAAAATCCCAAAACTACAATTCCTACAAGTTTTGGCCACACCAAGCCCCTGTAGGCAGGCTCCATTTTAGAGTCCCAAATGTACTGATTGGCCCATTCTGACAGTCCAGGACCAAGATGATGGAAACAAACAGAACTGTCCATGCTGCAAAGAAGGCAGGTTAGAACAAACTGTAATATTATTACTACTCTAACAAATGATCAGCAAACAAGTACATCTTCTAACAGAGTTCTCTCTCAGATTAATAATGACTGCAATCCAGGCAGCTCTTAAAGAGACAGTACACAGAGGCTATATAGGCACTCTCTGGCAATATATTTAAACTGCTAAAACGCAGGACACTAGCCTGGCAGTGAGCATTTAGGCAAGCTCAAGGAAGACTTTTCGGGAACCCCCATTTGTAGGGGAGTTACACCCTTCCCTGCCTGGAGAAAACTTGGCATCCGCGTCAAGTCTGTACCATCATGCATCAGTTAACATGAACTTATTACTTTACTATACATACTTGTGACATCACAATATTGACTCATGTTATAACTTTATGTACATTAAACAATGTAGGAGGGGGCCCTTCCCTATCAGCTAACTTGGGGCTGGACGGGGCAGGGGCACCATACTGAAAAGGAAGAACAATCAACCTGGAATTGGCCATTAAGCTCAGTTTGGGTAGTAAGCTGAGAAGTATAAACACCTTTGTGAACCACACTGAGAGGCAAATCCATTGGCCTCCCGGGAGAATCATAACTGAAGCGCAATACTGGCTTCACAGCTCGGCCAATATTTCCAGGGGGAACAGCCACAGTCTCTGTACTTTCAGCACTAACTTTGGAGCTTCCATCATTCGTGAGGGGTGCCTCTACAGGGATGGGAATGTCCAAACTGGGAGCACTGTCAGCTCCTTGCTCTGTAGGCTCTGTTTTCACAACACTTGGCTCATTTAAAGAAGGTTCTGAAACAATTAAGGTTTTGTGGCACTGAAATGGGGCTGTCAGCACTCTCATACTGCTCTTCAAGTTCTGGGGAGTCACCAGGGAGACTTAGACCATCAGCCTCTTCTTTGGGCAATTCACATAGTTCCACAAAAGACAGAGAGTCTGCAACCTGAGATGTGATGCTTTGCACCTCACTTTCAGGGAGCATTGGCTCCAAGGACGAAGCTGGGGGGTTAGGCAGTCCAGAAGGCTCAGCTTCATCCCCACAATTAGTTATAGGGTTACCTCAAAACAGCTGACTCAATTAATAGGAGGGGCAATAGGCATTGTCACACTCACTATTGTCAGAGATGGACTGACAGTCACTATCACTCGGGGCCTGCTGCGGGGAAACCTTAACCCTGTAACTAATGGGATAGGTTGACTCTGTCTCTTTTTTGCAGCAGCATGAGTCACCAGCCCAGGGGAGGCAATGTCTGCTGGCTCAGCTTCAATAATAACTTGGCCGATAGGCAGCAAGTGGTTACGGTGCATGGTCTTGACAGCTTTGGAGTTATTCTCTGGGCATACCTTGTATACTGGTAAATCATCCAACTTTCCAACTACTACATGAGGAAGATGGTGCCACCTATCAGCAATTTTGTGCTTGCCATTTAGTCCCAAATTGCATAACAATACACGGTCTGCGAGCCGTAACTCTTGAGCCTTTACTTTCTTGTTGTACCTCTCTCTTTGTTGGAGAGATTTCTTTTAGCAGCCATTGTCTGAGCCAGTTGATATGCGTGGTTCAATTGAGCTTTCAGTTTCTGTACATACAGCAAGTAGTTTTCAACTCGGACCCCATTTAGAGAGACCCCAAAACAGACATCAACTGGCAGGTGGGCCTACCTCTCAAACATGAGGTGGTAGGTGGAGAACCCAGTAGCGTCATTTTGGTGCAATTGTACGCATGTACCAAGGTGCTAATCTGCTGGCTCCACTTATGCATGTCTTTTGGGTGGAGGTTGCCCAGCATGTCTAGAAGGGTGCGGTTAAAACATTGGTTGAGGGTCCCCCTGCAGGTGATAAGGGGTGGTTCTTGACTTCTGCACCCGCCCCCCCCAGAGAGAGCATTTCTTTGATTAGCCTACTTTCAAAGTCTCTGCCTTGGTCAGAGTGGATCCGCTGGGGGGTATCATAGTGGACGAAAATTTTTTCCACTAGCACCTTGGCCACGGTAGAGGCTTTTTGATCTTTAGTTGGAAAAGCTTGTGCATACCATGTGAAATGATCCGTAACCACTAACACATTGCCAATATTCAGTTGATCAGGTTCTAAACACAAAAAATCTATGCAGACCAGTTCCATGGTGGCGCTGGTAGTGATATTGACAAGGGGGGCAGCCCTCTGAGGCAAGGCTTTTCTTTGGAGGCAACGACTACAAGTCTTTACATGGTGCTCAACATCGGCCCCCATCTTGGGCCAGTAGAATCAAGATCATACCAGGTCGAGAGTCCTGTCAGTACCGGAGGTGCCCCATGTGACTGTGGAGGGACCTCATTACCAAGTGTTTAAAGGCCATGGGCAGGACTAATTGTTGCTTGTCTACTTGACCACTACGATCCACTGTCCCTCTGTATAACAACTGATTGAGTAACTTCAACCTGGGGCCTTCTTTAAACAATAGGGCAGTTCGCAAGTCAGGAGAACGCAACTTAGACACATCTTTCCCCACACGCAGGGCATCAAGTGTGGGTTGAATCACAGGATCTTGGGATTGAGCCCACTGAATACTGTCATTGTCAAGTTGAGGTAGTGCACTAATATCTAGAGCAGAGAAATGGCAATAGACAGCTGGTAGTCAGGTATCAGGAGGGCCCAAGCAATCTACTAGACAGTCCACTGTGTCTGCAGACATCAGTTCATCTCTGTCAAACTTTTGGCACAATGCTCGGATGTCAGGTTCAGACAATCTGACCCAATCACTCTTGGAGACTGGCCTTTGTGACAGGGTGTCAGCATCAATATGGTTCAGTCATGGCCTGTATTCGACAGTATAATCATAGGTTGATAAAGCACAGAGCCACCAGTGCCCAGTGGCGTCCAGCTTACCTGAAGTCTGTACATAGGTTAACGGGTTATTGTCGGTCTTCACCAATATCTTTTCCCCATAGAGGTACTCATGAAACTGGTCAACAATGGCCCATTTTAGGGCAAGGAACTCCAGTTTGTGCACAGGATAGTTTCGTTCTGACGGGGTCAAGCTCCTGCTGGCAAAAGTCACTGGTCACAAATCATCTTCATGCTCTCGATACAGCACAGCTCCTAGACCCTGCAGACTAGCGTCCGTATGCAGCACATAGGGCTTGGTAGGGTCAGCATAGGCGAGGATGGGGGCATGGGTGAGCTGGTATATGACTCTGTGAAAGGCTGCTTCACATTTGGGTGTCCAGCAGGGCCCAAAAGGTTCACCTGTTCAGAAGTATACTTTCTCGGGTTCTTTAACAGCCCCTTTCTTGTATTTACGGTTGGTGGGGGGTAACCCTGGTGAGATTCAGGAGTGGCTCACTCTGGAATAATCTTTTATGAACCTGCGGTAGCAACCACAGAACCCCAGGAAACGTAGTTCTATCAAGTTATGGGGCTGGGGCCAAGTAGTCAGTGACTCGACCTTACTGGGATTGGTCTCTATCCCTTCTGCAGATACTATGTGCCCCACATACTTCTCAGAGGTTTAAAAAAACTGGTACTTGTCAATGGACAGCTTGAGGCTGAAGTCTTCCAATCGGTCTAGGACTTTAAACAGTCGGGTCTCATGCTCCTCTAATGTGCGTCTGAACGCAATGACATCATCTAGGTACACTAGGCATTCCAGCAAGTTCATATCTCCCACCACAAGTTCCAACAGTCTCTGAAAGGTGGCCCGGGGCACCCACAATCCCCTGTGGCATTCTCAGGAATTTGTAGAACCCCAAAGGACAGATGAAGGCAGTTTTCCCATAGTCCTCCATGGCCATCGGAATCTGGTAATATCCGCTGCAAAGATCCAATACTGAGAACCATTTGCTCCTATTCAAGCAATCCACAACATCTTGTATACGGGGCATGGTGTATTGATCTGGGATGGTCCGCCAGTTCAGGGTTCGATAATCAACACACATCCTCACCGACTCATTCTTCTTATGCACAACCACAATGGGAGAGGTATATGGTCTCCTTAATTCCTGTATCACACCAGCAGTGAGCATTTCCTGTAGGTGTCTCCTCACATCATCTATGTCTGCTGGCGCGAAGTGTCAGGATCTCTCTCGAAATGGCCGGTCATCATGCAGGCGTATATGATGCTCTGCACCCTGGACACACCCCATGTCCCATTCTTTTAACAAAAACACTTGGTCTCACTGGGCGAGTTTCTTGCAAATCCTAGCCTTCCATTCAGCTGGCAGTGGGGAATCACCAAAGTCAAATAAGTCTGGGGTCACTCTCTCCTTTTGGCCAGAGTACTTGTTATTAGGTAACACTGCAGTGTCTGCACAGTGTACTGTAGCTAGAGTGCACCCTCTGTTCACCCAGACCTCCCGATCTGATACATTTCGAATCTGGACCATCACTCGTCGTGCATAGGCATGGGCATAGGCAGGCAAGATGCTGGATTTAACCAATAATCCTTCTGGCAACTTTCCATCACCTGGTGCATCCAACGTTAATATTTTGTTCTTTACATTTCTCGTTAGGTGGACTTCTCCATGGATTGTGCACTGGGCATTGAGGGCCAATACCAAGGAGTCAGGTTCCTTTTTCCACACTATCCCCACTGGCTCATCTGGGTCCTCTTCACTGGGTTTCTGTTGTAAGTCATATGCTCTTTTTACTAAGGCTGGAATACTTAGGGCCCATCCAGTCAGTTGCCCTTGTTTCTCATGGCAGAGTTGTGCTAGTCTCCCAAACACGTGGGGTTTGTTACAATTAACAGGGGAACCCCATCATACAGTCTGGTGGGGGGACACACTAGGGCCAGTGTCTCTACTTGCTTCTCTACACCAGTTACAGTTGCAGGAAAAGACAAGCAGAGGCAGACATATCCTAGGTAGGGATAAGACTTGTCACTCAGCCCCCACACATGTAGGCCTTCCAGGGATTGTAATGGCACTTCAGATAAGTGTTTGTCATACCAGTCCTGAAATACAGTGGTCACTTGCGACCCACTGTCAAGCACAGCCCGAGCAGGAATACCATCCACAGCCACAGTAGTCTTCATTGAAGGGCCCACTATTTTGGACCAGTCTGGAGGGACAACAGCAGGGGCCTGGGCAGATGATTTAGCCATGGGTTTGAGATAGGATGGCCGAAGCCTTCACTGTGGTCATTTCATGCTTCCCTTGACCACTGACTCATTTTCTGAAGCTCTCCTTGAAGACGGTTCAGCACTTTCTCAAAGTCCTTCTGAGATCGGCATTCCCCTCTTCATATGGCCATCCTTGCCGCAATTGTGACAAATGACAGGCTCTCGGGGCATCCTTGGGGAAAACATAGCAGGGGATGCTGGAGCATCAACTGGAGATTGCTATCTGACTTCTGCTGGTAGTGTACCGTGTCTCAAAAGTTCCTTAAGGGTGGCAGTCAATTCCTTGAGCACAGCCGAGAAGCCACCCTTAGTAGAGGATGCCTGAGGGTGCACCCCACCCCCATAACAGTCACGCCCTGACAGGGGCCAGGGTCTCTGTCAGCAACTCCTCCCCTCACCGTTTAGCCCACGGCGGGACACTCGTAGTGATCTCCATTTCGGAAGGGCCTACCGGTGCCATGATCACTTGGGCTGCACTCACCCCATAATTACAATCTCCCCTCTTCACCTTCTACCTCTCAGAGTTCTTTTATCAAGTCACAGTAGTCAGGTGGGTTACCTCTCCTATCCTGGAGCCTTAACTGGATGATCTGCAGTTTAGAATGCTTGGCATGTTGCAGTATGTGCCCCAATCTCACATGGTTCAAATCACTGGTGGCTACCCCACCTTTCCGGTAAGCTTTCTACAGAGCTCTCTCTAGGCAAGTAACATACACAGACAAACGTTCCCCCTTCCATTGTTTGTTACCTTGGAATTTCCACATCAAAGTGTCCCCTGACTCAGTGCTCCCAAAATTGCCTTCAAGTACAGATAGGTACTTCTGAACAGATGCATCAGGGTTCGTGGAACTCAAAAATGTAACAGCTTCAAGGGCAGGGCCCCTCAAACTTTCTATGATTCTTTTCCGCTTCTCAGCCTCTGCACACTGCCACTCTGGTACCAAGGGGGCAACATAGTTGATCCAGGTCTCCCAGTCATCCTCCCCCTTGGGGGTGCGGAGGGTGCCTGAGAAGCTTCTCAGCCTTCAGTAGGAGTTGTGAGTAATGGCGGGTACAGATATTGGGGCCAGCATTGGCACAGGCACAGAAGGTGGGGCAGTAACAGGTGCTGGAGTGGGAGTGGTGTTGGGGAAGGAACACCCCCAGGTGGCAGGAATAGTTTCTTAAAGTCCTCTACAGTTTTCCCTTCCTCCAGCAACAACTTAGCACATTTCTCCTCAAAAGTCTCAGATAATGGTGGGAGTTCATCCTCCCCTGGGTCTTTACTGTCTTTTGTTATCACTCTTCAGGCAGCTAGGACCCCTTCTGAGGTAATAGTCTATGGCACTTTAGAGCTTGCCACAAGGTCACTACACTCTACCAAGGCTATGAAAGTTTGGGCGATCAAATCAGCCTGTCGATCCACCACCACAGGGTTTTTTAAACATTCAGCTTTGGAGAGTGCTCCCTCTACAGTGTCCTTACTGGTACCCAGGGGAATATCCAGTATAAGCAGAGCATTTTGAGGGTTGATCTCCTGCCCAGTACACCACCCCACCCACCAGCTGGTGTACAGCCATTTCTACTGGAGTAGCCATTAATCTTTAATAATAATTTGTAATTTTTGACCACTTGAAGGCACAAAATCCCAGCAGTGAGCCTCCAAGATGTAACCCCTTGGTGGCGCTATCCTAAGGGCTACTACTCCTGCCTGCTTGGCTAGCAGCAGGTTAAGAGGCCTGAGTAATGAAACGGGTGCCTCCACCCGGAGGTCAGGGTTGTTAGTGGTCGAGCTAACCCGGGCACAGCCCTCTGGAACACTGTAATCCCCCCTCTTTCCCTTCTAGTGGCCTGAACAATATACAATAATTACTTTCACAATGACCCTTATTCACCAGGTAATTACCCACACGGTTTGCACTTACCACCAGGGCTGGTTCCTCTAGCTTGACCATGGGGACCCCCTGTAAAACAAGAATAAGCACAGCAAATAACAATAGTACAACACTTTTGGCACAAACTGGAACCACAGTCAGGTTAAATGCAAACAAAGTTAAATCTGATTTTTTCAGGAGACTTGAACAAGGGAGGGACGTAATCAGGTTGATTTGCTTAAAAGCTATATTAATCAAACAGTTATGCATGCAGTTCAGAGTCCCTTTCAGTCACACACTCTGGGTACCCAGGTAGGAAAACGGTGGGCTAGCCAGGAACATTGCAGCTGGTTGGGGCCCTGTGATGGAAGAAAGCAACATGCACAACACACACTATTTGTAATCCAGAGCTGGAGGGCTCAGTTCTTGAAAGAAAAGGCAACAAGACAATCAGATGACAACACTTTTAGATTTAGCTGTTGTTGCAGGGAGCTACCCTGATGTTTACTCATGATACCCAAGACTGGACACGGGTTGGATGAAAATTGAGACTGCATGCTGTTGAGCTGTAGTGCCCGGAGAAGCAGGGCCCACACAAATCACCGAGGCATCATTCCTGTTCAAGGCGTTGAGCAGAGGGCTGATCACCAGGCCAGTCTCTTGTCGATGACTTTCTCTGCGTAGCACGTATTCTGGCTGGGCCAGTGTTGCAGGGTCCAGGCAAATGGAAATGGATACAGATTCAGTCCGTGGAGCTGGATACAGCCTTCAGCAAGCAAAACACAGTTCTGACACACAGTGGGGAACCAAATCACTACCCACTATAAGCACACAGCACATTCACATGTAAGGAAATTCCACTGTACCAGGCAAACGGCTCTCCAGTCACAATTACAGAGTCTCTGCACAATCCGGGAGTTCAGAGGTAGCTGGAAGTCCTGACAGGCCAATCGCATTCAGCAAATCTTCTGTCTTCTTCAGGTTAAAGCCTGGTCACAATTCTGTGGTTTAATTCGCTCTCCAAATTCGGATTCAGTCCGAAAAAAGCACAGGTTCCCTCTCAGGAACAGCAGGCAGGCATCAGGCCAAACTCAGGTCTTTCCACAGTTCTCCCCACGCAAATCCACTATGGATTGCTGCTCGAACGATCTCGAACTGTTACGTCTTCACTTCCCAACTCAGATCTAACTGAAACTGCAAGCAGTGTGGGACTTTCCCCAAGAGCCAAAAGGTTTGGTTGGCTGATCTGTATGTCAGTCACAACAAGGGCTCCCCCTCCAGGTTATTTTAGGTGCCAAGAGCCCAAAACTACAATTCCTACACATTTTGACCACACCAAGCCCCTGTAGGCAGGCTTCATTTTAGAGTCCCAAATGTACTGATTGATCCATTCTGACAGTCCAGGACCAAGATGTTGGAAGCAAACAGAACTGTCCATGCTGCAAAGAAGGCAGGTTAGAACAAAGTGTAATATTATTACTACTCTAACAAATGATCAGCAAACAAGTACATCTTTTAACAGAACTCCCTCTGAGATTAATTATGACTGCAATCCAGGCAGCTCTTAAAGAGACAGTACACAGAGGCTATACAGGCACTCTCTGGCAATACATTTAAACTGCTAAAATGCAGGACACCAGCCTGGCAGTGAGCATTTAGGCAAGCTCAAGGAAGACTTTTCGGGAATCCCCATTTGTGGGGGGTTACACCTATGTTACTTATACCAACAAAACTTCAGCTTAGCTACTTTGGTAAGACTTATCTTTTCAACAGTCTGGGGGAAGCTGGCAAACAATTCATGAAAATTAAAGAGAACTTTCAAAGGTGCTCTCTGGGTGATTCTGAGGACATTGGGGACTGAGTTCTGAACGGAATTATTTAGTTTGCCTAGCAATACTAATGGTATTTAGCTACCACTAAGGATTTAGTGATGTTATTTGTCGGGGGAATATTGGTTTCTGGGGGTGGGGACACATATTTAATGGCGGTTCCTTTTTGCTTTTACTGTCTGATTTCTTTTTAGATGTGGGGAGCGGGTGATTTCACAGGAGCCACACTGGTGTGTAAATGGGGACTTTTGGTGTGTACAATCAACGGCTCAATGGCCGCGACCTCCAAGAATGGAGTGGATCATTGTGCAATTATTCCATCTCTCCAAACATCATTTTGCTGCATGATCAAGTATGGATTTAGGGTACTTAATGTCTATTGTACTAATCATCCTCTGTTTGTTACCCCCAAAAATTATCTTAATGTACTTATTCCCCCATATGCCAATCCAAATGTTACTGTTTTTTATTTTTAGCATGTTTGAGATTGACTATCTTGATGTCTTTTTACCTCTAATGGATCTGGGCTTGACTGAGGACTGCTTCGAGCTACCATGAGAATGCTCTAGCATTTCTAGACTTTTATTTTCAGTTGTACACAGGCTTATGACTGTCTGTTTAGACGCCAGCATGAGAGTTTATCACTCTGGACATTATTGTGTTCCTATACTACAATGATAGCTTGTGGTCTTGGTACTTATTGCCACTTTTAGAAATATTTACTAGATAGTGTGATACTTTATATTTGTATTCCATTCTGTGTTGTAACATGAGGAGACAAGAATCATGCTCTGTTGTATGTAAGTTTCTTTCTCTACCCATTGCTGAACCTTGGAAAAAAGGGACTGTATTATGTATGTTGCACTGCAATAAACAGAAATTATAAAAAAAAAATACATAACCCCCCCTACAAATGGGGGTTCCCGAAAAGTCTTCCTCGAGCTTTCTTAAATGCTCACTGCCAGGCTGGTGTCCTGCATTTTAGCAGTTTAAATGTGATTGCCAGAGAGTGCCTGTATAGCCTCTGTGCACTGTCTCTTTAAGAGCTGCCTGGATTGCAGTCATAAGTAATCTGAGAGGGAGCTCTGTTGAAAGATGTAACTATTTGCTGAAAATCATTTAGAGTGATAATGATAATGCAGTTTGTCTAATCTGCCTTCTTTACAGCAAGGACTGTTTTGTTTATCTCCACTATCTTGGTCCTGGACTGCGAATTGGACCAATCAGTACTGGGGGGACCTAAAATGGAGCCGGACTACAGGAGCAGTCTGGAGTCAAGATCTGTAGGAATTGTAGTTTTGGGCCTATGGTACCTTTTTGCACCTGAAGGGGGAGCCTTTGTTGTGACTGACAGATCAGCCAACCAAACCTTTTGGATTCTGGAGAAAGTCCCTGGATTGCTGGCAGTTGAGTCAGATCTAAGTCGGGAGCTGAACAAGCAACAGCTTGAGACAGTCAAGCAGCCATCTGAGTAGTTTCCTGCAGGAGAACTGTGGAAAGGCCTGAGTTATGGCCTGCATGTCTGCCTGCTGCCCCTGAGAGGGAGAAAAGAGAATTATTTCAGACTAAATCTGAGTTTGTGAGAACGAAGTAAGCCACTGATTTTCTACCAGGCTCATACCTGAAGAAAACCGAAGATTTTGTTGAATGCGATCAGCCTGTCAGGATTTTCAGCTGCTTTTGAATCCCCGGTTTGTTCAGAGACTGCAATCGTGACCAGAGAGCGGCTTGCCTGGTACAGTAGAATTTCCTTACATGTAAATGTGCTGTGAGTTGTTAGTGGGTCGTGATTTGGTTCCCCACTGTGTGAACTGTGTTCTGATTGCTGGAAGCTGTATCCAGCCCTAAATGGACTATATCCGAATTTGTCTCCATTTGGCCTGGGCCTTGCCACACTGGTCCAGCCAGACTACCCGCTGCACAGAGAAAGCCATCAATGAGAGACCTGCCTGGGGATCAGCCCCCTGCTCCATGCTTGAACAGGAACGACGCCTCGGCAAATCGCGTGGGCCCTGCTTCTCCTAGCACTCCAGATTAACCATCTGCTGTCTCAATTTTCATCTAGCCTGTGTCCAATCTTGGGTATCATGAGTAATCATCAGGGTAGCTCCCTGCAACAACAGCCTAATCTAAAAGTGTGTCATCTGATTGTCTTGTTGTTTTCTTTTCATGAACTGAGCACTCCAGCTCTGGATTACAAATAGTGTGTGTTGTGCATGTTGTTTTCTTCCATCACAGGGCCCCAACCAGCTGCAACATTCCTGGCTAGCCCACCGTTCTCCGTCTGGGTACCCAGAGTGTGTGACTGTTTATGTACCCAAAAGTGCATGCATAACTGTTTGATTGATACAGCCTTTAAGCAAATTAACCTGATTACACCCCTCCCTTGTTCAAGTCTCTTAAATAAATCAGATCTAATTTTTTTTTGCATTTACCCTGACTGTGGTTCCAGTTTGTGCAAGAGTACTGTACTGCTGTTATTTGCTGTGTATAATCTTGTTTTACAGGGGGTCCCCAGGGCCAGGCCAGAGGAAAGCCCTGGTGGTAAGTGCAAACAGTGTGGTACTTGTGTGGTGTATTAGGGTATTGCGTAAAATGATTATTGTATTGTTCCGGCCACTAGTAAGGAAAGAGGGGGTTACAGTGTCCTGGAGGGCTGTGCCCAGGTTAGCTTGACTACTACCAACCCTGACCTCCAGGTGGAGGCACCCGTTTCAGAACTCAGGCCCCTTAACCTGCTACTAGCCAAGCAGGCAGGGGTAGTAGCCCTTGGGATAGTGTCACCTAGGGGTTACAAATATATATCTTCCAGTGGATCTGCTAGTACTTCTGCTGCTCCCTTGAGTATTCTGGTATGCAGCCAATCTGGCCACAATGATTTATCTACTGATAACCTCTTCGTCCTCTCAGCACTCTTTCTTCAGTGATATGGTTTTGATTAATAGGGATCCCCTCTTCCTGCCTTTTTACCTCCACCCTACACTCTAGTAATGGCCCCTACTCCGCTTTGGTAAATATTGACACAAAAAATATTGGTTCACTATCCAACCTTGCCAGTGTCCCCCTCCTCTCATCCCTTCTCCTTTTTCATTCAATGCCCTCCTTGACTTTGCTTTTCCCCTGAATGTTTTGGAAGAACACATTATTCCCCAGTTTCACTCTGCTTGCATTTCTAAGCTCTGTCTCAGCTGTAGCACTATAGACCCTCTTATTGGACTCTAGGTATTCTTAGGTAAGTCTCCCCGTCTTCCTTCCTCTGGCTACCCTTGTTACTTTTTGAATGTCCTTCTTTTCACTCTGACTGCTTCCTTCACATTGGATGTGAACCACAGTGGTCCTCTTGCCCTCTTCACCTTGCTAAACCTTCCAATACAGCAGGTCACAGCCTCTAATACACCTAATTTGAATGTCTTCTATTTTTCCTCCTCTCCTGGCGTCCCTGCTATTCCTCTCATATTTCCCCTTAGTAGCTCCTGCACCATATTAAAGTCTCTTTTCCTGAAGCCCCACTCTTCAATGTGTTATTGCCTGTTATTGCCCTAGTAGGCTTTCAGCTGGACCTCCAACCACCTCATTTTGTTGTCACTCGACCCCAACGGTTCCTAGACTGCTGCATAGTGCACCCACTCTCAGCTTGGGAGCACTGGGTCCACAAGTGCTCCTTCACTTGTAAGATCCTGAACCAGTTGTGATAGGAACTGTTTCTGACATGCTTCTACCAGGAGCTGATTCCTTACACTCGCTGTGACCGGGACCTTCCAGTTCACATCTGGCATTTTGAAGTTCCCTTACAACTAGTACATCCTCAGACCTGGCTGCGCTTTTATGAATCATAATTGGTTGTTGTTGAAATGAGTATGATGATATAAGCAGGAGAATATGACATCATGTTTAAACAAGCAGTTGGAGCAGATGAAGTCTAAAGGGCAAAGATCCTGTTTTGATGCAAATTTTCTTAGTAATAGAGACAACATGGACAATAGAAACAGGAAACATAGGGACTACAACTAAAATTCTGTAACATTTAAAAGGTTTTCCCAGAGGGGGGTCACAGGTTCTTTAAATACCTGATAAAGGATCCAGCACAGTGGCATGGAGGGTTGAGGTGCTGGATGCTGTACCTGCCGCCATGCCTGCGACCTGGGTTCAAAAGTGGACTCGGGTCACTGAGGGGTGGCAGGTGAAGAAGGATTAAGCATCCAAAAGACTGCTGTCCTCCCTTGTGGCGGGGGAAACTTGTGCCCCGCTACCTGACTATCACCTGGTGGTGGCCTGGTGGCAGCACCGGCGGGAGCAGACTGATGTGGGTGATGTAGGCAGACATGCCACGTCATTGCACACCTATGTCCCAGTGGCACAAATATGGAGGAAACACCCCAATTCTCGAATTTTCCCACAGGCCCCGCTTGACCCCAGGGGCAGGACACCCTCACAGGTGGATATGTGGTAAGACCTCCAGAAGGGACAGTGGCAAGGTTGGGGGGAGCACCAGATCGGTGGACATAAGGCACCAAAAGTATTGATGGAAGAACATGCCTGATAAAGAGAGCCGCCTGATAAACCAGTCCATTACGCTACAACACCAGTGAACTGGATTTAGGAGCAGACTCAGGAGGTGGCTCTGGTGGCAGAGGGTGCTGGGGTGGGCATCGCCATGTGGGAATATTCCCAGCAGTGGAGCTTGCCCCTCTGAATGGGGATTGCCCTTTGCATGCAAGGGTCTCCCAGGCTTAACGTTGTGCCATGCAGGGAGGTGGGTGGGACTTCAAGGAGGAAAACAGGGAGAAACAAACAGCCATCCCTGTGGAATACAGCTGCCAGCAGTTTTGGGTCCCATGCCATGGATTCCCTTGGAAGGTAAAAGGTTGGGTGGGCTAGTGGTTGACAGGACTGGGAGATCGCTAGGCAACCAGCCAGAGAACTGGGAGTACAGCAAGTTCAGAGTTGGTCAAAAAGCTATATGAAAAAAAACCTGGCAAAAAGATTTGATGGAATGGCTGCCTCACTGGCTCAGTGGTGGTGCACAGTGCTGATGAGCAGGAAACATCTGGGAGCAATCTTGAGTCGCTGTATTGGGAGGTAGGCCAGACAGCAGTAGCTGCTCTTCAGCAGTACGTTGCAGTCGGAGGGATGACATTGGGCACCTGGTGCCACAGTGACTCTTGTGGTGGTCCAGGAGAACTTGCTTCTTTCGCAGGTATTGCTGTGTATGTCGGAGGCTGTCAGAAGGTTCTGCCTAAAGCAGTGGTGGAGAGAGGACAGGGGAGAAAGTGGGTGATAAAAATCCTATGACTGTCTATACGATGGCTAACGTTCCTGGTCCCTTGGGTCCTAGCACTCCCGACAATGGATCCTGTTAACCCGGTGGATTGCCTTGGTGAGAGGACGTCCCTGCCCCTGAGCCCCCACAAATGGAGGGGAAGCCGTGGGAGCCATTGGGCAGCTTGACCTTGGGGATGGGAGAATGCCATGCCAGAACAGGGTATATCCCTGGGGCCCAGGTATATCCCTGACGATGAGTGGGCAGGAGAGAAAAAGCTCTATCAAAAAAAAGACTTACTGGGTTCTTGAATGCATTTTGGGCCCACTTGTGCTCACAGATCCCATCCCATTAGTCAAGACTACCACTGGTGGCAGGAGGGAGGGCTCTTACCTCCCTGTGGAGGAAGCTGCCACCATACAGTGACAGTGACTACGGGATCAGGGTGGAGCCATTTGATAACGGAGTAAACATTCTAAGATTAAAATCAAAACTAAGTGCAGGACAGTCAAAGTGACATGGTGTTTTTTTAGATCTTTTTGACAAAGATGTGGTGATCACAGGAACAGGATAAGATAAGTAAAACATAAAATACTTTTATCCTCAAAATACAGGAACAGAAAAATCATACACCCATCCAGAGACACTAAATGAAAAGTTTCTAGTCTGCCAAAGATATTCAAACACCAATGGTGTAATTTTATTTGCACTCAGCTGTTTGAGATAGTTGGGTGTCTCTACACTTTCGTTTTTTTTTTTTTAATTTAACTTTTTATTATGTGAAGAAAAAAAAAACATGGTTACAGTAAAAATACAGATAAAGCTTCTAAATGACAATTATTGCTGTATGTCAATACACAGACAGTCCTGGACAGAGTGATCTACAATAACACAGAGTCCACCATGCTATATAAAAATCTTAAAAACTGTATCAGCTGGCAATCAGCTATCAATATGGTTTAAGGACTTCATATATTGTACTTGACCTTCTGGGCTGTAGGAACCAAAACATCTTTTACTTAGAATGTCTTATTTCCATTAAGTACCATTAAAAGGGAACATGGTGATTCTTGTTCCATCCAGATTTGTGAATATATTCTTTCCTTTGCTATATTGCCAGAGTAAGTCCATTATAGAAAGTGCCCTAGCATAGTCAGAGTGCTTTAACCACAGTACATTATAATAATTCTGCAAAAATGAAAGTTAAAGAGAAAAAAAGAGAAATTAATCAAAGGAAAGGAGACAGAAAGGCCAGGAAAAGCAAATTAATGACCATGGTAAAAGGGAGAGAAGGTTAAATAAGGAGAGGAGGCCACTCTTAGGAAATATCAGTAAATCCTCTTGAAGTTCATCGTCTCCACACTTTCTAGCAGATTCAGGCTGTAAATTACAGTTTCACCTGCTCTGCAGATTAAATACCATTGGTGTTTGAAAATCTTTGGCAGATTAGTGGCTTTTCATTTAGTGCCTCTGGAAAGGTACACAGTTTTTCTGTTCTGGTGTTGCATTTCCGTGGCTGGCTGCTCTATTTGGCACGCCATCCATGTCTTGAGCGTGTCATGTTTCTGGGCTTGCATTATCATCAAAATACCTAGTGAATTTTTCCTTGAACTCCGAGCAGATGTTTCTTTTTCAAGCCTAAAAATCAGTAGTTATAACAAAAAATGAATAACGTTACCTAGTGGCTGCCCCGGTAGTACAGTGATAGAGCGGCCCCTCTTGGTGCCGGTGGCCCAGGTTTGGGAATGAGCTCAGGTTGCTGGAAGCCTGGCAAGGGAAGAGCTATGAGCATCCCACGGGATGCTCGCCTCCTCATGAATGAGAGGCAGAACAATCCCTGCTGCAGGGACGCCACCTGAGGGCCCTGGAACCAGTCAGATGGGACGGTAGAGAGGGCCGCGAGATAGTCGGCTGAGCTATGGCCTTCTTCGCACACTGGAGCTGGCATCTCTGTGGGGAAGGTGGAAAAATAACAGGAGGAAAAGGCACAGCATGAAGCCCAAATACACATGGACCCTGACTGTACCACCTTTCCGCCCAGCACAAAGGGGTATCCTGCCACCAAATGCATGTCTGGAGGGGGAGTAGGAGCCCCACAGTGGGGTGTAAGCCACAGACAGATAAGGGGACCCCCTGGGGTTCTGAATGGGTAATGAGGCTGGGCAATGGTCTAACCGCTGAAGAGGCTGAGGCTGTGAGTCAAGAGGTGAAACAGTAAATTAAAACAATTAATTATTATACCTGGTGTTCTGGGAGAAGATCAGGTCACAAATGTTACTACTGGCCTTGTGTAACATGATACTGTAACAAGTGATTAATGCATGACACCCCTACAAAACACTGGCAACAAGTCTATGGCACCTTAGACCAATTTGCCGGGGATTCATTTTTTGTGCAGGGGGGGCTTGCTGCTCTCCTGCCCGTTCCACTGCCTGACCTCTTGTTGGGTTACAGTCATGGTAAGCATACCGTCTGGTGAAATAATCCCTTCCCATTCCTCCACTGTTGTAGGGCCAGTAGTAACTCCTACCTCTACTGTCTTGCTCAGTGGGAGTTTTAAATGTGGATTCATTTTTATCCTATTTTTTCATGTATGCCTCTGTTTGGCTGCCAAATAATCAGGGCCATGCAAAGAAAAAAATAATTAGCTTTTTGCTGCACAGCATAGGCGAGGCCTGAGGTTCTCAACGATACATATCTTCATGCAGCAATAGTGTTAGCCAGAAGTCAGTGCCCTAGTGGCAAGTGTTAGCCAGAAGCCAGTGCTCTAGTGGCAAGTGTTAGCCAGAAGCCAGTGCCCTAATGGCAGTATCATTATGTCCACTGCCATCTGGAGCTAGTACTTTGCCATCTCAAGCCTGGATTTCACAGTACAAGCAAGCTGGGTTTTTGTTTCCTGAGCCAAGTTTTCGCACATACGTATAATGGAGCCCCATAAGGTTTATGCTGTGGTTTTAGGACAGCAGAAGGCAATTTGCCCATGTGTGCTGTCCCCACTTCTCAGTGACTGCAACTGTAATGCTCACTTTCTGTAAGGTACACATCTAGTTTTCTTTTAAAGCCAGTGAAGGTTGACTGATTGACTACATCTTGAGATAACTTGTTCCAGAGTCTGGTTGCCCTTGGTAGGACTGCATTATTCCTAATGTTAGTCCTATTAACAGAACAGTGTATTTGTTTAGTATGCATTTTTAAGTTATAGATATGGGGCCAATTCCAGTGATAGCTTCGTCAAGCGCCAAGCAGTTCATCAAACCCCTTAGCGTACCTCATGTCACTTTGTCAAAAGCTATCACGATTCCCAAAAGCAACCTGCGCCATGCCATATGTGGGTTGCATCAACTGTGGGTTACGCCACTCACTACGCTTCAACCCATGATGCTATGGCGTGAGGGTGGGTTACGGCAGCAACTACGCCCTATTCCACAAGGGCAGCTGCTGTAACCCACCTATGCAATTACAGGAGCCACATTGGTGCAGCAGAGTTAGGACATCTCAGAGATGCTCTAAGGGGCATTTGTCAATGCCATCTGACAGATGTCCACTCTGCAGTGCCATGGCAAAGATCCTGCTGTGCTCCCCATGCCACCTATGAACACATCTATGCCCCCCACCCCCCGATTGTCGGCGATCCCCGGGAGTCCATTGTCTAATGATCTGATTCAGTATTAACCTGACCTCCCAATTTCAAATCATCAGCAAATTTGATGAGTATATTATTACCCGTTATTTGCAAATTGTGAACAAAGATATTAAACAGTAGTGGTCCCAGGACGAGCCCTGGGGGACGCCACTAGTTACCTGTCCCTCTGATGATGTATAGTCATTAACTCGTACCATTTGAGTCCTGTCTGTAAGCCATGATGCTATCCATGATGTTAAATTATTGTCAACACCAATTTTATTTAAGTTTGTCTATTATACCAGAATGCGGAAGGGCGTCAAAAGCCTTCTGGAAGTCCTATCTGGGCTAGCCGCCCCCGGAGCAGCCGACTCGCTGAATCCTACAAGCTGCTGGTCTACCTGGGCTAGCCACCCCCGGAGCAGCTGACTCACCGAATCCTACAAGCTGCTGGCCTACCTGGGCTAGCTGCCCCCGGAGCAGCCAACTTGCCGAATCCTACAAGCTGCTGGCCTACCTGGGCTAGCCGCCCCCGCAGCAGCTGACTCACCGAATCCTACAAGGTATGCTATTCGGACAGCCATGGAGGATCTGGCATTTTCTTTTGTTGCTTCTGTGCTGAGGAATTTGAATCTTGGCGCCTTTTGCTCAGCTGCTGAAATGCTGGTGAACGGAGTGCTCTTCACTCACTTGCCGCTCATTCAAAAGCCAACCGGACTGCCTAATTATTCCTGCTGGCCTACCTGGGCTAGCCACCCCAGAGCAGCCGACTTGCCGAATCCTGCAAGCTGCTGGCCTACCTGGGCTAGCCGCCCCCGGAGCAGCTGACTTGCCAAATCCGACAAGGTACGCTATTCGGGCACCCGTGGAGCAGCCGTCATTTTCTTTTGTTGCTTCTGTGCTGAGGAATTTGAATCTTGGCACCTTTTGTTCGGCTGCTGAAATGCTGGTGAATGGAGTGCTCTTCAATCACTTGCTCCTCATTCACAAAGCCAACCGGACTGCCTAATTATTCGTAAATATCAAGTGGCTCTCTGTGCTGGGCCAAATTTTAAGTATTTTGCCCTGATTTAAACTTCATCTTGAATTTGATTAGGCAACCTGCTGCTACTTGTAAGCTAATAGGGCTCCAGGTGCTGGTCCAAAGCTACTCACTTATTTAAAAACCTTGGTTGCATGCTTACTTCAAACATTTATTTAAAAACAAATCAAATCCTAAATAAATCAATCTTGGCTGGCTTGCTCACCAAGGGGTTTCTGCAGGCGGGAGTAGTGTCGAGGAGCACTTTCCCACCAGCTGCTAACAGGGCAGAATTCTCCTATCAGGCCGATCCTGGCAGCAGCTCGAGAAAGTGGTTTAGAAGGTTTAGAATCACCCTCCCAGCCGCCCCCCAATTCCCTCCCACCCTTAGCTGGTGTTGAATATATAGCCACTGATCATTACGTGAGCTAAGTAATCTCCCTAAGTTCTCATCTGCAGCTTATATCTGTTGGCCACTAGAGGTCCCCATTTCTTAATGTTACTTAAAGTACCTCCAATAGTCTGCCATAAGCTGTGCTCCTTGTGCTGCTTGTGTTCTGGTCTTTTTATGCTCTGAGCACTCTCTTCACCTCCTCACTCCTCTCTCTGTTCCCCACTTCTCTCTCTGTCCCCCACTAGAGTTTAAGGATGACGGTTCTGATTAAATGCCTCCTCACCTTTCTCTCCTTACTGGCTCTAGACTCTTGGACACTAATCCTTGAAAACCCCTCTACCTTCACTGCTGCCTCCCAAGATGACTTCTCATACTCTTACATGTTACTGCAGAAATCCTCTGATCAGGAACCTCCTTTGGGCCTCAGTTACAAACCTATTGGATCAATTACTAGGCTCCTGATCCGAAAGAAAATCATCAACTCTGGCTGTGCTTCTCATGCGTTCGTGCATACCACAATTTGGATTGTTACTCTACCCTTCTCACTATCTGGTGACATCAAGACAAACACTGGCCCTGTGGGCTCGAACAAGCAACATCCTCCTGTCTTCTCACCTCACTTGCCTAAACCCCCTCGGACTATCCTTTGCCCACATCAATATCCGAAGTTTGGCACCTAACCTCCCTGAGCTAGAAGCTTGGGTAAATAATCCTGATATCCTAGCCTTATCCAAAACATGGCTAAAGTCATCAGTCCCTAACTCCGCGTGTTCTCTCTCAGGGTACAACATGCTTCGTGCTGATCCTCCCACCTCCAAGAGAGGAGGTGGCCTGGCATTGTACTACAAACCGCACCTCAATGTGTCTCTTGTACCAGGTATACCCCTCAGTCATTGCGATGTTCTGCATTCTCTCCTACTATTGGGAGGCACACAAAAACTTCACATCTTTAATGTCTATTCCCCTCCCAGAAACAATAAGAATGGTCTTGAAGAACTCACTGACCTAATACCTATGGTATCCTCAAAAAATGACATAATCTGTCTTGGGGATTTAAATCTGGACTGGCTTGGCCCGAATGCCTCTCACCTAGCATCAACCCTTAGCAAAGCTAACTTGACTCTCCTTATCACATCTCCTACCAGAACTTCTCCCAATGGTTCCAGCTGCATGCTCATCGACTGGATACTTACCAACAGATTGGACCGTCTCAACTCAACGGGTGTCCTAGCGGACTCTATCAGTGACCACTGTCCCATATACTGTGCGTGTGATGCCTGTCCCCCAACTTATCCTCATAAAGTACTATCCTTCTCAAACTTTGCCTTCCTGGACACAGCAGCCCTTCTTCAGGACCTCAGTCTGGTTGACTGGTCCCGGTTTCACCACAAATGATGTCAACACAGCTACGGAATACTTCACCAACTCTTTACTCTCCCTACAGAGGAGACATATCCCTCTCTCTAAGCGAAGGGTTAAGGGCAAACCCACTAAGTGGCTTAGGTGCCCTCTACTCCAACACCTAAAACTAAAGGATAAGCTATGGGTGAAATGGAAATCCTCCCCACTGCCCTCGGACTATGAGGAATATCGCACCTTAAGAAATACCTGCAAGAAGGAGATTAGATTGGCCAAAAGTATCTACTACCGTGAGCCACTTCGCTCATCCACATCCAATCCAAAGCGATATTGGTCATGAATTAATGAAATCCTTGGGAACGACAGGCCGCAGACTCTGAGGGAAATGATGGTGAATGATTTCAGCTGTAACCACCCCTTCACTATCGCCGAAGCCTTTAACTCTCTCTTCACATCGCTTCCCAACATCCCTCAGGCCTCTCCTTATGGCTCACATACATCCCTCCAGGATACTTCCGATGCCCTAGCACCTTTGATGCTTGCCCTGTCTCTAGATTTGAAGTCCTAAAACTACTCAGATCTATTTCTCCCCATGGAAATGCGGGTACTGATGGTCTTGAGCCTAGGATCCTTCGTCTGGCAGCCTCCCTCTTAGCAACCCCTGTAACTAGACTATTCAACCTCTCTATTTCTATCTCTACTGTTCCTCTTATATGGAAATCAGCCAGGATTATTCCAGTGTTCAAAAAAGGTGACCCTAACATATTAACAAACTGTAGGGCCATTGTTATACTGCCCACCCTTAGCAAACTGCTGGAAAAATTAATCCATGGCCAGATCATCTCCCATCTAACTGAATTCAGTCTTCAGTCTCCTATCCAGCATGGTTTTAGGCCCGGACATAGCACTACTATGGCTCTTACACTGTTCACTAGCGAGGGTAAGACTAACATGGATAATGGACAACTCACTGGGGCTCTATTCATTGACCTTACTAAAACATTCAACCTGGTTAACCATCCCCTGCTACTACGCACACTGCAGTGCCTTGGTGCTGGTCCCACTTTGTCCTGGTTCAAAAGCTATCTCGACTGTCGTTTGCAGTCTGTTTTCTTCTGTAAAGTCCACTCATCCTCCTCTGCCACCTGCTGCGGTGTCCCTCAGGGCTCTATACTGGGTCCGTTGCTCTTTTCCATTTTTGTTAATAATATTCTGGCCTCCACTACCCACTGTAAATCTGTCATGTATGCTGATGACCTGCTTCTCTATTCTACTCCCAAGTCTGTCAGTGACATCAGTGCACACCTATCATCCTCTGTCCTGCAGATCCAATCCTGGCTGTCCTCTAACCATTTAATTCTTAATCTATCCAAGACTCAGGCCATGCTCTTTGGGCCCTTAAGAAAAGTCAGTACCGAGTCCCCTCATCTGCAGGTCTGATGCCCTGATGGATCTACAATAACCAATACAAAATCCTTTAAATATTTGGGGGTGACTCTTGACCCCCAACTCCACTTTACCTTGCATATTAATGAGGTTTGTAGACATGTCAACTCAAGGATTGAAGCCGCCTACAGGGTACATCACTCCCTCACTACTTCAGCCAGGATCTCCGTAGCCCACGGGGTCATGCTCCCTGGGCTTAAAGATGCACTTCCTGTCTTTTCGCATGCCAAGACTGCTGATCTACATAAGTGGGATACAACATCTGCAGATTTGCCTTGTCGGCTCCCCATCGCACCCATCACTGTTTGCTCTACTCAGCATTGAACTGGCTGTCTCCATAGGGCCTGCACTCCTACACTCTGGGATGCCTTATTGATTCCTTAACACCTCCACCCCTTCCCAATGTGTTTGCAGCTATACTTAACCCTGTTATCCAAGCTCATCTCTAAGGTCTTCTGCTTCTCCCCTGCTCACTGTTCCTCTCTGCTCTGCTAAGATGGGTGGGCAAGCTTTCTCCCACTTTGCTCCCAAATTCTGGAACTCCCTTCCCCCTGACATCAAGCATTCTCCTTCTCATTATTCCTTCAAAAAAGCACTTTTCCCATACTTGAGCACACTTGGTGCTTGCAATTGCCCCTAATTCACACTCTGGTTTCTCCTGCTCACTCTATGTCTGACAATGTCTGTAGTCATACTGATGCTCTGTATATTGCTTGTCCTGTTGTTGTTACTCACTCATACATGGGTGTTTTCTTATCTGTAACCATGTTTGACCTCCCTTCGTGGGGTCCTGTGTTTTTTGATTATACCTGTCTCGTCCTCAGTAATATTGTCTCTTTTATTGTTGTACACTCCCGGGTTGTGCTTGAAAATAGGCAGGTCTTTTGCCTAATGCACGTACCTGGTTACCAAAAGCTAATAAATAAATAAATAGTATTCATCCGTTGGGTCATTCATATCTAGGCTTCCGCTGATCTTATCATAAAAGACCAATAGGTTAGTAGTGCAACTTATTTTTTCTGTGAAGCCATGTTTTGTGCTATCTAGCAATCCTGTATCCTTTAAATGATTTGTTATCTTAGTTTTTATGACTCCCTCTATTAGTTTACTAATAATGCAGGTCAAACTAATAGGTCTGTAATTGGATGGTGTGTTCTTATTTCCTTTTTTTGTATATAGGGACCACGATGGCCCTTTTCCAGTCCTTCAGTACACTACCTTCTTCAAGAGTTTTGTTTCCTGTCATAGCTATTGGAAAAGCTAGATTATATAATGGGGTATGAAAATCCTGTAACCTCATTGGTCAAAACACATGACCGTGGTATATCCTGCAATAACCCATGGCTGAGAAATGGCATTTATATAAGACATACTTAAGCCCATTTTAAATGTATTTTACACATAGGTCCATTGTATAATCACAATAAGGCACTCCAGGGTGTGGGTTATTGGTGGATTTGTCCACTTCTTGTGTGGTTAAGTTACTCGGCTGCTCCTCGTGACACACCATACAAGGCGTGGGTAAATCCACCAATAATCCACACCCTGTCGTGCCTTATTACTTAAATATCTGCTAATTCCTTCAATAGACGTGGATGTAGGTCTTTTGATAATGTACTGTGCAACTGTAAAAGGCAGCTTCCCGTAACAATAGTGATGAAGCTGTGTACCCTTTCTTCCCCAGATTGCCAATATTCCTTGAATCCTTATCTGGGGAGCAGTAGGAAAATTTACATTTGCTGTTTCACAGGCAGCTGCCTTTTTAAAGCCTTCTGGGGAACGGTGAACATACACATGTTCTGACCCTTCCTGTTCAACCATATATCTTTCCTCAACTTTTTTGACTAAGGCAGTTGCAGAAGAGGGCATTTGTAAAATTTTACTGGTAGCCTTTTTAAATGTTTTATGTATCGGTACAGATACTCTAATTATTTGTTTGTTTTTTTAATTTTTGTTGACCAGGAAAGGAGGACTAGCTAATTCTGCCTATTTTCAGCCTCTTCCTGGGGCAAGGGGTGGACATAGATAAAAAAATAACTGCAGTTGAACCAGATTAAGCTGTTGGTGATATTTTTAGTGAATGAGGGAATATGGCCAGGGCACCAGAGAAATTCCCCATATCTTTTAAAAAATGCCATGGGCAGCAGTATTGCTACTGCTCGTGATACGACAACCTGGGTTTGGGAATGAGCCTGGGCTGTCAGAGGACTGGCCGTGGAGGAAGACTGAGTATCCCCAAATGATGCTCTCCTCCTCCAGGGAGAGGGGACTCGCTGATCTGCTGCTCTACTGCCTCCTGCAGTGCCACATGTGGCAGTGTAGGGGATAACACTTGTAGGGGGAACCTGGAGCAAGCGTCCGGTCAGGTGAGTGTGTCGGCATGCTGGCACCCAGTAACACGGCACACTCCAGGAGGAGGGTGGGACTAATGGGGGAAAAATGAGTTGGATTGGGAAGATGAAGCCTCTGCTTGCCCACCACGTTCAGTGCCGGACTTCTGTTGCCACCACCCAGGGGATGCTATAGGCCTTCACCTCCACTGTGGGTGGCCAGATAGATGGTGGAGTACAAATGCCAAAGTGGCTGAAGACACACCCAGCCCTGGGGGAAGTGCCATGGAATGTTCAACATCCACCTGAACAACAAACAGAACAGACAAACAGGACCTCAATTTAGTGTCTCATTTGAAAGACAGCACCTCATGAGTACAGCATACCCCTCATACTGCACTATATAGTATTGGGATTTTGCCCCAGATTCCTGGTGTGGAGCTAGAACCCAAAACCTGTGATCTTCCAACCTCAGAGGCCAGTGTGCAACCTACTGAGCCGCTGACACCTATTGGTGGATTAAAGGTCCAACATGCTCATAAGTTGTCCCTATTTAACAGACTCAATTCAGTTGTATGAAGGTCTAGCATGTCTGCCATGTGCCTTAATAACGTGGAATAGGAAGGTAAATTCTGTACTACTCTAGGAGGAGACTCTGTTTCATAACTCATGTGCGGTCCGGTGAATTGACTTCTGCATCCTAATTATTATTCTTTTCCTCCTCCTCCTCCTCATATTCCTCTTGATTGAGGGGGACGTGCCTCAGGATTTTTCATCTGTTTCAAAGAATTGCCACATTTGCTTTATTATATATCCTCTTGAGAGGGCAAATATTTGGCTGCCATTGAAGGTTGCACCTTCTGTGCTCAAAGTGAGGGAACCTCAATGTGTTTCTTTTTTTTTTAACTTTATTTATCTCCCCCAGGACTCCTGCAGAACTCTCTCTCTCTCTCTCTCTTTCTCCAGCTACCCTGCCCCAGGAACCAGCTCTACCTCCCTGTCTGAAACCCATCTAGGCCAGGCCACTCCAGCTCAGCATTCCCCCTGGCTCTGAGCCCCCCAAGGCAGGGCCGCCTGCCCTGGCACTCTATCTGAAAGTCTGAAGTGCCAAAACTGGAGTGCTGGCTCTGCCCCGTCCAGTGATTCTGACGGCGGGAGTGTGGCTGGTCCCAGGAGGAGGCTTCACCTATCTACAGGCCAAGGGTTTTTGTCCTACTTTACTTCCCGCCCTACCAGCCCAGCAGTGCAATGCTCTCCAGTGCAGTATGTGCGCGCTCCTGCACATGTCCCAGGAGAGCCACCATGGCTGAGCCCCATTGGCTGGACTCTGACTGCTGGATAGGACTCCCAGTCTCCACTGGGGTTCACCAGAATGGTGTGGTCATGTCTCCTCTCCCTCCCAGAGAAGGAGAGCAGTCCTCCGGATGCTCAATCCTTCCCTGCCTTGCCGACCACCCATGGCCTGCGTCCGCTCCTGAACCCGGGTCACCAGCATGGCGCGAGGTGTGGTGTCCAGCGCCTCAACCTTCAGTGCCACTGGGCCAGTCTTTCAATGTGTTTCTCTTTGTGAGACTTTTTATCAGCAGAAGTTTTATGTTGGTCTTCTCTCCTCTGCATGCCTCTTTTGCTTCACTTTCTTACCATCATAATGCTCCATTGTGGGGTTTTCCATGGGAGTTCTGTGGTCTTTGCCACGTGTGGATGGCTAGGTAGCTTGCTTGGCAACCATCTGCTGCTTAAGTAAAGACATACCATCAGATGGTCCCTTCACCATTTCTAAAGCGAACACAGCCTACTTTACAACAGTGAGGCAGAGGATAAAACTGAAGCAGATGGAGATGCTCTTATTTTACCAGTTTAGTTTTATAGTCAAATCTGTTACAGTGATCTTATAAAATGGGTACCGAAATCCCTGCATCCTGATTGGCCAGGACACATACATGATAATAGTACTACCACCGGCCCCACCAAAAAAAGGCCTGGCAGTGTGGACGAAAGACAGAAAATAAAATCTGTGTGCCAGTAGAATCTTATCATTTTAATCTGGCAGCCATCTTTTTTACAGAACATTACAGAAACCATACTGAAATGCAAGCCCCTGCTCTCATCAGTGCTCAGAAATATTGTCAAACTCCCACAGACTCAATCCCACACTCAAACACCTTAAAGTTGTAAATAAATAAATACATAAAATGAGGATGAAGCCAATTGGGGGTGTGGCTTAGGACCTTAAGAGTACAAGAGCAGGTGTCTCCAATTACAGCATCCTGCTGTAGTTTTTGACAGAGGAGAATTTGCTTTCAGAGCAAGTAGCAGTCTAGAGCTACAGTTTTCTTACTGATAAATCATTTCTATCTCAGCAGGAGTCAGTGTCTGTTTGGATTAAGCAAACAAATACTTTATTAGAAACGGGATCTAATTTAAGTAAAAAAAGAAGAAGAAAATCACTGTGTGTTTCTCTGTTTGAGGAAGGGGGCTGTATCAGCTTAATTTACTGAGTCAGAGGGTGAACCCAATTGAGGATGTGGCTTAGGAGCTTAGGAGTACCACAGCAGGTGTCTCCAATTACAGCTTCCTGCTGTAGTTTTTGACAGAGGAGAATTTGCTTTCAGAGCAAGTAGCAGTCTAGAGCTACAGTTTTCTTACTGATAAATCATTTCTATCTCAGCAGGAGTCAGTGTCTGTTTGGATTAAACAAACAAATACTTTATTAGAAACGGGATCTAATTTAAGTAAAAAAAAGAAGAAAATCACTGGGTGTTTCTCTGTTTGAGGAAGGTGGCTGTATCAGCTTAATTTACTGAGTCAGAGGGTGAACCCAATTGAGGATGTGGCTTAGGAGCTTAGGAGTACCACAGCAGGTGTCTCCAATTACAGCTTCCTGCTGTAGTTTTTGACAGAGGAGAATTTGCTTTCAGAGCAAGTAGCAGTCTAGAGCTACAGTTTTCTTACTGATAAATCACTTCTATCTCAGCAGAAGTCAGTGCCTGTTTTGATTAAGCAAACATATACTTTATTAGAAGCAGGGGGTCTCATTTAAGTAAAAAAAAAAGAAGAAAATTACTGTGTGTTTCTCTGTTTGAGGAAGAGGGCTGTATCAGCTTAATTTACTGAGTCAGAGGGTGAAGCCAGTTTGGGGTGTGGTTTAGGAGCTTAGGAGTACAAAAGCAGGTGTCTCCAATTATAACTTCCTGCTGTAGTTTTTGACAGAGGAGAATTTGCTTTCAGAGCAAATAGCACTCTAGAACTAGTTTTCTTACTGATAAATTACTTCTCTCTCAGCAGGAGTCGGTGCCTGTTTGGATTAAACAAACAAACACTTTATTAGAAGCAGGGGGTCTCTCATTTAAGTAAAAAAAAAGAAGAAGAAAATCACTGTGTGTTTCTCTGTTTGAGGAAGGGGGCTGTATCAGCTTAATTTACTGAGTCAGAAGTGTGTTTTTGTTTTAATTTTATTACAGCTAGGATTACAAATACCTTTGAGCCAGGCTCTTTTACAAAGGTTCCGCATCAGAGAACAAATACAATACAAGTTACAGAAATAGGAACAAAATAATAAATAGGTCAGCATATTAGGTTACAATGGTAGATCAATACAATAGCTAGAATAAGTAGAATGTATACATGAGAACACAGAGTAACAGAGGGATAAGTAGGAGGGAGGGCAGAAGATGAAGCTAAATGTGAGGAGCCAAGTTGGAGAGGGCAGGAATTGCAGCCAAAGGGCATGGTCATAAACTGGGAACAGGCTGAAACTAGTCAACAAAAAGGGAAAGATCATTGAGGGTGAAGCCAATTGGGGGTGTGGCTTAGGAGCTTAGGAGCACCACAGCAGGTGTCTCCAATTACAGCTTCCTGCTGTAGTTTTTGACAGAGGAGAATTTGCTTTCAGAGCAAGAAGCAGTCTAGAACTACAGTTTTCTTACTGATAAATCACTTCTATCTGAGCAAAAGTCAGTGCCTGTTTTGATTAAGCAAACATATACTTTATTAGAAGCAGGGGGTCTCATTTAAGTAAAAAAAAGAAGAAAATCACTGTATGTTTCTCTGTTTGAAGATGGGGGCTGTGTCAGCTTAATTTACTGAGTCAAAGGGTGAAGCCAATTCGGGGTGTGGCTTAGGAGTTTAGGAGTACAAAAGCAGGTGTCTCCAATTACACCTTCCTGCTGTAGTTTTTGACAGAGGAGAATTTGCTTTCAGAGCAAGTAGCAGTCTAGAACTACAGTTTTCTTACTGATAAATCACTTCTATCTCTGCAGGAGTCAGTGCCTGTTTGGATTAAGCAAACAAATACTTTATTAGAAGCAGGGGGTCTCATTTAAGTAAAATAAAAAAAAAAGAAGAAGAAAATCACTGTGTGGTTCTGTTTGAGGAAGGTGGCTGTATCAGCTTAATTTACTGAGTCAGAGGGTGAAGCCAATTGGGGTGTGACTTAGGAGCTTAGGAGTACAAAAGCAAGTGTCTCCAAGTACAGCTTCCTGCTGTAGTTTTTGACAGAGGAGAATTTTCTTTCAGAGCAAGTAGCAGTCTAGAACTACAGTTTTCTTACTAATTGTCCTCCTTCCCACCCCTCCACCCTCCTACCCTAAGTCAGTTCTACCTTTATAGCCACTGGATTTGACTGACAGCAGGAACTTCCTGTTTGGCAGCAGGAAGGGAAGGATCACTGAGACACATTAGTTTCATCAACCTTGAAGGAACCTAAAAAATAGCCCCCCCCCCCACCGGCTGCTGGAGGTCTGAATCCAAGCACAGAGGAAGGAGACTACTGAAGACTACAGGAAGTTCCTGTCCCAGAACAGGAAGGGAGAGAGTTGTAAGGGCACATAGGCAGTAGGAAAGTAGGTGTAAAAATACATAGAGGGAGGAGACAGTAAGCATACAAAGCAACAGGACAGGAGACACAAAATAAGTCAAGATGGGAGTGGTGCAGTGCAATGGCTGTGGGGCAGCAGTGTTCTGGGAGACATTCTAGAGGCTGTGATGCTGCCCTGTTTGTAGGCACCTCTCTGGTCTGAGGGAGGAGGTTGCCCATCTCCAGGCTGACCTGGCTAGGATTCGTGAAACCTCTTCCCCCACCCAGGGACCACCATGGCCACCACCACCACCACCATTACCTCAGAGGTTGCCAAGAAAGAGGAGTGGTTGGACCAAGGTGGACTCAGGGAGGGAGTGGGTGGTGGAACAGAGATGCATTCCTCCAGTTGTACTTCTCCACAATTCATATGCTGTTCTGGTGAAGAGTGGTTTCTCTATGGAGGCACCTGTAGTGGAGACCAAGAAGGATGCTGGGAACCTCCACAAATGAGGCCCACAGGAGGGTGGCATGAGACCCCACAGGGGAAGGAAACAACTCCTGGTGGGGGACTCAATCATTGGGGGGGTAGAAGTGGGGGAGAAAGGGGATAGGGAGGTAAGGTGCCTGCCAGGTGCCAAAGCTTGGAGGGACAGGAAGTCATTCTTCAGGATCGGGGGAGCAGCTACACGAGGGAGGGAGCTGGATGTCATTGTCCACCTAGGGACAAATGACCTGGCTGTGAATGGGATCAGAGCAGTGCAAGAGGAGTTTGTAGAGTTGGGGAGGGTCCTTAGACAAATAGCATGTATGGTAACCTTCTCGGAGGTGCTGCCTGTATATGGCAAGGATGATGCTAGGGTATTCCGCACCATGGGATTCAATGAATGGTTGAAAAACTGGTGTGGAGCTCAGGGTTTTGGCTTCATTGGGGAATGGAAAGCCACCTGGAGGGATGCAGGCCTATACTGGCATGATGATCTGCATCTGTCCGAGGGGGAACCAGGATCTCAGGTGATAGGTTTAAATGCTTCATTGGTAAGCATTAAAACTAGCCAAGGGGGGAGGCACTGAAAAGGAGAAGGGAAATCCCAGCCTCCCCCCACAAAACACAGTAGTTAGAGAGGTAAACACCAAGGTAGAGAAGTCAGTAGGGAGCAGGACAAGGGTAAATGTAGAAAAAAGGCAGTAAGGACAGGGATGGGGCTAAAAGGGGTAGGGCCATCAAACAAATTGGAAGGCGATGTGTACTAATGCCCGCAGTCTATGTAACAAGTTCCCTGAACTAGTGGCCTTGATGGAAGAGGGATGCCTGGATATTGTGGCAGTCACTGAAACATGGTACACAGAGAAGCATGACTGGGATGTCAACATGCCAGGATACACAATCTACAGGAGGGACAGGGTGGATAAAAGAGGAGGAGGAGGAGTAGCTCTCTATATAAGGGAAGGGATTAAAGCAACCATACTAAAGAGTAAACAGGAAGTTGATGAGTCACTATGGGTCCCCCTGGAGACAGGAAATGGCACCACAATCCGCATGGGGGTTGTGTGCAGACCCCCATCTCAGGGGGAGGAAATGGACAAGGAAATTATAGAAGGCATCCTTAAAATGGCAGAAAAAGAGGAGATATTGTTGGTGGAAGACCTGAATATGCCAGATGTTAACTGGAGTACCTTTGCTGCAGGCACATCCAAGAGCAGGGTCATTCTTGATGCCCTACAGGGGGCATGCCTCAGACAGCTAGTGTTGGAACCCACTCGGGAGGGAGAAATCTTAGACCTGGTACTCTCAAATGGGGAAGGAGAAAGGATCTCAGATTTAGAAGAGGGTAGGCCATCTGGGAACAAGTGACCACCAAACAATGTGGTTCACAATAAACACAGCCATAGAGTCAAGCCATACAAAAACAGTAGTATTGGACTTTAGGAGGGCTGACTTTGGGAAAATGAGAGAGTGCCTCAGAAAAGCACTAGCAAATGGGCAAGAAGGAGGATTGGAGGAACAATGGGGAATACTCAAAACAGCCATCACAGAGGCAACAAGCCTTTGTGTGAAGCAAATCAACAAAACAAAATGAAGGAAAAAAAAACACTATGGTTTTCAAAAGAGGTAGAAGGGAAGATTAAGGAGAAAAGGATAGCATTCAGGAAATATAAGGAAACATAGAAGGATCAGGACAGAGAACTTTATCAGTTAAAGCAGAAGGAGGCAGGGAAGGCAGTCAGACTAGCAAAGGCACAAACTGAGGAAAAGATAGCCAACTCTGTTAAGAAGGGGGATAAAACCTTTTATAGGTACATTAGGGAGCGAAGAAAGACCAAGGGAGGGATACAGAGACTTAATAAAGGGGAGGGAATGTGGGCAGAGGGTGACAGTGAAAAAGCAGGGATACTGAACGAATATTTCTGCTCAGTATTCACAATGGAAGAGGAGGGGGAAGTACCTAAACCAAACAAGAGGAACACTCTGAAGATGGGGGTCAATACCAGTCCATTCACAGAAGAAAAGGTTTTGAAAGAACTCTTGAAACTGAGGGTGGACAAAGCAATGGGGCCTGATGGGATTCACCCCAGAATTCTAAAAGAACTATGGGTAGAACTAGTGACACTGCTGACTACTCTCTTCAACAAATCATGGGAGGCTGGGGTGGTACCTGAGGACTGGAAGAGGGCAGATGTGATTCCACTTCACAAAAGTGGGAGCAGGGCAGAGACAGGAAACTACAGACCAGTTAGTTTGACCTCAGTGGTAGGGAAAATGATGGAATCACTTCTGAAGGAAAGAATTGTTGAGTACCTAGAGGCCAGTGGGGCACAGGACCCAAGGCAGCATGGTTTCACAGCAGGAAGGTCATGTCAGACAAACCTAATAGATTTCTTTGACTAGGTGACCAAAGTAGTAGACCAGGGAGGGGCTGTGGATATGGCCTACCTAGATTTTAGCAAGGCATTGGACACAGTCTCATACAAAAGATTAATATACAAGTTAGCCAGCCTTGGAGTGGGTCCCATGATGGCAGCCTGGATAAAAGATTGGCTGGACAACAGGACACAAAGGGTAATAGTAAATGGAGACCACAGTGAAGAAAGGAGGGTAACTAGCAGGGTACCGCAGGGTTCGGTACTGGGACCGGTCCTCTTTAATGTCTTTGTAGGTGACACTGGAGAGCACCTGGAAGGAAACGTATGTCTCTTTGCAGATGACACAAAGATCTGCAACACGGTTGATACACAAGGTGGGGTGGAAAGGATGAAAAGGGACTTGGCAAGGTTGGAGGAATGGTCAAATATATGGCAGCTCAGATTCAATGCAAAGAAGTGCAAAGTAATGCATCTGGGAAACAAAAACCCAGGGGAAGAGTACACAATGGGGGGTGAGATAATAACAACAATAAAAATCGAAAAGAACCTAGGAGTAATTATATCAAATGACCTAAAGGTGGGCAAGCAATGTGAGAAGGCAGTAAGGAGGGCTGGGGGGATATTTGGATGCATAGGGAGAGGCATCAACAGTAGAAAGCAGGAAGTTGCTATCCCTCTGTACAGACAGTTGGTGAGACCCCATCTAGAGTACTGCTTGCAATTCTGGAGACCCCATCTCCGCAAAGACATAGACAGAGTGGAGGCTGTTCAGAGGAGGGCAACCAAAATGGTGCAGGGTCTGCACCAGCAGACATACGAGGAGAGACTAAAGCAGCTTAATATGTATACCCTTGAGGAAAGGAGGGAGAGGGGGGACATGACAAAAACTTTCAAGTATTTTTTCATGGAGAGGGTTGTGGATGTATGGAACAGCTTCCTTGAGGAGGTTGTGGAGTCAAGAACAATGGGGGAATTCAAGAATTTGTGGGACAGACATAAGGCAATCCTAGTTGGGGGTAGGAGGAAGTAAGCTGTTGGTTAACTAGGATCTGCAGCTTATCTGTTAAGTAGAAAAATGGGCAGACTAGGTGGGTCAAGCAGTCCTTATCTGCTGTCAAATTCTATGTTTCTATGTTTCTATCTCAAGGGAATTAACACAGTACAAGAGGGTAGTATCTTTCAGAAAAATAGATGTGCAAGAACAAGGGAGCACAATTTGAAAGAGGGGGACGGCTCAGAGGTAATGTTAGAAAGTATTTTTTCACAGAGAGGGTTGTGGATGCATGGAACAGCCTTCCTGAGGAGGTTGTGGAGTCAGGAACAGTGGGAGAATTCATGAATGCATGGGACAGACAGAAGGCAATTCTAGTGGGGGGTAGGAGGAAGTAAGCTGTTGATTAACTAGAATCTGCACCTTATCCACAGGTAGGGAAATGGGCAGACTGGGTGGGCCAAGCGGTCCTTATCTGCCGTCAAATTCTATGTTTCTATGTTAAAAAAGGTTGTGTCTGAAGCAACATTCCAGTGCTAACAATGACAGTACTCACATTTTCTTCTATTGCAAATGATCTTGTTCTTCAGCAAGAAACACATCCTAAAAAGCACACTAGGCGTTTCATTCATTGTCTTTTGGCAACCCTGGCCATGATGCACCAGTTCCAGCTCTTGTTGTCCTTTAATCACAAAGTAGAAGTGTAAAAAAATGTGGTAAACACTTTGGATTGGCCACAAGTGGCTAATCCAACTGCCACTGTCCTGCATGCACTATCACCCAAAAGTCACTCCAGGCTACTCACTGACTCGTACTCCCAGTAGCTTGCACACCCCCCTCCAGGCTATTCCCTATCTCTGTTGATCTCCCGCTGTTCTGGACCCTTGGAACACACATTCATACCTGCTAAACATAAACGGTCTCCTACTTGTTTTCATAGTGCTAGTCAGTGCAGACTCGAGGCCACTGTATAAACAACCCTCCCAACATGAAAGGATGAAAACACTCCAGGCGGCCATATGCAATGTACGTGCTGGCCGTAAGATTGCTAGTGGTCACTGCCTTTGGCCTTCAAACTGTGTAAGTACTCCGATCGGCCACTCAACTGCCTCCCTGTCCACCCGACTGCCTGTCCTCTCGCACGACTGCCTGCCTATTCTGTGATATTGATTGCCTCAATAAAAAAATAAATAAAATGTCACGATTGCATTAATTATGTGCATTAAGCCTCATGTGATCTGTGTGTGTGGGTGGGGGGATAGTAGCCGTCAATGTCTATAGCAGCACTTCACAATAAATGTAAATACTGGGCATAGCCTGGGAAGAATATCACACCCATGGACTTAACTGAGCTACCCCATTAGCAGGACCACAGAACTTAATAAACTGCAGATTTCTAGGCAGTGTACAGTTTATAAATTATCAAAATTCACCATAAAAACTAACTAGAAGTGTATCACAAAGATTATTTCATGTCTATGGTTTTTACAGTCCCCCAAAAGCAAATTTAGTTTGGGACTATTTTTATAAGCATAATGTTATTCTAAATAATAATGTAATGAAAGCATTTGTTTTAAAAGTGATTTCATAGTTTTTGAATTGTTTTACAAGTCAAGTCCATTTTATAGGTGCAGTAGGACATAGCTGGGTGTTGGTAGTACTGAGATACCTTCACACGCAGGGGCTGAAGGCACTTGGCCTTTGGCCTTGTGCCTTACTATGCCCCTAGGTGTGCAGGTATCTCAGTACTACCAACACATGGCTATGCCTTATTGCTTACACAATTTAAAAAGTCATGACCAGGGCCCCAGGCAGACAAGAGAAAGTGAATGGCTGTCTGCCTTTGCTACGCACGAGCCACAGGAAGTACTATTTTGAAATCTTGCATGGCCTGTTCTTTCCCTAGATCTATGTGTCATCCCAAAAAATAAAAAAATCAACTTTATTTATAAAAAATTTTGTTCCACTAAAATAATGTGGGAAAAAATGCCAATTCTAATTCTAATGGAAAAATGTTAAATTGTAGTAACTGGGAACCGACACGAGTAACAATGCAGTATCACATGCATGTAGTTAAAACTCCCAACTCATCCCTGCCGTGACCTAATTTTCTGAGTCACTGCAGCGGAGCATCCTGAAGTCTGCAGTACAGGCTCTAGTCTGAAGTCACAGATGGGAGAAAAAAAAAGAGTAGCTCCTTCATCCAGCAACAGAAGACAACATAAAAACTATGTTTGTGTTGGTGTCATCCCTGGTCTACTAAGCACCACTCTGCTTTATGTTTGCTGTCCATTCTGCAACACCTCCCATTCTTGCAGCTGTTTCAGTGAGATTTGGTGAGGCCCCGACATAGTGCCAACATAGCCTGAAAATGGCACTGCCCAGCTGAGTGTGGTATTGGGAACTTCACAGTTATAAAAGAAATCCAATCTGGCTGCCCTCGTAGATTGCTTGAGGAGTTTTTTGCGTGATGAAATTTCATATTTTTTTATCTGAAGGTACACATTTCATATATAGCTTAACCCACCGTCATGTTTTAGTCTTTACATATCAGAGATCCTCAGATGTCAAAAACATTCAAACTGGCATAATTTATTTTTTGACGTTTTGTCTATTGCATATAGCATTTTATCAAATACATAAAGCAGTATATCCAGGAAGCGGCATACAGAAGAATATGCAGCACATGTAATTAACATAGAATTGAATGAATTACTTTTCCCAGTATTACACATGGGGGGGCCGGGAGTTAATGCATTTTACACTACACACTAGAGTCAAAAATTAGAAGCTACATGCAACCAATTCTCATAAACCAATTAGAAATAATTATTAGTTATTACTGAGGAAAATAATGAAAATTTAAAATTTACCATAATTGTTCATCTTCCACAATATCTTCACCTTTGATTACCATGTATGGGTCTGGGGCCAGAGGTACTAGGACCCAGCAGGAGCAAATTTTTTTTGCAAGGAGGGAGACAATGTCTGTTACTGACAGCGCCTGGGCACTTCACATGATATTGCGTGCTCCAGCCAATAACCGTCACCAATTTCCTCTTGCAACTCAGTTCTGTTCACCAGGGGAGAAACAAAGTGGAGAAAATAAGAAAGGGCTAGAGACTTTCTAGCCCAAAGGGATATGGAAAGAATACAGGAAACAAAAATAAACAACAAAATAAAACCGGACTAGCAACTTAGGAATAAAGAACTGGGCACACGATCTAGTACAAGAGGTACTTGTGCCTATGAAGCCAGAGCATCACAGCACTAGCCACAGAGAAGACAAATCGTAGTCCAAAGAAAAAGGGCAGCAGCTCTGAGCATGTGGCTCTGGCAGACTCATGAGGGGAATGACCAGGATTGGGAACCCCTTGTAAATGAGATAGCAAAATGTGCCAAAAAAAGAACGAGACACATAGACTCCTGGAAAAAAAGGGGCAACCCTATGCCACCAGATAGAGAATTGATTGAACTGGTGAGTTAACCAGGTCCCTCTTTCTTACAACAAGGAAGAAGAAAGAGTGAACTAAGGTGCATCTGGAGTTGCAGGACTAGACAGTCCAAGGAAGTCGAGATGTGTTCATCTCCCCAGGCACCCCTAAGGACAGTAGGTTAGACAAGGAAGGAAGGACATACCAACCAAATAACAGTCTGGCATAGTCAGAAGATTCCATCAAGAATAACTTGCTTCTCCTGCAGCCAGAGGGATGTATCCTGTGTAAGAGCTAGTTGAGTTGATCCAAGCAGGTGCGTAACATCCCCCGCCAATGCTGAGCAGCTGCAAAGTGGAGTTAGATTGGGTAGTGCCAGGGGAGCATGCTGAATTTAACAGCTAATAGGGACACACCCACAGAGCAGATATACCATGGGCAGGGAGAAGGACAAGAAAGAAAGAAAAGGTAGGAATGGGCAACCTTCAACTAAACCCTCTGTTTTTTGGCTGGTGCAAGGGCGCCAAGGAACCCTCACCCCAGTTCTTTTTTTTTTTGTTTTTTTTTTAGTGAGAGTAGGCACCCTCAAGAGTGCCTAAATTCCTTTCTTTTATATATATAAAAAAAAGAGATAAGGGACTATAACTGCAGAGATGCCCAATAATGTGTCTTTGTGATGCTGCTAGCACCAGCAGGGTGAGCTTTCCCAGAAGCCCTGGCTCTTTTTGAATGGGGGGATAGTAGGTAGGACATGGTATTCAATGGTGAATATATTCTGGAAGATCAACAATTATGGTAAGTACATAGTTTTCATATCTTTCAGGAGTCAATCTTCACCACTGATTCACACTTACGGGTCAGAGTACCAAGTCCACTGGATCCGAGACTGGTCAGGGCCAGGCATGGGCTCCTATTGCATAAGAGCAGAAGGTTACCCTGACAGCTGACGCCTGATCCTGAGGTAGAAGAAATGAGCCCCCTGGAACTGTGGGTTTAGCACCTTACGCCAGGCCAAAGGTGCCAATCTGGAAAGGCGCAACTACACCATCTGCCCAAGGCAGATTGCAAGTTCCTGCAATTCTGGAGGCCACCTCACTGGCATCATATAATGCCCTTGATTGGTGTCAAGCTACCGCCAGGCCTCGAGCAGAAAGGCAAATGAATTGCCCGACTAACTTCCATTACAGTTAGGAGCTGATCACACTGCTACCATAGGTGACAATTGAAGGCTGCCTGGTGTGCATAAGAGCATGTGCTGAGGTAAAAACCTTCCTCCTAAAGTCATTCTTCTGAGTAGAATCTGCCTCTGGAGGTCAATTATGCATGGGGCATCCAGGCCCTTATGGGGTATGCAGTGTTTCCAGCCCTGAAGAAGGGTGAAGTACTGCACCTGCAGACTCTGTGGGTGGGTGATACCAAAGTAGGAGATCCCTGGGGGCTGGAGGGCAAGAGTAGGGATGCCTCCATACTATCTGTGATGCCAACTTGAAGATCGTAGGCCAGGGACAGACAGCAATAGTGCCATCACTGGGAACTCCAAGGACTCCCAATGGCAGGGCTACCAGATCGCGGCTGGTGTAAGACCCAATGTCAAGTGCCTCATGCATCTCCATCAGGAATTGTTGGCAGAGTACTCAGCAGCCGAGGTCAAGTGGGAAGATGATCTGTTGTCCTCTAAGGAGGACATTGATGGGGAAAAGGCACTAATCCTAGAGGTTGTTGGTGCCAGGGAGAAAGGCTGGAACTGGGCCCTGTCCAAAAACCCAGTGGAAAGTATCTTAAGATACCAATAAACTCTCTGTGCTGCTTTTGCGTAGTTGGCCCTTCAGGGCCTATAAATGCAGGAAACCTTCCTGGGAAGTGGTGAGGCCCCAGGGGGGATGAGACTTGGAGTCTTGAGGGCCTCAGCCTAGGCAGTGGAACTACACAGGGGGCCTTGCCTGAGGGGAGGGCTTGGCAGAGTTGCTTGAACAGGGTCCTCCTACATCAGAGGAGTGACCCAGTTGGTGCCCATTGGGGAGTTTCCCCAGGTGAGGAGAGCAGAACTGTACAGTCCCTGTAGGGCAGCCCAGGACCTCATTGGTGGTGGTGTCAACCAGCAGCTCCAGGGAGAACTCCACCTCCAGGCCGCCATCAGACTCCAAGCCGACTGCACCTCTGGAACCAGGCTTAGGGTCGACGATGTCCTCGGAGACAGGTACGCCCCCATTGCTATGGCCGGCAGTGCTCTCAGTGCTGTGCTCTGCATTGGCCACAGCACTGACCCTAGAGCCATGCCCAACCCTTGCACCGCAAATGGCACCGGGGCTAGGAATGACACTGTCACTGGTGTTACGCCCATGCCAGGCTCAGGACCAATACCATGGCCATCACTGTGTCTATCACAGGGGGCATAGTCGTCCTCCCCCTCGGTGCCACTAGCAACATGTTGGGCAGAGCAACCTCCACCTTGGCAATGGGATGCACAATGGCCCTGGTGTTGGTCTCTCCTCTGACACTGCAAACCGTGTCGGGGGGCCCAGCATTGCATCTGGCACTGCCTGACTCATCACTGCTGCGAATGGTGACAACAGCATTGGCTGCACCAGATGATGACGCCAAGGTGCCACTGGTGTAGACTGAACATATGTCTACTTACCAGTGTCAGTGGCTCAGCAGGTTGCACACTCATGTCTGAAGCCGGGAAGATTAGAAGGTTGTGGGTTCTAGCCCCACACCTGGAACCTGGGGTAAAACCCAGTACTGACACTGTAAGGCAGCATTAAGGGGATGCTGTACTCCTGAGGTGCTATCTTTTTTTTTTTTTCAAACAATTTTTTCTGGCCCTCCGTCTCGAAACTCTCTCGAGCCACTGCACTCACCAACTCACTCTACCGCCCACTGTGTTCCCTTACATCATCTTCAATCTCATCACAGTTCCCCAGGACAGGAGGCAGCAACCCAGGGAAACCACAGGGGCAGTGACAGGGAACCAGCACTGGGCGTGTGGCGGAGGCGCTGACAGGGCCATCGCCTATCTGAGGCGGAGGGTATTTTCTGGATTTACACCCTCAACGCTGGACATGCAATGCCGCCCAGCCCGCAACATGAGGGCTCCCAACCACGTCCGGAAGGCAGCTGCCAATGTCTACCCCACGCCAGAGCCCTGACATCGCAGCACTGTCGTGTCTCCATCAGGGGCCGCTGCTGCGCCCAGGCTTCCCTGGATCCCTCCCCGAGAGAAGAGAGCAGTCCTACGGACGCTCAATCCTCTCTCTCCCCCCTGTCAACCCACGGTAGCCCAGACTCGCTCCTGAACCCGGGTTGCCAGCGCGACACAAGGTGTGGCGTCCAGCGCCTCAACCCTCAGTGCCACTGGGCCAGCACCATCTTAATGATAAGACGCTTAACCGAGGTCCCATCTGCCTGTGCTGGTGATTGTTCAGGTGGACATTAAAGATCCCATGGTACTTCTCAAAAAGAGTACAGAAATTTCCCTAGTGTCCTGGCCAAATTCCTTCAATTCACAAAAGTACCACCAACAGCTTAATCTGGTTTAATTTCAGTCGGTTTCCATCTGTATCTCCTCCCTCCTCATCCCAGGACAAGGCTGAAAATAGGCAGAACTGCCTAGCCCTCCTTTCCCAGTCAACAAAGACTAACTAAATAAAAAAATCTTTGGCCTTACCACCGGGGACATCTGCTGCTCAGGGCAGGCAGACTGGGGGGGGGGGGCACAGCCGACCACTCAGAAGGAGCCAGTTGTACGTCAGACCCACCCACTGGGGCCTCTGATGCTTCAGCAGGCAGAGGTTGTGGAGGACTTCATACTTCCTTAAAACCAGAGGTTCTAGGAGGAGGCCCAGGGGAAAGACCTAGCGACCGTGCCTTGGCTGCACATGTGCGATGCCTCCCTCCATAGGTAGGGGTCAGGCAACTCCATCTCATCGTGAGGATCTCAAGGCTATGGCAATCTACAGAGAAGCAGGCATCACACACATCCATGTCATGCTGAGGGCCAAGGCAGACCACACAACAAGTGGCAGTCTATTGCAGCCACCTGTTTCCCACAGGGACACTGACACATGATGGGAGGCTGACGGATTTTGTCTTCTTAGCCCCTTCTTCTCAGACTTTGGCATCCCAGAAAAGTAAAATAATAAAGCAAGAAAGGCACTGTGAATAAAACTTGGCCATGATGCAGTTCAAAATTCGACAATGAGGTGAACTGAGGTGCTGCCGTTCCCGCAGTGTACACTCGATGGCAGGAAGAACAGCAAAGAGGCACGTGAGGGAGCTGGCGATGGTTATTGGCTGGCACATGGTACCACGTGAGATGTGCAGATGCTGTCAGTAGCCGATGTTGGCTCCCTTCCTGCAAAAACATTTGCTCCTGCAGGGTTCTAGTGCCTCTGGCCTCAGACCCATAAGTAAGAATCGATGGTGAAGATAGATTCCTGAAATATACAACTGTTACGACTCTTTTAGGATTACAAAATGGCTGCCCACTTTGAGTTTTCCCTTGAGCTCCTCTGTGACTGAAATCTCAGACAACCCACAGATTTTGCAAAACAATGGAACAATAAACAACATGCATAAGAAAAGATGCTTAAGATACAAGGGAGCAGATTTACCGCCCTTAGACTCCACTGCACTAACTCAGAGATGCTGGACGCAATGTACCACCTCAGAACCAAATTTTCTTTCAGCTCCATTGTCAGGAAGGTACAGTACAGGCTGCCAGATGGCTCAGTGGAAGCATTATATACCTCCATGCAAGTGACCTTATTTGGGGGTGAACTTGGAACTTAGGCTGGGCAGTTGTGGGACTGGGATGTGGCTCCAACCAGGGGAGGAAGGCATCCAGGTTCTGCCACTGTAGTGACCTCTGTGGTAGGCTGAAGGAGCTTGTCTTCCCCCGCAGGACATCTGTGTGTGTCGGGGGGGGGGGGTGTGAGGGTATGTGCATGGGGATGTGCAAGCTTTGTCAGAATGCCAGGGGAAGGGAAAGCCAGGGAGAAAATTCATGTCTCCATGTCATCAAGCATGATGGTAGCCAGGGCTCCAAAGCGCCACCGAGCCGGTGGGGGACAAGGCAATTGGGGCTATGGGTCATCATATTAAAGGCTTAATTAAAGGAGAAGGTGGCAGCAGGGGAGTAAACACTTCATAAAAAAGAAGGAGGGTACAGTACACTCAGTCAAAATGGGCTCATTTCCTGGAAGGAGGAAGGAGATATAGACCCCTCCTTCCCTGTCTAGGAGTATTTATATGGTATTATTTCAAGGGGAAGAGAGGGGCACCACAGCCAAAGACACAGTCCAAGAACTCACTTGCTGGAATTAATGTAAAACAGTACCTGAGAATTTGGGTTCAGCTCGATGGCGGATGTGCTCCATTGGGGTACCTTCAAGGGTGTCCAGAGGGGGCAGCTTTTAGTCTCTTGTGGGGGGCAAAACATGTTAGAACAAATGGATAACACTGAGACAGTTTGAATGGGGTATGGTTTTGCTGAAATAACATTTCAAAAATGCAGGATTTATTTTGGAACTCCGTTTAACAGTTCATAAGGCTCAAGCCATGCAATTTAAACCGCTCCGTGGAGCTGAGGCCACAATTTGATCAGTTAGTAGACTTTCAACAGACAGGGATGTGGCACAATTCTTGAGGGGGGGCATGAGTCCCGAACCTGGATCCTCTCCAGAGTGGAGCTGAGTAGCTCCAATAAAGCAGGTGTGATCGCAGCAGAGGTTTCAACTTGGGCACTCACATCGCCCCAAACAGTCCATGCTATTTACCTACACTGTCCAAGTGACAGGGCTCTCACTTAGATTCAATAAACAGGCCCGACTCTTTCAATCTTAGCTCTCCCTTCAAGGCGCAGTTTCACACTCAGACCCCCTACAATGCGGAGCCTGCATGACTTGGTGCCAGAGCCCATCCCGCAGACCCATTTAGGGGCGGTTTCCGCAAGCATAGCTCGCACCCTTGCTGCAGCTCCGAGGGGGCTATACTGGGCTCTGACACTTCTCTTCGGTCAGTCTTGGTGGCATACCTCTTCACCACTGGACATGGGTTTTCAGCTGCAGGACCTTGAGTTGCCACCTGGAGGTCCTCCTCGATTGGCTTCTCACACACCAACCCAGGGCCTACTCCATGGCAGCTACCGGCCCTAACGACACTGGACTCCCAGGGACAGACATCCTACCTGGCCCATCCTGGTGCCAAGGTTCATGGCAAGGGCCGTCCTTCCCTCTCAGGCCTCGGCTCTTACAAACAGCAGATTCAAACAGCCCAGGATGTCCATGTTCAGGTGCGGACACCACCCAGAACATTTCAGCCCTATTCAGGCACACTTTCATGGGATCCCTACTCAAGATGGGAGCCGGGGTGGCTGTCGCCCCCACCCGAGACCTGGGCCCAAATCTCCGACTCTGCAACATTCCCCAGACCCCACAGCACAGCTCACGAAGATCCCGTTTTCCCGTTGTGGCATCCTTTTATACCCAGATGCCAGGACCCCATCCAACTATGGGTCCTGGCACCTAACTGGGCATTGTGGCTCCCTGGGCATTGTAGTAAGCCCACAACTTGGGGGGTTTGCAGATAAATACATTTCTGCGCAGCATAATAAATATAAGAGAATAGAGCTATCTTGAGTAAAACAACAATAAACCACTACTTGTTTTATACTAGACCTTAGACTATGAAGGAATGCTGCACTCCACTTGGTCTTTCAGTGCCAATTATATTTTACGCCTTCCCCAACTTAGCTATACCACAATATTCTAAATAAAATGAATAAAAGGTGTTCAGACTGGATGTGTTATTTTGACACTGCAATATCATTTTTATCCACCTGATGGCAGAGTTTTACACTTGAATGAAATCAGTGGGCGAATAAACATTGCTGGTTGTTATTCTTCCCAAAGAGTTGGCCAGGAGTGCCATACATCCTCCATTAGTCATCACTGTCTTCTAGAGGTTGGAGTGCCCTGGGTAACGCTATAAATACATTCAGACTTTAAAGGAGAATGTGTATGAAGAGTGCCGATCATAGATGAAAGCTATGACAAGCTCTTTTTAAAAGAGGTACTGGGCTTACATGTAGCTGGCAGCAGTCCAGAGACACTGATGATTAATAGCTCGGTCTGCAAAGGGTGTGCAGCCTCTCCGCAACATCAGGTTACCCCAAAGCACCCACAGCCCTGACTGTGCGCCCCTTCACAACCAATCACCGGCTGTGCACATAGCCGCGCACTTATCCAGGTTGGGGGTGAGCAAGAGAGTGGGGTATGCCTGTGCCCAGTTCAGGACACTTCGACAGAGGCACGTAAGATTGGTGGAGAGGGAGGAAACTACACGGTCCAAGAGGCTGCCGTAGTGTCTACACACCTTTCTCTGCTCGGCCATGCCATCTAGTACTGAGCCTAACTGGCTCTCCCTCCTCAAGTGCCCAGCCCCAGAAGCATTTGTTCCAGGCTGGGGGTAACTTGAAAAAGTACACTTTGCATGTTGGGGATTTCGAAGTCCATTAAGGACTGACACAGACTGTCATATCTCGTGGTCCCCCACTCCACATGGAGTAGGGGATACACTTGGGCACCAACCAGGACATCCAATTGGATCCCCAGTGTTCCTGTCAGCGTAGCTCCCAGTGCCAGCCTCAGACCCTGTGCAGGGCTTCACACCTGTGTGGGGGCAGGGCTGTGGATCATGCCTGTTCCTTTTTGATCCTGGGATACGCAGCTGTATGGCTGGGATATGCTCAATTCAAGCATATCTCTGCTGCCTTTGTGCAACAGGTCCTAAATTTGCCATATATTGGCAGACTGTTGCCTTAGTTACCATCAGGGCTGTCTATGGCACTTGTGGTAGACCTGCCTGTGAAACCACAGCCTATGGTGCCGACTGGGCCTGTTCAGTGTCCTGCTCCGATTGTGGTCCCAGCTCCTGTTCAGAAATCCCTGTCTCACTCATAAGAAGAAAAGGAGGCATATAATGTGCTGTAAATACCTATAAAAATGTATTTTTCCTTGTTCTATAAATCCTCCCCATACCCTCCTACCAGGATACATCTGGAAATTAGCTGTCCTCAGCTTGGTAGGCCTTTCCTGGTGAAGCATATCTAAATAAATAAAACATATAGTAATGCTGATTTTATGAGGGAAGACTACTGGGAAGAGGAAGAGAAAGAAGTATTTCCAGTCAGACACTCTTCAAGGTCTGCTGTTTCCTCTAACAATGCAGACACAGTATATTACACTCCTAGGTCTCCTCCTGAGGACATTTCCTTTCAAAGCATGATACACTCGGTCCGGGAGCTTTTACACTTCTCCATCAGGGAGGAAGATTCTTTCATCCAAAAATAATCTGTGTAATTTTTATGGTGGTCCCATCTGCCTCTTCAGTAATGGTTCTACTCCGGCCTGGTAGCGCTGACAGTTGAGGCGCTAGACGCCACATCTCACACCATGCCAGTGTCCCGGGTTCAGGAGTGAGCCTGGGTTGCTGGGGGGTGGCAGGAAAGGGAGAGGATAGAGCATCCAGAGGACAGCACTCCTCTCCTGGGGAGGGACAGTGGTCCTGGATCGGTGCTCTGCTGATCTCTGGCAGAGGCTGGAGATACAGCAGGCACTGTGGAAGACAGAAAGGAGTGGGGGGAGTGGCAGACATTGAACACGCCGTGACGTCAGGGCACCAGCCACTCCCCGAGAAAAACAGGGAAAATGCCTCTCAGCTCCGGCGGAGATGGAGCACCAGGGGGCTTGCCCCTGATTTGCGGCAGCCCACCAGGCATCCTCCCGACTGACGTTACTGCTGTGTCGGAGCATTGAGATCTGCCCCATCTCTGCCCATGGTGTATAACCAAGGCTACATGGGCAATGGAGGATGGCCGGATAGGGTGTGACGTAGGGGGATGACTCCATGTGCTCCCAAGGAGACCAGAGCTACCGGGGCAAAAGGAGGTATAAATAGAAAAATTAAAAAAAAAGTAATGGTTCTTGATTCCTGCTATTTTTCCAGCATTAGAAGATGCCACTGTGGCAGCATGGCAAAGGCCTAGAACCCTGCTAGCCGTACTTAGGAAGGCATTCAAACAGTGTCTGACTCCTAGGGGTAAGCATTATTTTACCCAGCCTGAAACAGACTCTGTATTAGTCATGACAGGTCAGAAATGCTTCAACACAGGAGCACTAGATCCATAGATAAGGAATCCAGAAAACTGGATATTATGGGGGAAAGACTTTTGCTTTGGCCACACTTGGTCTCTGAAATTGCAAATTTTTAATTTTTTAAACTCTTTTTCTGCTCCACTGAGCCTCGGGGAACTCTCTCTCTAGCTTCCTCAGATCTCCGGATCTCTACCTCCAACCATGACTGCTAGCTCCTCTCTCTCTCTCTCTCTCTCTCTCGTGTGCCCGACACAACCCCCAGATCTGCACTCCACCGGAGGAAGAACCACCCTACCCGCCCAGGGCGCTCTATCTAAGTATAGAGTGCCAGGCACATGAGTCGGCTGTGGAGAGGAGGAGTGGGTCCGGTGTCTGGAGTGTGGATGTTGGAGGCTGAGGAGCCTTTGCTATCCCCAGGAGTGGGGATTTTTCACTTTTTCTGTTCCGCACTCACCCCCACCCCCACCCCGCCCGGCAGATCCCTGACATGCAATGACACCAGGGAATGTCATGTCATGGCTCTGCAACCCTCCACACTAGCCATGAGTGTCGCGGTACCTCCGGTCTCTACCGGAGGTCACTGCTGTGCCGGGCATAGTCCCTGGATCCCCCTGAGGGAGGAGAGCAGTCCTCCGGATGCTTGATCCTCCCTCTCCCCTGCCAACCCTGGCCTGCCCAGGCTCGTTCCTGAACCCGGGTCGCCAGCATGGCGCAAGGGGTGGCGTCCAGTACCTCAACCCTCAGTGCCACCGGGCCGGCTCTGAAATTGCAAATTATCAGGTGCACATACCTGGTGAAGTACTAGAACTGCTTGTGGAAATCCATGTTAAAAATTGTGGATAACTCGCCTGCGGATGGCCTGAAGCTAAACCATATGAAGGACAGGGCTGGAAGCTGGCAACCATGTGTTGCATTCAGCCTGTGATTCCTTTAATGCCTATGCCAGGGCAGCAGCCTCCAGAATCTGCACGCTTAGAGTTCCTGGGATACCCCATGATGTGAAGCAATCTGTTCTGAACTCCCCTTTTGGGTGTGTCATACTGTTTGGCCCCACTGTGGAGGCAACTTTGAATGAACTGAAGGCATCCGGTCAGATGCTGAAGTCTGTCAAGTCCCTTGGTCCCCAACAGCCTACGGGGGGGGGGCCTCCTTTTGCATGAGCTACTGTTCCTTGCATTCCTCCTGTGATGGAGGCAGGGATTACCAGCAACAGAAGTACAGCTATACGGGAGCCCCTTACAAGACCCTAAAAGTTTGTGGCTAAGACAATCAACAGTACTCCCTTCACTTTCTTCTGACTCAGTCCCCCCTCCAGCCCACAACCAGGAATTCAGGTGAGGTACAGAATCTTAATGTTCATGCCCCAGTGGGGAAACATCAAGTCAGACAAATGGGTCCTGGACATAATCCAATCAGGTTATGCACTGGAGTTCATGTCTCCATCCCCAGAAATGCCCCCTTCCCAGGCCTTGTCATTATCCACAGGAACACTTAACCATCCTTTCGAAGAAAGTCAAAGCTCTACTGGAAAAGAAGGCAATCCAGCCAGTGCCCCTACCAGAACAGAATCTGGATTTGTACTCCAGATACTTTCTACTGCTGAAAAAGACAGGAGGGTTTTGTTTGCGTCATGGCTCTTCAATCAATGAACGAGCATATTACTAACAGAGAAACATAGAATTTGTTGGCAGAAAAGGTCCAGTAGGCCCATCTAGGCTGCCCTATTTTTCCCTTACCTATTACTGCCCCCTGCACCCTATTTGGTTTTGGGTGTCCCCCCTCCTCACTTACCTCTGTTTATTATTCTCATGTGCCTATCCTATGTATGCTTGAAGCTCCCTACTGTCTTTGCCCTCATTCTGGCAGGCTGCTCCAGGTGTCCACCACCCTTTTTGAAGAAGTACTTCCTCACATCCTTCTTAAATCCCCCTCCTCCCAGGTTCATTGTATGCCCCTGTGTTCCAGTGCTCTTCCTTCTCTGAAAGAAATTCCCCTTCTGCACCTTGTTTATCCCCCATGAAGTACTTCTAGGACTCAATCATGTCCCCTCTCACTCTCCTCTCCTCCAGGGAGTGCATGTTGAGATTCTGCAGCCTCTCCTCATATGGTTTCTCATGCAATCCCTGCACCACTTTGGTAGCCCTCCTCTGGACTGCTTCCATCCTAGTGATGTCCTTGCGAAGGTGCGGCCTCCAGAACTGAACACAGTACTCCAGGTGAGGTCTCACCAGTGAGCGATACAGTGGCAACACCACCTCCCTTTTCCTGCTAGAAATTCCCCTCCTTATGCACCCCAGTATCCTAGCAACCTTGCTTACTGCTTTGTCACACTGCCCTGTCACCTTCAGATCATTAGATATGATTCCCTAAAGTTCCTTTCTTGCTTGGTGGCTGTAAGTATCCCTCCCCACATCTTATACACAGCTCTGGGCTTCTCCACCCCAGGTGTATGATTTTGCACTTATTGGCATTGAAACCCAGCTGCCATCTCCTAGACCACTCCTCTAGTTTGCCAAGATCCCACTGCATTCTGCCAACCCATTCTTGGGTGTCCACCCTGTTACAGATTTTTGTGTCATCCTCAAAGAGAGTCACCTTCCCTTCCGTTTCCTCAGCAGTGTCACTTATGAAGACATTGAAGAAGACAGGACCCAGTATTGATCCCTGTGGCACCCAGCTGGTCACTCTCCCATTCCCTGAGTGACTACCATTTACCACCACCCTCTGCCTCCTCCTCTTCCACGCTCTCTGGGGTCACTCCTTCACTTCCCCTGGTGTGTCAAGGGGACTGGATGTGCACGCTGGACATACAGAATGCTTCTCTGTATATAAAAATTAAGAAACACCAAAAATAGTACCTGCAGTTCAGTCTTGAGGATTGTCATTTTCAATTCCATGGGTTGCCCTTTGCCTTATCCTCAGCAATTCATGTATTTACCAAGTGCTTTGCAGTAGTGGCTGCAGCTCTTCATTAAGAGAAGCTGCATGTGTTCCCCTATCTGAATACTGGCTTCTGAAGGGGTCCTCTGCAGACCTGACAGTTCATAGTGGACAGGACGAGGCAGTTGGACCAACTAGTTGTGCTGGTCAGTGAGCTGAAGTCTGTTTTATCCCTTGTGAGAGATTAAAGTACATTATAGCCATGCTTTATATATCTTAGGCAAAAGGTTTTTGCTAGAGGATCAGGCTGTCGCCCTGAAAGCTCAGGTACACGCACACCTAGTTGCCCTAAGCAACATGGTTTCAGTCAGAACCATGCCCCCAGTTATTGGGCCTCATAGTAGTATCCATATTCATGGTTCATTTGGCCCATCTGCATATATAGCTTCCTCAATGGATCCTGCAGTCTTGGTGGTTTTAGGTACACCAGCTTCTCGACCACACAATCAGGGTCTGTGTCCCTCTGCAAAGAGCACTCCAGTGGTGGCAGCAGGACAAGCAACATCTGCTGTTGGGGCTCCCTTTTTCATGGCCCCAACTCAGTTCACTCTGATTCCAAATGGCTCCAAGCTTGGGTGGGGTGCACTCCTCGGACGTCTATGGGCTCTGGTCTCAGGAGGATTGCAATCTCCATATAAATGTTCTGGAGGTGAGGGTGGTCCTGTACAGGCTCCAGACACTGGCTCAACTGGTTCAGGGGAAGACCTCATTGGTACAGACAACCAGTGTGTCATGTACTACTGCAACAAAAAAGGGGAACACATTCCTATCCCGTACTGGAAAGTGATGTGGGTGTCGAAGTGCTCACTGGAACACAAAATGCCCCTTGCTGCAACTCTCTGGTGGGCAGTCAGACTGTGCTTTGCTGGCAGATGCTTTCTTCTTTTTTTCTTCAGTTGCTCCATGGCAAACTAAACTGAAGCAACATGGGGATATAGCAGACCTTTTTTTTTTAATTTCCTTTTTATTAAACGGTTTTTGTTACACTTATGTCAAGAGTACATTTCATATATTTCATTATATTGTCACATGTCTTAAGTTCTATGTGTATTATTGACAGTTTTTTGTAATTCACCCTGAAGTTTAAATGTTTGATATAAAGTCTTATGCATTCTTTTGGTCAGAGACCATAGGGAAGGTAAAGCTCCAACTCTTTTCTATTTTAGCTCACACCTTGTTTACCCCTTAAGTTTTGTTTACTCCTTCATTTCTAATATAACCAAATGAGTAATTTCCTCTTCTTGGTTAACTCCTCCTTCTTTAATTACATTTTCTTCCCTTCAGATCTTTGGTAGTTGTTCGATCATCCCCCCATTACCTTCCCCACCAACTCCACGAAACTTGAGGGCAGGAGTGTGGATCCACCTCAGTATGATAGAAAACCCACTTCTGCCATCTCATCATGTATGTTGGAGCTTTACCCTGAATTTTAGCATTAAGATTTTCTATTTCATATAATTCGGACATGGTGGAGCTCCATTCTACTACTGTTGGGATTATACTGGTCATCCATCTACGAGTAATGGACTTTTTGGCCGCCAAAAGACTGGGAGGCAAAAGAGTTTTTTCCCATGGAGAGGAATGGTCTGGAAAGATCCCTAGCAGAACCTGTTTGGCTGTCAATTCTATCCTTTGTTCTGTTAATTTGGTTAATTCTATTTGTAAGGATAGCCAAAAGGGCATTAAGATTTTCTGACATAGCAGACCTTCTGTTTAGTCATGATAGGTTCCGCAGTTAGACCTTTTTACATCCCACACAACACAAAAACTGTCTAGTTTTTGCTCACTTGCTCCAGGGCCATAAGTTTTTGTTTTTTATAATAGCAACTTTGTTAAAAGATTTTCAAGTGTGTACAAATGACATGAAATAATAACCCATGGACAGTGGGCAACTCTTCTCCAAAAGCATAGCTAAGTTCACTGTAATATCATCTATAGTTCTAGATTATATGAAAAAAAGTGGATTTTGACAGAAAAAAACAGAAGTACTATATTAGGTGTAGAGATTAAAAAGTATACCTGTGCAAGCAAGGCAGGGGGGAATCAAAGAGAATGCTTATATGTTGTCACCGAGTTCCTTATTTGGTAATGATAGCAATTCTGATGTTCACACCCAAAGTGAAGAGTAATTTATGGAACAAATGAAGAGTTAGTTTGAAATTTATAAAGCACCCAGCATTTCCAGGTCTTCTCGAATGCCAGCATTGCATTTAGGAAGTAATAAGTTTGTTTTTCTAATTGATAAATGGTGTCTACCAAAGCAGTCCAATGAATCAATATGGGGAGCTTAGATTGAAGCCATAATTTAGTAATAAATTTTTTGGCACATGCGAGTAGGGTCAGTAGAAGTTTAAATTGCTAGCCTCAGACTATACAGGAATCAGGTGGGATATGCAGAAAAATCAAGGCAGGGGGGAGAGAGGTTGAGAGAAATCAAACATTGGTTCTAAGGCACTGGAAATAGCCATCCAGAAGGGGCAGAGAAGTGGGCATGACCAAAAAATGTGAGCATGGTCTGCCCTTTGTTCACCACAGGCTTGCCAGCAAACCCCTGCCTGGGCCTCCAAATATTTCATCATAATCACTGGATAGAGGGGGGCCAGCTCAGAGGTAATGTGAGGAAGTATTTTTTCACAGAGAGGGTTGTGGATGCATGGAACAGCCTCCCTGAGGAGGTCGTGGAGTCAAGAACAGTGGGGGAATTCAAGAATGCATGGGACAGACATAAGCAGTCCTAGTGGGGGGTTGGAGGAAGTAAGCTGATGGTTAACTAGGATCTGCAATTTATCTGTTAGCTAGGAAAATGGGGCAGACTTGCTGGGCCAAGTGGTCTTTATCTGCCGTCAAATTCTATGTTTCTATGTGTCTTAAAAAAATGCACGCAACACTTCCAAGAAAATTCTTTCAGATAAGGTGCTATCAAGATTTTATAGGTTTAGAGAACGCATTTCTCCCAAAGGGACATGTAGCAAATAGTCTGCAGCTCCTTATTCCACTGTGTTAAAGTTGAGAGTGCAGAACACTTTAACTGGTCACAAAGAGAGGCTACATAGGTCGCCAGTTAGGTACTCTTGCACCCCCCCTCCGCTGATGAAAACGGAGTAGGGCAATCAAGACCTGAAGGGAGCCTGGAAGTCACCTACAAGTGATAGGTAAATTGTGTATATAGGCTCAGATCTGTAAATATCTATAGTGGCCAAAGAATGATAAAGAATATTGAGTTTGTAAATCAGAGAAAAGACAGACCCCCTGGGAGTCTATGAATTGATGCAAATAAGCTAAGCCTTGCCTATCCCATTGGTGTAAAAAAGGATCAAGAAAATTTAATGGGTTTATTTTGTTTGCTTCTATTCTAGGGCTTCAAGAAGAGAGGCAAATTCACCTAAGAATTGCTTGCAAACCATATGCCATGCCTGAAGAGTCAGAGAAAGGGATGTAGTTCGAAGGTAAAGAGTAAAGAATCTGATATATATTATGTAAGTAATTAAGTGTGAATTCAATATCCTTCCAATGAGCCTGATAATTGTCTGAAGTTCAAAGACAAACCAAGTGGAGCTGAGAAGCCAGTCAATATCTTCATCAGTGACATTGCAGATGGACTGTAGGGTAAGGTTTGTCTGTTTGCAGATGACACCAAGATCCGCAACAGAGTAGATGATCCAGATGGAGTGGGCAGAATGAGAAGAGATCTGGATAAACTGGCAAAATGGTTGGAAGAGTGGCAACTGGGGTTTAACACAAAGAAATGCAAGATCATGCACATAGGGAAGAGAAACCCTGAGGCCACCTATAGGCTGGGAGGAGAGTTGCTGGCAGTCACAAGGGAAGAAAGAGACTTGGTCATCATCATCACAGATGACCTGAAATCATCCAAGCAGACCTCTAAAGCAGTAGGTAAGGCTAGGGGGATGTTGGGGTGTATTAGTAGGGGTATCACAAGTCATAAGAGGGAGGTAATAATCCCTCTTTACAAGACACTGGTTAGGCCCCATCTGGAGTACTGCGTGCAGCACTGGAGGCCACACCTTCACAAGGACATTAACCAAATTGAGGCAGTCCAGTGAAGTGCAACCAACATGCAGGTACTGTGTCAGAAAACATATAAGGCAGATTAATGGAGCTCAATATGTATACCCTAGAGCAAAGGACGGAGAGAGGTGATATGATTGAAACACTCAAACACCTTAAGAGCATTAACAAGGTGAAAGAGTCTAACATGTTTCAATATAAGAAAAATAGCAGGACAAGGGGATACAGCGTGAGGTTAGAGGGAGGCCGATTAAGGGGTAATGTGAGGAAGTTCTTTTTTGCAGAAAGGGCAGTGGATGCATAGAATGGTCTACTTCAGGAAGTGGTGGATATGAATACAGTGCAGGGCTTCCAACAGGCATGGAATAGGCATAAGGGAACAATACAGATGAGTATGAATACATAGGCCATTGACAGAGCAAAGGCCGATGGCACATTCATAAGGTAAAAAAAGAAATGGGCAGACTGGATGGGCCTTGCGGTCCTTATCTGCCACAACTTCTATGTTTCTAGATAAGTTGATCCTGCCTTGCACAGGAGACAATTGCAATAATGAAAATCTGATTCTAGACTGATGGCCCTTCAATATGCAGTGAGAGATCAGCTTGTGCCAATCACGGAAGTAATAATAGGAAGAAGGGGAAAGGTTTGCAGATAAAAGAGTAACCTTGGTAAAACATTTAAGCATATAACTTCTACCCTCTTCAAAAAAAGAAAGATTCAGTTGTGACCACTGACTCAAATCCATTGCAATCGCAGTCATTACAGGTTCATAATTAAGCCACTCTAAGTGGTCCAAGTGTTCAGTTAAATGTATCCTGAGATATTTTAAAGAATTACAGTTCCATTGTATATTAAGTAGAGCTTTAATATGGATAGGTGGTGTGTAATTAAAGGCTAATACCTGTTTTTTGCCTGTTTAAGTGAAAACCTGCCAGGGACTCAAAACGAGCCAAGATTTCAGACACCTCTATTAAAGATTCCAAGGGGTCATTAACTGTAAGCAGAACATCGTCTGCAAACAATGCTATATGATAGTCTCATTATCCAACTGGGATAACCTGTATATTTTGAGATCTCCTAATATGTGAGACTAGGGGCTCTATATATAGCACAAACAAAACGGGAAAGAGGGCAACCCTGCCAGGTGCCCTGCCCTAAAGCAAACGGCAATAAGATAATCCTGTTAATTTTAACATAGGTTAGCGAGGAAGAATAAAAGGACTGTAACATTGTAATAAAATTGGCAGGAAAAACCAAATGCAGTTAATGTAGTAACAGTAGTGGTAAAAATGTTATTCATAAAAAATTTATGAACAGGGATAATAACTCTTTTGAGCAAAAGCTCATTTCCAAAGAGGTCCCTCTGTCGCATCATGTGGCCCATAAAAAAGTCCAGGACACCCGATCAAAGGCCTTCTCGGCATCCAAGCTGGCCTGGACTAGAGGTATTGAGCATTGATTAACATATTCCAATAATAACAAGGTTCTGTGAACGTCGTTGTGTGCTTGAAACCATTGCACAAATCCAGCCTGGTCCTGGTCTAGCAAAGATGGGAGAAGACCCTCCAATTGAAGCACCCAAATAGACATAAATAGCTTATAATCAAAATTTAATACAGATATGAGATGATAAGAAGGCAGGGAGGCCAGGACTTTTCCTGGCTTTGGGAGAGCGGTGATGATGGCATACTGCCAGGATGACGGGGGAAGGGGGTTTCATCGCTCTCTTGAAGGGAACGGTAAAGATGGAAAAGTAAAGGGATGAGAAGATTCCCTACAGACAAAGTTTTATAAAATTCTGAAGGGAAACCATTGATACCTGGGCATTTACTTATTTTAGCTGAGCGGTACCAAACAGAATTTCATCTAAATAAGAGAAATAAATGCCTGGGCTTTCTCAGAGGGTAGTGTAGGGAGATGAGCTTGGCATAAAAATGAGTGAATCTCCTGTTGCTCTGTAGGTGATGTCCCCTCTGGCATGTATACACTGGAATAAAAGGTTTTAAATATGTTTAAAATATCCACCTCACAATGAGTCATAGATCCAGTTTCTGAGTTGCGGAGTTTAGTAATAGCGGCTTCCGCTTTGTGTGCTCTAAGATGCCTGGCCAAAATTCGGACACTGCAAGCTCCTCCCACATAATATCTGTGTCGAAGATAGAACAGAGCATGTTCCACACTTTGATTGAGTAGTTTTTGGAGTTGAGCCTCGGTATTTAAGAGCTGTGCTTGTATTGTACTGTCCCCTTGCATAAGAAGCAGTTGCAGTGTATGCACAGTATGTTGTACCTCCTGTATCTTGCATTCTCACTCCCTATGAAGGGCAGTGGAATGGGCAATAATGGTACCCCAGAGAACGGATTTAAGTGCATCCCAAAGGATACTCAAAGTGGTATCCCCGGTGACCCGTAATATGGGCGAATGTATAACAGCGAGCCTACACTAGGGTGAGGACCGAAATGGCAAAAATGCTTTTTCCACTCCTCCTCAAGGTGCTATAACCTCAGAGTTGGTTAATTTAGTAAAAGGGGTGCTGGGGTTTGGGGGGGGCAAGGCCTCTTACAGAAAAGCATGTTCGCCGTTTCACTACTCGCCATAATGTGTCGCTCATATGGGCTCGCTGTTATATGTTCGCCCATATCACGTGGCACCGGTATCCCTTGTATCATTCTCCATAAGAAACTGTGAGACCTGATTCGTTAGTTTCTCAAGAAGCTGTTGGTCTCGCGAGCGGCTGGGGTGAATTCACCAAGTGGTTTGGTGTCTCGGTCTCCCCAGGGTGAAAAGAGCGATGAATGGAGTATGGTCGGAGAGATGTGATATACCATGCTGGACATCCTGAAGTGTATCAATATGTTCTATTGTTTGTAAAAAGATAGTACAGCCTGGCATAGCTGCCATAATGGGAGGGGTAGTGCATACTGTAGAGTCCCTTCAAGAAGGGTAGAGGTGGTGCCAGGTATCAAGGAGATCTAGGTGGCACAGGGTGTTTCTCAAATATTTTTCTGCAGCAGAGGAGCTATAGGCCTCTGGGTTAGAAGCGTCCAAATCAGGGTTGAGTGTGAAATTTATATCACCTCCCCAGATTAATCATCCTTGAAGCCATTTATGTTATGCAGAAAAAAAGGAGGACAAACTTTGTGGTCTGTTCCTGGAGGTAAATAGGTATCTGCCAATGTAAGGGAGCATCCATATAGCTTGCCTGTAACAATAACATTATCGTCCCTCTGTATCTTCCTCAATATGTTGAATTTCAAAAGAAAGATCTCATCTGAGGAGTATCAAAACCCCCCCATTCGGCAACCAGATTCTTTGAGAAGAATAAAAGATCTGGCTAAAACCAAACTGTAAATATGTTCTGTGCTCCTCCAGGGACAGATGTGTCTGTTGAAGAAGTATGATATCTGCATGCTGTTGTCCGAAATAGTGAAGAAGACAAGAGCACTTAATAGGATTGTGTATTCCATTTACATTATAAGATAACACTTTAGTGAAAGACCCCATAGTAAGAAATGGGTAGGTAACTATCAGCAAGTGCTCCAAGTGTGAAACTAGGGTCCTCTCGATCTAAGAGAGCACTAAATAAAAAGAGTCCCCATGCCTTCAAGCAAATACAATATAATAGTAGATTCTGAAAACCAGTAGGAGTTGTCCCCTACTTTCAGGTTTTAGATACAATATAAAGAAACCGCAAAACAGCCTACCAACAGGGTAGTTTCCTAGGACTTTATAAACAGTACCTCAGTAAAAGATGCTATAGGGTAGGATGAATAAGGATCTGTCAACAATAATTCCAAGTGGGGTGCTGGACCCACTTGGTCCAAGGGACCACTAAATATATAGCAACCCCATGCCTTGTGAGTAAGTACGCTATAGTGATAATCCCTACAAGTCAGAAGGAGTCGTCCCATGCAATCAAGTACTAAATTTATTTATTTATTTAAAAGTTTCACCAGGAAAAGCATACTGACCAATCTGCTTGTTTTCAGATGCATCCTGGGGGAAGGAGGAGGTGGATACAGTACAAAGGCACTGAAAGATAGGCAACCAGATACAATTTCAATATAACAAAAAGTACAGTTGTGTGCATTACAGAGTTGCAAAAGTGTTAGCTACTAGGTGAAATACACTGAAATCACAGAGAGCTTAAATTCAGGGAGGGGGGCCAAGAGGTAGGGCTGGCACTGGAGGAGGGGGGGATCAAAAATGTGTAAGAACCACAAAAAAAAAAACTGTCAGCTGGGCAGGGTCTTAAAAAGGAAACTATATACACCAACATGAAACCCATCTTAACTCTCTGACAACTTTCAAGGTAGGGAGCGGTGTAAAGTACACTACTCCTGCGTAACATCTGTAGATGGAAAGATGTAACAGGGGATGTATGCAAGTCTGACCCGAACCCCCAAGGTTCTGTTCAGACCTGATATATGCTAAACAACTCGTCATGTACGCAACAAGCGGGGCTATCATCTTTTAGACCCCACTATTTAGGCCATATCAATCAGCGGGGAATAAGGTACATGGGAAGCAGAAATTAAGACTGCATTGTACTCAATGCCCCTGGAATTCTGCAGTTCTATGGTTGCGGAATCTTCTGCAGAATTTGCATCATGCCGTAGAATATACATAGTGCCACATAATTCATTGGTTTTTGGTGAATTTTCATTGAAATATACTCTTTTTCCACAGTGTCAGACTTTCTTTCCCATCACGTTGATCCCGAAGGCCCTCCTCTATGCTCAGCATATGATGTCATAAGTGACATCACACCATATTTAGCCAATGGCAGGACTGTGTTCTGCCAGAGGAATGAATAAATCATGCAGCAGAAATCAGAAAATGCTGCCGCAGAAGCCAAGGAGCCCTGCCGCAGAAATTAGAAAATTCTGTCGCAGAGCACCAGGGGCCCTGATTGTACTTAGTACTCATTGGACCCATTACAGTATCACAAGGAAAAGAAAAAAGGGATTGTGTACCCCTCGAGCCAATCTGTTACATAACCGGTCATGCGCTGCTGACCACAATCAATACAGGGAGCCCATACCTTTGCTTACTTATTTGGTACCGTAGGGTACTCTCAATTTCCAGCAGAAACCATAAAAAAAGAAGACAAACACCACCTTTCTTAAATTAAAAATAATATTTGCAATTGTTGGCAGCAAGGCTCAAAGGAAAAATAAGGCTCAAGAGGTAGGGCTCCCTGCGTATCTTACAAGGAAAAAAACCTTTTTGTAATCCGAAGCCACCTCTAGTACGTCTAAGGGAACCGCCATAGCGGGAAGGAACTAAACAGGGGTCAGGTAATGAAAAGAATAAAAGAATAAAACAATTAAGAAGATGAGGAGTTAAATAAGGGAGAGATAGTGGAAAAATTAAAGGAATAAGGGGTGAAAAAAGGTATCAGTGTCGCCAGTTAAAAAGGATGGACTGCAAAAGGGCTGTGATAACCATCTGACAAAGCAAAGGGGGTGTAGAAACAGCTAAAATATCCCAGCTAGCATTAAATTCACCAGTAGAATCATAGTGATGAAAACAGGATAAAAACTAAAGTAACATGTTAAAGATAACTCCAACCTGCAATAAAAGTTAGAAATAAGGAGAGGAGGAAAAGGGGAAGGGGACACAGATAAATCGGGAAAGGCTGGGCTCCTAACACTATTACAGTCTTTCTCCTGGACCCACTCATTATCAAAGTTAAACCCACATCAGAACAGCAACTCAGTGAAGGTTAATCCTATATTCAGAAGCTGCAACTTTATAACAGATGTGCTACTCAGTAGGATAAACACAGGGCATGGTAGGACTGGGAAGGCAGGATTTTAAAAATCGGTAAAAACTGGGGCATCAAGTGAGTAAAGAGAAGGGGAACCAAGAGTACTTAGGCAAGGCAAGGCAAATTTTATTTTTAGGCGCTCAATCCCGGAAGCTCTGAGCACTGTACAAGTAAAACACATGCAAATAATAAATAAAATAAACACAAAATAAATAGATTACAGCAATAATAAATAAACAGGCCACAGGGAATGGAAAAAGGCCTGTGCTTAAAGACAGTTGCTAAAAAGGGAGTAATCCCAGGAGTTGGATCTGGAAGACAGTGTATGGGAATGCCTGACTAAACAGAAAGGGCTTGAGGTGGGCATTGAATGCCTTGACTGAAGAGGCCTCCCTTACAGCTGGAGGAAGCGAATTCCACAGGATGGGCCGGCGACACTAAAAGCTCTGTCGCCGGCAGTTTTCAGCCTCTACTCGGGAATCGTGAGGAGGTCCCTAGAGGAGGAACGGAGGGACCGGACAGAGGCAGCAGGTGTGAGAAGGTCTCACAGGCAGCCAGGGCCCAGTCCATGTAGGGCCTTAAAGGTGAGCAAGCCCACCTTGAAGAGGATCCTCCACCTGACCGGCAGCCAGTGCAGTTCACGCAGCACCAGGGTGATGTGGCAGTATTTAGACTGCCCCATCAACAACCTGGCAGCTGCATTCTGCACTAGCTGCAGCCAGCGGAGAGTATCTCCAGAGACCCCAAAGTAGAGCGCATTATAGACTATAGTAATCAAGCCTTGACATCACGAAGGCATGCACTAAAGTGGGGAGGTCCATGGGTGGAACTAGGGGTTTGAGCCTGGTGATATTCCTCAGATGGTAGAAGCTGGTCCAGACTACGGATGGCACCTGGGATTCAAATGTCAATCCATTGTCGAAGGTCACACCAAGATCGCACACCCTAGAGGAGGCTATCAATGGCACAGACTCCAGGAATAGTCCTGTTGCTGCGCCAGAGGCCATCCTATCACACCTCTTGTTTGACTCCACCACCAGTATTTCCATCTTATCGGGGTTCAGTCGCAACCAGTTGGAGGCCATCCAGTCATTGATCTCGGTAAGGCAGTTATTTAGCACTTCCACTGTGTTGGATGTCCCAGGGACAAAGGAGAGATATAGTTGGGTATCATTAGCATAGCAGTGAAAACCCAAACTGTACTTCCTAATGAGCTCTCCCAGGGGTAGCATATACACAGCAAACAACATTGGTGACAAGACCGAACCCTGAGGTACTCCATAAGACAGGAGGCTAGGGAAGAAGGAGATGTTTTCCATCATTACTCGTTGCCTCCTGTTCATGAGATAGGACTCAAACCAGCAGATGACAGTGCCAGCGAGTCCACAAAAATTCCCTCAGGCGGTTGAGCAACACACAATGGTCTACCATGTTGAAAGCTGAGGAGAGATAGAGGAGAATGATAATTGCCCCCTCTCCTCGATCTCTCGCCCTGAGGAGGTCATTGTGCACCCAAATTAATGCAGTTTCTGTGCTGTGCCTCATACGGAACCCAGACTGGAAAGGCTCAAATGGATCACAGGCCACGAGGTGCTCCTCAAGCTGCAGTGCCACAATCTTCTCAACAACCTTATCTAAAAATGGAAAGTTAGAGATAGGATGGTAATTCGCCTTGACACCTGGGTCTAATAATCGTTTCTTTAGAAGGGGTCTAACCAGTGCCTCCTTCAAGGCATCTGGACCCCCCCCCCGACAAAGAATACTGGACAATCAAGGTGAACACTGGGCCAACGGAGTCAACACATCCCATCAAGAAATGTGTCGGCGCCAGGTCCAGTTCACAATATGTGTGCTTTAGCCTAGAAGCAACCTCAATGACCTCAACCACCTCCACCAGCTTAAACTCCCCCCAAACTAGGCAGAGTGCTCTCCAGATGCACAGGACAATCACTGTCGGCCACACTGTGGCTCACTGGTGGAATTCCCTGTCAGATGGTGGTCACCCTGTCCGAGAAGACTCGAGCAAACTCTTCGCATAACGCGTCCAAAAAGGCTTTTTTTGGCTGTAGACAGGCTGTATGTATTAGCCTGTCCACAGTCCAAAAAAACACAGTTGGTCAATTCTTCCTGGCAGCAATCTCCCTGGACAGGAACTCTGCCTTCTTATGGGTGATTGCCCTCTGGTACTCACTGTAGTGGGAACGCAGAGCCAGTCTGTCCGCCTCCAGCCCAGTCTTCCACCAACAGCATTCTAACCTCCGACCCGTAATCTTCATCGCCTTGAGCTCCCCATCAAACCATGGGGACCTCAAGTGAGAGGACTTGGGTCATACATAGACCAGTGTGAAAGAGTCGAGCATGGCAGACATCGCCCTGTTATATGTGGCAGCTGCCTTACTCATTCCCCTTTCCCATGCACTACCCATATTAGATAGGTCGACTACCAGCAGAAATTCCTCCGGGGTCAAACCCCTCAAAGGGCAGTAACTTATCATCTCTGCAGAGGGAGGGGTTTCAGGGGGGGCCCTTTTTTTTTTTTAATCTTTTTATTCTCCCTTTTGGTCTGAGGCATCTTTCAGAGGTTCCTATTCAGCTCATCCCCTGCTACTCCTCGCTGAGAATCCCACCAGTGCTCCCCTCCCATGGAGACTTCCCAGCCCCCCAGATCATCTGCTGGGGGAGGGCCTGCCATTCCTACCTTGGCGGCTTCTTTCTGAAATTCGAGGGTCTGTTTCCCATGGGTGGTGCCTGGGGATCATTTGGTGTGGCAGTCCGGCCTTGGGGATGTGCGGGGATGGCTCCTGAGGCCCTCATCGCCTCCTCAGTCCTCCGGGGTTTTCTTCCTCTTTTTTGTTGCCCCTCCCTCCCCACGAGCTCGGACATGCAATCATGTCCTCCGATGTCCGATGCAGCTCTGTCCCTTTACTTCAGCCCTAAACTTGCGTAGTGTCTCCAGCTTCCACTGGGGGCCGCTACTATGCCGGGCGAGCCCTGAATCCCTCCCCAGAGACAGGAGAGCAGTCTTCCGGATGCTCGATCCTCTTTCTCCCCTGCTGACTCCCAGCACCAGAGCTCACTCCCAAACTCAGGTCACCAGTGTGGCGCGAGGTAAGACAACCAGTGCCTCAGCCCTCAGCGCCACCGGGCCAGCAGGAGTGACCCTGAGTAAGAACTCCACTGTGCAATGATCGGACCAGGTGACCCGATCAGTCTTGAGGTTATTAATCTCAAGCCCCATCGAGAAGACCGGGTCCAGCATGTGGCCACCCTAGTGGGTCACGGAAGAAACCTCTTGCGACAGGCCCAGAGATGTCATCATCTGGAGGAGGTTATAACCTAGCCTAGAGGATTCACCATTGGCCCAAACATTGAAATCTCCCAGAACTAAACATCTGAGGGACTCCAATATTTCACCAACGATGAAGTCGGCTACCTCCTGCAGGAATTCTCTCGCTACCCCACGGGGGCTGTAAATCAGGAGAATCCTGCAACCTGCGTCCAAATCCCCACATATCGCCACACATTCAAATGAACCCGGTGTTCTCACAGGGTGCACAGTGAAGCCAAGCTCGGATCTAAAACAGATGGCCACTCCCCGCCCCTGCACTCCACGCTGGGGCATTGCACTACCGAGTACCCAGAGTGACAGTGGCCTCTAAAACAGGGCCAGCATCGTCACCCACCCAAGTTTCAGTAATGCATGCCAGACCGATTGAAGAAACAAAGTCTGCTATAACTGTGGTCTTGTTCCTGATTGATCTGGCATTGCAGAGCACTGCCCTCAGGGGACTGGTGGGTGGTGTAGCAACTTAAAGCTTAAAGAGGAGCCCAATGCAATTTATATTATTTTTCTTCTGTTATCCTCCCTGGTCTCATCTCCTGCTATTCCTCTTCTCTGCAATAGTGGTGTATAAAGAGAAGCACCCCCTTAATTAAAAACAGAAAGAGGGAGATAAAATAACAAATTACAACAAAACAAGTGGCATGTTTATACAGCTAGCAGCCACAAGTAAGTATGACAATAACTGCTGATAATTATCTCTACCGATGTCCTTTGCCTCAGAGCTTGCATTGCACGTCAGTCCTTGACATAAAGTAATTGTCCACTACAGCAGAAAATAAAAAGGAGCCGAACAAGAACCTGTCCATTAGTCAGGTAGCTCTGCAAACTAGCCCTTGCAAAGATGGTACATATACGTCCCAGAGAGTTTTTAATCATGATTTGATTCAAAGCCTGCTTGGAGAGTCTTTTTTTTTACTGTGCGGGGAAACTTTAGTCCAGGTATCTCGTTGCAGAGTCCTTCTCTCCCCGGTATCTACCTGTTCTATAGGCTCCTCCAGTAGTTCAATATTCCGGAAACATAGCTCCTGTACCGCTGCCTCTGGGTCAACATACATCCTGGGTTCATCGGTAAAAAAGGCACACAGCCATGCCGGATAAAGGGTTATATATTGCATTTTATGTTGTTTCAAAATGCGCAAAACTGAAGTAAAGGCTTTATGCTTCACATGTACTGCAGAGGAACAGTCATTATCAAAAAACAAACAATGTCCTTTATAGATTACAACCCTCTTGCGCCATGCCTGGAGTAAAATGGTGTGCTTAACCGCAATGTTATAGAACCAGACAATGATGGAGCAAGGACACATAGTAGAACTGGAAGACTTTGGCAGTAAGTCCCATATGCTCTTGTTCCAATGGTAGCGGGCAGAGGTCATCCACTTCCAAGAGTGATGGGAATAAGCTTTGGAGGAAGGCAAGCTTATCTCCTCCTTCCTCTCCTTCTGGTGGCCCATAAATGTGGTGATTATTTCTCTGGGAGCGGGTCTCTAAATCTTCACAGCTGCCAATGAAAGTTTGCTGATCCTGTATTAGCTTTAGCAGTACCTGCTCCACCTGTTTGACTCTTGCATCTGTGTCCATGGCATGTTTTTCCAAATCAGTTACTCTGGTCTCTAGAGCTGTAGTGGCTTGCTTAAGTTCTGTATGCATATTTCAAATTTCAGTGCAGATCTCCCAAAGCTGTTCTAAGATTATCACATTCATGGGCTGCACCATCACTGCTTCTTCATTAGCCGCCATGTTGGCACTCTGATACTCCTGCTGAGAGCAGCCCAAAAAAGACGGTAAAGAGAATTCAGGAGTGCTGTTTTTTCAGGATATTCTGCCTCCTCTCATTCAATATCATAGCTTCTGGTAACTGCTCTGCTGAAACTGTATATAATCAGTCAGTTGTGAAGCTATTTTTTTTGGGGGGGGGGCAGAGCTGCATATCTACTCCTGCATCTTCAACGCCAACATCGCTGGAAGTCCGCTTCAGGGCCTTAAGTTTTTATGTTGATCTTCTGCTAGAAGGGGCAGTTCCTCTATGCCTTAACTGTGATTCCGCTCAATTACCGTGTCCAGGTCAAGCTCTACAATGAGCCGGCAACCATGATTCTGGTGACCATTCTGCAGATCCGGCAGATATGGTTGCAGATGTTGGGGGACACAACAGTGGAACCTCCATTCCAGCTGCCCTTCAGCTTGTGCCTGTTATCACAGTTCCAGAGCTCCTTGCTGCATATGGACCTCCTGTCCTGCAGCTGCACACCTGACTCCTGAGGACGTAGACCTCGCATGGTTTTGTCATCAGCTAAAGTTTTGGCTGTCTTGCTGGGAGCCCAGAAACCATTTACACTGACACACCTACTTGTAAGCATTAATCCTCGATGAAGGTGGCATCTAATGGGAGTTAATGCATGGTTGGGGCCGTTTGTGGCCTTGCGAGGCGCAAGCGATGCGTCTGTGACCCAACCGTAGTAACTCCCCATTGATGCCATTACAAAATAAATAATCTTGGCTTATATTATGGGGATCAGCATGCTGATTATGCACTATATATCTTAGTACTGATAGAAGACAAAAGACTAGGACAGTGATAAGCTTTGCTGTAATTTTTACTCTTACTTTCAGATTTTTACATACATCTCTCTTACATACAGATATACTTATTTCTATTTTGGGAGGGAGTGAAAACTTCTATGATTGTTAACGATTGGTATAGATTTGAATGATTTCTCCGTGGCTGTTCATTGAATATTTTAGCTAGGATGACTGTGATGCTGCATCTTTTCCACTTTCCAGACTCTCTCCATATCTCATTTGCATATCGGCAGCGTCACTTGCTGCATTACATTTCTGTTACTATCTTGCTTGCACTGTGTTTCCGCGTGTTCCTTTCTTTACCTTGTGAGAGTTATTCAGTGTCTGTGCTATGGTCTGGGTCTGTGTTTCGTCCTGCATAGTTGAAGTTCACTGTCCCGTAGACCGTGCAACTGTGGAACTGAAATGCGTTGGCGGATGTCCCGAGTGTAGCTCCCTGTTCCGCTGCTGTGCTTCCTCTCTCTCTCTCTGACTACTTGTGGTCCGGGGTCATTCATTGTGTCTGTCTTCGCTGCTTTCTGTTCCGTCTGTCCGCGTACTTCTTTTTCTGTGGTTCTGGTAAGATTTTCTGTGTCTGAGATTTGTGCCTGCTGCTCATCGACACTTGTGTTTCTCACCCTCACAATCTCTTCAGTGTTGGCTTCCTTTGCCCCAGCTGCGTCATTATCTTCTCTGCCTGTCGTCTTCTCACAAACTGGTAGCTCTCATCCTCTGTGTCTCCTGCACACATTCGTCCCTCGGCTTCTCTCTCCTTCTCCCTGTTCCTTTTGCTGCTGTTGTGCTGCTCTTTCGTCTGGTGTCACTTGCTCTTCTTGTCTCTGTCTTTTACAACACTCCACCATTCTACTCTCCAACCTCTTCTCTCTTCCTGATGTATGCTCACTCTCTGACCTGCTTGCTATCTCTGATCTTCTACTACTGACTGCTACCCGAGTCTCATATCCTCGTTTCAGTGCTGATAATATCTCAGACCATTTCTGTCTGTCGCCTTTGGTGGGCGCCCAATAATTTCGAATGCTTGTTTCACACCGATGCCCTGTTACAGACATAATCTCTCGAGTAGCCAGCCCAGCCTGTGATGGCATCTGTACAGCCGTGCTTCTCACGCTGTGGTTAGCATACCGCCTCTTCAGCCCTACCTCCTCCAAAATTTTCGCCATCATCTCCCCCAGAAAATTTCTCCCCATTGGCTGTCTCGAGAACCAGATATCTTTCTTGTCTAATATACTCTGTGGCTGCTTTATGGGGTGCAGGTAGAAAGCAGGAGCTGTCTTAGGATACCTGCTCATATATTCTTTAAACATCGCAACAGGGCAATCCTTTGATTCACTATGTGAACAGAGAACACCTCTCAGTGATTCTTTATTGCTTTCATCTCCTCTGCCATGATTTTATGTGGCCTCATTAAATGTTAAACTAATATATTCAACGCCTGTTTCATCCTCTGCTATCTCAAAGGAATTCTGTTTCAGCTCTGTTAAACCTTCCCTTCCCTTCCTCTTCTGGCCAACCCTAATTGCAACTCAAACCACAGCCTCTTTACCAAGCCTTGAGCTGTCTCTGGGTCCAGTTTTTGGCTATTTATTTTCCACAAGTCTTCCTCTGTTATTGCAGGGTGGTGTTTTGCCGTATCATTCCCATTCCTTTTATATTGTTTGATCACTGCAACAAACACATTATTTGCAGCTTGAAATTCTACATCGCTTATGATATTAATATTTAGTCTCACCTCAAGACTATTAATATATCTATTGAGCCCTGCTCTTATGCCGCAAAAAGAGCTGATACTATACTGCTCGCCATCCTCAGCTCTCACTGATCCGTAAAACTGTCTCAAAATGTCACTCAGTTTTGCAGCTGTCACAGTCACTATATCTATGAACATATTCTTTGATCTTAGCCAGTCTGAGAAAACCTTACGCAACCACTGTGTGTTTTTTGCAGTGTTTGCCTCCACTTTCTTCCCCTCCAGTTTGTCGTGCTCTGCTGCTGATATATCTACATGTCCCTTACTCTGTAATCTGTCTTCTCCACAGCTGTCCAGTACTTGTTTCCATGCCTTCAACTCCACGTTCTCCTCCACTATTATTTCCATGTGCTTCACTTTCGCTACTTTTTTCCTGCCCTCTCTATCTACTCCTGCTCCAGATACTGTGCTCATACGTCTGGCTGCACATTCTGCCATTTCTACGTCATCTCCAAACTCCTTCTCTACCCATTCCTCCATTTCCATTCCTGCACACACTCTAAACACTACTCGCATTTTCTCCATCTCTCCCTTTACAACTTCCGTCAGTCTACTGTTCCCCAAGTCCCTCGCTGGCATTTCTCCCCCTCTTCGTCTATGCTACTCTCTTGCTCTTTATATACTGTCTCAGTCACATTTTTCCTGCTTTACAGCTCAGAACACTGCTCATCTTATCATCGTGGCTGCTTTGTGTACTTCAGAAGCAACACTGCATTATCGTCTTATAATGCCGTGTTGCTCCTGTACCACCTGACGCCTTTTGTCCTATCTGCCTTCTTTCTCAATGTTCTAATGTTTTTGCCATGTTACAAACTGAAATGGAAGTGCTCTAGCATCTGGTGTCAGTCTAGATCTCCGGATCCTTTCATTTCCCTGTCTAGAATGTTTTGGAGTATCTTCTCTTCCTGTCCCAGTCAGGGCTTCAGTAGTGCTCTGTAAAAGTGCATGTCGGCTCTCTAATTTAATTATTAATTTCTGAGCGCATCTATTCAGTATGCGCCCCAACTGAACTCAGTTGGCGGCTGGCCGTGGAGGTGAGAGGTGGGCTGTGCCAGTCGCCAGCTGGGGATGGGTGGGGGTGCTGGGTGGACTGACACAGCTGGGTAGACGCCACTAGACTACCAGGAATGGGCTGGGTATATGCTGCATTTGCAGTGACGACTGGGTCGGGGCACAGGTGGGGGTTCACTGTGCTACCCTGCAGGACATATCGCATTGGGGGCTGGGGTGTGGGCATCCTCGGGCTCATATATTACACTTCAGAGGGCATGGGGTGTGGGCAGGCCGCAGGGCTTATAATTTACACTTCAGGGGCAGGGGTGGGCAGCCTGTGGGGCTCATAATTTACACTTGGGCTGGGGTGTGGGCAGCCCTCATGGGCCCATATGTTACACACTGGGGCTGGGTGTGGCAGTTCCTCGGGCTCATATATTACACATCAGGGGCTGGGGTGTGGGCAGCCCTGCGGGGCTCATATATTACACATTGGGGGGCAGGGGGTGTGGGCAGCCCTGCTGGGTGCCTAATGTGGCTTGCTGGGCATGGGGGGGGCACTTGCGACCTGCAGTGTACCTGTTGTGGCTTGCGACATATTCTTCAGGTGCACCCTCTGTTCAGCGTACCTGGCCGTATGTCACAAGTCATAGGACTTAGATGCGGAAACCCTGCCACTTCTAGAATAGGGTGCAGGGTCAATGTCGCAGTTGTGTTTGGCCGCGACTTCTGCCAGCCTTCTAGAATTGGGCCCCATTTGTTCAAATTTGAGATGTTCTAATGCAGAAAGATGGGTCTCTTGCAGGAATAACATAGAAACATAGAAACACAGAAACATAGAATTCGATGGCAGATAAGGACCGCTTGGCCCACCTAGTCTGCTCATTTTCCTTCCTAACAGATAAGCTGCAGATCCTAGTTAACCAACAGCTTACTTCCTCCTACCCCCCCACTAGGATTGCCTTATGTCTGTCCCATGCATTCTTGAATTCCTTCACTGTTCTTGACTCCACGACCTCCTCAGGGAGGCTGTTCCATACATCCACAACCCTCTCCATGAAAAAATACTTCCTCACATTACCTCTGAGCTGTCCCCTCTATCTTCAAATTGTGCCCCCTTGTTCTTGCACATCTCTTTTTCTGAAAGATGCTACCCCTCTTGGACTTTTGTTGATTCCTTGAGGTACTTGAAAGTTTCTATCAGGTCCCCTCTCTCCTTTCTTTCCTCAAGGGTATACATATTAAGCTCCTTTAGTCTTTTTTCGTATGTCTTCTGATGCAGACCCTGCACTATTTTGGTTCCCCTCCTCTGGACAGCCTCCACTCTGTCTATGTCTTTGCAGAGATGGGGTCTCCAGAACTGCACACAGTACTCCAGATGGGGTCTCACCAACTGTCTGTACAGAGGGATAACAACTTCCTGTTTTCTAATATTGATGCCTCTTCCTGTGCATCCCAGTATCCCCCCAGCCTTCCTTACTGCCTTCTCATATTGCTTGCCCACCTTTAGGTCATCTGATATAATTACCCCCAGGTCCCTTTCCATTTTTACTTTTGTCAGTATCTCACCCCCATTGTGTACTTTTCCCCTGGGTTTTTGTTTCCCAGGCGCATAACCTTGCACTTCTTTGCATTGAATCTGAGCTGCCACACATTTGACTATTCCTCCAACCTTGCCAAGTCCCTTCTCATCCTGACTGGTGCTGCTTGTTTTACTTGTGAAAACCATTGCACATGATCTTTACAACTTCAGAGAAACAGGTTCTATAAGCTTGCTGGCAGGGATTACTAGACTGTGAGGTCCCTAAATTACATCATCAGCAGCTCTTCACTGACACCTGCTTTTATTGCCAAGGTAGTGCAATCAGGGTTACAAACTGGCTAAGAACTTTAAAACAAAGCAACGTAAAAATCTAGTTTTTGGTATGAAATTTACTGGGAGTATGCTTATTCGGATTCTGCAATGTAGCACTTTTAGTGTCAGTGGCTCTTTAAATGCAGAGATTTTTGCACCTGGCCCTACACTCTATGTCCTGCATTTTTTCTTCCATCTGCACCAGGTGGTGGTGCAGAGGGAGAAGTAAGTTGGCCATGTGAAAACCTGCCTTCATCCTAACCTAGACAGGAGCACTAGTAAGCTACTAATCCTCCTTCAGGCTCTGTGTACTGCCCCCCAACCCCCCTTCTCCCACCTTCCCAACCGTAGTCTATCAATGGACCTCTTGTGGTCTCCAGGGCTGAGCCACCCCTAGAATAATCCAAGACATAACCTAAATCCTCTTACAATAGCTTTGTTTTCCACTGTTTGCCTAAAATTCTCATGAACTGCTCTTTAACTGCCTAATGTGCTGAGCCCTGTAACAACTGTATTTGTTCTGAATCTGTAACTACTGTATTTGTGTCTTGTATTATTTGTCCACCCTGATGTGGAACCTTTGTAAAAGAGCTCACACTCAAAGGTCTTCCGATAATTTACAAATAAATAAAAAATAAAATAAAATGTGATCTGTCTGGTCAGAGAGGATATTAGCTGTTGCCTGCAAGTCTTTGTGATTGGCCTTAATAGTATATATTTCCTGGCGTATGCCAATGGTGTCTCTCAGCTCAGTCCTGAATGTCATAAGCTCGGCCAAGATCCACTTACTGGTAATCTCATGCAGAGAAGAGTCATGCTGCAACCACGGAGAGGAGGTTGTGCTGCTGTCTGCCGACACTACTGGGTCATTTATTTATTTATTAAAACTTTGGTAACTGGGTAAGACTCACTGAGAGAATGATAGTCCCTTTTTCCGGGGTGACCTGGGATTAAACACAGGTAGAGACAAGTACACATCTTTACATTATGTAGGTAGAAACAAAAATACACATCTTTGCATCACAGCAACAGGTTAACATTTTGTGAGTTATACAGTAGAACATAGATTGGAATATAACAAATGAGACTGTTTATAATACAATATCAAGCTAACCTTATGGTCAGTTTCAATAAGTGTATTCAGCATAAGCTAAGACAGATAGGCGACATACACTGATTGCAGACACGGTCTAAAGAAGTCGAGGGACCACCACTCTGAGCCCCTTTAATTTTTGTACCCATCAGTGCCATGCCAAATGTGTTACTCCTGGACTTAAAATTTCAATTTAACTAATGGTTTAGCACTATTAGAGCAGAGGGAGTCTCAAGGCGAGAAGTTCAGGGTGCTATGCGGGAGCATGATGTCACTGGAAGTCTAGGCAAATCCTTTCCAATCCACTGTTACTCAGCCCTAAAGCTGATGGCCATTATTGTGCTCTACAAACATTAAGGAAACCTCAGGAAGTGAAAAAGGCATTCTATTTGTGATTGCACAATTGTGGAATGATAAAATACTGGTAATTATTGCAAAAATACAAAATGGGAGGCTTTGTGGACCTATGTCTCATGTAAAACAGTCCAGCTTCTCTAGCCTTGCGGTGCATTTTTACAGGGTGGGAAAGAAGGAAATGCAGAAGTGTCATAAATGCAAATGGCACCACTAGTGTTGAAGTGGGTGGGCAGGAGGGAGCCACTGGAGGGGCACTGCAGCACAAACTGACACCCACCACGCTTCAGGCGAGTGCGTGGAAGGAAGGGAGCCATTGAAGTAGCATTGCTTTTCAAACGGACGCTACTGGTCATCAGGCAAGTGAGCAAGTGGTGAAGGAATATATACGAGTATTGCTGCTGTAAATCAGCACTGGGCAGGTGGGAGGGAGCAGTAAGTCCCCCTCTCCAAAGTGAGGGAGCTTACCTGGCTCAACAGAGCCCCTAACTATGCTGTCACTCATTGTTGCTCCCTGGCCCCTGAGGGGCTGTAGCAGTGGCAGAGCAGGAATGAGGAGGGCAGGTTTTCTTCTGCACCTCCTGCACCAGCACAACTGCGCCTTTAGCTACACATTAAAGGTGGCGGCCTGCCACCAATGGCTGGCATGACCAGTATTCATGATGGCGTGGGGCTTCCCCGCTGCAAGCCCCCAATGGATTGGACTGCAAGCGCAACCGAGCAAGAGACACAGGGGACACCAGATACTTGTTTGGGAGTGGGGGGGGGGGCTTTCAAAATTAAGACATTTGAGGCCAGAGCCTCACAACAGCACAGATCACTGCCATCTTGGTGCACCCAGACAACCATGACCGCAGCTACAAGGGGGTCAAGGGTCGTACCACAGCCAGTCAGGCTTCAGTGCCTGCAAGAGCAGCTACCAAGGGCTCCTGGGACACAGGAGGACTGCAGTAATCCTGACATGAATTATGGGCCAATCATCTACTCAGTGTTGAACCTCCAGCCTTCCTCCAGAGTGACTAACAGTTCAGTGGACCAAAGGTGAGCTGACTGTTAGAAGGGGCTCTTCCAGGATACATTCGGGCCGTGTGTATCTGCAGTGAGAAGCAGGCTGGTGCTGTGTGCTGAGAGACTGCTGAAGCTGTGCTGATGCTGCAGAGGCAGACTGTGTGTCTATCAGAGACAGGGAACGAGTGAGCAGCAGAACTCCTGCTACAGACTAAGGGAGGTAATTGCATAATGAGAGTCACATGAAAATGAAGCTGAAGGCTGCAGCAAACTGAGAAAAACATTTGCTGTGCTGCAGCCAGAGACCAGGTTTAGGTTTAATTCCCATCTTACTAAATGGATAAACTCTTGGTTAGAAGGTAGGAGACAAAGGGTTATAGTGGCTGGCCATGCATCCAACTGGCTTGACATTACTAGTGGGGTACCACAGGGATCGGTCTTGGACCCAATGCATTCTAATAGTATAATTATAACTAACCTTGTTTTGTTTCAAACCCTTGCTCTACTCTTATTGCATACTTACTGAACATTACCACCACCCCCGATCAACGCTATGCATCCACTCAGGATGCAATATTCTCCTCTCCTCTCCTCCCACTGCATCATGAGTGGCAAAATTGTATGGGGGTTTCTAAGTCCAGGAAAGATGTAGTGGCAGATGATCATGTACTGTAAATAAACATGTTTTGTAAGTAATAAGCCACGACAGAGTGTGCATTATAAGATTTTAGTGCACACCCCGCCAAGAGGCTGAAGACTAAGTGTCCTTATGCACCTGGGAAGTGCATTACAATCCTATGATGGACACTCTGGAGGGACTTATTACAGTTATAAAATGTCTCTAAGTAGGTTTTGGGGGAGGAAAATGAGATTCAGCACCTGATCGTGTGCTTATAGAGAGTTAATACACGGTCATGTGACATCCTTCAGCCAAACATGTTTGTAGATTTTCCAATGCCATTTTAAAATGTGTGGTAACATCAGTATGTCAGGCAGTCAGTTTTTCACTTTTAAGAAGAAAAAAGGAATCAGAATCAAACTACTAGCTATGTCAGCTAATTCTACAGAATGTGAGCAATCGCACAATGTGTTTTTTAAAAAATAGACACTTTGAGGTCTAAGGGGGTTGACAGTGTCCCTTTAAGTGCGCTACAGCTGGCCAACCATTTACGATTCCATTGGGCCTACAACATTTTCATGGTTGGGTAGCCAGTAAAGCACTGGGGACCCCCTAACTGGCTTATGGGTTAATACACACTGGTACCAATTGGAAGAGGGTAGTGCCCAACATTACAGCTGGGCAATAGCAGTATTGTGCCTGTATGGTTTGGGAGCAGGCTAGTTTATTTTGGACTGGGCCTGGAAGGCCACTGGAAGCATCTATCAGGTGCAAATGTTTCATTCAGCTGCACCTTGGAGGACAACAGAAAAACAGCACCAACCAGAGAACCAGCTGTGCTACAAAAATCAGGGAGGGTACAAATTTAGGGCGGCAAACCTTTCAATTCTCAGACAGACAAGGTAAGAAATGCACTCATTGTACCAAATTATGACTGCTGACACAAGAAACGTGAAAAGAAGTAAAGAAAAGGAGTCTCCAAAAATCAATATGCTGACTTGGCCAAGTGTCTTAGCAAAGGTGCAATGCAGTATTCAGCGAACCTACCAGTCAACCTGGTGCTTCGGCTCCAACTCAGCCTTCCTCGGGGAGGCTAAGACACTTGGCTAGTTTAGCATATTGATTTTTGGAGACTTGGTTGTCACATGTTTATACACTTGCTGATACTATCACTACTGTTTGTGACCCTAATGAGCATAGCCCGAGGTATAATAAAACTGTACTCACTGCAATGTTCTGTCAGCAATCAGTTTGGTACTGTGAGTGCATTTCCTACCTTTTCTGCCTGACAGAAAAATAGCCACTGTACTTTATTTGGCTGGGCCTGGGTCGATACTGAAAAGCTAACCAGTACAGTAGCACATCACCGCAACGCCTAATCTACTTTCTTTATACGGCCTGCAGCAAACTGTAAATAAAGTTTCCTGTTCTTCTGTTTAAATTACGAACATACGAATCTGCCAGCAGAAACAGGCCTCGTGGTCTATCAAGTCTGCTCAAATGCAATTATATGAACCCCTGAAACAGGAGTTTATCAACCTAGACACCTCAACCTTGTTTGAGGCCACATGACAGGGTTAGTAACTACAACATCCACAAAACCCTAGTTACAGAGCCACAGGAGGATAAAACATATTGCTTTACAAAAAAAAAAAAAAAATCTATTCTTCCATGTCCTACATCCAGTCCAAATTATAGGAACATAGAAACATAGAAAAGCGATGTCAGAAAAGGACCGCCAGGCCCACCTAGTCTGCCCATTTGCCTAGCTTCCTCTAGGCTTCCTCTGATTTCCCTCCTCCCCCTCCCTTCAACAACCCTCTATGTCTGTCCCAAGCCCTCTTGACCCCCCCCCACTGTATTCTCACCCACCACTTCTTTAGGCAGCCCATTCCAGGTGTCCACCATCCGCTTGGTAAAGAAGTATTTCCTGATGTTACTACTAACCCCACCCCTCGAGTTGGAGATCATGACCCCTTTTCCTGGGACACCGCTTCATTTGGAATAGGTTTTCTGTAGGCACTTTGTTGATCCGTTTTAGGGACTTAAAAGTCTCTATCATGTCCCCTCTCTCTCTCCTCTGCTCCAGAGAGTACATGTCAAGGACTCCCAGTCTCTCCTCCTCCTTACGGCAAGTGGTCGAGCCCCTTCACTATCTTGGTGCCAGAACTGCTCTACATTGCCTTGCCTGTGCACCTGCTGAACTGCCCCAGGCAGCCCTATTCTGTACATTCTTTCAGGGCAACTAGATTCCATTTTGGGGCTCACTTGAGTTGCCACTGAATGTAAAGCCTGTTGCAGAACTGTCACAGATTTGCTGCTTCATTGCTTGCAGCATGGCTGCAGGACGCATGGAATCCTGTCATGGAATGTAGGGCTGCATTGTTGCAGTGTACCCAGGGACCTGCTGGTAAATAACAAACCTATCCAGTCCCCTGACTAGAGAAAACACTGATCCTTCTGTGTGAACTACATCATACTCCAGAATTTCTGTGACTGTCCTCATTAGTTCATGGGCTTGCATTAAAACGAAAACTGACCTGTGAGTAAAAGATTAATTTTTCATATTCCCCCACCAAGCAGAGGATCAGAGAAAATTGAAGTTCTTAATCTCTCACTCTCTCTATTTCTCTCACACTTTCATTTTTCATTCAAGACAGAGCTTGTGACAAAAGTATTTCACTTCAAAATCCCGAGGAAGCAGAATGGATTGGAATTAGGTCTAGTTATTATTCCCATAGGCAGTGTCAACATAACAAAATACAGAAAATCTTTAAAGTCTGGGGGGAAGGGGTGCTGTTATTAGGTCTCACTGTCTTTTATTTTATTTACTGAAAATTGGTAACCAGGAAAGGTTAAACTGAAAAAGGTGTTGCTAGCACCCCGGCAATAGCCTTTTTGAGGGACCTGTGCTTGGGACCCACCATCATTTTTGTGGAAATCAGTCCCAACATGTTCATAAATTCTGCTTCTTCTATATCAACTTCTGTCTCTGTTGATGGTAGATTAGGCATGCTAGCTATTTAGTCCACAAGTGCAGAATATGATGTATGATCTTCATTGACCCTTGGAGGGGAACCAAAGTTCTGTTCAGGGGACAACAGGCTCAGTCAGTTCCTCCTCTTGTTCCTCCTCACTAAAACCCTGTTGAAGATACGAGTTTTGGGGGGAGGGGCAGCAGCAAGGACTCTCATAGCCAGCATGGCCTGGAAGAACTGACACATTTATTAAATGCCCTCCACAGATGTATTCTTATTTATGGACTAGGTTGCTCTGCCTGGATTTGCAGAGCTGTGGGCTGCTGCACTGGTTACTCTGACACCCCCTAATATGCAGAGAAACCATGCTATTGTAGTGCCCCAGGGAAATTGGGGGCACAACAAAAAACAGTGGAATTGGGGGCATCACAGAAAATAGGGGATCCTTAGAGGTATGAGGGGTCAGACAGTTATGGGGACCCTGGCAGCTTAATGGGAAACCCTGGAATAGCGTTGATGACCCTCTGAAGCACAGAACAGGCCCCACTCCAGCAGACAGTCCTAGCAGTCTAAATTCAGGGTTTTAAAAGAAAACCATTTTTTTCTCTCTTCTTTTTCCTCCCTTCCCCCTGCCCAAGACCAACACCTAGCCAGCCAAAGCCAAACCAGTTGGGCCACATTCCTGTCCCACAGTGGAGAATAAAGCCAGGCTGAGTCATCTCAGCTAATCCCTGTGGCCAAGGCAGATTCAAATTTGGAGACTTTTTTTTAAGCCACTGACCCAGCTTCAGGAGGCTGACCTCTGGATGAAGGAGACAATCCCCTGGCAGGTAGCCAGGACTGCCCCAGCCTAGAAGAGGCTCTGCACAGGCTGGAGAGAGGGGAGAAAGAGTTTGACCAGGGAGGGCGAAGGACAGTAATGCAATGGATGTCGGCTTCCCTGTTAGGAGGTTGAAGAGTATCCCCTTCAGTGTAACTCCCTCCAGAAGATCTCCAGTAGCAGCCTCGGTTGGTTTTCCGCAGGAATCTGCCATCTAGTCGGGTCCCCCAGTGCAGAAAGTCAGTTAATTTGGCCAGGAAACAGACCCAGTGAACGTTTCATGCAGCAGTCTCCAGAAGAAGAGGCCTTATCACTCCTCTGTGGTTGTGCATTCCCCAGAGTACAGAAATCCTTGTTGAACTCCAGGGGTGAGTAGGCTTGTTGACCAGCATTTCCTTTAATAATTAGTCCTAGCTAGACCTGCTTCAGCCAGGGGAAGAATTGTCTCTCCCACCTTGGCCAACCCCCAGCAACCTGTCCCACACTTGTTCCTGAACCCTGGTCACTGGCATGGTAGGAGGTAAGATGTTCAGTGTCTCAGCCCTCCACACTACCGGGCCAGCTCTGAGTGGCAGTCTTATCTGTCTCCTTTAGTAAAGATATGACTGCCTGCAGCATCTTTTAGCCTCTTTTGAATCTGGAGGCTGCTGCAAGATAGCAAACTGCCTGCTGCATGCTTTCCACCATTATAGCAACACACCTCCATGATTTGTGTATTTGTTTACAGGAGAACACTGTTGTGACACTGAGTTAAAATCTGAATTAGACAGCGAATTATTTCAGGTCAGAAAATTTTCCAGAGGTCACAGTTTTCAAAACTGTGATCTAAGCCCAAACAGTCAAAGCAAAATTCCTGGCTGGCTGCCCTCGGCAGGAACTTTCCACAGGAAAAACAATTCTTAAAACCTATGGGTGCTGTTCTTTTGTCATGCCCAGCTAATTGTAAAGGCAGCAAACCCATTTTAGGTTGTTGTACTTGACAAAAAAGTACAACCTTTTTAAAAATATAGTCAAATAAAATAACATTTATTTTTAGTCCGTTTAATAGTGATAACCCACATCAGGAACCACATAAAACTGCAGTTTCCTCAGTTTCAAGAATCAGTGTGGAACAGAGGAAAAAAACACAACTGCAATAGAAAATACTTTATTTTATTTTTTGTAAAAACACACAAAGGGCTCGCACACGGCTGGGGTGCAACTGGTAAAATCAGAACATTTTAAAACAGCACAAACCAAGCAATCACCACCACAAATAAACTGGTGCTGCAGTATAAAAAAATCTATTTATTGTGCCCATTGAAATTAAATTATTTTTTATACTGCAGTGTCAGTTTATTTGTGGTGTGAGTGCCTGGTTTGTGCTGTTTTCAAATTTTATTTTTTTATTGATTAATTTGGTAACTAGGTGTGTGCAGTAGAAACATAGAAACATAGACTTTGATGGCAGATAAGGACCACTTGGCCCACCCAGTCTGCCCATTTCCCTACCTATTGGATAAACTGCAGATCCTAGTTAACCAACAGCCTACTTCCTCTTACCCCCATTATAATTGCCTTATGGCTGCCCCATACATTCTTGAATTCCCCCATTGTTTTTGACCCCACAACCTCCGCAGGGAGGCCGTCCCATGCATCCACCATCCTCTCTGTGACAAAAATTCCTCATGTTGCCCCTGAGCCATCCCCCCCTCTATCTTCAAGTTGTGCCCCCTTGTTCTTCAACATCTCTTTTTCTGAAAGATGCTACCCTCTTGGACTTTGTTGATTCCCCTGAGGTACTTGAAAGTTTCTATTATGTCCCCCCTCTCCCTCCTTTCCTCGAGGGTATACATATTAAGCTTCTTTAGTCTTTCTTTGTATGGTTTCTGGTGCAGACCCTGCACCATTTTAGTTGCCTCCTCTGGACTGCCTCATCCTGTCTATGTCCTTGTGGAGATTGAGTCTCCAGAACTACACACACAGTACTCCAGATGGGGTCTCACCAATTGTACGTACAGAGGGATGACAACTTCCTGTTTTCTACTGGTGATGCCTCTCCCTATGCATCCCAGTATTCCCCCAGCCCTCTTTACTGCCCTGTCACATTGTCTGCCTACCTTTAGGTCATCTGATATGACTACCCCCAGGTCCCTTTCCATTTTTGTTGTTGTTAGTACCTCCCCTCCCCCCACTGTGTACACTTCCCCTGGGTTTTTGTTTCCCAGGTGCATTACTTTCCACTTCTTTGCATTGAATCTAAGCTGCCATACTTTTGACCATTCTCCAACCTTGCCAAGTCCCTTCTCATCATTGCCACCCCCCCCTTGTGTACCAACCCTGTTGCAGATTTTTGTGTCATCTGCAAAGGGGCATACTTTTCCTTCCAGTCCCTCTGCAATGTCACTTATAAAGACATTAAAGAGGACCGGTCCCAGTACTGAACACTGCAGTACCCCACTAGTAACCCCCCTTTCTTCGGAGTAGACTCCGTTTACTATTAGCCTCTGCGTCCTGTTGTCCAGACAATTTTTTAACCAGGCTACCACCCTGGGACCCACTCCCAGGCTGGCTAACTTGTTTATTAATCTTTTGTGTGGGACTGTATCAAATGCCTTGCTAAAGTCTAGGTAGGCCATGTTCACAGCCCCTCCCTGGTCTACTACTTTGGTCACCCAGTCAAAGAAATCTATTAGCTTCGTCTGACATGACCTTCCCGCTGTGAATCCATGCTGTCCTGTGCCCCGTTGGCCTCTAGGTAATCAACTATTCCTTCACTTTCAGAAATGATTTCATCAGTTTCTTGTCTCTGCCTTACTCCCACTTTTGTGAAGGGGAATCACATCTGCCTTCCTCCAGTCCTCAGGTACTACACCATCCTCCCATGATTTGTTTAAAAGGGTAGTCAGTGGTGTCACTAGTTCTCCCCTTAGTTCTTTTAGAATTCTGGGGTGAATCCTGTCAGGCCCCATTGCCTTGTCCACCTTGAGTTTTAGGAGTTCTTTCAGGACCCTTTCTTCTGTGAATGGACTGGTATCGACCTCCCTATCCAGAGTGCTTCTATTGTTTGGTTCAGGTACATCCCCCCTCCTCTTCTTCTGTGACTACTGAACAAAAGTATTCATTCAGTATCTCTGCCTTTTCACTGTCACCCTCTGCCCACCCCCACCCCCTTTATTAAGCCTCACTATCCCTCCTTTGGTGTTTCTTCGCTCACTAATGTACCTATAAAAGATTTTATCCCCCTTCTTAACTGAGTTGGCTATCTTTTCCTCGGTTTGGGCCTTTGCTATTCTGACTGCCTTCCCTGCTTCCTTCTGCTTTAACTGGCACAGTTCTCTGTCCTGCGCCTTCTGTGATTCCTTATACTTTTTGAATGCTATATTTTTCTCCCTAACCTTCCCCACCCCCTCTTTTGAGAACCATAGTGTTTTTTCCTTCGATTTGTTTTCTTTATTTGCTTCACACAAAAGCTTGTTGCTTCTGTGATAGCAGTTTTGATTTTCCCCCATTGTTCCTCCACCCCTCTTTCCTGCCCTTTTGCTAGTGCATTCCTTAGGCACTCTCTCATTCTGCCAAAATCAGCCCTCTGAAAGTCCAGTACCTTTGTTTTCGTATGGCTTGACTCTATGGCTGTGTTTATTGTGAACCACATTGTCTGATGGTCGCTTGTTCCCAGATGGCTACCCACTTCTAAACCCAAGATCCTCTCACCATCCCCATTTGAGAGTACCAAGTCAAAGACTGCTCCCTCCCGAGTGGGTTCCAACACTAGCCGCCTGAGGCATGCCCCCTGTAGGGCATCAAAAATGACTCTGCTCTTGAATGTGGCTACAGCAAATGTGCTCCAGTTAACATCTGGCATATTCAGGTCCCCCATCAACAATATCTCCCCTTTTTCTGCCCTTCTAAGGGTGTCTCCTACCATTTCCTTGTCCATTTCCTTCCCAAGACGAGGGTCTGTATACAACCCCCGTGCAGACTGTGGTGCCATTTCCTGTCTCCAAGGTGACCCACTATGCCACCTCTCCTCCTTGTTTACCCTTTAGTTCCATTGCTTTGATCCCTTTCCTTATGTAGAGAGCTACTCCTCCTCCTCTTTTACCCTCCTTGTCCCTCCTGTAGATTGTGTACCCCTGAATGTTGACATCCCAGTCATGGTTAGCTGTGTACCAGGCTTCTGTGACTGCTACGATATCCAATCATCCCTCTTCCATTAAGACCACTAGTTCAGGAAGCTTGTTACCCAGACTATGGGCATTGGTACTCGCTGCCCTCCATTTTTTGATGCCCTTACCTCTTTTAGCCCCATCCCTGTACTTACTGCCTTTGTCTTTTTCTCAATTTACCACTGCCCTGCCCCATTGACCTCTCTACCTTGGTGTTAATCTCACTAACTACCCTGTTTTGTGGGGGAGGCTGGGAATTCCCTGCTCCTTTTCAGTGCCTTCCCCCTTGGCTAGTTTAAAAGGTTGCCGATGAAGCATTTAAACATTTCACCTATGATCCTGGTTCTCCTCCCAGACAGATGCAGACCATCGTGCCAGTATAGGCCTGTATTCCTCCAGGTGGACCCCCAGTCCCCAATGAAGCCAAAACCCTGTGCTCCACACCAGTTTTTCAACCATTAATTGAATCCCAGGGTGCAGAGTACCCTAGCCTCACCCATGCCATAGACAGGCAGCACCTCCAAGAAGGTTACTGTGCCTGCTACTTGTTTAAGGCCCTTCCTGAATTCCATAAATTCCTCCTGCACAGCTCTGATCCCATTCCCAGTTAGGTCATTTGTCCCTAGGTGGACAATGACATCCTGCTTCCTCTCCCATGCAGCTGCTCCCACAATCCTGAGGATTCGCTTCCTATCCCTCTATGCCATGGCACAGGCAGGCATCTTACCTCCCTCCCCCCTTCCTGCCCCAGTTCTATGGGTCACTTGACTCTTTTACAAGCATAACCAGGACAGAAACTGAGATGTATATGTAACCCCCTTGCAAATGGGGGTTCCTGAAAGCTTTCTCGGAGCACGTTTCCATGCTCCAGGCCTGGTTGGTGATCGGCATAAAGCTGTTTAAATGGGTAGCCAGTGAGCACTTTTAAAAGCCTCTGTAAGCTGTCTCTTTAAGGACTGCCTGTTGCAGTCATAATTAACTGAAATGGGGGGGGCTGTGTGGTTGTATGCCCGAGTCCCGCCTGGGACGCTGAAAAATAGCTCCTTTTTTGCCATCATTAGTGGTGCAGAGAGAGCTCTACTGAGGATGTGATTGTTGCTGGAAATAACGTGAAATAATAATAATAATTAGTTGTTCTAACCTGCCTTCCTTTCCAGTAAAGACTGTTTCGATTGTCTCCTCCATTTTGGTCCAGAACTGCTGAGTTGGACCAATCAGTACCTTGGGACCCTACAGAGTCAGCTGACCAATGGGGAAACCACTTGTCCTTTGAGAGAGGCATTATGGGCTATGGCACTTTTTCGCACCACTGAGAGCAGGAGGAAATGACTGGCATGTTCAGCCAGCCAATGGGAACGGGTAGCGCCCAATCTGTGAGGAGTGCTCAATGCTGCCAAGGAGAGATGTGTTGTGGCTGAGGAGAGGAAAGGAGTGTGTGTGCTCCTGCGCTGTGTGAGTGTTTGCGCGGGAAGCGCGTGAAGGCCTGAGGCAGCTGTTTTTGCCCTTTCGAGCGAGTCAGATTAAATCCGCCGGGGTGCGGTCGGAGGAAGCTGGTGCCAGCCCAGCTACCTACCAGGCTCATCCTGAGAGGACTGGAGAAAATTGCTAAATCGCGCTCGGTCCACCCGTGATGTTGAAGCTGCCGTTTGCTGCCCGAGTTCTTCTGCAAGTTCGTGAAGGCCTGAAAGCAGCTGCCTGGTATGGTACCCCCCTCTGTTGTTTGCCATATAAATGTGTGAGAAGGCTGGTGAAATCCAGGCTCAGCCCTGGCAGTGTTGAAGGAATCGTTATTTGCTGGAGTTGTGAGTACTGATTCAGGGTAGCTCCCTGCAGAGTGTGCCAACAGTGGTTTCCAGTTGTATTGTTATACTGCTGACTGCCTAATTAAACCTTCTTCCCAGGCCGACCTGCTTAGGATTGTGATGGTTATCTGTGTTAAGGGCCCCAGCCAGCTGCCACGTTTGGACTAGCCGTTAGGGCTTGAGTACCCAGGGACAGCAAATCTTAGAGTCAGGCCTGTGCACAGAGCCCTAGGTAGATAATTATAGTGATAAGCCAATTGACCTGATTTCCTTCCCTTGTTATCCGTCCCTCTATTAAATCAGATTGTTGTGTTGCAACTGCACCCTGGCTGGTCTGTGCATCCCTGGTGAACTGCTGCATAGTGACTGTGATTTAACTGTACCTTACTTTACAGGGGGTCTCCGGAGTGAGCTGAGAGATACTGCCTGGGGGGTAAGTGTACTGGTGAAAAGAACTGTTGGTAACCAGTGTGAGCCACTAGTGGGACAAGAGGGGGGTTGCAGTAACCCCGAGGGCTGTGACCAAGGCAGTCTAGACCGCATTAACCCCGACCTCTGGGTGGAGGCACCCCATCAACGGATCTGGGCCCCTCACCCTGTCTCAGTGGAGGCAGGCAGGGGTAGTAGCCCTAAGGGTAGCGCCCCCTGGGGGTTACATATACAAAACATTTAAACTACAAAAACACAATAGACACTTAGGCCCTGTACACATTGCTGGTCTGTTTTTAAAAACATTATTAAAAACATTTTTAAAATCACCACAGAAGTCCGTCCACACTGTCTTGTACCGTGTCTGAACACGGTAACACTGCATCCACTCCAAAGCCAGTAATGTTTTCAAGCATGGTTCTGTAGCTCGCTCTGTAGCACGGATCTGCTGTTGCCATCCTACGATTTCTATGGAAGCAACATGGAATGATCCCCCATCCACACTACAAGATAAAGCATGTTAGTTTTGAAACCCTGTTTAAAACAGTTTTTTAAGACTAGAATCCTAGCAGGGTTTAAACACGGTTTCAATTCGTATACAGTGTGGACATGAACTGTGTTTGAGCTTGTTAAAATGTTTCAAGAGCTTGAAAACATTTTAACAATCCCGATGTGCACAGGGCAATAGATTAAAACAAAGTTCAAAACATTAAGGCCCTGTCCACACTAGAGGAATTTTTCAAAACATTTTAAAAAACATTTACAAAACATGCTCAAGTTTGGTTTGTCAGAGCATCCACACTACACTCTGACGTTTTTCTTTGCCAGCTCCTATTCCCAGGCATCAGTGCGGCAATACCAGAAAACACTGCAGGTGTCACAATGCATGCCGGGATACCTGGGACCGAGTGCAGCAATGGATTTGGGTGAAAATTACATGGTCTGTTCAGGAGCTCACTGTGAGCACCAATATGTGAGTAACTTCTCAGTTGTTTCAATGTACTGTCAGTAAATAGACACAGTAGTTTCCTGGTGATTACCTTAAACCATGTTACAGCATGGTATGCATCCACACTGCTGTTAACACAGTTTAAGGCAACCATTTTGGTCTGAAACCGTGCTTGAAACCTGCTCTGATCAGGTTTCAGGCACAGTTTCCCAATACGGTTTGTAGTACAGTTTTACCATGCTACAGTGTGGATGCAAACCGTGTTTGCAGTTCTTATAACATTACCGACTGCTGGTAATGTTACAAGAACTGCAGTGTGGATAGGGCCTTACAGTCAGCTGTGTTGTGCAAATATTGTTTACTACTTTATTTTTATTAGCTTTCATATAGACAAGAAGTACAGATGAAAAGGCATGGTTCCATGGACAGAAATTTTAGAAGGGAAACTCATAATAAGGCATAAAGTTCGCTCGTCTTCATTTGTTACAACACAGAAGGGTCAAGTTACTCCATGTTGATTGATCTACCAAAAGGCAGAGCAATATAAAGTCCAAGACTGGTCCAAAATTAGCTATTGCAGTAATTCAAATACATGAAGGGACTTAGAGTGGAAAGGGAAGGTCTCTTTAAAATGAGTGACAACATTACCACTAGGGGGCACAGCCTAAAACTGATGGGGGGGAAGGTTCAGAAGGGATCTAAGGAAGCATTTCTATATGGAGAGGGTGGTGTCCACCTGGAATGAGCTGCCAGAGGAGGTGGTATGAGCAAGGACGGTGGTAGTATTCAAGAGAACAAAACCAAATGAGACGTGGCACTCAAGACCAACCTCAACTAATGCAGTGTCCACACACAGAAAATTCAAATGAATATCCATTTATTCACTTCAGTAGATGAAGGTGGAAGGTCTGACAGGGCACAGAGCTCCTTCAACTCCTCGCTAGTCTTCCTCAGGGGTGTGGCCAAGTAGGGGAATACATCACTTAAATACACAACTTGGTGATTAAAGTTCATTAATATTAATGAGCTCATAATTAATATTGTGCACACTCAAAATTCAGTGAGAATAAAAATATAAATAAAAACAGCAGTGCATATGACATCTCATTTCATACTTTTCTATAAAGTGCTTACATTCACTTAACTACAAACAATAAATTTAATTCAATATGGGGTCTCATGTTTGTTGACAAAAACAATTTGTTATTGGCTATATAGCTTTAGTACTCTCCATTTAATAACTGAACCCTCTTTAAAATTAAAAATTAATTGCATCAAGTAAACATATTAGCTGCTGACTTTAGAGCGCCAAAGTATAAAACTTGTATAGAAAGAGGGTAAGTAGACCAGAGCTGAGATGGGGGGTGGGGGGGGGGAGGGTTGAATGAGGGAAAAGAGATAAGAAAAGGTTGGAGAGAAACTGGAAATCTCTGGATCCGGATTCCAAATATATTCAAGGCAGCCAGTTAGTATCTCTCTTCATGGCAGCACATACATAATACAACATTTTTTAAACCTATTGGGTTAAGTTGATAGCTCCTCAGAAGGGAAAACACGTACAGAGCAACATTCAGTTAGTGGGATTAAACCCCCATCCAGAATTCATGGAAGTCGAAACACCCAGAATAATTCAAATCATTTTGTCAAACAGCTAAGTTGGGGTTGTCAAGGTTACACACGCTAAAAACAATCTTAAAGAAACATTGCAGATGCCGAGTGTGGGGGGCTGTATAGTGCTAAGTGGATATGCTAGCTCAGAGGTGAATATATCACGTTTTACTCAGCCACATGGGCAAGGCTCTCTTGTCCCATTCGAGTGTCTGACAGGCAAAGATGAACCCCCACCCAGAGCATTCTCAAATATTGGTTTATTACATTTAGGAAGAGCAGTGCCCACGCATGTAATCCATAAGCTCATGAAGGCTAATCGTAGAATGCACCCCATCACAGTTCAGCTCCCTAAATATAGCTTAATTAGTTAACAATATTAATGTGGCAAATCCCCCAGCACAGCAATATGAATAAATGGCCCTGTAAACACATGCTCAATCCTCCCCCTCAAGGGTTTCATTGGTGTCCACTCTGGAAAAGTCAGTCTTTATTGCCTCAAGCTGCTTACTTAGTTCTAGATGGGAGGTCATATAGCTCAGTGGTTTAAGGCTCTGAGCTACAAATCTGGTGACATTTAGCAGACCAAACCTGGGTTTGAATCCCACAGCTTCCACTTATGTACTGTGTGACCTTAAGCAAGTCACTTAACTTCCCCGTGCTCCCAGGTTGTGCCTGTAAAAAAGCTTTTAGCTTAGTGTGCTAATCCTGGTTAAACAATTAAAAAAAAAAGAAAGGGTGGTCTATATAAAGATAAGTTTTACCTGCATAAGCAATGTGCAGTCGGGCCAGTAACTGGAGCACATGGCTAACTCCTATGGCTCGCAATCCTGCCCGCTACATCAATGCTTTTCCGACATTGCCTATTGGCAAAACTTATGATGAGGAAGAGAAAGAACTGCGTGCCATCTTCAGTTGTATGTTGTCCCTTTTTTTTGGCCTCTCACAGGATTTTGTCCCTGATGTGAGGTCCAGCCGTTACGATGAGGATGGTTCTCGGTTGGTTCTGCGTGTTGGTCCGTCAACATGATGTTATGCGATGTGCTTTAAGGATTTGGTCCCCTAACTGCAGACCCAGTGACTGCTGTAATAAAAGTCCAATAAAGGCCATCAAGCCCTCCTCTTCTGACCCCTTGGATTTTCCTAAAAGACATACATGTTCCCATCCTGGAACCATTCTCCAAATGTTCCAGCCGGAGCTTCCGGATCTTATTCTCTGCTATGAGCCCTGTAACTGTGGTAGCATTATTTGTCGCAGTTTCAGAGGCTTTGTCTGCTTCTGCAGTGGCAGCATTAACTTTCCCATCAAGTCCCAAGAATTTGGTGTTCAGCTTTTCTTGCTTTAGCATCCAAGTCTCTTATAGCCCTCAAAAGGGCTGCGTTGGAAAGTTCACCACTGTCTGCAGCCTCGGTGCTTGGGACTCTTGCTCCCACAGGATTTGGCTGTTTCCCTGACTTCTTCCCACCGTCCAATTGTGCTGTGTGTTGGGGCTTACCCATGCTGATATTCTCTACAAACGTTATACCACTCAAGACCAATCAGTAAGCTCTAGACAATGCTAATGGCGTTTTTAGTGAAAAATTGGACGTTTTAAGAGACTTTGCTGTTTTCAGTTGTATCAGGCAAGAGCCCCTCTCGAGCATGTCTTGCTCTGTCAGCTGCTAGCCATACCTCCAAGGTTTGTTTTAAATATAGACAAAGAGCTAGATCATCGAATACCAAATAGAACTTAATTTCGAGCTTTTGATGTAGTATATGAAAATTATTTCTGACCTGTTGTTGTCCTATGAAAAGATAAAATCAGAGTTACTACATCATTTGAGCTCAACGGTTTTTCATTTCTTTGTACCCTGATTGTATTCTCTGTACCTTCACTAATTACTTTGTAAGTCTTAATACCTATATGTGAGGTTCCATGTGATCACAGCGATCACAGAAAGGCGATCATGATTAGGGCAAGTGTACATCGCTGAAAATCAATTTCGGCGATGTACACTCCCGGCGCACAGTAAAAGGACGCTGGGGACTTTTTTTTTTAAAGCCCCCCGCACCCCTACTAAAGTTCTCAACTCCCAGGGGTGCATGTTGGGGGTGCAAAAGCGAAAAAAATTAATGGCCGGCGCAACAAAACAAACGTGTGTGCCCGGAACCGAACCCTGCACTCACGCAACCCTAGCCTGCCACCCACCCACCCACCACGCCACATGGCCAGCTCGGCAGCCCACTGCTGCACTATGCCTCACAAACCCTCCCTCCCCTTCTGCCCGTCACTCGGCGTGCTCACTCCCCCACCATGCACATGTACATATAGCGACATCCTGTCACTATTTTCACAGACCCCCCAACCGGTCACCCTCCCTTCCCGGTAGCCCTGTGGACAGGTGCCGCGACTGAGTTACCCTTTTTAAAAGCACCCAATCGCGGTCGCCATTGTCATGGGCTACCATATTAAACTGGCCCCTTTGGTTCAGTGGTTACCAGTGTAATTCTGTGTGCAAATCACAGCTGTGTTCCATCCTTTTAGCCCATAGTGCAGATCTGCATATTACATTGTGCAAAGTCCTGTATTTCATCTCAACGTTAGAGAAGGTGCTTCCCATACCATGCTCCAGTAATCTAGTATGAGGTGCAGGCTGCTCTGCATGATTACGTGTCTCATCTGTCAGAGGGTCCTTTTTTCTGGGCTCTTAGTATCAAGCAACCTTAAGACTGGTCATCAATGCAGCAAAGCAGTGGGAAAGGCAAACAGAATGTTGGTGTGTATTGGGAGGGGCATAACAAGCAGAAGGAGGGAGGTACTGATGCCTCTTTATAAAGCCATGGTAAGACTGCACCTGGAGTATAGGGTCCAGTTCTGGAGACCACACCTATGCAAAGACATAGATGGGACTGAGAGGGTGCAGAGAAGGGTAACCAAGATGGTGCACAGTATGCTGGGGAAGTCATATGAGGAGAGGTGGAGGGAATTGGATCTATTCTGTACCCATTGGAGACTAGAAGGGAGATGGGGGACATGTTAGAGACATTTAAGTATGTGAAGGGGATCCATATGGTAAGGGAGGGGAGCTTATTTAAGAGGAAGGTGGGGGTTAAAACTAGAAGGCATAGTCTAAGATTGGAGGGAGGAAGATTTAGGGGCAATGTGAGAGGGCGTTACTTCACAGAGAGGGTGGTGGATGCTTGGAATAAACTACAGGAGGAAGTGGTGGGGGCAGAAATGGTGGTGGGATGTAAGAGGGCATGGGACAGACATAAGGGGTTGGCAAGTGGGGGGAAGCGGAGGTCCCGTGACATTGGCAATGAGTAAGAGCAGACTCAGTGGGCCAGAGGGTCCTTTTCTGCCACCAGATTTGTATGATTCTTTATCGCATGAAGTGTCACAAATATTTATTTATTCTTTGACAACCAGGAAAGGCCCACTAGGCACAAGTGCCTGTTTTCAGGCGTGACTCGGGAGCACTGGGGAGGTTAAGTGATTTGCTCAGAGTCACACAGTGTGCAAGTCAAGGTTATGGGACTCAGACCCAGTTCTGTTGGATGTACCAAGCTCATTCACAGCGTGTTACTCTAACCTTTAGGCTATACTGCCAGCTGCGACATTGCATGAATCATTACTATGTACCTCAGATAACAGGTTTGGATCTAAGAACACTGCTAAGTATTTAACATTTTCTAAATTTCTCAAACATTGACCAGCTGCAACCTATCAAGCTTAACAAGTAAAGAATAAAAGGAACCTGCACTCAGAAGTCATGCAAAATACATTTATTTAATTAAGTAGCATTAGTGCAAAAGTGCAAAATTCAGTAACCCTCTGTGGCAATACCCCATATGTATTCGAAGACACTGCTCCTTCGTCGGGGGAGGGGGGGAGCCCACATGTAAAATCTACATGTTTTATAGGCATACTGTTGACTGAATCCAATAAATCAATTATGTAACTTACTGCTTGGCTGCACAATTAACATGCATGCCTGCATGTTCACCTACTGAGAACAATACCTATTCATTTGGTAATGATTCAGTCCCAGTATTAGCCTCCAAAATACAAACTGCAACATTAAAATGACAGTGCAAAAATGTGCAAGTCGAAAACAATTTTGGTTATTTGTATCTCCCAATGGAATACAGTTAAAGACATCAGGTCATATACCTCACAAAACATATCCCAGTTTAAATAGTTTGAATATACTTGCAAAGTATTCAAGGTTTAAAGATCAAAAATAACCTGGTTAAAGAGAACAGCATACTATAAAAGTTTCATCTTAACAAGTGATATTGAAAAAAACAAAGTTTGAGTCCGAATGGCTAACACAATACAATCTTAAATAACCCAATATTCCCAAATTGAAGCTCAAAGTTCAAAACCAGACACACAGTGGAGCAAAAGCCCCTTTGAAAATGTTCAGAACTGATACTGGCTTACTAAAAACTTGCACAAAGTCCATATAATGTATGGGAGAGCGTGATAACAAATGGAATTCAATGAATTCCTAGGCTTGTTGTGCCATTGTAATGATGTCAGTCTGCTGTTTTACCATCCTGAGTACGTCACGATAGTGGTACAACAACTTAGAATGCCCTTGCACTCCCGTTACCATGACAGCTGTGCCAATTGCTCTGGGTTTTTTTTCAGTTTCTTCTGACAGTTGAAAGCAGAAAAATGAGCATTCATGATGCCTTCAGCTGTATATTCCAAACCTGCTACAGTGGTCCCTCTTTATACCGAATACCTTAGGGTCCAAACAATTTGTATGCCATAGCAAGGGCTCGTTATGTGGAGGAACTGAGTTTTACTGTTTAGTTCTCCCAATTGTCCATGAGCGGACAGAGCAAAAGAGCAGCATCTGAGAGCAGTACACCATAATTCAGTACTTTACTGTATTTGGGAGCTCATTTGTTATTTGTCTCAGGCTCGAGTCTCTCTCTCACTCCTGGAAAGTTCTAGGTTTCTGCTCTCCCTCTCATTCCCATCTGGTCCCAGGTTTCTGTTCTCCCTCTCACTCCCATCTGGTCCCAGGTTTCTGCTCTCCCTCTCGCTCCAATCTGGTCCCAGGTTTCTGCTCTCCCTCTCACTCCTATCTGGTCCCAGGTTTCTGCTCTCCCTCTCGCTCTGATTTGGTCCCAGGTTTCTGCTCGCCCTCTCGCTCTCATCTGGTCCCAGGTTTCTGCTTGCCCTCTCGCTCCCATCTGGTCCCAGGTTTCTGCTCTCCCTCTCGCTCCCATCTGGTCCTGTCCCAGGTTTCTGCTCGCCTTCTCGCTCTCATCTGGTCCCAGGTTTCTGCTCGCCCTCTCGCTCTCATCTGGTCCCAGGTTTCTGCTTGCCCTCTCGCTCCCATCTGGTCCCAGGTTTCTGCTCTCCCTCTCGCTCCCATCTGGTCCTGTCCCAGGTTTCTGCTCGCCTTCTCGCTCTCATCTGGTCCCAGGTTTCTGCTCGCCCTCTCGCTCCGATCTGGTCCCAGGTTTCTGCTTGCCCTCTCGCTCCCATCTGGTCCCAGGTTTCTGCTCTCCCTCTCGCTCCCATCTGGTCCTGTCCCAGGTTTCTGCTCTCCCTCTCACTCCCATCTGGTCCCAGGTTTCTGCTCTCCCTCTCGCTCCGATCTGGTCCCAGGTTTCTGCTCGCCCTCTCGCTCCCATCTGGTCCCAGGTTTCTGCTCGCCCTCTTGCTCCCATCTGGTCCGGTCCCAGGTTTCTGCTCTCCCTCTCACTCCCATCTGGTCCCAGGTTTCTGCTCTCCCTCTCGCTCCCATCTGGTCCCAGGTTTCTGCTCTCCCTCTCGCTCCCATCTGGTCCCAGGTTTCTGCTCTCCCTCTCGCTCCCATCTGGTCCCAGGTTTCTGCTCTCCCTCTCGCTCCCATCTGGTTCCAGGTTTCTGCTGTCCCTCCCACTTCCATCTGGTCCCAGGTTTCTGCTCTCCCTCTCACTCCCATCTGGTCCCTTTCTGCTCTCTCTGTCACTCCCATCTGGTCCCAGGTTTCTGCTCTCCCTCTCGCTCCCATCTGGTCCCAGGTTTCTGCTCTCCCTCTCGCTCCCATCTGGTCCCAGGTTTCTGCTCTCCCTCTCACTCCCATCTGGTCCCAGGTTTCTGCTGTCCCTCCCACTTCCATCTGTTCCCAGGTTTCTGCTCTCCCTCTCACTCCCATCTGGTCCCAGGTTTCTGCTCTCTCTGTCACTCCCATCTGGTCCCAGGTTTCTGCTCTCCCTCTCGCTCCCATCTGGTCCCAGGTTTCTGCTCTCCCTCTCACTCCCGTCTGAGCCCAAGTTTCTGCTCTCCCTCTCACTCCTGTCTGAGCCCAGGTTTCTGCTCTTCCTCTAACTCCCGTCGAGTTGCAGGTCTCTCCTCCTTGCTCTCTCTCTCATCAGATCACCCTGTACATTCTGGCTGATTGCCAGAAAACAGTTTAAAAGTAAACTACTCTGTTAAGGTTCCTGCTACTGTACTTGAAACCTGACAGCGGCAGCAGGAAGCATGAGGGTGACATAAGGCAGTTTCAGCTATTTTTTTAATGGGCTATGTCATGACTGTTGGGGGCAAGGACATTAAAAAGGGCATTAGGAGACAGAAGAAAGACTGGCAGTGTGAGAAAGGACAGACAGACTCACTGTAGCATCAAATTTAGTAGCGGCAGTAGGACGCATGAGCACGACATGATGCAGTTTCACTTTTTGGTTTTAAATAGGCTCGAGAAATGCTCCGTGGTTGATCACTGTACCCATACACTATAAAAGATAATGAATGGGCAACAGTGAACAACAATGCTGAGTTCACTTCTTGAGGTTGTCATGACAACCTCTCAAAGTGAACACAGCATTGTTGTTCACTGTTGCCCACCCCTTATCCTCTATATTGTAAAGTCAGAGAGTAACCATAAATGGTGTCCAGGAAAAGTTCTAAATTATCTAAAGGGCATCAAAATGTAAACAAGAAACTCTTCAATAGAATCTGTAAAGAAGAAAAGGATAAGGAGAGAGAACAACCTTAAATATTTTGTGATTACTCCAACAATGGTTTTAGACCAAGAATATCATTAAGCCCAGTTAGTAACAGGCTATTAAGGTAGAAAATCCACCGCAACTCTCTTTCAGTAATTTCTGGAGTCTATCACCTCCTTGTAATAGTCTAGGTGTGTGTTCTACTGGCACAAATATCAGATCTGTTGGATCTTTATTGTGGTAAATCCTGAAATGAGTGCCTAAAGCACTTCTGTCAGAGCCATTCTGTATGCCTCCCAGATGTTCATGCATTCTGAGATTAAACTGCCCCGTGGTCCTGTCCACATACATTTTGTTGCAGGAGTACCAGGCAGCACAGATCACATAGGCAGTCTAACAACTTGCAAACTGTTCAACTTCCACCAATGTCTCCTGCTCACCCACCTTCATGCATCTACCACTAACTGCAAGTCTGCATGTGGTGCAATTTCTACAGGCAAGAAGTCAAGAGGCCTATTCTGTAGCCAGTTTTCCATATTTGGTTCATTATAGTAACTTTGTGTCAAGCGATCCCCCAAACCGGGGCCCCTTAAAAAGGAAATTCTAGTCTAGCTCCCACTATTTTACTCAGATTTGGGTCTCATAGCAGTACAGAGCAATGTTTTAAAACAATTTATCTCATTTTTCTTGAAAAGAGATTATATCTGGTGACCTGGCTTAATGGTGGTTCATTTTTTCTCCTATCAACTTCAGGAACCAAAATAGACTCTCTGGGTGTTGATGTTGCCCTTTTATATGTCCGATAATAACTTTTCCTGCATACCCCACACTCTAAAGTACTCTCTCCTTTCCTGACACAGCAATCCACATTTCTCCGCTGTGGAGCAGTTCCTCCCAATTCTAAGGAACTGCCCTATAGGGATACTTTTACTCAGTGAAGACGGATGGCCACTTTCAGTACACAACAAAGAATTGCCTGCAGTGTCCTTGCAGAAGGTGTTACTCTGTACGACACCAAATTCACCAATACAAAATCTGACATCTAGAAAATCACTCACTGTGTATGTAAAATAAAGGTTGAGATTTTATTTTTATTTATTTATTTTATTTTAGCTTTTGTTGACCGGGTATTCAGCCATGAAACAACATTTTCAACCTCCAAAACAGAACCAGATCAGACAAGAATGATATAATCAATAAAGCAGTGCCATCTGACAATTCCCCCAGGTGTGGATTACCAGCTGCATTAGTAAATACAACTTGTTCCTACCACCAGGCCAGATACAGATTCGCATGAGAGGGGGCCATTGTGGCCCCCACTGCTGTACCCTGGACCTGGAGGAGGTGTTCATCATCAAATAAAAACTAATTGTGATACAGTACGTGCTCCATTGTCTGAAGAAGAAAATCAGACAGCACCACCAGGTGGGTCCCTTGCTGTCTCCTAAGGAAATGACGTATGGCCTCTGAGGTGGTGTGGGATGCTCATATAGAGACTATCATGCTTAACCTATAGCAGGAGGTACTTGTCATATCTGAATCTTGGCTCTTCACTAAGGTCCAGGATTCTGCTGTGGCTATGTCTGGTTACATCTTAGCAAGGCAGGATAGCACTAAGATGGGCAGTGGTGTACCAGTTTACATACCCACCAGCATCCAATTTGTGACAATCCTTGCTACCTCTTTTTCTACCTCCTATGAGCTGCTCCTCGTCAAACTCTGCTTTCCCTTCTCTGCTCCCATCATCATGGCTGGGGTTTACTGGTGCCCTGGTATGTCCCCTGCTTTAGTTACTGAGCCTTTTCCTCTACCTCATCTATCTGTTCCCATGCTTTCCAAGATGCACTGCTTATCCTTGATGACTTTAATATAAATTGGTTCTCCCCTTTGCAAAACATTTCTCCCAAAATGTAAAATCTCCCCAACTTACAGTTGACTTCTGACCCCACATATCTAAATTTTAAATCTTTAAATCATTCACTGTTAGACTGGGTCCTCTCATCCTATCCCCACCATATAGTGGATACAGGTATCCTTCCTGATACCCTCAATGACCATCATATGATTTAGTATGTTTGCAATATGTATCATCCTAAGGCCCCCCAAATTCATCTATCTCAGATTCTTTAGGTCACTGGACTTGTCCTCCCTCCTAGCCGACCGATGGGCATCTGATTGGTCTCCCATATCTGCAGTCAAAAATATTAATTTTGCTCTCCAATACTTTGTCTAAATTTATGGCTGTATGGGGATCAGTGATGACATTATGGTGGGCTTACCACAGCTCCACCTCCCCTACCTCTGAAGTGAGCTCCGGTAGCTCACGCATCACTGCCATTGACTTATAATGGGAAAATGGAGCTCAATTTAAAGATAGAGCCCTTACAGGCCCCCTAACTCCAAAAGCTCAGAAATATAATTCCAACACTGAATCATGCACCACTGAGGAAAACCAGAGTACAGGGCTCCCCTCTTTCCTGGCTATCAGCTGAGTTGTTAAATTGCCTCCATACCAGAGACCTTGCCTGGTGATCCTATAAGATCACTGGCTGCCCAGCTGCTTTGGCCAATTATTGGCACCTTTGCAATGCCTGTAACAAAGCCACCAGACTTGCAAAGACTGAGTATTTTGCATCCACACTCCAGAACAACATTAATCACCCCTCCAGGTTCTTGAAGGTTATCCATTCACTTTTCTCCCCTCTGACCAAGTCTCCCTCCCCTTTTCTCAAGGTAAGTGACTTCCTCATCTCTGACCCTTATTCTGTTGCCTCTTTCTTTAACTCCTACTTCACTACCTGTGCTCTCTCTTACTTCTTCCTTGCCCTTCATTTTCTCTCCCCTCCCTCCGCCTGACCCCCCTCCACACACACTCTTTCTCTCCTACCACTCCCTTTGCATTCCTTAAGGCCCTGCTTACACTAATCCTTGTAAGTGAGGTAGCCCTGATGATCTCAGTCCTAAGCTTATGCTTCTCTCTGCTTGAGCTATCACTCTGCCTATTACTCAACTCCTCAACCCCTCCCTGTCCTCTACCACTGTCCCTGGAACCTGGAAACAGGCTACTGTCATCCCTCTCCCTAAAGGTGGAGATCCTTCTTCTCCTGGTATCTTCCATCCTATCTTTCTCCTTTCCACCCTGGCTATGTTACAGAAACACCTTGTTCTTTTATAGCTCTTTTCTTTCTTTGATTCCTCCTCCTCCTCCTCCTTCTTCACCCCTTTCCAGTTTGGTATTAGGAAATCCCACTCCACTTCCACCTCCCTCCTCCAGCTCAATGACTCCATCCTCTCGGGTATGGACCAGCAATAGATCACCTCCGTCATATTTGTCAGTCTTGCAAAAGCTTTTTTTTTTCCTATGTTATACTTCTTACCTGCCATTGTCCCGGTCGGCACTCCTCCTCCTCTTCCTCTCCTGTCTCAGGCCGCGGTCCACCCGCACTGAGCTCCTCATAGCCACCACCTTATGCTCCCCAATAACTTACTCCCCCATGGTGGGGAGGTGAGGGATCCCCTAATCCCACACCTAGCATGGATCCGGACCAGGTGATGCCTGAGGAGATGGCACACACCGGCTAATGGCCATCAAGCTGCGTGACCAGGAGCCACTGTTTCTGCCTTTCTCCCCTTGTGGGAGCGTGGTGTGCAATGACACCTGTGATGGGGTTCATGCACACTCCTGTGTGTGCCCCCATCAAGTGTCTGCTGCATCTCTGTCTCACATTTGTGTGGCTCCATGCTGTCAAGCCCCAGCCTCCGCTAGGGGTCAGGCATGCACCAGCCGCTGGAATCCCCCCTCTCCGGAGATGGAGAGCAGTCCATCAGATGCTCACTCCATCTCCTCCCAGCCAACCCACGGTGACCCGTGTTCGTTCCCGAACATGGGTCATCGGCATGGCGCAAGGTGTGACGTCCAGTGCCTCAACCCTCAACGCCACTGCGCCGGCCTTGCTAAAGCTTTTAACACTGTGGCACATCCTCTCCGTCTGGACAAGGTTAAAATAGCAGGCCTCTCTGACTCCTCAGTGAGTTGGTTCTGCTCCTACCTGGATGGAAAGTCTCAAGCTGTCTGAATCTGAAGCTCCCTATCCTCCCTACTCTCCATCTGCTCAGGTGTCCCTCAAGGATCTGTACTGGGCCCTATTCTCTTTTCCATTTTCTTGAATGACCTCCCCTCTGCCTGTTCCCCTGTGTCCATTCATACGTACGCTGATGATACAGCACTCTTTGCATCTGGCTCCTCCTCCCATGACCTCACTTCCTAGCTACAGCTAACTTTTGACAATATTCAGCACTGGTTGCAGTATAAACAACTGTCCCTAAAGGCCAGAAAGAAGTTTTCATAACTTTTGGCACCCATCAGAGATTTACCAGGCTTACCTCCTTCCCCTTATTCCACAGCCTTGATGGTGCTGCGATTGAGGAGGTATCCTTTTCAAGTGCCTTGGGGTCTGGCTGGACTGTCATCTTGATTCTTGGTGCACACTGATGCCATACACCATACATTCCACCCCAAGCTTGATGCAGTGTACAGGAACAAAGTGAGTATCCCATTTCCTACTTGCTGAAAGATTGTTTTAAAAGTGATTCTCCATATTTTTGATTATAGTGACCTGGTTTACAGTGGAGCTCTCCAATCCTCACTTACCAGACTGGAGACCCTCTTTCACTCTTTCTGTCATGTTGCCTTAGACTGTCTCACTTATACCCACCACTGCTTGCTTTACACTGCCCTTTCCCTCCCCTCTGTTTTTCTTTTTGCATTTATGTGTTTATTAAAACAAACTTTCATTATTGACAATACAGACAGCATTGAGGTAGATTTACCTACAAAAGTTGAGTGGCTGCAGCACGTTAGGACTCTTTGTTATTCATGCTTGAGTCACCTGGTGTAGGGCCTGCGAGGTGTGGCAGTCATCCACACCAGCCTGGACTTACATAGATACATACATAGATACATAGACAGTGTCAGCAGATAAGGGCCTATGGCCCACCCAGTCTGCCCATTTAAGTTTGTAAGTTCAGTTTATGTTTTCCAGGAAGTCTGTTGCCCCTTACCCCTGACCTCCAGAATTCCTTTATGTCTATCCCATGCATTCTTAAATCCCGTGATTGTTTCAGCCCCACCACTTCCTCTGGCAGGGTGTTCCACTTGTCCACCACCGTTCTGTGAAGAAATTCTTCCTCACGTTTCCTCTGAATCGTCCTCCCTCCAACTTTATCTCATGCCTTCTAGTCCTGGAACATCTGTTTAAAATAGTGCATTCCTGCACCCTGTTCCTCCCTGTAAGATACTTGTATGTCTCTATCATATCCTCTCCTCCTCTCCTCCAGGGAGTACATGTTCAGTGCCTTCAACCTGTCCTCATGGGACTTGTGATGCAATCCATGCACCATCTTTGTTGCCCTCCTCTGAACCTTCTCTACCCTGTCTATGTCCTTCACGAGGTAAGGTCTCCAGAACTGCACAGTGTACTCCAGGTGCGCCTCACTAGTGTCTTGTATAGTGGAATTATGACCTCCCTTTTCCTGCTGGTGATGCCCCTGCCTATGCATCCCAGCATCCTATTTGCTTTACCTGCTGCCTTGTCACACTGTAAAATTACTCTTTCTGTCATGTTGCCTTAGACTTGTTGTAGACTTGTTTCCGTTTTCTGCGCCTCCCTCCCCACTCTCTGTTTCCTGGAAAAGCGGCATGCAATGACATCAATGACGACACCAAGCATGCTCCTGTGAGTGATGTAATGGATGTCTGACACTCCTTTGCTGCCCTGGTGCACTGGTCCCTAGCCTCTGCTAGGGGGCAGTGCTACCCCAGGCTCTGCACCCTTCTCACCCCAGAGGAGAAGAGCAGTCCTTGGGACACTCGATCCTCCTTCCCCTGACTGACCCTCCAACATCCTGTGTTTGCTCCCGAACCCAGGTCATTGGTGCTGCAAGAGGTAGTGCTACCACTGTGCCAGTGGGCCAGCCATTAGGGCTCTTCTAGCAGCAGAGTTAGAGCTGACTATATCTGAAATGTGTAGTACGGTACGGGCTGCATATCCATTGGCTCACGCTGTGGACCAATGGACGTACAGCCCACCTCGGTGTCAGTGGTGGGCGGGGTGGCAGGTGGGTGAAGTGCTGCCGCCCGCCGTGACGGGGAGTGATGCGGTGGGCACAGTGGGTGGGGGGCACGCTGATCACCAGGGATATTGGATGCTATTTTAAATACTGAAGCCCGCGATCGGGCTGCGAGCGGTCCACTGGACCACCAGGGATATTGAACGTTATTTATTTCATACTGAAGCCCACGATCGGGCTGACAGTGGTCCACTGGACCACCAGGGATATTGGACGTTTCTTGACATCAACATATGCCCGTGATCAGGCAGTGAGGGACATTGACACGCTGTGCAGGGGGCGTCGGTCCCCGACGGCTGCTGCCTGGCAGGGCGCTTTCAGGCTAAAGTCACCGGGATCGTGCACCTGCATGCAAATGGGCTATAATGACATGCAGATGGCCTCATTTGCGCCTTGCATACTTATGGCTCCATTTGCATGTGTACTTTTGAATATCATGGTTGCTGCGCATAGCGCAAGGGAATTTGGCGCTAGTGCATCCCCTCAAGTTCCAGCACTTCTGGTCATTTGCACTGGCGCAGTGCCACCGCGCCATGCACACTGTGGGTGGCCAGGGTGCGATATTCAATGATGCTGTGCCATGGCACAGCTCCGTTGAATATTGCCCAGTCAATGCCCCTGCGCAGCCAAGTTGTGCTGCGCCCAGGCTTGCGCCACAGCCTGGCGCAGTCTAAATATCTGGGCCTATGTGTATATTTTGCCCCCTTTTTCTTCATTACAATGGAGAGTTGCATGAGAACAAGATCATTGTCCCATGGGCTTCATCTGCCCTGTCTGCTTATCTACACCTGACATCATAATCCCCAGTTTATGACATCAGAAATATCTCCACAGCAACATACTGTGATGTCATAAACAGAACTGTGATGTCAGGTATAGGCAAGCAGCCAGTGCGGCTAGGGAAGATATCCTGTTTTCCTACAAATACCCTTAGTAATAAAGACATAAGGGTGAGCATTACAGAAAACAAGATGAAATATAAGCTGAATTTTGTATAAATATTACATTTTTTCGCAGTTGTCCCAACTGTACCAGGGGCTCTATATGGAGCTGTTATATGTAGGAGTGAAAATCTATCTCATAAGATAATCATGTAATACAGGGAAGTTAAAAAAAAAGTCTTCGCATATTGCCTATGAACAAATAGCCGATATTCCAAGGTCATAAAAACATACAAAGTTTCCCAGTTTCGGACATAAGTTTTCCTTTAAAATATTCGACTTCTGCTGATTTAGTGGCCTTTTTAGATTGGTTTCCTAAAATTCCTGTAGACATTCCAGTCAACCAAGCTTTTATTTTAAGTCTCTGCTAGGCCAAATCCTGATTTTTTTATTAATGTGTGATTTCCTTGTTTAACTGTTTGTGTTTATTGTGTACTCTCCTTCCTTTGGGTGACTGGAAAGTGTTTGTTTAATATTTTAAAAAATATCTCTAAGAAGAATTTTAATGCTTGGTTGATCTCAGAAAACCTGTCCAGAGGAGTCCAGTCAATAGCTGAAAGTTCCAATTTAAAATTATCAAGGGCAGCCTGCAAATAGTTTCTTGAAGTTATTATTCTTGGTTGTCCTCTAATTTTCTTTTTACTGCATATACAGAATGTTGGGGCACGGTCATGTAATGAATTTGGCATAACTCCTGCACTTGTTATATAATTTACATTATTGATTAAAACCCAATCTATTAATGTTTCAGGTTTTATCCTGTTGTTTTTCCTGGCTGTGCTGTTTATTATCTAACTAGAGTTTTTTTCTATATAACACTTAGATTTTGCATTGTCAGGGCAGTTCCAGTTCAAAGTCTCTAAAATATAACTAAATTAATGCAGACTTATATCAAAGTACTAAATAATAATACTAAATAAATTACAATTTTTTTATCAAAACTTAGAAACAAGAAAATGTGTAACAAATGTGATTAAATCTCAGTGAATGAGCCAGGGTTGGGCTTGTTAGGCTCTTAATTACCTTTTATCAAAACTTTGCCACAGGGGCTGGAAAGGACTTTGGGGCATCTGAACTCATCAGTGGATAAATAAATCTGAGGTTAGAAAGCAATGGGGAGCATGACCGCAATGCAAAGTTTGAATTCAAAGATTCTAAATTCTACCTACAGGGCAACAACTCAGTGCAGGGATTACTGCAGATTGTATGCCATTACTAAAACCCTCTTTGGCACCTCCCCCCCATTATATACCCCTTGTTTTTACTTTAGAAAGTGTATGGGGGGGTTGTTAGAGAGACACCATCTTGGCAAGATGTAACCTGCATGAGCTCTCCTTCATGAACCTGCAAACTTCGAAATATAAATTAAATCTTCATTTGGACTTCTTTGCTCAATGCAGTTGGATTCCTGAGGGTCTCTGGAACCGGGAGGTACCACATTTAAGATGAACCATCCTAAGAACCTGCAGACAGGAACTTCTAAGTCTGCACCATCCCAGCAGAATGAGGTCACAGGTAGCGCTGAGGCCGGAAGCCCTCCCGGCACTGATCAACCACTGTGGCAGACACTGCTTGTGTCCATGCGGGCCATCGACTCAAAGATGGAAAGAACTTTGGCCTGGTTGGAAGCTAAAGATGCCAAAACAAAGGAGCTGGCTATGAGGGTGGAGAACATGGACAAGCGCTCCACCATGACGATGCTGACAGTTGCAAATCTCACTCAAGAAAACAGTCAGATTTGGGGCTGCATGGAAGCTTTTGAAAATGAGCTGAGAGCAGGAAATCTCAGTCTCATTGGGGTTTTGGAAGGTGTTGAAGGCCCGAATCTGATGGTTTACCTTACAAACTGGATCCTAGAACATTTGGAACTCCCAGAACATTTTAAGGACTCACCATTTTAAAAAGCTTATCAAGTAAATCCCTGGGCCGTACCACAAGGGACGAATCAAATAAGGACTATGCTATAGCATAGATGGGGCTGACATCAAGTTTTATCACGATTTCTCCATTACAACACAGGCTTGGAGGAAAAAGTTTGATGCTGCCCACTAGTGCCTCCAAGCCTTAGGAGTTGCATACTCCTTCCTGCAGCCCACCCGAATCTGCATTGTCTATGGCAGAAAGACATGGCCATACACAGACCCAGTCAATTTGGGTCTGTTTGGCGAGAAGACTGAGGTGGAATTTGCAGCATACCACAACACAGAGATGGAGCAATCAGAGGAACATCCTGATTCAGATGATCTTTCATAGCGCAGAGTATCTGCTGCAACGTCGGCACTAATTGCCTATTGGCTGTCCCAGATACATCACCCTAGCATCCCCTAGGACTTACCTTTGCCTCCCCATGTGCCACCAGAGCTTTCCCCTCTCTGGTGAGGGCAACTGGGTACCCATATATCTGCCGCTGAATGGATCCTGTTGTAGGAGGTGGGGCCTGGGTAGTGAGGTGCGGGTCCTGTGAGCAGCAGGCATCATCTAGCTGGCCAGGGGGTTTCCTGCTTATTCTCCTGTTACTCCCAGGATGTCAGTGGCAAGAGTGTGCATGCACACACACATGTGTGTGCAGTGCGGCACCAGCCAACGTCTTCCTACCCATGTGTCGTTCTCTACTGCACTGCCACCTGTGGTCACCCAGGTGGCAGTACAGCAGCACAGCTGTCTGCCCTCCCTCCCAGAGGAGGACAGCATCCTCCGGAATGCTCAATCCTATTCCTTCCACCTGACCTCTCATGGCCCGAGCTTGTTCCCGAACTTGGTTCGCCGGCATCGCAAGTGGTAGCCCTACCACTGCACCAATCGGCCAGCTGACAGGTTTAATTTTAATTAAAGAATCACTTGCGTCCTTTTGGGTTTATACTGTACATATAAGGCCTCTGTGCAAATTGTGATGGGGAGGTCTTGGTGGGATTAATGGTGTCAGCCAGATGGCTAGAGAAGAACTCATTTTAAGTGCGCACTCTCTCTCTCTCCTTTGTCTGCCTTGGAAGCGGGGACTACAGCAGTCGACTGAAGGCTAATAGTATCTAGTGCACAAGTACTGTGCATATTTATTCCTTAGCTTCACTCAACTTATTGCAACACTACTTCTGACATTAGAAAGTGCATTACATCTTTATCAATATAGGTTCACATTCGGCTTTAAATGTTTGCAGTTAAGTGAGTGAGTGAGACTCGTGTCTGAGGTCACAGTTTTCCTTATGTGTTCAACATCCTTAAATTGGTTAAATAGCAGTTCTAGATAAATGTGTTTCTACTTTCTGCATGTTCTCCCTTACAGGGTACCGCAACAGCCACTGAAGGGGCTGGCATTCACTTTTGGACTTTGGACATTTTATTCTAACCCCCACCACCCGCTGTACCAGATTGCATGATCTCCAGTGTGATTCTAAATATTTCTGGATTGGGTATAGCTTCTATACCTCTCTGTTGTGTATCTTGCTTGAGTATGTAATGTATTTTTGCATGTGAAAATAATAGAATATAAGTAAAAAATAGTGTATAGTAAAAGTAAGGAAATGTCAACAATACTTACTGTATATACTAATCTATAAAACAACCTTACATAAAAGTCAACCCCACCTCCCTTTACTGTGTTGATTTTTGCAAAATTGCAGGCATTATTTTGCTGCCTAACACGGATGGGAAAATTTGTTTTGTGACCCAGATCAGGTTCAGAATATGTCTTTGGGCCAGAACAGGACACAAAATTTGGTTATACAGCTGCAAAAATGGTTTACCATTGTAAACCCCTCAGAAAGGTCGATTATGCAGATAAGTTGAGTCTCCCTTCTTGGGGGCCTATTTTTAGCATCAAAAACGAGACTTGTACATGGTTATATACAGTAGCTTGGGGTATTTAGCATTGTATTTAATCAGAGCATCACAGCCATGGGAGCAACGAAAATCGATGGCCCAGGCCCAGAATGCTGCCCCTTTTCTCCAATAAACCTGTAAGCCATACCTTACATGACATATGTATTTCTACAGCCACGATCCCTTTGCTTCTGTAGCCTCCACCCCCCCCCAAACTGGAGCTTACCTTTTGCCTTCTTGACCAGAGCAAGCACTCCCTCTGTTTTTTTGCTTTAGTCTTTGCTCTTGGTTCCTGCATTGCAGCGTGAGTTCAGCAAGTAATGCCAAGTACCCACATGATCTTCTGTATCCCTGCTAGAGGCTGCAGGAGCAGCTGCATGCCATGGCCACATGGCACTGGAGTCGCACATCAAAGGCATCACTGGCGAACACTGTGTGGAGTGCGAACATGCTCATGAACACTCCTCATTCGCACCCCGTTCTCAGGCATTGGCAAACAGGAGTAACTGAAATCAATGTCTGGAAGCCATATGTATTTTTTTAAACTTTATTTGTACATCTACACCCTGAGCATCCTTCAGGAGTGCCCACTCAGTGTCTACCCTGCTCCCAGCCTGAACTCCTCGCATCTCCCTAGATCTCCTACCCTGAATGACTGCAGGCAAGCTCGACCCCAGTACCATGTCCAGGGCTGATTCCACCCTCCCTCGGTGGCTGGCTCCTAAGTGTGAAGAGCCTTACTTACTGTTGTCGATCGGCCCTGGAGGAATCTGCATCGGGCCGGGCTATTGGGATGTGGGTGACTTCCCTGGAGTCACCGTCATCTCACCAACATTACAGATGGCTTTTGTCCTTTTTTCGTCCCCCCACGAGCACAATGTGCAATGGCGTCGGCGCGCAGGCAACTCCCGTTGACGCCTGCCACACTCGTCCCCTGACCGACCCGTGCTACTGGGCGAAATGCCCCCTGCCTCCTCTAGGGGTTGCTGCAGAGCACGGTACAGCCTGGATCCCACCCCAGGAGAACAGAGCTGTCCTCCGGATACTCGATCTTCTCCTTTCCCACCGACCCCCGACGGCCCTGGCTTGCTCCCCGAACCCGGGTCACTGGCATGGCGTGAGGTGTGGCATTCAGTGCCTCAACCCTGGAAGCCATATTAAGGTACAGGGTTAATTAAAATAATAAAGAAAGCCCATTACAACATGTACATCACCATTTCAGATCTCCTGACCCCTTGGTGCTAGTAGTGGGGTCAGGGATCAGCACACAGGACCTGTGCGCGGAGGAACAACCAGGAGTCTGGCACAGCCTTACATGTCTTGAGGGACACAGAAAACTGCCCCAAGGAAGCATGAGACATGCAGTCCCCAAGGAAAAGGGCCAGAATGGATAGCAAATGGGATGCAGGACTGAGCCAAGGCTCTTCCATCAGCCAAACTGAGATGTAGAGTGTGTGTGTGTGTGTGTGTGTGTGTGTGTGCGATACATCTGCAGCTTACCCAAGGGAGAGATTGGATTGGAGACCTGAAAGACAGAAGCTGTGAGAGAGACTGAGCTCCCAGTTTATAAGCTTTAGCTATAATTTGTGCTGCAGCTGGGATGACTAGCCTGAATTCCCAACAGACAGAGTGGGTTGTCTTGCATTATATCTGTGTGAGAAATAGTTAGAGTGGTGTTACCATGGCAGCTCTGGGCCTGGGGACAGCCACGTCAGTTCTCCTGGACCTCTGCTGCTGGGATCCATCCCAGTATAGGCTTTTGCTAAACCTTATCCTGAGTACCTACTTCCTTTAAAGGAAGTGGAGAAAAGGACCCCCTGCCACACCCATGGGGTGCAGACAGTGGCAAAATACACCAGGGGGTGAGCCATTTCTGTATGCATCCAGCTGGAAGGGAGGACACCAACAGCTGCAAACAGGGATGTCCTGAACCTAATCCTTCCGGAGTCTGCTGCCTGAACAGGAGGCTGTAGGTACTTATTAGGGCACTGCACTATATAGGTAATGGGCTGTGCTGCATGGCATAGTTTGAAGTCCAGAAGGCAGCTAAGGTTAAAGGCATTTGAGAATTCTTATTCCAACCCCCAGTGGGGACTACATCTAAGTACATTGGAAACTTAATTTGCTTCAGGACTTTAAGTTCATCCTATCCCACAGAGCTGAAACTCATCTACTTGACAGGCCTGCAGTTTACCAGCTCACTAGCATGCATGCACTAACTGGGAACTCCCAGTAGGGGCCTACAGTGGTGCAATAGTGGGTAGGTATATTGCCAGACGGAGGGGAATGTTGGGGATATTGAGTGGTAGGACCTATGTAAATTATTTATATTTTTCTATATTTTGTATTTTTGTGCCTTTCACCTTCCCATTACACCTACATTTTTTTTGTCCCTACCCAAAAATAAATCTTTTACAGTTGTTTATACTGTATGTGTTCTTTTCTGTTGTTATCTTCTGATGCTTTTGCAGGCTTCACCTGTAAAAGCAAGAAAGAGTAGTGACTGGTTGCTTGAGGGAAGAGTGAAAGTAAGTAACCCTACAGGGCAAGCTTGTAAATAGGGCCCTCAGGTCCTAAGTGTTTTATCCTGTTTAAAAATAAAGTTATTTACTACTACGAAATGTTTGCAAAAAGATTAAGAATTTAAGATGAATTAAAATTAAATTGAAAACAACACAGTTTCTAATAAATGTGCAGTATTACCAAAATTAAAAAAGTGTAAATATTTTTTAAACCTTCATGACATTTTTTTAAACTATATGTTTATTAGTTTGGCAAACTTACTTGGGAGGCAATATAGTGCAGTGGTTTAAGGTTCTGAGCTGCAAAACTGGAGACCTGGGTTTGAATCCCACAGCCCCCACTTGCATACTGTGTGACCCTAAGCAAATCACTTAACTTCTCTGTGCTCCCAGGTTGCACCTGTAAATAAGCTTTCAGCTTAGTGTGTCTCACCTGGTTAAACAATGGGGGGGGGGGGAACGTATATACAGTAAAACTTCCTGACATAGCACGGAAGGATATACAACATAACACGGAGGGCACTACTCCTATTAATACTTCCATATTGCTCAAATGTGTCATGTCCATAAGATACGTCCTGAGGGGGGACAACATTAGATTGAGATGTCTAGGCAAGTACATAAAATTTCCAGTTGCTGTGTAGCTGAGACCAGGAGCTGCCTGTATTTAATACGAAAAATTGAAAAACAGTTAATCACACACAGTCTCGGGTGAGTCCTACTCAGGAAAATTAAATTTACCTGTTATTTCAAAATAAGTGCCACGAGGGCAAAATACTGTCCATGCTCTGTGAAACATTAGGGAACATTCTGAAAGGCTCATGAAAAAACAACATAAAAACATGATCATTTGAAGCAATTTCAATATATATAAAACATTAGCAACATCTAACAGAATGGAATTAAACAGCAGTCTTTGCCCCAGTAATGTTAATTATGTCCCATAAAGTTCCTGTCAATACAAGTTAGTGATGCAGCAAACAATAATCTGAAGAATAAAGAAAAAAAACAAAAATGAGGCAAGGCTGAGCTACTGCGAGTTTATATAGGAAGACTGTAATATCTAGCACCAACACAGGTAAACTGCAACTAAATCTCAATCAAACTATCAATAAGGCAGTCCAAGTTCTGCAGATTTGGTATTCATGGCAAATCTGAATTTCAGCGGAATTAAAGTCCCTCTTCAGTGCTTTCAACTTCCAGTTCTGAATTGGCGTCCTTCTCTCTCTGGAATTGTAGTGGAGCATGTCTCTGAGCCAATTTCAGTGCCTCAGCCGAGTCAAGAAATACAAACATCTTTCCTTGAGGGGTGATGAGTAGATGTTCAGGAAAAATCATACTGTGCGAGAAGCCTGCGGCTCGAAGGATCACCTGAACCCCGCCAATATCGAGGTATGGGCATTTCGGCTGACTTTCACAAAGCAGAGTTTTCTTTCTTCAACCCAGTCCTAGTACAAAGTCCCTTGAATCCACACCATCTAGCACCATAACGATAGCCCTGGGGGCTTCAGGATTGTCAGGCCTACCTCTAACCATCACTCTGTAGGCCGTCTGAGTGCTAAGTGACCCGCTGATGAGGGGTTCACCAAGTTGCTGCTCAGAAACAATGGTAAGTGATCTCCCTCACTTTTTTCTGGCAAACCCACCAGTCAGCTGTTAGATGACTTTGCCTGGTTCTCTAGGGATTCATGCCGGGCTTTCAAATGGAGATTTTCTTTCACCATCGTCATCGTAGCACCTATTGCCACCTCAGAGCATTTTTTACTGTCCACCATCCCTAATTTTATGTGCATCATATCAGTTCCCAAAGAACTGACTCTAGTTGTCACGATGTGGATTACTTGAGTTATTTCTAATCCCAGGCTCTGGAGTGTCTCTTCAGTTTCATCCTGTGAGGCAGCAATAGCACTTCCAGGAGAGGACTTCATAGTCAGTCGGCCTGGTAAAGGTTTGTTTTTATCTCCCTGGTTTTGCTGCTTCTCTTTCCAAGGTTTGCCCATGATGTGCTCAATTGCTGCCAGTGTAATATCTATGTAACCCCTCGTCACCCGGGGTTACAAGAATCCCACTTAGATCTAGTGCTAGGCAGGGAAGGCAGCTTGTGAAACACCAGTTAAATGGGTTTCGCACTGTCTCACTCTGTCCTCAGTCTCAGCTGAGCTGGAGGGATGACATCATATAGAATTCTTGCAGCAGCATAAGCCATATTGGAATGTTGCAGCTGAGAGTTGGGTTAGAACATTGGGGGTTTCAAAGTCAGTCTGTAGGAGAGTGTTGTGCAGTCTGTAGTGGAGGGAGGAGGTGCACTGCAGTTGGCAGTCCCTCAGAGCCCTCAGCTCTGTAACAGAGCTACCTCTGTGGTGGGTGGGTGTTCTCGCCCTAGAGAAGGACACAGAAGGTACCTGCTTGAAGTGGTTGAGACTGTCCCCAGTTGTTCCAGTACCCCATCCCTGAGAGGGATGGGGGGGAACAAGACCAGCTCTTCAGGGGCAATTCCCTTGGCCCTGCTGGATGAAGAGAAGCTGCCTGTGAGAGAAGATTTGTGCTGAGGCACCGAGAAGTACGTTTTGTTTTCCTGAGAGAAGTCTGTGGGCACCTATGAACCAGGGTGAGTCTGCTCTGCCAGACAGCCTATGTTTCACCGAGACTGACGAGTTAAGTATCTGCTACTGTGGGTCTGGAAAGGACAGCCAAGTACAGTACTTAAGTTTGTGTATGGCTTGAAATGCATCTAAACAGTGGGGGTCTACAGGGATGATTAGCCACTTAAAGAATGTTACAAGTCAGGACACCAATTTCCAGAGACTGTAGGTTGTTAAATGTGACATACATTTCGAGATAGCGTTCTACAAACAGGGAGGTTCACAAGGAAAGGTGTTGAGACCAAATGAATGGTCGGGTATGAATTTGGGGACAAAAGGTGGGAGACCCCCCCATCTGGAGAATCCAGATTTACCTCTATGGATTCACTTTGGGCACCTATTGCTTTCTTCCAGGCACTTGGCCAGTGTTCGCAGAAAGTACCCAGATGTGGAATTGAGGATGATGATGATTTCCCTTATGGAGCTAGGAACTGCTCATGGGTGGTAGAGGGAGCCACCATATAAATATCCATGCCATATGAAAAAATGTCCCAGTGCCGGCTGAGGGCCACGCCAGGGAATCCAGGAGAGAGAGAGAGAGAGAGAGAGAGAGTACCAGTCGGGCTGAGAGCCCAGTGTGTTCCAACCTGAGGGTAAAAGTTGTTGTGATGATGAAGAAGATGTGTTCTGACCCCTATAGTTCTGTACAACCAGTGACTGTAGCCCCATGGGGGTCCATCCTGCTTTGTATTCCTGTGTGTAAGTGAATAAAAGCCCCACTTTAGAATCCCACTCCTGGTTTGGACATTCACAGTTCTTGCATCCTGTGTCCGGAGTTACTTGGGTGCCCCTCCTGGTTTGGACATTCACAGTTCTTGCTTCCTGTGTCCAGAGTTACTTGGGTGCCCCTGTCCAGAAGTACAAATCTAGCCCTGATGCCGAGTGAATGTTTTCTTCCCAAACCCAGGCTCACCAGGTAATGGGTTATAAATTGGAAGCACTGGGCACTAAAATAACATCAACCCAGGACCTGGTTACATCTATATTCACCAACAAAATTTGTTCTAATATTGTTTTCCAACTTAAGATGTGCAGAGCTACAATCTCAAGCCACCATACTGCTTGGGCTCCACAGTGCCCCCCCCCCACCACCACCATGCCATTTCATGTTTCAATACAACAAAATAGTATTGATAATAAGGGCAGGATTTTCAAGGGGGTGGCTGCAGCACTCACGTCTATATTTCGAATGAATGCTGCATCCACACAGGTGCATCCAGATATCTGCATCCTATTTACAGACATCTGGACACACTTGCGACAAATCCTGTAGTTTATGGCAACATCTGCTGCAACTGCAGGACCTGCGCCTGTTTTTCAGATGCTGCTGTGGGATTTTGTTCCAAAGGTCAGGCAGATTTTTTATGGTCTAACTTTTCATACCGAATTCCACATTCATGTCTGAAAAACGGATGCAGGGTGCTGAAAATCTCGCCCAGGATGTTTGCCATTTTCTGCCTGTGTCACAGCTAAAAAACATCTGTCCATAACATACTCAAAAACAATTTCAGAATAGTATATATATATATATATATATATATAGAATAATGACATGTAGAAACAGTATGGATGGGACTTGTTCTTCATGACCTGACTTCAAGCTTTCATTTAAAAAAAAGTAGTTTCAAGCCCTAATGGTTCCAGAGTTAGACCTTTCAAAAGATATTTTAAAATAGGATAACTTTGAAACCCTTAGTGCTAAAATGTAATTTTTTTTCCTAAATAAAAGTTTGGAATAAACAGTTGATACAGTAATATATAATATTGCTACATCTTCCATGTATTGATATATAAAAACATAAAATGGATTCAAATATTTTAAAAATCCTGTTACTTTTAACAATATATTATATCGGCATGTACTGACACATGAAAGCTGTATTGTTGTGACCTATTCGTGTTGCTCTGACTACAAGCTTTCATTTAAAAAAAACAACTGGGGGGGGGCGGAGCTAGCAGCCCAGCCAGCAACAGCAATTTTCTAGAGCTCTCTACATTTGGTATTATAATTATGATAAAAGCATCATTTGATTGCCAGACAAATGTCAAAATACTATAAAGCAATAGCAGAGGAGATACTGCAACTAGAAAACTGAACCTTACTCCGTAAATTGGGCGAACAAAAACAAATAAACAGGACTTTTTCCTACCACGTTCCTCTAACGCTAAACCACCAGACTAACAACCAGGCCCCACTTCAGCCTCGTCTTCTGATACCACTGGGGCAACTCTGACTACTCTACAAATCGCAGTGAACGCCCTCACCAAAACGGTGCAGCAAATGGATCAAAAATTAGACGGCTTCACAAAAAATTCTAACGAGGAGCATAGACTCGATGATAGACGAAATCGGTGGAGGCTACAGTTGAAAGGCCTCTGGCTGCCACAGCTTCTTCACTAAAAGAACAGGCCACTCTGAGAAGTCGTGTGGAACAGCTGGAAAACACCATGAGGGCTACAAACGTTCATATGCTTGGTCTCCCTGAGGAGTTGGAGGGGGATTCCCTGATTAATTTTCTTCAGTCTTGGTTGGAGAAACTGGCTGACACTTCAGAATTCAAAATAATGAAGGCATATCGCATTACTCCCAGAAGACCCCCGAATACTCTAAATAACCCTCGAACTGTACTATTCACTCTACGATCCTCAGGAGAAAGAGATTTACTACTAGGATCCCTGAGAAATAAGGGTCCAACTTATCTGGAGGAGGCTCGTATATTATTTTTTCCTGACGTCTCATACACCACTCGTATGAGGCGAAAAGCATTTGATGGGGTAAAAAGTCATCTTTGGGAACTGGGCATTACTTATTCCCTTGCCTTTCCAGCCCAACTTTGTTTTACAGTAGGTCGGCATCAGTACCGTTTTACAGATCCGAAGGAAGTGGTGCCTGCATCGGGAGAATAATGGCTAAATGACAGCAAGAACCCTGCACCTCGGAAGAAGAGGAATCTGAAGGGGACTGATTCAAATCAAGTACTTTGATTAAGTCTTGAATGTCACAGACAATATTCATATCATCTCCATAGTTTGGGACATTATGAAAAGTTTGCAGCTTTTTGGCGTTAAGTTAGATTCTCCTTTTATGGAGATTAGCTGGTTAAATGATTGCTTTACAGAGTATTACCAATTGAAGGCAAAGTAAGGGTAAATTTGGTAATTTGTGGTAAAATTTAAAAGTAGAATTAAACTGCAATGTGCTTCATTGGACACAAGGTGGGGTAAGATGTGTGTTTTACTCTGATAGCAAAGTTTTTGCTGCAGCACAGTTGTTCGTGGGAGCCTTAAAATGTATGTCTTTTAAATCGCGGTGCCTACTTAAAACACCCTTATCTGGGCACAAGCTGGTCTTGGTGCGAGTGAAATAATTCATTTGGAGATACCAGCCATATTTTATTGTTGTAAATCTCCCAGAACGCTGTAGTTAGCACCATATACCCTCTTTAACAAGGAGAGCTCTGGATTGGAGACCTCTCTTCTTTATTAAGGTTGTCAATAACTATAAATAGACCTATTTTTAGGTCGGTTGTTTTCATGCTGTTTTTTTAATATTTCTCTTAAATACAGTTAGGGCATTGGCTGCATTTCAACTCCTGAATTTGATATGATGATTGCTTTTTTAAAGTTGATGGATGATAACCCCTAATGCTGTACCAATAGAATGGATAGTCTCTCTCCTAAGTAATGTATTGCTGATTTCGTTGTAAATCTGTATACCCATTCAGTATTAAAGTATTTTGTATGTATATATACTAAATGCTATAAATAAAAAGTATAAAAAAAAAAACTTAAAGGAGAAAACTACTGTATATTTCTGATTTAGATATGTCTGATGTATTTAATATACATTATACAATGGCAAGAAAAAATCATGGACTCTGATTGGTCAGTCTGGGACTGGACCCATGATGTTATCCCAGTACAACATCACGGATCTAGTCCCAGCACAGAAAAGACCGCATCAAATGTTAAAAAAAAAAAAAAGCAATCACTCCACAATGCGATTGCCTGCTCCACTATCCTCCTCGCTGACAGGACGATCAGTCTCACTACCTGGTCTGCCCCTACACTGACAGCACTCTGTTTACTGAACACCGAGTTCAAATCTGCTCCTAAGTTACCCGATAAAAAGAAAACTACATCGCGAATCCCGTAATTTCAGACGTGAGTCAGCATGCATTTTAAACAGTGACCGCGCGGCTCTACTCACAACGCTCGCTGAGTCCTCTCTTGCCATAACACTCGCTGGCTCCTCAAATACATTTCTTTGTTTTGGTTATTATTTTAAAACCCAGACTAAACTTCCTTCACTTCAGGATTAACACCACACTGAGCGAGTGAAATGAATCACCACATCGAGCGATGAAATGTGTCACCAACGTCTTTTCAAGACGCATATAGTGTCTCTACACTGTCTCTCTCATTAACATCAGGGGGAAACAGGACTGAATTAGCAAGGGAAAAAAATGAAACACCAGCGTCTTTTCAAGATGCATACAGTGGCTCTACAGTGTCTCTCTCAGTAACAGCAGTGGGAAAGAGCAAAAGGACAAGGTGCACAGGGGGTCAAAAAGACAGAGCCACAAAGACAGACATTGAAAGGAATACAGAGAAACCATGTAGGGGGCAGCGCCACCTCCTGCACAAGACAGGAACTGTGTACTTTTTTTTCAATAAGTATACCTGCCCAAACAAAAAAATGAAATAAATTTATATTTTAAACAGGTTTTCCTATCTTTTTCTACTTAAAATAAAATGAGCCATTGTATAATAGCAATAAGGCACTCCAGGGTGTGTGTTGTGCTGGGATAACGTCACACCTGGGGTGATTAGTCGCACTCGGCCTGCGGCCTCGTGCCTAATCATCCCAGGCATGACGTTATCCCAGCACAACACACACCCTGTCGTGCCTTATTGCTTAATTACATCAAGTACTGTACATATGTCAATAAGAGATCAGCCATTTCTTCTGTTGCAACACATATCTAGAGTTTGAGGCTCTGACACAAGGTAGTAAAAATGTCAAGCAAGCCTCCATTTACATGCAAATGAGTCACTTGTAATACAGCCCCTCCCGTTCCTTGATGTCACTGCAGCAACAGTGCAGAACAAAACATAAGGGTATGAATGCTGTCTAGTCTGATTTTACTTGAAGTTTGCAGTGGCTTAGGGCAGTTCTGTCATGCAACTCACACAGGGAGTAGTACTTGTAGCCTCAATACTGTATGTGTAGAGCAAATAATACATCTAATAGTATTTAATTCACAGGAAACAAAATCTGTTTCTTTGTACTGCTCATTTCTCTCTGTGAGACAGTTGCAACATGTTGTGGAGGAAAGCAGTAGACTGAATCAGTCATCAACCAATCAACCAACCAATCAATCGAGCAGTCAATCAGTCACTCTGTACTGAACCAGGTGAACACCTTTAAGAAGATTCATTACGAGGTGAGCCTGGGCAGTTTACCAAAGGATCACACAATACATAGAAACATAGAAACATAGACTTTGATGGCAGATAAGGACCGCTTGGCCCACCTAGTCTGCCCATTTCCCTACCTAGAGGATAAGCTGCAGATCCTATTTAACCAACAGCCTATTTCTTCCTACCCCCCACAAAAATTGCCTTATGTCTGTCCCAAGCATTCTTGAATTCTCCCAGTTTTAGACCCACAACCTCCTCAGGAAGGCTGTTCCATGTGTCCACCAACTTTTCTGTGAAAAATACTTCCTCACATTGCCCCTGAGCCATCCTCTATCTTCAAATTGTGTCCCCTAGTTCTTGCACATCTCTTTTTCTGAAAGATGCTACCCTCTTGGACTTTATTGATTCCACTGAGGTACTTAAACATTTCTATCATGTCCCCCCTCTCCTCCTTTCCTCAATGGTATACATATTAAGCTCCTTTAGCCTCTCCTCGTATGGCTTCTTTGCAGATCCTGCACCATTTTAATTGCCCTCCTCTGAACTGCCTCCATCCTGTCTATGTCCTTGCAGAGATGGGGTCTCCAGAACTGGACGCAGTACTCCAGATGGGGTCTCACCAACTGTCTGCACAGGGGGATAACAACTTCCTGTTTTCTGCTGGTGATACCTCTCCCTATACATCCCAGTATGCCCCAGCCATCTCTACCACCTTCTCGCATTGCTTGCCAACCTTAAGGTCATCTGATATGATTACCCCAGGTCTCTTTCCATTTTTGTTGTTGTTACTACCTCCCCCCCATTGTGTAATCTTCCTCTGGGTTTTTGTTTCCCAGGTGCATTACTTTGCACTTATTTGCACTGAATCCAAGCTGCCATACTTCTGACCATTCCTCCAACCTTGCAAAGTCCCTTCTCATGCTTTCCACACCTCCTTGTGTATCAACCCTGTTGCAGATCTTTGTGTCATCTGCAAAGCGCCATACTTTTCCTTTCAGTCCCTCTGCAATGTCACTTATATAGACATTAAAAAGGACTGGACCCAGTACCGAACCCTGCAGTACCCCACTAGTAACCCCCTTCTCTTCAGAGTGGACTCCATTTACAGTCACCTTCTGTGTCCTGTTGTTCAGCCAATGTTTTACCCAGGCTACCACCTTGGGACCCACTCCCAGGCTGGTTAATTTGACTACTAATCTTTTGGGTGGGACTGTGTCAAATGCCTTGCTAAAGTCTAGGTAGACCATGTTCACAGCCCCTCCCTGGTCCACTACTTTGGTCACCCAGTCAACGAAATCAATTAGATTCATCTGACATGACCTTCCCGCTGTGAACCCATGCTGCCTTGGGTCCTATGCCCCACTGGCCTCTAGGTCAACAATTCTTTTCCTTCAGAAGTGATTCCATCACTTTCCTTACCACAGAGGTCAAACTGACAGGTCTGTAGTTTCCTGCCCATCTTGGTCCCACTTTGTGAAGGGGAATCACATCCACCTTCTTCCAGTCCTCAGGTACCACACCATCCTCCCATGATTTGTTAAAAGTGTAGTCAGTGGTGTCACTAGTTCTCTGCTTAATTCTTTTAGAATTCTGGGGTGAATTCCATCTGGCCCCATTGCTTTGTCCACCTTCAGTTTGAGGAGTTCTTTCAGAACCCTTTCTTCTGTGAAAGGACTGGATCAACCCCTCTCCAGAGTGCTTCTTTAATTGGATTAGGCACCTCCCCACTTCCTTCTTTTGTGAATACTGGAACAGAAGTATTCATTCAGTATCCCTGCTTTTCACTGTCACTCTCTGCCCACCCACCATCCATTCTATTCAGCCTCACTATCCCTCCCTTTGTCTTTCTACGCTCCCTGATATACCTATAAAAGGTTTTGTCCCCCTTCTTAACTGAGTTAGCTATCTTTTCCTCAGTTTGTGCCTTTGCTATTCTGACTACCCACCCTGCTTCCTTCTGCCTTAACTGGTACAGTTCTCTGTCCTGCTCCTTCTGTGTTTCCTTATACTTCCAGAATGCTATCTTTTTCTCCCTAACCTTCACCACCACCTCTTTTGAGAATCATAGTGGCTTTTTCTTTCATTTTGATTTGTTTATTTGCTTCACACAAAGGCTTGTTGCCTCTGTGATGGCAGTTTTGATATTTTCCCATTGTTGCTCCACCCCTCCTTCTAGCCTGTTTGCTAGTGCTTTTCTAGGGCACTCTCCCATCTTGCCAAAGTCAGCCCTCCTGAAGTCCAGAACCCTCACTTTTGTATGGCTTGACTCTGTAGCAGAGTTTATCATGAACCACGCTGTTTGGTGGTCACTTGTTCCCAAATGGCTACCCACTTCTAGATCTGAGATCCTCTCACTGTCCCCATTTCAGAGTATGAGGTCTAAGATTGCTCCCTCATGAGTGGGTTCCAAAACTAGCTGTTTGAGGCATGCCACCTGAAGGGCATCAAGAATGGCCCTGCTTTTGGATGTGGCTGCCGTAAAGGTGCTCCAGTTAACATCTGGCATGTTAAGGTCCCCCATCAATAGTATCTCCCCTTTCTCTGCCATCCTAAGTATGCCTTCTATCATATCCTTGTCCATTCCCTCCCCCTGACATGGGGGTCTATATACAACCCCTGTGCGGATTGTGGTGCCATTTCCAGTCTCTAAGGTGACCCACAGTGCCTCCTCTCCTCCTTGTTTACTCTTTTGTTCAGTTGCTTTTATCCCTTCCCTTACATAGAGAGCTACTTCCCCCCTTCTGCCCTCCCTGTCTCTCCTGTAGGTTGTGTACCCTGGTATGTTAACATCCCAGTCATGGTTCTCTGTGTACCATGTTTCTGTGACTGCTACAATATCCAGGCATCCCTCTTCCATCAAGGCCACCAGGTCAGTGAGTTTGTTACCCAGACTATGGGAGTTGGTACTCATTACCCTCCTTTTCTTGATGGCCTTACCCCTTTTTGCCCCATCCCTGTCCTTATTGCATTTGTCACTTTCTCCATTTACCCCTGCACTTCTCCCTATTGACATCTCTATGTTGGTGTCTACCTCACTTAGTACCCTGATATTTTGGGGGGGCTAGGATTTCCCTGCTCCTTTCCAGTGCCTCCCCCCTTGGCTAGTTTAAATATTTATCAATGAAATATTTAAATCTATCACCTAGGATCCTGGTTCCCCTCCTGGACAGATGCAGACCATCATGCCAGTATAGGCCTGCATCCCTCCAGGTGGACCCCCAGTCTCCAATGAAGCCAAATCCCTGAGCTCTGCACCAGTTTTTCAACCACTGATTGAATCCCATGGTGTGGAGCACCCTAGCCTCACCCATGCCATAGACAGGTAGCACCTCCAAGAAGGTTACCGTGTGTGCTATTTGTCTAAGGCCCCTCCCCATCTCCACAAACTGACTGACTTATACACTTCCCCTTTCAGCAGCCTGAAAGTGGAGAGCTAGATCATTTACTTTATAAAGTGTATTGTATTACATTTCAAATGCTCCTTAAATCTGAGTTTCCGACTGGAAATACCAAGACACAGAATGCATATGACATGGGAGGAGTGAACTAAGCAAATACAGAGCACTACAAACACTGAGACTGATTAGTTATTTTACCTACAACAGCTGAGGTGTAGCATCTGATTTGTGAGGGACACCCTACTTCAAATACTGGCATTACAAAGCGAGGGGGGGATGCCACAGCTTATCCTCAGTACCTTGACAGTGAAGTGCTGTAGCTCTCACATCACTGCTAATGATTTATAATGGCAATTGGAGCACTTTTAAAGTCATGGACCTGAGGGGCCATCACAGTTTCCAAGGAGGTTAGGGGAACTTCTTAAGGGTTAGAGAGTAAGGGACTCTAGTAGGATCTGAACCAGAGTCCCCCAGTGCTTGTGCTTTAACCACTAGATTACCCTTCTTCCATATGCTGCAGCTGATGCTTTCCTGGTAACCTATTCCTTGTTATAGCTGAATTCTTTATTGCCTTACAGCAGCCATCCATTCACTGACTGCCTAGTTACAAAGGGAAGGGGGCATATTTGCACGATTGTTTCTCATTGCTGGTGTCAATCAAAACAGAGAATGATAACACACACACAACATAATACAACAACTGTATAATACCACTCAAAACTCTTGTTGTACCCAGAGCCATTTATTGGGTAAACTGTTTTTGCTAACAGAAACAGTAACACAACACATACAGGCACTTTCTTATATGAATACTGTATATACCGCAAATCAGTGCTGCATCACACTCACATGGTCCTAGTCCCTATTAGACCTGCACTGCAGGATGTGCACAACACTTAAAGGGTTCCTCCATTACTCAAGTGGGGAACCAAACATTGTGGGATTGGTTTACTGGTAGAACTGCATTTAGTGCAGCACCATTATCTGTTGCTCTGATGACATCATCCTCCAGCAACATTGATGGTAAAATTGAGGACACACATTGATAACTTTTGGGGGCTGCATATTTTTATTTAAAAACCTAGATTTGGACAGCAATAGAACTGTTGGCAACTGGAGGAGGCACACAACAGTTGCACATAAGGAGTTGGGAAAATATTGGTGTGAAACTATGGTAGACTTCCCCCTTAAGTATATAAGCCTAAAAGGTTCAAACATTACAGCTTTTGAAATTTTAACTGCAAACATTATAAACTATTATACAAAATTGGAGGGAATGGTCAGAAGATATTAGTGGTTGTTCTGTTTAAGAATAAATATATTCTTTACTATTGCCTGGTTTACAGTTACTGTGTCTTAAGTTTTAGAGTATAGCTAGCCTGATATTTGTGGGCTTATTCACAGCATTAGTCCCTGGTGCTGAATTGGTGGGGGGGGGCAATACCCTTTTGCAATGTCAGTGGTTCAGCAGGTTGCACACTTGCCAGTGAGGCCAAATGATCAGAAGGTTATGGGTTCTAGCCCCACACCAAAAGTTTAGTGTAACCCCCCGTGGGGGCTTACCTGATGTGCCCCGCTTTATCCCTCGTTGTTCACCAGCAGGCTGCCCTGTTTCGCCCAAGTTGGGCATAAATCCTCTGTCGCGAGCAGCCGGCATGCTGTTTGACCAACGTCACCTAAACGCATTGGAGCATTTTGATGTGCCAACTGCCAGTGCGGTCAGATGAATGGGGAGTCTATCTGTAGTCCTAGTTACCCCTCTGATGTGTGTGGGGACCAGAGACCTGTGGAGAGTCGGGCAGAAGCCCAATGGGGGGAGCGGAGAGGAACTTCGAACAGTGGGGCCGCTCGGAGCCATTGAATATTAATGAGCAGCCCCTAGTGAATATGGAAGAGTGCTGCTTGCCACCTGGAGGGACATAGTTTCAGTGGCAGCAACAGCAAATGGTTGGGGCCACCACCATGAGAGTGGTCTCCTTAGAGAGAAGACCATTTGGGCTACAATCCGGTGGGGTATTGGTGTACATACACTAAAGCATTAGGCTGCACCAGGGGTTAGAAGGGAGAGACTGCATAATACTGTACTGGACTCCATTAGAACTGAATGGGGCTGACATGTTTGTGACCTTTAACCCTTTGTTTTTAGCCAACCAGTGATCTAGGCGCCCAAAACTGTGACAGAGGGACTCCTGTGGAAAAGGATGGGACTAATTCTGGTGCCTAGATCATGCCCCAATAAGCGAGCAGGAAGTATTGATCACTATGGATATCAATTATTGAAAGGCTTCAACAGCCAATCAGAGAGCTGAGATTTCGACTGCTACAATGGGGACTTGCTGGGATTTTTTCAGTCTGTTGCTGAGCTTTGTACGAGTCAGGACTGTGGTGTGATAGCAGACTGTGGACTTCAGGGACTTATTCAGGCACTAATCTGAAGTGTGTGTTGTCTGAAGGATTCTCGAGGTGCCGGAAGCAGGACTGGATCGTGAAGGGAAAAGAGAGAAAGAGATTGAACCAAAGCCGTGTTTACATGGCTGACCTAAGCTCCTTCAGTGGAGCGTTGCAGAGCTGCCCCGACCCAAAAGACACTGGTCTCATGCATCTACACAGTTCCCCAGCGTCGATGTAAGACGTGCTGGAGAGGGGCTGTGAGTCGGGGCAGTCGGCTGATGGAAGCACCCGCAAGGTGCTTCATGTAGGAGCAAGCAGTGCAGCCTGTCCACATGGCTGCTTAATCTGCTTGCTGCTGAACACATCCCCAGACTTTCTGGGAATGCAGAGCGGAGCAAGGGAGTGTTACCGCAATTCGGTAAGTGTCCACATGGCGGCATTTGCACCGCAGCAACCCGAGCACTCGGGTTGCTGTGGTGCAAATGCCACCATGTAAACACGGCTAATGATACTGTTTTCCCAGGTACTGAGAAGTTGCTGAATGAGTGAGTGTTGGGAGAAACTTAAAGTGGCAGACACCCAGCGCTGGAAGATTGAGCTAACCAAAAAGACTGAGCAGATCATCTAAGTTGGCTCTATGATGCTGGTTTGACAACTATTTCATCGACCGGCATCACAGTGATGGATTTATGTCGACAGCAAGTTGCAGTTGATATAAATCCATAAGGAAACCTGGTTCATTTTACTATCTAGGGGCTTTGCCCCCCCTGACCCCCCCATGTGGGGTTTGTCTCCCGCACCCCCCATACTAAATATAATCAACTCCGAGTCAGAGTAGATTCGGGGAAGGGGTGCAGGACCAGGAGACAGAGTGCCAGGGTCTTGGACGCACCATTACAGCGAACTGCTGATGTTGTCGTCATCGACGTTGTTCGCTGTAATGGTGTCACTGTCAGGGTGGCATACCATCTGAGTTTTTACAGTTGCTGCTGAGAGGTCACTTGCTTGTGTGGACTGCAACTGCATTTTCTTCAAGGAGGCAGAACGTCTCCGGTCATGGGGTGCTAGCCAGAAAGTGTGCATGTCCTGAGTGAACTGGTTAAAGAGGCTGAGATTGGTGGACTTGCTGCAGCTGAGTAAAAGAGTTGGACACTGCTAAGCTGAAAGTGTGGACTGGTGTGCAGGGGGGCTGTTGTTGCTGAATCCCCCTCTGTTGGATTGCACTAACACTGATTGAATCAGAGACTAGCACCTGCTAAAATTGGCACTGTACTTCAGTGGAGTGACTGTCGATAACTTTTCCTTGTGAGAGCTCAGTGCAGGAACTGCAGTAGAACCCCCACCTTTTGGGAGTCCTCGCCCAGAGCCAGGGGGGGGGAGCTAGCTAAGCCCTCCCAAGTGGGACTCACTGTCTCAGGGGGTCATGGCGGGTCTTGCACCCAAGTGCTAGGGCACTCCGATCAGGGAGCCGGGCTGTGGAGCCACTCCCCTGGTCTGGGCCTTCTGGGACTGGTGTTGTCCTGCCACAGTAGCAGGTCCCAGGCCCCTTGCCGGGTATCAGAGACAGTTGGCAAGGGGGGGTAGCCCACTTGCATTCGGCGCCGAGGCTACATTAGCAAATCACAATAATGGCACCATGTAGCATGAGGGAGGTGCTGCACTCCTGGGGTACCATCTTTTGGATGAGACATTAAACCGAGGTTCCGTCTACCTGTTCTGGTGATTGTTTCAGTGGACATTAGAGGTCGCATGGCACTTCTCAAAAAGAGCAGAGGAATTTCTCCAGTCTCCTGACTAAATTTCCCCCATTTACTAAAAATACCACCAACAGGTTAACCTGATTAAATATGTCAGTTTACATCTGTATCACCCCCCCCCGAGACAATGCTGAAAATAAGCAGAATTACCTAGCCCTCCTTTCTCAGTAAAAAAACAAAGAAAAACATTAAAAAAAAAAAGTTTCTTGGTGGAAGCACCCTGCCCTGCCCTGACATTAACTCTGTCAGCAGGCATCTGCTAGGTGGGGGCGATGCACTACTTGTACAGGCTCCAGCTAAAGAGCTAGTGTACTGCCTGAAATTAATACTATCTTTCAAAAGTAGTGAGCTATTATTTCTTACATCTGAAATATCTGTCTCTTTTCCCTTTTGCCAATTAGAAGATTTTCTACTTGACAATACGTAGTGTAATGTATGGAACAGTACTCTGCTTGGAGGCTGACGTAGTTAGTTCTATTTCTCCTCGTACATCATCAGACATATGACCCCACTGTCTGTGACATCACAACTGGCCAAGAAGAGCCACTCACATGTTGCCAGATCAGTCACTTGTGATGTCACAGTGAATGAAGTTACAATGCTGATGAGGTATGAAGAGGAACAGAACTAGATAATTCAGCCTCCAGGTAAAGCACTACTCTTTACAGTGCACATAATACTATCAGGTAGAACACCTTCTAATGAGCAAACTGAAACAGAAAACTACTTCAGAAATAAAAAGTTAACAACTGACTACTTTTAAAAATTAATAATATTTTCTGACTACTGTTTTTAGTGCTGCTAGGATTTTAACCCTCCACAACCCTGGGTCCATCTATCCCAATGTCTAAACTCCAGCCAGTCGCAAGACGGGCCAGGCTGTGCAACACCTCATGGACAGGGGTCACATTTCATTCTCCTCCAGATATATATTTAGGTACAAGTCGACTCCTTCACTCTGCAGCCGAAAACAGGATGCTGCACCCCAAATGGACTGGCTGGTATGAAGAAACTATAAAATAAAATATTCTTAGAAAACGTCCGAATCCAGTCAAGCAACAAAAGTCACCAGTTATCTGCTTCTTACACCTAGTAGCTTCAGTTTTCTTTTTTGCAGAAGGACCCAACCGATTAAGTTTCCCCTTTTTTAACACTGTGGCAAGCGTGTGCGTGCATCAGTGTTCCTGCACGTTCTGCTGTCTGCAGCCTGCCCTGCAGCTGCATAACACAGAGCATGGCAAGTTGTTACTGGTGAGGAGATGAAAGGAGGAAACACCTCAGTATCGTTGAGTCATCACACAATACTTGAGACTCTGTCTGCTCCTATGTTCCAGCAGTCCTGCATCTCACAGTGGGTCAGTGCCTGTTTTAGAACTGCTGCTCTCTAGCCATCCCATCGGTGCAGTGGCAGAACTGTCACTCACAATGCTGGCTACCTAGGTTTGAGAATGAGCCCAGGACATTGGAGGGCTAGACAAAGGAGGAGGTTCGAGTATCCGGGGGGGGGGTTGCACACTACTGCACAAACTCCATCTAGGTGTCTACAGATTGCAGTGCAACTGGAGGGTCGATGCAAACTGAATTTTATGTTGTGCACCAGCACTCATCTGTATGCACCCTTGAACCCTCACCACCAGCGTCCTGTGGGTGGGGAAAAAACTTAAAAAAAACACAATAAGGCACGTGAGACGCAGTAGGCATGCTTAAGCCCTCAGGTTTGAACAATAAGATGCACAGTACTGCTGGATGTGTGCAGAACTTGTTACATTTATTTTTTAAACAACAAGTGAAAATGAGCAAAACTACTCACTGTATCTGACCACTGCAAGAGAGGACCCACTGGAGCCAGTGGCCCCTCTCGTCCTGTGATCTGACACAATGAGTAGTTTTGTACATTTGCACTTGTTGTTTCAAAAATAAAATTAACAAGTTTTACACACAGCCAGCAGTACTGTTCATCTTATTGTTCAAACCTGAGGGCTAAATCCCCTTCCTGCTGCCAACTGTGTCTTTGGGATTTATAGCACCAAGTTGAGTCGGTGGTTTTTTGGCCCCAGTGTGACTCTGAGGCCCACCCTGACAAGCTGAACATCCACCACCTCCCAGAACCATGCTGCTCAGTGGGGAGCTCTAGACCCATCTCCCCATGAGTCCTATCCCAGAGGTGTGAGTCTGAGGTTAGAAGAGGCTGGTAAGCGATGGAGAAAAGAAGGATGTGAGGTCACCCAGCAGAAGGTGGCCACTGCAGTGACAAAGAGCAGAAAATATAAAAAGAACTGCAGTTCTTTGTCTCCTTTATCAAGTCACGTGTTTCCACAGGGACACATCCTGAAGCCCAGAGGTGGTAAATTTAAGGGTAACATTAGAAAGCGTTTCTTTTCCCAGAGAATGGTGAACCTATGGAACAGCCGAGCAGCAAATACTGTGGATATGAAGAGAGTACAGGTCTTCAGGATAAGCCTGGACCAATTTCTGCCTACCAAGGGAATCAGAGGGGCGCCTAGGGTACTACAGTGAATGGAGAATCCCTATAAATTTGTATGTGTTTGTAAAGCATACTTATTAATCCCTGCTTATGCCGCAACTGGGATGGACCTGATGGACCCAGAGTCCCCAGATAGACTTGAATTACTACAGTATGTTACTTTGTATTCCTATTTTCACATTTGCATTTGTCTTCACTGCTTGCCAGACTACAGTAACATCTGCATTTTTACTTCCGACTTTGGTTTTTACCTCCTTGGTCTGCCAAACAGGCTGTTTTCCTGTGTGGTCACATCTAGATGTGCCTCTAATCGTCCAGTGTACTCCCCGCCATGTTGCTGGTGATTGGGGTGGGGAGGCAGAGGCTGATGTTTGGGATGGGGTGGAGGAGGCACCTGGAGCCATCTCCAGAGGTGGAGGGAGAAGGCAACAGATGGACATGCGGTGAACCTGGAGCCATCTCCAGAGGTGGAGGGAGAAGGCAACAGATGGACATGCGGTGAACCTGGAGCCATCTCCAGAGGTGGAGGGAGAAGACAACAGATGGACATGCGGTGAACCTGGAGCCATCTCCAGAGGTGGAGGGAGAAGGCAACAGATGGACATGCGGTGAAGCTGAGCGTCAGCCGCCCACCCAGCGACCTGCCTTTTTGACTTTTCTCCCCAAGAATCACCTCCCTTGAGAATGTAGGGACACCCCCGATGACAGTATACCATATTTGCTGGTGTTTCCTTCCTCCCTCTTCCACACATATGTTCTCCTGGCTGCACTTCCACCTACGATCACCCTGGTGACCCTAGAGCAGTGGAAGTCACTGTCCTCGCTTCCTGAACAAAGACCGCTTCCTCTCGGATGTTCTTTCCTCCTTCTACTAGCCCTGTCATGACATCCTGGGCTTGGAATGTGACCCTAGGTCACTTGCACTGCAAGCAGTGACTATGGTGCTATTGGGTTGACCATACAATCTTCATTAAAGTCCTTTATATTTGGCTGTTCATGGCGTTGACAGCAGAAGCAGTAGTGAGTTCACAGCACAAGCAATAGCGAGTTTGTTTTTTTTTTGTATAGCTGTTTCTATCTCCCGGTTCCACCCGGCAGCACTCCCCAGGCCCATCACTGATCTTGTCACACTCTTTTTTTCCTAGTATTTTGTCTTCTACCTGAGTCTGCCTGATGGCACCCCCTTCCCCAGCCCCGTCACTGACCTTCTCCTAGATTTACCAGTTATCCACCACTTGCAGAGGACCCTCTGGGTGAGTGACTAGCTTTGTCGGTCATAACGAGAGCCTGCCGGGGGGGGGGTTGCTGGCTAGGAGCAGCTCGCGTCTTTTTCCTCCAGTTTTCGCCCCTGCATTGGAGCAATCAGGATGTGTGCACCAGCAAGTCATACGTTAGCCCAATCCCTTGCTTGTGTGCACTCCTGCTGCACCGCAAGTGGAAGTACCTGCAGTAAGAACTGGTGTCCCCCCTTCCCAAGGAAGGAAATCTGCCATCCAGCACTCAAGCCTCACTCACCTTGCCATCCCACCAAGCAACCCACATCTGTTCCCCAACCTGGGTCACTGGCCTGGGGAACAGAAGCATAAGCAAACCTCCACTGGGCCAGCCTTGACCTTTCCACGTACTTACTAGTATCCGCCACTTACCCAGGGCCACGTAGTGGTGGGTAGCCTGCCGCGTTGGTCACGTGTGAGCCTGCTGGTGTGCCAGCATAGGGGTGAATCATGTTTTTTTCCTCCAACTTCTGTTTTCACTCCAGGGCATGCAATGACACATGCATGCATACATGCAATGGCACTCATGCGTGCTGCGCATCTGGTGGCTACCCCTCACTTTTCTTGCGCCTCCCAGCTGTGCTTCCACCTGGTATCCATCAGGTGGCAGTCATACAGTGAGAACAGACCCCTCCTTCCCTAGGAAGGAGAGCAGCTCCTGAAACGTTCAATCCTTCCTCCCCTGGCCAGCCCTCGATAGCTCGTACTCATTTCTGAACATGGGTTGCTGGCGTTGCAAGAGGTAGTGCCACTGCTACGCTAATGGGCAGGCAGCAGTTGTGAGTTTAAGTTGTCAGCACACTGCACCGCATGTTCCCTTTTATTTTTGTGTACCTAAGCAAGACAATGAATTGGTCTAAAAATACTAGGATAGGGGACCCCTCCCATCTCAGTCTACCTTGGCTCTGTTTCCATTCTCTGTTGCCTTGCATCACAAAATTGTACCATTGCCAACTTAACCTGCACTGGCAGGTCTGTGCTGTGGGGAGACACCTACTGGTGTTGCAGTCTTCTTGTTGCCAGTGGCCAGGTGTCGCTGTGACTGTGACTGCTAGTACAGGGGCACTTAGTTTACAATAGGATTGCCTAGTTAAGCTGAACAACTCGTTTACAATAATACCATATTTATGCTAGTCACAGGTATACGTAAGAGAAGAAACCCCCTACCTACACACACACACACACACAACATACACACACACGCACACAAACCTTAAACTGTAAGTGCCCGTTCAAACTTATAACCATTTTTTCCAATGTTCTGACACTGGGATAGTGAAGTGTTTGAACTAGAGTCTCTTGTTCTCACTGTACCTTACTTAACTTACTTTAGAGATCAAAATGCTGCCTTCCCCCTCCGGCCTCTTACAGAAAATGTAAAAAGGTTAACATGATAATGGATTTTTTTGCTCCCTCTTACCCTCGGAACTTCACTCCTTAGGCTTGCCTAGGTTCTGTTGCCCACCAGACTGCCTCTGCCTGCCTCCGCAGTGGCACAGGGTCATGATGTCATGGACAAAACTGCACAGGTCATACCCATGCATGGAAAACAGCATGCAGCAATGCAGCGGCAGCACATAATGCTGTCCGCATACAAACTCTGCACACCCGATCCTCCAGTTTGTTTTTTGAGGGGGCTCTGCCCCCACATACCCGAGAATAAAAATAATCAACTCCGCCAGGGTGTGGACAGTGGAGCAAGTTAAAAAGCCGACTGCAGCACTTGGTTGTGACCACACAGTCAGACTGTAAAAAAAAATTCCTGAGCAGGGTTTCAAACCCTGGTTTTTCCCCATCATCTACTGCTGGGTCAGGTGCTCTAGCCACTCCACCATGGGAGCAGCTCAACAGAGCCCCCGACCAATGGTAGTTACATCCACTTCTTCTTTAGTATGGAGCAACTGGGGGTAGCGATATAGCCGTATCACTAATATACCCCTGCTGCTCTCATACCATACACGCTACTGACCGCACGGTTCTTCATGCATGGTTTAGTCCTTGCAATACTGACCTGGTACCCTCCGCAGTCCGCCACCCTGGCACCCCAGGGTCTCAAACACTGGAAATCCAATCTCTCTGGGGGGAGAAGGCACTGTGGAGCCCGAGCAGTGAAGTCGCTTTATACTTCAGAACCTCAGACTTCATACTTAAAACTTTTACAACTATAATTTTCAGTGATCAAAACCTAAATAATTTTACCTTTATGGAAAGAGAAGAACTTGGTGAACACAATGGTCAGACCAAATCACAACCAACAGCAAAGAGATGGTCAGCCAGACAGCGGAAAGAGGGCACCTGCAGGTCCGAGTACTCAGTCTACACAACAAGGCACTGTAGAGGGAGATGCCATTGAGGAAATGCTCCAGTCTCTAGGCCATAAAATGCAGCAACTTTTGGCCTCTCCCACTTCAATGAACAGTAAGCTGGGCATATTAATGGGCAGAATTGCTACCATGGAGAAATCGGTTGATTCTCTGCAGTACGATATGGAGGATATACAGTGCCATTCAGATACATGCAACAGCGCAACGGTACAGAGAGCAAAAGAAACAAAACATGTTAATAATCTCTTGGAAATACTTGAAAATGAAATGAGAAGCAAGAATATACATCTACTTGGCTTACCGGAGGGTTTGGAGGAAGCCCATGCCATACTGTTCTTGCGGGACTGGTTGAATGAACAGTTTCAGTCATAGGCACCACACTCTTAACTTCCCAGGGGTAAAGGCATTCAGAATATGGCCTAAGGGAAAACAACCGGAGGACCTGCCTTGGGTGATGATGGTAAGAATGGACAGTGTAAGGGTCGAGGGACAGACTGCTCAACTTGGCTAGAAGATTTGGACTGCTCAGCATGGAGACAGCAATGCTCCACATGTTCCACGCCATCTGCTATGCCACCAGGCAAAGAAAAAATCATTTTGACAGGGCGTGCAATGCACTTAATGAATTGAAGATTCCTCACACTATGCAGTTCCCAGCAAAACTCTGAATCGTACACAGTAGCAAAACGTACATTTTCTTGGATCCCAGAGACAAGGGGAAATGGACTTCCAAGATGGCCGCCTGCAATGAAAAACACAAGGGCCGCACCAGAGAATGAAGAAGGCACTGGAAACTAAGTGACTGTTTAACTTTTTGTTGTTTTACATAAGTTAATGTTCCAAAAGCAGCAGGGAGCGACCGCACCTAGGGGCGGCAGTGCCACGGTTTAATCAGAAATGCAGAGAGTAGTCTGTTTGTAGCAGGGGGACCGGCACCTGCCTAGGCTTGTATCACGTATCAAAATACTGTGCTGTGTGCTCTTAGGAAACATATAAGGACTCACCCAATGCTGGTCAACAAGCGTGGTGCAAAATCGTTCCTTTTTATTCAAGTAAATCCAGGTGTATCCAAGTAAAAATGCAGTGCAAACACATGCAGCAAAGTGCATGCACAAACAATGGTGGTCACACCTTCCTCACCTTTGAGAAAGCAAGCTGTTGCAAAGCGTGTCAGGTGACCACCTGTGACGAATGAGGGAGCGGGGAGAAACCAGGAAGTTGTGACCAGAAGAGTCTGTGCATGCACTTTGTTGCACTTTGCTGCATGCTGGTCCCCGCTGTTACAAACAGACTACTCTCTGCATTTTACCTACGTTCCATTCTAGTAGGGAGTAGTTCCTAGGTGTTCAGTCCAATAAATTGTAATATACTGCATATATTCATGGTATGCTGACACAACTGTTAAAAGTTTAAATGTTTTAGTTCGTCAGAGTGGCGAGAGAAAATTCTTTTTGTTTGCGGTTTCTCTAGTTTTACTTTCCTACTTTTGCGTCTGTGGATGTACAGCACAATGGATTGCTACATGTTAAATTGAACATTTGGGCTTCTGGAGGCCTTTCTTTTGGAAATCATAGAAACAACACTTATACTATAGTTATCCACTGCATTAGCACATGAGTTTATTATGAAGAAACAAGGCAAGTTCACTGAATTCTACCCAGTTCTTTTGTTTATGGTGTAACTTTGCCTTGCTAGCATATCTGATGGTCGTTTCAGTCTGAGGTGTGGGAGGATAAAGAGGGCATTCATTTTACACCAAGTTTAATAAATATGTTGCAATATTCATGGCAGCTATAACCCAGGAGGGTACAGGCAGATAGGACATGCCACTGGACTATTATTAGTTAAGAAAGTAGCCGTGAGCTCTTGGGCTACAGTTCTACAATCTAGGGACGTTTTAGTATTTTTTTACTATTTTAATAGTGGTAGCTTCTCTAGTTATGGGTATAATCAAGGGATAATATTAACCCTGTATAATGTTAGATGCACTGTCTACGTGGACTGTCCTGGTAAGATGTTCCTTGAGTGAAGAAATTTGTATTTGCATTTTTCTATAAAATTAATAAAATCTAAGTTAAAAGAAGAAAATCCAGTCTATCTTATTACGGAGGACTCCCGTATTGCCACCATGGAAGGAAGCACCTGGTAACTTGGACAGTGGTACGCTGCGGAATGTGAGAGGGTTGGCTGATGTGGAGGAGCATCATGGCCATCCTTCCTCCCTGGTCCCCCTTACCTCCCCGTCAGTCAGCTTCTCCAGTGTCACTCCTTGGGTGGAGGGCCTAGGCGATTTTGTCCCGTCTTTCATCATGTTGCTCCCAGACCAGTGTCACAAGACCCCATCGGTACAATGGCGCATTACAGCACCCAGGAAGATTTCAGTTAGCGCCAGTATCTATGCTTCTATTAGGTCCTATTTTCTAAAAATGTTTAACTATCGCACAGTGTGGCAAAGTACACCAGTGTGACCGTACATGCCCGAGACTGCGGTTTACAGTATGCTGGGCTAGTTAGGAATGTCACTAAAAATGAAGGCTGCAACATGTTTGACAGTAAAAAAAACTTTAAGGACATGGTTTTATTTTGCAATGCAGCTCTACTCTGGCCGTTTGTCTAAGGAATCTGTGAAGCTGAAATCCATGGCTGTAGGCGTGCATATGCCAAGTAAACCATGTCTTACAAGTTGATGGGGGGGGCATACTGGACAGTGGCCATTTATTGTTGTTACTCCTACTGTCTGATATCTACCCTTGCTGGTTTTGTAATATGCATGTTGTGCTCTGTTTGAATCAAACATACTGTTAAATGCATGAAACTTAAGTACTGTTGTTTTTCACTCTTGTTATGCAGTTCCTGAAATACAATAAGGAGCGTACAAGGGATCCGGGTAACAAATACGGGCATGTCTACAATGGGGGGGGGGGGCGCAAAGAGGCACCAAGGGGATCTGGCTTACATGTACCCATAGGGTGAATGGCTGTGTGGAGATACAGTCTCCAAATACAGTGTCCTCAGTGAGGTTGTATACTGAATAAGAGGAATGGTGATTATATGCTCAATTATTTAAATCTGGAATTAGCATTGCCAGCTGAGGGCTGGTTGGAATTCAGTTCTTCGACTTGGCACTAGCACAAATATTTTACTTAATGGAAAAACAACAAACAGAGCTGCTCTCAGCGGTGCGTGGTGCCGACGGTAACTTGAAAGAATGAAGGAGAACACTAAACCGAGTACAGTATGTGCCGCTTGTAACGGACTAGTTTGACATATGGTATTGCATCCATTACAAGTGGCATCCATTACATCGGTGCAGCTATGATAAGGGATCTCAGGACAGGACGGGTGCAGGCGACAGACGACAGACAACACAAAAATACACAAAAGTGAATTAAAGCTCCTTCAGTGAGCATTAAGGCCAGTCACAGGAGGTGGGAACTGCAATTGTCCAGCAACAAGGCTCTTTTTCTAGATTGCAGCCTCTGGTCCCAGTCTCGCAACCACGCAGTGAAAATGTCCCCAGTCATCCAGGCTATCCTGTTGTTACAGTACAGCATTGGTAAGTTGCGGACACCATGGAAGCAGCGTAGTTGGGCAGACTCGCCGATGACTATGGATGTTTTCTTTTTACTGCCGGACATATTGCAGGTAAGGAGCACAGTTATTCGCTCCTTCATTTTCTTGAAACTCAGTGGGGTCTTTGAGCAGAACACTAAGGTTCCCTAGCCCACACAATGAAAGAAAAGCCCAGTCTCATTGGTGTTAAAATATGTTTTCTGGGTTATAACCCATGAGCAGCTGTGGAAGAACATCCCTTAACCATGAATCTGCAGCACCATAGAAACATAGAATTTGATGGCAGGTAAGGATCGCTTGGCCCAACTAGTCTGCCCATTTCCCTACCTAATGGATAAGCTGCAGATCCTAGTTAACCAACAGCCAACTTCCTCCTATCTCCCACTAGAATTGCCTTATGTCTGTCCCATGCATTCTTGAATTCCCCCACCTGTTTTTGATTCCACTACCTCCTCAGGGAGACGGTTCCATGTATCCACAACCCCATCTGTGAAAAAATACTTCCTCACATTACCTCTGAACCGTCCCCGCTCTACCTTCAAATTGTGCCCCCTTGTTCTTGTACATCTTTTTTTCTGAAAGATGCTACCCTCTTGGACTTTGTTGATTCCCTTGAGTTACTTGAAAGTTTCTATCATGTCCTCCCTCTCCCTCCTCTCCTCGAGGGTATACATATTAAGCTCCTTTAATCTCTCTCTCTCTCTCTCTCTCTCTTCATATGGCTTCTGGTGCAGACCCTGCACCATTTTAGTTTCCCTCTTCTGGACAGCCTCCATTCAGTCTATGTCCTTGCAGAGATGGGCTCTCCAGAACTGCACACAGTACTACATAGAAACATAGAAACATAGACTTTGATGGCAGATAAGAACCACTTGGCCCACCCAGTCTGCCCATTTCCCTACCTACTGGATAAGCTGCAGATTCTAGTTAACCAACAGCCTATTTCCTGCAACCCCCCACTATAATTGCCTTATGTCTGTCCCATGCATGTTTAGAATTCCTCCACTATTTTAGACCCCCAACCTCTCAGGAAGGCGGTTCCATCGTCCACCCTCTCTCCATGAAAAGAATTTCCTCACATTACCCCTGAGCCGTCCCCCTCTAACTTTAAATTGTGCCCCTTGTTCTTACACATCTCTTTTTCTGAAAGATGCTACCCTCCTGGACTTTGTTGATTCCCTTGAGGTACTTAAAGTTTCTATCATGTCCCCTGTCCCTCCTTTCATCAAGGGCATACATATTAAGCTCTCAGTCTCTCTTCATATGGTTTCTGATGTAGACCCTGCACCATTTTATTTGCCCTCCTCTGGACTGCTTCCATCCTGCCTATGTTCTTGCGTAGATGAGGTCTCCAAACTGCCGCAGTACTTCAGATGGGGTCTCACCAACTGTCTGTATAGAGGGATAACCACTTCCTTTTTCTCGTGATGCCCCTCCTATGCATCCCAGTATCCCCTGGCTTTCCCTACTGACTTCTCACATTGCATACCCACCTTTAGGTCATCTGATATGACTACACCCAGATCCCTTTCCATTATTGTTGTTGTTAGTACCTCCTGCTATTGTGTACTCTTCTCCTGGTTTTTATTTCTCAGGTGCATTACTTTGCACTTCTTCGCACCTGAATCTAAGTTGCCATATGTCTGACCAGTCCTCCAACCTTGCCAAGTCCCTTCTCATCCTTTCTAACCCCCTGTGTATCAACTCTGTTACAGATCTTTGTGTCATCCACAAAGAGCATACCTTTCCTTCAGACCCTCTGCAATGTCACCTATAAAGGCGTTAAAGAGGACTGGACCCAATACTGAGCCCTGAGGTACTCACTAGTAACCCCCTTTCTTCAGAATGTGTTCCATTCACTATTACCTTCTGTGTCTGTTGTGCAGCCAGTTTTCTACCAGGCTACCACCCTGGGACCCACTCCCAGGCTGGCTAACTTGATTATTAATCTTTGTGCGAGACTGTGTCAAACGCCTTGCTAAAGTCTAGGTAGGCCATATCCACAGCCCCTCCTGGTCTATTACTTTGGTCACCCAGTCAAAGAAATCAATTAGATTTGTCTGACATGACCTTCCTGCTGTGAATCCATGCTGCTTTGGGTCCAGTGCCCGCAGGTACTCTAGGTACTCAACAATTCTTTCTTTCAGAAATGATTCCATCATTTTCCCCACCACTGAGGTCAAACTAACAGGTCTGTAGTTTCCTGCTTCTGCCTTGCTCCCACTTTTGTGAAGGGGAATCACATCTGCCCTCCTCCAGTCCTCAGGTACCACCCCATCTTCCCATGATTTGTTAAAAAGTGTGGTTAGTGGTGTCACTAGGTCCAGATGGGGTCTCACCAACTGTCTGTATAGAGGGATAACAACTTCCTGTTTTCTACTGGTGATGCCTCTCCCTATGCATCCCAGTATCCCGCCAGCCCTCCTTACTGCCTTCTCACATTGCTTGCCCACCTTAAGGTCATCTGATATAATTACCCCAGGTCCCTTTCCATTTTTGGTGTTGTTAGTATCTCATCCCCCATTGTGTACTCTTCCCCTGGGTTTTTGTTTCCCAGGTGCATTACTTTGCACTTCTTTGCATTGAATCTAAGCTGCCATACATTTGAGCATTCCTCCAACCTTGCCAAGTCCCTTTGCATCCTTTCCACCCCACCTTCTGTATTGACCCTGTTGCAGATCTTTGTATAGTCTGCAAAGAGACATACTTTTACTTCCAGTCCCTCTGCAATGTCACTTATAAAGACACTAAAGTGGACCGGTCCCAGTACTGAACCCTGTGGTACCCCGCTAGTAACCCCCCTTTCTTCAGAGTGAACTCTGTTTACTATTACCTTCTACGTCCTTTTGTCCAGCCAATTTTTTAAACAGGCTACCACTTTGGGACCCACTCCAAGGCTGGCTAACTTGTATATCAATCTTTTGTGTGGGACTGTATCAAATGCCTTGCTAAAGTCTAGGTAGGCCATGTCCACAGCCCTGCCCTGGTCTAATACATTGGTCACCAAGTCAACGAAATCTATTAGATTTGTCTGACACGACCTTCCTGCTGTGAATCCATGCTGCCTAGGGTCCTGTGCCCCACTGGCCTCTAGGAACTCAACAGTTCTTTCTTTCAGAAGTGATTCCACCATTTTCCCTACCACTGAGGTCAAACTAACAGGTCTGTAATTTCCTGCCTCTGTCTTGCTCCCACTTTTGTGAAGGGAAATCACATCCACCCTCCTCCAGTCCTCAGGTACCACACCATTCTCCTATGATTTGTTAAAAATGGTAGTCAGTGGTGTCACTAGTTCTACCCTTACTTCTTTTAGAATTCTTGGGTGAATCCCGTCAGGCCCCATTGCTTTGTCCACATTCAGTTTTCAGAGTTCTTTCAGAAACCTTTCTTCTGAATGGACTGGTATCATCCTCCCTATCCAGAGTGCTTCTATTCTTTGATTTAGGTACCTTCCCTCCTCTTCTTTTGTGAATGCTGAGCAAGTATTCGTTTAGTATCTCTGCTTTTCACTGTCCCCTCTGCCCACCCTCCTTCCCTTTATTAAGCCTCACTATCCCTCCCTTTGTCTTTCTTCACCCCCTAATGTACTTATAAAAGGTTTTATCCCCCTTCTTAACTGAGTTGGCTATATTTTCCTCAGTTTGGGCCTTTGCTATTCTGACTGTCTTCCCCGCTTCCTTCTGCTTTAACTGTTACAATTCTCTGTCCTGCTCCTTCTGTGTTTCCTTATACTCCCTGAATGTTACCTTTTTCACCTTAACCTTCCCCGCCACCTCTTTTGAGAACCATAGTGTTTTTTTCCTTTGTTTTGCTTTATTGATTTGGTTCACACAAAGGCTTGTTGCCTCTGTGATGGCTGTTTTGATTTGTCCCCATTGTTCCTCCACCCCTCCTTCTTGCCCGTTTACTAGAGCTTTTCTGAAGCACTCTCCCATTTTCCCCAAAGTCAGCCCTCCCAAAGTCCAATACTCTTGCTTTTGTATGGCTTCATTCTATGGCTGTGTTTATCGTGAACCACACTGTTTGATGGTCACTTGTTCCCAGATGGCTATCCACTTCCATCCCCATTTGACAGTACCAGGTCTAAGATTGCTCCCTCCCAAGTGGGTTCCACCACCACCAGCTGTCTGAGGCATGCCCCCTGTAGGGCATCAAGAATAACCCCACTCTTGGATGTGGCTGCAGCAAAGGTGCTCCAGTTAACATCTGGCATATCCAAAAAACCTTAAGGCTCTCTTCCCCATCATGTTCTCCCTCTTCAAATCCTTGTTCCTGAGGACCTTCTTCAAGGCCTGTCATTGCTTCAAGTCAAGGTTTTAACATCACAATTTGTTATTGCTTTAAATTCTGGACTTAAACCTCAACCACTGCCTGAGGCGTCATTTGAGTCCTCCCTTCTGTCATTGTCCAAATCAAGGTTCCAACATCAAGATCTGTCTTTGCTTCAAATATTGGACTTAAACCCCAACTGTTGCCTGTGGCATCTGTCGTGTTCTCCCTTCAAACCATTCTTCCTCCTTAGGCCATCATGTCCAACCCCTTCCTATCTCCTCTGATCTTCCCTCCTCACTCCCTATACCCCCTTCCCTTCCCACCCCACTTGCCAGGACATGCCTACAGTATTTATCAAAGGACTCTTACATTGCAATCTTCTTCGCACTTTGATGCTAGAGGAACTGCCACTCCTGCTCACTATGACTCTTCCAATGATGCTTACTCTATAAACTTTAGCTCATTACCTTACGTCCATATATATGTATCCATGCAATTATATTTAAATGGCACTACCTCCTGTTGAACCTATTGCTATGTTCTGGTGCAAGTATCTTGTCACATGTGATAGTTATATGTCATTATGTTGTTATTATTACTATGTAATTATTATGTACGTTCACTCAACCTGTTATGTCTTAACCCTGTTGGCAATTGTTTTGCCCCAGGTCCATCTTGTAAATGAGCTTGTCTCAATGATGTTGCGCCTGGCAAAATTAAGATTTTGATTGATTTATTGATTGATATTCAGGTCCTCCATCAACAATATCTACCCTTTTTCTGCCATTCTAAGGATGCCTTCTATCATTTCCTTGTCCATTGCCTCCCCCTGAGATGGGGGTCTGTATACAATCACCGTGCGGATTGTGGTGCCATATCCTGTCTCGAGGGTGACCCGCAGTGCCTCCTCTACTTCCTGTTTATCCTTTAGTTCTATTGCTTTGATCCCTTCCCTTACATAGAGAGCTACTCCTCCTCCTCTTTTATCCTCCCTGTCCCTCCTGTAGATTGTGCATCCTGGTATGTTGACATCCCAGTCATGGTTCTCTGTGTACCATGTTTCTGTGACTGCCACAATATCCAGTCATCCCTCTTTCATCAAGGCCACTAGTTCAGGGAGCTTGTTACACAGACTATGAGCATTGGTACTCATCACCCTCCATTTTTTGATGGCCTTACCCCTTTTAGCCCCATCTCTCTCTCCTTACTGCTTTTTTCTGCATTTACCCCTGTCCTGCTCCCTATTGACTTCTCTACCTTGGTGTTTATCTCTCTAACTACTGTGTTTTGTTGGGGGGGATGGGTTTTCCCTGCTCCTTTTCAGTGCCTCCCCCCTTGGCTAGTCTAAATGCTTGCCAATGAAGCATTTAAACCTATCACCTAGGATCCTGGTTCCCCTCCTGGACAGATGCAGATCATCACGCCAGTATAGGCCTGTATCCCTCCAGGTGGACCCCCAGTCCCCAATGAAGCCAAAACCCTGAGTTCTGCACCAGTTTTTCAACCATTCATTGAATCCCATGGTGCAGAGTACCCTCGCATCACACTTGCCATAGACAGGCAGCACCTCTGAGAAGGTTATCGTACATGTTACTTGTCTAAGGCCCCTTCCCAACTCTTCAAACTCCTCTTGCACTGCTCTGATCCCATTCCAAGCCAGGTCATTTGTCCCTAGGTGGACAATGACATCCAGTTCCCTCCTTTGTGTAGCTGCTCCCGTGATCCTGAGGATTCACTCCCTGTCCCTCCAAGCTGAGGCACCAAGCAGGCACTTTATCTCCCTCTCCCCTTTCTCCCCAGTTCTACCCCCCTAATGATTGAGTCCCCCACCAGGAGTTGTTTCTTCCCCTGTGGGGTCCCATGCCACCCTCCTGTGGGTCTCCTTTGTGGAGATTCCCAGCATCCTCCTTGGTCTCCACTGTAGGTGCTTCCATAGAGGAAACACTCTCCACCAGAACAACGTATGAATTGTGGAGAGATACAACTGGAGGAATGTGCCTCTGTTCCACCACCCTCTCCCTCCCTCCCTGAGCCCACCTTGGTCCAGCTGCTCCTCTTTCTTGGCAACCTCTGAGGTAGCGGAGGCGACCCTGGTGGTCCCTGGGTGGGGGAGGAGGTTTCACAAATCCTAGCCAAGTCAGCCTGGAGATGAGCAACCTCCTCCCTCAGACCAGAGAGGTGCCTACAAGTAGGGCAGCATCGCAGCCTCCAGAATGTTTCCCGGAATACTGCAGTCCCATAGCAATTGCACTGCACCACTCTCATCATGTCTTATTTTGTGTCCCTCTCATGTTACTTTGTTTGCTTACTCTCTCCTCCCTGTTTTTGTTTTTTTCTCCTACTGCCTATGTGCCCTTACAGATCTCACCCTTCCTGTTCTGAGATAGGAACTTCCTGTATTCTTCTGTAGTTTCCTTCTTCCTTGCTCAGAGTCAGACCTCCAGCAGCTAGGGGGAGAAAGAGAGCTACCCTTTTCCTTCAAGGAAGACGAAACCTATGTGTCTCAGTGATCCTTCCCTTCCTACTGCCAAACAGGAAGTTCCTGTTCTCAGTCAAATCCAGTGCCTATAAAAGTAGAACTGGCTAAGGGTTGGAAGGAAGGAGAGCAATTAGTAAAAAAAGTTCTAGTTTTGTAGTCAGCTGCTCCTTGCTCTGAAAGCAAGATTTCTGTCTGCCAAAAGCTAGCACTAGGGAACTGTAATTGGAGACACCTACTTTTGTACTCATAAGCCACATCCCCAATTAACTTCTCCCCTCCTGACACAGCAAACTCCCGTTCCCCAACACAGAAAAACACACTGACTTTTGTTTTACCCTAAATGATACCCCCCCGACTTCTAATAATGTATTTGTTTTCTTAATTCCAACAGGCACTGACTCCTGCTGAGACAGAAGTGTTCAATTAGTAACCCGTGTCTGTGTTAAGCTTTTCACCATTGATTTTTCTGAAGCAGATGTGCCTCTGCTTCCATCAGCTTAGCCACCCATCTGTTTCTTTAAAATCTGGGTTTTCTGCTAACTGATCTGCCTTCTGAATCAGTAGCGGCCCGCTTATCAAAGCTTCCCTGCCTCTAGCATTCGTGAACCAGCGTAGCAGGGCACCCTCAACGTCATTGTGCTTGCCCTCCCATTTGCATTTGCGATCTGGGTTTTGGCTGGAATGCCAATCAGCAAGAAGTGTTTCCTTATTCTGGAGCAGATCCAAAATTGTGGATTTCGGGATGCCAAAATGGGTGCTCAAATCACATATGCTCATTTTGGGAAACTTGTTTATTTGTTGAATGATTTCAACTTTGCTGGCCAGAGTAAGACATGTTCACTTGTCAGACAACATTGTTACAGCACAGCAGCACAGCAAACATCAGCAAAAGTAAAGCAAATGAGAAGAAGCTGTTAGTAGGGGAGGCATTAGATAGTGTGCTAAATTACTAGAACTGGTTGAAAACTAATGCCAGTGAGTAAATGGCTGATGAATACTGATAATTAGTACCTGTCTGAGGTGTCAAGGTAGCTGTTAATTAGTTACTCAGCAGCCGCTGAATGCGGAATTACAAGTCCGCTTAATTGGATGAATTTATTATTGAGCCATATAGCAAATGGCTTTTAGCAATGGGGAATCATCCGTTAGAAGCAGATGTCCGCTACAGGCGTGTCTGTTTAATTTGGTGCATACTGTACACACACTCACGCAAAATCCTTTGCAGTTGTAGGGATGACCAACAACACACAGTCAACTGAATTGTGTTCAATTATATCAGGTGAATTCTTCAGCAGACAGGTACAAAGGCAGACAGGCAGGCTACCAACTCGGCAAAGCAGACCCCCAATGTTTCATGCATGCGCACTTTGTCAAGAGGATACTGAGCAAGCACCCACATAGCCCTTAAATAGTAAATCTTCTTAAAGGGCTAGTACACATAAACCACAAGTGTAATGAGTGTAAAAGTGCTCGATAAAGTTGCAAGTGCAATTTGGAAAAAAACATCATAACAGACTACTAATACATCCTTTTATAAACCTTTCTAATTCAACTTAAGGTTGCTAGTGCAGAATTTGATATTCTTATAAGAAAGGACATTTTATTTTATTCATTTATAGAACCCAATCAATCCAAGTATGTCATATTTCATTGATTTGTGATGCAGTGTGAATTGCTAAACCCTCATATTTTTTATAACAAAGATTTAAAAGATTTAAAGCATACTAAGTACCTTTTAGGTAAATTCCTAGCTAAGGAGAAAGTTCCACCTTATCGTTGAGACCTGGAGGCAAACTTCATAGATAAGGAGAAAGTTCCACCTTATTATTGAGTCCTGGAGGCATTGTAAAAAGCATTTTAAATGAACAGCACTACTCCCTGCGTGACAAGTTTATATCAATATTGCCTCCTCTCGGCCCCACCTTTACTTTCTTAATCCCTATGAATGACCAGACATGGTTAGATGGATCATTTGCAGAACAAAAGTGGAGAGCTGTAGCACACTCCTGGTTACCATTGCCAATTGCTCACATATGTTCCCCCACCCTTTCTTTTATTTTTCTCTTAGTACGGCCCACATAATATGCCCCACATTTACACCTCACTAGATAAACAACATAGGTAGTGTCACAGTTAATAAAATATGTGATACGTGTCACAGACCCCTTCACCTGGGTTAACAACAGTCAATACTATCCATATTCGTGCAGTATTTACATCTCTGGCACCCTTTAGGTAGTGGAGAGAGCCAAGTAGAGGCTTTTTGGGGGGCTGGCTGGTAACTATGTGTTACATGATCACCAATATTAACAGGGCATCTATAAACCATTCATGAGGGGTCTTTTACATATGCTTTCAATTTTTGTTCAGTCTGCAAAATACCCCTGTTTTTCCTCAGATTACCTTCAATCTGTTTTGCCTCAAGACTGTATGTAGTTACAAAGTTAAGTTTAGTGGGACCTATATCACATGGTCGTATCCCTGTAAGGAGGCTATTCCTATCCTGCTCTGTTGCATTCTGTCTGGAATTTAAAACATCTCCTAACTTGTAATTGCGCAGGACCTAGAAGGCAGAATTTCACTGTTCGCTGATGACACAAAGCTCTGTAACAGAGTAGACACACCAGAGGGTGTAGACAGAATGAGAAGAGACCTGCAGAAACTTGAAGAATGGTCAGGGGTTTGGCAGTTGAAATTCAATGCAAAGAAGTGCAAGATAATGCATATGGGGCACAAAAACCCTGGCACAATATATCAGTTGGGGGGTGAGGATATAGCATGCACCAAGCAGGAAAGGGATCTTGGGGTTGTCATCTCTGATGACCTCAAAGTAGGAAACAGTGTGACAAGGCAGCAGGTAAAGCAAATAGGATGCTGGGATGTATAGGCAGGGCATCACCAGCAGGAAAAGGAGGTCATAATTCGCTATACAAGACACTAGTGAGGCCCCACCTGGAGTACAGTGTACAGTTCTGGAGACCATACCTACGTAAGGACATAGACAGGGTAGAGAAGGTTCAGAGGAGGGCAACAAAGATGGTGCATGGATTGCATCACAAGTCCTATGAAGACAGGTTGAAGGAACTGAACATGTACTCCTGGAGGAGAGAGGGAGGAGGGATATGATAGAGACATACAAGTATCTTACAGGGAGGAACAGGGTGCAGGAAAACACTATTTTAAGCGAAAAGATGTTCCAGGACTAGAGGGCATGGGATGAAGTTGGAGGGAGGCGATTCAGAGGAAACATGAGAAAGAATTTCTTCACAGAACGAGTGGTGGACAAGTGGAACACCCTGCCAGAGGAAGTGGTGGGGGCTGAAACAATCACGGGATTTAAGAATGCATGGGATAGACATAAAGGAATTCTGGAGGTCAGGGGTTAGGGGCAACAGACTTCTAGGAAAACAAACTGAACTTACAAGCTCAAATGGGCAGACTGGGTGGGCTATAGGCCCTTATCTGCCGACACTGTCTATGTATCTATGTAACCCCTCTGACAAAAACTTTCAGTTAAATCATTGGCATTGCTTGCAAAAGCTTGTTCTGTGCTACAAAATCTGTGTGCACGTATAAATTGTCCCTTTGGGATAGCCTTTATGATGTGTCGAAGGTGACAGGAACTTGCTAGGAGAACAGTATTCCTGTCTGTCAGTTTTCTATACAGAGTAGTTTCCACTCCATAATCCACATTCTTAATTATTCATAAATCAAGGAACGATATATGCATTTCACTTTCATTTTTTGTGAACCTAAGATGTGGCTTGGTAGATTCCAAATGTTCCACAAACAAACTCAATTCCTCTTTTGTACCCTGCCAGATCATAAGACAGTCATCAATGTATCTTCTCCACAGACCCATCTCTTCATAGAAAGGGTTTATTTCAGGATCATAGATGTACTGCTGTTCCTATAGTCCCATATAAAGGTTGGCGAAGTTGGGCGCAAACGATGCACCCATCGCCATCCCGCTAGTCTGCAGAAAGAATTCCTCTTGGAACATAAAAGCACTGTACTCAAGGACAAACTAAGCTAACTCAAGCAGAAACTCAGAAGGGGGTGTTTGATCCATACATTTATTCAGAAAATGATTCAGAGCATATAACCCTCCCTCAAGGGGGATGTTGGTATACAGTGAATTTACATCTAGTGCTACCAATAGATCGCTTTGTTCCACATGTAGATCTGCAAGCAGCCCCAAAGCTTGTTTTGTGTCTTTAACATAAGATTGTAACTGAGGAACAAATGGTTTGATGTGAAAATCAATGTACTGGGACAATGTCTCAGTTAGTGACCCAATACCAGTGATAACTGGTTTCCCTGGAGGCTGAATTAAGCTCTTGTGTACTTTTGGCAACATATATTACTGGCCAAATGGGATGTTCTACTGTTAGAAATTGAAATGTCTCCTCATCTATCACATTTTCTTGTAAGGCAGACCGTAAATACATATTAATGTTTTTCTTAAATGAGGGAGTAGGGTCACTGCTAAGTGGCTTATAAAAACGGTGGTCTTCAAGCTGTCTCTCCGCTTCAGCTATGTAATCAGCAGTATTTGAAACAACAATGCTGCCACCCTTGTCTGCCTACTTGATTGTGATGGCAGGATTGTTGCTTAGTGCGTCAAGTGCTCAGAACTCATCTGTATTCATTGTTAACATAATTAGCCCTAAAGTACGTTTGTTTTCTGCTAGCAATTGTAAATCTTGCTCACAGGCTTTAAGAAATACTTGCACTGTTGGATTTGAGGGGGGAATGAATTTTGATTTAGGTTTAAATCTATTAACAACCTGAGCATCACCAATGACACTTAATGTTTCATTTGACACAGTAGAAACATTGGCTCCTTCCCCTATTACATTATCAGCATCTATTACTGCATTTTGACAAGCATCATTAGGGCTAACTGTACTGGCAAAAAAACATTTAAGATTTAAATTTCCAGCAAATTTGTTGAACTCAATATATGTGTTAAACCAATTAAAGTTGTTAGTTGGTACAAATTCAAGTTCATTATTAAGCACTGAGTCTTCATGTTCTGAGAGCGCATAGCTTGAAAGATTAATCATATTGTCCCCAGTCAATATTTCCCTCATCTCTGGTTCCTGTATTGATGCTCCTGACAGTATCTCTCTGATCCCCGTCCTCCACCTCTGCCCCTGACTTTGAACTGTCCCCTGGTTGCAGTGTTTGTTGCTCCTGTGGCCTCTTCAAGTCCACATTGTTCTTGTGGTTCTTGAAATGAGATTTGGCGGCTGTGGCATGGAGGGAAGGGGCTAATGAAGTTTCCGTGCCTTCCTCCAAACTGTATTCTAAAAAAAAAAAAACGAAGAAGCGGCATCTGATTCATTTCCATTTAGTGAATCATTGATAGGTGCATTCTGGGGACTGGACTTTTTCAAAATTGATTTTGGCTACTTTTCCCAGTTGAATACCCATCCATTATTACAGCCTCTTTCATCATGTAGAAACATCGTTTGTTTATATCCCTGTAGTTTCAGATCTAATTGTTCAATCGATTTGTTCAGTTTTTCTTTCAGGACATTGAAATCTGGATTTCCGCTAGCCAGGGATAAAAAAAATCCATTCTGTCTTTGCCAAATGAAGGAAATTTCAAAATCCTTAAACCCCTTGACACTCTTTTAACTTCTATGTATCGTTCTAATGTTACTTGCTGCCAAACCAGTATCCTCAGTTTGTGAGCTAGCTTTTGATACTGTCGGTATGCTTCATTGATAGTTAGTGGTCTAGTCTCACTGGGAGTTTCAGATATTTCAGATGTTATATTTGGCTCCTTAGAAAGTATTGTTGGTGGATTAAAGGTTTCTGAAAAACACAGTCTGTAAAACTCTTACCTGGGTCGGTAGCCACACCTGTATTTGATGGTCCTGTTGCTGTGCTGTAACTCACACACCCACAAGATAATGGGTTTCAGTTGTGCTCACCGGAGTATTGTTCAGACAAATAATAAGGAAAAACAACAAACAGAGATGCTGTCAACGGTGCGTGGTGCCAACGGTAATTTGAAACAATGAAGGAAAGCACTACACTGAGTACACACACTCACGTAAAGTCCTTTGCAGGTGTTGCAGTTGTAAGGATGACCAACACACAAGTGACTGAATTGTGTTCAGTTTAATCAGGTGAATTATTCGGCAGACGGGTGCAAAGGTAAACAGGCAGGTTGTCAACTCAGCAAAGTAGACCCCAACGTTTCACGCTTGCACACTTTGCCAAGAGGATACTGAGCAAGCACCCAAACAGCACTTAAATAGTAAATCCTCTTAAAGGGCTAGTGCATATACTTTAAATTACAAGTGCAATGAAAGTAAAAGCACTCAATAAATAAACAAATGCAATTTGGAAAATAAAAACATCCTAACAGAGTACTAATTCATCTTTTTATAAACCTTTCTAATGCAACTTAAGGTTGGTAGTGGATAATTTGATATTCTTTTAAGAAAGAACATTTTATTTTATTTATTTACAGAATCCAAATATGCCATCTTCCATTGATTTATGATGCAGCGTGAACTGTTAAACCCTCATATTTTTTTATAACAAGGATTTAAAAGATTTATAGTATACCAAGTACCCTTCAGGTAAATTCATAGATAAGGAGAAAATTCCACCTTATCATTGAAACCTGGACGCATTGTAGCATGGATTTTAAATATCCAGTTCTGCTTCCAAAGTGCCAAGTTTAAATCAATATTACCTCCTCTCGGCCCCACCTTTAAAGAATCTAATCAATCCAAGTATGCCATCTTTCATTGATTTATGATGTAGGGATAGCCTCCTTGCAGGGATATGGCCACATGACATAAGTCCTGCTAAACTTAACTTTGCAATTACATACAGTATTGAAGCAAAACAGATTGAAGGTATTCTGAGGAAAAACAGGGGTATTTTGCAGACTGAACAAAAATTGAAAGAGTATGTAAAAGACCCCCCCACAAATGGTTTACAGACTCCTTATTAATATTGGTGATCAAGTAACACATAGTTGCCAGCCAGCTCCTTAAAAAGCCTCTACTTGGTTCCCTCCACTATCTAAAGGGTGCCATAAATGCCGGAAATGTAAATACTGCACGAATATGGATAGCGTTGACTCTGATGTTAACCCAGGAGATGGATCCGTGATACATATCACATATTTTATTAATTGTGACACTACCTATGTTGTTTATCTGGTGAGGTGTAAATGCGGGGCATATTATGTGGGCCATGCTATGAGAAGACTAAAGGAAAGGGTGGGGGAACATATGAGAGCAATTGGCAATGGGAACCAGGAGTGTGCTACAGCTCTCCACTTTTGCTCCGCAAATGATCCCTCTAACCATGTCTGGTCATTCATAGGGATTGGAAAAGTAAAGGTGGGGCCGAGAGGAGGCAATATTGATTTAAACTTGGCATGCAGGGAGCAATACTGGATATTTAAAATCTGTGCTACAATGCCTCCAGGTCTCAACGATAAGGTGAAACATTCTTCTTATGTATGAATTTACCTAAAAGGTACTTAGTATGCTATAAATCTTTAAAATTTTTGTTATAAAACAATATGAAGGTTTAGCGGTTCACACTGCATCACAAATCAATGAAAGATGGAATACTTTGGTTCTGTAAATAAATAAAATAAAATGTCCTTTCTTAAAAGAATATCAAATTCTGCACTAGCAACCTTAAGTTGCATTAGAAAGGTATATAAAAGGCTGTATTGGTAGTATGTTAGGATGTTTTCTCCCAAATTGCACTTGCATGTCTACTAAGCACATTTTCCACTCATTACACCTGCGATTTAGATGTACTAGCCCTTTAAGAGGATTTATTTATTTAAGTCTTTGGTAACTGGGTAAGTGCACTGATCCAGGGGACTGTTTTCAGGCATGGCCTGAGCCACAGCAGGCAGCAAATACAGAAGGAGAAACATATGATGTAATGAGTACAAGTTAATGGATATACAGACATCACTGGTGGACAAATATAGATCACATAGAAGAAAAACAAACTATTTAAGGGCTATTTGAGTGCTTGCTCAGTATCCTCTTGACAAAGTACGCAACCATGAAACATTGGGGGTCTGCTTATTTTGGGTTGGTAGCCTTCCTGCTTGCCTTTTCTACCTGTCTGCTGAAGAATTCTCCTGATTAAATTGGACACTGTTCAGTCGATTGTGTGTTGGTCATCCTTACAACTGCAACACCCACAAAGGATTTTGCGTGAGTATGTGTAGTCAGTTTAGCATTTTATTAAATGCTTGACATGGATGGAAATTGTGCAGTACCTACATTACTTGAGTCATTTAAATAGGTGCAATAGTATGGGCCAGCACACACGGACCATGTGTCAGTTTAGCCTGATGCACACCTGTCATGTGTATTTATTTATTTATTTTATTTATTCAAATCTCGGACTACAACCTTTGAGCTAAGAGCTCTTCTACCGAGGTTCCGTGTCAAGCAGACAATATAACAGTACAAAGGATACACACAAGTAGCACACATTGGTTACAAGCAAGTTACAGCTTGAGGGACTGGCATGCATACAGGATTCAGGCAAAAAACTTAGGTTGGATAATAAATTACACTAAAAGATGTTAAATGAGACTTGATAAGCCCAGGTCTCTTGTGATCCAAACGACGAAGCCCATTAGCGTCATTGTTTAGATCACAAGAGACCTTGTTGTTACAGAACCCCAACATCCCCCCAACCCCCGAGTTTGCTCATCCTGCAAGATTGCTTACATAGTGATAAGGTGCAAATGCAATATGGGATGTGCATTTTTTGCAAATAAAAAAGTTGGACTAGTGCTATTAACACATGCTATCAAATGAGTAAAATAAATATTTGAGGAAGCAAAGTACAATGTGGTTAGGCTGATTATCTGTGAGCAAGGGATGTGCATGTTTGTATTTGAAAAACTGGATGCTGAATAGTATAGTAATAATGATGTATGTATTAACTGTTCAAGAGCACATTTCAGAATGATTTTTTGAAAAGTGCCATTAAATGAAGCTGTGTGAGAAGTTATCCACTTACAAGCGCAGTCCTGGAGCGTATATATGCTGAGTGGTGTTTATCATTTAGGGTGGAAAATAAAATGAGAAGTTAGTACTATAACAGGTGGCATAAGTGACAGTTTTTTTTTTTTTCAATTCTATTTATCACCCCGCAGACCTGAGCATCCTTCTGGGGAACTCTCTCGGCTTAGGTCTCTCACTCCCTGCCTGAAACCTCGCTGCCAGTATCCTCTCCACTCGAACAGTCCAGTCAGGTCTAGTCCCCTGGCAACTATGTTACCCCTTGGGGAGGGTCAGCCCTCCTGTGGTGACCTTCCAGACTCAAAGGCCCTATCTGTATGTCGGGTTGGCACTTGGGGAGATTTCTGGTGTGCTGGGACGGCCATGAGATGTGGGCCTGCCCCTGGAGCCCCCTTCATCTCTGTGGTGCCGCAGAAGGTATTTCACTTTTTTTCCCATGTGGTTCCTTCCTCCCCTTGGAGTGCGATGTGCAATGATGCCTTACCACACAGTAACCCTGCTGGCGCCTGCTGCACTCCACCCACCACATTAGCCGGCATGTCCTGTAAGACCCTTGATCTCCATCAGGAGCCGCAAGGATGCCGAACATTCCCAGAGCCCTCTCCCTGGGAGAGGAGAGCTGTCTCCGGACACTCCATCCTTTCCCTACTCTGCCGACACCTGGCAACCCGAGTCCATATTTGAACCCGGGTCACTGGCGTGACGCAAGGTGTGGCATCTAGCACCTCTACCTTCAGCACCACCAGGCCGACCATGACAGTTAATTTTGAAATCCAGCATTGAATTCATGCCTGTGGGTTGCTTTGCTTTCAAAATTTTTTTTTGTTTTAAATAACCAATGCAACAGATTTGGGCAAAAATTTGACCCTACCTTTTTTCACTATAAAAGATTCTAGGCATATTCCAGGTTTTTTTTGGTGGTAACATTTTCTAATTCCGCCAACATTTGAGTATTTTATAAATGCTTTAATTTAGTTTTTTTTTTTCTTAAGAAAAAAGATGGCCACTACATTTGGCTTAGAAATAACATTCTAGACCTGGCCAGGGGGTTAGGACTGAGAAAACTCATGGTTCGCTGCATAGGAGGTACCAAGAAGAGTAGATTTGACAGGTATGCTAATAGTTTTTTCATTAGCTGTAGCTGAAACTTGCATTGTTGCACTGCTGCTTTAAATCACCAAAACTAGGCGTGCCCTCCCAGCCTGGTCTTTGACCTCCCTTTCTCTAATGCGCCACTGGGGAGTGAGCACCTAGTATCAAAGCCCATTAGCATAATTGTTTGGATCACAAGAGACCTTGTTGCTGCAGAAGCCCAACATTCCCTCCCCCCCCAAAGTTTGCTCATCCTGACCCGGCAACTCCTGCATGACTCCACTGGCTCAGTGACGGGAGTTGGGCTCAATCTGTGAATCCAGCTCTCCTGCATGTTAGCACTACAACTGGTGCCATGGTATCAGACACATTTAGTTTTTATTTACAGTAATATTTTTGCCTAGGCCCTCCTTCAGCTCATCCCCAATTCCAGACTTTATGACTCTCAAGAGATCTCAGCTTGCCTCTTCAGCACTCCCACCAACCTCCCCTGCATCTTCTCCCTGGGAGATGACCCTCGCTGGTGGGTAGGCAGCTCTGCCAGTTGAATAACAAGATACAATGCCACAAGGGGAGGAGGTGAGGCTCTGTGAACTCAGCATGTCTTGACTAGGTAGGGTGGTGACTGCAGCATCATCTGTCTAGCCCAGTCCACTTTTTTCCCTCCAACTGACAGATAGACACACACACACACACACATTATTGAATAGGAGAATGCAAAGACAGCACCCATACTGTTTCGACGCCTTGGCGATGCCCATCCCAAATGCTCTGTCCTCTGTCACACTGACTGACTCTCCCTCTGAGCAACCACAGGGGCAACCAGGCATCAGGACCTGGATCCCTCACTCCTCAGAGGAAGTGCATGTCTGACAGATGCTTGATACTCTTTCCCCTCCTCCTGCCCGTCTACTCCTGTCATCCCAGGCGGTGGCTGAAAACTCATGTTGCCACCGTGCTAGGCAGTCCTGTGATGCCTGGCATCACAGATGCTTTCTGCTGGTAGTGGTAAGTAATAAACCATGACAGGGTGTGCGTTATGGGATTACAATAACTGGGTCTTCCTTTTTGATGTAAGCTGCCGTTATAAAGGAGTGTTTATAATGGCAAACATGCACCCGGTTTCCTTCACTCTGTGCATGCACCCGCTACAGCTCTTTCTTTCTGACTGCTACCCAGCTTGTCTCCCCCCCCCCCCCGAGACTGAACCGCCACTCGGACTCGGCGATAAGTATCTACAAAAAAAAACAAAATCTATTACCAAAAAATAAAAAGGTAAATTGCAGCTGCCGACCTAAAGAAATCAGTAAAAAAATATTTCAAATAAATAAATAAACGCGATCGCGTGCTCAAACCTAACCGGACCGTGGCCGCACATGAACGTCTTTTCATTTTATATAATTGCTGTGGTGAAAAAGGAAAACCCAGCAATTATATAAAATAAAATATGGGGTGGTGTTCAAACTCAAAGTTTACACACACCCTTGGTGTTAGATGCTTTCACAAACCCCTCAAACTTCGCTCTCAGGGTTTATATAGCATCTAACACCTTGGGTGTCTGTAAACTTCTTGTTACACACACCACCCCATACTTTATTCTACATTTAATACACACCCCAAGGGTGTAGTAAGGTATATGGTTGATGGCCGCGTGTCCTTATGCCTCTAATAAGTGCATTAAATCCTATGATGCATACCCTGGAGGGGCTTATAACACTTATAAAATGGCTCTGTGTAAGTTTTTTGGGAGGGAAAATGAAATTTGGCACCTGACCTTGCATTTACAGAATTTAGTGCATGGCCAGGTGACGTCAATCGGCCAATTAAATTTCTAGATTTTTTCTTGCCATTTTATAATGCTATGTAAAACATGGTGAAAGTGATCAGCTCATAGGCGCGGGGGAAGTGCTACATCTCATGATTCCAGTCACTAGGATTCAGGAGCTGACCTTGGTCATCAATGGTCAGCTGAGGGAAGAGGAATCCACCATCCCAGGGGACACTCTCCTTCTCTGGGGAGGGAGGGAGGGAGTGTGTAGCCATTGCTACAACACCACCTGGGTGATCACAGGTGGTGTTACAGACACGGTATGCCACTGGGGAGAGGGATGCAGGCCAATGCCACGTAGCTGCATACTCAGTGTGTTTACGTGCACTAGGTGTCACAAAGCCAGCATTCCAGAGAGGAAAAAAATTTGGAGGAAAATTACTCTGTGCTAGCTGCGATGATGGACCCCAATAAATCTGGGCTCTGTGCCTCCTCTACACACCACCTGACACAAACCCCTTGTCGGGAGTATATCCTCCACCCCGAACCCACCTGGGGGACTATCCAGTAGCAGCATGGAGGCTGGTGAGTGTGGTTCAGAAGTTGGGGGATAGCGACGTGCCTTGAGGCTCTTGAGGGAGACAGGTACGAGAGATGGAAGAGAAGAGTAAAAGGCACTGATAAAAATACATAGTGAAAGTTAATCACTGCTTAAAATACAGTAATGTAAATCCTTAGAATTATTGGAGATAGTGTTTAATAAGTGTCCTGCCAGCACTTTCAGATGCTGCAATAACTGACTTTTTCCCATAATACATGGCCAGTTATTACTGCATGTCTGTCACTCTTTCTGGTAATAAAAAAATCAGTGTTTCTTCATATATTCCAACACCACATAACCACTGTTTTGTTACTTGTGCGTTACATAGGCATCAGTTCTGAGGATAAAAAAGCTGAAAACATACAGTCGCCACATACGTTCCGAACACCGCACAAGAAACATAATTTAGCTGTAAGTTGACTTACTTTTCTTTTTGTTTTCTGTTCATTGCTAGTCATATCTCTGTCTTTTGTGTTAACAGACAGAGACTTTTCAGTTACCCCACCTAAAAAATTTTTTACAAACGTTTTTCAAGGATATTTTTCTCTGTGTGTAAATGTTTGTGTTTATGATACAAGTTCCTTAGCTTAATCACCATTTATCTAGTATCATCATTAATCTAGACAGTTAATGAAAAAACAAAACAATTCCTTCACAGAAGATACCTAGGAAGAGGAAGGCCGGCTGGACCTTGGTGGACTCCAGGAGGGTAGGGGTGGCAGGTCAAGGGCACATTTCTCAGCCTGTGCCATTACAAAATTACTTCGCTGGTCAAGAGGAGGCATCTGAAGTAGTGGCAAGGAAGGATGTGGGGGTCCTCTGAAGGGGTGGCCCCAAGGTGGAAGGGGGAAAACCCCAGCAGAGGGGGATGCAATTTCTGGTGGGGGACTCAATTGTAAAGGGGGTAGATTTGGAAACAGAAAGGGGGAGAGAGGGAGGTTAGGTGCCTACCTGGCGCTATGGCTTAGAGGGATGGACAGCAGATCCTAAGGATCGCTAGAGCAGCAGGGCATGGGGGAGCAGGATGTCATTGTCACCTGGGAATTAATGACCTAGCATAGAACAGGACTGGGATTGTGCAGGTGAGTTCAGGGAACTTGGGAGGGGTCTAAGGCAAGTACTGCATACACTCGTATTCCCAGAGGTGCCATCCGTCTAAGGCCAAGAGAAAGATAGGGCATGCTGCACCAGGAGCTTCAACTTGTGGTTGAAGGAATGGTACAGAGAGGATGGGTTCAGCTTCATTGGGGACTGGGGGCCAACCTGGAGGGATATGGGTCTATATAGAGGTGATGGCCTGCATTCGTCTGAGTGGGGAACCGCAGTCCTCAGTGGATGGTTTAAAGGTTACTTTGATGCAGGTTAAGAGAAGCAGCTGAGTAGCAGAGGACAAGGGGAATGGGAATAAAAGTGGTAAAAGTAAAGGGAAAAATGAGGCAGAGCACAAAGGGGGAAGGGGGGTTGCAGGCAGAGTGGGAGTAAGATACGGAAGGCCACGTGTGCAAACATAAGGAGTCTTGGAAATAAAATGTAAGACCTGGAGACCATCACGGCGGAGGCACACCTGGATCTTGTGGCCATTACTAAGTTGTGGTGCATAGGGAGCCATGACTGGGACAAGGCCACAGCAGGATACGCTCAGTTCAGGAAGGATAAGGAGGGGAAGGGAGGAAGGGTGGAAGTGTTGTGCTGTATGTGAGGGAGAGTATCAAAGTGACAGAAATGCAGAGGAACTGGTGGGAAGGAGGGGTTGGAGGTGCAGTGGATCACCCTGGAGACAGAAGCCAAAGTCCCCATGCACTCCATGGTGATATACAGACCTCCAACACAGGGAGACGAAGAACTGGACAAGCATCAGGGGAACCACGAGGGCAGAAAAGAGAGAGTTGCTGCTGGTGGGGGAATTCAATCTGCCAGATATAGACTGGAACCTCTTAGCCGCAGCCTCGGCTAGAAGCAGGGACATCCTAGACTCACTGCAGGGGTAATTTTTCAGGCAAGTAGTCAGACAGCCCATTCATGATGGGGCGATACTGGACCTGATGCTCACTAACAGGGACAGTGTTGCAGACATCAAGATGGGGGGACCACCTTAGGGCCAGTGATCACTGTACGGTGTGATTTAACATAAGGATGGCAGCAGAGGTAAACCACACAAGGACGAGAGTCCTGGACTTCTGGAGGGCAGATTTAATGGCCTGGGGGTGGTATTGTCTGGGTGGGTTGGAGGAACAGTGGGCCAAATTATGGGATGGCACAGTGAAGCAACAAACCTCTCCACAAAGGAAGTGAACAAAAACAGGAGGAAAGAGAAAGCACTATGATTCTGAAAGGAAATGGCTGTGAAGGTAAAGGCTATAAGGGTAGCATTCAGGCAGTGCAAAAAGTAATAGAGGGAAGAGGACTGGGAGATGTATCTGGAAAATCAGAGGGAAGAAGGTAAAGCAATGAGAGGCGCAAAGGCACAGACTGAGGAAAGGATAGCAAAAGGGCTAACTAAAGGGGGAAAGACAATTTTAGATAAATAAGCAAAAAGAGGAAAGCAAGGGGGGGATAATGAGGTTAAGACGAGCAGGGGGAGAGCGTGCAGAGGAGGATCAGAAAAAAGCAGATATCCTGAACAGATACTTCTGCTCAGTTTTCACAGTGGAGGGAGAGCGGGAAGGACCACATAAAAGCAGCGGAAACACTGGGGTGGAGGGAGGCAGACACAAGTCCATTCACAGAAGAAAGAGCCTTGAGAGGACTTGTGAATCTGAAAGTGGATAAGGCTATGGGGCCAGATGGGGTACATCCAAGGGTGCCGAGGGAGCTCAGGGAGGTACTGGCTGCACCTCTGGCAGCCCTGTTCAACAACTCACCGGAAACAGGAGTGGTTCCAGAGGACTGGAGAAGGGCAGATGTAGTCCCACTTCATTAAAGTGGCAGCAGGAAGGAGGCTGGCACCTACAGGCTAATCAGTCAAACATCAGTGGTGGGGAAGTTAATGGAAACTCTAGTGGCGTATATAGTTGTGTATATAGAATTCAGCGGGTCACAAGACATGAAGCAGCATTTATTCATGAGAGGGGAAGGTCATGCTAGAAGATCCTGATCAATTTCTTCGGCTGGGTGACCAGGGGAAATAGATCAGCGTGGCGTGGTGGACATAGCCTACTTAGACTTCAGCAAGGCATTCGACACCATACCATACAGGGGTCTTATAAGGAAATTGGGCAGTTTTGGGGTGGGACCTGAGTTGGTAAACTGGGTCTGGAATTGGTTGATGAACAGGCGACAAGGGTTGGTGGCAAATGGCACACACACTAATGAGGAGTGGGTGATCAGCTAGGTACTTCAGGGCTTTGTACTGGGATCAGTCCTCTTCATTGTCTTTATAAATGACATTGGAGAAAAGCTGGAAGGGAAGCAATGCCTCTTTGCAGATGACGCCAAAATCAGCTCGAGCATAGATATTCAGGACGGAATGAAATGAATGAGTAGAGACCTGAGATAGCTTGAGGAGTAGTCAAGGATATGTAGCTGGGTTTCAATGTGAAAATGTGCAAAATCATGCATGTGGGGCACAGAAACCCAGAGGCAGCGTATGTAATGGGGTATGAGGTATTAATGGTCACTAAACAGGAAAGAGACCTTGAGGTAATTATTCCTGATGATCTTGAAGTGATGAGGCAGTGCAACAAGGCAGTAGGCAGGGCCAGCGAGATGCTGGGACGCATAGGGAGGGGTATCAACAGCAGAAAGAGAGAGGTGGTATTGCAGGGAACCCACATTTGTTCCTTAAGGATACATTAATAAATAAGGACTTAGGATGCCGTTTCCATATTTTTGGATACTTTTTGGGCCTGGTCCCACTTCCTGTCCTGGCAGATGCCCTCTTGTGTATGTTTGATGCGAGCTACGCATAGGGCTGGAAATTATACAATGTTCAATTGATCGCTGTTAGATATTAACAGCTTAAATAGATTATCTTCCATTCGTTATTGGATATACATGATCTCCCCATGCTGTACCTTAGGAGAGAGACTGTTTCAAATGTATTGGCTGTTTATGTCATGACATTTTTTATTTTCAATATAGACCTTAGATATCAGTACTGTATTACTTATCCATTGTGATTGCTGAGCCATGATGTACCTGGAAAAGTTTCAATATACATTATATTAACAGAAAAAGAGAGAGAGAGAGAGAGAGAGAGAGGTGGTGTTGCCACTGTATTAATAGTTAGTGAGACTCAACCTGAAGTTATTATGTCCACTTCTGGAGACCACGTCTCAGCAAGGACAAGACAGGGTACAGGCTGTCCAGTAAAGGGCAACTAAAATGGTGCAGGGGCTGCATCAGAAGCCCTATGAGGAGAGACTGAGGGATCTTAATATGTACACCCTGGAAGAGAGGAGGGAGAGGTGGGACATGATAGAGACCTATAAATACCTCACAGGGGTAAATAAGGTACAGGAGGGGAGTATTTTTCAGAGGAGAATGTGCATGAGAAGAAGCAGGCATGCAATGAAGCTGGAAGGGGGAATTTAGGAGTGAAGTGAGGAAGTACTTCAGTGAAAGAGCGGTGGTGGTGGGGCAAAAACAGTAGTGTGCTTCAAGCATGCATGAGATAGGTACAAAGGAATCATGGTAGGAAAGCGGGGGGGCAGTAGCTGGAGAACTGGTAGGGTCTGTGGTAACAGTATAGGCAGGGAAAAATGGGCAGACTGGGTAAGCAAGCAGTCCTCATCTGCTGACAAATTCTCTGTTTGTATGGCACACAGTACTTGTTCAACTACTTTTTTTTCAGACCACAAAACAAGTAATTATATAAAATAAACTATGGGGTATAGTCATTCTTCATTTTTTTACACACCTCCAGTGTCTGATACCATCATAGAGTCCTCATGCTTCACACTTGGGGTTTATGTGGTATGACACACCTCGGGTATGTAAAAAAAAACTCATAATGTACAACACCTCATACATTAGTCTATATATAATTGTTCAATGCTAACATCAGCACTAAACTGATTAGAAGGTGTGATGTAAGCCATTAAACATTCAATGCTTATGTCATTCACCATGGCAACAGTCACTTGGTTTTAAATTCCATCAGCAGCACTGTGTACCTTAGCCTCTCTGAAAGGGTTACTGCAAAAAACTGCAGTCCACAAAATGTGCTATAACAAATTAGGTATACCCAACTGAAAATATATTAGAGTGAAAAGCTAATTCTAGGGTTCTGGTTCCAAATATAAACCTATGTGACAGAGTTTGACCCTATATTTTATAAATATCATGAGAACCCCTCTGTAGCTTTACGCCCTGACTATGTATAGCTGGATATCGTTTTTTATTTAGCTGTATGAACCTTAACAGAGCTGCCAGGTTTGTACATGATGAAGCATTATCTTCCTTGCAGGCTGAACCAGGTGTGCTGCGTGAGCATTTATTGAATTCACCAGTCAAGGCAGGCCAGCAGGAAGGTGACTGTTCTTTTGTTTGTTCTGCTGCATTGCTGACGTAAGCTAAAGACAGACCAGGGTGTGACGGGTGAATAAGTGAAGCTCAAAAGAAAGTACTAAGTTGCTGCTGCAGTCTTTTTTTTTTTCTTTCTCTTTATTGTTCAGTCAGCATCATTTAACAATCTGTCGCACACACAACGCCAGTGTACCCCCCAAGGCCACTTGCTCACCTCAGCATACTTGGTCCAGATCCAAATCCCCTACCTTATTCCTGTGGGGCTGGTCCCCCCCCACCAGCAGATCCCCAATAACCAGCCCTCATGCTGCTGGTTGCTGAAAAGCAGTCTTGGTTGATGATGGGAGAGCAGAGGGTGTCGAGGCTTTCTGCAGAATCTGGGATGAGTGGGGCAGCTGCTCCACCACCCATGCATCTGCTTGGTGTTTTGTTCCCTTTTCCCCCTCCCAGTACTTCACTACTGCCGCTGCAATAATTTGTCTTGCTTTACTATAGGTGGATGGTGGCCAAAGTCACATGGTCACCCCCTTTCCACTGCAGGAAGTGCTTCACAGTGGAGTGGGTATCACCCTCCACAACCTGGGATCAGACAGTGATGCCTGCACATCATGCTTGAGATCCCACCAGCCCAAGGCAGGGAGGGAAAGTCAGAATTGAGGCATGATCCCAGGTCTGCCACATGGTGGAGGGATGCTCCACCAACTGGTACCACTGGGAAGCAGTTTTAGCAGCTCTGGAGAAGAAGTATGGCATATTGGTTAAGAGAAGTGAACTGCTAACCTGGAGAGCTGTGTTTGAATCCCACAGCTACCACTTTTTTTTTTTTTAGTTGTTTAACCAGGAGTAGCACACTAAGCTGAAAGCTTTTTTACAGGAGCGACCTGGGAGCACAGGGAAGTTAAGTGACTTGCTCAGGGTCACACAGTATGCAAGTGGAAGCTGTGGGATTCAAACCCAGGTCTGGTCTGCTGGATGTCACCAGATTTACAGCTTAGAGCCTTAAACCACTGTGCTATGCTGCCTCCCTAAATTGCATACTGTGTGACCATGAGCAAGTCAATTAACTTCCCTGTGCTCCCATGACGTACCTGGAAACAAGTCTTGGCTTAGTGTGTATTTCCTAGCCAAATATTATAAATACATAAACAAATAAAACTGGGCTGGGCTGCTGCAGCAGTCTTCAACACAGACAGTTTGCTCTCACATCAGATCACAGCCTGAGGCGGTTCTTCATGGACTATGTGGCATCATGTGACATTTCTGCATGATGGTTGCTAATGTATGGTTCTGTATTCCATATGGAACATTCAGTAAAGCCATAGTGGGTGAAATGGACAGATTTTTTTCTCACCCTCTCTGCTATCAGTACCATTCTACTCCCACGTGTAAACGTCCCCCAATGTGGCCATGGATGGGTCGAGGAGTTGGGGGCAGGGTACTACTGGTGGAGGAGAAAGAGCGATACCAGACACACGAGGCTTCCAGCCACCACAATTGATATCATTATGTAGGAAAGGAAGGGACACACCAGTGGGATTATGGGATACAAGAGATCTACTGGTGTATCTCCTTTGCATTTTGTTTTTACCTTTTCCTTAGAGCCTGTTCATTTCAGAGACTGGTGCTCCACTCTAATGAGCATGGACAAACCAAGGTCGTAACAGAGATAAACACTCAGCTCAGTGCTCCGGGGAGGGTAGTGTGCTGCATGTTGTGTGATGCACGACTGTGCTGTGAATACATTGTGATCCTGACTTCCTCTATCGGGCTCGGTCCAGCTGAATCCAGGCTGCACTGTACAGACAACACCTTCCAACTCTGAGACAGGCCAAAGCATGTCCTACCACTTCAGCACCTCCTCTGGCAGGACTGGGAGCGGATCAGCATGTTATGGATGACCACATAATGTACTGCCCCAGGAAGGTACGGCATGGTGGTGGGGTCAGCAGTATGCAGAGGGTGGAAGAAGGTGCTCCAGATACACAGGGTAAAAGCAGTGGAGGCACGTGGGGATGAAGTCTGCAACTGCCAATGCCAAAATAGTCTGTCGTTGCATCCCTGAAAGTCTCCTGATTGGGGGGGGGGGGGCACAGGGACATTGAAGGTAGTTACTGAGACAGACAACCAGAGGTGGCAGCAGAGTTTGGCCTCTTGTATGGCGACATTTAGAAATGTCTTTCCTTCAGGACCCCGTCTCAGTGTTAGGATATGGCAGTTGCCTTGTTTACATATACATTGGACTCAGATTCAATCTCCATTTTCAGTGGAACTGATGTAGCAATCTTCAGTTAGAAGCTCATGTAAACTCACTCAGTGTCGGATTCCTGTTCTGATTTAAACTGTATTCAAGTGCATTGAATTTTTTTTTTGTTTTGTTTATGCTCCTTACTTCGGCTGACCTGTGGCCCACTCAGGATCCTCCAATTTCCGAACCTTGTCATCCAGGTCCCTTGGATGACTAAATCTAGTCACCAGTGGAAAGCCCAAGTTGGTGTGGTGCAGGTTCTGTGGATGCTACAAGGCCATCAACCAGAGGAGGTTCCCTGTTTTCCATTTTCTCTCACCCCCTACAGAAACACAAGGCTGAGAACATGTAGGAACACATTGTGTGTCAGCGACCCTACTCCAGCCAATTAACACCTCCTCCTCTCCCTGACTGCACTCCACCTTCACCGCCACCCAAGGACACCCAGGTGGTGGTCGCGCGGTGGTAGTGGGAACCTTCCCTCCCCAGAGAAGAAGCATCCTGTGGGATGCTCAATCCTCCCCCCCAGCTGGCCCTTCAGCGACTCAGGCTCTTTCCCAAACTCAGGTTTCTGGCATCACAAGCGACAGTATTACTGACATACTGAAGGGCCAGCCTGCATTGCTTGTTTTTATAAAATGGGCTTCAGAACTCGCCATAATTCCAGTAACCTTATTGGTTGAAGCACACCACATGACTATTCATTAATTCCCAGTACATGTACAGTTTGTCACCATCCTAACACCGTCTATCTAACAACAGTCTAACTACACAAAATAAAACCTTTTTCCCATTACAAAAAACTTTCCATTTTGTAAGTGAAATAAGCCACTTCAGGACGTGCATTTCTTGAGAATTATTGCACTTGCCGGTGCACTAAAAAGCATTTGGCCGTTAGCCTCTTGCCTTCCAATTTACCCAGGATGTGCATTAATTCTCTAGAAATGCATGTCCTGTCATGGGTTATTGCTTACTTAACAAGGTTACTTTGTGCATGTAAACCCCAGTGGGAACTGATTCAGCTGTTTTGCCTGTTGAAACTGCAACCAAAGGCATGCAATCAGATTCACAATCCTCAGTTGCTCTGTGTTTACATGCAGTGAGAATCAATCCCATTACAATCTATTCAGTTTAATCCAATAACATGTAAACCTAAAAGGATTCCAATCTGAAAGAAGGGAATTGTTTACAAACTGATTGATTCCCGACACAAGTAAACATAGCAAGTGAGTTGTGGTGTGATACCCAGGGTTCTCTGGGTGGTCCTGGAGTACAGCAGCTCCTGAGGAACAGCAGCAGAATCGGTTCCAGCTGAATGAGGCCCAACCCAGGCTGGACCATGGGAGGATAAAAATAATTTGGGGGGGGGGAAGGGCTGCCCTTCCTCTGCACTATAAAGTAAATTATAAGTCTAATTAATTATTCATCAGCCTAGGGAGGCTCCTGATTGGCTACTGGATCAATCATTAACGTATTAGAAAAGACCAATCCAGCTGCAAACTGACACTGTGTGGCATGCACGGCTCACATCACACAGCTAAAACCTAATAAAAAAACAAAAACCCGAAATACTGCAGTCCCAGGAAAAATGAAAACTGTTATTGCAATTAGACTTATAATAGCAACAACAACCACACAGCCGTTCATTTCCTTGCATTAACGACCGGCTGGAGGGAGGTGGCCTATCCCCAAACCAGTCATTAATCCCTCGGAAATGACCAGCTTCTCTGCCACTATTGCTTAATTATAAATCCTCATTGGTGATGCAGCCTGTTCATGCTGGCAATCGTCTTACACCTGCCATCATGATACTCTGCTTGTGACATCACAGTCTGCTGCAGTGATCTTTAGCATGTTGTCATAAACAAAGGATAATTAAGTGAAATACAAATGATGAGCCAGAGTAGATTAAGGACCCAATCCACAAAGAGGGCCAGGATACGCTCAATTTGAGCATATCCCAACCATGGCTGTGTGCATCTCGATACCTGTCCACACCGGAAAGCATCTACAACCCCATATCACCCGCTAGGGCATGGGGGGGTGGTAGGGGAAGGCAGAGCCTGCCCAGACTACGTGTATTCAATTGATTGGCCTTTCTGGGTTGCTAGTAGGTCTCTGCCTGCTCATAGGATTGCCACCTTTCCAGAAGCCCAAAATGGGACATTTCTTACTGAAACATGATTTTTCACAGGACGGTATGTAACCTCGACCAATGCAACAGACATGTTTTCACTATATAATCAGAATTAAGGCTAAGTATTATAGTTTCTTAGTAGCTTATATTGTTTCTTATAATTTTAAGGTATTTTAGTTAAGGTATTGTAGTTTTCTGCAACATTTAGTGGAAAGCTAGAACATATTTTTCTTCTATAAAGTCAGGACATTTAGTATTTTTCATGTTTTTTTGCAGGACACAGCGCCCAAATCAGGACTGTCCTGCGAAAATCAGGACAGGTGGTAACCCTACCTGCTCAGGGTGTAGGGGATGATGGGATAAGGCTGTCCTCCAAAGAGTGCCCTATTCCCACCAGAAATTGCAAAAGTGGACAGATTACACCAGCTGGTGGCAGTACTGCCCTCAGTTCACTGTGGATGCTGTCAGGTTTGTGGGGCTGATGGAAGGTTGGCCAGTCAAGCCTCAATGACCTTGTTGCAGTGGTTGGGGAAAAGGGGCGTGTAGCTAATGCAGTCCCTGGGGCTATGTAGTGTCTGTCCCCTCCACCTGCAGTCCACACTGTGGAAATTACTGTCAGGATGCAGTGCATGTCTGCACCCACCCACCCCTGGCCTGCCCCCATCCCTACCATCTATGTAGCTACACATGGCTAGGGACCAGGTGTGGAGGGGACCAGCTGCCAGGACAGTGAATGCACAGAGGTCCCTGCATTTGCACATCACAAGCTCTGTAACACCCCTTCAAAGGTACAGAAGTGGATGCTGAACCTTTGTGGATTGGTCCCTGAGTTTAGGGGACAATGATCCTATTTTCATGTTAATATGCATAGTCATTATGAAAAAGGGGGGAGGCTAATTACAGAACAGGTATAAATATAAGCTGAAATGTGAATAAAAATGTTTTTTCCAAAGGTCCTTTGTGACACCAGGGGCTGTTATCCAATTTTTGTTTTAAAATCAGTATTGTGTCCTCCACCCTAGTCTGCCCAATGCACTCATCCCAGCCCTGTCACTGACATTCTCAAGGACTTGCCAGTTATCCATCACTTGCACAAAACCCACTGGGTGGGGGCTAGCCATATTAGTCATGCGAGAGCCTGCAGGGGGCAGCTAGGAGCAATCCGGCATCTTTTTTTCCTCAAGTTTTGTCCCCTGGACTAGAGCGTTGGGACATCATGCTCCAGCCCTGTCTCATGCTTGCATGCACTCCCCCTACACTGCTGCCTGGCTTCCACAAGGTGGCAGTCCCTGCAGTGGGAATTAGTGTCCCCCCTCCTCGAAGAAGAAGCATGGCCGTCGGGCGCTCAGTCCTCCCCCACCATGAAAGGCACACTGATCGACACTCATCCGTTCTGAACCTATGTCACCGGCATGGGGGATTGAAGCACAACCACTCCTCTACTAGGCTGGTTGTTTATCCAATTTTTGACTGATATGATTAATCTGGAGATGAGAACAATGTGTCTGTCAGCACTGAGACAGAGTTTTAGACTGAGCATTCTGAGGTGGTGCCATGTAGAATGCACCTTTTGGTCAAAGATTTACAACTTTGTCTTGGCACTGATAGGGTTTGTCAGTCCACGTGTCATGAATTCAGACTGCTATGGAGAACATACTCCTAAAGTATATTTATCACACTTCCAGCAGCCCAGAGAGGGAGACCTTAGGGTGCACTCGAACCCAGCTCTCACGAGATGGGAAACATCCATAACACACCACTGAGGTTGTATGTTTGTCATGGAAGTCAAGGAAGCAGAAAGCAGCTAACTAAAAAAGCTACCATTTTTCTTACTAATTGCCCTCCATCCCACCCCTCCACCCTCCCACTCTAAGCCAGCTCTACTTTTATAGCCACTGGATTTGACTGACAACAGGAACTTCCTGTTTGGCAGTAGGAAGGGAAGGATCATACAGAAATATTAGTTCTGTCAAACCTGAAGGAAAAAAGTAGCTCCCCCCCCCCCAGCTGCTGGTGGCCAGACTCTGAGCGAGGAAGAAGGAGACTACTGAAGAATACAGGAAGCTGCTGTCCCAGAACAGCAAGGGTGAGAGCTGTAAAGAGAGGAGAGAGTAAGCATACAGAAAAACAGGAGAGGTGACACAATATAAGACATGATGAGAGTGGTGCAGTGCAGTGGCTGTGGGGCAGCAGTGTTCCTGGAGATATTCTAGAGACTACGATGCTGCCCTATTTGCAGGCACCTCTCTGGTCTGAAGGAAGAGGTTGCCCATCTCCAGGCTGACCATGCTAGGATTCGTGAAACCTCCTCCTCCCCCACCCAGGGACCACCAGGGCCACTGCCGCTACCTCAGAGCTTGCCAAGAAAGAATAGCGGCTGGACCAAGGTGGGCTCAGGGAGGGAGAGGATGGTGGAACAAAGGTGCATCCCTCCAGCTGTACCTCTCCACAATTCATATGCTGTTCTGGTGGATAGTGGTTCCTCTATGGAGGCACCTGCAGTGGAGACCAAGGAGGATGCTGGGAACCTCCCCAAAGGAGACCCACAGGAGGGTGGCATGGGACCCCACAGCTGAAGGAAACAACTCCTGGTGGGGGACTCAATCATTAGGGGTGTAGAATTGGGGGAGGAAGGGGAGAGGGAGGTAAGGGGCCTGCCTGGCGCCACGGCTTGGAGGGACAGGAAGCGAATCCTTAGGATCATGGGAGCAGCTGCACAAGGGAGGGAGGGAGCTGGATGTCAATGTCCAATTAGGGACAAATGAGCTGACTAGGAATGGGATCCGAGTAGTGCAAGAGGAGTTTGTAGAGTTGGGGAGGGGCCTTAGACAAGTAGCGCATACAGTAACCTTCTCGGACATGCTGCCTGTCTATGGCAAGGGTGATGCTAGTCCACACCATGGAATTCAATGAATGGTTGAAAAACTGGTCTGGAGCTCAGGGTTTTGGCTTCACTGGGGACTGGGGAGCCACCTGGAGGGATGCAGGCCTATACTGGCGTGATGGTCTGCATCTGTCCAGGGGGGAACCAGGATCCTAGGTGATTGGTTTAAATGCTTCATTGGCAAGCATTTAAACTAGCCAAGGGGGGGAGGCACTGAAAAGGAGCAGGGAAATCCTAGCCTCCCCCCACAAAACACGGTAATTAGTGAGGTAAACACCAATGCAGAGAAGTCATTAGGGAGCAGGACAGAGGTAATTGCAAAAAAAAGGCAAAGGCAGTAAGGACAGAGATGGGGCTATAAGGGGTAAGGCCATCAAAAATCGGAGGGTGATGAGTACCAATGCTCGTAGTCTGTGTAACAAGCTCCCTGAACTAGTGGCCTTGATGGAAGAGGGATTCCTGGATATTGTGGCAGTTACAGAAACATGGTACACAGAGAACCATGACTGGGATGTCAACATACCAGGATACACAATCTACAGGAGGGACAGGGAGGGTAAAAGAGGAGGAGGAGGAGTAGCTCTCTATTTAAGGGAAGGGATCAAAGCAACAGAACTAAAGAGTAAACAGGGAGCAGATGAGGCACTCTGGGTCACCCTGGAGACAGGAAATGGCACCACAATCCACATGGGGGTTGTATACAGACCCCTATCTCAGGGGGAGGGAATGGACAAGGAAATGATAGACGGCATCCTTAGAATGGCAGAAAAAGGGGAGATATTGTTGATGGGGGACCTGAATATGCCAGATGTTAACTGGAGCACCTTTGCTGCAGACACATCCAAGAGCAGGGTCATTCTTGATGCTCTACAAGGAGCATGCCTCAGACAGCTAGTGTTGGAACCCACTCAGGAGGGAGCAATCTTAGACCTGGTACCCTCAAACAGGGAAGGAGAAAGAATCTCGGATTTAGAAGTGGGTAGCCATCTGGGAACAAGCGACCACCAAATAGTGTGGTTCACGATAAACACAGCCATAGAGTCAAGCCATACAAAAGCAAGAGTACTGGACTTTAGGAGGGCTGACTTTGTTAAAATGAGAGAGTGCCTCAGAAAAGCACTAGCAAACAGGCAAGAAGGAGGGGTGGAGGAACAATGGGGAGTAATCAAAACAGCCATCATGGAGGCAACAAGCCTTTTTGTGAAGCAAATCAACAAAACACAACGAAGGAAAAAAATGCTATGGTTCTCAAAAGAGGTGACGGGGAAGGTTAAGGAGAAAAGGATAGCATTCAGGAAATATAAGGAAACACAGAAGGAGCAGGACAGAGAACTTTACTAGTTAAAGCAGAAAGAGGCAGGGAAGGCAGTCAGAATAGCAAAGGCCCAAACCAAGGAAAGGATAGCCAACTCTGTTAAGAAGGGGGATGAGACCTTTTATAGGTACATTAGAGAGCAAAGAAAGACCAAAGGGGGGATACTGAGGCTTAATAAAGGGGAGGAAATATGGGCAGAGGGTGACAGTGGAAAAGCAGGGATACTGAATGAATATTTCTGCTCAGTATTCACAAAGGAAGAGGAGGGGGAGGTACCTAAACCAAACAAGAGAAACACTCTGGAGACCGGGGTTGATACCAGTCCATTTACAGAAGAAAGGGTTTTGAAAGAACTAGTAAAATTGAAGGTGGACAAAACAATAGGGCCTGATAGGATTCACCCAAGAATTCTAAAAGAACTAAGGGTAGAACTATTGACACCGCTGACTACTCTCTTTAACAAATCATGGGAGGATGGGGTGGTACCTGAGGACTGGAGCAGGGCGGATGTGATTCCTCTTCACAAAGGTGGGAGCAGGGCAGAGACAGGAAACTACAGACCAGTTAGTTTGACCTCAGTGGTAGGGAAAATGATGGAATCACTTCTGAAGGAAAGAATTGTTGAGTACCTAGAGGCCAGTGGGCCACAGGACCCAAGGTAGCATGGATTCACAGTGGGAAGGTCATGTCAGACAAATCTAATAGATTTCTTTGACTGGGTGACCAAAGTAGTAGACCAGGGAGGGGCTGTGGACATGGCCTACCTAGATTTTAGCAAGGCATTTGATACAGTCACACACAAAAGATTAATAAACAAGTTAGCCAGCCTTGGAGTGGGTCCCAAGGTGGTAGCCTGGATAAAAAATTGGCTGGACAACAGGACGCAAAGGGTAGTAGTAAACAGAGTCCACAGTGAAGAAAGGAGGGTTACTAGTGGGGTACCTCAGGGTTCAGTACTGGGACCGGTCCTTTTTAATGTCTTTATAAGTGACATTGCAGAGGAACTGGAAGGAAAAGTATGTCTCTTTGCAGACGACACAAAGATCTGCAACAGGGTTGATGCACAAGATGGAGTGGAAAGGGTAAGAAGGGACTTAGCAAGGTTGGAGGAATGGTCAAATGTATGGAAGCCTAGATTCAATGCAAAGAAGTGCAAGGTAATGCACCTGGGAAACAAAAACCCAGGGGAAGAATACACAATGGGGAGTGAGATACTGACAACAATAAAAATGGAAAGGGACCTGGGGGTAATTATATCAAATGACCTAAAGGTGGGCAAGCAATGTGAGAAGGCAGTAAGGAAGGCTGGGGGATACTGGGATGCATAGGGAGAGGCATCAACAGTAGAAACAGGAAGTTGTTATCCTCTGTACAGACAGTTGGTGAGACCCCATCTGGAGTACTGTGTGCAGTTCTGGAGACCCCATCTCTGCAAAGACATAGACAGAGTGGAGGCTGTCCAGAGGAGGGCAACCAAAATGGTGCCAGGTCTGCACCAGAAGACATATGAAGAGAGACTAAAGGAGCTTAATATGTATACCCTTGAGGAAAGAAGGGAGAGGGGGGACATGATAGAAACTTTCAAGTACCTCAAGGGAATCAACAAAGTCCAAGAGGGTAGTATCTTTAGAAAAAGAGATGTGCAAGAACAAGGGGGACAATTTGAAGATAGAGGGGGGACGGCTCAGAGATAATGTGAGGAGGTATTTTTTCATGGAGAGGGTTGTGGATGCATGGAACAGCCTTCCTGAGGAGGTCGTAGAGTCAAGAACAGTGGGGGAGTTCAAGAATGCATGGGACAGACGTAAGGCAGTCCTAGTGGGTGGTAGGAGGAGGTAGGCTGTTGGTTAACTAGGATCTGCAGCTTATCCGTTAGGTAGGAAAATGGGCAGACTAGGTGGGCCAAGCGGTCCTTATCTGCCATCAAATTCTATGTTTCTATACCATAATTTTTCCTAGTTTTTTTCACACCATGATTTTTTTTCATGTTTTTTTAAACACCATGATTTTTGGCATTTCCATGACAAAACCAGGATTTAGAGCATTTCCTATGAAAGTACCCTAGGGTTTTTCACTTGCCATGACAAGCCCATCATTTTCCTAAACACTCCCCAGCTGGGCCAAGAGTGAAATTCTGGGACTCACATACGAGAACACCTGTCTCCCACCTTGCAACACAATGCCTTTCTGTCTACCACAGGCCAGCTAAAAAATGCTATTTTTTTTTAAAACATTTACGTCTTTGCTTTTATGCTTGCGTAAAAATATGTCAAAATAGAAGTAGTTTACAAGACGTCCCATTGACAGGGCTGACATTCATGATGCCAACGGTGCAGATTTGGGAACAGGCCTAGTATGCTGAAGGGCCAGTGGCAGGAGGATGTTTGAACATCCTATAGGACGCTTGCCTCCTCGGGGTTGGAGGCTGATCAGTCCCCACTAAAGAGCATCACCGGAGAGAGGGGAATCACAGGTGGAGCCATGCAGTTGGGGATGACTTGGGGATTGGAAACAAAGAGGCTTAAGCATGCTGCACATGTCCGTTGCATGCATATGGGCTCATTGCTGATGTCTCAAGTGGAAAGCAAAGGCGAGAGAAACTGGATTCCAGTTCAGCAGGTTGGTGCCTCAGCATGCTAAGGCCTTGTGCCATCTGTCCGCTCAGCATGACAGGGTCCTTCTGCCATCAAATTTCAACTCCTGATGAACCCACCATGGGAGTAAACTGTGTGGCAGGTAAAGGAGACCCTCTGGGGGACAGGGGCAAGTGACGGGGCATGGACAGTTGCTGTATAAAAAGATGGCAACCATGGCTAGGGGAGGAAGAAAAAATAATAAATAAAAATAAACTAGAGGTAGAGTGGTTAGCACAAAATTGATTCATGACTTTACATAAGTTTTGCTCTGCTTTCAGTGACTTGTGTCATTTTTGACCATGACAATACCATAATTTTCTTCCAAATTTACACTGACCAAGTTACAACCCTTAACTACCACTCTGCTGAGTTTTTTGGTGGGGGGGATGCCAGGGGGATATATGCAAGAATTCAGTTATGCTTTTTTTGTTTGTTTCATCCACCTTTTTGCCTTCCCTCCTATTAGGCAATAGCTGCCAACCTCCGAGCCCCACCTGCAGTTCCCCCCACCATCAAGGCTAGAGAAATCCATGGTGTGGGCAGTGGTGGATCCAGAGTTAGTAAGGGTACTGTGGTAGCAATACCCTTCATTGATGGTTACAGTATTTATAAATGCATTCCAACATGATGTGTTTCTGACATAATTAAAATAAAGATTTAGTGTGTCCAGCTACCCTGAGATATTACACTATAATTGATGCAGAGGGATTCTGTGTGCTTGCATACAGCCATGCACCATCAGATCTGTTCCCCTTTCATTACTGCCACAGGACCCTTCTTAAAATCCTGCATCCAGCACTGGGTATGGGGCCCTAAGGTAACAGCGGCTGTCATTCCTGGTTGTAGGGAGGTATTGAGATTTTTCTAGGTCTTTCTCCCTTGTCCATGAAGCTCCTTCCATCTCCCATGATGGGGGTTGGGGGGTGGGCAGATGCCCTTGTGAGCAGCACATGCAGCAACATTCCTGTGTAGGAAACAAGCTCCCTGGACCACCAAAGGGGTTGCTGTGGTGTAGGAGTCCCAGCACCAACCCTCCCCAGCAGGAAGACCTGCCATGCAGCAGCATCACCCTAGTCCCTGGCTGCCTGACCCAGCCCCCAGATTTCACTCCCATATCCAGCTCACTGGTGCAAGAGTGCAACATGCTACCCCCTGAGCCACTGGGCTGATGAGAGGTTGTTAGAGATTCCCAGGGTATGGCTTCAAACTTCAGAGGCCTATGCATTTATGTATGCAGCTCTGACCCTGTGGAATTCTCTACCTCGTCAGATTCGTGAGTGCACGACTGCGGAGGGCTTTAAGACGGCCCTGAAGACCCATCTATGGCGTCTTGCTTATGATGTTTAAATTGTTATATTCGGATTGGTATTTATTGCCTGCTGTACTTGAATTTTTATGCTTTTTATTCACTTGATTTTATTTGTTTTTAAGTTGTACAGTGCCTTGATTAAAGAAAGGCACTTTATAAATAAAGTTATTATTATTATTATTATCAGTTACTTTTTTTTGAGGAAGTTATAAACTTCTATGTGTATAAAGTAGCAGTGCAATGAAAATTGCTTTCTCAAAAAGCTAGTTTCAGCTACAGTTAATAAAAATATTAACATACCTGTCCAATGCACTTGTCTCGGTATCTCCTATTCTGTGCATAATGAGTCTTTTTAATTTTCCCAGTCCTAACTCTTGCTTGGTCTACAGTGCTATTTCTATGCAAAATGTGGCGGCCATCTTTTTTCCTTGTGAACAAAACTAAATTAAAACATTCCTAAAATACCCAAAGTTTGGTGGAATTAGAAAATTGTACCACCAAATAAAACTGGAAGATGCCTGAAGTGTTTATAGTAAAAAAAGGCAGGGTCAAATTTTTTGCCCAGTTTTGTTGCACTGTTGTTTTAAATGTGAAAGTCATTTCAGTTTTTTGAAGTCAAAAAACTTCTTACAGAAAGTCCTGAATTTGGAAGTCAATATAAGACAGGCCAATTTTTGAGAGGTTAATGTGACACATTCTGGTAAAATTCCTGTTCTTTCTAAAAAATCAATGACTTTTGACTTCTATGTCTGCAAAATTGGATGTCCTTTAATTTTTCTTTTTTTCCCCTGTTTTGGAAGTCTAATACTTTGTCTCTGTTTATTTTGGTAGCTTTTGCTTTACTTTTGGGAAGTCAGATTTTCCTAGCTTTGAGCTAGCTGGAGCCCTGGAGGTATGCATATCTATTATTCATGACACAGACAAATCCTCTAGCTCAGGTTTTTAAGATTATTGCACTAATGCTATCCTGATTATGGAGTTTGATTTAGAGCAAGGGATAAGCTATCCTGGACTTAATATCTTGTTTGATATATGACTGTTATCTCGAAGCTGATTGTTTATAGAGTTGCATCCCAAAGATTATAATTTTCTATTCTATTTTTTAAGAGCATTCATGCGTTCATATACTGCATGATCTTTGCAGAATCACCATATGGTTAGCATTCCATGAGTCTGGCAACATATCACGTTCCAGGCTACAGTGCAATAAACAGTACACTATGAATGTAAGTATGGGGCTATGAAAAGACTGTGATGTATGCATTATGTTACCTGATCCTTCTGAAGCCTCTGTAGGTGGCTAGAGGTTTTTCATTAGAGTTTCACAATACATATTTTTTTTTTACTTTTTATTGCAATTTTGACAAGAAAAAGAATAAACTTTACCTTATTAGTTAAAAATAATGTAGCTGGCCTGGTGGTGCAGAGGGTTGAGGCGCTGGCGCCTTACCTCGAACCACGCTGGTGACCCGGGTTCGGGAACAGACTCAGGTCATCGGGGGTTGGCAGGAAGCAGAGGATTGAGCATCTGTTAGGCTGCTCTCCTCCTCCTCTCCCTCCTCTGGCCGGGGTTAGGGTAGCATGTCGCTCTGCAGCGGCCCCCGGTGGAGACCGGGAGCACTGCAGAGGGACATTGATGTGGGAAGCACCAGAAAAGCGGAAACTGCACTGGGATCAGCCAGATGATGGCAGCCGACCCTGACGATGTCCTCAAGCACATCCGACAGAGCAATGTCCGCCTCAGCAGCGCCCGGGCAAGAGAGTAAGAGTGCACTGGCCTGCCCCAACTGGTGCCTTCCCCCTCGGAGGAGGGGGACCCACCCAGCGAAGGGATACATCGGGCTAACCCATGGAGGCTGCAATATGAGGTAGGAGGCTTTGGGAGGGAGTTGTGAGGGGGGATCGCTGGTGGTACTAGGTGGCCTGAAGGAGGAGCAGAGCCCAGTGAGTGAGGAGGGGAAAAAAAGATAATACAAAAAAAAAAAAAATGTAACAAGACATAAACCCCAATAACAGGTGAGATCATTTCCTGTACATAGGATAAAACATTTACTATAGGTACACATCAGTAACACTTAAAACTGCTGCCTCACTAGGGCCTCCATTTTCAAAAGGTTAGCACGGCATGGTTAGTGCAACACTGGGGTGGGGTCCATATTCAGAAGCCCCTGATAACATAGAAACATGGCATTTGTCGACAAAAAAAGGAGCGATAGGCCCACCTAGTCTGCCCTATTTTTCCTTGCCTATTACTTAGTGTGGACATGCTGAAGATATTGCTGCATCCACTCAAATGAGGCTCCCCCCTTTATACAGGGCACAGCTGTATTTTCAGAGGTTTAGAAAGTGCTGAACAACCTGCATTGTAGCGGTGTTCAATGCTTTCAAAACTACTCAAATTTCTGCATCTAGTGGTGCAGGAACACCCCACCATGTCATCTACCAGATGGTTAATTGTTTACTTATCTGCTGCACGTTTATATGCACCTCCTAAATATTCAGCATAGTTACTGAAGCAGTGTACTGTGATGCCACCCATTTTCCTGTACCATATAGATTGTATGTGTACTTCAGTGTGCTTGTGACTGAAAATAGGCATTTTACTGTCTAGTGCACTTACCCAGTCATCGAAAACCAAATAAATAACTAAATATAAGATAAATCCCATCCCTGTTTCTAGTGATCCCCTTTCCCCCGATCGCTGTACCACTGTCACACATATTAAATAAATCCCATCCCTGGCTCTAGTGGTCCCCCCACCCCCAATCGCTGTACCACTGTCACACATATTATATTATATAAATCCCATCCCTGGTATCTAGTGACCCCCCCCATGACTGGACAGTACAACCCCACCTCCCTGTCCTGCCCACTCTGGTCCCTCCACCTCCTTTTCCCACCCAGTGACCCCTAACTACCCCAGCAGACAGCATCCATCCCCCAAAGACAGTGACTGGCACAGCCCCTCCAGTCACCACCTCGGCCACCTGATGTCTGATTGACAGGGAGTGAGCACGCACCTACCGTAGAAACAGAAGGCTAACTGTCTAAATATTGCCACCAGGCCATTCATGTGCCTTCTCATCACACTGCTAAACTTATTTATTTAATTTTCCATGTAATTTTTGACCAGGAAAGGCACACTAAGCTGTGACAGCTTGTTTCTGGGTGCATCATGGGGGGTGGGTTATATGGACCTACTTCTATTGATGGTGGAGTGTTTGGCCATGACACCAGAGAAACTCCTCTAGGAGGCGCTGTGTCCTGGTGAGTGCGATTCAGTGTGAGCTATGGAAGCGTCTAGAGAGGTTGTACCTGTGCAGCCAAGAGAGGAGGAGGCAGGATTCTCTGGAGAACATATGTCAGATGATGAGGAGCTGCATGAATCTGCTCCTATGTCAGGCGAGTCCATGAGTGACCTCTCATAGGAGGAAGGGAGTGCTGTGGAAGAAGGTTTGGAGGTCGGGAAAGATTTGCAGGTGACCTCAGATCAGGACATCAGGATGGCAGCAGTGCAACTCAAGCAAATAATGGAAGAAAAAAGGCAACCTGTCCAAAGGATCCTAGAGGAGGAGGAGGATGACGAAAGAAGAATGGAGGAGAGAAGGAAGGAGGCCCCGAGGAAACCAAGTGCACAACCCAGAAGCAGTAGCAGTGCACCCAGGAGGGTGAGGAAGGAGGTAATGGCAGGAAGTGAGCTGGACCCGGTGTCTGTTGGACTGGGAGAAACAGCTCAACAAGTGGTGGTATGAGCGTTTAGGATGCCAGAGGGAGATTATCTGTCCGAAGAATGGTCTCTGGGTGAGGTCCTGCAAGGAGCGGGGTGGGTACAAAGGCTGGATGGAAAGTGGCAGCCAGTAAATGGATGGATGGACCTCTCACAAGGAGGAGTAGAAGGTTCACAGAGGGGTGTAATCATGAAGGAATGTTCTGACAAGGTAACACAGGGAAATCCTGTTTTGGATAAAACAATGCATGGCTACAACTGGGGAGAATGTAGTGGGACAAGGTGCCTGCTCTCAGCCTGTTGACATTGTGGGTTGAAAAAAGAGAGGCATAGAAGGAAATGGGAGTGACAGGAGAAGAGGATGAGGAAAGTGGTCAGCCAGGCTTGCCCAAAGCTCTAAACAGAGCTGAAACAGAAATGAGCCAAAATCGCTAGGCTGCAGAGACCAGCTATGTTGCTGGAACTACCAGCAGGGTCCCTAATCAAGAGCAAAGAAGTCCCAGGAGGAATGGTGACAGACGTTTTTCTGAGGTTGTGAATAATACAAATACAGGAGCTTATGACCAAGTGCCTGTTAGCTCCAGCGACCCCGAGGGAGAGCAAGACCTTCTTATTTTTCTAATTATACTGAGCCATCTCCTAGAAGGTACACAGTATGTCTGAGGTATAAAGGAGGGTTGGAAATATTTCCTGATAGGCTATATGTGGGGAGAAAGCTGTTGAAGGATTTGATGAGATTTATTGCACCAGAAATCTACACGTTAATTCACTTATCTGGTGAGGATGTATTCAACATCAGCTTTAGAGAAATGAGTGGTCTGGAAAGATTCTGGCTAAAATATAACCAGCTTAAATTCTCCCCTTTATGGACCCCATTCATAGCCATTCCCCAAACTAAGCCTACCATAGAGATCGTAACAGTGATGTTTAGAAATGAGCGTGTACATGTGAGTGACATTACCCATTGGCTTAACCAGAGATGTGTGGTGCTAAGTGTCCCAGAGGCTGTAATAGACTCAGAGTTTCTTTGGACTGGTAACTGGTGGTTCAGGGTTAAGCTGCACCACTCTGTGGGGGGTGGGGTGGCCCACATCCCGAATAGTTTCTTTCTGGGTAGGGACAGAGGGGTATGCTTGTGACAGGGAGCTCCTGCCACTCTTGAGGGCTGACCTTTTCTTAAATCTGTTGCAACAGTTCTTCTGTTTCTTAGCCTAATCTATCCTTAACAATTTCTAGTCCATAAGGTTGGCTACCCCCTTCCCTTTCTTGACTATGCTGTAGTGTCCTCTTTTATTTTCCTTTTCCTTCTCAGGTCCTCGTATAGAGAGGTTATTATGGTGACCTCCAAGCGTATGTAAAACAGGTTGTGTCTATCGTTGTTGGATTTAGTATGTAATAGCACTATGTCATAAAATACATTGATGTATATACCTTATGTTTATGAAGCCTGTAAATGTTAAAAATACCATGGCTGTAGGTGTTTTTGAAAAAGATAAAAAGTACTAGGTGACTATTATAGAAATTAAGTTAGTTGTGCTTTTTAAAATGCATGTAAATTGCTGTAAACTGAACAAGTCTGAAATGTCATGGTGATTTGCAAATATCCCATGATGCTTTGCATTATGAAACTATATATGATGTTGTATTTCTTTGAAACTTGATTTGTTGCCAATGCCCTTTGGGGTAACCCTTTTTTTCAATGATTCTGCATTGAGATTCTTTGTCTATAGCTTGTTTTGTTTGTTTTTTTTCCTTTTGAGCCCCCACTACCCAAGCAAATAAGGCCTGCATAGGGGTGGTCGCTACATCTCAACTAGTTAATTGGATCAGAGATCAATTTCAATAGGTGCTGGCTGAGTGCAGAGAAAGGACATTCATAGTCTGTTGCTGCAAATTGATGTACTGAAGAAGGAATATGCTATTGCTGAAGCTTATTTCCTGTATTCTGAATAAACATAACACAGAGATTGTGTGTTGAACCTGAAGTTTGATGTCTAGTCCATCTGTTATCCCACAACCCCTCCACAATGCTTCTACCCCAGACAACCCAAAGCATGCTACAGTTGTGGTTCTCCTACACACCTTTCAAATGTGTGTGACACTGTAAGATGTGGCTTGTGTGGTGAATGTGGGCACAGTAATTCACAGTGTCAGAACCACGTTCAGTGTAACTTATGTAAAGAGTATGGCCACATGTACCATGACTGCCCATGGGCCACCATGAACAATGCTCAAAGTATGAACCCTGACGACCTAATAAAAAAAGCACAACAGGCAGATGCTGCCAGGGATCTGATGCTCCGGCTGAGGAAGCCAAGAGGTCGGAACTGGTTTGTGCCCTCCACATCTGAGGCCCCAGCTCTGAAGCCATAAAGTAATCAGGTGCAGGAACATGAGGCAAGGGAAGAGCCCTTGGTTGGGATAATGGCTGAGGCAGAAAGTATGGGCAGTCTCCCTCATGAAGAAGATGTCCACATGAATGGGGGTGAGATGCCTGACGAGGTAGCAAGTCAAGACAAGGAGGGTACAGTGCCCCCCTCCCACCCATGGTCCAAGAGAGTAACCCTAGTTTGGAAAGAAGGAAAAGTTTGTACAGCCAAAGAGGGGTATCAACAGACCTCCCCCCTTCGAATCCTTTTGACATGTTGGGCTCCCAGAAGGAAGGAGAATCAGACATGGGTGATAAACATTCAGACTCTGCTTCAGTACATTCTGTTCATCAGACGGTTGCAAATAAAGGAAAGAAGTCAGGAGTGGGGGGGAAGAAAAAGAAGAAAAGGAGAAAAGAATCTTGAATAAATCTGTTGTGATGGCAAGAGGGTTACATTAAAAAATTATTTTATTCTCCTTAGCATCAGTTAAGACCGGTAGTCTCCTGAATGGGAGGAAAAGGAGGCTGTGTGGGTAGAGCTAAGGGATTTGGCTTGTGAAATAATCTTCCTGCAAGAGACATGACTTAATTCAGTGCATTTGGTCTCTCAGGCTCAAAGGGATTAGGTCTGGGGCCCATCATATTGGTCTTTCGGACCAGATAAAGCAGACGGGGTGAGGATTTTGTTTTCTGGATCAGGATTTAAACTCCAAAAATTGGTGGACATACAACCTGGGAGAGCTTTACTGGTAGATGGTTTATGGCATAATCAGCTAAGTAGATTTGCTGTAGTTTATGATCCTCAGGTGAAGGCAGAAAGGGTCCATCTGTATGAATTAATACAGCCATATTTATTGACTGCCAGGAATGTGTATTTTGGGGGAGATTTTAATTGCAGTTTAGAAATACAAGAATGCAGGAATATAGGAAAGAAAGTTTACTGTGATTCTTTTTCTTTACAAAAATACATCGAAACAACAAAACTGATTGATTGCTTGGACAAAGCTAGGCCCCCGGTTAAGTTTACCTTCAGGAAGAGGAAACTGTTTTCAAAAATTAATTATGTTTTTGTTTCCAAAAGGATTGAGATTGTGCCGACATCTAGAATTCCAGTGTTTTTTTCAGATCATTTGTTGATGATAGTGGTAGTGAATACAAAGACAGGGATGGAACAACCTAGGTTACGCTGGAAAAGGAATACTTCCAGTCTGGCAAAGGCCGAAGTTAAACTAGGAATGGCACCCTTGTTTATCGCCAGGGCCTCCGTAATGGGGGTGTATGATAACTTTTTCCAGTGATGGGCAGACACAAAAAAAGAAATAGGGAAATGGTTGCAGGATTTTGGAAAGTCCCAGGCAAAGAAGAACTTTCTGCAGTATTTGGGCTTAAGAGGGCAGCTAATGAGGCTACTAGAGGCCTCTTACATAGGTATGGAAGACCTGTCTGATCAAATTGAAATCATAAAAAATAAAAAGAGGAAGGTGCAATATGATAAATCTGCTTCCTTGGAATCAGAATTAAAGTTTGGCATGCAGAGAACTCCCTTCACTGATCCATGCAAAGCCTGTAAGGAAAAGAAAAACAGAGCTCAACTCACTAGTCTGAAGAAGAGAAAAGGGGAGGTAACTAGCACCACTGAAGGAATCAGAGAGATAGTGGATGAACATTTAAGAGAAGTTATGCAAGAAGTCAGGACACAAGAAGGGGAAATGGGAGAATTAGAACTGAGTATCTCGATGATATAGAGCAATAAAGTAACAGAACTACAGAGGGAGATTACTGAACAGGAAGTTTTGTACGTCATTAAGGAGTTAAAACAAGGGGTAGTCCCAGAGGTGGATAGAATTCCGAATTAATTTTATTAAACTTTTGCAGAGGTTATGGCAGCTTTTTTAGTTAGAGTTTTTCATTTTTTTGTTTCAAACAAATGTTATACCTCCAGAATTTACTTTAGGCGTGGCAAATTTTCTTTTCAAGGCAAGGGATAAAACAGATCTAGGGAAGTGGAGGCCAATAAGCGTGCTAAATGCGGATTTTAACCTGGGTATTGCAGAAAAGGTTAAAAAAGGTGGCAACAGGGGCCGGCCCGGTGGCGCTGAGGATTGAGGCGCTGATGCCACACAGACTGACGCCGGGCGCAATCCGGCCCGGTCGCAACTCGGCCGCCGGTGGGTCGGCCGGGGGGAGATAGGCTGGAGCATCCAATCACAGCTCGCCTTCTCCGGGGAGGGATTCGGCCGATGCCCGACACCTGCATGACCCCGAGCGGAGGCTCGAGGAACTGTAAGCCCCATTTGGGGATGGCGGCCATTGAGCAGCATGGACATTGGCGTGCGCGTCATGACATCGGGGGGAGTTACTTGCTGCTCGGGGAGGGAGAAAAATGCGGAAAAATAAGCCTGCCTCAGCCAGGAAGATGGGAGGACCATGGCCGTGCCCACGATTTGCCTGTGCCCGCCCAGCAGACCACAGACTGATGAAACGTAAGTTACGGGGTTTGAGTCCCCTGCCTCGTCCCCGCCCGGGGGGTAATCCACGGCTCCATGGGGCCTTGGGGTCTGCTTGGGTAGGGTTCCGGGCAGTGGGATGTCCAGTTGTCCCCCCTGAAGGGTCGGAGGTGGCAGGCTGGGGAGGAGGAATAAATAGTAATTTCAAAAAAAAAAAAAAAAGGTGGCAACAGACTTGATTCACATGGTGCAGACTTGTGCAATCCTGAATAGAAATATATATGAAAATCTGGCCATAATAAGGGACGTGATTGAGTTTTCGGTTAGAAAAGGATGAAAAGGGTATTTAATATCCTTAGATCAAAGCAAAGCCTTTGACCGTGTAAGTCATAAATACTTAATTTAGGTACTACACGTCTATGGTTATTAGGATTGGTCACATCTAATATTGACTCCCTTCGCCCTCTCTCCTTACCTCTCTCTTCCCTTCCATCGCTTCTACATCCCTTGGACCTTGGAACCAGTATTGAATTCTAACCCTTCCTTCCCTCCCTTCTTGGTTTTGAACCCTCTCACTGGCTGAGCCTTTTAACCCTAGCTCTTGTGGCTGTCCCATACCCTAATCCATCATGCCTTCACTCCCTAGTATCCTTCCCCTCCTGCCCTTGATCTTGCTGGTACGACTAATCTTTCCAAATCCCTCCATCAAAAAAACCAAAAACAACTTCACCTAGGCTAGCCTTGTAATATTGACCCTTATCCTAGATCTCTGTATTTACTGTATATTGTGTTCCATTTATATTTGATGTATCCTTTGACCTGTATATACATACATACATGCATATTGTGTTCTGTTTATAATTATTGTATCCCTTTGACCTATATCTATACATACATTTCTTACTGTCATTGCCTCCTACTGTTTATGTATCGTACATATTGTACCTTGTTGTATTTGTTGTATATTGTTCTTATTGAAAATCCCAGGTCCACCTCGAAAATGAGCTTTGCTCAATGGTGTTTGCCTGGTTAAATAAAGATTTTTGATTGATTTAAGCAGTAATGCCCGACAGGGTGTGTGTCGTGCTGGGATAATGTCACGCCTCAGGTGGTTGGGCACGAGGCCACAGGCCGAGTGCGTCCAACGACTGAGACGTGACGTTATCCCAAATGACACACACCCTGGAGGGCATTATTGCTATTATACAATGGCTCATTGTTATTCAGAATAAAAAAATAATTTTAAAGATGTTTTTGTGTGGAAAAATATTTTTGTTTTTTAAGAGAAGATGAAACAATCAAGCAGAAACAAATCAAGCAAACAATCATCTACAGGTTCACAGTGAGGCTGAGACTAGACCCGTGATGTTGTACTGGGATAACAACACGGGTCCAGCCCAAGACTGACCAATCAGAGTCCAGGATTTTTTCTTGCCATTGTATAATGAGCAATTGATGGTATTCTGAAAGGGTTTATAAGGTGGGTTAACTTACTGTATGAACAAGCAATAATAATAATACCAGAAGTGGGGTGGGCCTCCTATCACTATTAAAGCAGATGTGAGGAAGGGGTGCCCCCTGAGCTCGCTTCATGTCTTTTCAATAGACCCAATCATAAGTCATATTTGTCAAAGTGAAGACAGAAAGGGAATTACTGGTGATCAGGTGGGGAATGAAGTCCAAATTACTACTTACACAGATTATTTGTGTGTATGTCTTTCTACAGAGGAAGAAATTCCACCCTTAATGAACATAAAGGAAAGGTATTCAAAAGTGTCAGAAGCTGTGGTGAATATGAATAAAAGTAAAGGGTTTGGGCTGGCTCAGCCAACAGGAGGGATGAAGGCGGTGAATAGTATCAGATCACTGAGGAGCCAATAAAGATATTGAGTATTCAGTTTGGCAAAGAGGAAATGGGTAAGGTAAACTGGGAAAAGGCATTAGTGGAAGAGGAAAAAGAAATGACTAGGTGGAAAAGTTGGAAAATGTCTAAGCTTAAATGGGTATTTGTGGCTAAATAATTTCTTCTGCCTGTTTTCCTATATGTAGGCACAATCTTCCCTCTACCTGACAGTATGGAAGCTAGATTTATGGGTTTATTTTTTCAGCTAATATGGGGGTTTCATTTCAACCCGATCAAAAGAAAAGTTACATACTTGGCTTGCAGAAAAGGTGGGCTGGGTATGATTAATCCAGTCCTGTTTTTCCATACTTTGTTTTTGTATAAAATGTACATATTTTATTGCAACAAGAACTGTCCCTGCCCTGGTTGGAAAGTGGGGGTGGAATGTTTTGGGTAAGTTTCTGGAAAATTGGGAGGTAGAACTGCCTAAAGGATTTAGGTCTCTGGAGGTTCCAATTTATTTTAAGGGAACACAACAGAAACTACAAAAATGGAAAATTACAAAATCGAAAGTAATAGTGTATAATAGAAAGAGTATGTATTACAACATTTTAGGTGAAATAGGGTTGAGGGATCCAGAATTTAAGGGATGTACCCCCAGTTAAAATACATTTGCATACAAAATACTGGGTAATAAACAAGTCCTGCAAAATATGTAGGGTTGTTCAATGGCTGATGGTGCATGATAACATAGGAGTAAGGGGAAACCATAAGCATGAGGCAGTGGAGGAGAGGAATTGTTTATATCCTAACTATGGGGCATCAGTGGAGACTCAGGACTAATTTTTGTTTCACTCTGAGTACGCAAGAGGATTATGGGTTTTTCTAGCAGGTAAATGGGGACTCCCGTGGTTAGCAAAACTCAACTATAAAAACCTAGTGTTAGGAATCTTTCCTGAGTTAATTAACCAGTTTCACAATAGTACATTGCATATTTGTTTGCTTGTCTAAAATATTATTTGTGGCAGAGTCGTTGCCAGCTATTACTACTACAAGAAGAAATTTTGTGTGAAGGGGTTAGGAAACTATATGAACAAGCAATGCAGCAGGTATACAGAAAAGAATGTAAAAGTCATCCGAGAAACAAGGTAACAATGTGGTGGAGAGGATTTGCATTTTTTAAAAAAATATACGTAACTGAGGGATGTGCTGAGGGTGGGTAAAAGAGGACAGAGACTTGAGAGATAGAATTAGGAAAATATGCAAAGTGGCACATTGTTTTGGGGTGGGATGGTGTTTGGATGGTGAAAGAGGGGGTTACGGGTAATTTGTGGTGATATTGTTTGAATATATGGTGGTTTGTTTTTGTATTATGTTTACTGTGGTTATTGAATAAAAAACTCCCTTATTCTAGGAAGAGGGAGCTGTTGGGTTCCTATTTAAGATGGCGGATACCCCCATGGTGGTAAGCGGGCTGAGGGAATGTTCTCTACCTCAGGTACCGTGGTTGAGCAGATGGAGAATGCATCTCCATTGGTGGTTACTGAAGGTTTAGAGGTCGATATGTCATCTACCCATAATTCAGAAGACAACCAGCCAGCTCTTACCTGAGTGTGCAAACACAGATTTAGTGCCTATGCAGTCGGATGACTCTTCAGATGACTCGACAATGGAGGAAGAGGTTGGTTCTGATGTTCGTTTTGCCACAGAAGTGATTGTTGTTTTGCCAGTAACTGAGGGAGTGGAGCTTCCGAGCACTGCCATTTCTACTGACACTTGTGCTGGTCAGTTTCAAACATACCACTGATGCTGGTGGTAAGGATCAAAGAGGCCTTCAATATTCCAAATGTGGAAGAGAAAGGAGAGGACTGGATTCCTGATTCTGCTCTATGGGCGGCAGGCTGGACTCAGAATGCAGCTGGAGCCTGGGGGCCTGACTTAACATAGTCTCCCGATTCTGGTACACTAACCACTTCTTGGAAGCCGACATACTATGACTCTGCTATTCCAGAGACTATGCAGCCTTTACAAACATCGGAGAGGTCTTTTCCGGCTGGGGTCCCTGGAATCCCTGACAGGCCATGTATGTTGGTCCCTGTAAGTACTGTGGGGGTTCTTTTAGGAGAGCAAACATCTGCAGAGCATAGTAAAAAGCTAATTTCTGCAATACCTATTGCAGAGGGAGCGTCTAGCGCTGCTATAGAGGGCTCGTCTGTTTCAGTACCTTCTAGTCCTACCCATCCAGCTCATTCACTTTTGGATGAATCAGATCTGCAGGACACTCCCTCCCCCCTTCCAGGGCCTGAATTTGCTGATTTATTTAAAAATAGACCTGAAGTGTTGCCCAGAAGAAATACTGTAAGGTTGCGTTATGTTAGTGGGTTATCTGAAAAGCCAGATCGTTTTTATGTGGGGATAGTGCTGTTGATAGACTCCCTTAACTTCATACCATCAGATGTTTTTGCATTACTCCATACTACAGGTGAAGAAAACTTTGAAGTAAGCTTCTTCTTACCAGCTGGGCAGGAACAGTCTGGTCTTTGTATTATAAACTGAAGCATACCCTCCCCATGGTCACAATTCCTGGCCATTCCTCTCACAAAACCTCTGATCAAGACAGTAACAGTAATGTTTCGGAATGAGAATGTGAGCGTGGTAGATATCCATCACTGACTAAGTTGGAAATGTGACATATTGGAACCACCAGAGGTGATTATTGTCTCAAAATGTTTCTGGACTGGGGGTTGGAAGTTTAAAGTGCGGCTGCAGATGAGGGTTCATGGTGTTTGCCATATCCCAAATAGCTTCTTCCTCGGGAGAGAGAGAGGGGGGTCTGTTTTTATGCAGGCCAACCTAAGGCCTACTACAAATGTGGGGACAGGTCACATCTATCAAGTGCTTGTGATAAACTGAGGTGTGGACTCTGTTGGGGTTTTAGGCATGTCAGTCTGACTTGTCGAGACTGGAATAATTGCAACCTATGCAAATCAAAAGGCCATATGTTTCAGGATTGTTCCTGGGCTTCTGTCAATAAGCCCAGTCCATTCAACCAGTCTGATTTGGTATGTAAAGTGCAGAGGACTAGCTCTGTTATCAGACCTCAGAATGCAGGTCCGACACCTAGGCCTGCACCAGCACAGAAGTCTGTACTGGTACCCAGAGCGACACCTAGCATATTACCAATACCCCCCCTTGAAGAATCTATACTGGTAAACCCCAAGCCAGAACCTGTATTGCTTGAGATGACTGCCTCTTCCACTGTGACCCCCTCTGAAGTGGTGATGGAGTAGACTTCAGATGCGATGGAGGGCCCTTCAGTTTCTACCCAAATGAATACTCGCATGTCCTCCCCCCCCTCCTGGTTACAAAACCCATACTTCCTAGAAGAAGTATAAGATCTTCCAATAAGATCTTCCAAACAAAGCTCAAGATTCTACTGTGTCATTATCTTATAAATTAGAAGTTTTGCAGTCTTCGAAGAACTGGGAAGACTCAGACTGGACAACATTGATTCTGAGGCATCTGGGAAATCTGCTCCCCCAGATGACTCAAAGGCCCAGATAGTCAAAAGGGTTGCGCCATGTGCAACAGGGTTGCGCATGCTCAAGTCCAAAACTGCGCCATTTAGCGATATTCAGAAGGAGGCAGTTGCGCCCCCGAAAACATGCTGAGCAACAGCGCAATGAAAATGAATGCAGGCGCAACCGAAGGGTGTGGATCCATGCATAAAGACCGCAATGCGATATTCAAAGACTTGCGCGATGCGCAAGAGCGGCACAGCCGGAAATTGCGCACAAGCGGAAATGAGCCAAAATAAAAAGGCTCAAGGAAGCGGCGCAAGAACGCTACCAGACTGCCAAGTGGTGGAGAGAGAGAGAGAGACAGAGACAGACAGACAGACAGCAAAGGGCAGGCAAGGAAAGTGTGGCCCATAGTCTGTAGAGGCCAGCGGGGGGTGCCCGGTGCAGTGGAAGTAGCAGTCAGGACAGTGGGGGTAACACAGCAACACCAGCCGGGGGTCAGAAGCCAGGGAGATGGACAGTGCCAGTTTCCACATGGAAGCTGTAATGAGGGGGGTGAGAATGCATGCTGCAGGGGGACGTGGCCGTGGAAGGGCCCGTCGGCGGTATGCCCCCGACAGGCGGTACCGTGCCTGCATCAGCTTTGAGCTGTACACAGATGTAGAGATCGTGGGCTGGTACCCGAACAGGGCAATACTGAGATGGCTCTGTGAGCTGTGCAGTGATGTGATGCAGGCACCCTCACGACGGAGTCACGCTCTGTCAGTGGAGACCAAGGTGACAGCCTGCATGTGCCTGCTCACCACGGGCACCTTCCAGAGGCCGACAGGGAGACTACAGGCATCACACAGTCGGCCACGTCCGCATCCTCACCCAATTCCTCAGCGCACTGCTGCCACATGCTGCGGAGTACATCCATTTCCCCAGCACTGCGGCAGAGCGTACAGCAAACATGCAGGAGTTCCACAGGGTAGCACGTATGCCTGGCATGCTAGGGGCCATAGACTGCACCCATGTGGCCATCCGCATGCCACCTGGCCCCGATGGCCACGCATATCAGAACAGAAAGGGATTCCCTAGTGTCAACTGCCAGGTGGTGTGTGATGCCACTGGGCGCATAATCAATGTCTGTGCCACACACCCTGGCGGAGCACATGATGCCTTCATATGGTATCAGTCTGCACTGTGCCATCTATTCGAGAGTGGGGACATCCCCACAGGACATCTAGTGGGTGAGTACACATGTATGGAATGCAAACTCTGGGCAAGGGTGGGAATGCCACAGGTGCCATGGTAGTGGCACACAAGGATATGGGCAATATGGACCTGAACATGACACTGCTCTCCACTATCTCCACACAGGTGACTGCGGATACCCACTCCGTCCCTGGCTGCTCACACCATACCGCGCCCCACTCGACCCCAGCGCAGCAACGCTATAATGAGGCACATGCCGCAACACGCAACATCATAGAGCGGGTGTTTGGGATGCTCAAGGCACGCCCGATGCCTAGACACCTCTGGCGGTGCCTACAGTACAGCCCCCAAAAGGCCTGTGGGATATTCTGGCCTGTTGCATCCTGCACAACATGGCCAAAGACCATGGGATAGCCGTACAGGTCGAACAGGGGGACAGCGATGGGGACGCCAGTGGCGCCGGTGATGATGGTGATGAGCAGCCCCCCCTAGGACGGAGGGACCCCCGACTGATCCGGCAGGCCCAGCTGCACCGGGACACCATCACAGAGGAGCACTACGCTCAACACAGGTAAGTCAAGGGGACATGTGCAACCAACACTGTCCATGCACAAACCACAGGCACACAGGGGAACACACCAGGGGTGCATGAAGGTCAGGGGAGTGGAAGGGTCCAGGCATACAGACACACCATCAGGGAAGGGTGAGCACTCATATGGACACACACACACCAGGCACAGAGCGCATATGGGCAGATGCACAGCACTGCAGAACCGACATTGCTAACACACAGCACCACCGACCACCCCCACCACCCGTACTGTCCAAGTACGTGTGTCAGATGCTGGGCACCCTTGCACCTTGGTGTACAGTGCAATGCAGGCATCATCATGCACATGCAACTGTGGACAGCAGTTGGGAGGGTGTGCAGGTGGTCCGTGTGTCGGCGTGGTGAGCAGAGCACCCAGCAGTGCACTGCCCACCATGATGCACATTGCACACATGGCAGCACCAGACAGGGCCCTCACTGGGAGAAAGCTCAGTCATGTAGCACTGTCCCACGGCCACCGTGGATGCGTGGGCGGCCCCGCCATGACCCAACAGCACGGGCAGGCTGAGCAGGGGCCACATGGGGTGGCACTGTTGCACCACCAGGGGTCCCACTGTGCAAACGCGACCTTGCCCGCACAGGGGTCTGCAGCATGCCCGAACAAACCTGCACCAGGGGTGCTCAGGATGCCCACAGCAGAACTCGGCATCGACAGGCCTGGTGTCGCATGATGCCGGGAACAGGGAGTGGAGAGTGCACTGTGTGGGGTGTGCAGTACAGGGGCACCTGACTGTGTGCCCAATGCGTCCACGACAGAGACCACTGCCTGGGTCAGCCTGTCAATGGCGGCAGTCACATCCGTCCGCATACGGACCAGCTCGGCTCAGTCCCGAGCACACTCCCTGCTGTGCCACTCCACGGACACAGACGGTGCCTCCACAGACCTTGCAACCCACCTCTGCAGCTGTACTGATTCCTGCAGCAGGCGGGTGTGCTCATCCAATGGGTACTGTGCCCCAACGGCATCCTGACCCCCAGGGTGTGGACGGTCCTGATGCACAACACCCCTTGAGGGTGGGCGCTGTTCACCAGGACCAGGAATGGGCGGATCAAAGAGGGCGGCGGACATGTGCCACTGCTTGAAACTGTACCCCCAGACCTGGTGGGTGACTGCTGCTGTTGCCCTCAACCGCTGTGCCCTGGGTCCACTCGTTCCACCGCTGTGCTGGCAACAGTGCCAGACACCTGCACAGCCACCAGTGCTGCCCCACGGTGCTGACAGGCACAGCCTGGGACCGTGCCAGCATGCTGGTACACAGTTGGAACCAGACAGGCCCAGGGGCACTGGCTGCCGTGGATGTCTGTCATGGGACACACAACCATCACTGCCCATTGCAGGCCTTCTATCATCAATGGTGCAGGTACGTGCTACTGCCATGGTCACAGCGTGCTGGCATGCTTGCATGCCAGACTGCTGAGACACAGGCTGTGCACCCCCCGCACCCGTATCACTGACACCAGAGTTTGTGGCCCACCATGCATGCTGCTGCAGTGCCTGCTGGCTGGTGGTGGAGGTGGATGGACCCTCCTCCATGTCCAGCAGGTCAGCATCACTGTCTGGACCCACCACCACCATCTCCTGAAGCCGAACAGGATCTGTAACAGAAAGAGAGTACATGTGATGCATGTGAACAACCACCCCCAAACACCACCACCATGTCATACCGTGCAGTGATGGGCTTCCACCTGTCTGGAATCCTCCATGCTATGCGCCTCAATGACTCGGCTGCATGGCTGCGACCAGTGTCTCCTCAGTTGGGGTCAGCTCCAACACCACTGGCGGGCCCCGCCAGTGCCAGCATCGCTGCCCTGAAGGCGCCACCTTCTCCTTCAACCTCCTGCGGTCTGTCCCATCTTTTCTTGCATTCCTGCGGGCGCTGGTGGCTTCCGTGCAGGTTAACGGCCCGAGCTACCCCTCCCATGCAGCCGCCTGCGGGCCTGAGGGTGCCCTCTGTCCACTCAGCACTGGCTCCTCATCCAGGTAGGCCTGGAAGAGAGCCTCCGCCTCTGCTGCTGTAAAGTTGGGCCTCCTCCACCCACACCGTCCTCACCCCTCACCTTGGCTCTGCTCGGTCATGGCGATCTGTATGGGGGAAGTGGACACCTGTCACTGTGCAGTCTACAGCATTTTCCCATGACCATCGCCCTGAACATCACACAGCATGCAACTCACCTCACCTGCAGTAACCGGACCTGGCCAGCGCAGCCCAATGTCGCACATTTATAGCGCAATACATGCAAATTAGGGTGGAGCAACTATAATGACATGCAAATCACGCCACCGCGCCTTGAATGGCTGATCAGATGATTTGTATGTGTCGGCTGAATATCGCGAATCCGCGCTTACGCACATCGGAAGAGTCGGCTGAGCCAATGGCGCAGATCTGTGCCTGTGTGGTACACTGACTGCGCATGCCCAGATAGCTTACGCAGGCATCTGTCACGCTGCTGGACGTGCTGAGCGCAATCGGCAATTCAGGCCATGGCCACCATTGTGCCAGTGGCGCTACAGCAATGGGCACTATATGGCGCTGTGGCACTACTGCACAATACTCCACTGTGGCACTGGTATGCAGCTGGTCGATCGCGCAGGATGCCTATACATCAGATGGCGCTGTGCGTAGCCTTGCGTCAGTGCCCATGACCTTGTGTATGACCTTTGCCCCCTGGCACTGTTCGCCTGCCATGTGTACGTCCCTATTGCGCTGTCTGGTGACAGCGCTATGTGAAGTGACGGTGCTGTTCGAACAGCGCGATTGGAGCCTGTGGTGGTCTATTGCGCAACATCTCCACATGGGGTTACGGCACAGCTGGGTGCCATATTGCCTGCTGTAAAGTTGGTGCCATGGCTAGGAGGAGGGCGGTGTCCTGGAGCCAGCTTGAAGTGGCCAACCTGGTGGCCCTAGTTGAGCCACACTAGGATGGCCTTTGTGGTGAGGTGCCCCTCACCAGTGCAGGACTGAGGTGTGGCAGCAAGTGGCCACTGACCTGGTAGGGGTCACTGGACGTGCCGGTCTGCTGAGCAGTCCGGCACTGCACAGTGGACCTCACCGGAGGGAGCCAGAGCTTTTAACGGCGCTGCGCTCATGTGCCAGGCGGGGCGTGGTGCCCAGCCAGGTGGTGTGCCATCTATGCACCTGTATTATCTGTGGGGTGTGTGTGTGTTTTGGTGGCTGTGCACAGGTGATGGCTCAGCCACGGTTGGCTGTGTCAGTGTGTGCAGCTGTGAGATGAATGGGTATGGCTGTGTGGGCAGGCACTGTCACTGGGGCAGGGGGCAGTCTGCTTTTGAGTCACACTGATGTTTGTCTCAACATATGTCTCCCACAGGCCGGGATGTGAGGATGCGGGGCAACATTGATGAGGGCCGTGCCAGGGACCCGGTGCCAGCAGGGGTTGCACCCCACCAGCAGCAGCAGCGCCAGCAACAGCGCCAGTCAGAGCTGCTTGAGCAGTGTGAGTATCATGACTTCATGGATGCTATTGCATGCTGGGGGCCAGTAGCCCTGCACAATACAAACATGCAGGAAAGGGGAGGTCATAATTCCACTATACAAGACACTAGTGAGGACCCACCTGCAGTACAGTGTACATTTCTGGAGACCATACCTACGTAAGGACGTAGAGTGGGCAGAGAAGGTTCAGAGGAGGGCAACAAAGATGGTGCATGGCTTGCATCACAACTCCTATGGAGACAGGTTGAAGGAACTGAACCTGTACTCCCTGGAGGAGAGGAGGAGAGGATATGATAGAGACATACAAGTATCTTACAGGGTGGAACAGGTGCAGGAAACACTATTTTGAAGTGCAAAGATGTTCCAGGACTACAGGGCATGGGATGCAGTTGGAGGAGGACGATTCAGAGGAAACATGAGCAAGACTTTCTTCACAGAACGGTGGTGTACAAGTGGAACACCCTGCCAGAGGGAGTGGTGGGGGCTGACACACTCACGGGATTTCAGACTGCATGGAATAGACATAATGGAATTCTTGAGGTCAGGGTAAGGCAACAGACTTCTAGGTAAACAAAGTAACTACAGGCTGAAATGGACAGACTGTGTGGGCCATAGCCCTTATCTGCCGACACTGGCTATGTATCTATGTCTGTAGGCACGACACGGGTGACATGCATCACTGTCCAGTTTCACAGCACGTCTGTGTATGCATCACTGGTGGTCCATGCATGCACTGGGCACATAGCTGTGTAACTGGCATCGCCTGCGTTGCCACGTCACTTGCCAGCCTTGTTTGTGCTGTGATGGACATGGGCAGTATGTGTGCGAGTGGTGCTGATAGCTGGTGCCGCCTGTTTGTGATGGCCATGTGCATGTTCACTGTGGGTGGATGCATGCCATCACAGGTGCGGACATTGGGCTATATGGCTTGCAGGTTGGGTGGTGTTCAGGGTTGTGGTCAGTCACAGCCATTGACTGTGTTCCCATTTTCCTAGGCCTTGAGGTTCTCCATCGGCTGATGAGGGATGTCAGGGCCATCCGACAGCTTGTGGCCCAGAACACCAACATCCTGCAGTCAATACACCACCATGGCCTGCGGAGGAGGCGGCAGGGAACTGCAAGACACCACCAGGAGGACGGCCGGCCGGCTGGCCCATGACCTATCTTCCCTTCCCACTTCTCCCATCACTACCACCCTGCCTTCCCTCTCCAAGTTTGTCATCCCTACCCCTTGACCAACCCTACCTTGTACCCGTCCCCCCCCCTTGTAAATAGTTGTAATTGTTCTTGTTAATGTTTGTTGTGTTAAAATACATTTATATTTTATACGAGTAATGTGTTGGTCTCTGATTTGCAGCTGCCTATGGGTGCTCAGTTGCAGGGGTGTACATGCCATCTGGGCTGGTATGGTCCTGGGTATGTGTGTGTGTGTGTGTGTGCGTGTGTGTGCATAGGGAGGTATCTCCAGCATGGCAGTGACTTTTGGTTGGTCTTGCCATCTGCTGCCACCCACTGCTGGGTGCACAGGGTGTGTCTGGCTTGCAAGCTTCTACTAGTGCTGCATGGGGTTGGCGTGTGCTGGGGGATGCATGGTTTCCTGCAGTGCCAGTCACTGCACATAGGTGGTGTCTGGGGTCACAGTGCAGGGTGTGCTGTGGCGTCACGGGGGCTGATGTGCACTGGTTGTCAGCCCCTGTGTGTGGCACTCTCAGCCTGCCAGTGGTTGTGCTGGGGTGTCATGGCTCTGCTATGCTTTGTTGGCTTGTCCCCATGGGCAAGTAGATCATCCGTCCCACCCCAGTGATGCTGTGCTTGGGGTGTGCAGGTGTGGTGGGTTCTGCAGTGTGTTCCTGTGCCCATGTGTGGCATGGCTGGCGGTGGGCCCCAGCCTGCCTCCCTGGATGTGCAGTTCCATTGCTCTGGGGGCTCTGCTTGCGCTATGGCACCTCTGGAATGCTCAGCTGGGCTGCCCTGGTTGCGCCATAAGCGCAACATTCCGACTCAGCTTCTCCTTCCTGGTTGTGCTATGGCGCAGTGGTGCGATATTCAGAGCGTTGGTTGCTTGTGCAGTTGTGTTCTGCTCCATGTTTGAATCTCCTTTTCTTCGTATTCTTGCCTCAACTGGTTTGTGCTTGCTCCTGCTGTTGCGCTCATTTTGAGCGCAGTTTGAATATCTGGGCCAAAGTTCCCAGATTTAAGGGAACAAAAGCAAAAAAGGTCTACCAAAGGGAAGGCTGGGGGGAAGGGGGGGACTTGAGTTGATCTTATGCTCATCTTAAACTCCTTGACCTCTTTGTCCCCTGGAGCAGGTTAAAATCGCCTCTTTAAATGTATGCAGTTTAAAAAACCAAAAGAAAAGGACTGCATTGTATATGCTTCTACAACAGGAACAGTTTAATATTATCTGCCTTCAAGAAACCTGGTCTGCCTCTATGTTTGATTTGGGTGCTATGAAAAAGGATTGGTGGTTGGGACCTTCTTTTTGGTTATTCGGACAGGACAAGGCAAATGGTGTAGGTATTCTTTTGACAGGGTCACATTTTTGGGTATTGAGACTAGTAGAGCAAGTGCCTGAAAGGGTCTTGATATTGGATTTGGCTTTTGGAGACAAGAAATTTTGCTGTATTAATATTTATGTACCTCAAATTAAAACAGAGCAGATTTCTATTTTTAATTTGATTAAACCATATTTGGCCACCTCTCTGCATATTATATTTGAAGGCGATTTTAACTGCTCTGTGGACTTTTCTGTAAAACACGATAGTGGGAAGAAAGTTTATTGTGATGCCGTTGCTCTTAAAAATATGTTAAATACTGTAGGGATAATTGATGGGTTTCGGAGTATGCACAAAAGGGTGGTGCTACCTATTTCCGAGGCAACTTACAAACAAGAATTTACTTTTTTTTGTCCCCTGCCATGGTAATAATCACAGCTATAACTTTGCAATGGAATTTTCAGACCACGCATTATTATACATCCAATTGACATTTCAGAAGCACTCTGTTCCTCCAGTTAGCAGATGGAGATTAAATGTAGCCTTCTCTGTAGGTCCCAGCTCTTCCGGAAGGACTTAAAACCATCCTGTTGACTAGGGAATCTGTCCACTGTCTTTATGACTCACTTTTTGAGTGGTGGAGTGACACAAAAAATGGAATTAAATCATTTTTTACCCTACAAGGGAAAATTAAAAGGGATTTGGACTATATGAAAAAATGCCAATGCCTCATATCTTTGGCTAACTCTGGGCACATAGGTTTAAACTATCAAATCCAAATTACCAAAGATCTAATGAAACAATACCAATATGATAGAGCAGCATTTTTGGAGGCAGAATTAAAGTATGGAACACAAAAGGGGCCTTGTGGTGACCCTTGTTTTTTATGTAAAGAGAAAGTAGATGCTGCACAAATTTCAAATTTAAAAAATGAGTTGGGGAATTCAATATCTGATCCCACTGACCTGTCAAAACTGATAGACTCTTATACTCAGTACTGCTTTGGTGTTCTTCAGGGAGAGGTCGATATTCTTGATACTTGGTTTTTGGACCAGATTCCCAAGATATCGGATTATGATAAGAAATTACTTATAGAACCCATTTCGGTGGCAGAGGTTTCGGCAGCAATTAGGCTTTGTCTGGCACCTCCCCAGGATGGGATGGACTTCCCATGACTTTTATAAATCATTTTCCAAAGATTTAGCTTCCTGGTTGGCTGATATGTTTTTAATGCCTTACTCTCACAAACTGGGTTACCACCTTCCTTTACAAATGGTCTTTTCATTTTTCTATACAAATCTGGTGATAAAACTAATATGGATAACTGGAGACCAATTTGGCTCTTAAAATACTGATTACAAAATTTTTGCAAAAATTTTGAATTCAAGGTTATTAATAGTAGCCCCATCAGTTATCCACCCTACTCAAACGTGCTACATCCCTGAAAGGAATATAAGTGATAATTTAGGTATTATTAGAGATGTATTGGTGTATTACCAGGAATGGCCTAATGCAAGATTTGTGCTCTTTTGACCAGTCTCGGGTCTTCGACACTGTGCATCACAAAATTCTATTCCACACATTATTAAGATATGGTATTCCTCCTGAGTTTGTAACATGGATAACCAATTTGTATAAGTCAGCTTATATAGTTACCTATAACAAAGGACTATTCAGCTCAGAGATTAAAGTTACTATAGGGGTAAGACAGGTTTGTCAGCTTAGCCTTCTGCTTTACGCTTTTTTCTTGGACCCCCTTATTAGGAAGATACTTGACTCCTCAGAAGTACAGGGACTGCCTTGGTCACAGAGTGTTTCTGTTTTGAAAATCCTAGCTTATGCGGGTGATATTTGTATCTTCTTAAAAGATGAAAATAGTGGTACTGCTTTGGTATAGATTTTTTCAGAGTTCTCTTCACTCACAGGTGTATCTTTGAATCTTAAGAAAAGTATGGGTATTCCCCTATTTGAAGGGCATCAGGAGGGAACTATGGTGGGAGGTATTTCTATAGTCAAAGGCCCCATTAAATTTTGGGTCTCAAATTTGGGAGAGCGGATTTAGCTTTCCTAAATTGATCAGACAAAACTGCAATCTGTATACGAAAAGTTCAAATGTGGAAGAATGGCCCCTTTTGAAAACATAAAAGAGTTTGGATATTAAAGCAGTTTGTCCTATTTTGTTATATGTTAGTTATATATTTCTGGCCTCAACTGAATAACTCTTATTCAGTCTTTTTGTTTTCTGTGTATGTGTCTAGGTGTAGTTTTTCATTTCATCAAACTACACACAGACATGTAAGGCTTATGGATCACGCCGGGTGATCAATGCTGTAAGTAGTGAAGAGACTGTTTTCTTACAGACTGCACAGTATGTGCTTTAGTAAAGTCTGACTGTAGTACTTCTTTAAGTCTCTAGTTCAAAAACACATTTTATGATTGCTAACCATCTGTGGAATTTGCATATGTACCGGAGCAGGATGTTTTGTATCTAGTTCCTTTTTAAGCACTAATGTCTAACCAGGGATTGTGTTATTGGTTTGTTGAGCATCCTCTAGGGGTATATGTAGTACGAGGTGTAGCTGAGTGCCACATGCCCCTAAAGGGAGATTAGCAGACCATTATCATAAATCCTGAGACTGTCATATTGCTATTATAATAAAAATGTTTTTTTAAATAGTATTAAACCTTGTTCAGTATGTCAGTTTCAGTGGCTCAGCAGGTAGCACACTCGTCTCTGAGGCCGGGAGATCAGAAGGCTGTGGGTGCTATCCCCACACCAGGCACTTGGGTTAAATCCCAAAACTGACACTGTAGTTGTGCATGAGGGGGGTGCTGCACTCCTAAGGTGCTGTCTTTTGGATGGGAAGTTAAACCGAGGTCCCATCTGCCTGTTCTGGTGGTAGTTCAGGTGGATGTTAAAGATCCCATGGCACTTTTCGAAAACAGTAGGGGAATTTTTATCAATATGACTTTAACAGACAAATTATTACAAGCAATGTGAATTCACACAAAATAAATACAAATCATAAAACAAGAAAATTAAAATGAAATCCAACCATACATTCCTCTCAAATAATAATGCAAGAAAAGAAAAATCATAAAAACTGGCATAAACTGCACCCCCCCCCCAACCACACACACACACACTAAAAGAGCGGGGAAGGTTTTATTTAAAAACCTGTTTTTTTTTTTCTAATACCTAAATACATATTCACTTCATATAGAAATTTCTAAACCAATAAAGCTATCAGAATACTTCATCCACCCCAGTACCTTTCCCAAAGTCCTTTTTTTTATTTTAAATTCAGCTTCTCTTAAACAATTAATAGCATTCTTTATAACAAAAAACAGTTGCAATGGAGTATCCTGTTTCTATTGAAAAATGAAACTACATCTAAACTGCCACACCCAATATAAAATAAATACTGAAACAACATTCATTGTGCTCTGCTTATATTTACCCCAACTAACTGGGAAATTACCAAAGTATAATTTCTTCTTATCCCAGTTTCTACAAAGGGAATCTAGCCAATGGGTGTCCCATATTCCCCAGAAATCTTTAATAAAGGGACATTCAAAATAAAGATGATCCATCGTCTCTATTTGTTGAATACAAGTGTTCCTTAAACAATATCTTTCTATGACCTGTTTGTGTTTATGATTTCCCCTTGTATTTATACATCCATGTACCCCTAACCATGCAATATACCACATATGTGCCAGAATTCTAATATGTAATAGTCTATTCTTTATCTGCAACTTTCTTGCTGTATCAAATGTTTAAAGGGATCCTCCAAAAAATTATCATATAAAATACTCTGATATAATGTTTTTCTAGTAAATTGTTTGAAATCAGAACATGTAATCTTCCAATATCGAATATGGTCAAAAATGATGTCCCGGCTAACAGTTAGCCGATACCATCTTTTAATTTTAAGTTGAAAAATTCCTTGCTCCCATTCTGCCCATATGTCTGCTATTTCCATAGAAACCCAACCCACCCAAGGGTGGACTTGTCGTCTTAATAAAGGTTTTAAATTTGTTGTAACAAACATTGTAAAGAAAAATACTATAGGATTAAGCATTTGTACTCCTCCTTCTGCAAATGGTAAATATAAAATGTTTCTTTTTTATCGGATTTAACCGACTTCCCCAAAAGCGTGAAAAGAAAAATCCCATAAACCGATGTTATCATATGTTTTGGCAAGGGGAAAACATGACTGACATACAAAAATATAGGTAACAAAAAGGATCGGATCAGAAATAATTTATTTTTCTTTCCCATTCTCCAGCACCCCCATCTAGCTATTCTTGCTCGACCTTTATTAAAACATATCTCCCAATTACAGTCTGCCAATGAGTCTACTCCAAAAAATAAACCAAGAATTTTTAACGGTGTATCTGAAATTACTATCCCTCCTATCTGCGTCTGAGTTCCCTGTGTCCCAGCTAATTCTAAACAACTACTTTTCTCTAAGTTTATTTTAGATCCAATACAGCCTAATATGGATACTAAAAATTTACAAAGTAGTGCTCCCTGTTCTTTATCTGGGCTTAAGACACAGAGATTATCTGCATATGTGATTGTTTTAACTAAACCCCACCCTGGGCTTATTATCCCTTTTAAAATCAGTGTTCTGTAAATAATTCGAATTATGGGGCCTAAAGCCAATATAAATAAATATGGGCTTAGCGGACAACCTTGCCTTACCCCTCTCCTAATGTAAATTGGTTTACCCACCCACCCATTCACATAAGGTTTCGCTACAGCCAAAAAGTAACAAATCTGGATCCAGTTCATAAACTGTAATGGAAACCCAAATTTCCTTAATGTCAACCAAATAAATTCTTGAGCCAGATTATCAAACGCTTTAGCAAGGTCAAAACTGATCAAATATCCAGGAATTGCCTTCTTTTTTCCCCTTGATTAAACAATTCTCTTAATAATAATAATGCATTTTGCATCATTCTGCCTGGCACAGAGCAGTATTGTGATGGCTGAATCAAATACTGAAGAACTTTACTAAGTCTGTTGCTTAACAATTTTGCAAATATTTAATAGTCTGTGTTAAGTAATGTAATAGGTCTCCAGTTTTTATATCTGCTTTATCCCCTACTTTAAATAAGAAAATCAGGAGGGCATCATTCATTTTTTCTGTGAGTCGGTCTTCATTTAAAAATGCATTAAAAACTGCTAACAAATTAAGTGGCATGCTTTCCCACAGTTTTTTATAGACTTCTGCAGGCAATCCATCAGAACCTGTAGCTGTTAGATTCTTCAAGTTATTTATAACAAAACCCTCTTCTTCTGAAGTAAAACATTCACAAAGGCTCTGCCTATCCTGCTTATTTACTTGCGGAAGGTCTGTGTATCTGAAAGAATTGACATTCCTTCCTGTTCCCCAAACCCTTGACCAAATGTATTTGCTGTATAATCATCTAATGTTCTTTTTTTTCTCTTTTACAATTTCTGTTTATCCCCTCCTACCTACCCTCGGAACCGTTCAATCTCATCTCAGCTCCCGAACTCAGGATCTGCCCCTAGAGTGCCTCTCCTTTTTCTCCACCTGCACAATGGGGTCTGTCCTGGAATTGGTGGTCTGGATGACTTGGAACGGTCGTCATCTTGGACTGCCAAGGGTTTTTTTCAGTTTTTCTGTAGTTCCCCCTTTGTCCCAGCCCTCTGAGACACCGGTGCAAGGATGAGCATCCAGAGAGGCGATTTGCTGACGCACGTCCCTCCCAAGCACCAACAAGCATCCCCCCTCCCCAACTCCGTTAGACAGAGCTGCCAACCCCTCAAGAGCCCATGTTCCCACCGGCTCTCTCAGGACATCAGATGCACACAGCACCCCTGGTATCCCACCCCAGAGGGAGGAGAGCATCCATTGGGATGCTCAATCCTCCCTCCCCCAGCCGACCCGAGCTCATTCCCGAACCTGGGTCACCAGCGTAGGGCGAGGTGTGGCTTCCGGTGCCTCAACCCTCAGTGCCACTGAGCCAGCCCAATCATTTAATGTTCTAAGAATGCTGGAGGCCCCCTTATCAATACTCCCGAAGGATCTCTAATTCCCCCCATATGCTTAATTTTAGTTCTTTGATTACAATCCTCATAAGGGTTTACTTGATTTTTCCGCCCTTGTGTTCCAAAATGCTGTTCCAATTCTAACGATTTCTGTCTGTTATATTGTATAGTCATTAATTCCTGTTTTTCCTTAGCAATGTGTTCTTTTTTTTTCTTTTTATTAAAAGTTTTTCCACATACATACAGAATGGAAATATCATTGTTTCAATAGGCATTACAGTGATTAAAATATTTTACATAAGCTTCAATGTCAATGTATCCTTTATAAAATTAATAAGTATAGTTATCATGGGGCAGCACATTGAATAATGGTGACTTAAGGGTCTATTCTCACCTTATATGTATTATGCTACAGCACAATTAGACTTATGATAGGGACTCAATCCACATGTTATTCTCTAATCTGGGACGGCCGATAGTAGAATTATTACATAACTGCAATTCATTATGGACAGAAGTCTACTTCCTCTGTAGATGCATGATGGATCCAGCACCTCCACTTCAAAGTAAATGATGTGACCCCTCCCCTCTGTTCAGCATTAAAGTTCTCAGATTTATATATTTCTGACATTATTATTCTCCAATTCTGAACAGTTGGAATCTGGGCCCTCATCCATAACCTTGTGATAGCCTTCCACCTTGTGATAGCCTTCTTGGCTGCAATATAACATATAGGTAATATAGTGCGTCCCCAATGGGGAGCATGGTCTGGATAAACTCCCAGAAGCAATTGTTCAGCTGTAAGTTCTATAGGTTCTGCAAACAAGGCAGTTTACTCATTTTGGAGTGTAAGCCAAAAGGGCATAAGGCACGGACATGACCAAAACACGTGACCCAATGTGGCGGCAAGGCATCCGCATTCCCTCCAACACTTCCCATACTCCTCCAGAAGGTATTTCATAAGGGCCGCAGGGGCCCTAAAGTATCGAGAGTGGCATTTCCATGAAAATTCTCTCCAGTAGGGGGAAGCAATGGATTTTATCTCAATTAAAGAGGATCTGGACCAAACGTCAGTGGGTATTTCCATTTCAAGATCTTTATTCCACGCATCTAGTATAGAAGCTGTGGAGGTTGGGAACCCATTTCTCAGCTCTTGATAGATGAGACCTATTTAGTGAGATCCCAGGTTTCCCTTATTTGCTTCTATGAAAATGTTTAACAAATCTGGCATTGGGGCTGGTAAGGCAGGGAATATTGTTGTGTTTCAGAGGATGTGATTTCGGATTTGAAAGTATCAAAACCTGTCTGTATTCTTTAGGGGAAATAGGGATTGGAGTTTATCAAATGGGATAATTCCCTTTGAAGAGAGAAACTGATAAACATGAGATAACCCAATATCTCGCCACAAAGAGAAGGTATGATTCATATAAATAGGAGTAAACTTTTTGTCCTTGGATATTAATTTACAATATTTGTATATTTTTAAGTTTGGCACGGATTTTCTTATCTGCTTCCATATCTTGTAGGTCTGTGCTGTTATTCCTGTTAAAGGTGAGGGACTAAGTGACCTATCATCTGATGAGAAGAGAATCCTCTTAATATCATATAGATCATTTAGCTGAAATTCCATAGTTTTCCAAAGAGAGTTATAGGTGTCGGTCAACCATAAGATCAGCGTTCTTAAGAATGCTGATTGGGCGTATAAGTGAAAATCTGGAAGATTGAACCCACCGTGAGATAAGAAAAGTTTTAGGATAGAAGGTTTAATTCTGGGACGGTTCTTTCCTCATATGAAAGTCAGTAACATTATGTACCAGAATATAAAGTAGAATTTAGAAGGGAAGAAGGGGATGGTCTGAAGTAGGTATAGAATTCGATGGAGGACATAGATGCGTATTATAGAAATTCGCTGGTCTAGTGGAGTATATGCAGAGGCCCACCTGTCTAACTCAGCCTGAATCTGGACTGTAAGAGGTTCATAATTAATCACTTCTAATACTGCCGGGTCAGTGGGAAGGTGGAGGCACGCCACCTAAATGGAAAGGTCTATTTTAACAGAGGAGATAGGGAGAAGTTAAACAATAAGATTTTTGTTTTGTTTATGTTTAATTTAAAGTCAGATAGTTTTCCAAATTGGAATAAGATCTTCCATGTTGATGGGATGGATTAAGAGAGGGACAACAAGGTCAACATTACATCATCTGCAAACATTCCTATTTTGTATTCATGTTGGCCTATCGGTATCCCTTCTACTGAGGGGGTATTGCAAAGTAGGGCCACCAGAGGTTCTAAAAACAGTGCAAAAAGATAAAGGGACAATGGGCAACCCTGTCTAGTCCTCCTCCCTAGAGAAAAGGGTAGGGAAAGTGAGCCATTAACTCAAACGTAAGCTTTAGGAGACCTATATATTTTTGTAAAGCATGATATAAATTGTAGGGGAAAGTGAAACATTTTAAGGGTTTCCCATAGGAAGGGCCATGACACACAATCAAATGCCTTCTCTGTGTCTAAACTTATAAATACCGAGAGAATTTGTCTAGTGCAAACATATTCCTGTAGTACAAGAGCTCTATGAATATTATCAGATGTGTTTCTATTTTTAATAAAGCTAGATTGGTCAGGGTGTATAATATGGGGAACTATTGTTTCAAGTCTGGTAGACAGAATGGCCATGTAGATTTTATAGTCAATGTTAAGAATCGAAATAGGATGATAAGACCCTGGATCTGAGGGGTCTTTGTTAGTCTTTAGCACCAGGCTATAGTTGTAAAATCCCAGGATGGGGGGACAGACCATCCTGGGAGATCTCATTGAAGAGAGCATGAAGTTTTGGGATCAATTCTTTTGTGAATTTTCTATACCACTCTACGATATAACCACCTGGTCCTGGGCCTCTCCCTAGATTTAATTTTTTGATGGATTCTTAAATCTCCAATATTGAGATAGGGGATTCTAAGGACTTGATTTGGAGGGAAGAGAGAGTTGGAAGATTTGCCTGTTTTAAGAACTGTATCAATTCATTCTGGGGGAAGGAGGAGGGAGGGGAGTATAAATTGGTGTAATATTCAGTGAATGCCTGTTGAATGAGGACTTCCGGTGACATCAGCAACCGGCATGGTAGCTTAATCTTGAGCTCCGTGGTGAGAGTGCAAAAAGCTACCTCAATCTGGTGCCATCAACAACCAGAACTTAGACTGAGAGAAAGAGAAAACAAAGGAAATGAGTCCAGCAACGAACCTGAGGGCGAGAAGTTTAAAAAAACCTGCGTAAGAGCCAAGCAAAGGCAAGACCGCAGCCCGAGCACCCCCATGTCCAGGGCCTCAGAGTCGGTGGCCAGCTCAGGCGGAGAGGAGGAGGAAGGCAATACCTCACGTGCTAGCTCTCTAGACGGTCGTGCAACAACGCATATATTTAAAATGCTGCAAAGAATCGATAGCAACGTAAAAGACATAAAACAGGATCTGAAGCACCTGGAAAAAAGAACGGAGGATTTGGAGTCGGGCCTGGACGGCCTCTGGGAGGATTACATCAGAATGACTCAGGCAATAGTGTATTTGGCCAGGAGGGAGAGGGAATTAACAGCCAGGGCCGAGGACGCGGAATCCAGGGGCCGGAGGAATACAATCCGCATCATTGGTTTCCCAGAAGGTGCCGAGCAAGCTGACCCAGTGGAATTTGTTAGGACCTGGCTCAGACAGGAGTTGGACATTCCCGAAACAGAGCCCCTCGAACTCGAGAGGGTCCACCGCGCACTGGCTCCCAAACCAAAAGTGATGCACCTCCACGGTCGATTCTGGCGAAATTTACTCGCTACCCGGTAAAAGAAATGATTCTTCAGAAGGCATGGAGCAAGAAGGACTTGAATCTTGATGGTAAATGAGTCTTTGTGGATCACGATTTTCCCCCTGCCACGATGCTCAAGAGAAAATGAGTGCTGGCAGTCATAAAGCAGCTGAAAGAAAAAAATATTATGGCCTACCTGAGATATCCAGCAAGGCTACTAGTCCACTGGTCAACGGGAACCAAATTGTATGACTCCCTTCTACAAGCTAGCAAGCAGCTTCAAAAGGCAGGAATCTTTCTCCCCGATCTGCGGCAGGAAGCTACCGAACAGGCCATTCTGCAGCTGCGGTGGTTCATGAAGGAAAAAAGGGACTGGAAAAAATGGTCCGTTTAGAGGCGCGGGTCCCAATGAGCAGCTCTGCGAGGATTTAATCCATTTGAACAAGAGTTTGATGGCAGCCCAGAGGGAGGGCATTGTGTGATGAAAGAACTCAGATTGGACTTGGTTTTGTCTTGAAGGATCCCGGAGGCCCCTGCTGAAGGCCTAGGTCATCTTAGCCCGGTAGGGGGATGGATACTTTGGGAATGGCCTTTAACCCAGTTAACAAAGTTGATTATAATGTGTGTGGGGAAGGGGCAAATGAGGAGTCCCATTACTGACACTAATGGCTATTTCTGGGACTTAATGGAGAGGACTTGTGGGGAGACCTGAACGTAACAACGGGCCTCGCACCAGGTCTTGAACAGGCCAGTATTAAGACTCGAGGGGTGCAGGCAGGAGTCGGGGAACCGGCTGGATGCGGCCTGGGGCTCCCACCACCTGTGCGTCCATATGGGCAGAATGTATCTAGATTCGGAAATTCTGCTTTGTATCCCCACTTTCAGTCCCATTCAAATATAAGTGTACTACATTTCATGTAAAAGAGACTTTTTGAAGGGTGAAAGCAGTTTTTGGTTTAAGTAAAAACGCTGACTATATATTAAGGGGAAAAGTACCGGAAAATACTTAAAATACCAATTACCTGTTCGGACCTGTTGGGTCCTAATAACTTGGCACTAGGCTCAGTTAATTAGAGGGTAGTGAGGGGACCACGGCTTTGGCTGATTCACCCCTGAGCCCTCTGGTAAAGTTTATGCACTGTCACCGGAGGCCCTATCAGTGAGGAGTTCGCCAGCCAGAGGCCATCCAGTCCTGCAAAAGTGGGCGGGGTGACACTTCGGGGAGTACCTTATCTTTTCGCTGATAGATCACCCTGGGGGACCACCTTCCCAACCCCTGCTAGTAAGAGGGCGGGAGGTGAGGAGCTAATCATTAGCTCATGCTCCTGGGTGGAGGAGCGCCCTCCATACGAGGCCATGACGGCCTGTTTGTAAATAGTTTTATTGTTACATTTAATTGTTTTCGGGGAGAGGGAGGGGGTAAGGGAGGTGGAGGGAGGGAGGATCTGGGCAGAGGGGTGTATAAGAAGACAATGGTGATTGGTGGTACTAAGAAGGATGGGGCCCGGCTTTTCGAGCCATCCTCCAAGGGTAAGGGACTACAAAAGTTGGGGTTGCACTAAAAGATGGGAAGTGGATTTAGATTTAAAGGGCTTAGTCATAGACCAGCATGGGACCTTAAAGATAGTTTCGTTTAATGTAAGGGGGCTGGGATCACCAGCAAAAAGACAGAGCATACTTAGGGATCTAGCGAGGAGCCATTGTGATATAGGGCTCCTACAAGAAACAAGACTCTCGGAAAGTGAACATAAGAAATTAAGATGTTGATGGGTGGGCGAGGTCCACGCCTCATCACACAAAAAGGCGAAGAAAGCAGGAGTGGCTACTTTGGTGAGGAGAGGCCTAGGAGTTACCCTTTTGAAAGTTCACTTTGATGAGGAGGGTAGGTGGGTGATTGTGTTGGTGAAAATGGTGGACAGAATAATACATATTGTTAACACCTATGCCCCCAACCCTTCCACTTCCGGGTTTTTCCGTCATCTTTTTGGGATAATTGCCACACTTCCGGAGGGTCAGATTATTATGGGAGGAGACTGGAACTGTGTAGAGGATACAAGTAGTGACAGGTCATCGAAGAAGGGGTTTCAAGATAAGGGGAGTGGACCTAAGACCTTCTCCCATTTAAGGGCCGAGGCAGGTCTGGTAGACACATGGAGACAAAAGTATCCCTCTAGTAGAGATTTCACTTTTTATTCGCACTCCCAGGACTCATACTCTCATATAGACAGATTCTACACCCAGAAAGTGTGGGAGAGTTCGGTAATAGATCAGCAGATCTACCCCATAGTAATATCGGATCACGCGAAGGTTAGCCTCACGGCGAAGTTGGGACCCCAGTGCAAGCAGTCTCTGTGGCACCTCAATGCGGGGCTCCTTAGGGATAAAAAATTTGCTTCCAAGATTAAAGAGGTAATGGAGAACTACATAAAGGAGAACACTGACTCAGTGGCGAGGGTAAAATATGTATGGGACGGGCTTAAAGCGGTAGTACGGGGGGAAGTTATTGCGTATGCAGCATACCAGAAAAAAATCAGAAGTCAAGAGCAGGATAAGTTAGAACAAGAAATTAGAGAGTTGGAGAATACCCATAGAAGGGGAGGGCAGCAAAGGGTATTGAAGCAGTTGAATGAAGCCAGAGACAAGTTAAATAAACTTCTCTGGTTAGAACAGAAAACGCCTCAGGTTCACAGCCCAAAAGTACTACACGGGCGGAATAGGCGGGTAGGCTTCTGATGTGACAGGTTAAGAAAACAGGAAGCGGACAGGTATGTTTCAGGAATCCTGGACCCAAGGGGCTCAGGGACTTGTCACAGAACCTCCCAAATCGCAGACTGTTTTAAAAGCTATTACGAAAAGATTATATAAGTTGGATGTGCACCCGGTCAGGGCTGAAATCAGGAGAGGTTTCTCTGGGCTGAACCTACCCAGTCTCCCAGAGAACTACAGAGCGAATTAGACTCCCCTTCACCCAGGTGGAGCTTATAGAGGTAATTAAAAACTAAACACAATAAAGCCCCGATACCAGATGGGTACATTGCGGAATACTACCAGGAGTTTAAAGAGGTATTATCTCCATTACTCCTTCAAGTATGCAATGTAGCCCACCTTCCCGTGGAGGCCCCAGATACCTGGACTCAGGCCTTAATTTCAGTTATCCTGAAACAGGAGAAGGACACCACTTTATGTGGAAATTACCGCCCTATTTCGTTGTTAAATGTAGATGTCAAAATTCTGGCAAGAATGTTAGCCAATAGGCTGCAGGGGGTAATAACTCGATTGATACATCCGGATCAAACCAGATTCATGCCGGGTAGACACCTACATGATAATGTTAGGAGATTAATTACAATATTAAATAGCTTCCAATCGGGGAGAGAGGGTGAATCGGGATTGGTGATCACACTCGATGCAGAAAAGGCATTTGACCGCCTGGAGTGGGGATATTTGGGGGTAGTGCTTCAAAAGTTTGGGCTTGGTCTGAGATTTCAGGCTTGGATAAAAGCACTGTACACTAACCCCTCGGCACGTATGAGAGTAAATGGACTTTTTTCCCAACCATTTCAGATTAATAGAGGCACTCGCCAAGGTTGCCCCCTCTCACCCTTGCTATTCGCTCTTAGTATGGAGCCATTGGCTGAGGCCTTCCGGTCCCAAGGAAATATTTCAGGTATTGAGGTGGGGAGTTGACAACCGCATATCCCTGTATGCCGATGACACCTTGCTATATTTGTCTAACCCCTTCACCTCTTTGCCAGCGACTATGAGTCTTTTGGAAGAATTTGGGACAATCTCAGGATTCAAAGTTAATGAATCCAAATCTGAGACAATGGTAATCGGTGCTGAGGTGTCAGCTCAGGTGAAGTCCCTCACGAATTTAAGATGGGGTACTAAGGAGTTTAGATACTTGGGGATCCGGATACCGAGGGACTTGGGTAAATTATTCCAATGTAACTACGGGGCACTATTGAGGAAAATACGAGAGGACTGTGGGAGGTGGACGTCTCTGCCATTATCCATTACAGGTAGGGTGGAATCGGTAAGAATGAATATTCTTCCGAGGCTCCTTTTCTTGTTTGATGCGCTTCCCCTCGTCCCTCCAAGGGAGTTCTGGCAGAGGTCCAGAGAAGTGATAAGCAAATTTATATGGGCGGGAAGAGGCCTAGACTCAGCTGGGCGCTTTTTGAAGTTGCCTAAAGGAGAAGGGGATTGGGGTCCCTGATTTAAAAGATATTTTAGAGCGCAGAGATGCAGTATCTGGCAGTATACGCTTTAAGGGTAAAGGCAAAGCTGGTAGAAATGGAATTACAACTGTTAAATCCCCAAACGCTTTGGGCAATTTTATTCAACAAAATAACTCACAGACTACTACAAGAATTAGAGATACCCGAATCAAGACTCTGACTTCCTATGGAAGTGGATGGTGAAGGAGTTGAAATTACAACCCTGGTTGGCGGGCAAGGAAAATACAAGAAAGTCTGGACTTTCTACCGGTAGGGAAAACCTCTGTTCAAACGCTGGGGAGACTAGGCTTGAAGGAATTCCACAGCTTCTCACAGGAGGCATAATTAAGAGTTTGCCTAACTGCAAAGGGAGTTTAGTATTCCGGCCTCAGATTTCTACGGCTACCTGCAGATCAGGCACTATATGCAAGCTGTGGAGAAGGAAGGTTTAGAGTTAAGAGTAGTCTGGCCCTCCCGCTTCTGGACCTTTGCAAGAGCTGCTTAGGATCAAAGCACCAGGTGCACCTAATCTCTAAATTGTATGTAGCAGGGGATCTGGGATTCGGAACACAGAATTAGAGTGCAGGTCCGATGGGAGAAGGAGTAAATTGTGAGGAGAAGAAACCTGGTTGGGAGGTGATATGGAGGATGGCGAATAAAACCTCGGCCTCTCCTCTTGGAGGGAGTTCAGGTGGAAGATTCTACAAGATTTTCAGAACTCCTACAATAACAAAACACTACGGCCGAACGGGATCAGATGAATGCTGGAGAGGGTGCGGACAGGTGGGGTCGATGAACACATTTTCTGGAGTTGCCCCAGAGTTAGAATTACTGAGCCTGGTGGCTCAAGGTATGGTCAGATCCTTCAGGTGGAGATTCTGGATCACCCCGCTACCTTCTGTTGGGGAACCACCCCTGGAGTGAGGGGCTCAACAGCTACATATCTGTTTTCCATTCTGGTGGCTGCGCCCAAAAAGCAATTACGGTTATGGCTAGACAAGGCCTCCGGCCGTAGAACACTGGCTGGTGATTTGTGACCAGATTAGATTAATGGAGAGACTTATGCAATTTGAACTTGAAGACGGATAGATTTAGAGCTCAGTGGCTTCCTCTTCGAAGTTCGGTGGCAGTAAAGGAAGGCTGACATTTTGGCAATCTTAGCTAAAGAAGTCCTGGATTGAGAGCAGAGGCTGCCCTCGTCGGAGAGCACCCTCCCCACTACGAGGGGAGGGAGATAGAATATAGTGCAATAGATTGAGATTTGAAGGGGACCTATTGACCACCACTCATCATCTGTCTAGGGAGGGGAAGGCGGGAAGAGGGAGGAATCAATCTGTTTAATATTTGTTGTTTTTAATGGTACGCAAAGAAACTTGTTAACTGTCATTGGCATAAATAGGCTGAAACTAGAATAATGTTTTTAGGTTTTTTTAAACAGGGCTTAAGGACCCAGGTTGATTGAAGGACCTTTCTTTTTAATTGCATGAATATTAGAAGAGGTAACTGCTAATTTTGATGTATTTTATTCTGCCTAGCCAATGTACTATACGGATTATGGTTCTTATTCAAACATTTCAATAAAATACAATTTCAAAAAAGAATGCCTGTTGAATATGTTCCTCAGTATGATGGATCTTTCCAGAAGTAGCATTTCTAAGTCGAAGAATGGTTGATGTACCTTTTCTTGCTCTTAATTTGCGGGCCAAATGTTTGATACTCCTAGCCCCCTCCCCCCATGAACTGTTTGGCGGAGATAGTAAAGAGATTGTTGAACCTTATTGTCAATAATTTGCTTATGTGCTGCCTTTGTAGTACTTAATAATAGTTGTAATTCAGCGTCTCCCTCCAAATATAACATCTGGTAGTTTTTTAATTGGGTCGATAATCTGAGGTATTCAGATTCTCTCTCCCTATGTTTTCTGGACAAGTAGGATATAATTTCTCCCCGAATGGTGGCCTTCATCACGTCCCACTGTATGGCTAGGTGTATTTCTGGGTCTGAGTTTTCTGCAAAGAAGAGGAAAAGTCTGGAGTAAATGCTTTCCATGTATTCCTTGTCTGATAGTATAGTAGGGTTAAGTCTCTAGAGGGAGTTTTTCTTCTCCCTTCCCACATCCAGAGAAATGATCAAGGGGTGATGATCTGATATTAGTTTGGGGACGATGCTAATGTCTTGTATTATAGATAGATGTTCACATGTTGTTAGCATATAATCAAGTCTGGAGTGGGTTTTAAATCTTGGGGAGTAATTAGTAAAACCTGGGCTTGAGAATATCCAACACCAGAAGTCCACCAAACCCAAGTGCTCTATTGTGGACCTGAATTGTCTAGCGGCTTTATTGTTTCCGCAATTTTGGGGATTTGAACAATTTATGTGAGGGGATAGTGTCAGGTTCAAGTCCCCCCCATGATCAGCTGACCCTGGAGGAGATCAAGCAATGAAGATATGAATCCCCTATATACTGGGAAATTAGATTGGGGAAGGAAATATACACTAGCTAATGTTACTTGTTTACCATACAGTAATCCTCAAATTATTATATAATGGCCTTGTGCATCTATGTGAGTTTGCTGTATCTTGAAGGGGGTATTCCATGGAATAAGAATTGCTGAGCCTCTCTTCCTCCCTCTGGGATGCGATGAGGTCACCACTCTGTATCCCTCCCCTTCCCCCAATTCAGCTTGTGATGCTCTGTTTCAGAAAGGTGGGTCTCCTGAAGGAAAATCAGGTCTGTGGGATTTTTAGATAACTGTTGCATGAGCCTTGCACGTTTAATAGGGTCATGTATCCCATTGATGTTATGGGGTATTATTTTTATTGGATTTATCACGCCCATTTTCTGAGGTCTTTACAAATTAATTTTATGTTTCTTTTTTCCCGCCAGAGTGAAGGTAAGAAAAATCGTACAGACCATGCTCCCCAACCCTCGGAGTACTTCTGTAGCAGTAAAGCCAGCAATGAAATAATGATATACCTATGTTTTAATAAAAAATATTTATAAAATACTGTTCCATTGTATGTGTGGTTTTTTAAACCCCCCCAACTGACAACCTTTTGGGTAGCTAAGAACACAGTTTACTTCATGACCATAAACTTGGTCTATAAACAGGGTTAAACATAACCAACTAGTTATCAGAATAACATATTTAAAGTAAAGTGAAACAAAAACTATTGGTGTGCAACCTTTACACACCCTATTATCTATGTGTAAACCTATATACACTCTGACCTCCAATTGGGAGGAGCTCAGATGGAGCTTCTTCTGGGGCCCCCTGCCTTAGATCCACATGGATCAGGAGAGGAGAGAGGGGTTCCTGACATGACCCGAATAAAACTACATTCAGGGTCAGGAATAGAGTCCCTAAGGGAGTGATATCTTGATCACTCCAAAAAAGGTCTGGTGTTACTATTTTGTCAGACTAAAAAGATCTCCTGGGAGATTCACTGCCTTGTCCGCTCATATAGGACTCAGTGGGTCTAGGATAATAGGCAGGAAGATAAAGGGAGTCTTGTATAAGGGAGACCAGAAAATAAATCCTACTCCACTTTATCACTCACCTACTCAAAATATATATATAGGGAGGCTGGCACTTATGTTCAGCCCAAGATCTGGGCATCCCAATGTCCGGGGTGCCAAACCCATGTTTGGCCCTTTCAAGAGGAAAGGATCCCTCTGAGTTGTTTCCCTTGTATCTAGAAGATTAACTTTTAAGGGTTCATGGGAGAGGAGGGATGGGAGGACCAAGGGGGAAGTCGAGGAAATCCCCCCGTGGAGGAAGGGAGAGGGACCTCTCTGCCACTTCAGCATTCTCCCCTCCACCCCACACTCCCACCCCCGCTCGGCCCCTGTATAGTCAGGGGCACCTAGTTCAGTTGTGATCTGTCATTTGGGACTCGATACATTCAAATCACCTGAAGTGACAGAGAGAGCTCCAGCATCAGAAAGGGGCCCCACAGACTACCATTTATCTATTGAAAGGTGGGTGCGAACCCCCAGCCAGCCCCACTCAGTTCCAAGTCAACTTAACAGGACGACTGAGTGCGGACAGAAAAGGAATCTAGCAGACCCAGATGTCAGCATTTGTGGGATCAATCCGGAGGGGCACAGAGGCATGGGGCCACCCCTCCCTCCACCAGGCCATTAGCCCAACCCCCTCCTTGTGACGCCCGGAGCCTCCTATAAAGGTATCAAGTGCGTGTGATGTTGCTAAAGTATTATACTGAGCCCAAAGTGGTTGAGCTAGATTAGCTAATTTTATCTTGACATTGGGACAACTGTGACTTGTCCAACAAGAGGAGAGGGAGGGAAAATCCCCCCCTCCAAAAAAAAAAAGATTAAAAATACTCTCGTTTAAGGGGGAGAATTTTGGAATTTTACCCCCCTGGAGGACGTGGGATTGATTCCTCAATTGACTTAGTTTGCCTCGTGGACTCCTGTAGTTGACACCCTCCCTCCTCAAGCCTCCCAGACATCTTTGCGACACTACCAGGTGCACTAAGCACAGTTAGTTCAGATGGGACCCAGTTAATATTCAGTTCACCACAGCATCAAGAGTCCCTGCTTGTTGCAATTCGAAGAATTAGAAATATAAACATCCTGCCTGTATGGTTGAGTCATCCTGAGATTTTCCCTTGCAGGGCCTTGGAGGGACAGGAAAAATGCACCGAGAGCACAGGGGGAACAGGAGGAGGATCGGGGGAGTGAAACCAATCCGCAAGCCAGAGAGCCCCAGCAATGGATGGGCAGTATTCCCTAGTAAGGGGGAAACCCCACCATCAAGGAAACCGCAATTGATCCAAATGGCAACCCGGGGCTGAATTCAATGTAGAGGGGGATTGATAGTTGCCTGGACTCCAGATGATGGCTCTCGATCAATGGCTTTGGTGGCTTGCCCCCCCATGCAACCCCCCCTGGCCCAAGGAACCGAACCCATCTCCCTTGACTTACCCCATCACACAAGTTTATTTCAGGGATCCTCAGGCAGGTGCAGGTGAACTGCGAAATTGTTGAAGGCGCTGCAGGAGTTCAGCTATCGATAACGCTGGATGGGATGTATGCGTCTTTTCTTGTTGGATCAACTGCCTCTGACGCTGGGTCATCGCATCCTTAGTCTTTTCTGAAATAATCCCCTTTGATTGAAGATCTGCTGCTGCTTCCTGTGCCGATGAGTAGGTCTGGGTTCCTGAAGGGAGATGAACCACCAGTTTGGCTGGATAAGGGGTTTTGAAGTGGATTTTCTTAGCTCGCAATATGGGGAAAAGCGGGCCATATTCTCTCCATTGCTTCTGTGTAAGGGAGGCATAGTCATTGTCAAATAGTAGCCTGGCTTGGCCCCACATTACCTTGCCTTTTTGCCACGCTTTGGATAAGAGAGTTTCTTTAGTTTGGAAGCTGAGTAGGCAAATAAGAAACAAGCATGGTCTGGCTTTAGGGCGCGTGGGTTTTGGGCCCAGCGCTCAATGAGCCCGCTCAACATCTAGAGGGAATTCTGGATCGAGTGATAGCACTAATCGGAGCAAATAATCTGCAAAGGCACACGGGTTGCTCCCCTCTTTGCCTTCTGGGAGCCCAAATATTCTAATATTACGCCTTCGGCCCCTATTCCCTGCATCCTCCTGGTGGGCTGACATGGCAAGCTGTTCTGAGAGTATGTTGTGAACTACCTCCTCGAGGTCATCTATTCTGGACATGTTTAAAGTAATCTGGCGATTGGCTTCAGCAGCTCGGGTTTCGAGGTGAGTGATCTCTTCCCTGATACTATTAAGCGATTCTCTAACCTCTTCCTGAAATTCCAATATTGCTTGTAGGATTGTGTCAGCAGTTGTTTTCGTTATCTTTTCTGAGGATCTCAATTTCTGTTTTTTTCTTTTCTAGGCCTGGAGTGCTCCTAGGATGAAGTTCTCTTTCGTCGGACGGTTGATCTTCCATTTCATTAATATCAGCGATCAGTAAAAAACGATTTTGAGATATTTTTGCCATTGAGCCTTGCTGAATAGAGCACCTGCTGTTTTATTGAATTTTTGAATTAGATTTTGCTGTTTTTGCTTGTTTATTTTTATGTTGTAGGTAGGAGATCCCCAGAGTACGACTTCACAAGGGCATACCGGAACCAGAAGTCCCCTTAGCAACGTCTTCTGAATATGATATACCTGTATCTTGTTCTAAAGAAATTAAATCAAGCATTTTTTGTCGAAGTAACTGATATGCCCTATGTTTCTGATCTGCTATTACCTTGGACTGACTCTTAAAGAATGCTATCAGACATTCTTTTGTATCACACCACCGCTCTATCGGTGAATCATAAAGAAAAAAGACAGAATCTCTATCTTCTAATATGTTTTGTAGGGTAGCACAAAATCTATATTTTGTAATAGACTAATATTAGCCCTCCAAACCCCTTTTCCATGGAAATCAGACTGTGAAGCCGAAATCTTTATGGCAATACTAAAATGATCTGAAGTTTCAATGGTGCCGTCACGTTATTCATTATTAACAAATGCTTAGATAATAGCCAGAAATCAATCCTGGTGTATAAGCCCTCTTTTGGAAAAGTTCACTTAGGGTTCAGGCCAAAAACATCTACTAGTCCTGCTGTAGCTATAATCTTTCTTAATTCATTTGTATCACCGTATGATTTTTTTCTTCCTTTTGTATCCAAATTTGTATTAAAATCCCCCCCCCCACAACACTATTCTGCCTGTGTATAAATATGGCTGCATCATCTTAAATAGTTCCACTCTTGCCGTCTTCTGCTGTGGTGCATAAATGTTTATAATCCTGTATTGTAGTTGGTGTACTGATATATCCATCATCATAGCTCTAACCGGTTCTATTTCAACCCATTTCTGAATGGTGTAATCCTGAGTTGAAAAAAATTGCCACTCCAGAACATAAATCATGGCCTGCTGACCAAAAAGATTTTCCTTTAAAGCAGTCTGCTGTAACATTCTTAACATCAGTTGTGGAATAAAGTCTAGTACCCCGTAATAAAAAGATTGTATATGGAAGCAACTGCAAGACCGCAAACTTAGCCTTTTTTTTATACTCAGAACAAATGCTATTAACATTTAAACTGACCAAACCCAATGTCAAAGAATTCATGAAGCAGCATGTTGGTGTCAAGAAAGCTTCTTGACCTCGTTATCCATTTGCTAAGCAGGGTTTCAGGGGTTTTCCCATTTGGGGCAAAGCTTCAGTCAACTCATTATGTGCACCTGACAAAAGCGTTTCAGACTCATCGTTGTCCATTATGTCTCCCCAACTTTCTAATGGTTCATATGGATTACATGTCACAAGGGCTGGTTTAGAAGCTGAAACTGTAGATTTTGTAGCAGCTTTCTTTTTTGCCACTAACTGAAAGTCCTCTCCATCTTGTATCGTAGTGGTGCTTTGCAGCCCACTCGAACTGTTTCTGGACCTTGCAGGGGAATGGGAAGGGGGGTGCCCTTTGCGTTTGTGTCTTCTCTTACTGTCTTGTTTGCTTCTACCTGTGAGTCCTGTTCTTTTTGTCTGCTTTCTTCACTAACCTTTGTAGAAGATTTAGCAGGTTGTGAAGGCCCTTCCTTTTGTTATCTCCCCATGTGTTTTTCTTTAGAAGCCTTATTGATATAGAAATTACGTTCCATGAAATCTGCCGTATTATGTGGCGCTCAAGGACACATAGAAAATGAATGATCTTCTGCCACACATAGGTTACATGCGGGGGAACAATGCGCGTTGTTGCTGTGTGGCCCACTGCCCCCAAACCGAACACTTTAACTGAGTGTAATCTGAATTAAAATGGCAGGAGAATCCACATCGATAACAAGAGTGTGGTTGTCCTTGATAGAACAGGATACCACGGTCCCTACCGATATAAAAGCAGTTCGATAAGTGTTGTATTCCTTCCTCGGTTAATTTTAAGTATACAGAGAATTTCCATCCCCCTGTCCAAAATCTGTTTTCATCAATTATTGCCCTTGGAATGCCATTAACTGTACATCTGTTTTCCAGCCAACATGCTATGTCAAGTACATTGACCCCTTCATTACGGAAGAGCACAGTCACTACTTTTGCCGTTGGTCTGGTAATGGGGGATCACTATAAAAGCATTCCATTGAGGATGTTTCTTTACATCATAATATGTTGCCCAGAATTTGTCCAATAAAGCTGCTGTTCTAAAACTGACATCAAAATCGTGTTCTCCCGGTGCATGAATCAGCGCATAAACTTCGGCTGGTGACAACTGTAGTGAATCTAACAATAAATGTTTCCCACATCAATCCTGTCCAGAAGCATATCTAAGCCTCCTTTATAAAGTATTCTGGCAACAAACCTTCTTCTAGCCATTTCCTCCGGATTGCGGAATAAACTTGCATAGCTAGCCGGTTTATCCCCTTGTTCCTTTTCTCCCCTTTCCTTTTTATCCCTGCAATCAGTAAAAGTCATACCTGCAGTAGAATTGTGATTAGGCAGCTCTTCACTGAAATTTTGCCCTCTGTTTTTTTGTAGAGGTGCTTCAGGTGGACCACACCCTGTGTCTCCCTGCTTTTGGGAGGCCTCAAACTCCGCGTCTGACGCATCAATGAAGTTTCCAGGAGCTGCACCCTTTGATTTTGCCAACTCATCCTGCAGCGCTTCTCGCAAACCATCCATAAGTTCTTTAGCTGTATCTTCTCCCAGAGATAAAGTCTCGCTCGCGAGTGAGGTACCTGGCAAAGGTATCGCTGGGTCGGGTACCCATATATCACTGTGTAAACTCCATTCTGCCCTCTGTAATGCAGCTTCTGGTTTCCATGCAGCTTGAGAAGCCATGAAAGGAAAGGGGATAGAATCAGTCTCAGGGCTGGGTGGCCCTTGTGTTCCTTCGTCATCCATAATATCCAACATACTTTTTTTGGATGCACAAATAGAAGGGCTTAAAATGTGTCTTTTCTTTTTTTTTTTCCCTTCATCCACACCAAATACATTAAATGCAAAAGCACTATTCCCATTTACTTCTTCTTGGTAGGTTTCATCCTCCACACAAACATCTTCTGCAACTTGGATTTCTTCTTCCATTATCACCATATTTGCTGTGTTTGAAGCTGCTGGTGGTGTAGAAACGTCATCCATTCCTTCAGTACACCTGAGAGCTTCCAGACCTCCATCTTCAAGGATCCCCTGTGACTGACTGACCGAAGCCATGTCCTGACTGACAAAGGGTCCCCCTACAGGACAGTAGGGAAATTTCCCCGGTGCCCTGGCCAAATTTCCCCCCATTCACTAAAAATACCACAAACAGCTTAGTCTGGTTCAAAGTCAGTTGGCATTCATCTGTATCCCCCTCCCCCCAGGTTGTGCCTGAAAATAGGCAGAATTTGTCTAGTGCACTTACCCGGTCAACAAAAACTAAATGAATAAATAAATATTTCCCCTCCTGGTTCAATTAGAAACCATAGTGTACAGTGTATTTTTCTAAAGGTTTTGGGGCAGTCGCCTTAATCCAATAAAAAGAGATTATTTGGTATTTACTGAAAAATAAGAGTGGTATAGGTATGCCCCACCCCACTGTATTTTTACGTACACTCTTTTGGTTCCATACGTTGGTACTGGTGCTGCAGGATACTGTTACACAACAAAATGTTTGGCTGAAAAGTTTTTTGGGGCAATATTTTTCTTGTTGGAGTGATGTACCTCCGAAATTTTCCAAGAAATTTAAAATTACCCTTTTTTTAAAACCTTCTGTTCAAAAACTGTTTAGTTGGAATTTGGGGAAATCACAGATATTGAGTCTTCCCAGGAAACAACTTTACTCCCTGGTAGTGGAGAAGATTTGCATACAGGAACCTGGTTTCAAAAATTGTCCTCAGTATAGGATACAATGGGTTATTGAACAGTTGTTGGATCCTAGAATTCCTGAAAGGATATGGGATGTCGTTTGGCTCTGTGCTTATGGTAAGATAAATGTTTGGGGCAACCACAAGCACAAATCCATTTCTGAACATACTTGCTCATTTCCAGAATATACGGTCAATGTGGAAACTATGTAGGGTTACCACCTGTCCTGATTATCACAGGACAGTCCTGATTTGGGCAGCTGTGTCCTGCAAAAAAACATGAAAAATACGAAATGTCCTGACTTTATAGTGGAAAAAATATTTTCTAACTTTCCACTAAATGTTGTAGAAAACTATAATGCCTTAACTAAAATACCTTAAAATGATAAGAAACAATAGAAGCAACTATGAAACTACAATACTTTGCCTTAATTCTGATTACATAAAGAAAACAAGTCTGTTGCACTGGTCGAAGTTAGTACTGTCCTGCAAAAAGTCATGTTTCAGTAAGAAATGTCCCACTTTGGGCTTCTTAAAAGGTGGTAACCCTAATACCATGAAACATTTTTATTTGGACTATACATTTAGTCAAGGTTTTTAGCATTTTGCTGTAAGACATTGGAATCTTCCATGGTTGGAGAGGCTTTCCTATGAGAGTTTGTTTCTGGGAAACTTTTACTCACATTACCAAAGTATAATATCAGCACTTTGAGGGTTCTGATGGCCTGCCTAAAATTACATTTATGGCAGGCTAGATGTAAACTGGTGCTACAACAAAGTAGGATGTCATATGTTTCTATTGTGACTCTGGTGGACACTGCACTAAAAGAAGTGTTTAGGTTAGATAGCTGTAGGGCGACAAAGAGAACTCTATTGAATTTATGGGCTGATTTTCTTTCTGGATTTTAAACCACCTTGAAGGGGATGGAGCAGTTTGTAGGCCTTATAGTTTAGTTGTGCTTCTCTGCATGTTTAAGAGATACAGTAGTTCGGTAGTTTGATTTTTCTTTAAATATTTAATTGTTTTCCATATTAGAGAATGATCAATGTTTTGTCTGTTTGTTTGGTTTTCCCCTTCCTTCTTTTCACTTTGTACCCCATGTTTATTTTGGTTTTATTTTGTTTATGACATTATTTTTTTTTTGTTTTGTTTTAAATAAAAAATTCCCCTACTCTGCTATAGGGGAAATCTCTGTCATGTTGGCATGCTGCCAAGATGGCAACTATCTGTGCAATGAAGGAGCGGATGGAAGATAGTGGGGCAGAGGAGTGGGTCTCCTCCTCTGCCTCCATAAGCATAGAGACCAACAAAACTGTTTCAGAAGGTATGGAAATAGATACAGACGGAGTTTTGAACAAGAGTGATACAGAGAAAACACTAAAGAAAAAAAAATGGAGATGCAAAAACCAGTGAGCAGTAACCGGGAACTTGCAGATGGAAACCGATGTATGGAGCCTGGAGAAAATTAATTACAATCTGATGAAACAAGATGTACGGAGCTTGTAGAAAATGTGTTACAAACAGATACTGTCACTTTGGACTCACCCCAGACGATCCATGAGAGACTTTTGCAGGAAGAGCAGCAGCATTTACAAAAGAGACGGCACTCACAGAACCAACTTGTTTTGCTGCAGCAATGAGCCACGGAGAGATCAAAGGAGGAATCTGCCAAGCAAGCCCAGCTGCTTGCCGATGATGCAGCAGCATCAAAGGTTCTGCTTAAAATTGGGCCAACAAGACCGCCTGTGCAACAATCACCAGAGGAGTCCGTTTCAGTTGCTGAACAAACAGACCGCGGCAGGACTTATACAAGAAAAGAAATCAAGGGAACGTACAGTAGAGGACTGGGATGTGTTAACAATGGCACATAGAAGCCCATCGGGGCTCAGCCTAAGACACACTCGGCCCATGACTCCTCCACATCTGAATGAGGATGGATGGTCCATGGAAAAAGCTCTACAGGCTGTAGGTTGGTAGAACAACTCAGGTCAGTGGGTGTCTGGCTCATTGCCTATCCAAATGCCAAGAGCCAAAGATTTTAGTATACAAGGTACTGATCATCCTGTTATTTTAAGACAGAAATCTTTTTTCACAGCAGGCAAATACTACCAGTCAGGGCGGGCTACTAGAGGTACCATCTGAATTGCAGTTAACCCAGTACCCTGTTCTTAACTTACACTATGAGCAAACTACAGTTACAGGTTCAAATGAGGGCAGCTTCAGCATACATGAAACTGAACTACCAGTCTCTTCTTTGGGAACACTTGATAATAATAATAATCTTTATTTATATTGCACCTTTCAGAAATCAAGGCACATTACATTAAAATAACATCATATTAAAACATCATAAAAACATGACAAATGATGACTTACCTCACACTTCCTATACACCAATTCCGACAGCTACAAACCAAAGACTACATCAGGGGCCCTCTAGGCTATATGCACAATTTTTTCATAGCCTGATTCTACCAGCTAAATGCCACAACACCGTTCGTTTGCATTACATGGGAGGCATGGAGGACCCTCTGGACAGAATATTTGTGGCAAAAGTACTTTTGAAAGAATCAATGAAATTCATTGCTAATGAGGTCTATGCATTTATACATGTGGCAGGAGAAGCGACTTTTGATGTCAGTTTTAAAACCATGAGTGAGTTAGAAAGATTTTGGGTAAAATTTAATGTGCTTAAGAAATCACATCTATGGGCCAATTTCATGGCAATCCCCCTTAACAAAACAGCCCAGAAAATATCACAGTGTTATTTAGAAATGAGGGGGTCAGTGTAAATGACTTGGTTTACTGGTTAAAACAGAAGCGCACTATATTAGGGAAACCAGGTGCCATTTTCAACTCTGAACACATATGGACAGGGGGATGGAAGGTGATGGTGTTGTTAAAAATCACAGATGTTGGAGTACAACACTTGCCCAATAGTTTTTTCTAAGGTAGGGACAGAGGGGTACTGCTCTATCTGGCGCAACCAAAGACGCACTACAAATGTGGGTTACCCACACACCTGAGTAGCATATGTGATAAGATACGGTGTGTTCCTTGTGTAATAATATTGCGCATACTAGTATACAGTTGATCAGGCAGAATGGCACTGTGACACTTGGACAGCTGGTTCTGATCGTTGTATGATTTTTGTAAAATAAAAATGTAGTGTGATTGTCTGTCAGGAGAAATCCTGTGCTCCTCGGATAACCTCCCCCAACCCCCAGGTTTCAGCTACAAGATGTTAGCCTGAAAAGCCAAGAGATAATTAAAGACTAGAAGAGACATAAATTAAGGATCTCCTGTTTATCTGACTTAATTGTAGCTTGCCAACTGCCAGGATAGAGATCATAAACTTTTATGATGTTTAGAGGAAGAAACCAGGTTATTTCACTTTGGTGCTAAGTCATAAATGTCTTTGATGTCTGTGAAGGGCAGAAAGACACACTAGATCAAAGGGGCATATGGGGAAACAAGTTTTTGCTGATGTCACCTTATTTAATTTACCTTCTGACTGATAAGACATCCTGGTTGTATGATTTTTAATAAACAGAGGAGGAGCTGGGTGACATCATGGAGAAAGCAGGTTCAAGACAGTTTTTTTTTTAATTATGCTGTGACTGACCTTTAAAGATGCATACATGTTTAGACTCTGAAGAAGAAACATCTACTCTAGCACTGTTAGAAGATATACATTAGATAGATAAGTCTAATTGTCTGGTGGTAGGAATTTGCACTTTTTAAACCTTATTCTTTTAAGTGATTGTATGCGTTGTGATATATTGTTCTGTATTTACATTTTACATTTTTATATATTTTAAAGTAGACCTCTATTTTAAAGAGACTGCTTGGTGTGCCTTCAAAAATCTTTCTTTGACAAGTGAAGCATATATAGTTAAAGCTGACACTGCGCACAAGCTTACTGGCTTACCAAACTGGGAAAAAGGTAAGAGTTTATCTGAGGTCTTTCATAGAGTTTTTAAGGGTTTATTTTGTACACCTGGTTAGGTGACCATAGGTGAAAGATATCTGGCATTTCCCAGAAGAGCAGAATTATCTGAGCCTGTACATTTGGGTACGCTAGCAAGAGGTTCACAGTTTGAATCCTTCCAGAACTTGAGACCAAAGGTTGATTCGAACCCACAAAACAGACAGGAGAGTTACCCTGTTTCTGTTACCTGTTCACAACACTGCGCTCGGAGGTTGGCACTGTGGGAACAAAGGGCCTGACCTGCTGAGTGGGGTTGTGACCGATAGGTTGGCAGCAGTGCAGATAATTTTGGTATTACAAGCTTTTATTGTTCAGTGTGTCAGCTTGATACTGTACAGCTCACTTGCCAAAAAAGGGCAGTTCTTTATTTTTTTTTAAAAAAAGGAACCAGAACTATATCACTTGGCTTACAGTCAAGTTCCTACCTGTTTTTTTTTCTCTAAAGTGCAAGTTAGAGTAGACATAGTTAGGGAAGAAAATGGCTTCCAACTACAGCGGGCACACTGTAGACTACTTAAAGCAGTTGTGCAGGGACAGAGGAGTCCCATACGAGGTGAAAACCACCAAACAGAACCTTGTGGATGCTCTGATGGTAGCAGATACCCAGAGCATCGAGTCACAGACAACGACTCTAAGGGACCGAACCTTGAGTGTGGAAGGGCTAGCGGATAAGTGCAGTGTCCAGATCCAATGAGGAGGGCAGCAGGGCCAGTGCCAGCAAAGGGCCACAGCAGCAGGGGAAGGTCACCAGTATTCTGGATCCAGAAGTACTCAGGCTGCAAATTGAGTTGTGCAGAATGGAGCTGGAGTTCCAGAGGGAGGATAAACGAGAATGCTGAGAGGCAGAGCGAGAACAGCGAGCTGCAGAGGAGAAGAGGGAGCAAGAATAATGAGCTGCAGAGAAGAAGAGGGTGAAAGAACGGTGAGAGGCAGACCATGAGGAGTGTGAGCGCCAGAGGCAACATGAACTGGAGAAGCTACTACTCCAACCACCAGCCCCAGAGCAGGTAAGTGGCTTGGGTTTAACTGGGACTACAGGACTGGGTTACATATTGAATTCCAAATTGATAGCCGAATTTAAAGAGGGGGAGGATATGGATGCCTTTTTAAATTCTTTTGAAAAAGGTTGTATTCAGGTATAGGAAGTCCTGGAGCTTCCAGCTATCCCCGCTACTTACCGGGAAAACTTGGGATGCATTGGATCAAATGGACAATGAGGACAGTAATGATTACAGAAAAGTTAAAGCTGCACTGTTAAAAAAAATTTGAATTAACTTCTGAATCATACAGAGCTAAATTCCATAAGCTCAGGAGAAGCCCTGACATGAGCTGCGAAGAGCTAGCCACAAAACAACATCAGTTTTTAAAACATTGGTGGGAAGCAATTGAAGAAAACTCTGTAGAGAAAATTGAAAATGTGATTCTGTTAGAACAGTTTTTCTGGGCATGCCCAGCAGAGCTGAAAACCTGGCTGGAGGACCGAGATCAAAAAACAGTGCAAGAGGCTGCTGAACTCTCGGACCACTATGCCAAGCGCAGACCGGCTCTGAGAGCAAATGGGGTGGGTGTGGCAGCACAGAAAGGGAAAAGCGCACCTTCAGGGCAGCTAAAACCCTCACTGCCTCCACCAAAACCAGTTAGCCCCAGGTTTCAGAGAAAAGACTTCTCTGAGAAAAGAAATGAAAGTTGGTTGTGTAAAGAAACTGGGCATATTGCCAGACAGTGTCCCAAAAGGGTGAGCAATATGCAAGGTGGTGCTAGGAAAGAAGTGGGTTGTTTGTGTGTCCCTGGAAGCATACCTGTGAACATGAGGGAACACATGCACCCAGTCATGGTGAATGGTGTACAGACACAAGGGTTAAGGGACACAGGGGCATCCCTGATGTTGGTAAAAGGGGATCTAGTAGAGCCTGGTCAGCTTATAACCAATAAATACATCACTGTACAGGACTTTACTGGTGAGGTGAAAACACTGTCACTCACCAGTATTCTCCTAGACTGGGGTGAAACGGGGGGACTGTGCAACAGGTGTCTGTAACCAAAACCTTAGCAGTGGATGTGATCCTGGGCAACAATCTCAAACAGGGGATGGTGTGTGCAGTTACCCGTAGCCAAGTGGCATGGGAAAATTGTAGTTCCCTGAACCCCACAGAAGCCATTGTGGAAATGACTGGGAGGCTGGTTCCCCAGCCTGTGTCTCCTGATATGAAGACTAATGAAAAGGGGGTAGAAATTTCTCCAGTAGCAGTTAACCACACAGCTATGGAGGGTTACTCCAAAGAGGGAGGGGTGACCCATTGTCAGAGGGTTAGGAATGACAGTGATCCTGAGTGCCCTGATGCTAGTGCTAGGGACCCTGATTCAGAGACAGAAGGGGACCTGTCTCATACCTTGGGAATGTGTGAGGAGTTTGCAGCTGCTCAGAGAAGTGACCCTAGTCTAGAGAAGCTGAGGTCTTGGGCAGACTCTGATGGAGCACAGGGAAGTGACAGCAGACATAAGGTTTATTGGGAAAATGGACTGATGTATACTCAGGCTGTGCAGACAAAGGGAGGGGGTCGTAGGCAGGCAGCTTGTCATTCCCCAGGGGTATCGTGAGCAGTTGCTCAAGATTGCACATGATATTCCCTTGTCTGGTCATCTGGGAATCACATGCACTATGCAGCGGTTGGCCCAGAATTTCTATTGGCCTAACTTCACCCAGCAGGTGAAGGAGTATTGCAGGTCTTGTCACCGGTGCCAAAAACTAGGGAAGGCAGGCAAGAAAACCTAAGCTGCCCTGATTCCATTGCCCATAGTGGAGGAGCCATTCCAGAGAGTGGGAATGGATATTGTGGGGCCTTTAAATACCCCCAGCTCCTCAGGGAAGAGATTCATCCTGACTGTGGTGGATTATGCCACCCGGTACCCAGAGGCAGTTGCCCTATCCTCACTAAGGACAGACAAAGTGGCAGATGCCTTACCTGGGATTTTCTCCTGTGTTGGGTTTCCGCAGGAGGTTATCACCAATCGAAGAGGTTCCTTCATGTCGGACCTGATGAAATATTTCTGGGAGAAGTGTGGGGTGGTACAGAGATGCACGACACTGTATCACACACAAGCCAATGGGCTTGTGGAAAGATTTAATGGTACCCTGAAGTCAATGCTCCAGGCGTTTGCTGAACAGCATGGGAGGGACTGGGAGAAATACCTTCCCCACCTGTTGTTTACATACAGGAAGGTGCCCCAAGAGTCAACAGGATTTTCCCCCTTCGAACTCTTATATGGACGCCGGGTACATGGGCCCCTAGACTTGATCCAGGAGGACTGGGAAGACAAGCATGCCACCCAGGGAACTCCCATAGTGGATTACGTCCTTAGGTTTAGGAAAAGGCTGAAGGAGCTTATGGGGACAGCCCAGAGCAACCTGGCAGCTGCCCAACAGAAACAAAAAGTGTGATATGACTGCAGAGCCAGAGCTCGCTTGTACATGGTGGATCAGGAAGTCATGGTCCTTATTCCGGTCCAGAAAGACAAGCTGCAGGCTGAGTGGGCAGGACTGTACAAAGTGGTTAGGAAGGTAAATGACGTGAACTATATTATAGAGTTACCTTACAGAAGACAGACCAAAAAGATGTACCATGTCAACGTGATGAAGCCATATGCTAATAGGGCTGACGTGGTGTTTGCAGTGTGTAGTCCTAGGGAGGAGACAGACAAAGGAGACCCCCTTCTGGACTTGCTGGAAGAAAGCAAGTGGGAGTCCTCTGTGGAGGCAGTAAAATTGGCTCCCCAGTCGGCCCTGGACAAGGTCCAGGAAGTAAGGGAGGTTTTATCAGACTTTGCCCCATTGTTTAGCACCAAGCCTGGACTAACCCCCTTAGCGACGCACGATGTGGAGACAGGGACACAGACGCCCATACAGCGGACAGCATATCAGGTGTCAGAGGCTGTCCTAAAGGACATTAGGAGGGAAGTGGAGGAGATGCTGGATTTAGGGGTAATCCAGAAATCCCACAGCCCCTGGGCCTCACCCGTAGTCCTTGTGCCCAAGCCAGATGGCTCTACTCATTTCTGTGTGGACTATCATAGACTGAATGCAGTCACGAAGTCAGACATCCACCCGATGCCCCAGATGGATGAACTCCTGGACAAGTTGGGAGGGGCAATGTACCTTACGACCATTGACCTGACCAAGGGGTATTGGCAGGTAGAGTTAACAGACAGAGCTAGGGAGAGGTCAGCCTTCATCACTCTGATAGGCTTATTTGAATTTAAAGTAATGCCTTTCCGAATGAAGAATGCCCCAGCCACTTTCCAAAGGTTGGTGAACCAGGTGTTAAATGGTGCTGAGGAGTATGTCGTGGCGTACCTGGATGATACTGCCATCTTTAGTGCCAGCTGGGAGGAACACCTGTCCCACCTGAGGGAAGTGCTGGGCAGGATACAGAGGGCCTGGCTCACTGTCAAAGCTGAGAAGTGCCGGGTGGCCATGGGAGAAGTGGCATACCTCGCGCATGTGGTAGGCCGGGGACAGCTCTGTCCTAACCAAATAAAAATTGAGGTGATCCAGGCATGGCCCAGACCAGAAATGCAGAAACAGGTCAGGAGGTTTCTAGGGACAGCAGGGTACTATAGGAAATTTGTACCCAGTTACAGTGCCCTGGCTGCTCCCCATCTGACCTGGTAAAGAAAAGGATGCCAAAGAAAATTACCTGGGACCCAGCCTGTGAGAAAGCCTTTGCCAGACAGAAGGAGGCATTGTGCAGTGCTTCTGTTTTGATAAGTCCTGACTATAGCAAACCCTTTATAATTCAGACTGACACCTCAGATGTGGGTATTGGGGCAGTACTGAGTCAGGCATCCAGCCAAGGGAAAGATCAACTGGTGGTGTACCTCAGTAAAAAGTTACTTCCCAGGGAGCAGGCATACTCTACTGTGGAAAAGGAATGTCTTGCCATAGTGTGAGCCCTAAAGAAGTTACAGTCATATTTATATGGGCAGCATGTTGTGATACAGACAGACCACAACCCCCCGGTTTGGCTGACGCAAATGGGAACAAACTATGGTAGATTGTTAAGATGAAGTCTTGCTTTGCAAGGGTATGACATGACAATCTTACATAGGGCTGGAGCGAAAAATCAGAACTCAGATGGGTTGTCTCGTGTCTATGAGGAGTGCACTGATTTGAGAAGCTCATCCCATGCAGGGGATAGAGCCCCCAAATTCAGTCTAGGTGGGGAGGATTGTGACACTTGGACAGCTGGTTCTGCTTGCTGTACGATTTTTGTAAAATAAAAATGTAGTGTGATTGTCTGTCATGAGAAATCCTGTGCTCCTGGGACCCCCCCCCCCCAGGTTTCAGCTACAAGATGTTAACCTGAAAAGCCAGGAGATAATTAAAGACTAGAAGAGACATAAATTAAGGATCTCCTGTTTATCTGACTTAATTGTAGCTTGCCAGCTGCCAGGATGGAGATCATAAACTTTTATGACATTTAGAGGAAGAAACCAGGTTATTTCACTTTGGTGCTAAGTCATAAATGTCTTTGATGTCTGTGAAGAGCAGGAAGACACACTAGATCAAAGGGGCATATGGGGAAATGAGCTTTTGCTGATGTCACCTTATTTAATTTACCTTCTGAATGATAAGACATCCTGGTTGTATGATTTTTAATAAACAGAGGAGAAGCTGGGTGACATCATGGAGAAGGCAGGTTCAAGACAGTTTTTTTTTTAATTATGCTGTGACTGACCTTTAGAGACATATGCATGTTTGGACTCTGAAGAAGAAACATCTACTCTAGCACTGTTAGAAGATATACATTGGTGGTGGGATATTCAGAAGAGTTACGCATGGCGCAACACAGTTACGCCATGCACAACTCACTGATGCACCCAGCGCGATATTCAAAGTGGGATGCACCAGAGCTTGATCAGTACGTATGCAGCGGAGGGCGGCCCATGGCTACCCATACATCCCGACATTCAGCCCGGATGTGCTGAGCCCATGCATGCACAACCCCTACCCGCGCCTGCACACAGTGAGCCAAAAAAGGAGAACAGCTGGCCACCTCACAGGTGAGCTGCCACATTGCAGGGCACAATGACAGCAGCTGTTACCTGTGGGTGGCCAACCGAGCTCCGGTGGCACCTTCGTGGTGGTGCCCCCCATGCCCAATCACAGGCATTTGTTATAAGTAATAGTCCCATATCCCTGGTGGTCCAGTGGACTGCTCGCAGCCCGATCGCAGGCATATGTAATAAAAAAGAGAGGTCCTATATCCCTGGTGGTCCAGTGGACCACTCACAGCCCAATCACGGGCATTTGTGTAAAATAATCATCCTATATCCCTGGTGGTCCAGTGGACCACTCACAGCCCGATCACGGGCATTTGTGTAAAATAATCATCCTATATCCCTGGTGGTCCAGTGGACCACTCGCAGCCTGATCACGGACATATGTAATATAAAAGAGAAGTCCAATATCCCTGGTGGTCCAGCGGTACCCCACTTCCCACCCACCCACTGAGCTCCAGCACCCCGCTCCCCCCCAGTCAACGGTGGGTGGCAGGTCCCCACCCGCCCACTGAATGACTGCATACAGTAGGGCTGTACGCCCATTGGTCCACAGCATACCATACCATACCATACTACACAGTCCAGATTTGTGAATGGATCATAATGACATGCAAATGGCCCCATTTGCACCTTGCATACATTATGGCCCCATTTGCATGTGCACTTTTGAATATCATGGTTGTTGCACCTAGCATAACGGAATCTGTCTCAGTGCATCCCCTTGCTCCACTCTGGCCACTTGCACTGCGCGCAGTGCCACTGCACCATGACCGCGGGTGGCTGGCAGCGAGACATTCAATGATGTTAGGCCATGGCGTAGCTCCGTTGAATATCACCCTGTCAACGCCCCTGCGCATCCAAGTTGCGCTGCACCCAGGCTTGTGCCACAGCCTGGTGCAGTCTGAATATCCCACCCTAGATAGATAAGTCTAATTGTCTGGTGGTAGGAATTTGCACTTTTTAAACCTTATTCTTTTAAGTGATTGTATGCATTGTAATATATTGTTCTGTATTTACATTTTACATTTTTATATATTTTAAAGTAAACCTCTATTTTAAAGAGACTGCTTGGTGTGCCTTCAGAATTCTTTCTTTGACAAGTGAAGCATATATGGTTAAAGTTGACACTGTGCATAAGCTTACTAGTTTACCAAACTGGGAAAAAGGTAAGAGTTTATCTGAGGTCTTTTATAGAGTTTTTAAGGGTTCATTTTGTACACCTGGTTAGGTGCCTGAAGGTGAAAGATACCTGGCATTTCCCTGAAGAGCAGAATTATCTGAGCCTGTACATTTGGGTATGCTAGCAAGAGGTTCATAGTTTGAATCCCTGCAGAACTTGAGACCAAAGGTTGATTCGAACCCACAAAACAGACAGGAGGGTTACCTTGTTTCTGTTACCTGTTCACAATACTGCGCTCGGAGGTTGGTACTGTGGGAGCAAAGGACCTGACCTGCTGAGTGGGGTTGTGACAGGCGCAATCTATGTGAAGAGACAGGTCATGCCTTTCAAAATTGTAAGTGGGCAGCCCACAACATACCAAATCAGGCAAATGACATAGAACAACAAATATATGCAACCTTGGTGCAAAGAACTAAAATATGAGAGAGAGTAGCCTCCATCTGAAACAGTGCAAGAGGCAGGTAGCATTGTATCTACTACTGAGTTAGTACTAGCAACTGTAGGAGCACCCCCACTCTGACTTTCAGCCAACTGACGATACCAGAATTTACTGAAGAACAAACAGAAACTACTGCCTTAGAAAACAGCTCAGACACCATAGTGACTGATGTAGTTCCAGCTCCCATGGAACAGGAGGTTAGTGGGGCCCTTGGGCCTGGAGGAGAAAAACAGGGACTCAGAAAGTTCTTGTACTATCATGCCCCCACCTCCAAACCCCATCTTAACATGTAGAGTGCTGAGAACAAGAAGACGACTGACAGGAGGCTTCCCTGACCCCAAACTACTAAAAACGGATAAAATCCCTCTCCAGAACAAATCTGATGTGCTACAAAGCCCCTCAGAAGACACTGATGAATCTGACACTTCTTCTTTAACTTCCTCCCAACCAGAACTAATTACAGATTCTGAAATCGGACCAGACTTAGGCCCCCAGAAGAGGAAGGTTAAAGAAAAATGTAAACATATTGAAGGATTTAGCAGAAGAGGGAAACCTAGCTGATCTTTGCACTTATGACTGAATGTCCCCAACTTTAAAGATTTGCACTTTGAATGTGAATAGCACCAAAAGACCTGATAAAAGGAATGCTGTATTTTCCTATCTTACACACTGTCAGAATGGGTTTATTTTTTACATGATGTATGGTTTCATTCCATACAAGTAACCTTAAAGGCACAGACAGCATGGTTCCTTGGGCCACCTTGGTCCTTTGGCCATGAAACTTGTTCAGGTGTTGGAATACTTTTTAATGTTCCTGATTTAGTAGTTATAAAACTTATTGATTTGATTCCAGGAAAAGTTTTGATTTTAAACACAACATTTTATCAGTCTATATGCCACCCAAACGAAAGCAGACAGAATTGAGGTTGTGAAGTTAATTCAACCGTATTTATTTCCCCCCCATCAAGGCAGATTTTGGTGGTAATTTTAATTGTACTTTATCTTTACAAGACAAGAGCCATCATATCAAAATAAAAAAATTGTTTTGTGATTCTAAGTTTTTTAAATCTCAAATTACAACTGTTAGATTACAGGATGCATATTATACACACACGGGAATGCATACACCTACTTTCCCCAAAGGAAATTTTGCAAACCAGATTCATTTTCTTTTCATGTCTGCACACATCCAAATTTTACAGGTCTCAGTTGTTACAGTAGAATTTATGGATGATAACATATTAAATGTTTCCATTGGACAGAATATTTTCTAGATAAAGGCCCAGGCATGTGGAAATTTATTTCCTCACACCTTGGAAATTAACAGATAGTCACATCTATTCAACAATATATTGAGGTTAGAAAATCTGTTTTAATTTTATATGAGGACCCCAAATTTGGTGGCAGGATACTAAAAAAGGAGTTAATTAAATTACTAAAATCTTTAAGTAAATCTTTTCATAATGAGGAATATTTGCAGTATATTCATAAAAGACATAATTTACAAAAATTATTGTCCTTATCATATGAAAGCAATCAAGATTATTCCAAACAAATTAGTATTTTAAAAAAGGAATTGACAGTGTTTCCTACACAAAAGGGGAAAACCCTCCATGAGCAACAACAATTTGCTACCAGGGAAAGAAAGGCACAGTCTGCGCAAATGAGAGCTGCTCAGACAAAATCAATAAAAATGCATTGGATGCCTTACTGGACAACCATAATAATCTAATAATAATGTGTGCTATACCTGGTTAAACAACTAAATAAAAAAAAAAAAATAATAATAACTACTAATGAAGATATAGTGAAATAAGTTACCAATTGTTCTAGAAAAATGTATGAGCCACTCAAAACTTCTTTAACAGATTTTGATGCTTTTTCTCCTAAGCTTAGCTATCCCAGTTCTATCAAACAGTACAAGTACAACTGCTTAGCCAAGATATTCAGGTGGCCAAAATTCATACAGCCATCTCTTCTCTGAAAAAAGGTACAGCACCAGGGAGTGAAGGAATTTCTAGTGAATTGTATACATTGATAGGCCCAGAAATTGGTCTGGAAATGACAACAGTGTATAACTCCATCCTGCACTCCAACAAAATGCCCTTAGATATGAATATGGGCACGCTAATTTACCTTTTTAAGAAGGGTAATAAAAAACTCTTACAGAATTGGAGACTAGTTTACTGACTGTGGTTTCAAAATTTTACACAAAATTATAGCTACCAGACTATTACAAGCAGCACAACATTTAATTAGCAAAGCACAATCTTGTTCGATACCAAGCTGGAAAATTTCGGACCACCTTATCCTGTTAAGGGAAATAACAACAAGAGGCAATTGTGGTACACTGAATGACTTTTTATTTTCTCTAGGCCATACAAAAGCTTTTGACTCCATTAATCATAATTTTTATGGCACACTTTAAACATTTATCATATCCCGTCCATGGTAGTAAACTGGATTAAATGTCTGTATGCCACTGCCACGGTCACCCCAATGGTCAATAGCTGGAAGGGACCGATGATCAGTATCAAAAGAGGGGTAAGACAAGGATGTCCTTTTAGTCCTATTTTGTATGTTCTTTTTTAGACCTATTACTACATATGTTAAATTCTTCCCCTTTGTTGAAACCTCTCCAAAATAATGAAGGTACAATACCATGCACAGCTACTGCTTACGCGGATGATATCAGCTTATCGGTACAGACAGACTAATGTAATCAGTTAAACAAGCAGTAAATATTTTTTGTCATTTTGGAAGATTTTTGGGTGCATCACTAAATATCAGGAAATGTGTGGGTAGAGTGTTGGATTCTGCACAGGTAATGCCAGAGCAGATTGCAGGAATCTCTCTACAGGTGGACCCCGTAACAATTCTAGGCATAACATTTGGACAGGATAATCTTGATGACTTAAATTGGGAACAGAAAATAGAACAAGGGAAGTAGAAAGTAGCTCAGTGGAACAAATGGAAAATGGGAAAAAAGAAAAGAGTTTACTTTATTAAAACCTTTTTAATATGCCTTTTTTATACATTAGTTATGTCCCACCCCCACCCACGAAATTTGGGAACAACACTCCTCAGTGTGTTTTTTCAGGCCTTATAGGGCAGTCGCCTCAATCCCATTAAAATAAATATTACATGTCTCCCATTAAAAGACAGAGATTTAAATATAGTTAATCCTATTATATTTTTTAACAACATTTTCTTTATGTGCAATTTGAAACCTTTATTAGTTAATTTAAGCATAGGATGGGAACCATGGGTACACGCAAGCTGCCAAATATGGTATACATAATAGAAAGTAGGATCCCTAAACATTATCAAGAATACTCCTTTGCTCCTCACTTATATGAGGGAAACTTTTGTGATGTTAGGCAAGTCAAGGCAACATTTATTTATATGGCACCCATTCCTGGAGGCTCTGGGCACGTAACAGCAAGATGTCACAGGTCATAAAAACACAAATTAAAAAGGCCAAGATTCAGAATCACACACAAAAGAAAGTTATATATAAATAATCATAGCCTTAAAAATATAATATCAGCAAAGCTCATGCAGTCAAACAGAGGAGATTATTCCTGAAAGGCCAGGCAGAAAAGGTGAGCCTTTAGCCTTTGCTTAAACACCTCAATCGAGGGGGGCCTCCCAAACAGCAGGTGGAAGCGAGTTCCACAGGGTCAGCCCAGCCACACTAAAAGTACAACCACCAAATGTTTTGAGCCGAACCCTGGGAACGTCCAGGAGGCCCTGCGACGAGAAGCAGAGGGAGCGGACAGAAGTTGCCGGTGTCAGGAGCTCAGTCAGGTAGCTAGGACCCAGTACATATAGGGCCTTAAAGGTGAGCAAGTCCACCTTGAAAAGGACCCTCCACCTGACCAGCAGCCAGTGCAGTGCATGCAGAACTGGGGTCACATGACTGGACCTGGGCAGGCCCGTCAGTAACCGGGCTGCTGCATTCTGCACCAGCTACAGTCTGCAGAGGGTCCCTCCTGTGACCCCAAAGTATAGAGTATTACAGTAGTCAAGTCTAGAGGTAACAAAGGCATGTACTAGAGTTGGCAAGTCTTCGGGCGGAATGAGGGGCTTGATCCTGGCACTATAACTCAAGTGGTAAAAAACACTTTTGACCACAGACTATATCTGATCTTTGAGCGTCAGTCTGCTATCAAGGATTACACCAAGACTGCGCATCCTCGGGGAGGCCACCAACAGAGCAGACCCCAGGAAAATACCTGTGTCCACGCTAGGTAGCAACCCATCATGCCCATGACCTGGCTCGACTACCAGCACCTCTGTCTTATTCAGAGTCAGTCACAACTAGCTGGAGGACATCCAGTCATTGATTTTAGCTAGACAGATGTTACGCACGTCTACAGCATTGGATGTTCTGGGCGCAAATGACAAATACAGCTGGGTATCATCTGCATAGCAGTGAAACTCCACACTGAATTGCCAGATGATCTCACTCAGGGGCAGCATGTACACTGTGAACAGTATCAGCAACAAGATCGAATCCTGCAGTGCTCCACACAATAGGGGCTTTGGGGAGGAGGAGAAATTCCCCATCACCACCCGCTGTACCCTGTCAGAGAGACAGGACTCAAACCATTTGATGACAACACCAGTGAGTCCACAATGCTCACAGAGCCAATCAAGCAGCATGACATGATCCACAGTGTCGAAGGCTGAAGAGAGATCAAGAAGAACAAGAATTGACTTATCTCCTCTATCTCTAGCCCTGAGTAGATCATTATGCACCCTAACTAATGTTGTTTCCGTGCTACATCTGGCCCAAAAACCCAATTGAAATGGCTCACAGATCTCAAAGGATACGAGGTGATCCTTGAGCTGTTGTGCCACGGGTTTCTCAACAACCTTGCTCAAAAATTTGCCAGGACATCAGGGTCGAGAGATTGTTTCTTCAGGAGGGGTCTCACCCACGCTTCTTTCAAAGCTACCGGGACAACCCACTCTGCCATCGAACACCTGGCAATCCTGGTGAACACCGGGCTAACAGTCCCTGCGCATCTTATTAAGAAACACATTGGGGCTGGGTCCAGTTCACAATAGGTATGCTTCAGCTCTGAGATCACCCCAGTGACCTCTGTCACCTCCACTGGTTTAAACTCCTCAAAGATTGATGAAGTGACTCTGTTCCTCCAAGTCCAACTAGTGCAAGGCATAGAATGCCTCACTGACAGAATCCCCAACCGAATGAATGACACTCTGTCAGAGGGAAAACAGAGCAAACTTTTCACATAAAGTGGACGAAAAAGCCTTCTTCGGATGTAAACAGGCCAGATGTAGTAACCTATCCACAGTCCAAAAAAGCTGAGAAGGTCTGTTTCTCCCTGCAGCAATCTCCCTGGACAGTAATTCTGCCTTCTTATGGGAAGCCGCCTCCTGGTATTCAGCATAGTGAGCATGCAGGACCAATTTGTCGGCCTCCAGGCCAGACTTCTGCCAGCAACGATCCAACTTCTGACCTTTGATCTTCATCGCCTTGAGATCCCTATCAAACCAAGGGGATCTCAAGTGAGAGGATTAGGGTCATATACAAACTGGAGCGATGATGTCCAGTGCCTCGGAAACCACCCTACTATAGGTGTCCATCAGCTGACTGATGTCAATCGCACAAGCTGTGTCCACTCTAGATAGGTCAGCTAGCACCAATAGCCCCTCTGGGCATAAGCCCCTTAAGGGGTGGTAGCTGACCATCTCCACAGGGGAGGGACTTTCAGGAGGGCTCCAAGCATGAACCCCATGGAGCAATGATCATACTATGAGACCTGATCAATCCTGAGGTTGTCAACCTCAAGACCCAGCTGGAATATCAGATTGAGCATATTACCATGCTGATGGGTGTAGTAGCATGGGATAATAACAGGCAGTCAATTCAGTGCATAAAAAAATGCAAAAACTTGCATTTGTCATTTTATTTGTAAAAAAAAATAATAATTTACAAGAAGGAAACGGGTGTTAGTTCTTCACACCACATCAACAGAAAATAGTTTCTTCAATGACAAACTCCTGGAATTTCCTTGCTTACCTTGCAATACTCTAGAACAGTGTGTGTAAACCTTCACACTAAGCTCCTCCTCACACCGTAATCAGAAAGCTACTGAACCACCTACCTAAAACTTAGCCCCAAGTGGTGGGTTTTATGCCCTGGCTGGGATGACATCATGATCATGTGATCCCTTGTTAAGCTAACACTCCTTATACCTTTTTCTAATTTCACTAAAGCTCTTCATATATCCTACACAATTCTGCATACTATCAGGCTGTACACACACTTTAAACATAGAACAGGAATATATGGCTTACAAACCTTCTAACAGCCTAATTAGGGTGCCTCAGCTCAGCTAAGCTCCTCCTTTCCAGGAGTGACATCATCTCATAGGATTATTATAAAGTCATTCATTGTGTAGGCTGCCAGCCCTAAAGTAGGACTTCTCAGCACCCTATGTTCCCCACAGGTAAGTACACATTTTATTATCCGTTTATTAACAGTTCTAGTTTCCAGGTGTCTCTGAGTTGGCAAGGGGAAGGGGAGATTGAAGGTGCGCTCCTCATCTCCCTTCTCCTGCCAGCTCATGAGACCTGGGTGTTTACAAACTCCACACTTTACAGGAACTGTAACAATTCAGGAACAATAACATTTTGAAGCCATAACTACAAGGACACCATTTATTCAGCCCTTCATGGCTGCACCAGTATCTGTTTTGCAGGAGCTTTTGTATTTATTTATTTATTTATTTAGTTAAACATCAGTTTAGAAACCTTTGAGCCAGAGGCTCATTTACAAAGGTACCTCGTCACAAAGAGGACATCAGAACAGTAGTACAAGGGACACAGTACTTACAAACAAAAAAGTTACAGTTCAATTACAATTTTGTTTCAATAGAATACAATCTCCAACGAAGCAAAAGATAACAAAAGGTGCAAAACTTATGGTCGGGGGAGAGCTGGTGGGAGTAGAAGAGAGGGAGATAGGGGAGGAGGAATTAGTAGGGAAAGGAAGGGGGGGGAGCCGCTCAGTGAGCATTGTCAAACAGAGTATATATATATATTTTTTTTTTTTACACTAGGCTACACTATTTAACCTAGAAGGCCCCCAATACAACTCCTGCCAAAAGGGCAGCATTTCTTTATAATGCTGACAGCTAAAATATCAGCCATTGGGTCTAATTTCATTTGCGTCCTTTTTCCACTTTGGCCCCATTTTAGTTTAACAGCTCCAGTTACACTATTTCTTCGGGTTGCACCAGCCTTGACTGGGCGCATCTAGACCGACAGAAAACACTATGGGACATATTCCCATCTTTGCCCGTAGTGTCTGTGCATTTCTTAACTTATTGTCGCATGGTGCGATATCTGCATACAAGGGGAGCATTGTTCTGCTCCGTTGACTTCTCTGAATCTTTTTTAGCCACAACTTGCAGTGTATTACAGTGCTTCAGAGCACCATTTGGCTCTGAAGCTCACACAGAGTGTGAACAGCTCCGAAAAGGATTTATTAACAAGCCGCTGTGACTAGCGGCTGAAAACATAGTACAGTCAGTGCCTCAAGTGTGGGATGGTTCATGGAATTATCTCCTTTTTCTGGGCACCAGTTTACAAAGGGGCTGTCCAGGGGACACAGGAGTTTCCAAAAAATAATATTTAAATAAAGCATGACTCGTGCTGTGTCTCATCTTCCGCTTGGGTGATTGTTTGTAAAGCGCAACAGCGTCAGCTTGTGTACCAAAGGGGGGTTAGACAAAGGGACAGTAAAGAAAAGAGCAGATTGTCAGGTTGGCCACCCTGACTAGAAAATAAAATAAAAGAAGAGAGGACAGGAGAGAACGAAAGAAATGGGGGGGGGGTACACATTTATGGCTGCCTATATTATTTTCATAACAGGGGCATCCTGTTACAATGGGTCACAGAAGCAACCACTTGTGTAAGGCCCAGTGATGACAACAAATGGAGTTCGTAACTGAAAAGCAAGGATTTGTCGTCAACCCAGGCATTGAAGTCCCCCAGGATTAAACAACAGGGGGACTCCAAAACCTGGTCGATGACAAAGTCCTCAACTTCCTGCAGAAATTCTCCCCCCGACCCTGGGGGCCGGTAAATAAGGAGAATCTCTGCACCCTGCACCTTGATCCCCATGTACGGCGACACACTCAAAAGATATGGCACTACCAACCGGATGCACCGTGAAGCCCAGGCTGGATCTAAACATGATGGCCACTCCCCCACCCCTGCACTCCTTCCTCAGGCAGTGCACTACGGAGTACCCAGCGGGGACAGCTGCCTCTAGAACTGGGCCAGCATTGTCACCTAGCCAGGTCTCTGTGATGCAAGCCAGGCCAACAGAGGAAATCAAGTCCTTAAGGCAGTGGCAGGTCACTGGCCAGATGACTGTCTCTTCATAGAAAGATGATTGTGTCTCTTCATAGAAATAATCTGTATAAGAGGATTTTGGAGAACACATGCATAGAGGCAGAAGTATTTCCACATTGTCCACAGTCTGATAAACCTTCTTTACTAGCTCTCTTATTGGACCCAAGAATACCACCTCATATGTAGGATGTGCACTGGCTTAGTTGCCATGGAAAACTTAATGTGAAATCCAATCATAAACATAAAAGATTAGAAGAACGTTTTTGTAATAGACCCTCTTGTATAACAGAATTTGAAACAATACCACACTTCCTTTTCACTTGTTCTTATACTGTATTCTTCGGTTTGGGGCTTTTGTGGCACAAGAATGGTCAGAACCACTGTTTACGACACTTACCTACGAAAACATTATGTATGGTAATTTCACTCAGGGATGGAATAAGTGGCACAAAAGTTCACTGAATGTGATACTGTTTTCAAATGGCATATCTGAAATGCCAGGTGTCTTTTTACACTGCAACAAAAACAGTGCTCCCATTTGGAACTTTGCAAAAAAATAACAAAGGACTTTAAGAAAGTATATTTCAAAGAAATTAAAATTATGACAAGGCAGTAGTTAATAAAGAAATTGATTAATATGCCATGGATAACCACATCTGATGCACCTGTTACTTAAATAATTTGGGTATGTCTTTTAGGAACTGAGGTTTCATCAGTTACTAGACATCTTTTTGTAAAAGACAGATTATCACTATAAACTGAGATTTTTCTTTAGCTAAAGCTTGCATATATGATTTATTAAGTTTCCTTTTAACCAGACCTGGTGTTTTCTTTTATATTTTTTTATTTTTACTTTCTTTTTCCTTTGGATATTGTAATTATGTATTTCAAGATGTCAGATGACATGTATCATAATTTGATGTTTCTTTTCTTATTTTGTTCAATGAAAAATTCCCCTACTCTTGCTGTAGGGGGAATCCTTATCAGTCGTGGCAAGATGGCAGACTTGCTGACGGAGGTGGAGGAGGAGGAGGTGTTGCTGGAGGACCCCTTCTCCCTAATTCTTCTCCTGGCTATGATATTGCAACTACAATGACTGATGTTACTGAAACAGTGATGGCCATTGATACTGATCTACAGACAAGCAACGGGGAATCTGTATCTCTGCAGCCTGGGTTGCAGGTGCATAGTATGACTCGGCCAGCGGCTCCCGCTGAGAGCAGCTGCATGTCTTCTGAATTGGGCTCTGTTCCAACAGAGCAAGAGGAGCTCTTCTTAAACCATGTGATGCAAAAGCATAAGGCTTTTTTGTTCAAGTTATTGCATGAAGATTCTTCCTTGCATGCTCAGCAACCACTATCCACGGATATTGTACCCCCCCAGCACACCTATAGAGTGGACACGAGCTGTCTGGATTATCTCCTTTGTTGACACTTTCTCCGGATGATCCACTGTCTTTTGGATCCTGACAATTACTTTTTATGGCATGCTCCTTGTAATGTAGCTGTACCTCCTTGGAGCTCTCTGGGTCTTTGGAAAGGAAGCTCCAATTGGTGTCAGTTGGGTACTTCAGCCTCTCAGATACACTCCAGGCTGCTGGCTGGATTCTGATGTTGGATGGCAAGGCCTGGATTTTACCGTGACAAGTCTCGGCTGCTGAGATTATCGCCACAGCACAATCTGTAGATGCTACAATTCAATACAGCGCTGAAATCGCTCCCTAAATGGGATATTCCACCTCATTCTGATGCCCCAGGTGTGGGGTCTCACTGCATCACTTTGCACGTGGTGACTGGAGCTTCAGCCAAGGAGGCTTTCCCGCTTAATGTACCGGAAACACCTACAGTACCTTTGGACACCATCTCACCTTTGCCTACTACTTCAGGTACTGGCTTTAGCAGCATTGTAATCGCTGCTGGCTCCAACCAAACATCTACTGGGCCCAGTGCAACCAACAATGTACTTAATACCCGGGTGAGAAGTGATGAGCCTCATTCTGAGTCAAGTAGTTCTGATTCCGACGGCGCTGCTTTACTAGAACTCTCCCCACCTCCGCATAACTCAGAACGCCATAAGAATGAAGAACAAGCCCAAGAAGGACAACGTAACCCTGAGCAACAACCTGGGACATTTAAATGTCTGTCTTGTTTCCCAAGGTAGGGGAACATGCCCAGAGATGAAATGCAGCCAAACTAAAGTATACTCGACGTGACAAATTTTCCCCTGATAGAAAATTTGTGATACATAACCTGTTAAAGGCAACTATGAGAACAGGGATGAACAAGCTTTTTGCTTTTATTCATGTCAAGGGGGAGGAAACATATGATATTAGTTTTAAATAGCTATCATCTCTGGAGAAGTTTGGGAAGAAGTGCAGTTTGGTCAAGGATACCACTCTCTGGCAAACATTTTTTACTATCCCCCTTACCAAATCAAATGTAAAGACCATTCTGCTCCTATTTAGGAATGAGAGATTTAATATTGCTGATGTTCAGTAGTGCTTAAGACAGCAGTGTGACATTTTAGAGTGCACCAACCCCATATTAGATGAAAACCTGATTTGGACTGGAGGGTGGAAAGTTAAAGTGTGATTGAAAGAAACCAATATTGGCATTTGTCACCTGCCCAACAGCTTTCACAAAGGTAGGGACAGAGGGTTATGCTTCTACCCTGGAGAGCCTAAAACCTGTCATAAGTGTAGTGCGAGGACTCATCTAAGCTCTGTCTTTGACAAGCCTAGATGCAGTCTTTGTTTAGACTACGGGCATGTCAGTCTGGGCTGCCCAAATCCATTCAGGTGCAATTTGTGTGATGAGGCTGAACATTCTTGTAGACAATGACCTTGATTTTTTTTTTCTTTTTTTTTTCTGTGCCAGCTCCCCAAGCCCCAGTGGGCTTCCCAGGCTCCGGCAGCCATCCCCTCATACTCGGGCTTGCCCCCCCCCCCCGAGTGGGGCTACCAATAGGTGAACTCTGGTGGCCAGAGGGGACAGCAATGGAGCCGGCTCATTAGTGGGGGCTGGCATATTTTTGAATGCTGTGGATCCCATGGGGGCAGGGACGTGCAATGATGATCCGCATCTGCCCCTCCCCCAAAAGTACAAGTGCAGCAGAACTCCTGGCCTCCATCAGGGGTCTGTCAGACACTCAACCCCACCTCCTCCCAGAGTAGGACAGCAGTCCACTGGACGCTCAGTCCTACTGCCCCCGGCCGGCCCTCTGACTCCCGAATCCATTCCCGAATGTGGGTTGTCGGCACCACAGATGGCGATCGTGCCACTGTGCCAGCAAGCCAGCCCATAGACAATGTCCCTGGGCAGCCCACAATCACCTAGACAGGGTTCTACAGGACCAGGAACAATTCATTACCGAATCCCAAGCTAAAGCCCAGCAAGTAAGAGAATCGGGACCTCCTCTCACATCCAAACCATGTGAACCTCCCATGCCTGCTTCAAGCTCTACCCCTCCAGATCATAGTTTTCCTAGGCAGAACCCATTGTGCTTAGCAAAGGCACAATACCTATTATTGTTAATAACTCTATCTTAGCTCATGATAGTACTGTTGATGAGGGCCCCTCTTGTAGCCCAGTTGGTGAGCAGACTGCTGGCATGCCCCCCCACCTTTGGAAGCTCCCATGGCTGTGGTCAAACCCTCAAGAAAAGGATGCTACCCCCCCCCGAGTCTATTGTACCCACTGTACCTGTTCTAACTCATAATTGCTTTCATGCTCTGTCAAAAAGAAAATAGTGGGGGGATACTGAGGAGAAAGATGGTGATTTGGACACCTCCTCAGTCACATTCTTTATCTTGGACTACTCTACTGACTCCCAGCCTGACATTCCTAAGGCAAAAAAAGGCCAGAGGTAAGACTAAAGAGAAAAATACTCCAGTCTGATAGCTCCCTTTTTGTTTCCTTCTAAATGTGTATGGGACCAAACATTACTGCCCTGACCATTAATGTCAACAGTATTAAGAATTACAAAAAAATGCTTCACATCTTTTTAGATTTTGAGCGAATCGCTGCATGATATAATTGTTCTACAAGACACAAGGATTAAGACTACACATGAGGCATCCCACGCTAAACGGCTATGGTCTATGGACTGTTCTTCTTGGTCCCAGGGTGAGGACATATGTGATGGTGCAGTCATTTTGTTACAAGGATTTCACTTTACCATTAAAAGATTACTGGATATTGTGCCTGGTAGGGCTCTCCTATTAGATTTAATCTTTAATGCATTTCACTTCTGTCTGATAAATATTTATGCTCCACAGAGTATCGCATTGACAGTAGAATTATTTTGCACGGTTCAACCATTTCTACATACAAAAAGTTAATCTTTGGGGACGACTGCAATTGTGGCTTGTCCCTTTCAGATAGAGGAAGTAAAACTTCGAAAGTTTTCAGTGATATGAATTGTTTGAACGACCTCATATACAGTGCAGATCTGCAGGATGGTTTCACAGCTGTTCATCAAAAGGGGAAGTAAACATTTCTTAAAGGTGTCCTGGCTCCTAGAATAGTTTTTTTTTAAACCTTACAGTCACCAAAGCCTCCACCGTTCCCCTTGAAACCTCAGACCATTTAACAGTCTCCTGTCACTGCACTATGGGATCACCCATATCTCCTACGTCTCACGCACATTGGAGATTAAAAAATAGCCTATTAACTGATTCACAGATCACTGAGCAACGGGTCTGCCTTTTCAGGACCAGAGTGCCCCTCACTGACGCATATGATTCTGTTGTTGAGTGGTGGGTTGATACCAAGCAGGATTTTAAGACTTTCTTTTTTATTAAGCAAGCTACAGTATTATGAAAGAGAGAAACAAATACTTTCAGTATCTTCACCTTAGGAACCATTTACAAACCTTAAAGAGGACAGGAAATGAGTTCTAATGTGCAGCTGTTTATAATGTTACCACTTACATACATAATATCCATAAGCCTGAATTATCCATAGGCAACTGTACCTAAAGAAAAAGCAATATGAAAAACAGTATTTTGCATTGTTTTGATTTTATGGGCAACATTCTGTTACAGTTCTCTTCACGGAACCAGTGATCTGGAGTTTTAACTATGTCACGGTTTGAGCAAAGAACTCTAAGCATGGTTCTGATAGGACAATGGCTCACATTTAGCATTCTGTACTCAAACTGTGACATAGCAAACACTCCAAATTACTGGTTCCATAAAGAGAACTGTGCAGAATGTTGTCCTGCAAAAGAAAACAATTGAAAACACAGTTTTTCACATCAGTGTTTATTAAGGTACAGGTAAATGTGGCTCATTTGGAGGCAAGTTTATCACTTCTCTTACTAGGAACATTACTAACTGCTACCGATTTGCATACATTTCCTGTCCCCTTTAATTTCTCAGGCACATGACAGAAAACAAAATTTACTTCCTCAAATTAAGCAGCTTAAGGAGGAGATGTTCCACTGTCAGTATAATAGAGCTGAAACCCTGAAATTAGAAGTACAGTTTGGTATTCAGGGACAAAAACCTACTTTGGACATCTTTAAAGGATGTGCTGCTCATGTAAAACATATACAAACTCACAGCCTCTTAGACCTCGACAATGACCGTATCCATACCATTCCTGGGAAAATTATGGACATTGCACAAGACGATTTGTTTAATATGTATGGGACCCATCTGAGGCTATTTGGAATGATCCCATTTAGACAGGTAGATAGTCAGATACTGTAGATAGATAGAGAGAAAGACAGACAGACAGACAGCAGATAGATCGATATTTTATTTACAAAGCGCCCAATTCCTGGGACTCTGGGCACTGTACAATAAAACCATAATACAAAACACAATTATTTAAAAAACAACAAAAACACACATATAATAAAATCAGTATAAATACAGATTCCATCTTTATACAATGGGGGTGAGCAAAATGAGTAGTGGATAAAACCATGTATTCAACATACAGTGATATAAATCTTGCTGAAAAATCACACTGTGGTAATATTTGCCATTTGTACACATGGGCCCAGATATTCAAAAGGGTTGCGCATGGCACAACAGTGTTGCGCCATGTGCAACCCACTGATGCGCCCCGGTGCGATATTCAGAAGGGAAAAGTGCGCGGCACAAATCCCGATGCACCGGAGCGCATCAGTAATGTATGCAGGTACAGGTTGGGGGGTGTGCCCACGCATAACCTGCACAGCCTGATATTCAGCCCGGGATGTGCAGAGCCATGCATGTGCAACCCCTACCTGTGCCAGCACAAAGTTATGCCAAAAAAAAAAAGGAACAACTGATGGTCACCCACAGGTGCACTGCCGCAGTGCAGGGCGCAACATGGCAGCTGCCACCTGTGGGTGGCCACCCGAGTTCCGGCTGCATCTGACAGCGCCCTCCCCATGCCCGATCGTGGGCATTTGTAATAAAAAATAAGAATTTGTCCAATACCCCTGGTGGTCCAGTGGACCGCTGCTCACCGATCACTGGCATCTGTCTAAAAAAAGAAGAATTATTTCACTATCCCTGGTGGTCCAGTGGACCGCTGCTCGCCCGATCGCGGGCATCTGTATAATAAAAGTAGAATTATTCTACTATCCCTGGTGGTCTAGCGGTACCCCCCTCCCCACCTGCCCACTGAGCCCCACCGCCCCGCTCCCCCCCGGTCACCTGGCGGGCGGCAGCACCCCACCCGCCTGCCGACTCGCCGCCCGCCAACTAACACTGTCGGTAGGGCTGTACGCCCATTGGTTCACAATGTGAGCCAATGGTGTGCAGCCCATACCCTACTACACATTCCAGATATTCACATAATTCTACTTTTATTATACAGATGCCTGCGATCGGGCGAGCAGCGGTCCACTGGACCACCAGGGATAGTGAAATAATTCTTCTTTTTTTAGACAGATGCCCACAATCAGGTGAGCAGCGGTCCACTGGACCACCAGGGATAGTGAAATAATTCTTCTTTTTTTAGACAGATGCCCACAATCGGGCAAGCAGCAGTCCACTGGACCACCAGGGATAGTGAAATAATTCTTCTTTTTTTAGACAGATGCCCACGATCAGGTGGGCAGTGGTCCACTGGACCATCAGGGATAGTGAAATAATTCTTCTTTTTTTAGACAGATGCCCATGATCGGGCTGCAGGTGGTGTCGGTCCCCAACGGCTGCCGCCTGGCAGGGCACCAGGCACAAGTCGTTGGGGATCGACGCACCCTGCATGCAAATGAGGCCATGATGACATGCAAATGGCCCCATGTGCACCTTGCATAAATTATGGCCCCATTTGCATGTCATCTTTTGAATATCGCTGGTGCTGTGAATGGCACAATGGCACTTGCGCTAGCGCATCTCCATGCTCCACTCTGGTCACTTGCGCTGGCGCAGTGCCGCTGCGCCATGCACACTGGGGTGGCCAGGGTGCGATATTCAAAGCTGCTGAGCCATGGCGCACCTCCGTTGAATATTGCCCAGGCCACACCCCTGCGCAGCCAAGTTGAGCTGTGCCCAAGCTTGCGCCACAACCTGGCGCACTTTGAATATCCATCCCATTGTGCTTACCTTTCAGGCAGATATTTTCACTGTAAGCACGCTGGAACCCAAGATGGAATGAGCTCTCCTGTCCTGCACCATCAGGAGATCATTAAGCACCCTTACCACGGCAGTCTCCGTACTGTGACCCGCCCGGAACCCAGACTGGAAAGGCTCATAGGTAGAAGAAGATGTGAGATGTCTCTCAAGCTGAACAGCCACCACTTTCTCTATAATCTTCCCTAAAAACAGGAGATTTGAGACCAGCCTGTAGTTGCTGAGACAGTCCTGATCCAAAGAGGGCTTCTTTAGAAGAGGCTTAACCAGAGCCTCTTTCAAGGACAATGGGAAGATCCCACTCCTCAATGAACTCCAGACAACCTTAGCAACCACAGGTCCTAGCAGGTCCGAACATCCAACCAAAAGGCGGGTTGGACCTGGGACCAGATCACAATGTGTAGGCCGCAGCTTTGAGATTATCCCCATCACCTTCTCCACCCCAACCAACTCAAGCTCATCCCAGCCAGGTGAATTATTTCAACACAACTCAGGCTGGTCACTGCATCCCTTTCAAGAGACACTCGAGGAGACCTCAGCCCTGATAGAGGACACCTTGTCAGTGAAGAACAGAGCCAACTTCTCGCACCTAGTGCTAGAACCTGTTCCTCCCACATGGAGACAGACAGGATGTAAAAGTCTGTCTACCATATAGAAGAGCTGAGCTGGTCTGCTCCTCGCTGCAGCAATCTCCCTAGACAGAAACTCTGCCTTCTTTCCGGAGATTGCCCCGATAGTCAGCATAATGTGACTGCAGGGACAAATTTGTCCTCCATCCAGCCAGATCTCCTCCAGCATCTCTCTAACTTCCGCCCCTTAGACTTTCAACTCTGGACTGGAATTCCTCATCATGCCAAGGGGATCTCCAGCGAGTAAACAAGGGGCAAACATGAATGGGTGTGATTGAGTCGAAGGCCGTAGTCACAGCCCCATTATAGGCCACCACTGCTTCCCCCAGCCCAATCGCACAAGCTGCCCCCACTCTCAATAGGTCCAGTACCGCTGACAGTCCCATAGAGGAAACTCTTCTTAACGGGTGGTACAGGACCATCTCCACAGATGCTGGACCATCTGGGGGCTCTGAACACGAACCCCACAGTGTTGTGATCCGACCAAACCACCAGGTGAACACAGAGGTCAGTAATATTTAAACCTGCTGAAAAAACTAAGTACAATATGTGGCCACCTGAGTGCGTTACCGATGGTACATGTTGTGTCAGGCCCAGGGCCTCCATGCTCCTCAGGAGATTGCTTCCAAATTTCAAGAGACCGTCATCGACCCAGGCATTGAAGTCCCCCAGGATCAACCACCTGGAGGACTCCAACACCAGGCCAGTGAGGAGCTCCTCGATCTCCGTCAAAAAGTCCCCACCCACTCCCAGTGGACAATAGAGCAAAAGAACCCTGAAACCCGCATCCACGCCTCCCGGGGTGGCCACACATTCAAAGGACAGTGTAGGACCTACAGCTGGCACTGTGAGGTCCAGGCTAGATTTAAAACAAATGCTTCTGCCCATCATACTCTCTTGAGGTGTGTGTCACTGAGTACCCAGCCAGAAATGCTGCCTCCAAAATAGAAGAAGCTTTTTGATCCAGCCAGGTCTTTGTGATGCACTCCAGGTCGACCGAGGATATCAAGTCCACTATTGTGGCAGTCTTGTTCCTCATCAACCTGGCATTGCATAACACAGCCTAAGTAGGATGAGGTGAGACAGCTGGACCTATTGTCTGCCCACCCTCTAAGGTGGAGCCCTTGTGTATGGGAACTAAACATGACAACCCCCTTTCAAGTTCCCATTTCACCCCAGGGCATCTCCTTGCCTTCACCACCTGAATCCCTGACACTCCAGCAGACACCCGGATGAAAACCCCTCTGGCCCCCCTTCCCTGGTTATCCCCAAGGCCCTACACCTCCTATAGGACTCAGCCAGGAGCGCTGGAAGTTCAAAGGGATGGAGGTCAGGGAGGAAGCCTCCCTAGTAGCTGCACCTTAGGGATTTTTGTCCCAAACACATTTCCAGCTGGTCTCACCTCAACTAACCAAGTCCCAAAAAACAACCAATATCACCCCACCCCAAATGAAACCCACAACATTTTAAATACAACCTTCACAGTTTCAACCCTTCTGCCACCCACCCAGCAACAAAAAATTTCCACAACCACACACCAAATCACACACCCCAAACACTCACCAAATACACTCAAATGATATTACTAAAATACAAAAACTAGTGACACAGTCCTCTATTTGTCAAGTATAGTCCTGATTTCAACCAATTCATTTTCCAAATGATAAGGATACACAGTTTTCTACTTTTAGAGTATGCCAAGAAACTCCACCATATTATTCAAATCTAGAAAATATTGAAGATATTGGAAGGTGAGCTCTCACCAATGCCCTCTCAGTTTGTCCCAAATATCGTGGCACTCTCACTGCCACCACTGTTTTACTTGAAAGTAGATTTGACAGAAATTGAGGCTCTCTCACAGCCCCACTAATTCAGTTTTAGCCAATGCAATACAGTGCAGTACCCAGAAAGGATCCACAAGTTTAATCCACAGTCTAAACTTCTGAGGGGTCCTCAACCAGCCCGCCCCGAGAAAATAAGGTTTAGCACTTCAGCAAGCTGATCCACCCAACACCACAGCAGGCACCCAGCCCAAGTGTCCCCCCAAATGACGCCATCCATGCATGCCTGGCACCAGTCAGATGGTCACTCACAGCCTCTAAGGCAATCAGACCCACATCCACCCTCCAACCAGCGCCAGCCGAACCCTCAGGGGGAACAACCTAGGCCAGGCACCCACTCCCAGGGAGAGCAGACCACACTCACCCAATCCAACCAGTACAGGCAGAATCAGTCCTTCTCAGGGAAGAAAACCGCAGTCCTTTTAAAAGATATTGAAACCCCAGAATTTCTGATCAAATCCAACAAAGAATGGTAGCTGACATTTCTGAGGTAGAAATTAATACAGCTATTAAAGCATTACATAAGAATTCAGCCCCTGGCCGGGATGACCTGACTGCAGAAATGTACAAAACTTTTTCGGCACAACTTTGTCCTGTTTTAGCCATTCTCTTTAACAATCTGGTTTCATTCACATAGAAATGTCTCAAGCGACCGTGATTCTCCTTTTTAAAAAGGCGAACAGTCTAATATTAAAAATTGGAGACTGATTAGTTTCCTCAGTGTTGACTACAAAATACATACAAGTATTTTGGCAAAAAGATTGTTGATGCTGGCGGTGGTTGTAATCTCACCTGTACAGACCTGTGCCACCCCTAATCGATCCATGTTTCACAACCTATTTTTCTTGAGGGATTTATTAGACCAAGGTAATTTCCATAACCTTCCAGGTTATATCCTTTCCCTGGATCAAGAGATGACATATGACAGTGTTTGTCACCAATACATGTTCCGCATCTTACAGGAATATGCTGCTTCTGTGAAATATAGTAAATTTCTTGGTTACGTACTATATATATGAATGCTGACATAGTACCATTCATTAATGGAATGATGGGATTAAACTTAAGGTAAGGAAGTAAGTTAGGCAAGGTTACCCTTTAAATCCTCTTTTATATACCTTTGTAATTGACACGTTCATTAAGAAAATTCAACACAATCCAAGAATTCCTGGTATCAGATTGTCAGAACACCAAACATTCGTTAATATTTGTGCCTGGGCAGATGACATCTGCGTCTGTGTGCAAGACGACTCTGTTGGTCCTGAAGTAGTGCGAAACATCTCATCATCTGAGATGATCTCAGGTGCTAAGTTGAATTACTCGAAGGGCCATGGCTTGCAAATAGCATCCATGCAAAGGGACACCAGTCTTTTATGTATTGCTAATATTCCCATTACATCAGAATCCATTAAGATTCTTCACATAGGCTTTGGCTCACAGGATGATGCTTTGAATAATTGGGAATCTGTAGCTTCTCTAGCCTATGCAGAGGTCCAACAATGGAAACACATGATTATCTCTGAAAGAAAGAGAGTTTTCTTAAGACATTGCTTCTACCACCATTTTACATGTTGCACATGTATATCTAGTGCCATTTGCTATGGAAGCAAAAGTTTATAAAAAAAAAAATGTTTTCAAGAGCTCTGGGGTAGTAGGTTGAACCCCATAACGGGAAATGATACGTACCACAATTATTCTTATGGGGGTATTTGGATGATTAATCATATCGTTTTCTTTCATAGTGTTTTTATTTATAGTAATTTTATTTGATTATTGAATGGCCACATTTCCTTTGGGCAAAGTATCATGGCTCAATGGTTTCTTCCACTAAAAGACAAATGGGCACAAAATACCATTATAGTCTCGGCTATATCCAAACTTAGGGCCTTGCCACCTCATATGAAGCCCACCTTAACAAAATTAAGGCAATAGCAACAGACACAAGCCCATGTAAACTTCAAAAGCTAGGAATCAGTTTTACCGTAGTATTTTGCAAAGTAGATTTCATTCAGTACCTGAATCATCGTTTTGTGCGCAGTCAAATAGACTCAGCTTTCCAACAATTGATAGACAAAAGAATATCTCCCCCATTGTAGGATGTAAGTTGGCTAGCTTTTCATGGGAGACTTGGAGTATGTAACTCCTTGAAACATAAAGCTTTTGATGCGTGCATGTGTCCCTGTCAATCCTGTGGCACTGCTTTGGAAACACAAGTACACTTCTTCCTTACTTGTCCCTTTTCAAGACATCTCTGCACTCCGCTCATGCAAGTGAGGAATGATCCAGGATTATCCCCTATTATTTATGAAATACTTGTTTTAGGAATTTATCCAGTCAAACTTCAGAAATTTCATACGAGCACACTACGATTAATTTTGCTGCTTGTAGATTCTCTTTACGGCAGGCTAGACGTGCCCTTGTTTTGCAACAAAAGGAATTTATAGGCATGCATGTTATCCAGCACATAAAAGTGTTTCTCAACAAAAGATATGCATTTGAAAAACATACCATAGCACCCCGTTTGTTTAGAACTTATTAGGAACACTATACCTGTTTTTTTGACTCAGTGATTCATTGCGTGATTGTAAGGTATGGGTGGCCACCTTAATTTTCTTGTGTTGTGTTTCCAGTTGGTCCATGATATACTCAGATGATAATTTTGCTTGTATACCTGTTGTCTTTTCCTTTTTAAGTTCATCGTGAGTGCAAGCGCAGATGAACTTGTTGATTTGAGAATTGCTATAGAGGGATGTGAAGGGTGGGTGTCCACTGAAGAGCTCTGTTCAAGGGGCAAGTCTGTGGCAAGCAAAATAGAAGGCAGACTGCCGATGACACACTTTCTGGTTTTCAGGCGTAGTTGGCAAAGATTTCAAGGGACAGAGCCGAACCAGTAGTGACGTCGCTCGTCCTTTGATATTTACATAATCCCTGTTTCCTGTCATCAACTGAGAGCGGTTGTAAAGTACCTTCTGTATGATATGTTCCTACATCAACATCACACTTCTGAATTTGTCTGTCTCTCTGTCTCTCTTTCTTTCTTTCTGTCTCTCTGTCTTCTCTGTTCCCTCTTGGCCACCGCCTCTCCCTCCACAAAAAAGCCACAGGCAGCAGAGTGCACTATTATGGCAGTAGGAGAGCACATGCAAAGAAGATGATCCCCAGTATTCCAGCAGTCAAACTGTCAAATAAAAGGCCTCCTGTGCAGTTTCAAATAAAAGTCGTCCTGTGAAGTTAGCAACGTAACACTGTAACTGAAGTAGTTTAGCATTGGCCGAGGATGGCAGAACAACAGAAAACAGCTTGCCACTGTGATGTGGTCCTACTATGCAGTCATTACCGTATTGAGGCTTTTACAGAACAAGATTAAGTTTCAACCTAACTCCTCCACCCTGTGCTGATGGGATCTAGCAAGTGATATGCAGGCAGTCTCCAGAAGAAAATAAAACCCTATGCTCCCTCCCACTGTGTGCTGTCCACCCCGCACCCTCCCATACCCATTCCCGTGCTGACATCGGGGTGCCTTCCCCATATCAGCATGTGTGCTGTCCACCCCGCACCCTCTCATACCCATTTCAGTGCCGACATCGGGGTGCCTTCCCCATATCAGTATGTCCTCCCCTCCACTACTGTGGCACACTGGGAGTCCACCCCAGTGTGCCAAGTTATATATATTTTTTTAGCTTTCTAACACTGGGATGCCCACTCCCGGTGTCAGATGTCTCCCCCCCAAAGCCACTTTCACTGCCGACATCTGGGTGCCCAATCCCTGTGTCGGCCTTATGTATCCCCCCCAACTCATGTGGCACACTGGGAGCCACCCCAGTGTGCCCAAATGTGTAAAAAAACATTTTAACCTGTTAATAAGGAAAACGGTCCCCCGCTGTCTTTTTTTTTGTTTACCTGTAAAAGAGAAAACGGTCCATCATCATCTCCCCAGTTCCCCTTCCACCATCCCCACCCTCCCACTTAGCACCCACCTCTCCTTACCCCCCTTACCCCATACCTCCAGAGGTTGTCGCTGTCATCTTCTCCGGACCGGGGACACATTTGCACTCTTCAAAGTCGACTGGCAAACTGAAGAATTAAAGGTAAGAGTGTATAATGGGAGTCAATGGGGGGGGGGTCAACTTAGGTATATATCTCAGCCACTTTTAGGAATTGTTGCCCCACATTTTCAACATGGGGTTCTTGGGACACCTCCTCATGAACATTGTCACTGTCATTTCGTTATTCAGTCCCAAAAGGTGATTTTACAGCCGCTGCGCGGAATCACCTTTTGGGACCAATTAACAAAACAACTGTGCTACTGTTCATGAGGAGGGGTCCCAAAAAGCCCATATTGCAAATTTGGTGAAAAAATTCCAAAAAAATGACCTCATTATGAGTGTGCATTGTGCAGTTTCTACGCACGCTCGTAACTTCACCAATTTTTAATATTTTCACTCCAGATTTTCAACACTGCCATTTTTCATACCTCCTTAAGAACAGCATAGCTGTCATTTTTCACATCCTACCCGAAACATGTTTTCACACCTGAAGCGCAGAATGGTGTGGTCGCTCTGCAAAATCACCTTTTGGGAATGAGTGAACAAAATTACAGTGGCACTCTTCATGAGGTGGGGTCCCAAAAATGCCATGTTGAAAATTTGTTGAAACAACTTCAAAAAATGGTTGAGTTATACCCAGTCATTCAACATTTTCTACGCACGTCTGTAGCATAGGTCATTTTCAATATTTTCACTCCAAATTTTCAATATAGCCTTTTTATCATGCCACCTTGTGAACAGTATAGCTGTAATTTTTCACATCCTGCCCATAATGTGTCTTTGCACCTGTGGTGTGGAATGCTGTTTTCCCACGGATTTGAACATTTTCACCTACAGGGTTCATGAAGTGGGGTGATGAGAAGGCTATGTTCAACATTTGGGGTCAAAATATGAAAAAATGACAACATTATGGTCAGTTGTTACAATTTTAGTATGCATGCTAGTAACTGTGGAACTCTTAAATATTTGCACATCACATTTTTTTTTTAATTATTTGTACTCCTGCTCCATGGCCCCCTCTGTCTGAAGGGATCCCCAGCCCTGTCCCTCAACATCCACCAGCCGGCACCGATCAGCTACCCTCAGGGCTTACCCCCCTAGTGAGGTTGGTGGGAGGGCCCACCCCCACCAAGACCAGATCCAGTACAGGGGTCGGTGCCGTGACTCTTCGGGGACGAGACCTGCGATCTCCCTCCATCATCTGCTGTGAGCTTTTTTCCTTCTGGTTTCTCCCCTTCAGGGGCAGATTGTGCAAGGATACCAGCGATGGTGCCATGCACACTACTGTGTTTGCACCCCATCAGGCGTCTGTCCCACCTCTGACCCGATGTCTGTAGTGTCGGTGTGCGAGCCCGCCAGTCATCTATAGGGGCCAGGCATGCACCAACTGGTCGCCCTCTCCCCAGAGAAGGAGAGCTGTCCCTGGGGTGCTTAATCCTTCTCCTCTCCTTTCCTGCCAACCCCCAGCAGCCTGTGCTCATTCCCGAAAGTGGCGCAAGGTGTGGCATCCAGCGCCTCGACCCTCAACGTCACTGGGCCAGCGATACACGCCACATTTTCAACTTAGCCTTCTTATTACCTGAGCCACTATATTCAAATGCTGTCCAAAATATGACAGCTTGAGAAAACATAGTTCAAGCAGGGTTTTGACGTCAATGTATTTCAATGGGATTTTCAACTTAGTGGCATAACTGGGCCATTTTTAAATATTTTTGCCCCAAATTTTCAACATACGTTTTTGGGGACCCCCACCTCATGAACAGTGCAACTGATGTTAGATAAATCTGTCCTGAAAGGTGATTTTGCAGTTACTGCACAAAATCACCTTTCGTGCAGGAGTACAAAAGTTTCTTCACCATTGTTCATGAGGCAGGGTCTTAAGAAGGCTATGTTGAAAATTTGGTGTAAACATATTAAACAACAAAGAAGTTATGAGCCTGCGTTGAAATTTGCAAATGCAGGCTCATACCTTAGCAATTTTCAATATTTTGACCCCAAATTTCCAATATAGCCATTTCTTCACGGTACCCCTGTCATCGCAGGCTTGTAACCCCCCCCCCATAAAAAAAGGCACCAATGCACATGACGAACATTCGACATTGACAAATGCTTGTTGATTTCATTATAGGTTTCCATGGACCTTCAAATACTGTCATGGCTTTGTTTGTATTTTGTTGTTTTTGTACAATACCTTTTCTTCAATAAGAAATCCCCCTACTCTTGCAGTAGGGGGAACCCCTGACCATCTGTCAAAATGGCTAATGCTGGCAGCGAGGAAGAAGGAAAGAGAGAAAGGATGTACTGGAAGCAGGGGAGCTAGCCTTCTACCTCGCTTCTTCAACTGCAGAGGCTTTTCTGTTTCATGCATCTGCATTTGGATCAGATATAAAAGTGAATAGTGCTACAGATAAAGAGGGAGGAGATATGGGCAAAGAAAATGTTGGCACGATGGAACACAGGTCTGTGGATACGTCTTTGCATTTTGGAGGGAAAAATATTAGGAGGAGGAAGAAAAATTAAAGCTGGCTATGCTGGAAAGAATAAAAGCAAAATTTTCAGCTGATGGCTGAGGAAGAAAACATTTCAAAAACAAAAGGAAAGATTGGCTGAAACACTTTTTAAAAAAATAAAGAGAATTCTGTGCCCAAAGCTGTGCTTAGTGACAACCCCCATGACACCTGAAACTGGGACTTCAAGTGCAACAGGTAATGCTCAGGGAGATGGTAACCTGAAGGAACAGTCAATTTCAAAAAATGCACTTGGGAATAAAGCAAATAGCTCCCCATCACCTACGAGAAAAGATAACCCGGACAGTTTACAGTCTGCAGTTTGCACGAACTTAGAGACAACTCCTACTCAACCCTTTGCAGAATAACAGGGTAAAACGCCAGTGGCAGCTGGATAGGTGCTTTGAATTTATACCTAATAGGATGGATGTGACATTCCATAGGTGGAAACAGCTGGGTATTTTTAGATTTTCCCAATTTCGACAGCAGGGAATAATAAAATCTTTTTGACAGATGCAAACTGAGTTTTACTTGCAGAGAAAATACTTTTTAGGTATTTGTAGGTCATGTCCTTTATTAGGGAGGCCTCCAGATTACAAGATGTTCAGAGAGAACCCCACCCAATATGCAATATCTTGGAACAGGCAGGGCAGGGGCATCTACAGAAGAAATGCATTTCACACTTAGTCAGGGCATAGCACTTGACACATAATGGCTCTTCTCCACATTATCAAACAGCAGGGGAGGGGAGGCAGGCCTACAGCTCACAGAGCAAGACTGCCATATTATTTGGGAGGGAGTTTTTAGCTTCCAATAATCGGAAGGAATTTTGTTGGAAGTTGGTGGGCTGTTTCTTTCTCACACCAACCAGAACTAAGCATTATATTTGGGGGAATAACCATCGATGCTGGTGGGGATGTAGTGCAAAGGGCACTCATAATCATATATTATACCATGGACATAAGTGAACAGCCAATGAAATGGTCAGACTGGCAGTTTACCACTGGTGTAAATCCTCTGATAACCAATGGCTGTTGGTGAGCGCATGGTGGTCATCTACATCCTAATCATCTGCAGCACAGCAATAACTGCAATAAAAATAAAAAAACACAGCAACCTCTTTAATATTTGTATTTTATTATAGTGAAAAAATTAACCTTAGAGATTGCAAGTAACTTACTTGAGGATGGAAAGTTATTGGGGATTTACCACGTTGGCGAGAATTACCCACTGGCGCGCTCATGGGAAAACCACTCAGCTGTGGTAAATCCCCCGATAACCCACACCCCCTCATGGCTTATTGCTTAATTCTGGGATTGTCCAGTGCTGGCCCCCTTTTGGCCAACAACAGGGCCCAAAATCAGATTTATGACAGGCATGTGAGGCAATCCAGGATTTGAACACCTGGTTCTGTGTAAACAACCCCGGGGAAACCTACTTACCAGCAGAAAGCACTTCTTGGTGTTCTACTTTCTGCTGTTGGCAAGACAATCACAAAAAAATGGCTTTCTCCTATCTTACCTACAATATCAGATTGGGTAACCATTATTAAGGCTACTTATAGAATGGAAATGTAACAGCTGATTTACACCTTAAAATGGACCAAGTTAAAAGGGTCTGGCTGCCCTTTATGCAACTGACAGATGAGATGGAGGGTAGGTCTGTCCTGTCCCAGCAGTTGGAGGGCTTTTGACTCCATGGGGATGAGGGGGTGCCCAAACACACATCCCATAGGTACACCTTACAGTCACTAGGTTTCAGTGTTGACCATTCAATTTTTTCATTTGATTATGTGTTACTATTTTGTTTTCTTTGTTACTTGAGGGTTTGTTTTTTCTTTTCTCTACAAATCCATAGATTACATACAGCCATAGAAATCCATCCAGGTAGGTACTGGATATGAGGAAGGAAGTTTACAAGACACTTTCTGGAAAGACAGTACAGTGCTAATTTTTTTGCTGCTTATGCCGTACGGATCTTAACATGGACATTATGAATAAATACTCCAGTAGTAGGGGTTATAGACATGGATTATTTCTTAGGACTTTGTCCAGGATGTCCTCTTGACAGAGCTTTTTTTTTCATCCTGTGTTTATGCTGCTCACCCCAGCTACCCCTTTCTGACCGGCCCCATCACCCAGCTCCTCAGGGGCTTACGTTGCTGCCATCATAATAAGAATCATGGGTAGGGAGGAAGAGAGGAGTGGGGAGGGAGGGCAGGGACATTAGCTCAAGCTGTGAACCTTGCAATATGAGCAGACTTGATAGACCAAATGGCCTTCTTCTGCTGGCTTGTTCGTATGTTCGTATCATCATCTGCCACAGGACTGAGGCGGATGCCTGGCCACCAGTGCGAAGACTGCGAGGGGTCAGTCTTCATCCTGCCACTGAGGATTTTTCCTCCTGTTTTTTCTCCCTTTGCTCCCCAGGGTCTCAGTAACATGGTCATGCATGCATGTGGAGGCGTGCCTGCACCCTGAGGCCCAAACGGCCCTGATCCACCTACCCAGCCAAGCACCAGCCTCCTGTCTGCCCAGCACTACCATCGAGCCTCCACTCATGGCAGTCAAGGGCTGGGAAGACTAACCACCCTAATCTGTAAGAGGAGAGCTGCCTGGACGCTGCTCAATCCTTCTCCCAGCCCCCCACAGGCAACTGCCAGTGGCTAGAACAAGGGTTGCCAGTGTGGGAGAGGTGAGGTGCTAGGCACCCCTGCCTCAGTACCAATGGGCCAGTTTTGTCAGACCTTTTTACTCCTTTGCCTTGTAATGTACATAGGTATTTTTTTTGTTCTATTATGTTTTTATCCAGAGTTTTTCCCCATTTTTCATCCACCCCCTTCCCTGGGTGCACACACACCTGCTGTCTTCCGAGGTGCCCTCCCAACTTGCCGCCCCTCCCACCTGCGCTGCCACTGGACCGCCACCCAGTGGCAGTGGAACTATGGGGAGAGGTGACAACCACATGAGGAGAGAAGAGCTGCTGTTAGGCTGCTCGATCCTGCTCCATCCCCCCCCCCATGCTGGTACCCTGACAACCCGAGCATTCCCAAACCCAGGTTGCTAGCATAGCGCAAGGTGTGGCATCCAGCGCCTCAACCCTCAGTGCCACTGGGCCGGCCCTGGTATTGTTTTTTATTGTATGCTGAAATAAAGAAGTTAAAAAAAGATATGTTTATTAACTGAAGCTGGAAGAAAAAAAATCACTCACCGTAATAGTGTTATTTCTTCCTAAGGGATCACTCTCTATACTTGACAAGAGCAATCATTCCCCTGGAATGAGCTGCCCTGGAGCCTAGACTTTTATGCTAATTAGAGAACTTTAGAATGAAATTCTAAATTCTGTTGTGGTCGTGCTCTCCCCTGTCCTCTTAATGGCAGATTTATTTCTCAAACTATGAGAGAGCGCTGACCACCAAATCTAGCTAAGTGACTACAAAAAGATTCTAACCTGAAAAAAACACTTTTTTTAAAAAGAAAAGAAAAACAAATGAGGAAAAAACTCACTAAAATTTCAGCTGTGTACCAAAAACAACAGGAAATGCTTAATTCCACTAAGAGCTGGCTGTTGAAAGAATCTTTTCCAGGTATTGGAAAGGGAGGTAGGAAAGGGATTGTCAAGCACAGTGAGGGATCCCTTAGGAAGAAACAGCATCACTACGGTAATCTTTTTCTTCAAACCCCAGGAATCCTCACTATTGCTTGACAAGAGCAGACTCCATAGCAGTACCTTGGGAGGTGGGGTACAAAATCTATTTAGGGAAAAGGTTCTGCAAGACAGCAGTGACAAAACTGGCATCCTCCCTGGACTGTATGTCCACACAGTAGTGCTTTATAAAGGTGTGAACTGTTTTCCATGCAGCTGCTTTACAAATCTTCTGAATGGAGACACCTCTCGATGCTGCCAGAGAGGCAGTGGTGCCTCCTGTGGAGTGGACCCTGAGGCCTTCAGGAGGACGTTTACCAGCTTTGCCATAACAGAACTGTATGCATGCCACTATCCAGTGAGCTGGATGCTGGTTTCCCTTGGCCTACACCCCCCCCCCCCACAGGTAACAAACAGTTGTATTGAAGTGGACCTGACATCCTTAGAGCGATCCAGGTAGTAGCGTAAAGCTCTTTTGACATGCAGGATAAGGAGCCTTTGCTTCCCTGGTGTGGATGTTTCAGTGGAAAACACAGGGAATGTGATAGATTGGTTGAGGTGAAACTCTGAAACTACTTTAGGGAGAAATTTTCTGTTAGTCCTCAAAACTATTTTATCCCTGCAGAAGATTATGCAGTTAGGATCTGTACACAGAGCTTGGAGCTCTCTCTCTCTCTCTCTCTCTCTCTCTCTCTCTCTCTCTCTCTGGCTGAGGTGAAGGCTACCAAGAAAAATGTTTTCCAGGTAACATATTTCAGAGCAGCAGTTGCCATAGTCTCGAAGAGGGCACCCATGAGTAGGGATGTAAGTTTGTCATGGATGAGGTTTTAATGACTCATTGTTCATGAAATCATTAGTAAACAGTAGTAAATGTTGTGACACTGTCATCATTGCTACATTCTGATGACACTAGTGAAAGTCATGGAAGTCCTGAATAAAGATCAAACGTCATGGAATCAATGATGTGTATGAGTGCCATGACAAACTTACATACCTACCCATGAGCTGGGCAATGCATAGATTTATGTCCCAGGGAGGGACTAGATCTTTGAAAGGAGGGTTCAAATGGGTCAGACACTAAATGAACCATTTAAAAATAGCCAAGAAGGCTATTGTTCTCTCTCTACCAGCCAAAGCATAGGCTGAGACTATAGCCGGAGACACCTTAAGGGTAGAAGGGCAAAGACCCAGAGACTGGAGGTGTACCAGGTAGTCCAGTATGCAGGACAGCCTGGCCTGGAAGGGATTGATCTGACTGGAAGAACACCACAGGCAAATGTTTTCCTTGTGGCTGGCTTTCTGGAAACTTTTAATACATTGAGAACCTCTTTCGAGATGTTTAACCCAGAGTATTCTAACTCCTCAAGTGCCAGGCCCTGAGGTGCAGAGTGCTGGGGTCTAGAAATGTTATCCTGTCCTGAGGCAAGGTCAGTAGGCTGTACCGCTGGAGAAAGGGAAGGATGATGAGAGGTTTGCTGGACAGGGCCAGAAGCAGAGAACACCAGGCCTGCCTGGCCCAGTCTGGAGCAATCAGAATCATTGTTGAATGTTCCCTTCTGAGCTTTAGCAACACCCTCAGAAGGAGAAGGAAAAGGGGAAACACATTAAGGAATCTCCCTGTCCAACAGAAGACTAGGACATTCTCTGGGACTGTCTCCACTGCTGGAAGCCTCCAACAAAAGAGGGGGAGCTGGTAGTTTTGCCAAGAGGCGAACACATCCATATCTGGCATACCCCACTTCCTGAACACTGTTGCCAGCACTTGATTGTTCAGGGTCCATTTGTGGTTGCCTTGGCTGATTCTGCTGAGGGCGAGGACATTGTCCTTTCCTGGCAGGTGCACTGCAGACTGCTGCACCTCCAGCTCATATGCTTAGCAAGCCCCAGATCTTCACTGCCCCTGTGCAAAGCTTTGAAGATCTTGTTGCTCCCTGTTCATTGATGTAGTACAGGGTGGTGGTATTGTCTGTCAAGATCTGGACAGACTGACCCCTGATATGGAAGGAAATTGCCAGGTATACAGCCCTGAGTTCCAGGAGATTTATGTGCTCCTGGGACTCTAGTGGAGTCCACACTCCACTTACAATGAGGTCCTCCAGATGGGTGCCCCATCCTAGGAGGGAGGCATCTGTAGTGAGTACCACATTGTGTGACAGCTGAAGAAAGGGGGTTCCCTCTCTGAGGTTCTCCTCCTCCTTCCACCAGTCCAGTGCTCTTAAGAGGCACTTTATAACTGGTACCAACTTTGACAGAAGGTCCCGCCTTTGGGACCAGTGGGGCCCTAAGTGGTACTGAATGTCTCTCATTTGAAGTCTGACACCTGGGACCACAACTGTTGAGGTGGCCATGTGTCCCAGAAGCTGTAGGAAAACCCTTGCTTGTTTGCATTGTCCAGCTTTGAAAGACTTTGCCAGTTCTGTGAGGATTACCACCCTCTCCTGAGGGAGGAAAGCTTTTCCCTGTAGTGTGTCCAGCTCTGCTTCTATGACGTTCAGCACCGGAACAGGTTCTGTCTGAGACTTCCGGATGTTTATCAGGAACCCCAAATCCTCCAGGATTGACTGGGTGAGCTAGAGAGAGGACTTGGCTTCCTGGTATGCCCCCCACTGAGACTAACCAGTTGTCCAGGTACTGGAAGACCACCACACCTTGTCTTCACAAGTGAGCTGCACCCACTGCCAGGCACTTGTGAAGCACCTTGGTGCTGAGGATAGGCCAATGGGTAGGGTCACAAACTGACAGTGGCAGTTCCTTACCCTGAACCTGAGGTAATTTCTGTGGGAAGGTCTTACTGGGATATGGAAGGATGCATTCTTCAAATCCAGAGACCCCAAACAATGCCCCTGCTGCAGAGATGGGATCACTGTGGACAGTGAGGAAAGAATAGTGGGGGGATAAGAGGCAGAGTAGGTGGGCCAAGAGGTCCTTATCTGCCGTCAAATTCTATGATTCTGTGAGTGTCACCATCTTGAACTTTTCTTTTTTCTAGTGTTTGTTTGGAAATCTTAGCTCCAAAATGGCTTGTCACTCCCCATTTTTCTTGCAGGTGAGGACGTACCTGGAGGAGAGGCCCTTGCCCCACTGGGTGGAGGGAACTCATTCCACTGTGCTGGTCTGCAGCAGCTTTTTGACCTTCAACTCCAGCAGTTTTTCTACTGGGGTATGAAGTGGAAAGAACCTGTGTGCCTGCAGTTTTGGAAACTTTCTGAACTGCAGGGAAAGACCTTGACTTGTTATTTCCAGGACCTACTTGTCTGTAATGTTTTTCCAGGCCTAGAAATAGTGAGCCAACCTTCCTCCCACTGGAAATAGCTGGGCGACCTGTACAGACCTGTCAGTGGTTCTGCTTTGCTTGCACCTTGGGAGCTGGGTGGCTGCAGCCTGCTTTGCATCCTGCTTACATCTGCCCCTGAAGAAACCCCTCTGAGGAAGGTAGTCATAAGTCACATAAGTGTGAGGACATAACCCCTGATCCTACCTCCCCTTCCACAGGGTCTATGGGAAATGGAAGCCTTCGCTTTCTCAGTTGCTTTTATGGGTGGTCTTATATTCATCCACCTTTTTCATGTAGGCATCTGTTTTGTTACCAGACAAGGAGTTTCCCTCACAGGGAAAATCCATGACCTTGGCTTGAGTGCCCTGAGAGAGGTTCATAGACCTGAGGCAAGCAAACCTCCTGAGGGACACTGCATGAGTCATGACCCTAGTGAGGATGTTACTGGCATCCACAGCCATGCAAAACTGGTATTTGGTGGCATCCAAAGCAGCCTTTGCTGTGTTTGCCAGGTCCTGGGCCAAATCACTAGCAGCCTTTTCGCTTATGGACACTTCAGAGATCCAGAGGGCCTTCTGGTACTGAGATGCATAGGCCATATAGGTTGCTTGTCTCAGCAAAACAGAGGCTGTGGTGTAAACATTTTTGCCCATGCTGTCCAGTTTTCTGGAATCCCTCTCTGGAGGTTGAGAGGAAAGTGGGACCCTGGTCTTGTCACAGGCAACAGTTTGAACCACTCCTTCGTGGTCAGGGTGAGTGAAAATGTACTCAGCGCCCTGCCTATCCAACTGGTGTTTCTTTTCTGCCCTCTTATCTAAACCAGCTGCTGAAGTGGGGGGCCACTAGGATTTTTGAGGTGGCCTTCCTCAAAGACTTATGTATGGGCAGGAACACCCTCTTTGTGAGAGCTAGGCCCATCATGTCCAAAAATTTCATCTCATCCTTGTCCTCTGCCATCTCCTGAGGAGAGAGATTGAGAGTGCTTGCCATCTGCCTCAGAAAGGAATTGTGTGAGAACTCCTCTGAGGACCTGGAAAGGGAAACAAATTCCTGAGCTAGTGAGCTGTCTGGCTTTATAGGCCCATCCTCCTCCTCCTCCTCCTCCTCTTCATGAAACATATCAGCCTTCTCCACCAGAGGCTTTGCTACAGGTTGTGGAGCCTGGGGAGGTGGAGGGCTTGCTTGGCCATAAAGGCTCCCATAGTTTGGAAAGCCTGGAAGAATTGCCAAATCTTAGCCATGTCCTCAGCCAAGGGCATTCTGTTTCTGTCCACTGGCGTCTCCTTTGCTTCTTCAGCTGGAGGGGCAGTGACATGTTTTTCTTTCTGCTTTTTCTTGGCAGGCACCGGTTCTGATGCCAGCTCAGCACATCTTTTCATTTTGGTAGACTCAGGGGTCTTACTGTCTGACACCCTGACCTCTGAGTTCCCTTTAGCAGCTTTGCCCTTCTGCTTCTGTTGAGGAACCTGACTCTCCCTAGAACCAGGTTGTAAAGAGGCGGCATACTGTGAGGCCATGATTTCCTCAAGATTTTTGGCCCTCTTTTTAAATGTTTTGGGACAAAGCCTAATGCAACGCTCACAGCTGGAAAAATCGTGATCAAGACCCAAACAGGAAATGTACAACCCGTGGCAGTCTGCCTTAGCCAGGAGTTTAAAGCACCAGGTACACTTTTTAAAACCTGTGGGTCCTGTCCTGTTCTTGGGCTTCTCAGACATGCCAATCGCTGACAGCCCAGAAGAAAAAATGGAGAAGCGGTTCCTAGGGTTAGCAGTTTAGTTCCCACTAAAGACAGGAACTGCGACTAAATTTTTTTTTTTATTTTAAAAATGCCCCATGTGAGAAAAAAATAGGCAAAAGTTATCAGTTTGGTTCCCACTGGGAACCAGGAGAAGAAAAATTAAAATTGTCAAGCAGTGACTAAAGAAATCAGCACCGTTAAAAATAAAAGGCAAAATATTAAAGAATTGGGCCAGATATTCAAAAGGGTTGTGCATGGCACAACAGTGTTGCGCCATGCACAACCCACTGATGCGCCCCGGTGCGATATTTAAAAGGGGAAAAGTGCGCCGCACAACCCGGCGCACCGGGCGCATCAGTAATATGCAGGCACAGTGGGGGGGGTGTGTCCATGCATAAACTGCACTGCCCGATATTCAGCCGGGCCACGCAGAGTTACGCAGGTGCAACCCCCTACCAGCGCCTGCACAACTTTATGCAAAAAAAAAAAAAGGATCATGTCGAGGGCCACCCACAGGTGAGCTGCCGCATTGCAGGGCGTAATACAGCAGCTGCCACCTGTGAGTGGCCCTCCACTTGTTCCCGCCGCACCTGGCGGCGCCCCCCCATGCCCCGATCACGGGCTGAATCCCTTCCCAGTAGCCCGATCTTGGGAAGAACGTTATCCCCCCCCCATTAAGCCCAATCACGGGCAGAATGGTATGTCCCCCATTAGCCCGATCGCAGGCAGAATGGTATGTCCCACCGAGCAGCCCGATTGCGGGCATCAGACCTCCCCTCCCCAAAGTCCAATATCCTGGTGGTCCAGTGGACAGCGAAAGCCGATCACGGGCATACAGGTCAAACCCCAAAGTCCAATATCCCTGGTGATCTAGTGGCCCCCACCACCCACGGAGCCTCACCACCCCGCCTCCCCCATCAGCCGGCAGGCGGTAGCACCTCACCTGCCTCGCCGCCTCATTATGCCGATTGACAGCCGCAGGGCGCACGCCCACTGGTTCAGAGCAAGAGCTGCACGGGCATGCAGCCCATACCATACAAGCATTCTAAATATTCATTCACAAATCTGGACTGCCTTGAGGGGAGCATGTACCCATTGGCTCTTGCTCTGAACCACGGGCGGCAGCCCCACCGAGCTGTCAGTTGGCGGGCAGCGGGCGGCAGGCGGTGGGGTGCTGCCGCCACTGGCTGACGGGGAGCGGGTGGTGGGCTCCGTGGTGGGTGGGTGGGGCCATTAGATCACCAGGATATTGGACTTTGGGGTTGACTGTATGCCCGCGATCAGGCTTCTCGCGCGTCCACTGGACCACCAGGGATATTGGACTTTGGGGGAGGGAGGTCTGATGCCTGCAATCGGGCTGCTCGGGGTGACATACCGCTCTGCCCGCGATCGGGCTAATGGGGAAATAACATTTTGCCTGCGATCGGGCTAATGGGGACCACTATTATGCCCGCGATCGGGTCGCTTCTTGTTATGCCCGCAATCAGGCTGCTGGGGGAATGATATTGTGCCTGCGATCGGGCTCGGGGAATACTATCATGCCCATCGATCAGGTTGCAGGGCATCAGTCCGATGGCTGCTGCCCGGCAGCGCGCCAGGCACAAGTCGCCGATCAGGCACCCGCATGCCAATGGCATGCAAATGGGGCTCTTAATTAGACGCAAATGGCCCCCTGCACCTTGCATAAATTATGGCCCCATTTGCATGTCACCTTTTGAATATCGCAGGTTTGCGCATGGCACAATGGAACTTGCGCCACCGCTTCTCAATGCTCCACTCTGACCACTTGCGGTGGCGCAGTTCCACTGCGCCATGCACAGTGGCTGTGATAGGGCGATATTCAAAGAAGTTGTGCCATAGCGCAGCTCTGTTGAATATCTCCTCACTACACCCTGCGCAACTGGAGCGGCGTAGGGTTTGCGCCTCACAATGGCGCAGTTTGAATATCTGGCCCTAAGTGTTTAAAAAGAGTTTAAAATTGCAGTTCTGCAAATCAGGAACCCCATTTAATCAAATGGTTCTTGGTTCCCTGGAACTACAAGGGAACTGAGAAAAACACATGCCAATTAAATACAATACCCTAAACTAACACAAAGTATCGAAAACTAACTAAAAGAAACACAACACTAAAATAAACAAAAGAAATAGACCAGAAACATTGGCATTTTGAAGTGTGACTTTGCAGCAATGCTTTCTCTCAGGCAGAAAAATAAATCTGCTGTTAGAAGGTAGGAGAGAGCATGATCACAGCAATGATTTGAATTTTATTCTGAAGTTCTCTAATTGGCATAAAATCCTAGGGTCTGGGGCAGCTCATTCCAGGGGACTGATCACTCTTGTCAAGCAAAAGTGAGGGATTCCTGAGGTTTGAAACTAGGTTTTCTGGAAAACAACACTGCACTGCTGCTTTCAGTGACACTCCTATGAATTGCTGCTTCAATATGTTCAAGTATCATGGTTAGTGCCCCCCCCCCCCAGTTGTTGGCAGATTTAATGATATGATAATCTCCATGTTTATTCATCCTGTTGGCTTTATAATGCCTCTGTGTAAACCTTCTCATATGCAGACTGAAGTGTATAATAAGGCCATATAAAAGACAATAAAGATAAGAAAATAGTTAATGTATGAGTGTGTTTTTTTAGTGCTCGTGAAAGGTGTCGGATTGACAGCACCGGAAATTGAAGCCTGCTGTTTATCCACGTGACAGATACAGCATGGATAATCACAGTGCAAGCTTCTTCACACTGCCTCACCATTGTGCCTCACCCCTGTCATGGAGGGATCACCACATACTACAGGTGAGAAGTTGGCTCTGACTCCCTGCCCATTCACTCCTTGGCTTCTCATGTAAGACTTCCATCAAAGGTGCCAATTAGTGCTAATTGTGTTGGTAGTTTTGTGATGTGGGCACCTGCCTGGACTGAGGCCTCCATAATTTATTTGAAATAGGTCACTAAACAGCCCTCAAGAGATAATGACCTTCAGCCTATTAGTGACCTGGACTGGATTTGAACTAGTAACCTGGAGGTGAAAGGTTCCTTAATCCACTATCAAATAACTGGGCCATCCAGTCCCCCTGTAAATAGTTATATCTGAGAACCAGACATGTTCGCCTTATGGTTGAGGTAAACAGCCAGTGTTCCATTAGACTTGTGGTTTGCCCTTTTGAACAAAGTTTTGTATTATTTGTTTTCCCTTATTTTTCCTTGACGTCCTCCTCTCCAATGATCGGGATCACAAGGTCTACTCTCTTCCTCCATGCAGGGAAGGTGACTAACTGCCTTCACAGCCAACACCAATGTCACTTCTTGGTCAGAAGGCAGGGGGGTGTAGGAATACTCTCTTTCCCCTGGAGCCGAGTACCTCATGTCAGCAATGCTCCCAGCCCCCAGCTGGCCTCAGTGGGGGATTTTGGGGTTTCCACAGGTATGTGCTGCTACCTGGGAGACTAAGGTTTACATGTGAACCCTGGAATCAGACCGGGACCAACTAGGGGCTGAGCACGCATCACTTCATGTCTCTAGATGCCACAAAATGGCAGCTTCATTGATTAAAGTTACAGATGATTCAGCTATTTGTGTCTCTGGACTGATGACACCTACAACTCAGTAACATGTTGAAGAGATCTTTTCATGGACTTTCAGACTTTGAGGGACCAGGAACACTAACTTCCCCTTTAAAAAAATGGCTGCATTAATTAGAGAGGTAGTACATACGTCATATGATTTTTTATAAGTACACAATCTACCTACTCTCACTTGTCTGTCATAGAAAATTACAAAATGTATATACTGCTACTGTTTACTTTCTGTTTGTTGACTTTATGCTAAGCTAGTCGTGTAACTGTTAAGAATGCCTGCTGCTAAGGGAGCACGCGCTCGCAGCTGATAAGATGGCAGCCTGAGTCTGTCTGGCTACTTCACTCAACAAGAATCCCATCAGCACCTACCGCTAGTCAGCTGTGTCATTCGAAAATAAACACTCTGCCTGATGGAGCTCCCAGTCTGGTTCAGTATACTGTTTACCTGATTAAAATAGGATGCTTAGTTTTTATTTTACATACAAACACAGAAAAGCACAGCGCACACCCAAAGATGCAAAAATAAGTACTTTATTAAGTAACCTTACAGAAGAAACATACCCTGACACTTCCAGGGCTCACTGCCTCTTCATTGGGTTGAGTCACTTAAAACACATCACCTTTTTATATGCTCAAGCGTGTCAATCGTTTAAACATTTAAAGTGGAAATTACAAATAGAAATATAACTACATACAAATTCATTTCTAATCACATAAAAGCACTTGGTTTACACTGTACCATTGCTGTCTAGGACACTGCAGTATTAAAAGTTGCTCAACTGATAAAAAGGAAGGTTGGCTAGTAAAACTGCAAATGTGGCTATTGTGATCTGCAGTTGGTAATCAACAACAGTAATTAATACTACAAAAGTAATAGGGAAACACAGAAAGTTAAACAAAAAAGCCAGATGCTATAATTACATTTGTGACTGCAGGGCGGGGGGTGGGGGATGAGAGAAAGAGATAGCAATATATATGCTAAAGATATACATTTATGACTGGGTGGCCAAATTGGACCAGGAATCTGCAAGTTGAAATCACCTAAAAGTAGTGCCAGTAAGCCCATAGTAAGCATATAATTATAGAAAATGTATTTATTTTATTTAAACATTTGGTAATCAGGAAAGGCACACTGAGCCGAGGTTCGTTTCCAGGTGCAACCCAGGGAAAAAATGGGGAGCAGGGAACAAAGAACATAACAATTTTCTTAGCAATACAGTCACAATTACAAATCATAAGCAGTACAAAATTATAGAGGCAACAGAGAACAAAGTGCAGAAATTGCAAGTATGGTAAGACACTGTACAATGGTAAATTGCAGACAGCGTACAGTAGTAAGTTATGTGGGATACAAGGCAATGTCAACAGCTGAGAAGGTGCGATTTTAAAGCGGGGAAAAAAAGAAAAACACATTCGAAATTAACAATTTCAGTGTAGAATTAGCAGTGCATAAGTTGTGTCAGTTGACATGGGAGCAGGAAGGAGGAGGAGAAATGCCCCTGTTAATGGAAATCCACCTGCACAGAACAGTGTGAGTAATGGAAAAACTGGTACAAAAACTACTAAAAGCAAAATATAAAGAAGACAAATTAAAAGCAGGATGGAAGCAAAAGAATAGTAACCAGGCCACACCAAAACATGCATAAACAGAAGGGTGAAGAAAAGGTGTGCCATGAAGAAAACTTAGATAAAACAAAAAAGGTTTAGTAAGTGGGATCAATTATAGCATATTACAGGATAATACACGTAATACATACAATCCGCATAAAGTGGAAGGCAAAGTTAGTATGAGCTGGACCTTAGAGAAATACTATAAGGTCTGTTTCATTATTGATACCTTTGGGGTCCATGGATTACAATTTAAACATGCCAGTCCCAGCATCACTGAAGCATCAGCCGATAGGAGGAGCTAACAACTGTGGAGGAGGAGAGACTACTAATAGCACTAAGGCTAAGTTCATTTTTATTAAAAATCTGCCCTCTAACATCAGTTCTGACATAGCAGCCTGTAAACTAACCGTTGAGGATACGAATGGCAAATTAAATAATGTTACAGATCAGGTAGGGGAGGCTGAAGATCATATAGCTTTTTTAAGGGGCTTGAGTTATTCAGCTGAGGAACTACTGTTGGCACATTCAGTTAAAACTGAAAGTCTGACTGAAAATCCGAATGATCTCAAAAATAGGAGGAGGAGGAGGAAGAACATCAACTTTGGAGGGGTCCTAGAAGGTAATGAAGGCCAGAACACGACCCATTACTTGCATAACTTCATCCTGGCCTTTCTGCGCTGCCAGTGCCCAAGGCCCTTAGAGGTGGAAAGAGTGCACCACCCTCTTTCAGAAGCCCAACCCTGGTGCCAAACCCTGCCTGATTTTCGCTTATTTTCTCCAATACTCAATCAAGGAGGAAATATTATGAATGGCTAGAGGAAGAAAGGTTTTGACATGGGAGGGGAGCAGAATCTTTATTTTTTAAGACTACTCTGCAGACATTTTCAGGAGTCAGACATTATTTATAAGGACAATATGTGGTTTATCAAATAAAATATACCGATATGCTACAAATTAATAAAAATTGCAGATTCTTTAACATTCACACAGTAGAAGAGGCTTGGGAGGGAGTTCGTTGAAAAGTGTTGGCCTGCATCACAGAACATGAACAGGAGACGTGATTATGTTGAACAGAGCTCAGAATTCTTATGCCTCCAGTGACAATGTCCCTAGCAATCCAGCTTGCGCAATATAGCCGCAGAAGAGTCCCCACTGAAAAGAGGACACTGACATCAGAAAAAACTAAAACTGCTATTGCTAGTTAACAGGTGAAGTATTTCTCCCCTCAAAGATGGGCTACAGTTATGTGGAAGAGCTGGTCATATTCAAAAGAAAAATATTTTCACACATCCGCCTCTATATACATTAATGCCCACAAGAGGAGCAGAACCGTTAACAGCAGAACCTCACATGATTCAGACACCCACTCCTGTGACAGAGAACTACCTTACTGTATTAGAAAAGCCTCAGTCTCCTGTTTCCATATGCGCAGAAATAACGCTGCAAGACATTGCTCCTGCTTGAGATTAAAATAGCCACCTATATTAGCTACCTAATATACTTAGCTACTAAACCTGATACTTTTTTTAGAAATTGTAATTTTATTCAGTTTCTTCAGACATACAGATGGATTAACATTGCTAGCCTGATACATAACAATAAATTCAACTTACAAAAGGAAAACAAAGAAAACAAAATCATGAACAAAAGATACAGTTCTAGCTTCATGAGAATGGAACAGTATTGTCTCCAATTGTCTCCATATTCCGCAGTAAGGGTTTGCTGTGACAAGGACGTTTTTAATGACCACAAGTATCTGGAAGAAATTTTGAATTAGGATTACTATTTACTGATGCATTTTTTTCTCAAGGAGTCCCTTCTTACTGATGCAGGAGTTCAGAGGAATTGTACTTCATCAAGACTAGTTCCCTAATTCCTCTGCTAAAGCAAACCACGTTTTACAGAATGTCTCCCACACTGCACACAGTATCCTGGATGCAGTCGTTTGTTTGCACAGCACTGTTCTGACTGGCTCCTGATAGAGATGAGCTCATGCAGACTGGGCTCTTGAATAAACATCCTGATCTCTGCAGTCAGTAGATAATGCCCAACACAACTGCTGAGAATATTACCAGCCTCCACAAAATGGTAATTTGGACTACACAACTCATTACACTATTTTAATAAGCTCTCATCATCCTGACGCTAAAGATAACTATGGATATATAGGAGCTCTTTATCCTAAACCTACTAACACACCTGACAATATCAACAAAGAACTATGTCCTGAAATAGGAGTCAAAGTCCTTTTAGCTGTTTCTGACCATATTTCCAGTAAAAATAGATTTAAACCTAGCACAGTTGAATGAGAGCAAGAGCAACACTGAGGGCCCGTTGAAGTGCAGACAGCTTAAAGGGACACTGTCAACCCCCTCAAGCCTCAAAGTGTCCCTAATTTAAAAAACACATTTTATGATTGCTCAGACTATAAAGATTGCTGGTGTAGCTGGTTGTTTTATTCTGGTTCTATTTTTCTTTTTAAAAGTGAAAAACTGATCACCCACCATACTGGTGTTACCACACCAAAACATGTTTGTTTACATCCCTTGATCAACTTCTACTGCACCTTTCTTAGACTTGGAAATGCCCCCCACACAATCTAGCCACTCAGGATGCAGTGAGAGGAGAGGACACTATTGCATCATGGTTGCTACACTGTTTGGGGTGTTCATAATGCTCATCAAGTGTGCATTAAGAGTTGATCAAGGAATTGAAACAAAGCAATGTTGTTTATATTACACCATCACCATGCATTTCAGTTCCGCTAAGAAAGGAAGCAGAAAAACAAACTGCAATGTCAATTAATTTTAGAGAAGGTAAGCAATCATAAAGCATGGGGTTTCAACTAGAAACATTATGATGCAGAAAGAGTTGCCAGTGTCCCTTTAAGCTTAAATGTTCCTTTAACTAAATCTTAAGTGCTCATTTATCCCTTATATGGGGATAGAAGGTACAGAATTAAAACATGTGTCTACTCTGTTGCAGCATAAAGGGGTGAGCTTATAAGCAGAGTATGTGTCCCACAATTGTAATAGTTCTTTAAGAACCATCTTAAGGAAACAATATTAAGGAACTGATACCATTTCTTTCAAACACACCATATCTCATCCTCCACCACTTCCCTCTTTATGTTGTCTTGCATGTGCACAAGCAACATCTTCTGGTAGTAATAGTACAGTGAGAGGTGTGTCAGTGTTGGCGAATTCAGGGCACGCTTCAGTAGGTGTGTCCCTCATTCCCCAATTAGCCAGCATGCTACCGCTGATGCAAGAATTATGTAAAGTGCCACCAACATGAAAGAAATGTGCCACTGCAATCAGAGACAAGCTCATCATGCAGTGGTAGAGATGACACACCTCCCGTATGTGCCTTTCCTGGTGAAACATTTCAATAAACATGGCGGTGGCTCCTGCCGCCGCCACACAATCTCCAAACAATGCCGACATCGGGGTGCAATCCCCACGTCTCCATGTCCCCCATCCCACATTGTGTAGCACACTGGGAGTCCACCCCAGTGTGCTACCTCTCACACAAAGCCGACCGTGTTGGCATGTTTCCCCACCCCCATTGTGTGGCACTCTGGGAGCCCAGTCCAGTGTGCCTAACAAACCTCGCGATGTCCATTTTTTTTTTACCTGAAAAAAAGAAAATGGTCCCTCGTTGTGTGCAGTGCCCCCCTCCCCTGTACACACCCTCTTTGCACCCCCCTCCCTACACCCCCTTCTCCCCATACTTACCTTTGGAGGTCCAGCGCTGCGATCTAAGATGGAGCGGAACACGCCTGGACTCTTCAAAGCCGAACTGCAAAATGAAGAAAGGCCAGTAAGCTGTATAATGGCATCAGTGTGGGGGGGGGGTCAACTGGTGGATATCTTAGCCATTTTTTTGAATTTTGGCTCCAAATTTTCAACATGGGGTTCTTGGGACCCCGCCTCATGAACACATGGACTGTCATCTCATTACTTGGTCCTGAAAGGTGATTTTGCAGTCACTGTGCAGAATCACCTTTCGGGACCGATTAATGAAACAACAGTGCCACTGTTCATGAGGTGGGGTCCCAAAAAGCCTATGTTGAAAATTTGGTGAAAAAATTCCCCAAAATTACTATGTTTCAAGCGTGCATTGCTCAGTTTCCACGCACGCTTGTAACTTCGACAATTTTTAATATTTTCACTCCAGATTTAAAATAACATTGCCATTTTTTCACACCTCCTTATGAACAGTACAGCTGTCATTTTTCACATCCTGCCCAAAACGTGTTTTCGCACATCTGGCACACAATGGCACGGTCGCTGTGGAAAATCAACTTTTGGGACAGATTAACAAAATCACAGTGCCACTGTTCATAAGTAGAGGTCCCAAAATGTCTATGTTGTAAATGTGGTTAAAAAAGACCCCAAAATAATTGTGTTACGGGCGTTTGTTGCGCAGTTTCTTCGCACGCTCGTGACTTCACCAGTTTTTCATATTTTCACTCCAGATTTTCAACATTGCCATTTTTTCACACCTCCTCATGAACAGTACAGCTGTCATTTTTCACATCCTGCCTGAAATGTGTTTTCGCACCTGTGTCGCCAAATGGCGCAGTTGCTGTGCAAATTCACCTTTCCGCTAATGAACTGATAGTGCCACTGTTCATGAAGTGGGGTCACAAAAAGCCCATGTTGAAAATTCAGAGTGAAAATACCAACAAACACCCCAGGCGATAGGGTTTCCAACCATAATGCCCCACCCTGTACAGACTGACAGGCATCAGAGTGTGACTTGGGATTGTCGGCTGTAATGCTCACGCCATTCCACCCCCACCCTGCAGCCAGTGACAGGCATCGAGGTGTGTCTTGGACTCTTCCGCCCCAAAGTTCACCCCATTTTCCTATACTGCACCCATCTCAGCATATTTCCTTATGGAATGGGGTGAGCGTAAGGCCCAAAGACCCCAAGGCACACCGCGACACTTGGTGTCTGCAGGGTAGGGTGAGGTGAAATGGCATGAGCGTTATGGTGGACAACCCAAAGGCACACCCCAATGCCTGTCGGTCTCTGCAGGATGGTGGTGGGGGTGGGGTTGACGTCAGTTCAATACTTCACTGCCATTCCTAGTATGCATCTCTCTAAATCCTGCACTATCAATGCCAATGCCAGCAAGACAACATTCAGCATTGACAAATGCTTGTTATGTTTCCTTGCGCATGCGCAAGAAACATTTTGCTTCGCTTCAGAGAACAGCATTTCAGAGGTGTGTCACAGACTAGCCCAATGCAGAGTAATCTACATTGGGCTCATTCCTGACAGACCAATGACCACACAAATAGGGTATGACAGTGGTCACAGTTTCATGGGCATAAACTTTGTGTACTTGAAAGGACTGAAGCACCCCAATGAGACAGCACTTCGGCACTTTCATTTGCATAAAGCCAGGCGTCAAGCAGCTGAGTAGCTTTGTTACTTTGTTATTCTGGGGTACATATATCCCCAGTATACTCTGACCCTAAAGAGGTGTGGAGCTACTTTTTTTTGTCAATTACATTTTTATTGAAATAATATTCTAACAATAAGAAAGTACAGTTACGTAAGAACTTACCGTAACAGCAGATCTTCGAGAGAGGTTCCAGCAGTAGGTCATAACATATAGGACTGCACCCCCTGGCATCAGGACCACATGGCAAACTTTTGCTAGCAATGCCTGTGAGGGACCGCCCACCTGATGTCACATGACAGACATCAGCGTGACCCTATATAGTGGGTGGTCCCCGCACCCGACTTCCAGTTCTCCCGCTGGAGATCCAAGGAGGATGAGACAGGAGAAAGGATGGAAATCTTGGAGCCCAGTTCAGAATGACCTGTAAGGAAGATACAGAAACTGGGGGAAGGAGGGAGGGAAAGTGTGATCTACTGCAGGAACCTCTCTCAAAGATCTACTGTTACGGTAAGTTTTTATGTAATTGTACTATCTTAATTCGAGAGGGTTCCTGCAGTAGGTCATAACATATAGGACTGAATCCCAAGCAGTCAGTCTCCTAGAGACCCAGATAAAAAAACAGGGAGGTGGAATAACTGAAACCAGACCAGGACTGGTGTAAGACAGTAGGCCCTGCAGGACGGCTAGACCGAACCCGGCCCTACACCTAAAGGCAATGTCTAGACTGTAATGCCTCGTGAAGGTATGGACCAAACTCCAGGTTGCTGCTGCACAAATCTCTGGTGCAGAAACGTTCCCGAGAAAGGCTGTGGACACAGCCATGCCTCTGGTAGAATGACCTCTGACCTCCACCGGAAGAGGTTTGTTGTACTTCTGGTAACAGAAGTGTATGCAGTTAGCCAGCCATTTGGAGAGACACTGCTTAGAAACTGTAGACCCCAAGGATTTGGGGGCAAATGAAACAAACACTGTTTAGAGGCACCAGACAAGGCTGCACATTATCACCAGTATTATCAATCCTAGCACTCAAACTACTACTAATCAAAATCAAATATGTTGCAGTAGCTTCTGGGATTAAAACTGGAAAAGAATGCAAACTAATACCTTATACACAGAAACATAGAACCAGAAGACAGATAAGGGCCGCTTGGCCCACCTAGTCTGCCCATTTTTCCCTACCTACTGTGCATACTCACCACAGACCCTACTTGATCAATAGCTCTCCCCCCTCCTTTCTCCTCCGATTCCCTTGTGCTTATCCCATACATTCTTGAACCCCACCACTGTTTTCACTCCACTACTTCTGTTGGGAGGGTGTTCCGGGAATCCACCACTCTTTCTGTGAAGAAGTATTGCCTCACATATCTCCAGAATCTACCCCCTTCCAACTTCATATCATGTCCCCTTGTTCTTGAGCACCTTTTTTTTAGAAAGATAATTCCCTCCTGTACCTTATTTAACCCTGTAAGGTATTTAAAGGTCTCTATCATATCCCACTCTCCTTCCTCTCTTCCAGGGTGTACATGTTGAGGTCCTTTAGTCTCTCCTCATAAGGCTTTTGATGCAGACCCTGCACCATTTTAGTTGCCCTCCTCTGGACCGCCTCCACTCTGTCTATGTCTTTCTGGAGATGTGGTCTCCAGAACTGGACACAGTACTCAAGGTGGGGTCTTACCATCTATCTATACAGGGAAACCCCACCTTCCTATTTCTGTTGGTGATGCCCCTCCCTACACACCCCAGCATCCCACTAGACCTTCTGACTGCCTTGTCACACTCTCTGGTCACCTTTAGGTCATCGGATATGATTACCCCTAGGTCTCGTACCTGCTTGCTTGCTGTCAATACCACTCCACCCATTGTGTATTCTGCCCCTGGATGTCTGTGCCCCAAGTGCATTATTTTGCACTTTTTCGTACTGAAACCCAGCTTCCATACCCTTGACCACTTTCTCAAGTTTTCTCAGATCTCTGCACATCCTTTTCACCCCGACAGATACAGATGATGTTCTTCTATCTTTAAGTAATCCTGCACTCTCTTTCCTATCTTTCTTTAACATCAGTAAAGACTTTTCAGAATTCTCTGGATATAAAGTCAATAGAAGCAAATCTGAGCCATGCCCTTACCAGGGAGCATTGACTTTAAATGATTAAATCTAACTGACATCAAAAGCAAATTAAGGAATTAAATATCTAGGTATTATCCTACACAAAGGCATGAAATGTACAGTACAGAAAAATACGACACACCTTACTGACAAAATGGAATCAGACTTCCAAAGATGGAAATTCAAGCTAGTAATATGATGCACACTCTTAGATTGCTGTGCCCAGTTTTGGTCACCCTACAACAAATCAGAACCTTGGAAGGGGTTCAGTGCAGGGCAACCAAGAAGACTGCAGACATCAAATCTCTACAGTACAAAGAAACTAAGACTGAACATACGACTACATTCTTTGGAGTATTGTAGATTGAGGGGATCTATGCCTGATCTATGGGGCTTTCCTTAATCAGGATTTATGGGACTGTCTAGGGCAAGAGATGAGAAATACTCAGCGAGACACACAATCTCGTATACTTTAGTTGGAAGGGGAAGTAAGTCACTCAAAAAAGAGGGCTATGTGGTTTTCCCAGAGAGTGGTAGCTCTATGGAACAGCCTGTCTCTGGATGTGGTAGGCAGCAAGGATGTAGAAGAGTTCAGAGTTGGATAGATTTTGTGAGATAAATAAAATAAGTGCATATAACCTTTGAGAAAAGGGCAAGCAACACGTGGGCAAACTGCCTCCGATGCTCGTACAGGACCTCCAAGACCTGTGATCACCCCCAAAGTTTATTATGTCCTCAGACATCTCCCACTTAAAATCCCACTGTGTCTGGAGTATGCTGGTAAGGGTATGGAGTTAAGATGATTGTTATAGATTCACCATCTGCTGAGGGGGGGAGGGGGGAAGGAGATAAAGTTTGTTTAAGTTGTTACTATTTTTTTCTTTACTTCTTTACATGTTTGTCTCATAGTGATTAATTATAGGACTATAAGCCTAAAATATGGAAAGAAGTGTTGAGCTCAGTTCACAACCCAGCACAGATGTTCTCTACTAGTTTGAGGGATTATTTTATTTATTGTATATGGCTGGATTTATAAGTCAATTCATGACTTGTACGGTGCAAACTAAGTTGGTACAGGAGTAGTTTCTGTCTATGAGAATGTATTACCCTTTCAATTTTTTCTCCTTTTCTGTAACCTGTTCTTCTTTGAAAGAGCGGAATAATAAAAAATTACAATTTAAAAAAAATCCTACTGTGTGTCTGTGTGTGTGTGTGTGTGTGTGTGTGTGTGTGTATATATATATATATATATATATATATATATGTGTGTGTGTGTATATATATATATATATATATATATATATATATATATATATATGAAATGAACATGAACATCAGGCTCTTTATCTGGGATAATATAGCTGCCACATTTCTATTAGCAAGGTACAACTACCTAAACATAAAGGAGCCGTTCCCTACCAAACTTTCAGCCGCGTCATGCTGCCGATGAGAACCCCCCCCCCGGTTGGTTTTAACATTGAAACATTTTTGCTGAAAAGTTCACACCCTAAAACATTTGTTTTTAGTGGTCTCCATAACCAACTAAAATTACACCCTATAATGGGTCTCACATATAACCTCTGGCTTAAGGTCTCCAAAATGTTAAAGTGGTGCCTCTCTGCCTCTCCGCACTGTCCCCTATGGAGAAATCATTTGATTCATCTTGATGATGAGACCCTAAACTGGGACTTTTGGAAGATGAAACGTATCCTCAAAGTTGGAGACCTTACTGACCATACATTATTTATTTATTTATTTATTGAAATGTTTCACCAGGAAGGCACAATGAACAAATTGCTCATCTCACAGTGCAACCTGGGGGGGGGGGTACAATGAGGATTTGAAACAGAGAATTACAACTAATGAAGGTAGGAACAGATACAATATGGAGCACTGGGTCAATAAATTCACAATTGTGAGCAGTACAGACAATTACAGCTTGAGAAAATTGATACAACCAGTGGGTGGACACAAAAACATGATATAATAGACCCGACAGATAGTAACGCAACAATACAATTGTAGTGCCATAATGTTCTGAGTGCAATGCTCATAGGCAGTAAATAAGTGCAAAGGGCAAACAAGGGTGGGAGGGCGCAATTACCAATGATAGAGTTGTGAGGGATGAAGCTCAGATGTCCTGGAAGGGGTAGTGAAGGTAGCTTAAGATGAGCTGTAAGAAGGAGTGGAGGAGAGGTAGGGAGGGGCAGTGGGGGAAGGGATGGAAGATTGCCCAGACCTGGTTCCCCTCAAGGATGTTGAGAACCCTACAAAGGGGGTGGGAGCTGGCAGCAAGACAAGGACAATGAAAATTAAGGAAGCTAGAGGCAAGCCACCAAAACCTGTTTCTCCCTTCAGGATGCAAGTACCCTGCAAGGGGGTCTAGGTGCTGGTGAGTGGAACAGGGTTGAGAGGTATTAGGGAGGATTAAAGCAGGTATAGCTGGAAGAGAGGAAGATGTGTAGTGCAGTACCAAGGGAGTAGGTGGAGGAAGAGTGATGTATTTGTGGGGGGAGAGCGTTCCAGATTTTATGGAAGCGGTGGGAGAAGCCAGTCTGGCCGATGAGAGTAGGTCGGCCCGAGACCAACAGGGTGTGTGTGTCAGTAGATCTCAGGGAATGAGAGGGAGGGGTGGTAATGTAAGGTAAGAGGTAATGAGGGAATTCTCCATGCCAGAATTTGTTGGTCAGTTTGGCATAGTGGGACAGTCGCCATTGGACAGTGTGGAAAGGCTAGGGCATGATAGAGGTCACAGTAATGAGTATGAGAGGGGGCGTCAAGGGCAAAGCAGCAGAAGGAGTTAAAGAGAGAGTTCAATTTGGTCAGGGATGATTTGGGAGCAGCACCATAGACTACATCACAGTAGTCAAAAATTGGGAGTATCATCTTCTGGACAAGTTTGTGCCTCGGAGTCAACGGGATGCAACTACGGTTTCTTTTTCTTTTTTTTTTTTTTGTACTTTCTATTTTCCCTCCTCTCTCCCCTCAGCTCCAGTCTCCTCGGGAGTACCTAGGAGTCATCCCACTACGGTTTGCTCCTACCTGGTCAATCCTCCATCGCCCATGTAGCCTCAGTTTGCCCCCTGGGCAGAGATGGGGTGGGATCTAATACCCCAGAATTCTCTGGCAGCATCAGTCGGGAGGATGTCAGGACGGCAGTCGTAAATCATGGGCAAGCTTCGATTCTCTGTCTCCACCGGAAATTAAGGGGTTTTTCCCTTTTTCCCTTGGAGTGGCCAGTGCCCTGACGTCAAGGCCTCACCGACGTCTGCCACTCCCCGCCCCTTCACTACGCTTCTCTGGTGCTTGCTGTATCTCTCCAGAGGTCAGCCGAGTGCCGTCCAGGGACCCCTGTCCCTCCCGGGAGAGGAGAGCTGTCCTCTGGACACTCAATCCTGTCCCTCCCCTGCCGACCCCCAACAACCCGGGCTCATTCATGAACCCAGGTCGCTGGAGTGGTGCGAGGGCAACTATGGTTTCTGTACAGGGCACCAAGCTTGGGGTGCAGTTTATTCAGGATGGCATTGATGTGTACAGAGAAGTTGAGGTGTTGGTCTAGCCAAACCCCAAGGTATCTAAATGAGGATGTGTCCTGAAGGATTGTCCCATCTAGGGTGTGGAAGGAGGACATGCCAGAAAGCATAGAGAGTCTCTGCCTGGTGCTGAAGGCCATAGAGACTGTTTTCTTGCATTGAGGGAGAGCTGGTGTGAAGCAAACCAGAGTTGAACCTGGTTGACGTCATGCCGTAAGCTGGTTTCCACAGCTGCAGGGTTACTGCCAGAGCTGTACAAGACAGTATCATCAGTGTACATATGGATGGAGGAGGTGGAGCAGGCAGTAGGAAGGTCATTGGGAAAGATGAAGAAGAGCAGGGGACCTAGCACCGAGCCCTGGGGGACACCAGTGTCGATAGGGAGTGGGGAGAGGGGTAGAATCAGAGATTTGTACCAGTTGTGTCCTTCTGGTGAGATATGAATTAAACCAGTTTATGGCAGATGAGGCCAGGCCTGCTGCAGAGAGGGAACCAAAAAGGAGGGAGTGGGAAATGTCGAATGCTTTGGCTAGGTCAAAAAAATGGCTGAGGTGATCAGACCATCATCCATCCCAGTAAGGATGACATCAGTGAGCCTGAGGAGGGAGATAGTAGTAGAATGGTTCTTCCAAAAGCCAGATTGGAACGGGGTGAAAAAGGAGGAATCAGCGAGAAAGGAGGAAAGTTGGGAGAGAACCAGGTGTTCTTGAAGTTTAGTGAGGGTAGGAAGGAGAGAGATGGGGCGATAGCTGCCAGGAGCAGAAGAGTCACCACCCTTGGAGAGAAGAATAACTACAGCATGTTTCTAGGAGGTAGAGACCTGCACTGACATAAAGGAGAGGTTTAGGATTAAGGAAATAGGGAAGGCAATAGCAGGAGCAGAGAGGTAAAGAAGTTTAGGATCAAGGTAATCTGGGGAGGAACCTTTTGATGGGTTCAGGGAGAGCAGAGCACTTAGGGCTTCAGTGGGGGAGATGTGGGAGAAGGAGAAGGGGTGGGAGACAGAAAAGGGATGAGGAGGTGAGGAGTGGGAGGGGGGTAGGGAGGGAGAGAGCATAGAAGAGACTTGGCACAGGAGATGTAGTTGGCGTTAAATTCACTGACCATGAAGCTTGGGCCCGATACCAGGGAGTTGTTGATTTTAAGAATGCGGGGGGTGAGAAGGGGGTAAGAAAAGAGCATGGACCACCCACCAGAATTTGGAGGGGGAATTGATGTTTGTGTGGAAAGAAGAATTGAAATACTCAGACTTTGCCAGTCTGGTAGCTTTGATACATGAATTGTGGAGCATTCTGTATGTGGTGTAATTGCTGGGGCGCTTAGAAGTTTTGTGTTTGTTCCAGACACGGTCGCGCTCTCTTAGGCAGGCAAATAATTCAGGGGTAATCCAGGGGAGGTGTAACCCGCAAACTCTGGTCCACCTGAAGGGAGCGAAAGTGTTCCAGGTGGTGATGAATTTATCCTTGAAGTAGGCAACAGTGTGGTCGATGGAGGGGGCTGTAGACAGAGGGGCCCAGTCAGTGGAGGCAAGTCAGACTGAAGTGGGGCAAGATTTAGGGATTTAAACGAGGGAAGCTGAATGATTTTATGAGGGGAGTTTGGGACAATGGACCTTGAGAACCAGAAAGATTGGATTGTGGTTACTCAGGGAATCGGGGAGGATACCTGACTTGATGACACAGTGATGGTGAGTGCCCAGTCAAACAGGGTGTTGCTTTGAGTTTTATGATTAGGACGTGTGGGCTCAAGGATAAGTTGAGTGAGGCTGACATAACTGTGATTCAGGAACAATGTTAGGAAGTTCTTCTTCACTGAGAGGGTGGTTGACCCATGAAATTGCCTGCCCCAGGAAGTGCTGGAGGCTAAAACGGCAAACGGGTTCAAAAATGCCTGGGACAGGCAGAAAGGTATCATTTCACAGAAAGGATAGGGGAGGGAAGGAGGTAGTTACCCATATTGGAAAGACTAGATGTATCTTGCAGTCCTCTTTTGCTGTCAATTACTATGTTTCTATGTTTCTTTTCCAACCTTAAAGAAAAATCTAAACTGTCTAGCATAGAACTCCATTGCTATCTAATAATTAGATGTACTCTAAAGGAGAACATTAATCATGAGCTGATACTCCCACCTGCAAATGGATTGGACAGTAAATTTTCCAACTTTATTGGATATAGAAAAATCTGTGATCTGTTATTAGATTCAGGAGGCAGTATAGCACTGTGGTTTCGGGTACCGAGCTGCAAATCTGGAAACCTGGGTTTGAATTCCGTGGCCCCCACTTGCATACTGTGTGACCCTGAACAAATCACTTAACTTCCTTGTGCTCCTAGGTCGCACCCGGAAACAAGCTTCAGCTTAGTGTGCCTTTCCTGGTTAAACAATTTCCCCTACCATTTCATATATAAACCCCTTACATAAAATTTGTGAAATTTGGGAGAGAAAACTTCAGACAGGTATTCCAGTAGAAAAATGGGACCACAGTTGTAAATTTGCATTGAAATGCTGGAGGGAATCTAAAAGCAGACTGATCCAACTGTAAAACTGCTCATCAATGGGATTACACACCAGTGAAAATGTTTGATTTGGGTATTACAACAGAGATTAATTGTTGTAGATGTAACTTAGAGAAGGGAACCATTTCCCATATCTCACGGTACTGCGATAAACTTACCCCATTCTGGGAGGTAATATGGCATGCTTACCAGATCATTCTTCACTGTTCTGTTTCCTGCTCTCCAAAATTCATTATACTCAGCATAGACTCTGAACTCTAACATATAGGGGGCCAACAAATGTTTATGGATACACATGGCACTAATCTCACCCAAAAATGTAATTCTAGGACATTAGAAACAAACTGAATCTCCAACATTCGGAGAATGTCTAAAGGAAATACAGTACCACAGAGCAAATTATAAAAGAAGACTTGTCTTTTTTCCTTTTTTAGTTTTTCAATGCACTGCTGTATTACCTATGAACATACAAAAGAATCATCAGAGGAAGGCCACATTGGTCTATCGAGTCTACTCATTGGTGATGCAGTGTCCCTGGCTTATGCCATTGACCTTTCCTCTCCCTCCCCTGTCACCCTTCCCATCCTAACTCATACGAACATACGAAATTTGCCAGCAGATAAAGGCCTAGAGGTCTATCAAGTCTGCTCGAATGTGCAGCTAGCACCCCTTATTCTGCAGCTGCCCCTCCCTTCCACCCTTCCCCTTCATTAACCCTCCCCCTTGCCCTGTCCCATCCTCATTTGAAGCAGTCCACTGTTCTACTGTATACCACTTCAGCAGTTAACGCATTCCACCCAGTCACCACCCTCTCTGTTAAAAAAGTGCCTCCTCATCTCCCTCCCAAACCTTCCTCGCTCCAGTCTCATATCATGACCTCTGGTGGCCCTCCCCTCCCTTACTTTGAACAGCCCCTCTGTACCCGTCTTATTTATTCCTTTCATGTATTTAAAGGTTTCAATCATGTCACCCCTGTCTCTCCTCTCCTCCAGTGAGTACATGTTCAACTCCTTCAACCTCCTCTCATATGATAAGTCCCCCAGACCCTTGATCATCTTTGTCGCTTCGCTGCACCCTCCAGTAACTTAATGTCCCTCTTCAGATACGGACACCAGTACTGCACGCAGTACTCCAGGTGTGGTCTAACTAATGACCCATACAGTGGCAGAATCACCTCCTCCTCCTCGAGGATATACCCTTGCAATACAACCCAGCATTTTGTTGGCCTTTGCAGCTGCTCTTCCTACATTGTGCCGAGTTGTTCATTGACCCTGTAATGAGCACACCCAGATCCTTCTCCTCCTCTGTCTGGGCTAGCTGCACTCCCCCTAGCTGGTAACTCCTCCTTGGGTTCTTCATCCCAAAATGCAGCACCTTGCACTCCCCCCCCCCCACAATCCCCTGGGTTTCCTCTATGCCTATCCCAGGCCCTCTTAAAGCCGCCCACCGTCTTCTCTGAGGCCACCTCTTCTGGTAGTGCATTCCATATGTCTCCATGAAAAAATGTTTCCAAACATCCCTCCTAAACCTCCCCCACCAGCTTTAAACTGTGCCCCCTTCTGGTTCTATTCCCACTTAGCTTGAAGAAACCTTCCCTATCTGCTCTATTCTCTTCAGGTACTTAAAGATCTCTATCATGTACCCCCTCTCTTGTCTCTCTTCCAGGGAGTACATTCAAAGAGCTCCCAGCCTCTCTTTGTAAGACTTCCCTTGCTGTCCACTAATCATCTTGGTTGCCCTTCTTTGGACCATCTCTAATAAACCAATGTCCTTTTTATGATATGGGCTCCAGAACCTTACCCCATATTCTAAATGTGGTCTCACCAGTGACCTGTACAAGGGCAGTATGACCTCACTCCACCTGCTGCTGAATCCCCAGGCTCTACAACCCAACATCTTGTTTGCCTTCACTGCTTTTTTTTTTTTACTCTGTTTTTCTGCGCCCCCTTGTCACCATGGCTAGTCCCTCTCTCTAGTCCCCCAATGCACCTGCCAGCCAACGCTGCCGAGGGCACCGGGGATCGCTCCTATAGTGCCCCACTCCTATGTCTTCTAGAGACCTGGATAACCCACCAGGTGGGGCGGAAGCAGCCCTTACCTCCGAGGCTTCTGGGGAGCATGTAGCTGGAGTCCTCCCCAGTCCCTCTGTGGTTGGTGCGGGAGCCCTTCGCCTAGACCAGCCATGTTTTTTTTTTCCTTGTTCTGGTCTCTGCCCCTGCTGATGTCAGCACTTGAGGAGGACCAAGGAGATGGAGGCACGCAGAGACGCACCACTGCTCTGGTCCTTGGCTGATGTCCACCCCTCTCCTCTAGCCTGCCTCCTCAGCCACACCAACACCACCCATGGTCACCCAGGTGGTGGCAGTATTGCGGCAAGGAGTGAAACCCACCCCTCCTGGAGAAGGAGAGCAGCCCATCGGGTGCTCAATCCCTCTCCCCCCGTCAGCCCTCCAACGACCTAGGCTCACTACCAAACCCAGGTCGCCAGCATCACAAATGGTAGTGCTACTGCTGTGCCAGCAGGCTTGCTGTACAGCTGAATTTTTGCACTGTGAGGAGTATTTCAGGTCACTGGTAATCGCCACCCCTGGATCTTTTTCTTCCTGTCCAGACCATCTCCCCCTCCAGCTAATACTTGGTCCTAGGATTTCAGGTCCCAATGTGCATCACCTTGCACTTATTGGTATTGAAGCAATGTTGTCAGATCCCCAACCATCTCTCAAGCTTCCTGAGGTCTTCCCATAGTTCTTGTATCCCTTCAACTGTGTCCACCTTCCCACAGAGTTTGGTGCTGTTCGCAGACAGGCACATCTTGTTCTTAATACCTTCCCCAATGTCATTTATAAAGACATTGAACAACACGGGCCCCAGCACCGACCCCTGTGGGACCCCACTGGTAACCTCCTTCACACTGGACAACTCACCCCCCCACCACCACCCTCTAGGTTCTGTCACTTAGCCAGCTTTCCACCCATCTCGTCAGTTTCTCCCTTACCCCAAGATCCTTCAGCTTGCTGATTAGCCTTCTATGTGGCACAGAATCGAAGGCTTTGCTAACGTCCAGGTATCACTTTTCCCCCATCCACCACCCTGGTGACCCAGTTGAAAAAATCAATCAGGTTTGTCTGACAGGACCTTCTTTCCACAAACCCATATTTATTTGAAAATTGGTGACTGGAAAAGGCACACTGAGCAGAGGCTTGTTTCCAGGTGCAACCTTGGGGGAAAGGGTAATGGGGATACAAAGAAACAAAATACAGTGCATTTCAAGATACAGAATTAAACTGCAGGCACAATACAGTGTATAATATTTACATCTTAGATCAGATTAAAGTGCAGACGTATGAACAGGTATCGTGCCAAGTGCATCTGCAGGATACAAAGAAGCTCTGCCATGGATTAGGGTCAACAAACAAGCAATGCAGTGCCGGCCTGCCAGCTCAGTGGTAGCAGTACCGCTCATGACACCGTCAACCCAGGTTTGGGAACATGCCCAGGGAGACAAAAGGTCGGCCGGTTGAGGAGGCTCGAGCATCCGAGGACCGCTCACCTTCTCCGGAGAGGGAGAGGGGTTGAGGCTCAGTGCATGACTGGCCTCTAGCAGAAGCCGGAGGCATGGCATGCACCAGAATCAGTATGAAGGGTCTGGGGCATGACGGACGTCGGCGATCTGTGCCTTGACGTCTGGGCGCATGTCACGCCCAAGAACAGTGGAAAATTCAGCTCCCTGAGTGCCGGGAGATGGAGCGCCCAATGCAGACCCCACAACTGCTGCCTACCTGTCTTCATGGGGGCCTGACAAAATAAGAAGGCTCTTGGGGTGTACAGGCCCCACCTCATACCCACCTGGGGGGTTTAGTCATGGCTCCATGGGGGATTGCCCACAGGCTCCAGGTAAGGCGGAGAGTATAAGGGCAGACACCACTGGTGATTCCCAATGGCACGAGGCTTAGCGAGCACAGGGAGAGTATAAAGCGCAAGTAAAAAACAAAACAAGCAATGCAGTACACTAAGCGCAAGTTCAGATGGGGAAAACTGAAACCCTGTGATGCCAGGGTCAAACAGGGAAGACCTCTTAGGAGAAGCAGGAGCAGGTCGGTGGTTGGACACATTTCAGTCGGTGTCTGAAGGAGCTAGGGTGGTGAAGTGGCAAAGGGATGAGGGGAGCAGGTTCCAGGGAGTTGGAAGGCAATAGGAGAAGGTGGATGGCCCAGGAGGAGAACAGGGATGAGGAGTGAAGAAGGTTAACTGGTCCCTGGAGTGGAGAAAGCATGGAGCAGGGGTAACTGGGGAGAGGAGTGATGAGATGTAAGAGGGAAATGAACCAAACCAGTATATGGAGATGAAGGAGGAACAGTGTAACTAGTGACGTGATGGTGGGGGGGGGATGGAAAGGGAGAAGTAGAGGGAGCAGCGGTGAGTACAAGGAGAGGACTTTTTGTCACAAGGCAACAAACAAGAGCGCAGAGGGGTGTCAGGTCTGGCTAGGGAAGTGGAGGGAGTGGTACCGTAGACCACACTGGCATAGTCAAAGACCGAGAGCACCACTTTGGTGACCAGCTCACGGTGAACCAGCAGGGGAAGGCAGTCTTTATTATGGTACAGGGCACCCAGCTAAGGATGAAGTTTCACATAAATGGCATTGATGTGGGCTGAGAAGTCAAGCTTGTTGTCTAGCCACACACCGAGGTGTTTGAAGGACTGCACCACTTCAAGAGGGGAGTCATCTAGCATGCAGAAGAATGGCAGTCTTGACAGCCTAATCAATTTCTGGCTGCTACCAAAAGTCATGGACACCGTTTATTTTGGTGTTGACCTGGAAATAGTTGGTGCGGAACCAATGCAGGACACTATGAAAATCCTACTGAAGCAGGTCTTTCACGTAAGTAGTGAAGGGACCAGAGGTGAAGATGACTGTGACATCTGCGTACAGTTATATATGCGAGTAGACACAGGAAGATGGGAGGTCATTCAGAAAAATGGAAATGAGGATAGGACCTAATATGGAACCTTGCGGAACCCCAGTCTGGAAGGGAAGGGATGATGATGAGATGTCTCCAACCTGCACTGACTGTTGTTGGCCCATTAGGTAGGAATGGAACCAGCTAATGGCGAGAGCTGAGAGACCAGTGGAGCTTTGATCAAACAAGATAAACAAGGCAGTTTTACTCAGATAAATCCTATCCCCTGCTGGATTGGTTCTTCCACAAAACATCGGGGTTGCTTAGCCTGCTCAGTAATTCTGAATTGTTTGTTCCCTGTGGTGTGGTATGGATATGTGACTAAAGCCTTTTTTGCTTTGTTTGATCAAAGTCTGAATATAGCAATGCATTAAACTGAATGCGTGACTCGTCTTGTGCCCCGATTCTAGTGCTTGTTTGGACCAAGATTTTTTTCAGAGGCACCCGCCTTACTGAGCACCATTTTTGTATGTTTGTTTGCGCACATTCGCAAGGCAAAAATATTATTATTATTACTACAGTATATGGGCTGTGTAGGTGTGTAATATAAGCCAATGGATATAGAAATGCAGTACGGTTGCCTCTCAAAAGCGCTGAGGTTTACAGTGACAGTGTTTATCTGGCTGATAGGTGTAAACTTCTTGTACTTCAAAGGAGAAGAGCCCCACCAATCAAATTGGTTTTCTGTCCATTATTCAGCTAGCAGGCATCATCAGGCTGTGAAGATAAGCATCAAGCCTCGAGTGTGTGTGTGTGTGTGTATGTGTGTGTGTCTGTGTGTGTGTGTGTGTGTGTGTGTCTAGTTACAGGCAGGAAGCACCTACTTGAAATCACTAAACAGATTTGGGAACAGCATGCTGAATGCACACATGATTGCTTCAAATACATAACAGCATGTCAATATCAATAATGAACAGATCACAACGGCAACATTTGATTTAAATTATATATTATGTTCCCTTTAAAGAACCCTTGATACCAGTTGGATAACTTTGAAAAATATGAAAGTTAGACACAATTCAGTTTATAGCTCATATATTTTTGCAATCCTTTTTTTTAATATGGACTTTATCCCCCTGTCCCTCCCTATCGGCCTCCTTCTGCTGTTGAACCCAGCCCCTTTACCCCACCTCTGAGAGTCACCCCATCTATTTCTTAACTTGTTGTGTAAGTGGTGGTGTGGTGCCTTCAGAGTCACAGCATCATCCTACAGACAATTCATTTGCACCCATTACTCCACTTGAGTCAGAGCCTGCAGTGTACAATGCTGCAAAGGTAGACCATGAAGATGGTGCATGCTTTCAATGCCTGCCTCTGACTTTCAATTCTGGTGACTGCTACTGTGCCACTTACCCTCCACTAGGTAGCAGACAAGCAGCAGTATACACCGTCCCCCAATTCCAAAGGAGGACACTAAATTCTCCTCCCCCCCCCGCCAGCTCCTGAGCAACCTTGGTTCATTACTGAACCCAGGTCACCAGTGTTGTGGGAGGTGAGGAGTCCAGTAACTCAGCCCTCCACACCACTGGCCTGGCTGCAAGTTTACTGTAGCTAAGATTTCCTTAGACAGTATTGTTTGTGGCCCTGTGGGGGGGCTGAACCTGCACCCCACTGTTTTACAGCTCTGTGCTTTTACACTCTGTACCATTCAGCCACAATGGGAAGGCTTTAAGCCTGAGGTTCAATGGGCGGAGCACTACTTCACTCCCCCATCAGGCCTTGAAAGGCCACTCCTCCTGGTCTGTTCCAGGATTCATCTCTTCCTTTGGCCCCTTACTTGCCTTCACTCTGCTTGCTCCGGTGCTTTGTTCCTGTTCTCTGCGCCATTCTGGAAGCGTTTTGTTTTTGTCGCTCCTTCCTCCCCCCCTCGGAGTCTTTCTCCGAATCCGCCGCCCAGCCCCATTCCTCAGTCCCGTCGCTACCCTGCTCCTGCATTCGCTTGCCCCACTCGCCTCGGGGCAGCTGCCTGGCCTCCCTGGCTCCTCATGTTTCTGCTCGAGGGTCAGTTGCCTGCCTCTCACCCACTCTGGATTTCTCATCACTCTCTGCTTTTGGCCCGCCGCTCGGGTGGCTGCCTGCCTCTCCATCTCTCGGAGGACTTTGGCCTTCTTACTGGTTTCTGCACCGGCACCCAGCTTTGCTGACATCTTCATTCAAATGTCCCTTTCTCCTGCCCACCACTATCACACCATCTACCATGGAGGAACTTTACAATAAAACTCAACTCAACATTTCTCATCGCTCCATTCTCCCAACCATTTTTCAGTTGCGTAGATATCATAACAGCCCCTTGAGGGTTGCTATTTCAGTGCTGTATTCTGGCATACAATGCTTAATAACTGATTTTTTGGCTCCTCATTCCTCATTCTTCCTTCCTTCCCAGTATTACCACTCTACTGTCTTCTTTGTGATTTACTGGTTTCGACCTGTGAAGACTGTCATTGCATTTGTTAATCTCACTGGAAATGGGACCTTGCTTACCATGGCAGACATTTTTCATGCTTTTACAGAGCTCCTTACTTGGTGCTTTTCCAACACAGTATATGCTCCCTTAGCTGCCTGGGTGCAGTTTTGGTGGACTTTCCTTATTGTCTGTTGTTGCTCCCTCAGAAGAGTAGGGTCCTACCTAGCCTTGAGGGACTAGTCTAGTGATCTCTTCTACTTCCTACATTTCTGGCCATTCCCCCGAGCTGTAGTGTTTTTTAAAAAAATCTCCCCTTCCTCGTTCCTCCCTATGATGGGAGCTCACCCTCCTCCTCCCTTTCCCTCCACCCTCCATGCTGCTCCTTCTCTGCCCTTTGCTTTCTTTGGGGGTTTTCCCTATCCTGCCATCACCTTCCCTATTCGCATCCTTCTCTTAACTTAGTCTGTCTGGCCCTATCCTACCATCACCTTCCTTATTTGTATCCTCCTCTTACTTTAGTTTGTATGGTGCCCAGGTGACCGAGTCCAGTTCTCCTTTGCTCAGTCTGATCCCAGGTTCTACTCATTTACATCGCTTAATCGAGCATACCTCTCATTAGGTCCTATGCTACCTCATCGACTGCTTCACTCCGGCGGTTATTATCACCATCAGTCTTCTCATACCCGCATCTGGGTATCTCTTGCTCATCCTACCTCTATCTGGGTCTACCCCTTCACATTGAACACTTGAACATTACCCTCCTGGGTCCATGCTACCTCGACTCGACCTGCTTCCACTCGGAGACATGCCTTCATGTCTGTTGCCCCTTTGCTAGGGGCTGGCAGGCTTTATCTCCATCATCATTCATCGTTCATTTCATGTCTCTCTTTAAACCATTCAGGTCTTCAAGGCTTTTTCCATCATTGTACTTCCTCTCTTGTTTTTGAGTGTCCAGTTGCAGACATCGATCGCATCCCTCGACAGCTGTCCATTTAGAAGGACAAAGCAAGAGCTTCCTCTAAAATTGGACTTTTCTTCCTTCCTCGATCTCTACTTTATATTATTGTAGTGGAGCTGTCCCTAATCAAAACATCATTCAGCCTGGAGGGAAGGCGAACTAGGCCTTGGATCCCAAGGGGTTTCCTCATCAAAGGGTGTTTCTCCTCTCCTCCGTGCCAATGGTCATAATATTAGTCATGGTTAGTGCTTTCATAGGCTCCTTAGTTAGGTTCTGCTGTTGGATGGAGTTAGATGGTAGCTCTGGCTGTTCCCTCTCTCCTTAGGAAGTCCGCCCTTCTGCATCTCATCAGTTTTCATTTTGTTACTTGTCCTAGCTGTATCTCGTTCTTCTCCTGTCCTTCCCATATACGTCTCTTCTTTACTTTCCGGTCTCGATATATGCTGTTTTCTCGCCTTTTCTATGCTCAATACCCTTTCAGGTATTCTTTTTGGGCTTCTTCCTATGCTACCTTTAGCCAAGGGAATCATTCCCACGGCACCTATGGGGGGGAACTCTCTCTAGGGTTCCTTGATTCGTACCCCTACAGGGTGGTATATCCCACGGATAGAGAGGCAAATAGCCACAAATGTATTAAAGTCACACAAGCATACATCTCATCCAGTTGCATAAGCACAATTGTATGGAGAGGCTTTAAGCCTGAGGTCCAATGGGTGGAGCAACTACGTCACTCTCCCATCTGGCCTTAAAAGGCCATTTCTCCTGGACTGTTCCAGGATTCATCTCTTCGTTGCCCCAGCATCCGCCCCATCTCCTCCAGTGGCTCATCTCTCTTTCCTTTGGGCTTCTTCCTAAGCTACCTTTAGCCCAGGGAATCATTCCCATGGTACCTACAGGGGGGGACTCTCCTCTAGGGTTCCTTGCGTCATACTCCTACAGGGTGGTATATCCCATGGATAGAGAGGCAAATAGCCACAAATGTATCAAAGTCACACAAGCATACATCTCATTCAGTTGAGTAAGCACAATTGAACTTTATTTTTGCAATTCTTTTCCCTTTTCCCTTACTGAGGGAAGTGACATAAAAACGAGATTACTGTCCTTGGACTTTGTTAGCTTTGGCTGCTTGTCTACACATGACATCATAATGCCCTATTTATGATATAATTACCTCCACAACAACAGATTGGGATATCATAAACAGAACTGTGACTGCAGAAACAGACAGGCAGACAGAGCAAATAGGGCAGAGATCCTGTTTCCATGCAAATGTCCTTAGTAATAAACAAATAAGGGTGACAATTACAAAAAGGGTGAAATGTAAGCTAAATTGAGTCTAGATATTATGTTTTGCAGAGTTGTCCCGACACTACAAACATTCGGCATTGACAAATGCTTGTTTATCTGGTCTCCATACATATATTCGCTTAAGTAAACAGGAAGGCTGCAGACCCAGAAGAATACAGTACTTTGACAACACTGCTGGTCAGCTCAGGTGGCGCTGATGCAACAGTCTTATGAGAATCTGGAATGCTCTTAGCCACCAACAACAGATGTTACCTACTGTCATTTTGGAAATGGTGAGTAAACTGCTCTTGTGTACAACGTGTATCAAAAATAACAGCGGCTTGTACAAAGGCACCATACTGCTTATTTCTCTCCCACACACACATGCAGAGCATTAGTTCCCATCTGCAGCATCTATCTGTGGCTTACATTTATACTGTGATACACTTGCATCTCACCTCAGTGTAGCAGAATTCGATGGTTACTAATGGTAATGACATGAGTACCCTTTGCCCATAGCAGTTTCTGCTTTCTGCCTTTTCTTTGCATCAGTACCTCTCACGCAGTTAATCAGCCACAATTTTCAAAAGCTGGGACCCTCACAGTGGCAGTTTTCTCTCACTGGCTTCTTTTATGTAACTATGATTTCTTCGGTACAGGTTATTCAAAGTTAGAAGTTTGCCTTGTTTCCACTGGGAAACTTTTTATTTTTAATTTTTTAAAGAGCCACCGACGTCCCAAGAAGAACTTTGAAAAATATAATATTTGGACACAAAACAGCTTGTATTTCTTATTAGCTCTGAATTTCTTCACCCCGTTATTTATTATTGAGGTCATATGTATGAAAAGAAGATAGTTGTTAGTTGATGGTTCATCAGCACCTATTGCTTCTTCGCAACTTTATGTCATAATACTCCATCTGTGACATCACAGTCATTCCCATGCCAACAGACTATGATGTCACAACAAAGCAGTACAGTTTCAAGTAAGGAATAAGCTAGAGAGGCAGATGAACCCGAAGGGATACATATCTTGTGTTTGTGTTAATTTCTTCAGTAATAAATAAAGGAGAGAAGAAATCTTTTTTTTTTTACCAGGTGAGACACACTCAGCTGAAAGCTTGTTTACAGGTGCAAACTGGGAGCACAGGGAAGTTAAGTGACTTGCTCAGGGTCACACAGTATGCAAGCAGGGGCTGTGGGATTCAAACCCAGGTCTCCAGGTTTGCAGCTCAGAGCCTTAAACCACTGCGCTATACTACCTCCTAATCTATATAAGATATATGAAATACAAGCTAAATTGTGTATAAATATTATGTTTTCAAATGTTTTCCTCGAGGCATCAGCTGCTCTTTAACTTGTACTTTATGATCTTTTCTCCAGAGCTGTCCCCCCCGGCGGCTACCCCCCCCCTGCCCTGTATCCAGCCTTCTCCAGCAATTACCTCAATATCCACCCCTCCCGGCTTACCCCATGAAACAGGGCTCAACTGAACAGGGGGAGGGAGTGGTCCACCCGGGGTGTTAGTCCTCTGATTAGGGCCTTGACGGTAGGGAGTGGCTAGTCAGCTGGGCCAGGGTCCAACAGTGCCACTTCATCTAGCCATGCTCTGGGGTCTTTCCCACGTTCCTGGTCGCACCCCTCTGCAGGATGCCAGAGCATGACTAGGACCAATTCACAAACACATGCAGTGCGTGACAGCATGGGTCCTCTGTCAGCATCCTCCCATGGTCCCTCATTTGCACTGCCACCTGTGGTAACTCATGTTTCAGTACTGTAGCGAGGACCATGTCCCTCCCTCTCTCCCAAGAGAAGGCAATTCTAAAATGGCATTTGACACCAGAGTGTGAATCAGAAACAATCACCAAGGTTACTAATAGGGCAGTAGAGATGAAACAATAATAGAATTGGGATCAGCGTTTAAAATGCAGCTTCTACTGGGAAAATTATTTTCAGGTTCAGCGAAGTTCTCCTTTAATGTAGCAGTATTTGTTAGTCGGCAACAAATGTCATCATAGTTTTTCATTTTGCCAAAATATATTCCTAACATCCTTACGTACAGCATCAGTGTATTTCTAATTCCCTAAGATAATTTTAAACATTTGTATATTTTAGAAGTCATTAAAGATGGCTGCCACACAAGCATGTTAACATTTCTTCCACTGAGGTTACCTTGGAAACGTATATACCAGATTCATACCACTGAATGTATTAGGAGGGTGCTGCCACATGTTTCTGATAGTAAACAGCATAGCACCAAACCAAGATATTTCATGGCACGCATGGCAAAGGAACAGGAACATTTAAAAAGCAGTATAGTGTAGTGGTTAAGAGCACTGAGCTGCAAACCTGGAGAGCTGGGTTTGAATCCCACAGTCACCACTTGCATACTGTGTGACCATGAGCAAATCACTTAACTTTCCTGTGCTCCCAGGATGCACCTGGAAACAAACCTTGGCTTAGTGTGTCTTTCCTGGCCAAAAATTGAAAAATAAATAAACATAATAAAAAAACTAAACAATCCTGTATCTCAGTTGAGGAATGAAAAAAAATTAAAATAAGTATATAGATGTTTTTGACAGAAATACATTATTGCTGGAAAAAAAATTTAATTGCAACTAACAAATGCAGCTGCTTTAATGCTGCAGTTCGTTAGGCTCCCAGCATGCCCCTGTATGGTGATTCTTGGGCTTGTATGCAAATCCTTGGTCTTCCAGACCCACTGGACCAGCCCATCAGTGCCCTTTTAACTCAGGGGATGTGAAGGCAGTGTGGTGTAGTATTACAGCTCAGGCTTTGGGATGAGGAAACCCAGGTTCAAACCCTGACCAGAGCCACTTACATGCTGTGTGCCCCTTGGAGCAAGTCACTTAACCTCTTAGCTCTTCAGTCCACCCAGCTGTAAAATAGGTAAAAGTAGGGCCCTACCTAAAAATGAGAGCAGTACCTCGAGTGGTTTTCCTAATTCCTAGGAAAATACATTGAAAAAAAAAAATCTATGTTTGTTTATTGAAATTATTCTATAAGGTAAGCAATACAGAGAATCATACAAATCTCATCCTCGGGGTGAGAGGGTGGAAACAAGAAATAGGTAGAACAGGGCAGCTGTATTCCAGTTCTTCATAGGGATTTTAGGATTCATGTTTGTAGGGCTACTTTTAGTTCATTTGGGAGAAACATGGTTAATTTACTTTGCAAATACTTGATATTTTTCACATGCATTCAGACTGCATTGAAAATTGCAGTACACCAAGTGAGACTAATGTGATTTAGCAGGTGTTACTGGAATATGTTAGCATGTAATAGTTCATGTATGTCCCCCAGAATATCATGAAAATGAGTCTGCACTCATCTCCTGGATTCCTTCTTATGTTTAAATAAATAAATATTTCAAGGTCTTTAAAAGTATTCAGATTACTAACCAGAAAAGAATAGACTGAAATGTTAATACTTCTAGTGGACTTTACTTTGTATGCGTGTAAGTGGGGAGGGATTACATTCATTGCAGTGCTGGTTTGTTGTAAAACTAGAGACTGGTGGGACAGTGGTTTACCTTTCATTGGCTCAACAAAGACAATAACAGATGGTGTGGTGTGCAGTATGGTGCTGTTGTCAGTTGTAGTGAAATGGTTACCTTGGTAATCATTTCACGCAAAACTGTAGCCGGCACCATTCTGTACTCCCCACTATCTGCTATGTGTTAATACAGCCACCGAGGCCACTCTTACTAGTGTAAGAGGGGGGTCTCATGTGCCTTCTTAGGGTATGAGAACTACAAGCTGAAGGTGAATGGTTCTTACCCTAAGAATGTAAATGAGACCACTTTTACAACAGTAAGAGTGGCCTTGGCATCTGTATAAATGTATTATTGATCGAAGTTTATCAATAATATATTAAAAAAGCTGGCCCAGTGACGCAGAGGGCTGAAGGGCCTTGAGCACCTTAGCTCTCCCGCACTGGTGACCTGGGTGCAAGAAAGAGCTTGGGCCACCAGGGTTCGGCTGGAGAGAGAGGGCTGGGAGAGGACTGAGCAGCCACTAGGCAGCTCTCCTCTCCCAGATTGGGGAGGCAAGCCTTTCCAACTCTTGGCTTCCACTGAGTGGAGGCTCAGTGGTAGCGTCAGGCAAATGCGGGGCTGGCACTAGGCTGGGCGGGTGGAATGGGGTTGCCAGTTCCAGCATGCATGCGTGCCTCCACAGGAATGTGCAACCATGTTGTCGAGGCTCTGGGGAGTTAAGGGCGTAAAAAAAATGGGAAGAAGCACCATGTCCCCCCACTGCTATATGTGACGGCCCTCGGGACTCTCAGGTCCTGCAGCATGTGGATCCCTGCCAGTGTGACAGCAGGAGGAGGAGTGGCTAATGGGACTGAGAGACCCAACTGAGAGGCAAAAAGCTTAATAAAAAAAAAAAAGAAATTAACTTCATACTTACCATAAGTTCCTTTTCTGTTAGCTCCAACACTGTCAATGGGTAATCAATACAACTGGGTATAGTGCACCCCTACCAGGGGAATGGCACAGCCCAAGCTTTAGAATGCTGGGCACATGAGGATTCCATGCACTAGCAGCAACTCCCCAGTTACTACTTACCTCACAGTGCCATGAGAGCTACACATATATACAATAAAAAACAATCACATACTTGTAATAATAAAATTCTGTCTTACCTTCCTATTCGTCATTCGGGGCAGGGATGAATTTCACGGACCCCAAAGAAGGCCTGAGGTATTCAGTTCTTCTTGTAGAGAAAACCATGGAGCCGCAAAATGCTTCATAAGAATCACCAATCTGTGAACTGAAGCTAATACACAATGAGACATGTCCTGTCTCTGTCTCTGTCTTTCTTCTTTTTTTTTTTGAATGCAGAGAAACTAATCTGCAACAAGAAAACACACCTCAAATAAATCAGTGAAACCTGTTAACCTGCAGTCACAGATAAATGGCAAATCAGCCTACAAATATACTTACAGTACAGCACAGCAGAACAGAGAGAGGTCCAAGTAGGGGATTTAAAAAAAAAAAAAGCTCTCTCTCCTAGCATGCAGGATAAGATTCTCCCTCAGGAGCCAAGCTCCTGGGCGGGTCCCATTGACAATGTTGGAGCTAACAGAGAAGGAAATTACAGTAAGTATGAAGTTAATTTCTTCTTTCTGTACCACTCCACATTGTCAATGGGTAATCAGTACAAATGGGTTCTATGAAGCAGTACCCAGACAAAAAACTGGGAGGGGGGAGAATATTATCCCATACGCCACATGCTTCAGAATTACTTGCGAACTGCTGCCTGCAACACTCTGCAACCAAAAGCTGTGTCAGCAGAACCCTGAACATCCAGTTTATAATGTTTTATGAATGTGTGGACTGAGGATCACGTAACTGCCTTGCATAGTTCTGAGACTGTGGCTTCGCCTCTCTCCGCCCAGGAAGTTGCCATCGCCCTGGTGTGGTGCGTCTTGATAAGAGCCGGAGACCTCTTCTTTTTCGCCACATAGGCCTTAGCAACACAGGCCCATAGCCACCTTGCTAGGGTGGGTCTAGATGCCTTTTGTCCTTCTTCGGCTGCTCTGAAAAGCACAAATAGACTTTCTGACTTATGAAATTCAGATGTACGTTTAAGGTAGAGCCTAACTGTCCACCTCAGGTCCAGTTTATGCAACTCCTTCTCCTTGGGATGAGAAGGATGCGGACAGAAGGACGGAAGGCAAATTTTCTGGTTCACATGAAAAGCCGTGGGAACTTTAGAGATGAAGGACGGAACCATCCTAAGCACCGCTTTGTCCTTATGCATGATAAGGTAAGGCTCCTTATGAGACAAGGCCTGGAGATCCCCCCTCCTGGTTGAACACATGGCCACCAAGAAACAGACCTTGTAGGACAACACATCCAGTGGCATGAATGCCAATGGCTCGAAGGGTTCAACACAGAGAGCATTCAGAACCAAGTTAAGATCACACGGTTGAACCGGGGAGTGAAACAGCAGTCTGCTCCTCCCAACCGCGTGCAAAAAATTAATAACCTCTCTGTTTGTTCCCAGGGAGAACCCCAAGGAAGCTCCAAGAGCAGAAACCTGACCTCTCAATATGTTCAGTGCCAACCCCTTATCCACGCCCCTCCTGAAGGAAGTCCAGAATTTGAGGAATGGAGGCTTTAGAAGGCTTAAATCATTTCCCTCTGGACCAAGAGGAAAATATTGTCCAGATTTGGGTGTAAGCAGCCGAAGTAGAGGTTTTTCTTGCTGCCTTCAAGGTTTCAACTACCTTTAGTGAAAAACCTAATTTTAGGAGCCTCCTCCTTTCAGGAGCCAGGCTGCGAGTTATCTGCAAGAGCTCCTGAAGCCTTACTGCCCCGGCCAACCTCTCCTCTCAGCTGGCGAGGGGTTGTTAGAGGTTCCCAGGGTACGACTTAAAACATCAGGGGCCAGTTCTTTTATGTATGTGGCCCCGTCCCTGTGGAATTCTCTACCTCATCAGATTCGGGAGTGCCTGACCATGGAGAGCTTTAAGAGGGGCCCTCAAGACCCACTTATGGCAGCTTGCCTATGGGATTTAAATTGTTATAGTCTGGATCATATTTATTGTTTGTTGTTGATGAATTTTATGCTTTTATTGTCTTGATTTTATCTTTTTTAAGTTGTACAGCACCTTGACTTGAGAAAGGCGCTTTATAAATAAAACTATTATTATTAATATTATTGTGCCTGGGTTTGGGTGTTGAATGGAGCCTTGCAGTAGGAGGTCCCTCTGTACCAGAAGACGGAAGGGTACTTGCTGGCTAGGTTCACTAGATCTGAGAACCACGGTCTTCTTGGCCACTCTGGGGCTATCAGAAGAAAGTTTCCACTTGAGTGTTTTATTTTTCTTAAGACTTTCTGAAGGAGAGGCAGTGGAGGAAAGGCATACGCTCTGCGGAAGGACCACTCCTGAGTCAGAGTGTCCACTGCTTTTGCCTGCGGACACCAATATCGACTGAAGAACCTGTGGGTCTGAGCATTGTGGCTTGAAGCAAACAGATCTACCTGTGGTTGTCCGAACTGACTGCTTAATATTGTGAACACTTCTGGGTTCAACTGCCACTCTCCGGGGTAAACACGTTCGTGACTTAGCCAGTCTGCCTGAATGTTCAATTCCCCTGGCAGATGTACTGCCGGCAGAGAGAGAGAGAGAGAGATGGTTCTCCTCTGCCCAGCTCAGGAGCATGGAGGCCTCCCGAAGCACGCTGCTTTTTTATGCCTCCTTGGTTGTTTATGTATGCTACTGTGATGACATTGTCTGACCGTACCTTTACTGCAGTGTTCCTCAGTCTGGACAGAAAATAAAGCAGAGCTAAGTGAACTGCTCACATCTGCAGGACATCTATGTGGAGATGCTGTTCCTGTAGGGACCAAATCCCCTGAGTGGGAAGTTGGTCCAGAACTTGTGTCCATTGTGAAAATCACCTTCAGTGGTAGTTCCAATGGAACTGCCTTGTTGAGATTCTGCACATTCATCCACCAACTCAGGGAGTGAGAGGTGAGGAGAATCCTGACTTGCTAGTCATCCGACGATGGGTCCCAGGCCATCAGCAGACCCATTTGAAGGGGCCACATGTGGAAGAGGGCCCAGGGAACTAAGTATATTGCTGCCGCCATGAGGCCGAGAATTCGCAGCAGACTGTGGGCTCATGCTGAGGACTGCTTCATGAGCCACTGTATCTCCGACAGCAATGTCTCCTCCCGGAATCGTGATAGGAACACCCTCCCTACTTTTCTGTTGAAGACTGCCCCAAGTGCTCCAAGTGTTCGAAGGAGCTCTTCTCCCTATTTACTATCCAGCCATATGATTCCAGGATCTTCAAGGTCCTGGACACTGACTTCCTTGCAAGGGACAAAGTCAGTGCCCTAATGAGCAGGTCGTCTAGATAAGGGTAGACATGATGACCTTCCTGTCATATTTGAGCCACCAGACCTATCAACACTTCAAGAAGACTCGAGGAGCTGTTGCCTGGCCGAACGGCAGCGCCTTGTACTGGAAATGTTGGCCCAGTATCGAGAACCTGAGGTACTTCTGGTGGAACTTATGGACGGGGGTGTGAAGGTAAGCATCCATCAGATATATTGAGGCTAAGAAGTCCCCCAGTTGAACAACCCAGATTAGTGACCTCAGAGACTCCATCTTGAATGTCCTGTGGTGAACAAACTAGTTCAGATGCTTCAGATCCAGAATGGGCCTGAACCCCCCAGACTTTTTGGGAACTATGACATAGATGGGAGTAGAGCCCTTGATCCTGCTCGTTTGGCGGAACCGATACAATGGCCTCAAGTTGAATGAGGTGGTTCAGAGTGTCTGACACCGCCTGGCATTTTTCTCTTGCTTTGACACTGGGGACAGCAGAAAATGTCCCATTGAGGGAACTGTTAATAATTCTATTGCATAGCCCAGTTGAAAGATTTCCAGAACCCAGGTGTCTGTTGTTGTTTGGGCCCATCTTGCAAGACATTCCTGTAGTCTTCTACCAAGGAAAGGGGGGCAGGGATGGGCCCATGTACCTTCATTGTGAGGTACCAGGCCTATATGCCTGGGAAAGGATCCTCCATTGCTGTAACCTCTATTGCTTGAATAGGCACCTCTGTTTCTTTGGGTACCAAAGTTCCAAAAGGGATGATACCCTCCCTGGGACTGCCTGCGCTGACCAACACCCTGGCCTCATTGAGGTGCTGTGCCTTGCATCGCTGTTTTGACATTGCGAAGTAGCCCTTCTTATCCTGCACGTTCTGCAAGATAGAATCGAGACCAGATCCAAACAGTAAACTTCCTTCAAAAGGAAAGCTAAACAGTTTCGTCATTGAAGACCAATCAGAAGACCAATGTCTGAGCCACGTGGCCCACATGGCCAATGCAATGTGGCAGGTCGAGTGGGCTGATGTGCATAAATTGTCCACTGTGGAATCACCCAGGAAGGAAGATGCCATGGCCATCAACTGCAAAATGCTCGCACCCTCCGAATCAGGAGGAATGAAGTCGGTCAGCATAGTGACCCAAAGGTTTAAGGCTTTGGCAACAATAAATGAAGCATAGGAGGTACAAATGTTTGTGCCTGTAGAGGTGAAAGACCTCCTGCATGCGGGTATCCATCCGCTTGTTGTGTGAATCTGATAGTGCCAGAGCACCCTCCATTGGAATGGTGGTGTGTTTTATAGAATTATAAACAGCCTTGTCTGCCAGAGACGGGGTTTCCCACTTGCGAGACCTTTCCCCTAAAAAAGGATAATTCCTAGTTTTTGCTTTGGGACGACTTTGTCTGTCCTCCACATCTGCCCATCCTTACTCTATAATTTGGTCACAATGTAGAAAACCTGGGAAACATTTTGGAGCAGAGGAGGATGCCAACAGAATTGGATTGACATCCAGTGTCTCCATGGACTGCTCTTCCTTTAGCTGTAAGGATCTACAAGCCTCAGCTATCAGAAAGGACAAGGACTTATTATCAAAGAGGGGGTAGAATAGGAATCCTGGTTCTGGGCTCTGTCCAATCTCCTTCCTCTAGCTCCTCCTCAGAGGGGATGTCCTCCTCATCTGAAAGTAATTTTTTAAGGTCAGGAGTTTCCCCAAGATCCCTGTAATCTGCATCCTGGCCTTCAAATAGGTCAGGGTCTGCCTGCATATCTGAATCCATAGCCTGCTCTTGCTGCGCGGCACCCGAACATGCCTGTGTGGGCCCCCCTGACCCGAGGGGCTGGGTTTGGGGATCGGGTGTATTCGTTGGCAATGTCCTGTGGGACATCAGGGCTCAGCTCACCAAGGAGCAATAATAGAGATTTTCACAATTCTGCTTTGCCACTTTCATTTCATTTCTTTTTCATTTTTTATACTTGTTAGCTAGATAAGCAATCTGCCCATTTTCACAAGCGACAAGTCAACAAATAAACAGAGTACAAAAATATAAAAAATGTAATACCGTAGATCAAAATTATTAAATACAATACAATACAAATTTTTAAAAACAGTGACATACATTGAGATTGTTTAACCAGTTTGAAAAACATTTTTTAAACAGTTGAACCGTCCCTGTGTTGGTAATATTGGATGGAATATTATTGAACGTTTTTATTGCTCTGTAGATTACGGATCTTTGGTCGATAGTTTTTTTGTAAAAAGGGATTCTAAATGAACCGCTAGGCCTAAACCTAGTTTCCATGCCATTTAACTGAGGAGGAATTAGATCCTGGGTAGCCTGAGGGAGTAAACCTTGTGAACACTTAAACAAAAAAACCCCAAGTTTCAGGTTTATCCTGTCTTGGAGAGAAAGACAGTTTGCTTCTTTTGACAAGACACAATGGTGTGTCCTCAAGGGGTGACCTGTCATAAAACGTAAAATACTATTATATGACACTTGCAATTTCTGAATTAAAGTATCATTTGTCCCAGAATAAATCATAAGACCTTGATCAAGTAAACTTAGCAAGAGACTATTTCCAAGTAATCTACAAGATTCTGGAACAAGAAATGGTTTGATCCTGAATAACAACCCAATTCTCATATGGATTTTTTTTTTATAATCTTAGCAATATGTTGATCAAATTGAAGATGAGGATCAAAGGTCACTCCCAGATAATCAAAACAGTTTACCAATTCTATACGATTTCCTTCTAGATCCATAATATGAATATTTATGTCATGATTTTTTCTGGGACCAGAAAAAAACATGCATTTAGTTTTCCCTGAATTGAGTACTAATTTACAAGTGAGCAACCAGTTTTAGAAATTTTCAAAGTTCATTTGGACTTTATTTAAAGTTTGGTCTGGAGTGATTCCATCAGAAAAAATAACCGCATCATCTGCATGTAACCCCTCACCCCTGCCTTTTTGTAAAACGACAGGTGGCATGCTGTTGAAGCTGACGGCAGTACCTGGTGGGGACTGGGTTCGGGGAGGATATGGTTACTCGGCACAGGGGACCTAGGTTTGGTTACTCTGCACAGGGGCACCCAAGTAAATCCGAAACACAGGAAGCAATAACTGTAATGTCCAGAACCAGGAAGGGGATTTTACAGTGTGACTTTTATTTACATCCGAGCTGAACAAACAAAGCATAGATGGACCCCCATCTACATTCCTGGTAATGCAGATTAGAGACAACAGAACACTTCTTCACATTTCCAGCCCTCAGACTCTAAACCCACCAGGCACACAGCCTGGACTTGCACGCAGCTTTGGGTACATAGCCCGACGTGTACACTACTTGGGTTTTCCCCACTGGCCCGGCTCCCCCGCCGGCCACTTGATCCGAGGTCCATTATGGAAATGAACCAGTTTTCCTGTTGTGGCTCCCCAAACCACCTTAGAGCCTTCGACTCCTAGAAGGAATTTTCCTTCCAATCCCACGTCTGGGTACTTCCCTCATCACTGGCCAAGTGCATGAGGCAAAGTAGAAATCCACACAGCAAATCCGTAGAGGTGGACCTGGTCACTAAAGATTGGGGGTCTCCCACCTCCAGCTCCCACAATCCATACCCAGCCATTTCTCTGGAAACTAAACAACTCTGCTCTGAAAGCTTGGCAATGTAGATTACTGGGTAGACATATGTCACATCTCCTCTACATGTCTTGACTTTCCCTTATGTGCTGGACTTGAACATACTTTTACTTTTGGCTAAGCCTATTACTCTAGGCCTCCCACTACTTCAGTAGTCCAATCCCCACTATCACACAAGTCCCAGGGTGAAAACATGGGCCCTTTAGAAACAGTAGAAACTCACCCTCCGGTTGCAGGTGCCCCACAGGCGAATCACGAAATCTTCTTGTTTCCCAAAACTCTTGGACCAAATAAGGCAGCTTCTCCACTAGCAGTAACCAGGGGGGTTGCCCCTGGAATATGCAGGAAGACCTTCCTGCCCCATCCCCTGAGGGGTGGGGCACTGAGACCCGAACCAGTGGTCTCTACCACTTTAAAACTGTCTTCTGTGTCTCTCTTTAGGTGGAAACACATACCTTTTTCCTAACTGTAGCCCTATATCAGGGCTGAGGCTCAAAGAGCCTAACACAGAGCTGCTGTGCTGCTCTCTCAGCAAGCTCCAAACTCCAACTGACCTACAGACTACTGTTCAAACCTCCCAACATTCTACTCCAACCCCCTGCTGCAGATTCCATTGTGGCTAATGCAGCTGCGACAGTTCTATGGTGATGTCATCCCTCAGTCTCAGCTGAGACTGAGAACAGAGTGAGACAGTGTGAAATCCATTTAACTGGAGTTTGACAAGCTGCCTTCCCTGCCTACCACTAGGTCTTACTGGGGTTCTAATAACCCCGGGTAACAAGGGGGTTACATGCATACATGATAAGATTAGACCCAAAGATGGTAGTGAAAGCAGCATTAACAACAAGAGACAGACCAGGTGCCCCCCCCCAGCTCAAAAGAATGGCTGGGGGGTACCATGAGAGAAATATTATGCTGGGCAACACAATGAAGACAATATGTACCAACGGGAAAGGGCCTCATCACCCTTCTGTAGGTGTTACATCTTTTCATAATTAATGGTCTCATGTAAGCCATGGTGCCAATAACTGAAAATTGTGACATGAAAAAAAAACAGTCTAACTGTGTTTTGAATATTTTTCTTTAGAAACCCCAGAATTTTTATAATTTTGTTCCCCACAACAGTTACCAACTGTCAAAGAATTCCAGGAGCTTCAAAAAGTTCTAACTGTATGCGTGCACACCCCCTGGGCCCCTGGAGGTGCTAGCGCGTGTGCACAAGCATGTGCACACCTGTCCTCTGTGTGCACACACTTGCACAACACAATTCAATGGCACTTAGCACTGTGCAATCTCATTAGCGCTGTGCACTTATGTGCACAATGGGCGCGTGCTTGGGACACTGGCAGGAAGCTGAGGGGATGAACAAGCACGCGACCAGCCCTAATGGCAGCCTCGCAAATGGTAAAAATGGACGTTGAGGTGAGACATCACAAAAAAAACTCCTGAGTGTCCCAAATACACACGTTTGCTCCAAAATAGTAAAATACACACAAAACCTCATACTGAAGGGGGGGGGGGGCAAGGAACCTACGCCAAAGACAAATGACCTTCAGAGACCCTAAGTTCCCAACAGTATAAATCTGTACCTACTTGTGGCACATTTTTCTTCCTTTTAAATGTTTTTAGCAGGAGACCATTAAAAACACCCTAGCAAGGCATTAGTGGCTCCCAAATCCACACAGTAAATGAGAAAAAAGGTAAGTTATTCAATTTGAAAGCCGCAGCTTAATAGGCACGATTTAAATTTAGGGGTGCTCCCTGAAACAGGTAGCCCCAACCTGCAAAACAGAACTGCAGCCCCAAAATGAAATCTTGAATCTTGAAACTTGAAATATTCAGAGAACAGAAAAGTATATCTGTCCCCTTTGAACGGCACAGCTTGCCTGGGGAGTTGTTGCTAGTGCATGGAATCATGTACCCAACATTCTAAAACTTCGGCTGTGCCATTCCCCTGGTATGGGTGAACTATACCCAGCTGTATTGATTACCCATTGACATTGTGGAGCGCTACGAAAATAATATATTAAAAATGTTTCAATAATCTTGCTACACACCAGCCAGTTGGCACAGAGGTAGGGTTACCACTTGCTATGCAGGTGATCTGGGTTAAGGAATGAGCCATGGTCATTGGGTCTGGCTTGGGGGAGGAGCAAGCATACTAAAGGATGCTCTTCTCTGGGGAGGAAGGGTACTATCCTCCACTGCAATACTGCCACCTGGGTGACCACAGGTTGAAGCATGGTTGGGCAGCTAGTGGCTGAGAGGGACGCCGCTAACACTGGTGCAAAAACACATCTTGTGTGCACACACCCATGATGTCCTTGACAGCGTTGTCCCTTGGGGCTGAGTGAAACTGGAAATAAAGCACCCCACAGTGGCAGTATGATCGTTCTGGTATGCTCGAGCCCCGTGTCCCTTTCCTGCTGACTCACACCTGGCTGTAAGCTCAGGGACGTCTACACTCCCCTCTTCAACCCCCCCCCCAAATGGGGGTATATCTTGAGGATTGCTCAACACTGCTGGACCAAAGTTGCCAAAGTAAGGAGGGTGGCGGATGGGAGTGATGGGGTTATTGGTTGCCAGAGACATGATAAGGGCTGCACTGGTGACAAGAGGGAGAAAATAAAAAATTAACAAATATATAGTCCCCCTACACCAGGATATATGGGCGTTTGCTTAAAAAAATACTGTGAGGGGGGGCATGACTGAGCGCCAACAAGATGACTGCCTGATAAATTTGCTCCCAGGAATGAAGGGATAAAATTAAAGAGCAGCTGACGCCTTCAGGAGAACGTTAACAAAACATAACGTTTAGGCACAGTTTGGATTGTATTTCACATTAGTTCAGTATTCCTTCTCCCCATTGATTATTAGTGATGTAATTTGCATGAAAATAAGATCTTTGCTCCTGAAGAGTTCCTCTATTCCTGTTGCTTTCTCCGTACCTGAAGTCATAATGCACTGCCTATGACATCACAGTTGCTCTGGAAGCTTTCTTCGTGGTGTCCACCCTATTACAGATTTTGGTGTCATCTGGAAAAAGGCATACCTTCCTCTCCAATTCTTCTGCAGTGTCCCCTTTGAAGATATTGAAGAGGACTGGTCCTAGTACTGACCCCTTTGGTACCCCGGAGCTCACGCTCCCATCTTAACAATGAGTGCCGTTAACCACCACCCTCTATCTGCTATCCATTAACAAGTTTCTAACCCAATTAATCATGTTGGATCGCACTATTAGGCTGGTGAAATCATTATCCTCCTTTGAGGGACAGAGTTGAAGACCTTGCTATACTCCAGATAGGCCATGCCCATTGCCCTCCCCGATCAATTTCCCTGATCCACCAATCAAAGAAATTGATCAGGTTTGTTTGGCATGGCCTTCCGCTCGTGAATCTGTATTGTCTGTGATCCTGCAGCTGGTTGGATTCTAGATGCTCTACCAGAATTTCTTTCAGGAGGGATTCCATTCTTTTACCAACCCCTGAAATAAGACTGACCCGCCTAGTTGCTAGCCTCCTCTGTGCTGCTTCTCTTATGTAGAGGGACCTTGTCAGCCCATCTCCAGTCCTTCACAAGTTTACATTTATACAGTTTATGACACTACAAACAGCATATTATACTCTGACTAGGCTTCAAACATTTTCACATATCCAGCTAGACTTAAACTATTTTCACATATCTATAATGGGAAATGCCCAAGATGTTCACAGGATAATGCCCAGTTACTGTGCACAGTGTATATGTGCCCTAGAGTCCAGACCTTCTGAACAGCACAGAGAGAATTCTAGCAGGGGCATTAGCTGGACAAATCAGTTTTGCCCCCTCAAGCTGTAGTCCTAGAGGACTAGTCAGAGGCTGAAGAACTATCAGTTGACCCACGTAAATTTGCTTCACTGGCTACTGTAGTTGCTAAACTGGGAATCCTCTCAAATTAGAAGAGTGACCGTTCACCCAGAGAGCTAGCATGGCACAGGGCCATGACAAATTGCATAGCCATAAAGAAAATGATTTACTGAATACAGGGAAGCGGACATACAATTGATGGAATCGGCTTGTTCTGAGGACTATATGAGTTCTAATCAGCAGGTTGATGCCTCTCTAGATGGCTCCAATGCAAATTTCAGCATGAAGGAGTAACCTACTGGAAAATATCAGAAGATCAAATGTCTCTTGGAATATACAATACTGTATAACTGTATCTGATTGAAACAAGCCAGCAAGATGTTTTTAAGTCACCTTTTTTAAAAGTTGTTTGTTCATTTTAATTTATTCATACAAACTGAATGAGGTCAAATTACTGTATACTTGCATTGTTATGTGCATGAAAAGTCAATAAAATATATTTGGAACAAAAAACATACCCAACTTTAAATTTCAGCATTGTGCCATGTCACTAGAAACCTAGTCTTACTTTTGAGATGGGGATGTAGGGGCCCAAATGGTTTGGTATAGAAAGATTACTCTTGGAGGGGAGACAGCTTATTCTATTAGTCTTCCCCAGGCTCTATATACACATCCCACTCTAAAGAGGATTGTTTGAAGCCGTATTGGTCCTTGTACAAACAGACGAACAAAGTAGGTGATTTGATACCTTTTATTGGACCAACTAGAACTTTTTAGAATACAAGCTTTCAGACTTAACAGTGCCCTTCTTCAGGAGATGGTAAATTTTACAAAAAGCATTTATTACATCCATACGATAGGGAAACCTCCTTGCAGCTGTTATCACATTCACAAAACAGAAAAGTTGTTAGGTTTATGACAGGATGGTTATTAGCAGGTGTGAAAGGCTCTACTGTTAAATAATGAAACCCAGGACACAGAGGAGTGCCGAGGAAATGTGCGAGGAGAAGGAAGAACAAGTAGGTGATAAGTTAAAAGAACCTCTATGCTTGCAACCACAGTATTCTCCTTCTCAAATACATACATTATACAGATATCGTACACAATGGTTGAAAACTTTTTTCATTGAGTATTAGTCGTGGTTCAGTACCTAGAAAAAACATACGTTTTTTTTTTCCCCTTCGCATTCATAGTATTCCTGTAATGACCGTTTTCTGCTCTCCTCAGAATGGCTCCACGCAATCAAGGATAACCAAATAAAACAAACAACAGCCTCTGATCATGCACCAGTGCTCCTTGACCTTCTGATAGAACCTATCCATAAGAACCCACTAGGAAGGTTAAATGTTACACATTTAAATTACATGGATTTTTGTGACCAACTGACAAAGGCCATTAAAAAAATACTGGCAGCCCCGGCCCAGTGGTGCTGAGGGTTGAGGCACGGGAAGCCACACCTCATGCCATGCCGGCAACCTGGATTCAGGAACGAGCCCGGGCCGTCGGGGGTCAGCGGGGACGGAGAGGATTGAGCATCTGGAAGACAGCTCTCCTCTCCCGGGAGGCAGGGGAGTTCACACTCGGCACTTGACTGGCTTCTACTGGAAGTCGGAGGCATGGCAAGTGCAGAGCATATAGCAAGGTATGGGAGTGATGACATCAGCGGTGACACCATGATGTCAGGGTGCAGTGCATTCCCCCAGAACAGGGGAAAAAATGCTCTCCAGGCTCCGGAAAGATGGAGCACTGGAGCAGACCCCTCATAGTTCGCATCTGCCTGGCCTTCCAGTTCCAACGAGACCTGAATTGTTCGGAGTGTAGCAGCCCCACCTCGTCCCCACCCAGGGGGAAGAACCGCAGCTCCATGGAGTGAACGGGAAGGTCCAGGTAAGGTGGAAGAAGCGGGGTCAGACTCCACTGGTGCTCCCGATGAAGCGGAGCTTGGAGAGGTGGGGGAGGATAAAGTATGATTAAAAAAAAAAATACTGGCAGATTAATAGGGAGGGGGACACCTCTGAGGCCATGTGCTAGGATGGCCTTAAAGCTACCCTGTCAGGACTCTCTGCATTACAAATGCCAGCCAAAAAAAGGGAGCAAGTTAAGCAGTGGCTGGCCTTAGAACAAGAAATTTTTGATGTGGAAGCAGAACATAAGATATCTTCGGACCCAGTACTCAAAGAACAACCTACTGATCTTAGGCAGAAGTTGATTAGAATATTAGAGATCAAAACTGAGGGGATCTGAGATAGACACAGCAGCATTATTACGAGGCTGGGAGTAGAGCACATAAATTATTGGCACGGCGGTTTTGTCAGTAGGCTTTCAGCCGAGCTGTCCAAAAAAATAGACAAAGCGGGCCTGAGGGGGGGATACACACGTACCCGATAGATATCACAAGGGATTTTGCTGACTGTTTCTCAAAGCCGTATACTGACTCTTGGGGCCTGGAAGATGATAGGGCCTTGCATACATTTTTTTCCTCAGTCACCCCTCCCCCCACTTGTCAAAGGAGGATCGGGGGACTCTGAATGCTCGCATCACACAATCTGAAATCCATAGTACCATACAAAATCTGAAAAGCAGTACGCCACCAGGGGTGGACAGCCTGCTGGTTGAAATTTACAAGAAATGTGTAGAACTTGTAGCCCTCTCCCCCTTCTATTAGATAAACCTATCCCTGAAACTTGCTGGCAAGCACAAATTACCGTACTCCCAAAGCCGGGGAAGACTCCAGAAATTGTAGTTCCTATAGGCTGATATCTTTATTATTGGTGGATATGAAAATCTTTACAGCCACATTGGCCAACAGATTACAGGGCAGTGTGCAGGTCCTGGTGGGTCCGGACCAAACTGGAGACATCAGAGGGAGGGTGTTGCAAGACAACATCTGCAGGGTACTAAGTATATTTTCCTCCCAATCATCTAAGAAGGAGCTCCAAGTAGCCATCTGGATGGATGCCAAGAAGGGTTTTGATAGGGTACGGTGGGAATACTGTATGTGTATTTTAGGATTGAGGATGAACTTCGGATCGGCCTTTCAAGCCTACATCAGCGCTCTATACAATAATCCGGAGGCTGTAGTTAAAGTAAATGGGGCACTTTGCAGGGATGTTCACTCTCCTCCTTACTCTCTGCCTTGTGCATCATTCCTTTGGCCATTAGAATAAAAGAGGCTAACGAAACGATCATATCAGACTGGTACAGTTTATGCAGGGAGATCACTGTGTGTCCTGTCAATCTCTTAAAGATAAATACACACTGGGAAGACCCGACTTCTACAAATTCCTTCAGGTACGCAGCTTCCTACTGGAGAATAACAGGGTACAGCAGCTGGGCAGGGCAAGAACAGGGTGGGAGGCATGTGGGCGGGGGAGAGCTCAAGATCTCCCTTTTCACTGACAATGCTGTTTTATTGGTCAGCAAACCTGAGACAGTTATCTCAGCTTTGCAGGAAGGGTTACATTAATATGGAAGAGTATCCCGAAATGTATTTATTTGTTTAAAAAATTATAACTGGGAGAAGTACACTGAGCCGAGACTCATTTCCATGTGTGACCCGGGGTAAAGGTTACAGGAGGAAACAGAAAAACATAATACAGTACATTACATGAACATTACACAGAAAGCAGTGTCGGCCCGGTAGAGCTGAGGGCTGAGGCACTGGATGCCACATCTCGAGCTGCGCGGAGGTCAGCCGGGGGGGAGGGAGAGGCATGAGATTGAGCTGCTGCAAGGCAGCTCTTCCTCCGGAGGGACTGAGGCCCCGCCACTGGCTGCCGCCCGGCGGAGTACAGATGGAGGCGCCTGACCTGGGGAACTCCAGCAATAGCCACTGGGAGGGGCGGAAGGGTCTGAGACGGCATCATGAGGTGTACACGTGCCTCCACACATGCATGACACCTGTGTGCTGGGGCCCCAGGAACAGGGGTGAAAACAGGGCAAAAACCACAGAAAAATATAAACAAAAAAAAAAAATTACACAGAACGCAAAGTGCAGTCACAGAGCAAAAAATGTATACTTCACTGGTGCAGACTTGGAATATATTAAAGTTTAAGTATGCTGTGCAAATCCATGTGCAAGTGGAAAACTGAATTTTTTTTTCAGTCTATTTATACTCCTTCCTGCCTGGGCATCCTTCTGGGGTATGCACTCGACCCCAGCCTCTACTTCCTTGCCTGAACCCTCAGTAGTGGAAAGACTCCCCTGACCACCCAGGCAGATCTAACCCCCTGGATCACCCCCCCAAGGGCGGGCCTATCCTCCCACGACGGCCTGTCTAAAATTAGGGAGATCCTACCTGGTGTGTGCTGGGTCGGCCTTGGAGTCCTCCAGATGACGGGCCGGCAGTCGGGATGTGCGCTGCGTCCCTGGCATCCCCTTCCTCTCCACAAGCGAGATAAGGAATTTTTCTACTTTTCCTGGTCCCCTCAGGAGTGCAGCGTAGAATGATGTCCACGCATGGCTTCCCTGCTGATGTCTGCCGCACTCCCACCCCTTCTTCTGGCTGGCGTACCTGTATTACCTCTGATCTCCACCGGGGGTCACCAGGATGCCGAACAGCCCCGGATCGCTCCCCAGAGGGAGGAGAGCAGTCCTCTGGATGCTCAATCCTGTCTCTCTCCTGCCAGCCCCCAATGGCCCGGGCTCGTTCCCTAACCCAGGTCGCCGGGTGACGCGAGGTGTGGCGTCCAACGCCTCAACCCTCAGTGCCACCAGGCCAGCCAGAAAACTGAATTTGACAACAAAGTAGTACATTGTGAATTCTGTTATGCATGTACTGATGTCATGTGGAATAAAATAATTAAAAAAAAAGGCAATCTTCAGAGCCAGCCCATTGACGCATCTGTAGGGCTACCACTCACAATACTGGCAAAGTGGTTTTGGGAACAATCCTCAGTAATCGGGGGGGGCAGCTGAATGGGGAGGACTGAGCCCCCCAGAGGACACTCTCCTCCTCTAGGGAGGGCGGACCACTATTCTTAATGCATTACTGGCACCTGGGTGACCACAGGTGGCAGTACAGCAGAGGGCACAGATTGGGAGGGGGAAGATACTGGCTGGGGAACCTGTGGTGTGCATGCAATGCATGCACATTGGTTCCCCTTGAGTGCCACCATCTTCCAGGGTAGCAAGAGGATAAAATGGAAAGTGGCCCTGGTTGCTACCTTTCTGTGGACTGAGGTATGTCTGAGAAGGCCCTTACCACCTTGTCTTTTGCCAAATGCTGTGCACACCTAGGGGTATATCCCACCCACTCCATACCCCAACCAGTAGGGTAAGCAGAAGCTTCCTGGAGGATTGCAGTGAAGGTAGGTGGGAGCAGGGGGGAGGTACATAAAGGTTCTGGGGGGAGCCAGTGCCAGAGATCAAAGGGAGCATAAAATATAAATAAACTAAAAAAACACTGTCTTCATGGGATTTGAACTGTAATACAGACTAGGGGCAGGATAGTCAGACTGCGCCAGGCTGTGGTGCAAGCCTGGGCGCAGAGCAACAGGGATGCGCATGGGTAATGACAGGGTAATATTCAACAGAGCTGTGTCATAGCACAGCATCACTGAATATCACACAGTGGCCACAATGGAGAAGGGGGATGCGCTAGCGCAAGTACCGTTGCGCTAGGCACAACAACCGCGATATTCAAAAGTGCACATGCAAATGGGGCCATAATGTATGCAAGGCACAAATGGGGCCATTTTCAGGTCATTATGGCCCCATTTGCATGCAGGTGCACTGATCCCTGGCGATTTGCACCTGGTGCCCTGCCAGGCTGCAGCCGTCGGGGACCGATGCCCCCTGCACAAGTGGCAAAGTACCCCACTGCCCGATCGCAGGCATATGTTGAAGAATTAATAGTCCTACATCCCTGGTGGTCCAGTGGACTGCTTGCAGCCTGATCGCAGGCATATGTGTTAAAGAATAGTCCTATATCCCTGGTGGTCCAGCGGACTGCTCTCAGCCAGATCACGGGCGCCAGTAATTAATAATGACACTACAATCCAACCCTGGTAGTCCAGCAGTACCCCCTCCCCACCCGCCCACTGAACCCCACCACCCGCCCCCTCAGTCAGCGACGGGCAGCAGCACCCATCTGCCTGCCACCCTACCGCCTCGCTGACTGACACCGTACGGTAGGGCTGTACGCCCATTGGTCCACAGCATGAACCAATGGGTGTGCAGCCCATACCGTACTACACAGTCCAGATATGTGAATGGATCCATGAGTAGTATGGTACAGGCCCCCGGTGAAGACTCAGAGAGGGTTGAAGTGGACTTAGGGTTCTAGCCAGAGTTTTCTAATTGTTTGCCACACAGTAAATTTATTACTGCACATTTGCTGAATTTCCGTTGCACTGAGTCTGTGAGTGCTGTGCTTCCTGAACTGATCCATCATGTGTTGCCTGACATGGTTGCATGTTTGCCAGTCATGTATGTTGTTGTCTGACATGCAGACATCACTGACTACCATCCCATCTGTCGGCGCTTTCTGCCGTTTTGTTGAAACTCACATAGTCCATTTATGGGGTTCCCTGGCTCCCTGGCTGCAACACTGGGCTGCCGTGGCAGGGTGCACTGCCCCCTGTGCTACTTTCAGTGCTGCACAATGTTTGCAGTGTGCTGCAGCCTACGGCTTATGCACCAGACATAGGACCCTACATCCAGATGCCTTAGTGCTGGCACTTTGCCTCTGAATATAGCAGGCATGGGGCCGTGTGCAAGCACAATCAGGAGCACAGCACAAACATTGCACATGGGCAACCCTTTGAATGTCTGGCCCTATCTTTAGGAATTGATATGCTGTACTGAAGGGAATACCTACTGTAATGGCTTGCAGTTTACTGAGCACAAATATAAGTCTCTCAGCCTTCGCATAAGTAAGCAGTAACCCACAACAGGGCAAGTGTTTAAATAAATGCATATTCCCAAATTGGCAGGCACAAGGCCAATGGCTGAGTGACTTTAAACAGGCCCAGAAAATACAATAATTCTTAAGAAACCCATACCTGGGAGTGGATTATTGCACTTATAAAAATGGAAAAAAAATAGTGTAAAAAGGTTTTATTTTCCTTTAGTTAGGTTGATGCTAGGTAGAATAGGTGAGCTGGGTAACACAAGCTGTGTGCCTTAGAATAAACCTGGGAACTGCATTTACTTTGAAGAAACCTGTGCTACGTTTTGGGCTTTTGTATTAAATGTGGAAAAAAATTATTTTAATGAAAAAGGTTTTATTTTCATTTAGTTGGATTGTTGCTAGGTAGATTGGGGCAGGTTAGTTATGAACCATGCAGTTTGTAGGTAAATAATCAACAGCTAAGTGCTGTGTTTTAGCCAGTGAAATTCTTTGATTTGGTCAGTTTTTTATACCTTATTTGATAATCTGCAACATATTTCACCTGGATCAGAATGCCAAAGTAGTCAGGGTAGTACTGTACAAAGGACAGAGCACCATGATTGGGAACCAGGAGCCCCAGGTTTAAATTAAGAGGCAGTGTGGTCTAGTGGTTAGAGCACCAGCTTGGGAACTGAGAGATTGCAGGTTCAAACCTTGCTAGAATCACATAATCATTTTGTGACCTTCAGAACCTCTCAGTGCTACAGTTTCCTAGCATCTGAGCTGTGTTACCTGGGTAAATAAACAGTAAATAAAAAGCCCATCCCCCAGAGCCACTTATTTACAGTGTGACCTTGTATAAATCACCTGACCGCACTGTGTTGTAAATATCCCAGCTGCAAAAAAAAAAAAAATCAGAAAAAGCAGGCCCTTAGAGCTGGCCTGATAGCATAGTGGTAGCCCTATAACCTACTACACCAGTGACCCAGGTTCAGGACCCAGCTCAAGTTGGCAGGGGTCCATCGAGGTGAAAGGAACAAACATACAAGGGATTGCTCCCCTGTCCCAGGATGCAAAGGTCACATCTTCCTCAATATGTCTAACACCTAGCAAAGGCTGGGTGTCATGTCAGATGGGAGGCCCAGAAAGGTGTGGGATGCCAAGGGATGCTCTGGGTTATTTCACATCAACATCCGAAGGGACAAACTGCAGAAGATAAGGACAGTTGCTGTACATAAGAACTTACTATAACAGTAGATCTTCATGAGAACCTCCTCAATTGGGCAACACCTTTGGAACTGTAAGCTGTCAGCATCAGGACCACTCAGAAACTTTGCTAGCCACTGGGGCTGCCCACAATGACATGCAACGTCACCACCTATGCAACATGGGCGGCACCAAATCTCCTTAGTTCCCCATCAGAGATAAACCTCTGAGGGCCTCTTACTGTGAAGAACCAGGAGACAAAAACCAGTACCAGGAAAACAAGGAGAGATATGGGAATGGAAACAGAAAGCATGGAACAAGGCCTTAGGCACAATATCTGGTTTATCCCTCAGAAAAGAAAAAGGTGGAAGGAGGGAGGGTACAGTGGAGGAGATTCTCTCGAAAATCTACTGTTACAGTAAGTTATTATGTAACTGGTCTGTAATAACTGGGTGACTTTTTTTATGTAGCAGAAGCTGGTTATAATTCGCCATTATAATCCATGGGTTATAACGGCAGACATGCACCAGCATCTGCTCCCACTCGCTCGTCTGCGCTGTTGTCTCACCAAGTGCCATCAATTGGCAATCATAAAACACACTGCCACATTTCCTGTAACTGACTGAAAAATGGAGTTCCACTTATTAAAACGCAAGAAATAGCTTATACCCTCTCGAAAATGCCCAGCACTGTCTAACTACATGCACTTTACATTTGTTGTCTACACTAAAACTGTATCTCTCTTATCTCCATAGAAACCCTGAAATCTGCATCTCATTAACAAATCACTGTGACAACGGTGAGCCAGACTTTCAAAAAATGTTAAAGTATATGGACTAAATACTGGCTACATCAAAGTTGCTACCTGTTTTTTCAATACTGAGTTGGTATAACAACATTCGAGTTAAGTGTTCCTTGCACTTTTCAACAGCTGCCATTGGTAGTGCTTGTTGCCTCTCTAAGTGACTGTAATGGTAGTTTTAAAGCACTCTTCCATTGAAAAAGTATTAAAATACAATGTTTTCACATGTATGCCACACTTTATTAAGTTTGTTTAGTTACCTATAAACACTTCTAAATAAATAAAATGCAGTCACATGATTTTTAAGAAAAATGCTGTCTTTGTTTCACTAAATCTGGTTGGTAAAAAAAAGTCTACCAGCAATTACATAAAGCAACACACAGGGGATGCAAAACTCAGATTTAATGCACACCCTTGATAAACTCCTCGGTCTTTTCCCTTGGGGTTAATTAGCATTCCACACCCCGGTGTGCATTAAATTCTCGTTATGCACGCTCCACCCATGTATTATTCTACATAACTTCATTGAGGGTATCTCCTCCATTGGGCCACACCTTTGGAATCATTCCCAAGCAGTACAAAGAATCCAGTGAGGATGGTACAGTCTGATATGTGATCGGGACAGAAGGCCTTGCAGTACCCCAAGTCCAAAGCTAGCGCATCTATGAGAGACGATGTTCAGACTGTAGTGCTTGGTGAAAGTACATACAGTGCTCCATGTGGCCACAGCACATATGTCAGCAGCAGGGACATTCTGGAAGCAAGCAACAGAAGTGGCCATACCTTTTGTGGAATGACCACAACCAGTACCAGGAAGTTCCATACCATACTTCATATAACAAAAATATTATACAGTTAGCCAGCCATTTGGACAGGCACTGCTTTGGATACAGGTGCACCCTCTTTCTGAGGGGTGAATGAAACAAAAAGCTGAGAAGCCTTTCTGCAGCTCTGAGTGTGATTAACATAGTATCGCCATGTTCTATGTACATCAAGAATAGGGAGCAATACACACCCTTCTTGGCATATTCAAGGTAATGAACAGGAAGGTGGATTGTTTGGGTCAGTTTTAAAATCCCATATCACCTTTAATAAAAACTTAGGACTGGTAGAGATCAGGAGAGTGAAGAAAAAGACTGATGAGAGAATAGCTAAGTCAGTTAAGGAAGGGGACAAAACCGTTTACCGGTACGTTAGTGAAAGGAGGAAGTCAGAGGGAGGGATAGTTAGATTGAGGGTTGGGGGGATGGCGGTGGAGGGGGACCAGGAGAAGGCAGACATCCTAAACAGCTGCTTCTGTTCAGTCTTCACAGTGGAGGGTGAGGGGAAAGGAGGACAGATCAGAGAGAGGAGGGGATAGTAGGGCAGGGTGTGGACACCAGTCCATTCAAAATTGAGGAAGTCCTGAAGGAACCAGCAGGACTGAAGGCAGACAAAGCCATGGGAATAGATGGGATACATCCCAGAATACTGAGAGAGATGAGGGAGGTGCTAGCGGAGCCCTTTACTAGCCTGTTCAACAGATAATTGGAAATGGGGCTGGTTTCCAATGGCTGGAAAAGGGTGGATGTCATCCCTCTCCACAAGAGCGGAAGCAAGGAAGAAGTCAGCAACTACAGGACGGTCAGCTTGACGTCGGTGGTGGGGAAATTAAAGGAGAAATTACTGAAGAAAAGAATCATCAGTTATCTTGAATCCACTGGCTTGCAGGACCATCAACAGCACGGGTTCATGGAAGGGAGTTCATGTCAGATGAACTTCATTGGGTTTTTTCACTGGGTGACCAGAAAAATAGATCGAGGAGGGGCAGTGGATGTGGTGTACCTCCACTTCAGCAAGGCATTTGACACTGTGCCGCACAGAAGACTACTGCATAAAGCGAGAAGTCTGGGGCTTGGTCCTGAGGCTGTGAGATGGGTGAAGAACTGGTTGGAGGGAAAAAGGCAAAAAGTTTCATTGAGGGAGGGTAGGGTGACCAGTGGGGTACTGCAGGGGTCAGTTCTGGGACTGATCCTGTTGAACATTTTTAAAGGGGACATTGAGGAAGGGCTTGAGGGAAAGGTGTGTCTATTCGCAGACAATACTAAGATTTGCAACACAGTAGACACTTTGGGTGGGGTAGAAAAAATATGTAGTGATTTGCACAAACTAGAGGGGTAGTCAAGAGAGTGGCAGTTGAGCTTTTATACAAAAACATGCAAAATCATGCACTTAAAGAGCAGAAATCAGGGAGCTGAGTACAGGATGGGTGGCCAGGTACTGTAGGCTATAGAGCAAGAGAAGGATCTTGGTATAATCATATCTAATGATCTCAAGGTGGCTAAACAATGCAAGAGGGCAGTAGCAAGACCCAGTGGCATGCTAGGATGCATAAGCAGGGGTATCACAAGCAGGAAGAGGGAGGTGGTGATACCCTTTTACAAGCAGTTAGTAAGACCACACCATGAGTACAGGGTCCAATTCTGGAGACCATACCTCAGGAAGGACATGGATAGGGTGGAGAGGATCCAGAGGAGGGCAATGAAAATGGTGCGGGGCCTCAGCCGCTTGCCATATGAGGAAATGTTGAAGGACCTCAACATGTACTCCCTGGAACAAAGAAGAGAGATGGGGACATGACAGAGACTTTCAAGTACCTCAGGGGTATAAACAAGGTGCCAGATATCAGCATTTACCAGCCCAAAAGGCACTCAAAAACTAGGGGCCATGACATGAAGCTAGAAGGGGGATAGGTTCAAGGGAAACATTAGAAAATTCTATTTCACAGAAAGGGTGGTGGATGGCTTGAATAGACTCCCTGAGGTGATGGTGGGGGCCAAGACCGTGGCAGGATTCAAAACTGCTTGGAATAGGCACAAGGGAATTTTGGAGAAAAGCAGGGAGGGACGCAAACTGGGACCGGTAGAGTCTTTGGTTAACATGTAGGTAGTATACTTGGGCAGACTCAGTGAGCCTGGAGGTCCTTTTCTGCCATCAGATTCTATGTTTCTATGGTATGTAAAGAGACTCAGTCTTTGTGAAAAATCAAATAAGGAGTCTCATTCATTAGAGCCTGAAGCTCGGAAATCTATGACCAGAGGTCATGGCAACTAAAACCAACATTGTCCATGAAATGAAGTGTAGGCCACAAGTTGCTGCAGGCTCAAAAGAAGTCAAGGTCAATTCTTCAGGTATGAAATTCAAGCCCCAAGGGAGGACTGGAGTATGGATAGGAGGTTTCACATGAAGGTTACCTTCAGAAAAATATGGGACACCTCTAATAATGCAAGCAAGACTTCAGCAACCTTAGGTGATACCCCAAAATGTGTGATGGCTGTTTTCAGAAGTCAGGCAGGCAGATGTAGGGACTTTAGGTCCAGTTGGACTAAAGACCCCTGGCCCTGTGACAAAAGTCCCTAACACAGGGGCAGAGGAACAGGATGCTCTATCACCAGATGTTGCAGAGTAGAAACCATATCTGGTGAGGCCATACAGGAGCTATGAGGATGAGAGTGGCACTCTCTGCTGATAGATAGAGCAGAACCCAGTGTATGAGAGGAATGGGAAGAATGCATACAGAAATTTCCCTTTCCAAGACAGAGACAATGTGTCTTGCCAAAAAGTTCCAAGTCCTGGAGAAAGCAAGAAAAAACATGGCAGTTTTGCACTGCATGGAGATGCAAAAAGGTCCAACTCTGGATGACCCTGTCTTGTGACGAGGTCCTTAACCATGGAGGTCAGCAGTTCCCATTTGTGAATCAGGGACTGGCACGTGCTTAACCCGTCTGCCAAGATGTTTGCAGACCTGTGAAAAACATGGCCAGCAGTAGAAGGCTGAGAGACATTACCCAGTTCCACATTCTCATTGCTTCCCTGCACAGGGATTGGAGGGAGCGCCTCCTTGTTTGTTTCTGTAGTGCGTGACACTGACATTGTCCATCTGGGTTAACAGAGGACTAGGGAAGATGTGATTCTGAAATCATAGAAACAGAGGCGAGAAAGAAGTAAGAAGCTCAGCTGGCACTTCAACTCAGGCTGCTTGGAATACTGTTCCAGTTGCATTACCAGCTGCAACACCAAGGCAGCTGGAAACTGGGCTGTCCCAGAACACATTACTCTTTGTACAATGCACAACCTAGTGCTGCACAGACAATTATATTTTCAATCACAAGAGTGCGGTGTGCATATTTATGGAAGTCATACAAACAGAACAGAGAAAGAAGTAAGTGCCTCAGCTCAAGTCCCAGAGTAATAAGCTCCAGGATGGCCCAGTTTCTATTTGCCTTGGTGGTGCAGCTGGTAGTGCAACCAGAACAGTATCCTGGGTGTCCTGGGTTCAAGTCCCAGTTGAGGCACTTACTTCTTTCTCTCCTCTGTTTGTATGAGTTCCATAAATATGCACATCGCACTCTTGTGACTGAAAATGTAATTATCTGTGCGGCACCAGGCTGTGCATGGGAGAAAGAGTAAAGTGCTCCAGGACAGCCCAGTTTCCAGTTGCCAAGGTGGTGCAGCTGGTAGCGCAACCGGAATGGTATTCCAGTCAGCCTGGGTTCAAGTCCCAGCTGAGGCACTTCCTTCCTTCTCTCCTCTGTATGAGTTTCATAAATATGCACACCGCACTCTTGTGACTGAAAATGATTCTGAAATGCCTGAAGGCTGTATAGAACAGCTCTTATTTCCAATACATTTATGTGTAGTTTGGCCTCCATCCTTTTTCAGGACTCTGTCTGGAAGTAGCTAAGATGAGCACCACAACCTGAGCCTGAGGCATCAATGATGAGTGTCTGTAAAGGAGCTGGTACAGAGGATGGAATGCCCTTGAGTAAGTTGTCTCAGTCCATGCACCATAACAGTGCACAATGAAACGGAACATGATGAGAATCATTTGTTCAAACTGGTCCGACAGTTGATCCCATTGTACCCTGAGTGTCTACTGTGTGATTCACATATGGAGTTGCGCAAATGGCACTGTTTCAATGGCAGCAGCCATCGGGCCCAGGAGACATAGCATTGTCCTGGCAGAGATGTAGTGGCTCCTGTGTATCAAGTAGAGGCTTGGGCACATAACAGTGGCATGGAGTTTAATGATGACAAGTGTGTGGTTATGCGTCTTGGTGAACAAAATACATTTCAACCATATACATTAAATGGCTTAACATTAAGAACTGTTACTGAGGTAAAGGATCTTGGTGTAATCATAACCTCTGGCCTAAGTTTTGGGAAACATTGTGGTTACCTGGTAAATAAAAGAAATCGAATAATAGGTTGTATCAGAAAATCTTTCATATGTAGAAACAGAGATTGTATACTGCCCCTTTACAGAGCTTACATTGGGCCCCATCTGGATTATTGCTCCTAGTTGTGGAGCCCTTATCTTAGGAAGGACATGTCCAGAATTGAGGGCATTCAGAGACGGATTACTAAAATGATTTATAATATACAAAATGAAACCTACGACCGACGTTTGAGAGAGCTGAACACGTACACCCTGGAACAGCTTAGAATAAGGGGTGACTTAGTTGGTATTTAATAACTGCCTCAAGGAAATCCAGGACTGGATGAGGTCCAGTTGGTTGAAGCTGAATTCTGGGAAGACGGAGGTGATGGTTTTGGATCCTGATCGCCAGATAGGGGGACTTGAGGCAGGCTTCCCTTTAGGGTTGTTTCTTGGGGACACTGAGCTTCAGGTCTCTGAACAGGTGTGAGACCTAGGGGTGATGTTGGATGTGGGGCTGACACTTCGGACTCAGGTGTCAGCTGTTGTTAAGTCATCTTTCTACCACCTGAGAAACATCGCTAGGATCAAGCACCTTGTTCCGTCCAGTGATCTGCCTACACTAATCCATGCCTTTGTGACCTCACATTTAGATTACTGCAACTTGCTTTACTTTGGGCTTTCAGGGGTTGAAATCCGACACCTGCAGCTGGTGCAGAATTCTGCAGCCTGGTTGTTGATGGGGACGCCTAGATCTTCCCATATTACACCGGTGCTGTGGGAACTGCACTGGCTGCCAGTAGAGTGGCAGATCACCTTCAAAGTCGGATTACTGACTTATAAAGCCCTACACAAACTGGGCCCTGACTACCTGAAAGAGCTTCTGATTCCTTATCACCCTGTGAGACCGCTCTGCTCGGCCGCGAGGGGTTGCTAGAGATTCCCAGGGTGACTTTAAAATCTGCCGGGGCCCGTGCTTTTATGTTCGCTGCCCTGTCCCTCTGGAATTCTCTACCACGTCAGGTTAGGGAGTGCACAACCATAGGGGAGCTTTAAATAGGACCTAAAATATTTTCTCTGGGTTAAAGCATATGGTAGTGATGATTTCTGATCTGTGCTGTACATTTTATGATGATGATCCTGTTTTTATTGTCTTAATTGTTTTTACTGTACTACGCCTTGATACTTGAAAAGCGCATAATAAAGTATTATTATTATTATTATTATATTAATATTTAAAATCTCAAAAGATCCAGAACTAATGACAGAGCTAGGTATGATGTTTGTTTCTAGACTGTGCAACCTTAGAAGTCACAATTATCAATTACCGCTAACTTACCCCAAATGCAATATCAGAAGATATTTTTTTACACAAAGAATAATTCCAATTTGGAACTCATTGCCAACATATCTTGTAAATTCAACTAACGTAGAGACTTTTAAAAATAATTTGGACAACTACTTATTTCAAACTTGGTAATTCTTTCCAGCTTGCTGGAAGATGCACTTATATGGGTACTTCGCCTTCTGCGCGTCTAACTCTTCCTAGTATAAGACCCTAGTATAAGCGCACTTGAACAAAAAGAGTGTCTGCCCTGTCTTGTGACTGGAAGGCACCCCCCTTATTCATGTCTAGTACTGCTCCAATGTGTTGCAGGCACCGGCTTGGGGTCAGCACTGACCTTGGCACATTCATCATTATCCCTAAGGCCTCAAACAGATGCATTGTTCAGGAAAGTGTGTGAAGAAGACCTTCCCTGGAATCAGCCTTCAGGAGCCACCAATCGTCCAGATAAAGGAAAATATAGAGCCCTTTCCTGTGAAGGGCTGCCACAACCACTGCTAAGCTTTTGGTAAAGTTCCATGCTGCCAAGAATAAGCTAATGGTCAACACTTGAAACTAATAGTGCCTGCCCTCCAGCATGATGTGAAGGTATTGCCTGTGGCACTACCTAATCTCCATTTTAAACTATGCATCTTTCATGTCCAGTGAACAGAGCCAGATCTCTGTTTGCAAGAAGGGAATCAGGGCTTGCAGACACCATTCATAACTTTTTGTATTCGATGAACAGATTGAGGTCTCTGAGGTCCAGCACAGGACGTATCTCTTCTGTCCACTTTTGAACTAGGAAGTATCTGGAATAGAACCCTTCATTTCTGTTTTGTGGGGGGAATAGGTTTGATAATATGTTTTTGAAATAAGGTCTTGACTTTCAGAAGGGACAAGTGGCCCAGAGGATAAAAGGAATGGGACAGAGGATGAACTGGAGGGATTTCTGTCAATTCCAGAGCATGCCCCTTTTCCATTATTTCCAGGAGCCACTGATCTGTAGTGATCTCTCTACCTGCTTTAGATGCAGGGAGATCCTTCCCCCCACTCTCACCCTTAGAGTCACGCAGAACCAGGATGACCTAGACCAATTCCTTTTGGTTCTTTTGCATGGGCACCGGGGAGGAGTGGACCTGGGAGGGTACCACAGTGAAGAAAGAAGGGTAACTAGTGGGGTACTGCAGGGTTCGGTACTGGGATTGGTCCTCTTTAATGTCTTTATAAGTGACATTGGAAAACACCTGGAAGGAAAAGTATGTCTTTTTGCAGATGACACAAATATCTGCAACAGGCTTGATACATAAGGTGGGGTAGAAAGGATGAAAATGGACTTGGCAAGGTTGGAGGAATGGTCAAATATATGGCAGCTCAGATTCAATGCAAACAAGTGCAAGGAAATGCATCTGGGAAACAAAAACTCAGGGGAAGAGTACACAATGGGAGGTGAGATAATAACAACAACAAAAATTGAAAGAGACCTAGGATTAATTGTATCAGATGACCTAAAGGTGTGCAAGCAATGTGAGAAGGCAGTAAGGAGGGCTGGGGGGACACTGGGATGCATTGGGAGAGGCATCAACAGTAGAAAACAGGAAGTTATTATCCTTCTGTACAGACAGTTGGTGAGACCCCATCTGGAGTACTGTGTGCTATTCTGGAGACCCCGTCTCCGCAAAGACATAGACAGAGTGGAGGCTGTTCAGAGGAGGGCAACCAAAATGGTGCAGGGTCTGCACCAGAAGACATACAAGGAAAGACTAAAGCAGCTTAAGATGTATACCCTTGAGGAAAGGGGGGGCATGATAGAAATGTTCAAGTATCTTAAGGGAATTAACAAAGTGCAAGAGGGTAGCATCTTTCAGAAAAAGAGATGTGCACAAACAAGGGGGCACAATTTGAATATAGAGGGGGGATGGCTCAGAGGTAATGTTAGAAAATATTTTTTCACAGAGTGGGTTGTGGATACATGGAATAGCCTTCCTGAGGAGGTTGTGGAGTCAGGAACAGTGGGAGTATTCAAAAATGCATGGAACAGACATAAGGCAATTCTAGTGGGGGTAGGAGTAAGTAAGCTGTTGATTAACTAGAATCTGCAGCTTATCCATCAGGTAGGGAAATGGGTAGACTAGGTGGGCCAAGCGGTCCTTATCTGCTGTCAAAAAACATTCTATGTTTCTACTATGGAACTACTGATGGCATGTACAGGTTAACTCTGGCAGTAGGCTATGGAAAGATCCTTTATCACACCCTCTGATGGGTGTAGGATAAAGGAACTTCAGAGACTTTAAAATCATTTTGGAGGATTGAAGTTCATGAAGTAAATGTAAAGCAAATATCAGCACCACTCTGTAATGCTTAAAGGCTTTATTTAGAAAAATTCAAACATACTGCCACATAGCAAAAATACCAGGCCGTCACTAGGACTCCAACCTTGACTGGTTTCACACGTGGCGAAATGGGTTTTGTATCCTCTGCACCCTAGAAGTAAGAAATAACAATACACAAAACCAATTTTTTGCAACTCGAGCACTAGAAGAGAAACAGGATGCACACATAAAACAAGTTTTTATGGTTAAACTATGAAGCTAATTTACATATGCATTTCCTTCTGTTACGATACCTTGGAGTTTTGTAAGCTATATTATTCTATTCACTTTTTTGTGTAGTGTTAGCTTAGTCCTTATGAACTAGTATGCACTTTGCACTTTGTGTTATTCTTTAGCACTTTTAGAGCAGTGTCACTTTAATGTACTTTTTGTTTTAAAAAAACTCTTGTTTACTGATTGGTCAAGCCTCCTGATAATGCACTACATGCGAAACCAGTCAAGGTTGGAGTCCCAGTGACAGCCTGGCATTTTTTACGATGTGGTGGTAATGTTTGAATTTTTCTAAATAAAGCCTTTAAGAATTACAGTTTAAGCGTTACAGAGTGGTACCGATATTTGCTTTACATTAGTATCGGACTTTGCATCTGGCACACTCACTCACAGTGGATCTGTTTTGTTGTTGCTTTAAATTCTTGAAATGCATTTTCAGCATAATTCACTCAGTAGTAAAACCAGCTACCATAAACCAGGCATGATGCCCAATGCAGATACCAGAGGCCGCAGCCCTGGCAGAGGCATCCAACACATCACATGCTGAATGCAGTAGGTATTTGCCAACTTTGGAACCAGCCGACATGGTTTTAAACAAGTTAGTTTTGGCAGGACCATCAGGTAACACTTGCGCTGCAGTACATGCACCTGCACCTTATTTGTCTTCATGCCCGGTCACGGACACCAGTCCCCATCCCCGTACCTTGGCTCACCTACCATGCCCCCACCCCCACCCCACTGCACCTCCTACTCTCTGTTCTCCTGCCTCAGTCTTCTGGGAATTCTATACATCCACCAACTTAGCTGTGCCTCCCTGGCCAGGACTAGGTATTATACTTGTTACATTCCTCGCCAGTCTCTTATCTAGTTGCTTACCCTGCACCCTTGTCAATTTCCCCAAAGCTATCTAGGCTAAGTTCCACTTATATATACTATAATCATCCTCTGAGCTGTTGCATGCCTGCATCTGTATATTTCTGTTGCTGCATTGTGCACCTACTTTATATTTATTTGTTGTCATGTTGATGTTATTTGTCACTGTTGACTGTAAAACCTTTGTAATGTATCTTGACCCAGTAATAACCAGGTCCATGTTGCAAATGAGCTTGCTCGACGATGTTCACCTAGATAAATAAAGATTTGACTGACTGATTGATTGACATGCAGACTTCCACAGGCTGTTCTGATATTTTGCCATATGGGCCTGGAGATTAGCAATTCACAGGCCTAAGGATGCTGTGGCATAAGCACATTTGCCCATTATATCCAACCTCCTAGATTCCTTATCTGGAGATAAAGCACTCATGTGCCTGGGGACCTAGAATGATCATAAGCAGCCATAATGACTACAGAATCAGTTGCAGGCTGTGCAGCATAAAAAGGGGTAACAGATGGAGCAGGTACTGTTTATCAGCCTTCCTTGGAACTGCAAGCAGGGTAGTGGGCCTTTGCCAAGCAGCGACGATAGCATCAAAACCCATGGCAGATTGCATTTGCTTAGGCACAGCCTGAAAAGATGGAATCTCAAGGGGAGAGCTGGGTGTATAAACCACACAGTCTTCACTGCAGATTGATAGGGTGGAGCTAGAATGCAAATTACCTGTCCTTCTTCAAATTGCTCCACAATCCCTGTATTCCTCCACCAAATCCCCCTCAATGTCCATGAGGTCAGAATTATGTTCCACTTCGTCACTGTCATCAGGAACGGCAACGGGATCCACAGAAGGTGTCAACAACATAGGCGGCAGTGGAGAAGGAGGAATCACTGGCATGCTTCTGGAATCCATCAACAAAGGCCCTGGTTCAGGTGGTCTTGTCGATAGCAGACCTACTGCCAGCTGCAGCAATGGCAGAAGGTGGCATATCATATCTGAAAATGATGCCAGCACAGCATGGGAGTTGACAGTGCCTTGAAAGGGGTCTGGAACTACCTGCATCGAGAAGTCAGAGCCCGATGACGGTGGCAGTGTACCGTCCATAGCAGGTACAGCAGTGTTTGAGCCAAGCCCCGACCTTGGTGTCTCATCGACAGTCTGGGGGGGGGCTGTAGTCGATACCACTGGAGTGGGTGCTGATGAAAATGTACTTGATTTCAATGGTGACCTTGACCTCAGCAATGAAGCAGACTTTTTTTTTTACCTTTTATTTATTTAATTTTTCATGACACATCACACAATGAACAATAAGTACCATTAGAGAAATAGCAAAAGTATAAGTATTTGCCAGCAGTTAATTAGTAGCACATTCAGGACACTTCCTCAAAAGTTACATCACAGAGGTTTCAAAAAGTATGAATTTTGAACAAGTAACATTAATACAAATGGTGAACTATGTGCCACGGGACTGTCATGGGGTCACAAAAAAACAGTTAATGAATTAAACACATTTAAATCTACTAAAAGCTACCAGCCTAATATGTCTCCCCTACAGAAGCTCACAAAATAGTGTAAGATGACAGACTCCTGAGAACCTTCTACTTAATCCAGAAATGGAAAACAGGTAATACCATCATAACCCAAAATGAGTCTACATGCTGAATACAGACTATTATTTACTGACTACGTCTTCTCATGGACAGTTACCACCTCATTACATAAACAACAACAGTTTCAAACCCAAAAATAATTATCAGATTTATTAAGTCTACTGGAGGCGAACAAACCTACGAGTGGAGAGAGCATATGAAAAAGTTAGAGTACCTGGAGGCCCAACTAACTGTTGCTGCTGTGAAGAGGATAAATCCTGGAGAGTGGAAAAATACTACATCGAGAAGACTCCATTTTTACCATTCAGTCCCGAACTCCCGCCATTTTGAAAAGAAGCAATGGTATCAAAACCAAAATAAATATTCACCAGTCCTTCCCTAATGTGCAATATTCCAACTTAAGACTATGAAACAAAGGGCATCAGAGCATTTAACACACACACATATATACTGTGTATATATATATATATATATATATATATATATATATATATATATATACTGTATATAGGCTGGCAGTATAGCCTAGAGGTTAGAGGAACAAGGTGTGAACAAGCTTGCTACATCCAGCAGACCAGATCTGAGTTTGATTCTCACAACCTCCACTTGCATACTGTGCGACTCTGAGCAGGTCACTTAAATGCCCAGTGCTCCCAGGTCACCCCTGAAAACAGGCACTTGTGTCTAGTGGACCTTACCCGGTTACCAAAGAATAAAATAAATAAATATATCTTACCTCAAGCACAACCTCAGCTCAGTTCACACCCCACCATCCTGTTAAATGGAAGTCCATGAAATACATTTTTCAAATCTCTTCATCAGAAGCTTTGTCTTTATGATCCTGGTGGCAATCATTTTTCAAGTTATCTGCCAGCTTGCCTGCATCTCATGGGTCCAAACAAATTTATTCATGTACACCGGCCACCAAAAGAATGCGAGAGGGAAAGACTCAGTGGTGCGGTTTCCTAACCCAGATGGATGCTTTTGTTTTCTGTCTAGTCGAATAGCTCACATTGGGATAGACAGAAACTGCTGAGTCTTGGAAGTCAATGGGCCTTTTCTGTCTCGCCACACAAAGCACCAATTCCTTTTCATGTACGCTATGTAAGACTGCTAGACTTATACAGAGTCCCACTTCAGGTTGCTGCACTCTACAGGGTTTCACTCCGTTGACTTTGTCCATGCTGAGGGGCAAAATATCCTTTGGTAACTCCAGGTTTTGCACCAGACATTTAGAAAAAAAAAGCTATGGATGTCTTCCCCCTCTGCTATTTCAGGGATGTCCAGTATGCACAAGTTTATAGCACACTGTACATTTTCCATGTTTTCAAGTTTCTGTCTCAACTGCGCTTTCTCTGAGGCCATTCTTTTGTAGCTTTTACTGCTTTCGTAGAGTCTTTTGGACTGCTGACATCTACACTTTGTTCAGCTCCATAAAGGGCCTCCACTCCATGCCTCCGATCTTGGAAACTGTCGAGCTTCTTGACAAAGTCCTGTATCGATTGCACTAGCTGCTGCAGACTTTTGTTAGTGGCTAAGGACACCTCCTGTGTCCCTTCATCACTGGAGCCCGCTGTTTTCACAGCTTCTGATATGATAAAATTTGATGTTGATTTGATCTGATTTGATAAAAATTTATTTTTAAACAGGAAAACATTTGTTAGGATACAAGTCTCGTTTTCAGCAAAGTCCTGTGTTGTTACAGTAATAACAATACATGTCTCGCACATCACAGACAGAACAATTAACAAATAAAAAGGTTATTTAAAACAAGCACAGGTTGCTTCTCCACCCTTAGTTTGTCCAGACGGCCCTCCTTTTGGTTTAAAAAGAGTCTGTACTGGTTGTTGCTCCTTTAGGCTTCCCAATGACAGGCACATATAGTCACAGAGCAACAAGAGACCACTGCAAGTGTCCAAAAGTAGGTTAAATTAGGTATTATATGCTGTCGTGTAGAAGTAAGCTTGGGCACTCCAAATCCATGCATCTACTCCCTTCGCCTGCTCACCAGCACCCTGCTGACCTATCTTTTTGATTGTGCTTATGGCCGGAAGAAGAAGAAGAAGAGGAGGAGGAGGGCCTTGGAGATGATTTTCTTTGTCTTTTGATGTCAGTGACCATTTCCCAGTTGACAGTGAGGGAGAAGCAGGAGCAGAACTCCTCTCTGGAGAGGGAAGGATTCGTTCTCCGCTGCAATACTGCCACCTGGGTGACCACAGGTGGCAGTGCAACTGGAGATGGAATTGGGAGGGGGGACACTGCAGACGCCGGCATGGAGCTGCACATATGGTGGGTGCATATATGCCTTCAGGTCATTGCACACAATGTATCAAGGAACAGAAGGAGGAACACGGGAAATGGCCCTGGCACCTGCATGATGATGGCCAATGGGAGCTTCCTAGGCCTCTGTCTCTCTGGATCATGCCACCTCCTGACAAATACACAAGTCTGGGGAGCATGCCTACCCCCCCCCGAACCCACCTGGGGACAAAGGCAGAGCTCCAGGGAGGTAGGTGACCATGACCAGGGAGGCTTGGGGGGTTGCTCGCAGGGCCTGAGGGCTAGGGAGGGGCCGGAGCGTAGGAGGCTTTAAACAGAAACTGCAAAAAAATACAAATTTAATAACAAAAAACAGTAATGGCTATTTCAATGTTGTTTCTCAGCAGGTCTGATGAGGAAGATTGACAGTGGGAGAAAGAACTGAGGAGTGATGAGGCTACCCATGTTATATAAGTGCTGATGCTGCATGTCATTGTGGGTGACTCCAGCTAGCAAACTTTCCAAGTGGTCCTGAAGGTGACAGCTTACAGTTCCAAAGGTGAGGCCCAACAGAGGAGATATCTTCAATGAAGACCCTCTCTTGCTGTGGTGGGATGAAGGACGGCCCCACAGAGGTATGGCATCACTGACTGGGCACCATCTGGATCCTGATTTGGAGGGGCAAATGCATGCCCTTCTGACCTCCCCATGAGGGGTAAGTCATGGGGGAGACAGGGGGTGTAAGTCCCAGGGACGGTTGGTGACTAGGCTGAAGGGATCATCCACATAAGAGCCAGCAAGGAATGAAGTGGATAAATGCTAAGTGAGAAACAAAAAAAGCAGACCCCCCCCCCCCACACACACACACAGACTGAAAACAAGCTGCTACATCTTAGTTGAGCTATCCTGGGTAAGCAAATTGTAAATGATGTTAATTCCAGTGGTTCATTCATTTTCACTGGTCCACCAAACCAGTACAAATTCACTGGTTGCCTGGGGCAAAAAAAATAACACACACCAGGGACCAATGGTGTTTAAGAGGCTTGGTATGTGGATGTTACAATGCACAAGCTTTTAGGAGGGTGTTTATCAAAATGCTACTTAACCAAAAGGCTAGAATACTGAAAATGGGTATAATGAAAGCCAGAGTGGGTTCCAGGAAGGGGTGTGATGCACTGACTGGATTTTCTTACTTAGAAGAACTATGAAATTGCAAAAAGATGTTCACATCTGTTTAATGGAGCTGAAGGTAGCATATGACTCAGCAGCACGAAGCAAGGCAGAGACTGAGGCACACTGTCATGAGTCATGGGATTCTGAGTAAGACTGTATTCATTATAAGCCTATGCAAAAGGACATGTGTGTATAAACAAGAAAAGGAGGGGAGTGCTTCAATACAAGCTCACACTGACCCTCAGTCCTCAGTTCTCTCTCTCTCGGGTTCTCAACACTAATATTGGACCTGACTCGGACTTGGCATTGTTCGAGCCAGCAGTTGAAAATTTACCTTTGTTTAATCTACAGATAAAGGGTAGAATTTTTTTTTAAACTTATCTGTATTGGAGATAGAAACATGTCAAATACATAACATTTACATTCATTGTTACAAAGGAATTGCTGAAAGACTGAGTCATCAGGAGGATTCTGCAATGCTGTCACCTTACAGATAGTTAAGCACTTGTGAAAATAAGATTCAATTCAGGAAGCTTTGGACTGAGAAATTGCAATCAGCCCTAGAAACACAACCAGAACTGTTACCTACTGTATAACTCTGTAAGATCTGTCTGTTTTTTTAACTATGTAGTCATTGTTTGTAAAAACACACATACTGCCAAAAAAAAGCAGACGTAGAGCTTGAGAAAAATGTACATTGAGGGCAACACTCCTTTACTGTCTTAAGTCATGTAGACACATCCCAAGGTGAATTAATAAACAGTTATAGGATTTTAAATCTGAAACACTAGCTGTGTAATTGAGACCATGAGCTGCATGGCTATACTGTACATTAACAGTTACAGCAAAAAGTCACTCAGTGTCTCTGCCTCCCAATGGAGGAAAAAGAAACTTGCCATGCATGTCCATTTTTTGCACACCTACGGTGTGGAAAATGACTTGATTAGAACTCAGCACAAACAATTGATGTCTGACTTTAGTTGCAATATCAACAGCTTACATCATTATACATGTAGACTAACAAAAGGCTGACAGTTTATAATAAAATAAGTATACATCAAGAGACAGCAATCACATTCACATATACCTTATAAAACCACAGGTCAATCCCCTAAAGGGGACTTAGAACCAAAAAGTGGCCTTCTAGCCCAGAGGCAGATGTTCTACTAACTGAGCAATTCTGACACCTTGGAGGGTTGAACCCTCCCCATCTCAGGGATCTGATCCTAATTAACCAGTGCAATGCACCATTGCCCGCCCAGCCAATGCTCAAGGAAAGAACAGTTACGTAAGAACTTGCCATAACAGTAGATCTTCAAGAGAATCTCTTTCATCAGGCCGCACCTTTGGAACTATACCTGCGTCAGCACTAGGACCACAATGAACATTTTGCCAGCAGTTAGCCAGGGGCTGCCCATGAAGATGTCACACATCAGTGTCTACATAACCGCCTCTGGAAGTCCATGTGTGCGAATGCTCGCAGCCTGGGAAATAAAATCCCGAACCTGGTGGCCTTGATGGCAGAGGCTGACCTGGACATTGTCGCTGTCACCGAGACATCGTATAATGGGAACCATGACTGGGATGTAGCTATACTAGGTTATACTCTATTCATTTATTTTTTATTTATCTTATTTGAATTTTGATAACCGGGTTGGCCAACAGAGACAACCAAGTCACTTTTTCAGTGGCAACCAGGGGAACAAAATGTTCCAGTTACATTGATACACAATACATAACGTAGTAAAGCATACAACACTGGGAGATACATAGTTTTAGGTACAGTGTAGTGTAACAAGTCAAACGGAATAAAATGAATCAAATATACATCACATTAACATCTTATATAGGTTCGTTCATAATAGCATCTTATATTCATCATGTATATATGTATTCAGGAAAGACAGGGAATGTAAAAAGGGAGGACGGGGTAGCTCTGTACGTCGAGGAGGGTATAAAAGCAACTGATGTCCAGGGATTTTCGGCGGGGTAAGCAGAGGCCATGTGGGTCACCCTAGAGACAGGTAATAGCACTGCTATTCATACAGGCATGATCTACAGACCTCCAGCACAAGGGGAAGAGTTGGACAAGGTTCTAGTGGAAGCCATCCAAATGATGGCGACTAAAGGGGAAGTGTTGCTGGTAGGAGACTTCAGTCTGCCAGATGCTGATTGGAGCATCCCAGCCACAGCCTCAGTCAGGAGCAGGGACATACTGGACTCCCTGCAAGGGGCATGCCCCAGGCAGCTAGTGTGAAAGCCCACCCATGAAGATGCAACTTTGGACCTGGTACTCACCAATAGGGACAGAATAGCACATGTCATGGTGGGTGGACACCTGGGCTCCAGTGACCATCTCACAGTGTGGTTCAACATGAGTACAGTGGCAGAGTCAAGCCACATGAAAGCAAGGGTCCCGGACATCAGGAGGGCAGACTTTGCAAAGTTGGGGGTATGTCTTAGGAAAGCCCTAGCACTGAGATGGAGGACCTTGGGGAAGTTGAGAGCAATGGGCCCATATAAAAGAAGTCATAGTGGAGTCAACAAATCTTTGCATTAGGAAAATAAACAAAAGCAAGAGAAAAAGAAAACCACTATGGTTCTCAAAGAAAGTGTCCAGGAAGGAAAAGTGAAAAAGTTGGCTTTCAGGAGGTACAAGGAAACACGGTAGCACATCAATTCAGTGGTGGAATAATAGCGAGAATGATATTGATGATGGCAATGTCAGCGACTGCAATTACGGCACCCATAAAGATGGGAGAGCACACGTTACAGCGACAAGGTATTCCCCGAGGGTACTCAATCCGGGTTGTCATTTTAGTAAGGGAGGTGTGTGGGGCAAAGCCCATCATGGAACAATTATTTTACAAACTGTCACCGTAACAGTGTTCACCCATATGTACTGAGTACCATAATTGTACTCGCCATACTGTCATCGTCTGTCCCAAATTGACATGGAGCCAGGAAACACAGGAGCAGGAGGACAGGTTAGTGTATCTGGATAAGCAGAGGGTAAGGCAGGGAAGGCAGTCAGGAGCACAAAAGCACAAACAGAGAAAAAAATAGCCCAGGCAGTAAAGAAATCGGACAAGACATTTTATAGTTACGTTAGTGAAAACAGAAAGACAAGGGGAGGGATTGTAAGACTTAACGGAGAAGGAGGGGAGTTTTGGAAGGGGATTTGAAAAAAGCAACAATCCTGAACAAATACTTTTGTTCGTTATTCACAGATGAGGGGGAAGGTGAGGGACCACATTTAAGTGGCAGGAGCAATAAGGAGAAGGAGAGGGACACCAGTCCGTTTATGGAGGAGAGAGTTCTAAAGGAACTCGCAAAACTGAAGGTGGACAAGGCAATGGAACCCGATGGGATGCATCCTAGAATATTAAAGGAGCTTAGGGAGGGGCTGGCAGCACCACTAACAGCCCTGTTCAATGAATCGCTGGAAATGGGACTGGTTCCAGAGGACTGGAGGAGAGCAGATGTAGTCCCTCTACATAAAAGTGGGATCAGGAAGGAGGCTGGGAACTATAGACCAGTCAGTCTGACCTCAGTGGTGGGGAAAATAATGGAATCACTGCTAAAGAAAAGGACTGTGGGACATCTTGAATCCAGCTGAGCACAGGATCCGAGGCAGCGTGGATTCATAGTGGGAAGGTCATGTCAAACAAATCTGATAGATTTCTTTGACTGGGTAACCAGGGAAGTGGATCAGGGGGAAGCGGTGATGTGGCCTACCTAGATTTCATCAAGGCCTTTGACACCGTTCCGCATAAGAGGCTTGTAAACAAACTAGGCAGCCTGAGAATGGGTTCAAAGGTGGTAAACTGGGTTAGAAATTGGTTGAAGGACAGAACACAGAGGGTGGTGGTAAATGGAGCTCAATCCAAGGAGAGGAGGGTAACCAATGGGGTGCCACAGTGATCAGTTCTGGGGCCAGTCCTATTCAGTGTCTTCACAAGTGACATTGCAGAGGGGCTGGAAGGAAAGGTATGCCTTTTTGCAGATGACACTAAGATCTGCAACAGGGCTGACACTCCGGTAGGGGTAGAAAAAATGAGGAGGGACCTAGATAAACTAGAGGAATGGTCAGAAGTGTGGCAGCTAAGATTCAATGGAAAAAAAGTGCAAAATCATGCATTTGGTGCACAGGAACCCAGGGGAGGCTTACATGGTGGGGGGAGGGGGGAGATACTGATGGTCACCAAGCAGGAAAGAGATCTGGGGTACTCATATCAGATGATCTAAAGGTGGCAAAACAATGTGCAAAGGCAGTGGGGAAAGCCAGTGGGGTACTGGGGGTGCATAGGGAGAGATATTGCCAGCAGAGTAAAGGAGGTGGTGATGCCTCTGTACAGATCACTAGTGAGACCCCCATCTGGAGTACTGTGTCCAGTTCTGGAGGCCACATCTCCATATGGACATAGACAGAGTAGAGGCAGTTCAGAGAAGGGTAACAAAAATGGTGCAGGGCCTGCACCAAAAATCATATGAGGAGAGATTGGAGGGCCTCAATATGTATACCCTGGAGGAGAGAGAAGGGGGATATGATAAGAGACCTTCAAATATCTCAAGGGTGTAAATAAGGTACAGGAAGAGATGTTTTGAACGCTATGGGTATAAAAGACACATGGATCCAGAAACTTTAGACACTAATGCAGTTGACAACTAAGGACTTCAGTTTGAAATTAACAGCATGAGGGATCTGATCCCCCACATTTCATTTCACTTTTCCTTTTAGTATGCTGGCAACTGTTTTAAAGACTTTTAGTTTTAAAGGTGGACATTGACTTGTACTTATGTTTTTGTTAATCAGACTCTTTGAATTATGTAATATAGATATTGTTTATGGCTGTTTTAGTGTGAAAATTGAAACTGTACTATCTATTAATAAGAACATACTGAAGTTAAAAAAAAAGAAAAAGGTGTCCTAGAACAAGGGGTCATGACATGCGGCTGGAAGGGGGTAGACTAAAGGGTAACACAAACTATTTCTTCACAGAAAAGGTGGCGGATGCATGGAACACCCTCCCAGCGGAGGTGGTGGGGGCAAATTCAGTAGGGGAGTTCAAAAATGCATGGGATAGGCATAGGAGAACCCGAGCGATAGGAAAGAGAACAAAGCTAGAGATCAAGTAGGATCTGTGTTTTTTGCAGCAGGCAGAGAAAATGGGCAGACTGGGTGGGCATAGTGGTCCTTATCTGCCATTAATGTCTATGTTTCTATGTTTCATGGGTGGCTCCTCTTCTCCTCAGCTGACCACAGGAGATCATGCTTGGAAGACCCCCCTCTAGGGAACCAGAAGAGACCCTAGCACTCCACATACCAGGCAAGACAGGGTGCTGGAAAAGACAGCAATGGAGGCAGCAGTACAAAGATCCTTTGTCGCAGTCCCAGAGTGGGAAGGAGGGTGAGACAGCATAGCCTGATGAAAGAAATTCACTGGAAGATCTACAGTTATGGTAAGTTCTTATGTAACTGTTCTATCTTCTTCGAGGCTATCTCTTTCATCGGGCCACATCTTTGGAATGAGCCCCAAGCAGTACCAAAAATGAATAGTCTGGGTGGCTGGAGCCTCTAGTCTTATGATAATAGGCCTTGCAGCACAGTTAGGCCAAACCCAGCTCATCTACGAGAGACAATGTTCGGACTATAATGCTTAGGGAAGGTGTGGACAGTATTCCATTGTAGCAGCTGAACAGATTTCTGCAGCAGAAACATTCCAAAACCAAGCTACAGAAGTGGCCATGCCTCTAGTGAAATGACCAAGAACCACACCAGGAAGTTCCTTACCCTGCTTCCTGTAACAGAATGTAATACAATGTGCTATGTCATTCAGACAAGCACTGTCTAGAAACTGGAGCACCCTCTTTCCCGGGGCGAATGAAACAAAAAGCTGCAAGGACTTTTTGCAGTCCTTTGCATTGTGTGGGGACAAAAAAAAGTCCAACTCTGGATGACCCAAATTTGCAAATAGGTTGTCAGCAATTCCCACTTGTGCATCCTGGACTAAGACCTGCTTAGTTTGTCTGCCAAGATGTTTGGGGTGCCTGGAACATCTACTGCTGATAGCTTTGGACCATGTTCCAGAGTCCAATACCACAATCTCACTGCTTCCCTGCACAGTGGGCAAGAATGAGTCCCCACTTGTTTGTTGACGTGATGCATCATACTGACATTGTCCATCTGTATTAACAGAGGACCTGGGGACAAGTGGTTCTGAAATGCCTGGAGTCCACATAGGACTGCTCTCATTTCCATAACATTCATGTGCATAGTGCACTCCACCTGGTTCCATGTGCCTTGGATTTGAAGAGATCCCAGGTGGGCTCCCCACATGGATCCCAAGGCATCCATGGTGAGGATCTGATGTGGGGAAGGAATCAAGAATGGGATGCCCTTGAGTACGTTGTTGCATTCCGTCCACCACTTGAGCACTTTGCTCAAGGGAGACATTGCTAGAACCATCTGTTCTATATTGTCTGTCAGCTGGTCCCACTGGACTCTCAGGGTCCACTGTGGGATCCGCATGTGCAGCCTGGCCATAGGCACTGTGACAGTGGCTGCTGCCATAAGACCCAGAAGGTGCAGAATTGTCCTTGCTGAGACATAATGGCTGTCATGTACTAACTGTGCTTATGCAATCTGTCATTCTGCCCTGTCCAGTAGCAGAAATGCAGAACCCTGGACCGTATCCAGAACTACCCCTACGTACTGCAGTCATTATCAGGGTGGCAGTACAGACTTTGGTATGCTGTCACACTCACAGCATTGAACATCTGTCTGGTTTGAGCTAAGGTCTGCAGTAACTGGTCTCTGGAGTGGACTTTTAATAGCCAGACATCCAGGTAAGGAAAGACATACAGGCTTTCCCTGCAAAGGGCTGCTACCACCACCGGCAAGCATTTGGTAGAGACTTATGGCACAGAAGATATGCCAAAGGGCAACACTCTGAACTTATAATGCCCCCACAATAGGAACCTTAGCTATCTCCTGTGAGGTTTCCAAATTTTGATACAGAAGTCCAGCATCCTTCATACCCAGGAAACAAATCCAGTCCCCTGTTTGCAATAGGGGAAGGAGACCCTACAGAGAGACCATCCGGAACTTCTTGTATTCTATGAAGAAATTTAGATCCCTTACATACAGAATAGGCCTCAGACCCCCTGTCCACTTTGGGAAGAGGAGGGAGTAAAAGCCTTTGTGCCTCTGTGTTGGAGGTATAGGTTATATGGCCCATTTTTGAAGCAGAGTCTGTAATTCTTCTAATAACAGGGACATGTGCTCTGGTAGGTATGTTGTCACAACTGGTGGATAATCTGGAGGGTTGCTCAGAAGCTCCAGAGCATGACCCTTCTCTATAATCTCCAGAACCCATTGTTTGTAGTCACCACCCTCCACTGAGCCAGGTGGAGGGACAGATGACCTCCTATGACCACTCCTGAAGGTAATGGTGGTTAGAGGGTGTATAAGGAGTCATGCTGAGCCGGGGGAGGGAGGCAGAGCCACTGGCTCCATTACCTCTAAATGGTTTTGGATGGGCACCTGGGGCTGGGAGGGGGACTGGCAAGGCCCCTGCACCTCTGCCTCTACCCTGCTGCCTGTAGGCTTAATGGTGTCCTTTGACAGCGGACTGGCAAAACTTTCCCCTGTTCTGGGTATGGTATGGTATGGGGATTTCACTGACTTCAGAGTCTTGCCAGATAATTAAAGGTTTCCCAAAGCTTCTTCTACATCATGGCCAAACAGCCTCTGACCTCTGAATGGGGCACTGAGAACTGTTTGCTGAACTTCAGTGGTAAAACCGGATGCTCTGAGCCAAGAGCAATGCCTGAGACAAATGCTAGAGGCCGCAGCTCTGGCAGAGGCATCAGAGGTTTCATATACTGTGTGGATCAAATGATCACCCACATCAACACCAGCATTAAGAGTTTTGATTAACTCCTGTTTAGCAGAACCCTCAGGTGAGGCCTGTGCAGCAGCCTATCATGTGGGCCTTGTAACTGGCAATACGCAGGCACAGCGAGGCAGAGGCATGTGTACTTTTGCCTAGGACATCCAGCCTCCTGGATTCTCTAGCAGGAGAAAGGGAGCTCGGGAGCTCAGGTGCCTACATGCTCTGGACCTATCATGGGTAGCTGTAATCACCACTGAGTCAGTCTCAGGCTGGTTAGCATAATAGGGTTTTCCAGAAGGGGCAGAATACATTTTGTATGCCTTTCTGGGCACAGCTGGCATGATGTTTGGCCTATACCAGGCTGCATAAGCAGCATCCTCCACAGCTGGAAACAAGGGAGGAACAACAGCAGAGGAGATTCTGCCATCTCCAGAAATTCTAGCACGTTCTTCTTGGTAGAATCCTGCTACTCTAAGATGAAGCCCATGGTAGCTGGCATTTGCTGCATCATGGCAAAAAATGAGGGATCCTCTGGAGGTGATCTTGGTGTATTCACTACAGAGTCCTCAGTACAGGAGAAGATTGTGGAGCTGGTGCCATGTCCATACTGGCTACCCGTAGCATAGTCTTCCTCCTCCTTCATTATGAGGTCAGGGTTATATTCGTATTTGTCATTGACTCTCATCTATGGGAGTGAATGACCATGCTGTCGAAGTCAGCAGCTGAGGAGGTCTATTCTGCAAGGTATTAACTTGCAATGTCTACATCTATGGGGTAGTTGTAGGACTCAAGTCCATGTCGATAGGCCCCTTGCAGCAGATTAGGCCTGGTAGTAGATGATGTATCATGTCTGAAAATGATAGGAGTGCTGCCTGTGTGTCGGTGCTACTTTGGGTAGTGGGCAGAACTGCAGTACTCGACATTGGAGGTTGAGTCTCCGTCAACGACGGTGACGTACGGGCTATAATAGGCCCAGTACTGCCCACACTAGGCCCCAATCTTGAAGTCTGGTCAACGGTTGGGTGGGGCGGTTGGCAATGCCACTGGATGGTCTCATAGTAAAGACTGTACCTGTAGTTCACTGGGGTAGCCTGGATCTTGCCGGGCAGGCCTTGTCCTTGTCCTGATACTTGTGTTTGTGGCTCCCCGATGAGGATTTTTCCTGGGACTTCGATGACCACGATTTAGTCGACGGGGATGGCAACACATATTTATTTATTTATTTATTAATTGTCTTGGATAACATCCTTCGAGCTTGGAGCTTATTTACAAAGGTTCCACATCAGAAAAAAGAAAACATTTTTTACATATGCACTAAGACATGAGCTGTATACAGGAGGAATACACAGTGGCTAGATTAAATAGGTACATTTAGGAAACTGGGGAGGGGTCTCAAGCAAGTAGCTACTTCTGTCACTTTCTCAGAAGTACTACCTGTGAGAGGCAAAGGAGAGCATAGGAGTGCATGCACCAGGAACTTTAACTCATGGTTGAAGAACTGGTGCTGTGAGGAAGGGTTTGGATTCATTGGTGACTGGGGACCCACCTGGAGGGATGGAGGTTTGTTCAAGCCTCGACGGCCTGCATCCATCCTGAGGGAATCCAAGCACTCAATGATAAGTTTAAATGCTACATTGACAAGCATTTAAACTAGCAAAGGGGTGGCAGGCCAGCAAGGAGGGTACCTACTTGCTCACCCCCACAGCTAGCAGTGGAACCAGTGAACCAGAGGAGTGGCTATCTCTGCAAAGCAGTGTGCAAAAGATGGAGATTAGTGCCCAAGAGGTGGATAAGCAGAAAAGGGGCAAAATTCAGCAGAAGGGCAGACAGCAAGGAGAACCAGTGCTAAATGACAACCAAGGAAGGGGCTGGAGTAGAACAGTGAAGCAGTCTAGGGAGGTCAAATCATGGAAAGCCATGTGTGCAAATGCCAGGAGCCTTAGCAACAAGATGGAAGATCTGGAGGCTGTCATGGTACAGTCAGACCTGGACATTGTGGCCATCACTGAAACCTGGTGTAATGATAACCATGACTGGGAGATGGCCATACCTGGCTACAACATATTCAGAAGAGACAGAGCAGGCAGGAAGGGAGGAGGAGGAACTGTATAAGAAAAATGACATAAGGGCCACAGAGATCCAGGAGGAACAAAATGGGGAGAGATACTGTGGGTTAGCTGGAAAGGAAAATGGGAACAGCCATCCGCACAGGTGTGGTCTATAGACCACCAGCCCAGGAGGAAGAAACAGATAGGAGTTGATGCTAACCATCCAAAGGATGGCAGACAAGGGTGAGGTAGTACTAGTTGGAGACTTCAATATTCCAGACGTGGACTGGAGCATCCCAGCAGCAGCATCAACTAGGGAGCAGATTTATCCTGGACTCCTTTCAGGTGCCTTCTCAAGCAACTGGTCATGGAACCAACTTGGCAGAAGGCAATACTGGACCTGTGCTCACAAACAGACAGTGTGATGGGGGTAACAGCGGGGAGCACCTGGGTAACAGTGACCACCAGTCATTGTGGTTTGAAATCACAGAAAGAGCAGAACCAAACCACACAAAAACACGTATCCTGGATTTTAGGGAAGACTTTGGGAAAATGGGAGATACTTGAAAGAGGCATTAAGGAATGGACAGGAATCAGGAGTTGAGGAACAGTGGGCAGTATTTAAAATGGGGGATTACAAGAACAGCAGAATTATGCATCAAGCAGGTTAGCAAGAGGAAAGAAGAGGAGACCATTATGGTTTTCCAAAGAGGTAGCAAAGAAAGTGAAAGCCAAAAAGATTGCATTCAGGCAATACAAAAAGACACAGGCAGAAGGGGATAGGGAGAAGTACCAGGAGAAGCAAAGGGAGGTAGGGAGGTCAGTAAGGAAGCCAAAGCTCAGACAGAAGAACACATTGCAAAATCAGTGGGTAAGGGGACAAAACCTTTTACAGGTACATAAGTGAAAAGAAAGACAAAGGGAGGATGAGTGAGACTGAAGGGGAGGATGGAGCATGGAGGATGACAACAGTAAAGCTGACATATTGAACAGGTATTTCTGCTCAGTCTTTACTGAGGAAGAGGGGTAATGGGTCTGAAGGGAGTACAAGGGGTGAGAATGGTGCAGAAATGGACACAAGTCCCTTTACACGAGAAAGGGTCCTGAAGGAACTGGAAGTAATAAGAGTTGATAAAGCAATGGGGCCAGGCAGGGTGCACCCAGGGTCCTTAAAGAACTAAGAGAGGTGGTGGCTGAACCTCTGGCTATCCTGTTTAGCGATCACTGGAAACAGGGAGGCACCAAAGACTGGAGGACAGCAGATGTAGTCCCCTTATAAAAAGTGGAAACAAAGAGAAGCAGGGAACTACAGACCAGTCAGCCTCACCTCGGTAGTGGGGAAGATCATGGAAGCACTACTGAAGGAGAGATTGTGGAACATCTGGTTGTCAATGGACTACAGGACCCAAGCAGCATGGTTTCACCAGGGGAGGTCATGTCAGACCAACCTCATTGAATTTTTTGACTGGGTGACTAGGGAGGTGGATCAGGGGAGGGCAGTGGACATGGCCTATCTGGACTTCAGCAAGGCCTTTGACACTGTGCCACATAGAAGACTATTACACAAACTGGGGAATATGGTGTGGGCAGGACAGTAGTGTGGTGGGTAGGTAACTGGCTGGGTGGCAGGACACAGAGGTGGTGGTAAATGGCTGTCACTCCACAGGAGGAAGAGTGACCAGTGGGGTACCACAGGATCAGTGCTGGGACGGTCCTATTCAACATCTTCATCAGTGACATTGCGCAGGACCTAGAAGGCAGAATTTCACTGTTCGCTGATGACACAAAGCTCTGTAACAGAGTAGACACACCAGAGGGTGTAGACAGAATGAGAAGTGACCTGCAGAAACTTGAAGAATGGTCAGGGGTTTAGCAGTTGAAATTCAATGCAAAGAAGTGCAAGATAATGCATATGGGGCACAAAAACCCTGGCACAATATATCAGTTGGGGTGAGGATAGGAGCATGCACCAAACAGGAAAGGGATCTTGGGGTTGTCATCTCTGATGACCTCAAGGTGGAAACAGTGTGACAAGGCAGCAGGTAAAGCAAATAGGATGCTGGGATGTATAGGCAGCAGCATCACCAGCAGGAAAAGGAGGTCATAATTCCGCTATACAAGACACTAGTGAGGCCCCACCTGGGAGTACAGTGTACAGTTCTGGAGACCATACCTACGTAAGGGCATAGACAGAGTAGAGAAGGTTCAGAGGAGGGCAACAAAGATGGTGCATGGATTGCATCACAAGTCCTATGAAGACAGGTTGAAGGAACTGAACATGTACTCCCTGAAGGAGAGGAGGGAGAGAGGGGATATGATAGAGACATACAAGTATCTTACAGGGAGGAACAGGGTGCAGGAAAACACTATTTTTAAGCGAAAAAGATGTTCCAGGACTAGAGGGCATGGGATGAAGTTGGAGGGAGGACGATTCAGAGGAAACATGAGAAAGAATTTCTTCTCAGAACGGGTGGTGGACAAGTGGAACACCCTGCCAGAGGAAGTGGTGGGGGCTGAAACAATCACGGGATTTAAGAATGCATGGGATAGACATAAAGGAATTCTAGAGGTCGGGGGTAAGGGGAAACAGACTTCTAGGAAAACAAACTGAACTTACAAGCTCAAATGGGCAGACTGGGTGGGCCATAGGCCCTTATCTGCCGACACTGTCTATGTATCTATGTATCTATAAAAGTTTACATAGCATTTTGCAAGAGAGTTAAATTATGCTAACTGGAATTAACAACTACGCTTAGGTGGAGATTACTAGGCAAAGAGGTGAAGTATGCAGCCAAGAGTTAGCACTGTCAAGAGGCAGAGGGGATGGAGTGATGAGCAGTAAGAGAGTTGGGGGTGGAGGTGGGAGTGGATGGAGGTGGTGGGGGAGGGGTGGTTGACAGCAGGGGGCAGTTCCCAGGAAGGGGGAGAGGTAGGGAGGGAAGTTTGGGAGCAGGGTTGGAGGAGGAGCAAAGGTGGTGAGCTAGGGAGTGAAGAGGGAGGAGAAGAGTGGAGGGGGGTAAGGTGGCAAGCCAGGGGGTGGAGGGGGAGAGAGGTGATGGGCGACAATGAAGGAGATATAAGAATTAGTCCGAGCAGTCATATACACAAAGGGTAGTCAGGTATTGTATTAGTTCTTTTCCAAATGGTCTGAGCTTTGGAATGTTTGCTATGGCAGAAGAAAAAATTACTTACCACAATAATCTTGTTTCTTCCAAGGGAATCTTTACTGTATTCTGACATCTGCAGTTAGCTTTCACCATTCAACTGCCCAGGAGAAGAAAGAGTTAAAGAACCTATGCAAATAGTAGAACGTTGATAGGCTCGAGCTCGGTTTTCAAACTACTGTCCCTGGTGCATTCTATGTAACTTGTCAGATTCTTAAGAAGCATGTACAAAATAATTGTACTATCTATGCTATCTTTCAGAACTAAATCCCCCTAAGAATTACAATCCTCCCTTTGAATAGGACATCTGAAAAGACTCAGGTTACAGATGCCCAAAGAACCACCAACCTAAACAAGTTTCAGCAACAAAACATGAACAGCTGGAGTGCAGTGTCCACCAGGTTCTAGTAAGGGAGGTACAGTGGGAGCTCAGAATACAGTAAAGATTCCCTTGAAAGAAACGAGATTGCTATGGTAAGTATTTTTTTCTTCAAGCCCCAGGAAATCTTTACTGTATTCTGACATATGCAGACTACCAAGAAGTACCTTTGGAGGTGGGCCTAGAACCTATTTATTTATTTATTACATTTGATAACCGGGTGAGCCCACTGGGCCCAGAAAGTCCCTTTTTCAGGGGCGACCCAGGGGTAACATAGAATTTTACATAGGACTGTAAACAAAGTACATTACATAAGTCACATGGTCACATAACATGGGGTATTACATCATAGTAATTTAGGAAACAGGATCTGCAGTACTGTTGTGCCAAACCTGGCATCACTTCTAGCCTGGGTGTCCAAGCAATAGTGTTTAGTAAAGGTGTGAACAGTTTTCCAGATGACTGCTTTAGAAATTTCTAACAAAGGAATATCTCTAGCAGCTGCCATAGAAGCAGTTGTACCTCTGGTGGAATGAGCCCTGAGGCCCACTGGAGGTTCCTTGCCCAGTTTGCTGTAGCAAAACTAAATACATCAAACAATTCAGTAGGCAATAGTCCTTTTTGAAGCTGGTTTGCCTTTCCCCACTTCTCCATAGGTCAGGAATAGCTGAGTATTATTCTGTCTATGGCCCTTCATGTGGTCCAAATAATAGCTGATAGCCCTCTTAACATCTAGGCTATGCAGCCTGCATTCTCCTGAACTGGAGTGATCAGTGAAAAAGACAGGCAGGCTAATGGGCTGGTTGAGATGAGAATCAGACACCACTTTGGGAAGGAACTTCCTATTGGTTCTGAGTACTACCTTGTCCCTATGGACTGAAATATAGTTAGGTTCTGTGGAAAAAGCCTAGAGTTCACTAATCCTTCTGGCTGAAGTAACTGCCACTAGAAAGACTGTTTTCCAAGTCATGTACTTGAGATCTGCTGAGGACTTGGGCTCAAATGGGGGTTGCATTAGCTGTGCAATGCATATGTTCAAATCCCAAGGGGGACTGGTTCCCTGTGTGGGGGATGCAACTGAAGCAATCCTTTGAAAAACTTCCTAAAAATTTAATTGGAATCCAAAGAAGTGCCCTAATCCACTGAGAGGTAAGTAAAGACAGCTGCCAAGCGTACCATGAGGGTAGATGGCTTAAGGCCTTGGGAATGAAGATGGACTAGGTAGTCCAACAGAACTGTAAGTCCAGCCTGTTAATGGTCTATGACCTTCTGTTGGCACCAAATGGAAAATCTCTTCCATTTAGAAGTATAAGTTTTTCTGGACCTTGTTCCCCCTTGCTTGTTTATGTAGTACAAGGTTGTGGTGTTGTCTGTTCTGACTTGCACCACCTTGTCCCAGACCAGTGAGTCGAATGACTGGAGGGTTAGTAAGAATGCCTGAGCCCCAAAAGATTTATGTGCAGTAGTGTCTCCTGCTGTGACCATGTACTGTGTACAGTGTGCTCTTCCAGGTGGGTGCCCCATCCTAGGAGGGAGGCATCTGTAGTCAACACTACTGTTTGAGACTTCTGCTGGAATGGCACTCCTTCCCTGAGGTTGTCCCTTTCCTGCTACCATTGCAGTGCTTGAATGAGAGTCCCTGTGACTGGTACTAGCTTTGATAGGGAGTCCTTTTTCTGAGACCAGTGGGACCTGAGATGGAACTGTATGTCTCTCATCTGAAACCTGGCTCCTGGTACTGTTGCTGTTGAGGCTGCCACGTGGCCCAACAGTTGCAGGAAATGTATTGCTGGTCTGGGGGTGTGAAGCTGGAAGGAGTTTGCCAACTGTACCAGGCTGTCCACCCTTTCCTGAGGAAGGAATGCCTTCCCTCTTGGCGTGTCCAACTCCACTCCTGTGAAATCCAAGAGCTGTACTGGCTGCAAGACTGACTTTTTCAGGTTCACCAGGAACCCTAGAGACTGCAGGGTAGTTTGTGTGAGAACCAGAGTATCCATTACCTGCTATGGGGAGTGCCCCATGACTAACCAGTCATCTAGGTAAGGGAACACTGTCACCCCCGCCTTCTCAAATGTGCCACCACCACAGCCAGGCACTTTGTCAACGACTTGGGGCAGAGGTGAGACTGAAAGGTAGGGTTCTGAACTGGTAATGGCCTGATGGCAATCAGAACCTGAGGTACTTTCTGTGAGAATGTTTGATAGGGATGTGGAAGTACGCATCCTTGAGGTCTAAGGATGCTAGCCAGTCTCCCTGTCTGAGAGAGGGGAGAATCATTGCCAAGGTGACCATCTTGAACTTTGACTTGGTTAGATATCTGTTTAGGGTTCTGAGGTCCAGTATGGGTCGCCACTCCCCATTCTTCTTTAGGATTAAGAAATACCTTTAGTAAAATCCTTTTCCCCTCTGCGAGGTTGGGACATGTTCCACTGCCTTTGCCAGTAGAAGGCTGGCTACCTCTGATTCTAGCAAGGCCTTTTCTACTGCGGTTGTAAGTTTTAACAGCCTTGCCCTCATTTTTGGGATGCCCTTGAAACTGAGAGCAAGACCCTGGCTTACTACTTCCAGGACCCAGTTCTCTGTGGTAATGGCTCGCCATGCTTTTGAGTAGTGAGCCAGTCTGCCACCTACCAGTATTGGGGAGGCAACCCTGACAGGCACATCAGCAGTTCTGCTTTGCCTGTGTCCTGGGCTGGGGACTTGGGTCAGAACACCTGCTACCCCTTCTACCACTGGCTCTAAAGTAGCCACATTGCCGCTGGTAGTCTGGGACAGCCTGAGCTTGATAAAAGGGTCTGGCATGGGATCTCCCCGTACCTCCCCTACTTTGATGCATCTGGGAGGTGGATGCCTTCTCTTTGGCAGAGGCGTTTTCATAAACTGCCTTTTACGCATCCATTTTTTTCATGTAAGCTTCTGTTTGTTCACCAGATAATTCTGCTCACAAGGAAAATCTAATGCCTTAGTTTGGGTATCTTGAGAAAAGGTAGTGACCCTGAACCAAGCAAACCTTCTTGGGGATACTAAAGTTGCCATAAGCCAGGCAGCAGTGTCGTTGGTATCCACTGCCATGTGGAATTGGTATTTGGAAGCTTCAGTGCCACATCTGGCAGTCTCCTCTAGATCAGCTGCTAGTGCAGGAGAGACTTTTTTGGTATCTGGATACATAAGCCATATAACTGGCATGTCTGATGGCCAAAGAGGCCCCTAAGTAGGCTTTCTTTGCCATAGACTTGATTTTACAAGACTCCTTGTCAGGGGGATGGGAAGACAATGGCACATTTGGTCTGTCACAGGCAGCTGCCTGTACTACTCCCTTATGGCTGGGGTGACTGAAGAGAAATTCAGCCCACTCTTAGCCAAATGGTATTTCCTTTCCATTTTGTTATCCACTAGAGGGACAGAAGTAGGAGTTTTTAAGATTTTCAGGACTTGCCTCTTCAGTGACTTGTAGATGGGGAGCAGTAAATGTTTAGTAGCTGCCAGATCCATTATCTCCATATAATCTGGTTCCTCCTCCTCCTCAGTGGTCTCTTTAGTAGGGAGGTCCAGAGTCTCTGCCACTTGTTTCATAAAAGAAAAGTGGGAAGAGAAATCCTCTGGATGTTGAGAGGGAGATTCAAACTCCTGCTGTTCTGGTGAGACCTCAGGCTCAATTGGCTCTCCAAAGTCATCATCTTCCTCCTCTTCATAATCATGGTCCGGTTCAGCCAAACCAGGAACCGAAGAAGCAACTGTTGGTATGAATGGTGGTTGAAATGGAGTTTGAACCGGTTTTTGCTGAGGTATTTGCTGCAGAACCAGAACCGAACCACTGGGAATATCTTGCAGCAACTGAATAATTTTAATAGCATTTGCTATTTCTTCAGCGGTTGGAACCGCCGCAGCTTTCGGTTGCGGTTCCTTTCCTTTTTTTTTTTAAATATTTTTATTGAGAAAAAACAGTTGCATATGTAAAAAAGATTTTGCAAGTATATTTTCCACATTATGGGTACATTCTCTACACAAAGTTGTTTAACTTTGCATTACTTCTTTGCAGAAGTGACAATAATGATAGATTAGGTCCCCGTATCCTTTACATTTCTGCTAGTAAATTAATTTAAATAAGGTCTAAGAAATTGTTCCGCCAATATATTACTAATTCTACAATGAAAAGTAATCAATTATATATTTTAGTTCCATTCAAGATCCCCCCTCCCCACTTCTTAATTATACACCAGAGAAATCATCTAAATAGCGAAAAGTGGAAATATTAACTCTCTAATTTTGTTCAATATAACTTCTTGATGTGTTTTGTTATTATCTGAAGTGCCCACAATTGTTCTAATTGGACAGCTTCTTTCACCATAAAACTCCATTTGAACTGATCAAAGTCCCTTATTATTTCCACATTCCATTTAGCCAAGATTAGCCTCTTAGTAGCCATTGTGGCTAAATTAAAGATTCTCTTCTGGTTTTCCTGGAGTTCAAATTTCTGTATATCATTCAATATCATGTATCTAAAGTCCAAGGGAAGATCAATATTAAAAATCTTTATTAGCATCTGATTTGTTTTCTTCCACCATTCCTGAATAAACCTGCATCCCCATAAACAATGAAATAAATCCCCAAGACAACCACATTTATGCCAACATTCTTTTGTTCCACCTGGTTTTATATTACCTAGTACAGTATTTGTGGGGTAACATATGCCCTGTCCATAATCTTTTTTTTAATCACTTTATTTTTTGAGTATAAGTAGTCCTTATTTACTTGATCCTTAGGTTTTTCCATTGTTGTTCTAAATACATTATATTGCTCTCCTGATTCCATTTATTTATTACTTCCCAGGAGTCCTCTTTTGCAACTACTAGTCTACCATATATCTGTTGTGCTAATTTATCTTTTCCTCTGTTTAGGATACTTGTATGCTCTTTCATCAGTACTGATGTATTCTGTCTATTCCCCTGTCTTATGTCTTGTTTAATTATTATTATTCAACATATTATAAATCAAAAAAAGTGTTCTTTGAGTATCTGGAAAAAGAGTATTAAATCTCTGGATTGTAATGAACTCTCCTTCTTCCAATAACTGATACCAAGTTTGGATATTTTATTCATCTAGGTTTTTTAAGTTTTTCTGTAATTTGCTATTCCTAATAACTGAATTGCCCCAAATATTTAGATAAAATGAGGGGAAAATACTATTTTCCTTGATCCGTGTAATTGCCTGTACTAGTTCTCTTTTAATAGAGGTAAAAATATCAGGGATTTTGGTCATTGGTTTAATTTCTTGTATAATATCGTTCAGGATTATAGTAGGTTCCTCTTCCCAAAAAATGTGTTCATTATAGTTGTCTTTTTCAGGAGCATAGGCCCACTCCCATAATATCTTTACTTGGTATGCTACTGCATATGTTATCGGGTCTGGGCAACTATACCCTCCTCGTCTTCTGGGGTAGATCAAACGTTTCCAAGGGATTCTAGGCTTGCCTCCCCTCCACAAGAATTTAATGAACCTTCTACAGAGTGTGCTAAACCATTTTTCTGTGGGTAAACCAATTATATTATGTATTACAAAGATTAAATGGGGGAGTGCCATCATTTTAATAGTTTCCACTCTTCGCCATAATAAAAGAGACATTTTTTTCCCAGCCATCCAATAGCATGGTTCTCTTATCCTTTACTTTTGCATAATTTGACTTAAAGAGCAGCTGTCGTGTCATGTCAGGTTGCCCCTGAAAACAGGCACTTGTGCCTAGTGGGCCTTATCCGGTTACCAAAGACTAAAATAAAAATAAAATAAATGTAAGACCTTACCTGGTATGCTGAGATGCACCTTGGTTTCCTTTTCCAGACTGTATTCAGTAAATGGCGCAAAGATTTGTAATTTTAATATAATTTAAATATTTGTAATAAAGCCACCCAAAAAAGCTGAAGATTCATGAGCATTACTGCAGTTGGAGCAGAAGGAAGTGTGACATCAGTAAATGAAGCCCACCATTGCCGGAAGTAAGCACATATCTTCGTGTTGCTAAATGGTGGTTCTGATTCCCAGTTGTGGTCACTGCCTGTTCTATAGGATAAACTTTGTGTTAGAAGTAAGTATTTCCCTGCCAAACTCTCTGCAGTTTTTAAAAACGTCCCTGTGTTGTTATCACAGCTGTGTTTGGTGTTAACTGAATTGGTCAAACTGAATTTCGCAGTGGAATTGTGTGCGTAAGTTGGCCCGGTGCTGATGTCAGGTTGCTGCAGGCCGCTATGCCTTTTGAAGCATCGCACGTTCCTGATCTGTTGACTGCGTTGTACCTCTGCAATTGCCCTCCACAGTCAATATGTAGTAAAGGTGTCCACTGTGCTACATTTTTGTGAGAGTTAACCCCCCCCTGCACCCCCATGTGTGTGACACCAAGTTACTGGATTCGTGGTATGCCACATGTGATCTTTGAGAGCTGGTGAGATTTCAAATACTGCATCCAAATTGGAGTAAGAGAATGTGAATAAACAGTGCAAAATGAAGTAAAGTGGGAGTGCTTTTTTTTCTGCTGACATCCCAGTGAAGTAGCTCCTGGCACAGATGAGTTGCTGTTTAACCCCACGCCCCACTGTGACTTGGAGTTTTGTGTGCCTGTGTTTGTAGTGTGATGCAAATGAGAGAAAATTCAGAGAAGGGACACAGATGATTGAGGGGCAGCAGGGGTATATATACAAGCAAAGTCTGTGTAACCTAAAGAACTACTTGCTGGATACATCAAGGGAAAGGCTGGGACGGGATGAACAATGTACTGGAGCGAGCTTCTCATGCCCGGTGAGAACATGAGGATGACAGTGGATTGCAGTGAGATGTCAGTGTTGTTGAAGGTATAATACTATAGTCCACCATGACGCCTTCTACTTGCTGCTAAGAGTGACCCGCCGTCCTCAACAGTAGCGACGACTTGTGTAGGACTGCAGTAATGCATAGTTCTTGGTAATGGGCACAGCCGGTGCTATGTTGTAGTCTGTGCAAACGTCTGTTGTGGCTGCTACAGTCACCAGGGTCAGAACTTGTAGCAGAGTCTCAGTTTATGCCTGCGTCTGATGGAATACTGGCCATGCTGGCACAGAGAGGATAACTGTTGTAATACACTTTGGAACAATGTTCTATCCATCACTGTTCCCCTTTCACTGTGTGGTGGTCACATGTGCCGTGTGCCTGTGATTGATCCTGCTATGTAACATGGACCAAAGGGTGAGGCAATGTATTGTATCCCCTCTATTGCTGACAACAGCAATGTTTTGAGCACGGAAGTGTGTAAAGGCAGTGATGTCCATGCAGAAATGAAGATGAGTCAGTCCTGGATGGCCAAAGAACCATATGTGGTATGAAGGCAATTGTTTATATTGATTAGTAAAAACTATGTGTTGAATTGTTCCTGTGCCTGTTAACCCACATGTGGCCTCACTTACCTCAGTGCTGTCATGCAGTTTAATGAGATTATTTACAGAATCTACCCAGAACCACCCCATCATGGCACAGGGGACTACCATTGCACAGGCGTCCCATTCACTGCAGTCACACTTTCCAGCTGCCTGTGATGATGAAAATGTGGTGACACCAGCAACTGTGCAGCCATGCTACACAGGACATGATGCTGATGGTCACCCCCCATCCCAGGTATGTATGCCCACCACCCCCCACAGGGGTGACCTTTGGGGAACACGTGCACTACACAGCTTGCAGGCTGTTAGCAGGAAGATCACCTGGCATGTACAGTATATGTGCCCTGTGCAAGATGGGGAACATCCCGGACTTTCATTGGCATGCAGCAGATCCACAGCATGGCACCCAGTCAGACAATATTAAGGATAGTAGGTAGATGGTTGGAACAGTTGTATTGTGGTGCCCAAGGTCCCTGTGCTACTGGGCCAGTGTAGGTACATACCATATGCCACCCCAATTTGCCCTGCATTCTGAGGCCAGCATCGCTTCCACAAAACACAGCTGCTGAACTGTGTGTGCCAACATGTGACCTCTGTCAGCATATGTGATGTTGTCAGGGGATACTCCCCAGTGCCTCATGCACTGCCTTGTGCATCATGGTGTGATGGAGTGTGCGTAATGGATTTGTGTGGAGAAGGTGGGGAAAGACAGTGTCTGTGTGATAGATGGCTACAGTGTGGATACAGTATAAACCAGCAACATTGCATACTCATGTTGTTTCTGCCTCCTAGCACCCCATGAGGAGTGCACGACATGGTTGTGAGAGTGCTGCCATCTTTCGTTGTGTTCCCTGCGTGCTGTGTAGCACTGTGAGTGCCTCATCAGTACTGCCTGAAAAACATGTGTGATTAAACCCGTGCTGTACAGCCTTGTCCTGTAGCACTTGCCACCACTGTATATGTGATGTGTTAACCTGACAGTCATATACAGCCAGCATTTTTATACATTGATTTTGAACCACCCCTCCAGCAGGTATTGGTAACCACAATTGTTTCCTTTAACTGACCATACCCCACAGCCCTAAAGGGCTGCAACACTTCATATCATGGTTATTGATGTTGAGCACACAAGGTGGTAAGGTCAGTAATAAGTCAGAATAGGGTGCAGCATGTCATGAGGCACACAAGAACTGGGTAAATCCCCTAATAATCCCCCCCATACTGCCGTATATATATATATATATATATATATATATATATGTATATATATATACACATATCATAAGTTATGAAAAAGGGTCTTATAAATGATGCAGTCTGATCAGCTCTCATGATTCCAACAGCCTTACAGTAATCCACGTTGTACTGTCATACACATCCAGATCACCATGGAACATGTATTCTTGCTCTCACCATTCCTTCCTGTAGCACTGCTGTATTACTGGTATGCTGCAGTCTGATTTTGAATCAGCATTCTTAAACTGCTGAAGGTGGAAGAACTATTTTATGAAAAATTTCGCTGTACATGAAGAACAAATTCTAACAGTATACTTTTAACAGTTTTCTTTTGGAATGTTTTTTATAATAGCAATAAGGCACTCACAGGAGTTACATTATCAGTCAGTTAATCACACCCTAGGAGCAGTACATCACCCTGCTGTGCCTCGTGCCACATTACACCCCTTGGGGGCGATTAACAGACTGTTAATCTAACACCTGGTCATGACTTATTACTTTAAAATTATGTGTTTCGGGAAGATGTGTCTCTCCCTGTTACGATGTGTGGCACAACTACTAAGTTAACCATACAATGATGCACTGTGTCTGACATTATGTGGCTGCTTGTTGCAGTAGGTCTATTATATTGTTGCTACTGTGTGTATAGTCTATCGTAGTAAACATTTCAAGGTGTGGTACAGCAGGTGTTCTAATGCAAATGTTTCATATGCTTACAGAGAATGTCAGTCAGCGATGTGGATGATGAGTCCTTTCACGATTCTGATGACACTGACGACAACATTCCTGGTGATGACGCAGACTACCAGTCTAGTGATGATGCAGGCAGTGATGACGGTTCCAGCCGCGGTACAGATCCAGTATTATCTGTGTCAACTCAACCATACCGATATGGGCCACCTGCTCGTGCTCCCATTGAAACACCAGACAGCGTAGAGGATGAAGGAGCCAGAGATGCGAGAATTGGGAACAATGACTGGCATGTTACATCGGTTATGTAATGATTTGTACTGCACGTTTGTGCTGTATTACTTGTATTTTGTCTTTGTTTTGTTTTCTTTGTTGTTTTTTACACAGTTATACCTCTCATTATACATCGATGGAGCAGTCCAGGCAAATTGGAGTGCTCCTTTCCTCTGCACGTGAGATGCTGCTATTCTGTGAATAGCGTCTCACGTACAGATGCTCTTGAAATGTGTATGTTGTGGAGATTTGTTAAAGAAATATATATTACTGATCATTCTATATCAATAATATATTAATAATGTATTAATACATCCCACATCGACACTCACTGATGAAAATGAGTGGTTTCATGTTCCTTCTGGTTGAGCCACAACAGCTAAGCTTTGCTTTGTTTTTCTCAGTCAGTTGAAGGTGCATGAAACCACTCATTTTCAGCAATGACTGACTTTGGGGTTATGTATTAACACATGTTACTCATTTTAACAACAACCTCCAACTAGCATGCTGTAATGGCATTATAATGTAAAAATAGGTCCTGTTAGGCAAATGAACTGTTTATTGATATGACTCGTACTTTATCTATATACGTATATTGCTGAGGCAATACATGTTCGATGTTCAATACATGGACTTCATTTACATATTTTGACTGTGTAGTACAGTATGTCCTGCAAGCATATTGGTCCACAGTGTGGTCAAATTTTGGTAACAGTTCATACTGTAAGCTGCCATTCAGTGGGCAGCCTGGTGGTATGCGGGCATGCTGCGGCTGCCAGCCGATGACATGGGGGGGAGCTGGGTGGGCAGGGGGTCCTGAGTGGGTTGCCACTGGACCACCAGGGATATATCGCGATAAAGGTCACGGGCTATCGGTGCATTTCGTGGGGTTGGGTGACCTGTAGACTGCCAGGGATGTGTAACATGTACATTTCACATTGCTTGGAACATCGGGTGGGGTAGCAGGACCAGTAGACTGCCAGGGATGTGTCACTTGTACATTTGACATCACTCGGAGCATCGTGTGGGGTGGTGGGACCACTACACTGCCATTGATGTGGAACTCATACTTTTCACATCGCTTGGAGCATCGGGTGTGGTAGGGGGACCACTAGACTGCCAGGGATGTGGAACTCATGCATTTCACATTGCTTGGAGCATTGTATGTGGTGGTGGGACCACTACACTGACATTGATGTGGAACACGGACATTTTACATCGATGGGCTCATCGGGTGCGGTAGGGTGACCACTAGACTGCCAGGGATGTGGAACTCATACATTTGGTATTGCTTGGAGCATCAGGTTGGGTGGGGGGACCACTAGACTGCTAGGGATGTGGTACTCATGCATTTTACATCACTTGGAGCATCGGGTGGGGTTGGGGACCTCTAAACTGACAGTGCATTTTATTTTGTTTAATAATTCCCATGATCGTGGCTATGGGAGGAAGGGTGGTTCCCACTAGAATACCAGGACATTTTACTTCAATAATTCCCTCGATTGCGGCTACGTGGCTGGGGGTTGCCCCATGACCCCCTCTGTCCGTACCAGGGCACCATGCGCACTTTGCTGTGCTGGCCTGCTAAAGCCATGCAAATGGGGCCATAATGACGTGCAAATCATCCCATTTGCACTTGCATACATTATGACCCCATGTGCATGCCCAAGTCTGAATATATCGGGAAATGTGCTGCGCTGGAGCATTCCCAGTCCTCCCTGTCTGGGGAATGCGCAGGTGCATTGTATATGCGCCATGCACATCACCTCTGAATGTCTCCCTGTCTTGGCCCTGGCGCATATCGGTTGTGCTGCTCCTCCCATGTCACCATTGTCTGGCGCAGTCTTAATATCTAGCCCATGATGTACATGGACTGTTTAGTAGTGCATCATTATTTCATGTATTTTACAAATGTCATGTGCTGTGTCTCACTTTGAAGCAACATCAGTTTTGCTTTCTTAGGTGTTCCTGCGATCATTGTGTCCCAATGAATGATGCCATCAGCAGTCTCTGCTGCAGGGAATCTCAGAGGTTTTTAGACAAAATCGAACATAATAACAGCAAACCTAATGCTGGCATCATTGTTGCATCATCGATCATCCTGGCTTTGAATGTGTGTGCCTGAATTGATGGGTTCTGGAGACATCATGCTACCAGTATAGGCAGCAGTATCCCGAAGACGATTCAGCTGTTGAGTTCCAGTCAGAGTAAGTTGCTAATAAATGCGACAGGTTCTTTTGGCTTTGATGTTAGCACTACAAAATGTCCCAGCTGAAAGTAATATTTGTAAGAAACACATAAGATGCATTAAAAAGGACACTTTTCATAATGTCAGTGATGCTCTCCAGTGGTGCATTATGGTTGTGCGGCATCTACTTTAGGCTGGATGAAGATCTTGGCTATGCCTCATTCTTCAATACATCCGAGCTGTGAAGTTCTTCAACCATTACGCAGTACCTGGCATGCATTACTGTTCATTACTGTGTATGAAAAAGACAGCAGAATTTCAGAAATTGTAACAGGTAATCATTTATTTAACTTTTAGCATTTAGATGATATACTCATTAGTGCTCTGTATTCATTATGTCTGCTATTTGTCAGACATTGGTGGTGGTGAGTGAGGGAGCCATAGAGTAGTGTAATTGGATCAGGAGTTGGCTACTGGCTGCATGTGTTGTTGCTGTGTATCAAAGGACAAGGCTCGCGACTTGCCTTCAGCTACTGTCCGAACTGTGACAGCAGTACATCCTGTACAGCAAAGAGCTGACAGCAGAAGGGGGCCAAGGGTAACAGTGCATGATAGCAGCGAAGAAAGGCACCCGTGTGACAGATACGTCAATGGTGCCAATTGAGCATGGCGTGTTGGTGGTGGGAAGGTGCTGTCTCATTCACGTGAGAGTCTGGGCCCAGATTGGCGTTATTATTATTACCAGGACAATGTGAGTGAAGAGGCAGTGGCACAAAGCAGGGAAGTAAGTAGGACAGCCAGAGATGACTGCCTGTATCAAGTGTGATAAATGATGGTCTGTTGTGCCAGTACATGATACAGAGCAGGTAATGGCTAGCCATGCACACACATGTCCATCTCCGTAAACAATCTGTGATTTTTCAGCTGCATTGTGTATACAAAAAGATGGATGCCACAAAAAAACAAATGCAAGCACTGTATGTCACCATGACCTTTGACTTTTTCTTGTCATCCATTTTTCTGTAGCCATGCATACAACACATTTTATGCACAGAGAGCATGGGTTCTGATTGTCTGTTTCAGCATACCCATGTTATCAACAAAGACATGTACAGTATTGTTGCTTTCTTAGGATTGTTATCATTGTTGTGTAATCAGTAATACTTGAGGGTGTGTGAATCACACATTTGTGACGCACAACAAGGGGCATGTCGAGTCACAATGCCGCATTCACAATGCCTTCAACCCTTGTTTGTGCATTAAAAATGTATAATACACACCCCCCTTGTGTATTACTGCTGACGCTAGACTAATAACAATGTCAGAAAAACAACTGTGGTGTGTGCTTCTTTATAACAGTGGTATGCTGGAATAGACAGACAGGGCCAAAGCTGTCTATGCATGCGTAAAAAGAAAAATGAATCTGTATCTGGCATACAAATCACAATATATAAGGGTTATGCATGGGGTGCCTGTGGGATAACCAAGTTATTTGTACAGTAGCCTGTGACCTCGAGTAACCTCTTGAGTGGTAAAGCCACGAGTGAGGTTTACGAGAGGTCACAGGCACTGTACAAATAACTTGGTTATCCCACAGGCACCCCACGCATATTTAATTTATGCAACAGGATTTTTTGGGTTCAGTTTTGTTATATATTTCTTAAGTTTCTGTCCATGTTTTTTTCTCTGTGCCTGGTTGCTGTGTTTGGTTTGCAGGGTTGCTATTCTGAGAAAGAGGAAAAAATTGTTTTTTTGTTGAGTGTTTTCATTTAAAATGTGGTTCTGGTTTTGGGGGGGGATTTGGTTAGGGTGTTCATTTTGTGAGTCTTTGGGACTGTGATAGTTTTGTTTGTAAAGAGCACTGTGAGAACGTGAAAGTGAAACTGGGAGGCAGTACTGCTTAGCAGGCAGCACAGGTGGTGGTGGTTAGTGATGTAGTCACTGTGTGGATAAATGGGGGGTGATGTAATCACTATGTGGATAACTTGAAGTTATCCACATAATGATTACATCACCACCCATTTATCCACACAGTGACTCAGATAACTGAAGTTATGTGTAAGTTTTTAGCCTGACACCTGTTGCATAAAAAGTGTTATGTTTATATACGAACAAATCGCAATCTGTACTATACTTTGTTCTACAAAAGTTTCTCCATCTCCAGAACCTAATTGTTAATGCCATTATTAAATATCTCTGACTACGCACCCACAACTGCTGCCTCCCCAGACACACACAGACTAAGTAGCAGTACCTTTTTGTATAACAATATTCCATTTCTTGGAAATAAACATAAACCTTGCATCATACCAATATACCCATCATGGCACTGGATACATGGGTGTATTTAACGGTTCTGATGTGGTTCACTCAGTGGGCTGCTCACCGTGCAGAAACAACACCAGACGTGGTAAACCTATCCAAATATACACTCCATGTCAGGATACATTGATTAAACATTGAATTCTGCAAACTTCTTTTTGATTTTTTTTTCATGCGTCCTGGATGAAATGTTGTTTTGAAACCAAAACTGAATGGCACCATTGACAACATTGTCAGAGTCCCATATCCGTTCTGACGACACAGAGAGACACACGGAAAACGTGACACTGAATTGAAACCTGCAGTGCTGTGCCTCTCTCCGTTAGGCATGCAATAAGGAATAAACAGAGTGCTTGTCCATGCAGGTTGCACCTGACTCATGCAGAACAGTACTGTAGCTCCCCACCCACCCACCCACAATGCTAAATCCGGAAGTTGACATTGTTTTGGTTACGTATTGGGTAGCAGTAACCGCGAGTGATGCACTGAATCAGCTACTGGTCTTGTGTCTCTCCAATTCTGTCCCCATACCGCAGTGTTTTGTCATGCAGACACAGAAGGAACAGCGAGGCAGAGAGAGAATAAGACAGTGTTACACAGTGGGTGGTTGCCTCACACAGCATGCACATTTCATTACACTACATTACTCACTGAGGTTTCCGGCACTGTACCAATCTCTCTGTTCACGGAATGCACTACCCACCCCCACACCTACACGTCCCTCTGTCCACCGAGCTCTGAGCCGCAGCATACTGAGACATCGCAGGTGAGACAGAGAGCCACAGGGACCAACTGTGTGAGTGTCTGTGGAACAAGTCATGCACCCCCCCCACCACCAGATACACTCACTGACAGCTGCTGCCGTAAACATGTGTATGGTGGTGGCACACATGCAATTTATCAGGTACTGTTATTCACAATAAATGTCATGATATCACATCAGTGTATCTCAGTGAAATAACACCCCCTTACATTACCTTTAAATCTTTCTCCTTTCAATCTTAAAGCATGACCTCTTGTTTTGACTCCAACTTTCCTTTTAAATAGACTTCCTTCCCTCACTTTGTTTATCCCTTTCATGTACTTGAATGTCTCTATCATGTCTCCTCTCCTCTCTTCTAAACTCCAGCGGATACAGATTTAATTCTCTCAATCTTGTCTCATACGGTTTCCCTTGCATACCCTGCACCATCTTTGTTGCCATTCTCTGAACTTTTTCTGTTATGTCTGTGACCTTTCTTAAATGAGGCCTCCAGAACTGTACCCCATACTCCAGGTGCGGTCTAACCATGTTCGTATATAATGGCATCAGCATCTCCCTCTTCCTACTAGTTATGCCCCTTCCTGTGAACGCCATCATTCCATTAACTTTGCCAACCGCCTTACTACATTGGTCACTTACCCTAAGGTTGTTTGATATTATAATCCCCAGATCCCTTTTCTGTTCTGTTTGCTTTATCTGCTCTCCCCCAGTGAGTACTTGGCCAGTCGATTTTTACACCCTATATGCATCACCGCACACTTCTTTGTATTAAACTTCAGCTGCCATGTTTCTGACCATTTCTCTAGTATACTTAAATCCCTCTTCATGGCCTCAAAGGCTCCTTCAATGTCGACCTTATTCCATAACTTTGCATCATCTGCAAACAGACACATTTTCCCTTCAGTTCCCTCTGATATAACACTAATATATATGTTAAAAAGGATTGGCCTAGTACAGACCCTTGAGGAACCTCGCTCATAACCTTCTTTACCCCCAGAATCTACACCATTTACCACCACCCTCGGACTTCTATCCTTCAGCCAGTTTTCAACCCATCTAGTTATTTTTGTCCCACTCCCAGACTCTCTGTCATATTTACCAGCCTGCGGTGAGGGACAGAGTCAAAGGCCTTACTGAAGTCCAGTTAGGCAACATCAACTGCCCCTCCACGATCAACCACCTTTGTTACCTCATCAAAAAATTCTGTCAGATTTGTTTGGCAAGATCTCCCACTAGTGAATCCATGTTGCTTTTCATCTAATAGTTTGTTGTCTGTTAAGTATTTTACCACTCTTTCCTTTATTAGCACCTCTATCACCTTGCCCACCACTGATGTGAGGCTGACAGGTCTATAATTTCCTGCCTCCTCCTTGCAGCCTCTCTTGTGCAGTGGTACTACATCTGCCATCTTCCAGTCACTCGGAACACACCCTGTATCTAGGGACAAGTTAAATAACTTTGTTAAATATGTTGCCAACTCATCCTTCAACTCCGTAAGAACCCTTGGATGCAAACCATCCAGCACCATTGCTTTGTCTACCTTTAATTTTCCATGTTCTCCCTTAACTCTTTCCTCACTTAATGGGCTTTGATCCACCCCCACATTCATCTCCTCCCTTCTTTAACGCAGGTCCTTTTCCATCCCCTTCCACTGTGAATACAGAGCAAAAATAACTATTTAAAACCTCAGCCTTCTCAAAGTCCCCCTCAACCTTAGTTCTCCCCTCCCCCCTCAAACTCACAATCCTCTGTCTTGTCCTCCTCTTCCCCCACATATCCAGAAAAAGTTTTATCTCCTTATTTGTCACGTTTAGCAATTCTCTCTTGTTTCTGCTTTTGCTCTCCTAATCAATTTCCCTGCCTGTCTCAGTTTCTCCTTATTATTTACTCTATCACAGTGTGAGTTTTCTTATATCTTCTGAAAGTCATCCTTCTATCTCTTATTGCACTTATAACCTCCCTATTAAACCAAAGAGGCCACCTTCTTTTCTTGTTTTTTCCTAACCGCTTCATGCATAGTACAGTTGCTTTTAATAATGCCTCCTTAATACATTTCCCACAATTCCTCTACATCCTTTATCCGATCACTATATTTCATTTCCTTCCTGAAAATCTCCCTCATTGTATTAAAGTTCACCTTCCTGGAGTTCAGAACCTTCAAACTGGTCTTATTTGTTATCGTCCTTGTTTGTATCTTGAAACTTACTGTGTTGTGATCACTTGTACCCAGACAGTCTCTCACAATAACCTCTTCAACACTATCCCCGTTTGTGAGTACCACGTCCAAAATATTTCCCCCCTTGTGGGCTCCTTAATCGGCTGATGTAGAAACGATCCTTGCAGTGCTTCAAGTACCTCTCTGCTCCTGGCTGATGTTGCCTTTGGGATTCCCCATTCTACATCTGGCATATTGAGGCCCCCAGTAGTACAAACTCCCCTTTGTTTGACACCCTTTGAATCACCTGCATCATTTGCCTGTCTGACTCCTCCCCCTTATTTGGAGGCCTATATATCACTCCTATTCTTATTATCTCTCCAGGTTTTTTTTTCTAATGTGACACACAGGAATTCTGTCTCACTGTACTCATCCTGTCCTTCAGTTGCTTTAATGGTCTCCTTGACATATAATACCACCCCTCCCCCTTTCTACCCATCCTGTCCCTTTTGAACAGCCTGTATCCCGGAACACTAACTTCCCAGGAGTGATTTTCCGACCACCAGGTCCCTGTTATAGCCACAATATTGAGGCATTCATCCACCGTCATTGTCTCTAGGGCCACCATTTTATTTCCCAGACTTCTGACATTCACATACAGCCCTCTCCACCCTACAAATCCTACTTTCTTACTATTAACTTACCTACAATATTACATGGAAGATTACTAGCTGGTCTATTCCTTGCTGCTCCTTCACTAAACAGTTTAAATTTAATTCTTCCCTTACAAAGTAATATAATTTTTCACTCAGGACCATTGTGCCAACTCTGCTTAAGTGTAATTGGTTGGAGGGCATGGCCCCAGAGAGTGTCTCTTAAGTAGATAAGACAGCCTCCACCTCTTTTCCCTATTATGTCCTGCCTGAAGAAGGTGTAACCATTTAGGAATAGGGCCACGTCAGGGATTCTGGAGGTGAGCCATGTTTCTGAGATCGAAAGCACATCCAGGTTTTGTATATAGACCCATGCTTGAAGCTGGTCAATCTTTGGTTGAAAACTACAAATGTTAATGGAGGCCAGTTTTAGGGCCCCATTGCTGGTTTCCCAGACATGTTTCGGTCAAAAAAGGCCAGGCTTGGGATGAATATTACCAGAAAGTAACAGAAGCATCAGGGTGCAGTGTAAGAGATTAATTTTAAGAGTTTTAAGCTTCTCAGTCTTGGTATGCCTTAGTTTGTGGTTACCCTTTAAGGGTGGCAGAGTATTAGTAAGGCAAAGCAGATGGGATAACATAGGTACATAGGCTAGGAATTTTAGATGTCCAAAAAGGTTACTGGGCAAAGGCTTGTTCACACGAGCGTCATTGTCTTCAGTCAAACCGTAGGTATTGTGAGGCAATATTTGCACATCTACAGTAGTAATGAATTACAGCTCACATATTTGTATTCGATAGAGACATTTAGCAGAGGAACTACAGTGAGTACAAACACTATGAGACCCTTGCTTATGAGTGACATTTTATTCATAATTTGTTGTAAGGGGTGGACTGGTGTGCCTCAGATGTCTAAGGAAGGGGGTGTGAATTACCCTGGGGATGTGGGTAATGAGACTCACAAATTGAGCTTTCCTAGGTGCCCTCTGACTTTGTGTAAGAGCAACTGGTGTCTAGTGCAGACAGTGGTAGTTTGGTGTAGTTGCAGTCTACCCCTTGGGGGAGGGTGGGACAGGGTTTGGTGATTAGCTATCTAGGAATCTGCAGATTCACAGCAGGTGTGAGGTTTGGAAGGCGTTACCACATAAGAGAGCTGGGAGGAGGGAAGGAGGGAGGGAGGCAGAGATCACGGGAGAAGTATAGTGGGGTGGAAAAGTGGGCTGTTTCTGGAGAGCCATGTATAAAAGCCAGACCACCTTAGGGTGGGCGGGTGGATGGGGAAGGTTGGTGGCACCCGCTAAATGGAGCTGCGTGAAGTGCACCTCTGTATGACAGAGTTACAGGTGGCAAGTAGGATGTCTGTTTTACCATGACGCTGCTTCTCCATTGCTTCTACAGCCTTCTGAAGGAGGAATTTCTCCAAAGCCCCCTTCCTGCATTGCCTGGTAGTGGTGTTAAATACTGGTACCATACTACAATCTGATTTCAACCAGCTACAACTTAACCTTATTATTTCAAAACTACTATAAAACACAAATAAAACAAAGGTAATGTGCTTTGCTCCAACTCCATCTTCACCTTCACCGTTAAGGCAGAACATTATCTCTATCAACATTGCTAGGGGATTCCTTAGAGGTAGTACACAAATTTAAGTATGGAGTTGTGGCTAGACAGTCATCTATCCTTCATTGTCCATATTGAAACACTTACGAAAAAACTGAAAGTTAGATTAGGATTCTTCTTCAGAAATAAATCTTTATTCCCTATTGACGTTAGGAAATGATTAGTGCAAGCTACCTTTCTCCCCCTTCTGGATTTTGCAGACATTCTATACACCAACAACTCAGCTTCCTACCTTCCCAAATTGGACATTCTCTTCCACCGAGCTATTTGTTTTATATTAAATGCTCCCTCTAGGACCCATCGTTGCTCATGTTATTCTGCAATAGGCTGGACGTCACTTGCCACCAGAAGGAAAAATGTCTAGCTGTATTTGGGCATATAACGCTATGCTTAATAAACTCCCCTTCTATATCTCATCCCTATTCCACCATTCCCTTAGCTGCTATTCACTTAGGAAAAATTCCATTATCTTATTAGACATACCCAAATATCGCACCCAATTTGGAAAAACCGCTATCAGTTATGCTTTACCATCTGTTTGGAATAAACTCTGAAACACCCTTAGGCTTTCCAACTATGCCTCTCTGAATGTTGTCAAATTCTAATAAGTATATAGCTCCTTTAAGGATGAATGCCTCTGCTACGCTAGTTAGCCGAGCCCCTAGGTTATCCTATTACCTTGATTGGGTATTAGCACTTTATCAGTTATGGTGGCGATCTTCTTACCCCCTTGCTTTGTTACTACTGCACACTTACTACCTTTGTACTCCATGCTGCTAGCTGGAAATGTTTTTATTTATTTATTTATTTAGCTTTTGTTGACCGGGTAAGTGCACTAGACAAATCCTGCCTATTTTCAGGCACGACCCGAGGGAGGGGGATACAGATGAATGCCAACTGACCTTGAACCAGATTAAGCTGTTGGTGGTATTTTTAGTGAATGAGGGAAATTTGGCCAGGACACCGGGGAAGTTCCCCTACTCTTTTCGAGAAGTGCCATGGGATCTTTAACATCCACCTGAACTACCACCAATCCAGGCAGTTTGTTCTTATTCTACTTGTATAGTGCTTTTCCCATGCTAATTCCATCTTCCCGTAAAGTTTGATTTTGTATTGTTTACCTTCCTGCATCAGCCCTATATTATGTTTATGCTATTTTACTATGTACTTGCTGTTTTGTTATGTTTGTGGCAGGACCTCCTTGTACATGTCCTGATTAAATAAACTTGAACTTGAACTAAGTCCCTGGCAAATCTCACAGGCTTTCATGTTGTGAGAGAGCCCTAGGCAACAGACATGCACGTCATGAGTGTTGTCCTTGTAGATTTTTTCTCTGCACTTGCACTACCGGAAAAGTTTAGACAGTTCTTTCAGCAGCATACAAGTTGCTGAAAATCACCATAAAAGTGATTACTTAGCTATGAACAAAAACAAAATGGTGATTTTGTGCTGCAATGTTTCCGATGGCAGGTCCAACGAGTCCGATCGATGGTGGGAAAGAGCTGAGAAAAGGAGGGCCGCCCACATTTATGTAGACGCTAATGCATGATGTTGTGGGAGGCCCCTGGCTGGCTACTTGCAAAATTTCTGTGTGGTCCTAGTGCTGACATGGGTATAGTTCCAAAGGTGTGGCCTGATGAAAGAGATATCCTCAAAGAAGATATTTTCTTTCTGCAGTAATATTCGCCATCTGGTATAACTCTCACATTTTGTCTTTCCATTCCTCAATCAATGGAGATATGTTTACTGAAGGGCCAGGAAAGATGGAAAAATAATGGCATGTAAACCAGTATTACCAGTATTAACCATGACATTCTAAAAACAGTATCTGGAAACATCATCATAGCATGCAGTACATCGGCTCCCATTTTTCAGTCCGAACGAGGCGCAGTTAACGGAAATTTCCCTGGGGCTATTATAGCATCGTCCCTGCAATAGGTAGCCTACTGCACCACCTCTGACTTAACTCAACATGAAGAGAAAACATGCAATAATATTTAGCTACTATATTCAACTTCATTTGAATATGTTGTTTAATGTCCTGCCTTGCACAACAGTTAAAAAGTTTCTCTGCCAACAGGGCTTTTCATGGAATGGGGTCTTCGGCCTGCACCAACTTTGCAGACCTGGCACAGAAGCTGCGGTGGAAGCTCTTTTGGTAACTGGGTAAGGTCCACTAGGCACATGTGCCTGTTTTTAGGGGCAACCTGGGAGCACTGGGTGGTTAAGTGACTTGCTCAGAGTCACACAGTATGCAAGTGTAGGTTGTGGGAATCAAACCCAGGTCTGTTGGATGTAGCAAGCTCATCACTCTAACCTCTAGGCTATACTGCCAGCAGGAAACAGTTCAAAGTGACAGGGCACCAGTCATGGCCAGAGACTGTCAGGTGTCTTGAACTGGGACTGTAAAGTCTCAGCCTGTATCTTCTCTCTGTTCCAGAACTCTGTTTCTGGGTGCGGTGGCCTAACACGGGCATAAACTACATAGTGCCTTTGGATATTGCGACTGATTTGGCAGGCCTGTGGAATGTCCTGAACCTTACCTTCCTAGTTTTCTTAGTTGGCAAATTGGAGATGCTGGATGCAAGCCTCTACTTTGTCACATAACCAAGTCTCATAGTGTTCCTCTACTGTATACAAGGGCCATACCAGGTAATAGGAAAAGTTGTAGTTCCATTTCTCGATACCTGGTACACTATCATTGGTCTCCTTGGCACAGTTCCATCAAATTTCCAGTTCCTGAGCTCTTTCACAGCCCAATTGTATTGTCCTTCAGGCATGTGGGTCCCACTGACACTGGGACTGGTTCATCCAAAAAAGCTCCACTGATAGGCAAATGGGATGAGTGGTTGTCTTGGTGTGGGGTATACCAGCGGTGTTGAAGAGGTGTCCGAATCCTATCATGGAATGGGCACTGAGCTGGTGCATTTCCCCCAGTCCAAAGGTTCAGAGTCCATCTCCACAGGACTAAGTTCTTGGGGAACCACAGATGGCAATGGTGAGGGTGCTTGGGAGACTACTGGCAGAACGGTGCCCATGGGTGGCACGCCTAGACAGGCAGAGAATGCAGTATATTTCACCCCCAGCAAGGTCACTTCTCCCATCTCCACTTTTCCACTGGGCTTGTTGCTCTTGTGCCCAAGATTGTCACCACCATCCGCTGATGTTGGCTCTGTAAAAAATAAAGAACCTGGAACAGGCCCCTCTTCCTTTTCTGGGCCTTTAGCTTCACTGGCCTCCTCTTCTGGGTTTGGCTCCATGTCTTCCATGGCCAGCTCCTCTACAGCAGGTGCAACTGAGGCAGGCAGGCAAGTCCAACATGGGTTCTGTGTCATTGCTGGCTGGACAGTGGGCAGCTGCTTTGTTTCCTTTTTGTGGGTCCATTTCTTCTAACTTTGGCATTTCCACCACTGCTTCCACCAAATGGGCTGGTATAGGTGACTGTCTGCAGATTTGATTACAGCACTCATGTAGCACCTCTTCCCTGTAGGGGTCACACATTCTGATTAATTCAACATCTCTACTCCCCCCAAGTGGCATCTCCAGTATTTTGGGGCAGAGCTGCATTGCCCGCATGCACTACACTGCCCCACTTCTCTGACCTGGGACAAGGTGGTTCCGAGCATGCTCCTTTACAGGAAACCACCACTGAGAGGTGTGGGGCGGTCTTCAGGGGTGTCCTCAGCTTCCTTCAGCCCTTATGGCCTTATCAATTACTATAGGATTTTTTTTTGCGCTTCCCCCCGGCTGCCTCCATCAGCACTGTCCAGGCGTCCCAGCCCCATCCATGCCTTCTCTAACCCTCATCCCAGTCCTCCTTCACCTCATACTTCCCCCTCCAAGCTGGGGGGAGGGACGTTGGCCAGGCTCCTCTCAAACTACATGGTTGCTGGAGGTGGGCGGACAGTCAGCATATCGGGGCCCTGGAGCATCAGCGTTGCCTCACTCTATATGCTGCAGTTATTTTTTCCTGTACTCCCATTCTTCTAGAACCACTGGGCCAGGCTCAGTGACAGGCAAGCTGAGAGGTGGCTCCTCCCACCCTTTTTCACTCCCCAACTGCTTCTCCACCTGGTATCAGCCAGGTGGCGGTCACATTGTGGGAAAGGCAGCCCTCTCCCGAGGAAGTGAGCATCCCCTGGGATGCTCAACATCTTCCCCCCACAGGCCCTTCAGAATCTCGGGCTCATTCCCAAACCCACATTGCCGGCATCGTAATGGTAGCACTATTGCTGCACCAACAGGTCAGCTTTACTACAGGAATTTGCATGGAAACAAGATATTTTTCCTTTGAACTACACGGTTTTCTGCCACTTGTTTACTTGTGATGTCATAATCTCTGACTTGTGACATCATAATCTCTTCCATGGCAACCAAATGGGATTCATAAACAGAGAATTGTGACATCACACGTAGACAGGCAGCAACAGATGATGCCTAAGGGAGAAGGATCCTGTTTTTTAAATCAACAGTACTAGTTAGCCAGCAGAAACTGTCTTCCTACCTTTTTTTAGTTGTAATGTATTCCTGATAATCTTAGATTCTTCATTCAGGTATTTTTAGATTCTTCATTCAAGTATTTTTAAATTCTTTATTCAGGTATTTTAAATTCAATCAGCTATTTTTAAGACTGTGTTTAATTACAGCTTTTATAATTTGCATTGATCTACAGTAAAGACAGCAGCCCCCAATAAATTTGACAAATCTTCTCCCCAGGGATCACACACTAACTGCACCCACTATATTTATAATGCCAATATGCCAGGGTGTTGTCAGCTAATGTTTCTGATGGCCAGCAGTACACCACCACCCTGATCTATGTACATGTATGATAGTGGACCAGGCAAAGGACCAATAACTTTTAAGAACTTAAAAATCTTCTATCTTGCCTCAGGAATGAAATAAAGCACACACACAATTGTTCTAACTGCCAACCAAATTATTAAAATGTGTGTTAACTAGTACTGCTGCTTTAAACAACTGTACTGTTTGATAAAGAAAGAAGGGGAAATACAATATATAAGCAATAAGACACAATGGGGTGCTGGTTGTGCCAGGATAAATGTACACCTAGAGGCATAGTGAGGTATAAGACTGCAGACCAAGAGCCTTACAATTCCTAGATGAGCCTTTATCCCAGCACACAATGGAGTGCCGTATTGCACCCATAAAATGGGTTTTGCTCCAAAATTTTGTTTAAAAGAAGAAAAAAATCATTTTAAAGAGCAACTGACGCCTGCAGAAGAACTTTGAAAACATAATATTTGGACTCAGTTTCAGTATATATTTCATATTAATGCTATATTTCTCCTTCCCCCTGTTTGTTTCTGAGATCATGTACATGAAAACCAGATATCTGCTCTTTGCAAGTTCATCAGCTCCTATTGCTTAATCCCAACCTGATGTAATAATAAATACTCTTCTTGTTACAGTTGTTACCATGGCAACAGAATGTGACATCACAGCAGAGGATTATGACTTCAAGTGAAGAATTGGCTGTATATGTAGATAAAGTCTGAGGGATAAAGATCCTGTTTCCATGCAGATTTCCTCAATAATAAATAATTGTTTGGGAAATTCTATAGAAGATATGTGACATATGAGCTAATTGTGTCTACATGTTACACTTTCCAAAGTTTTCTCAGACGTGTCAGAAGCTCTTTAAATGTTTTAAAAGCATTCATTATGTGGAAAACAGGCCCCTGCTGGCTGTTTGTCACTCACTAAAGGGCGACAGTGTGGCCAATACTTAAGTGTACTGCAGCACATCTACTTCACTTTTCATATTTTTAATAGGGTAATGCAAGTTTCATGAAATAAAACACTTTTTTTTTCATATTTTATTGATTTTAAAATGTTCTATGATTAGCCGGCCCGGTGGCGCTGAGGGTTGAGGTGCTGGACACCACACCTCGTGCCACACTGGTGACCCATGTTTGGAAATGAGCACAGGCCACCAGGGGGTTGGCAGGGGAGGAGAAGGATTGAATGTCCCAGGGACTGCTCTTCTTCTCCGGGGAGGGGGGGCACCAGTAGTCGGCAAATGGTTGTCCCATAGCAGAGGCTGGAGGGGCAGCAAGCCGATGCTGATACGGTGGGCGGGGATGGGGCAGACGCATGGAGAAGCACACATAGGAGCGTGCACGCTGCCTCCACTGGCGTCATTGCACACCCCACCCCTGAGGGGGAAAAGAAAAAAAAAGAAGAAAATGCAGTTGTGCGGCTTGATGGCCATCCTGAGCACACTTGGCTCCGAGGGTGTCACCCCTAGAAGACTGGATCTGGACTTGGCAGTGAGTAAGGGGAGCTCGCTGCCACCCCGCTGCAGGGGCAAGCCAGGGGGTATGAATGGGGGTGAGGGCCTCAATGGGAGTCAGAATGTGCCAGGACAGTGGCTGGATGTATGCCGACCATGGGGGAGAAAAATGTACCAACAACAACAAAAAAAAATGTTCTGTGAGCTGGATTTTTCTGCAGCTTAAGGCTGATGCTGTTTGATTCGGGAGCACCATTACATGGGGTAAGCAACCTGGTAAGTGAGCTGTGTGGAGGGACAGTAGTGGGCAAGCAACTGTTTATCTTGAATACTGCAAAAAGAGTGGACAATCACAAGAAGAAGGTTAGATTTTACATTAAAGGCATGTTAGACAAACACCATCAGGTATAATTATGGAGCAAGGGACTGGGTGACAATGATTGGGATAGTAAGAAACAATAATGGCTGGCAAGCCATTTCTTAAACATTTTCATGCTTGCATATGGATTTATGTAATACAGAGGCACAGAGTATGCATGCTTTTTTATATCACTGTATATTTTAGGAAAAAACATATGGCTGCTAAGGTGTGCCATCCAATCACATTGCAGGACTGTTTTTTACCCATTATATAAGTGAAATATAAGCAACAATAAGGTGTGCCATCCAATCACATTGCAGGACTGTTTTTTGCCCATTATATAAGTGAAATATAAGCAACAATAAGGTGTGCCATCCAATCACATTGCAGTACTGTTTTTTGCCCATTATATAAGTGAAATATAAGCAACAATAAGGTGTGCCATCCAATCACATTGCAGTACCGTTTTTTACCCATTATATAAGTGAAATATAAGCAACAATAAGGTGTGCCATCCAATCACATTGCAGGACTGTTTTTTACCCATTATATAAGTGAAATATAAGCAACAATAAGGTGTGCCATCAATCACATTGCAGTACTGTTTTGCCCATTATATAAGGAAATATAAGCAACAATAAGGTGTGCCATCCAATCACATTGCAGGACTGTTTTTTGCCCATTATATAAGTGAAATATAAGCAACAATAAGGTGTGCCATCCAATCACATTGCAGGACTGTTTTTTACCCATTATATAAGTGAAATATAAGCAACACTGTGTGTAAATGTTATGTTTTTAAAGTTCCCCCCAAGCCCCCTTACCATCCCTCCCACATCTACTCTACTACTAATAGCTGCAGTGCCTACGAGATCACAGATGTCATCAGATGAGAATTCATTATGACATTAAAATCTCATCTGATGACATCATAATCTTGCCCATCCAGCAGAAGCTGCACCGAGCTGAAACAAGTAATTTCACAGGAATGAAGGGAAATAAACATGTCCTGTGCTCATACACAGAGAGGCCAAAGATTGGGGCGTTTATAGAGCAGGAACCCTGAATTTGGTTGTTTTTGCGGTTAACGATGTTTAATTACAAGCTGTGTATTTTTTAGTTAAACTGAATATTAATTGTGGTTTAGTCTATTAATTCTGGTAGCACTTAAGTTTCTGTTGTTTTCATTGTGTGAAAGGAGCAGACCTATGATGGCTACTTGTGGGAGATAAATTACTACCTACTTTGAAGCTCATTAGGTGAATCAATAGCCAGAATCAAATACTCACAGTGTAACCTTGGGCAAGGCACTTAAAGTAGCAGTATTTATTAGTTACCATGGAGTTGTTTTTTTTTTTTTTTTTTTTTAGCAATAATGTTTTTTTAGCTATAATGTTTTTCTGACAAAAGCATCATTTTTTCCTGGCAGAAACATCATTTATGTTTTTTTATGGTTCCTTCCCTTCAGCTGACCTTCTGGCCCCCTCAGGACCTTGCAGCATCCCAATCCCGTCACTCCTACCATCTCCTGGGACTTATCCTGTCATCTGCATTGCTTCCGTGACTTGTCCTTTTGGTGGGGCCCTCAGGCTGCCCCATGTCCCTTGGGCAACTTTATCTAGTCACCATGGGAGAGAGTGTGCGTGGTTTGTGAATGCTGCACGGCCGTCATCCGGCTGAGTTTCCTCCTTTTTCCATTTTCTCCCATCCCCATGGAGATGCAAGGCTCAGAGTGGGTGTGAGCGCAATGTGCATCAGCGGCCACAGTCCAGCCAATCCGCACCTCCTACCCTCCGTTGTCTGCACTCCACCTGCACTGCCACCTACAACACCCAGGTAGTGGTCATGCAATGGTAGTGGGAACCCTCCCTCCCCAGAGAAGGAGACTGTCCTGTGGGATGTTCGATTCTCCTTCCCCTCACCGTCCCTCTGACCATAGGGGCTCATTCCCGAACCTAGGTTGCTGGTGTCAGGAGCAGTAGTGCTGCTGCTGCACCGAAGGGCCAGTTCAAAAAACATCAATATAACCATTTTTATTATCATTTTATGTCATTCCTGAATGAATATGTGGGATTTAGAAGTTTTTAAAAGTTCTCTCTCCTGAGCCATGCCCACCATGAAAAAATTAGATATCTTGGTACAGGGTTGTGATAGCTACCATCAGAAACATGTGGTAGCCCCATCCTAATACATCCACAGCGTGAATCTGGTACATACATTGGGTGGGTAACCTTAACAGAAAGGATTTTTTAAAACTGTGAGTGGTAGCCATCTTTAATGATGCCAGCCATTAATTATAAAATTAGCTATAAAAGCTGTTTTAAACAAATCTAAGAAAAATTAAGAATACATTGATGACAAATCTTAGGCTGCTAGAAATACATTTCTGCTAAAAAAACACACAATATGATGAAAAGTGTTGCTGACTAACAAATACTGCTGTTTTAATCTCCTAGTGCATCAGTCCTCCCAGTTGTAGAAACGTGTAGAAGCAGGATCCCACTGGGAATGAGATGTATCTGAGCTGGACTGTCCTGGGTAAATAAACTGCAGTTAAAAAAGAACAAATCAAAAATACACAATTAGCATAAAGTATATTTAATCAGGCCTACTACAATATACGATAATGGGGACTAACCATATATTTATTGATCTATTCACTGAAATGTGTTGACAAGGATAACCAAATTAAGGCAAAAGGCTTGTTTTCAACCAGGTCTTGGTGACGGTAGGGTACATACAACACACATAAAAATTAAAACAAGAACAAAGTCATCATAAAATGAACTAGACAAAGGAGTTCTGCAGTTTGATAGGCTAGAAGGGTCCACTTATACTATGATATACATGATTTTATAAAATGGGTATGTAAAAGCAACAAAAATACAGAAACGTCATTGTCCGAAATGCATCGCCTACCATTGATTAATGCAACACCATCACACACTACCATATCAAACTATAGCCAACCTAAAAACAAAAGCCTTTGTACTTAGAACAGATTAATACTCCCCAAAACAAACAAACAAAAACAACAACAGACAGTCATTGTTTGTAATGACTTCCAAAGAAGCACAGAAGAAACTGCTTCGGCAAGCCATCAAAATGGGGGATATGCTAAAACCCAATTCCACAGTGACTGGACATCTTACAGTAAGTGACTGGATTGATTACCATTTGGATGATAATATTGACATTCCGAGAAAATAAAAAAGCAAAAGCATCTTGAAACTGACAAAGCATATTAACGCGAAAATCAGATACTGCAGTTTATTATTTAAAGCAATAATAACAGAAATTACCACTTTTCATTACAGTTTATTTTTATTTATTTATTTATTTATTTAGCTTTTGTTGACCGGGTAAGTGCACTAGACAATTCTGCCTATTTTCAGGCATGACCCGGGGGAAGGGGATACAGATGAATGCCAACTGACCTTGAACCAGATTAAGCTGTTGGTGGTATTTTTAGTGAATGAGGGAAATTTGGCCAGGACACCGAGGAAATTCCCCTACTCTTTTCGATAAGTGCCATGGGATCTTTAACATCCACCTGAACTACCACCAATCCAGGCAGATGGGACCTCGATTTAACGTCTCATCCAAAAGACGGCACCTCAGAAATGCAGCACCCCTCTCATGCTGCATTACAGTGTCAGTACTGGGATATTAACCCAAGTGCCAGATGTGGGAACTGAACCCACAGCCCTCTGATCTCCCAGCCTCAGAGGTGAGTGTGCTACCTACTGAGCCACTGACACTGCTAAGTTACTTTTACTTACTTAAAGACCTACTGACGCCTCAAAGAAAACATTAAAAAACAATAATAATTAGTGTGGCATCTTGGTTTGGTCTGCCACTAAAAGACCCTTATTTCTCTCTGATCTGCCATACCCTTTGGTTGCTGCAGGTTAGAAGGACCCCTTGCTGGACCGTTTGAATAAACTGGATAGCCATAGAAATAAATGCATAAATGGTTTATTCTTAGACAGCAACAGGTACATCTTCTCTCAAGGAGGTTCAGACTCTGACTGACTGATAGATTCTCTAAGGGGTTTCCTAGCCCCTGCTAACACAGTAATTAGCATAATATTTGCTACATAGTTCCTTAAAGGGAACTTAAAGGGACGGCAGCTGGCATTAACCCATTCATAAGTATAGAAGTGTACTCCAGATCACCCCTGGGACAGTTGATGTGAGCACCACTCGAACAAAACAATATCACACTATAAATTTGAAACATTTTTTTTTCAGTGCAAGGCATGGCACATTTAAAACAAAACAGTACTCCACGGCAGGGACGGGGGAGGAAAGAATCTGGACTACACTGGGGACCAGTCAGAGTAGCACCAGAGGGAGGGGAACACCATAGCACTTGAAGCTTAGTCATGCTACTGGTGCTAAAGTGCGGGGGGTGGAAGAGAAAGGGAAGAGATGGAAGGGTAGCAGCTGGAGAATACCCAGAATGCAAGATAACAGTTTAATAACAGTTGCAGAACAATAATATTTACATGAAAACAGAAATACAGAGGGCGTACCACCATTGAGTCCAGTTAACAAACATTCAAGACCTCCGTCAACTTTTCTGGTCAGTGGGAATGGAGGCATGCATGGATTGCACCAGTTCCTGACAGGATGGGGTCAGGTCATTAAAAGCGACCCAGGAGTTCTTCCCACTGTCAAATCCACACCACTTTACTCTGTAAGTCCAGGATCCATTTGTATACTTCTTCCTTAAGATCTTCTCGATCTGGTACACCAGTGCATGTAGAAGAGAGTCCTGAGAAGAAGAAGAAGAAGAGGAAGAAGAAGAAGAAGAAGAAGAAGGCGGCTGAGAAGAAGAAGAAGTCCCAGGGAGATCATCTGGCAAATCAGGCAAAATGGAATCCAACTGGAGAGTGTCAGGAGTGGAACGATCTGTAGGAACTGTTTGCAAGTTGTCTGAAGGGATTTCAGCATCAGAGTGGATGGCAGGCTCAAGTGCAGCTTCACTGTTAGGTGGACTGGGGTCATCTTTAAGGGTGTAACTCAGGTATCCATGTTTCAGTCGGTTGATGTGGACTTTGATGTGTACCAGCTTTCCATCAGACTTGTGACGTAGACGAATGTGCACAGGAGGAAGCTTTTCTACAATGTAGAAGGGACCAATGCAGAGGCGAAGCAGTTTTTTGGTGGTGCCCAGAAAAAGGACAGGTCGGTACAAATACACAATGTTCCCAATGGAAAATGAAGGCTCATGCGACTTGGCTGCTGACATTTTCTGCACTGCAGATTTTCTCTGGCCCAACGTTGTGGTTGCAACACGTCTGGCAAGTTCAAGCTGTTCCAGCACTGGAATGATGAAGGAAGAAGCTGACTTCAGAACTTCTAACAGTGAGAAATCCCTGTCTAGTGGAGTTCTTGGGTGACGTCCATGGACAAAGAAGAATGGTGTGTATTCTGTACTGTTGACACAAGGACTGGTATTGTAGGCAAATTGCACAAAGGGAACAAAACGGTCCCAGGTGTTTCATCCAGGTACTTGGAAAGTGTGTTGAGAATGGTAGACATCATTCTTTCACTTTGTCCATTGCATTGTTTATTTATTTATTTATTGAAGATATCAGATAACATAGCTTTGAGTCAAAGACTCCTTTACAAAGGTTCCACATCATTATATACAGAGACATCGGATACAATGGCAACAAATAAGACACAATAGTTACAAAGAAGCATGTACATTAGCAAAAGTGGTTACAGAAAGTTGCAAAAACAGTTATAGAGTAAAGACGGTAATCAGTTAAACAGGGTACATACACTGCAGGACGGTGGCACCAGCCATGCCCTGGTCATTATTTAGTAGTCTAGGCTGGACTGGGGGTGTCCATTGTCCAGGTATAAGCACGCCCTGGGGTGGCAGAACCAGGGTGAGGTCCAAATACAAGGGGGGACATGGGTAGAGCAAAAAATCAAGGACAATCGCAGGCTGAGCTTTGAGAGATTAGGTCACGTAGTTGGGACTTGAACCGGCCAAGTCTGGGTTCTGAGAGGAGGGAGTTAAGGAGGGAGTTAAGTCAGCTAGGGGCCTGGTGCCTAAATGTTCTTTGACCCGAGGAGGTCTTGCAGAGGGGTACCTGGAAGTGGGTTGTTGTAGATTGCCAGGTGTGGCAGGAGGACAAGGGTGCCTGGAGTGGGGGGGGGTTAGGGCAGGTGGGAGTAGACCTGCAGTTATTTTTTTAGCAAAGAGGCATGTCTGATATTTGAGCCTCCTGTTGAAGTTAAGCCAGTTGGTGGAGGCATACAGGGTGCAGGTGTGTGTGCGTCTGGTGCAACCGGAGGCTAGTCTACATGCCTTATTAGGAGCCAGACTGATTTTGTTTAGGTGTGTGTTGTCAGCTGCCCCACAGATTATAATACCATAATCTATGAGTGACAGTACTGAAACTGAGACAGCTAGGTGGAGGGCTTCAGGTGGGAGGCAGTGCTTGTACCGGTGCAGTAAATCAATACGCACATTAACGGTGGTGCTCAGTTTTCGGACGTGGTAATGGTAGGTGAGCCCTGAGTCTAGGGTGATATCCAGGTACTTGAAAGAGGTAACCTGCTTAAAGGGGTCATTGAGGGAGTTCAGCATGCACAGGGGTAGCCCACTGTTCCTGCTTTGGGAGTGGGAAAACACCATAGACTTTGTTTTTTAGTAGTTTTGAACTAGCCTATGCTGAATGCACCAGGATTCTGCTTCCGTAAAATATTTTTGGAGTGCATTACAGAGAGCGGTGGGATCAGTGTGGGAGCTGCAGAGGACAGCATTGTCTGCCTACAGGAGTAGTTTCCCACAGCAATCCTTGGGTAGGGAGTTGAGAAACAGGGAAAACAATAGGGAGCCAAGAATAGAGCCCTGAGGGACTCCCAACCTGACTTGGAGGGAGGAGGGACTGGATTTGGGCAAGTCTGACTGTCTAAGTTCTCTCTGACAGATAGCTGGCCAACCAGCCAATGGTCCCAGAGGACAGGACAATTTGTGTGAGGGAATCCAGTAGTAGTGTGTGGTGCACCATATCAAATGCCTTGGAAAGGTCTATAAAAAAGGTACCTGCAATGTGACCTGTATCCAGAGATGTATGAAGGACATTAGTGAACTCCAGGAGAGCTTTCATCGTACTGTGGTTGTGCCAGAAGCCATGCTGCTCAGGACACAGAAGGCTATATTTGGAGAGGTAGTCCGTAAGCTGGGTGGTCACAATTTTCTCCAAAGCTTTGGGGAGGGGGCAGGATTGAGATGGGGCAGTAGTTCCCAGGCTGGGTGCAGTCACTGCTCTTCAGGATGGGTGTAATAGAGCTGATTTCCGTTTAGAGGGGAACTGGCCCAGCGATAAGGAGCGGTTCATGAGCATGGTGAGTGGGAGAAGAACTTCATTAAAGGTGAGCCTAAGCAGCTTAAGATCTAGTGTGTCACTGCTGAATCGTGACTTGCTGAGGGCCTTGAGGAGAAGGGGGGCAGCTTCATGCTGTGATATTGTTTTAAAGCGGAACAGGGGAGTGGTGGGAGAGGTGGGGGTGCTGGGGAGAAGAAATTGGGGGGAGCACTACTAAGGTTGGAGAAGGAGGTATTAAATGTATTTGCAATCAGGGCAGGGTCTGTGATGATAGATCCATTTGCCCAGAGTTGGGAGGGAAGTGCAGAGGAGACTTTACCACTGAGCTCTTTGAGAGAGTCCCAGAACTTGCGCCCTGAGCCCCATGTGGCAGTGAATGAGGCTCGGTAGTACTCAGCTTTGGCCTTCCAAATATTACAAGTACATTTATTACACAGCTCTTGGTAGCGCTGTCTGTCAGAGGGTTTACCAGTTTCCAGGGCAATATGCCATAGATTGCCATGATCACACATTTGGTCTAATAGGGCTTGTGACATCCAAGGTGTGTCAACCCCTTTGACGACCTGTTTGCTTAGGGGTGCTTACAGGTCACAGGCTGAATTGAAGGTGTCAATGAAGTGGTCAAGAGCGGTGTCAATGTCCAAAGCTGTGTAATGGGGGACCAGTCACTGGCTGAGAGGTATTGTCTAAGGGCCCGAAGTTTGCCAGGTTTGAGACGGCGCTGGAGGATAGTTTGGAGGGGGGCTTTCTTGCAATATATGACCAGTGACAAAGCACCAGGGAGTGATCACTCAGGGCATCAGGTAAAACCCTGACCTGGATAGCTTTATGAGGTGCATTGGTGAGCACCAGATCAAGGAGAGTGGCAATACCAGACCTCTAGTTCAGTCTAGTGGCATTGGTCACAAGTTGGGACAGGTTTTGAGAGGCTGCTGTATCCCTAAAGGGTGCCGATGTGTCAGCTAGCCAATTTATATTAAACTCCCCAAGGGCAATGATTTCTGCCTTGTCAGGGAGAGACTGTAGGTAGGTGAGGACATAGTGGAAAGCACTCTTCTGATTCCAGGGAGGAATGTATGTATAAGAGAGGAACAGGGGGGCTCTGTTAGGTGCAGTAGTGATTTTCAGAGTGAGAGCCTGGGCCCCATGCTCAAGGGATGGGGGTGGGAGGTCATTGTGGATAATAACTTATTGTGTGAGTCTTTTTGATGTCAAAAAGTTTGCAAGTTTCTCGAACAATGGTTGAAAGGTAGTTAGTGCCTCTGTCTGAATGCAGGTATGATGGGGTATCATGATGACAAACGACTGTGTTGAGGAAGGCACTTGCCACTGTGGCAGCTTTAATGTCTTTCAGGGGGATTAGCTCCAAATAGGTAGAAGAAGAAGAAGAAGAATCAGCATTTTTATAGCGCTTTTCATACATCCAAAGTGCTTTACAAGCAATGCTAGACTGGAAGTGAAGTGACTGAATGTGTGGTGGTGGCCATATCGCACATCATCACCCACACACAGCCTGGATAATTGCATGAACCGGTTTATGGGAAGGGGAATGTTGGCCAGGACACCGGGAATGTTCTCTACTCTTTGCGAAGAGTGCCCTGGGTTCTTTTACTTCCACCTGGACACCCACCAGGACAACACCAGGATGGGCAGAAGGGACCTCGGTTTAACGTCTCATCCGAAGGATGGCACACCCCAGCAGTACAGCACCCCCCAATACTGCACTCAGGTGCCAGCGATTTTTAGGTGCAAGTCCAATCCCGGTGTGGGACGAGAACCCACGACCTTCTGGTCCAGAGGTGGATGTGCTACCAGCTGAGCCACGCTGACACCTGTAGCTCACAAAAACAAGGATATATTTGTTGCCAGAGTCAGACCATGTAGGCAAAGGCCCAAGAATGTCTGTGCTGGCTCTTTGGAATGATTCAGTGGCTACATGCATTGGAATGATGTGTGCCTTTGTCGGTTTGGCAGGAGGCTTTCTTTGGGAGCAGGGCTGGCAGGATTTGACAAATTGGACAATGTCCTTGTTCATGTGAGGCCAGAAGAAGTGAAGCCTTGTCTTTTTGAGCATTCTGTGGATTCCCATATGACCTCCAGAAAGTGGAGACGCGTGAGTGAAGAGAAGAACTTGATTGTTTAGAGAGGCTGGCGCAACTAGCGGTACGTGAGTTCTATCCGTGCGATGATCCTTGCCTTCCTTGGTCCAAATGTGGAAAAGTACACCGTCATTGAGGAAGTACTGCGAAGAAAAGAAAAGTACACTGTCATTGAGGAAGTACTGCGAAGAAAAGAAAAGCACACCGTCATTGAGGAAGTACTGCGAAGAAAAGAAAAGCACACCGTCATTGAGGAAGTACTGCGAAGAAAAGAAAAGCACACCGTCATTGAGGAAGTACTGCGAAGAAAAAGAAAAAGCACCGTCATTGAGGAAGTACTGCGAAGAAAGAAAAGTACACCGCCATTGAGGAAGTACTTAAGAAAGAAAAGCACACCGCTATTGAGGAAGTATCATAAGAAAAGAAAAGCACATCATCATTGAGGAAGTACTCATGAAGAAAGAAAAGCACTCAGTCATTGAGGAAGATTATGAAGAAAGAAAAGTACACCGTCATTGAGGAAGTACTGCGAAGAAAAGAAAAGCACACCGTCATTGAGGAAGTACTGTGAAGAAAAGAAAAGCACATCATCATTGAGGAAGTACTGCGAAGAAAAGAAAAGCACTCCGTCATTGAGGAAGTACTGTGAAGAAAAGAAAAGTACACCGTCATTGAGGAAGTACTGCGAAGAAAAGAAAAGCACATCATCATTGAGGAAGTACTGTGAAGAAAAGAAAAGCACTCCGTCATTGAGGAAGTACTGCGAAGAAAAGAAAAGTACACCGTCATTGAGGAAGTACTGCGAAGAAAAGAAAAGCACATCATCATTGAGGAAGTACTGCGAAGAAAAGAAAAGCACATCATCATTGAGGAAGTACTGCGAAGAAAAGAAAAGCACTCCGTCATTGAGGAAGTACTGCGAAGAAAAGAAAAGTACACCGTCATTGAGGAAGTACTGCGAAGAAAAGAAAAGCACACCGTCATTGAGCGCACAGTACATTGAGGAAGTACTGAAGAAAAGAAAAGTACACCGTCATTGAGGAAGTACTTGAAGAAAAGAAAAGCACACGTCATTGAGGAAGTACTGCGAAGAAAAGAAAAGCACTACATCATTGAGGAAGTACTGCGAAGAAAAGAAAAGTATACCGTCATTGAGGAAGTACTGCGAAGAAAAGAAAAGCACATCATCATTGAGGAAGTACTGCGAAGAAAAGAAAAGCACATCATCATTGAGGAAGTACTGCGAAGAAAAGAAAAGTACACATCATCATTGAGGAAGTACTGCGAAGAAAAGAAAAGCACACCGTCATTGAGGAAGTACTGCGAAGAAAAGAAAAGCACATCATCATTGAGGAAGTACTGCGAAGAAAAGAAAAGTATATCCTGGTGACGCTTCTTTTGTTGCGGTAAGGTTCCAGACTCTAAGTATGTGATTATGTCTGTGAGTTGAGGATCAGTTCTTTGTTGCATTCTGACAGTTGCCAGGGACAGATCAGAAGTAGAGGAGATGAGAAACTCTTCGGCTGCTTGGAGTAGTTGAGGATTTGTGTGTCTTTCTGTAGAAGCAGTTGGTAGCAGCAAAGCAACTTGTGGTGCTGTAGGAGTGTCCACAGGAAGCACATCCGTGGCATGGAAGGGAAGAGCTTGTAAGCAGGATTCTTCATCTGTTGAGGAGGATGCGGAGGGATATCATCTTCGGCTTACACCATCAGCATTTGAGTGAACTCGACCTGGTCTGTACTGAATTTGAAAGTGGTAGGATTGCAGCATGGCGATCCATCAGGCAAACTTTCCTACTGGCTCCTTCATTTCGAATAACCATCTGAGGGCACAGTAATCAACGATAGCTGTAAAGGAGGAGTAGCGAAGGTAACAGTCAAATTTCTTTACGGCAAATACCATGGTTAGACATTCTTTTTCTGTGATGCCATAGTTCTGCTCAGCTGAGGAAAGACAGCGCCAGGCATAGGAAACAACTCGTTCAGTTCCATCTTGAATTTGACAGAGCACAGCGCCCACTGCAAAGGAACTAGCATCCGAGTAGAGCTTGAAGAGTTGGTCGAACCTTGGGTAGACCAATACTGGAGAAGAGATTGGGTTTTCTTTCAAGGTTTCAAAGGCCTCTTTGCATTCGGAAGTCCATGTATAGTCACATCCCTTTTTGGTGAGAGCGTACATTGGAGCTGCAATCTTGGCATAGTTGCAAATGAACTTTCGGTAGTAGCCAGACAAACCCAGGAAAGCTAGAAGGTCCTTGAGATTGTTAAGTTCTGGATATTCTTTGACTGCTGAGAGCTTGTCTGGGTCTGGAGAGATACCTTGAGAACTAACAGTATGTCCTAGGTAATGAATTTGATGCTCTGCATAACAACACTTCTCTGGGCGAAGCTTAAGATTGGCTTGTCTGAGACTTTCAAACACTTCTTTGAGATGTTGGAGGTGCTCTGGCAAGGTTCTGCTGAAGACAATAACATCATCCACGTAGACTAGGAAAGATTTCCAAGACAACCCACATAGTACGACTTCCATAACATTGGAATGTGACTGGACTATTCTGAAGTCCCATAGGTAGATGTTTGAATTGAAAAAGGCCCAAGTGGCAGCACCATGCTGTGTATGGACGAGAAGCTGGATCAATAGAAACTTGGTAGAACACGCTCTGAAGGTCTAGAGTGGTGAAGTAAGCAGGGCTGGCTGCACCATGACTCTCTAAGGCATCTTCGGTTGCAGGTAAGGGATGAACATCCTGCACCATGTAGGCATTGAGTTTTCTGTAGTCTACCACAAAGCAATATACTTTGTCCTTCTTTACCATCAGTAGGCAAGGTGCACCCCAGGGACTTGTAGCTTCTTTAACAATGTCTTGTTCCAGCATGTCTTTGATTATGTCCTCTAGGACTTGTTTCTGTTAGTATCTAACTTTGTAGGCTCGCCAATGGATTGGTTTCTGGTTGGGCTGCACCTCAATGGTGTGTTGTAGGATATCACAGCATCCAAGCTTATTATCTGGACCAACAAAGACATCTGGGTAATTCTCCAGGAATTTCAAAAGTTGTTGCCTTTCTGTTGGAGATGCTGGAAGTTTTGAAGAGGACAGTCTCTTACTGAGAGGTAATTCTGGTGAAGCTGAAATGGTCATGATAGTACTGACAGGACTAGAGTTGGTGGAACCAGGCTGAGATTCTTACATGAGATGGAGTTGGTCCCCTGTAGACAAGCAGACAACCTTTCCAATGTTGGCACCCTTTGATATTACTACTGGCTCATCTGTGAAGTTGCAGCATTTTTGGAAGACTGTGCCACTATGCACTTCAGACAAGGTGTTTCCTGAGAGAAGAACTGATGAATGCAGAGCGGGGGATCCCGTGACGATGCCAACAACACCTTGTGGAAGTGGTTCACCTTGAATCTTGGCAATCAAAGCCATCTCTGTTTGAGGAGGCACAGGGACTGAGTCTGTAGCTGTGAGTTGCCTCCGAAGGTCTAATGACAGCTTGTTAGATGCAAAGTCTAGGATGGCTTTGTGAGCTTTAAGGAAGTCCAGGCCAAGAACCATTGCAGGTTGTAGATCAGGCACTAGGTAGAACTTGACAGTAGCTTGTTGTGAACCAAACTGTAGCTTGAGATGGACCATGCCTGTGATAGGTACTGCAGCTGTACTTGCTGTGGTAATGTATTTTAGGTCAGCTGGAGAGACATTAGGTATGTGACAAATTGCTTGGTTGTTCAGAATGCTGTTGCTGATAACTGAGATTTCTGCTCCAGTGACGACCAAGGCGTGCATGGACCAATCTCCAATGGTTACAGGCACATAGTTTGCTAGGAGAGGTGATCTGATGATAGGTACCTTTGCCTCTGGAAGCGAGAGTGTGCCTGAGTTAGCAGTTAGAGGATGTGGTTAGATTGAATTGCGAGAGTCAGAGGGGCAGTCAGTTGCTATGTTCCCCTGATCCTGGGAGTAGTTGCGATGATCTTGCTGATTGTTCTGTGGTGGGCGTCTTTGGTTCCTTTGATTTCTGTTGTGATACTTTAGCTTTCGGCAGACAGCAACAGTGTGTCCTCTGAATCCACACCACTGGCAGGTCACAGGCTCTCATAAAGGTGGAGGTGGATCAGGTCACTGTCGAAATGGTCCAAGTGCATTGACAGAGGTAGCAGAACAAGAAGTTGAGCTGACATGCAGACTATTAACAGTTGTGGTGAGCATGTCTATCATTGACTGCTGCTGCTGGACACATGTTGTGAGTGTGGCTAACTGTGACAACTGAGGTGCTTGTACACTGGTGGCCTGGGACATTAATATGGACTCTTGTGCAAGTCGTGCAGCTTGGATTGTGTCCATCCAGGTTGTTGGTTTCTGTTAGATTACATAAAGGCAGAGCTGAGGAAGCAGTCCCTGGACAACGGTTGTGATTTGCTCTTTCTCAGGTTTCTGCAGACGTTTACAGTGAGGCTCAATGTCCACTATGAATGCTTCTAGAGACTCAAAGGGTTGCATGGTGCATTCCCACAGCTGTTGTTCCAATAACCAGGGCAGATGTGCTAGGAGAAAATGGTCTTTGAAACTTGCATACAGGGTAGTACTGCCTCCTTTGACTTGTTCTGGAAGTGCATTGAACCACGAAAAATGGCAGTCCCTCTCAGAAGCAAGTGCAAAGCATTGGAAATATGCAAAGGATCAGTACAGTCATGTAAGGAAATCCAGGCTTGGAATTGTTCGAGCCAGTCAACAGCGTTTCATGAGGCAAGGCGGAGAAGGGTACTGGCTGTAGGCTGGTATGGACCATGGACTGTGGTGAAATAGCTTTAATGTAGGCCAGGTCATCTTGAATGGCTTGCATAGCTGGTGCTTCTTGAGCTGAGATGGATGACTGGATGTCGTGGAGGATGGTTTTGAGTTTATAGCCCCACACCCTTGAGGTGGGTGAAGGAAGAACTCTGGACACTCCACGGCCCATATCTGCATCGTCTTCAGACATTGTGGTTGGAGACGAGCTGTGCTTCACTGAATGAAGGTTGTAAGGATGAGAAGGAGATGCCATCACTCAGGAGCTGTGACGTCGTGGAGTAGATGAAGTGCCGGAAAGAAAATATTTTTGTAGACAAAAGCATAATTATTTATAAGAAAACTCCATCAAATGACATCTTAATAAACAATTCCCAGTCAATTCTGTGTTGTCTGTTATTTAAATAATGGTTTAATTGCAAAAATTAGCTATTTGTTGCCGTGTCCATTCATTTCAATAGGATTGCCATTGATTTCAATGGAGTGAGGTCATTTTGTGCCCTTCACAAGATGGCTGCTGAACTTTGACATGCAGTTTCTATATGCCTTGACTGTAGCAAGATGGCCACCAGCAGAGGGGGTTATGGGTCCTTCCTGTAGTATTGTTGAAATGCTGATAAGATGGAGGCTTCCTGCCACGAGGCTGCTGTGCAAGTGACAAAATGGTGTTTGCCGCACTTCTCTGGTTCTTCCCCAACTGAAACTGGTGGGAGTTTTCTGTGGTGAGTGACACAATGCTGGGGAATCTCTGTATTTGACTTGATTGCTCTCCATTTTGCCTTAATATTTCTTTTGATTTACTCCCAGGCTTGTGCTTTGTTTATTCTTTTTTTTTCTCAAGCCCCCTTTAATGTATTGTAGTGCCCTGCTTATGCTGCTTTGCAGTCTTTTAGTTTCCTATCCCTGTGTATTTAATTTATAATCCTGCCCTGAGCTGTGCTTATTTCTTCTTTTTTTTCTGTGCTCCAATCTATTTTTGTTTTATTTTCTGTTGTAGTATGGCTCGCTGATGCGTGGCCCAGTGGCAGGTTTATGTGCAGCATGGAGACAGGGAGCGGCTCGTTCTGTGATAGTACTGTTAATTTTTATTTATTTGTTGAATTGGTTGTGAGTCTCTGAACAAGGCCGAGTGGAGTAGAAGAGCGTTCCATGTGTGTGGAGCAGCCGGGCAGCTGTGTGAGGCTCTGAGATGCCAATGAGCGAGAGGAGAACTGTGGTTGTACTGCGTTTCCTTGAACGGCTCCCTGTTTGAAGAGCGGTCCTTGTGGAGCGGCTACTGAGCCGCAGCTTGGCAGCTGAGGCTGAGAAATGACTCTGTCGGTGTAGAGAGGCTGAAATGGAGACTCGGCTCTGCGCCAGAGTAGGGAAGCCATACTCAGGTAGACGTACGTGTGAGAGTGAGAGCCGCAATCGTTCGAGGAAGCTGGTTGAAGTAGCCCAGCATTATTGAGGAAGGAATCCAGGGAGTTGTAACAGCCAGATTTTGTTGGGCCTGCTATTATTAGTTTTTTTTTTCTTTAATTGTTTTGCTTTTAACTGTGATGACCATGGGGAGAGGCGCTGGATCTGTTGCTGCAGCCTGGAGCTGTGGGGGAAGTTAGCATGGCAAAATGGAGCAGCATGACATTTTGTGACAGGCAAGGGGTGGAGAGAGAGTTTGTCCATGCTGGTGTACCGAGTTACTTTATTTTCCATAGGTTTGAGTGGCACCAGGGACAGTGGCTGCAGCTTGGAGGCCAAGACAGTAGTAACAGGGCAGGGGACACTGTAAAACCAGAGCCTGCAGAGTAGCAGTAAGGAACCACGAGGTGAGTGCTGCAGCATTGAGGTGGATGCAGTTCAATTGTGGAGCTCCTGTGGTTTCTAGGACTGGGTAACTTCACTTTTAACAGTCCTATCATTGAGCAGCTGGCTAGTAATGTTCGGCAGTTTTTTTTCTGATCTCTCAGTGCAGTAAAGGCAGGCTAGTCATTTTCTGCAGGCAGGCTGTGATGCAAGTAACATTCAGGCATACTAGGATGATGACTGGGGTACCCAATGACACAGACAAGCGAGATGAGGTCTGGGAGGAAGAAGAAGAAGGGCCGCATTCTCCACCATGTGTGGCGTTTTGGTTTGGTCTGGCACTAAAAGACCCTTACCTTCTCTCTGGTCTGCCAGACCCTTCGGTTGCTGCAGGTGAGGAGGACCCCTTGCTGGACTGTTCGAATAAACTGGACAGACGCAGAAATAAATGCATAAACAGTTTATTCTTAGACAACAGCAGGTACATCTTCTCTCATGGAGGTTCAGACTCTGACTGACTGACAGATTTTCTAAGGGGTTTCATAGCCCCTGATAATACAGTAATTAGCATAATATTTGCTACATAGTTCTTACAGCATGTAAAGGGACAGCAGCTGACATTAGCCTCATCCATAAGTACAAAAGTGTACTCCATATTAGGTACAACTCTGCCTGCATCCCATTTAAATTTTATATATTTCTCCTCCCTATTATTACCAAGGAAATTTGCATGAATATATGATCTTTATCCCTTTTAGAGTTCCTTTAGAGTCCATCTGCCTCTATAGCTTACTCCCTGCTTCAAGTCATAATCCTCTGTTGTAACATCACAATCTGTTGCAATGGGAGTAACTGTGATGTCACAAGCAATGATCTATGGCTTCAGGTAGGGAGAAAGCAGCAGGTATAGATGAACTCTTCAGGAGCAAAGATCCTATTTTTATACAGATGACCTCAGTAATAAATAATGGGGAGGAGGAATACAGCACTGATGGGAAATACAAGCTGGACAGTGTCTAAATATTAGGATTTATTGAAGTCCTCCTGAATGTGTCACCAGCTCTTTAATTTAACATATTCCTGAACAAATAATTACCACACTGTACTATAATGAACTACTTTAATGACCTAGTACAGTGGAAGGACACAAAAAATATTTTTCTTTTCTTCACCATAAAAAGACTAAGATTTATTTTTTTAAACATGTATCCATTTTCTAAGTGCATTAACCCACAATAGAGCATGGGTGTATTGGGCATTAATGCACACCCCTGGTTGCTACAAGAGCACTTGGCCGCCTCTGCATCTTAGGTGTGGAATGAGGTAATAATAACACTCTGCCATCAGGCTCGTGCCTTATTATCTTATTCCAACAACTCATTACAATGTTTTTCTTGTAGACAAGCCTTTACAATTACTTATATTATTTATAAACCCTGACTAATAAATCCAGCAAACTCAGTGTATGAGACAATTTTATTTCACAGTGTCTCATGTGTGGTATGCCATTACTTTAACTATTCATTGACAGTGAGTCACTTACAGTGACTGAAGTTTGACGACTGCAGTGCAAGCGAGGTGTCTGTGCCACCGACAGGTGTGTTACGTCATCGGGTTAGTAGGTTATGAGCAGCGCCTCAGGGAGTTGAAGATGCAGCAGGTCATGTCTGCAAGGGGACTGGCAGTTCCAGGAAAAAAGTACAGGAGTATGCATATGGTGTTTCTTTTTACTCCATGGTATGTGTGGCATGGAGTATGTTATATTAATTTATGGGGGGTGCTGGGGGCGGAGCCCCCGCATTTATAGATGAACTGCAGTGTTCTGTTAGCGGTTGCTGTCGCTGTTGTGGTGTTTCCGTGGTATCAGCTGGCAGTGTAGGGGCTGTCAGGGCGATGTTGTCGCTGTACTGTCCACTGGCATTTTTACTGTCGAACCGGCATGGTGGAACCCTCATGTGCTATGTGTACTGCTTGCGTAGTGACCACCCACATATGTTTCTCACTCTAACTGCTTAGCATTAGTTTTCTTCCTTAATTGCTGCATTTTTTCAGACCATTTGCCAGAAAATAAATTTGAGAGGATTAGTTGTATATTGATACAGATGTCAAGGACACTGGTTTGCTTTTATGAGTGGTTTCACTTATGTTTTTGGGGTGTCAGAAATGCTCAGCACTGGGGGGCGCTGCGGAGCAGCAAGGTGGCGGCAGCATTTTAGAGCAGCTCAAACATGTTCATTCTGTAAAACCTTGTAAAACAAAGATTTTGGCTGCAAAGACATCTAAAACGTTTAGCTGGACTTGTCAGAGGTTCTCCGTAATACAATGGGGCGAAAAAAAAGATGCAAAGCACACCACACATAGCCTGGATGTCTTCCTGTCTTCTCCAAGCTCCACCAAAGGATCAGAGGCTACTGTAGCAAGCGGACTGGTGGCGCCTGAACCCCTGATGGCACACATCCTCTCCATGCTATCAAAAATTCAAGTGAATGGCGAAGAGACTAATAAATGATTAGTGGCCATAGAAGCAAAACTCTCTGAAAATGACCGCAAGATTCAAGAGAATGCCGCAGCTATTAAGGATGTGCAAGAGGAAAATGTCCAACAGGCAGACTGCAATGTTGCCTATGTTTTAGACTTCTCCTTCTTAAAATCAAAAATTTAAAATTTGGAAAATGCCCAAAGGCAAGCAAACATCCGGATTGTGGACTTCCCCTCAGGTATGCCGGAGTCAAGGAAATTTTGCTAGCAGTGAACAGGTTGCTCTTTCAAGACCTGCAACTTTTGCCTGAGGATTCGAGGGTAAAAATACTGAAAGTGATTGCGATCCCCTAATGGCCCAGATCACAAGGTGATCCACAACAGAGCCCACTCACTGCAACTGCAACTCTGTCTGCGCCAGATGCTCCGTTATCCCTCCTGCAGGCAGCTAGATCCCATGCAGAAATAATGTTGGAGGGCAGTCATCTTGGCTTTTTTCCTGACCTTTTGACTCAGACACAGGCTAGAAAAAAGGACCTTCAAGTGATCAAAAGGGACCTTTTACAGCACGGCATTGAGGCCCGCTCAACTATCCAGCACTTACTTCAAATTCGGCATATCAAAGCCGCATGTCTTTGTGGACTCTATAGTAGCAGCCCAGTTTGCCGAGAAACTCCTTGGAAAATTAAATCCGCCAGAATCTTCTTCAGATGAAGACAGATGATGTACTGTGTCCTTGAATCAGGTTTTGAATATGCACCTGATCAGGGAACTGAGCTTTGTTCTGCCTAACTCTCTGAACTTTAGCTGTTGACTGTTTTTTGTACCTCTTAAAGAAGATCTACTGGTAACGTTTAAGGAGCCACCATATGATATATGGTGGCTCAAACACCCTGATTCCCACTGTAATGCTAAAATATATTTATTCATTTAAATACCTGATACATCATAATTTTCTAATCCTACCCCAGCGCAGTCGGTATTTTCAAACATGGAGTGGAGCCCCCTGGGAGATCGCACTAGGCAAAAACTACAAGATGCTAACGCGGTTTTGCCCCTTCCAGTCTGTTGCCCTAATGTAGGGAGATATTAAAATCTCCGTAGTTTCTATGCCCGGTGCTATTTTTACTAAAAAAACATAGAATTTGACGGCAGATAAGGACCACTTGGCCCACCTAGTCTGCCCATTTTTCTACCTAACAGATAAACTGCAGATCCTAGTTAACCAACAGCTTACTTCCTTCTACCCCCCCACTAGGGCTGCCTTATGTCTGCCCCATGCATTCTTGAATTCCTCCACTGTTCTTGACTCCACGACCTCCTCTGGGAGGCTGTTCCATGCATCCACAGCCCTCTCCGTGAAAAAATACTTCCTCACATTACCTCTGAGCTGTCCCCCCTCTATCTTCAAATTGTGCCCCCTTGTTCTTGCACATCTCTTTTTCTGGAAGATACTACCCTCTTGGACTTTGTTGATTCCCTTGAGGTACTTGAAACTTTCTATCATGTCCCCTCTCTCCCTTCTTTCCTCAAGGGTATACATATTAAGCTCCTTTAGTCTTTCTTCGTATGTCTTTTGGTGCAGACCCTGCACCATTTTGGTTGCCCTCCTCTGGACAGCCTCCACTCTGTCTATGTCTTTGCGGAGATGGGGTCTCCAGGACTGCACACAGTACTCCAGATGGGGTCTCACCAACTGTCTGTACAGAGGGATAACAACTTCCTGTTTTCTACTATTGATGCCGCTCCCTATGCATCCCAGTGTAACCCCTCACCCCTGCCTTTTTACTAAAACGACAGGTGGCATGCTGTTGGCGTTGGCAGCAATACCTGGTGGGGACCTGGGTTCGGGGAGGATGAGGTTACCTGGCACAAGGGGACCTAGGTTTGGCTACTCTGCACAGGGGCACCCAAGTAAATCCGAACACAGGAAGCAATAACTGTAATGTCCAGAACCAGGATTGGGATTTTTCAGTGTGGCTTTTATTCATAAACTAGCTGAACATAACAAAGCTAGATGGACCCCCATGGGGCCTCGTTTACTGATAATGCAGATTAGAGACTACAAGGTGGTCCACTTAAAGAATGAACCCATTTCTACTGTTTTCAGGCTCTGGACCCACCAGGCACACAGCCCGGACTTGCATGCGCTTTGGATACACAGCCCGACTGGCCCGGCTCCCCTGCTGGCCACTTGACTGATGACTGACAGTCCATTTAAAGAATGAACCCATTTTACTTGTTGTGGCTCCCCACACCACTTAGAGTCTGCAACCCCTAGAGAGATTTTCTTCTTACTTCTTCTGACTCCCATCTCACAAGGAGAATTCTCTTCCCAAGTTGTGGCTCCCCACACCACTTAGAGTCTGCGACTCCTAGAGAGATTTTCCCATTTGCGACCCACGTCTGGGTACCTGCCTCATCACTGGCCAGGTACATGAAGCAAGTAGCAATCACAGCAGAAACCCGTAGAGGTGTACCTGGTTACTAAAGATGGGGGGTTTTCCCACCTCCAGCTCCCACAGCCCATACCCGGCCATTTCTCTGGAAAAACTGAAATTTCGAATTGTAGATTAAACGGTGGATGGACTGTAGCACCCCCTCTACAACATTACTTGAATTCACACAGACTTTAGATTTTGACACTACTCCATTTGTTTGTCCTAGTACAATAGGCCTCCCAATTAGTAGTCCAAATCCCAGCTTTCTTCACATTTCCCAAGCTGAAAAAACACATTGTTTGCCCTCTAAAATTAGAGCAAAACACTCACCCTTTCGTTGCAGGTGCCCCACAGGCGAAGTACAACTTTTTCCACTTGTCAGACCAAACCAGAAACTATAAAAGGCAGCTTTCTTCCTGTAGCAGAAATTAGGGGATTGCCCCTGGAATCTATAGAGGGATACTTTACTCTCCCCCCCAGAGGGAGGGGGCACTGAGACCTGGACAGCGGTCTCCACCACTTGAAACTGGACACTGACCTTCTCTTTCAAAAGGTAAACAGGAACTCACTTCCTTCTCACAAGGAGGTAAACAGAAACTGACTTTGAAAACTCCCAACGTTCTATCTCACTCCCTGTGCTGCAGATTCCAATGTGGCTTATGCAGCTACAACAGTTCTATGGTGATGTCATCTCTCAGTCTCAGCTGAGACTGAGAACAGAGTGAGACAGTGTGAAACCCATTTAACTGGAGTTTCACAAGCTGCCTTCCCTGCCTACCACTAAGTCTTACTGGGATTCTAGTAACCCCGGGTAACAAGGGGTTACACCAGTATCTCCCCAGCCTTCCTTACTGCCTTCTCACATTGCTTGCCCACCTTTAGGTCATCTGATATAATTACCCCCAGGTCCCTTTCCATTTTTACTGTTGTCAGTATCTGACCCCTCATTGTGTACTCTTCCCCTGGGTTTATGTTTCCAGGTGCATTACCTTGCACTTCTTTGCACTGAATCTGAGTTGCCATACATATGACCATTCCTCCAACCATGCCAAGTCCCTTCTCGTCCTTTCCACTCCATCTTGTGTATCAATCCTGTTGCAGATCTTTGTGTCATCTGCAAAGAGACATACTTTTCCTTCCAGTTCCTCTGCAATGTCACTTATACAGACATTAAAAAGGGCTGGTCCCAGTACCGAACCCTGCGGTATGCCGCTAGTAACCCTCCTTTTTTCACTGTGGACTCCGTTTACTACTACCCTTTGCGTCCTGTTGTCTAGCCAATTTTTTGTCCAGGCTACCACCTTGGGACCCACTCCAAGGCTGGCTAACTTGTGTATTAATCTTTTGTGTGGGACTGTATCAAATGCCTTGCAAAAATCTAGATAGGCCATGTCAACAGCCCCTTCCAGGTCTACTACTTTGGTCACCCAGTCAAAGAAATCTGTTAGATTTGTCTGACATGACCTTCCCATCGTGAATCCATGCTGTCTTGGGTCCTGTGCCCTACTGGCCTCTAGGTACTCAACAATTCTTTCCTTCAGAAGTGATTTCATCATTTTCCCTACCACTGAGGTCAAACAAACTGGTCTGTAGTTTCCTGCCTCTGTCCTGCTCCCACTTTTGTGAAGAGGAATCACATCCGCCCTCTTCCAGTCCTCAGGTACCACCCCATCCTCCCATGATTTGTTAAAGACAGTAGTCAGCAGTGTCACTAGTTCTACCCTTAGTTCTTTTAGAATTCTTGGGTGAATCACATCAGGCCCCATTGCTTTGTCCACTTTCAATTTTATTAGTTCTTTCAGAACACTTTCTTCTATAAATGGACTGGTATTGACCCCCATCTTCATAGTGTTTCTCTTGTTTGGTTTAGGTACCTCCCCTCCTCTTCCTTTGTGAATACTGAGCAGAAATATTTGTTTAGTATCCCTGCTTTTTCACTGTCACCCTCTGCCCACATTCCCTCCCCATTATTAAGCCTCAGTATCCCTCCTTTGGTCTTTCTTCGCTCCCTAATGTACCTATAAAAGGTCTTATCCCCCTTCTTAACAGAGTTGGCTATCCTTTCCTTGGTTTGGGCCTTTGCTATTTTGACTGCCTTCCCTGCCTCTTTCTGCTTTAACTGATAAAGTTCTCTGTCCTGCTCCTTCTGTGTTTCCTTATACTTCCTGAATGCTATCCTTTTCTCCTTAACCTTCCCTGCCACCTCTTTTGAGACCATAGCGGTTTTTTCTTTCATTGTGTTTTGTTGATTTGCTTTACACAAAGGCTTGTTGCCTCTGTGATGGCTGCTTTGATTACTCCCCATTGCTCCTCCACCCCTCCTTCTTGCCTGTTTGCTAGTGCTTTTCTGAGGCACTCTCTCATTTTCCCAAAGTCAGCCCTCCTAAAGTCCAATACTCTTGCATTTGTATGGCTTGATTGTATGGCTGTGTTTATCGTGAACCACACTGTTTGGTGGTCTCTTGTTCCCAGATGGCTACCCACTTCTAAATCTGAGATTCTTTCTCCATCTCAATTTGAGAGTACCAGGTCTAAGATTGCTCCCTCCTGAGTGGGTTCCAATACTAGCTGTCTGAGGCATGCCCCTTGTAGAGCATCAAGAGTGACCCTGCTCTTGGATGTGCCTGCAGCAAAGATGCTCCAGTTAACATCTGGCATATTACGGTCCCCCATCAACAATATCTCCCCTTTTTCTGTCATTCTAAGGATGCCTTCTATCTTTTCCTTGTCCATTCCCTCCCCCTGAGACAGGGGTCTGTATACAAGCCCCATGTGGATTGTGGTGCCATTTCCTGTCTCCAGGGTGACCCAGAGTGCCTCATCTGCTCCTGTTTACTCTTTAGTTCTGTTGCTTTGATCCCTTCCTTTACATAGAAAGCTACTCCTCCTCCTCCTCTTTTACCCTCCCTGTCCCTCCTGTAGATTGTGTATCCTGGTATGTTGACACCCCAGTCATGGTTCTCTGTGTACCATGTTTCTGTGACTGCTACAATATCCAGGCAACCCTCTTCCATCAAGGCCACTAATTTAGGGAGCTTGTTACACAGACTACAGGCATTGGTACTTATCACCCTCCACTTTTTGATGGCCTTACCCCTTTTAGCCCCATCCCTGTCCTTACTGCCTTTGCCTTTTTTTACATTTACCTCTGTCCTGCTCCCTAATGACTTCTCTACCTTGGTGTTTACCTTATTAATTACTGTGTTTTGTGGGGAGGCTGGGATTTCCCTGCTCCTTTTCAGTGCCTCCCCCCTTAGCTAGTTCAAATGCTTGCCAATGAAGCATTTAAACCTCTCACCTAGGATCCTGGTTCCCCCCCTGGACAGATGCAGACCATCATGCCAGTATAGGCCTGCATCCCTCCAGGTGGCTCCCCAGTCCCCAATGAAGCCAAAACCCTGAGCTCCACACCAGTTTTTCAACCATTCATTGAATTCCCTGGTGAGGAGTACCCTAGCATCACCCTTGCCATAGACAGGCAGCAGCTCTGAGATGGTTACTGTATGCACTACTTGTCTAAGGCCCCTTCCCAACTCTACAAACCCCTCTTGCACTGCTCTGATCCCATTCCTAGCCAGATCATTTGTCCCTAGATGGACAATGACATCCAGCTCCCTCTCTCATGCAGCTGCTCCCACAATCCTGAGGATTCACTTCCTGTCCCTCTGAGCTGTAGCACCAGGCAGACACCTTACCTCCCTCTCCCCTTCCTCCCTTTCCTCCCCCACTTCTACCCCCCTAATGATTGAGTCCCCCACCAGGAGTTGTTTTCTTCCCCTGTGGGGTCCCATGCCTCCCCCCTCCTGTGGGTCTCCTTTGTGAAGATTCCCAGCATCCTTCTTCAGACCAGAGAGGTGCCTGCAAATAGGGCAGCATCACAGCCTCCAGAATGTCTCCCGGAACACTGCCACCCCACAGCCATTGCACTGCACCACTGCCATCATGTCTTATTTTGTGTCCCCTCTCCTGTTTCTCTGTATGCCTACTCTCTCTCCTCTCCTTACAACTCTCACCCTTCCTGTTCTGGGACAGCAACATCCTATATTCTTCAGTAGTCTCCTTCTTCCTTGCTCAGTGTCAGAACACCAGCAGCTGGGGGGTTGGGGAGAGTGAGCTACTTTTTTCCTTTAGGGTTGACAAAACTAATGTTTCTGTATTATCCTTCCCTTGCTACTGCCAAACAGGAAGTTCCTGTTGTCAGTCAAATCCAGTTGCTATAAAAGTAGAACTGGCTTAGGGTGGAGGGTGGGGGTTGGATGGACTGCAATTAGTAAGAAAAATGGTAGCTGCTTTTAGTTAGCTGCTTTCTGCTCTACAAGCAAGATTTCTGTCTTCCAAAGGCTAGCAACAGGAAGTTGTAATTGGAGTCACCTGCTTTTATGCAGTCTAAAACACACCCCAATTAAGCTCTCTCTCATCCTACTGATTTAGCAAAGTAAGTTGGTACAGTACCCTTCCCAGCACAGAACACACACTGACTTTCTTTCTTTTCTTTTTTTAACCCTAAATAAGATCCCTTCTACTTCAAATAAAGTACCTGTCTGCTTAATCTCAACAGACACTGACTCCTGCTGAGAAAGAAGTGTTAAATTAGTAAGAAAATGGTAGCTTCTTTTAGTTAGCTGCTTTCTGCTCTACAAGCAAGATTTCTATCTTCCAAAGGCTAGCAACAGGAAGTTGTAATTGGAGTCACCTGCTTTTATACTGTCTAAGCCACACCCCCACTTAAGCTCTCTCTCCTCCTACTGATTTAGCAAAGTAAGTTGATGCAGTACCCTTTCCAGCACAGAACACACACTGACTTTCTCTCTTTTCTTTTTTAACCTTAAATAAGACCCCTTCTACTTCTAATAAAGTACTGTAGAATAGACAAAAGCCGCGTAAACTAAATTTAGCGCTACCGCAGCTGTTGCAGTTATGCAGTATTTTAATCTTCGTGCATCTGGGAGAGGATCCTATAAATTTTGTGACCTCATGATTGGCAGAGGCACTGAATTTGGAGCCAGCACCTGTGGGATACACAGTGTACAAGATAATGTACAAGATAATACCTGGTAAAAGAGCAGACTCTCCTGAAATGCCTCTGTACTCTGCTAATTGTGTTGCTGGAATGTTTGAATGGAACAGAGTCCTACACGCACTTAAGAAAAAAGGGCCACTGCATGCAGAGAATGGCAATAAGTTGTCAGTATATCGGGACTTAAAGATCAGTGGCCAATATCTGACTATATAGGATTAGTATGTCAGTAGTAAGAGCTTTGTTAGACATAGGGTTAATAAACTTTTATTCTTATAGCAATGTTTGGGTGTGTTTATTTCATTAGTTCACTTTATGCCCTTGTTTCTTTGATATTCACACATTAATCGCATATCCCGGCTGTACTGTTATCCCTTAAGTTCCTGCACAAAAAAATGATTCATTCTGACAGGCACACTCTCATAGATGTGTGAATGCTTGTTGAAAGTCAGTGGTGAGACAGCAGCACAACTGTAAGTACAAAAAACAAACAAAATGCGGCCATAGTGAGCTGTAGCCGAAAACAGCTTAAGCACATGTTTAGGAGCACATGATTTGGGGTTGTGTTTAGCAGCAGAGGGACTTAGGTTAGAGTTGCAGTGGACAGTGTTAGCAACGGGTGATTGTGCGAGCGAGTACCAGGTAAGCATTCACAACAGCATGCTGGGCAGCTGATTATGTTCACGGTTCTTTTTACTTCGTGGTACTGACCTTTTCAGTGAACATAGCAAAATAAAAATAAAAAGTGGATATTTCCTATTCTACGGTATCTGTCTGCGTAATCTCAACAGACACTGACTCCTGCTGAAATAGAAGTGTTAAATTAGTAAGAAAATGGTAGCTTCTTTTAGTTAGTTGCTTTCTGCTCTACAAGCAAGATTTCTGTCTTCCAAAAGCTAGCAACAGGAAGTAGTAATTGGGGTCACCTGCTTTATACTGTCTAAGCCACACCCCAATTAAGCTCTCTCTCCTCTTACTGATTTAGCAAAGTAAATTCATACAGTACCCTTCCCAGCACAGAACACGCACTGACTTTCTTTCTTTTCTTTTTTAACCCTAAATAAGACCCCTTCTACTTCTAATAAAGTATCTGTCTGCTTAATCTCAACAGACACTGACTCCTGCTGAGATAGAAGTGTTAAATTTGTAAGAAAATGGTAGCTTCTTTTAGTTAGCTGCTTTCTGCTCTACAAGCAAGATTTCTGTCTTCCAAAGGCTAGCAACAGGAAGTTGTAATTGAAGTCACCTGTTTTTCTATTGTCTAAGCCACACACCCAATTAAGCTCTCTCTCCTCCTACTGATTTAGCAAAGTAAGTTGATACAATACCCTTCCCAGCACAGAACACACACTGACTTTCTCTCTTTTCTTTTTTAACCTTAAATAAGACCCCTTCTACTTCTAATAAAGTGCTGTAGAATAGACAAAAGCCGCGTAAACTAAATTTAGTGCTACCGTGGCTGTTGCAATTATGCAGTATTTTAATCTTCATGCATCTGGGAGAGGATCCTATAAAGCTTGTGACCTCATGATTGGCAGAGGCACTGAATTTGGAGCCAGCACCTGTGGGATACACAGTGTACAAGATAATGTACAAGATAATACCGGGTAAAAGAGCAGACTCTCCTGAAATGCCTCTGTACTCTGCTAATTGTGTTGCTGGAATGTTTGAATAGAACAGAGTCCTACACGCACTTAAGAAAAAAGGGCCACTGCATGCAGAGAATAGCAATAAGTTGTCAGTATATCGGGACTTAAAGATCAGTGGCCAATATCTGACTATATAGGATTAGTATGTCAGTAGTAAGAGCTCTGTTAGACATAGGGTTAATAAACTTTTATTCTTATAACAATGTTTGGGTGTATTTATTTCATTAGTTCACTTTATGCCCTTGTTTCCTTGATATTCACACATTGATCGCATATCCCGGCTGAACTGTTATCCCTTAAGTTCCTGCACAAAAAAGTGATTCATTCTGACAGGCACACTCTCATAGATGTGTGAATGCTCCAGCCCGTCGGTGCAGCGGTGGGATTTCCGCTTGTGACACTGGCGACCCGGGTTTGGGAATGGACCCGGATCGTCGGAGGGCCGGCCGGGGGGAGAAGGATAGAGCATCCTATGGACTGCTCTCCTTCTCCGGGGGGAGGGCAAGGGTAGCAGTCGGCGCACTGCGGACCCCTGGTGGAGGCCGAGGGAATGCAAGCGGCCGATGCATGCAGTTCCAGAAGGCGGGGCAGACGCTGGCATCATTGCACGTACCCGCCTCCCCAATGAAAATGGTGGAAAAAAGGAGGCGGGCAAGGACCACCGTCGAGATGAAGCCCTTCCCGGAGGACCTCAATTCACCACCGTCATTGCAGGTCCCCAACCAGACACTAGCCCGTAGCTACCAGAAGTGGTGGCCACAGCCCCGCCCTCTGGGGGGTAAGCCGGGGGTGACCGTGGGACCCTGGCAATGATGGACGGTGGTGGAGGTCTCCGGGGGCCGTGACCAGGGCTGAGGACAGACGGTGGTCCTGCCAAAAAAAAAAAAAAAAAGATGTGTGAATGCTTGTTGAAAGTCAGTGGTGAGACAGCAGCACGACTGTAAGTACAAAAAACAAACAAAATGCGGCCATAGTGAGCTGTAGCCGAAAACAGCTTAAGCACATATTTAGGAGAACATGGTTTGGGGTTGTGTTTAGCAGCAGGGGGACTTAGGTTAGAGTTGCAGCGGACAGTTTTAGTAACGGGTGATTGTGCGAGCGAGTACCAGGTAAGCATTCACAACAGCGTGCTGGGCAGCTGATTATGTTCATGGTTCTTTTTACTTCGTGGCACTGACCATTTCAGTGAACATAGCAAAATAAAAAAAAAGTGGATATTTCCTATTCTACAGTATCTGTCTGCGTAATTTCAACAGACACTGACTCCTGCTGAGATAGAAGTGTTAAATTAGTAAGAAAATGGTAGCTTCTTTTAGTTAGCTGCTTTCTGCTCTACAAGCAAGATTTCTGTCTTCCAAAGGCTAGCAACAGGAAGTAGTAATTGGAGTCACCTGCTTTTATACTGTCTAAGCCACACCCCAATTAAGCTCTCTCTCCTCTTACTGATTTAGCAAAGTAAGTTGATACAGTACCCTTCCCAGCACAGAACACACACTGACTTTCTTTCTTTCTTTTCTTTTTTAACCCTAAATAAGACCCCTTCTACTTCTAATAAAGTATCTGTCTGCTTAATCTCAACAGACACTGACTCCTGCTGAGATAGAAGTGTTACATTAGTAAGAAAATAGTAGCTTCTTTTAGTTAGCTGCTTTCTGCTCTACAAGCAAGAATTCTGTCTTCCAAAGGCTAGCAACAGGAAGTTATAATTGGAGTCATCTGCTTTTATACTGTCTAAGCCACACACCCAACTAAGCTTGCTCTCCTCCTACTGATTTAGCAAAGTAGATTGATACAGTACCCTTCCCAGCACAGAACACACACTGACTTTCTTTCTTTTTTTAATCCTAAATAAGACCCCCTTCTACTTCTAATAAAGTATCTGTCTGCTTAATCTCAACAGACACTGACTCCTGCTGAGATAAAAGTGTTAAATTAGTAAGAAAATGGTAGCTTCTTTTAGTTAGCTTCTTTCTGCTCTACAAGCAAGATTTCTGTCTTCCAAAGGCTAGCAACAGGAAGTTGTAATTCCAGCACACACGTGGCATATAGTCAGTTTTTGTAAAACTAGCACTGGACATAGAAACTATGGAGATTGTAATATCCCCGTACATTAGGGCAATAGTCCGGAACGGGCAAAACTGCATCAGCATCTTGCGGTTTTGCCCAGTGCTATCTCCCAGGGGGCTCCACTCTGTGATCAAAAATGCTGGCTGCACCAGGGCAGGATTAGAAAATTATGAGGGATCGGATATTTAAATGAATAAATATATTTTAGCATTACAGGGGGAATTGGGGTGCTCGGGCCACCATATAAACACTATCAGTAGATCTGTTTTAATGTTTAGGTCATTCTAGTCCTGCTGTTCAGTTATAAGCCTAGTTTTAGAGAATATACTATCAGCTGTTCATACGTGGTAACTGATTTCTCTTACTTGTTTCTTTTCCTGATCAGTCGCCAGAAATGCTGCTCCAATTGAATGACCTATTTGGTAGATATTTTATCAGACTGTCACTGTAGTCGTTTAAGTGTTGGTGTGTTAGAGCACCACTCAGTTTGAGGGCATTAACTAAATCCTATAATTATATATTGTACACATAGGGTGGGTTGCCTTGCTCTGCATAAGACTATGGGTTTCTAAGGCAACTTGACTGAGCCCTGGCTATCATTTTACAGCCCCGTCTACAGTTGCCTATGTCACTCGGCCCTCCACAATATTACAGTTCTTCATGGGAACTGATATCCTGGTTTTACTGACTATCTGTCCTATTTTGTGGTGAGAGTGGCATAGCTCTACAGGATAATCAGATTGAACTTTACTCCTTTCTGCAATTAACTGGCAGTTATCCATACTGTATGGACCTATTTACTTCTTATGGTCCTACTGCAATGCATCTGTACACCCAGTCTGGAGGTCTGCGTACCTCATTTCTTTATTATGTATATTACAGTTTGTGCTGTAAAATCATAAAACTCATAAATAAAAAAAAAAATAAAAAAAGAAATGCTCAGCACTGCCTTGCAGGTCTTGCTTCCAAAGAACGTGCGTGAAACCATGCTAAAAAGCATCAGAATGTACCGGACAGCCATCCAGATATAGTAAGTTTGGCTTCTGTGGCATGTTATTCTTTAATGTTCTTTAACTGTGACATTAAAGGAATAATGCATGACAGAGTGTGTGTCGTGCTGGGATAACACCACGCCTGGGGTGGTTGGGCACGAGGCCGCAGGTCGAGTGCATCCATGCCCCAGGCGTGGCGTTATCCCAGCACGACACACGCCCTGGAGTGCATTATTCCTATTATACAATGGCTTGTTGTTATATAAAAAATACAAAATTATTTTAAAGAATGTTTTTATCAGTGTGGAAAAATATTTTTGTTTCTTAAGAGGAGATGCAAAAAAAGAGAGTAGGCTGCTGGTCCATGTCATCATCCATATTGGTTCACAGTGCTGAGACTAGATCTGTGGCGTTATGCTGGGATAACGCTACGGGTCCAGCCCCAAACTGACCAATCACAGTCCAAGATTCTTTCTTGCCATTGTATAATATTGAGTTATCAGAGTTCCTGCAACAAAAAATGGCATAAGTGTGGCAAATGGGGAGGAAGCACTCCCGTTTTCCTGTTGCTCCTCAATCAACCCAACAATATTCTACTGAAGCACTAAGAACCGGATAAGTGGAGTATTTTAGCTAGTGTATATTTATTGGAATAAAACATAATTTAGTTGGAGTCATGTGATGGAGAGCTAAGGAGAAGCAGCTTTCCACCCAGCTCCTCGAGGAACGCTGAGATGCAAGCCATAAAATTGTCAAAAATGCGCCCAATACGGCTAAAATAGCATCAACGAAAAGCACTGAACTCTTGATGCAGCCTGACTTCAAACCTAATGTCTACAGCTATGGGGAAAGAAGTTATGCAGTATTATAATACACTGCCACCTCTCCTGGAAAGATCCCAAGTTCTGAAGCAACACAAGATAGACAAGTTTCCAATATCACCCCTGGCACAAGTGGCCAACCCAGACAGGCTAGACAAGTTTTTTGCAGAGGTCGGTTAACTTAAACAGACTCTATCAGACCTGGTTAGAGATTTTAAAACATTAACATTTTTATTTATTTATTTTGCTTTTGTTGATCAGGTAGGTGCGTTAGGCAAAACCCTGCCTCTTTTCAAGCACGACCCGGGACAGTACAATATACAGTTGATGAAACAGGACAATGGTGAAGTACAAAGCAGTACATAATGCAAACCAATTTGATATCCATGCAGGGATAGTCAGGGGAAAAAAACAAACTCACATTTAGTAGTAGCCATCCTCGCAGGGATGGACGGGAGCAGGTAAAGGACATTAGGCAGAATACATTCAACAATTCAGAGAACAAGAAAACTAGATTAGGAAGAAGCTTAGAGAGGAGGCAGAGGGGATTAGTTACAGTCATAGGAATTAAGTGATTGTAGGTGGGAGAAAAGTGCAATTTTGAAGCAGGAGTGAGATTAGGAGCACTTCAGACTGGGAGGTAGAGAGTTCCAGAATTTGGGGGTGAAGTGGGAGAAAGCTTGTTCCCCCATTTTTGTAGAGCAGTGTGGGACGGACAGCAGGGTGGAGTTGGAGGATCTCAATAGGAGGGAGTGAGGCACCGGAGTGAGGCACTGGAGTGAGGATAGCCCCAGTGCTTTCGGGGCGGGGGTGTCTTGTCATGGAGTCAGTGAAGCAACCCAGTGAGTATGAGCATAGAGCTGAAGGGGACAGCCAGTGAAGGGTGGAGTACAGGAGAAAATGGTGAGTGAGGTGGGGGACTGATAGGGCAAATCTGCAGATATTGTTGTAGGTAGTGTCCCATTTACAAAGAAGACATCTCTAGGCACCAAGATCCTGGCCGCAGGAGTAAGAGAGTGACACACTTGGTAAGCGGCACCAATCTTTATGTTAACGGATCTGATATCTTGTTTACATGAGATAAAAAGTCAAGAGTGGGATCAAGTGTCACTCCAAGGTTTTTAAAAGAGTCAGTGGACAGGACAGCAGAGCCATCACAGTAGCGCACACAAAGCTTGGGGGTCCCGGTATGGACTTTTCTGGCTGACCCAAAGAGCATAGTCTGGGTCTTTGGTAGTTTGAGGACTAGGAAGTTGTTTAGGAGCCAGGACTGAATATTTTGGAATGCAGATGACAGGTGAATATTGAGGTCATCTACAGACCGAGCAGCTGAGTAGAGCACCAGGTCATCAGCATACATGATGGAGTGGCAGTGAGTAAAGGTAGTGGGACAATCATTAACAAAAATAGAAAAGAGCAGGGGTCTGAGAATGGATCGTTATGGGATGCCACAGGAGATGGGAGCCGGAGATGAGAGGACTTTATTGAAGGAGACGGATTGGGAATGGTGTGAGAGGTAACTGCTGATCTAGGATATGGTGGAACCAGAGGCACCAAGAGAATATAGTTTGTGCACGAGCAGAGGGTGATTAACCAGATCAAAAACTTTGGTGAGGGTAATAAACACTGCACTGGTAAGTAGATCTTTGTCCATATTGGACTTAACGTCACTGGTGAATTGGGTAAGAGCCGTAGTGGTGCTGTGACCAGGCCTGAAGCCATGTTAACTGGTGACTGAAGATAGAATTTTAGTATGTGGCAGAAATCTGACGGTGAATACGTTTTTCCAAGGTCTTGCTGAGTGTCGGTAGCAGTGCAATTGGGCGATAATTGGGCAGTATTTTAGGGTCACCCGTCTTGAAGACTGGTATAATCCTGGCAGATTTCCAGGCCAAAGGCACCATGGCAGTGCTGATGGACAGATTAAAAAGCTGAGTAACAGGAGTGGCTAGGTGAGAGGCACCAAGTCAGAGGATCCTGGGTTCAATACCATCTTGTCCTGCGCTGCCGTGGACGGGGATGGACCATAGCAACCTAAGAACATCCAGGTGAGAGAGATAGGAGAAAGCTCCAGAGCAGGAGAGGTATATGTAGGAGCTGCAGGAGGGGGCAGGGAGCCATGGGATGCAGCAGGGGAGTTATTGGGAACCTCGGTAAAAAGTGAGTTAAAAGCATTAGCAATGGTCCGGGCATTGTTGCAGAGGGAGTTGTTTAATAACATGTCTTTGGGAGTCAACGGCTTAGTGTTACCCATTATTTGGTTACTCTGATTCCAGTATTTTCTGGGGTCAGCAGCCAATGAAAATCTGACTTACAAGCATTGACTGTAACAGTATCAGATGCAGAGACAAGAGTCATCTCTCTCTAGAGAACAGCACTGACAAAATTGGAACTGAAGTAACATACTAACATACTAAAAAGCCAGCAGAATAGGCCAAATGGTCTGTCTTGTCTGCTTGAAAGCCAGCAACTTAATGGCTGCTCGCCTTACCACCCCCTAGCCCCCAAGAGGGTCTTCTTTAGTTTCAGTTTCCCCTTGTACCTGTAGCGAGCCTCCGCAGTAAAATCCCAAAACTGGAAGACAGAATCAAAAATCAAGAAGGCTGCAGCTGCCACAATAACTTGGTGGTTGTTGGCCTTCCTGAAAAAGCAGATGGACCAACTACAATTCCTTTTATTCAAAAAATATGTGAGAAGGTGGTGGGACCGTCCCCCTAACAGCCTGCACTGCACAGCAAAGGAAGCTCATAGAGCACTTTGCTAAGTGCTAACCCCAGGGAAAAACTTTGCTTGATCATTTTCTGCCTCCTCAGCTTTATTTACAAAACATACATACAAGCAAAAGTGAAAAACCAAGGAGATCTGGCAGGAGGGAAACAGGATTCATGTCTTTTGTGACTTGAGTCCTCATGTTCGAGCCAAGCAGTCCTAGTACAAGGACATCAAAAACACACTTTGCATGGCCAGAATAACATTTAAAATGTTTCACCCCACCAAGCTTCACGTCGCAACTTCAGACAGTGAAAAACAGTTCTTTACTGCCACAGAAGCTGAAGGGAACCTCCTGAAATACTTCCCCTAACATATTTCCCACCCAAAAAAGCCCAGTTCACTGACCTCCATAACGACTCACTCCACTAATATGTATACCCCTGAGGAAAGAAGGGAGTGGGGGAACATGATAGAAATTTTTAAGTACCTCAGTGGAATCAACAAAGTCCAAGAGGGTAGCATCTTTCAGAAAAAGAGATGTGCAAGAACAAGGGGACACAATTTGAAGATCGAGGCGGTTCTGGGGCAGCAGCAGATATTTTCTCAGAGGAGGGTAGTGGGCACATGGAAAACCTTTCTGAGGAGGCTGTGGGGTCTAAATCTGTGGGAGAATTCAAGAATGCATGGGACAGACATAAGGCAATTTTTGTAGGGGGTAGGAAGAAATAGGCTGTTGGATAACTAGGATCTGCAGCTAATCCTGTAGGTAGGGAAATGGGCAGACTAGGTGGGCCAAGCGGTCGTTATCTGCCGTCAAAGTCTATGTTTCTATGTTTCACTACCATTTATGCCAGACATACAGCTCAGTGACTGCATCGTTCACTTTGAACTTCCCAAACCAAGTAAACATCAGAGCACTGCCTAAATCCCAGTTAAATCACCTTGCAGACTATTGCCCCAACCTTTACCTGCTCCTCGCAGTGCTCATTCCTCCTCTCCGATGCTGCAGGTGGAAATGTTTTGCACCACACAAATGCTTTTCTCCCTCTTCAGCCTCGCTGGATGTCTTGCTGCTTACACCCTCTCTGGATGATAGTCCCCTAGTATTTAAAGACCCAACAGAAGCTACGTCAGAACTGAACTAGGTCACCTGAACTGGGACTGACAAATATGGGGAGAAAGCCATGTAAATAAGGCCATGACGCATTGCTACGCACATGAACTGCCATGAGATTAGAAGCATCGAGGAGCACAGAAGCAATCAAATATTGGTTACAGGCAGCCCATCAGAGATGTTTGCCACAGGACTCAGTTTTAATACTTTGATAAAGTCACAATAACATTTAAAAAAAAAGGATTGTCTGACTGCAGGGGGAGAAGACAACAAATTCAGACTGCAGGAGCTGTGGGAGTTCAGGGGAGGCTCTGGTATTTACAATTAAACAAACTGAAGAGTAAGTCTCCTTAGTTTTTCCCATTCTTCAGGGAAGGGGGGGGGAGTACTACTCGACAATATAGTACCCCAACAATGAAGCTAATTCCTATCTTTCATACATCTAAAGAATTCATTTAGAGGATCCAAATCCGAAATAAAAAAGACCACCATAGTACAGAAAGGACTGAATGCTGCCAAGGCACCCATCACAAATTAATAGTTTGGAACAATTCATCTCTCTTCTGTAACGTCTGTTAATGACATATGGGGCCTAAATAGGCCACTAATACCAGAGCATCAGAGACTGGGTAGAATGGCACTCTCCAGTGTAATCATCACGGACGGACCACTAGACTGATGCAAGTTCAGACAGACGAGGGGACAGCCATTCTGCCTTACCACTTAAAACTATTCTTAGGTAAAGTTCAATGCTACTTGTGTTGTGTTTGATGGTTCTAAATGTTATGTTTTGTGTTTGTAAGGACAAATTGGGGTGGGGGAAGGAGAAACTTCACACATGACCTCACAGTACATACTGTAAATGCAAGTTGGAATGGGCATATATTTGTTGATAAAACAGATGCAGATAAGGTTAAATGGTGGGCTACTTAATGGGTAGCAACATTAGGTACCTTTCGTGGAATGGCAAGGGTGCTAGATCATGTGGTGAACGGTATCAGATCCCGTAGCATGCTAAACACCTGACAGCTAACGATAATGTATCTACAAGGGACTCACTTACTTACCATTGAAGTAAACTTGTTTTGTAGAGACTGGGTAGGCCAAACCTTTGGAGTGGGGACAATACTAGGCAGACGGGCTTCGCCATACTTATTGGCCGCAATGTCCTGGTTCAACTAGCCAATACTTCTGAGAACACACAGAGTAGGTATATTTTCATACAGGGCTTTCTGGACAATACTGAAGTGTTGATGGGTTCAGTGTATGGCCCTAACGCAGACTGGCCAGCATTCTTTGCCTCTCTTATCAACATTCTATCTCCTCACTTACAGCACCCACTGATCGCTGCTGGCAACTGGAACCTGGTTGTCAACAGTGAGCTATACAGATCCGGGAAGTGTAACAGAGGTCTAACACTGGCTCAAAAAGCACTATGAGATCTAATGGTCTCCCCAGGGTCTCTGTGATCCCTGGTGCATCATCCATCCCAATGCACAAGAATACACATTCTTCTCTATATCTCATAATTCCCTATCCAGAATAGATTACTTCCTAACTAGTCTTTCCCTCCTACATGGGCTCCACTCATGTCACAGCTCTCCTAGGGTCCTATCGAACCACTCACCAATTACCTTTCAGCACACCTTCACACAGGGCACTGACAGTGATACCACTTGGAAATGAAATAATCAACTCTTAAAAGATAAATTTATGGTTGAACGAACTAAAGAATTGATCACATCCTTTATTAATCATAATGCTTGCACTACAGAGCAAACAGATATGGAATGGGCAACATCTTAAACAACCATAAGGGGAGAATTAATCAGATTGGCCTCTTAAAGGAAAAAAGAAAGAGAAGCCAAAGCCATACAACGCCTAGACAAAATTAGCAAAATAGAGGCTAAAGTCCGACCCACCACTCCAGATAGTGTCAAAACCAAACTTTATACTTTATGAGACAAATATGCTGAACTTTTAAGAGAAAAGGCGGTGCACACATTTTTAAAACACATGTTAAAAGGCCAACAGACTCATGGCCCTGTACCTCAAAAAACAAGAAGCAGCTCGTATGATCAAGGCAATCCAGTCAGACACTGATGGCAAGATTAAACTGCCCCTAGAGAGGTAGCACATGAGTGCTACACTTACTATCGAACACTTTATGAGGTTTCCCCAGACCCCCCACCCTCCCTACCGGCACACAACAGAGAGGTGCCTACACAAGGTGAACCTCCCACAACTGAGCCAAGAGCAACAAGAGCTCTTAGCTAAACCAGTCTCCCAAGGAGAAATATCACAGGCTATCAAATCACTTGCACTCAATAAGGCCCCTGGCCCTGATGGCTTCACAGCTACCTGTTACAAAACATTTGCTTCAGAGCTTATGCCCTTCCTAATGCAAACCTTTACTTTCATGCATGAGCATGGTATATCAGATTCAACTGTGACTGAAGCTTGATTACATTAATTCCCAAGCCAGGGAGAGACCCCGCCATGGTAAATGATTATAGCCCTATATTCCTGATAAATCAGGATATAAAGATCTTAGCTAAAGTGTTTGTAGAGTGTCCTAACTTCATCTGAGGATCACTCATAGGTAGGGAGCAGGTGGGATTCATGCAGGGCAGGAACTCTTCTGTTCATCTTAGGAAGTTGACCTACATCTTCTCTGCTTCCGGGGAACCTGGGACCCCGGAGGTCCTGGTGTCCCTGGATGTTTAGAAGGCTTTCCACAAGGTATCTTGGAGATTCTTATTCTCCATGCTGAACAAGCTTGGTTTCCCAGAGAAGTTCATCCAGTGGTTGCAAGTGCTTTCCATGTCGCCTAGTGCTGAAATATATTGCAACTGTGTATTCTGCAAATCATTCCATCTACACCAACAGTTCTCAGACTTTGTCATAGTGAGCCTCCCCTAAGCTATGGAAAAGATCTTGAGCCTCCCTCAAAATACTGAAATGTTTTTGGGCCTCCCCATAGAAAAATAGCCTACTTTTCACAGTACATCAGGAATAAATTGAAATCTCTTTGCATAGCTGGCTCTTGTGTTATTAAGCTTATTATAAATCCCCCCCCCCCAAACAGGACAACCTACTTGCTCCAATATTTTGACTCTCGAACCATTGTTACCCCGTCATACCTTCATGGGTCAGACTGCTTTTTTCGTTTCCCTCTAGCTGGAATAACCTTCTTGCTGACCTCTGCCTCTCCCTCTCACCCTGCTCTTAAGCAACTTCTCAGGATCATTTTGCTCCCTCCTGCTCTTATTCCTAGTAACTGTATGGTTAACTCTTGTATTTGGACAGTTCTGCTGCCAGTCTAATTGACCAATCATTCCTTGCATCGTTAGTTTACTGTTAATTTGTTTGCACTTTTATTCATTTGTATTGTTGAGTATTTTGCAGTTGCATTTTGAATTGTATTTTCTCACTACCCTTCCCTGGGGTACACCTGAAATAAGCCATATCTCAGTGTACAGTACCTTCCCTGGTCACAGGCTTGTGAATAAATACATAAATTCACCTACTGTTATCCTGTTTCAGTTTGCCTTATCCCTTCATACAAAATCTATAAAGTTCAAAATTGAAATATAATACTTTTTCAAGACTTGCTTGAGCCTCCCCTGGAACAGGTTGGGGCCTCCCCAGGGAGGCTGGCCTCACCATTTGAGAACCCCTGATCTACACTATGGCACTAGACAGGGATCCCCAGTATCCTCACTTTTGTTCAACATTAATCTAGAACCCATTATCCTTAAATTTAAGACCAACCAGATGTCCTGGGATCCCAACTGGAGCTAACCAATACAAAATGTCAGTTTACGCTGATGTCACCCTCCTCCATGTTTGTTACCCCACCAGATCAATTCCAGCAGCCTTGCAGACAATCTCAGAGCTTGATAAGCTGTCAGACTACAAACGCAACTGAAATAAAACCCTAGTAATATTGCTTAATACCTCAGTACACAAAGCAGATATTACTGAATTAGGACTAGCATGGAACACAAAACAAATCAGGTATCTAGAAATAAAACTTACCAGAGAAGCCCAAGCACTAAGGAAACTCAGTCTAGATAACCTGATATCCCTCATTAAACAAACCCTAGAAAGATGGCACTCCCAACCCCTTACTTTGTGGGGCTGAATTAATATCATTAAAATGAATGTCTTCCCATGAATTTTACATCCTTTGCACATGTTAATTGTATTCCTTCCCATGCCATGGTTTGCCAGACTTCACTCAAGCATCTCTAAGTTTATCTGGGTAGGTAAAACCACCAGAAGAGCTCATCACAAATTAGCAGCCTCAAAACATGTTGGGGGCCCATGCCTCCCACACTTCGTATTGTATTATTTAGCAAGCCATGTACGCAAATACATGTGTTGGATAACACCAGACCCTCCTAGGGATGACCGTAGCTATACACTTCAATGGCTCATCATAGAGAGAAAAAAAATGCAAGATAGCAAATATATCGCCCCTTGCCCTTCTGTACATGGCACAGGGTCATAATGTCGCAAGACATTATGCCTCATGGGAAAATCACACTGCCAATACAGCGTGATTTCTGCCATGAGGCATGTCTTTCTGTGGGGCAGTGACCCCACCCCCGATGTGGGGGGCCGTGCTCCCGAACCCCCACTAAAGAGTCTCAACTCCGGGGAGGGGTAAACTCGAGCACACAAGTAAATAAAAGTAAAATATTCTGGGACTGAGAATCAAACCCAGTCCCAGACGCAGCACCAAGGTTCCTGCTGCTGTGGCTCAGTCCTGTGAGCCACGGCAGCTGCTCGGCAGAACCCATTCCCAGCAGAGGTCATATCCTCTGCCTGGGAAAGTGCTACTGGTGCAATACCGCGTACAGCAGTATACGTGGTATTGCACCATTAGCGCTTACAGACTACGCTGTACCTGATTAGCCATAATGTCGTACCCTATTAAGCATGCGACATTATGACCCGGTAGGTCTGTACACTACTATAACAAAGCTACCTAAGAAATTCACAGATCCTACCATTATTACTTTCCTTAAACTACATATGTAAGTTGCTCAAAGACTCAAAACTACATTTTCAAGAGACACTTCACAGCCCACTGCTGAAAATCCCAACTTTAAAACTGAAGGGAAATTTATCCCCTGTACATTCTGGCAAGCTCTGGAAGAGCTCATAGTTTCAGACTTAACATTGCAAGGATGCCTTTTACCCTTTAGATCTATATAGGTCACCCACTAGTTGCCCAACCACCAGGTCTTCAGATTCATACAGGCTACCCATGCTATAGCCAAACATATGGGTCCACCTCCTTGGACTATAGCTCAGAAAAACGCTATTGGATCCATTAGCTCAGAGAGCCTCACAATCACAACCTCATGTTATCTCACATCTGTACAGTGCCTTTTTCACCAAAACCTACCCAAACTAAAAGGGAACTGCACCCATTGGGAGGCAAAATTCCCAAATGGTCAGTTCAACTGGGAAAAAACATGGAAGAAGTCATGCGTCTATGTTAAAAGTGATAAATTACACTTGATACAGTTTTATATTTTAAATAATCTTTATTTGATTCCCAATAAATTAGGTAAGATGGCAGACTGGAACATGGTCTCTGTACTAGATGCGACGAGGGGTCCAGCACTTTGTATCACTTATGGGAATGCCCGCAGGTATAGCAACTGTGGGATAGCATTAAAAGACCAGCTGATCCCCATCCTAGGACTGGAAAGTGTCTTCACTCCTCAGATACGTCTCACAGGTAATTACAATGGAATATCTGTTAGGGAAAGGAGATATCATATGGCCAGCATTTCTCTAACAGCCCAAAAACTAGTCTACGTCATTGGCTAAACCAAGAAACAATTAGCTATAATGAATGGCTACAAGAATTGTTGTTTAACCTGAAGACTGAAAAGACAATAGCTAGTATCCACAATAGTCTGATATTATACAAACTTTGCCGGGGAAAGCTCCATACTCTATATTCTCTACCACAAATGGACAATGGCTAGCATGTTATACATAACACAATAATGGTAGTTGATAATTATTACATCACTGTCTTAGACAATCTTGTATCTGTATTTATAGATCATGCAAGCTCTTGTAATGCCTGCTTCTTCCTCTATAAGATTTTAGTACTCACTTCTTTGTACATAGCTAGGGACACACGTGTTGTTTGTATTGTATGCATGACTGAAAATCAACAAAATAAACCACATTTAAAAAGAAAAAAACTTAATTTGGTTTCATTCAGAACCTGTGTTTGTGAAAGTGGGAATGCTGGGCAGGAAACCAGGGATATCCTGTACTGTTTTGCAACTGTATCCACGGGATCTCTATACTTCCCTCTGGACAACTCTTGCTGCAGTACATGAAAAGGACTTCATCTCAGTGTGCCTTTCCCGGTTATCAATTTTTAATAAATAAATAATAGTCAAGGTGCTAAAGCATGAAAAGCAGTGTGTGGCTCCTCCCTCACCTTGTCCTTCTGCTCAGCCTCATCCTACTTCCTCAAAGCCCTTCTTCAGGACTTGCCATCCCTTCCTGCAACTGTTTCTGACCCTTGTATTCCATCCTCTCATGTTACCGATGTCCCCCTTGTATTCCCTACTCGTGTTGTTGACTTTTCCCCTTGTCCTCCACCCCCTGCTGTGAGCAACCTTCTCCCACCCAACCCCACAGTTTGCCCTCCGTGGCTGGGTGCTGAGGAGCCCCCTTGCTCAAACTCAGCTCGACTAAGATCTAGATTCCGGGGAGTGCCATTCAGAGTCAGGGCCTGCGGCAGGTGGCTGCTATCATCCTGCATGACCTAGGACCTCAGTTTTCCTTGTTCTGTTTTCTCCGCCTGAGTAGAACATGCAATGTCAGCAATGGCCATGCCATGTGCGCTTCCTTCCACGGCATGCTGACTGCTTCACCCCCCTCGAAAGTGACAGGCTCATGGTGTGCTAGCACCCAGACTCCACTAGGTGTCAGGGAAGCGCCAAGCCTGTACTCCCCCCCCCCCGGAGGAGGACAGCTGTCCTGCAGATGCTTAATCCTCTCCCTCCCTGGCCGACCCCCAGCGACCCTCTCACAATGTGAACACGGGTCGCCAGTATGGCAGGAGGTAAGGCACGGATGTCTCAGCCCTCCACGCCACTGGGCTGGCTAGACTACTGTATCTTGCTACATGGTTTAGTTTGGTACAGCAAGTAAAGACACAAGTTCAACACTCAACAAACAAGCAAAAAAAATTGGGTCAGAAATATTAGGAAAGCTAGCTGCTTAAAAAAACCCGGGTGAAAAATAACAGGAAAGCTAGCTGCTGTGATGATGGCTTACCAGATCATTCAGAGCTGCTACACCTGCCATATTGCTCATTTCACTGACCCACTGATGCAGCTTACAGTTGTCCCAGTCCTAAAGAAAGAGCTCAATCTCCCAAGCACCCAGAACTTCCCTGCTCTCGTTGCCCTCAATATACTAGATAAGAGAATCCCATAGAAAGAAAAAGAGAACACAACTTTAACCAATGGAAAACCAGCACAACATTAATAAGAAAAATAGACCCCCCCCCCCAGGAACTCAGCTGGCAATCTAGCAAGCAGCCAAAAACAACCCTACACAAGTTATTTAGGAAATATTGCTAAAACATGTTCCATAGGCACAGGGGGAAGACCATTTCAAACCTCTGTCCCCACTCCCAAGTCCATTCCTTCTTCAGTATGGTGCAAGGAGAGGCATCACGGTTGCCGGTCTCCCAATGCAGTAGCTGTAGGCTTCGGCTTTGGTGAAGGTGAGTTACGCAGAGGCTTGGGGTCCATTGTCCATAGTCAGCAAGCAAGAAAACAGAGCAGAAAACTAATGTAAGCTGTTCCTTTAACATGGTTTGTGGTGAGGCGAGCTTGAGGTATCACATTACTGGATAACAGTGCAGATAGGGTGACCCAGCATACGAGAAAATTACGAGCAGCGAATATGCTGCCATCCCTCAGACCGCTAGATATTTCCAATGCAAAATATATTAGTTCTACAGTATTTGATAACTGTGACTGTGCACTGATTTATATTTAATTTATTATATGGATTTTACTGTACTTATCTGATGACTTCTGCACCTTAAACAATGTACTCTTACTGTTCATCTTGAACTGTTTACTCCCCTCCCCTTCCCCTTCCCCCAGGACACATCTGGAAATGCATTGTTTATAAGCTCAGTATCTCTTTCCTGGTGAAACTTCTGAAATAAATAAATAAATGTTGGGGTGTGTAAAAGTGTGGGATAACAGATGGACTCAACAACTTAAATTCAGGTTCAACACACTTTTTGCCTAGTGTGTGATGTTTATTGTTTTCTTTTTTTTTCAATAAAGAAACTGAAAATAAACTTGCAATACTTTTGCAAAAAAATAAAAATCAGAAATTAAATCAATCAGAATAAACTGTGGCAAACTAACTCTGTTTCCACTACTGTTGTTGCTGTGCAGCAATAGATACACGCAGTCCTTCGCCTGCACTAGTCAGCAGCAAATGACCCTATCTTTAGAGTGTTCAGGTAGGCTTTTTATACCCGTTCCAGAGGTCAGATGACACTGCATCAGAAAAGTTTTAAAACATTTTATATAGACCCTCTTAATTTATACAATACTAGAGGGTATGCTAAGCATGTTCATTAATCATAAATAACTTCAGACAACAAAAAGACCTGCCAGAAGAAAAAAATAAAAGTAAAAGAAGGTGAAAAACTTTCCACAGAGCTGTGATTGACAGCAGCATGAGTATATAATGAGGACACTAGGGGCCGCTGCTGTCCTATAGGGCACCCCAGTTGGCATACAACTTTTTGTGAGTATAGACCTACTTGTCTTAGTTCTGAGCAGAAACAAGTACATTTGTAAGCAATATGAAGCATTGGTTTAGTTTTGCCTGAGGATTACATGTGGAGAGAATGAATTAAAGAGCCCACAGGGAGAACTCTTTAACTTTATTTATAGTTCATTTTTATTTATTTATGTGCTATTGAAATGCATTTCGGATTATTTATGAAAATGTGCAATATTTATGGACACATACTGCCCATAGAATATATGTCTTTTTTATGTCTAGCAGGATTTCCAGGTGTAATTTTACCAGGGTGCCGATGGCTGCAATTACAAGCCGTCGGCTGAAAATATCATTTTGACCTTCTTCTACTGACCAAGCCAGAAGGGTCAGTTTAATCAATAAAATAGCCTCCAGATGGTAAAGGAGGTCTTTTAGAATGTAGAACAGCAGAATAACAGAACAGCTGCCACGGGGACCTTAGTGAGACCTACGTGTCTCCTGTACTGCTGCTAGAATCCCTTTTGGAGACTGAGGGTCTCGGTTCCAGCGCTGGCGCTGGGCACCTGAGTGAAACAGAGAGAGAGAGAGAGGGTACAGAGACAGCCCGCAGCTGATTTACTGTAGAAATCAAAGGACAACCCTGTCTTCTCACGCCTCTCTGCGTCTTTCATTTGTTTTTAAGCCTCCTTTCTATAAGGCATTCAGACTTGCGGCAACCACCAAAGAAAAACAAGCGGCAAGGCAAAAGCCACCAAAGGTAGCACAAATCTCCCACAGGCAGCGGGAAAGGCAGTGCAGAGCACAGCCCACGAGAAGCAGTCGCTAAATGTTTCTTTTTTTCCAGGCTACCAGTATTAACACCATAGCAACTAACCTGGGGACAGTATAAGCTGTATTTTAAACCATTCTCTTGCTTTTTTATTAGTTTCGGGGCAGCAAACAGGGAGCAGGAAACAAAAAGGAAAAGGGATTGCCACCCCTGTCTTTTTTTCTCTAAGCATCATACCTTTCAAGTATCATTCTTTAGTTCATGCATTTCACATAATTTTTAGAAACAACAGGAAAAATAACAAACTAATAAAAGCCAGTCACTTATCAGCATATATGTAAACTGGCATATTCACTCATTCCGGCTATTTAGCCATGTCTTTTTATAAACCAGAGTCATGTTTTATAATCTTGCATGCCAGCATAACTTGGGTCATCATACATTGAGCTCCCTGATTCTAAAGGACCTTAAGAGGATATAAAGAAAAATAGAGGGATATAGTGAGTAAGAGAGAGGGAGGGGGATTCGCCCGAAGGTTGGCAACCTTTCAAACTAGAAAATTTACAAAGTGATAGCATACAGAAAAGGAAATACTGTTGCAACAGAGTTTGAAGAGATGAAAAACAGTCCTGAATTAGTGGCAGGGACTTCTCCCTATCACAGGGTGCATTAAGAGGTGTGTGACCAGCAGAGCAGGGGAGGTAATCCTGCCACATTACAAAGCCCAGGTCAGGGTACATAATCCTGCCACATTACAAGGCCCTGGTCAAGGGAATAATCCTGTCACAATATATAGCCTTGGTTTGGGGAAGTAATCCTGCCACATCACAAGGCCCTGGTCTGGGGAAGTAATCCTGCCACTTTACAAGGCCCTGATCAGGGGAAGTAATCTTGCCACATTACAAGGCCCTGATCAGTGGATGTAATCCCACCACTTTACAAGACTCTGGTCAGGGGAAGTAATCCAACATTACAAGGCCCTGGTCAGTGGAAGTAATCCTGCCACATTACAAGACCCTGGTCAGGGGATGTAATCCCATGACATTACGAGGCCCTGGTCAGGGAAGTAATCCTGCCACATCACAAGGCCCTGGTTAGGCAAAGTAATCCTGCCACATTACAAGGCCCTGGTCAGAACAAGTAATCCTGCTACATTACAAGGCCATGGGCAGGGGAAGTAATCCCACCGCATTACAAGGACCTGGTCAGAAAAAGTAATCCTGCTACATTACAAGGCCATGGGCAGGGGGAGTAATCCTGCCACATAACAAGGCCCTGGTCAGGGGAAGTAATCCTGCCCCATTACAAGGTCTTGTCAGAGGAAGTAATCATGCCATACTACAAGACCCTGATCAGGGGAAGTAATATTGCCACATTACAAGGCCCTGGTCAGGGGAAGTAATCCTGTCACATTGCAAGGCCCTGGTCAGGGGAAGTAATCCTGCTACAATACAAGGTCCTAGTCAGGGGAAGTAATCCTGCCCCATTACAAGGCCGTGTCAGAGGAAGTAATGCTGACACATTACAAGGCCTGGGTCAGGGGAAGTAATCCTGACACATTACAAGGCCTGGTCAGGGGAAGTAATCCTGCTACAATACAAGGTCCTAGTCAGGGGAAGTAATCCTGCCCCATTACAAGGCCATGTCAGAGGAAGTAATCCTGACACATTACAAGGCCCTGGTCTGGGGAAGTAATCCTGACACACTTCAAAGCCCTGGTCAGGGAAAGTAATCCTGACACATTTTATTTTATGTATTTATTTGAACATTTGGTAATCGGGAAAGGCACGCTGAGCCGAGGCTCGATTTCAGTTGCGACCCGGGGAAAAAGGAGCAGTGGAAATACAAACAATAAATGTAGAGAATTAGTTAACAGAACAGAACAATAGCAGCTAATTACAATCAATATAATACAGAAGTGAGAGCAAAAAAACATGACGTGATGAATATCCAGAGGTGAACAATACAACAGTAAGTGCTCTACATAATGAATCTTTAATAAGTGCTGGGGAGGGTTGTAGGAAGGTAAGTCAGTAGAGGTAGTGGGTTTAGCTCAGTTGTGGCAGCGGCATAAGGGTGAAGGAAGGAGAGGTAGCTGTTGCTAGCAGCTAGAGTGAGAGGGCAAGTTTCTGATAGTAGGGCTAAGTTTGTTCCACAAGAAGGGAAGCCGGTAGGAGAAAGCAGCTATGCCCGCTTCAGAAGAGGGGCGGGACAGGGCGAAGGATCTTTCATTTCTGTGCCTGAGTTCATATGGGGACAGGCAGTCCTCAAGATAGGAGGGGAGCAAGTTAAACCAGTACCTAGATATAAGGTTGAGGGCATGTATAAAGCGCCTATGAGATAAGGGGCTTAGTCTGAGGAGGGAGTAAAGATTGCAGTGGTGGGTGCATAGGGGGGAGTTTGTAGCGAAGCAGCAAAATGAGTTTAGAAGGGTATCCAGCCTGCCAAGGGAGGTTACAGGGGCAGAGCTGTAAACCATGTCTGCATAATCTAGTATGGGGAGGATCATTTTAGAGACAATTTCACGTCTGGCAGGTAATGGGAGAGAGTCCCTGTTCCGGTAAAGCATGCCGAGTTTGAGGCACAGCTTGGAGGTGATAGATTTTTATGTGAGCTGAAAAAGACAGATGGGGGTCCAGTCAAATGCCTAGGTACTTGTATCTGGTGACTTGGTCAAGTGGGAAGCCATCGAGAGAGGTGATTCGGGGGGGAGGTAGTACTGCTAAGTTTCTGGGCAGAGCTGAAAATCATGGAAACAGTTTTAAAGGTGTTTAGTTTTGGTTGATTTTGGCTGAACCAGCGCTGAATGTTGTCAAAGTCAATTTGCAGGGCAGCTTGGACTTCAAACAGGTTGGGACCGGAGGTAAAGAGGATGGTGTCGTCTGCATACATGTGTATTGATGAACTGGTGCAGGAGGAGGGAAGGTCATTAATAAATAGGGAGAAGAGGATGGGACCGAGAACAGAGCCTTGAGGGACGCCCGCCAGGATAGGGATAGGGAGAGGGACGGATGTGGAATCAGCGATTCTAACAGATTGAAAGCTGGTGGAGAAATAAGACTGAAACCACCTTACAGTAATGGGGTGAGTCCAGCTGCCTCAAGCTTCTGTAGGAGAAGAGGGTTGGATACAGAGTCAAATGCCTTGGCTAAATCCACAAATACTGCTGCTGAAAGGAAGCCTTGGTCAGAAACAGTTTGGATATGGTTGGTGACGCGCAGAAGGGAGGAAATTGTGGAATGGTGTTTCCTGAAGCTGGACTGGTGGGATGAGAGGATGTTGTTTGCTGCAAGGTAGTCAGCTATTTGGGTGTGGGCCAAGGATTCTTGTAGTTTGGCTAGGGCTGGGAGGAGCAAGATGGGCCTATAATTGCCTCACAAGGAGGGGTCACCACCTTTGAGAAGGGGAATTACACAGGCCAGTTTTCAAGTTACAAGACCCTGGTCAGGCACAGTAATCCTGCTACATTACAAGGCCCTAGTCAGCCCCTGACACTAAGGGCATGACAGACCTGAAATCAGTGCATGTTTGTACAGCGTACTTGTTAGTCCCTGCTTACGAAGCAGTGGGACAAACCTGATGGAACTAGTGTCCCTTCCAACCACTGTTTACTGTGTTTAAGGGTTTCCGTTTCTCTCATAGCTTTTATCTTCAATACCCCTGATCCTTTTAGTGGCCTTCTGTAGAACCCTCTCTACTGCCTCAAAGTTCTTTTTGTGTAGGGGAACCAAGAACTGAACACTATACTCTGTATGGGGACCTGTTCAGGGCCTTGTAAAGTGGTAGGATCGCTTTACATGCTCTGCTGTTCACTCACTTACCTTTTGTTAAATCATATTATATTTGGTTCTCAAAAGTAAACAAACAAAAAAAAAGATTCATACAAACATTTGGTACCTCATCAGACTTTGTCCACAAATAGGCCGCCCAATGGCCCAGCAGAAATGCTACGTGCTTCTGTGCCGGAGGCCTTAATTCAGGAGTGGACAAGGGGAGTCAGGTCAGGTGGCCAGGGGCTGGAATGGTGCTGCCATGTGGAAGGACTCTCAGCCAGGGGAGGGAAGTGCGGAGGGCAGAAATGGAGAAAATTCCCCCCAAAAAAGACTATGTCTCCCTGCTGCCAAGTAGGAAGATCACCGGAATTCTTGGGCCCCACACTGTGTGGATCCTTGCTGGCTTCAACCAATAGTGGGGTCAGCAGACGGGGCTGGGAGGTCCCTGGGTGAGACCCCAAAGTCAGGAGAAAGTGGCAACAAAGAGCAAACAGCTCTGTGGTGAAAAGTATTTGTCCATAAACGATAGACAATAAAGACACACCTAGTAGTTTCTAAAACATGTTATCCATTCAGAAATCTGAAACTCTGTCATGCCAAATAACCTTCAGAAAGATAAATATTTCAATAGGGTGTTACCAAGAGCCTGCTATCTTATTTCACCTGTCACCATAAGGGCATTGCAAGAATCCAGTATGAGACATGCAATACATTTTCAGTCAGACTGACCATCTAGCGGATTACCCCGTTTACTAGTTCAATCCATAAACAAGACCCAATTCGTTCAGTAAATAACGTAAAAAGATGTGGTCTCCATTTGTTAAAGTGTTGATGCAGCCTCTCACTTTATACATCTTTTCCACGTTCACTGATTCAGCTACAGTGACCAGCCAACTTTTTACATGTGGGGGCTCCTTTGCCTTTCAGTTTCTTAATATGCTAAATTTGGCATAACTCAAACAATGTATATAAATTTATGTCTGCTATTTTTAAGTGTTTGCAAGCTAAAACATTTTCTAGGAGAATACTACAGGAAGACAAGAAGAGTGAAATGGTGAGAATCAAATTAAATTTGTTTTCTACATGTTTGTACAGCACACTTGTTAGTCCCTGCTTACGAAGCAGTGGGGGCGAACCTGATGGAGCTAGTGTTCCTTCCAACCACTATTTACTGTGTTTAAGGGTTTCCGTTTCTCTCATAGCTTTTATCTTTCATACCCCTCTTCCTTTTGGTGGCCTTCTGTAGCACCCTCTCTACTGCCTCAAAGTTATTTTTGTGTTGGGAACTGAGAACTGAACACTATACTCTGTATGGGGACCTGACCAGGGCCTTGTAAAGTGGTAGGCTCGCTTTCCATGCTCTACTCTTCACTCTCTTACTTTTTGTTAAAGCATATTATATTTGGTTCTCAAAGTAAACAAACAAACAAAAAAAAAGATTCATACAAACATTTGGTACCTCATCAGAATTTGTCCATATACGGGCCACCCGATGGCCCAGCAGAAATGCTATGCGCTCTGTGCCGGAGGCCTGGATTCAGGAGTGGACAAGGGGAGTCAGGTCGGATGGCCATGGGCTGGAATGGTGCTGCCATGTGGAAGGACTCTCAGCCAGGGGAGGGAAGTGCTCAGGTTCTGCCACAGTAGCGACCCCCTGTGGTGGGCCGAGGGAGCTTGGACATTGCTACGGGCATGCGAAGGGGTGTGCATGGGGAAGCAAGAACTCTTCTGGGTATCAGGGAGGGCAGAAATGGAGAAAAAAAAACCTGTCTCCCTGCTGCCAAGCATGATGGCTACCAGAATTCTTGGGCCCCACACTATGTGGATCCTTGCTGGCTTCAAACAGTGGGGGGCAGCAGACAGGGCTGGGAGGTCGCTGGGTTAGAGCCCAAAGTCAGGAGTAGGTGGCAAGGAGCAAACAGCTCTATGGTGAAAAGAATTTGTCCATAAATCATAGATAAAAAAGACACACCTGATAGTTCCTAAAACATATTATCCATACAGTAATCTGAAACTCTGTGATGCCAAATAACCTTCAGAAAGATAAATACTTTTATAGGGTGTTACATAGAAACATAGAACATAGAAACATAGAATCTGATGGTAGATAAGGACCACTTGGCCCACCTAGTCTGCCCATTTCCCTGCCTAATGGATAAGCTGCAGATCCTAGTTAACCAACAGCCTACTTCCTCCCACCCACCACTAGAATTTCCTTATGTCTGTCCCATGCATTCTTGAATTCCCCCACTGTTTTTGACTCCACGGCCTCCTCAGGAAAGCTGTTCCATGCATCCACAACCCTCTCCATGAAAAAATACTTCCTCACATTACCTCTGAGCCGTCCCCCCTCTATCTTGAAATTGTGCCCCCTTATTCTTGCACATCTCTTTTTCTGAAAGATGCTACCCTCTTGGACTTTCTTGATTCCCTTGAATTACTTGAAAGTTTCTATCATGCCCCCCCTTTCCTCGAGGGTATACAAATTAAGCTCCTTTAGTCTCTCTTCATATGTCATCTGGTGTAGACCCGGCACCATTTTGGTTGCCCTCCACTGGACAGCCTCCACCCAGTCTATGTCTTTGCGAAGATGGGGTCTCCAGAACTGCACACAGTACTCCAGATGAGGTCTCACCAACTGTCTCTACAGATGGATAACAACTTCCTGTTTTCTACTGGTGATGCCGCTTTCTATGCATCCCAGTATCCCCCCAGCCCTCCTTACTGCCTTCTCACATTGCTTGCCCACCTTTAGGTCAACTGATATAACTACCCCCAGGTCCCTTTCCTTTTTTGTTGTTGTCAGTATCTCACCCCCCATTGTGTACTCTTCCCCTGGGTTTTTGTTTCCCAGGTGCATTACTTTGCACTTCTTTGCGTTGAATCTAAGCTGCCATACTTTTGACCATTCCTCCAACCTTGCCAAGTCCCTTCTCATCCTTTCCACCCCACCTTGTGTATCAACCCTGTTGTTATCATAAGGGCATTGCAAGAATTTGGTACTTTCAAACGTGGAGGCTGTAAGGGATCGGGGGGGTGCAGGACCCTCTGGCTGGGAGTGACCACCACTCAGTATGGTTCACACTTAATATGAGTAGGGAAACAGGGGGTATGGAAAACAGGGTGATTGATTTTAAGGGGGAATACTTTAGTAGGATGGGGGAGATTTTGAATAAGCATCTGGCAGGCATTCGTCAGGACATGGATGCCAGTCAAAAGTGGGAGATTATTAAAAGGGGTCTGACAGAGGCCACTGGGGCAGGTACAAAAGCACGGAGTAAGAAGGGAAGGGCAAAGAAGCCAAGCTGGTTGACTCGGGAGGTTGTGGAGGCAGTAAGGGCCAAGAGAATGGTATTTCAGAAACTCAAGAAATCGGGGTGGGGGTGAGAAAGAAGAGTATTCAAACAAGTCCAGGGAAGTTACCAGGCTAGTCAGAGCGTCCAAGGCCTCAAGAGAACGGAGACTGGCACAGGGTATTAAGGATGGAGAAAAGGACTTCTTCAGATACATTAGAGAAAGAAGGAAGAACAAAGACCAGATTGTGAGGATTAGGAAGGACAGAGGGAAGGTGGGTGGAGAAGGGGGGAACAGGCAGAGGCATTAAATGAATACTTCTGTTCTGTGTTTACGGAGGAGAAAGGGGAAAGATACCCCAAGTGGGTTCACGGTGGATAGTGGGGGGAAGGGGGTGACTGGCGTAGGGATTACAGAAGAAAGGGTTCTGGAAGGATTGAGGGCAATAAGGGTGGACAAAGCACCGAGACCAGATGGCATCCACTTAAGGGTACTCAGGGAGCTGACGGAGATCCTGGCGGGGCCACTGACTGACCTGTTCAATACCTCCCTGGACACAGGAATTGTGCCACAGGACTGGAGGATGGCCCATGTGGTGCCCATCCACAAAAGTGGCCTCAGGGATGAACTGATCAACTACAAGCCAGTGAGCCTTACATCAATTGTGGGAAAACCCATGGAGACAATCCTAAAGGAGTGGCTGGTGACCTTCTTGAAGGTCAGTGGTCTCCAGGACAGTCATCAACATGGGTCTGTCTCCTTCAGATCCTGCCAGACAAATCTAATTGAGTATTACGGCTGGGTGACCAGGGAACTGGACAAGGGCCATGTGGTGGATGTCCTGTACCTGGACTTCAGCAAGGCCTTTGATTCCATGCTGCATGGGAGGCTGGGGGGGGAGCTGGAATACATAGGGGTGGGAACAAAGATGGTAAATTGGATCACCAACTGGCTGACTGGAAGGCAGCAGTGGGTGGTGGTGGTGGGGGAGCTCTCATCTCCAAAGGAAGAGATGAGTGGAGTGCCACAGGGATCAGTGCTGGGACCAGTGCTGTTTGGGATATTCATAGCTGATATTTCACAAGGGGTCCGGAGTAGGATCAGTCTGTTCGCGGATGATGCAAAGATGGGGGCTGTGGTAAATGACATCGAAGACTGGGAGGGGGCTGCAGGAGGACCTGAACAAACTACAGGAGTGGTCAATAACTTGGCAGCTGGGGTTCAATGCCAAGAAGTGCAAGGTACTGCAGTTCGGAGCTAGGAACCAGGGGAGGAGCTATCAGCTGGGAGGGGTACAGCTGGAAAGCAGTGTGGAAGAAAAGGATCTGGGGGTGATTATAACAAGCAACATGAACAACTCGGCTCACTGCAGGAAGGTGGTGGCAAAGGCCAATAGGATGCTAGGGTGTATAGCGAGGGGAATCTCCCCCAGGAATAGGGAGGTGATCCTCCCTTTGTACAGGACTCTGGTCAGGCATCACCTGGAGTACTGTGTGCAGTATTGGCTCCCGTTCCTGAAGAAGGACATCAAGTTGCTGGAGGAGGAGCAGCGTAGGGTGACAAAGATGATCCAGGGATTTGAGGGGAAGTCGAGGAGAGATTAGCAGAGCTGAACATGTACTCCCTGGAGGAAAGGACGGATGGGGGAATACGATTGAAACATTTAAATACCTCAACGGGATAAATAAGGTTAACATGGAAGGGATTTGCAAGCTTAGAACAGGGAGCAATACGAGAGGGCATCAGTTGAGGTTGGAGGGTGGAAGATTCGGGAGGGAAATCAGGAGGCATTTCTTCACAGAAAGGGTGGTAGACAAGTGGAATAATTTGTCCAAGGGAGTGATGTCCCATAGAATGGTGGGTGGCTTTAAGAGGGGTTGGGACAGGGTGAGGGGAGGGGACGGATTATGATGAATAAGGGTGGGGATGGTGGGGCAGCTGCAAGTTGAGGGGCTAGCTGCACAATTGAGCAGACTCAATAAACCGTAAGGCCTGCTTCTGCTGGCATTTTCGTATGTTCATATACTTGTATCCAGTATGAGACGTGCAATACATTTTCAGTCAGACTGACCATCTAGCAGATTACCCCATTTACTAGTTCAGTCCATAAACAAGATCCAGTTCGTTCTGTAAATAACTAACAAATGGAGACCACATCTTTTTATGAGTGTTGATATAGCCTCTCACTTTATATATTATCTTTTCCACGCACACTGATTCAGCTAGAGTGACCAGCCAACTTTTTACATGTGGGGGCTTCTTTGCCTTTCAATTTCTTAAAGGGGAACTGTCATCAACAGGGTTTCTTAATGCCTGAAAGTCCATAAAAAGCTAATTTGAGTGAGCCATTGTATTTATGTGTGAGTCTTTGCAGTCCAGAGTTATTCATATGTAAATAAGCCTGTAATTAAGGGCTGGGGGAAGCCATATGTTTTAGGCTCCTAACAGGAAATGATGTCACCGAGGGTCTGGGCCCTCCATTGACTATAGGTTAAATAGGAAATCATCTGTTTAATAAGTGTGTTTTACGGTGTTATTACAACACTTTCTACATTTATAATAATTGTTTTGTATGTGCATTAAAACTAATGAGTTATCACCTTTACATCTCAAACTGTTAGTAAAAATAATCCATCTTTAGGATTGCTTTAACCCATAGGCTATACTGCCAGCTGATCATTAAAAACTACATATCTCAAGGCTGACTCTGTGGTGTCAACAGGTATTGGGACCCCATATTGTGTCAGGATGTCTAAACCCTGGCTGTGTTCATGTCAGTGCAGATTTCTGGGGCTGCCACAGCACCGACTTCTGTCTTATTCCATTCTCTCTCTCTCTTACAATTTCGGATGTGAACTCAGGTCTACAAGATGCAAATGTGGCTATGTACCTACTGGCCTGGCATCATGAGGCCAGCCTTGAAATGTGTAGTTTTTGATTTACAGCTGGCAGTGCAGCCTAGAGGTTAAAACCAAGAGCTGTGAATAAGCGTCTTTCATCCAGCAAAATGGGATTTTATTCCAACATGCTCTTTGTGTAAACTGTGTGACCAGAACAAGTCACTTAATAAAACATATGATTGCCTATTTAACCTGCAGTAAATGCAAGGCCAAGTTCCTCTCAGTGACATCATTTCCTGTCAGGAGCCTAAAACATATGGCTGCCCCCAGCCCTTAATTACTGGCTGATTTACACATAAATAGCTCTGGACTGCAAAGACTCACACATCAATACAATGGCTCACTCAAATTAGCTTTTTATGGACTTTGAGACATTAAGAAACACTGTTGATGACAGTTTCCCTTTAATATGCTAAATTTGGCATAAATCAAACAGCGTATATAAATTAATGTCAGCTATTTTTAAGTGTTTGCAAGCTAAAACATTTTATAGGAGAATACTACAGGAAGACGAGAAGAGTGAAATACTGAGAATCAAATTAAATTTGTTTTCTACATCTCTTTAATAGGAGAGCTGATCACAAGTCAGTAACATGTGAGGAAGATCTGCGTCAACCATATCACAGCTGGGAAAGGCGCCTGAAAAATCTGGTTAAAATTTAGAGCGTTTACAAGGAGTGAGATAAGCCTGAAGAATAATCATAAACTGGACTAATTTTAGATTACTAGGCATGGGGAGCTTGTGCTGAAAATGGAAACAATTCACTGGGGGAACCCAGCCCCTTTGAAGTATGTACTGAAAGTACCTGACAGGGGTCTGCAGGCAGGTTTCTTCATTATGTGTTGTATTTTTACACTTTAGTCTGTTTTATGTATTTGGGGGAATATATTTCACACAGGAACAGTTATTTCCCATTTTGGCCCTGGAACTGAGTCAGACTTTTAATTTCACTCCCAGAACTGAGTTCCCCTGGGTTCCCCACAATTTCCACGACTGTATTCCCATCTCAGTTTGACATTAGCATTTATGCTTGGAGCTTTATTTAAGAATATTTTATATAATGATGAAAGTTTCCCAGGGCCCTTATCACATCCTATTAACATATCAGCTATGTGAGAAGGTTCCTGCAATTGTAATTAATGCCCTTGCTGTTATTCAATAAAATTCTCATCTGTAAGTATCTAAAAAATTGCATAATCTCCCATTTATAGTTAGTACAAATAGCTTTGAATGACGTTAATGTCCTACTTTCATATACTCGACCCACATATAGTACTCCTTTAGCTGTCCGTGCATCAAAACTCTTTTCTTAATTAAAGATGTAGGAAGCCAGCCCATTGGCACAGCGGTAGCACTGCCACTCACGATACTAGCGAACTGGGATAGGCAGCAATCCTGGGTTATTGAGGGCTAGCCAGGAAAAGGAGGAGGAGGACTGAGCGCCCTAGAGGATGCTCTCCTCTGCCGGGGAGGGAGGGAGGGATGTGCACTCCACTTCATTACTGCCACCTAGGTGACAGTACAAGTGGAGCCCATGGAGGGGAGGGCACTTCCTAACTGCAATGGGAGCATACATGCGTGCGCACATCACTGCAGTCCTTGAACATGAAGTGCCGAGGGGCAGAGAGAACAAGGGAAAAGACTGCCGGTTGAGGCAGTATAATGCAGCGTCCTCCCACAGGCCCTGCACCAGCTACTGGGCTTCCTGCCTACCACGTCCGAGCTAAACTCTCCCTGAGGCTTGGGGAACCCCAGGGATCTCTATCACAGGGGGCAAATGGTGGGGCACTGTACCAGGCAGGTAAGTAAGCCCCAGAGACAACGAGTGACAGGGCTAGGGAGGACACTGCAGATTGGGGCCAGCTGAGCAGAGAAAGGAGCAAAAAGACAAAAAGTTAGGGTTTAGGGGATTACTTCTCAATATAGTAAATGTTGTTGGACCTTGGTGATGGCCCAAATATTCATTAACTTTGTGTCAGTCTACAAAGATGGGTGATAACGTACTGCCCCTCTGTTGCCATCAAATTTCTAAAAGAGCAGCTGTAAAGTACATCTGATAAAATTGGATATCCAAACATCAAAACCATTAAAGAGTCACTGATGCCTGTGGAAAAACTTTGGAAATCATAATATTTACACAACATTTAGCTTGTATTTCACATCTTCTATAGCATCCCCTTCACAATTATTTATTTTTGAGGAAATGTGTTTGGAAACAGACAGTATAGTTATCCATCAGAGTTTATCTGCACATACAGCCAACTCCTCACTTAGAGTCATACTGCTCTATTTTTACATCATGCATTAATTTGCACTGACCACTTATCCTTAGTAAATAACTGTATAATAATTGTTGCTTATCATGATGTACTGATAGTTTTTTTCAGCCTTTCATTAATTTTACTTTCCTGTGTCACTTTTTCTGTTCACCAGTGATGTCTGTCTATCCACATGGCTTGTACTCATTGCATAACTTGTCACTACCTCTGTAACTGCTGCCTGTGTGGCTGGGGTCATGCCTGAAAATGGTTGCCTGGATCAGTGCACTTACCTGGTTACCAAAGACTTAAATAAATAAAATAAAAAAATTGTGATGACACAGTCTGTTGTTGTGGTAATAAGTGTGATGTCACAAGCAGAGTATTTTGACATCAGGTGGGAAATAAGCAATAGCAGCTGATGAACTCTCAAGGAACAAAGACCCTGTTTTCATGCACATAACCTCAGTAGTAAATAATAAGGAGGAGAAATACAGAGCTAATGTGAAATATAAGCAGAATTGAGTCCAAATATTATGTTTTTCAACATTTTTCTGGAGGCATCAGCTGCCCTTTAAGAAGCTGGGAACAGATACAAGACTATGGCATTATGTGCAAACTATATACTGTATTGCAACTGCCCAGTGTGTATTCATTTTATTAAATTATAAAAATGTTATTAAATTATCCTACAGGTGATCTTTTCTGGCTGTGATCAATATACTTACAAATAAATAAAAAAAGGAATAGGGTATCCTCTAATTTTCTCTTCCAGCTTAGTGCCAGCATCTATATGTTCTGTTTTGAACCATATTCAGAAATTAGCTAATTGGCCCACCCAATAATAAAGTTCCATAATAAGGCAGGCTTATCATGCCCTGTCAAACTCTAGGGCCCCTGTTGTTCCAAATCCAAAGCCATGATGACAGTACAAAGTTGAGATCTTTAAAATGTGCAGGTATAGGTATTGGCAAAACTTGAAGTATATATAACAATAAGTAATATTGTCATTTAATGCCATTTACCCTACCCCATAAAAATGGGAAATGTACCCCATCTATTCAAATGCTGTCTTATTTTAAAGGGGAACTGTCATCTACATGATTTCCTAATGTCTGAAAGCCCATAGAAAGCTAATTTGAGTGAGCAATTGTGTTTATCTGTGAGTATTTGCAGTCCAGAGTTATTCATATGTAAATCAGCCTGTAATTTAGGGCCGGTGGCAGCCATCTGTGTTAGGCTCCTGACAGGAAATGATGTCATTTGGCTCTCCTTTGACTGTAGGTTAAATAGGAAATCAATATGTTTTATTAAGTGTGTTTTAAGTTGTTATTACAACACTTTCTACATTTTTAATAATTGCTTTGTATGTGCATTGGAACTAGTAAGCTATCACCTTTACATTTCAAACTGTTAGTAAAAATAATCCATCTTCATGATTGCTTTAACTTCTAGGTATACTGCCAGCTGATCATCAAAGTAAGCGATAATACCTGACAGGGTGGGTGGTATTGTGCTATATCGGACTGCCCAGGGGCGTAACGAGGCCTGACACTGCAGGCAGAGGGCTTTATAGCCCCTGGAGCGTCCAGTATAGTAAATAACCTCTCACCCTGGAGGGTATTATTGTGCTGAGAAAACGATCACTGTAAAAAAACATAAGTTTAACTAAAAATATTAATGAAAAAGTCATTTAAAGTATGCTTTGTAATAAAATAGTTCCTCCACTTGCTTTACAATTATATGTTGTTTTTTTTTAGTTAGGGACTTTTGTCCTGTAAAAAGGTTGCTAATTAGGGCCTGCTGCATTACAGAGGCACAGAGGAGGGACTGATTTCAAATGTAAAAGTAAGATTTTTGAGACTGTAGAAGGTGGAGAAAGCAGATGGGAAACCATGTAAGATTGTTTTAAATACTGACGCTGGACCTGCTAAACTGCCTCCTTTTGTAAGTTGTCATTCCGAGCTCCTCAACAGAAACACACAGGCACAGAGACCATCAATTTTATTTGTTTTCCTGCAGAGTTTCCTGTCTCCGCCCCTCCCCCCGAAATGCCACGCTCCAATTTTTTTTCTTTTTTTTCCTCCTTGGTGATGGAGCTCCATTTTTTTAAACTATAGCTTGTCATTCCTAGCTGTCCAACGGAAACACACAGGCACAGATACTTTCGCTTTTGTTTTCCAGTTTCCTGTCACCTATCCCACCCACAAGCTGTATCCCCCCCAGTGATGGGCTCCCTGTTTTGTTTTTTAACCAAACTGTGGCTTCTGGATTGGAGCGGAAGAGGTAGCGGGCGAGTGGCCATGCTACGGAGCTGAACAGAGAGGAGCACAAACAAGCTGGCAGCAAAAAAAGATGTAAGCCTGGGAACAGTGGACCTGAAGTTTGAAAACAGGAGTCACCCTTTTTGACGTAAATAGTAAGCGCTGACAACACAGCATAGTGTCAGTGACCTTCTCCCTTCCTACCCCAGAGCTGCTGTCAGTATTTTTTTTTTTTAGCTGCTACATGGATTGTGAGTGTGATTCCAAAAGGACTGCAACTTTGCAAAGGGCTGCTGCCTGCTCTGAAGTGTAAAGCTAATGTCCAGTGCTGAGGTATGAAAATTTATATTTTCTTGTGGAGGGTGTGGCGAGAGGAGCAGTTATAAGGAATAAAAGGCAATTTGTGCTTTCACATCCCCTCCCCATTAGTTTGTAGTTGGCAGTAAGGTAACCCATGGAGCTGCATCTGTGCTGCAGTACAGGAAAACAAAAAAGTGCCCCATACCTCATAGAAAGTAGCATTACCAAACGAAATGCTCTTTCTGTCTCTCTCACTGAAGTCAATTTGCGGTTTTGCAGCCAATCAGACTGGCTGCTTCTTTTTGCTTTGATCCTTCATTTTACTTTTTTTTTTTTTCATTTTAGTAAGGCAAACTGAGGGGAGGGTGTTTGGTTGGCTGCCAGCCCGCTACGTGAGAGGAAAAACATGGTGCCAGATCAACATTTATAAGTGTGTTAAATTATGTGTATCCTTGTTTCTTGTTTATTGTTGGATGAATCTGAAAATTAGATATTTATCTCAATTTGTTATCCAATAAAGCCTGATTGAACAAGTTAATAAATTTCTATGCTAATTAGCACACCTAATAAGCCCTCTGACAAAAACACTGTCTTAGCTAATAAGCCTCCTGACAAAAACACAGCCTTCAGGTACAAAAAATGGCACTGTCCCAATGTATTATAGAAAATAAATGCTAGGCAACAGTGGAATACAAGGCTACATACCTACCTCAGTGGCTAATTAGGGCAATAATGCCACTCCCCCATCGGACTTGTGGCTTATAACCCGAAGTAACCCCCTTTATAGGTATATATCCTTGTATACCACAGTTACCTAGCATTTATTCTATATATACGTTTTCTATATGAATTTAAGAGGTTTTGTACTTTTTTTTTTTAAAATGTGCAGGACACATTTTGTAAGTGCAAAAAAACACTCAGGGAATGTGTGATTGTGGACAATAATCATACTTGTCTCATGGGTGTTTAAAGGTACTCGGCACAAGCACCTCGTGCCTAGCAAAACCCTCAAGAGACGTATGATTACTGACCCATAATCACACACCCTGTCATGCATTACTGCATACATAAGATAATTAGGTGACCACTCTTCTCTGTCCTTGGAAAGGGAGCATAGCAAATGGGAAAAAGAAACAGGGAAGATTTTCCAGAGAAGTAATGGGTAACTAGACTGAAAAGAGGGTGGCAGGTTACAGCATCTCTGACATGGAGCGAGTTTAATTGGAAAACCATAATTGGGTATTTCAGGCCACCCACAGTTTATGAAACACTATGGGGCCAATCATGCTGAAGATGCCTGCTAGAGAAAGTGTTTGTGGTGGGGATGCACACCCATATCCTCTGGTGCAGTTCAATCCTGTTCCCCTTCTGGAAAGGGGTGCATTAGGCAGTATAGGTTACGCTGAACTGCACTATTCCTAAAACTTTTGGGAAGGTAGTGCTAGAGTTTATTGCCCTATTGGAGGGTCACAAAAATAAGCAACATCTGAGGCAAATGCTCAGACTAGCAGCTGTCATACACGTCACTGTGTGTTGCCTCACCCTGGATCCCCTCACTCTGGAGCAGTGGTATGTTAAGGTGGGGGAGGCTGAGGTGATGGAATGCATCACAAGTGATATCAGACTTACTCAAGAAAATGTTTTGGACATTTGGAGGCCATGGCACTAGTACAGCACACCTTTACAGGGGCCAGGTGTTTCAGGGGAGGGAGATGAACTGGAGGGATTAGCCAATGTAACTTTCAAAGTCTTTGGTGCCTGTTAGAGGGCTGAAAACACCTGGTAAGTTGTCTGCTAATGATTGGTTATGGGAGTTACATGCCATAATTTAGCATGGGGAAAAATCTAGCTCTGTCAGTGCTCCAGGTGGAGAAATTTTCTACCAGGGGGCAGGCATTATTTTTTGGTTTTCTCTTGTTTTCTTTCAGGCCCTAATGTGAACTGGGCACTACAGAACATTCCAGTCCCCAAGGGGGAAACCCTGATTGACACAAATAGGCTGTATGTTGGTGATGTGCAAGTTCAAACGTTTATGTAGTATGTCTGTCTTTGTGACTGCCAGGTGGCAGAGTGCCACCGTATTTTACCTTCTATCTCAACTTGATTAATAAACTTGAAATTTCAAGGAAAAAAAGGTGTAGTTGAAATAGCCAAAACGTTTTATATTTAATTGTTCCAAACCAGAGAGAGAAACCAAAGTTTGTTTCTAGTGCATCTCCACCGGTACAGCCGGCATGGCAATTCTTCCGCCTTGTGTCCTTTATCACCAGACCTTGTTGCACTGAGAAGAGACGGTTAAAGGAAACAAAGGTAATAAATCAGATGCTAGTAAAAGAAGGCAAAAATCAGTACTCCAAGCAGAAATAGACTCTATGCCAAGACATATTTGTCAGTTCTAGACTTATAAAGGGAAGTTTGTAAACATGATTATGTGGTTAGGAATATCATCCTGTAAAGAAGGTCATGCTAACCACAGGCAGATAGAATTATCAGTCAAAAAGTGGAAAATCTTTTCACCTTACCTCAAGTTTGTGTCATATTATTTAGGAAGTCCTCAGCCTTTGCCAGACTGATAAAGAAAGAATCTTTTTTCCCTTCACCATCAAGCAGAGTTTGAAAGGCATTGAGTGTGTAAACAGGATACCACACTGCTGAGCCAAAGTTCTGGCATGATCAGACTGCTGTTGTTTGCAACATAGATTGGCAATACTATCTGGATATACCTGGATCTTTATATATTTGCAAGGGATCCCTCCCTCTTTTTAGGCCTTGTGTAGAACCCCCTCCTTCTGCTGGTATCAATGAAACAGCACATTTACAGCCCATGGTTTCTGTCCTGGAGGCGGTTTAGCAATTGGGGTCCGGAGTGATGCTCTAACTCCATCAAGCCTCGCCCTCCCAAGAAGTCCCCAAAAAATTACAAAAAAAGTCCTCAGGATCACAGCCTTCTCCATTTTTTGACAAGCCAATTAACTTGAGATTGGGTTAGTGGCTGTGGTTTTCCATAGTGTGACAGTCAGAGCACCCTGCAGACCCCAGTGGGCTTCTTTCTCTTGCTATGTGTTGCCCCTTAGACAATCTTAGACAATGCAGGCAGTATAGCGCAGTGGTCTAAGGCTCTGAGCTGCACATCTGGTGACATCCAGCAGACCAGACCTGGGTTTGAATCCCACAGCTTCCACTTGCATACTGTGTGACCCTGAGCAAGTCACTTAATCTCCTTGTGCTCCCAGGTTGCTCCTGTAAAAAAGCTTTGAGCTTAGTGTGCTATACCTAGTTAAACAACTAAATAAAAAAAAAAATCTGGACCAGTGTTGTTGCTGTTATCAAGGTCCCCACTTTATTAAGAGTGCAGACTCGCTCTGATAGCCCCTTTGTTTGCCACCTTCTATTCTTCAGGCTCTCCCTAATAATGATGTCTGTGCTAGGTAGGCGCACTCTATTCTCTCGGAGATGCTTTACCCTGCACACCTTAGCCAGGTACCTTTCTCTCAGGGATGCAGTCACAAATGGACCAGTTACTTTAGTCTTAATAAAAATACATCTAATTTTGAATAAACACTGGTTAGTTAGACGTAACAGTGTAAATGGGTATATACAATATTTACATACCATCTGTACAGACAGTAAGCGTAACTGGATTTAGAAAATAAAGTTTGAGCATGTGAGCAGATAAACCCTTGGCTATCTTCCTAAGTTCCTAACAATATTTACTAACTTCACTGTGTACACTACACTCAGTTACCCCAGTTCTTCTTCAGACCCACAGCCTGGCCCCCTCCTTGGAATATAGTTCAAGGAGAATTCCCAGCAAAAGAAAGCCTTCAGTGTCAGTCCTTTTTAACACCACTGCTCTTTCTGCAGAGGTGCAACAGAATTTTTTATTATTTTTTTTTCACCTCATAATTTTTCGTCCTGGGCGCAATGGGGGCAGAACCTTTGTCCCTGCTTATCACCGCCACTACCCACCAGACTGCCCCAGCAATCCCTCTATGGATTACCCCTTGTGGTGGGGCCAGGAAGGAGGAACCCCCTCCCCGGAGCACAATCCAAATCTGGGGAGACTGATGGCAGCAAGCCAGCAGGGTGGAGTTGGGGATCTCATAGAGCCCCCATTCACCATTTTCCTCTTTTCTTTGCCTCTTCTGGCTCGCAAGGCATCGCACGTGCATGTGGGGGCACGTGCATGCCACACCGGCTGGCTTCTTGCCTCCCTAGCTTGCACTTCCCCCCCAGCCCCCACTAGAGGGTAAGCAACAAGCGGGATGACAAACCCTTCCTTCCCGAGAGAGGAGAGCAGTCCTCCGGATGCTCCATCCTCTCTCACCCCTGCTGACCCCTGATGGCCCTGGCTTGTTCCCAAACCCAGGTCGCCGGTGTGATGCGAGGTGTGACGTTCCAGCGCCTCAGCCCTCAGCGCCACCGGGCCGGCCTGATGCAACAGAATTTAAGGTCTGTGTGAACTTAGTTCCCCTGTGCCAAAAGTTATCTGATTGGCTGTAGCTGATTTTAGACCCAGTTCTGGGGTTCTGCCTCCGCCTCGGTACTATGTTGCCAAGGGCTACTAGACAAGCCACTTTCTCTCAAAGGCCATTTAACACAATCAAAGAGTTATGCATGCCCTGCCTTTCTGTCTCCAGATGAAGCAGGGCTGGTCTGCTTATGTGAAAATACATTTTCCTTCTCAAAGGCTGCCTCACATAATATGCCTTTTACACCTGCTCTGGTCATGTCTGCTGGTCAGATTTCACAAAGACCAGAATTTTGTCAAACAACAAATAATTACATTTATTATAAAGAAATTATGACTGAAGCTTGCAGAGCTGCAAGAGAATTTTCATGCTAGGATACCAATAACTTCAGTTGCTGTCAATGTATGTGAATTTGGAGGCGGGTCAAGTTTTGTTGTTTTTGCACAAACTATGTTTTCATATCAGTGAAGCTTTGATCCATTTCAGTTAAAATGTCATTTTTCTGCCTTGATGTCTTCTTGGCTACACACTGCATGTCGGCAGTGGTTTCCAGCTCTTGGACTGATTTTTTAGCCCACAATCAGCTAAGGTGAGGTGGAAGACTAGGTTTGCTGGCCAAGGCAACTAGCTTGACTTGAGCTCTTTCCTTCTAGGTTGCTTGAAAGGACAGAGCAAAGAACCTTACCAGAGCAAGGGAAAGGATTAAGGCTTCTTTTGGCTAGGCAGATTTACAGTGTGTTATTTTTATTTTGTACCTACAGGGATTGTTACTGTTTGTTGCTAACATTTTATTGCTTTATTTTACTCTGATTCAAATTGTTGTTGCTGGGTATACCTTCTGCTGCATTATTACAGGGTGCGCCTACAGGTGTATGTGCTAACAGATTATTGCTGTAATCTTCTGTTTCAAATTGTCTTTTGCAAGGTATATCTTCTGTTACTGCTTTATTTTTCTTTGCAGCAAAGTGTTTCTTACAGGGTATATCTTCTGTGAAATTATTACAGGTGGTGCTTTACAGGTTTTACAGTTTAATCTATCATTAGGATAAGCTTTCAGGGCTACTGCATTTGTTGTTGGCTGATTGTTTCTGCTCTTACCTCCTTGTTTCTTTCATCCGTGGTTCTTTTTCGGCAGGGGAAGGGCCCAGCCACCCACCCCCATCCCCAACCACCCCACACTACACTCCTTTTATAGGGTAGCACAGTCGTGACATTTCCTGTGGCAAAGCAGGAAGGGGCGGATCAGTGAGGCATCCACACGGTGACCTCATTTACAGGGGCACTAGTAATTTAACTTGTTATACCAAGTTATACAAAAACAAACAAACAAAACACAAAATCAAACTTTTGCTTTCATTTTCTTCTTTCTAATTACTCTGACCAGGTTATAAACCCAGCAACTTATCTGGAATGGATATCATTAACTGCAGGTAATGTGGAACACTTTTCAGAAGGGCAGTATTACAGGATTTAGGACACTGTCCTACGTGCTGGGCCATTGGAGATCTAAGGGCTCGGCTCCAGGCAGTATGGGCAGAGATTACGTGCCTCAAATTGCATGTTCAAGAGGAATTATATCATAAGAACCACCCGCCATTTCCTCAGCATCCAACAGAAGCACCTTGACCACAGAGGGTAGTTGGTCTGGGAGGTTGGCAGGTGGTTAGGAGGGGCAAATCGGGTGCCCCATCACTCAGTGCTCTCCAATATATTACCTCCACAAACCATATAAAAAGTATAAACAGGTATCTGCCTCTATCTCCAAAATCAAATAAAGGGGCAGTGGGCACTTCAGAGCAGGACACTGCAGCACAGGAGCTAACACAACAAAACTCACCCAAAACAGGAACCAAAACAAAAAAAGCAAAAAGGAAATCCAAAAAACTTCTGATCATAGGAGACTCCATGATTCGGGGAGTTGATACCCATCTCCAGCCAGGGGTAATGGTCAGATGTCTCCCAGGTACATCAGCGTGGAGAGACACTGTCCACATTGCTAAAATTGTTCAGGAAGCAGGAGAAAACATTGACATCCTGGTACACATAGGGACTAATGATCTCGCCAGCCAGTCAGTTGTGGAGACCAAGGAACACCTGACCAGGCTGGGTGACAAACTATCATCCATTTCGTCTGGCATCTCCTTCTCTGAGATCCTGCCAGTCTGAGAGAGGGGGGCAGATGGACGGAAGGTCAGAGAAGGGGAGATAGGGGAGCTAAACATGTGGCTCAAGGGCTGGTGCCAGGAAAAAGGACACAAATTTGTTAGGAACTGGCAACAGTTTTGGGAGCAAAAGTTCTCTAAATTTGATGGACTGCATCTGACTAAGGAGGGAGTCAGTGCATTGGGGCAGAAGTTTGACGTCTTTGCAGAATATTTAAACTAGCAAATTGGGAGAGGGGTGCAGCACCCCATACGTCAAATGGGAAGAACACCCCCTCCCCCCTCAGCTAGTGGTCAAACAGGAGTTCAGCATGTTTGCAGTTCATTTGCATCAACAGATAAGGAAAAAGGTCCTGCTCCCCATACGATGCACAGGGGAAAGGCCAGACTTCACCCAGCAGCTAACACACTGAAATCTGGCCGATGGAAAATCATGTATCATAGTGTCAGTGGCTCAGCAGGTAGCACACTCGCCTCTGAGGCCGGGAGATCAGAGGGCTGTGGGTTCAGTTCCCACATCTGGCACTTGGGTTAATATCCCAGTACTGACACTGTAGTGTAGCATGAGAGTGGTGCTGCACTTCTGAGGTGCCGTCTTTCGGATGAGACGTTAAACCGAGGTCCCATCTGCCTGGATTGGTGGTAGTTCATGTGGATGTTAAAGATCCCATGGCACTTATCGAAAAGAGTAGGGGAATTTCCCCGGTGTCCTAGCCAAATTTCCCTCATTAACTAAAAATACCACCAACAGCTTAATCTGGTTCAAGGTCCGTTGGCATTCATCTGTATCCCCCTCCCCCGGGTCGTGCCTGAAAATAGGCAGGATTTGTCTAGTGCACTTACCCGGTCAACAAAAACTAAATAAAAAAAAATGTACACAAATGCTCGCGGTCTGTGAAACAAGATCCCAGACCTGCAGGCAATAATGACAGAGGCTAAACTGGACATAGTAGCAATTAGTGAGATGTGGTTTACCAGTAACCACATTTGGGAGACTTCAGTACCTGGCTATGTACTGTTCAGAAGAGGCCAAGGTGCAAAAAGGGGGGGGGGGAGCCCTGTATGTCAATGAAAATATCAAAGCTGCAGAAATTCAGAATACACATAAGATGCCAGAAGAACTGTGGGTCACCCTGGAAACAGGAAATGGGACAGCCATACGAACTGGGGTTGTCTACAGGCCCCCAGACCGGGGGGAGGACAGAGACACATTGCTGTTACATAGAAACATAGACTTTGACGGCAGATAAGGACCGGTTTGCCCGCCTAGTCTGCCCATATACAAAACATGACAGCTAAAGGGGAGGTTCTGATAATGGGAGACTTCAACATGCCAGATACAGATTGGTCAATACCAGCAGGAACATCTGCCAGAACTAGACACGTGGTGGATTCCCTGCAGGGGGAGGGCCTCAAATAACTGGTACAACAACCCACAAGAGACAGGGCTATTCTAGATCTAGTACTGACTAACAGGGAAAGGATCACAGATCTCCAGGTAGAAGGTCACCTGGGGGCCAGTGACCATCACATGGTATGGTTCAATTTGGCCATTAGAACTAAATCATCCCATTCCAAGGCAATAATATGGGACTTCAGAGGAGCTGACATTGATAAGATGGCCAACAGAGTTAAGCTAGCCCTGGCAAAAAGAAATACAGGTGAGGGGGTACAGGCAAAGTGGGCAAGCATTAATGATGCAATACTTGAAGCAACATCCCATTGTGTTAGTGAGAAAAGGAAGTGCAAAAGAAGAAGGAAACCACTTTGGTTCTCAAAAACAGTAGCAGAAAAGGTCAGAGCCAAAAGGCTGGCCTTCAGGAAATATAAGAGAACGTAGCGGGATGAAGATAGGGAGGCAAACCAAACTTCCAAAAGGGAAGCAGGGAAGGCAGTAAGGCAGGCAAAGGCCCATACCGAGGAAACACTAGCACAAACAGTAAAAGAAGGTGACAAGACTTTCTATAAGATACATTAGTGAAAGGAGAAAGTCCAGAGGGAGTATTGCTAAGATCAAAGGAGATAAGGGGCGTGTGAGGAGGAGGACCACGTAAAAGCATCTATCCTAAATAGATACTTCTGCTCAGTATTTACTGAAGAGAAGGTAGGGCAAGGCCCACAGCTCAGCACCATGGACACATGGGGGAGGGAGGTGTGCACTAGTGTCTTCACAAAAGAAAGGGTCCTACAAGAGCTCGATAAGCTCAGGGTGGATAAGGCAATGGGACCTGATGGCATACATCCCAGGGTACTAAAGGAGCTAAGGGTGGAACTAGCAGAGCCATTATCAGAACTGTTTAGTGAGTCTCCGAGCACAGGAGAGGTCCCAGAAGACTGGAGAAGGGCTCATGTGATCCCGCTCCACAAGAGTGGTAGCAGGGAGGAGGCAGAGAACTACAGACTAGTCAGTTTTAACTCAGTAGTGGGCAAGATTATGGAGGCACTCCTTAAGAAAAGGATCGTGCAACACCTGGAATCCATAGGAGCACAGGATCCAAGACAGCATGGGTTTACAAAAGGAAGGTCCTGTCAAACTAATCTCATAGATTTCTTTGACTGGGTAACCAGAGTGGTGGACCAAGGGGGAGCAGCTGATGTACCTATCTTGAGCAAAGCTTTCAATACTGTTCATTGTGAAGATTGATTAATAAGCTGGGTAGGCTCGGGGTGGGTCAGGAGTTGGTCAACTGGGTGGCAAACTAGTTGATGGGCAGAAAACAGAGAGTGGTGATAAACGGTATACAGTCAGAAGAGATGCAAGTCACAAGTGGGGTACCTCAGGGATCAGTCCTGGGGCCAGTCCTCTTCAATATCTTCATCAATGACATTGCAGATGGACTGGAGGGTAAGGTTTGTCTGTTTGCAGATGACACCAAGATCTGCAACAGAGTAGATGATCCATATGGGGTGGGCAGGATGAGAAGAGATCTGGATAAACTAGCAAAATGGTCAGAAGAGTGGCAACTGGGGTTTAATGCAAAGAAGTGCAAGATCATGCACATAGGGAAGAGAAATCCTGAAGCCACCTATAGGCTGGGAGGGGAGTTGCTGGCAGTCATAAGGGAAGAAAGAGACTTGGGCATCATCATCACCAATGACCTGAAATCATCCAAGCAGACCACTAAAGCAGTAGGTAAGGTTAGAGGGATGTTGGGGTGTTTTAGTAGGGGTATCACAAGTCAGAAGAGGGAGGTAATAATCCCTCTTTACAAGACACTGGTTAGGCCCCATCTGGAGTACTGCGTGCAGTACTGGAGGCCATACCTTCACAAGGACATTAACCAAATTGAGGCAGTCCAGAGAAGGGCAACCAAAATGGTGCAGGGACTGCGTCAGAAAACATATGAGGACAGATTAACTGAGCTCAATATGTATACCCTAGAGCAAATGAGAGAGAGAGGTGATATGATTGAAACACTCAAACACCTTAAGGGCATTAACAAGGTGAAAGAGTCTAACATGTTTCAATATAAGAAAAATAGCAGGACAAGAGGACACAGCTTGAGATTAGAGGGAGGCCGATTAAGGGGTAATGTGAAAAAGTTCTTTTTCACAGAAAGGGTGGTGGATGCAAAGAACAGCCTTTCTCAGGAAGTGGTGGATATGAATACAGTGCAGGGCTTCAAACAGGCATGGGATAGGCATAAGGGAGCAATACAGATGAGTATGAATAGATAGGCCATTGACAGAGCAAAGGCCGATGGCATATTTATAAGGTAGAAAAAGAAATGGGCAGACTGGATGGGCCTTGCGGTCGTTATCTGCCGTTAACTTCTATGTTTCTATGTTTCTAAGACTATAAATTTATTTGAGGTATTAGTTACAAACTGCTGGATTCTGGTACTTTGCATAGTACCTCATTTCACATTGAAACACAAACAGGTACTTGCTTTCTGCAGTGGTTGCTATAATTCACAACAGTAGGGTACATTTTTTAAATAAAGTAGGAGCCCCTCTATGTGTGTGCTGTAGGTGGAGGCTATCTTGGACTCCTCACCTTCTCACTATTTTAATGAAAACCAACATTCTGCCAGCTATCTTTTTCATTCTGTCAATCTGTTTGGCCCTTTGACCATTGCCTACTCCTTTCTTTGGATCCCTGCCGATCCCCAGCCCTGACTGCTGCTCCCCTTGCTGTTGTGACTGTCAGGGATCCACATGGAGTGAGGTCCAAGGACTGAGGAGACAGTCCTTCTTGACAACTGAGGTACACATCTTTGTGTTTTTCTCCCTCTTCCCTGGCCTCTCCTACCACATCTCGACATCGGGTGCAGCCTCTGATGGCTTTGGCCACAGCTGCGTGCCCTGGGCTGATACCGCCCTCCTTGGGGAAGCAAGCTCCCCAGCTCACCGCAAGGGGCTGCTGCTGTATCAGAACCTGGCTGTCCCCTTCTCCAGCTGATTTGTGCTCCCTTCGGGGGCACATCCAGGCATGGCCACCTGATCCCAGTAACCCCAGGCTCACTTTCACTTCCACTGAGCCATCAGAAGGCCCTTTTCTGCCAGCAATCTGGACAGCAGTTGCACACTGCTTGCCATGCTGAAATCTGTTATGACTAAGGATCCTTTTCTTTCTCCACTGCAGTAAAGAGAGCCCAGTGAACATGCTGCAAAAAAGGAAGTTGGGGGGCATAGTCAAACACATGGAGATGTTCGATCTGGCGTGCTTCTGCAGGGCGCAGACTCAATGGACTCATAGGGCTTGATTTTCAAAGGGTGACGCTGGGCTTGCCAATCCCTCATCACACATGTTTTAGTGCACTCATGAAACTCCTTTGATGCAACTGCACCCAATTTTAGTACATCAGGCACAGTTGGGACAGTTTCACTCAATTTACGACAGCGTGTTGCCAAGATTTGGTGCAGTCCCTTAAAGGGTCCCCCAAATGGCACAAGTTAGACCAGGGGAAAGCTGGACTAACTTGTGGTATTTGGTGTTCAGTACTGAAACTCCTGATTGCCGGCCTGGAGAATGCTGTAAGTCCTGTGCACCAAACGATCAGTGCACCAGGGGCTTATGGCATTCTTGGGACTTTGAAAATCAAGCCCATAGTCTTTTTCTGTCCCTTGCCAGCTGTGCGTTTATATTAATTGCAAAAAGCTACATTACTGCATCAGTTAGGGTTCAAGCACAAAGCATAAAAAGAAAGGAAATGCGATGTTGAGGTAAAAAAATCCCCCACGCATTGGTGAATCTGTAGTGTCACATTCCTCAGGCTCTGAATGATTACGCAACACAGCCATGGCATTGTCCTAAATTTAGCGCTGTCCAGGCACGTCAATGCTTCAAGAGAGGGTGCCAAAGTTAGAGCAATAGCAATGCTGTAATAGTAAAGCAAAGGGTAAAAGTAAACGGAGTTCATAGTGAAGAAAGGAGGGTAACTAGCGGGGTACCGCAGGGTTCGGTACTGGGACTGGTCCTCTTTAATGTCTTTATAAGTGACATTGGAGAGCACCTGGAAGGAAAGGTATGTCTCTTTGCAGATGACACAAAGATCTGCAACAGGGTTGATACACAAGGTGGGGTGGAAAGAATGAAAAGGGACTTGGCAAGGTTGGAGGAATGGTCAAATCGTGGCAGCTCAGATTCAATGCAAAGAAGTGCAAGGTAATGCATCTGGAAACAAAACCCAGGGAAGAGTACACAATGGGGTGAGTTAATAACAACAACAAAAATCAAAAGAGACCCAGGAGTAATTATATCAGATGACCTAAATGTGGGCAAGCAATGTGAGAAGGCAGTAAGGAGGGGGGGAATACTGGGATGCACAGGGAGAGGCATCAACAGTAGAAAACAGGAAGTTGTTATCCCTCTGTACAGACAGTTAGTGAGACCCCATCTGGAGTACTGCGTGCAATTCTGGAGACCCCATCTCTGCAAAGACATAGACAGAGTGGAGGCTGTTCAGAGGAGGGCAACCAAAATGGTGCAGGGTCTGCACCAGAAGACATATGAGGAGAGACTAAAGCAGCTTAATATGTATACCCTTGAGGAAAGGAGGGAGAGGGGGGACATGATAGAAACTTTCAAGTATCTCAAGGAAATTAAAGTACAAGAGGGTAGTATTTTTCAGAAGAAGAGATGTGCAAGAACAAGGGGGCACAATTTGAAGATAGAGGGGACAGCTCAAAAGTAATGTTAGAAAGTATTTTTTCACAGAGAGGGTTGTGGATGCATGGAACAGCCTTCCTGAGGAGGTTGTGGAGTCAGGAACAGTGGGAGAATTCAAGAATGCATGGGGCAGGCATAAGGCAATTCTAGTGGGGGATAGGAGGAAGTAAGCTGTCGATTAACTAGAATCTGCAGCTTATCCATCAGGTAGGGAAATGGGCAGACTAGGTGGGCCAAGCGATCCTTATCTGCAAATTCTATGTTTCTATGTCTATGTTTCTATGTGATTGTTAAAACTACAAAAAATGCCACTCCACTGATTCATCAAGAAGAAAGTGACTTTTTATCCTAATGTCAACATTTTCTTAGTTTTGGTGCTTTATGCACCACTCCTGTAAACCCCACCGAACTGAATGCCAAAGTGCAACTCAGATTTAGGAAACCCTCCCTCCCTAAGCATATCTGCATAGTGGCCGCTGCCGTTGGAGCCGTTTCCCGCCCACCCAACTCATTCAGTCAAGAAACCCTCCCTCCCTCCCTGAGCATACCTGCATAGCGGCCGCTGCCATGGGAGCCACTGCCTGCCCGCCAGCTCATTCAGCCAAGAAACCCTCCTTCCCTGAGCATACCTGCATAGCGGCTGCTGCCACTGGAGCTGCTCCCTGCCTGCCCAGTTCAATCAGCCAAGAAACCCTCCCTCCCCGAGCACACCTGCATAGCAGCCGCTGCCACTGGAGTTGCTCCCAGCCCACCCAGCTCATTCAGCCAAGAGACCCTCCCTCCCTGAGCATACCTGCACAGCGGCCACTGCCACTGGAGCTGCTCCCTGACCACCCTGCTCATTCAGCCAAGAAACCCTCCCTTCCTGTGCATACCTGCATATCAGCTGCTGCCGCTGGAGCTGCCCCCCCCCACCAAGCTCATTCAGCCAAGAAACCCTCTCTCCCTGAGCATACCTGCATAGTGGTTGCTGCCACTGGAGCCACTCCCTGCCCACCCAGCTCATTTAGCCAAGGTACGCTCATGACCTGACCGGAGGACACAGCGCCCTGTTTATTTTAAATTTGGCACCTTTTTTTACAATTGATCTGTGCTTTGATCATTCTGGACAGCAGCGCGCAGAGAACTCACTGAGGTCCTGCATTACTGGATCAAGCTCTGTGTTTTTTATTTAAAATGGGACTTATTTAAAATCAGACTCCTGGGTTAGGATAAAGCATTAGTCTCAACCTTCTCCAACTTGAGTTCTGTTAGGAGAGGGGCTTACGTGTTATGCTAAAAATGTCTTGCATTTTCTTGTTTAGGAGTAAAAGTAATGATTGCATTTGTGAAGTTCAGCCACTTAAAAATGATTACAGTCAGCCATTTTTTGTTTTTTATAGAGTAAACCTTCCGTTGCTAAGCCTAATACAGTTAACCTTGGGGAACAGAGTAAACAAGTAGTTGAGTTGCAGCTATAACATCTCTAGCCTTTGAGTTAGAGCGAAAAAGTAATTGACGTACAGACCTTAAAATCTCTTGCCTACAGCATTGTTCAAATAAGCCTTGTATAAGACTTTATTCCCCAGCCTGCATTCCCGCCACCTCCTTTCCTGTACCTGCTCTCTCTCCATTTTTGCTGTCCTGTAATCTGATTGGAATCCTTCTCCCTCTGCAGCCGTTTAACCTAATCCTTTCTTTGTCCCCTTTTTTCCTAGAAACCCTCTCTCCCTGAACATACCTGCATAGCGGCCACTGCCACTGGAGCCGCTCCCTGCCCGCCCAGCTCATTCAGCCAAGGTATGCTCACGACCTGATCGGAGGACACAGCGCCCTGTTTATTTTAAATTTGGCACCTTTTTTTGCAATTGATCTGTGCTCTGATAATTCTGGACAGCAGCCTGCAGAGAACTTGCTGAGGTCCTGCAATACTGGACCGAGCTCTGTGTTTTTATTTAAAATTTGACTTTTTATTTAAAATCAGACTCCTGGGTTAGAGTAAGGCATTAGTCTCAACCTTCAAGTTCCTGCTGGCGGTATGGATTGGCTCCCCACCCACCCTATATGGTGCATTTTTATATATATATATATATATATATATATATATATATATATATATATATGGCACCTGCTGATCACATAACAGCCTGTATCTGATTGGCTTAAAATATGGGTCCGATTTCCCATTAGCTCTTTATGTCATTTGTCCACTAGAGGGACTACAGTCTTCTCTTTCAATTTTACTGCTCTACTGACCATTTTTAATCCACCCTATTGACTCCATTGAGGAATTTTCCACAATACACTTTCCTTCTCTAAATCTCCATTGCTACTGCCTTATTTTAAGCCTATACCATGCACTGGACAGTAAGAAATATGAAAAACCATTCTGCGTACCACATCCTTTTATGTTGTCTCCTTCTGTTAAGTATACTGTCTTAGCAAGGATCCTTCTAGCTCCTGTGATCTTCCTACTTCTACTTTAGTCACACTATCTTCTGCACAGTTGCATTGTTCACCTGGCACCGACTATCTGGGATGTACTGCATTCTTTCAGTACCCTATGCCAACCTCTTATAGTCATGCATCAATTAAGCAATATTGACAGAAGAGCCAGTCATTTCCTAGAGATTAATGACCGGCTGGCAGGGAAGGGTGCCAAGGGCCAACCCCACCCAGATGGTCATTAATCGACAGGAAATGACCAGCTCTGAGGTCATTATGGTGATTATAAGTCCAGTCGCAATAATGAACTTTTGGGAGGGTTTCTTTTCGTACTTTTTTTTTTCTCTCTGTGGCGCTGCGCAGTAACACTGTGGTGAGTGTTGAAGGCTGTTGCGTGGTCTCTTTTCGTCCTGTTCCATGTTCCGGAAGCCTGGGAGGTATCATGTTTTTGTATGTTCTAGTTTAAGTACATGTTTTGCTGTTCAAATGTTGGTTAAGAGGTTCATTCTGTTATTTTTTAAGTTTTTGGTTACAAATTTCTACACTGTAATACTTCCGCACTAACTGAAACATCACCGCAGCTGTGCGGCTGTCGTGTCGGGCATTTCTAAGAGATTTCAGCCCAGCATGGCAGCCAATCAGTGAGCTACTTAAGCTCATGAATAATTTATTAGATTTATAATAATTATTCCTGTCCAAGAAGCAATCCATGCGCTGTCACTCTTTCATCACTACTCCCACTTCTTACTCATCTGCATCTAACCCTATACTTCCTAAATGGGGCCAGCTATTGCTCCCTAAGGTAGTAATCAATGGGCTCAAGAAACTTCTCCTCTTAATGTTGCTCTGCTCCGGGAATGTAGAATTAAATCCTGGTCCCCCTACGCCTACTGAAGCTCCTTCTGATCTAGCTCAGCTAAAAGGCCTCAGCTTCCTACATATTAATGCCTGCAGTTTACTTAAAAAGCAGAACATGATCCAGGCCTGGGTCTATCACACCACGCCCGATGTGTTGGTGATATTGGAATCTTGGCTAAGAGGTTCTACCCCCAATCATGACATTAATATTCCCTCATATAATGTGTTCAGGACTCCGGGGGGGGGGGGGGGGGGGGGGGTTGCAATATATATATTTGTTGGTTGTATATATGTAAATTGTTGTATATAACCATTTAATGTCATTGTATTGCTGTTTATGCTATTCTTGTCTATGTAATAATACTTGTATCCTCATTTGTATGACCACTCAGGTCCATCTTGTAAATGAGCTTTGCTCAATGATGTTCGCCTGAATAAATAAAGATTTTGATTGATTGATTGATTGATATATGTTAAGGCTAAATTCACAGTTTTGGTTGTTGACTCCTCCACTGTACCTAAAGAGTTTGAAAGCCTCACATTAAAGGTCTCTTTAGTATCTGAGGAGACTGTAACAGGTTACTACAACCCTCCATCAGGTGGCCTTGGGATATTACCCAATCTACGCAAATTATTGGAAGTCATGAATTCAGAATTGATTATTTTGGGTGACTTTAACCTTGATTAGAATTCTCTGTGCTCCAAACCCCTAAAAGACTTATGCAACACCTACGGCCTCACTCAGTTTACTCCTGACATTACTCGCCCGAATACAGAAAACCCTGCACATGGCACCCTTCTCGATTTAATCCTTGTCAACAAACCTCATAATATTTCACTCTCTGGGGTATTCCACAATGACATCAGTGATTACAGGGCCATAGCATGCATGAGGCTCATACCCAAACATGCTTCCACCTCCAGTTTCAGACTAAAAAGGTATCTCTGAAAATTCAATTGCTCAGATTTTCTGTCTGATTTAAGCCAGATTAGATGGCAAGACTTTTATCTGGTACCCTCAGTCACAGAGGCCTACAGCCTATTTAAAAACATTGTCCTGAAGGTGATCAATAAACATGCCCCACTTATTAAATTCAGAACAAGGAAAAGGTCCTGCCCCTGGTTCACTAATACACTAAAATCAGCCTTTCATGACAGAGATATTTTATGGAAGAGGGACGCAAAACCAAATTAGCTTCAGATTGGATGGCCTTTAGAACTTCTAGGAATCTTTGCACTAAGCTCGCAAGGGCCAAAAAAGCAAAATATTTCTGAACAGCTCTAGACTCTTCCAAAAACAACGCTGCCAAGTTTTGGCAAATTCTTAGGGAAATTGAAAGACATAGTCCTTCGTCATCTCTGCCGACTAAAATTATTACCGGTGAACATACCGTCACAAGCAAACCATGCAAATTAGAACAGATCAAGAATCATTTTGCCACTGCTGGTTTAGCCTTCGATACCTCCCCAGCAAGCAAGCTTCTCACCCAGTTCGGCACTAAAGACTTATCATGCCCTCACACCAAGGCCTCCCACCATTTAGCCAAAGTTAGCTTTAGTCCAATATCCTACAAGCAGGTTAATGATCTTTTAACTACTCTGAACACTATAAAAAGTGCCTGAGCTGATCAGCCCAAACCCCTCTTCCTGGAGCTAGGCTACCACTTCCTGACATCTCCCATCACAAAACTTTTTCAACCTGTTCCTTTCTCTAGGAGCTGTCCCTGCCATCTGGAAAATAGCACACATTATCCCACTTTTCAAATCTAGTGACCCATGCAATCTCAACAACTACTGGTGTATTTCACCGTTACCCATTTTGTCAAAATTACTAGAAAAACTAGTCAACTCACAGTTAAGAGATTATCTGGAAACCCACAATATACTCAATCCTTGACAGTCTTGCTTTAGGCCAAAACATAGTACAGTTATCTGCCCTCACTAAGGTCACAAATGATTGGCAAATCGCGCTTGATTCTAAGAAACATGTCAGTGCACTCTTTTTGGACCTAAGCAAGGCATTTGACACCATTTAATACCCACCACTGCTCCCTCTATGCGCATCCAGACTGGTCTTCACTTAGCACTAGGAGGTGGAGAAATGCCTCCCTCTGGGCTTACAGAGCCATTACCAATAACCCCCCCCCCCCACATCTCTGACCTCTTCAAATGCACTCCCAGGGTATAGTCTCTTAGAAGATACTCCTATATCCTGCTCGATATTCCCAAGATAAGAACTCGTTACCGCACTTCATCTTAAGCCATGCCCTCCCTACATTATGGAATACCCTTCAAAAATCTTTAAAGCTTACACAATTAGTTGGGATGTGCACATTTAAATCTCTTCTAAGACGCTCACTGAAGGAAACTTGTAGCTGCTACTCCTAACTTGAACCACAATTACTAGGAACCCATATTAGACTATATCTTCAGCACTTACTCTTTCATTCTGGTTGGTTGTTGTTACTTCTGTAGTGGCCTCCACCAGATGTGTCCTGAGTCACCAGCCCACTCTCGTGGGGTGGGATTTCTCTCTGCATCTCAGCAAATCCCTCCAGTGATGGGAGGGGGTCAGGGATACCCTTTTCCCATCCTTCTAGCATGCTGGCTGTTTCATAACTGAACGTACACCAGAGAATCCCAGGGCACCCTCTCTTCATGAGAGGGGATACAAATACCATCTCGAGTCTGTGTTCCTTGGGTAAAACCCTCTTAGCTAATGCACAATGAACCCAGAAAGCCACAGGCATGTATAAGCTTCGGGGGCCCATACACCCTATTATATGTCTATCCCCAAAAATGCAGAGCTCAGTTCAAACCCCCACAGGGTCCTCCTGAAACCCTTTATATTTCCTCCCCTTCTTTTGTCACAAAGTCCCTAGTGGTACTTCACTTTGGTAGTGTTTGGGGGGGGGCAGGAATACTCTTTCTCCGTCCTTCTAGCACGCTTGTTGTTTCACAACTGAACGTACACCAGAGAATCCCCAGGCACCCTCTCTTCATGTGTGGGAAATACAAATACTGTCTCAAGTCTGTGTTCCTGGGATAGAACCCTCTTGGCCACTGCACAATGAACCCAGAAAGCCACAGGCATGTATAGGCTTCGGGGAGCCCTATACACTCTATTATGTGTCTTTCCCCAGAAATGTAGAGCTTGGTTCAAACCCCCACAGGGTCCTCCTGAGACCCTTCATAGTTCCTCCCCTCCTTTTGTCACAAAGTCCCTAGTGGTAATTCACTTTGGTGGTGTTTGATCTTAAAACAGTCACACAGGCATGGTATCATTTGAACAACTTTTACCAAGGCAGCACACATGCAAACGACATAGGCAGATTTATTTAAAAATAAGCCAAAGGCTTCACTAATTAAATTAATAAAAAAAAAAACAGTAAATAACATAAAGACAAATAATTTTAGACATTGGTTACAGGATACATACCTACCACCCTGGAACACACAAAAATTGAACCCTTTAAAAGAGAACTGCTAACCCTTCTGGCCCAAAAGAACCAATGTGAATGCAATAAATAAATACCTGTGACTAATCACCATCAAAACTTTTCACCCATCTGCTTACCTCCCCCCTTCCTTCCTCCCCCTCTCTGACAAAACCTCTTGGGGACTACCCCTTAACCCTGCTCTTCCCCTCACCCCAACCCCCTTATACTGTGGCAAAGCCCCTTCAGGCTGCTCCCACCTTGCTATGTGGTTCTTATCTGTTTGACTCCTTTTCCTGTTTTTTAATGGGATCAGTTTAGAATGTCAAATTGCACTCCTCGCTTATAACACTTCTGATACTGTTATTGGCATACATATATAGCAGTCTGTAACCAACTGGGTACTCTGAATGTTCTGTAACCTGTTTATATAAATTCTGTCTCTCGTCCACTTGCCATGGAACCTTTGTAAAACAGCCTTCCTGGCTCAAAGGTATTAATCTGCAACTGAAATAAAAAATAAATAAAAAAAATATGGAAAATAATGGAAAGTATACAAAAAAAAAACCTTTGAGAATTCTAGTTTTAAATTTCTACCTCAATGCCCTTAAGTTGCTGAATTTTGAAGTGCAAAGTGTCCTTTAGAAGTAGCAGCTGAAGTCTTGGCTCTTTTCCAGGAGAAAATGTCTCTGCTTTCCAAGAAGATGGCAGGGCCCCAAATGAAAAAAGGCTAAAAAGGCAAAAGGTTCAGATGCCCCTCTGCATTCTTGTTTTAAGGGGTTTCAAAAGGGCAGGTCTAGACCTCCACACCCCTTCACAAAGGCTTGACTGCTGAAGCTCTGGGGTAAGGGCATTTGCTCTGGCTAAATAAACCTGCATTTTGCATTTAGCAATACTAAGTGTTTTATTTTACTGCTCGAGTGCCGAGTCCTTGGAACTTTCGTATGTTGTTAGGTTGACTGCCTACACTCAGCACCGACCTTCTCCTGCTGTGTTGCAGCAACCCTCAGTGGATTTTTGTTTGTCTAGTGAACAGGGGCTGGCCCTGCGATTGGCTAGCAATCTGTTTCTATGGCTATGCAACCAATCAGATTTTTGTATTTTATTACAAAACACAGATACGCAGTTCTGAATACAAAAAGGAAAAAAAAAAACTCAGAGGTAAATCAGAATTCTGGGAGAAATTCCAGCCTCCCTCTTTGGAAATGGCAGCAATTAAGCTAAACTTTACTTAAATGGTAGCCCATTCAGCTGGTAACAAGATTAGCTTAGGTAACCCTGCAGAGACAATGGAAGGCCAGTCATCCAGACTCCTGTGGCTGCTATGGTCCATTCAGACACAAATGGACCTGCCTGTTTGCCAGCCCTGCTTAATTATTCTTGTCTCCTTTTAAATAATTTAATTAACGCTAGCCCCTGGCTAGTAGCTGACAAATTCATGCTCAGTAACAAGAATTACAATATCATTCTACAGGGCCCATGTACTTGTACCCATGATCCCTTGCACTTACACTGGCCACCATGGGCGTCTCTGATGCATTATATATATATACAATTATATAAAACATAGAAACATAGACTTTGATGGCAGATAAGGACAACTTGGCCCACCTAGTCTGCCCATTCCCCTACCTACAGGATAAGCTGCAGATCCTATTTAACCAACAGCCTATTTCTTCTTAACCCCCAACAAAAATTGCCTCATGTCTGTCCCATGCATTCTTGAATTCTCCCACAGTTTTAGAACCCACAACCTCCTCAGGAAGGCTGTTTCATGTATTCACCACACTCTCTGTGAAAAAATACTTTCTCACATTGCCCCTGAACTGTCTCCCCTCTATCTTCAAATTGTATCCCCTTGTTCTTGTACATCTCTTTTTCTGAAAGATGCTACCCTTACCGACTTTGTTGATTCCACTGAGGTACTTAAAAGTTTCTATCATGTACCCCCTCTCCCTTCTTTCCTCAAAGGTATACATATTAAGCTCCTTTAGTCTCTCCTCATATGGCTTCTCTTGCAGACCCTGCACCATTTCAGTTGCCCTCCTCTGGACTGCCTCCATCCTGTCTATGTCCTTGTAGAGATGGGGTCTCCAGAACTGGATGCAGTACTCTAGATGGAGTCTCGCCAACTGTCTGTACAGAGGGATAACAACTTCCTGTTTTCTGCTGGTGGTGCCTCTCCCTATGCATCCCAGTATCCCCCCAGCCCTCCCTACTGCCTTCTCACATTACCTACTAACCTTAAGTTCATCTGATATGATTACCCCCAGGTCCCTTTCCATTTTTGTTGTTGTTACTACCTCGACCCCCATTGTGTCATCTTCCCCTGGGTTTTTGTTTTGCAGGTGCATTATTTTGCTCTTCTTTGCATTGAATCCAAACTGCCATACTTCTGACCATTCCTCCAACCTTGCCATGTCCCTTCTTGTCCTTTCCACGCCTCCTTGTTTATCAACTCTGTTGCAGATCTTTGTGTCATCTGCAAAGAGGCATACTTTTCCTTCAAGTCCCTCTGCAATGTCACTTATAAAGACATTAAAAAGGACTGAATCCTGCGGTACCCACTAGTAACCCCTCTTTCTTCAGAGTGGACTCCATTTACAATTACCTTCTGTGTCCTGTTGTCCAGCCAATGTTCTACCCAGGCTACCACCCTGGGACCCACTCCCAGGCTGGTTAATTTGACTGTTAATCTTTTGTGTGGGACTGTGTCAAATGCCTTACAAAGTCTAGGTAGGCCATGTCCACAACCCCTCCCTGGTCTACTACTTTGGTCACCCAGTCAAAGAAATCAATTAGATTTGTCTGACATGACCTTCCTGCTGTGAACCCATGCTGCCTTGGGTCCTGTGCCCCACTTGCCTCTAGGTACTCAACAATTCTTTCCTTCAGAAGTGATTCCATCACTTTCCCTACCACAGAAGTCAAACTGACAGTTCTGTAGTTTCCTGCCTCTGTCTTGCTCCCACTTTTGTGAAGGGGAATCACATCTGCCTTCCTCCAGTCCTCAGGTACCACACCATCCTCCCATGATTTGTTAAAAAGGGTAGTCAGTGGTGTCACTAGTTCTCTCCTTAATTCTTTTAGAATTCTGGGGTGAATTCTATCAGGCCCCATTGCTTTGTTCACTTTCAGTTTTAGGAGTTCTTTCAGAACCCTTTCTTCTGTGAAAGGACTAGGATCAAACCCCCTACCAAGAGTACTTCTGTTAACTGGATTAGGCACCTCCCCTCCTCCTCTTTTGCGAATACTGAGCAGAAGTATTTGTTCAGTGTCCCTGCTTTTTTACTGTCCCTCTCTGCCCACCCACCGTCCATTCTATTCAGCCTCACTATCCCTCCCTTTGTCTTTCTATGCTCCCTGATATACCTATAAAAGGTTTTATCCACCTTCTTAACTGAGTTGGCTATCTTTTCCTCAGTTTGGGCCTTTGCTATTCTGACTACCCTCCCTGCTTCCTTCTGCCTTAACTGGTACAGTTCTCTGTCCTGCTCCTTCTGTGTTTCCTTATACTTCCTAAATGCTATCTTTTTCTCCCTAACCTTCACCGCCACCTCTTTTGAGAACCATAGTGGCTTTTTCTTTCATTTTGATTTATTTGCTGCACACAAAAGCGTATTGCCTCTGTGATGGCAGTTTTGATGTTTCTCCATTGTTGCTTCACCCCTCCTTCTAGCCTGTTTGCTAGTGCTTTTCTAAGGCACTCTCCCATCTTGCCAAAGTCAGCTCTCCTGAAGTCCAGGACTCTCACTTTTGTATGGCTTGACTCTGTAGCTGAGTTTATCATGAACCACACTGTTTGGTGGTCACTTGTTCCCAGATGGCTACCCACTTCTAGATCTGAGATCCTCTCACTGTCTCCATTTGAGAGTATGAGGTCTAAGATTGCTCCCTCATGAGTGGGTTCCAAAACTAGCTGTCTGAGGGATGCCACATGAAGGGCATCGAGAATGGCCCTGCTTTTGGATGTGGCTGCAGCAAAGGTGCTCCAGTTAACATCTGGCATATTAAGGTCCCCTGTCAACAGTATCTCCCCTTTCTCTGCCATCCTAAGGATGCTTTCTATCATATCCTTGTCCATATCCTCTCCCTGACATGGGGGTCTGTATACAACCCCTGTGCAGATTGTGGTGCCATTTCCAGTCTCTAAGGTGACCCACAGTGCCTCCTCTCCTCCCTGTTTACTCTTTTGTTCAGTTGCTTTTATCCCTTCCCTTACATAGAGAGCTACTCTGCCCCCTCTTCTCCCCTCCCTGTCTTTCCTTTAGGTTGTGTACCTTGGTATGTCAACCATCCCAGTCATGGTTCTCTGTGTACCATGTTTCTGTGACTGCTACGATATCCAGGCATCCCTCTTCCATCAAGGCCACGATGACCAAAACTATAAGATATGGCCTTATCTCACCACACCCTGTTCTGAACTTCCATCCTGACATACTCTCCCTCATCCTCCTTCTTCTCTCACCTTTCCCCTTACTTTAGTCTGTTGCTGTCGCTTCTGCATCATCCCTTTTCAAATGTGCCCTCTATTGATCTTCACCTCCACTGCCTGATTTCCTCCTCAGACCCCTTTCACCCTCTCTACTGTCCCACAATGTCCCCCTGGAATACCAGTGTTTTATTCTTAGTGTATCTATCCTCATCCCTTGAACCTAGAATTATGCTGTTAGATACTCTTAATGTACATCATGTATTATTCTTTGTTTGTAAAGTGCAGTGCCATTATTTTGTAACTGTAATCTCGTTGTATTACGCTTCATTTGTGTCCTTCCAGGACCACCTTGTAAATGAGTTCGCTCAATGGTGTTTTTTCCTGGTAAACTAAAAACTGAATTGAACTAAATTATGCTTGAACCCTAAATGATGCATTAACCTTTTTGTTTTGTAAAGATTGCTTTATTTTTTGAAAATGATATATAAAGCATGCCCCCCCACACACACACACACAAAATGGCTCCAGGCCTACTGAATGCTTTGAAAAGTACCTGACCTGTCACACAACGTCTTGGGCCTACTATAGCATGCTTAACAAATTGCCCTGTGGGCCAATCACAAAGCTGCAGACCTATGACCATATGTGCAGTATCTGATAACTGTTTTTTCTCAGCTTTTGTGACCGTACAATGTCTTAGAAGATCTCAAAAGGCCGTATGAAGATTGTCTGAAGGTACTAAACATGTACTCTCTGAAGACCAGACGAGAGAGGGGGTTATGATAGAGACCTTCACGTTCCTGAAGGCAACAAACAAGGAGAACTGTGGGGAACCATTTAGCAGGAATACAGAGCCAGGAACCCAAGGTCATGAGTGGAAACTGGAGGGGGAAGGTTTAAGAGGGATGTGAGGATGTTTTATTTTACAGAAAGGGTTGTGAAGCTGTGGAATAGTCTACCGGCAGAGGTGGTGGGTGCCAAGGCCATAAATGGTTTCAAGCATGGCTGTGACAGAGTGAAGGGTTTGGTGGTTTCTCAGGTTGGTAGCAGTAGCGGAGGGAGCAGGGGGATGGGCAGCAGGTCCCGGGGCAAATAGGGAACTCTGGGCAGACTAGCCGGACATTTGGTCTTTTCTGCCTTTATTGCCTTATGTTTTTGTTACAAAGTAAAGATTTTGTCTCCAGAAAATGGGGCTCAAGTAACAAAAATAGCACATAAGACCCCCTTCCCCTCTTTTCTGGCATGAAACCATTTATTTTCATTAACATAAAAAAAATGCTTTACTTAAAAAAGTAGAAGAAACCTCCTTAAACCTTCATGCGCCTTCGACTACACAACTTGCACAAATGAGCTCACGACTGTTTTTTAGTAAACAGTGAACAAAAATTACCAAGCTGAAAACTGTTTTTTATCTCTGCTTTTATGACCACATACACTTATAAAAAATAGACCTTTCATCTAACAAAAATGGACACTGAGTCATGAAAATGGGATCCGCTGCCTTTGTAAAAACACACCTGAGGAAACATTCATAGAAACAAAGGGCTGAATTTCCAGGCCGACTAGGAACGAAGTCCCACACCGCAACCACCACTGGGGGACAAAATCTCTGCACTAGCGAAACTTTGCAGCCGGCGCAGCTGTGGGGGATGTTATGCCTGGTCCTATAAGGAATTAACATTTTCCTGCAGCTGCACCAAAAAAATGACCACAAGCTGCCATAAATCTTGGAGACAGCCGTAAGCCTGCTCCACCTTTGAAAATACCATGGCTGAGGGAAAAGCTGTGGCTCCACAAGTGGCAACCCACTTGCGCGAGTTTTTTGATGCAGCTGCAGGACTGACAGGGGCTCTGAAAACCTAGCTCATAGACTCTGATGACATTCATGAGAAACAGAACTAAACATGCATGAAAAAGCAATGTTATTTTGTTAATAATTCAGATCCTACACACATTTCCAATTCAGATAAATAGCAAACAAACACCCTTGGCCCTAAACCTGATTAACTTGAAAGTATCACGTTTCAGCTCTCAGCCATTTTTAGCTATCGGAACAAAACAAAATGTTAAAAAGCCTATACTTTCACATGTTCAACCTTCTGGAACTCTAAAGTTGCTTAACTGACCATTATCAAACTTTCTAGCTCAAGAAATTCTGCACCCAAGAATGCACATGCCAACTTTCAAGTTATTCTGTCAAAGGATGGCCAAGTTATTAACACCCAAAAATATGGGTTTAACACAGAAGTGCTTTCTGAACCCTAACTATAGTGGCATTACCTCACCACTATAATATAGAGAATTATGGATAAGCAATTGTGTGCTATGGATTTTGTTTTTTCTACACACCCGAGGTGTGTGAAGCTCATAAACCTCAAGAGCGAAGCTCGAGGGGTTTATGAGGTCGACACACACCAAGGGTGTATAAACAAATCCATAAAAACACAGCTGTATATCCTTTATGTTTTATAATTACTGGTGCAGGGAGTGAATGCCAAAGTTAGTGTAGCAGTTCTGTCACAGAGACACACACACACACACAGATTCTCCCTGTCCAGTACGGATATTGTTTTTTTTTTTCTTTCAAAAAATGAAAGTTTTGAACCGCACTTAAGTTGCGGTGTAGTAAGTCAGGTAAAGTCCCACTGGTGATCGTGCGGGGTAAGACTCACAATTTCCTGAACCCGATGTACAGCAGGATCAACCAAATACATTTTATAAATTGTAAAGGCAAGATCAACCAGATAAATTCTAAACAAAAAACAAAAAAATAATGAGAAGAAGTGACTTACCATAAGAGAAACTATCAGTTGCTGTAGCAGCTTGTTGCTAAGTGACAAACGGAGCCACCATGTTTGCTGAACTGTTCAGCCTGCCCACAAACCGAATAGGAACCAATGAGGTAGTGTGACAAATGGAACTGATGGGAAAGTTAAATCACAGTGCCGTAATAACCGGATAACCCATACGGCATTTGAAACACAGATCAAGACTGCATTAAAGGGGGTCACCAGTAATTATATAGAAAAAAACTAACCCCCCTCCATATAGAATAAACTAGTAACTGCACATCAAGTTAGTGTGGTGATATCATGGGCACGAGAGTGAAGCTCAAGTGCCCTTATGAGGTCACAACACTAACAAAGTATGAAGTTACCTGCGACTTCTTCAGGGAATCCTCCAACAACAGGCGTGCTCAGTGGTGGTTGGGGCTCGGTGCTCAGCACGGGGTTGCTAACCCCAGTTACTAGTAAGAACAGTCCACAAACTCCCAAGCACTCATGGGTAATACTTCAAATAAGATAAATAACTACAATCAACTCTAAATTTCTTAAAATGGAAACTTTTTTTATTCCTACTTGGACCGCAAGTGAGAACAGTGGTGTGAAACTAATGTTAGCCATACTAACACCCCAGTGCTTCAACCACAGTCTTCATCGGGGTGGAGTTAATGTGACCTATGCTCCCTACTTAAAAGATACAATACTGGCACTAGTAGGGCAAAGACTGCCACTAATGGGGCAAAGAGATACTGAGCCACACAAATCTCAAGTCCCACTTGTATTCAGAGAATTTATCCAAGACATCCATTGTATCCCTTAGGTAACAGGTGTAAGCACCTATTGTGGTCAGGCGTACTCTTTCTTGCATTTAGTCAAGTTCAACGGTATATTCAGTGGGAGTGGTTTGGCTGTATGATGTCACTGATTATGTCAGTGATAGGGCTTTTAGGTCTTGGCATATGGTTTCAGACCTACACAAGCATGGGTTCAATCCCCAATTCAGAGCACTGTAGCATGACAGAAATTATTACACATTATTGCTGATATTAGTGATAGAATTTCAGCAATGCTTGAAGTTCTATACAGGGTATAACTTAAAAAGTTCCAGCTGCACCGGCCTGATGGCACTGAGGGTTGAGGTGCTGGATGCCACTCCTCGTGCCACACTGGCGACCTGAGTTTGGGAGCGAGCTCGGGCCACCGTGGGTCAGCAGGGGGGAGAGAGGATTGAGCATCTGGAGGACTGCTCTCCTGTCTCAGGGGGGAGGGTGTTGTGTCATCACGCATGCTGACTGCCCCCTGGCAGTGGCCAGAGGACAGTACGGGTCAGGAGGCACATTCCCAACATGCTTGTGTTGGTGGGGGGGGAGGAAGAAAAGCAGAAAAGGAGGTGAGCCCTGACTGGTGCTCAATGATGGTTGCCACACCCAAATGCCAGCCCCGGTTTCTGGAGTGGGTCTCCAGGGGGAGGTGTAGTGCGTCGCTTCCTTCTTGGCCCCGACACAGGGGATAATCCATGGGGGAAACTCCAGGGTCGACAGGCATGGGCGGATCCAGAGAGAGAGAGTGTCCCTCCGGTAGGAAGGCTGAAGCCACCAGTTAGGGAGTCTCTCTGGAGAAGGAAGATAAAAATACCAATGTAAAAAAAAAAAAGTTCCAGCCGAGGCATTAAGGTTTAAATGCAACTTGGGAAACATTGCTTCAGACCGACAGATTGTTCATTACTAAAATCCACTGAAGCTGTGTAGTGGGGTCTGCACTTACTGCTGTATGTCCTTCGCCACAGCGTGCTCTTCTAGTCAAGGAGCATAGTACAGCAGTACAGCTACAGATTGCCATACATACTGGGTACGAGGCCTCGGTTCAATCCCCAGTACAGGACATTTCTTTTCTTTCTCACTACGATTTATGTAATATGAGATAAATTGTTAGATGTCATTACTTATGTTAATGATAGAGTTTCAGCAAGGTTTAAATTTCTGTATTGCTGACAACTTGAAAGGTTCCAGCTGAGTCTGAGGTTTGAATACAACTTAAGAAACATTACTTCAAATTAACGATATGCCATGCTGATTCCAGAGGTCCTAGTGCAGGAACTGATCAGGTTAAAAGTTCTGAGTTTGTTTATGGTGTTGGGTATGCTTGTTTATTTTTCAGGTGTATGTGAGTATTTGCTTGCATTTTTGTGTCTGTGCAACATCCACATGTTCATTGTTTAGCATGTATAGGTGTCTTTTATTTAAAAAACTGATATATCCATTCCTTGGCACCTCTCAGTACTGTTGTTTGTTGTTCTGTTTGTGGTTTAGAGAGAGTGCTCATGAAATGGGATTACTTTTAGCTGCCTTAATCAGCTCGCTCTTCAAGCCTTATGTCTGGCTGGCTTTAGCACAACTCTGTTTAGGGTAGCTGTGTTGAGAAATAATTAGTGTTTTAGACTGTGACTTATTTCTCCAAATGTTCCGATGCGTTGGTTATCTGTTCTTGAAAACACCAATGAAACAGGCGTATGATGTACTATATCTATGTATCCTAATGCCTATCTGCAAGCCCATGTCTCCACACCATCTGAAGTGGTTGCTATTGGCCACCAGCTAACCACTGCTAATCCCCACTTGAGTTCCAGATTCACTCCCACGGGTAATGCTGACTGAACAGGAGGGGAGGGCATGGGACCCAGATGTTCATGCACCACCAAGGAGTGAACATGGTGATGCCATCTGCCTGTGCACCACCTGATTTTCCTCAGGATTGATTTTCCTCCCAAAGTCCCCCCCCCCCGTATCAACCTATAGGGAGGTGCCTGAACAGAAGACCTATCCTCTACACAGATGTGGGCCGAGATTAATCCCACACATCTGACTACAGTTGGTCCTGCCAGTACAGAACTAGGTACATGCATCAATGTCCTGAATCACGATGGGGGCTGGATTTCATTTTCCAACATAGGAAGGCATATACCTTCCTGTACAACTCCCTCTACCTGGGAAACCAGGAGAAATTTTGTAGGGACTGGAACTTATGCCTTCCAAAAGGCAGAAGGCATCTGCAGCTATGCCTCTGCCATCTGAAATTTGACTTGTGACTCCCTGGACTCGACCCATGAACCCAGTTTGTCAACATGGTAAGCAAACATACTTACCATAGCATGAAACCCTGGTTAGGCTCACTAACATTCTTTTTTTTTCATCCTTTGCTTCACGCCCCCAGCACCATCACCAACCTTCTCATGGACTTACAAATTATCTGCCACTTAAACAAGACCACATATGGTGGTGGTGAATGGCCTGCCAATTCAGTCATGTGGTGCCTATGGGGGATGCTGGATTAGGCTGGGGCATTTTTCCACCGGTGTTTTTCCTTCCCAGGGCATCAGTGTGCAACAACATGCATGCACATGTGCTGCACGCCCTGTCTGCCAACAGCCCTGCTCATGATGCTGCTCTCACTTGCGCTAACACCTGGCCTCTGCCAGGTTGCAGTCATGTGGGAAGAAGCAGGATATCCTCCCTCCCTCACTCCGAGGGAGGAGAGCTCTCCCACAATCCTCCCTCCCCTATAATGACTGGGAGTTTCTAGCAGTGGTTTGACGTAAGTACATAGCATGTGTTTAAAAGCTCTTTTACAGGAAGATTGACCATGTCAGCATATTGAAGGTGTGTACAATGGAAGGACAGCCAGTGACATCATCGCTGATGGCACAGCACAGCTGAATAGCTTTGAATGATGGGGACATAAATCTTTTGTAATCCACCCTCCAAACTGTGCCAAACAGCATACAAACTACTGCAAACAAAGGCTAAGATGGTTACATGACAGAAACTGAGGGAATTTGTACCTGATAGTCTGAAACCAAAGCGTTCAGAGCAGTTTGTGCAGAGTGGGTCTCTCGACCGTGAGGTGGACCATGAAACAGAGGATAAGAACGTTACTATTACCTTCTGTTCCCTGATTGCACAGCTAAAATCATTTAGCATGAAACTCACCCAACTTGAAGAAATGGACTCTGCTACACAGGCCAACATTCAGTGTATGCATCCCGTACAACAGACCTGGAACTGGGGCTAATTGACATCTCAGTACATGCTGACAGCCAAAATGCAGCATCACTCCATCTGTATCAGCGAGAGTGGGACATGGCAGCAAAATTGGACGATTTGGAGTGAGAGTATGTTATTCCAAATGGAACAGAATCAGGGAATTTAACAACTTTCATGGCTTAATTTCTTAATTTACTTCTCAACCTTTCTCCTGACACCTGTCTCAAGCTGGAGTGAGCCTGCAGGGCACTGGCACCAAAACCAAAAACTGCAGATGCCAGGCCTTGCTCCTTCGCAATTACATTTCTGGACTTTTGGGCCAAAATGCAAGCCTTCCATGCCACCTGTGATAAACATGAGATTATCTCTGGAGATAAGCAGCTATACCTCGATCATGACTTTACCCTCCCAACAAATGGACCAAGGATGCAAAACACTGGAGGTGATCAAGCAGCTGAAAGATAAGGGGGTGAAGGCGCAACTTTATTCTCCAGCACAACTCAAACTAACTGATGATAAGGGCTTCAAATTTTTTCACTCTCTGAAAGAAGCAGTAGACACTCTCCAAGGCCTTGAAGCCACCCTACCGCGTACCCCCAACTGATCCCAGCAGAGCAACCCTCAAGCAGGAGCTCAGAAAGCAGACCTGGTCAATCCAGCAGGATTCCAGAAACAAAGGGCTGAAACACCGAGCCTTCTCCTCTGCAGTGGCTGCCTGGAAAGCGATTTGGCAAAAGAGAAAGTGTCCACTGCAACCAACAGTGGAATGCTCTGACTCTCAGAACTGAACACCAGTGGGTGAAATATCCTTTCTCCTTAGCTCAAACTAGGGTGCTGTTTATCTCTGACCGTGGGCTTTGAGTAGTGGGCTTTAGGACCACTGCATAAAGGCAGGGTACAGTACTGATTCACCTGTCCCTGCACAGACTAATCCCGTACTCACTATTTTTCTGTTCCACAGACTGACTAAGCCAGCCAGTTTACAACAACTGTTATCTCTTAGGTTGCAACAATCTGTTAGGACTGTGAACTCCAAGTTTTGTTATCCGAGTTTAGGTATCTGTGCTGTTAACATTGTGTGCTATTAATAAGTTAACTTGAACTACAAAGAAATGGGGTGGGGTGGGGGAGGAGATAAACAATCTGAGTGGAAACTCCATCGCAGTGCACCTGTTACATTTCCATCCCTGCAGTGTAACCTATGCTTTGATAGTACACTCCCAGTAAATTCTTTTAAGAAACCCCTAGGCCCTGGAGCTTGGGGTGAATGAGCTCTGTGGTACCTTTGCTACCCAGTCCCGTCCTACCCTTGAGGTGAGAGGCTCGGTTGGTGCCATTGCCAACACACCACTTGGCCATTAGGTCCCTGACTGATGGAGTTACAACTCCCATAAATGGACTGCACTCCTGTATGCTATGTGTGCAAAAGTTCGGGGTGGGCAGGAGAGGGCTTGCAGCCCCGCCTCTGGCCACCCACCATTTCCTTCCTTAAGTTAGCTGCTCCCCTGGAGTGCCTGGGTCCTACTGACTAAGCCTACCCTGAGCAGACAAGGACACTAACATCTTATGGGTGGTAACCACACCTGCAGATCAGCCAGGGTCCTGTACATATCAAGTGGTTTAACCTTAGTGGCAATTGAATGTGGTGCTGGTAGATTTTTCTCAATAAAGTTTTTATAGTTTAACTAGAAAAACATATCAATAAAGACAATACAGATTCAACGAAAAACAACTAGCATCTGTAGGGTAATAAGTAAAAACAATAATTACTGAGACTAACTAGCAATAAAGAGTAACTATTTAACTAACCAAACCATGTCCTCTAAGGTGGCCAAGGAGCAGAGGCTGCGGGACAGCTTCCAGGATGTGTTCTTAACACAGCACGTGATGGAGCCCACAAGGGAGGGGCATGTCCTGGACGTGGTTCTGGCAGATGGGGATCTGGTAAGGGACCAGGTTGTAGAGGATCCCCTGACTGGGAGCGACCACAATACTGTCTGATTTCAAATATGCATGGGGTAGGGGGGGATCTAGGACACTGGCAGTAGACTTCAGGGGGCAGACTTTGTGGGCATGGGAAATATTCTCAAGGATCACTTGAAGGGGATTACAACAATGACAAATGTGGAAAACAGATGGGATGTCATAAAACAGGGACTTCATGAGGCAGTCAGGACCTGCGCTAAGGTAAAGCGTAAGGGAGCAAGGTCACATAAACCATGCTGGTGGTCCAGTGAGGTTCAGGTAGCGGTCAGAGAAAAGGAGGCTGCCTACAAAAAATATAAAACAACGAGAGGGGATAGGGAAAAGGAAATGTACCATCTTGCATCTAGAAAAGTCACCGGATGGTGCGGGGGGCAAAGTCCAGTAAAGAGCAGTGGCTGGCACAGGGGATATGGGGAGGGGAAAAGGGGTTCTTCCGGTACATTGGGGAGCAGAGAAAAACAAAGGGCCATCTCGGCAGGTTGAGATCAGAAGGAGGGTGGGTGGAAGAGGCAAGGGTCCAGGCAGAGGTATAAAACAAGTACTTTGCCTCTGTGTTCACTAGGGAGGGGAATGGAATATCTACAAAGCAAGGCACAATGGGGATAGAAGTGGTAGTGAGTGGGATCAGGGGAGCAACAGAAATGGAGCAAGAGGGAGGGAGAGGTACCCCAGGGGTGTCACATCAGGATAAGGATAAAAAGGCCAGTAAGGTGGAGGGGACGGATGATGCTATCTCCACCAAAGGGTGTGGTTAACCCCTTAAGGGCCTAAAGAAGATAAATCTCCTGGGCGGATGGCATTCATCCAAAGAGTACTATAGGGAATTGGCAGACACACTGGCTGCAATTTCATGGAGCTCTTCAACAGGTCGCTTGAGACAGGGAGGGTACCTAGGATTGGCAGAGGCATATGTGGTGCCAATCCATTAAGGGTCGAGGAAGTACCAGGTAACTATAGACCCATCAGTTTGACCTCAGTGGTGGGAAAATTAATGGAGAGTATACTAAAGGAACGATTGTGGGTGTACTTGGAGGAGGTGGGAGTCTGGATAGTCGGCAACATGGGTTTGTGCCAGGTAGATCATGTCAAACCAATCTTGTGGAGTTCTCTAGATGGGTAACATCAGAACTGGACAGGGAAAGCCTGTGGATGTATTATTCTTGGACTTCAGCAAGAGGTTTGACTCTGTCCCCGAAATGGTCTGGTGGAGAAACTGATGGGGTTGGGAGTAGGCCTTTGATGGTCAGATGGATTGAAAACTGGCTAGCTGGATGCACTCAGAGAGTAGTGGTCAGTGGGGAGCTCTCGAACCCTAGAGAGGTCAGTAGTGGGTACCACAGAGCTTGGTCCTGGGTCCAATCCTGTTTAATGCATACATTTCGGACATCAGGGAGGGTATAGGGTGTGAAATGAGTCTCTTCAATGACGACTCCAAGATGGGAGCAGTAGTTGAGGGGGAAGAGGGGGAGGTTGGCCCTACAAGGGGACCTGGACACCCTGGAAAGGTGGGCTCACACATGGAAATTAAATTTGAATATCACCAAGAGCAAGGTGTTACATCTTGGGCAAGGAAACCCAAAACATAGGTACACCCTGGGAGGAGAGGCGCTGGAGGCCTCAACAGGGGAAAAAGACCTAGGGGTCATGGTGGATGCATGTATGAATAACTCCGAGCAGTGCAAGAGAGTGGCTAGCAAAGCAAACAGGATATTGGGATGCATCGTAAGGGGGATCACCTCTAGGAGCAGAGAAGTGATTCTGCTGCTGTACAATGGATTGGTTAGACCACACCTTGAGTACTGTGTACAGTACTGTAGACCACACTTGAAGAGGAACATACAGCTCCTGGAGAGGGTACAGAGGAGGGCAACTAAGATGATACGAGGACTAGGGAATTTGACATATGAGGACAGACTTGAGAAGCTCTGCCTGTTTTCATTGGAGGAGAGGAGAGACGGTGGGACATGACTGAGGTCTTCAAGTACCTCAAGGGAATAAACAGGGTAAACACAGAGGGGATCTTTAGACTAAAGCAGGGAGGTATCACCAGAGGGCATGGTTTGAAGTTGAAAGGTGAAAGGGTGAGGGGGGAAAAGAGGAGGAGGTTTTCACTGAGAGGGTGGTGGATCCTTGGAATCGCTGCCTGGTGAGTTGGTTCAGAGATCCACAGTGGAGGGCTTCAAGAGGGGTGGGACAGACACAGAAGCGGATGTATCAGATGATGGCCTGGCCGGGGGTGGGGATGGATGATAGGGGTTTCTGGAACACGGGGGGGGGCCTCGGTACCCAACTAGGGATCTGAGGTTCGAGCAGACTCAATAGACCGTAAGGCCTAATCTGCTGGCAATTAGTATGTTAGTATATCAACTGAGACAATGTACCTTTTTGGCATGGTAGAGTCAAAATCATTCAGAAATATACAGAATATAAATACTACATAGAAATAACTGAGATGGTCAAAGAAGACCCACACAATGAAAATAAAATAAAAAAAAGAATGAAAAAAGAAGAAAAAGTGTACCATAGTCCATTTGATTATATAAGAGTGCACTTGCTTGTTCATCCCAATGGGTTCTCTTTAAGTTTCAGATTCTTGGTTATTCTGGTGAGAAATTTCGAAATATAATTCCATTTTGCCATAAATAATGTTTCTTTCGAGTAAAAACAATGTGCCAATTTTTCGGTTCTGAGGGAATTTATCAAATTCTGCCTCCATTCAGGAAAAGGAAGGGGAGTTTCTGAAATCCAGCACTTCAGTATCATTTTCTTTGTTACCACTGAGATTATTTTTGTTGAATCCGATTCACTGTTGATTAAGTTTAATCTCTTTGGGAAATGACCCAGAATGCAGCTTTCAATAGTCAAATTATTAGAAATAATTGGGAAAGGCTGAAATAATGAAGCAATATTTTGTCTTGTTTGTAGTTCTTTTAACAGTAAAGAGAGTCCTTGTTAGGACTACATATTTCTGAAGGTCTACTGTGATCTTAGAGAGTCAGGGATACAAATTTAGGTCTCAGCCTTTAGGGCTTTAACAGAGCAGGGATCAATAAAATAAAGGACTGCTGTGTTCAAGCGCTATACTCAAGACACCTGAAATTAGTCACCTGATCTGACTTCCGGGTCTCGAGTATAAGATATGCTCACAACGCGAGCTGCTGAACATTCTGTAGCTGAAATTACTAATTGCAGTACGCAGAGCAGGCAGGACTGACCTGTGGGACAGCCGAAAGCTATGGGACAGGCACCAGTCCAGGCTCAAGCTGCTAGCGCTGTAAATAATCCTGTTCTTGAACACTGCGCAAGCAGAGGACTTGCTGTGTTTGTAGTTCTTTTAACAGTAAAGAGAGTCCTTGTTAGGACTGCATATTTCTGAAGATGTACTGTGATCTTAGAGTCAGGAATACAAATTTAGGTCTCAGCCTTTAGGTCTTTAACAGAGCAGGGATCAATAAAATAAAGGACTGCTGTGTTCAAGCGCTATACTCGAGACACCTGAAATTAGTCACCTGATCTGACTTCTGGGTCTTGAGTATAACATACGCTTGCATCGCGAGCATGCGCTGAGATACAAGCTGAGACATATATGCATCTCTTGGCGTGTCAAGCATATCCAACGTAGCCAGTGGAAAGCTAGCCCAAAGGTTGAGAAATAGGCAGTGAATCAAAGCGTTTGGATAAAGTTTGGAAGTAAGTGTATATTGGATAAAGTTTGGAAGTAAGTGTATATTGTTCTATAAGAATGGCTAGTGAGACAGCAGACAGGCTGATTATAACGCTAAACACAGGGCAGGTGTTAATAATCTGTGGCAATTGTAAGCATATGTTTGAAACTGTAAACAGCCCTCCTGATGGCCAATGTCCAAACTGTTTAGAATTAAAATCTTTGAAAGACACCATTGCTGTGCTAAAGGCAGATCTACAGAGTGTTCGTGAACTGCGAGAGCTCAAGCACTTTGTAGATAACATGGTTAGACGTCTCCCAACCCCCACGAATGTTGAAAAAGAGTCCGTAGAAATTATCCCCATGCAAAATGCTATGGCCAATCACAGTGTGACTACATATGTACCTAGTGGTCCAACTTCTTTACTAAAAGTGGACACCATGAACCCCTTTTCCCCATCAAAGTCATTGCTTCTCAACACTCCAAAACCTGTTGTAACTAACGAAAGAAAGAGTCACCCACAGGAGATGAAGAACGATGGAAATCAGTCCCAAAGAGAAAATTTAAAAAGGGAAGGAGAGCAGGTTGTATAAATAAGAATATTAGAAATTCTACTATACCTAACTTTGTTGAAATCAACTGTTTAGAAATGAAAAATAGTTTCTCCCCACTTGCTACAATGGAATCAGATTCTGGATTAAATAATGATGATGCTAGTTTTACCCTACCCACTTTAATTATAGGGGATTCTATCATTAAATACGTAGATTCACAAAGAAGTAACAATAATACATCAGTTCGCTGCTTGCCAGGTGCACAAATTAATGACATCTCATCAAGAATCGATGAACTAATTACCCAATCTGCAAACATTATTTTACATATAGGCACAAATAATGTGATATCTCTGCACGAAAAAGACATCTGTGCTGATATTATCAATCTAGGAAAATCCATTTAAGAAAATAATTGTAACATTTTTGTATCTGGAATTCTGCCAATCCCATGTGCCAGACAAAAAAAAATAACACCACAGAACAAACTAATGCAAGATTATCAAACTGGTGTTTATGTGAACACACTTCATTCTTTAATAATTGGAGAATCTTTAATAAAACTAATAATCTGTTTGCCAAAGATGGTTTGCATTTAAACCCTAGAGGTGTAAATGAACTCTGCAGACAATTTCAATTACAAGTGCAATCAATTACTTTAAACTGGTGGTAGAGAGGGAAATTCCAGTCAACACCCATATCCATCACACTAATTCAGTAAAAAAAAAATGTTTAAATACAACCTCTAAATGCTCATAATTTAGGCAATAAATTTGATGAATTAACATTAAGAATAAAATCAGAGCTACCTCATGTAATAGGTATCACTGAGATCTGGTGGCCTAAAGAGCAATACTGGGTGAAATCTATTACTGGATACACCCTGTTTCATCTAGGTAGGGAAAATCGGAGAGGTGGAGGTATTGCACTTTTTGCAAACTCCAATCTAATAGTAAATAACATCTCGAATAAAATTAAATCTACATGACATCTTACTGAATCACTTTAGGTGAAAATTAAAAACTTAGAAAATAGAAATGTCACATTAGGTTTATGTTATATGGCACCAAACTCACAAAAAGAAGTTCTTAATGAAATAATGTCTGAGGTGGGAAAAGCAGCAGATTTAGCTAGTATTATACTAATGGGTGACCTGAATTTAGGTGATATAAACTGGCTGGATAACAAAACACTATCCCTTATATCTAGGGAATGTTTGGAACAATGTGAAGAATTAAACCTGAAACAGCATGTATCTACCCCAACACTGAGGACCAAACATCCTTGACATACAGTAGTTCTATGTAGTAAATTCTTAAAAGTTTCCAACTGTGTAGTCTCAGACCCAATAGGTAATAGTGATCATAATTCAGTTGCCTTTTCTCTGAATTTTGAGTTTAGTGAAACAGAATAGACAACGGAATTATTTGCATACAATAAAGCCAATATAAAAGCACTCAATTCTTTCTTAGCTGCCATCAACTGGAATGGTCAACTAAAGGCTGAAAATATAAAAGTTGTATGGTCTGCATTTAAATATATTATCTTTGAAGCTGCAAACAAATTAATTCCAAAAATTAAAAAAGGAAGCCTCATTTACATCCAAAATGGCTTTCGAAGAAATTATTGAAAATCATAAAAAAAAAAAAAAAAGATTATTCAAAAAATATTTTGATTGTAAGTGTAGGAAGCATTTCTCAGCATTTAAAATAATTCAAAAGAAATATAAAAAAGAAATTAAAAAGGCAAAAATAGGGATGAAAAATAGATTGCGTCACAAGCACAATAGGGAAATAAACTAATGTTTAGCTACATCAATTCCTTGAAGAAACAAGAATGTAAGGTGGGATCTCTGTCTGTTAATGGAACAGAAATGTCTAATCAACAACAAATGGCTGATATGTTAAATTCACATTTCTGTAAATCTTTTAGTTCCTCAAGTTCAAACATGTTATCTCATCAGAATACAATATTGAGTCAAATGGAAATATCCAAGGAAATTATTAAAGAAATACTAGATACAATCAAGAAAGGGTCGTCACCAGGACCTGATGGAATCTCTGGTGACATGATCCACTTAATGAAAGAACACCTATGTGCTCCTCTAAAAATCTTATTTGAAAAAAGCTTAAATTCTGCCACAGTTCCTTCAGAATGGAAGGATGCTAATATAGCACTACTATTTAAAAAATGTGATAAGAACTCTCCAGATAACTATCGGCTCATAAGTCTTACTTCTATAATTTGTAAAATATTGGAAAAAATCATTAAAGATGTGATTACACTATCAATAACTGCCCTTGATACCACTCAACATGGTTTTGTTAAAAGACATTCTATTAATATTAATTTGGCAGGTTTCTATGACTATGTCAGTGATCTAGTTGACAAATAAGTTCCTTGTGATGTGGTCCTATTGGACTTTAAAAAGGCATTCGACTCAGTGCCACACGTGGCACTTATTCAAGAAATGCATTTTCATAAAATTAACCCACTATTTGTGAACTAGATCACTGACTGGCTTCAAGATAGGAAACAAAGGCTAGTTATCGATGGTCATAAATCAACCTGAAAATCAGTTATGAGCGGGGTTCCTCAAGGTTCTGTGCTGGCACCATTAATATTTCAAATATTTATTTCTCACCTATCACATAATATTTTCAGCAAATTTATCAAATATGCTGATGACTACAAACTGGTAAACAAAGCTAAACCACAGAAGACTGTGAAACCATTCAAAGGGACTTACTGCAGTTAGAAATATGGTCAAAAAAATGGAATCTTTGGTTTAACACATCAAAATGTACAATTCTTCACATTGGAGAAACAATCCTAATATCCAATATTATCTTTACAGTGAACCGATTACTAGTAAGGGCCATGAAAGAGATTTAGGCATCATAGTAGAATCTAACCTAGACTTTGATATTCATATTACAAACACCATAAATAAATCAAACATAACATGGTGGGCAATAAGACACAACATAACATCTAAAGACCCAGAAATACTTATGCCCCTTTATTGTGCATATGTCAGACCACATTTTGATTTGGGGTCCCATTTATGGTGCCCTTATAAACGTAAGGACATAAGCCAAACTGAAAAAATTCAGCGCAGAATTACAAAAGCAGTCAAAACTGATAAATCACTCTCATATGAAAATAGATTGGAAAAAATGGGTTTAATGTCACTCGAGCAGAGACGACTCCGTGGAGATTTCCTGTCTGTATGGGTCATTATACAAGATGACAACCTAATGTATGAGTGTGGGATTAATTTTAAGCAAACTATTGTTAATACTAGAGGACACCCTCTTCAACTGTCAAAAAGAAAATTTAATGCAAAGAAAGCAGCAGGATTTTTTTGCCAGAGAATTGTGACACCTTGGAATAGCCTGCCACTTGATGTTATTACTAGTTCAAGTAAAATTATATTTAAAAGAAAGTTGGATAACTATCTACTCTCAACATAGACTGATGATTATGCAGATATATGTAACTCAGGAGTCCGATGGGCATACCACCTCTTTCTCCTTATGTGTTCTTAGTATGAATCTTAGTAAATCCCTAATGGTTTTGCAATTCCAAAACATGCGGACAATGTCCACTCCACCCTCCTAACACCTAAGACGCGTATCCAAATCTTTACAGCCCATTTTATGTAGGTGAACCAGTGTGTAATATAAACTATTCAACAGTTTAAACTGAGTCGTCCTGTAGTTGGAAGATAAAAAAGTCATGTGCGATTGCATAAAAATATTCTTCCAGTCCCAGGAGTCCACACTGCCAGCATAATTTAACAATACATGACTGTAACTCATCAAATACTGCTTCATCCTCAGTGTTTAGGCCAACCTCTTCAATTAACTTCTGAAAGTCTTTACAGTTATTACCCTTCTTAATATTGTTTATGTAGCCAGTACCCTTGGTCTTCCAGGTATTATTGATGAGAGGTTTTCCATTAGCTATTGTATTTGGATTTTTCCACAGGGGTTGGAAATTCGATTTATTAAAATTAAATTTAGAGGCAGAGGAGAGCTGAGCTTTTTCACATTTTGGATTGCCAAAGAATAAGGCTTTGAGATCAAAATCTGTCCAACACTACATCCTGTTCAATGGCAACCCAGTCTGGAATAAAATTATTGTTGTTTGTGTGTCACAACCATTTCGAGTTCTGATGTAACCTTATAGCAAAATAATAAGAGTGCAGAACTGGGGCTTTAAGGCCACCTAACTCGGTTTAGATAATCTAAAATAGTTCTGCCTGGGGTGTTTATAACTCTAAATGAATCTGTTCAGGCAGGAGTGTACTTTTTGGAACCAGAGTTGTGGGATAAACAGAAAATCATGCCAAGAACATATAGGACTCTAGGCAGTATATTTATTTTAATGGTAACTGTGACGTAGACAGATAGTTCTTATTGCTGTATCATTTTTTTTTATATATAAAATGTATGACTGACTGTCTCTGCTAAAAAAAAAAATCTGATGCTCTTAGAATTACCTCACTCATCAACCCCCCCCAGGTTTCAGCCGAAAGATGCAAGGCATAAGAAAAATGCTGACACCATGTGAGTTCACACACATTCAGTTTTTAGAGATCAAATGTTACATGTAAGGCCTTAATTAAGGATCCTGTCTGAGTTATTACAACCATAGTTGCTATAACATATCCATTTTATGACGTTGGAAGGAAAACCCAGGTTATTACATAGAAGTGCGAAAATCATAAAGATGCTGTCATGTCCTGGAAGGAGGAAGCTTATTATGAGATCAAAAGAAGTGTCATTTGAAGGACATGAATTATGCTGAAGTTGCAGAATGTAATACTTTTGTATAAGATATATATTTTCATATATCCTGACAGGAAGGAGCTAGGTGACCTCCTGAAAAGAGGTGGGGTAAAAGCCAGCTTTTAATTTAGTCTGTTTTACATCACAGAGACACATTTTTACCTAGACTCTGACAAGGACAATCTTTGGAGCACTTTAAGCAAGTATTTAGAGACTAAGTACTGAAGTAGGAATTTGCACTGTTCTAAACCTTGTTCTTTCAAAAGATTTGTATGTCTGGTGATATAACAGTTCTGTATTTTGTGTTTTACATATTTTTGACTATTTTTAGTAAAATTCTTTTTAGAACTTACTTGGTCTGTCTTTGACTTCTTCTTTGTTGTAAGAAAAGTACATGGTTATTGCAGATACTAAACATAAGCTTGCATGGTGGTACCAAACTGGAAAGAGAAGTGTTTTAAATCTGAGGTCTTTATTAAAGTTTTAAAGGGTTCATCTCTGTATACCTGGTTAGGTGCCCATAGGCAAAGATATCTGGTCCCCCAAAGACAGATATATCTGAACCTGTGCATTGGGTATGCTAAGAAGAGGTTAACAGTTTGAATCCCTCCAGAACTTGAGACCAAAGGTTGATACAAACTCACAAAACAGACAAGAGGGTTACCTTGTACTGTTCACTGTTCACAAGACTGCGCTTGGAGGCTGGCACTTTGGGAGTAGAGGGCCTGACCTGCTGAGTGGGTTTGTGACAGATACCACCTTACACCAGTCGTTCAAGTCAATTTATTCAATTTCAAGAGGTCGACCTCAATTTTGTCATTCGGGTCTAATAAGTAGTTTTTTAGGGTTCCATTAAGGTGTGTGTGTATATATATATATATATATATATATATATATATATACCAAGTAATCTATGTACAGTAGTTATCTGCCCAGTTAAGTCCTAAATTAATGATGTCAGTTTTTAAACACAGGGGCCCAGACATTCAAAAGGGTTGCGCCATGCGCAACTCCAAAAATGCGCCATTCTGCAATATTCAGAAGGGGCCAGTTGCGCCACCGGAAACATGCTGAGCAACAGCGCAATGGAAATGAAGGCATGCGCAACCGAAGGGGGCGGGTCCATGCATAAAGTGCGCAATGCGATATCCGAACACTTCAAGCAATGCGCAAGAGTGGCGAGCCGGAAGTTGCTGCGCAGTACCGATTTGAGCCAAAATAAAAGGCTCAAGGAAGGGCGCAAGAACCCTAGCAGGCCGCAAACTGGGGAGAGAGACAGAGAGAGAGAGAGAGAGGAGCTGGAAGGGCAGAGGGACAGTAGGTCCAGGAGGACAGAGAGGCCAGTGGGGGTGCCCGTGCAGTGGAAGCAGCAGTGGGGGCAGCGGGGTAACACAGGAACAGTAGCCGGGGCAGAAGCCAGGAGATGGACAGTGTCAGCTTCCACATGGAAGCTGTAATGAGGGGGGTGAGACACCATGCTGCAGGGGGACGTGGCCGCGGAGGGGCCCGTCGGTGGTATGCCCCCGACAGGCGGTATCGTGCCCGCATCAGCTTTGAGCTGTACACAGATGTCGAGATTGTGGCCCGGTACCACCTGAACAGGGCAATACTGAGACGGCTCTGCGAGCTGTGCAGTGATGTGATGCAGGCACCCGCACGACGGAGTCATGCTCTGTCCGTGGAGACCAAGGTGACAGCCTGCATGTGCCTGCTCGCCACGGGCACCTTCCAGAGGCCGACAGGGGACACCACAGGCATTACACAGTCGGCCATGTCACGCATCCTCACCCAATCCTCAGCGCACTGCTGCCTCATGCCGCGGAGTACATCCATTTCCCCAGCACCGCGGCAGAGCGCATAACAAACATGCAGGAGTTCCACAGGGTAGCACATATGCCTGGCGTGCTAGGGGCCATAGACTGCACCCATGTGGCCATTTCAGCCGCCACCTGGCCCCGACGCCAGGCGTCGAACCGAAGGGCTTTTCCAGTGTCAACTGCCAGGTGGTGTGTGATGCCACTGGGCATTATCAATGTCTGTGCCACACACCCTGGCGGAGCACATGATGCTTCATATGGCACCAGTCTGCACTGTGCCATCGATTCGAGAGTGGGAACATCCCCACGGGTCATCTAGTGGGTGAGTACACATGTATGGAATGCAAACTCTGTGCAAGGGTGGGAATGACACAGGTGCCATGGTAGTGGCACACAAGGATATGGGCAATATGGACCTGACATGACACTGATCTCCACTATCTCCACACAGGTGACTGCGGATACCCACTCCGTCCCTGGCTGCTCACACCATACCGGCGCCCCATGACCCCAGCGCAGCTAGGTTTCAATGAGGCACATGCCGCAACACGTAACATCATAGAGCGGGTGTTTGGGATGCTCAAGGCATGCTTCCGATGCCTGGACACCTCCGTCAGCCCCTGAGTACAGCCCCAAAAGGCCTGTGGGATATTCCTGGCCTGTTGCATCCTGCACAACATGGCCAAGGACCATGGGATACCATGTACAGGTCCAAGAGGGGACGCGATGGGGACGCCAGTGGCGCCGGTGATGTGGGTGATGAGCAGCCCCCCCTAGGACGGAGGGATCCCCGACTGACCCGGCAGGCCCAGCTGCACCGGGACACCATTGCAGAAGAGCACTACGCCCAACACAGGTAAGTCAGGGGACTTGTGCAGGCAACACTGTCCATGCGCAAACCACAGGCACACAGGGGAACACACCGTGCATGAAGGTCAGGGGAGTTGAAGGTTCCAGGCATACCAACACACCATCAGAGAGGGGAGCACTCATATGGACACACACACACACCAGGCAGCATACATGGGCGGCAGCAGCACTGCGGAAATGACATTGCCAACACACAGCACCACCAACCACCCCCACACCTGGACTGTCCACGACGTGGTGTCAGGACCTGGGCACCCTTGCACCTTGGTGTACAGTGCAATGCAGGCATCATCATGCACACGCACCTGTGGACAGCAGTTGGGAGAGTGTGCAGGTGGTCCGTGTGTCAGCTTGGTGAGCAGAGCACCCAGCAGTGCACTGCCCACCATGACACACATTGCACACAGGGCAGCACCAGACAGGGCCTGCACTGGGAGACAGTTCAGTCAGGTAGCACTGTCCCACGGCCACCACGGATGCGTGGGCGGCCCCGCCGTGGCCCAGCAGCACTGGCAGGCTGAGCAGGGGCCACATCGGGTGGCGCTGGTGCACCACCAGGGGTCCCACTGCGCGAAGCGACCTTGCCCGCACAGGGGTCTGCATCCTGCCAAACAAACTTGCACCAGGGGTGCTCGGGATGCCCACAGCAGAACCCGGGCGCCGACAGGCCTGGTGTCGCATGACGCCGGAACGGGAGTGGAGCACACTGTGGGTGTGTGGTACAGGGGCACCTGACAGTGTGGCCAATGCATCCACGACAGAGACCACTGCCTGGGTCAGCCTGTCAATGGCAGCGGTCACATCCGTCCGCATAGGACCAGCTCGGCTCAGTCCCGAGCACACTCCTGCTATGCCGCTCCACGGACACAGACAGTGCCTCCACGGACCTTGCAACCTGCCCCTGCAGCTGTACCGACTCCTGCAGCAGGCGGTGTGCGTGTCCAATGGGTACTGTGCCCCAATGGCACGTGACCCCAGGGTGTGGATTTGTCCTGGTGCACAGCACTTGAGGGTGGGCGCTGTTCGCCAGGACCAGGTATGGGCAGATCAGAGGCGTGTGGGACATGTGCCACTGCTGGACACTGTACCCCAGACCTGGTGTGCAACCGCTGCCGCCGCCTCCAACTGCTGAGCCCCCAGGTCCACCTGTTCCACCTCCGCGCTGACAACAGTGCCAGACACCTGCACAGCCACTGGTGCTGCCCCACCGGTGCTGACAGGCACAGCCTGGGACTGTGCCAGCATGCTGGTACACAGGTGTGAACCAGGAAGGCCCAGGGGCACGTGCTGGCCTGCCATGTGTCCGTCATGGGGACACACCGATCACTGCCCATTGCAGGCTGCTATCATCAATGGTGCAGGTGCATGCCACTGCTATAGGCACAGCATGCTGGCATACCTGCGAGACTGCTGTGACACAGGCTGTGCACCCTGCACCCGATCACTGACACCGGAGTTGTTGGCCCAGCGCATGCTGCAGTGCCTGCAGGCTGGTGGCGAGGTGGATGCTCCTCCTCCACGTCCAGCAGGTCTGCCTCACTGTCTGGACCCACCACCACCACGTCTCCTGCAGACGAACAGGATCTGTAACAGAAAGAGAGTACACGTGAGTGCATGTGAACAACAGCCCCCAACAACATCACCATGTCATACCGTGCAGTGATGGGCTTCCACCTGTCTGGAACTCCGCCTGGTATGCCCGCAATGGCACTCGCTGCATGGTCACGCACCAGTGTCTCCTCTGTAGGGTCAGATGCAACACCACCGGTGGGCCCCCACCAGTGCCAGCACGTGCCACCCTGAAGGCTGCCACCTTCTCCTTCAGCCTCCTACGGTCAGTCCCATCTTTTCCTGCATTCCTGCATGGAGCTGGTGGCTTCCTGCAGGTTGACGGCCCGAGCTACCCCTCCCATGCAGCTGCACGCTCCTGAGGTGCCCTCCGCCACTCAATGTTGGCTCATCCTCCAGGTAGGCCTGGAAGAGGGCCTCTGTCTCTGCCGTGGTGAAGTTCGGCCTCCTCCTACGCCCGCCGTCCACACCCTCAGCTTGGCTCTGGTCAGTCATGGTGATCTGTATGGGTGGAAGTGGACACCTGTCACTGTGCAGTCGACAGCATTTCTCCATGAGCATAGCTGCCGGCCTGCCCCCCCCCGTTTCCTCTCCGCATGGCAGATACTGATAGAAAGGGTGCCCATTTTCCCTTTCTAAGTGCCCTTTTCATGCTCAGCCCCCTCAGCCTTTATCATCCTCCGCCCATGAGCATTGTCCTGAGCATCACACAGCATGTAACTCACCTCTCGCCTGCAGTAACCAAATCTGGCCAGCACAACCCACAGTCGCATTTTTATAGTGCAACACATGTAAATGAGGTGTGGCTCAACTTAATGACATGCTAATCGCGCCACTGCACCTTTGAATGGCTGATCGGATGATTTGCATATGTCGGCTGAATATCGTGATTGGCGCTTTGGCGCACACGGAAGGTCCAGCTGAGCCAATGGCGCAGGTTTGTGGCTGCGTCCACACCGCATTGCGCATGCCCAGACAGCTGACGAGATGCGCCTATCGCGCTGCAGACCTGCTGAGCGAGTAGGCTTATTCAGGCCATGGCCACCATTGTGCCAGTGGGCGCTACAGCACTGGGCACTATATGGCGCTTGGCACTACTGCACGATAGTCCACTGTGGCACTGGTGCTCAGCTTGCAGTCGCGCGAGGATGCCTATACATCCCATGGCGCTGTGCGAGCCTGCGTCATTGCCGTGACCTTGTATGCCCTCTGACCCCGGCACTGTTGGCATGCCATGGGTACGGCTTATTGCGGCCGTCCGTGACAGCGCCCATGTAAGGACACGCCTGTTCGAACAGCGCCGATTGGAGCCTGTGGTGGCTCCACAGCAATAACCCATGTGGGGTTACGGCGCAGCGGGCGCCTTATTGCCTGCTGTAAAGTTGGTGCCATGGCTAGGAGGAGGGCGTGTCCTGGAGCCAGCTTGAAGTGGCCAACCTGGTGGCCCTGGTGGAGCCCCACTGTGAGGCACTGTATGGTGAGGCCCCTCACCATGCCTAGGGACACGTGTGGCAGCAAGTGGCCACTGACCTGGTGGAGGTCACTGGCCGGAGCCGGTCTGTTGAGCAGTGCCGGCACGGTACAGTGACCCCCGAGGGAGCCGAACTCCCGACGCCGCCTGCGTTCACGTGCCAGGCGGGCGTGGTGCCTAGGCCAGGTGAGTGTACCATCTATGCACCTATATTCTCTGTAGGGGTGTGTGTGTTTGGGTGGCTGTGCAGTGTGTCAGTGTGCAGCTGTGCGATGGTTGGTTATGGCTGTGTGGCAGGCACTCTCACTGGGGCAGGGGCACTCTGCTTTGAGTCACACTGATGTTTGTCTCAACATATGTCTCCCACAGGCGGATTGTGAGGACACAGGACCAGGGTGACGTGGGCTATGCCAGGGCCCCGGTGCCGGGTGTGTTGTCCCTCAACAGCAGCAGCAGCAGCAGCAGCGCCAGACCCAGCTGCTGGAAGAGTGTGAGTATCATTACTTCATGGATGCTATTGCATGCTGGGGGGGCAAGACCACCAGCCATGCGGGACACAACCAAAGGGGAGGTCATAATTCCACTATACAAAACACTAGTGAGTCCCCCACACTGGAGTACAGTGTACAGTTCCGGAGACCATACCTACGTATGGACATGGACTGGGTGGAGAGGGTTCAGAGGAGGGCGACATGGATGGTGCATGGATTGCATCACAGGTCCTATGCAGACAGGCTGACGGAACTGAACATGTACTCCCTGGAGGGGAGGAGGGTGTGAGGATATGATGGGAACATACAAGTATCTTACAGGGGGGAACAGAGTGCAGGAAAACAATATTTCTAAGCGTAAAGGATGTTCCAGGACTAGAGGGCATGGGATGAAGTTGGAGGGGGATTCAGAGGAAACATGAGGAAGTATTTCTTCACAGAATGGGTGGTGGACAAGTGAACACCCTTCCAGAGGAGGTGGTGGGGCTGACTTGGTCACGGGTTTGTGAATGCATGGGTTAGCCATAGCGAATTCTGGAGGTCAGGGGTAAGGGGAGCGGACTTATAGGACAACAGAGTGAGCGTACAAGGTCAAATGGACCGACTGGGTGTCCCATAGGCCCTTATCTGCCGACACTGTCTATGTATCCATGTATGTAGGCATGACACAGGTGACCTGCATCACAGTGCAGTATCACGGCACGTCTGTGTATGCATCACTGGTGGTCCAGGCATGCACTGGGCACATAGCTGTGTAACTGGCATCGCATCACGTTGCCACATCACTTGCCAGCCTAGTTTGTACTGTGATTGACGTGGGCAGTGTGTGTGGGCAGTGGTGCGCATAGCTGGTGCCGCCTGTTTGTGATGGCCATGTGCATGTTCACTGTGGGTGGGTGCATGCCATCACAGGTCAGGGACATTGGGCTATATGGCTTGCAGGTTGGGTGGTGTTCAGGTTGTGGTCAGTCTCAGCCATTGACTGTGTTCCCATTTTCCTAGGCCTCGAGGTACTCAGGAGGATGTCCCAGGATCTTCGGCACCTCAGCCAGGTTGCAGATCGGAACCAGGAGGTCCTGCAGGCCATACAGCGCCAGGGTGATCGGCGAAGGAGCCACAGGAAGGGGCGCCAGCAGGGGGAGGACCAGCAGCCAGCTGGGCCATAGCCCACATTCCCTTCCCACTTCTCCCATCCCTATCACCCTGTCTTCCCTCTCCAAGTTGTTATTCCCTCCCCCTTGAACACCCCTGCCTTTTACCTGTCCCCCCCACTTGTACATAGTTTCACTTGGTTTTGTGATTAGTCCTTTAAATATACATTTCTATTTTGATATGAATACTGTGTTGGTCTCTGATTTGCAGCTGGCTATGGGTGCTTAGTTGCAGGGGTGTACATGCCATCTGGGCTGGTATGGTCCTGGGTATGTGTGTGTGCATGTGTGTGCATGGGAGGTATCTCCAGCATGGCAGTGCTTTCGGTTGGTCTTGCCGCCTGCTGCCACCCACTGTTGGGTGCACAGGGTGTGTCTGGCTTGTAGGCTTCTGTGTTGCACGGGCTGATGAGTGCTGGGGACTGCATGGTTTCCTGAAGTGCCAGTCACTGCACATGGGTGGTGTCTTGGGGTCACAGTGCAGGGTGCGCTGTGCATACGGGGCTGATGTGCACTGTGGTTGTCAACCCCTGTGTGTGGCACTCTGCCTGCCAGTGGTTGTGCTGGGGTGTCAGGGCTCTGCTATGCTTTGTTGGCTTGGCCCCATGGGCACGTGATCATCCGTCCCACCCCCAGTGATGCTGTGCTTGGGTGTGCCGGTGTGGTGTGGATTCTGCAGTGTGTTCCTGTGCCCATGTGTGGCATGGCTGGCGTGGGCCCCAGCCTGCCTCCCTGGATGTGCAGTTCCATTGCTCTGGGGGGCTGTGCTTGCACTATGGCAGCTCTAGATGCTCAGCTGAGCTTCCATGGTTTCGCAACATAGTAACATTTTGGCTCAGCTTCTCCTTCCTGGTTGCGCGATGGCGCAGTATGTGCGATATTCAGACGTTGGTTGCTTGCGCTATTTGCTCTGCTCCATGTTTGAATATCGCACCTGTTGCACATTTGCGCAACTGGTTTGTGCTTGCTCCTGCTGTTGCGCTCCTTTTGAGCGCAGTTTGAATATCTGGACCAGAACATTTAAGGACATAAACTGAGTCTTATCAATGTTAACATTACAATATAGTGCTGGTAGATGGCTTCCTGTGCAGCCCATGACTCGGGTGGGTGGGGGATGCCGACAGGCCAATATGCTGTAAGGAGAATGCCACAGGGCAAAACCACACAACGGTAACAGCGCGTGGAAGAACAGCTACAGGGTACACAATGCTGCATGACACAAATAGTGGGGAGCGGTAGCTGTGACCCCATAGCTGTTTCTGGAAATCTCTGCTGCAGAGGGAAAGAGCACTGCTGGAAGGGGGTCCGCTGAGCAGCTGCCGTGGCTTAGGGAGTAGAGCCATCGGTGCTGGAGGACAACAGAGCGGCTGTGGACCGGGATTCTATTTCTGGTCCCAGATTAGGTTAGTTAATTTGTTTTTTCTTGTCTTTTGTGCGGTTCACCCTAGTTTCACCATGTCCCTGAGTTGCCCCTGAGGTCATTTTAATAGGGGGGGTTTGGGGGTGCAGCCCCCCATAATGAGGGGTGCGGGGGTGGAGCACCCCACAGAAAACAAGTGTTTTAGTGTTTTTATTTTTAGCTGCTGTTTTGACAACGCAGTATTGTGCTGCACTGTTTTTGCATGCGACAACATGACCCTGTGGCCGGGAACGCTGGGGGACCCATCTCAGGTCTGATTAAAATGCAGTACCCCTCTAAGGTCTCTTATTACCTCAGGTAAAATGCTTAAACAGGGTGACAGAATGGCGAGTTGGTCAGTAACAAGGGTGTGTGGAGACTGTCAACACTACACCTGAAAAACTGGTGCACAGGGTGAGACACCCTTGGAGGGGAGGCAACAACAGCAAGCCTGCCCCTCACGATACACTCCTAAAAAATAAGTTGCACAAAGTATGGCATCCTGTTGATGTGGTTCCACTGTTTTACTGTTTGTTTTGAACTGTCTGTATTTACCTTGAGTCTAAAAAGAGTATGGCAACAATTGATATTGGGTGGGGGGGTAAAAGGGGTTTATGGTGATTGTTGATGGTAGGGGATCTTAAGGTGCTTTCTTACAATGTTAAGGGAATCAATGACCCTATGAAGCAGGCACACCTACCACTGGAAATGAACAGGAGGGGGTTAGCAGTTGCCCTCCTACAGGAGACCCACCTGATCCCAAAGGAGCTTTGGAAGTTGGTCTGCTTGTGGGTGGGTGAATGCTACTCCTCCTCCTATGATCTGCACCTACACAGGCGGGGGGATAGATATATTTGTCTGAAGGGACACCCCCCAGCAGTGTCCACAGTAAAATCTGACCCCACTGGTAGAATGATTTGCATACAGGGTTTGTACAGAGATACCCCCATCCAGATTGTGAATCTATACACTCCGAATGGTGAGGCAGAGAGGGTAAAGTTCTTCCGGACCATATTTACTTCCTTAGATGTATCCCCTTAGACCCTTAGTATCATTGGGGAGACTTCAATTCAGTTCTGCAAGTAGACTGGGACAGAGGCCAGCCCGCCATTGCAGCTGCAAGGCATCCGCTTGAGGTGCCAACATCCCAGGTTCAGTGACAGACTTGGGAGTCAGAGGGCCAGCCGGTGGGGGATAAGGATCAAGCATCCTGGGGACTGTGCTCCTTCTCCAGCGGGAGGGAGAGGGAAGAGTGCCCAGAGCTTTACGGACCCCTGGCAGAGGCTGGGGTGTACCGCTGCAGCTGGCACCATTACTTGGGGGGCAGGGTGGACACTGGACGTCACTGCATGTCCTCGCCCCAGAGATCCAACATTCATGAAAAAAGCTGGCCCCTGGCATGATGTCCTGCTCTGCCTCCTTGTCCACTGCCATCAATGTCTGTCGGGGGCCCACTCCCATGGCCCTGACCCGGGGAGTAAGCTGGGCTTACAAAGTGACTGTTGGGAGGGGGAGCCCGGTCAGTGGCCCCACCTGGGGGGGGGGTAAGCCTGGGCATGGGAGGACGGCAGGCAGGGCAGGGATGACCTCTGAATGGAGATTCAGGGGAGCCAAACAAAAGAATAATAAAAAAAAGTAGATTGGGACAGGAAAAGATCTAGACATGGACTATTCTCTGGAACCCAGTAAGAACATGAACCAAAGAAGTAGGCAAAAGATTGAGGGTTTCAGGATACATGGAGATTTGGTCACCCTCATGACCTGGGCTTCACATTTTACCCCCTTCACCCATTCTTATTCACGTATTGACATGATCTGGGTTAATAACAAATGGGTGCATACCACAGACCAGGTATCCACAGGTATATTTACACTTCTGGACCATGCCCCAGTAGAAGTCACACTGAGCATTATAGCAATCAAGGAGAGACCGGCACCTGCTGCACTGGGGAGATTTTACATGTACTTAAAGATGTGGCAATTAATAAAGATAGTAGCTTGGTAACTCTGGACATTGCTTCACTTTACTTTGATATTCCACACATTGATGGCATACAGGCTATGGAATATTTTTTGAACTCACGCCCATCCCTGGAACCCCCAACTGAGGTACTTATACATGTGTCAAAATTTGTGTTAGAATGTAACATTTTTTGTTATAAAAATTATTTTTACCTGCAAGAAAAGGGGACAGTGATGGTGGTTTGCTTTGCACTGAATTATACAAATCTTATATGGGCAAGTGGGAACAGGATGTCATCAGAGATGAAAATGTTAATCCTTTCCTCCATAAGACAGACCTTCGGAATATACATTGATGATGTCATTCTCATTTGGAGAGGCACTGATACAGAACTTTTGGAATTTGTTAGTTTCTTAGAAAATAGCAATCCCAATCTGAGATTTCATATTAGCCTGAGCCAAATACAGATACATTTTCTAGATCTGATTATACAGAAGGATGGAAGAGGTGGCATCAGCACAGATTTATATCGCAAACCCACGGACAGAAACACTTTCCTCTAAGCTAGTAGCAGCCACCCACAAACATGTGATATCAGCAGTACCAAAACGGCAATTTATTAGAACAAAAAGAAATTGCAGCACTGAGCAAAGTTAAAAACTGAGAGCTAATGAGTTGGAAAACCGACAGAGGGACAAGGGGCATAGGGAAGAAACAGTACAAAAAGCTAGAATCACTATGGATGCTGCACCTAGAGCTGAACTGCTAAAGGAAAATAAACACTGCACAAGGTCATGACCCCAAGTGTCATTTGTTTCCACATATGACCCCCTTTCAAGACATGTCTCCCTAGTGCTGAAAAAACATTGGCATTTGGTTAAAAAGCATCCTGGTTTGAGTGACCTCAAAATGGACTGCCCCAGAATGGTATATCAGAGGGGAAAAAAATATTAGAGACACCTTAGTGCATACAGTACAACCCACACCTAAAACCCATGAATGTGGCTACCCAAAAGAAACAAGCATTTGTCAATGCCGAATGTTTGCTTGCTGGCTTTAGCAGTGGAAGTGCAGGAGTTAGACAGATGCAGTATAGGAATGGCACTGAAGTATTGAACTGACGCCAGCTCCACCCTCACTCTGCAGAGATGGACAGGCATTGGGGTGTGCCTTTGGGTCGTCACTCATGACGGTCACGACATTTCACCTCACCCTACCCTTCAGACACTGACAAGGTCGAGGTGTGCCTTGGGGTGTTTCTCGCTTTCTTTCATCTACCTCATTCCATAAGCAACAATACGCTAAAATGGGCGAAAGTATAGGAGAATGGGTGAACTCTGGGGGTAAAGGGTCCAAGGGGCACCTCGATGTCTATCACTGGCTGCAGGGTGGGGGTTGGGGTGAAATGGCATGAGCATTACTGCTGACAATGCTAAGTCACACCCCTGATGCCTGTCAATCCCTACAAGGTAGGGAGGGCGTTATGGTCGAAAACCCTAATGCCCTGGGAGTTTCTTGGTATTTTTACTCCAAGTTTTCCACATGGGTTTTTTGTTTCCCCCACCACATGAACAGTGACACTATCAGTTCATTACGTGAAAGGTGATTTTGCAGAGCAACTGCGCCATTTGGCGCCACAGGTGCAAAAACACATTTCGAACAGGATGTGAAAAATGACAGATGTACTGTTCATGAGGAGGTGTAAAAATGGCATTATTGAAAATCTGGAGTGAAAATATACAAAAACTGGTGAAGTCACAAGTGTGTGTAGGAGCTGCACAAAGTACACCCGTAATGTAAGTAGTTTGAGGATTTTTTACAGCAGATTTGCAACATAGGTATTTTTGCATCTCCACTCATGAACAATGTCACTGTGATTTTCGTAATCTATTCCGAACACTAAATTCCCACAGTGACCGCGCTATTCTGTGCCGGAAGTGCGAAAATACATTTTGGCCAGGGTGTGAAAAATGACAGCTGTACTGTTCATAAGGAGGTGTGGAAAAATGTCAATGTTTAAAATCTGGATTGAAAATATTACAAATTCGTGAACTTACAAGGGTGCGTGGAAATTGTGCAATGCACACTCGTGACAGAGTCATTTTATGGACTTTTGTCACCAAATTTTCAACATAGCAATTTTACCACCTCTGCTCATGACCAGTGTCACTGTGATTTTCTTAATATGTCCCAAACATTGATTTCCCACACCGACTGTGCTAATGTGCACTACATGTGCAAAAACACATTTTGGGCATAATATGAAAAATGACAGCTATACTGTTCATAAGGAGGTGTGGTAAAATGGCAATGTTGAAAATCTGGGCTGAAAATATAAAAAATTCTCAAAGTTATGAGCATGCATGGGAACTGCACAACACACCCTCGTAAAACAGTTATTTATGGGAATTTTTTTACCAAATTTTCAACATAGGGTTTTTGGGGGCCTACCTCATAAACTGTGACACTGTCATTTCATTACTCGGTCCCAAAAGGTGGTTCTGCGCAGTGACTGCAAAATCACCTTTCAGAACTGATAACAAAATGACAGTGACTGAATTCATGAGGTGGGTCCCCAAGAACCCCATGTTGAAAATTTGGTGAAAACATTTCCAAAAATGGCCAAGATGTGCCCCGAAGTTGAAAAAAAACCCTTTTATTGCACTATACTGCTTACCCGCATTTCTTCAGTTCGTGGTCGGCTTTGAAGAGTGCAGATGTTTTTCCGAGCCACTGAAGATCGTTGCGCTGGCCTCCGAAGGCAAGTATGGGGTGGGTTGGGGAGGTGGGTGCGCAGAGGGTGGGTGCAGGTTGGGGGAGGGGGGCGAGACAGTCAACGAGGGACCTTTTTTTTTTTTACAGCTGTTTCTGTTTCTTTAGACTATGTGGGACTTTTGCCATGCTGAGGTGGGCTCCCAGCGCGGCAGATGGAAGTTTTTTTTGGGGGGGATCCAGTGGAGCCGATGGGGGATTGGGCATCCCCGTCGGCCATACAGACCTCTGCCACACTGGGATAGGCTCCCAACGTGGTACATGGAACTCTGGTTTTGGGGGGTACAAACCATATAGTGGAGCCAACGGGGGATTGGGCACCCTCTGTCGGCTGTACGGACTTTTGCCACACTGGGCTGGGCTCCCACGGTGGCACCGGAAGTCTGTTGAGGGGGGCAGTGAAGCCGACGGGGGATTGGGCACGCCTGTCAGCATTACAGTGTGCGCGGGGGGAGCACATGAGCACACTGGAGTGGGCTCCCAGCGTGCTACTTGGGGGAGGGGGAGAGTAGACAAAAACAGATCTGTCTATGACAGCTATACAGATGCAGTGCAGAGTGTAGGCACTTTGCATTCTGCTGACGACAGTATGTAAATTACCTTCCGATGGCAGTATGCAAATTGCCTACACGTTACCACCGCTGATTGCAGCGTTTTTTTGCTTTCAACTGTACGCCACTGCATCTGAACGGCTGTCACAGACAGCTCCAACATTCATTGGCGTGGTGCAGCCGCGCCTGCAAAAGGGAGCAGGGCATTGGAAGTGGGGGAGGCACACCTACAAAAACTCATATGGTGGCACCATTTTTCTTGCACATGCGTGCAAGCAAACGTAGAAATGGGTGCCACAAATGTGGGAACTGTAAATTTTACAGTCATGTTAAAATGACAGATTCCAAAACCCTTCCACTGGTAGGGATGCCATGGTTAGGGGTTTTATTACATGCAAGTGGGATCATATACTTAGCACATTGCACTTGTGGGAGTTTCTATATAGGCAAAACCAAAAGACAATTTAAGCTAAGGATGGGGAACACTTACATGCAACTGAGAAAGGTGACATACGAAATGCACTAGCAATACATACACTCAAAGCTAGAAATAAATCTGAACATGTCTTCTCTTTCACAGGCATTGAAAACCCCTTTTTACTTAAAAAAGGGGGGGCAATTATGACAATTTGCTATTGTAAAGAAAGCAGTACTGGATTTTTTCACTTCGAGCCATAAAGGCAAGGGTGTTAATGAAAGGATTGAAATTAGCCCATTTCTAGTAAAATAATTCCATGTACCTTCATAGGTATGCATACTAGGTCTTGGGGGGGGGGCTCAATGTTTCTGTATTGTGCTGTTTTCAATTGTTACTCAGTTATTTCTCTGCTCTTTTTTCTAGGTATTTGCACTCTCTGACTTGCCTACTCCTGGTGGAAGTTTTATTTTAAAAAGTACATCCTGAACACTGCTGCTATGAGATATGCATGGATGTTCCTGGTGGCCAGGTTGACTTGTTAAGATGCAAATATATTTTAGAGTTTAATGTGAGATTTTTTTCAGATTGGTGCCCATGGCATAACCCTTGCTGGAGCACAACGTTCTCACTCTCTACACACTACTGGCTTTTTTTAAGGCCAACTAACGAGTACTGTGGGAAAAAATAAGTAACAGAAGAATTTTTATAATTTATACCACCAGTGCCTAGTACATCAATACATGTTAGAGCACAGTGTTTTATCTCTTATTTAATGTAATATAGTTAGTTTTGTGTCCGTGTTAGATAGTTACCAATATTGGTTCTGAGAATGGAACTCATTACATGTAATTCACTTTTGTTGCACTATCACTTTAATTGTGGGGTTTTTAAGGGTCACCTATGTTATCAAAAGCTGTCCTTTGAAAAAGCTCAGTTATGAGTGAAACACGTTAGGAAGCAGGTGCCCACGGACTCTCTGTGAGCTTTTAGCATGGGGTGTGTGTGTTTTCAGACTGGATTTTGGACTTTCTGAAGCTACTTGAGTTTTATTGAAGCATTTTTACATTGTGATAATAAAGTGATGTTTTAATTCAAGCTTCTACATTGTCCTCGGATCCTTCATTGGTGAATCAGTGTGTTACTGACAACACACAGACAAGCAGGTGCCAGTCTCTCCTTGATTGCTACCTTCATTCTGAATTTGCCCAAGGCATTGTACATCCCTGGATGCAGGCTGTATTACTCTCTTGTTACACTGAGCATTATGCCTACACAGAGGTCCTCGTTGTGGCAGATGAACAATTCCCTTCTGAATATAGAAACATGAATTTTGCCAGCAGAAAAGGACCTTTAGACCCATCAAGTCTGCCCCTTGTCCCTGCCAGTCTGTCACTGTGAACAAGACAGTTCCAGAAGCTGATTGGGGCCATATTAAGGAATACAGGAGCATGTACTTCAAAATAACAGGGAAGGGGATACCTCATTGGCCAACAGATGGAATGGTCTGAACACACTGATAACAGGGGTAAATATCAACTTTGCATCCTGGAAAAAAAAGTAAATCATAGCCCACTTAGTCCAGGCTGAACAGGAATTGTTTGATTTAGAGGCCACTGACAAATTGACCATGGGCAAAGCCCTTCTCTCCAAAATTAAGCAATGCAAGGGCACTCTGCAAAGGCTGGAGAAGCAAAAGACTGTGGGACAGATATGCTTTGCTAGGCAGAAATATTATGGGTGGAGGAGGTAGAGCAGAGAATGTATTAGCATGGCAAACTAGAAAACAGACGGTCACTGCAACTGACAAGGGTGAATTAATGGGCACTGTCTTTACAGATCTAATTAAGGCCTTTGACCTTGTAGGGCATACTCTGCTTTGCAACAAGCTAAAAGGCGTGGGTGTATCTGACACTGCCCTTGCCTGGTTTAAAAATAATTGGTCTAATAAGCAAAAAATGAGTTATGGTTGGTACCACTATCTTGGACCCTGCTCCTGTCACAGCTGGGGTCCCACAGGCCTCCATACTTGGGCCTACCCTCTTCTTCCTACATATTAACTCAGTAAACCACTGTCTCACACATAGCATGCCCATCCTATATGCAGATGACTTTGTGTTCTTCTTTAGTGCTCAAAATGTGCCTGACATCAATAAAAACTGTTGTCAGACCTACAGGCTGTCCAAAAATGACTCCATGAGAATAGACGTCTTACAAATGCTACAAAGTCATAGATCATGCTGTTTGGAACTGACCCCCCACCACCATCTAAAGAGCAACTCAACTTCACTACCTGTGGTATGTGGTGATGGTTCTCCCCGTGTCACAGTGCCCTCCCTCCTTCAATACATCGGTATTACATCTGACCCCTCCCTACACCTCTTACTCCATCCAGCATCAACCTGTAAAACTGTTAATATCAGATTAGGGTTATCCTACAAGGCTAGCCGCAACCTATCTCTTAAATCTTACTTTAGCCCGGGGCATTCTGCTGCCCAAACTCATCTATGGTTTGCCTGTCTTTTCAGCAGCTCCTAAAACCATATTCCAAAATGGGATGTTGTATATAATAATATTTGTCATTTTGCACTGGCTACAAATTGACTCACCCACCATTGTACACCGTACTCAAAACTTGGGTGGCTTCCTTCATTTGCTGCTCATGACCCCTCCTTTGGAGGAGTCATCAACACTTTGCAGAATCAGATGCCCTAGTCTCTTGCCTCACTCCTGATGCCCTGCAGGAATGCTTATCCATTGATATCTTTGGACCTCGACTACTTACCTATGCCACGGATCAGAACAAAACTAGGGGATATGGCTTTCTCAGTTCCTGCCCCATAACTTTGGAGTCTCAGTTCCTGCCCCATAACTTTGGAACACCATTCCGTCTCAGATCAGACAATGTCTTACTGCTCAGTCCTTCCAAAACAACTGTCATTCTCATCTTCTTCAAACAACTGTGTTAGTAGACCAGCCATGCATGGAAAAGTCTTCAAAAAAAGTGTTGACAGCATTGTTTGTTTAAAGGAGGCATCCGTGCTAGATCAATTGCACATAGGATGAGAAAAAAGATGAGGGTGAATGCCATCCTCGATATTGACCTTGAATGTCATTTTCAAGGTCACAAAAGTCAAGCAGGGTCAAAATGGGTATTTTCTGAATTTCATGTAGATTGACATCTAATTCACTATATTTTTCTGGAAAATGAACTTTATTATCACTTAGATGTATATACTATGTGCTATCAACAGTTAAATTTTGAATTTACACAGGAATGTATAGCAACATTGAACACAAAAGTGCATTTTCCTCAAAATGTGTTTATTAACATTGTTGTACCAACGCTTTCCTAGGTACCTCTATATCTTTCTGTGAGCCATTGTTCAGCATCCTGCAACTGGAATATACAGGGATTGTACATTTTATGATGATTACTACAGTTAGGATTGCCTCACTAGCCCATCAATGTCATAGATATATACATACATATATTATGCTAAAACTGTCAATGTTAAGTATGTCCAGTCTGTTTCAGAAAATAATCTAATTACTGGAATCCTCGGTCTTTGCAAATAAACAGCTTGCATGATTGAAGACACACGAGCCATGAAATCTGTAGCCATCATCAAGTGCAAAGGTCAACACGGAGACACTGACTACGCATGCTGCTTCTTCTGCCAGAACCATGCCTCAGCGGATGACCAGCGTACAGCATTGACTGAAGGGAAAATCAGGATTAGAGTTGTTGCTGAACAGAGAAGGAAATTAGGTGATACAAGCTATGTGGATGTTCTACAAAGACTTAATATACTATCAGACCCAGAGTTTGATGTATTAAGGAGAAGTGGCACGAGGCACGCTATAGTACATTTAGCGTAGAGAGCAAACTATCCAGATTAAGGAAGCAATGTCAGTCTTCTGCCAGTGCTGATAGTCTGAGTGTTTCTCAGCCTACTTCCTCAAGCGATCCTCCTCCTCCACCCACACAGCGTAGTTACCTGCCAGGAACTAAATGGAAACTCTGCATATTTTGCCAAACACAGAACAAAAGAAAATTTCACAAAGTGACAATGCTGGAGAAGTCAGCAGAAGTGATTGATTACACCAAGACTGACCCAATAGTGAGTATGAGACTCACTGGGGTCAGTGACCTTATAGCAGCTGAAGCGTGCTATCGCCTCTCATGCTGAGTGACATCTGAGAGACAATACAAGCAAAAGAAATCAACATCAGCACCAGAGAGAGGTGCAAGGGATGTGTGTGTATGGACATGCTATGTGTAGACTTGATCACGAAATTGTGTCGTGGCCATGTGCAAGACATGGGCAAAGTATGAGACAGACATGAGGGCATGTGCAGACATAGGTGCTCATTTGCCTCAGAGAAATCAGTCACAGAGAGCAACATTCTATGAAGAAGTTCAACACTTGATTAGAGCAAAGACCAGCTATGCACAGCCTCTCTCAAAATAACCCCCAGATTTACCCTGGCGATCAGAGTTCATAATTGTGAAAGCCCTCACAAAATCTGCTCAGCTGGGTATGTTTTCATCTGAGTTAGAATCCAGTGAAGATGAATATGTTGGTGGAATGGCCCTTCAACAAACCAACATCTTCCAGGAGATGGTACATGTTGCCTTTGGAATTAGGCAAGATCTGTTGGACACACCAGGACATTCTAGCACATGGCAAGGGATTGATCAAGAACATGTTAAACAGGTGATCCCAGCCTTCATCTTTTTCTTTAGTTGCTGTTTGGAAGCACTGATTTGGTGAATGAAGGTTTAAAACATGAGGATGATGTCAAGTGGAAGGTATGCAGCATTTTCCAGGACATTGTGTATGCAGTGTCAAATGGGCGTAAGCTGACACCAGAGCATATTAGGTCTTACTCTGCACCAGGCTACCCGATCTGAAGCTCTCATAGATCTGTTCCATGCTGCCATCCATACCATTGGTATCAACACTGTTCGAAGAATTAACACCACCATAGCTCAAACCATCATAGAAAAGTTTGCAAGGAATGGCTATGTTTACATCCCAGACAATATTGTAAAAGAGCAGATGATTCACTGCTCCTGTGACAACACTGATGTCTTTGAGGCAACACTGGATGGAAAGATTACCTTCCACTGCACACAGATGATGGTATGGCAAAGCGGTCCTCCTCCACAGCAATGTGATCTAGATGGCGGGCAGATCCTGAGATCAAGAGCTATAATGCTTGTGCCCTGCAAGCATTTCAAATTATTGATCATGCTAGCCTACCATCTGGTCAAAGGCCATCACCTTCCTTCAATGCTGACAACAAGACAGATGTGGAGGAGTGGTTCAGCAACAATGAAGAAAGGCAAAAGGCAAGGTCAAAAGACTTGGCTTAGGTTGTGTCGCGAATATACGATGAAGAACATCTGTCAGTTCCTGCCGGGGGAGCATTCAATGAAGCTACCGGTGTCATTGATCTCCCAGTGACAACAGCAGGCATGTTGCCCATTCTTCAGGCACCAGCAGATGACTGTGATGCACTCACTACTGTGATCAATTGCTTTGTGAGCATTTCAAATCACATAGACCAAAAGCATACCATCAGCTGAGCAGCCATTGTACAGCAAGGACAAGGCACTCGTATGGGCTAATCCCAAGTTTGAGAATGCGATCTTTCTCATGGTAGGACTCCATGTGTGCTTACACTTTCTGAAAGCCATGGGCCAGCATATGGAAAATGCTGGGCTGGATGATCTGTGGACAGAATCGGGTGTGTATGCAACAAACACTACTGAGACCATGATGGATGGCAAAGCCTATTACCATGCAGTTCGAGCACACAGGTTGACATACGAAGCTCTGTGGCGTATCAGGTGGCCAATGTCTGAATAACGGCTGGCTGCAAATTATCATACACATGATGTGGAAGTCAAAGAACTCGTACAAAGTATGGCTCAGCTTTTTCAGCAGAAAGGTGAAACCAGTCAAGTGGATGCATGGAACAGCCTTCCTGAGGAGGTTGTGGAGTCAGGAACAGTGGGAGAATTCAAGAATGCATGGGACAGGCATAAGGCAATTCTAGTGGGGGGGGACAGGAGGAAGTAAGTTGTTGATTAACTAGAATTTGCAGCTTACCCATCAGGTAGGGAAATGGGCAGACTGGGTGGGCCAAGCGGTCCTTCTCTGCCATCAAATTCTATGTTTCTATGTTTCTAACTCTGCAGTGGGCTGGAGGTGTGATGAACTCCATACCCAAGGCAGAGCTGCTCAACATTCTGACAACTGGACTTGACACATTCTCAGAAATTCGAGATGCTGATCTGAAGGCATGTGTCTTTACTGATGGTCATGCACTCATTCAAGCCCTTGGAAAGCCTCATGGATGACAGATGTTTAGCAGTTACGCTAATATATTCATGCAGTCTATGACAGAAAACTTTGGAGAACACACAACAAGAGCTGATGTCATGTTTGATCACTACATTGGAGTGGACTCGATAAAAGCAGTTATATGAACCATGCGAGTGGGCAAGAAGCCCATAAGAAAGCTCACTTGACGGACCCCATGTCCTACTTCCACAGGTTTGGAGCCAGTTCATCACCTTGGAAGAGAACAAGGCCGATCTTGCCAAGTTCTTATCCAAAGTCCTCATGAACAGGGGTAAGGAGCTTGAGAGGCAGCTTCACTGATCCTACAGATGCAAAATGAACCAGGATAGACAGTGTTGGCCTTGGTGAAAACCATGAAGAGGCTGACACCAGGCTGATACTGTATGCATGTGAGATGGTCAAAAGAGGCTACGAATGAGTGTTGGTCATCTCTAGAGATACAGATGTGCTGCTGGTGCACTTTCTGTCCACAAAAGCAGCTGAAACATGGATGATCTATGGAACGGCCAGAACATTAAGATGATACTCAGCATATGCCATGTCCGAGAGGCTTGCACAGCCTGTGATGGACAACTTGTTCAGCTTCCATGCACTAACAGACTTCGACACAAATTCCATCTTTCAGTGGTCATGGGAAGAAGTAACACTGGAAAATTTTTTAGAAACCACCCCTCCTTGTCAGTGGAACTGGCCATAATGGAGCTCTCACCAAAGCTGAGAAGTTTGTGTGTCACCTGTACAACACTCCTGAGGTGCCAACCATTGACCACGCTAGGCTACAGCTCTTTGCCAAGGCCAAAAAGGGTCCGGAGGTGTTACCCCCAACACAAGATGCCCTGGAACTTCACATTGCATGTGCCAACTACCAGGCAAAGATATGGCTACAGGCAGACCAACAGCTGATAGAGGTCATGTCTCCTTCCAACACCTCTGCCTGGAAGAAAGAGTCAGCTTTCCTCCATGTTATCTGAACAAGACTGCCCCTTGTTCTAGATGTATGTCAAGAAATACTGATCTGTGGGTGCAAATCAAAGTGTAGCACAGCTAGATGCATCTGTTTCAGGAATGGCTTGAAGTGCACTACTACCTGCAGCTGTGATGCGACTAACTGCTGCAGCCCAGCTGGCCAACAGATCTCCATACTGTAGCCGAGCTGGCTAACAGACCTCCCTACATGGACCAAAAGATAAAATTCATACAAATTACAATTACAGGGTGATGAACAAAGGCACACAGAAAGCTATATGGGTACATTGCAGAGATTTGGAACAGCTACAACTTATACAACTACATTTTGTGGAAAAACGCACTTTTGTGTTTCATTTTGGTATACATTCCTGTGTACATTCAAAATGTAACTATTAATAGCACATAGTTTATATACTGAAGTGATAATAAAGTTAATTTTTCAGAAACAGATAGTGAAGTAGATGTCAATCTATTGTGAAATTTAGAAAATACCCATGTTATTTATTTATTTCAGATTCAGATTAATACCTTTGAGTCAATACTGCTCTTTTACAAAGGTTCCAAGTCCATGAAAACAAAAACAGTACAGTACAATACATATAAAACATATAATGTCACAATATGCAGAGCCATGAGCAGTTCCATGTCAATGATCACAAACAATACAAGACAATACAAATAGTAATTTAAGTGATACGATTGGCAGAAACCAGAACTCACAACATACAGAGGATTGGCAACATCAAATCACATCAGTAAAATGGTACAATATAGAAGTATCATCAGTAGGGAGAAAACAGCCAGGGAGGTCAATGTCCACATGAGCAAAATAGTAACGGGCGGGAGGGATATTATGTGATTAAGTAGGACAGTCTCATTGGTGTACCTGGGCTAGAAGTAATCAGAGCTCTCTTTTGAAAGGGCCAGTCTTTTCAAGATCTAAGAGGGAAGAGGGGAAGTCATTTAACCACAGAGGCCCACAGTATGCAAGAGATCCCTGGGCAAAGGATGTCCGCTTGAAGGGGACCTGGAGCACACCTGTAGCTGATCTACATGTTAGTTTAGTGCCAGGACTGCGAAGGAACAGAGCAGCTGTGGAGTCAGGAGCAAGGCCCAGGAGGGCTTTTTTCCCCAGTTAGACAGGTCTGGTACCTGGTTCTGAGGTGCAATGGGAGCCACCCAATATTTGAGTAGAGGCCACAGGTGTGAGTTAGTTGTCCAACCCCTAGAACCAACCGACAAGCCTTGTTTAGCAGTTGCTTAACCCTCTGGAGCACCGAGTCCTAGGCAGCACCATAAATGACTAGCCATAATCTATGGTGGACAGTACTGAGCTTTTTTTATTTTAAATATATTTTTATTGACCTTTTTCTTTTAAGTCAGGAGACATTTTACAATCAAGATTTTTTTCTGTGCTTACTTCAGTTTTGTTTTTATACAGATTTACATTATTCAAGTATGTATAGAGATCTTTTACAATTGATACAATCTAGCATTGAGATAAACTTTCATATTCTTTGTTAAAATCTAACAGATCTGGGGCACCATTCTGATCTCATTTCTTCTCCCCTATGGCCTACATATTATAGGCAAAAATCAGGATATACCCCTGCTTGATAAAATGACCATCTATGCCAGAGTGTGGTGAACTTATCTGTTTGGTTATTAAGTTTTGCAGTGATATTTTCCATCTGGTATATAGATATCACTATTTGCCTCCAGTCTTGTATGGTAGGGATGTCTTTGGCCATCCATTTCTTTGTTAAGGATTTTTTTGCAGCCAACAAAAAAATAGGCAGCAGGGTTTTTGTCCATGGGGGGGAACGATCCAGGTAGACAGCCATAAGTACCACTTCAGCTATGAGCTCAATGTTCTCTCCAAAACTATCACTGATTTCTTTTTATATACTTATCCAGAAGGGCATCAAGCATGGACATTGCCACATAATATGGGCAAGGACTGCCATCTTAGCTCCACATTCCCTTCAACAGGCCCCAAATTCAATCGGAAGGTATTTTGTCAGGCTTGCCAGTGACCTGAAAAACCTAGATCTACACTTCCATGACTATTCTCTCCAAATATGCGATTGGGTGATTTTGACCGCACACAGAGATGAAGAGGAGCACTCTTCTTTAGATACAATGAGATCTAAATCTTTGTTCCAACTTGTCAATATTGAATTTGTTGATTCTTTAGTTCGATCTCACATCATTTTATATAGGTTTCCAATTAAATGATTCCAATGTTGTCCCAGGGAATGGTCAAAAAATAGTTTCAAGAGGGGAGTGAGTGAAGGGGTCAGTTTGACCTGAATGATTCTGTTGCATTATAAGTGGTTTCTGATTTGGAGGTATCTAAAATTATCAACATTTGGTAGGCTGAATTTAAGTTTTAGTTCTTCAAATGATAGGATCCCATTAGGACCCAGAAATTGGAACACCTGTTCCAGTCCTAGTCTATGCCATCGAGAGAAGGTTAGGTCGTTATGGGATGGGATGAAGAGCTCATCCTCTGAAATGATCATACAGTATTCATAAATTAGTTGATGTGGCTCTTTGTCTTGCATTTTAAACCAAATTTTTAAAACCTGTGAGGCTATATCAGTAAAGTCTCTTAAAGGAGGAAGAAAAAATTATTTTTTTTATGTCATACATATCATTCAGGTGAAACTCTAGTTTCTTCCATAGGGAATCCATCTGTTCAGAAAGCCATAGAAGAAGTATTCTAAGAAATGCGGCTTCTGCATATTTTTTGAGGTCTGGGAGGTTAGTTCAACCCTGAGCCAATGATAATTTTAATATTGAAAGACGGATTTGTGGTTTTTGTTTGTTCCAGATGAACATTGATATCATGTTATCACATGATTTAAAATAGTATTGAGATGGGAAATATGGAATATTTTGGAACAAATACAATAGACGGGGTAAGACATTCATTCTAATAGTTTCAATGCGTTGGAACAGAGAGAGTGGTAGGTGAGTCCATCTATCCAGGTCTTTCTTGTTCACAATGAAGATAGGTTCATAATTGATTAGTTCAATTATGTGAAGATTATGGGGTATGTGTATGCCGAGGTATTTTATTTTGGTTGAGTGCCATTTAATGGTTAGACTTCGTTTTAAGGTGCTTCGAGGGGTGTAATTATATAAGAGGGCTTTGGTTTTTTAAATATTTAATTTAAAACCAGCTAGTTCTTTGAATCAGGATAGGATTTTCCATGTCTCTTTAATCGAATCTGTGGGAGATAGGAGGGAAAGAAGAATATCATCGGCAAAAAGACTGATCTTATATTCAGTTTGCTGCATGGGGATGCCTTCTATTTTTTTAGATATTCTTATCGCCCTTGCTAAAAGTTTGAGGTATAACATGAACAGTAGAGGGGAGAGAGGACAGCCCTGCCTTGTGCCTTGGCTTATTGTGATCGGAGTGGAAAGTCCCCCATTTATTCGAATATATGCTTTTGGCGAGAGGTATATTTGACTCAGCCATTGTAGCAATGAGTCCGGGAAGTCGAAGGCTTTTAATGTATCCCATAGAAAGGGCCAATGGACCCGATCAAATGCCCTTTCAGCATCTAGGCTTAAAAAGGCAGCTGAAATTTTCCCAGTATGGATATATTCCATTAATATTAGGGACTTTCTGACATTATCCATAGTTGACCTGTTTTTGATGAAACCCGCTTGATCTGGATGTATTATTGTTGGAAGGATCATTTCTATTCTCTTGGCCCAGATGGCCATAAAGATTTTATAGCCTGAGTTTAATATGGATATCGGGTGGTAAGAGGAGGGGTCTAATTTGTTTCCGTTAGGTTTTGGGATAGCCGCAATTGTGGCATAGTCCCATGATGGCGGGGCTGAATTTCCCATTGCCGCTTCTCTATATAACTTAAGAAATCTTGGAGTTAATTCTTTACTAAAGATTTTATACCACTCGTTAATATATCCATCGGGCCTCGGGCAGCGACCCAATGATTATTTAGTGACCGCGGCATCTATTTCTTCGATTACAATCTGGGCTTGTAATTTCTGGACTTGTGTTGTTGTGAGTTTTGGAAGTTGTAACTGGGTTAGGAAGGTTTGTCTGTCCTCTTGGGAAGAAGTGTTATGTGATGTATATAGTTGATAATAATAAGCAAAAGCTTGTCTTATGTCATCTTCTCTATGGGTAATCTTACCGGCTTGAGGTTGTTTCATTTTTAATATTGTTATTGCATTTTTCCTTGCTCTCAACTTCTGCGCCAATCTGCGTGTTCCCCTGGATCAACCCTCATAATTGGTTTAAGTATATTAGAGACATTTGGATCCTTTCGTCTATTATTTTTTGAATGGCAGCTTTGGTTTCTCTAATTTTAGTTTGTACTTCTTTGCCCCCCCCTCTATAGAGCAGTTGAAGAGTTTGCAAGGTCATGGTTAGGTCATTATATTTCCTCTCCTTTTCTTTCTTTTTTCGAGAGGCATATGCAATGATCTCACCTCTGATAGTGGCCTTCATTGCGTCCCATAATATGGCTTCTGAGACAGCCGATGGTGCATTTTCTTCAAAAAATTGTGGGATTCTATTCTTTATTTGATCACTGAATTCTTTATCCTTTAGGAGAAAAGGATTTAGTCTCCAAAGTGTTTGTTTTGTTTTTTTACCCAAGTCTAGTTTTAGTAGTAGAGGGTGGTGGTCGGATATTATTTTTGGACAAATAGTTATGTTGCTCACTGTGGAGAAGTGCTTGCATGAGGTAAAAAAATAATCCTGTCTTGAATATGAATGAAATCTTCCTGAATAATATGTAAAACCTGGGGCTGAGGGAAAAAATTTCCTCCAGACATCTACCAATCCGAGGTTTTCAAGTTGTGCTTTAAAAAACTTTACTAGGGTTGATAGATGGTAGATTTTAGGGTTTGATGAGTCAAGATTTGGAGTGATTGTCATATTGAAGTCTCCTGCCATTAGTAACTGCCCCTGGTGAAGATCCAGTATTTTCGTCAGTATTTGATGGATTATTGGTGATTTAGTTTGTGGGGGTAGGTATATATTGGCTAGTGTGACTTCTTGGTTATATAGGCAACCTTGAATGATGATGTAGCGTCCTAGTCCATCAGAATGTACTTTATTTATTTTAAATTGGGTAGTAGATGGGATCATTATTGCCACTCCCCTTTTACATCCACTCAAATGAGATGAGGAATAAATGGTGTATCGACCCCCATGTTAATTTCTGGTGCTCGGTATCTGAAAGGTGTGTTTCTTGTATAAATAAAACATCTGCCTTTTGTTTATTTAAGTGCTGCAACACTCACGATCTTTGGATGGAGTTATGAAGACCATTTACATTTACGGAGTAGATCTTTACTGGTTGGGAAGCCATTTGGGTTTATTATTCTTTGATTTTCTTTTTACTGTTTTAGGTTTAATACTTATTGCTTTTGCTGTCATGTTAAGTATCTGACTTTCAGACAGTACTGAGCTTTGAGTTACTAGGCTCAGTGCCTCCATGGTCATTGATTGCCTGTGGTGATAAAGGATACCAAGTTTGGCATTAGCTGATTTAATTACATGGTCAGTGTATGAGGTGTAGGACAGCGTGTCATTGGGGTGTATGCCCAGGTATTTAAAGGATGTTACTTGTTCAATGGCATCATCCTTTAGGGTGAGGATGGTCAAAGGGTCATAGTTCTTCATTGAGCACTGGAGTGAGAAGTGCATGATTTTAGTATTTTTATAGTTTAGGAGGAGTCAGTTGTGGGAGAACCAGGCCTCAAGCTTTCTGAAACTATTTTGTAGGTTTGCTGTAATTTCAGTCATGTGGTAACGAGGCACAGAGATTACAGTATCATCTGCATAAAGCAGCATCTTAGCTGGGCAGGCATTGGGTAGAGTGTTAATAAAAAGGCTGAAGAGTAGGGGTCCTAAAATTGATCCTTGGGGGAACCCCCATTTTACTTCCTTTGGATCAGATGTTACCCCTTCTATCCTCACATATTGCAATCTATGTGACAAGTAGCTACTGAACCAGAACAGACCAAGCTTTAGAAGGTTGTCAAGAAGGATCTGATGATTCACTGTATCAAAGGCCTTAGTGAGGTTTATGAAAATACACCCCACTGTCTTAACAGACTCTAAGGCATCATACAGATGGGAGGTGAAGACAACGAGTGCCATGACAGTGCTATGCTTTTTCCGAAACCCATGTTGTTGCAGGCAGAGTAGGTTATATTTATGCAGATATTCAGTAAGTTGATCCAAGACCATTCTTTCAAGTGCTTTTGAGAGGGGGAATAAAATAGAAATGGGCCGGTAATTACCCAAGCTGGTTTTGTCCCCATTTTTGAATATCGGGATGACAAGACCTATCTTTCACTTATCAGGGAACTCTCCAGTTCTTAGGGATATATTAAAGACCTTTGTAAGTGGCAGAGTAAGTTAATTCAGTGAGAGGGCTACAAGCTTCATATCGATTGAGTCACTACCGATCCTAGTTTTGTCAAGGACCTTCTTGACATATTTAATGGTCTGGCACCTTGTAACTTGTTTGAAATAAAAAGGAGGCTGTTTGGTGTCAGGGGTGGAGGGTTGGTGAGTATTGTGGGACAAAATAGTGGGCTGAGTTTTTAAGTACTCAGGCGGTAGTATCGAGCTTAGGTCCAAGAAGGCATTATTAAAAACATCTGCGAAGTCCTTGGGTTGCTATATCGGGCCAGATGGGTAACAATTAGATCAGGAGGTGCTCTAGATTCTTTGCCAGTCAGAGTTTTAATGTCATTCCAGAACTCCCTCCCATTTCCCCATGTTCTTCCCATTTGGTCTTTATAGTAGAACAACTTCACATTTCTCACCAGCCTGGTACACATAATCCTAGCAGCTTTATAAGCAGAATAATCAGCCCGAGAATCGGATACCCTTGCTTTGTGCCAGAGGTGGTCCTGGTGGTTCAATTGCTCAATAAGATGGCCAGCAAGTTAGGGGTTAATAGTACCTTTAACTTTGGAGGTTCTGATTGGGGCATATAAGTCACAGGCTTTGGTAAAGATCGTGATGAGGTCGTCTAGGGCCTGATTGACATCACTGCAATCATCTAGAGGAGTCCAATCAGCTCTAGTCAAGTAATGTTTGAGGTAATTCAACTTCCCCTTTCTCAGTAAATGGTGCTTGACCAGTTGAGGGGGGTCATTGGGGCCCTTGTTTGACCAGTAGCAAACTATTGGTGAATGGTCACTCAGGGAGCAAGGAAGGATGGAGACATCAGAAATATGTTCGGTGGAGGTGGTGCGAAGCCAGTCAGTAGGAGTGCTAGTACCGGTACTGTAATTCCTCCTGGTCACTTGGGGGACCATCTGTGTAAGGTATAGGCTGTGGATAGTATCTCTAGTTGTCACTGTATCCTGAGCCAACCAATTGGTGTTAAAATCACTTAGACTTATCTGTTCCCATCCCTGTTTAGCCTGCCTACAGTGATCATAGAATTGTTCCAGTCCTAAGCCTTGTTTCCCAAGGGGAATGTAAACAGTGGCTAGCAACAGTGCCTTGCTATGGCACCAATTGGAGAGTTTGATTGAGAAAATTTGGGCTTCTTTAGTGTTGATATTATTAGGCATCATCTGCCCTTTGATCTTATTAATCAGGTACACCAGGCACCCTCACCTTCGTTTAGACAACCTGTCCTGCTGGAAGGTGGCATATCCATCGAATGAGACTATGGTATCAGCGATCTTATGGGACAGCCAAATCTCTGTGAGCGAAATTATGTCAGGCTTGTGTAATGTCACCCAGGCTTGGAGCAGAGATAGTTTGGGAGGAAGATTACAAATGTTAAACAAGGCAATTTTGATGTGTCCTTGGGCGTTGAAGTTCACAGAACCAGCGGGCCTGGGTTTGGGTGTAAGTTCCCAGATAACAGTAACAGGATGATAATTATCCTTTTAGTGCAGTGTACCCAGAAGACTCTCAATCTGTGGGACCGCCTATGCAGGTAAGGCCTAGATTTCGAAGTTCCCTTTGTAGTTGGATGAACCCATGTCAGGTTCGCAACAAGTGCAGGAGTAATGACAGGTATATTATTCTTGTGTCCGGGGAGATTGCACATAAGCAGAGATGTTAGTGGGGTTACAGGACTATCCATAGTTCCAGGTTTTTGTGATTTAGGCATGGAGCTAAATGTATGTCACTATAGGGTGTTTCCACAGGTGTGCCATCGTAGACCCCTCCTAGAAGTGTTAGATGTAGGAGTGCCATAGACCAGAGGCACAGTGATAAACCCCCCTTAATTTTCTAGGTACATGTGTACATAATGCTGAAATTGAAGTCAGCCCCTTTATAAGTGACAGGAATGAGATGCTCCCCTAGTGTTGGTCAGACGCAGAGTATAGGAACTATAATCAAGGTGTGTCAGGGGCAATTGCTTCACTGCACCACTTAGCTGGCAGTGGGGTGCCTGATTAGGGCAGTCTGGCAAAAGGGAGAGAGGAGGCAGGTTATCCCTGGATATACTGGCAGTGAGATTTTGCCAGGCACTCAATTGGATGGGGGGTCAGGAATAACAATCGAGAGTGGTGGTACTATATTAGGGTGTGGGCCAGTCAATGAACAAAAGATTTCAGTTAATTTGAGGCACCAAGGCACTAGAGAGAATAGCAAGCAATATAAGAAAACGTATGTCCAGTAGAGGAACAAGGGAGTGGTACAAAAGGGTGAGAGAGTTCAGATTTGTCTTATGTAGAAATAGCAAGTACCAGGTAGTTCAGTTACATGAGTTCAAATGAGCACAGCAGTTATTCCTTAAAAGACCTGTCACAAACTTGGCAAATGCAGGTATAGATTTGGTCAGAGGAGACAGGTAGAAGTGAAAGAAAGAATGAGTACCATTGATTAGAAAGGGTAAAATAGAGAAAAGTGCCTTTAAAGTGTAGTTTCTCTTTAATGGGCTGGAAGCTTCTCTTATGCCTATTGGAGGAAAGATTGGGAGGAGAGGTCTCCCAGGATGGGAAGATTATTTAAAGACTGCCAGGGGCCGGTGATATCACAGAACGAGTTAGGTCTGAAATCGCAGTTTTGGTCCAAAATAGCAGCCGCAGCTTGGCCGAGAGAGTTAGGGAGTCTGGCCACTCAGCACAAGCAGAGGAGCCACGTTTGTTTCAAAAGGAACAGGCATACCTTTTAATATTGCAGCAGCTAGGGTCCGGGAATGGCGGGCAGTGGCTGGAGTGAATACAGCCACACCGCCAGGAGGAATCTGGGGAGAGAAAAAAGAAGAGGAAATAAATTATCAGAAATGCCGCAGGGAATGGCTGGGCATGGGTAGAGACAGTCACACAGCAGGGGACAGGACACAGAGCAGGCAGGGACTGTAATTGTAGGGAGGGATTAGTGATAAGAGTGAGGGGAGAGAAGCAGTAGTGGGGGGAAGGGGAGTCTTTCTAAGGGGAGTACAACAGAATTGAAAAGAAAGACAGAATAAAGAAAATAAAACATAAAGCACTGGCTATTGAAATCAAATGAGTAGTAAGTGCACACAATGTACCAGCAGAATTAATTACCAGAAAATGTAAACATAGACTATGTTACAATTAAGTGATCTGTGATTACATATAATAGGCTTTCATAATTAATTACAAACACAAATAGTCAAGTTTGACCCCGCTTGACCTTTGTGATCTTGAAAATTACCTTCAAGGTCAATATCGAGGATGGCCTCCACCCACGTCTTTTTCCTCATCCTATGTGAAGTTGCTCTAGGCATGGATACCTGCTTTTAACAAACAATGCTGTCACAAGTCTAAAACGTTGGCTGGTATACTACATGTACCTGTTCCAAGCTGTCAAATGTTAAATTGGCTTTTGTTCAAGTCAGTTGTCATTTCTGCACTTCTCACCTTGTTTACCTGTTATACTGAATGCATTCCTAAAACCCTTACATTTGAATTGCTAACTATTTGTCACTGTATGCCTGACTTCCTCTTGGAACCGGCTAGGCAGAATGTATACCTTATTTTCCCCATTGTTATGCATTCTCTCACTGTAAGTTTTTATTTATTTAGTTTTTGTTGACCGGGTAAGTGCACTAGACAAATCCTGCCTATTTTCAGGCACGACCTGGTGGAGGGGGATACAGATGAATGCCAACTGACCTTGAACCTGATCAAGCTGTTGGTGGTATTGTTAGTGAATGAGGGAAATTTGGCCAGGACACCAGGGAAATTCCCCTACTCTTTTCGATAAGTGCCATGGGATCTTTAACATCCACCTGAACTACCACCAATCAAGGCATATGGGACCTCGGTTTAACGTCTCATCCGAAAGACGGCACCTCAGAAGTGCAGCACCCCTCTCATGCTGCACTACAGTGTCAGTACTGGGATATTAACCCAAGTGCCAGATGTGGGAACTGAACCCACAGTCCTCTGATCTCCCAACCTCAGAGGCGAGTGTGCTACCTACTGAGCCACTGACACTGATTTAGTACCCTGGAATTTGTCATGATGGGAATATGTCATTGTCACCAATCTGTATTGTATTTTTTGTTTTTGGCTATAATTCTCCCAGGCCATGCTTGAGATGGGCAAATGTTTGTCTAGTGCTTACCTGGTTAATAAAAACTAACTAAATAAATAAGGCAGAGTTAAAACTGCAAGACAGACAACAACAGAATAAGACAACAGCCAACTCAAGGGAGACATCCCACACTTTTGCAGACTACTAGAAGTCTGTGTATAAAGCTTAACCCACCCCACATGACAAAGATATGGCCTCCTACCTAGGTAAGCTTCAGTTGCCCAAAATTATGAAGGAGCAGTTGCAACTCGTGGAGATGTCTGTAAACGATGCAGAAATCCTTGCAGTTACTTGCAGTTATGAAGTGCTTGAAAAATAGCACAGCCCCTGGGACCGATGGCTTTACACTAGAAAACTACAAGACCTTTCGGGAGGAGTTGGTCCCAGAGCTGCAACCAATATTTGAAGTGGTAAGGGGAGGCACCCCTTACCTGCAGTACAGTACAGATCTCGGTGATTCCCAAACTGGGCAAAGACCCGACCAAATTTGAATCTTACTATCCCATCACCCTGCTCCAAGTGGGCCTCACTATCTTTACGTCTGTTCTGGAAGAAAGGGTTCAGAGGGCGGTGAAGAGCATAGTCAACTCAGATAAAACAAGATTTATCAAGAGCAGAACCTTCATGATAATATACAGTGCCTTCTTGATATGCTGCATGCCCAGAGCATGACTAAATTGTTCCAACTAGTGATTTTGATGGACGCCAAAAAGGCCTTTAACCAGGTCGACTGGGTGTTCCTTTGGCACACCACGGAAAAGATGGGTTTCAGCTCTACCTTTCTGGTGAGTAGAGATGCATTATAGCAAGCCCCAGAAATTATGATAAAGGTGAAAGGAATAAAGTCACCTAGATTTATCTTGGGCAGGGGGACCAGACAGGGGTGCCCACTCTCCCCTTTGCTCTTCCCCTTGTGTATACAGCCAGTGGCAGTGGTGATTAGGGGAATTCCAGAGATCAATTGAATAATTGTGGGGGCTGCAGACAGAAGGTATGTGTGGATGATTCACTTTTTTTGTGAGAGAACCAGTCCAATCTGTCTCAGCACTAACTAGACAGCTCCAGACTTGGGATATAAATAAAATTACACAAAATCGGAGACAATGATGGTGTCAGGCATCTGTCCCTCAAAGTTTCAAGAGACTTTTCTTTTCAGGTGGGCTCTCAGAGACACATTCCAATAACTGGGAATCATGGTTATCAATATCGAAGCCAAATTCTACAAATTAAATCAGCTGCCACTGCTGGAGGAACTAACTAGGGACCGCAGACATAGTCGGGGCTCACACTTTTTCTGGGAGAACAGAAGACTGAAAATGAATGTGCTCTCATGCTTGCTTTTTCTTTTTCAAGCCTTCCCCATCAAGATCCTGAGGGAATCTGGGGGGAAACTTAAGAGGCTCACTCTAAAATTCCTGTGGCAGGGTCACATAATTCAGTTTGGTTTGAAGACTCTGACTCTCCTAAAGGAACAAGGGAGGTGGGGACTCCCAGACTTTGAACTTTATCACTTGGCTGCCCAGACACCCCAAATAGTTACTATGCTCCACTAGCATCTAGATTCGGGCTGGTACTGCCTGGAGAGCAGGAACACCCTCCCTGCCCTGTTGTTCACACTACCAGCTGCAAAGCTTACACCTGCTCTTCTCAGAACAATCCCAAAGCCCTGGACAAGACACTCCCTTAGGTCGATTGTGAAGATCAGGGGCCAGATTTTCAAACCCCAAGAAATCGGTGCAGGTGTGGAAAAAAAACTGGTGCAAGTGGGGATTCACTTGCAGAGCCACAGTTCTTCCCGAATGCATCATATTTTCAAAGCTGGAGCCAGTTTATGACTGGCTCCACAGTTTACAGAAGCTTGCAACCATTTTTTGGCACAGCTGTGCCAACTTGTTATGCCTGGTTGGACAAGGTGTAATACCCCCACCAGCTGTGCCTGTCACCAGTGCAGAGCATGGGTTGAAGATACAAATGTCCGCAGGTGTGGAGAAGTTGTAATGGAGCGGTGGCTGCAGCATGGGACTTAGTCCCAGAACAGCCAAACATCTGGCCCTAGATCTCTTATGGCCACACCCAACAACATAGAATCTCTCACCACTATTATTGGGGATCCTGGACCCCGCAATACAAGGATCCAGTATTCCAGCACTGAAAGAGACTCTCCCTAACCCAGTACATCTCAGCTGATAACAGAAGGGCAATGCATCTGTTTTAATCAATTAAAAAACACCTCTGATATTCAAAACCATACTTGCTTTGCTTTATGCAAGGAAGGCACTATTTACAGAGAGAACACCATGTAGATAAAGTATCTCGATCCCTTACCAAATGGGAGGATTCCTTGTTCTGGTTGGCTAGATTAAATAGCAGGGGTAGATACAGCTCCATGACATATAAGCTTCTGTTCACAGCCACAAACTCAGAACTTAAGGGAGTCAGGGGCAAATGAGAGCAGGAATTTGGGGAACCTATTCCAGAGAGAGGATGGGACTTCTCAGGGAAGGGTGGAGGGTGACTGCATCCCCCTTGTGCAGGGAGTACAAGTGAAAAATACTGAACAGGTATTTCCACATCCCCATCATCACTGCATGCTTTGGTATAGGACATACGGATCAGTGCTAGTGGGGATGTCAGGAAAGGGAGTGTCATTTCCAAATTTTGGGGCAGGCTGTCCCCATATTCAGGAATACTGGTCCTACAACACAAGTGAGCTGTGGATGGTTTGGGGACTAGCGGTTCTGACAAATTTCCTGACATGTGTCCTGGGCTTGCCCCTGATCCCTTTGCACCCACAGAGTCACCGAGAGGTGTTTCATGCCATGTGCCTCCTGGTGGTGAAGGGAATTACATCCCACTGTTTGTCTGCAGACTCACTCACAGTGGCTGAATGGAGGGCAAGAATATAATCCCTAGTCTCTGTGGAAAGAATTACAGCAACACTGTGTTTAACCCATGAAGAATTTACTGAAAAAATCGAAATTTCAATACCTGTAAATTTTCTTTCTCTGATGTCTGGTCTCCAGGCTTCCTTATGCTTGGGCTGTACCTCCTGATGCTGGTCGTCAGGCAGGAATCAAAGATCTGCAGCAGGGGGCATCTAGCCCTCCATTTCCAGCTACCTCCAGTAGTTGCGAAAGCAGTCCAAATGTGACACTATTATGAGAACCTGGAAACAAAACACAAGAAAATTTAAGGCAACCATGGCCCTGAGGCCAGCCAACTATGTACAGTCTGGGAGGGAATCCGAGGCCCGGAGGCCAGCCGTTGGAGAAAGAAAATTTACAGGTATTTAAATTTTGATTTCTCTCCCCTAAGCTGGTCTCTGGGCTTCCTTACACTTGGGATATACAAAAGCAGTACATCCCCAGATGCCCCGGATGGGAAGAATGTCCATTGTCCTTGAGAGTCCACCACCGCCTGAAGCACTTGGTGGCCAAAGGATGCCTCTGCTGAGGACATCACGTCCAGTTTGTAAAATTTTGAAAATGTGTTACATGGATGACCAAGTGGCCACCCTACATAAGTCTGCTGGAGATGCTTCTCTGAAGTTCACCCATGAAGTGGCCATAGCTCTGGTTGAATGTGCTCTGACTGGGCTAGGCAGAGGTACCTCGGCCCTGTCGTAAGCCGTGGTGATGACTGATCTGATCCATCTGGCTATTGAGTCTTTCGACACTCTTTTACCCATATTTTGGTCTGTAGTTAAAATAAACAAGCTTGATGTTTTACATATATCTTCTGTCCTCTTGATATACACCTTCAATGTTCTTCTCAGGTCTAGCGTACGAAATTTCCTTTCCTTTTCATTTTTGGGATGTGCACAGAAGGAAGGGAGGATAAGATCTTGGTTGCAATGGAAAGGAGACATAACTTTGGGTTAAAACCCTGGATCTGTACGAAGAACCACAGAGTCCTGATGAAAAACTGTGTATGGCTCTTTGGTGGACAGTGCTCCCAGCTCGCTGATCCTCCTTGCTGAAGTAATAGCTACCAGAAAAACCACCTTCAATGTGAGATGCATGATGGAAGTTTCCTTAAGAGGTTAAAAAGGCTGCTTGGTCAAGGCTTTGAGAACCAGGTTAAGTCTCCAAGGTGGAACTATTGGCTTAATCGGGGTGCATTTTAATGTTGCCGTCCTTAGAAACCTCCTGACATGAGGGGTGTGAGCCCAGTGATTCTTCCGAGTCTAGTAACAAGAGCGCCCGCAGGGCTGAAACCTGAACTCTTAGGGTGCCTGGTTGCAGCCCCATGTCAAATCCCTCTTGAAGAAACTGTAATAGCATAAGTAATGATATTGGCTGGTCCTGTATATCTCTGGATTGAAGCCAGAACAAGAATGTCCTCCAAATTCTATAATACACTTTAGAAGAGGAGGGGTGACATGAGTTCACCATCATTTCGATTACCGGAGCAGTATAACCTAGCTCCTTGAAAGTTTCCCGCTCAATCTCCAACCTGAGAGGGATAGCTTTCTCAAACTGGGGTGCAGGACCGGCCCCTCATGGAGAAGGTCCGGGCTGAAATGGAAAGATATAGGCAGTCCTATTGACAGTTGAATGAGAAGCGGGAACCAAAGACGGTGAGGCCACTGAGGACAGACTAGGATGATCTCTGCTCTGTCTCTGGCCACTTTGTGCAGAACTCTGGAAAGCAGTGGTATTGGAGGGAAGGCATACAGTAGGCTGAATTGACCCCAGTCTAGGGAAAAGGCATCCTGAGCTATAGCTATCTCGTCCCTGGCTTGGGAGCAAAATTGTTCTGCCTTGGAGTTTCGCCTGGAGGCAAACAGATCTACCTGGGGATTACCCCACTGCTCTGATAGGAGATGGAAGGCGCTGTCCTTCAGCTCCCACTCCCCTGGTAAGACATCTTGGCAACTTAGTCAGTCTGCTGTGACATTTTCCTGTCCTGGAATGTACACAGCTCTTATATTTGCCAGCTGTTGCTCTGGCCATTGAAAGAGAAGTAGTGGCTGTGACGTGGATAGCCAGTTCTGAGTGCTGTATGATCATTTTTTGTATATAAAAATGTGTATGGACTGTCTCCCATGAGAAATGCTAAAACAGCATGTGAACACACACACACACACAAAGGTTTTAGATACAAGATGTTACATGGAAGGCCTGAAGCTAATTACAGAGTAGAACAGATCTTGATCAAGGATCTCCTGTTTTATCTAAAGTTAATTACAGGCTGGAAGAGGCTTGAGTTGAGCATATTCGTTTTATGACATTTCAAGAGGAGGAAACCAGGTTTAGTACACTGGTGCTAAATCAAAAATGCTTTGGTGTCTGTCTGAGAGGAAAATTTGATCAATAGATCAAAGAGATGTCATTTGGAAGCGAAAATGAGTTGTACTGAGGATTACAGAATTTAATACTTTGAAAAGACATCCTGTTGTTTTGTATAGATTTTTTTATATATATTCTGACAGAGGAGGAGCTAAGTGACCTCACACAAACAGGTTGGCAAATACAGTTTTCTTTTAAGGAATATTCTGTTTTTACTATACAGAGGCACTTCTATCTAGATTCTGACAAAGAAACATCTTTGGAGCACTTTAAGCAGGTATTTAGAACACAGAGACAAATCTAAGCACTGAAGTAAGAATTGCACTGTTTAAAACCTTGTTCTTTTAAAACGATTTGTATGTTTTGTGATATAATAGTTCTGTATATTATGTGTTACATATGTTTATTTATTTTAGTAAAAACTCTAATTTTAGAGCACACTTGGTCTGTCTTTGAATTTCTTTCACTTGCAAGAAAAGTATATATGGTTATAGCTGACACTAGGCATAAGCTTGAATGGTGATACCAAACTGGAAAGAGAAGCATTTTAAATCTAAGGTCTTAATTAATAAAGTTTAAGGGTTCATTTTTGTACACCTGGTTAGGTGCCCATAGGCAAAGATATCTGGCCCCCCGAAGACAGATATATCTGAGCCTGTGCATTGGGTACGCTAGTAAGAGGTTCACAGTTTGAATCCCTCCAAGACTTGAGACCAAAGGTTGATCCAAACTCACAAAACAGACAAGAGGGTTACCTTGTTCTGTTAAACTGTTCACAAGACTGCGCTCGGAGGTTGGCCCTTTGGGAGTAGAGGGCTGACCTGCTGAGTGGATTTGTGTCAGTGACTCCCGAAGCATTTTTGAGCTTTTTGTGCATCCCTGATGGTTGATGTAAGCCATCATTGTCCAACTGTCTATTTGAATCAACATATTCTGATTGCGTACTTGTTGACGGAAGTGTATCAGGGCTAGGCAAACTGCCCTCATCTTGAGTATATTTATGCTGTACCTTGATTCTACCAGGGACCATTTACCTTGTGCTGACAGCTGATGCAGGTGGACCCCATACCCTGAGGCTTGCATCGGTCGTGATTCTGAATTGGTGTGGATGTCCCAACTTTCACCCCCTCATGACATTTGACCTCTGAGACCACCACAGGAGGAAGGGTTTTATCTGCTGATAAACTGGGATTAGCTGGTGCTGGCTGTATCTGGACTGGGACCACTGCCTGAGCAAATGGGCTTGAATGGGTTGCATGTGCACCAGAGCCCAGTGGACTGAATCCGCCAGTGACACTGGGGTCCAGATTTGCTGCATGAAGGTCTGTGCTAGCAGCTGGGTTACTGTGAGAAATTTGTTAATGAGCTTCAATAGGTCCCTGAATTTTGATTCTGTGGGAAAAACTTTGTTGGTCTGAGTCCTGAAGTCTGCCCCTAGGTGGTTTAAGTTCTGGCTAGGAGTTGGGGAGCTCTTCCTCCAGTTGATGACAAATCTGTGTGCCAAGAGGCACTGGACTACCTCTGTCACTGCCTGTGCTGCTTGGTTGAGCTTCAGGGTCCTGATGAGGATATCGTCCAGATAAGGGAAAAGCTGTATCTCCTGTTCCAAAGGTGAGCAATGACTGCTACCAGCACCTTCCAGTGTATCCTTGGTGCTGACGAGAGGCCGAAAGGAAGGGTTTTGAACTGGACGTGTTGCCTCCCCACCTTGAATCTGAGATACTGCCTGTGTAGTCTCTGGATGGGAATATGCAAGTATGCATCTTGCAGGTTGCTGGATGCTAGAAAGTCCCCTTGCTGTAGTTCCTTGATGATTGATGACAAGGTATCCATCTTGAAGGGTCTGCTGCACACAAAACGATTTAGGAATTTGAGATCTAAGACCGGTCTGAAACCCCCTGTGTTCTTGGGCATGATGAAGAATAGGGAGTATACCCCCTGACTGAACTCTATGGGGGGAACCTGCTCAATCACTCCTACTTGTAGAAGGTCTGTGATGGCCTGTAACGTCGCCCGTGTTTTGGACATGCCGTTTGAGATAGGGGAAGGCACCACATGCAGCAGGGGTGGCTTGGACTCGAACTCTATCAGGTAACCCTTGCTGATAATGTCTATTATCCATTTGTCCGATGTCATATGGACCCATTCCCCGAGGAAATTTGAAAGTCTGCCCACTACTCAAGGATGGGTCCAGGTGGCTTCATTGGGACTTTTTGTTGTTGTTGTTGCCAGTGTCGCTGGAGCCTCCACTGGCACTGGATCACCAACCCAAAAAGGCTACGTTAGTTGTGGAAAGAAAACCATGTTCTTTTCCCAGAACAGTTGGAGTTTTGACCTTTGTTGTAACCCCGGTCACGAAAACTTGCATTGCACCTGGAGCCCGAGGACCATGATTTGCCCCTGCCCCTATACTGGGGCATGTGTACCTTGGCTGTCTTCCTGGATTTCTTCACCTCCTTCTTCAGGGCTGAACTGAACAGGAGATTTCCTTCATGTGGCATATTTACCAAATGACTCTTTGAAGAGACGTCTGCTTGACAGGCCCAAAGCCAGAGGTTGCGGCAAGCTGAGGTTTGATAAAACATGGTCCATGCAGCGCACCTGACTGCCTCCTCAGACACATTGTCTGCATAAGCCAATGCTAGGCCCATTAACTGTAGCTGAAGAATAATTGGTGAGTTTTTGCTCTGGGTCTCCTGCAAATTGAAAAGCTAGATCTGATGCCCAGGACAGGGCAGCTCTGGTTAAGAAGAGATTCGCTGTTGCCACTTTAAGTGAAGTTGCTGATGCTTGCAAGGCCTTCTTCAGCGAGGTATCCACTTTTCTGTCCACTGGGTTCCTTAGTGATGCCCCTCCTTCAGTGGGGATGACTGTTTTTTGGTTAGGTTAGAAATCAGTGGATCGCTCCTGGGGCAGTCTAACCACTTTTCTGACTACTTCTTGTCAAACTTTAGAAGTTTAGAGATCCGATGGGGGACCAGGTATATGCGTTCTGGACCTTGCCATGCCTCTTTTGCTAAGTCCTCTATGGCGGGAGGGACAGGGAAGGCTGTGGCTAGTTTAGAGGTAGATGCCAGGTAAAAGGTGTGTTTCAGCTGGGAAGGGATAGGTGGAGAAGATCTGAGGTGCATCTCAGATATGACCTTTTTAATAAAAAAACTAGGTCCTCCAAGTCAAAGTTTCTGGATGAGGAGTCGTCTGAATCCAATGATGAGACCACTATCTCCTCCTCCTCAGGGGAGGAGCTGGTGTCTGAAGAGTCCATTGAATATCCCCTGCGACGTTTTCCCTTGTGATTGCCCCTAGATTTACTCCAGGAACGAGACCTTTATTTCCTCCTTGGCATGAGGAATGGTAATCATCCTCCTCGGACGATCTACCCCTGTATCTGGATTTCTTCTTCTTGTCGTAGCGATGTGAGGATAGCCGCCCCTCGTCAGATGAGGATGGGGTCCTTTTTCCTTTTGCTTTTTTGTGAGGTTTCATATCAGGGGACCCTAGAGGTTGCCAATTGAAGCATGCAGGGTCCAGAGCAAAAGCCCTGTTTAACTTATCTATAAGGTCTGGATCCAGGGAGGGGACGGTCATATCATATCATATCATCAAGTCTTTATTTAACCAGGCGTTCATCATTGAGCAGAAGCTCATTTGCAAGATGGACCTGGGTGGAGCATGAACAATTGTATATACAGGTCAACACAGGTATTTACAAGGCAATACAGATAATACTCTTTACAGAGAGGAAGAAAAAGAAGTTCATATGTACATAGAATTATACAGATATTGTACAGATTACACGGTATTTACATACATAGAAGTGTCTATAGGAAGATAAAGCAGGTTATCTAAGGTTGCAGGAGGAGGTAACGGAAGAAAAAATAAATATAAAAATATACACCAGGTAGAGGTGAAGGTAGGGGGGAAGAGAGGGAGGGAAGTAGGAGGAGAAAGGCTAGGAGGGCACGGTGCACAGAAAGGAGTTGGTAAAGCTGGATGTAGAGAAGGTGGATGGAGAAAAGGAGTATGTGTGAGCCCCGGGATTGAATGCTATAAAGTACGGGGCATGGTAGGATGTCACAACCCACGGTCGCCTGTTGGGTATCCCTGGTTGCCGTTACTCTCACCAACCTGGAAGTAGTTGGACATTCAGACCTTTCTTGGGTATTCGTCTGTGTTGAGGGAGAGGCTACATCGCTGAATCCTCCTCATTCGCGGCAGCTGCCTTTTCACATGTAAGGCACAGTGAGCCAGCAAAAAGTGATCAAGAGTGGGGATTTGTAGCACTGACATTTTTTGCCCCGCTAGACTTTTCTGAGGCCATGATTCCCTTATATCAATGTACTCCCCCCTTGCAGTATCCTAGACTTTCATTGAAATTTGGTGCTACCCTTTAAGAGCCACTCAGACTGTCTGTGTCCCTCTCTGAGAGATCTGTCCGTCTCCTTCTCTGTAATAGAAATAAAAAGAAAGTTTTCTGGCTTTGGTTGGGGGGGGGGTGAGGGTCCACAGGCGCTGCTCTTGTCGTCCGTTGCTCTCTCTCTGTCCCACCGCTGCAGTGCTACTGGCTTTCCTCAGCGCTCGTCAAGAAGGCTGATCACGCTACAACTACTAGGTCTCCTTAGTGCTTGTCGATGAGAGGGCTGATCATCATTAAGCGGCCTGGTGCACTGCTGAATTCGCGCTGACAAATTGTGCCATCGACGAGCGGCTGAAACCTTCACCAGAGCTGCTCGTCGAACGGAAGGCACTGCAGCTCCTGAAAAGCCCTCCGGTGCTTAACTGACAATGTCCCCTTGCCTGAAAAGGCTTGTCGTGGTTCGTTATTGGGGAGCCCAAAATCGCAGGAAAACAAGCTGCTGAGAGGTGGGGCCAGTCTGTGCAGCTTGCAAGGCTGAGACTGGGTCCCACCACAGGACGTTTGAAAAATGCTCCTCTTGCTAAATAGTTGAAAACATTTTTAAAGTAAGATTAAATAACTTATAGTCTCTTCAGCCCTGTCACGTGTGACAGGGCTCTGCTGCAGAGTACCTGCTTCACTGAAGGTAGGAAGTAAATTGGAGGAAGCCGGAAATGGAGGGCTAGATGTCCCCTGCTGCAGACCTTTGATTCCTGCCTGACGACCAGCATCAGGAGGTAAAACCCAAGTGTAAGGAAGCCCGGAGACCAGCTTAAGAGAGAGAATGGAGTAAATGGGAACAGTATGTCAACTCTGAATTTCATTAATGAAGGTTACAAAGGAGGTGCCACAGCCTTATTTTGTCACTAATACAAATTATGTACAGACAGATCATTTGTTAAAGGTTACAGGTTGTGAAAAGTTTTGGTACTGTCAATTTTAAGAACCACCTTGTTCTACGCATATCACCAGGACATTTTATTGTAAAATAGGCAGACACAATTTTCACTATCTGACCTCCGTAGGATGATGAGAGCAACTAACAGAATGGCTACTATTAAGAAGAGTACAAAGCAATCCACCTAAAACCACCTTGGACTGATTACCATGGACTCAAATCAAATGTCACTCTTTTGGTTACAATGGACTGTGAGGATGTTATGTTACTTGCTGTAACAATGTATGCACTCTGTAATGCTCTCAATAAAAGCTAAGTTAAAAAGAAGAAGCTGTTTACAACTACGTATAGAACTTATTTTGGAACACAGACTCGGTCCAATATAACAATTCTAATGATGTCTAAATCTGAAAACCGTTTGCCTATAGTGCCCTCATATGATGCATAATACTAAACTGCATGATTTATGTATCTTATAATAAGAATGCGATATTGATCAATTGTAATAGATGTATGCCATGGATGAAATTTGTAAGATGTTTCTTATGCAGAGAGGGAAAAAAAATGTTGCAGGTGATAGATACCTTTTATTGGACTAACAAAATTATTTCTGAGACTAGCTTCCGAGAGATAATATTCTCTTCTTCAGGTTAGTTCAGTGAAAACAGAGCTCTGTTTTCACTGAGCTGACCTGAAGAAGAGAGTATTATCTCTCGAAAACTAGTCTCAGAAATAATTTTGTTAGTCCAATAAAAGGTATCACCTGCAACATTTGTTGTTTTTTTTTCCCCTCTGCACTGTTGACTGGACTAACACAGCTACCACATTTCCTTTTTTTAAGATGTTTCTTATAAAAAAAATTTTTTAAAACTGCCCATCCTCTGGTCAGCCCCACCCCCCACTGATTTGTGCATGTTCTCAAAAACGAGTCAACATCATCACAGGCATTAGCCCTATCACTGCATCAGCAGGCTGGCACACACTAAAATTCTTTAAAGTAATATGCATACATATAAAGAAGACCAATCGCCTGAGTTCCTCCCTCCCACTAGCTTAGTGAGCATACCCGTCACCCCATTTTCTTCAAAGTACTTGTCTAGTCAACACATCAAGATTCTTACAGTTCTGGTTGATATCACATGCTCTGGCAGTCTGTTCCAAGTGTTCACCACTCATTCTGTGAGGTAATTCTTGCTGATGTTTCCCTTGAAACTTCCTCCCTTTGGTGACATTGAGTGTCCCCTTGTCCTTTCATTCTTGTGCATCCCAGGCTACACAATGTATAGGCAGGATAGAGAGAAAGGTAAAGGAGGAGAGGTAACCCTCTATGTTAGGCAAGGAATCGAGGCAGTGGAAGATGGATCCATCAAGGAAGGAAATGGAGAAATAGAATCAATGTGGGGTCGGCTCACAGTGGCATCAGGTAAGAAATTGCATAGGGGTTGTCTACAGACAAGACTACTAGGACAGAGGAATGAGGGCAATAGGGAACTAAGGTTAGAAGCAGAGAAGGGGTAGCAAATGGGGAGGTGGTAGCAGTGGGGGATCTCAACCTGACAGACATTTATTTGGACATTCTAGTAGCCAAGTACCAGAAGCCAGACCCTGCTAGATACATTGCAGGACTGCATGCTAGTGCAGCTAATTAAAGGAACCCATAAGGCAGGCTGCCATTCTTGATGTGGTGCTCACCAACTTGGAAAGGGAAGGCAGAGTGCGAGTTGGGGAATTACTAGGGTTCAGTGACCATAACACCATGTGGTTCGAGCTGGCCCTTGGTACCAGTAAGCTATCATCAGAGGCTGCAATTCTGGATTTCAGAAGTGCAAACTTCAACCAGATGAGGGAATTATTCCTGGATAGGTTAACTGGAGTGGACAGTATCAGGGGAGTGGAGGAGAGAGGGAGGAAAATAACAGGGACTATTCTCAAGGTGACAAACAAGTACAAGAGACCAATCTGGGTCTCTGAAAAGGCCAGGGAGGCAGTGAGGGCCCAAAAGAAGGCCTTTGTCAGGTATAAAGAGAAGCAGGGAAATGGGGAATACCAAGTCAGAACTAGGAAGTCCAAGAGGACAGTCAGGGGTGCAGAAGCAGACACAGAGCTGCATACTGCAGAAGGTGTCAAGGGAAGGGAAAAACAGTTTTTCAGGTATATAAGGGAAAAAAGAAAGACAGGTGGGGGAATGGAACAGAGGGAGGAAGGGTAACAGAGGAGGACAGGCAGAAAGAAGCATTTCTGAACAACTACTTCTACTCAGTATTCACTAGGGAGGACAGCGAGCCTTTGCCAGAGAACTCGGGCACTTACTCTGTAAGGTTCCCTTCTCCAGCTTCAGCCAGGGGCTGCATGGGTGAACTCTGCTATCTCCCCTCACCCTTCCACTTGCTGATCGCCTCCTACAGCTGCCTGCTCCACTGTCCAGTGCTGGGAAAGGATCACAGAAATCCACACCTCCTTCCTCCTGCAATTCCAATTGGTAGCAATCATTGGGACATGGGTGGGGCTTGGGAAAAGACCTACTTCACTGTTAAAAGCCTTGATCCCTAGCGGTCTGGAGTGCAAAAGGTTGTAGCGCGAAGGATGTCACACTGTAGGTGTCAGCTGTGGAGTCAGCCGTTGGCTGGCCTGTCACAGAGGCATAGGTTAGGAAGAGTAGGCAAATCAGGATAAGTTATAAAATTCATAAGTTGTATTTTATTATTATAAATAACAAAAAAATAAAGATGTACAGGATAGCTCTTCACAAAGGCAGTACAAACAAAAATCCTTCCTCTAAATCTCCTCTAAAATCTCAATCTTTCTCCCTCTACCTAGGCAAAACATTGCTCTCTTTATATGAGATGTCTTTGCCTGGCAGTTTAACCTCTGCATCCTATTCTTGTAAATTTCACCTCCTGTTTTTCACAAAATGCAGTAAGACTTTTTTCATAGACCTTCCTGTGACCAACCTGAAAAGTACATTAGTCTTCTTAGCAGGTGCAACCAATTAAGACATCCTGTCCCAAGGCTGATTTCCTGCTGACAATTCTGTTAACAAACTTGTGAAAGGTCAAAAGGTGTCTCAAGGTCAACCCCCTGTGAGTCAGACTGCTAACTTCTCTAACAAACCCAAGTAGTTTTCTGCACTCATTACAACAATATTTATATACATTTGCAAACCTAGGGATCCCAGTTTCACATAAATATTCACATATATATTTCTTTAACCACAGAGAAGCAAGGGGAGAAAGAACGAATAGAAACAGCAAGAGAAAAAAGAGATAACAGGGAGAAACTGTGGACCATCAGAATGGCCAGTCACTAGGTCCCACAAGAAAAATGTGATTGCACAATCAGACAGGCAAGACACGACATGACACAGACAAGAGGAAGAACAGGAGATGACAAGAACAGATCCTTGCTTTTAACTCTCTCTGCATAACAAATGGGACAGGGTCTTATCCTAACCCTGTCACATTGCCATGCTGCCCAAAAGTGTCCAGCCCTTTTACAGTACCTAAACCTGTTTAACTATATAAGGACTCTTGGACTCTCACACTTATTCAGCTGTATGTTGCTTATCATCACCATTACTGTACATGTTGCATTATCTGCCTGTTCACTGTTGTATTGTTAGCTGCCCCTTGCTGCTGCCTACATTCCTGTTGCTGTCTGTTCTTCGCTAATAACCAAAGGTTGTATTTACCTAGACTGTTTGCTGCTTCCCACATGCTCAAAGAGGGTGAATACCCACTCTCACTGTTACCTAGTGATGCATATCATAGATGCACTAGGGTTTACTTGTTAATTATTTTAATATCAGCATATAAGCAGTTTTCTCAGTTTGCTGTCTTGCACATAATTTTGTTGCCTGCTAATCTGTTAGATTGCAACTCCTTATCTAGGGTCTGTTAACATACCTAGGGGTTAGTTGTTATCTAGCTCATCAAATAACTAGACGTCTGGTTATAATTTGACTGCTGTTTTGCAATTAATTTTGCTGTATGCCAAACTGCTACCCTGCAACTCCCTCTGGGACCTGCTTACATGTACTAGGGTTTGTTTGTTATTTAAATCCAGCATAAATCTAGGTGTCTGGTTTTAGCTAGATTATTTTCTTGCAGCTATTTTTTTGCCATCAGGTAAACTGTTACCCTGCAACTCCCTATCTGAGGAGTGTTAACTTACAGGACCAGGTGTGTCTATTACTGATAGCCCACGTTAGAAGTTAACTTACAGGACCAGGTGTGTCTATTACTGATAGCCCATGTTAGAAGTTAACTTACAGGACCAGGTGTGTCTATTTCTGCTGTCTCATGTTGGATTGCTGTTCCCTAACTACAAATCTTTCATTGCCAGTTTACCTGTCACCCTAAATCTCCCTACCTAGGTTCTGTTGGTATTCTAAAGATTGCCTGATAATTTTGTTATAGTATATAGTTAGAGCTTATGTATAAAAATCTGTGGCTGCTAAAATGTATTGTGCACATTCCAAAAGTTGTTATGCACATTCTAAAAGTTGTTGTGCACGTTCCTTAAAGAGACTTACCAGTCTCAGCCCCTGCACCTGATATATAGGTGTCTTATCTCATCGAAATGCTCTTATTGTGTAGTTGGCCCCAAATAATCCTTTGGTAAAAAGCAGTATTACTCATAAAATTAGGTACACTGGGTCCCAAGGACTTCCCGGTGTTAAGAGCCACGTGCTCAGCCAAGTTATGACACGATGCTAGGGAGAGTGCGGGGACATCCTCCAATACTGTCTATGGACGGCGGCTTTCTGATCATTTTTTTATATTGTAATTGTCACTTGGTGACCTATCTGCTCTGATAGGACAAGGCCAGAAAGCATTTTATATCTCTGTCATTTACTGATAAGGGATAATCAATCAATCAATCAAATCTTTAATTATCCAGGCGATCACCATTGAGCAAGCTCATTTACAAGGTGGACCTGCTGTTGGCAGGGAAAATTGTACAGTTACATATAAATATACATAATACAAAAGGAACAACATGTTTACAATACTGATAGGAGCAGAGTATTTACATTCCAAGTTGCATGTACAAGAAAGATATACCTAACACAACCCGAACGTAATATATACATACAGTTCCCACAGGAGCAGGATGTGTATGAATGTTATATACAAACCACAGAAGAAAAAAGAAAGATTATTTATATTCCTGTCCAGCAGAAACACGTTACAGGCCTGGATGGAAATTCCTAAGCTATGGAGGTGCGCATAACAGTGTGTAAGCCTTAAGTAAATGCAGCAGAAGGGGGGGTGGTGAATAAGAGGGATGCAGAGGGTGCTAAGGGCAAGTGGGGCAGAGGAGGGGGGAGTAGTAGTGACAAGGGCTGATTTGGATAAGCAGCTGGGACTAGTGCTGAAGAAGAGAGGAACAATAGTCAAGCTGCTAGGAGCGATAGAAGCAATTACAGATTTCGGCAAACATTTTGTCATAGAGGGTCTTAAAGAAGGCAGGACTGACAGGTGAGCTAAATCTCAACGATCTTTGTATCCTATTCCAGAGAGTAGGCAGGGCATAGCTTATGGCGGCCCTTCCAAAGCGAGTGTTGGCCCTTGGGACATTCAAAGAAATCTGCGATTGACTTCTTAAGGCATAGTTCCTAATATGACTAAGGGGGAGACAGTCAACACCGTATTGTGGGAGTTTGTTGGTAAGGGCTCGGAGCATCCATAGGGCTGCATTTCTGTAACACCTGTATTGAAGGGAGGGCCACCCTACGGCTTCGTATAAAGAGCAGTGATGTGTGGAGTACGGGAGGCCAGTTATAAATCTCAGTGCTCTATGATATAATACATCCAGTTTTGCAAGATATGAGGCAGGGCAATGGCCATAAATGAAGTCGGTGTAGTCAGTTCATGAAAGGAATGTAGATTGGACAAGCTGTCTTTTTGTGCTCTGGTCAAGAGGCATTTAATTCTGAAAAAAAGGCCAAGTCTCTGCCTCAGTTTTTTCAGCAGTTCTTCTGTGTGTTCCACAAAAGAGAGTTTGTTGTCTAGCCAAATACCAAGGTATTTGAATATAGTCACAAATTCAAGATTTTCTCCTAATAAGGTAGAGATTAATGGTAATGGACTAGCGACAGCAGAGTAAGCACCTGGGCCTGATGGTGAGAAAAGAATGGCCTTGTTTTTTTTTGCATTTAGTAGTAACTTTTTGCTAAGGAGCTGGTACTGCAGAATATTAAAGTCAGCTTGTAACTCAGCGCAGGCAGCTTCAGGAAATTCCCGGCTTAACTAGAGCAAAGTGTCATCAGCAAACAAGTGAATACTGGCATCTTTGATGCCTACGTCCAAGCTGTTGATGTAAATGACAAACAGTTATGGGCCCAGTATGGAGCCCTGGGGGGTTAGAGGCCCTGAGCAGGGGTAAAATTAGATCCCAAACTTCTGAGCCCAATGTACGCAGAAGCACAATGCAAGGAACAGTACTATCAACAGGTCTGATACGGGGATTCACTCTGTAAGCTCTTTTCAAACTGCCCCAGTCAAAATGCTCAGGGAGGTTGACTGATGCTTGCAACCATTCTTTTAAGAAAAGAAGTAAGTTTAGACCTTCTGCGCCTTCTGGTATGCCCACGAACCGTAGGTTCCCTGACCGAGTTCCACTCTCTAAGGCCTCCAGTCGGCCACGGATTTGGGTATTCTCCTTCATCAGCATGGCAATAACTGATTGGGTCACGGTGGAGCGCTTATCACAGTCCTGTACGGCATTAGTTAATTCTTTAATAGCAGCATCATGTTTTTCCAGGCGACTCAGGGTACGTTCTATCTTAGCATCCATCGACTGCATAGTTGTCAAGATTTGTTGCCAAGGAGATCTTGTCTGGGATTCAGCCCCGCTTATAGCTGTAGAGCATGAGGCATCCTCGGCCTTCCCCATATTCCCAGCTGAGGGCTTGGATCCTGCAGCAGCTTGATTTTTCAGCCGTACCATCTCAAGTTTAGTATCGTTTGGCAGCTGGTGAGACGAGGAATATGTTCCCAGAGTTTTAACTGAAGTTTCCCCAGTAGAAATGTATATATCTGACGATTTATTAGGAGCTGGAGTGCAGAGCATTTTCTAAAAGCTTCCTGACTGGAGATCGGCTCTCTAGCGCCCCCCCAATTCCTTCCAGTTCTGACTCAATATGGGTAAAGATAGTGTTTGAAATAAGAAAAGAAACTGTGGGAGAACATTCATTTTAATGGCATCCAGCCTATTAGTAAATGATAATGGTAGTAGGTTCCAGCTTTTTAAGTCGGTAAATATCTCCTGTTTAAAATTTGCCATAACTGGCATTATAGATGTAATTTAAATTTTTGAGAATGTGGATCCAGCGGTGTAGTGCTAGATTTAGAAGTGTGGGGTCTCCACAAACCACGTTCTCCCCCAACCCCCCACAGGCCAAGGGTCTGGGGACCACCTAGGCCCCCAGACGCTATTAGGTTTTAGATGCATTCTGGTGCAATTTGAAGGTCATTTTGATACTATTTGGCTGTTTTTAAAGCTTTCTTTGACTTGTTTGAAACAACTAATATCGCTATCAAAATAACTGGCTTTTTATTTTCTTTAAAAAAAATTTCTAATCTGAAGCTAAAAATCCCACTCCGGCCAACCTTCAAACACCTGACTATATACTGCTTCTCGAGTACAGGCAGCTGTCACTGCAGCAGGCATTACACATGTTACCCTGCAACTTAAATAGATTACTCTGGCCCCACAACTCCCAGATTTTAAAAATGCCAGTCAGCTGAACATTGAACAAAATACAAAAGTGCTAACATTTAATTTCAAGGGCTCATTTAATTTCAGTTCATCCCCTGTGATAGTTTGGACATATAATACAGATACAATAACATATCTGTCAGGTCAGAGAGCTCTCATGATGCGTTTCCTCTCAGAAAAAGGTGAGGGATGAGGCCCAAGCAATAAAACCACAACATGCATCCCTTGTCTGATAATGGATTCCCAGACTTTCCTTCTCTCAGTCTTACACCTCTCTCATCTTTTCAACACTTTTTATTTCTGTATCACCTTTCTTTTTTTCTTCTATGTTATTGCTCCGCTGTTTACTTTTTACAACAACACTGGACAATCAGGGCACTGCTTTTTTAACATGATGAGACTACATACATCCGCTTTACTGTAGTGTACAATAAATTCAATAACACAGGTTTCAGTCACTGTACATAATCTCAACTCAGCACACTTACCTAATCTCACTCCTCCTTTACAGGCTGGTTACTACAATTCAGACTGCGGCAGCTGAGCAACACTGACCGTCTAACTCACCTGGTCCCTGAGTCTCGGCCCGGGCCTGACCCAGTCCCAACTTGTAGATTTTCCTCACAGGCTCACACAGCTCAAATCCTTTTGAGCCACACAGCTTGTGCCAGAAAAGCCATCTCCTTGGAGCCCAAGCTAAGTCCAGTTGCAGCTGCCCAGTGCCCATCTTGCAAGTCGCAATCGGCTTGTGTCACACCAGAGAAAGATTCATTTAAAACGGCCACCCAAAAGGATCGGGTCAAGTTGCTTTGCCAACCACCAATTAACTACCCACCCAAAAAAGCCTCGCTGCCTCGATGCCCGGCTTCTCTACTCCAAGAGAGACTGTGGTGCACAGCAGGTGAGCATGCGGCATGTGTGATGCCACAACGCATGCACACACCGCACAATGTCCCAGGTAGAATCCTTATCCCTCCATGGGTGAGGCAAGATCAACAGCTGGTGGCATGGTGGAAGGGAGACAGTCCCAGAGATGGCCAGACCGTGGGTGTCTGGAGGACTCGGAGTTGGCGTTAAATGTGCAAGTGCCAACTCCGAGAACTGCATTAAACATAAAAAAAAAACCAAAAACATAATTCATGCTTTAAGACGTATGGGAGCGGTGCTCCCTCTCTGTAGAAGTAAGAGGTCGGTGCTTCGACGCGATCCCACAGGACAACACCCTGTATGGATCCACAAATACGTAACAAAAACTGCATCCCATCTGTCTCATAGTTTTTGTTTAAGTTCATATGTACTAATACCGCTAACTGTTATTATATCCATCTTTGACATATTTAGTTTGAAACCTGATATCTCCCCATAGTTCCGAATCAAACCTAAAATATTATCTATGTTTTGTTCTGGATTCTGTAGGCACACCACGGTGTCATCAGCATGAAGTGAAATGCAACTGTCTCCCCCCCCACCCCCATGATCCCTTGTGTGCCTTTACTTGCCTGTATTTCCTCCATCAAGAGTTCCATACTAAGAGCGAAAAGAAGGGGAGACAGTGGGCATCCCTGCCTTGTCCCGCTTCTGATCATGAAATTCCATGATAATGTGCCATTAGCTCTGACCATGACTGTTGGTTCTTTCTACAGCATGGCAATAGACTTTAAAAACTCCTGCCCAAACCCCATGTTACGCATAGTTGTTTGCAGGTAAACCCAGCTGAGCCTATCAAAGACTTTTTCCACATCAATCAGTATTGTAATTTGAGTGGTTTTTGCTTTTTCCCTTCTTCCAGGATATTAAGCATCCTCCTGATGTTGTCAGTTACATGCCTTCCTGGTATAAAACCAGTTTGGTCAGTATCAATAAGCTTTGTGATCACCTTTGTAAGTGAGTTGCCAAGATTTTCATAAATAGTTTTAAATCCTGGTTTAATAATGCAATGGGATGGTATTAGTCACATAGCTCCCTATCTTTTCCAGGTTTTGCAATAACCAAAATGATCATCTTGTGCCATGAGCGGGGCACAAAGCCCTCTTTTTGACATTCTCTAAAAAGATTACCCAGTATTGGCGTTGTTTCCAAAATACCTTGTAAAAGTTGGCACTAAAGTCATTGGCACCAGGCACTTTGTTTGTAGGGAAGGAGATTATTGCCCTACCTCCATGTCAGTGATTGGAGATTCCAATTCTGCTGTTTCCATTTCCAATAAATTAGGTAAATGCAGGTTAAGTAAAAATTTCTGTGTATCTTCTTTCACCTGCTCCTCTGTCTTCTCTTCCTTGTATAATTCTACATAATATTTAGCAAATGTATGAGCTATGCCATTAGAGTCTGTGACATCGGTCTTCTCCTGCTAGGACAGTTTAATTTTTGTTATGGTTTTCTCTGTGGTTGTCTTTCTAAGACTATATGCCAATAAGGCTGCTACCTGGCACGCCCCCCCATCTCATAGTATACGTGTGCTGTGTATCTCAAATTACCTTCTGTTTTCCTGTGAAGCAGATCCTGCAGTTCTTTTCTACGTGTCCTTATTTCTTTGATAATGTTAGAGTTGTATTTTTGTTTATTTTTCAGTTTTAACTCTACTAATTTTCTCCCGAGTCTCTTGTCTATCTGTGTTATGTTTCTTTTTCCAGAAGGACCATGCAGTGATGTGATCCCTTAAGACTACTTTCATGGTGTCCCATACACCTTGCTCCGATACCTCCTCTCCTGCATTAAGCTGTCTATATGACTGAATCTCATTTTGCACTATTTCTTTGAACAATTTGTCATTCAATAAAGATGTATTTAACCTCCAAAGTGTTGCTTTCTTGGCTGCACTAATGTCTAGTTTTAATGAGATAGTGGTGTGATCAGAGTGCATTATTTGATGTATCTTACTTGCCCTTTTTCTACATATATCTGTTTTATGCACCAAAAACATGTCAACTCTAGAGTATTCTTGCTGAGAGCTGGAAAAAAAAAGAGAGTAGTCTCTCTGCCCCCATGCTGACTCCTCCAAATATCTGTTAGCCCTAGCTCCGTCATGCAATCTCGCAGCATCCTGAAGATGTCTAGCTAAGGGTCAGTGACACAGTTAAAATCTCCACCTGATATCACACTGCCTTTTGGCAGTGTGGATACCTTGTCTAAAAAGTCCTTTTAGAAGGGGGCTGCCTTAGTCTTCAGGGCTTAGAGATTAACTAGGTTCAACTTGAACCCCTGTATTTCTCCTGAGACCACTACCCATTGACCCTCAGTATCTTTCTAGGTATGGTGGATCTTAAAACCTAATTCCTTTCTAAACAATATCCCTGTGCCATTTTGTTAGCTGTAGGGTGGGAAGAAACCACAGCCATGTCCACCAAGCCTCCCCTCAGCTTATTGTGTTCTGCATCTGAAAGGTGCGATTCTTGGATGAAGGCAATGTCACATTGCATTCTTCTGAGTTCTGTGAGTACCTTCACTCTCTTAACTACAGAATTAAGACGTTTTATATTACAATGAATTATGTTGATACTACCCATATCCAGTTCTACATCTAATGCTACTAGTTAGTACCCTAAGTGCCCATATTCGTTATAGCTGCGCGATAAACCAAAAGTGTGCCCTGTCCCCTAGATAACTACAAGAACGATAACCAAACCAAGTGAGTAACTCTGTAGAATCAAAACACAGAATAAGCAATTATGCAGTCGTGGGATGGGCTCCTCACAGCATCTCTCCTTAGAAGATAGATAGACAGATAGATAGACGGATGGATGGATGGATAGATAGAAAGATACATAGAAATTTTATTTATATAGTGCTTCTTCCCGGAGGCTTGGAACGCTTAACAAAATTTAGAAATCCATAACATATCACATAACACACTTTTTAACATAGTGAAGAGATCTGCATACAGTTCTATCTATCATATATTTAAAACAACTCACTAATACAACAATAAAGCAGTAGAACAATAAATCAATAGATCAGCAGTCAGATCATTTCAATATTAGCTCAATCAAATGCTTGATTAAACAGAAATGTTTTTAATCCTCTTTTTAAAGGTTTCCACTGAGGGTGCCTCCCTTAGATGTCTCGGTAAGGAGTTCCACAAGGTTGGTGAGGCAACTGAGACCGCATGGTCCCCAGAATGCCGCAACCTAACCTTGGGAACCACAAGGAGGCAATCCTTGGTGGAACGGAGAGCCCAAGATGGGCGATGAGAACCAGGTCTTGCAGGTAGGCTGGTTCCCCCCCCCACACCTGTGCAGGGCTTTATAGGTCAGCAATTGACCTTGAGGGCAATCCTCCAGCTCACTGACAGCCAGTGTGCAGTTCATGGAGGGCAGGCATGATCTGGTCAGGTCTCAAGACACAAGTCAGCAGCCTAGCCCGCTGTGTTCTGCACCAACTGCAGCTGGTGGAAATTGCCTCCAGATAGCCCCAGGTACAGGGCATTGCAGTAGTCTAGCCTGGAAGTGATGAAGGTGTATACCAGGGTGGCAAGGTCATCAGATGGTATCAAGACTCGGATACGGGTAATGTTCCTCAGTTGGTAAAAAATGCTTCTGACGACGGCTGACACCTGTGCATCAAGTGTCACGCCATCATCAAGGAACACACCCAGATCCTCAGCCCAAATATTTTGCATTATATTTCAAAGTAACTAGAAGGATTCTTCAGGTGTAATGAAATCGAGGCATTGGTCCCCATGACCCCAGAAGACAATAGTACTTCTGAGTGTCCCCACAAAGAAAATGAAAGATTGGGACTGGCTCCTTGAAAAAAGAAGTCAGTTATCCCTTCACAATGCAAAAAAGGTAACAGGTGTGAACTGTAATAAAACTTTGTTGTGTATCTCAGTCTAAAACAACCATGGCTATGCAGACCCCTCCACCTCATTTCACAAAATCCCTGCCTTGATGGATGGTCAATTTTAAAATAATTCAGCCCCTAATGCTGGAAGCATTCTACTGTGATCCATACAGAAGGGCACTGCACATTCAGTACTTCACTTCTCTCTCCCAGGTGCCCCTAACAGAAGCCCCAGGCCTGCCCCCCTTCCCCCGCCAACCATCATCTAGATTCAGATTCCTGAGAGGCCAGTACTTTGTAAGATTTTTGCATGTGGACCGATCCGGGGCAAAGCAGGCCCATACTCCATATCACAGTGTGTGCCCAGCTTCATATAAGTTGCTCACTCACTCTGTGGGACAAGCCCCGTCTAGACAGACAGTTGTGTGCCAAGTGCGGTTATGCTGGTAGCCCTGTACATGTCAGTGCCCTGCCCCCTTCCCCTCACTGCTGCTAGTGGAACTATATCAGTTTTTTTGTTTGTTAGTTTCCCCCCCACCAATAATAGCAGAAACCTATTCGATTCATCATTGATTTAATAGCAGGCTGTGACATTTCCGGCACATCCAGTTATATTCAGGATCTATTTGTCTAATAGCCATGGGCTGAGGCCCCCTTCCCTCGCCCCACAGCTTCCGCCAGACGTCCCTGTTCATTGTAAAGATATTACCTTGCAACTTGCGGCAGGAGGGCCTCCGAGACCCAAGACCCCCCCCCCGGTCAGACAATAACATACAAATACCCTCCTACTTTGTCCTGTGATTGTGCCTCTAGGACTTCCATCCAGTCCAGTGAGTGCTCTCCCTCAGACTGTATTTACAGCCATCCATCTAGGAAGTAAGTTCTGGGTCCCACGCCATATCACAAAAGCAGATAAAAATACCACTAGTAATTGTGTCCATATAAGTCCTACGCAAGTCCATGTGTTCATATTTCCTTAATTTAGAGGAACAGAAAATTCAAGTTCATTCCCGGAAAGCATGCTATCTCAGTCTTTGGCCTGTTCTTTCGCCCTTTATCCATCTTTCTTCTTGCTTACATTTTAGATTTTTAATGTCTCTTTGCATGTTCCTCTGAAGAGCACCTCTGATCTCCATCTCTTCTGCCTTTTTCCCACCAGACGCCATCCTCTCTGCTGCAACTGTAGTTCGAGTTCCTCCATTTCTGTGTTTTGGCAGTCAATCTCCCAGTCTCTCGTGATGCCACAGCTGCCACACTGTCAAAACGCAAAACCCTGTTATATGTGCATATTTTCAGCTTAGCAGAGTAGTTTACTTGAGCTCTAAGATTTTTTTCTCCCTTAGCTGCTTCACTATCCAGCAGGCTTCCATTCGCTTTGCCTGCAGTGCCCCTGAGAAATCTTCAGGGAAAAATATTTGCTGGCCTTCGTATAAGATTTGATTTTGCTTCCAAGCTGCATTAAGTATTGCCTCCTTCATCTGACAGTGGCGCATGCAAACTATTATGGATCTGGGTTTGGCTGCAGGGTCTTTGGGCCGAGAGACGAAAGATCTCTGGGTCCAGCACATTCGATATGTAGAGGCAGGTCAGGTGGCAACTGTAAAACTTGCTTAAGCAAGTGTGCAACAAAATTAGCCACTGAGTCAAATGAATCTTCTAGCCCTTCTTTGAGGGCATGAATGCGAAAGTTATTGCCTTGCTCTGTTTTCTGCATCTTCCACTCTGTAGCTCTCTTTCCTATCTGAGTAGATAGAGAATTATTCTGTCATGGGTGCCTTGCTTGTCCACTATCTCTCCCACTCAGTATTCTGTGGATACGATTTTTTTACCTAATGCTTTTAATTGGACCTTAAGATCAGCGAAAGTCGACTCGATCTTTTGACCCGAAGACAGCATCTTTTGGATGGTAAGGTCTGCTGCTGTGATGGGCTCCCCGTCCTTGTCAAAGTCGAAGTCCAGATCTGCTGAGGAACTCGAGGTGGGGAACTGTCAGTGGGAGGATCGGGCCCTCGTGGTTGTTGTGCTGCGGGTTGCCTCCGACGCCATCTGCTTCAATTTTCTGTCCAGAGTGTTATTTTTATCCATCTGTGGTTTGCTGGTCATTGGGGAAGCTGTCAGAGAAGGACACAGAATTTCATATTGGAAGCAGCTTGAAATATAGTTTTAAAAGTGTGGTTCTCGAAGTGGAGAAAGCCCCCTGCACCTCTGCTCATGATGTCACCAGAAGCCCTCCCTGAGTCCTCTCCCTCCATCCCATGGAAACAGTCCCAGTTTTGCCAGTCGGTCCTCATATAGCCTACATTCTCCAAGTCATCAACCATCTTAGTCACTCTGTTCTGTACCCTATCATGTATATCTCCTACCCCAGATGTGGGGTCCATTACTGCAAACTGTAAAGATGGGGCAGAACCAAGGATTCTGTTCAGGGACATTACATGCTGAGATGTACAAAGGTTCTCCTAATGCACTTGATTTTATCTTGCTAGCTCCTCACACTGCTGCTCATTGCGGCTGATCAGTACTTTCATACCTAAGCATCCCTCACTACGAAGGACATCCCTCAAAATTGCTCTGTCCCTCGTTTGTCCCTCGTGGAAAAGGTGCTGCACACAGAGAGAATGTGTTGTAAATTCAGAGTTCAAAGCAGAAATTATACTACGATGCTAAATAAAAGGTGAACCTTGTACAAGTCTGTACAAATAAAGGTAATGGTTTCCACGGTGTTCTGAGCTTGTATCTCCATGTTTGAGGATGTATCCCCATCATTATCACTGGCAGTGTCCCTCATTTCAGCGGCAAAAGGTTGAAAGGCATACCTCTCAACCTCTTGCCTCAATAATCAGGGACAAGGCTTAAAAAATCAGGGACAAAGACCCAAAATCAGGGACACATCTTAAAATTTGGTGCTATTCACTCAGACAGCTGATGGAATAAATGAATTTGTGTTAAGATGCATTTTCTGAAGAATAAGACGTCTGTAACTTTAATGTTTGACATTGTTTTGTGCTTTTAATCCTCACTGTTCTTGTCACAAGAACACACATTTTACGAGGGACAGACGGAAAATATGAGGCAAAATCAAGGACATCCCTGAAAACCAGGGACAGTTGAGAGATATGTTGACTTTTATGAATGACTTCCAGTCTACCCAAGTCAGTATCAGTGACCAAGTGTATCACTTTGTTAGTATTATACTTCAACACACTTTTTTAAGTTTAGAAACAGCCTGGAAGAAAAACTAAAGTTCAATTTATTTTTCTAGTACTGCATGTTCTATCACATCTAACTCCTATCTACCATGGGCCCTCCTCCAGTATCCCACTCCCCCGCAATCCCCCGCACCGAACTCATTACCACGCCGGGCTGCAAAGCCGCATCGCAACTCCTGACGTCATTTAACGCCGCAGATCCAACGAGCACCTGAGGCTGTCCTCACACCCACCCACTCCTAACGCTGATGGACAGCCACCCTAGCCAGTCAAATGTAGGAAAGGTTCCAAGACAGCCAATCACTCCCTTCTTTTTGGTGGCTTTGCCCGCGCGCCCCCCTCCTGTGGGAGCAGCTGTAAGAGTTAGAACGGCACTTACTCTCATCATCTCTGTGGACGGGGGCGGGAGGTGTGGTTAGAGAGAGTAGTTGCCTGGCTCAGGTGTATTTATATGGAGCTCCAGCTCAGTGGCGTTCACTCATACGCGGTCTCATCCTGGAGTTGTGATAGGAGTGTCTCTTTTTTTTATTCCCGCTGCAGCCGAAGAAGAGCGTGAGTCGCCGGTACGAGGACTCGGGCTTAGCCTCCCGTTTTGAGGCAGTCTGCCGTTGTCTTGCTTGCCTTCCCGCCGTCTGCATCTCGCTCGCGCCCGTCCTCTCTCTGCCGTCCGTCGGTTCTCGAGACTCCTGACAGTTTGACAGCGTTCTCGCGCGCCGTGCGACCGACCCAGACTGACAGACCGTCGGTCGCTGGGACAGGTGACACCGGACTGCTTACTGTGCTGCTGCTGCTAACGGGACCGACCACCTAGGATTCACCATGTCTCGTTCAGAGGACCTGCACCGGCTGACCGAAAATGTGTACAAGGTGAGAGGGTCCCCCACTCAGCCAGCCCCGCCGCGGCGGCGGACTCCTTCAGTCGAGAGTGACTGCATTCGATGTAGGCAGGAAAAAAAGTTGTTTTGCCATCTGTCCTGTTTGTCTGTCAGTGTACCCGTTCAGTCACTGCGCAGGAATCCACGAACCGTGAAGTAACTTCAGTATTGTGATTTTACTCGGTGACTGGTGCACTGTTTTGTATTTAGACGTGTACATATTACAACTGCAGCAGTCCTTTCTCCTACTTGATTCCTGAAACTGAGATACATTTTTTTTATCCACCCTGAAACTTGATTCATGCAGGTTCCCCCCGCCCTACTCCGATGTCAGCCATTGGTATTTAATGAAAACAAAGGTGTGGAAGTTGTGACAGCAGGTTGTGCAATAAGTACAGCGTTTTATCAGCTGTCTCGGGGTCGCCTAACTCATTACTTTCCCTTGCCTTTTTTTGTTTTCCTTCTCTAGCTCAGGTATGCCGTTTTTGACAGGCATGTGGGTTGCGACCTCTCACTTGAAGGTGTGTCATGCAGAATCCTCTGCTTTACAGAACTTCGTTCTCCTCGTCACTAGATTGGCAGGCAGTTGTTTGTATCAAGTGGCAGCCTCAAGACATCCCTATCTTCTTCATATTGTCGTTGTGTAACGTGTTTTGTTTTTGTTATGGTTCCCCAGCACGTTAAAGTGTTCAATTCCTTGGAGAGGAATGCCTGGTGGTTAATGCCATTTGTTATTGCCATAAGAAGGGTGTTTGGGGCTGTTATTGCCATAAGAAGAGTGTTTGGGGCTGAGGAGTGGTGTTTCTAGGCAGGAAAAAAAATCTTTTTTTTTTTTTTTTTAGCTGTGTGAGAAAATAATCTTCACTGTAACTGGCTGTATTCTGCATCACTGCTTCACACTTTCAGGTTTTTGCATGCTTCTCCTTAACCTGATTGGGTATTCATTACTTTGACAGTTTCCTGGATGAATAGACCTGTTCCAAAATTTTGCACTGGGTTTGTCTGTGAAGCAAGGTGTTCAGGAGGGAAGCTGCTGAAATCTAACCACGGCTCAATGTGCCAGGGTATAAATTCTGCTGCTGTCTTCTGCTTGCTTAGCTGGAGCTGCTGATTGCACTGCATTTCAAGCTACATCCCTAATCTGAGTCATCATTTTAAAGATACAGGTGTAGAGTTTGAGCTTTAGAATGACCTTTTCTCATGGTGTGCAAGAATTTTCCTATTGAAGAGCATTTCTTTTCATAGTGGCTGAATGGCCTTCTGCTGAAGGGTTTTAGTTGACCAGGTAAAAGTGTTAGGTAGTTGAGCAGGTTGGTTGGAAGGTCCATTGGATACAAGGGGCTTACTGCTGTCATGAAATATTACAGTAGGCAAGGGAGTTATCATTATGGTGATGTCTTGCCTGAAGTCTATTAATGTTGCCCCTCCCCCTGAACAAATACCTACGTAAAGGTTATGATGCTTTTGATGTGGGTGGTCTGGGTTCAGGAATAAGCCCAGGATGTCTAAGGGCTGGGGGAGAGATGCTCTCAGTCTTTTTTGGGGGGATGCAGTGTAGACACCCATGCACTCCTGCCACCTGGGTGATCACAGGTGACAGTGTGGATGCCCACCGGCTCAGAAAGGTGTGATCTGGGGGCACGGAAGTTAAGTGACTTGCTCAGGGTCACACAGTATGCAAGTGGAAGCTGTGGGATTCAAACCCAGGTGTGGTCTGCTGGATGTCACTAGATTTGCAGCTTAGAGTCTTAAACCACTGTGCTATACTGCCTCCACTCTCTGGCCTCAACTAAGAATCTCCACTATTTCATAGAACTGTGAAAGATCAGTGGAGAACGTTAACCTTTTCCCAGTTGTAGAGTGGTAATTAAGCGGCAGAAAAGGGAAAGATAAGGCTGTGAGGTCACCTAGGTGAAAGGGGGGGGGTGCTCTGTGGTGAACAAGGAGTGGAATTTGTGTGTGTGTGTGTGTGTGTGTGTGTGTATTAGAGGCAAAAAACTCTGTTTAATGCATTAGTTAGGGTTGTTCCATAGCGACAAAAGTGAGGAAATTCGCTGTTAGGGTTGAAACCCCTTGGACCACCCCACCCCAACCGGCATTGGGGTGCGCATTGGGATCATCAGCCCTAACTCTCACCCCATGACATGTGTAAAACAGCAGAAGTATAGGAGAATGGGGTGAGAGTTAGGACCCACTGATCCCAATGCAGTTGGGGGGGGGTGGGCGGGGTGGTCCAAGGGGGTTTTCCAACCTAACAGCGAATTTCCTCACTTTCGCTGCTGTGGAACAACCCTAACTAATGCATTAACGGAGTTTTTGCCTCTAATTTCTTCTTTTGAGAATGATAACGAGAAATAGTGAATGTAATGCAGTGGGCCCCGCGCTCCCGCTGCATAATGCATTTGAGGAGGCCCGCACTCCCGCCACATGATGTGTTGTGGCATACTAACAGGGACAGCAACGCAAACAGAAATGCTAACAGTGGCGCACATGGTAAACACAAGCAACGAATGAGAACAGAAGGGTACACCATGTTATATGAGACGGGAATGGTCTGCCACGTGATGTGTTGTCACATAGTAACATGGTGCCTGCAAACAGAAATGTCAATGGGCATGGTGATGTAAAGTGAAACAGTAAGAAACAGTACTGTAGACAGAAATGGCAAAAAATAACAGAAACGCAAGCGCAAATGAAAACACAAAGGATAAAGCACATGGTGGCGCAGACGTCAATGGTAAGTGAAACGGGTACGGATCCGCAAGCGGAAAGGGCAACAGTAACAGTAATGTAAGCGCACAGGCTGGTTTTCCCCAAAACCTGCATTGAGAAAGACAGTGAGTACAAATAATGTATGCAAAATAATGAGTATCGAGCAGAAAATGAGATCTTGGAATACTAAATACATTATATCTCAGGAACAATCAGCGTAGAAAAAAATTTAAAGTCATATTATTTACAATTGTCTGGCTAATTTGAATCTTAGCCCCATTAGAGAGGCTAAGAAATTTTCCGACGAAAAGTCCATTATCTCGCACCGTTTCCGAGATACGGGCCCTGAAAGGTGCGGCGAACGCCGTAATGTTATCCTATGGGAAAAAAAGAAAAGTTCGGAGCGCCATAACTTTGCCTCCCTGTAATGTTTTTTCACCAAACTACTGAAAGGCACATCTGTGGGCTGTTGGCTGTCTTCCCTCAAATTTCTGGAAAAAGACCAAACCGTTATTTTGCAGCAGGGCTCCAAATGATTTCTGTTAAGTGTCAGGCGCCGTAATGTTATCCTATGGGAAAAACGTCAATTTTGAGTGCCGTAACTTTGCTGCCATGTGATATTTTTCACCAAACTACTGAAAGGCACATCTGTGTACTGTTGGCTGTCTTCCTCAAATTTCAGGAAAAAGACCAAACCGTTATTTTGCAGTAGGGTGCCAAAGGATTCCTGTAATGCTTGAGCGTAATGTTATCCTATGGGAAAAACTGTCAAATTTGGAGTGCCATAACTTTGCCGCCGTGTAATATTTTTTCAATACAACACTGAAAGGCACATCTGTGAGATGTTGGCTGCGTTCCCTTCAAATTTCAGCCCAAAATTCCCAACGGTTATTTTGCAGTGCAGTGCCAAAGAATTGCTGTTATTTTCCCACAGACTAGAAAATTACTGTCGCAATTTGCGACACTTTCGTGAGCACGAAAGTAATTTGCGAAAGTACTTTTTCCAGAAATTTGAAAAACATATTTCTGGGGTGTTTTACCACAAAATAAAGACATGGCAAGCATCCTCAGGGCCTGACTAGGTGAAAACAAAAAAAATTAGGTTGCTAAAGGGTCCCAAATTTAAATGCCAACCATTTTTCTGATCATCAACTGAAAACAAAATGGCCCATTTGCGAAAGTAAAATTGCATTTGCGAAAGTGTTGAGCTTTTTGTTAACTTTTCCCATTGACTTATAATGGGAAACTGTTTTTTGAATAACTTTTGAACCGTTTAATATTTTTTCACGAAATCTTAAAGGCACATCGGGGACCCCGGCTGCACGTTCCCTGAAGATTTGGGCCCGGTCATAAACCGTACGACCTGTAGGCGCGACCACAGAATTCCAGAAAAGCGTAGACGCGCGCACAGATCACACTTAACTCAGCAACCGTATATCCGACCAGTACGAAACTTGGCAGATCCCAAGGCCTATGGTTCTTGATCATAAATTCCAAATTTCAGGCAAATCCATAACACGGTTGCAAAGTTATTAAGGTGCAAAGTTTTGGGGTTTAACATAGAAATGGCTCCTCAACCCTAACTATGGTAGCACTACCGTGCTACCTTTATTTATTTATTTATTTATGTGTGTGTTATATATATATATATATATATATATATATATATAATATAGAAGAGAGAGAGAGATGCTTTTTATACGGTTAGAGTCCTGTTTTGTTTGAGAAATTCTACATTGCCCCGGAGAGCTCAGGTACTATAGTTTCCAGGGTTTTAAATAAGACTATGGAAAAGAGCTGGGCACCCATAAACTGCACAAGACAGTCTTATCCGTATAGATACAAAAAAGGACTTTATGTGCAGTGGTAACTGTAGCAGGACACTCCGCCCCTGTAAACACCAACGTTTCATGCCTGTATTGAACGCTTGATCATGTCAGTGCAAAATGTTGGTGTTTATGGGTGTAGAGTCCTGCTGCAGTTATCAGTGCTCTTCATTTTTGCACCTGTACGGATGGTAAGACTGGTGCTGTTTATGGATGCCCATCTCTTTTTCATAAGTCTACTTGGGTACTAACATTGTGAGCACCATACATGTGCTCCAGAGAGAAGCCTTTCTTTGGATTGTATAGAGTTTTAAATAAGCCAGAAAAAAGATTAGTTTTATGTATGAAAGTGGTATTATGGTGTGAAAAATGCAGAGCAGTTGGCAGATGGATTTGGCAAAATGGGGAAAAAAAAAATGTTTACCGTGTCCTGGACTCCCTCAAAAAATGGTTCCTTTATTGCTACGCATTTCTGGAAATGGTTAGCAATACCCACTGTTTTGTGTAGCATTCCAGCTATTTAATATCCTGATATGAAGAAAGGGCAGAAGTTACTGAGAAGAAATGCATTTGGTGTTGTTTAAAAAGGCAGTTAAAAGTTTTATTTTAACAAAAAAAGGCTCCAAAATATGGGATATATACTAAATAGAAAACATAAAGGCAGCCCTCCCAGAGAGAAAATGGGACCATGTAGGACCTCTGTAACTACTTACCTCATACTTGCAGAATTGGATGCCTTTTTGTTCAAGGCATCAGTGCATTATCACTGTTTGTGCTTAAATTCAAGGCTGTAGAATTTTATGTGAGCAGTAAAAGTCTCTTCCCCAATTATCTTATCAGAGCACATTTAGAGTGTTGCAGTAATGAAGATCACTACTTAACTGATTGTGTTTCTTCGTTTAAGAAACTTGGAGACAAAGCCCAGTGGGCAACTTCTAAATTGGGTGGGGGCAAGTTTCTTTTGCATTACCAGGTAGGTGGAGTGAACCAAAGGTCAGTGTTCAGCCATAGCGTAGGCTAACTAGCAGTTGATGAAAAATGTAGGAAGACTTGTGAGAAATTGTTTAAATTGGTGTAAAATCAGCTCACCTTTTTTGGCTAATAGTTTGGGGGTAAAGGGAGTTCTTTCTCTGTCACCTCTGTGCTAAAGTAAATAAAAGGTAGCGTGACAGGCAAGGAGTGGACTGGACAGCCAGATGGGGCAAATGCAACTGAAGCTGTGCATTGTATTCCTGTTCATTAAAGTAATATATTTCTCCCAAACAAAATAAGATGGTCAGGTGGTCTGATAACACTGTCTGGCTTGGATGCACTGCTGGAGTGGGTAGGCTGACTGATACACCCAGTGGGTGGTTGTGGTCCTAAATTGTAAATTCTAGAGAGGACAGGACAGTTGGGCTACTGGGCTCTGTCCTGGTCTCGCTTCTAGTTTTTAAAGGGAACATAAAGCTTGGTTTCATTTTTAATATTGTGGCATGTGGAAAATCTGTTTACTAACCCAAGTGTATTGAAATATTCTTTTTTTTTTTTTTTTCAAATTTAGGGCCCCCTTTTATGTTGCCTTTTTTTCCTTGCTGGCCTTGTGCAAAGCACAAGATCAACCATTATTTTTCTCACAAGCAGGAGATGTCTTAACTATTTTTTTTTTTCCATAGTCTATTTTAATCTCCTGGTTTTCCCTCTGGCGACCCCCAGCCCTGTCACCTGGCTTCCCCTAGGACTTGCCTTAGCTGTCTGTCACAAGACTTGTGGCTGTACCTGGCCATCTGTGCTGGGCTTGCTTGGGGGGCGGGGCAATCATCATCCCACTGCCTGCAGAGGTTTATCCTCCATTTTCTCCCCTGGGCCCATGTACATGCAATGGGCACGGTGTCTGAGTTTTGCTTCAGTGGAGGCCCTGGTGCCCTGTATGTAGGTTCCCTTCCCTGCGTGGTGACATGCATGTGCTGCCACATGGCAAGCAGTGTGTCCCTCTACCCCCCCCCCGAGGAAGGAGAGCAGTCTTAGGATGCTTACTCTTTCCTTGCCCTGCGCCCCCAAACAACCTGGTTCCATTGTAGACCCTGAGTTGTGGTAGAAGGTGAGGCATCCAGTGCCTCAGCCCTCCATGCCAGCCACACCACTGGGCTGGCTCTATGACTTCCTTCTTTCTTTCTTTGCATAGAATCTGACACCTGTAGTTTGAAGCAGCAGACCCATGGTGCACAGCCCTGGACCAGTAGCTTGGCCTTGGGTCACAAGGCTAGAGGCTGGGAGTGGAGGTAGGCACTGAGGTTGAAAAAACCCTAATGTCACATTTCTCGTCTTTTTTGTGACTTTGTAGAGTCCTAACTTGCTTAGCCCAGGGCGCTTTTGGGTCCTGTGCAAGACAGCAGGCGAATCTTAACTTCCTTTGGGCTCTGTGCAAAGTAAGAGGTGAGTCCTACGTTTCTTAAATGGGAACCATTAATAAACAGTGCACAAAGCTTGAAAGTCCATGGAAATCTCTAGTAAATTTATTTATGTAAATTCTGGTAACCGGGTGAGCCCGCTGAGACATTACAGTCCCTTTTTCAGGGGTGACCTGGAAAGTGCAGAAGATGTACCATGACATGGCAGTAGCAGTGGAAACATTTACAACATTCACTGCTTTACAAAAATTCATTGTTTACAGAAACATTTACAGATTAATAATATGAGGTATTAGGTTCCTGTGTGTCTGGCAGCAGTCCAGAGAGATTGATTTGTCTGCCCCGTATTGATGCTACATTTCTACAATTTTTAATCTTCTTATGTCACTGACAGTCAAACTCTGCTTGACTACAGTGTGGTCAGTCACATTTTGATCTGTAACATCACAAGGTTCTAAACATGGTGGCAGTGCACTATCAATGTAGTGCAGTCATAACCGTCTATTTCTTGACTGCTGCCAGCTACAGGTAAGCCCAATAATACCTCATTTTTAAAAAAGCATTTCACAACATTGCAAACTATGATGAGCACAGTTCATGAAGGTTCCCCTTTAAGAAACTTAGTACTCCTATCTAATATCTATCTTTGCCACATCTCTATGGAAATGAGTCCCTTATTTGGGTGATAAAAGCTTTGGGAGGAATTGCAGCAAGAGAGCTAAAGACAAGCTTGACCTTTCAGAGAGGCAGACTGAATTCCAGCTGTGAAAAAGTTAATTATGTGCTGGATGAAAATCCCAAGAGTTGGACCCAAGAGAGGAACGGGAATTACTTCTCTTGTCTACAACTCTTCCTGCCTGATTAGTGATTGACAGACTGGTAGGGAGCTAATCATGACAGAAAGGATTGTAGGCGAGTCGAGGTGGAAAGGTGGGCAACCTTTCTCCACAGGGATAAGTGGAACTTTAAAGGTACGCCTACATGCTATACATGATTCAGCCGGGTTTAGGTACTCTTGGTATTTTCCCATTGCTGGTATTTCTTGGGCAAGTTTCTTGTTAAACTGTGATAATCAACAGCAGCCTCTTTGAGGAGGGGCATTTTTTATTTTTTCCTTTAGATCCTCTTTCATTAGATGTTCCTATAATTGTCTAAAATGAGTTAGTGTTTCCTCCAGAATAATTATTCCTAACAAGAACGTAGTGAGGCTGTCTGCTTCCTCCGAATCAATGCGGCTGTTACATTCAGCTGTCTGCCTCTACACAGTGATATGCAGGAGGCAGTTGGCACCTTCCCCCACCCCCAACCTCTGATTCATATTTGCTTTCCCTATTGGAATCATGAGGCTGCAATGACAGAGATATTGCTGTAAGCAGAATATCAGAAATTCACAGATGCAAAAAAGAAAAAGAAAAAAATAAATATTGTAGTTTTAAGTTGGAGAGAGGAAGAAGTGAAGGCATGCATACATCTGGTCTTCATAATAATTTTTTAATTTCCCCTTGTATTTTGTGGTCTTTGTATGTTCCTCCCACATGATTGCAAAGAGGCAGTTTTATAAGACAAGTTTTGGTCATTTAGTATTGTTAAGCAGTTTAAACGCAACAAAAAAAACTCCATACGTTTCATGTACTGTATACTAATCAAATCACATCTGCTAATCAAATACATGGCCTACAGAAGCTCCTGCTGGGAAAAGATGCTTGCAGTGTCTGCTTCTGGGTCAGGAACCAAGCCTGACTTTGTGTGGCACAAAGTTGGTTTAGCTATCTTTTGTTTTGTTTTTTGTTTTGTTTACCATCCCCCAAATATCCTTTGTATCCTGTAGGGTTGTTAACAATGTTTGTAACATGGTGAAAAAACAGTAGCAGTCGAGGAAAGAAAGGCGATAGGAGCAATAGCGTCCGGTGGTACACGAGCAACACGGCATTATGAGACGATAATGCCGTGTTGCTTGTGAAATACATAAAGCAGCCACGGGAGGAAAACGAGCAGTGTGTCAAATATGAGAAGACAAGAAATAGAAGTCATTAAGTCTGTAAATGGCAAGTAGGCACAGTAGAGGAGCAGTGGGAGAAATATCAGAGAGGGACTAGGTGAAAGGTAGAACAAGGGAAGTGGGGAAGTTGGATATGGAGAAAATGAGAACAATGTTTAGGTTGAGGACGACGAGATACTGATGTCAGATGGAGAAAGAGGCAGTACAGAGCGAGAAATTAATATTGCAAAGTGGCGACCACAGAGCAGGTGAGACGGACAGAATGCAGCAAGCTGGACCAGAAGTACTGAGGGAGAGAGGATCCAACGGACCGGAACAGTGAGCAGGGCAGGGAACATGCGGAAACTCATTTAAGTTTAACAGTTTTACGGTCTGTGGGACTGGTAATTGTAGTTCTGCAGGAGCAAACACAGACTCTGAACATAGCAGAGAGACTGGAGAAATCTGACTACAGAAAAGAACCGAGCTGTAGAAAGAAAGTGCGAGTACTCAAAGAATAGAACGAGAGCGAAGTAGAGCATGATTTCTGTATGCAAATGAGAGAGACAGATGGCAAACTAAAAAACTAGCAACATCGTGGTCAGCTTAGCAAGAAAATCAAATGAGCAGTTGCTAAGAAATCAAAGTATCCCAATCGTTAAGAAATCTATAATAGTACCACTATAAAAAAAAAAAAAGGGGGAAAAAAAAAAAACACGTATGAAAGAGAGGTTCATTCAGAATTTTCAAAGTAACAGTAAAAATAAGTGAGAAACTTTATGTGTGATTGTGTATTGTATTGTATCACCAGAAACATATAGGAGATATAGATCCATATGTAGACCATGTTTCAAGCGCATTAATCCTCTCCGAAGGTGGCATCTAATGGGGAGTTAATGCATGGTTGGACCGTTGTATGCACTCGGCCTCCGGCCTTGTGCCACAACTGTCTCAACCATGCATTAACTCCCCATTAGATGCCATCTTCGGTGATTAATGCTTACTTGGAGCTTAGAGCAGTGGTCTGAGAATTCTGTCTGATTCTAAAGGCATTCATTTTATACACACACATGTAGTTCACTGGTTTTAACACCAGTTGGGTTTAGTGGTTAGAGCACGGGACTGTGAATTATGAGAGCCCTAGGTTTTAATGCTGTGTGTGGCCTTGAGCAAGTCACTTGGCATGTGTACTTCAGTGCACCCAGTTGTAAAATCGGGTAGCAGCATATTCACGCTGCATCTTGTTTGGACAATAGTGAGTAAAATTAATTTTATTTAGTGTGCTTTTTTCCCCTCTTGCCAGCTGACCACCATTGGTCCTACCTACTCACCCAGCCCCCTCACCCACCTTCCCTGGGACTTTCCTCACCTGCTGCTGACACACTGGTCCCCAGTGGGGCCATCAGGAGGGGCTTTGCTTCACTCCCGACGGAGACTCTGGATACCTTGGTCTGCAGTGGCAGGCCTGTGGTGAGGTGTGGACATCCTCCTGCATTTTCCATCCCAGCCCCTGTAGGATGCCGGAGAAGAGCCCTCAACATATATGCGTGCATGGGATGCATTGCACATCGGTGTCCTCCCCAACTCCGTGGCACCGCTTGCACAGCCACCTGTGCTCACCCAGGTGGTAGTAGCACAGTGGAGTCCATATTCCTTCCCCGAGGTGGAGAGGATCCTTTGGGATGCTCCGCTTTCCTCCACCTGCCAGCCCTCTGACACAGGCTTGTTCCTGAACCTGCGCCATCAGCGTCATGAGTGATTAGCACTGCCACTGCGCTGGCGGGCTGGCCTCTATTTTTAAGAAGAAAAGAGGGGAGAGAAAAAAAAAAAAAAACGTGAGGCAAGTTGTCATTAACCACTCCTTGCTTCCTCACTGTCTCTGAGCACTGCCTGAGGAGATGGGCTCTGGAAACTGTATGATGGTTTGATTTATATATATATATATATATATACACAAAAATATATGCTGGTCAAGATTCATAATTCAAGTTTTAATGTGTGTTGTGTTTTTTTTTTTTTTATTCCTGTTTTATCGGCTGGCGTTCGTGCTCTTCCCCGCCCCACCCTGACCTGTCTTGTGGACATACAGGTTAACCACCACTTACTTGGATGCGTTTTTTGGGGGGGGGGGGTGTAATCTGCCTTGTTGGGTTGCGTGGGGCCTGCGGGGGATGCTGAGCAAACTGGGGCAGTTTCCTTCTTTTCGCCCACTGGAACTGCATATGATGCATGTGCGGGTTGCATCCTCGTACTCCCACCCATGTCTGCTGGTCGTGCTGTGCTGCTGCCCTGCCTCTCCTGAGTAGCTGGCAAGTGATGGGACTAAATTTCAAGGGAGGAGAGCTGTTTTTGGTGATGCTCAGTCCTTCCTCCCCAGCCAGTCCTGGTCTCAAACAGGGGTCGTTGGTGTGGGTGGGGGCAAGGCATCCTGTGCCTCAACCCTCCATGCCACCAGGCCTTGAATTAAAGTTCTTAAATTAAAGACTCACAAATTTAATTTAATTAGTTTGTGTGAATGTGTAACTCTGTGTCTCTAGGCTGTGCCACTTGTCCCTTAACCTGGATGTACTTGGCAGCTAGACTGTATATGCCTTGTACTTTCCCTTGGTATAAGTACTTTAAAAAAAAAAAAAAGACAGGTGGGTCTACAGTGTTTCCACTTCATCCTCCCCTCTTCTGCTGTGTAGACACCCCCCAAGACTAAGGTCCCTCCATTCTTGTAAACATGGTTTGCTTCCATTAAAGGTTTAAAGGAGGATCAGCTGTATAGTGAGCTGTTACATGTTGCAAAGCCCCAATAGCAGGTGAAGAATTCCTGCTTACCTCACTTTCCCAGCCCAAGCAGAATGTTAAACGTTTATGAATTGAATTTTCAAAGGTGTTTGCTGTCCCCCACCCCCACACTGACTATTGGTGTTGCCATGACTGCACCCTTCCTCCAGCCTGGAGAGAAACTGGGCAGCTACCTTCACTGGCAATGCCAAACTTGCTTCTGTGTGTTTTGGTCTGAAGGGGTGTGTGTATAAATGCTGGGCAGCCCCATACCCACCCTTCCCAGGAGCTGAATACTTCTTCCCCTCCACATTGCGCCTGGCCCACTAGCCAGCCAAATAGAACCTTTGGCCACAACAAAAAGCTAGTTTTGAAGCTTCTCTGGTGGAATGTTTTTAAACTGCCCTGCCTGAGACTTGAACCACTGAAACCTAGGTTGATGATGATTGATGATGACGATGATGATGATAAATAGGGTATGACAGCATATCCTGTTATTAGAAAGCTTGGGGTTGGGGGTAGTAGGGGCCAGTCATACCATATAGAGTTTTGTTTGGCTGGAAGTAGTTCCAACAGATGACATGTCTTTCATACAGGGTGAGATTTCGAACATAACCGTATCAGCACACTCTAGGGCTGGTAGAGGGCAGTCACATGGTCTGTTCAGGGGGACTTGGAGCTGCTGACGTCTTTGGAAAACTGTGAAAACCATAATATTTTGACCGTTTGTCATGTAGTTACGGGGGCCTTGAAAGGGGAGGGCTTCACACGGGTGACGGGGCTGAATTGTTACCCAGGGCAGATGGGAAGTGAACCATAAGAGAAATGTACAGATGAAGAAGTGGAAGAAAAGAAAAAAAGAAAATGAACTGCCGTCTCTGTACACATTTTATTTTGTATAGTAAAACAAAAAATTATTTCTGAAATGCAACCCCAGCTCATGCCAGTGGCTCAAGGACGGTAATCTGATTATGGTAGATTCTGATGAGATCAGATTCAAAAGAAGCAGCCTGTTTTCCATAGTTACCTGTCTGTGCTGTACTGATTATTGGCTTTGCTGATTTGCTTTGGCCTCCCATCATCTGACTGCTGTGTACGGAGTCAGGAATGCAGTTCTGCCAAGACAGAATCAAAGTCCTGTATGTGAGGAGTTCATTAATCATTTTTAGCTCCAAGACTTCTCCTGAAAGAGCCACTGACCTAGGGCAACATGTTGAAAAACAGATGTTTAGACCTGCTCCAATACTTAATATACTTATCTTGCTCTATTTGCTTACTGTGAACATTTGCATAACATACTATCTTACTAAAATGCCAGCAGAGGAGGTCTATTGGTGTTTCGTGTCTGCTCGATAGCACCCATACTGGGCATCGATTTTGCTGTCTCCCCGTTTCTCTGTCCTCAGTCCAAGATGTTCCCTTGTATTGGACTTCATCAGCTTCACCCTCCCTTATACCTGTCCCAGCCCTCTCTTAACCCGCCCCCACAGTCTACGCCTCCACTCTTGACAGTGCATTCCATGGTTCCACCACTCTCTCGTGAAGTAACACCTCCCCCAGCTTCCACCCATGTCCTCTAGTTGCTCCCCTCTTTCCTTTGGAGCACCTCGACTGAACCTCCCCTGTTGATTCCCTTCATGTACTTGAAGACCTCTGTCATGCTTCCCCGTCCCTCCTCTCCTCCAGGGTGTACATGTTGAGCTCCCAGAGTCTCTCCCCATAGGTCTCTTCTCCAGGCCCCAGATCATTTTGGTTGCCCTCCTTTGTACCTTCTCCAGGAGTGCAATGTCCCTCCTTAAGTGCGGTCTCCAAAACTGCACACAGTACTCGAGGTGTGACCTAACCAAGCAGTTATACAGAGGAATGATCACTTCCGCCCTTCTAGAGGTAATCCCCCTAGCGATGCAACCCAGCATCCTGTCACATTTTGTCCATCACATTATGTATGCTCCTGCAAGACTCAGATTCCACCGGTCCTAGGTCTGGGCTGTGTGTGTGTGTGTGTGTGTGTGTGTGTGTGTGTGTGTGTGTGTGTGTCCTGGGCCACCAAAGATGAATTCTTCCTGCTCCTGCGGACCCATATAGACAGGGATAATCATTACTGGAATCTCAACACTGATTCAAGAAGAACTTGAATTTGTTCTTGGTCTGAGGTGAGATTGTTTGTTTGTCTTCTGTATACAGACAAATGTTATCAAAATTTGTGCTTACCCCACTAGGTTTGTTTCATTCTAGTTCAGTGGGAAGGTTCTTAATCTTTAGGTTGGACCACTGTGTGGATTTCCAGGACCTGTATATCTCTCCAGAGAATGGCCCTTGACAGATCATTAAAAAAAAGTCTTTGCCCCGTCCTACTTCAGTGAACCACATTTCATGATCTATTTATTTATTTATTTATTTATTTACTCTCTAAACTTTTCAGTTTTAAATGCACTTCTGTATTATACGTTTTTTTCATCAGTAAGTTGTATTCTGCCGTTTCACCAGTAGGCAGTGTGACATCACTACCACTATGCATAGTATACAGCTATTTGTGGTGGTAGGGATGTCATCAACTGCTCTCTCCTAGTAACAGATCAAAATGCAGTTTCATGGATCCCCCATTATAGACTTTTGTTCTCTGGCCAGATGTCTTCCCCCATGGGCAGGCAGCCATTCAGCCCCTTCACCTACTGACCCCACAGATTGCCCACTGTGGTGGAAGGCTATAAGAGACAGGAGTCCCTACCTGTACCACTGGACTGCAGTCTGGTGTGGGAATGGGGCAGTTGGCATGGGGCTCGAGATGTGCTGCTGCCTTTATCTGTACGGTTGCCATTTCCCACCATTTTTTCTCTCTGATGACCCATCCATGTCACTGAGCACTACCCCTGCAGGATATGCACACAGTGATGTCCTGCTAAGAAGGCAAGCTGCCTGACTGGAAGCCCTGCCACATGCCAGGTCCCGAGTTTGCTCTTGAACCCCAGGTCGCCAGCATAAGAGCTCAAAATGCATATTCGAAACAGTATTTTAACCTTTAGGCTGCCAACAAAAATTGAACATAGTGTCAGTTGCTCAGTAGGTACCACACTCTCCTCAGGGACTGGAAGGTCATGGGTTCTAGAGCCACAAAGGGTACTTGGAGTAATACCCATAACTGACTGTAGCACAGTACCGGGGTTGCTGAACTGTTGAGGTGCTGACCTTAAGATAAGACATTAAAACTAAGATGCATTCTACTTCTTTGGTCAGTGTCCCAGTGGAAGTTAAAGATCCCATGGCACTTACTGAAGAACAATAGGGCTATTTTATTAGGCAAATTTCATGAACAAAATCAAATCGGCAATATTCCATAAATTGGAAAAAAAGAATTGAAACTGCCACATAACGTTCCCATAAGTATACAAAAGATTAAAATGTGATCCTTCTTCTCTTGCAGTTTTGCTGTTTTGAGGGCAGTTCTGTGACGTCCTAGCCAACATTCTCTTGTCAGTAAAACAGAGCCATCGAACCTAACCCCAGGACGCACCTGGAAACGAGCTTTCACAGCTTAGTGTGCCTTTCCTGGTTAATTTTAAATTTATCGCCGGTGTCTTGGGGTTGCAGGCCTTTCCCTGCATGGTCACTATTGATTTAGCTTCAGTGGGTGGGGGGAGTTGGGTTGCCATGCAGATAGTTGGCAGGGTCATGCATGAAGCATGGCACCCCTCACAGAGGTTGTCACTTACTTTTGTGACACCCCCGCCCAAAGAATTGCAGCAGGCAGTAAGGTGTCGCAGTACAGTGACTGCCTCCAGAAGAGGGTAAGGCTGAGATGTTTATCTGAATATATATGCAGTGAACCAGTGCCAGGGAATAGGCCTAAATAGGGATTACCACTGGACATCAAGGACAGATTTGTGGGCTGCTGGACCACCAGGAAACAGTGGTGGCAATAAAGAAGGTTCACCTGCCAGAGGTGGGCTTAAACTTGATGGGTGAGGGGTAGACTACGGCAGTAGAACCCTTCATTTGTGTTTCAGGGCATGGCATAGCACTGGTTGAATTGCGTGACACCTTGCACAGACCCCAGTGGCTGTCGCAAGCCAGCACAACATGCTGGTGATCACAAACCCTGTTTGAACAGACTGATTTGCATTGGAACTTGGTCACCAGGAAGACTCTTGTGGGCCCCCACAACATGTACAGTGTGGCTTTGGTGTCTGTGTAACTGGGTGCCCATTTGTACCATCAGCAACTGTAAGGGCCCCCTGGTCATCTTATCCTTCCCTTCTCTTGGGTGGGGTGGGGTGCTCTGAATGCTGCAGGAGTGTATATCTTCATATTCAGCAATCGAGAGTTGCCAATCAAGGTACTGAAGCCAGGATCTTCCTTTTGTAAATTGGTGCAAAACACAAGAGAACATCTTTTTGGATTACATTTTTTTTTTCTTGGTTTATAACTTTCTTTGGCCATACAGTTACATGCCTACTTTGCAACTTTTGGCAATTATAGCTATTTATAGCACTGCAAACATTTGTGCCTGGAGGTTGCTGGCCTGTCACAGTGATGCTGGCCCAGCTTCCCCTAAGACAGCTTTTTAAAAGGCTTGCTGAGGGAAGCAACCAGTGAGCTCATTGTTGTACAAACTTCAAATAGCGGAACTCCATTGTTTTGACAGTATCACAGGGTTTTAATTTACTTTAAAGGCAACATATTCTAACTTAGTTCGGCTCTTCTTTGATAAAAGTTCTGACTTACATTGGAGAAAGTTGGTAGCGGTAGGCTGAATCTTTGGATAGGTAAAGTGGGTTGATCCTGGGTCAAGGAGCGGAGCTTCTTGTTCAGTTTTAGAATAAAGGCTAACCTGAGCACTCTGGCAGCACTCGTAGCGGTAACCAGATGTAACTCCCCCAAACTTCCCTACAGCAGAGCCTTCCTGATTTATGCCAGTGATGTGCTGGAGCTGGTTCTTTTCTGCTGGTAAACTCCTTGAATTACTAATGGCTTGTGTGAGCCACTAGTTAAGATGCCACACTGTTGTAGCCCTAAAACAACTGGTACGGCTGGTAAATGCAAGTTAAAACTAGATGGTTATATAGGACTAGATGAGACTGATATGTTCCTGTTAAGGTTAGCTGGGGTCTGGCAGTGACTGGGTGGGGGGTACTTACTACAGGGCATGAGTTGTTTGGGCAGTGAAGCAGTTGTGAGCAGGCTGGGCATAGTGGACTTCTGCTACACATAGGTTTTTGTAGCATGGATGTTTTACTGCGCAGTCTCACTGTGATATAAATTCATTTACAGCATACAGGCCGGGGGTTACATACATACATACATACATACATGCCCAACTCGGCTCACTGGTAGTGCCCAGTAGATGTTCTACCTTCTCTCCCCCCTCCCCATTTTTCCTCCGCTCATGCCCACTCCCTCCTCCTTGTACACCACTGGTGATCATACCCCCACCCCGAATCATGCCCCTGTGCCTGTCCGAAACCGTTCCCAGTGTTGCCAAATCATCCGGCAGCACATTCCAGGGTGCCACCACCCTCTCCGTGAAATAATGCCCCCTCACCTACCCTCTGTACCCCACCCCCTGCTAACTTTAGACTATGGCCTCTCGTAGTCCCCTCCCCCCTCAACTTGAGCAGACACTCCTTGTTCCCTCTGTTGAACCCCTTCAGGTATTTGAAGGTCTCTGTCGTTTCCCACTATCCCTTCTGTCCTCCAGAAAGTAAGTGTTCAGGTCTCTGTTTGTCCTCCTATGACACCCTTCCAGGCTACTAATCAACCTCGACGCCCTTCTTTGGACTCTTTCCAGCAGTATGATGTCCTTTTTCAGGCGGGGGCGCCAGAACTGCCCGCAGTACTCCAGATGCGGCCTCACCAGTGAGGAACAGGGGAAGTATGACCTCCCTTCACCTGGACGTTATCCCCCTGGCAGTACACCCAAGCATTTTGTTTGCCTTAGCCGCTGCTGTCCTGCACTACTCAGAGTGGTCCCCTTTTGCATCAGTCATCACCCCCACATCTTTTGCTATTGATACAACAGTCAACTGTACCCCCAAGTGGTAAGTATACCCAGGGTTCCTAATGCCTGGGTGCAGAACACTACATTTGTGTGCATTAAACCCCAACTGCCATGTGTGGACCCAGTTTCCAGTCTCTCCAGGTCATTCTGTAGTGCCCTCCTTCCCTCCTCTCTATCTACCACTGCCCCCAATTTAGTATCTTCAGCGAATAAACTCATTTTACTACCAACCCCCTTCCCGATGTCCGCAATGAACACATTAAAAATGATAGGGCCCAGAACTGAACCTTGTGGGGCCCCGCTGATGACCTCTCTGGGTGTCGAGACTACACCCCCTACCACCACCTTCTGCTGTCTATTCCTGAGCCAATTCACTACCCACACCACCAACTTATCTCCCACCCCAGTTCCCTGAGTTTCAAAACTAGCCTTCCGTGAGGGATCGAATTGAAAGCCTTGCTGAAGTCTGGGTACCTCCGTCCAGGGCCCGTGTCACCCAGTCGAAAAACTTCACCAGGTTTGTTTGACATGATTTTCCCCGGACAAACACAAGCTGGTGTACTTCCTGTAACCCATTTACCTCCAGGAACTCCACCATCCGTTCTTTCAAGATGGCCTCCATCATTTTCCCTACAATGGACATCGGGCTGACCGGTGTGTAGTTCCCCAGATCATCCTGAGGTCCACTCTTGTGGAGGGCATGACATGGGCCATCCTCCAGTTTATAGGGACCCACCCTGATTGGAGGGAGGAATTGAACAGTTCCATCATTGGAGCCACCAGGACATCTGCCAGTTCCTTCAGAAATCTCTGGTGGATGCCGTCTGGCCCTGGGGCTTTATCCGGGTTAACAGATTCCTTTATAATATTTTATTGAGATAACAGTTGTGCACATTAAATAACCTAATCCTAGTTTTTTTTTTTTTTTTCTGAATTGTAATGATTTAGTAATTTTTCTGAATTGTAATGTTTAATGTAGTCTGTCTTTTTTTCTTCTGAAGGTACTGAAGGGTGGAGAACCATTGGCAGTGCTAGGATTTGAACCTGGGACCACCTTGGTGGCAATTTTGTGCTGTAACCGCTAGACTTGGTTTCAAAAGAGAATATGGCATTTTTCCCAAGCTTTTTTTTTTTTTTTTTTTTTGTTCTGTAGCAGTAGGACTGAAACAGGCAGGCAGCTCTTAAGTGCAAATGCTAGCCTTTAAGCTGGAACCTCTTGGCATGGAATTTACAAAAGGTGAGCAGAAATGGTTAAGTGATGGTCAATTAAACTGCTAAAGCATTTCACAGGAAATATTATAGTTTGTGGGTAGATACTGGCCCAAGGTCAGAGCCACAACATACCAGTACATTAAACAGATGAGTATTGATTGCTGGAGGGTGAATGATGACAAACTGGGTTGTCCATAATGTCTTGGATGCACTAGTAAACAGTGCTGTAGAGTAAGTTCCCCGTTTAAGAACTACTGTTTAGAGGCAGGCCCAGCAGTAGGGCTGCTACTACGATAGTACCCCCGGTTCAGGAGCAAGCCTCGCTCATCAGGGAGCCAGCTGTGGGGAGAAAGTTCAGACATCCCAGAAAATGCTCCCCTTCTCCAGGGAAGGGAGGAGTGTGCAGCCACCACCTTGGAGTCCCTAAGGCACAGGTCGGGAAGCATAGGAAGACCAGGAGCAGGTATAAAATTTGCAAGTAGCATTTTATTAACATCGAAATAAAAATGTGTTCAGTATAACTAACAAAAGCAGTACAAACAGAAGTCCTTCTTCTGAGTGCTTCTTAATTTCAAATCAGTCTCTCTAGCAAAAATATTTATACTCGTTATAAGTCTTTGGGAACTCGTTAAGAAGACATCCTGTTTTTTTTAGAAAGTGTTCTTGTCAGTTTCCTTCCTTGCAGGTGCAACAAAACCGTACATGGTGTCTCAGAACTGACCTCCTGTTTACACGCTGTGTTTGCAATCCAGCATCTCAGGTTAACCCCTTGAGCACCAAATAGCTTTTTGTAATCATTTCAACAATATAACCATATGCATCTTCAAACCAAGGGATTCAGTTTTACATAAAGATTCACACATTTTTAAAACTTCAGTTATTCAAGGGGGAAGAAAAGATAGAAACAGCAAGTGAAGACAGAGAGGTAGCAGGGGTTGGGGGCATAGCAAGACAGTCTGAGTGGCCAGTTCCTAAGTTTCGCAAGAAAATTTGACTGCATAGTCAAACAGAGAAGAGACGGAACATAAGAGGACAAAACGGATCCTCGCATTTAACTCTTTCTGCATAACAAATGGGACAGGTTCTTATTCAGCCCTGTGGCACTTGTTAACAACAGATGAAGCTGCAGGTAGGCGCACCATGAGAGGAAGGTGAGTTGCTGCAGCACATTTCTGCATGCCTGTCTGCATATGGCGTCACAGAGCTGGCATGTGGGTGAGGCTAGGGGGGGGAAAAATATCAAACTTATCAGTTCCTGGTATTGTATAAAAGGAACACGCCATGGGCTGTGTGAAACTAAATGATGATTTTGAATGGCTGGGTATGACCTCTGTATTCAGAATAAAGCATTTTCATGCAGTCCATGGGATGTGCCATTTATGCAGTACCAGGGGTTGGTGAGTTTCATGTGTGATTTTTAAGCTTGAAGGCCTGGACAGAATGTTGGGAGTAAAGGAAGATTCTGCTCAGAACATGATCATGTATATGTGTGTGCGCGCGCATACTATGAATATTGCTGATACTTACCTAAGTGACAGGTCAAATGTCATGAGGGCAAACATCAATAATAGTCATAGTATGCCCGTGACATGTGCAGTTTTATGCAGTACCAGCCACCATTAGGATTAACACACACCACATCTTACATTTACTGATTTTTTTTTTTTTTTTTTTTTTTTTTTTTTTTTTTTAGGTTGCGTTTTACTTGACTTTCTCTTATTTCAGCTGCCTGTTGCTCAAGCATGTTCACCATGCATGCGCATTGCCAAATAGTACCTGAAAGGGCAGGTAAAATCTTGCACTTTGGAGTTTGTCATTTTGTACGCAGTATTTTAGAAAGGTGTTGTATCCAATAATAGAGCTAGTGATCTTTCCCATTTTCAAAAATGGCCAATTCCATTTGACAAAATCTTCAAATCCCTTTTTTTTTTCCCCCTGGGGGTCTCCCCAAAATTGAGGGCAAATCCGCTTGTTTGTGTAAATTTTGGTTCAGAATGGAGGGGTTTGTCCAAAAAGCTGGTGCAAAGTGTGTGTGTGTGTGTGTGTGTGTGTGTGTGTGTGTGTGTGTGTTTAGTGCAGAGTAAGGCCCAATGCAGGGGGTATAGGGAAGAAACTCACAGTTGCCACCTACAGTATGTTATGCATTTGGAATGATGGCAGCAGTGTTTATGCACAGAGAAGACCGAAAAGAACCATTCTGTGATTTTCATACTGGTGTATGAGGGGCAGTATATCAGGTGTAGGGAGTTAATGCAGTCTGGCATCTGTGACTGAAGGCGTGGGGAAATGCAAGTCCTGTTTATGTGTGGGACCATCAGCTCAACTAGCTGATCTAGGACTGGACTTGCAGGTGAGCCTAGAGTACAGAGAGGGAACCACATCTCTTTGACTCACTTCTGGGGTGGGTTGACCCTGAAACACAAATATTTGTATTCACAAACCACTTTTGGGTGGGGGGTTGGGAAGAGATCAGTTTGTGGTAGCAAAGAAAGGCCTTTGCAGACTGTGAAAATCCCTTTTGGCGGGTTATCGGCACAGCAGGAATTTTGCCTCCATAGGCACAGAGCACAGTATCTTCAGCATACAGCTGGTAGTTCACACCTCTGACATGCTGACCCCGGTATTTTTATGTATATGAAAGTGAATGGTTAGGGGCCAAGTACTGAACTTAGTGGTACACATTTAATGACTTGGAAGGGGGGATACATTGAGGGAGTACATGTGTACGTTTGGGCCAGTAGAATGTGTGGCCAGTGGATGTTCTCCTGGAGACTATCCCTGGTAGCTAATGACTCCAAAGCATCAATTCAACCCCTGTTCAGTAGTAAGTCTGCCTGAATTTCAGTTAGCCCAGTGCTGATGGATTTTTTTATTTTTATTTTATTTTTTTTGTATCAGACCAGCAGTGATGCAGAATTTGACGGCAGAAGGAACGATGGTCCCTTGAGTCTGCCATTGCTAAATTACCTCACTGCACAAATGTACTGTCCTGGTGGGTGATTCCGTTTCCCTTTGGGACTATGAGTCCTTTTGCCAACCATGTTTCAACCTGTTGGGGGTAGCTGCTTCCACCCCCATAGCGTATATTGAAGGAGATAGTTAAATGTTTGTAGGACTGGTGAATTAGCAATACTACTTTGTCCTTTTTCTGACAATTAAGGTATTGTTATTTCAATAAAATAGGAATATTGGCAGCGTAGTAATGTGTGCATAGGCACATCCAGGGCTTTTCTGTTCTGAGCAAATCATGTGGGCAGTGTAGCTGGGTGTGCAGAGGCCTATCCAGCGCAGTGTTATATATATTTCCCCCTGAAGATTACCCCAAATCCAAGATGGATCAGTTTTTGATCTTGGACTAAGTCTGTCCATCTGAAAATACCACTCCCTATACTTGATTTTAGGCAGGATATATCTAGAGTCTTATTGGGGTTTAGGATGCCCCTGTGAGTGGCAGCATTTTATCCTTTTTTAGGCTCAAGCTGGTAATTTTTCCATATAGGAAAGCTGGCAGCCCTGCTTCACGGGTGGCTCTATCCTCTGAGGTTAGAGCCCCCCCCCACCAAAGTCATATTGCTGTGACCTGTTTCACATATAGAAGACGAAAAGAGTGATCCAGCTAGTGCATCCCGCCCAAATTTATTTGATACCCTTGATTCAAACTCTACGTCCTTTATCTTGTAGTTCCTGCAGGCTGCCAACAGTACTACCCAAACCTTTGTAACCAAGCACATAAAGGCTTGGCTTCCAAGTGCTAGGCATTGTGGCAAATACATCTTGGAGATTTGTAACATTCCAGGGTATGAGACTGCAAGGTTGATCCAGGGTGCAGAGGTGGCGGGAGGGGAAGGGCGTGGCCAGCACTGTAACACAATATCAAATGAAGGCTTCAGAAATGATGCTGACAGTCTCTTCAATGGGCTGGTTGAACGTTTGCAGGGTGGATGGAAAGTCTAATGCACCAAGTTTTGTGTACATTGCAAACCCACCTTGAGTGCACATGTTAACTCTTCTGGCACTTGAAATTAATAGTATGCTACCCCGGAGAACAGCAAAGCCTGTATAGGGGTGTATTTAAAACAAAATGGACCTTAATTCGTTTTTAGAAATTGTTTTGAAACCCTGAGTTTGCAAACTTGCTTTATTACTCTCCGTTATCCTTTGGGATGTATGCCTATTTTTCCCCCTTTTCTTTGTTTAGTTTCATGCTGCTGTTGGAGTGATACTTTACATGCTCTACACCAGCATGTTTCCTGGTGAAATGCTTTTACATAAATCAAAATAAATTGCCTTTGTGGTGCCTGAGCATTATTGAGGAAAATGTCATTATCCTTCTATTCCTGTGAAGGAGCTGAGTGTGCGTAGGAGGACTTGAAGCTGTATAGGCACCCCTTTTGCGGGGGAGTTGGAGTGATTCATTCACCGCTCCCCATCCATCTCTCGCTCTCTCTCTCTGTTGTGATGTTCTACTCACAGGTTTTCTTTTTACTTTTTTTTGTTGTAGACAATTATGGAGCAGTTCAATCCCAGCCTGAGGAACTTTGTTTCCATAGGAAAAAACTACGAAAAGGCACTCTCAAGTAAGTTCAAACCACGGACATTATGAATTGATCTGGGGAAGGGGTATTCAGAGCAAACACGATTTTGTTGGATGTGCTGAGCACATGGGGAAATTGGCATCCCCCCCCCAGCTGTACACTTTGTCTTCCAATACTTTTTTTTTTTTTTTCATAAATAATCTACTTTACTAGCATGGTCTCTCCCCCCCCCTTTCAAAAAAAACTAGCTCCTATGGATTATGTTCTACTGCTAACAACTGTTGGTAAATTCATTAATCTAGCTATACATGTATATTAAATTTATGCACCCCCAACCGAATCTTTCTAGGAAACTTTTTTGCAGTTGATGCTTTAGTTTAATTTTATTAAGGGTCTCCCAGTTCTGTTGGGGGGAGGGGTCTGCAAGAGATGTCATTTTAGTTTGCACTGCTGAAAGGATACCATAGAACTGCCTAATAAAGGGGACGTTGTGCGAGTGAGTGGTGCGTTGTGATGTGGTATGGTGTACTTTTGTGTTCAGCCTTTTGTACTGTAGGAGTGGATGTTGTGTGCATCTAGTTTTCACTGTCCTAATCTGTATAATTGCTGAAAACCAAACTGTTGCTCCTTAGTTTATTGGGATGGAAGGAAAAGGGGAGGGGGAAGCAGTGATTTAACTGAAATGCTTAGGTGGGCAAATAAATATGTGGGTGGGTGAACTGTTTTATCATTTTTTAGTAGTGGAGCTCCCCAGTTTTCAGTAAAGAAAGTGAGGGTGCAGGAACTCTTACAATCTTGTAAGAGGTGAGAGAAGTTGGAGAACAGAGTTACTGTCTAATTTAACCCTTGGAGGGGTGCATTATTCCCAAAACACAGAATATACACATTTATATGAGAAACTGTAGGATAGTGTTTCTAGCTGATAGCTAGCAGTAGTACAATACATGTTAAAAGGGCAAACCAGAGCTCCACCTGTTAAGACTGAAAATGATGTCTGACAGGCTTTGTCACAAGGAAAAACCTGGCAGGTAGAATTATTGGGTGAAGCTGCTACGTTTCTTTTATCTTTGGGTTTTGTCTGTGTGCAGCTGAGGGTTGTATTAGAGGCCAGTATAGTACCATGTGCAGTAATTTATGAAGTGGGCTACTGACATCTTGATCCTGCCCATCTGCTAGTCCTTTCTTGATCAGACCAGATCAGGGGGGTGTTCCTTAAGGTCATGCCCTAACAAGGCAGGAATATGTATTATTTTTTTGTTTTATATGTCCTGGGGGCCTCCAACACAGAAATTACTAGGACTGCAAAAAAGTGAGCTGTATTGCAGAAGAGTGGAAACTGCCCGTATCCTACCCACCTGCAGCCGTAGTTGGGTTCCCCTGTGGTCCTACCGCTGTTCCTGTTAACTGCAGACCCTGGGTCACACACATAATAAAAAATACAGATTTCTGTGGATCTGGCTCAGTTTATTTTTTTGTGTGTGTACACACACACGCGCGCGCACACACACTACAAGACACTAGCAGAGTTGTCAGTCATTCTTGGGCAGTTATTTGTAATGCGTTTATTACTTGATTTCAGTATGATTTCATAAAACACAATCAAAATTTGATTTGCCCACTTAGTTACAGTGCCTGAATATCTGGGTCTGCTGCCCCAACCTCCAACCTTTCTGATGGGGGGAAAATGGAGGCTGGCACCACCCCTAGCTGGCAAGCTGCACCCAAGTCTGAGACAGCATGTGGGCCAGTAGCAACCGCCCCAGTAGGCGTAGAAGGGCAGGACTAGCTAAAGAAGAGCCTGACCCATCAGGTAGCAAGGGGAAAAATTACAGTTAATAATTAAAAAAAAAAAAAAAAAAAAAAATTTGGGTTTCACTAATTGCTTTGTATTTGCAAGAGCTTCATGAGGAAATGTTATGGCTATTAAATGTTTTGGAGGTGTCTGGTTATTTAACTCAGCCGTCTTTATTGTCTAAAAGAACATAAAATGTATTTAGATTTATTTGTGCCTTTGAGGTGTGCCTGTCACAAAATACTCAATTTTAACATATGCCTCTGTTTTTGTCACAGCTACCCCTTCTAGGGCTGCTGCATTCTGTACGAAGCAGCATGTCCTTAGTCGCCGCACAGTTTTCATATTGCAAAATAGCATTAACTCCTATATAAAGAACATTTAACGTTGTTATCACAAGTTGAAAATCTTTAAAAACAAGGAAGAAAGTATATGTGAAAACAAAAGTTGGCTGTGGTAGAGACCAATGAAATTTGTCTTGGCATCACAACTGAAATGTTCCATCCCTTTTAAAAGTGATGATAAACCATTTTTATACCTTCTGGATACCCTTCTTTTTTCCTTTGACTTTAATATATTCTGATAGTTACACTTTTTTTATTAAATTAATTAGATGTTTTTTTTATTGCCTTCACATTGAATCCCTCTCCTCAGCGGCTACTATTGTGTGGTGTGTTTTAATACTGCCTTAACATTCTTCCTCTTTTTATATACATTTTATTCCCTTGTCTCTGTTCCTACCAGCCACCACCTCCCTAGGACTTACTGTTGGCTACCTTCCCATGGATTGCTACCTATGGCAGTCCAGAAGGAGTGCTGCTTACCACCCGGAGACACATCCCAAATACTGCCACCACCAGGGGTCCTAGCAGTGGTTTGGGTGAGAGTCTGCGTGCAGAACATCATATGCCTTCCCTGCCATCCACTTTCCTGTGGGGGGTGGTGGTGGTTTTTCTTCTTTCTTTCTTTCTTTCTTTCTTTCTTTCTTTCTTTCTTTCTTTCTTTCTTTCTTTCTTTCTTTCTCCTCCCTATTCTGCATAGCTGGAATGTGCACATTGGTACATGCCCTCTGCCTGAATATTCTGTGACAGTTGCACCATTCCTTGGCCACTGCAATGAATAGATGGGCTTATTACTTGATTTCAGCATGATTTGATAAATTACACAAATCACACAGGATTCTCCATCTTTGGCTGCTCAATCCCTGACCTGACTGCTCAACTCCAGTTTGACTTCAGCATCCAACGCTGGTTCTGAGTTACTAAGTTGTCCCTTAATTCCAGGAGAACTGTTAGTGACCTTTGGCACCAGGCAGAGGCTAGTCAAACTCCCACCCTGTCCCTCCTTCCATACCCTTGATGGTGCAGTGATTGAGAATCTCTCCTCCTTTAAAATTTTGAACAGTCTCCTTGATTTCTCTCTGCATGTGGACATCACCAGAAGCTCCACACTAAACTCTACTCTGCACAGGAACAAAGCTTGCATCCTACTACCTGCTTGCAGAGAAATGGTCTTTAAGATGATCCTCCCTCCTTCCCTCTCTCGATTTATTGTGACATTGTGTAGAATGCCACTCCTAAATCAGCACTGGCCAGACTGGACCCCCTTTTTCACTCCTCCTGCCATTTGCCCATGACTGTCATCCTTGTACCCACTATTGTTCCTTTCTTTGCCCACCTTTAATGCCAGGCACCGCTCTCACTCTGCTTTATCTCCAAAGTCAGGCTTTGCCACTGCCATCCTTACGTTAGCACCCCCTTCCTGTCACTCTGCCCGTGTGTGTCTGTCTATCTCTGTTTTCCTGCCTGTCTCTCCCTTGCCCCATGATATCCTCTGCTGGTCAAGCTGCTTTCTCATTCTAATTTCTGTCTTCACTCTGCTTTATCTCTCTATTCTCTCAAAAACCTCCTTCGTGACTTCTCAGTTTAGTCTTGCAAATACCCCCGATTCGCCTAATCCCTGTTATTGTGCTAAATGCAGTTCTGTTTCTTGCTCCCTGTGCTCACCTCCTAGACTGCAGATGAGCTACTGAGTTTGTATATTGTGTATTGGTGCTGATTCTGAGGAACTGTTTCTTGTCCTGGTGTAATGGTACTTTTCGCTAAATGTCTGAATTCTTTGTATCTGTACAGTTATATTAAATGCTTTTATTTTTGCATGCACTTTATTTGTATTTATTTTGAACAGTACTCCCTCCTCACCCCCGGCCCCATCCTGACTTGTTTGGAAATGAGCTGCTACCAGCTTAGTATGCTTTGCCTCGTAAAACATTTGAAATAAAAATAAACCACATGGAATAGTTCAATTGTCATGGAATGAACGTCTTGGACACATGAAAAGAAACAAACTTTTAGCCTAGATAAGTGCTTAGGGAAAAAAAAAAAAAAAAAAATTAAATACTGTGCCCTTTGAGTTGGTGGTTGAAATGGATGTACCGAAAGGCCTGCTTTCTCAACTGACTTTGGCCTTAGTACTGCCCTTTTTGTTGCTGTAGCTGTCTGAACAGATGAGCACTGTTGTCGGGTTTGGTGGCAGCCATGTTAACACTGAGCAGCCTTTAAAAGCCAAGGTTCCCCCCCCCCTTCTCTTTATGTGGCTAGAACAAGTAACTAAAGCCTTTTGGGCTTAATCACAACTCCAACTCACAACTAAAAGCTCAGGGCACATCCACTATTCCCATCTCCCTAATGGAGTTCCATAATGAATGAAGCCATTATTATAAACCTGAAACTTTGGTGACAGAAAATTTAGTGCTCCAAATGAAAGTAATCATTGATTTGTAACAAGAGTGTTTTTTGAATGGGGGGGGGCATTGCTCTGAACGTTTTTGGAATGTTTACTAGGCAGTCATTAGATGTACAGAAACTCACTGTGAGTGATGAAGTTCCTTTGCACCTTGTCAACATTCTCATTTCTAGAACTTCATGTCCAGTTGCTTAGCTTGAGGGGGAACAAGATTTCTTTTTGTTTGTGTGTTTTTTAAACTCACCCACAGTAGAAGTGCTTATTCTACTGGCTCAGCCCTCTGAATATCTACTTTTCAGCTACCTCCCAGCACCTTGCCCTTAAGCCGTAGACCCGCACAACCCCCCCAGCACAAGCTCATTTGTGAGGCTTCTGCCCCCCCGGAGTGAAAATCTGATGTGGTATAGGAGTGGCAGGTGGGACATCTTTGAAAATGAGCATCTGTTGAACAATTCCCGATCTCTAAACATATTGATTGAAAGAAGGTGGGTACTGGTTCTGGGAGTACAGCTGTAGTCATAAGGGACTGCTGTGTTCCTTCTGTGCCCCTGGACTCTGGTGCCTTAATCCCACCCCAAGTGGCATGCAAAACCATAATCTTGCCTAATGTCCAAGCAGTAATGTCCTAACGGGGGAATGAGCTCCCAGGTCCAGTGTTGGGGGTCACAGGCAGAACATGCCACCCCCTCAAGCGGCAACACACTGCAGTAAGTGCTCTCAGCCAGCCATGACCAATTGCCAGTGCCCCATATCTGCTACCTAATGTGGGTTGCTAACATGACTGCAGTATTGAGTGAAGCCCCCTTTTTTTCTGGGATTTGGTGTGAGTGTAGGGTTGCTATGGGCAAAGCATGATGTAATTATAAAAGTATTTCTGAGTAGTGCACTCCAGCGGGAAGTTAACGGTTTCTTTGGGCTGTACAGCATTTACTCGTTATATAAAAAACACACACAACTTGTCTCCAGCCCAAAAGGATATGGAATCAATAACTTTTTATTAAAAACAGAGAACCACAAAGCCAAAAAACAGCACAGTCTGACCACACACATTCCCTGATGCTTCGGGTCCAACTGACCCTTCCTCAGGGGGCGTGGTCCTGAACAGCACGTTGTGGGTCAGTTGGACCAGAAGCGCCGGGCAATACGTGTGGTCGACTGTGCTGTTTTTGGCTTTGTGGTTCTCTATTTCTTCAATAAAGTATTATTGATTCCACATCATTTTGGGCTGGAGACAAGTTGTTTTTTCAACATGAGTAAATGCTGTACAGCCCAAAGAAGCAGTTACCTTCCCGCTGGGGTGCACTACTTGGAGGTACTGGTTTGTTTGGGGTGGCCCCCCCTTTTTGTAAGTGCACCCTATCTGGATGTGGTTTCAAAGTTCTGTCCTTTTTGGGAGTTTGTAACTATACAAGCACTTATATTAATGTTTTTAGTGTTCTTTTTTTCAGATATTGATCAGTGATCTCTGATATTGAGATTGCTATTCTGAGAGAATTCTGTCCTTTTTCATTGAAATGTTCACGTTTGCAACCCACCAAAACATTTAGGCGCTGAACAACATTGCTGCTGCGCAGTCTCTGAGATGCTAACCATCACATCTCTGAAGGCAGAGCCATATATAATACAGATATGGGGCCATGATGTCACTTATTTGTGCCTTGCTATAGTGTGTCATGCGTCTCATAAAAAAATGGTTCCAGCAATTTAATGTTGGTCTTCCTTTTAGCGCCATAATCCTAACATTCTGATGTGGTGGGGGTGATGCTGGATTTCTTGGTGGTGTCAGGAATTGTTTTGTCCATTTTCCCCCTCCAAAACAATATCTTTGTTGAAAGGAAGCCATGTTAGAGAAGGAGTTCACCGTCTGCCAAAAGATTGACTGTATTCTAAGTGGGAGCACTTATGAGCAAAAAGAACTCTCCTTTCCCCCTGCATATGAGACTTTCTTATTCTGTAAAGTGTGTCTCGCATGAAGGTGCCCTGGAAATGGGCATGTTCTGGAGATGATTTTTTAAAATGTTTTTATTTATTTTGTCCTCGGAGACCACTCTACATTACGAGTGATCCCCTGTGCATTCCTGGGTACCAGAACCCTTCTAGTACCTTAAGAATGCATGCAGAACCACTCAACAGCTGTGCGAGGTCTCTGAGGGCACATTAACATACATCACTTTCTGGCTAGTCTGCCCTGTATTACTCATGTGGAAGGAAATGTTACTGTCACCAGGTACTCCAGATGACACTGCTGCTGTATGAAGTGGCCTCTTTGTAAGTTAGACAATGACCTGTTCCCCCCACTTCCCTTAGGTGTGACATTTGCAGCCAAAGGCTACTTCGACGCTTTGGTGAAAATGGGAGAGCTGGCCAGTGAAAGTCAAGGTTCCAAGGAGCTTGGTAAGTGGCAGTGGTAGATCCCAGTGTGCAGAATTCACTGCTTCTGGTGTGCTCTGATCCCTGAAGAGGAGATGCAGGTGGCCAGCATTTGCAGTTCAGGACCCCAACTCTCTCTCTCAAAACAGCCATCCAAATTTGGAAGTAGTTTTTCTTTTAAAAACGGTTTTGTCAGGCTGCTCCTTTCCCATGCTGCCATATGTGACTAAACTTAGTAAAGCCTAACCCCCTTCCCCCAATAACTAATTTGAATCTGACAGTAATTCCCTTGGATATATTTGGTAAACTTGTTGGCCTAAAACAATATATATTATTAAATCAGCATCAACTCACATGGGAACAGAGCAGCGCGACTAACTTTGCAACAGAGCAGAAGCGTGAGCTCAAATGTCCTGTGCAAATATTGTATGTCTTTTCTTTTTCCTTTTTTTTTTTTTTTGTTAGTTTAGCATGTGACTTGTGCTCCACTGTGGTCTTTTGATATTGATATTTTTTTTTTTTTTTTTTTTTTTTTTAAATCAAGTAAGAGCATACCATTTGAGTGTGTTCTTAATATTTTAGCAGTAAGTCTTGATATGGTGGGTGCTAATTATCTAGTAGGTGCTCACTTGGGGGATGGGGGGGTGTAAGGCAAGTACCTGAAACGATAAGTCCTTTGAACCTTATGGCTTGTTGTACTATTCAGTTCCCTCCATTGTGTGCCTGTGAAACTTAACACCTGGGATGGATATCTGTCCAATCCCAAAACAAATTCATTAACAGAGGAACAAAAACATAAAATGGGGATTGAGCTCTAAGCTTGGTTAATGGACCAATTAATTTAGAAACTGAGTTTTGTATCTTGGAAAACATGAAATCCATCCTGGGGTACTTGCTCTCCTTCCCCACTCCCCAAAAAAAGCTTATGAATGACGTGACTGTCAAACGTATTGACTACACCCTGCCTCCTCTTGAGTGCACTTTGGGAAGTTTACAAGGGACTTTAAAGTTGAGCAGTGGGTGCATTATTGTCAAGGGCAGCAGAAATCTGTTTCAGATACCATAATTCATTGATTCCCATCTTTTCAAAATTTGGAGCCAAAGGTACTCTGCACTGTAGACCCTCTAATTTCCAGTTTCCTGGATCAGACAAACTCCACTGTGTGTGCCTTAGGGGTTGGTTACCAGAAATCTACATTGTAGATATGAGAACAAAGTTGGGGATAGGTACAAATCTTAGAAGCTCATTTTAATATGTTCATGGTTAAAATAAGCATGGGGGGGGGGGGCTAAAATGGAGCATGGCTTGAAACCTACTCTGACTTGGTCCTCCATTGTGAGTCCCACAGTGTTACTTAATTTAGTCTGTACTACCACCTCAATCCTCTCAAAATAGAAATGCACAATTTTTTTTCTCACCAGCAGAATTACTTTAGCGCCTAAATAGCACCAGGGCAAAATGAACTGTTAATAATGAGCATGTTTGCATGTAGCCTTATTTTTAAAGAAGTGAATGGTTTGACATTTAATTTTGGATTGTTGGGTAATTGTGGTTCACTAATATCGGCTGTTTTTCTGGTGGCTAGCCTCGAGCTGCTGATGCCTGGTGGAGAACTTTGGAAAATCTAATATTTAGAGGCAGTTCAGCTTGTATTTCATTTACCCCCCGTGAACAAATCCAGTGTCCACTCCAGGACCAGAATGACAGTGGACCACCAGGACACGGGCAGGGCTTCACATAGCCCACGTCCTCTGTAGTTTCCATTTTCTGTGTCCCTTCCTGGTGCTGTGGTGACAGTATGTGTGCGTGGAAGTGCACTCTTCCTGTGTCACGGCAGCTCTCTCCCTTAGTCTCTCACATCTGCCTTAACACGGGCCTCCACCCAGTGGCAGTCATGAGCTGAGATGGCTTGGCTACCCTTCTGGTAGAGAACCGTCCCTGGGACACTTGATCCTCTCTTCCCCACTGCCGACCCCTGACAGCTTATGCTTGTTCCAAAAACAAACATGGGTCGCCGGCATGGCAGGAAGTTAGGTATTTCATTCTCAGCCCTCCACGCCACCGGGCCAGCCTGTTTATTTCCTACAGATTTCTCATTCATTCTTATTACTGAGGAAATTGGCAGAATATCCCTCAGTTAATCTCTTACAGCTTATTCCCTTCTTGAAATACTAGCCCTCTGTTTTGACATCATAGTCTACTGCCATGGGAGTGACTCACAAGCAGAGTACTGTCATCAAATGGGGAATAGCCAACAGAAGTTGATAAACTATATATAATAACTGGGGAGCGTTTTCTCCCATAGGGAAACCCAGTTGTAATTCGTTGTTATAACCTGCGGCTTATAACGGCAAACACGTGCCGGGTTCCCCACGCATGCGCCTGCCTCTGCTCACACAGTGCTGGACACTTTCCCACTGTTGACTCCGCCACCATCACTCGGTGGTAAGTGATTGTGTGTTTTTAAAAAAAAAAAAAAAAATAAATAAATTTGCCTCTCAGCAGTACAGTTTTGGAGTCCTCGCTTAAATCTTATGAAACAAAGGAGTCAAGAAAAGGTTTCAGCAGCAGCTCTGCCGCAGACCGCTGACATCAGTGCATCATCCAACCAGACTGGGCTTTTTATTTTATACAACTGCTGTGGTGAGAAAATGCTCCCCAGCAATTATATAACCTAAAACATGGGGTGGTGTGTGTACCTTGAGATTTTACACACACCCTCAGTGTTGGATGCTTAAATAAACCCCTCGAACTTCGCTGTCAGGGTTTATGTAGCATCCAACACCTCGGGGGTAGGGGGGGGTAAAATCTCGTTAAACACACCATCCCATGTAGTATTCTGTATTTGATTTACTTATTTGGCTTTTGTCAACCGGGTAAATAGACAATTAAATGCCTGTTTACAAGCATGACCCAATTCAAAAGACCCTGCATATAATCTTAGTTATATATAAATAATGGGGAGCAAAAATGTAGAACTAATATAATATAAAAGTTGAATTGTAACTAAATCTTTCAAAGTTCAGTAGGGGTTGGCAGCTTAACTTTTTAAGAGGACTTTGACGGTATACATTTTCAAACACCATGAAGTCTTGCTTATATTAGGACTTATTGCAGTCAGCCTCAGCCTCTGAACTGCCCCGGAGATGAAATGGTTAACTCCAGAGTAATCTGGAGTTCCACAGCGCGAGGGCGCTATTCAAAGCTCTATCTGGGTTGTTTGAACCCAAACTGTCAGATTCTTTACTCCGCTTTCACTGAACAGTCGCTCCGGAGACCAGCTCCTTCACCTCGGTTAGTTTTGCGGTTTATTGTATTTTATCGGTTCTTTGAACCGGCAAAGTGTTAAAATTACAGCTGTTTCGGTTTGAAGCTCTATCTGGTAACCGTAAGTAAAAGAAATTAAGTCTGTGTGGAAACTCATTATCGGTTCACTCTGAACCGATCGGTTTGTTTTAAAACTCATTTTCTTTGCATTTAGAGTGAGGTACCCGGTTCTTATCGGTCCTAAAAAACTATTATTTTATTGGGTTTTTTCCAATACCCGTGACACGGTTAGGGACCGATAAGGGTGTCTTGTCCTGGCAAGGCCGGAAAAAAAGGGCAAGTTTGGATAGGCTGGCATTATGTCTGAGAAACCCAAAAGAAAATCCAGGCCCACTGGGTTTCAACACTGTGATGTCTGTGGGGAAGCCTTTGCCAAGGCGGACCCACACACCACTTGTGTCTATTGTCTGGGGGCTGACCACCTCCTGTCAGACTGCCAGGTGTGTAAGAATTTCCCTGCAGCCACCCTGGAAAAGAGATTGGGCGGCTCAGGGAACGAGAGGCCAAAAAGTCCGCTGACCCGGATGGCCAGCCCGGTCCAGCTCCGGCTGGACCAGAGGGAGTGCCCTCTGACCAGGGCGAGACTTCCTCGGGCAAAAGAAAGGCTGGTCCTGAGGAACCAGTCAAAGTAAAAGACAAAGAAATCAGCTAGTGTGGAGTCCAGTTTTGTCTCTCCTGCTGCAGAAATAGCAAGCCAAGATTGTCCAGTCTTTGTCTCAGGGACTTGTCAACCTCTATGGTTGGAAGAAGGGGTCTCGTCTCAGGTCCAGTGGTTCAGGATTATGATGTTGAGGATTTTTATGAACCACAGGAGGGGAGGATTTGGATGATTGTAATTGTGATTGGGAAGGTCTGGAAGTGCCCATAGAACCGGACATTTCTCCAGACAGACCCTTGAGTCTCCCCTTTGTTGTCTGAGTCTCCTCACATTTCAGATTTTATAAGAAGGTAGCAGAAACTCTCCAGCTCCCCTTAGAAGAGGCTGTGGATGAGCAAGAGGAGCCTGATTATGTGGAAACGATGGATATTCCAGAGTCTAGAAGGTTGTCTGTTCCTTTGCATAAGTCATTTGGGAGGCAAACCACTAAGATTTTAAAAATCCTTTTCTGTCCCTCCTGTGGATAAAAAATGGACAGAAGGTATACTTTGTCAGGCCTAATATAGGCTTCCTACTGAGCAGTGTGAGTCACGTAAGGTGTTGTTCAAGCTGCAGCCTGTGACAAGGCTAATATTCCCCTGGCCTCACATCCTCCTGATAAAGATTCCAGGAAGATTGATGCCATGGCGAAAAAACAGTATGTGGCAGCTTCTTTGGGACTCAGACAAGCTAATTATATGGCTTATGTGGCTAGATATCAGAAATCTAGATGGGACACTATATTGCAGTTGGCCAAACGGACTCAGGGCCAGCTGGCTGTGAGTTGGAACAGGTGGCTGCTGATGGCATTGAAGCCTCTAAAGTTCAATTTCATGCTGCTGTTGATGTTAATGATGTTTCCTCTAGGGTCATGGCCACTTCTGTAGCTCTCCGTAGGTTGGCATGGCTCAGATGCACTAATCTGTCCCAAGATACCCAGTCAAAGGCTATAGATTTTCCTGTCATAGGAAATTCTCTGTTTGGGGAACAAACAGAAAATTACATGAAAAAGATGGATGAATACAGAACTACTTACAAAAGTGCCCAAGCTAAGGAGAGGCATGCCACTCCACAAAGGCATGCCCCCAGAGGTAGGGGCAGGCTTTTCCATAGGCCTTTTTATCAATTTCAGGCATCCTCTGCTTTTGCGCAGAGGGGATTTTTCAGAGGCAGAGGCAGACGGGGCACAGGCAGGCCCTCTCCCTCTCCCCAGCCTAAAGCTGCTCCTGCCAAGCAGGCACCCTGACGGGGTGTCTGGGGCCGACTCTCCTGTACCGGTGGGGGGCAGACTGGCTTATTTCTGCCAGAACTGGTTGTCCCTAACCTCGGACAAATGGGTTCTGGAGGTGGTAAGCCAAGGCCTGGTTCTCAGCTTCAAACAATTTCCCAAGATGAGAGCCAGACACTTTCCCCCTTCAAGTCTTTTAGAAACCCTTGCACTAGAAGCGAGGTTTCTTCTTTAGACTGCAAAGCAGTAGAAGGGTCCCCCTTGCCACCAGGGCAAGGGTCTGTACTCAAGGTATTTCCTGACCCCAAAAAGACAGGAGATCATGCCCATCTTGGATTTAAGATTTCTGAACAAGCATCTTGTAAAACCAAAGTTCAAAATGCTAACTTTGGCAATGATTTTGCCATCCTTGAGACCAGGGGACTGGTTAGCTTCCCTGGACCTCAAGGACGCCTATTTTCATATCCTAATTAGGGCCTCTCACCGAAAGTACCTCAGGTTCGAACTGCCCTCTGGCCACTACCAGTTCAGGGCAATGCCCTTCGGACTCGCTTCTGCACCAAGAGTGTTCACAAAATGTCTAGCTGTAGTAGTGGCCCACCTAAGAAGAAAGGGTAGCTGTGTTTACCTACTTGGACTGGCTCATTATGGTCAGTCACCAGAGCAGGTAAAATCCCACTTGCAAATCACCCGGAACTTCTCACCTTTCTGGGGTTCCTGTTGAATGTTCCAAAGTCAGTTCCGAACCAGTTCAGGTACTAACTTTTATAGGTGCAGAGCTGAACACAAGTTAGCCAGGGCATTCCTCCCTCGAAAGAGTGGACAAAATCATTGCCCTGGCATCTTCCTTCACCCTGCAGGTCTCTCGACCAGCAAGGCACTTTCTACAACTCCTAGGGCACATGGCTGCTTCTACAGCTGTCGTGCCAGGAGCGAGATTTCAGATGAGGGACATTCAGTTCCACTTGAGGTCCTATTGGTCTCAAAGGAGGGACCCCCTTACCAAACTGGTCCCAGTGACCAAGACCTTGATCCTAGCTCTACAATGGTGGCTGGATCAAAGCAACCTGTCCACAGGGGTCCCATTCCTACCTGTTCTTCATTCCCTCACCCTCACTACGGACGCTCCCTGCTGGGTTGGGGCTCACTGGCGATCCTTTCCACTGGGAGTCTGTCCCCAGGAATCTCTGCTTCACATCAATCTACTGGAGCTCAGAGCTGTCTTCCTAGCTCTCCAGGTTTTTTCGGAAGCTGTCCAGAACAAGGTAGTTCAAGTCAGGACAGACAATACCACAACAATGTGGTACATCAACAAGCAAGGGGGCACTCGCTCTTCAGCCTTGTGCACCGAAGCAATGAAGTTGTGGTCTCTGGCCTACTCCCTGAACACCTCTCTGATAGCGGTTCACCTCCCAGGGAAGGACAGTGTCCTAGTGGACGCCCTCAGCAGGATTTCTCAGGGCCATCACGAATGGGCTCTGAACCCTCAAGTACTGGGGTCGGTCTTTGCCAGTTGGGACACCCCTCAGATAGATCTCTTTGCAGCCCCAGACAACCACCAACTTCCTCTGTTTTGCTGCAAGCCTCCAGTTCTGGGATCAGTTCCTCTGGATGCTTTTCAACTGAATTGGGAAGGAAAGTTCCTCTATGCTTTCCCTCCGTTCCCCCTCCTCTTCAGGGTATTGGTGAAAATCAGAACTCAGCCTTGCAGAGTGATTTTGATTGCTCCAGACTGGGCCAGGCAGCCTTGGTACCCTCTTCTCCTGTCCCTCTCTTTTCACCCTCCCCTGACCTTGCCCAGGACCCACGACCTGCTGACCTGTGCACAGGGGAGAGTGTGGTATCCGGTCCTCAATTCCCTCCACCTCAAGGCCTGGTTCTTGAGGAGCTAGAATTTGCTGATTTACACCTTCTCAAGGTGTCCTGGATATTTTGAAGGCTTCTAGGAAGCCTTCCACTCAGAGCCACTTTATAATTCTAAATGGAAGAGATTCTCATTTTGGTAGTTCTGAGAGGCAGATTATTCCAGAATCTGCTGACCTGCCTATTTTGTTGGACTATTTGGTCCACTTAAATTCTTTAGGGCCTCAAACCAGCTACCTTGAAGGTTCATTTGGCAGCTGTTTCTGTTTTTATTTCCAGGAAACCAGTTTCCCTTTCTTCTCACCCTGTGTTCTCCAAGTTTTTCAAAGGGTTACTTCATACTAACCCTCCCTTTCGGGAACCAACTCCTGCATGGGACCTGAATGTTTGCATTGCCCAGCTAATGCAACCCCCCTTTGAGCCCCTGGTTTCAGCAGACCTCAAGTTTTTAACTTGGAAAACTGTTTTTCTAGTGGCTATCACTTCTGCTAGGCGTATAAGTGAATTACAAGCTTTGTCAGTGGAAAAGGATTTTATTTCTTTCCACAGGGATAAAGTGGTCCTCAGGACTAACAGAAAGTTTTTACCTAAAGTGGTTTCAGATTTTCATCTTAACTAATCCCTCTCTCTTCCAGTATTTTTTACTGAGCACTCTTCCTCTGGTGAGAGAAGGCTGCACAGTTTGGACGTTAAAGAGCTCTTAGCTACTATTTGGAACGCACTAGGGTCACAGGTTCGAATCCTCCAGCTCTTCCTTACCTATGGAGATGTGGGTAAGGGAAGACCTGCTACTAGGAGGACAATTGCTAGGTGGATCGTCTCTTGTATCCAGTTCTGTTACCAAAACTGGGTAAGGAACCTCCCTCAGGCTTGAGGGCTCATTCCACCAGGGTAAGCTGCATCTCTAGCGGCTGCTAGAGATATTCTATCTTGGAGATATGTCAAGCTGCTACCTGGAAAGCAGTCCACACTTTCACTAAGCATTATTCTCTGGACGTCCAGTCCAGGAGAGATGCCTCGTTTTGGCACAGCTGTGCTTCAAGAGCCTATTCCCTAAGTGGTTCTGACCCTCCTCCTTGGAGGTACTGCTGTATAATCTGCAATAAGTCCTATATAAGCAAGACTTCATGGTGTTTGAAGAAAAATTACTCACCTTAGTAATTGCTTTTCTTCTCATGGAGTCTTGCTATATTAGGACAACCCTCCTCCTACCCTCTCAGAATCCCTACTTGGGTATGGGGTTGACAATTGGTGCAAGCACTGTGTCATGCCTTTTAGCTTTCTAGTCTCCCCTTTTCTTCTTTTGGGTTTAGGAACTAGATAATTTCTGTTTTTGTTAGTGGTAGATGGGCCCTCTCTGGACTTGGAGTCTTTTGGGGAGAGGGGCCTAGTAGTGATTGTCAAGGGTTATTCTAACAATAATAGGTAATTTTGTTATTATGTGTTTGTTGTTGTGTTCTGTTGTTCTACTACTAGTAGGTAGCCAATGGCTAGTGTAGGCTTTTTCACACAGACTTGCTATATTAGTTTAGCTTCGTAAAGAACCTGACAGTTTGGGTTCAAACAACCCAGATAGAGCTTTGAATAGCGCCCTCGCGCTGTGGAACTCCAGATTACTCTGGAGTTAACCATTTCATCTCCGGGGCAGTTCAGAGGCTGAGGCTGACTGCAATAAGTCCTAATATAGCAAGACTCCATGAGAAGAAAAGCAATTACTAAGGTGAGTAATTTTTTCTTCTTTGCCTTTAAAGCTCTCAGAAACTGGTACAGGCTGGCACATGGGTAGCAGGCAGAGCCAGCCTTGCTTCTGCAGATTTGATCTGTTTTTACTGATTTCTGCTGCTCTTGATGACTGGGGAAGAGTCCGTAGTGCGGATAACAAGTCTGCCTAACCCTGTAGAATGTAATGCAGTCTTATGTGCATAGGGTGTTTTACAAACGGTTTCATCATGAAATCTTGGCACCCTGTTTGGCTTTGAAATATGTTTAATAATAAATAAGGTAGGGCTAAGGCAGGCAGAGTAGCACTGTGGAGATTGGTATTTGTGTGGAAGGTCTGGAGTCTTCACGATGGGCTGGATACATTAGAGGTGAAGCACTTGGCTCCCAAGGAGGCTTGGCTTTTGTGCAACCCTGCTAGCAGACTATGAAGTGGCATCGGTTGTGAAAATGAGCGCTTGATTGACCTGCTAGAGAAATGGTGGTGCTGAGGGGATTCCCAAAATGGAAATTTCTATTTAGTTTTTGTTCTGAAAAGGGGGTGGTTAGTCGTTCTGCCTATTTTCGCCTTGTCGGGGGGGGGGGGTAGCAGATGCAAACTAGATAAAGCTGTTGGTTGTATTTGTAATGAAGAGAGCAAATTGGGGTAGGACATTGGGAAAATTCCCAAAGTGCCCTGGGGTCTTTAACATCCATCTGAACAACTACCAGAACAGGCAGACGGGACCTTGGTTTAACTTCTCATCTAAAAAGGTGGCACCTAAAGAGTGCAGCACCTCCCTCATGCTGCACGACAGTGTTAGTATTGGGATTTTACCGCAAGTTCCACTTGTGGGGTTAGAACCCACAACCTTCTGATATTCCACCCTTTGAGGCGAGTTGCTGAGCCACTAGCATTGCTGGAAAGGGGAGTAGGACAGGTGGATAAATAAGGGAAAAACTGGAAGGAAAAGGAAATCGTGCTGTTTTGATATAGAGAGCCCATTGATGCAGATGAGACAACTTTGGGGGAAAAATATAATATTGACATGATTCAGCCTATATTTTTATGTAATTCTCTCACTTTATTACTAAGGACAGTTGCACAAAGACAGGATTTCTGCCCTATCTGCTCTGGCTGCTTGTCTACACCTGGTATCACAGTTCTGTTTGACCTCATCATCATTTTGTGGAGATCACTATGATGACCTAAACAGGGGATCATGATGTCAGGTACAGGCAGTTAGCCAGAACAGATAAGGTCTAGGGGACAGGGACCTTGTTTATGCAACTGTCCTCCAGTTCCATGTCCTTTTTTGCAACCGTCCAGAAAAATGGTAAAAATTACAGGTAGGGATGTATGGGTCAGGGTGTGTGAGTGTGTGTGTGTGTGTGTGTGTGTGTGTGTGTGTGTATATTTTGGAATGGACTGTCTAAATCTCACATTTTTCAGTTATTCATTTTTTTAAATAGTTTATTGCAAGCTTTCAACCGATACACAGCATTGTTACATTGGCAGTATTTTTTGCAGTCGATGTTATGGTTTACATGACTTCCTGTGTCATTAGACAGCCAGGTAGTGACATCTTACAGCATGCATCAATTCATTTTTTTAAACATTGAAAAATACACAAACAATTAATGCAACATACTCTGATATCTGTTTACAGTACTTTTATGTGACTTTATACAGTATTCATATATGAAATATTGGTGCAGTAGTCATCTTAGCTGGTAGGGGACTAATCTGCATGTTTTTCTGATCGTTCGGTGGGGGGGTGCTGCCTGTGGCTTATTGAAAGTTTGTCTTCTATGCCTCCTCTGTGTTCTGAGCTAACTGCCCAGTGGCATGCCATATTATTTTAGGCTTCGAGATCTTGGGCCTTCTCTGTCATCCTAGATCCACCTGTTTGCGTACCTATATAATATGTTATCAAAATTCCGTTCTTCCTCCTAGCTCTATATACCAACCTCTCCAGATAGCATGCTTTCTTTCATGTTGCTTAAAGGGGATAGGAACTGATTACTGATGTGCAGCTGTTTGAAATGTGTATTTTCATAAATTATATTAATACCTCTGAAGGATCCTTATAAAATGGGTAGGCTAAATGAAGCAATGTGATTGGCTAGTTACCCATGCATGAAATATGTTCCATGCATGGGTAAAAAAAGGGGCTGGCAGTAAAAAGGCCAATATCCATAAGCCATGGAACGTTGGCATTTTTACTGTGTGCCATCTTTGTATTTGACAAGCCTGAGGAAAACCGAGTTGAATTAGTCAGCCTACCCGCTTTATAAACGGAACGATGTTTAGAGCAAACAAAGTAGATTTTAATATTAGCATGTGGAATGAGTAGATGGAGAGGATTTTAACACAGTCACTTTGCCTGAATGTAAAAAGTGTTGTGCTGTTGACAAAAGTGTCAAAATGAGCCCTGCTGTAGTAGTTTGCTTGGGATTACAGGACACCACGCCCGGCTTAAAAAAAAAAAAAAAAAAGTGCTTTCTTGTCCTGCCATCTCGCCATCCCCAGACTAAATTCAGTTCTCCCACTTCATACTTCTGCTATCGTTGCAGCTTAAATTAATCAGAAAAAATCTTGCCCACTTCCTCATCTTAGTATAACTACGGATCCCAATGGAGGACAAATGTACTAAAGCAATTACCGAACACAAAGGCGAAGGACTATTTTACTATAAATACACTAGCTTATGTCAGTGTATTCCTATCAAATGTGTTTTAACATATAAAATTGTTAAAAATAAAATAGCCCATTTATAAGCGTCAATAAGACATTCAGGTTGTGCATGTAACATATTTATACGGCATCTAGCTAAGGCACTCTGCCAAGGCCTCGTGCCTTATTACGCCCCTGGCCGTGCGGTAAAATATGTTCCATGCACACCCTGTCATGTCTTATTGCTTACATATTCAACTGTGCCTGAAGGAATGCTGAAGCTGTCAGTTGTGTTTTGTATCGTTTTCTTTGTATGGACAACATTCTGTGCAGTTCCTTTCCTGGAACCAAGAATTTTTTTTTTTTTTTTTTTCCACTTTTTACTGAAACTCGAGTATAAGAAAGCACACATCTTATGCAATAGACTTTCCTCCATGTAAGGTATAAAATATCACTTAACAAAACACAGTATTTAGGGTAAACATATTGGAGAAGCTTTGTATACATGTAATGATAATAAAACACAAAGCTAGACAGGATGTAAGTGGAGAGCAGAAGGGTTACAATCAATAGGGTATTATAGGATCAGAAGTAGCAACCATGTACGAAATACATGCTAGGGCAGGCTATGGCAAGGCATTCAATAAATTGCAAAAAGTGATAAATGTGGTAATATGAACAATGTTCAGTAATGGAGAGGAGAATTTGGAGTTTTGTCTGTGTTACTTCATGGTTTCAGAACCGTGGGCACTGTACTGATTCTCACATTGCTGAAACCATGGAGTGACATAGTCAAAACTCCAAATTCCTGGTTCCATGAAAGTAACTACACAGAATGTTGTCCATACAAAGAAAACAATACTACAAAGCACAACTGACAGGTTCTGATTTTATTCTGGTATAGTTAAATAGGGATCCCTTAGAGGTATGAATATAATTTATGAAGATAAAGATATTTCAAACAGCTTCACAAAAGTAATAAATTCCTGCCCCCTTTAACCGAGCTGTATATACTGGTGGATTGGTCTGGTCACTATCTTACCTGTCCTCTTATTTTCTCTGTGTTGGCAATCATTCTCTGCCTATACCATTAGTACGTTTCCTCCTGGCAGCTCTCATTTTGTCTTTAGTCATACTACATTGGGTTTCTCCCTCCCTTGCTGTTTGTGCACCATTTTAACCTTAGTCCCATGTTTACAAATATAACTAACAAACATGAACAACGATAACGTAAAGGTTCACCATTCAGAACCTTTCAACTTGTGGACCCAATTAAATATTTCTCCACTCTCCTGCCCTGCGGAGGGCTGTTAGTTTAAAACCTTAGCCCAGTCCGATTTTGAATGATAACCTCTACCCTGTTTTAGAGGCTATAGCCACTGCTGTCTTCCTGATATCTGAGTCCATCGGGTGTGGCTCCTTTAATGGCTGCCTTAGCAGCCTTGTGTGCCTTCTGACACCCCTGTAACTCCTTCAGCACTCAGGGCCTTGTGTTGCACAGTGTGTGCCACTTTGGCTACATTTCCTAAATGGCTGTACTGTGTCTGTTTTTAGGTGGTTTGACTTACTTTGCTTCAGGGTAGAGCATTTAGTAATTACACCATTTAGTGAGGCGTTGCAACAGTGTCATTCTGCTCCCCTAGCAGGGGTGTCCACATTGGTGCCCCCCCCCTTAGGTATGTCGGGCCACTCCTGGTAAGATGCCGGTGAGTAGTTATGCCTCCATGGCCAGTGGTTCCAAAACCTCACTGCTTATCCAGTGTAGGGTGCCTCTGTATACCATGTAACATGTGAGGGCATATTGAAACATTCTACTTGCTAGATTTGCCTTGGCTCACATACCCAACTGTTTTTCACCTATGAGGCATTGCTTTTGCACATTGACTCAGATATGAGTAATAGTTGAACTATGTTGTAGCTTGACTCTGGCCCCCCCAGTAATAGTTCAACTACATGATAGTTTTACTTTGGCCATGGCCGCTCCTCCACCCCGTACATTTGGCATGAGTGCATACCCCGCTGTTTGTATTACCATTTATCTCTGTGGCATTTACGCACCTCTGCAGCATTGCACGGTGCATTAGGTTACCCCCAGCTTTCTTTATGCTGGTAAAGATTTTAACATTATTTAAAAAAAAAAAAAAAAAAAAAGGGTGTGAGTTTCACAGTTGCCGTTTCCTTGTAGTTGCTGCTTCTGGACTACCATTATGCCTTAGTCCTATCCCCCATAGTAAAAGCTGAAGCGGGGCAAAAATGTCTCTTTCCTCAGTCATTCACAAAATGGCGGCATTAAATATGTTTGAGTTAAATTGCTACAATATGTTTTCGAGTGTCTGGGTTCTGTCAGTTTCTCTGAATCAGATATATCTCAAAGTTAATAATTCAGTTTAGGCACTGATTGTTCATTGTATGCAGTCAAACTGCTCATATTTTGACTCCGTACTCTTCAGTCAGTAACATTTCCTGCCTGCCCAATGTGACTTGCAATATTTTCCCATCATTTAAGATCCATTTCATCCAAACAATATTTAGAAATAAGCACACACATTGTCCCAGTTCAAAAACTGTATATTTACGTTCCCCTTTTGCCCCATACCTTGTTTTGGAGTGTCTGTGTATTCCATCATCTTCCTTGGCTTGGTGAAAAACAGATATTTGCTGTCTTTAGTAATTTTCAGTTTCAGCGGCATCCGAAGTGCAAACTGCACACCTTTCTGCTTTTTTTTCCTTTAGCCTCCATACTGGATTTCATACTGGAAACTTAAGGAAGTCAAGAAGGCAAAGCCAATATAGACTTCCCCCACAATTCAGTGACAGTAACATGCGTCACCAACTTCAGCAAAAAACCTATCCAATCTATTCTTAAATATCACCAAACTATCGGCATCCACCACATCCTTTGGCAGTCTATTCCGCATCCTAATTGCCCTACACTTAAAGCCATTCCTTCTTAATTCTGTCCTACTAGTTTCTTCCCTCAATTGTTTATTATGTGCTCTCAAATGATATGCTTTTACCCTCCTCTCCAACCCCAGTTCCGATTTAAGATCATCATCCCCTAAAGCCTTGTATAATAACAATAAGTCTCCCCTTGCCCTTCTATTAACCAGTGACCACAATCCCAACTTATCCAGTCTATTCTCATACGAGATCCCCTGACAACCTGAAATTAGTCTGGTAAATGATCTCTGGGGCCTCTCCATTAATTTAATATTCTTAATGAGAAAAGGACAAGAGACAGTGGAGTACTAGTCCAAGATGGGCCTAACCATTGTCTTGTTCAGTGGCAGCAAAACCTCCCTATTTCTCGATTTGAAAACCCCTTCTCGTACAATTTACCAGCTGCATAGCTTTATTTAGATTCATAGAAGTGTGACGGCAGAAAAGGACCGAACTAGGCCCACCAAGTCTGCCCATTTGCCCAGCTATCTGCTTGGACCTGTGCCTCACCCCTTTAAAACTCCCATGTGGTTGTCCCATGCCCTTTTGAATCCCTCCACTGTTTCCTCTCCGGCTGCTTCTGGGAATCTGTTCCACTTTTCTACGAGACTCTCTGAGTATAGTATTTTCTAATGTTACCCCTGAACTGTCCTCCCTCCACCTGCAGGCCATTTGATGTTCTACTGTGGGCACCATTTTTTAGGTCACTTTGAATATAAACTAAGTCTTTTTCACTCTCTGAAACATTCAAACTAAGACCCTGCATGTAAATATTGCTGAATATTATGTCTACCAAAGTACATTATAATGCATTTCTCCTTATTGAAACTCATCCCATTTATATTCGTCCATTCCATAATATGAATTAAATCCTGTCCGAAAATTAATCTATCACTGAATGTATCCACCACTCCCCCAATTTTGAAATCTGCAGATTTTATTAACTTATTGTTACTTAATAATTCCAAATCACTTATAAAGACACTAAACAATAGTTCTAGCACCAAACCCTGGGGATTTACACCATTCCCCACCCTTGATGGTTCTGACAGATGACCCTGTATTCTCACTTGCTGCTGCCTATTTGTTTACCACTGTTTGACCCATCTTACAATAATTGAATCAACCCCCTATACCAATAAGCTTCTCAGAAATCTTAGTGTGAAACTGTATCAAACGCTCTACTAAAATCGAGCATCGCCATGTCCATATTCTTTCCTTCTTCAGTACGCCTACTGATCAACTCGTAGAAGGTGATCAGAGTTGTTACACACGATCTGTTAGACGCCAAATCCATGTTGACTTATCTATTAAACCCCCACTTGCCATAACATCAATAACAGCTTAGCTCAAAATACCTTCAATAATCTTCCCTATAACAGAGGTCGAGCTCACAGGCCTATAATTCGGTGCCCTCACTCTTTTTTCCTTGCTTATAAATTGGCACCACATATACCAGTTTCCACATCTCTGGCACCAACCCCTGTGTCTAGGATTTTTGACCCAACTTGGTAATAACTGGTGTCGGCACATCCCCCAGCTCCTTTAAGAAGTATGGATGGATCTCATCTGGCCCTGCCGCCTTATCAGCCTTTAATCTCATGATCCTTTTCTTCACTTATAATTTCTTTAGGATCTAATGTACCTATACCCAGACGCCCCTTATCTACAACTGCATCTTACATCTGGCAAACAGTTCAGCACTAATGTCCGGGTAGATTTTAGGTTTCATTTTGTTTGTTTATTCTGTAGAGATTTCTCATTTTTTCCTCATGCATCTCATACATTCCGTGTCCTATACTGGTGTAGCTTCTCGTTATACATTGCTTGTCTTTATGTACTGGAGTAGCTCCATCAGCATAAGCGTGGGTCTCTCTTCTGCTGCCGATCATCCTATGTTTAAATAAAAAAAAAAAAATTGTTGTTGGACTTGCTTGCTGCTGACAGAGGGAGATAAGGGGAAGGAATTCCTTATCTGAGCTCTAGATTGTGGTTTTGTTATAGCAGTAATTTGGGGATCAATAAAATGCTTTAATCTGTTTATGGTTGTAGTTTAGGAATCGAGAAACAATATAATGACTGAATGCTACAGCTCTTGAAGGGCTGATTTTTGTTGAATTCTAACCCAGTGTGATTTTATTTTTGGGGGCAGCCAGCGTTACTTGTTGTCATGGGATGAATATTTGCACACCTTGTAGCTGCTGGAAAGCTGGAATTGTATACAGATATGCACTTTATTTTTATTAAGCAGTTTTAAACCCCAGCACATGTTTGTATGGTTTGATTTGAGGGGAAAGCGTATACAGCTACCACCTGGGGACTGTTTTATTTCATTTGCCTTTTCCCCACTGCTACCCTTCAACATGGCCACCTCCCAGCTCCCTCTGGGCCCTTTTCTGTCACTTATCCCTTGCGTCCTCCATGGCATGCCCCATGGCAGTTCCCGCGGGGGTCAGTTCTGTTCCACCCCCCGCAGAAACAGAGGTGTTGGTAGAAGGGTGGGCAATTGGTACTGGCAGCATCTGAGTGCTGGTGCCATTCTGCCATGCTTTTTTTTTTTTTATTTGCTGTTTATTCTCCCTCCCCGTGGGCATGTGCACATATGGTGCCGTGAGGTTGAGCATGCTGCCAGGAATGTGTGCCCTGTAGCCTCCCCTTCCAGAGGCAGGCCTGATAAGCTAGTACCTGGGATAGTCCTACTGGGCTGATTTCTTGAACCCAGGTCACTGGCGGTGTGTGCAGCAGTCCTACTGCTGTGCCAGCTGATAGGCTGTATGTTTGTTTTGGGGGGGGGGCAGTGGGAGGGGCTTTCCTTGAATGTACATATGAACATTTTGCAAGATCGTGTGCAGTAATGGCAGATGTAGACATGTCTGCCATTTACAGCAAATGTTTCTTGTAGTGCATGTTTGAGCTCAGAATGACTTGAAGACTCGAACTCCAATTTGCGGCAGCTGCAAATTAAACATTCAGGTATGTTTGTCTCCAGTGTGTGTTGTTGTCCAAATGACTGGTACATAAGATGGCATTGGGTTGCTCCCTTTGGCTGGATAGGTTGAAGCTACTGTGTGTGTGTGTGTGTGTGTGTGGCCCCCCCCCTTCCCGTAAGGACTCTTGTGAGTACTGTAATAAGATAGTCCAGTAAGCATTCTCCCAGAAAACACTGTAGCAGTATGGCTGCTCCTAACTTCATGGTCTCATCTGTGTAGTAAACAATCTGATTTTTATGTTTGCTTGCACGCATGTGCAAGAAGCATCTTGTGGTAGTAGCACATTTCAGAGGTGTCAGTGTTGTGCAAAGCAGGGGATGATTTAGTGGGTGTGTCCCTCAGCCACCAATCGGTGAGCATGCTGGCAATGACAGCAAACTTCAAAGAGAGACAAAAAGTGTAAACAAATCTGCTGGTGTAATTTCGTCACTGCAGCAGAAGATGAGAAGGCGCTGGCCATGCACATTACTGTGCACTGTAAGGCGCATGGCCGGCGTTGAGCAGTTGCTTTCGGTGTACCGTTCCCTGGTGAAACATTTCAAGAGAAATACAACTGCGTGTGCTTTCCACAATGGCAACTCCTGCCGCTGACCACACAGTCGCATTTAAAGCCAATGTTAGGGGTGCCCAATCTCAATGTCTGCATGTATTTCAGCCGCATTGTGGCACGCTGGGAGCCCATCCCAGTGTGCCATGACATTTTTCTTTTCTTTCCCGACACCGGGATGCCCACTGCCAGTGTCGGATGCCCTCCACCCCCAAGCTAAATTTCTTTGCCGACAGTAGTGCCAAACCCCATCGCATCATGTCCCCCTAGTTTGTTGGACGGAAGCCCAACTCCGTCTGCATCATGCCCCCCGCCCAACTCATGTGGCACACTGGGAGCCCACCTGAATGTGCCCCAAAGGGGTGTGTGTGTGTGTGTGTGTGTGTGTGTGTGTTTTATAGATTAAAAAAAAAAAAGTCCCTCTAAGTCTGTTTTGTTTAACTGTAAAAAAGAAAAACATCCAGCATCGTCTCCCCAGTCCCCCTCCCTCCCTCTGTGCACCCACCTTCCCACGGCCCCCCCCCAACCATACTTACTCTCCAGAGGTCGGGAGCAGTGATCTTCTCTGGGCTGGGACGTGTCTGCACTTTTCAAAGCTGAACTACTAACTGAGGAATCTGGTAAGCGCTGTATAATGGGAGTCATTTGGGGGGGGGATTTTAACTTGGGTTGATATCTCAGCCATTTTGAGGAATTTTGGCCCCACATTTTCAACATGGGGTTCTTGGGACCCCACCTTGTGAACATATCACTGTTGTTTCATTTTGTTTCTTGGTCCCGAAAGGTGATTTCGCAGTCACTGTGCGGAATGACCTTTCTGGACCAGCTAACAAAACGACAGTACCACTGTTCATGAGGTGGGGTCCCAAAAAGCCCATGTTGAAAACTTAGTGAAAAATTCCCCAAAATGACTGTGTTATAGGCGTGCGTTGCACATTGTCTGCACACACTCATAACGTTGCCAATCTTTAATATTTTCACTCCAAATTGTGTGGGTTTTTTTTTTTTTTAACTCTTTTGTTTTCTCCCATACCACTGAACTCTCTCCAGCGACCCTACCTTGCCACACTCTCTACCTCCTCACGTGGCCCTACTGTATCCTCCTCCACTACTCACTTGGCACGGGCTCTCCCCACGGTCTGCCCTCTGGGGAAAGGCTGCCCCGCCCAGGGTGCTCTTTCTGTTAGGGTTGAAACTCCGGACCGGAGGGGGAAGGAATGCGCAGAGGCCTTCAGGCCCAGCTACCGTAGTGTGGAATGTGGAGAGAAGGCGCCTTCGCCTATCAGCGGGGAGGTGTTGTGTTTTTGTTTTTTGGTTTTTCTATTTTTTTCTACATTTCTTAGAGCCGTAGCTCCACCCCTGGCGTAAACCCTGCGACGCTACATTCGGCTCACCCCCCAGCCTCTGCCAGAGGGTGCTCGTTGAGCGACTCTCAGCCCTAACCCACCCCAGGAAGAGAAAGCTGTACTGTGGACGCTCAATCTCTTCCTGCCCCCGCTGCCCCCCCCAGCCACCCAGAGGTGTTCCCGAACCAGAGTTGCTGGTGTGGCATCCAGCGCCTCAACCCTCGGTGCCACCAGGCCGGTCTTCACTCCAAATTTTCAACATTGCCATTTTTTTAACACCTCCTTATGAACAGTTCAGCTGTCATTTTTTTCACATCCTGCCCAAAATGTGTTTTTGCACCTGTTGCCAAAAAAATTAGTTTGTCACTAAGCCACAGGTTGGGCTATAATGGTTAGAACAGCCAAGATTAAACCTTGGATGAAACAAACACAACTCTGCACTCGTAGGATCTCAGTGAAAAAAATACAACTGCTAATGTGCTGATTGCATTTATTGCCTAGTTAGACAGAGGAACACTTAACACTGCCTGTATCCTCAGCACTGATAAGACCCTGTGTTGGGTTGGGGGCGCTGTGGAGCACTCAACAGGACAGATGTTCTGAATTCGGGCTCCGTTCTACCATCATTTTAGTTGTAAAAAATTAATCTTATCTCACACTAATAGCAAAGTATCTTTGAGCTGACTGCATATCGGAATCTCTAAAGTTTAAAATGATCCCAAAAAAAAACAACCCTATCGTACCTCCTTGGGGCTTGATTCTTATTTTAGCAGTCAAGGCACCAGCATTTCAGACAAATCTGGAGGCCCAGCTTCTGCTACTTCATCGGAACTAATGCGACTATTCCTGCTCCTAATTAAACTGCAGGAGACTGGCGATGAGACCAACAAAAGATTAGCCACAATGGAAAAGCGGTTTACGGACCTTTGAGCAGAAGATTGCAGATAACTCTTCTGTGATTAGACTTTACCAACTCCTCCGAGCGGCGATGAGAAGTCACCACGGGCCTCATCGGGGACGTCTGTTTCCTCCGTTCCAAGGTTGAGACCTTAGAAAACTGTCTTCAGCAGAGGAATGTGCTAATGGACTCCCCCAGCTTAGTCAGTCGCGACAGAACTCTTATCCACACTAGACCAAATAGTCTTTTGAGGACTTGCAGCTTTTAAACGGAGACATGGGAATCTCTATAGTACGAGCTTTTTCTATTCCCATGCATGCAGGAGGTCGGAGAAATTCTTCTTCTCGGCCATTGACAGTGATCATGACCCTACCCACACCTGAAGCTCGAATACCATTACTGCAAGAAGCCAGAAGGAAGGGAGACTTTGTCTGAGAGGGGAATAGTCTGTGGTTATTTTTTTTTTTTTTTTTTTATTTTATCATCCCCCAGTCTGTCATCAGACACAGGACAGAAAGAAAAAAACTTCAAGAAATTAAAGTACTCTTGGCGAAGGGGGTAAAGGGCCAAATGTTTCCAGCACGGCTACATATTGTGCATAAGCAGAAGCCACACATATTCACTGACCCTGAGGTAGCATCTAATTTTGCTGAAGCACTGTCCTCTCTACCAAAAGTCAGGACCTCAGACTAAGACTCTGATGGAGAGCCAGAGTGACTGTAGTGGCCTATGGTCTTCATGTGTTCCCCAGGGATGATACTTTTTCGGACTTATATTTAAGTACCTGTTGAGTATTTCAATTATAAAATCCTAAAGGGCAGTATGGATCCTGTAATTTTTAATTATATGAAGTTGCAGCTGTTTTTCTCCCATTTACTGCCTTCTTTTTGGAATATACATGATTGGACAGTATGTAATGATGGTGTGCTTATGCACACAGCTCAGTTTGTCTACTGTATAAAATTCTGAGTTGAATGTTTTGCCCCTGCACGGTGGTCTGTTGGAAGCCTTTGGGTGTAGGGTTAAACTATAACTTAACCAAGCCCAGACAATCTTTAAAATATAGTGCATCTGTATTGACCAGTCCCCCCACTATTCTATTTGTTGCCTGCTAGTAGGGCGAAAGCTCGGTATACCGACATGAGCTAACATCTGCGGTGAGAGCATCAGATTCTACGATCTTATTGCCCTATATTGTTACTACTACTACTTAATATTAGGACGGAAGGGCACTTGTCTGAGAACTTGTTGTTACCCTATCCATACCTGTTCAGTTACAGTGTACCTTTTAGTCATTGTCAAGCTCTGTATGTATACATATACATTTTGCTTCATTGTATTAAGAAAATTAAAAAATAAAGTTTAAAAAAAAAAAAAAAAAAAAGGTACCGAGGATATGGTGATGGCAAGATGGACTGTGTGTACTTTGCTTGGGCAGAACTGCCCTGCTTTCTTGCTGATTATGCTAAATTCTGTGGTGCTTTCAGAAAGTCAACAACTGGTTAGTTTTATCAGTTCCCCTGCACAGCACTCTAACTGCAGAGTGGTTAATAATTGCACATTTCGGTTAATCTTGGGGAGAACCTTTGTCACTGTATATTGACTGCAGTCTGATTCTGTGGACTTTCAACAGTTGTGGATTTTTTCCTTTTCTCCCCCTGTGGAAGGTGAAGATCGGGAAAAGGAACTTTGAGGTTGATTGCAGGTTCAGGAGTAACTTCCTGCAGTGTTTTAGATGGAGGAACTGGTCTTTGAATATTGTTCTCTGGACAGCTTTAGAGTGGCTGTCTGCATCTTAAACTTCCCTTCCTGTTAAAGCATATCTATGCTGGTGGTACATCCTCTTGTAGGGTAAAGTTACAAATCTTAGGACTGACTCTCTTAAAACCATTTAATCCAACAGTGGATGGAAGGAAAAAACACTCACTTGTGCTGCCCAGTTCTGTAACACCTATGCTGTAGCTGCTTGGTGGCAAGTAGGATAACTGAGGAGGTGGTGAAGATGCACATATAGCTTCTTTAAAGTTGCCTGGACTGAAAGGTTAACTTGTAGAAACACAGGTGTTTCACCAGAAAATGACCCAGAGATCCATCCAGTCTGCTCATTTCCTTGCCTAGCTCCATGCCCAGCTTTATGGTGGGCTGTATTTAGGGATTTAGCAGTCCTAAAGATTGAACCTTAGCCCCTTCCTCAGGTACCCCTTTCCTTCTGCCTGCGAGTACCACTGTTCACTTCTCTGTCCCTTCCAGGTTTAAATATGGCTTCATCCATCTCTCTGGGCAGTCTGTTCCATTCGTCTACCGCCCACTCCTTTTAAATAAACTTCCTTGCATCCCTTTCCTGAATCCTCACCCCCACCAGTCTTCACGTAGTCACTGTGCATGCTTTCATTCCTCTTGAATGTGTCCTTACAGTTCCTGTTGGGCTTTTATATTTCCATAGCATCCCTCCCTCCTCCTGGTATCCAGTGTATTAGAGGGGTGTGATAGTGCCTCCATAGGTAGGATCAAGCAGTAGTTTTATATGTTAAACCTGAAATTTTGCACTTTATTAACTTTGCAACCGATCAATGGATTTACACGAAATTCGGTATGCGCTGTCCTGTGGGGTAGATTTCTTGATGTGGAAAGTTTTGTTCCAGTCGGATGTCCAGATTCTGAGATATAGATAGTGATTATAAAAAAAAAAACTTCTCTCTCTCTCGCTCCAGATTTTCCTCACCGCCTTGCGTCCAGATGGAGTGAAATTTCTGCAAAATTTTTGTAGAGTATAAAAAATTTGGGTAGCAGAACAGAGAGTGAACATTTTTGTGCAATAATATTGATCAGTTGCAAAGTTATGTGTTTAATTTCCATTATATCCTATGGGACATTCCATTTCTTGGATAGAGTTCTCTTTGTGAAGGGGGATTTAGTCTCATGAGAGCATTCCTTCTTCGAGATTTGGAATCCTGTTTGAGAAAAAAATCCTTGGTCGTGAGCCACCATCTTGTGTTCTTTTTTTTTTTTTTTTTTTTATTTGAAAACCCACAAAACTGAAGCTATCGTACACCAAAGCATGTATTTTGTTCATCGGGACTCCCTCAGATGGATTCCTAAGTGGCTGTATGCAATGCAGCCTCCCAAGGTGTTTTAACAATTTAGATTCCCTTTTTTTGCCAGCTGGAAGTTAGCGAGTGGTGAAAAAGGAATCTTCTAGTCACTTTCCCCATATTTTTAAAACAATTTTTGCTGATATCGGGGTGCCCAATCCCAGTGTCTGCTGTAGATCTCTCCCCCCCCCCGCCACTGTGGGACACTGGGGAGCCCTCTCCCAGTGTCCTGAAATATTTTGTATTAAAAGTTTTTTGCCGACATGGGATGCCCCCAGCACCGTCAGTGTGGGACACTGGGGAGCCCACTCCCAGTATCCCCAAACAGTGCAAAGTCCGTGAAATAAATAAAACAGTCCCCCAATGTCTTTTTTTTAACAACCTGTAAAAAAGAAAACAGTCCCTCGTTATCTCCCCATAGCCCCTCTCCCATCCCGACCCTCCTCCTGTGCACTCACCTTCTCGCACCCCGCACCCTTACCCCATACTTGCCTCCCGAGGTTGGCGGCTGATCTTTTGTGGACCAGGACACATCTGCACTCTTCAAATCCGAACACGAACTGAAGAATCAAGGTAAGCGCTGTATAAAAGCTGTCAATGGTGTTTTCAGCTTATGTTGATGTCTGTGCCATTTTTTGACATTTTTGCACCAAGTTTTCAACATGGGATTCTTGGGACCCCACCTTATGAACACTGGCACTGTTCTCTTGTTACTTGGTCCCGAAAGGTGATTTTTGCAGTTGCTGCGCAGAATCACCTTTCGGGACCAATTAACAAAATGACAACAAGCCCATGTTGCAAATTTGGTGAAAAAAATTCTAAAAAATGACGTTACGAGTGTGCGTTGAGCAGTTTCTGTGCATGCTCGTAACTTCTCCAATTTTTAATATTTTCACTCCAGATTTTCAACATTGCCATTTTGTTCACACCTCCTCAGGAACACTACAGCTGTCGTCTTTCACATCCTGCCCGAAACGTGTTTTCACACCTGTGGCGCAGAATGGCACGGTCGCTGTGAGAAAATTCAGCTTTCAGGATGGATTAATGAAATCATAGTGCCAGTTTTCATGAGGAGAGGTCACAAAAAGCCCATGTTGAAAATTTGGTGAAAATATTTCAAAGGAATGACCGTGTTACAAGCATGCATTCTGCAGTTTCTATGCATGCTTGTAACTCTGCCAGTTTTTCATATTTTCACTCCAGATTTTCACACCACCTCATGAACAGTATACAGCTGACATTTTTCAGATCCTGCCAAAAATGTTTTTCCGTACCTGTGGTGCAGAATGGCGTTACAGTTGTACAGAATTACATTTCGACTGGGATTTGAAAGTTTTCTGTACTGGGTACATGTGGTGAGGTGAAGGTTATGTTAAACATTTGTGAACATTTTTTAAGATGGCACAGTTATGATATTTTGTTGCAGTTTCACTACACCTGCTCGTAACTTGATGCATGGAAGCGCAGGAGCCAGAGGCTAGATACATATGCGCATCTGTGGAGGGATGGGAGCACAGGGTCCTTCAGTAAAATAAAGATACTATTATAGTATCTAAAAAAAAAAAAAAAAAAAAAAAAAGAGGTAAAGAAATAAATTGCAAAAAAACTTCGTTAATGCATCAGTTAGGGTTAAAACGTCAAAACTAGGGAAATGTGGTGTTGGGGTTTCCAACCCTAACACCCCACCCCCACCCTGCACAGACGAAGAGGGATTGAGGGGTGGCATTGGCATCTCCAGCCCTAATGCTCATCACATTCCGGTCCAAAACAAGCTGGGCGGACACAGCATAGGAGGATGAGGGGAGTGTTGGGGCTGGAGATACCAGTTCCACCCCCCCGGTCCCTCTTCGTGTGTGCAGGGTGGAGGTGGAGTGTTAGGGTTGCAAACCCTAACGCCACATTTCCTACTTTTGACGCATTAACCTTAACTGATGCATTAACTAAGTTTTTTGCAATTTATACATATTAAGGTCTGACAACCTTTCTTTGTAGACCCTCCTCAGCTACCCCCAAATCACTGTGGTCCTGTTTTGTATGTATGGCCATTGCGTGGTCTTTGCTTTTGAGGTGTGAACTCCAGTACTACGTGCAGTACTCCAGGTGCAGTCTAACCAAGGACCAGTACAGGGGAAGGATCACCAGTTTCCTCCAGTCACATCCCCTTCTTGTGCATCCCAGCATCCTGTTCACCTTCCTGTATACCTAGTTATACTTATCGGTGGACCTGAGGCTGTCAGTTACTTTTGCATTGAACTGTAGTTGAAATAATCTGGAACACTTTTTTTTTTTTTTTTCCAGATCTCTTCGTTTCACTAACAGCCTCCTCCTTGTCCACTCTGCTGCAGATCATAGTGTCATCAGCAAAACGTGCTAGATTCCTTCTTCTGTATTGCAGGTGAAGAATTGAAGAGTGCCAATCCCCTGCAGTACCCACACTCATGGCTCCCCTGGGCCCAGAGTTTGTCCCATGGACTACCATCTTTAGCACTCGCCCCACCCACCCACTTCCCTATCCACTTGGTCAGTTTGTCCCCTACCTCCAGGTTTTTGTGTTTTTGTTTTTATAATTAGCCTTCGATGTGGAACAGAATCAAAGGCCTTTCTAAAGTAGAGATGCAACATATTCACTGCTTGGCTCCTGTTCACTTCTTTTGTGACCCACAACAAAGAAGTAAATCGGGTTATTTTGACAAGATCTCGCTGCTATTTTCCCACGTGTGAATGTTCTTTAATGATAACTTGAACTGCGTACTCGGGGGTGGAGGGGTGGGGGGAGTGTAGGAAAGCTGTTTCAAAATTTGAGCCTTCATCTCATCCCGTTTGGCATAAGACGTGTAGAAAACACTCACCAAATGTCATAGGCTTTGATAAATTAAACCAATCAATTAGAATAATTGAAAGGGATAAAAAAGGAAGTCTTAAGCATTTGGGTGCTGTGCTGCAGCTGTATCTAGGTGATGCAGTATCGGTTATATTAATGTATGAACATCTCTGGTGTAGAGGATCTCTTGGACTTTGTCAGTAGCCTGGCATGCCATATTTCCATTGTGAGCTGCAGTTGCATCTGAGATAGGCTTGGATGCTTTTCTGACACCATGCTGTGAGTAATCAAGAACCAGCAAGTCCACAAGGCCTCACAAGCAACAGTGAGTTCAGTCGACATCTCATTCCTCTCTTGCAGTATGACAGCACCTTCCTCTTCCTTACTGTCATAGTATGCTGTAATCTGGAGCAGAGATGACTGTCATGAAACAGAATTGCCAGACTTCTTTCCCCCTTTATATTTCATCACTTCATATGAAATGTTGCTTACCATTCAAAAGAACATTTGGATTTATCCCTCACAACTCACTTGCAGATTCCTAGCTTTGAACCAGTGTTTAGAATCTTCTAATAAACTATAACTGTCTCCAAAGAATATTTTGTTTATGGGGAAAGTAAAGGTCTTAGGCAGAAACCCTTATTCAGTGTAGAACTCTGCCGTCATCCAGTCAAAATGGAGTCTTTGTTCCTATTCTCTGGTTTGGTTGCTCTCTGAACACTAAACATGTGCATTACAAATATAATCTGCACAAAGAAATTGTCTGGCATTACTGCTTTAACTAATCTGAAGCTGTGAAAGGGCTTGACCTGCTGAGCGACCATATGCCACTGCCTGCTTCTAGCTGTTTGTTTATTTATTTATTTAAGAATCAGTTCATGTTCATGATCCCCTTCCTTCTGGTCCTGGGAGCAGAAAGTGTCACTCATCAATCTCTATTTCTGGGCCTCCTGATCGAAGACTGGGAAGAGGGAGAGCATCACTACAGGTCTTGCTCATTTAAAAGAAAAAAAAAAAAAAAAAAAAAAAGAAATCTATAATGCCAGTTCCAGCCTATGTGAAAGGTGAGCACACCACCTCAGGCCTGTTGTCGCTGTCCCCCTTTACCCTTGGTGTTTGACTTGGCAGTTATTTTTCCTGTGAACAGTGACAGCTGGCTGAAAAAAAATTAATGCAGGATAGTCCAATTGGGGTGTATCTCTTTTTGTGTGGGATATGGCTTTGTACCCGTTGTTTACAGTTGGGAAGGACTGACTTGTAGGGAGAGCAACTGGCTTGGTCTAGGTTTCACAGAATCAGTGAGTGGTGTGATTTTTTTGGGGTGGGGGAATGGGGCCCAGTTATTAAAGGGAAGTCTGTAGGGAGAACGTGGGGCCCTGTTATTCATGGACCACCAGGGTGGGTGGGTGAGTGAGTGTGTGGAGACATAAACCTGCCATTTAGGGGCCGTGTGTGTGTGTGTGTGTGTGTGTGTGTGTGTGTGTGTGTGTGTGTGTGTTTTGGGAGGGGGGAGTGACCCAGCCATTCAGGGGCCACTTGTGAAGGAGAGGGACTGACTTGCAGGGAGAGCAGCTAACTTGGTCTTGGTCACACATTCAGTGAATGATATATTTTGGGGAAAATGGGGTCCTGTCATTAGAAGTGTCACCTGTGGGGGGGAACATGGGGCTCATCCATTCAGGGGCCACCTATGGTGGAGAGCAGGGGGCCTAGCCATTTAAGGGCTGTTGTGTCCTAATGTTGTAGTTCTTGGCCTAACCGTTCTGTAGAAAATGCATCCTCTGCTGCTTGGCACAGTGAAATGGTGTGTGGAAGATGATTATCAAGCATTGTTCTTTGGTTTTCTTTTTTTTAAATTATCTGTACGGTTTTGTCTTGATTGCAGATGCTCTTGACAGAGGGACGTTGAGACGAAAGATGATTGCTAGTCTAGCACCACTTCTCCTGGGGAGGTGGGGAAGACATCTGTTTGTCTGCAGCAGACTTCTACCTTGTAGCTCCAGTGGAGTCATCCACCGTAGAAATTTTTTTTTTTTTTAAACCTTGCCCACCCACATCACGCCCCAGAGGCCCATTCCATAAGCATGCTGCAGTGTTGGTGTTGATGCTAGACTAGCAGTGTGTCTTGGAGATGAACACTACTCTGCACATCCTTTCTGTCCCTAAACTTTCATCTGCTCTCCTCCCAAGAGTATTCCACATCTTTTCCCTAAGGTCTCTGCTCTTATTGGGTTATGGGGGGGGGTAATATAATTGGGGAGTCTGGACAGCCGATCTTTGGCTTGCCACGATGACCTGCTTTAGTAATTTGGTAATATTCTAGGCTGCTGATGGTTTCTTGGTACACCTATAGTAGTCTGCAAAATCATCCAATGAAAAACGATGGGGGACTGCCTAGTTCTTGTGTATCGGTGTTGGAATTACAAGACTTCTTGCAGGTTCGCCCCCACCTCTGAAGTGAGTCCTGGTAGTGCTCACAGTACTGCCATTGACTTATAATGTGAAGGGGGCTCAATTTAAAGATAACTCTTATTGGCCCTTCTTGCTTCCAAAGCTCAAAATGTTTAATTCTAGCACTGCCTGTAATCCATATAAATGTGGAAATGGATAAGCCACCCTCTACATGGGCATTTTCTAGATTGGTGGGCTCAGTTTCTCTCCCCCAAAGCATTTTCACTTCACTCAGTGCCCAGAGTACATTATAGTAGCCTTAACAGAGTGTTATTTAAGAACCAGGATATGGTTTCGACTGCAGTTAAAAAATTCAAACAGGTTTTTGAAGCCCAGCATTATTAGGTCATACAACTCTAAGTTGGAATACAGTGTGATTAATGCACTTGGTTGTATAATCCAAGTTAGGGTGTGGTGAGCCAGTACTAAACTGATCACATGATATTACAGCATGTATTGCAATGCAGTGGAATAGCAAGAAGGAACTAGACAAAGTCGTAATTGTTTTGTTGCTTTGTAGCAGCAATGTGATGCATTAGGTTGCCCAAAGAATTAGAAATGGTGGTAGGGCTAAATTTGCAAATGTTCTCCTATCCAGTTTAATATCTCAGCATCCCGTGTGGCTGGTTATAGTGTTGCCTGCATTAGTGAAATTGCAGTGTCTTAAGTTAGCATCTCTGTGGAGGTTATTTTACTGTGTGTGTGTGTGTGTGTGTGTGTGTGTGTGTGTGTGTGTGTGTGTGTGTGTGTGTGTGTGTGCATTTAGAAAAAAACTGTAAACTTGTAACAAACATCCATATCTGAAAATATGAGTCACTTGACATGAACTGCCCAGCATAACTTCAGGAGACTGGTGGGCGTGTTTGTGAAAAATGAACGATATACTCAGATGTACAGAATCTGGAAGCCCTTTAGGAATTGTTCTGATGAATACTTCCACATGTTGAAAAGACCCTGGGAACTGCTTTCTTAAAGTCTGAGCCTAAAATAGTCTTCTCTTTCCCCTCACCCGTCATTTAATGAATGAGGTAGAATGAGGTCTCCCTGGGGTCATTCCTACAGTTTTTTATGTTTGACAGTGGAGGTAAGTGAGGCTTTTGGCATAATTGAGAGATGAGGTATGGTAACCTCATGTCGGTCTGTAGTCGTAGTGTACTGCACTCTGATGCAATACTTCCTTCCAGTTGAAGTAGGTCTATGTGGTGGTGGTGGTGGTGGTGGTGGTGGTGGTGGTGGTGTGTTGAGGCATGTAGTGACTACTGTATACCTCTGAATTTGACTCGCTTCAGAAGTTACATCAAGTCACCCAGGTAGAAGGAGAAAGCTAGTGTACAACTGATTACCTGTTTACCCTATACATTTTTTGAGAAGTCCAAAGGGTGCAGGTGAGCAGGTTTTCTTTATCTGAAATGATACATGTGGAATTAAATTGTCATTTCCTTTTCCCATTCCCCAAAACGGGGGGGTGGGGGTGATGCTGTGCTTAAGATCTTAGATGCATTTAATCTACCTTGGTGAGGGGGGCATTTTTTACAAGGCTGAAAAACTGTCACTGAGACAAGTAGACGGCTGCCTCCAGCTCATTTTCATTCTGCACCCTTTTTGTTCCTTTCCTATTGGACACTGGTAGGCCTTGAGTGACTTGAACAAAGTGACATAGGGACATGACAGACCAGTTCTTTTAATGCCCTCATACCTGAGCTCTTCAAACAACATGAAGTCTTGCTATATTATGACAATTGCAGTGAGTCCCCATCTTCGAACTGCTCCGGAGGTGAAATAGTTAACTTTCCATGCAGGCATGGAACTCAAAGCGCGATCTCGGTTGAAAACTCTGTCTGTTGTTCTTCAAACGCAAACTGTCAGATTCTTTACTCCGCCTCACCGAACAGTCGCTCTGGAGATTTCTCCTTCTGCTCGGTTCATTTTGTCGGTTTAAAAGTATTATTTTGTCGGTTTTTGAATTGAAATTAAACCGAAATTAAACCGCAACCGGTCGGTTCAAGCTCTGTCTGTGGTAATGTAAGTAATAGATAGGTTTAGTTTTTCTGTGTGGAACTTGTAATCATTATCGGTTCGGTTTGAACTGATCAGGTTGTTTTTAAAGCTACTAGTCCTTGTTTAGAGTGCGGTTCCCGGTTCTTATCGGTTCTAAAAAAAAACGGATTTCATTCACGTTTTCCAGGCCCGTGACACGGTTGGGAACCGATATGATGTCTTGCTTGAAGTGGATTGCCATAAACTGCAAGTTTGGTTAGGCTGGCATTATATCTGAGAAACCCAAAAGAAAAACCGGGACCACTGGGTTTCAACAGTGTAGTGTTTGTGGGGAAGCCTTTGCCAAGGCTGACCCACACACCACATGTGTCTATTATTTGGGGTTTGACATCTCAATGCAGACTGCCAGATTTGTAAGAATTTCCCTGCTGCCACCATAGAGAAGAGAGTTGGTAGGCTCAGGGAAAGGGAGGCCAAAAAGTCCGCTGACCCGATGGCTAGCCCGGTTCGCCCCAACCGATCCGAGGGAGTGCCCTCTGACCAGGCGAGACTTCTCGGCAAATGAAGAGCCGGCTCTGAGGAGCTGGTTCCAGCAAAACGGATCTAGAAAGTCAGCTAGTGTAGAGCCAAAAAGTTGTCTCGCCAACCGCTGAGGAGATGGCTAAAGCAGTTCAAATTGTCAGTCTCTTTCCCGGTTCCGACCGAACAGACACCATCAGGGCGCTTCGGTTCAACGGTTCAAGATTTTGATTTTGAGGAATTTTATGAACCGGAGGGAGGAGAATACGAGGAGAGTGAATATGGGTTTGAAGATCTGGATGTGCCCATTGAACCGGACATCTCTCCAGATAGACCTTTAGGGGTTTCTCCTCCCAGGCTTTCTGAGTCCCCTTCTCATTTCATGTTTTATAAAAAAGTTGCTGAAACTCTCCAACTCCCTGTTGAGGAAGCTGTTGATGACCAAGAGGAGCCTGATTATGTAGAAATGATAGATATTCCTGAGTCTAGGAGACTCTATTCCTTTGCATAAATCCTTTTGGAAACAGACAGTAAAAATTTTAAAAACTCCTCACACTATACCTCCTGTAGATAAAAGGATGGACAAGAGGTATCAGGCTCCGATACTGATTTCCTCACTCAGCAATGCAGCCATGTGGGGGTAGTGCAGGCTGCAGCCTGTGACAAGGCTAATATTCCCCTAGCTTCACACCCTCCTGAAAAGGATTCCAGGAAGAGTGATGCTATGGCAAAGAAACAGTACATGGCAGCATCTTTGGGACTCAGACAGGCAAATTATATGGCTTATGCTGCTAGGTACCAAAACCAGATGGGATACTGTGCTAGCTCTAGCAAAACAAGTCCCTGACCAGTTGGCCAGGAGCTGGAAACAGGTGGCTATGGATGGTATTGAGGCATCCAAGGTGCAATTTCATGCTGCAGTGGACTCTAATGATGTTTCATCAAGAGTCATGGCTACATCTGTGGCACTTCAGAGAGTGGCTTGGCTCAGATGTACTACCCTGTCTCAGGATACCCAGTCTAAGGCCATGGATTTTCCTGTTGTGGGCAATTCTCTCTGTTTGGGAGCAAACAGAGAATATGAAGAAAATGGATGAATATAGGACCACCTATAGGAGTGCACAGGCCAAGGAAAGGCAGGCCACTCCTCAAAAGCAGCTTCCTAAGGCAGGGGCAGGCCTTTCATAGGCCTTTACCAAACCCAGGCTTCCTCTTCCGCTATGCCCAGAGGGGTTCTTTAGAGGGAGGCAGGCGGGTACAAGCAGGCCTGCTTCCACCCCTCAGCCCAAAGCCCTGCCAAGCAGGCACCCTGATGGGGTGGCAGGGCGGACGATCTTTACCTGTAGGGGACAGGCTGGCTTACTTTGTCCAGGACTGGAAGTCTTTAACGCCAGACAAGTGGGTCCTGGAAGTAGTAAGCCAGGGACTGGTTCTCTGCTTCAAAAATTTCCAAAGCTGAGAACCAGATCCTTTCCACCTGCAACTCCATCAGAGGCACTCGCCCTAGAGGCAGAGGTCTCTACCCTCCTAGCTCTCAGAGCCGTGAAGAAAGGGTTCCTCCCTACACCAGGGCAAAGGTTTGTACTCAGGTACTTCCTTACCCAAAAAGACAGGAGAATGCGGCCCATCCTGGATCTCAGATATTTAAACAAGCACCTTTAAAACCAAAGTTCAAAATGGTGACTTTGGAATTATCCTACCCTCTCTAAGGCCAGGGACTGGCTAGCTTCCCTGGACCTCAAGGATGCCTACTTCCATATTCTCATCAGAAGCTCCCCGCCAGTACCTCAGGTTAGCTGCCCTCAGGCCACTACTAGTTCAGAGCAATGCCATCAGCCTCACCTCTGCTCCAAGGGTATTCACCAAATGCCTGGCAGTAGCAGTTGCTCACCTAAGAAGGCAAAAAATTGCCATCTTCCCTTACCTGGACGATTGGCTCATAGGCCAGTCTCCGGACCAGGTCAAATTACATCTTCAGTTAACGCAGCAACTGCTTACCTCCTTAGGTTTTCTTCTGAATATCCCAAAGTCAGTTCTAGAACCTGTCCAGCTTCCTACCTTCATATGGCTAGAACTGAACACACAGGAAGCCAGGCGTTCCTTCCTCTGGACAGGGCAAAGACCCTAGTCTCCCTGGCCTCCTTTTCACCCTGCAGGTCTCTACCAGCAAGGCATTTTCTGCAGCTCCTAGGACACATGGCTGCTTCCACAGCAGTTGTGCAGGAGCAAGATTTCAGATGAGGGACATCCAGTTCCATTTGAGAGCATTTTGGTCTCAAAGAAAGGATCCTCTTACCAAATTGATCCCAGTAACTCGAACCCTGATCCAAGCCCTATAGTGGTGGCAGGATCAGAGCAACCTGAGACAAGGGGTTCCTTTTGTCACTCAGTCTCACTCCTTAATCCTTACTACAGATGCATCCCTCTTGGGGTGGGGAGCGCACATGGGCGACCTCCACCCCAGGGTCTGTGGTCTCCCCAAGAATCTCTGCTCCACATCAACCTGTTGGAGCTCAGAGCAGTTTTTCTAGCACTTCAAGTTTTTTCCAAATCTGTTCAGAACAAGATTGTACAGGTCAGAACAGACAACACCACTACAATGTGGTACATCAACAAGCAAGGGGGCACTCGGTCTACGGCCTTGTGCACCGAAGCAATGAAGTTGTGGTCTCTGGCCTACTCCCTGAACACATCCCTTACGGCAGTTCACCTCCCAGGCAAGGACAATATCCTGGCAGATGCTCTCAGCAGGATCTCTCAGGGCCACCACGGGTGGTCTCTGGATCCCCTGGTCCTGGGAGTGGTATTTGCCAGATGGGGCACCCCGCAGATAGATCTTTTTGCAGCCCCAGACAATCACCAACTTCCTCTTTTTTGCTGCAGGCCCCCAGTGTTGGGCTCAGTCCCTCTGGATGCCTTAGTCCTCAGTTGGGAAGGGAAGTTCCTCTATGCCTTCCCTCCTTCCTCTCCTGTTCAAAGTGCTAGTCAAGATCAGATCCCAATCCTGCAAAGTCGTTTTGATTGCTCCAGATTGGGCCAGACAACCCTGGTATCTACTCCTTCTGTCCTTAGCAGTCCATCCTCCCCTGTACCTTCCCAGGAATCACAATCTGTTAACCTGTGCCCAGGGGAGGGTTTGGTATCCGAATCTCAAATCTCTCAATCTCAAGGCCTGGTTCTTGAAGAGTTAGTTTGCTGATCTTCATCTTTCCAGAAGTGTTATGGATATATTGAAGGCCTCTAGGAAGCCTTCCACCAGGGCTACTTACAATTCCAAATGGAAAAGGTTTTCCATATGGTGCTCGGAAAAGCATATTTCCCCAGATTCTGCTGATTTACCCACAGTCCTGGATTATATGGTCCATCTGAACACTTGGGGGCTGAGACCAGCTACCCTGAAGGTGCATTTGGCAGCTGTGTCTGCTTTATTTCAGCAGGTAAAATCCTCCTATTTCGGCCTCATCCTGTATTTTCCAAGTTTTTTTTTTAAAGGGTTGCTTCACACCAACCCTCCATTCAGAGATCCTGCCCCCGCCTGGGATCTTAATGTTTGCATTGCTCAGCTTATGCAACCCCCCCTTTTGAGCCCTTGTCCTCAGCTGAGCTTAAGTACTTGACTTGGAAGACTGTGTTTCTAGTAGCCATTACCTCTGTCAGACGCATAAGTGAATTACAAGCGTTGTCAGTGGAGCCAGATTTTATCTCCTTTCACAGAGATAAGGTGGTCCTCCGGACTAACAGGAAGTTCCTACCTAAGGTGGTTTCAGATTTCCACCTTAATCAATATATTTCTCTTCCAGTGTACTTTACTGACCATTCCTCCTCTGGTGAGAGGAGGCTGCACAGCCTAGATGTGAAGAGAGCCCTTAGTTACTACATAGAGCGTACCAAGGGTCACAGGTTTGACTCCCTCCAACTGTTCCTCACTTATGGCGAGGTTGGTAAAGGGAAGCCAGCCACTAAAAGATCCATTGCCAGGTGGATTTTCTCTTGTATCCAATTTTGCTACGAGAAGTTGGGTAAAGTTCCCCCCTCAGGCCTGAGGGCTCACTCTACCAGAGGTACAGCTGCTTCTCTGGCTGCTGCCAGAGACATTCCTATTCTAGAAATATGTCAAACAGCTACCTGGAAAACAGTTCACGCTTTTACCAAGCACTACTCCCTGGACATCCAGGCTAGGAGTGATGCTCGGCTTGCACAGCTGTGCTTCAGAGCCTATTCCCTAAGTAGGTTCTGTCCCTCCTCCATGGAGGTACTGCTGTGCGTATTGTTGCAATGCATAATAGCAAGACTTCATGTTGTTTGAAGCAAAATTACTCACCTTAGTAATGTTGTTTCTTCTAATGGAGTCTTGCTATATTATGACCTCCCCTGCCTGCCCCTCTCAGAACCTCTGATCTTCCCTTCCCAATCTCCTGCATTCATTACTGCTTGTTTTCGCGGAGGCGCACCCGCTATGGGAGTTTTTTTCCAGAGTCGGCTCCAACGCACGCCACTCGGTGACAACGCATCAAGCATGCCAGGGGCGTGTCGTTAGGTGCCGCGGACCTCCTCCATCCCAGTTCTGTTTCTCCATTGCCGAGGCTGCACCTGCTTTCTGTGATGGCGTATAGTGATCGGGTTTTCCTCAGCTAGAAGACTCCTCGCTTTTCTCAGACATCCACCTGGCGCGCATTCTGGTAAGACCGTTCTTTTTTATTTCTATTCTGTGGCGCTGAGTGCTTCATCTTTTTTATTTATTTATTTATTTTTTTGCTTGTTTAGTTAGCATCATGTCGGTTCGGGCAAGGCGAAATCGTAGGCGGGCCGCTCCCTATCGTCGGCGGTGCTCCTGTGGCGGCATTTCTCCGTCTCAGACCGGCATGATGTCTGTCTCCGTTGCCTGGGACCCAACCACGATATGGATGCGTGGCGGCTTGTTTCTCCATGGACCGTCGTGTCCTCGAAGTCCAGCGTTCAAGCTCGGCAAGGCCCGCCGACCTTGGGCGGCGTCGCTCAAGGATTCCGAAAAGGTCTCTAGGCCCTTCCCGGGTCCCTCAGGCGAGCCTCACGGGTCTGGAGGACTTCCTCCTCTTCTCTTGCTGAAGAGAAACTTCTCTCGTGGTGTCAGGGCGTCGTGGTCCCTCCCGGGGCATGATGGGACACCGCCTCGGCAGTCACCTCTCGAGGTGCAGGCTCCCCAGTGTCGAGGCCCACGATTTCTGGGCCTGCACCAGTGGACCCTCGGCGCGCCCTCCGGGCGCGTTTGGATCGGCACCGCTTCAGCGCCGGTGATCGACAGCCGGCGCCCGCTCTAACGCCGGTGCGCTTCGGCGGCGCCTGGAAACTGATCATAATCACTCGGCGGCGCGCGGGTGGGTTCTGGCGCGGGAGGCGGCCCATAGAGGCCTAACTGATGCGGCAGGGGAGCCAGGACCCGAGCCTGGCTGTCGCCAGTGGGCGGGGGGTGGTCCGGCGCCGTTGCTCCGGGATCCTGGGGTTGCCAGCATTGAGGTCCTGCTGGTCTCGTCCTCTTGGAGGCCGATGACACAGATGTGGACCCATCCTGGCACCCTGACTCTTGAGGTCAGGGTCCCCGGTGACACAGGGTGCCTAAGTGACGCAGCGGGCCTTCACTGTCCCTTCTTCTCCTGAGGGTCCTCGGGCTGGGGGTGGCCCTGGGTCCCAGGGGGTGATGTGGTGGGGACTGAGAGAGCTCCCCTCCTAGGGGCCTGTGACAGCTGCCCTCCCGGGTGCTGTTGCCTCCCTCTCGGGGTGGAGAGGCAGCTGCAGTCGAGGAGGGAGGGCTCTCTCGGAGTCCGAGGGTCAAGGGCAGGGGCGGGTGCCCCGGTCTCACCAGCCACCCCTAGGTCGAGTAGCTGAGAGCCATAGCGCGAACCCGCCCTTCCTCTTAGGCCCCAGGTTCCCTCCGGTGAGCGTTGCTGTGGACTGCCCTTCTGGACCCATGCAGTCCGGGTTCGTCACAGGAGGTCCCCAGGCTCTTCAGACATCGCATCCTCAGGGTCTCGTCTTGCGGCCTGGTTTGTTGTCCGGGATCCCGCCAGCTCGGGCTCGTTTCCCGGATTTGAGCCTGGCAGAGGTCAGTTGCCTCTTAAGTAGGTGCCTTCTCAGTACCTCTGCATCCACCCCCGCTCTTCCAGGCCATGTCGGTCCCTCAGGGGCTGTTATCCTGGGACAGTTCAGAGTTCTCTGGGCCTTCCCTCATCGTTAGATACATGCATGAGCGGGTCTTTCGACTCTCCCACCCACCGCAGGAATCTTCTGACATTCGAGCTCTCCATCATCCTCGTCTTCCTCCTCTGAGGAGAGGGACCCCTGCTCATCTTTCTTCTGGCGCTGATTTCACTGAATATCAGCATTCCTCTCGAGGATGGTGAGGATCTTGAATCTCTTACGTTAGGCGAGACAATACCGAACAGGAGACGCGAGAATTCCTTGGAGAATTCAGTGCCCAGCACCTGGTGGTACCTTCCTGGCCTATCCCCTTCCAGGAGGCGTCTATCCGTTCCTGGCAGTCGCCCTTTCTCCAGCCCTGACAGACTGTCGTCGAAGGTGTTGTGCCCCCTCGGAATCCCTGGGTACCCTTCCCAACCCGTCCTCGGGTTTGGTGTACCTAGAGACTCCTTCCGGGGCCCGCCACCTGGCGCCTGACCGCCACCAGATTCGGATTCTCTACAATTAGGCGGTGGGCGAAGAGGTTCTCTTCTCGTATGTGGCTTGCATTACATCACATCAGGCTCACCACTGCCTACAGTCGGCATCTGTGGTCAGTGCTCTCCCAGCTCCTAGCATCAATGCCTGATCAGACCAAACCAGACAGGCTATTGCCCTCTCCGCTATAGGCCTGGAGCTGGCAAGACACCAAGCAAGGGCATCTTATGACGCCAATGAGGTGGCTTCCAGGCTTGCGGGGACAGCGATCTGCATTAGGCGGACGGCATGGCTCCGTCTATCAAGGTTGTCACCCCTGGCCCGGCGTAAGGTGATCCGCTCCGCTTTCCGGGGGAACCGTCTTTTCTCCTCCAGAGCTAGGAGGCTTTTGCAGGGGCTTTCTCCGTCTCCCAGTCCTCGGGAGGCACCTCCTAGCTCTTCTTCCACTTAGTCTTCCCTTGTGTTAGCCAGGGTCTTCTCCTTCTGTTCTTCACCAACAGGGCTGGGGTCTTGTTCCCTCAGGGTTCTACCCCCTTTTTTTGTCAAGGGGAGGGGCTTGGTACTACCCAAGCAGTAATGAATGGTGAATTGACAAGGAGGAATATGAAAATTACGTACCTACCGTAATTTTGATCTTCTCTTGTATCTTCACCATTCATTACTGATACCCACCCACCTTCCCCTCAGTGGCCTCCTTCTGTGGCGTCTCCCCTCCCGTCGTTCCTCTCTCCTCCTTGGCTTTATGCCAAAAAAAAAAATCTGTTTTTTTTCCCCCATTCTTGTGAATGGATTAGCTTTTTCCTCAAGGCCAGAGAGGAGCATTCAGTTCTGCAAATTTCTTTAATCTGGAGGGAACTCTTTCTGGCTGCCTATGGTGCGATTCCTTACCTTCTTCAGGTCATGTAGTTTCACAGCCTGGTGGCCATGCCCTGTCTTGGCCTCCTCAAAGTTTGGAATCCCCCTGGCAGGCATTATTTTTCAAAGCTTTTCCAGCTGCTGACTGAACTTGTCAGCCTCAAGCCTCTGTCTACCTTGTCTTAGCAAGTCGGATTGAGTTCCTCTCTATTTTTCTTACCAACTGCCTCCGAGAAGGCATGTTTTTTCCATACTCTTCTGTGGTAGCACTTAACAGGGTGCTAAGGAACTTAGTCCTCTTCCTGGATGAGCTCTTCCGAACAGGTTCTGCTTGAACAGTCTAGGAGCCCTCAACTAGGATGAAGGGACTTGGCATGTTGAGAGTTCAGAGAGTTTGCCCTCTCTTGGGTCTGTTCAGGAGATTCGGTGGAACCTCTCCTCAGTCCTAACAACTGGGATTCTTGCTCCCTTATTAGTTTCGAGCCTATAAGCCTCTTAACCAACAATGCTCGATGGGCACTGTTCTCCTTCTCAACATGCCTCTTTCTTTCTTCTTCCTCTTCCTCTTCCTCTTCCTCTCCCTCTCCCTCTCCCTCTCCCTCTTCCTCTCTTTGTTCCTCCCCTAGAGCCGCCCCGGAAAGGGCCCTGTGGTCCCTTAGGGTAGGAATTCTCTCTCCTCTGTCTATTCTCCTTCGACTTATTCCTTTTCAGTTTATTTCCTTTCCTTTTTCTATCCCTCGGCTCTCTTGCCTCACTTTCTTTTCTTACACTTTATTTTTGCCTCTCCATTAACAGAACTGAGATGGAGGAGGAGTCCGCTGACACCTAACGCCACGCCTCCGCATTGACACGGTCGCGTGCGTCCTGCGGCTTCGTGGAGGCAGACTCTGGGGAAAAAAAAAACAAAAAAACTCCCGTGAGCGTGGTGCGCATTCGTTTAACCCAAGCAGTAATGAATGGTGAAGATACAGAAGATCAAGAATTACGGTAGGTACGTAATTTTCATTTTTTGGGATGTGGGTGGGCAGTACAGTGTTGGCACTTTTTTTGATGCCCACCTTGTTATTTTTTCACCCTACTTTTTGGGTGAATTGGTGTTGTGTTTTTCATTTTTTGCGTCTCCTGACTTGAGTCTTTGAGGCCAAAAAATGGGTGTTTGTTGGTAGCCAGTTGGCTAGTGTAGGTTTACAGTTTCCACACAGAGCCTTAGTGAGTTTTAGGCTCAGAAGATCTGACCGCTTTGCTTGAAGAACAACAGACAGAGTTTTCAACTGAGCTCGCGCTCCGAGTTCCATGCCTGCATGGGAAGTTAACTATTTCACCTTCGGAGCAGTTCGAAGATGGGGACTCACTGCAATTGTCATAATATAGCAAAACTCCATTAGAAGAAACAACATTACTAAGGTGAGTAATTTTTTCTTCCGGCTCATACCCTTCAAGCTGCTACACGCTTGGTTCTCATGGATAACCCTCCTACCTGTGTAACCAGACTGCTGCTCTCACCTCCAGTCAACACCTCTGGAGAAAGCCATCCCGGACTGGCCCCAGAGGGTGGCAGGATCAGTACTGTGGTGTTAGGAGCATGCAGATTGTCATGTGCACCTAATGGGTATTTTTCCAAGTCCTGCCCATCTCCCAGAGTACTATAGCCTTCTTGTACTTCCAAACGTGGGGGAGGGAGACAGGATGTTGGTTGTTCACCCACAATGTTCCATGCCACCCCTTTTCTCTCTCTCCAAGGCTATTGTACCTAACAAGGAGGCACTCCAACAGTGCCGCTTCTACCACCCTTCCCACAGCACTTTCATGGCTCTGGTGGTCCAGGGTTTACGAGTTTGTACAGCAAACCTGGGTCACCCACATGAGAGCTGGAGCTGCTCTGCCAGTGCCACTGCGCTGGGCTGACCAGTCTTTAAATAGAAAACGCAGAACAAATGAGATTTCCATTTCCCAGACCCTAGGTAGTCCCTTCTGCTGCTTTGAATTCTCAGCTTCTCTGTTTTTGTTGTTGGAAACCTGCCTGTCGGCAGATCCCTAACAAAATATTGTGCTGATCTCTTTTCTCCTATCTCCTGCGAACAAGATAAAGGAGAGTGAGATTTTAAAGCATAAAGATTCAGTTGCTTAACTAATTGCTTTTAAACTTTGCTCCACTCAGTCTTCCTCCAGTACATTCCCACACCAAAGCTGAAAGACTCCTTTTAGAGCTGTGGAGATTGATGGCTACATACATACTTATTTACTTACTTCGAGGAATAAGGTTGTCAGTGCTTGTTTGGTAAACATAGAAACATAGAAGTTGATGGCAGAAGGGGGCTGCTAGGTCCATCTAGTCTGCCCATTTGTTTTAGACCTATTTTGACACTCTAGTTGGCCTTTGTAGTCAGGGCTCCTTTGTGTCTATCCCATGCATTCTTGAATCCCCCCACAGTGTTGACCCCCACAACCTCTTGGGGCAGGCTGTTCCAGGCATCCGCCACTCTTTCTGCGAAGAAAAACTTGCTGATGTTGGTAGAGAACCTCCCTCCTTGCAGTCTGAGGTCATGTCCCCTGGTCCTGGAACCCTTTTTGAGAGTAGGTTCCTGTGCCTATACCGTGTTAATGCTTTTATGTACTTGAATGTTTCAATCATGTCCCCTCTCTCGTGTCTCTGCTCGGGGGAGTACATATTCAGTTCCCCAAGTCTTTCCTCGTTGCACATGTTCTGTAGACCCTGAATAATTTTTGTTGCCTTTCTCTGTACAGTTTCCACCCAGTCAGTGTCCTTCCTGAGGTGAGGCCTCCAGAATTGGACTCCATATTCCAGGTGAGTCCTGACCAGCGAGCTATACAGTGGCAGTACCACCTCTTTCCTCGTGCTCGTGATTCCCCTCCCAGTGCAGCCTAGCATTCTGTTGACCTTCAATGTTGCCTTCTCACACTGCTTACTAACCTTCAAGTCGTCTGAGATTGATTTCCAGATCTCTTTCCTGGTTTGAGGCCATCAGTCTTTCGCCTCCTAGGTAATGCTCCTTTCTTGGATTTTTCTTTCCTATCTGCATGACCTTGCACTTTTTGGTGTTCAGTCTTTGCTGCCACACTCCAGACCATTCTTCTGGTTTCTTGACGTCAGCGTGCATCTTGCTCACTCCTTCTGAGGTGTCCACCTTGTTTACATATCTTGGTGTCATCTGTGAACACACACCTTCCCTTCCTGTCCATCGGCAACATCTGCTATAAAACATTGAAGAGCAGAGGCCCCATCACTGAGCCCTGGGGCAGCCCGCTGGTCACCCTGCCTTCTGTCAATTGCGTTCCACTAACCTGTACCCTCTGGGTTCTGCCATGTAACCAGTTTTGTACCCATCTGACTACTTCTGGACCAACCCTTGGTCAAGAAGCTTCTTCTGACCTTCTGTGTGGAACCCGGGTGAGCCTTAGAGACCCATTTACTGCCCACCATCATCCACTATTTTGTAGCAGTCACACAGTATGCAAGTGAGGTTGTGGAATCGAACAGGTCTATACTGGATTACCGACCCAAGTTGTTTTTTTTTTGGGGGGGGTGGAGCTGGTTGCTGAGCTTCATACTTGGGGAGTTGTCCTGTCTGAGCACAACACTTTTCAGGTTGAACCAGAGCATAATTTTTTATTTAAAAAATAAATAAATAAATAATAATAATCTTGCTCACTTGTCTAGCCTCTCGAGGGTTAATATACCTCGTTTTCATCCAGTTTATGAAGTCCCTTTTCCTAACGTTTCACAGATCATGTTGTAGTCTAATGGTTCCAACAAAGGACTGTGAGGTAGGAGATTTGTTCAAATCTTTTATTAATTGGCTGGCCTACCTCCTGGTCCTTTGTCACTGAAGTGTAGGATGGTGGCACTCACTGGCCCTCCTAAATATGGGACACATCACACTAAAAATGAGTGCTTTTATTTGTGCAGACTTAAGTTGTGATTAGTATCAGAATGGCTGCTTTTGAAATGTTTAGTTTATGATGTGGGGCAGCACCTTTACCATGTTGGAGAGAACCTTTTCCTTGTGGAATGGAGCAGTTTTGAGGATAAAAATGAGGGACGCCCCTTGTATCATGGGACAGGTGAGGTACTGTACTTATGGCGCGTTGACGTTTGGTAGAACATGTGGTTTGATCTCTTGCTGCTCTTGTCCTTCTAACAGTAAATTCGCTGGACACAAACTTCCATGTTGAAACATCTTAGTTGGACTGTGCAAATTCTCGCATCCTTTTCTTTTTATGCTGATTATACCAAATTGGACTGATGTACATAATTTGCAATTCAGCTATGGTGTCTTGAGAATTCATCTGTTACTAGGCAGCCTCTCTCTTGAGTCCTGCTGATAAGTTGTAAATACACAGCTGAGCCCCCTTTATTTATAACTTCTGGGCTTTGATCTGCTACCTTTTTAAACTTGTCTGGGAGTAGAACATGCTGGTGGTAGTCTTGCTGGTGGGTTGTACAGTAAGAATGGCATGGGGGCAGATGAATTGATTATTTTTACGTTGATGAAAAATAATGGATATTTTTTTGGGGGGGGTATTATTTACAGCTACGTGTGTGCAGATATCACCAGTCATGCTCAACAGTGTGACCAACAGTAGGTGTTCTGACAATTTTTTTTGACTAAGTGTAGAGATTGTAATATTAAAACATACTAGCTTTCCCTTGGACCAAATTTTTGATGGAGGAGTTATAATACCGTACCTACACTTGTTGTTTTTTAAAGCAGGTTGTATAACCTTAGCTGTGGGTCAGGGGCCATCTTGAGTTTTGATGTATCCAAATTAAAAGGCAGCTTGGATCTACTTATTCTTGCAGGGGTAGTAGATAAGAGACTGATAAAGCTTGGAAGCTGCTGCCTAAAATGCACATCTTTGGCAGCCCCCCCCCCCATATGATCACCACATGTGATTTTTAAACTTGCTGCAGGGTTAACTTGCAAATTTGGGAAAAAGCTGTACATAAAGTGTAGTCACTGAAGAGTAGAGAATGCCTATAACATATGCACTTTCTTTTTTTGCGGTATGTCAGGATTTTTCCATTAGCCCCCTTTCTCTGTTGCATCCTCTTCCTTTTGCATCCCTTTCCTGGCCCCTGTACCTGCTGCAGCTCCAGGGGCAGCCTCCTTTTACTTCCTTGATGTCCAAAGACTCCTGCTGCGAGCAGAACACCAGTATCCAACCCAGTGGAAACAGTCTGAGTAAGATAGTAATGTCATTTAAAGGAGATCGACTGGCAGACTTGAAGCCCTTATCGCTGCACAGATTGGGGCTTCAGTGGCCAGATCTCCTCTGCAGTCACAATGTGCACTATAGTATTTATTTACCTGAAGACTCATTTATAAACCATGACAAGCTCCCCTTCAGCCGGCATTTCTAACCTGGCGCTGCTCACCCTCGAATTGCGCTGCAAAACCTGTGAGACGATGAAGTGGCTTTGCCCCTTCTATGCTACCCTTGTATACGAAGGGAGATGTACTAATCTCCGTATCTCCCATGTCCTGCTTTATTTTTATTTATTGAAATTTCGGATAACACCTTTGAGAACAAGATCATTTCATAGGTTCCACGTCAGGCGAACAATACATATTGGGAACGTACTAGACGGAGAACAAACAAAACAAGGAATTGTACAAGACATTACAAGAGTGTATAACTAGAGAGGTTCTGATATGTGACATTGTACAGTGTATGCCATGGTGCATATTTGATCAAAACCTGGAATTCAAAGGGTCATATTAGAGGGGGTGGGGTCTTATGAAACGACCCTTTACAGGAAAATGAGAACAGACTCAGCCTAATATCTAATAATCAACAAGGTAAGGGATGGCATCAGCCCAGAGGTCTTGTCAGAGGTGAGAAGGTATGGGACAAAGCATTTTAAAGTGAGCAAGGGAGATATAACAGGGGGAGGGGGGATAGGGGAAAGCCATAGAGGGGTGAGGGGAAAGAGTGGAAGGGATGAAGAGGAAATGTGAAGGAGAACGATTAGCAACTTAGAACAGTTATTTACATGCTGAGAACTGTTATGCATAAAGGTCAGGAAAGCATAAGGTTAGAATTAGTGCTGGTTACAAGAAGGAAGGTTATTGGAAGCAGTCACAACTGGCATCAGCAACTAGCTGTTGCTTAAGTTTAACCTTGAAGGAGCCCAAGGTGGATGCTGAAGTGATGCCATGGTGCAGCGAGTTCAACCATAGCGGGGCACGGTAGGCAAGGGACCTTTGTCCAAGAGAAGTGCGACAGCAGGGTATATTAAAAATCTGTCTAGTAGAGCTTCTGGTGCAACAACGGTTGATAGTGGGGGTAATGAGCCTTTGCACTCCTACGGGCATTTTGCCTAAGCTTACTTTTTTTGGACAGTAAACCTGTTTGGTACATGAGTCTACCTTTGAATTGGAGCCAGTTAGCCTGAAGGTACTTGTCACAGGTATGGGACAGATTGGCTGAGCTGGTAAGCAGCCGGTATGATTTGTTGAGTGCAACTATGATGCTACGAAGAGTTGTTTCAGTAGCTGATCCATAGATTGGTAAACCATAATCAATAAACTAGACGAGAGCTTTGAATGGCTAGATTAAGAGCCTCTGGAGTCAAACATTGCTTATGCCTATAAAGTAGTCCAATGCGGGTGTTAACAGCCTTGGCAATGTTGTCAGTATGATAGGCATAGGTCATCGTACTGTCAGTAGTAATCCCTAGATATTTAAAGAGCTGAACTAGCTCCAGGGGAGAGCCCTTTTTGTTGGTGATAGAAAGAGGGTAAGTTCTGTGCCCATTTTGGGAGCTGGAGAACAGCTTAGTTTTAGTCTTGTTGTAATTCATAACTAACTTGTGCTTATGGAACTATCTTTCTACGACAACAAAATTACTCTGTAGCCTAGATTCAAGAACCTTAAGGTCTGGATCACTGATAAACAGGACAGTATCGTCTGCATACAAAAGATATGACCCTGACAGGAGTAAGGAAGGTTGTTGAGGAAAATGCTAAATAAAAAAGGCCCAAGATGGACCTTTGAGGAATTCCAGACAGGACAGGTCTGCTATCCGAGAGGGTGTTACCGATATTCACCTGCTGTGTACTGTTGTGCAGGTAACTTTCAAACCAGGCTACGCTGTCATGAGCTAGGCCAGTAGTGGTAAGTTGTTCGACCAGGAAGGCATGATTCACTGTGTCAAAAGCTTTGGTTAAATCAATGAAAGCAGCACCGACCAGGTGTCCTTGATCTAAGGAGTGGCGAATAAAGCCTGTGAACTCCAGAAGGGTGATAGTGGTACTATGACCATTTCTGAACACGTGTTATTGTGTGCATTGTAGCTGATATTTTTCTAAGTATTCAACCAGTTGGTCAGCCACTATACACTCAAGATCTTTCGAGAGTGGGGGCAGGATAGAGATAGGCCTGTAGTTCCCAGTAATTGTGCGATTCCCCAGACTTATAAACTGGTGTCACAGTGGCAGATTTCCATTTATGAGGAAATTGAGAGCATCTAAGTGACATGTTAATATGTGTTAGAGGTGACAGAATTTCATCCAGTGTAAGTGCTACAAACTTAAGATCCAGGGTGTCTCCACTAAATCTTGATTTTCCCTAATACCTTGAGTAGGTAATTCCTGGCTTCATGGGCTGAAAGGGTTTTGAAGTAGAAAGGAGGATGAGAAGGGTGCAGAGTCTCTTTCCCAGAGTAGTCACTTGTGAGGGGGTGAGAGAAGTAGCCAGGTGGCAGGACACCACTCTGGTCCGTGAAGGCTTTATTAAAAGTGTTAGCAATAAGTCTGGTGTTGGGTGAGGGTACACCATCAATGTTAAGCATGGTGGGGGCAGATCTAAGGTCTCTCCCAGTGACCTCTTTTAAGGTTAGTTCAACATTTTCTGCCATCATTCCAGGTCCGAGAGAGCACTTCCGTATAATATTGATTTTTAGCTGCACGAATAGCCCTTGTGCAGTTGTTTCTAGCTGCTTTGCACCTATTTTTTACAACTGGTGCCTGAGTATCATGTGTATACCACTATGGCACATGGCATTTAGGCACCTTTTGTGAAAATAAAGCAGGGCATGGGAGATATGGAGATTATTATATCTCCCTCCATACATAAGGGCAGCATAGTGGAAGGGGCAAAGCTATGTCGTCAACTTGCAGGTTTTGCAGCATGATTTTTGGGGGTGAGCAGTACCAGGTTAGAAAATGCCAGCTGGAGGGGAGCTTGTCACGGTTTTTACGAGTCTTCAAGTAAATAATTACTGTGGTGCATATTGTGACTACAGGGTGGCATCTGGCTACTGAAGCCCCCAATCTGTGCAGCAATTGGGGCTTCAAGTCTGCCAGTAGCTCTCCTCTAAGTTGGAAGGAATCTTGGACTCTGGGGATTTCCTGTCCATTCTAATACCCAGTGGTTCCCTTGATAGACAGAAACTCGTCCAGGTTTACTGTAAAGGTCTGTATTTTTTTTTCTCATATCCACGGTCTCCATTTGTAGGTTGTACTATAGAGGGTCACCACCCCCTGGGAATATAAATGTTTTCTAACATTACCTCTGATTTGGAGCATGGTCCCCCCATATCCTGCTAGAGGACACCAGATCAAACATCAATCTCTCTCTTATGAGGAAGACTAAAATAATTTCCCTTAGCTGCCTTTTTTCCAAATTGTGCTCAACAGAAGGCCCCAGTGCATGATCCCAGGGCAAAGGAGGCTGAGCCTGTCTCACCTTAGCAGCTCAGCACCTAGCCCAAACGAAGCACCAGGGAGGGGCTGAAACTGGAAATGTGTGCTACTTGGCTCCCATCACTTTGACAGCCCAGGCAGTGACGCTTGCTGCAAACCCTGGCCACCCCCAGAGATAAACTCGTCCTTCAAACAGCATAAAGTCTTGCTGTATTCTGACTAATGCAGTTAGCCCCAGCCTTTAAACTGCCCCGGAGAACAAAGGGTTAACTTTCTATGCAGAGCATAGAATGCTGAGCTCGAGCTCAATTGGTGTCTGTCTGTTTCCCTTTGAAATCTAACCGTCAGATTCTTTACTCTGCCTCACTGAACAGTCGCTCCGGAGATTTCTCCTGCAGCTCGGTTCGAAAGTTGGTTGAAGTGTCGGTTTACTGTCGGTTTTTAACCGAAATTTATTTCGCATAGTCGGTTCAGTCTCTGTCTGTGGTACCATGAGTACTAGATAGGTTTTGTAGTGTTTTCTGTGTGGAACTTGTAAAATGTGGATCGGTTCGATCCAGTTGTTAATTCTGGTATCTTACTTTTTATGTGTGGTTACCGGTTCTAAAAAAAAAAAAAAAAGTTTGGTGCGTTTTTTCCAAGACCCGTGACATGGTTAGGAACCGATAAGGAGTCTTGCCTGGTGGTTGCTGAAAAAAGGGTAAGCTTGGTTAGGTTGGCCATGTCTGAGAAACCCACAAAAAAAAAAAACTGGCCCACTGGGTTTCAACACTGCAGTGAGTGTGGGGAGGTCTTTGCTAAGGCCGATCCCCACACCACCTGTGTTTATTGTCTGGAGTTTGAACACCTCAATTCAGACTGCCAAATTTGTAAACTTTCCCAAATCTACCCTTGAAAAGAGATTAGGTAGACTGAGGGAAAAGGAGGCAGAGAAGTCCTCTGACCCGGATGGCCAGCCCGGTTCGGTTCCAACCTAACCAGAAGGAGTGCCCTCTGACCAGGCGATACTACTCGAGCAAGGAGCCAATCCGAGGTTGGTTCGACAAAAGAAACGCATAGAAATCGTCCGGTTCGGATCCAAGCCATGTTCCAACCACAGAGAATGACCAAACGATTAAGTTGTGGAATCGCTCGCCGGTCCGACCGATCCGGCACCTTTGGCAGGGGCTCGGTTCGGTTGGTTCCCCCGGTTCACGATTATACCCCTGAAGAATTTTATGAACTGGAGTTTGAAGAAGATGAAGATGATGGTGATGGTGATGGCAAAAGTCTGGATGTGCCTGTTGAACTGGACATCTCCCCAGACAGACCTTCAGGTGTATCCCCTCCTAGGCTTTCTGAGTCCCCTTCCCACTTTATGTTCTACAGAAAGGTGGCTGAGACCTTCCAGCTTCCTATGGAGGAGGCAATGGAGGATCAAGAGGAGCCTGATTATGTAGAGATGATGGACATCCCAGAGTCCAGGAGACTGTCTACTCCCCTCCATAAATCTTTTGGGAAATGGACACAAAAAATCTTAGTCTCCTAACACTATACCTCCTGTGGATAGAAGAATGGACAAGAGGTATACACTTTCAGGCTCAGATACGGAGTTCTTATATCAGCAATGCAGCCATGTTGGTGTTGTGCAGGCTGCTGCCTGTGATGAGGCAAATATTCCCTTGGCTTCACACACCCCTGACAAGGACTCCAGGAAGATTGATGCCATGGCAAAGAAGCAGTACATGGCATCTTCTTTGGGACTCAGACAGGCGAATTACATGGCCTATACAGCCAAGTACCAGACGTCCAGGTGGGACACTGTACTGGCACTGGCTAAACAGGCCTCCTCCCAGCTAGCCAAGGAGCTGGAGGCAGTGGCTGCAGATGGGATTGAGGCATCTAAGGTTCAGCTTCATGCTGCTGTGGACTCTAATGATGTCTCATCAAGAGTCATGGCTACATCTGTGGCTCTACGGAGGATGGCTTGGCTCACATGTACTAGCCTCTCGCAGGACACCCAGGCTAAGGCCATGGATTTTCCTGTAGTGGGTAATTCTCTGTTTGGGGAGCAGACAGAGAATTACATGAAGAAAATGGACGAGTACAGGACTACTTACAGGAGTGCTCAGGCCAAGGAAAGGCAGGCAACTCCTCAAAGGCAGCAGTCTAGGGGCAGGGGTAGGCCTTTTCATAGGCCTTTTTTTTACCCAGCACAGGCCTCTTCTCCCTTTTCACAGAGGGGGTTCTTCAGAGGGAGAGGCAGAAGGGGGATGAGCAGGGCTGCATCCACTCCTCAGCCTAAGGCCCCTGCCAAGCAGACACCCTGATGGGCCTGCCTGGGTCGACTCTCCTATACCAGTGGGGAAGACTGACTTACTCGTCCAGGACTGGATGTCTATTACATCAGACAAGTGGGTCCTGGAAGTAGTAAGCCAGGGACTGGTTCTCCGCTTCAAAAAATTTCCAAAGATGAGAGCCAGATCTTTTCCACCTGCAGGTCTCTCAGAAACCCTTGCCCTAGAGGCAGAGGTTTCATCTCTGCTGGCTTTAAGAGCCATAGAGAGAGTACCTACCCTACACTGGGGCAAAGGTCTGTACTCCAGGTACTTCCTTACCCCAAAAAAGACAGAGGAGCAGTGCCCTTTAGCCTAACTTCAGCCCAAAGGGTCTTCACAAAGTACCTGGCAGTAGTAGTTGCCTTTCTAAGGAGGCAAAAGATTTCCATTTTTCCATATCTGGACTGGCTAATAGTGGGCCAGTCTCCAGACCAAGTCAAGTCAGACCTTCTGCAAGTGACCCAGCAAGTGCTCACTTCTCTAGGATTTCTTCTCAACCTTCCTAAGTCGGTTCTTGAGCCTGTCCAGCTTCTTACCTTTATAGGGGCAGAGCTGGATACGGTCAAAGCAAGAGCCTTTCTTCCCCTGGAAAGGGCAAGGGTTGTTATAGAACTGGTCTCTTCCTTCAGCCTTCAGGTTTCTCGACCAACAAGGCATTTCCTTCAACTCTTGGGCCACATGGCAGCTTCTATGGTAGTGGTCCAAGGGGCAAGATTCCAGATGGGGGACATTCAGTTCCATCTGAGAGCTTTTTGGTCTCTGAGGAAGGATTCCCTTACCAAACTGATCCCAGTGACTCTGACCTTGATCCAAGCCCTTCAATGGTGGCAGGATCAGGACAATTTAAGGCAAGGGGTCCCATTTGCCACTCAGTCTCATTCAGTGGTCCTTACCACGGATGCTTCCCTTCTGGGCTGGGGAGCCCATCTGGGGGCCCTCACTGCCCAGGGACTATGGTCCCCTCAGGAACCCTTTCTCCATATCAATCTCCTGGAACTCTGGGCAGTTTTACGGCCCTGCAAGCTTTCTCTCAGTCAGTGCAGAACAAGGTGGTTCAGGTCAGAACAGACAATACCACCACCATGTGGTACAGCAACAAGCAGGGAGGCACTCTGGTCTACGGCCTTGTGCACAGAAGCCATGAAGTTGTGGTCCCTGGCTTATTCCCTACAGACCTATCTGATAGCAGTTCACCTTCCAGGGAAGGACAATGTGCTAGCAGATGCACTGAGCAGGATCTCACAGGGCCATCACGAATGGTCCCTGGACCATCTGGTATTGAAGGTGATTTTTTTTTTTTTTTTTTCTTTCCCAAGCTGGGACACTCCAGAGATCTTTTTGCAGCCCCAGACAATCACCAACTTCCTTTCTTTTGTTGCAGACCCCCAGTCTTGGGCAGAGTCCCCCTGGGTGCTCTGGTTCTGAACTGGGAAGGGTAATTTCTGTATGCCTTCCCTCCCTTCCCCCTTCTGTTCAAAGTTTTAGTCAAGATAAGGTCACAACTTTGCAAAGTGATTCTGATTGCTCCAGACTGGGCCAGACAGCCTGGTACCCCCTGTTGCTGTCTCTAGCAGTCCATCTTCCCCTGTCTCTTCCCAGGAATTACAACCCGTTTAACCTCCTCTCAGGGGAGGATTTGGTACCCCAATCTTCAGTCTCTCAATCTCAAGGCATTGCTCTTGAAGAGTTAGAGTTTGCAGATTTGCATCTGTCTCAGGGGGTTCTTGATATTCTCAGCTTCTCGAAAGCCCTCCACCAGAACGACTTATAACTCCAAATGGAGGAGATTCAGCATTTGGTGTTCTAAGAAGCATATTTCACCAGATACTGCTGAATTGCCTACAGTTCTGGACTATATGGTCCAGCCTAGGCCTCAGACCACCTACTCTCAAGGTACACATGTCAGCTGTTTCTGCTTTTCTGTCAGTGGGGAAGTCTTCCTCACTATCATCTCATCCTGTATTCTGTAAATTTTTTAAAGGATTGCTTCATACCAATCCTCCCTTTAGAGACCCTGCCCCTGCCTGGGATTTGAATGTTTGCATTGCTCAATTTATGCAACCTCCTTTTGAGCCTATGTCTTCAGCAGAGCTTAAGTACTTGACTTGGAAAACTGGTTTTGGTAGCCATTACCTCTGCCAGACATAGCAGTGAATTGCAAGCCCTGTCAGTGGAACCTGATTTTTTTCTCCTTTCACAGAGATAAAGTGGTCCTTAGAACCAATAGAAGGTTCTTGCCCAAAGTGGTTTCAGATTTCCACTTGAATCAGTCTGTCTCTCCCTGTTTTCTTCACTGATCATTCTTCCTCAGGAGAGAGGAGACTAAACAGTTTAGATGTTAAAAGAGCCCTTAGCTGCTACATAGAGCGTACCAAGGGTCATGGGTTTGAGTCCCTCCAGTTGTTCCTCACTTATGGAGAAGTGGGAAAGGGCAAACCTGCCACTAAAAGAACTATTGCCAGGTGGATTGTGTCTTGTATACAATTCTGCTGTGAGAAACTGGGAAAGATTCCACCCTCAGGCCTGAGGGCTTACTCTACAAGAGGTACAGCTGCTTCCCTGGCTGGTGTCAGAGATATTCCTCTCTTAGAAATTTGTCAAGCAGCCACCTGGAAAACAGTCCATACCTTTACCAAGCATTACTCTCTGGATATCCAGGCTAGGAGTGATGCTTGGTTTGGCCCAGCAGTACTTCAGAGCCTTTTTCCCAAAGTAGGTTCTGTCCCTCCTCCATGAAGGTACTGCTTGGTAGTCTGCATTAGTCAGAATACAGCAAGACTTCATGTTGTTTGAAGAAAAAATGACTCACCTTAGTAATTATGTTTATTCTGTTGGAGTCTTGCTGTATTCTGACCTCCCCCTTGACTCCCCTTTCAGAACATGGTTTTTGGGAAGTAGGTGGGCAGGCGAAGTGTTGCACCTCAGGGGTGCTTCTTTACACCCTCTGCTTTTTTGTTTTGGGTGTTTATCTTGTTCTTATTTGAAGGGTTTTTTGTTTGGGGTTTCCTGACTTGGGTCTTCCTTTGGGAATCCAAAACTTTTTGTTGCCAGTTGGCTAATAAAATTTTACAATTTCCACATAGGATAGCTAGTGAGTTTCTGCTCATAAAGATCTGTTAGATTTCAAAGGGAAACAGACAGCGACACCAACCGAGCTCGAACTCTGCATTCTATGCTCTGCATAGAAAGTTAACCCTTTGTTCTCCGGGGCAGTTTAAAGGCTGGGGCTAACTGCATTAGTCAGACTACAGCAAGACTCAAATAGAAGAAACATAATTACTAAGGTGAGTAATTTTTTTCTTCTGGGACTGCTCCTAGCCTCACCAGTCCTGACTAGCTTGGAGCACAGGGTCCTCTGCGTAATGAGCAGATGTGCTTGCCGTAAGGTGCTGGGACAACCAAATACAAGTTTTTGATAAGATTGAGGCCAGCCCACAGTAAAATCTCATTCTGTATTTATGGCCTTCCCCAAGATGCACACATACTCTGTTCTGTTGTGGTAGATAATGATAATCGGACACTGAAATCATGTGTTGCCAGAGGTTAGGAAAATATAGAACGGTAGCAGAGATGGAAGCCCAGCTGTCTTTCAGCCTCCATGGTCCTGTTGTTCAGTTACATTGAAATGAGCGAGTCCGATTACCAATTCACTTCTGCAAAAGGATTCAAAAACTGTTTTGACCTGATTAGGGCATACATTGTTCATTCACTGTATTCTGTCTTTTTTGTTTGTTTGTTAACCATAGTGAGAATCATTTTCTTATAAGCTGATACAGATGAAGTACTCAAGTGTCTTGTGTCTTTTTTCTTCTTCTTAACTAAACCCTTCAGAGCAGATTTGGTGTGCTGGACAGCCAATTATTTTCTGCCTTTTAGCAGTGCTAGTGTGAGCACCTTAAATTGACTGGCTTCATCTCTGAGTAGGAGCAAATTAGTGGTGCTACTGTTGCAGGTAGAGAGTTGGAAACTCCCCTTGTGGTTCAGTGCAGATTCTAAACCAAGCATTCTGCTGTCTGCAGTGAGACCTAGGATCTCCTGAATCATGCCTCATTTTGTTATCTACACAGGTGGCTAGAACTAGCTCGCTGTGGACCACTGAACCTGTTGAATTAACCTATGCTGGCCAGTTGTCTGGGCAAGAAAAAAAGCATGGTGTTGGCAATTGACAGAAGCAAGTGCATCTCGGAGGAGGGTGGTGGTAAGGGGTGGGTGTGTGTGTGTGTGTGTGTGTGTGTGTGTGTGTGTGTGTACACATACGTGTATTATATTTGGGGGGCAGGTAGGGGAATGTCCTCACTCATCCCACTCCATGGGCCTCCTTACTGGAACATTTTCTTGGACCTCTGCTACATCCCTCAGTTAAGCAGACAGATATTTAATCATAAGTGGAGTCTCAGTGCTGCTTCAGGGAATTGCTAGCAAGACAGTAAATAGCTTTAGGGCAGCAACAGCAGGTGACAGGTCTTTCTTGAGGACAGCAGTTGACAGGTCTTTCTTGTGGGGTGGGCGGGGGAGCTGTAAGTTGCATTAAAACTATAGTCACTGATAACTGTCCAGAGTTTTGAACAATCCTTCAAGCAGAACTTTTATGAGCTTTAATCAAAATGCAACTTCTTGCTTGTTCAGCTTTGTCCTGCATCTGTCCAGTGTTACAGCTGATGGGGATTGAGCGCAGAAAGGTCAGAGGACTTGCGAATGTCACACAGTGAAGTAGTGACTGTTGCAGGACCTGAACTTAGAATTTCCTTTCACAGGTCAGGGCTCTAATCAGTACACCACACTGCCAATTGTAAGCTGAAGCAGGATCTCTGTAGCATTTATTTTAAAATAATATTGTAGGCTCTGTGGTGCCGAATGAAGGGGTTCGCTCGGCACTCTGGTGACCCGTGTACGCACCCCAAGCCCGGGTGCCAGGATCGGCAGGGAGGGGATCCAGAGCGTCTGTTGGACACTTCCCTCCTGGGGGGAACAGGGCCTTGGCACCTACAAGTGGATTGGGAGACGCGCTAGGGGACGTGAAGCCTTGACACCCCTGCACGCCCCCGCCTCAGGTTGTCACTCCAATGCAGGCCCAGTCAGGGTAGAGTGGGCAGGCCAAGAAAACTGGAAAATGCTCCATGCCCGACCAGATGACTGCCACTGGTCCCTGACATGCCATGGTAGCCCAGGATAGCCCAGTGCTGACCACCCTGCCACTGATCCCCAGGCTAAGTAGTTGTGCCTCTGGGCACTTCTCTCCCGGAGCAGGGGGGCTCATCCAATGAAGGGTTATGTCGGGTCACCCGGGGATCAGTCTGCAGCTGCGGGGACAGCAGATGGCAACCGGCGGTGGAGGGTGGCCGTGGGTCCTAGGTGGCCTGAAGGAGTGGCCGGCCAGCGGGGTGGGGAGGAACATAAAAATAAATAAATAAATAAATTGTAGCAGTAGTTCTATATGGAATCTCCATTTCAGTTTTAATAAAACCATGTGCAATCTGTCTAACAATGAAATTGTTGTACTTATTTTTCTGGATAACTTCTGTGTACACCTCTGTACCCGGGTCGCACCTGGAAACTAGCCTCAGCTCAGTGTGCCTTTCCTGGTCACTAAATGTTAAATAAATAAATGCTAGGTTATGCTGCTTCTGACAGTATCCCAGGGTAATTGCTCTTTATAATGCAGTATGTCTTGTTACAGTTTTCAGTTGCATCTTGAGACACCCAGCGTATCTCGGTTCCTATCTGAGTTTTAAGTGAGTTCAGCTCTGAAAATGTGGACAGACTGTGCTAAAAATCCTCCCAAACTTGCTCTTGCAAAGACTCCGATTTCAGAGTTAGGCTGCTTTGCATTCTTACTTAAATTCTCAACACAGTAAGGCCTTATCGCCTCCTTATCTTGCACCAGAAACTTTTGGGAGGCAGCCAATTTTCTTGGGGGAAGGGCAGAGTGACGGTATTTTTTGCTAGGCTTGTTGCTATGGGATGTTTACATTCTTAATAAAGCTTAAATATTGTCGTAGTGAGCTTTCAAAGGCTAATATTGTGACATTCTTGACTGTGTTAGTTGGTCAAAAGCTGAAAGCTTGACATGAAGCATCTGTTCTGTTAGCCTTTTCCAGATCTGATTGGAAGCTTTTATTTTTTTCCGCATCCATGGATTTGCACTCTGACACAGCAATCCTTTGATTGGATTTACATTTGTTAACTGGTAGCATCTTTTTGAGGGCGGGAGTTTTGGATAATCTTTAACATTATGCATTTTTCTCTCCAATGTGTAGAGCTTGAACTTTATACACTGCTCTCAGAGTTGAGATGTTTGTGGGGTGGTGACCAGACCTGAAGCAGTGATGTGTAACCCCCATATTCTTGACACTGGTTTGGATCGGACTGTTGGATTCCTTCCTCTTGAGCCTTCTCCCCTCCTCCCCAAGCAGTTGAGGAGGGAAAGGTTCAGTGAGGGAGGTGGCTGTCATCCTCCTGTGCCCCCCCACTCCTTTCCAGACTCATTGCTCTTCAAGCCCATGCAACGACATGTAAGTGTAAGTGTCTTTATACCCAGCACACTCTACACGTAGTCTGTGCCCATCTGCGCCTTCCCAGCTACAAGTGATCTTGTGGTCACTAAAGTGGCAGTATTGTAGTAGGAGTTTCTAAGGAGGAGGGTACTCTGGTATGCTTGTTCCTCACCCTCATTCTCCCTTTTCCCAGGTTGCAGGATGTGGCAGGTAGAACACACTGCACCATGATACTGGGACCCTTTTTTTGTTAGTACAAGTCTCCTGTTTTTCAACATAAAGCTTTAAAGAGAGAGTATACTGCCTATAACTACTGTGCTTATATATATGTGTGTGTGTGTGTGTGTGTGTGTGTGTGTGTGTGTGTGTGTGTGCGTGCGCGCTGCCCTCATCTGCTCAGACGTGCCTCTGCTGGTATCCCATCATTACTGCGCAGTAATTACAGCACAAGCAAAACAATGCAGTTTACCTCGTTTCCTATACAAGTACTGTAGTGGTTTGTTGTGCAGGAGAAAGTGAACTGGCAGGGAGTAAAGAGATTAGCATCGAGAGGCTCTATACTTTGTTTGACCACCCCCAGCACATACACACACACACATACACACATACACACACACACACACACACACACACACACACACACACGCATAGGCTCTATCTTGGGCAACCGGAATTAGTGACTGAATTCTACTGTACAGTGATGGTAAAAGTCCATACATGAACTCTTAGGAGTTTGGAAATAAAAGTAGCGGTTGTTCTGTGGAAGCATGCAGCACAGAAAGTTGTATCTCTGGGGAGGGTTTCACTGACGCTGCTGCACCACAGCCATAACACAAATCTGGACCCATTTTAACAATGCGGAAGGTAGGCAGTATGTACACATAGAATCGGCCGTGGTAATGCTGAGAGTAAGCAAGCTACTATGTACTGTGACAAAACCTATAGTTCCAGGTTGTATATTGGAATGTGCCTTGCTGAAGGGGGGCAGCTATCTCCTTGTCAGCAAGTCTGTATCCTGGAAATGTTGTACATTGCACAGTGTGTATTTGCATACACGCTTACTGCTGGTGCAAGATAAATACTGTGTGTTTCTGTGCGATGTTCTGTCCTTTTGCTGAATTTCATACGCTGTTGTGCTTTGCGGCTAATTTACCGTGCTGTCATTGAGCACGACGTGACTACATGCGCGGTATTGACATGGAACCGTCCTTGCCCAGTCCTGCCTTCTCTGGCACTTGCCTCACACCTTCTAGGGGTCCACAGAGCAGTTCTGTATCCATGGTGGATTCCTTCCTGGAGTAGGCAGTGCCCTCCCCAGGTCTGTCTGGTGTTTGGGAAGTGGGGTGACCAGGTGGATCAGCGGGTCACTGGAGCTTTCCTCCTTAGCCCCCCATATGGATATAGACTAGAATGTCATGAAGCGCATATGAGACATGTTCGGTCAGTCGATATCAGTCTGACCTTGTTGAGCAGCTCCAACTGCACTGCCACCTGTGGTCACCCAGGCGTTGGTATCACAGAGCCTGCTACCGTCCCTGGAGGTAGTGTTCTTTGGGTGTTCCGTCATCCTCTCTCTGGATGACCCCTCAATGTCCCTGGGCTCATTTGTGAATCCAGCAGTTTAAAAGCAGTGCCACCAAGACGCCAGAAAAGCATGTCAAATGTTGCTTGTTGCTCCTTGAACTGCCCAGGCACTGTAGAGTAGTGGTAGGAGAGGAGGAATGTCAGGGAGACGGGGGGAAATAACTGAAATGTTCCACAGTCATAATTATCATGGCCTACTTTCAGTTAATATTTTAGTAAATATTAATGCATGCCCAGGATTGGGTTGCTGTCTGTGCGAGACAAAAGGCAAAGAAAGTGCCTGAAATCCTTGGGGGTTGGATCAACTTGACCTCTGGAGTGTCCTAATGTTGTCATTGAACTATATATGTGTGTGTGTGTGTGTGTGTGTGTGTGTGTGTGTGTGTGTGTGTGTATATGTATATGTGTGTGTGTGTGTGTATATGTGTGTGTGTATATATATATATATATATATATATATATATATATATGTATGTGTGTGTGTGTGTGTGTGTGTGTGTGTGTGTGTGTATATATATATATATGTGTGTGTGTGTGTGTGTGTGTGTATATATATATATATATATATATATATATATATATATATATATATGTGTGTGTGTGTGTGTGTATGTGTATATATATATATTGTGTGTGTGTATATATATATGTGTGTGTGTGTGTGTGTGTGTGTGTGTGTGTGTGTATATATGTATATGTGTATATATATATATATATATAAAAACATAGAAATGTAAATGGTTAGGTTCACAATTCCAGTGGAAATGTGACTATATATATATATATATATATATATATATATATATATATAAAATACAAAATCACACATGCCCCCACATAAAATGAGGTTGTAGTCACATTTCCACTGGAATTGTGAACCTAACCATTTACATTTCCAGTGACTCTTACATTTCCACTTTCGCTTAAAGGGGTCAGATAATATTTGGGAACTAGTGTTTAGTTTCTCCTTAAAGTAGTCTTACACTTTGTGCCGCTGGTCTTTAAGTAAATTTTTCTTCAGAATTTTGCCTCTTATTTCCCACTTGTTCTCTAAACTGGCTCCCATATAAACTTCTTTCCCAGTCTTATCTATTTTTTATGTTTTAAAAAGATCCCATGACTTTAAGACTACAAAGTCAAGGTAAGAAAGTTAGTTATTTATGCTTTCATGTTCTGCCTTGTGCTGCTCTCCTGTTTCTGTGGGTTCGCTATCTTTTTACCTCCTCTCCATATTTTTTTTCTTTATTGTGCTTTTACTGTTGTGTAAGGCGCCCCCCCCCACGTCCTAGGTATTTGATGTCCTTTTGCTACTCCACCAGAGTACATTCCACTATTAGCTTCTCTCTTCTTCAGCGCACCACTCCCACTGTTGACTTCTGCTTCCACCAACAGCATGCTAGTCCTGCAATTGACTTCTGCCTTGGACAGCATGGCTGCCTCCTTCTTCACCCCTATAGTCCACGTCTGGCTCTTTTTACAGTGGACCACTCCTGTATACACACAGCACAGCTTCCAAACAGGACTTCTCCTGGTGTTTTGCAGTGCTGTCCCAGAGTGCCTATTTAAAAAGAGTGGCTCCCTGTGTCCTCTGAGACCCACCAAGATGACACTGGAAACCCCTGCACTGTATGTACAGGTGCCTTATCGCCAAAGGATACTGATATGCTGTATATCCCTGAAAACTGTTTTGCTGTTTAAAAGTTATTTCCATCGTAAAATTCTCTACCAGGTCCTAAGAACTTCTCTGTTTTGTTTTTTTTTCTGCTGGCCACGCTCCACCCCTGCGCTCACTACCTGATGTCGAGATGCCAGTGAGGCATGCTTCATTATAATCAATGGTAGAATATCTTTCAGTTTGTTTTTAATAATCTAATGGCCACTTGGCAATGAAACTCGGGCACTGGTTGACTAACAAGGGCCTCGTTAGTCGACTGGTGCCCATGTTTCATTGCCAAGTGGCCATTAGATTACTAAACAGATTGAAAGATATTCTGCCATTGATTATAATGGAGTGTGCCTCCCACGCTCTCACTGGCATCTCGTCTTCATGTCAGTGAGCGCATGGGCGGAGCATGGGTGGAATCTATGACCGGGAAGTCCTTGGGACCTGGTATGAAGTATTTTACAAGGGAAATGACTTTAACTGCAAAACAGTTTTTGGGGATATGCAACATATTAGCATCATTTAGCGGTAAGTCATCTATATATATATATCTATATGGTGCAGGAGCTCATTGTGGTGAGTCTCTTTAAGCGTTGGTTCCTCTTCATGCTGCCAGCACCTGCCCATGTAAAAATCGCGAAAATACAATTCCAGATGGAAAGGTGGCATTTTAAAACTTATTTCAGTCTGGAGATGTACTTTTTCATGGAAATTCGGAAAGCCTATATTTCGAGCCCTTTGTTTGTTTGTTTGTTTTATGTTTTCTCTAACTGTATGAAAGGGTTTCCAGTCATTAGCATAAACGGGTAGTATCTTGTCGGCGTATTTGAATGTTCCATTTTCAGCCATTGTTTTATAATACCTAAAAATGTAACCTGATGGAGGTGGAGCAGCAGTGCTGTTCAGGTTCCCTGATTACATGATTTAAAAATAAATTTAAGTTGCGGCAGCACTGCTCCCTCTTAACGCCTACAACTGTTTTAATCAGCACTTCCAGGCAGCTGTACAGTCTGTGTGTGTGTGTGTGTGTGTGTGTGTGTGTGTGTGTGTGTGTGTGTGTGTGTGTGTGTTATAGCTGGGGGGAAAAAAAGGCAGTGGTACCAAGTCTGTTTCCTAACAAATTCAGTAACTGGTCTGTAGTCCCTGAAATCAGAGTGGGCAGAGTATAGTTCATCACTAAAGTTGTTTGTACAGTTTTCATCCTGACACTGCTGTATTTATTTTCCATCACTGTGGCAGTGTGGCACTACCATCAGTACTAGTCTGGGGCCATATCCCAGTAGTACAACTGTGGTAGGCTAGCTCATTTCCCACTTGTGCTGGAGGAGGTTGCCACTTTTTAAAGTGGCAACCCACCCCCAGCAAAGTGAAATTGTGGGGTCTGAATTCTCATGAGACCAACTCCAACCTAATCTGAGGGGCCAGCAGCTGCTGACTTGGCTCACTACCATTCAGAAGAATTTTTATGAAAGACTCTCTTAACTCATTTCCAATACGCTCCATATTAATTCTAAACCATCCATTGCTTACATGAGACAAAATGGCGGCTCAGGATAAAATGCTTTACGTATATACAAAAATGATCAAAATGTGAGTGCAGTATACAAATATGTGTCCCTTTCAAAATAAAAAATGGGCATATGGATGCGACTAAGTAAAGTACAACACTTGTACACGTGACCCTATCTCCCAGAGACATTCAGCACTAAGAACAGCTCCGCACCCAACTGGGACTGGTCCCAGTTTACACTTTGCTTGAAGAAACTTTTTTTTTTTTTAAACTTACTCTTTAGTATAGTAGATTGTATTAAGTTTGCTAACTTCCAGTTTGACATTTTCTGTAACTACAGATCGCAGAATCCTCTGCAGCTGACATCAGAGCAGGGCTATAGCAGTGGGAGAGTCATATAGTCTATAATGCATGTTAGAGTTTATATGTGCTCTTATATTTTTTTTTTTGTTTGGTCCCGCTGTCTTCCCGGGTTAAGTACATTCACAGAGGACTGTATGTAGCCCTGGGAGAACAGTAGGACTGGCAAACATATGAACATACGAGGAAGCCATCAGAAGAAGGCCATTTGGTCTATCTTGTATTGCAAGGTCCACAGCTTGAGCTACTGTCCCTGTCTCCCCCCCCACTCTTTCCGACCCATGATCCATACCTTCCTCCTATGCCTATCCCAGCCTCTCTTGAAACTGCCCACTGTGTTCAGAGACCACCTCTTTTGGCAGCGCACTCCAAGCATCCACCACCCTCTCCATGAAGTGCTTCCTGACCTCCCTCCTAAACCTTCCCCCTCCTCCAACATAAGACTGCCCCCTCATGTTATGGTTGCCGCTCAGCTTAAAGAGACCCTCCTTCTCCACCTTATTATCCCTTTCAAGTACTTGAAGGTCCCAATCATGTCCCCTCTCTCGCACCTGTCCTCCAGGGAGAACATAATTCAGTGCCCTCAACCTCTCCTCATACGCCTTACCCTGCTGACCCGCTGTCATCCTTGTACCCCTCCTCTGGACGTTCTCCAGCAACTTAATGTCCTTTTTGAGGAGTGAGCACCAGTACTTAACTCCATACACTAGATGTGGCCTCACCAGTGACCTCTACAAGGGCAGTATAACTTCCTCTGTCCTACTACTGATCCCCCTAGCTATGCATTCCAGCATCTTATTTGCCCTTGCTGTGTTTTCTTGCACTGCTTGGAGTGCTTCAGGTCACTAGTGACTCTCTGGTGTGTCTCCTCCTCTGATGCAGATACCTGGACTCTACCCAGGTAGTACTCTGTCCTGGGATTCTTGGCTCCAATTTGTATAACTTGGTATTTATTGGCATTGAACCCAAGCTACCAGATCCTGGACAACCTCCCCAGCTTTTCTAGATAATCCTGTAGGTCCTGTATCCTGCAGCTGTGTCCACTCTCCCACAAAGCTTGGTGTCATCCGTGAATAGGTATATTTTGCCCTTAATGCCATTCCCAGTTTCATTGATGAAGACATTGAACAACAGCCCCAGCACCGAGCCCTGTGGGACGCCACTGGTTACCTCTCTGGTGTCAGATAACTCTTCCTCCACAACCACTCTCTGGGTTCTGTACCTCAGCCAGTTTTCCACCCATGTGGCCATCTTGTCCCCAACCCCAAGATCCACCAACTTCTCCTGCTCAACTTTTTGTGGGGCACAGAATCAAAGGTATTGCTGAAAATCTAGATGGTGGATGTCTACTGTCTTTGTGAGCCAGTCAAAGAAGTCTGTCGATTCGTTTAACAGGATCTCCCCCAATGAACATCTGATTCAGAACTTAAAAAAAACTCTAACATGCACTGCAGGCAATTGAATCGCACAGCACTGTAGATCTGATCTGATATCAATTACAGGGGATTCTGGGATTTGTAGTTGGAGAAAATGTCAGCCTGGAAAGATTGGAAGCAAAATTAGACTGTCTGATACAATCTACTATACTGCAGGAAACTATAAGGAAAAAATGTTTTTGCATGCAAATTGGAAATTGGGACCAGCCTCACAGTTGGTTGTGGGACTATTGGTGTTGACTGTTCCCCTTTAGTAGGCAACCAAACCAACGGCAGCAGTCTGTTTTCAAAGCACTTATATTGTGATTGACTCACTGTAAAAATCGTAACTGTGCCCACCCCTTCCTCTCCCAGAAGTAAACTTAAAACTTGCATGGTATCTGGAATATGTGGGGTATGCATTCCTGCAGCTGTGGATAGACACCAGCCAATCCAATTGAACTGAAGTGTTTAAACAAGTCTTTGGGGGGGGGGGGACAGAATAATCATGAGCCCTGGGTGTTGGAAATGTTGCGCTTTGCAAAAGCTGGTTTCCACATCTAGAAAATCTTCTTTTTTGCTGACTGTGTTTCCCATACACATAGCTTTAATTCCAGTGTCTTGAGGAAGGACATAAGACTTGTACCTAGAAATGCTTCATGAGTGCCCCCCACCACCACCACATACACCCACACACTTGAAAGCCAGAGCAAGTGGGAGGGAGATGAATCATTTGGCTCAGTAGGTGGGCACTTTGCCGCCCTCTTCTTGACACCATGGAAGCACGAACATAGTAATTAACATTTTCAAGCTCTCGTCATCTACCAGCTCAGCTCAGTGCACCTGATCTTGGAAGCAGAAATAAAGTCCCAGCTAAACCACTCTAATCTTAAGATGTAAGAACCCTGAAGTGTTGGGATTTTCTTTAATGTCTTTGCTTGTTGGAAACAGGCCGCCCCCCCCCTTGTCCTCCTCCCTTCCCTGCATTATATGCTACTGTACATTTAACAGTTTTGAGATTGGTGTGTTAAGGAAATGCAGCCCTCAAACAGTTTGCATTCTATGCTTTATTTCATTAGGGAAGACTTCGGAAGGTGGCATGTCCTTCATTTAAACCTGTTTAGATGATGTCGACGTCTGTTCAGCTGTAAGTCTTAAAATTAGTCTAACTCCTACTCGATTGCAATGCACCTTTGCCTCCATGTCCTGCACGATTCCCATAACTGCACTGGCTTTTCCACCCCCCCAAACTCCTCACTTCGCTTTATCTGGTAAACCTCAGCTCCACAGTGTGTAGCCCTGAGGGGGAAGGATTCTTTGTGCAGACCAAATGTCTGATCTGGTAAAGGAGGAGCTTGCTTTGTGGAGTCTGGTGTCGCTTGTCAATCGGGAGGTGTGTCGTCATCAGATCCTCTAATCACGTTACTGTATACAGCCCTCTGCCATGCCAGCAGTGGAGGATGGGAGGTGGGGGCAGGACATTGTGTGGATACCACTACATCCCAGGCTGTCCACACAGAAGCACTTGTACTGTGTTGATGGGGTCCCCTTATCCCCCACCTGAGAACGCTTCCTTGGTGCTGCCTAAGCTCCACCAGACCAGGGCTTGAGAGTCTAGCTTGGATATGACTCGGAATCTCCCACACTGGAGTGCAACAAGCTTTGCCAGTGTAACTGTGCTGGGCACTTATTGTGTGACATAAATAAAAATTTCTGTGGACTTGAGGCCTGGTTAATTTCTCATGTCCGGTAGTAAGCTGTTCCATAGGTTCCTTAGCCTTAGGGAGAAGTGCTTCCTGACATTATCCTCGATTTTGCCACCTCTGAGCTTTAGAGCATGTCCAGGTGTCCTGTTGGAGAAGACCATACCAAATCTCTTGTCTGTTTTACCTTCTGAGATCGTGTCTCCTCTTAGCCTTCTTTTCTGTATCTTGAACTTGTTAAGGGCCTAAAGCCTCTCATAGCTTTTGTCTTCATATCCTTGATCATTTTTGGTGGCTCTTTGCTGCGCCCTCTCGGCTGCCTTGGTGTCCTTTTTGTATTGGGCAGCCCAGAACTGCACACAAGTTCTTTGGCTTGACCAGGGCCTTGTAAAAAGGCAGGATACATTTTACTCCCCTGTGATCACCTCCTGTTGATGCACCCCAGCCTTCTAAAGTCCTCTTGACAGTGACTCCACACTGCTTGTCCTGCTTCATCCACTTCTTTGTTATGGCCCACAGAGCCTTTTTCCTCCTCCTCCAATGGAGCAAGAGGAGCCAACATAGGTTCTACCATTATTATTCTTCAAGTGTAGCACTTTTGGCTGCATTGAATTGGAGACTCCAGAAGTCCAGTTTGTCCCCATCCTCAAGGGAGTGCACCACCCTAGCCAGCTTGGTGTACTCGGTGAACTTAAGCAGCCTGCAAGAAAACCAAGCTTTCAGATAGTTGATAACCATTTTGAATGGCAGCGATCCCTTCGGGATACCGCTGAGTACCCTTCTCTACTAATGATTAGTGCTAGACTGTCACAAACCTCTGCTCCCTGCCCTCAAGTCAATTAGAGAGGGGGAAAATACCTTGGCCTTCACCGGGTACTGCTTTATTTGTCCGTGGTAATGGCTTCCAGGACTTTGCCCAGCACTGAAGTCCGGCTGACCAGCCTAAGTTGCCTGGGTCAGACCTTGTCAGTTTCCTGAAGAAAGGGACGGTGTTGGACACTTAACAGTCCTCTGGCAGCGCACCTGTCCAGAAAGATTCCTGCAAGTGGTCCCATCAGTAGTTCCCTTAGCTCTACTATGATTCTTAGTTGTATCCTGTTTAACCCTTGGGACTTAACCTGTTGTGTGTGTGTGTGTGTGTGTGTGTGTGTGTGTGTGTGTGTTTTTTTTTTTTTTTGTTTTGTTTGTTTTTTGTTTTTTTTTCTCTTGTCAGGTAGTTGGCTACCAGGATGGGTATGCTGTCTGTAGGATGAATCATGATTACTCTTAATGCCAAGGGCCCATGAGCACCCACACTTCCTGAGGGCAGGGCCCTATGGTGACGTGAAGTAGGTTTTTATTCAGCATCTTGGCCTGGCTCTCTCACTGGTCCCCCACCACCACATTCCTGTCCCCCCCAAGTTCAGTTCCCCTCCTTTACCTTCCTTCCAGTTGTGTACAGGAAGAAGACTTTAGTGCTTTCAGCAGTTCCTGCTATCCTGGCTTCCAGTCCTTCCTTGGCTTTCTTAATTCTAGCATTGCAGTCCCACAGTGCTGCTATATACTCTCCTCTGGCTTGAAAACAACTAGTTTCTCCCCCTGCAGTCCTATACTTTTGTTCAGAATCAGTTTCCATTTCCTTTAGGTCCCTGTTGAGCCAGAAGGGGCCCACCATTTAGGCTCCTTTCCCCTTATTGCATACAGGGATGCAGACTTCAGCAGCTTCAACAAATTCCTTGTGTGCTCTGCATTGACAGTCACATGCAGGTAGGTGCTCAGTCCAGACCCTTGGATACCAGGTACTTCATCTTGGCAAAGTCCACCTTTCTAAAGTTCTTGGTCCTGATGATTGAGGCATGGCTAGTTTCCCAGTCACCAGAGAGAAGGTTAGCCAGTTGTGGTCACTACATTTTTACTGGTTCTTTTAAGGTTCACACTGGAGATGATACCATCCCCACTGCTGAGAGCAAGGCCAAAGGTGACCTCAACCAAGTCCTCTGTTCAACATGCTGGTCAAGGAAGCAGTCCTTTGAAGGTACAACTCTCTGCCCTGCCATTAGCCTTCTAGGGTTGCTAGTCCATGCCTTGGAGAGTCTGCTGTTTGTGATTTGGCTGATTTTGTCGTTTCTCCAACCATCTGGGCATCATGGCTACTGGGCTATTTGTAGAGGCCTGTAGCACACTCCCAACTTGACTCCCTCAAGTGTGCGGACTGTGTGTGTGTGTGTGTGTGTGTGTGTGTGTGTGTGTGTGTGTGTGTGTTTTTCTGATTTAGAAAATGCAGGCAGATTTGATCACTGCTTGTATTTCCTAAACTGGCAGAAAGCCAAAACCCTAGCCTGCAGTTTAGGAAATACATGCAGGTCCTTTCTGTATTTTTCTGTAGCGAATTGCATGCTTGACTCAGACTGCGGTTGGCCATGGTGGTGAGAAGTGATTGTGCAGGTCACCGTCCAGCTTTGTTTGTTTGTTTGGTTTTAATTACATGGGAGTTGGTACATCTGTGGGGTGAAAGAAATGGGAGGGTTGGGAGAACTCAGTGCTGTGGGTTAAGGGTGGGTCTTTTTCCTTGCAACATACTAAAGTGACAGGAGCAGAGGGAGTGAAGTGCTGGGACTGGCTGCCACACGCTGTATTTCGGGCATAGTGGGCAGTTATACAGAGCCAAAGATTACTCAAAAAAAAAAAAAAAATCTGAATACAAAAGAATTTTCTGTTTTACATGATGCAGTATTACATTAGTATTCAGAATACAAATGGAATGTCCCCACTGTTGATCGAAATGCTTCCATTCAGAATACTGGCACCATATTCAAAATATTGCTGTTTACATGTTCAGAATACTTTATTTGGAATACTGACTATACTGAATAGGATTGGAATATTGGTGGCCATGTAAACATACTGACACATTGATCTTAATTGAAGTGCAACCCCTCATCAAGGACTAGAGTCCAACCTGCTGTGCTGGACTGTTGGGATAATAATGTATACTTATTTTCAACGAGGGAGGAAGTATATCCAGTATCTTCCCTGCATTTGTATTTTTTTTTTCTCTTTAATTTGCATCTGCCAGCTGATCTGGAGTCGCTGTAATTCCACTGAGTGTGAAGAGAGAGTGAGTTGAGCGAGTGGGTGGGTGGGTAGATGGTAATTTTCACCCTGTAAATTCTAGCTTTTTAAAACAAGATATGACACATGATTGAAGCCCCTGGCAGTCTCCCTGGCCCTACCTCATTTACATGAAAGATCTGTGTAAAGGGATGCACATAACCTTGACAGCCTTGACTAATGAAGGATAGTGCACTGATTTTTGAGAGGGCCCTTTGATTGTGTTTTGAATGTTATCTCCCTCCAAACATCTGCCAGGGAAACAAAGCAGAATGGGGTATTTACTGTGAGATACTGGCATGTTTCTTGTTTCGGACAAAATTGTGAATGCTCTAGTCAAATAGAGATTTTCTTAACTAATCACTGCATTGTTTCGTTATATTGACATGTCTCTGTTCAGAGCGGGATGGCAATATCTGTATGTATACAAATGTTTCTTTTGGGGGGGGGCAGAGGGGGGAGAAATGTGCATTTGTTCAGTATTTTCCCAGCTTCCATAATAGAGTGCCCTTCCTCGGGCCAGGAATGTGTCTGGCTTCGTCTGCTTAATCATCGGTCAGTGTAGGGGTGTTCTAGTGGCATGCATCTGGCACCCTCCTTGTGAGCCACCTACTTTACCTCCGTGAACTTCTTGGCCTCAGGCCAGTTCCAGTGTAAAATTTGGTCCCCCAAGTGGCAACACAAAGCTTTGTAACTGTGCCACTATACTGCATCTCCTTCCTGAGGTTCATGTTGTTTTGAATCATACTGAACTGGTGTGTGGAGGGGGGTGGGTGTGGGGGGGTAGGAGTGTGTGTGTGTGTGTGTGTGTGTGTGTGTGTGTGTGTGTGTGTATATATATACAGGGAATTGCACATCTTTGCAGGTGGATCAACCCTGAGGGTGGCAAGAGGTGAGGGCCCAGATGGCTTGTGATCCCCTATCGGGGACACCTGGAGGGACAGCCTCTTTGGGCTTTGCCCATGGGATGCTGCGCCCCCTGATCAAGAGGGGCACATTGGCACCTGGCCCAGAGCCATCCCTCATGCCCCAGAGCTGGTGCCCTTGTGGTGATTTGTATCTATTGGCTCCGGTGGGGGAAGAGGGATGGCCTTTGTGGTGATCATGATTACAATTGGTTTAGTGAATGACTTGCCATGACTCCCTTGCTGCGCACATCATGCTGACTTTGGCTGTAACTGTTCGATACTTTGTATTCAATAGCTACATGGCTTTGTGGCCATTTTTCTCCAGTGCACGTTGTCTGTCTCTGTTCAGGTGGATGGAAAGGTTTTTGATCTACAAGTCAATGGTACATTTGCTGGGCAGACTGGATGGACTCTTGGTCTTTATCTGACGTCACATTCTATGGTTCTGTGGGATCCTCTGGTTCACAGGTGTGTGAGCTCTTTACTGCAGGACCAGATTGCCATTCTGCATGGCTGGACAGAAGAAAAGACACAACATGCACAACCCTTCCCAAAGTAGAAGCTTTCTCTTGTGTGATAGGTTCACTCCTGAAGTTCTTAGAACACCCTCTAAGTGGAGAGATACTAATTTCTGATAGCTGCCTTCTCTGAAGGGTTGCCAGACAACTGCAGGTTAGTTGCAATGCCATGTGCAAAATGTGCTGGATCAACATGGGCTGCTCCAGTGCTGGCCTACTGCTTTAGAATGGTTTTCACTGGCTTTGCAGCCAAGAAGGAATTGTGTGCAAAAGTTGGGGATATTTCCCAGGGGGATGGTGATGAGTGGATGGTACAGCAGGGTATTAAATAGCTGGTATAGCACAGCAGAATGCTAAGGAAAGGGGGGGGGGATGCGAACCATTTTCAGAAATGCTTAGCAGTAGCCTGCTAACCATTTTTTTTTTTTTTTTTGAGTGAATCCTATATAATTTTATAAAATTTTGCTAATCAATCTGTCAAGTGCCATGCATTTTCACAACTGATTAACATTTTCATGCATCAAACTTCAAATCAGTTTTTTCAGCTTGTTTAACTCTTAGGCTGCCAACAGAATTGGAACATATAGGAATTTAGGACTGATATCAGCCCACGGCACAGCAAGGGTTAAAACCCTGTAGCGGTGCAGATACCGCTGGGCTAACTACAGTAGCTCTCCCTCTGCAGCTAATTTAGGCCCTGTATACACTATGCTTTTTAAAACATTTTAAGTGGTTTAAAATTTATTTAAAAAGTCAAGACATGGTTTGTGTCCACACCTAACACTATTTGAAACCGTGTTTAAAAACTGTGCTTAATCCCTTCAAGGGACCTAGTCTTAAAACCGGTTTTAAATGCGGTTTCATACCAGAAACGTTTTGCCTTGTGGTGCGGACGAGCAAATGCATGCAGCTGAATGAAAACCATGCTACAATGCAGCCGCAGGACCGTTCTGAAAAACATTACCAGACCTGGCACATGGACGAAACTTCACCGGGTTACAACATGGTGACTACCAGTGCAGACAGGTGACTGATAAGTTTGAAAAATGCTTTTTAGAACTGTTTCAAAAACATTGTTGCAGTATCTACAGGGTCTTAGAACAATGAAATTATGAAAGAAAGGCAACAACGTGGGCAGTCATTTGTGTCTTAACCCATTACTTTTCACTTTCTTAGCCACGTGTGCATGCTCATATGTGCCACAGCCTTTGCGCCTTTTAAAAATTGTAACCACAACAGTGTTATACAGGTGTGGTGTTTTTTTTTTTGGGGTGGAAAGACATGGGTACAAGGTTTTAATATACTGTGCATAACAGAATGGCAGCGCTCTCTGATGTCATGAATGTTGTTGAGAAAGAACAGCCACACAAATAATATATGTGCGTGCACACACACTCATTTTTTTTTCTATTAAATATGAGAACACCTGATCAAAGTTGTGTGTTTGTTTTTTTTGTTTTTTTATGATAAGCCAAAAGGCGTTCTTTTGCTTTGCATCTTGTGTCTGGAAGAAGCAGCTCAGCAATACTAACTCTCTCTATTTTAAGCTATACTTAAATTAGACTTTTTGTAAATTTTCTAATCATTTTGGAAGAGAAGGGTGTACTTTGGATTCATCAGAGCCATGTTTGTGAATAGATTTTAACAACTATGAAAAATTTAGGACAGTGTGGTTAGTTCCTGTTTGTCTCTGTGTATTTCACCCTGTCTTAAGAATCCAGTATTCTTATTGTGACTTTTTTTTAACTCAGTGTCTCCTGCTGTCCAGTGCTGGGATGATCAAGTGGGCTTGTCTTGAGTCTGTAACTGACACCTTTCTTAAGCTATATAGAGTTTCTGTTTTGCAGCCCACTCAAACAAGCCTTGTGGAACTGTCTCCAGCATTTATGTCCTGCATGCTTGCTTGCTCCCCCCCTCCCCCATGCAGAGGTTGGCTTAAGTAATTGGGTGTTGAAAGGATTTGCTGCCAAGTAGTGCTTGCGGAAATGGAAGCATGTGACATTTGGTGCAAATAACGTTTTACAGATGTAAGCTGCAATAATTTTCTAACAACCTGGATTCATCCATAGCCACATACTAGCAGACTGGACACTATAATACCTGAGCAGATGATATAGCTGTTCCAACTTTTAGTGGCCCAGCAGGGTGGTTACAAGACAGGCGTCTGCCTGGCCAGACGTTGAAGAGACTGGGTACATGGCACATTGGCATTTAGTGGCAGCTTACAAATTAAGTGTACTAGTACTGTCTCACAGCATTCCGTAAATACAGTAAGGAATTAATGGGCACAATCCCTTCAAATATAAGACCTAATGTTTTCTGTAAAGCAGTGATCAAGTTGAATACAACCTGGAGGAGCTGGGGTTGAGGGATTGATACAGTGCAATTTTTGGGCTGCTTTGAAAAATGTTTTTTTTTTTTTTTTACTAACGTGAAAATGACTGACTAGTAATAGATATCAAATCAGGTTGCTGTGTGTAGGAATCTTACATTTACATATTTCATTCCTAGTCCACCTCGTGTACACTTTACAGCTATTGCATATATTTTCTTTGTGGGTTCCCTTATACTGCGTCAGTAATGGTCTCACCTCCACAGAGTTTTAAAGTTGGGAAGGACTGGAACAAGGAGAGGCCAGTTGACTTGGATATGGGTCGCATAGCAAGTCCTCCATTGTTGACTGTGCTGTGATTCAAGATGAGAGTTCCTGGTTTGAAATTCTTATGTTCCAACATGACTAGATAACACAGCCTGATGGTCTCCTCCACTGTACAAACCTGTTTGCACTAACCTATAGGCTTCCTGCTTTAGCCAGTGTCTGGGTTTGCTGTGACAGTGGAACATGCAGCAGACATCCCCAGCCTGGGTTACGCTGTCATTGACCATGCTCATAACCAGTCGCCCGATATCCAGATTCCATCCCACTGGCACAGCTGCGCATGGTTTTGCCGCTGGACTAGCGGAGGAGCCCCGCACGCTTATAATTTTTATATAGACTTGTGATGTACCCCTCCACTTCCTCTGCTACACAGTAGTTTTGTACTGTGATGACCATAACTGCATGCAGTATTCTAAATGTGATCTCACTGTGAAACCTAAGAGTTAAACCTGGGCTGTAATTATGTTTATGGTGTTGGCTCTTGCTTGTGTGCTGTGAGTTGTTGTGTGTTCTGTGTCTTAACCGAGGCCATCTGTACTGCATGTTCAAGTGGAATACCTTTTCTGTTCCACAGGCTGGTGGAGAAGGCAGGGTGCAGCAGCTGAAGTCTAGCTCTGTACTCCAGGGGCTCCTAGGTAACGAAGTGAATCATAGTTTGTTGGGGACTGTTCATAGTATTGCGTGCTATGCAAATGCATGGTATTAAACTTATGACTGCCAATAGGTTGGTGCTTTCGGGGGGGATTGTATACTGACTGACTTCCTGCAAGATGTCTTTGGTTTAGCTCAGTATTCAGGGGCCATACATTACTGTGGGTCAACAGACTCTGACAATCGACAGACTCTATCAGCAGTACAGTGTATGAAGGAAGGTATTCCACCTCCCCCCCATCTCTGGTACTCCGTGAAGTTGCCTATGAAATTTAAAGTAAAATATATATATATATATATATATATATATATATATATATTTTTTTTTTTTTTTGAGGGGGAGCAGTGTGCCTCTCTTGACTTCTGTTGCTTGGAAAATGTGGAATCGACCTGTTCTTGACGTATTATTATACAAAGTGCCACACCTATTTGGATAAATGGAGAGGCCGTGACACTCTGGGAGCTGATGAAATCTACAGTGAGAATTGTTTATTCACATTGTTTTCTAGTGTGCTGCTTCTGTTGTGTTTGTAGACCTGCACAGGCTGTTGGGGGCTACCGGGTGGTTGAACCGCTGGGGATGCAAATGCAGTAATCCTGTTCTGCAGCAAGGTTTAATTATTCTGATCATCAGTCTAACACAGCACTGCATTGCACAACCCAAGCTGTGGTTAAAGACTGCAAACATCCTCTGCTTACTTTTAAATTAATGTTACTGCTTAGTTGTGTTCATCCTGCAGGCAGAAGATCACAAGACTAAAAACCTGCACCAGAGTTGGTTAGTATTTAACTGCTGGTGAAAGGAAATGTTCTAGTTCCTATGTAGAACATCGTTATTGCAGTGTCTTGGTAACTGTCATTGTAAGAGGGGGGAAAAAAGCAGGCTATTTTCTACATTTCGCACAACCTCCGTACTTCGACTTGGAGCAAGTCACTTAACCTCCCTGTGCTCCCAAGATGCACCTGGAAATGAGCTTCAGCTCAGTACATTTATCCTGGCCAAAAATTGTAAAATACAAAAAAAATTCTACATAGTCTGCAGAGTTTCCATATTTTGTTATGGGTGATGCTAGTGCTTAGTACAAGCTATAGTAGCATACTGCTTCGTACTAGCTGACACGGGTTAATGTTTTTTGAACTGGGTGGCTTTAGATTTTCAAACTACTAGATCATGTGTGTTTCCACTTCAGATGGAGGTGTATGTCCCATTGACCTGTTCAGTTATCTAGAGTTGTCTACTCAATCCTACAAACTAGTGGATTTGGGAGAAGGACTGTGGTCTGCTGTAGCCCCCCCTCCCCAGCATCCACAATTACTGACCACTCTAGTGATGCATCCCCTTTCTCTTTCTGGCGCACGTGCGCGCTCTCCCTCCCTCTCTCTCTCGCTCGCGCGCTCTCTCTCTCACACACACACACACACACACACACACACACACACACACACACACACACACACGCATCAACTTAGCCCATACCTTCAGACTGCATAAACTGATGAAAAAGCCTGTTTGCCAGGGAGGGGGACCCATTACTAGTTTTAGAGAGGTACAGGATACAGAGACGGCATATAGGCATAGCAAGATCTAGGCTCCCTTCAGAGGGAATCGCATCCTTTGGAAACCTGCTTGCCCGCTGTTATTGCTTCTGCCTTCCTGGTAGGGCAGCATAATGTGTTGGCAACCCAGTTAACTGACAAGTGACTGTACTATGAAACTTGTCGACTGGACTAGTTAACTCGCCAGGTGCATACAATATGCTGAGATAGGTTGCCCATCATAAAAATGGCTGTTTTTGTCTTAGATCTGTGAATTAAACAGTCTAGTTGAACTGAGGACCCTATACACAAGGTACTGTATTTTTATTGCCTGTCTGAGATGTTGGTCCGTGTTATAATTAGTGATGCAAAATGACAGATTTCCCTTACACAGCAGTATTGTGACACATTTTCCACTGAACCAGCTAGACTAGTTTTCGACAGTGAATTCCCATTTCATGCCTGGAGGGGAGGGGAGAGAGAGAGAGAGAGAGAGAGAGAGGGAGGGAGGGAGGGAGGGAGGAGGAGGGAGACCATTTTATTAATGAATTTATGTCCTTAAACTTGCCTTTGTATACTATGCATGGGGAAGTGTGTGTGTATATATAAGCTCACACTCTGGTTTATACAGAGATCATTACAGGGCTGGCCCATCAATGCAGTGGTACAGCTACTGCACGCAACACTGGTCACCTGAGTTTGGGAACAAGCTGTTGTTGCCTAGGTGGGGGGGGGGGCCTGGGACAGGAGAACTGAACGTCCCAACTGACTGACTCCTTCTCTCTGAGGGCTGTGCATCCTGCTGTAGTGCTGCCACCTGGGGGACCACGGGTGGTGGTGCAGTTTCAGGGACCTGCACATGCATGAGGAGGGGAGTGCATGTGCCCCTGTGTGTCAGGCTTCCAAGCCCTAAGTGATGGCTTGTGCTGTTTTGGCCGGAGGGAGAAGAGCGGGTAAAAAGGTAATTGCTTGGCAGATGACACTCTGCCTGCCTGCCATGATCACATCTGTCTCCTTCTTCCCTGCCTCTGGAATGACCCTGGGAGGACTTCCACCATGGGCAGCTGGTTTGTGAGGGGTTGTCGCCAGAGAGCAGAAGGCAGGCCCCCCCTCACGGAGAGGAGGGGTATAAGCCTGTGTGGTCTGGCAATGCAGTGGTGTCGAGGGTGCCCTAGTGTCCCAGAGGACAAGGGCAAGGAGGAACTCTGAAGGTAAAGTTGAGGTTTTGGCAGTAGCCGAAAAAGGTTTCAGCTGGAAGACCTCAGGTGATGAGTGGTGTGGTGGAAAGCACATTATAGCGGGTGGTGAGTGTGAGTGTGAGTGTGTGTGTGTGTGTTAACTGGGAAACCCTTTGCAACACCATGAGCTTCATGTAAACACAGAGCTGATTTCCTTTTCTTTCTTCATGTGGTGGTGGGGGTGACATTGTAACAAAGAGCCTTCTAGATAGTGTTCACCATGATTTTCCTGTTGCCTTAGTCTATGAATCACATTCACCTCTTGTTCCATCTTTTTTTTTTCTTTTTCTTGGTAGTTACAGTGTCAGTTCAAACGTAACATGGTGACATCTGCAGTAACTGTTGGGCAACAATACTCCCAGTGGACAGCAGTGGAAACTAGCTATTTAGAATTATTTTCCTTTACAAATGCTCGCAGCTTAAGAACAGCACCACAAATTAAAAAAAAAAAAATAAATAAAAAATTGACCAGCTGGTTTGCTTCGAATTATTTCTTTTTTTATATATCACAATCTGAATTACAACCCTTTGAGTAATAGCCTCCTTTGCAAAAGCTCCACGTCTTGGTCCAGAGGTTACAGAAAAAATGTGAAAAATTAACAAGACATCGTGAACATTAAAATACAGTGAGGACATAAATGACAGCAAAACTCTAGGGTCAAGGTAACCCAGTATCACCAGAAACACATTAGATAAAAGGTTACTTTTCGAGGCTTCACAACTAGGACAGTGATTGTATCATTGCTTGGAGGCAGTGCCAGGAAGAAAGTCCCCTCTCCCCCATGTGTGTAATAAATGCCTGTGGTTGTGGTAGTAATGGCATAAAAATGTAGGTCCCATAATATGCGCTACTATGTTATGGCTGCAACATTGGCATTCCTTGATAGTGGTGGCACATCTTACTGTGGTGGTCAGTTGTTTTCTCTGTCCTGTCACCCCCCCCCCCATTTTAATGGAGGTAAAACATTTGGTAATGTAGTAAGACTGCATAACATTTGCGGGTGAAATGTAGGCAGCGTCAAGCTTCCTAAAGGAAGATAGTTGGGTCACCATCATTTTGGTTGCCCGTCTGAAACATAATGTTTTTGGTAGCCAGGGCTTAAGTTTTGCCCCCCCACCCTCAATTGATGGGAAGCACAGTGTTGTGACTAAAAATGAGTTGTTTACTCATGGCCAGGGTTGGAGTCCTCTGCTCATACGACTCTTTTTGTCCTTTTTTTCTTTATTGCATTGCATATTCAGAAGAGGCAGCATGTAGGTATCCAATAACTCCCAGCTTGCATCTGCATGTTTTTACGCTTTGATGTAAATTCAGTATTGAACTATTATTTATGAATCCTAAACAATGTTGAACTGATCTTTGTAAGCCCAAAATGAAAAGTGCCTTTAATTATTTGAACTTTTAATTATGCTTTACCTAGCTCTCATCTCTGTCCAATCTCAACATTTGTGGCTTTTATTGTTTTTGTTCATTTTCTTTCCCCACCCCATCTTTCTGCAGTGCATGGGTGTATGTGATGTCCGTGTTGAGCGGTGTGCTTAAAATCTCTCCTGTTTTTTGTTTTTGTTTTTTTTTTTTTGTTTTGTTTTGTTTTGTAGGGGACGTGCTGTTTCAGATGGCAGAAGTTCACAGACAGATTCAAATGCAGTTAGAGGACATGGTGAGTATTGCCTATAAAATGGTCCTTCTTGCCCTCCGTCCATCCCTCCCTACCCATTATGATGACTTTCTTACTTGTTTTATTTAAATAGAAATCTTAAATCTTACGAGACTGAGTCATGTAAATGTAGTGTTTATTACTGATTTGTTTCTTTTTTTTTTTTTTTTTTTACTCAGCTAAAATCTTTCCATAGTGAACTACTAGTTCAGCTGGAGCAGAAGGTAGAACTAGATGCCCGATACCTGAGCGTAAGAAAATTAGTATATATATTTTTTTCATAACTCTCTTAGAAGTTCATAACAGTTATCTGATCATGTTTTAGGTTTTGAAAAAGCAAGTTTCACTGAGATTTTAACATGTAGAAAATGTTTCTGTGGTCCGTGGAATAGTCCATGCTCCCTTGACCTCAGCAAAGCTGCTTTCTATTCTGTGAGTGTATTTGGATGTCTCTTACTAAATGAGGCGCACCTCCTCCAAGCAGGTGGGGTTACAGAGCTGCATAGTAAAGCTGAGCAGTTCTTTCAGCCCAACCTGTGTAAGATGATGCAAGGTTTTCTCTGGTTACTAAACTATTAGAGTGATTGGTACTGAAGGTGGCAGGCAGTGTCAGAGATCCTCCTCTCACTCACTGATGAAATCTTTGAGTTCATGGTGCAGCGGCAGGGTAAACAAGCTGCAGAAAGGGCTGACTAGAAGGGTAGTCAAGGGAGGTTGTACTACCCCATGTACAGACATTGGTTAGGGCACACCTGGGTATTATGAGTGTGGTTCCTGGCCCCACATTACAAGAATGGCATCGGTGAGCTGGTACTACAAAATAACTGAGTTATGAAGAAAGTCTGGAACTTGGGGGATTTCCACTTTTGCAAAGAGAAGACACCTAAGGGTATTTGATAATAGGATTTAAAAATACAGAAGGAGTGTATGAAGGCTGACCATAGTAAGATATTTACAGGAATACAAATTATTCAGCACAGAGGTCCAGGCTTAGGCTCGAGGTGTGCGGTGTGAGTTAACACCAGAAACTACTACTTCACCTACAGGTGTAGAATGGCTTGCAAGAAGTAGCAGAGTTTCAAAGCTGGACAGGATTAAATGCTTGGCAGAGAATAATGTCCGATGCTAAGATAAAAAAAAAAAAGTTCCAACTCTGTCTCCAAATATTTCTGAATTACTGTCTTTGGGTTTTATTCAGGGGTTAAATAGAGCATCAGGGGGGCTGGTGTGTGTAAAGGTAAACTGATTAACTTGTCTGTGGAAAGGGGAACAATGTCATGATAAATTCAAAATGGTTCCAAGAACTAGGAAATCCTGTCGTGTTTGCGGGATGTGTGGAGGAAGGGGGTTGGTTCAAGCTCCTGCCCAGTTTAATCCATGGTATTATAAAATGGGTAGGGAAAATCTTGCTTCTTGATTGGTGGAGAAACTTCCAAAGCAGTGCTTTCAGGAAAAGTAACCACACTGGTGATCTTAATTGTTGTAGTTTTTACAGTGGACCCATTTTATAGCCACAGAAAGACACTTGATGGTGTGTGCTGCTATTCTTGAACTGAACTTTCAGGTGGTTGAAGGCACTCTGTGCAGGCGACTCATGCCTCCCAGTGCACCCAGGCATGCGGTTCAGTAATAGTAACCCAACATCATGTTGCATCGTATTGCTTACATATTGCATGAAAGTAGTCATCAAAGTGAAGGAATCTGTGAATTGAAATTTGTATAGTACAAAAAGTCTCTTCAGCAGCGAGATACCAATGGTGTAGTCTACTTTTCTGGTCTGTCTCTTGCTGGAAATACATTTCTTGTGAATTCTGTGGTGTTTTTAACCACAAGAAATGAGAAACCTGTCACTGTGTTGAGACACTTGACTTAATTGGGCCCAACATGTGTCCTTTTCTAATAGGTTAATAGCGGACACTTAATGTAACATTTTCTAGATTTGTGGTCTGCTTCAAAAATAGAAAGGCTTCTCATTCAGGCATTTGGCAGGCCTGCTATTAGGGGCTATAAATGTACCTATTGTTGCCGTTTCCCAGGAAACTAGCAACTGTCAGTGCTATACCAGGTGTAATAAGGATGTCTACTTCTGCATCATTAGCAGTTCAGATCCAACTGTAACTTATATAAAGTATATGTATGTATTTATGTATTTATTTTTTTAATTTAGGCTGCATTGAAGAAATACCAGACAGAGCAGAAAAACAAGGGAGAGGCACTGGAGAAATTCCAGGCAGAGCTGAAGAAACTCCGGAGAAAGAGTCAAGGAAGTAAAAACCCCCAGAAGTACTCCGAAAAAGAGATGCAGGTAAGAACTGTGAAGGGAGGGAGGGAGGAGGGTTATTCACAGCAGTATCTGACTCTAGCATGCCCCTTATTTATCCCATTTTAGGGTAAGGAACCGTGACACCCGGATTCTTTTGTGTGTCGCTTTGATTATGATGTGGTGCACCATTAACTGCAGGGCTTACTTGGGTCAGCATGACCACAGCCAAGTTCTTTTTTTTGGCCTCCACAGCTTGGGGTGTGGCTTCATTTATTGTTTGTGAAGAAAATTGTGATTAAAGTGTGTACAGTATGTATGTCTGGTTTATTTTATTTTTTGGGAGGTGGGCAGATGTGGTTTGAGACATGGAGGCTAATAAAATTCCTTTTGAAATGGATCAGCATAATTTCTGATGGCCTTCTGGAAAAAAGTTGGTGCACTTACTGAGGGGGGGGACAGATTTTTGTTACTGCAGTTTAATTACAATGCCTTTATTGTTAAAACACTATAAATTGGTATCTAGTACAAATGTATTTGTATATAATAATGGGGGGGGGGTTGCATTTTGTAGCCTGTAAGAGGGGTCTCACCAGATTTCCCTGTTCCTCACACTCCATCTCCCCATCTTCACAGCAGCAGTCCTGTTAAGTGTTCATGACCTATTGAAGGTACCCAGTTTCATTATGTTTTTTGGGATTTGGGGGGGCACTTGGGAATTGACAACTAGGAGAGTTGCTAGAGTTCTTGTTATTGACATGCTTGTGCATTGTATAATGAAATGCGTATTTGTCTGTCTAATGCAAGACCAGTGCCCAGTACAGCTGTGGCAAATTTTATTTATTTTTTTTTTTTTTTTTTTTTTAATAGAGATGCTACTGGCTGCCTGAATATCTAAAATAAGGAAACTGCAGTACAGTTACAGCACACTTTCAGTGCTAATGCATGTTCTGCTCTTACCTGCAGTAGCAGAGTGTGCACTTTGTTGAGCTTGTTTATCTCTACACCCATTGGGATCTGTAGCCATATTAGCCATAGGAAAATACCTGCTGTTGACAAAAACACCATTGCAGTCCGGAGAAAGAAGACATGATAATGATTTGCTGTACCTCCCTTTGGCAAGTAACTACCATCTGTGTATTGCAGTCTTCGAGGAGTTAAACATCTTATTTTGCAATTTTTCTAGCCTGGACATTGCCATGTATGGTCAGTTAGTCCCCTTTATACCTCATCAGCACTGTGACCTCACTGACTGGCAGACATCACACCTGACCCAGAGACGATCACCCACTGCCAGATTGGTCACTCGTGATATCAATCTGTAAGGTCACAGTGATGAGGAATGAAGAAGAATGGAACTAGACATGTCTGCCTCCGGCTAAAGTACTGCTCTTCATATCGCAACAAATACACTTGGATAGCAAATCTTCTAATGAGCAAGTGGAAGAAGAAAACTACTTGAGAAATTAAAAAGTAGCAGCTGGCAGAGTAGATCACATTTGAAGCAGTCCGGGTGATGGGGGTTTCTCGATGGTGGTGCCTGCAATACTGAACTCCTTGCCATACCATTTCAGGTGTTCCTCCTGGGTGGGCGCATTTAAATGGGGCTTAAAAACCCACGTTTGAATTGGCACATGACCTGATAACAGATTAGGTTGTACTTGACTCGTACCTCTGCCATTTGTGTGTGTGTGTGTGTGTGTGTGTGTGTGTATGTGTGTGTGTATATATATATATATATATATCTTTGATCTTATGGCTATACTATTGGAATAGGGCACTAAAGAAATAACATTGCCTTGCCTTAAAAAGGTGTGTGTGTGTAGATATGTCTAGCTGACTGGCTGTCCTCTTCCCCCCTCTCTCTAGAAATTAATATTTTGTCCACTCTGTTTGGCGCTACTGCTGCAGCTTTCCCTGTAGTAGCTAAGCAGGTTTGCTAGTCCTGCATGAAATCTGATAGTGGACTAGATGGCAAAAGTTAAGAATTTACTGAAAAGTGAAACCTGTCCCACTGTTTAAGCATTTGATCAGTAAGTCTGACAATAACGTAAGAAAAATGAACAAAAGATGATAAAACACTGGTTGAGCGGGAACCAGTCTTAACAGGGAATCATGAAAATCCAAAAATGTACATTTAGAACCTGTGCTGCAGGTTTATACTGATGTGCACCCTTTTGAACACAAGATACATCACTGTGGATGTTGGCTGATAGGGTGGTAACACCCATAGTGATTAATTCGGCTTTAACAATTCTAAACTGACTGAAAACTCAAGTTATATGTTTTTCGTATTCCTAAGTAACAAGAACGCAAAATAGGTAATCCGAACCATAGTCTTGGTTCCAAACCTTTCAGAAGATCTACCACAAGCTTTATTTTGAAGACCTGGTGATTTACTCTCCTGTGCAACACTAGCACTAATGCTACCATGAATTGTCTCTTTATGAGGACCAGTAAAATGTAATTTAGTAAAAGATGAACTAGCAGCTTTCCTTCTGAGAGGGTTTCATTCTGAAATGACACTCGTTCCCTCAGCATGTACCCCAACACGTTTCTAGCTGTCACACCAGTGTTCGTGACCCTCACTGGTAGCAGTGTGGGCTGCGAAACGACTGTAGTGTGCTGTGCAGTAGCACCTGGCCAGTTTTGACTAGGGAGCTACTATCTTAGGCCAGCTTGCGGTAGTACTGCCTTCACCGCCCCATCCCTTGGACAGCTGCCCTGCAAGACAGTGAAGCTGCCAGAGCATGGGTGCTTACCAGCTCAGTAGATCTTTCCTGGTTAAAAAAAATAACGAATTGGTTGCGGTGCAATGTGCCTAGCTTATGGCGGAGTTGCCTTACAAAAGCCAAACTACATGGATGTTAACAGTGCTGCCCCCAGTCCAACCTGGTGAGACTGAAGCCCTGTCACTTTGTTTTTAATACCCTGCCTCATACTCTACATGGATTCCCTTTCTTTGAGTTGCATAGCCTCTCCCGCTGTTGCTTCCCTTCAAAATTATGGTCTTCTCCTTCTCTCTTACTTTTCTCATTTCTCACTCGTTCTAGTCCCTTGGCTGTTCTGACACTTTCTCTTTTGTATTGCCTGCTGCAGAACCTCTTCTAGGTAATCCAGTTTCTTTCCCTCCCCCGCCCCATTTGCCTTTCCTCCTCCTGTGTCTCTCTCAACCCTTTTGGTTCCCCTTTTGTCCCCTTCTGAGCTTCCAGCACCCTTTACTCCTGCCTCCCTTCCCTTCCTAACACCTTTGTGGCCCTCTCTACTCTTTCTGTTGCCTGCATCATTCCTCACGTCTGAGCTTATTTGAGTGTTCCTGCCCCCTCCAGGCCTGAGCAGATTTGCCTGCTTCTGCCTTATGACAATACAGTCGACTTGCATGTCATAAGCTGCATTTTGCACTTTTGTTATTCAATTTTATAGGACATTACACTTCATTGTACTTGCTATACTTTAATTGTATATTACAAATAATCATTTTGGTTTATATATGCATATTTTGTCTGTTTTGGACTGTTTTGACTTTTGCCCTGTTTTCTCCGTAACCCTTCCCTGGTTTGCACCTGGAAACGAACCTTGGCTCAGTGTGCGTCTGGTCACCAGTTTACGAATAAATAATAATGTGTTTTTTTTTTTTTTTTTTTTTTAAATCTGATTCGTTGCAAGGAAGCAACATTTAAGTGCACTGCTAGAGACGTATCCCTATTTCTTTTTGTTGGAAAGTAAAGCTGAATTACCAGAGAGCTCTGGTTGCAGAGTTAATGATGCTTAGGTGATCATTCTGCACAGTCTTTATGCTCAGTGAGATACTCTCTAGGTGCTTGGCTAGAATCTTAAGAGTCCATGAATGTTTTATCTTGGGAAAGTCACCATTGACCTGGATTAATGTTCTGTAGCTATGCCAAGTCAGCAAAATACTGACCTAATAAACAATCACTTTAGTTTGCTAATTCAGGTATGAGGAGTTTAGTTTTGCTGTTTTAGTCCTTTAATGGTCAAATTTGCTTCCATGAAGGAGGATATACTATCATTTTCGCTACCTCTGCCACTCCCCTCTACAGATATAGACAGGCATGCGCATTAGTGACCAATCAGATGTTCATGTTTTTATATATTTAGTTGGGTATGTGTTACCACCCCATCCACCACCAGAAGTAGATTGTAAGCAAACAAAATTAAATAGAAAATGTAGGATTTTTATAGTTCTTTCTAAATGCAGATTATCGTGTCACTTTAGTAGCCAGTGAGTTAGTTACTGTTATTAAGCGAATCTCGGTCAGGCACCACTGCAGCTTTTTTGTCACTATTCGCAACATTCTATGCATAGCCATATACAATTGTAGAACTTTTTTTTTTTTCTTTTCTTTATTGAAGAAATCCTGGTCAGGACACTGGGTTATCTCCTACACTTACTGAACAGTACAGTCAGTACCTTGGGACCTTCCAAGAACTAATCTTCTTCATAGAGCCCTGCTATTTGGACTTGGGGCCGACAGCACTAGGACTCAGCAGGAGCAAAAGTTAATCGGGTTGCAGGCATATACACAGTACCATGCACAAGACCCAGTAACGGTTGATGACACCTTAACTGCCTTGGTTCTGTTTTTTCTGCTGTTGTGAGCCGTACTGATGCCAGGGAATGCTGAACTGGAGCCCACTCAGTAGGGCAGTGCATTCCCACGGAGTGCATGTTAACAGCAAGTGGTTGGATTTTGTTTCAGTTAGTAAATCTCTGACTTTCAGAAAGTAACCAAGCTTGCCATGCTCAATGCTGCAATTAAATGAGTTACAAAAAAATAATTGGCTGGCATCCTAGCCTTCTAATGGATTCAGTGCATTTCTGTTTTCGCAGTCTCCATTACCCTGTGTCTCTTTACCACAGGAAGATCGATGCCATGGCAAAGAAACAATACATGGTAGTATCTTTGGGACTCAGGCAGGCTAACTATATGGCCTATACAGCTAGATACCAGAAGTCCAGGTGGGACACTGTGCTGGCTCTGGCTAAACAGGCCCCTGACCAGCTTGCCCAGGAGCTGGAGCAGGTGGCTGCAGATTGGATTGAGGCATCTAAAGTACAATTTCATGCTGCTGTGGACTCCAGTGATGTTTCGTCAAGAGTCATGGCTACATCTGTGTCTCTTCGGAGGATGACTTGGCTCAGATGTACTAGTCTCTCACAGGATACCCAGGCTAAGGCCATGGATTTTCCTGTAATTGGTAATTCATGTTTGGGGAGCAGACAGAGAACTACGTGAAAAAGATGGATGAGTACAGGACCACTTACAGGAGTGCTCAGGCCAAAGAAAGGCAAGCAACTCCTCAAAGGCAGCAGTCCAGGGGCAGGCCTTTCCAAAGGCCTTTTTATCAAGCCCAGGTCTCCTCTTCTTTTTCACAGAGGGGGTTCTTTAGAGGGAGAGGCAGACAGGGGATGAGCAGGCCTGCATCCACTCCTCAGCCTAAAGCCCCTGCCAGACAGACACCCTGATGGGTCTGCCTGGGCCGATTTCTCCCATACCAGTAGGGGGCAGGCTGGCTTACTTTGTCCAGGACTGGAAGTCTCTTACATCAGACAAGTGGGTCCTGGAGGTAGTAAGTCAGAGACTGGTTCTCGGCTTCAAAAAATTTCCCAAGATGAGAACCAGATCCTTTCCACCTGCAAATCTGAGACCCTTTCCCTAGAGGCAGAGGTTTCTTCTCTCCTAGCTCTCAGAGCTATAGAGAGGGTTCCCACCCTACACAAGGGCAAAGAATTGTACTCCAAGTACTTCCTAACCCCAAAAAAGACAGGAGAATGGCGGCCCATCCTGAACCTAAGATATCTGAGCAAACACCTTTTAAAGCCAAAGTTCAAAATGGTGACTCTGGGAATTATCCTTCCCTTTCTAAGGCTAGGGGACTGGCTAGCCTCCCTGGACCTCAAAGATGCCTACTTTCACATTCCCATCAGGTGCTCCCACTGAAAGTACCTCAGGTTTGAGTTGCCCTCAGGCCACTATCAATTCAGATCAATGCCCTTTGGCCTAACATCAGCCCCAAGGGTTTTCACAAAGTGCCTGGCAGTAGTAGTTTCCTTCCTAAGAAGACAAAAGATCTCCATCTTCCCATACTTGGACAACTGGCTCATAGTAGGTCAGTCTCCAGACCAAGTCAAGTCACATCTACAAGTGACCCAGCAAGTGCTCACTTCCTTAGGATTCTTCTCACCCTCCCAAAGTCAGTTCTCAAACCAGTACAGCTTCTAACCTTCATAGGTGCAGAACTGGATACAGTAAAGGCAAGAGCCTTCCTTCCCCTGGAAAGGGCAAGGACCTTTATGGAGCTGGCCTCTTCATTCACACTTCAGGTGTCTCGACCAGCAAGGCATTTCCTTCAGCTACTGGGCCACATGGCAGCTTCCACAGCAGTGGTCCAAGGGGCAAGATTCCAGATGAGGGACATTCAGTTCCACTTGAGAGCCTTCTGGTCCCAAAGAAAGGATTCCCCTTACCAAACTAGTCCCAGTGACTTGCACCCTAATCCAAGCCTTGCCATGGTGGCAGGTTCAGGACAATTTGAGACAAGGGATTCCATTTGTCACTCAGTCTCATTCAGTGATACTCACCACAGATGCTTCCCTGCTGGGCTGGGGAACCCATTTGGGGGATCTTGCCACCCAAGGACTGTGGTCACCTCAGGAATCTCTGCTTCACGTCAATCTCTTTGGAACTCAGAGCAGTGTTTCTGGCACTGCAAGCCTTTTCCAAATCTGTACAGAATAAGGTGGTTCAGGTCAGAACAGACACCACCACTACCACGTGGTACATCAACAAGCAAGGAGGCAGTCGGTCTACGGCCTTGTGCACAGAAGCAATGAAGTTGTGGTCCCTGGCCTATTCCCTGCAAACCTCTCTGATAGCAGTTCACCTCCCAGGGAAGGACAGTGTCCTAGCAGATGCACTGAGCAGAATGTCCCAGGGCCATCACGAATGGGCCCTATATCCTCTAGTTTTGAAAGTGATTTTTCTTGAGATGGGGCACACCAGAGATGGATATTTTTGCAGCCCCAGACAATCACCAGCTTCCTCTCTTTTGTTGCAGACCCGCAGTCTTGGGCTCAGTCCCCCTGGATGCTCTGATTCTGAATTGGGAAGGGAAATTTCTGTATGCTTTTTCCCCTTCCCTCTCCTGTTCAAAGTGTTAGCCAAGATAAGGTCACAACCATACAAAGTGATTCTGATTGCTCCAGACTAGGCCAGACAGCCCTGGTACCCCCTGTTGCTGTCCTTAGCAGTCCACCTTCCCCTGTCTCTTCCCAGGAATTACAACCTGTTGACATCCTCTCGGGGGAGGATTTGGTACCTGAATCTTCAGTCTCTCAATCTCAAGGCATGGCTCTTGAAGAGTTATAGTGTGCAGATCTGCATCTTTCCCAAGGGGTTCTGGATATCCTTAAGGCTTCTCCAAAGCCTTCCACCAGAAAGACTTACAACTCCAAATGGAAAAGATTCAGCATTTGGTGTTCTAAGAAGAATATTTCTCCAGACTCTGCTGAATTGCCTATGGTTCTGGACTGTATGGTCCATCTTAATGGCCTAGGCCTCAGACCAGCAACCCTTAAGGTACACTTGGCAGCTGTTTCTGCTTTCTTGTCAGTAGGCAAGCCTTCCTCTCCATCTTCCCATCCTTATTTTGTAAGTTTTTCAAGGGATTGCTTCACACCAATCCCCCCCCTTTAGGGATCCTGCTCCTACTTGGGACCTTAATGTTTGCATTACTCAGCTTATGCAACCCCCTTTGAGCCTTTGTCCTCAGCAGAGCTTAAGTACTTGACTTGGAAAACTGTGTTTTTTTTGGTAGCCATTACTTCTGCCAGGCGTATCTGTGAATTGCAAGCCCTGTCAGTGGAATCTGATTTCATCTCTTTCCATAGAGATAAAGTGGTCCTTAGAACTAACAAAAAGTTCTTACTTAAAGTGGTTTCAGATTTCCACCTCAACCAGTCTATATCTCTCCCTGTTTTCTTCACTGACCATTCCTGCTCTGGAGAGAGGAGGCTACACAGCTTGGATGTTAAGAGCCCTTAGCTACTACATAGAGCGTACCAAGGGTCACAGGTTTGAATCCCTCCAGTTCCTTACGTATGGAGAAATTGGTAAGGGCAAACCTGCCACTAAGAGATCTATTGCCAGGTGGATTGTTTCTTGTATACAACTCTGCTGTGAAAAACTAGGTAGAACCCCACCCTTAGTCCTGAGGGCTCATTCCACTAGCGGTACAGCTGCTTCCCTGGCTGCTGCCAGGGATATTCCTCTATTAGAAACTTGTCAAGCTGCCACCTGGAAAACAGTCCATACTTTCACCAAGCATTACTCTCTGGATATCCAGGCTAGGAGTGATGCTCGGTTTGGCACAGCAGTACTTCAGAGCCTGTTTCCAAAGTAGGTTCTGTCCCTCCTCCATGGAGGTACTGCTTGGTAGTCTGCATATGTTAGAATACAGCAAGACTGCATGTTTGAAGAAAAAATTACTCACCTTAGTAATGTTTCTTCTAATGGAGTCTTGCTGTATTCTGACCTCCCCTCTCAGAACCTAGATTTTGGGATGTGGGTGGACAGGAGCAGTGTTGGCACCCTAGGGGTGTCCTTTTTTTCACCCTCTTTTGGTTTGGGTGAGGGGTTGTTTTTGGATGTGTTTTGTTTTTGGGTTTCCTGACTTGAGTCTTCCTTTTGAAACCAAAAACCCTTTTCTATAGATATAGTTGCCAGTTGGCTAGTAAGAGTTTTACAGTTTCCACACACAACTTCTAGTGAGTATTGCTCATAAAGATCTGATGGTTGCAGTTTAAACCGCGGCAGACGGGCTTCAACCGGGATCGTGGTGAACATTCCATGCTGGCCATGGAAAGTTTAACTCTTTGTTCTCTGGGGCAGTTGAAAGGCAGGACCTAACTGCATATGTGTGAATACAGCAAGACTCCATTAGAAGAAACATTACTAAGGTGAGTAATTTTTTCATCTTGTTTACAGAAGTGACATGGGGGAAGGAGGGGTATAAGGAGCAAATTAATACTAATCAATAATATAAACATGTACATAATATAGAGAATAAAGTATGGATCTGGGTGTGTAATGAGAATTTACACACACCTGAGGGGTTTGATGCTACATAAACCCAGAGAGCGAAGCTCGAGGGGTTTAAGCGTAGCATCTAACCCCGAGAGTGTGTGTAAATTCGAGACTCCTATTTTATTTTATATAGTTGCTGGGATTTCTTGCCACAGCAAGTATATAAAATAAAAAGGCGTTGCTAAAGGGACCGTAGTCTGCTTAGGGGTGTGAGCGAGCGCCTATCGTTGGTCGCTTTGTTTACATTTTTTTAAATTCAGTTTGTGCGGACCCAACATTTTAAGGGTATTTCCTCATTTTGATTACTTTCTGCTTGCAGGACACACCACAGAGTTTGAGTAAGCGGTCTTGGGGGGAACCACGAGGTGGACAGTGGCTGGGAGGAAGGCTTCAGAGGCAGGCGTCCTGCGCGGTCTTGACGAAACCGGGCTTGTGTTTGCCATTATATAAATGCTCCTTTATAACAGCGAATTAGGCCATGGTTTCCCTATGGGGAAAAAGGAAGTCCCGGTAATTATTTGTATATTTACTGTAAGAAGTACTGAACCAGCAAGGGGAGTGCATACAGTTTTACATACAAACTCAATGACTGTTTACAGTGGGCAGTCTGGTGCAGTCACAATGGGATGCAGGCAGAAGCTTGAGGGACTTTCAGCAGAGGGGGTACCGGTGGGTGGGCAACTGCCTAAGGCCAAGGTTCTGTGGTGGAAGGCCAGTTGACTGGATTTGTTTGCACCTGAGTAAGAGGAACCAGTTCCTAGTGTGAGAATGAAGGTGGCGACTAGAAAGGAGCAGAGGTGAGCAGGATGCTTAAATAACTTGGAAGGTTGTTGAACTGGCGCTAAAACCCACAGAGGCCAAGATGCTGCAGTCGCTTGCAGTTGATAGAGGGCCATTTTAGTCGGCCATACAGAGTGCAGTGATGAGTTTGGCAAGGGCAGAGGGAATGGGACTGGGTGTCTAATCTGGATAACTGGCATTGCTTTTGTCAGTCAAGGGTAAGATCTGCATTTTGACCCGAGACAGGCCATGGTGAAAATCTCCACTGTGGCTCTTCTTGGGCCATGTGTGGTTCTTGACAGCTAAACCTAAAAATAGTAAAGTAAAGCCTTCCCTGTAGGAAGGCAGTTGACTAGTCGCTTCCTAAATGAGCACACAGCCGAGCCATGCACAAGGGCTGCCCCCATAAAGCACTCTGTCAGTATCTGTGCCGACAAGTTGTCCGTTAAGGCTTTGAGAGCACTGCCCAGAGGGACTGTTGGATTCTGTCAAGTCACATGATCAATCTTGTCCTTTCTTTTAAGGGTTTTTCAGGGAGTTGGGGGGGGTAGCGG